>OZ022510.1:77001425-79664015 GCA_963989385.1 Ctena decussata | reverse complement strand
TGAATGTTGTATAGGATTTTTTGGTAAAATGTATGAACATATGATATGTGTATGGGGGTGTGTGTGTGTGTGTGTGGGGGGGGGGGGGGGGGGGGGGGGGCTGCTGGTGTAAAAAATAAATTGTAGATATTAAAACATTACTATAAATATGGGGAGTCTGCGCCCCCACAAGCCAGTGACATTTTAAAAACTCAATTCAAATGGAATTATCTGCAGACTTTTCTTAAGAAATTTTGGGTGGAGCCAGGTTTTTTTTTCATTGTTATTCGATGTCTGATCTTTTTCAAATCCCCTTATGAGCTCATTTATTTTTTTTCTTGCATATCCAAAGCCCACCCCCCCCCCCCCCCCCCAGAATATCAAATGGTCGGTCCCTTAGCGCCTAACGGGACAGGGTTTTGACAGACTTATGAGTAAGAGCAAGCTGTCTCTTGTATTTTTTGTGGGATGCCTTCTGAAAGGGTACGTGTGTGTTGGGGGAGGGGGGGGGAGGGGCGGGGGGCGTCGTCCGAGACAGAATTCTTTAGAAGGGCGAGTGGTCTCAGAATGTGGGGCGCGTTGTCTTGGGGGAAGTTGTCTGGGGGAGTTGTCTCAGAATGTGGGGCGAGTAGTCACCTGAAGGAGGGGCGACTTGTCTTGGGGCGAAATTTTTGTGGGGCGAGTTGTCTTGGGGCGAGTTGTCCGTAATTCGACTAAAGCATGTAGGTTTCACTTGAAATATTTATTATCATTCCGCTTGCTCTTTCTTGTTCCACTATTAAAAAAAAAACAGCCGGTCAATCACTCAATGTTTTTCGTTTATCAAACTTTGTGGTTTACTCGAGTATAGGCTACCAGTGTGTTTGTTTGGCTTTCTCTCGTTCGTTCTCGGCGTGTAGCCTAAATTCAGAAGCCCAAAAAATCACAGGCAGGCAGACTTACGCAAAATCTTAATAAATGCACAGTATGCTTATAATGCTAAATGATTACAAACTTTACTGTACCATAAATGAAGAAACAGTTGGTCTCCTCAACTGGCTCAAGTCGATCCAGCAGGGATTTTAAATGTCCGTGTGTTGACAAACGCACGTGCTGTAAAAATGACCAACTTCATTATCGATTTTCAACGTAAATAGACTTTCTCCCGTAGATATACCTCGCTGAAAGACGGTCGAATGTATGAACTACGGTTCAGTTATAATGGCATCTAATTTGGTTTTTGGGACAATTTTCTTTGCAAAATAACTTTGGGGTACTGTCTTAGGGTTTTAATTTTCGGAAAAACGGTTGTCAAATTGTGATCGTTGTTTTGGGTGTGCAAACTGCATTGAGGTACCGATATGCATCTGATTTCAATAATAAAACATAAAATTTCATTGTGATCTGGTCTGTCAGAAAACCACGACTGCATATCTTTTCAAATGAGCATTATTTTGGGGCTGTTTCTGACAAAAAAATCCCGCCATTTTTCTCCGGCGAAAAAAGGGATTACTTTTTTGTGCGTAGACGACCATTCAGAAAATGAATTACTCAAATGTGATGAGTCTGCGTTCCCACTGTAATATGGATAAATAGTTTAAAGGTCATTTCATTTTTGCCGAGTCATCGGAATTAAAATAAAAAAAATGAAGATGAGATTGATAAAAATTCCGAGACCGAAACCAACCGTTGTGAACACTCTTTTGGCCGAAACCTGTAACGCTCGAAATAATTGGTTGTATATAAATAGTAAGGCATTTACTGACCAATCAGATGTCGCCTTGCATAAGTGCTGTTGTAAATATGAAATGGCGAAACTTTCGTTTTTGTTTCGGCCAAAAGAGGACTTTTCCGAGTATAAATTTGATTTTACCGAGTTGAAAAATGTCAACTTTTGTCAGTGTCGGACAGTGCGACCGGCACCCTGGCAAAAATCGCCGGACATTTTCCGAATTTGCCGGTTTTGTCCGACAGACCGACGGTTTTCGTGAAGACTGCCTCATATCATTTTTAGCTGTCATCCTATCTAGTTGTAAGTCCACTGTTAGATTACACAGTCGAGATGTAATGGATACAGCAACAAATTGTCAGCCACTTATTAACCAGTTTTATAAAATGAAATTAAATTCTGAAAATCGCTGATGTTCGTCTTTCCCTTTATGGAAGACGCATTGACATTACACCATTACCTTGCAAACTATAAATAATAATAGCATATTAGCTGTTGCTTTATGGTTTTCATTTAATGGTCGTAAGGTATATGACAGAATATTCGAAGACACCTAGAATGCTTCTATTTCCTGCTAGAAGGGGTGTGCGTAGCCATGTCCTCATATACCTAAAATATCACGTAGCATTGCAGTACATATTACGGCACGAGCCACATATGACGTCAGAGTCTGAGACCAAATATTTTCATACTTAATTTCCAGAAAGGGTCAAGGTATATTATAATATGAACAAACAGGCGTTATGTTACAAGCTTTATCATCTAATGCTGCAAAAGTCATAAAAGTGTGCAAAGCCATGTCCCCTTACTCTAATTGCGGAAATATTTTTTGTACGACTTTCTGGCCTCTGCATTCATCTGATCTGCAGCACTTCTAACTGGCAAACTCTCCTGTCAGACGAACGGATGACTTGGGATTTAACATCCTTTTCAACAGTATTTCAGGCATCTCAGGACAATGGTAGGAAGATAATGAAAGGCTGTGTGCAATGGAACTCCGTTTACAGTAAGAGAGATTCTTGCCTCAAGTGAGGCTCAAATCCTGGTCCCCTAGATCAGTTGGCCAGTGCTTAATCCACTGAGCTACTGGGGCTCCTCAAACTTTTTGTACTGTACTTCAATATGACATATACCTTCAAATTCATACTCGGCAGCATATTCTTCTATCAAGGAATCCCTCTTCTTGATGTTATCTTCTTGTCTCTGTAAAAGACAGAAATAAAAATCTATAAAGGCCCCAAAAACAAAGAATACATCCAGAGAAATAACTTACAGAAATCTTAAGGGTTTTTTTTTTTATTTTTCCTTCTGTTTTTGCATCAGTAAACAAACGGGAAGCTGTTCTTTTTTAGGTGCTTCAATAAGAGAATTCCAATAAAAATGAAAGCTTTTATGGAGAAGAATGGTATATGCAGTAACTTTGGCAGGCTCCAATTTTTGCATTAAGAAATTTACTGAAACAACAGAAACAACTACCTGAACTTCAAACTCATGTCTACTGATAAAACATTCAAAATTAGGAAGACCAACACAATTTATGAAAACTTGGCCAAAAGTATATGCTGCCAAAACATCCAACACTGTTAGAATGTCTTGCTTCTACTCCTTCAAAGTGACACAAAAAACTGTCACAAGAATTATGTTCTAACACTCCCTTTAGCTACAGCCATGCACCCTAGAGTTCTCTACTAACCTCAGCTTCTTGTTCCAGCCTCCCAACTTCCACCAGTATTGTTGACTTTTCTCTATCTAACTTCTCCTCTTGCTTGGTTAGATCTTTATTTCTCTCCTCATACTAAGAAAGAAAGATTTATAGTCTAGTCTAGTCTATCCCATAACCTTGAAAAGTTGTTGGGGCACCACACAAAGGATTATATGTATGATAAGCCCTCATGTTTGTTTTTAGTTTTTATTCTGATTTCTATGTTCCTGAGATATTACACTTATGAAATCTTCCACGCAAACTGAACAACTAAATGTCTGATGAACCAAAGCAGGACCATGGGCTAGACTGCAAATCGGGTAAGCCCCCTAGTATTTTCATTGGGCAAGGCGGCACTTCTGTTTTGGTTCTTTTTGGTTGTTTTATGTGCTACTTGTTGCTATGTGTTTTATTGATATATTGTTTGAGAGGTTAAGGCTAGCCCGCTGACCACCTACATGGGAAATGGCTGTTAACATGGCTGTCGCTGATGATGTCTTTGGTGGGGACTAACTTTGTGTTGTTGTTTTCCCACATGATATCTTGCTTGGCATATTGAATTAAATTGTGTCAGGTCTTAGGAATTTTCTTACTTACTTTTCTATGGGAGACAGTATAACCTCTGTGATCCCTATGATGAGGCAGTTTCTAAACTTCTTTCCGATTTCATGGTCACAGCCGTTGCACAGTAAGGCTTTCATTTACCTGATTTTCCTTTTTACTGACTTATTCCACAAATACACACATGTATATATGGTGGGTGGATTGTAATAGACCGGTGACACTTATTACTTGTGAGCACCTGATCACACCTCTGTTTTAGTTAGGGTCCATGTCTATGCATCTAAAATATTGTCAATGTTTATATGATTTATGAGTTCGGAGTTATGTGAATACTTTGACCACTTTAATTTGTTTTATTGTCTATCAAATAGCACAGCCATAAATCAGCCTGCACATCTGTGCAGTATCTGTGTTTTTGCTGCTAAATATGATTTGGAGCAGTTTAGATGCTAAATGATAGGACTTTGTGAGGAGAAAGTCCCTCCACAGACCACATTTGCTCCCATGTTTATCTAGATCTGCTGTTTATATCGGCAATAAAACATTGCTTTGCTTGGTCAGTGTTTTTGCTGCTAGCTATGATTCTGAGCTGTTTAGATGCTAAATGATCTGACTTTGTGAGAAGAAAGTCCCTCCACAGACCACATTTGCTCCCATACATGTATTTATCTAGATCTGCTGTTAATATAGTTGGTCATATGGCAAACAGTGGAGACTCTGATAGTCTAGCAGTTTGACCTGGGTTCATTATTTGCATTGCAGGGCAGCAACTCTGTTATTTTCATTTCTGTCTCCCTTCTTATTTGAAGGAAAGATGGAGAGGAGAGTGATAATGAAAGGTAGTGGAACCCTGTGTAGTGACAAGATTTCTGCCACCAATAGGAATCAAACACTGTACCGCTTGATCACTGAGCTACTGGAGCTCCCTAATAAAAAGATTTCCTGTTCAGGAAAGGTTGCTTTTACTTTTTTGGTATGGGTTTTTCAGTTTTTTTTCCAGAATATTTCACTTATCAGGCTTACAAGTGGCTTTTCATGAAAAAGTAGGAAAAAAAGTAGGAATCATTTCAAGAAAAAAGTAGGAAAAAAGTAGGAATCTTATGATAAAAAGTACCAATAAATCTTGTATATATTAACTCACTTTAACGCTGCAGAACAGTTCAGAAAAACTCAAGTCACAAGAAATAAGGGCTGTTTAACTTCAGGAGGCTCTGAAATCTTACTGTGCATGCTGCTGTCAACCTGATTGTTTTTTTTTATCAAATTGAGCATTGAAACAAACCATAAAACATAGTAAAAGAACTGTTCAATGTTGTCCAGAGAGAGAAAGAGAACAAGGTGGTAAGAAGCTTATATGAAAAAGTTGCTTTGAACAAGATATAATGGTTTAAATGAAATAAGAGGACCTGAGTGTGATCTGACAGGGAACAAGGAATGAGAGCAGTCAGAAAATCAATTTCAGAGTTGAATGGATAGCGTCCCAACGTCTTTCTCTGTAACATGGGTTAGAATGAGAGTATATGATTAAAAACACCTTACTCTGATTAACAAGCACAACTACTGCAAGATGAGTAAAAGCAGTCATTTCTACTTCTAGTCAGACCCCAAATTGCTAGCATTTTGTATGTCTGAATGCCATCTGAAGACGTATTGGCAAGTTAAAAAGAATTACTTAAATGATATCCATTCATGTAGAAATGGGGGGTCTGGGGGGCACAGCCCCCCAGAAGCCCAAAACAATTTAGAAAATCACATTCTGACAATGCTCCCCAGCTCCTCAAAATTAAGAGCTTGCTCCCCAGCTCCCTGAAAATAAATGGCCATTCTCCCAAGCTACCCAAAACCACTGGGAGGGCCTCATCCTTCACATTAAGCAACATGCATGTTCAAAATGTTCAACACATTTCCTAGAAAGGCACCATGCAGCTTGCATAAGAGGTCAACAGTAGCATGTTCAAAGACTGTAAGAACCTCATCAGTAGTATATGCCATCAGTCCTTATATCATGTAGCATGTTTCATTCTGCAACAAACTAAAATATTTTGAAATATACATTTTTTTATTTTCATTTTCATTCAAAAAGTAGGAATAGTAGGAATATTTTTGAAAAAAGTAGGAAAAAAGTAGGAACAGGGCAAAAAAGTAGGAAAAGTAGGAAAAAGTAGGACTACTTGTAAGCCTGCACTTATGTCCAGCCAACCATTGAGCAAAGTGGGCAAAAACCGAAGCTCACAAGGAAAAACCACCTGACCTTCCATAACCCAAACTTGGGTGTCTCACTTATGCTCCAGCCAAGGCTCGAACCTAAGTCCAGGAAAGCCAATACTTGTGGGAAGTCACAAAAGTTGTCCCCCTTCATAACAAGACCTGTCCGCGTACAGGATAGCTCGCCTGCAGTGCCTTGCCCATCCATGGGTTAAAATATAGGTCTTTAAAAAACTTTAACCAAAACATCCAGTTCGGACGCCGACGTGGACGCAGACGCCAGGGTGACAACAATAGCTCTTCCTGAACTTTCATTCAGGCGAGCTAAAAATGTCTGTGAATCATGTACACCTTAAGGTTTTTCATAGTAATCTAAATGCAACATACAACAGGGTATAATCTATTCTGCTAATTTTCGCTTCCTGCAGAGACTGTACATCATATTTGGCTTCCCCTGAGACTGTCCGCGAACTCTTGCTAACTGCCGAGACTTCTGTACATGATAAATGGCTTTCTGCAGAGACTTTCTGCGTGATTCTGCTTCCTGCCAAGGCTCTGGGCAGGAAGTAGTCACGCGGACAGTCTCGACAGGAAGCCATTTTTCAAGGACAGTAGTCCCTGTAGGAAGCAAGAGTTAACGGACAGTCTCAGCGGAAGCCAAATATGACGGACAGTCTCTGCAAGAAGCGAAAATTGGCAAAGTGGTTTTTACACTGTGCATACCTCTTCTAACTTTGATTCTCGTTCTTCTAACTTTTCTTTAAACTCTGCCAACATTCTCTTAAGTTCTTCATCAGAACCTGTACCAGGATTAGATAAATACATTAATACAGAGATCCAGGTAAAATGATGAATTTTGTCTTTATAGTGGATGGGTACACTTTTTTGCCCTTTTTACGAAAGGGGATAACATATGGCTACCTTCTGCTTCCTTGGAAGAAACTGTTCCAAAATGGACTCTTCTCGTTAAGGAAAGAATTTACTCCTAGGCAAGGAAATTCTTGTTTAACAGACTTCAACCGAAAAGGCAGGCAAAAAATGAAAATGACAAAGTTGCTTCCCCTGATTTTTATCCGTTCAACTTGATCTCTCTGTATCAGCCTTGCTAAGGCAGTCCTTAAGAGTGATAATGTATCGAGGATCTTACACAAGTGGTAATTTCATATGAACTGACCACTCGTGTAAGATTCTGTTTATCATATGACCCTTTCAAGTGGGATTTTAATGCCTTCAAACTGAACATTATTTCAATAAGATAACACACTGTTGACATGGACGTTGTCAATGACATTACGTGTATGCGCCAAAGTGTTATTACACATGTGGCCATACTATTTTTATGACACAACCTTATCCACTTAATAACAGCGATGTCATATGATAAAAGGTTTTATCTGTGGTGGTTCCATTTTTGGCCATAATATGTTAGGGGTGATGACGAGAATAGTTATCAGGTGTCCTGTCTAATCTAGACCAGTAAGGCAATAAAACATGAGGCTGCTGCTAAGTTAGCAAAGTTTGCTATTAAGTTTTGAATAACAAACAATGCAACTTCTTATGTCTGCTGAAATGCAAGTTAATTTCTTTTATGACACTTAATAAACTGAAATCACAAAATCCGAAAACCAATGCTGGTCAACATAGTACATAGGGTTCCCAAAACTTTAGGAGTTATCATTTTAGGTTTATGATCTATAAATCTGGCCATTTCATACTTGATCAAATTTCAGTATCTCAAAGAACATCTAAAACTACAGATATCTTGAAGTAGATTTTCTAGTCCCAGAAAATTTACATAGAGATATCAGTAATTTGAAATGTAAAGAAAAATAAGAAATGTGTCCAAACTGCCTGGTTTTATAGAGGGTACTTTGAAATATCAGTGTTTGAGATAACAAGAGTCAACTATGTTTTACTGACAAACTCATCACTGAACTTTAAATCCATGTATATTGGAGGTAAATATAAGAATAGTTACTTATCGATAAAGCTTTATACTACCTTGAAACTCATTTTCTATAGATCTTTGTAGTTCATCAGTAAAGCTTTCAATCTGTTTCTTCTCACTGCTAAGCTTGGCTGTAAAACACAAATTGTTATAATATCTAAGGCATATCCTTAAAGGTACAGTTTCTAACAGGGCTCTAAATAAAGTCCTTCAATTAATCTAAACAAGTATGATAAGGATCTAATCAAAAACAGTCAAGAAAACGTGATGACGCCATTTTCCCCATTATAACCTTATGGGGGCTATCTGTTGCCATGGAAACCAGAGTTCTGAGCTGATCAGCACCAAAACCTAATGCAGCCTTTCCCCCACCCCAATGATGCTTCAGATAAAATTTGATTGCAATCAGCCCACTGGTTTCTGAGATATTTATGTTTGAAAGTGTTGATGCACCCACGCACCAACGCACGGACGGACGACGGCTCGACTCCGATCCTATAAGCTCACCTCTGAGCCTTCGGCTCAGGTGAGCTAAATAGGAAAAATATTTAATTAGTACCTCAGTACATATTTACAATGCAAAATGTCCCTTCTTATTAACATTAGGGTCTTTTTGTATTATAAGCCGAGACAGAACAAAACTAAGAAAGTGGTTGTGCACCCAGCCCACATCTGCCCAGTCTGATCAGAGTCTTTGCTGTCTGCATGGAGGTTGCTCAGAACCTTAGCTACCCTTTAAGCACTTAGTGAAGGGTCTGATCAGACTTGGTGGATGCCCAGGCTGATCTGAGTCTGTGCTGCACACACAACCACTTTGTTGGTTTTCTCATGTCGCAGCTGATATAAACTCGACAGACCCATATGTCTTGCCTGTCAAGGTGCTGACAAAAATAGGTTCCTATGGTATTTACAGAGGTAAACCAGAAAACTAGACAAAGGTTTACAATGTCATCTCATTTAAGGTAGGGAACTGCTTAGTTAGGGTAGCCTATACACACTTAGATCATTCCCTGTGAAAAATGCTCCGATTTGTGCCCCCTAAAATTTGATTTTATTATGCTACTCACAACTTTCTCCAAGGAAACACACTTAAAAGTCACACAGTATTTTATCTGTTTTCTGCCTACAATCAGCTTGTTTTCTCTGTCATATAGTTGCTTGTAGACTGGCAGTCTGGGTCCAGTTGTTCAAAGGATTGTTAGCCTAACAAGCTCGTTAAGAAGTCAACTCATTAAGTATCTTATAACCAAATACACTGATATTTTTTGTTGAAAAAATGTGAGAAGCTTTTAACAAAAAATATTGGCGTAATTGCCCTATTAAGATTTGAAATTTTAATGAAACGTTAGTTAACGACATCCTTAGTTTTGAACAACTGGGCCCTGGTGTTTTACGAAATTTGAGAGCTTATGAAAACATTTAGGCCAGCAGATAAACCATGAATTTTTGGTGGTATTCAGAGAAAGGTGTAAGACTGTATAGGGCATGTTTGGCTGTAGTTACATGTTAGACAATTATGTTCAGTCTCACATGTTAGTAAACTTTACCTTCAGTAACCTAATTAGATTTTCAAAGATCTGAATACACATCCTTTAGCCAATTTGATATCCTTATACTATAAACACATGTACTTACTTATGTCGTTTTGAAGTTTGTAAATGTCTGCTGATTTCTCATCAATCTGATTTAACTTCTCCTGTACATAAAAATATATGGACAGAATAAGCTAATAGTACTTAAAATAACTTTCATCTGAACTTTCAGGAAACTCAAATAAGGCTGGATCAAATCTGGCATATGCAGTGCTCCAGATAAGAAGGGGTAACAGAGATAATTTAGGGATAATTATCCACATTTCTAAAAAAAAAACATATTTTGCGACCAATCACTAGAACCGTCTAATTGAGAAAGTTCTAATGAAGGGTCACAACATATATTTTCGTTGAGAAATAAGAAAAATTATCTTCGAATTATCCTGAATACACCCTCTTATCTGAAGCTCTGCATATGTGTTCAGTACTCTACGAAGACCACTGTTCTTAAACTTGGAGAAGTACAAGCCATTTACATGTATACTTTAAGCCTGGCTTATTAACTCTTTAATGTGCAATTTCAAGTCTGGATTGTCTGCCCTTGTGCAGTCACAAACACCTTTCAAAAATGCATTTGAGGTGTGACATGACAGAACCAACAAAGTGGCTGTGCGCCCAGCTAGGACTCCGATCAGGTGCAGCATCCGTCCAGTGTGATCAGAGTCTTCACTGTTGGGATGGAGATAGTTAAGACCCCTAGCTACTCTTTTCACGCACAGTGAAGACTCTGAACAGACCGGGCTGATGCCCAGGCTGAACTAAGTCTTCACTGGGTGCACATGCCACGTTGTTGGTTTTGTCCTGTTGCGGCTCATATAAAATATAGCAACTGTTCCAAAACCAGCATGGTTACAGAAATTAATGCTTTAATAACAGCAAGCAGAATAACTTTATATATAAGCATTTTGCTTACTGTCAAATCCTATTACTTATGAAATTGTATTGTAGTATATGTATGTAGTGTTTCCCCTAGCCCCTTTTAGCATGGCGTCGCGCCATGCCCTTTTTTTCCAGCGCCATGCCCTTTTTTCCAGCGCCATGCCCCTTTTCCCGCGCATCATGCCCTTTTTTTCCAAATATAATGTTTTCCGATCTCAGATTGCCTTCCGCCAGTCACTGATATCCCACGGAATAAGATCCCTTTTCCTGCGAATCCCTGTCGCACTGGATAAGTTTGCATGTATATTGTTTGGACAGTATATTACTCGATTAATAACGGTCTATTGACAATAATGATGTCATAATCCACCACTGATTAGCTCCATGATCCGTGAAAATACCTCAAAGTCGCGTGCGACGATTGGATGGCTCAGGCGCATGTCTTCTGTCAATTTAAGAAGAAGCCCCGCCTAATTGTTGGTTCCCGATTATTACAAAGTAAATTGATTGATGACGGTAACAGTACAAGTGATCACCGATTACCGCATCCTTTAATGTATTAACGAGCTTGATTAAGGGAAAGTGTCCTTACGAACGAAATACGAACCAATCAAACATGCTGCAGATCAAAGGTTAAGCCGCCTTTGAGAGTGTCCGATCTCGACCAAACACTGGTAAATTCCATTAAATTATGCATGAAACTGTCTGTTGTCTTCCCAATTAAAATTTATCATTTTTCCGCACCTTCGTTTTAATGCATTCTTGCATCGGTCTTCGTAGTGAAAGCTTGTCAAAATGCCGACCAGAAAACGTAAAATTTCAGAAATTCAAAGAGACAATGCCAAAGTTGCAAAGACAAATCATTCCATATCGTCTTTTTTCAACACAGACAGGTAAGTTCACGCTAGATAATTATACGTTGCCGTATACTTTTTAGATGTACCGTTCGTCTAAATCGGTAGGATATAATGTAAATTTCAAAACAAATTAGTGTTACAGGCGGTCTATTTAATTTGTTAAATTAGGAACTTTTATACTCGCATATGATTTTTATATGTCAAAAAGAAATTTTAGACTATGATGTAGTTCAAAAGCACGAAGTATTAAGCTATGTCTATTCCTGAAAGAAGAAAATTAATAAATGAATAACAAAATAAAATAAAAAAGAATTGTAAGTAAGGGAGGCAATTCTGCATCAAGTATAAGCTTTAAAAACTCATGTTTCTGAGTCAGTTTGGTCTATTCTGAACTACATGAGGGGCCTCCCAGCAGGCTCACAATGTTGAATCAACCTTGATTCAACGTCACACAATGTTGAATCAAGGTTGATTCAAAGTTGATTCAACATTGTATGCCCAGTGGGCTGGGACTTGTCATGTTTATGTTGGAATGAAATTGGTTTCTTGAAAAGAAGTACCAGAAGTAAGTATCAAGGAATACTGAATAGACAGCTCATTGCTTTTGCAGTTCCTCACTCAGACAGACAGTTCAAGAGGCAGTAGGTGAAACAGTTGACCCGATATTTTCAACTGCTAACTTGGCAATTGAAATCACTCAGAAGTGGTTGCTTACTTGTTGTTTATTCCGTTTACTGGGATACAAATTGGTAAAGAAAGTAAAACTGTAAATAAAATCATATTGTTTTATCTTTACTGGTATATTAGACATCTGTCCAAATAAGTGTGGGGTTTGATAATAAACAATAATTTTACTGATCATAAAAACATATGTTATGGCCCTTATTAGAACTGCATCAGCACTGTTTTAAATGAGGCCAACACCATGTTATTTTGTGGACAGCAGAAGAGACTAAGAAACTAGCTGAGAATTATCCTACAATCAGACCCCATCCTTGCTTGGACTGTCTGCTTCATTAGATTTACCTCATTTCATGATAATGGTGCTGATTCTGAAGAAATAAGTATGAATGAAAGGTTTAAATCTTTATCAACAGTCTTTCAGCTTAACCTCTCTTAATAATACCAGTTTTATTAAAATACAGTTGAGTAATACACTATATATACACACTGCAGAAGCACCCTCTAATGAAAGTGCACAAAGTGCCCTGCTTTTGGAGATCCGCGCGCTAAAGTGCCCTTCTCGGGAAAAATTTACCATGCCCTTTCTCAGTTCTGGGGGAAACACTAGTATGTAATTAATATTGTTTAAACCAATAACAGCAATCAAATTACAATGTGAGAAATCATAAAGGAATATGTTAAGATCATATACAAAAGCTGATAATTCTAGACTATCATATCTTATTTCTTCAATAAAAAAATATGCCCCTTTCTTAAGTAAACACAAACTATGTTTTGTGTAAAACCAAAGAACAGGTTAAATGCACTACTGCAGTAAATGTGGTTACAAATGTACACTAATGGATGTAGAGATGCATGTAGACTGATAATGACACCCATTTGCTTAAGCATACAATACTGTATGATCATATATACATACCTCAACAGGCTTCAGGTCCTTGTTAATCTTATTCACTCTTTCTTTTGATGATGCCAGCTGAGCTTCTAACTCTGATAAATCACCTTCATACTGGAAGAAATAGTTTTATCATATGATGTCGCATCTGAGAGGTAATAAAGCCATGCTTTAAAAATGATAATTAACCAGTGGATTAAATATGCAAATTATGTTGTAATGTTATGCGCTGACATCCAAAATAAAATGTGATTTTAGTGTCATATGATTAAAAGCATCTTGCATTCCTGCTCCTGTATTAATGATTTTTTAAACTGGTTGGGAAAAAACAATAAGTGCTTGGCATAGCCTCACATCTTATCGTTTAATAAATTCAATAATACAGGAGCACTCATGTAAGGTCCTCCATTTAAACAAGCATGCTGTACTGTATTTATTCCCCTCATAAACTGGCGTTTTCTAGCTCTGAAATAACTCCAAATATTTATCTATCACAGGGTATAATCGATTCCGCTAATTTTCGCTTCCTGCAGAGTCTGTACATCATATTTGGCTTCCGCCGAGACTGTCCGCAAACTCTTGCTTCCTGCAGGGACTACTGTCCTCGAGAAATGGCTTCCTGCCGAGACTGTCCGCGTGAATCTGCTTCCTGCCGAGGCTCTCGGCAGGAAGCAGAATCACGCGGACAGTCACTGCAGGAAGCCATTTATCATGTACAGAAGTCTCGGCAGGACGCAAGAGTTCGCGGACAGTCTCGGCGGAAGCCAAATATGATGTACAGTCTCTGCAGGAAGCGAAAATTAGCTGAATTGATTATACGCTGTGTCTATGTGTCATTTGAAATTGTGATATGAAATGGGTATTTCCCTTCTAAAAAAGTCCAAAAAATCTAGATTCATCTTATATAAAGATTTTTAGAATTGTTTCCAGACAGAAATGAGCCGCGACATGAGAAAACCAACAAAGTGGTTGTCCGCCCAGCTCAGACTCAGATCAGCCTGGACATCTACCCAGCCCGACCAGACCCTTCGCTAAGTGCTTAAAGGATAGCTTAGGGTCTAAGTTACCTCCATGCGGACAGCGAAGACTCTGATCAGACTGGGCGGATGCCCAGGCTGATCTGAGTCTGCGCTGGGCGCACAACCACATTGTTGGTTTTCTCACGTCGTGGCTCAAATAAGGTATCCACTCTAACTGACATGTTAAGGTGATCGGGTACACTTTTATGGGATACAAGTCTGATATTTTCAGTTTTGCCTCTCATCTCAACGAGGGTCAACTCTTGAACTCCATATTTCGGAATGGCAATATCATCCAGGGCAGTAAGAAAGAAGTCACAAAAAACTTGCTTCCTTTATAAAAAGAGCAGAACACATGGCAGTGTATTCACACATCTTAATTTGAAAATGGTTGAATAATACTGCTATTAAGAATTTCTCTTTATTCAGGCTAGCTTATACACAAAATAAGCTCATTCTTATCATCTACAGTAGAACTTCAATGGCTTGAACCCTGATGGCTCGTTTACCCTGCCTAGCTAGACCTCGTCTTGGGTCCCTAGAAGTCAATTTATGTAGAAACTAACCCTGGATGGCTAGAACTACCCTTGGCTGGAACTAATTTTCATGGTCCCAAGCCTGTTCGAGCCATTGAAGTTCTACTGTAATTCTACTGAGCAAATCTATGGTTTAGTTGCTTCGGAAGGTTTTAAGCTGTGAAAACCTTTGCATATCACTGTTCTGATTGGTCTGAAGGTGAGTACACATACCTGCTGTGCTTTGTCTTTATGTTGCTTTAGGAACATGGTTTCCTGCTTGAACAGCTTTAGTTTGTCATCCTGAAATAACAATATTCAATATAAAGTTGAGGCTCGATATCTCAAACACTGATATGTCATTGTGCCCTTGTATCAAAGAACAGAGTTAGGACATAGGAACATAGGAACTTTCTTTACAATTAAACTCCTTTACAATTAAGCTCCTGTTATCTCAAACTACTGGTACCTCAAAGTAAATTTTCTGGGACCAGAAAATTTACTTTGAGATATCAGCAGTTTTAGATTGAGATATCAAGAGTTCACTGTACAGGGTTGCCACTCATTCCCTGCTTTGAAACAAGTAGCTCAGTAGGTTAAGTGCTGGCCCAATGATCTAGCAGTCCCCGGTTTGAGCCCCACCAGAGGCTGAAATCTTTAAAACCATATATGGGGTTCCATTACACACAATCTTTCATTATCATCCTCCCACCATTCTGATATGACTGATATACTGTTTAAAAGGATGCAAAATGGTTAGTCATCCATCATCCATCCATCTGCTTTAAAAGTCCCTAACTTTTTCCTGATGTTTTCCATAACCCTAACCAATGCAAAAGTTCATTATTATACATACTTTCTACTTCCACAGTGCCAAAGTGCTCACTTGAAAATGTACAGGTTACTGTTAAAGGGAAGAACTTGGCCCCCTCAACTAGCCCTCCTGTGTGTGAAGAACTGTGAAAGAAACTTTTTACCAGAGACTGTTGAGACTATCATTTACCAGAGGCTGTTTTACAGAAGTCTAGTAAAAGATCTCAAAATACTTTCATGCTTAGCTTTCATGAGCAGACCCACTAGAAGCCAAGAACTTTTTGAACTAACCTCATATATGAGCCGCGACACGACAAAACCAACAATGTGGTCGTGCGCCCAGCGCAGACTCAGATCAGCCTGGGCATCCGACAATTTTGACCAGACTCTTCGTTAAGCTCTCAAAGGGTAGCTAAGGGTCTAAGCTACCTCCATGCGGACAGCGAAGACTCTGATCAGACTGGGCGGATGATCTGAGTCTGCGGTGGGCGCACAACCACATTGTTGGTTTTGTCGTGTCGCGGCTCATATGACAGATACCTACCTGTTCCTTTTTGGTTTTCTTGATAGTTTCAAGGGCTTTGACATATCTTGTAGAAGCAAAGATGGCATCAAACTTCTCTTTCAACTGTTTACCTTCACTAAGGGGCCTAACGAAACAATAAAATCAATTTATTCCAGAATAAAAACACAAAAATGGCAGTTAATTTTATCTTTCATTTATTTTTTTTTTGTGACAGTTTGAGGGTTTTGAAATTCTTGCATAGACAAATAGTCTTCAGAACTATTTATCTATAGGGACCTCACAAAATGGTATTTAACAGCTACAACTGACACCCTCTTGACCTTGGACATTATTTCCTATTGTAGGTAATTTCAAATTTATTGAAGGTAAAATCAACTGTGTTGATAATTGGTGAGATTTTAAATTTGCTAGTAAGTGATCTGTAAACATGAGTGAAAATAAAACTCTCAGGAATATTAAGCCATTTACAATAGCTGATTTAGGGGTCCAGGGATGAGAATGAGGTCTAAAAGCCAATCAGGCAAAGCATTTTAGCTGTTCTCATCTCCAAGAAAACTCTCAGGAATATTAAGCCATTTACAATAGCTGATTTAGGGGTCCAGGGATGAGAATGAGGTCTAAAAGCCAATCAGGCAAAGGATTTTAGCTATTCTCATCTCTGAGTGTCTCAAAATATAGTGTATTTAATCCTTAAATAAAGCTCCAAAAAGGAAATAACAAATTAATGGTGGCAGAATTTCAAAGTAGGGTTGAGGTAATTGTGAACAGATTGACAGATGGAATGATGGAAGAAAAACTGATGCCTATATCAAACCGCTAAAGCAGGTGCGACAAAAATGTTTTGCTCGATCTATATCATATTGAGAATTTAAAGACTACAGGGTAAACTGTGTGGATCCAGATGAGGTGGCTCATTATGAGCCACCTCATCTGGATCTACACTGTTTCCAAATTCAACTTTTATACATTTCTGGCACCTTAAGTATTAAAAACATTACCAGTTAGCATCTTCTTGATGACAAAAGATCACATTTTCCAGGACAGGTCTTGATACTCCCAAGGATGTAATCATCTGGAACAAAAAAAAATCTGTGTTTATTGCACTGCATTAGCCCAAGGTATATGGTATATGACAGAACAAATCTGTCTTTTTCTTTGTTCCCTTTTGCAAGTTAGTTACCATAATGGACCTTATTAGCACTCTGTGGGCTTAACTTTTCCAAAATGGCAGCAAATACTTGCAGTAAACTTTCTTTCATATAAGCTCACATTTTAAAGCATTGTAAATAAATTAAAGGACACAAAATTATGGTTATAAACATGGAGAAAAGCTGCATATAGTCATAGAAGGATAGAGAAGATTTGCAGGTGAAAACTGAATAATTCTATACCGATTTTAGCTCTTGTGAACAAGCAAACAAAGGGATATACCAGCAAATACATTGTGCGCTTAGGGTAATATGCTTCAGAAATTACCATGATGTGTGCTTATTGGGGCATGTGTGCTATTTAGGTTGAATACGGTTCTTCCTTTTCCATATGCTTCTTGCCTTCATGAAATATTTAAGAATCAATATGATTCAGTAATGGCTCCCAAAAACCATACCAATTTACATTTTTCCCTTGTAAACTGTCAACTTCAAAAATAGAGTCTGCAACTAAATATACAATTTTCATGAACAGACTGGAATATAAATGGTACATGAAGACCATTCTTTTAAAAAAATATAACAACATAAACAACCCAACTATCGATCTATAGGCAACTAATTCACATCCCCAAATTTGCCTCCTTTTTATACCCATCTCTCGCTGTCAGTAAACTTATAATTAGAGTTTTAAAATTTCACCTTAATGATGAAATTGAATTCTTTGCTGTATTATACATCAGAATCCGACTTTTCTGATTTTTACAGCAGATTTTCTCTGCAATAAAATAAATGCTCCCAAACTTCTGGATTTATCATTGGATTCCTTGCTATAAGCATTTTGTGGTAGTTTTATTTATGAAAATTAGACTGTCATAAATAGTTCCCAATTAACAATAATTTACATTACCTGACTTCTCTTGTGCAGTGTGCAAAATTTTTGATAATTACTGTAATAGGCCTAAATTTTGGGACATCTAAAATAATTAATTTTCCACTTGTTCCAAATGAAAAATTCATTATTCTAGGTGTCCCAATACTTCAGCACATTAC
The DNA here is from genome assembly GCA_963989385.1 of Ctena decussata. Lineage (NCBI taxonomy): Eukaryota > Metazoa > Mollusca > Bivalvia > Lucinida > Lucinidae > Ctena > Ctena decussata. The sequence goes on along the minus strand of OZ022510.1, from coordinate 79,645,928 downwards.
GGGTATTCCTAGATTCTACATGAAAACGTAAGCTGTGGCTACTGGTACTTATGTGACTGCCTTACTGCATTATATGAACCAAATTTGTGAAACCCACTTTTTTAAGGAGGTGTACAGCACATATAATGTCGGAGAAAATAGGCCAACTATCCTAGAATCGGTAGGGCACCTGACTCATAAGTCAGAGGTCCTGGGTTCGAAACCCGGTCTGGCCACATACTTTCGTTTCTCCTTCCGCTGATTCAAGAAGGGCAGTTGTCAGTTACTGGCGAAAGTATGTGCACTTAGTACTGGTTAACCGCTTTGGAGGTCTAAGCCTGCCCAGGAATCGTGTGCTTAGGTAAACTGACCGTCCCGACATGACCATAGTTGTTTACCGAGGACATTAAGCAATAAGCATCAAATCAATCAATCAATCAATCAAAAACTATCCCAGAATTTTCATCAAACTTGAGTATGCAATTCCCGTTTCACAGCAAGAACTCCATGAAAAGATGGTGTTATCTGTTTGTGCATTATCACAGAGCAAAACCAGAAAACTTGACAAAACTTACATCACCGCCTAACCAACTACGCTACTAACCCCCACCACCACTAACTCTTATCAACACCAATGTCAAAAAAATTCTTATCTCTGTTCATCAAGGCAAGACTTCATTTCACTTTCCTACCTCTCTATCCAAGTAAATACATTTTAATGTGGAACTCCATTTCTTCCCTACGGAATCTGTCCTTTATATTGTACCATCTAGGGTTTTAGTTTCCACCCTCTTAGCTTGTATATATGTACCATGACATGAGAAAACCAACAAAATGGTTGTGCGTCCAGCGAAGACTCAGATCAGCCTGGTCATCCGCCCAATTTGATCAGACTCTTCCCTAAGTGCTTAAAGGGTAGCAAAGGGTCAAAGCTACCTTCATGCGGACAGCGAAGACTCTGATCAGACTGGGCAGATGCCCAGGCTGATCTGAGTCTGTGCTGGGCGAACAACCATTTTGTTGGTTTTGTTGTATCGTGGCTCATATAGATTTGATTATTATAACATAATACCTCTCTATCCAAGTCGGCACATTTTGACGTGACACTCTGTTTCTCGCCAGCAGCATTTCTTCTTGTTATTATACCATCTAGAGTTTTAGTTTCTACCTTCTTAGCCTGTATATATACAATATACCATAAAATTTTAATCAGGTTTTTACATTTTCATGATAGCAATGAACTGGTAATAGTGTCAAATTTTTTTTGCCAACTATATTTCTAGAAGTCTTTCCACACATTTAGGTTCATCATGCTGTAACTCGGATTGGTTCATTGGCACAGTCCCTTTTATCAGTTCTAAAAGAGCTACTGTTGCTTTTCTTGAGATTTACAGCAGAGGCATTGTTGATTGCTGAGACATAACAACATGATGAGAACAAGCTACATATGTAGATTTATCAAGTTATGAAGCAAACAATGATGACTGATCACAGGTGGCACTGCTCATATATGCAATAAGGAACATTTTCTGGTGATGTTGTGCATACATGAGCCACAACATGACAAAACCAACAAATTGGCATGTGTGCCCAGCAAAGACTCAGATCAGACTGGGCATTTGCCCAGTCTGATCAGAGTCTTTACAGTGCGCTTAAAGGGTAGCAACGGGTTTAATCTAGCTCCATGGGGACAGCAAAGACTCTGATCAGACAGGGCAGATGCCCAGTCTGATCTAAGTCTTCGCTGGGCACACATGCCACTTTGCTGTTTTTGTCGTGTTGGGGCTCACATTACCTTTTGAGTAGCCTGTATAATTCTCTGGACGACACACTGCTGTCCTGTAATGTCTCGGAACTGAAGTCTAACTTGACCTTTCACCTCTGTTTCATGTGCAATCTGTAAAAATAGGGGTCATTTAAGATGAATGGTATCCCCTCCATGTTTATCCAACATTTTTACAAAGGGAAACAACTTTTGTGACTTTCTGTTTGCTTCCCTGGAAAACGAAGCCCTTCTAATAGGTAGTCTACTCTTTAAGGAAAGAATTTGCTCCTTGAGGAGCAAAATTCTTTCCATAAAGAGTAGACACTATTCAGCTAATTCTTTCCTTGAAGAGCAAATCCCTGTTTGGAAGGGCTACTTTGTACATGGAAGCATACAAGAAGTCACAAAAGTTTTTTCCCTTTGTAAAAATGGCAGAAAAAAACATGCTGGTGTAGCATTTCTCCATCATTTACATACAGCTTAGAGCACAGAGTAGACCCTGATCAGGTTTAGGAGCCAAAGTCCTCTTTATAATAAGGTTTATGCTGTTCCTGGTGAGCAGCATAATCATACTGCATTTATTCTGCTTTAAAACAAATAGAATCTATCATTGGTCTCCGATGCGGACAGGGAAAACCCAACCCGAGGGCACACGGGATGGGTCGGAAACGAGGCTTGCCAGATTTCCTACACACCCCATGTGCCCGAAGGTTGGGATTTCCTTGTCCACATCTGAGACCAATGATTGATTATTTTTCTAACCTACGATAATAGTTATTTCAAATTGAACGGGGAACAATTAGGCCTATTTCATGCCAACGAGTACAAGAGTAAGTGGTACAACTGTGTCAGCCTCATGGCTTCTGTTGTGAACAAGTAAAAACTAGGTCCTTGACAATTCCGCACTTTTTGATTTTCTAATTGAAATTCATATGAAAGAACAAAATTTGTATTTAAACGACTAGCATGTATGAGCGCTTGAATGACGTCAATTGTGACGTAATGTCAACGTCATTTCCAACGTCAGTTGGAAACGTCTTCAAAATGGCGGCATCCTCGAGTGTTTGCCACGGTGAAACATTGACTATTTCGGATCTTTTTCCGACTTTAAGACATAGAAACAGATTATAATCGAAGTATAATCGAAGAACAACCCTTCTTGTGATTTTATTAATGTGTAAATTCATTCCTATGAACAAGAAATGCATAAAGTATAGAATCGCCAATCCGGGCACGTCGGATTTCCATGACCGCGTAGTGATACACAGAATTCCAGCTCTTGTGAGCTGTTCCAGCCCATGGGCAAGACAGAATTTTCCAGCATGGCTAAAACTAGAACAAACTCTCTCTCGTAGGTAAGAAAGGGTTTTCTTCTCTCCAAAAGTACTCAAAATACATGTATGTAAATCTGTTGTGTTAATTTGGTTATTAGATAGGTTATTCTTTTCCACAACAAACCAGAAACAATCTAAATCCATCTTGTAAACGGATCTCTAGACTTGTTTTGGAATTGTTTTGGAAAGAAAAACCTCCTTCTATAAACCAAATAAATAGGGTACATGTACACAACAAAGGCATACACCCTGGTCTGTCTGCTCTTATAGCTCCATTGATTATACATAATGATAATAAAGTAAATGGGTACATCTTCATGTTTGGCCAATTACATTAATTTTGTGAGAAGTCAAACAGTTTGTCTTTAACAAAGCTGTTATTTTTATACTACATGTGAGCCACGACACAAGACAACCAAAAAATTGGCATTCACCCAGTCTGATCAGAGTCTTCGCTCTCCACATGGAGCTTGCTTAGACACTAAGCTACCCTCTAAGCGCAAAGCCAAGACTTTGATCAGACTGGAGCAGATGCCCAGGCTGAACTGAGTCTTCGCTGGGCACACATGTCACTGTTGGTTTTCTCGTGTTGCTGCCAAAGTAATAACTCTAAATACTAGCTCTGTTATATTTTCAAAGCTGGAATTTTTAATTGGCAGGTGGAAATGGAGCTGCCAGGTAACAAGGCATGTAAATATCTTTATCCAAAATTCAGTATACCTACCTTAGGATCATGAATGAAAGCACCACCTTTGCTACATCCAGGGGGCATAAGTCCTGTGGTCATGTACTTCAGACATTCTATTATAGTCTAAAAAATAAGGCGAAAACCACTCAGTACTTTTCAGCAAATAATATTGAGTATTTTGAAATTATCAAAGCAATAAAAGTTTTAACATCAAGACAAGACAACTGACAATTTTGTTAGCTTTGAATAATTTGGCCGAGGTCAGACGTCTTAAAAGTGCATGTAACATAGTCAATAGTGGCATATATTAAAGCATTCTGAGCATGGTCATGTGGGTAATACCAATTTGCTTACCCGTGCTGTCCCTCAATCTGGTACTACACTGTTACTCACAAGGTAAATACTAAATAGGTAGATCAGATCAGGCCCGAGGTTATAAAACTTAAGTACGTTCTCAAACTCAAAATAAAGCACACTGATTGGCTGCTTCCGAGCATGTGCATGGAAGCAGCCAATCAGTGTGCTTTATTATGAGTTTGAGAATATACTCAAGTTTTATAACCTCGGGGCCTGATCTGATCTACCTATTTAGTATTTACCCTGTGAGGGCCTGATCAGTTTACTGCAGCAACTTAATGGAAGCTATAAAAAGATTTTACCCTTTTGTCTTAGACTATGCAAAGTGGCTGTCAACAGAGTTCAGACATAAAGAATAGCAATAACGGTAAATGATACTATTATTAATGGCTGTTGATCGTGGCAGGTTTGATTATCTGGATGATGAAACCCTCCCAGGAAGGTGTCTACTCCTAACCCATTCCATTCAAGATACCCCTTTATGGGTATCTGGGCAAACAGTTTAGATCCAGATCAGGCCCCACAAACGTGGGGCCTGATCTGAGATCCAAACTGTTTGCTGCCTAGACCTAATTTCTACAAGAGTTAGTTAGACCAATATTGTCAAAATATTCTTGATTTTTGATGCAGACGACAATTTCAGCAGACGACAAAAAATACCCAGAGTGCAAAGGGTTAAAGGCAAGAATTTGTATTAGTCTTATCATATATCACCAACAAGATTTGAGGTCATACACCCAGTAATCAGACATTTTATAAACCTCCAGCGAAGAAAACCGAACATCACCGCAGATGGTATTGCTCCAGCTATCGCGTAACTGCCATATTTTTAGAATCAAGTTTTATCACTACTCACTAGCATTACCGCTGAGAGATATATTATTAGGACACGAACTGAAACCATGAGAAATGTGCTTTTCTTTTATATAACCATGGTTGATCTTGTTTCATTTTACTGAGCTAATAGAAAATTTTGGCACTTTTAACTGTTTTGTAGCTTTGATTTTAATTAATTAATGATTATAGTTTTGAATTTAATATTTCTTAACTGCCATAGAAACGTAAAATATTCATGCTACATAAGATAGCGGGGCATAGTTTAAAACATGGAATGGAATGGATGAGATAATCAACATTCCAATGGCTACAGTCCGGGGCTACAGATTGTCTCCAGAGCTTGGGGTGTTACTCGTACTTAACGGAATTTATCGCCTTGAGGGCAAACCAACTAAATGACATCCCAAATCCATGGAATGAAGTGGAGAACATTGTCCATTCCATTCCACTTCATAAAATAGCAGTTCAAAGTTTAAACTATACCGATTAATTAGACCTCATAAATAACTTAACAACTGACATTTATTCCCGAAAATTTGCTACAAAACTCTGAAGTGTATCAACACCTGTTAATCGGGTCGCAACGCGAAAAAGTGGCTTAACGTCATGGTATCAATGGTTTAATAATATTGTAGAGTCACCCAACCTGTGCAAACCACCACAAAATTATTACGAAAGAATGGAGGGTATGGTCACATAGTGTAACCCGTGCTAATCTGATTCTTCTAAGTTCTAACAAGACAAATATCTATTTTTCTCACAAGGCCCCTTATTGATAAACCACGGTTTTGTCTGCAGTGTTGTACCTCAAGCAGACGATTTTTTTTTTATAATCTGCGCGTTGAGAATGCGCAGTAGCCCGCACAGAAAATAATGTGTGTAGGATTTACTGGGTACCTCACCTATAATCGCAGCCATAGCGTAGATTTAGGGGAGGTAACTACCACACTAGAATTTGTATTTAGTAGAGCAAACTCACTCCTTTAAGAGCAGACCCCATTTTACAAAGGGTTTGTCCCCAGAAAGTACACAAGAAGTCACAAAAGTTGATCTTTGTAAAAAAAAAGTGGGAAAAAAACATGGAGGTGTATAGATACACTCCGTAAGGCTAAAACATTATTGTGTATTTCATGTACTTACTGTCTTGCCAGTTCCATTAGGCCCCAGAATCAAGGTCAAGGGGGTGAAGAATGAAATCATTTGCCGTTCTTTATCCTCGGGTCCGAAGCTTCGGATACCCTGAATACTCATCTTTTCTATTTTCGACATCTTGATTCTTTTCTACTGACGTCACCAATTCATCACACTTTTCACCTGCTAAAAGATGAAAACTTTACCCACTTAACAAACTAACAGGATTATAGTGCTCCAGGTAAGAAGGGGTAACAGGGATAGTTTAAGGACAACTTTCCATATTTCTCCATAAAAGCATATACTGTGACCCCACATTTGAAACAAGACAGTTCTAATGAGGAGTCACTGCATAATGTTTCTGTTGAAAAATAAGTTATCTCAGAATTATCCTCAACTCTCACCTTAGCTGGATAATATATGTAATTTATGTTGCTTGCAACATGCCTTCCTCTTCAAATTACCTAAATTTGCAACATGCCTTAATTTCCAATAAAAATTATTAAAGAGCTATTATTTCCATTTTTAAGCCAGTAAAGTTGTTTAAAGGTAGGTTCCTGGCCTAGGGATAACAATTATGTTCACAAAATAATTTTGTCTTTTTCTGGGTAGTATTGAATTCTTTTATTTTTCTGAAACTGTTGCTACTGAGAAAAGCGTCAGATGTTGTAGAAAATAGTCGTTTTCCCTTTGGTTTATTTTCTTTTGTTGGAATTCCAGTTCTAAAAATAAATGTGTATATATGTCTACAAGTCTGCAGTTTCTGATGTCATTTGCCAACGGTTAATTTTCTCTCGCCGTGAGCTCTTCCAGAGGTCCTGGCATGGCAGATGGATTAAAACTATCCCAAAATGCAATGCAGCATGATGTCAGATATGTTATCTATTTTTGGCGCAAACTAAAAATAGCGCTAACTGGTGTGCGAAGCAAAGTTAGGAAATCCCTTGCAAAACGACTTTTCTACAATTTTTTGATTTAATTACACTTTTTAGTGAAACTTATTCATTTCCTCTTTTATAAGTGCTTTCCAACAACTTGGATAAAAAATCATCAAAATTATGATGCATCCCACAGTACAGGAACCTACCTTTAAATTCATTAAGGATCATCATTTATTTTATTAACAATGTGAATTTAGGCTAATTTTGACAAAACATCTCTGTGAATGAGGGGAATTTTGAATATATTTGTCCTCACATAGAATAACCCGCTTACCTCTCTCATTACTCATTAGACACACGACAATGATGACACGCATTATCTATCCTTACAGCAGAATAGACAATGGATGTCAGCTCATCTACAGACACCCCATCCCCACCCCCGAACTTAAGCCTCCCTTTTCTCCAAGTTGTACTCTTTCTGTCAAGAATATTGATGAGCGACCTTGCCAGCTTCAACTACTCCACCTGTCAGTGAGTGAGTGAGTGAACTTGGGTTTAACGTCCCACCAACAACAAGGTCATCCTCGGTTTAAAGTCTCATCCGAAAGACAGGACATCGATCTTGCGGCCCCTGGATTGGTAGTCCATAGTGTTATCTACTACACTACAGCCGCTCCTCCCACCTGTCAGTGTCCAATACATTTGCTCTCCCCCCCCCCCCACCCCCCCACAACCTAAGTGTCCCTATGCAGAATTCTATTGGTGTTCTCCAAGTCATTAATCTTTCTCTCCAGATTATTAATGAGCAACTTTCCTTTTCTTTATATACTGTCATACGCCCTTGCAGGCATTCTAGACAGGTGTGCACTGTCAGTGCTGAAAATAGCATGAGTAAACAAGATAAAGCTAAAAGGTGTGATAAAGATCGAGAGGATAAAAGATGAAAGATTAAAAGCTGGTGAGAAGAAGGTTACAAACAAATTAAAAATACCATATGTAACTGGATCTACGGCCATGAGTGGTGCAGCTTGCCAACTTTTTCCTTGAACGCATCAAGGGTTGGCAAGCAGACAACCGACTCGGGGAGGGCATTCCATTGAACTATTGCCAATGGGAAAAATGAGTATTTATAAAAATTCCTTGAGGTGTGGTCTTGGTGAGCGGTCAGGAAAGCGCGGTGGCTCAGTGGTTAGTGCACTTGACTCTGACGCCAGAGGTCGTGGGTTCAAGCCTCACCTAGGGTGAAATCTTCCTATGTCCGAACGCGTTTTTCTAGCATTTGCAGGGATGATGCTAACAAGTGTGCCGTCCTTCGGATCGGGACGTTAACTGGAGGCCCACTGTGCAGGGAGAGTCATCCCCTGTGCAGGTTAAAGATCTGATCCCTACTATAGCTACATGGCTATATGTAGGCTTTCATCCTGCAACACTGGAGTGTACAAAAGTACACCTGCTCATAATACTCTGAAAAGAGGGTGTAGCAGTAAATATAGAAAGAAAGAAAGAAAGACTTGGCAGACTTCAGCTGTTCCACCTGCTCAGTGTCCATGAGTTTCTGTTGTCAGCACACCTTGTTTCCAAAGGTATCAATCCACTTATTATAAATAAAAGATACACTACTCGTATCCGAGCAGTTCTCGTCACTTTTTTCTAACAATTTTCTGTTTTCTCCAAAACAAGTACGTTTTCTTTCAGTTTGCCGTAGTTGTGTATTGTGTACCTAATAACTCAGGTTCTGACACACACGTCATTAATTTATTTATAGAAACGCACCTCAGGGAGCGATCATTTTTTGATATGCTATCACGCATAGACGACGTCACGTCCAGAAGCAGTTCTCGTCATGTTGCATTGGAGCTCGATTTTACAATAATTATGAAACCCATTCTGTTGTTGTTGTTTAAAAATGTTTTTCGACATCTCGTCCATGTAACAAAGTCAGTTTCAAGCGATCATTATACAAATTGCTTCTTGTACAGCCCCTTCATTACGCCTACCGCATCCAACATTGTTAGCCTTGGCCAAAAATAAAGTTTTCCGACATTTTTTCTTGTATTTTTTATGCAACTACGCTTTTATTCTTACACCATGTATAAAATTTCAACCCTATCATACCTTGCCGTGGCCTCGACCACGCCTGAGTTGTGACCTAAGGAAGCCAGCATGGAAGGTATTGAGAGGAATTTTTACAAGGGTGGAGCCTGCACACTCTCCATAAACATTAAGCTGATTCGAGCTTCGGATAGAGATTTCGGTTTCCTGCTCCATAACTCCAACAAATGAGAACTCTACTTTGTCATGACGAGGAATAATCCCATTGTGTGTGTGTGTGTGTGTGGGGGGGGGGGGGTTGTTTGCTTCTATATTAGGATAATATGGGTACATACCGGCCATACTATGGCCGCTTAAAAGATCCCAGTTTTTGGGTGCGGTCCGCGTCCAAAGATCTTTTATTTCATGAAATACGTTTCTGTGATGATTTGGTTTACAAAGTCTCCTTCTGTCTTTTTGTACGGGACCATTCCAAAAGTCTCCTATTTTCAGTAAGAGGCTGTTCCCTTAGCCACCCTCATTTCCACATTTTTAAATCATCGGCGGCACATACAATGCAGCGTCACACTGAAAGGGACCATACCCATGTGTGTACAGAAAGTACACAAAAATCCGTGCACAGACTGAGTGAGTCGAGTTTTCGCTTCACGCCAAACAGAGACTCCCGGGGGAGGGTGGAACAGGACATCATCTGTTCAAGGACCTGATCACAGGCTACGGATGTGCATGCCGAACTGGTTTTTTCATGTTGTACATGTATATAAGCTTAAGGTATCTTGTTACACAGTGTCACGCATATAAAAGAGTCTTATAAGGGACCGACCATTTGATATTCTGGGGGGGGCCTGGTATATTTATCAAAAAAATTTCCTGTCTTTGGATATGCAAGAAAAAAATAACCTGGCTCATAAGGGGGTTCAAAAAAATAATCTGGCCTCAAAAGTAAGAGAAAAAAATAACCTGTCTCCACCCAAAATTAAAAAAAAAAAAATATTGTCTGCAGATAATTCCATTGGAATTGAGTTTTTATAATGTCTCTGGCTTCTGGGGGGCTGCGCCCCCCAGACCCCCATATTTATAGTAATATTTTAAAATTATCTACAATTGGTTTACACCAGCGGGCACGCATGTGCATACATTTACAAAAACATCCTATACAACATTCACATACATGTATTATTGATCTGCCACATTCACGCTGGTCTGGCATTCAACACAGGCAACGAGGCAACGTACTTTAAAACACAATCGTTTTCGCATACTTCTTACATTAATTTCAATCTATCATTCTTACGGACCCGGCAGTTTACTAGACCTCATAGTCAGACCAGATTTTCGAAGAAATTCTGTCTAGTATAAATGCAGTGCTTGAATAAGGTTTTTCACCAATTCGTTGGCTGGTCGTTGTAGCCCAAAAATTGTTTTCAAGCATTTCTTGAATATGCATATCAATTCAGTAAAACTTTTGAGTCCTATATAAAGAGTAAGGGGTCGGATGGTCCGTGAGACTATACTTCTGAAACAAACTTATCCAGATGAGCAGAACAAGCAGGTTCCTTGTACGTTGTCTGCGTTACCTGTGTTGAATGCCAGACCAGTGTGACATTACTGTGTTGAATGCCAGACCAGTGTGACATTACTAAGTAAATGTTTCCACTAAAACTGAATTGCAAAAGAGTCACTAGCTTATGGGAGACAAAACCATTATGGCAAAATAAACACTCTAAAAGGCAAAAGTCCTAATATAAAAACCCTTATTTTTATCATCATTCCTAGTTTTTCTCTATTGTTTCCAGTCTTAAAATTGCCATTGAAATTGGGAAATTGCTTTAGCCTCTGGGGGGCGTTGCCCCCCAGACCCCCCCTTTGATAACTTCTTAGTGCATGACTTTCAGCCATTTTATTAATTGCCATCAAACTTTCTAAAGTACGAATAAAGCATGTTTGGGCATATATTGGGATAGAAAAAAAAATTAAATTCCTAATGTTAGCCCTACAACTTTGCCAAAATAGCCCTAAATTTTGGCCAAAATATCCCTAATTTAAGGCCTAATTTTTTGCCAAACTCATACAGGGATGTTTTATATCTCTACCTTAGATGAAAAGAGTAACATGCTCCAGGCACTGGTTTGCAAAAGCAAGCTAAGCCATGCCCTTGGCCTGGTTAAAGACAGCTCCATGTTCTTTTTGTGAGAAGAAAAGGTGAAAAAAATACTGATGTGGGTAAAATAAAAGGATATTAAGGTCAAGTAAACAAGGATCTGATAGTTCAGCTATAAAATTAAAACAAAAAAAAATAACCTGTTTGAGTTAGTTTGTAAAAAAAATAAATTAGCTCTCACAAGGTGAAAAAAAAAGAAATTGTTTCCAGAGGCCAGTGAAATAAAATGTTGTGTCTCCATCAAGAATACCAGGCCCCCCCCCAGAATATCAAATGGTCGGTCCCTAAGTGGAACTGTTTTATTTCAAACTGTGTTCATCCATTTCACTAAATCATTTAATGTTGCAGGATGTCGCCACCAAACATTTTCCACAGCCATCTGCCTTCAATTTCCTCACTGTCAAAGCCAGTCTCATTTTCAGCAACCAGAATAATCTCAAAATATTACCAGTCCAATTGTATGAATATACATGCCTGTGACTAGATCTATAGGCTCGAAAATCCGTAGACAACAGCTGGGAAATCCCGTTTAGAATTTTGGGGATGGTACAAAATTGTACGTTACCAAGACATCTTAAATGAGATATTTAATGACTCAAGCACATGCAGGCATATGCACACAAACAAGTTCAGTTCAGTTCAGTTCTCTTATCGACGTTACCCAAGTGGCTCAACGGTACGTAACCATAGTTGCACAAACTTGGCGCCGTGTGTCAGTCCAACACAAACAAGTTCTCGTAGTTTTCTTTTAAATTCTTGTAACAATTAATTTTCTTCGTCACATATGGACAATGCTAATGAAATTTCAGCAACATGACTGTAAATTTAAGCGTATTGCTAGGATAGGCTGCGTGTCGAAAGCTGTTCTTGCAGTGAGACCAAATAAATGCCGCAATCATACACTGTAAAAACATTCCGTAGATTTTACGGTAAATTAACTGGCAACCAGCTGCCAGTCCATTTCCCGTCATTTGTACGGTCGCCGGTAAAATTGTAGGAACCATTAAGCAAAGTAGGATAGAATAGAACAGGTGTTATTTTGGCCATATAACCCTTTAACACTATGAAGGTATTTTCGGGTACGGCCAGTTAATAGAACACTACCATATCGTGATTTCAAACAATGATCTACAGGCAAACGCGGGAATTACGGGAAATGGACTGGCAGCTGGTTGCCAGTTATTCTACCGTAAAATCTACGGATTTTTTACAGTGTAGTTAGCCTGAGCAAAATACAATTATTTTGTGTGTTTCACATTCTGCGCAATCATTCAACGATCGTACTGCTGATGTCCCAATCTCAGCGAAAATGTGACGTAAAGGTGTAAATCATTTTAAAAAAATGTTTGCGCGCGGCAATTTGCAAACTCGTATAACGGGGCCGAACTGCTTCGTTTCTTGATGAAGACGGTGCCTATGCCTCTCCTTTCCTGGGTCGAAAAACATACCCACTTAGTGCTGGGTTGACGTCACTAGCTGGCCTATTAGATATCCAGTTACCTTCAGCACCAAAGCCGAGCGCTTTTAACCACTCGGCCACAAAGAAAGTAATCTTGACAAACAATATAGACCCAGACTAAACGCTGCAGAAGAGGGACGATCAGATTTGCGGATCGGCAGCGTGTGGTCAGGGCCTCCACCATCTGCTTTAAACACACAATGTTTATTCTTGCGTGTGGCATGTGCCCCTCCCCACCACCCCGCCTCCCCCATACACACTTGATTTGATATTGTACCATTTCGGAATTTTTTTTGTGTGTGTTATTCCGGGTAGACCATATTCTCACCCCCCCCCCCCCCCCCCCCCCCCGTCACACACCCCCACCAACACACACACAGACACAACCATATTCCCGTAACATTAAGAGCACCGGTAGCTCAGTGGGTTAAGCGCTGGACTGCTGATCTACCGATCTTTAGTGCGATTTCCGAAGGCGGAAATCTTTTCAAGCGTAACCGGGGTTCCATTTCACAATTAACCTTACATTATCACCCTTTCATTGTCCCGATATAACTGAAATATTGTTGGTAAGGACGTACAACTGCAAGTCATCCATCTATCCCCTAACATGAAAATAGAAAAAATATTGACTGAATTGTCGTAAAATCTAAATTCTCAGTGAGTTATGTTGCGGAGCAAAATGTATTGTGTCTTATGACAGGAGCCACATCAGAATGCGCATCCACAGATAATAAGAACATAAGTTGCTGCTTACAAGCGCAACAATCTCGTATATACTTAGAAAAGAGTACTGTTCTTATGTTGATCGTGGTCTTAGCAAGCGGCATTTATACCTAACACAGTTCAGAGTTTACGGTGGATAAACAGAAAAAAGGAGAGAAGAGAAAAAGAACAAGAGCTGTCGCCTGACAGCATAGCTCGCCTGAATAGGTGCTTGCCCATCACACAGTCGCTATGGTGGTGTGGACTGCTATGTATAAAACTTCAGGCAAGCATGTCCATAATGACCACACATTTATAAACAAAAGCTATCTCAGAAATGTCTTAAAATAAAAAAAAAAATCCACATGAAATTTCAAAGTCCATCAGCTTGAGGTCAAAGAACTAAGGGGTAGGGGGGAGGAGGGCAGGGCTAGGATGTATCAAAGCCTTTAGCCGTTATCTAACATCAGTCCAAGTATTAGTATCAACTGAGTCCATTGTGGCACTGTGAAATTATGTCTTCATTAATATAAAACTAATCAAAATCTTTAAGACAAAACTCAAAGTCCATGACCTTGACATCAAGGTCATCCAGTCGGGTAAGTATATAGTGTTTTGTAAAAACTCAAAAGAGTGTCTAATATCAGTTCAAGTATAAACTAAATCTCTGCCAAGCATTATGAATCAGTACGCAATTAGAAAACTTTAATAAAGACCAAATTTCCTAAGTCCCTGACCTTGACATCAAGGTCACCGAGCAGGGCTGTGGTAGTACTCTGTAAAACTTTGAACTAATATCTAACTACAGTGCAAATATAAAAAGAATTCATCTATGGGTTCAGGAGATATGTGTCATTAAAAAACTTACACAAAACATCCAATCAATAAAAAGTCAATTTTCTAAGTCCCTGACCTTGACATCAAGGTCACTGAGGGGGGTGGGGGTAGTACCTTGGAAAACTTCGGACCAATATCTAACTACAGTGCAAGTATCAAAGGAATCCATCCATGGGTTAAGGAGATACTGGGCTTTATAAAACTCCCAATTTTCTAAGTCCATGACCTTGACACCAAGGTCAAGGAGTGGGGTGGGGGTGGTACCACGTTAAACTTTGGACCAATATCTAACTACAATGCAAGTATCAAAAGAATCCATCCATGGGTTAGGGAGATATAGGTCTTTAAAAAACTTTAACCAAAACATCCAATCCGGACGCCGACGCTGACGCTGACGCGGACGCGGACGCCGACGTGACAACAATAGCTCTTCCTGAACTTTCGTTCAGGCGAGCTAAAAAGGAACCGAAAACACCGCCAAAGCATTGTTCAACAAACTTGTGCCCTCAAATCTTGCTATAAAACTCAAGAGCTCTAAAAATGTAAATCTTTCTCTCTCTCTTCGAAGTCGGCCAAAGTCAAAGTTTATTCAAAACCCCTAACGGGGGTATGTGAATTACACATACATGTATATATATAAAACAAACAAACACTGTCGGGCTTGTACAAGATCAGGTGTCCGTAAAACCTTGCACTGAGATGAAAGAATAAAGTTTCTAACAAAAAAAAATGAAACTTTGATCAAAACTTTATGTTCTGAAAGTTTCATGAGTTACACTTTGGCCACTTTGAGAAAACTCCCTTTTGAAGCTACATATACTTCAGCCGTCACGGACACTACATTTTTTGTCTTTCTTTTCCTTTTTTCATGACTAACAGCGCTAAAAAGCACCAAAAAGAAATTAGTTATCAAATTAAATACTTATGACATTAAAACTATCGTAGGAGCAGATGCCAAAATAGATCTGTCTTCATTTACAGTTTGCGAGAATTAATTGAAGATGCACTCTTTCCAGAAAATAGTTTCATGAAAAAAAATAACGAATCCCTTAAGAGTACACCAGCACCGACTGGACACGTTCGGCATTATTTCACGAGTTGCCTGAGCTCTATGTCGGGTATACCTACTCGAGCTGACCACAGTTAAACTCTTCTCAGAGTGGAGTTTCTATTATTTTATGGATGCTTCCTCTACGCTGTGAAGAGGACTGTCGGACACGATTGCATAAGCATTGCACTTAAATGCCAGTCATTGCGAACAGGCAAATCTATACTCATGGTTCTACCCCAGGCAAGTTACTTGGGTGCGTATGCCGAATGCGCTCTATTGTTGTTGTGAGGTCACAGCTGACGAAAACAAATACAAAACTGAGCCGAAAAGTTTGCCTTGTTCACGAGGCTGCTGAAAACGATAATTCTAATGCACTTACAAATATAACGCGACGTCTGATTGGATAACGTCAAAAATTTGCGACAGTATATTCTGCGATATACTGTCTCAAACCCGACGTCATTAAGAAACGTCGCTTCTCATTGGCTGACGTTTGGTTTTACGCGGCTGAGAGCACTCGCTGTGGGTGCTACTTAGTAGGTTTTGAAAGGCGAAATATGATAAAGTGCATTAGAATGGGGATAACTGTTCCGAAAATTGTCATTTGGGGAGGTAAATCGTCGGTTTTATGGTCGGAAATTTCGTTTTACGGCTCCGCTGACGCGTCGCCGTAAAACGAAATTTCCGACCACAAAACGGACGATTTACCTCCCCAAATGACAATTTTGAGTACAGTTATCCCCTAAATGATGACTGGGTCAGGTTTGCTTTTTTAATATTCTTGTGTTTTTCCTACACTGTTGACTTACCTTCGGAATTTGTTTGCAAAAAAGTAGAAACAATTATGAACAAACCTGACCCAATTAAGAGAGGTCAGCACGTGGTTTGAACGTGCTCACGTGAATGCCCCAGACGTCGACACGCGACTTTGCAAATCCAAAAAAGAAAAAAACGGCATTTATACATACACCGGTCGATTTTTGATGCGTTTTTGCACTAGTTAGAACAAATCTATCATAAACTCAGATTTTAGGCAGTTGAAGCTTAGAAAATTTACGCATAGAGCTCGTTTGAAGCGGAATGACGAGAACTACTAGCTAACGAGAACTACTCGGATACGAGTACAAACCCATCAAAGATTCGATCCAGATATCACAGTCAAATTATCCAATAGAATCGGACGGGATGACGTCACAGCCCATAGCAACGAGCATCGGAGGTGCAAACAAACATCGTAGCAACCGCTATTTGTGCTTAGTTTTCCTATATTTTTCTCTATTCATAGTTCGGAATAATCTCTGATACCCCAATTAAACTTTTTCTTATGACAAATAAAACATAGAAAATGTTTGCCAGATGCAATTTTGTCACGAATCAAATAAAAATATTGGATTTTCCATATATCCGTGGAATACACTAGTTGACTAAAACTTGGCTCTCCTATTTAGCAGCGTTTCATTATTTATAATGCTATTTTTATTCTTACATTTTCTTTTTCATTTTTTGATTTTTGCTATATGTTCATTTATCCGGTATTCAGCGAAAGTAGAAATGGAAACTTCAGCAAAGAAAGTAAAATACCCGATATGTCATACTATGCGTATGGAATACACAAGATGTCACTTGTCAAAAGTTGACACTTTCGCAGCAATGGCAGACGGGTTTTTTCTTCTTCAAATACCCAGACTTTTTAATGTGTTTTTATACCTATTGAATCGAAGACAAAGCAAACAGTGTTTTCATCATTAAAATTGATCAAGAAATAAGAATTTACACTAACGTTACTAACGAGCAGGTCATGAAATTCATTGATCAAATATAAAAAAAAATCTATCTATCTCTTCACGAGACGACTCGTCATATTTAGCCACAATGTCGTTTTGTGCGGTGCTGAATTTAGAATTTAAGATTCCCAATAAAAAAATATTCCATCAAAATTATTTACAAGAGGCAAATCAGAGGCATGCTAAAACACATACTTCTGCTTGTACTGAGTCAATACACATCCTCGCTAGGCAGCAACTTTCCCGTTACTGTACTGTTATAGTCCAATAGATTCATTCGCATTGAAATCGCGAAAATGCGCAAATGTGTAGAATTCTAAATTTACACTCAGTTTCACTTGTTGGGGATGACCGAGAGAATCTACCGTGGTATCACCCAGAAAACACGGAGATACGACCTCAAAGTTGAACTATTTTCAAGAGGTCACCTAAGTTGACCTAACACCCCAAAAGAGCCGAATTTGTCAAAAAATTAACAAAGATCTAATTCTTTAATTTGTTGTTGTTTATTTCCACCAAAAATATTTGGAAAGGATTGATTTAATGATATTTAATACATTTAAATCAGGGTACCCTTTAGACTCAGAGGTCAACAGACCGCGAGAGAAATGTGTCAGAATCAGTGCGATAAAATAAATACTCAAGGGACATTGTTAATAAAATACATATCAGATATGAAATGCTGAATTATCTGCCTTCTTATACATTGAATAAAAAAAAAATATTTTATGAGCTTGTTTCTCATAATATGCAATTTATTTAAGCATTGTTTGTATGGTGGTTAATCGCAACTGCCGTAAACAAAATGGCGGACTATCGATTGCTTTCACCTCCGGCTGTGGTTGCTATGGGTTACGCTCGAAGTTCCCGGATGAGCCGTCCCACTATATACACCCTGAACTGAAGTTCTACTGATCACACCTTAAATACGCACATCACTGTGTAGAGATAATGTAGAGTAGAGGAAAAAATGCCCTGGGGCTGTAAACAGGTGTGACCTGTCACCAGTAAAACAACTATCCTGATCCTATCGGTAGCGGTAAAGGGTCGTTTCGGCCCAATTCCCTTTCGGCCCCGGGTCGTTTCGGCCTTATTCCCGTTCGGCCTGGGTCGTTTCGGCCTGGTTCGTTTCGGCCCGATTTCCGGGATGGGTCGTTTCGGCCCAACTTTAGCGGGTCGTTTCGGCCTGACTTTTTCCCCATAGTTGTAATAGACAAAAAAAAATGTGTCTTTATTCCAGTCATATCTATCTATCTATCTATCTATCTATCTATCTATCTACCTGGCCTGCATATATATATCATATATCTTTCTATCTGAATGGCCTGCATATGTATGTATGTATGACAGGGCAAATCAAATAAAACAACTTGACTTTGATAACAGAATTACTGTTATTTCAACGTATTTATTTCTTCCTCTAGTATAAGTAGTTTCTTTCTTTCTTTCTATCGTTACTGTACTCGGTCAACTATGACCATGATGACAGGTTTGTGGTGTGGCACATAAGTTATCACAAAAATAAATAGGCTAAATGAATTTGTGACAAAGCCACCAGCAGATTAAAACTATCTACAAGAAGTCCTCAGGGGCAGGCATTCCATGCCTAGCCCCTGCTCTACCCTGGGATATTAAATTTTGGCCTTAAACCCATTAACTGTCTCCGAAGAGACAGCTTCGGTTGTAAGGCCATTCCAAGTTGCAATTGTCCTGGGGAAAAAGGAATTCTTAAAACCGCCGTATAAGCGTTTGGACGGTGGTACTGGAATGGGTGGGACCTAGTTCTCCTGCTCCCTTCACCGACCTCAGATAGGTACCTATTCCTATCTACGATAGCAAGATTATTGTGAATTTTGTGGAATAGAGACAGAGAAGCCTGCTGTCGTCTTGCCGGCAGGTCTGGCCATTTGAGTTCCTATTTACACTTAGCCTAGCAACTTGTGCCAGCGAATTTGGTCTCTTTTACGGACAGCAACTTTGCCATTTTCATTTTGGCCTCGATTCTTAAAAAGGGTGCTAGTTCTTTCATTTAAGGTGAGGTGGGAGTAATTGACAAAACACATGATTTTATTCATACTTCCTTATATTGTACATTTTCAGTCCCTCTTTCAGAAAATGTAATAAAAAAGGGGGGTCGCCGATGTCGTTTTTAAGATATCTGACCTCGAAAACGTCAATATTTCCACTTTTTCGACCCGACGTTATAATGGCGTTCTATGGAAAATGCACTTTTTTGCTCGTACCTCTTGGATAAAAACCTTTATTCTGAGAAAACAAAACACATTTTTTTCTTCAAAAACTAACACAGCATCACCCAATGATAGAAGTTCACATTAAAGCAATAAAAATAGTAGGTCGCCGACTTAACTTTCGAGTTAAAGTGCATTAAATGCCCGGCCTGCCGTCTCTTTAGACTGAAATGTTGACTTTGCGCATGGTGACGTTTACGTTACTTAACTTTTCGCGCCACATATCAACTATCGCTTTTTGTAGGCTACCGGCAAAATTTGTCTGGAACTATCATCACTCATGATTGTCATTGTCTGGAAAGTGCAGGATGAAGGCAGATGTAATACGTTTCTCTAAATCTCTGCATAATCCGTCTTTACTAAGTATTTTCAATTTAAAAAAATCGAAAGCATTGCCATTATGCCCTCCCATACAGCTGACGGGCACCCGACACAGTTGACGGGCACCCGAGTTGGGGCGGGCTTCCACGTGTTATGACATTTGAACAATTCCCTTGTCCACTTGGCTTTTGTACAGTGTAAGCGAGTCAAGTTTTCCAGTTCCTGACCCGACCCAAGAAAGGGCCATGTATATTCTGCAGGGTAACCTAGCGGTCCAACGACTAGACTTCGTCGACTCTCTCTCGTTCTCTCTCTCAATCTCTCTCTCTCTCTCTGTAAAAATGATAGGCAGCTTTGATTCATTTTAGCGTCCAGGAGATACTTTGATATACACTTGAAACAGAAATAAGAAATGAAAAACAGAAAAGTGAAAGAAAGGCGGCAAGGAAAAAGAAACGCCACATTGTTTTTAGCTTATTGACAGAACAGATGTTGAATTATCGTATCAACGTCGACAAAAGATTCTGACGACATTGCGTCGACGTTGATAAGGCTGCCTGGCGGTGTTCAAATGCTAGGGACAGTCTAAGAATTTTTGATATAACTGAAATTTGGCATAGCTTTTGCTGATTAGTATTTAAAGAGTGGGTGGTATGATAACGACTGTCTATGGCTGCTACCATGTTAACTGCTAAGTACGTGGTGGAAGTGTAGACAGTGATCTGACTATTCATTGTACGATTCTGGATTCAATTTCACGAGGCTTTGTTATTGCAACTCAACAGCTGCGAACTCCATCTAACAAACTAATGAGGAACTGTCAGAGAACAGCTATATTTTTTCAGGTTCTTCTCTAAGGCACTTTCTAACTCAAAAGCTGCGAACTCCGTCTCATAAACTGTCATAAACTGTTAAGAAACTCTCAAATATCCCACAAGTAGTCTTCCGCACGGAAAACTAACTATCTTTTTCAGTTTCTCCTCTACGGCACTTTCTACTTCCTTTAAATTTCGCCCAGCGCTCAGCCTCCTTGCATTTTGTGAGCAGACCATGAAGTGATCACAGAAGCGGCTGACGTTGACGCCATCTTGTTTTTATCAAATGGAACGTTCGACGTCATTACGTAGCGTGGTGACGGAAACTGTCGCACGGCGGCACTGAATTACTCCCACCTCACCTTAAAGGTCACACTTCTTACAGATTTTTCAGAAATAAATAATTAAGGCCGAAACAACTCACCCATAAAATCGGGCTGAAACGACCCACCATTGAATTTGGGCCGAAACGACCCATCCAATTGGGCCGAAATGACTCACCCCGGAAATCGGGCCGAAACGACCCAGGCCGAAACGACCCTGGCCGAAGGGGAATAAGGCCGAAACGACCCGGATTCATCGGTAGCCAGTACCGTCCGAAAACGAACTGTAAAAAGTCAAAACAGACAAGTGATAGACAGTTTCATTGCTTCAAATCTAGATAGATAAAAAGAGTCTGGAGTTTCATTGAAACGTCATGCTCTAACCTCATAAATCAGTGTAATTCCTACCAAAAATTACAATTTAATTGAATTTTTTGTGAAGTGAAAGTGCAAACCTCAGCTTTTTTCCCGCAATCTGGGGAGACATCTAGATCTATATCAAACTTTCATTTTTGAAGAGGTGATATTTGAAAAGCAAAGTAAAATAAAACCAATGTTCATAAAAAATTCTGTTGTAAGATTAAAAGAAAATCCAAAGGTTTATATATAATTAAATATGCGGTTCCTCCAGAAAAAACACAAATTGACTGACGACTCCCCATGTTTCTTGTAGATTTTTCCCTCAGAGGAACACCTTCTATAGGACCACTTTGCTGACCCAAAAAATGTCTCGATGCGAGCGGTACCACAGACTCCGCGTGCACCAGCAATGAATTTATTTTCTTATTTACTTGGTACAAGTTTGTTCAGGTCAGGTCACAGTCAACCCTGGTACTGGCAATGTGTAGTTCGATACTAGATCTACCTGTTGCATATTTATATAAGCAGTCGGGGATTAACACAATTGTAGTGGTGCGCCATGTCAGACGGATTGTCCATTGCGGTCAGTTACTGGTCGATTTGGTTCGGCATTTAGATGGCGCTAATTTCGCTGCACGTGACTGCAGAAGCGCTCTCTTACTTACCTTGACGTCGTAGCGGGAAGACGGGCTTTCTATCTCTGGAGCTCCAGATGAGAATTCTACCGGCTGAGACAAGTTTGCGGCTCTGTTCCATACAGTCTAAAGTAATGGGTGAGTTTTACTTTAATGGTGGCAGCTGAACAGAACTTCCAACGCTTCTGAGAGGGAGAATTTACTAGAAAGCCTCAACCAAAAATTTTGATAGCTCGTGACCCGGACCAGCAGGCGTTTTCAGACTTGATAATTCTAATAACTGTATGGGTTTCCAAAGGTTTACTGTCATTTTTAGAATTATTCAGCACTGTCTGTGACTTGATTTCTTCAATATTGTTTGGCATTAATGAAATTAAAAATTTCGGCTGAACAAAATTGCGCACGTGCACACGTGGCGGCCATTTTGAAAAAAGATAGCTAAGCTTACTTTTTCATTTAATTGGCTATTCCTGCAACTGTTTACAGCTTGATACCCCAGTTTACAAGTTAAATTTCTTTCAAAGGAAGAAAAAATGTATTTCATTAAAATTTCCTCATTTTAACAGACAGTTTTTGTTTGTATAAAATACATGTTTGCAGACGTGCATCCGGTTTCATGGCATAAGTCAAAGACTTGCGCAAATATTGAAACGTGTTTTGAATGAAATACATATTCAGAGGGGTATAAACCGGTTTTGAAGCTCGTGTTAGTCAAAGACGTGTACACCAGCCATAAACGTGGTTTGAAAACAGTTTCGACGTCATTGTAAGTGAGCAGCCGTTTTGTTGCAGGTAAAAAGAAATAAATTATAAAATTTATTCTTGTGTATTTACTTTGCGACAAAATGTATTCAGACATGCAAAACCCAATTCGTGTGAATTTTGCGACGGTTGAAGACCTCCAGAGCATTCCACACATTGGTCCAAAGGCTGCATGTACATTGATTGCATTGCGAGAAAGTCAAGGCAATCTGACCCTAGAAACATTGCAGACATTTCTCCGAGCAAAGTTCGATGAGGAAACGTTGGCAATGTTAGATTTTTCTCGCAATGTAGGCTTGCCTATTGCACCAGCACAATATGGGTTGGAAGAAAGGGAGGAACTTAGGGTGGAGGAAAGGGAGGAACCTAGGGTGGAGGAAAGGCAAAGACCTGTTTCACCAGCCCGAAGTGTTTATGAGGACTCCTTTGAGGTAAATCCTTCAAACATGGACAAAAAAGAGGTTATTGAACAAAGGCCACCCATGTTTGATAAAAGGCCTCACATGTTTGAACAAATGGCACCCATGTTTGCAGAAAGGCCTCCCATGTATGAACAAAGGCCACCCATGATTGAAAGGTGGGAAAATTTTAGACAACAGTTTTCCCCAATGACCAGCATGCATGACCAGAAACCGACTCTTCCTGCTGAAAGGGGCGGTGACCCGTCATGTGATAGGCCCATTCCTAGTTCCTCTGTCCAAAGGACTGAGGAATATAAAGTTCCGAGGCCGACAAAGTTTGCCAAAGAACTGTATCGTAAGAGTTCGAAGAGGGAGAAAAGGGTAGGGAAACTGGAAAAGAGCAAACATCATAAAAAGAGTGCAAAGCACCAGAAAAGACCTCTCAGAGATTCTAGCTCTTCATCCTCTTCCTCATCTAGTGACAATGCAAAGAAAGAGGGAGGGATGGGGAAGCTAGAAAAAAGAAAACATGGTAAGGCTGGAAAGAAAAAAGGAAAAAAAGATTCCAGCTCTTCATCCGAAGACCGCTATTACATTGAGAAAGGGGCAAAGCCCAAAAAAAAGACTAAGAAAAGAAAGTCTAGAGATGAGCCTTCCAGTTCCCCTGGCTCTTCTGATTCTTCTAGCTCTAGTACAGACTCAGATGATGAGTTTAACATCCGTGCAAAGCACCGTTCTCATCATAAAAAGTCAAAGAAAAAGAGTGGGGCTGAAATTCTGAGATTATTGCCTAAAAATCTCAGTTATGACGGGAAAACGAATTGGCTGGCATTCAAACAGAAGTTCACTCGTTATGCCACTGCATGTGAATGGACTTCCGATGAATGTTTGAATTGTTTATGCTGGTGCTTGATTGATAAAGCAGCAGATTTCTATGCCATCTTGATGGAAAGAAACGAGCATTTGACGTATCGACGTCTAATGAGTCGATTGGAAAAACGTTTCGGTGTCAAGGAATTGGCGGAAACTGCTCAGGCAAGGTTTCGGCAGGCAACCCAGGAACCAGGGGAATCACTTGAAGACTGGGCTGATAGGATATTGACACTGGCAACTAAGGCATTTAAGATGTTGCCAGAGCAGTATTCTAGCAAGCAGGCTGTCGTTAGATTATGTGAAGGTCTACTCGACAGAGAAGCTGGGTTGCGTGTTGGAATGGATAAGCCTGCTACAATAGAGCAAGCCATCAATAGTATAAGGTGGTATCAACACCTGCATCAGTCCGTTTATGGAAAATCCAGTAAACGGAAACCGGATGAAGTTTTTGAGATGGTTGTTCAAGGGACAAACGTCCAGAATGAGAGTTCTGATGAGCAAAGTTCATCAAGAATCTTAGATCTTGAGGCAGCCATGATAAAGCTTCAGGAAAGTTTTGATGCAATGTCATCAAAGTTCTGACCATAAGAGCAGAACTACAGCTCCAAAATGGGGAAGAAAAATGGTGGTATATGGCAGTTTTGCCCTGACTAATGAACAGAAAATACTGTACTACGCTTAAAATCTCCATAGTCCTATCAGCGGTAAAAACGACTAAATTCAGATCAGTGTAAAAAGCTGTTCAACCTTCACGTTTGATAATAAAATGCGGGTTAGTGTGCATATATTGAGATATAACAAGCAAAAAGTAGAGAAAACAAGTTTTTGAAAAATAACAAATCGCTCGCAAAATCAAATTTCCTGTTCTGGTTTCCCATCTAGCAATGTTATATAAACATAGGCGGGATACTGATTGGGACTCCACACCTGTACATTGTATTTTTACCATTTTATGAAATCGAAAGTAGGTCATTTTAGTTGCCAACTAAAATGACCCAAATAAGTTTTCAAACCCTTTTATGCGAAGCTGAAGGATGTTTTATTTGTTTAAAGCTGGCTAATCACGGTCATTTACAATGATGAAACTATAGTAAAAAGCTTGCTACGATTCCTCATGATAAAATTTTTCATGCTGATAGAGCAATGGGGCCTTTAAGGAGCTGCTGGCAACAGTACGGCTTACTAGACAATGCAGGTACTGTTGCTGGGTTGGCTCTTTACGGTTCGTACAGATCATTGTTATCTAACTTGGCTATTACGGTTTTAAGACCCACAAGGGCAGTTGGTCAGGTGGATAGTGAAACATCGACCTGTGTAACCATGGATATGCTGGTGCAATGTCTAGAATACCGGTGTCTAGAGAGCATTGTAATGCATATGGTCTAAGGGTAAAACCCTGTGATCTGCCGTGTGGGGTGTGTGAATTCTGCATAAAGGCCGATAAAAATGGGGGTTCCTTTTCCAGGGAGGTGGATGGTTCAGTAACAAAGGATCTCCAATGTTGCAGATCATTATACCTATGATCAATGAACAAAGGATGATGTAACTGGGGAATGTTTAATTGGTATGGAAGAAAATGTTCAGTTCTTAAAATCCTGGGGAATGTCGTATAAGTACAATTGAATTGGAACAGGGGGACACTCCTGGGGTACGGGGTCATACCAGAAAATGTTCAGGGAAAACCTGGGGTATTGAAAAACTTGTAGATATGAATCGGGTAGCTCCTGATGGGTGGATTAAAGATACGATGGGGAATGTTCAGATTAATTCTGGGGATTGTGATGAAAGTCAGACTGGATACAATCTGGAAATATTTTGGGACTATGAAAAGGGGTATCTTAGAATATGATCAGGTAGAACCTGGGGTATGTCGTGGAGGGGTATTTCCCAGAGGCCTGAGGTATTGCAGGGAGTAAGTAATAGCCAGTTAGAAACTCAGCTACAGCAACAAAGTTGTTCGTTAGCTGTTAGAGTCAGGATAACAGTGTTCTCCCCAGAAATTTCAGAAGTCATGTCACTTTTAGCACAAAAATCAGATTTTGACTTGTTGATCAATTTTTCAAGAAAACCCTTAATATAGCCATGTTTTGTCAAAATTATTCTAAATTTACATTATAATTAATTTGTTGTAAGCCTTAATGCATTTAAAAACTTTACTGGCTAAAAAAAATGAAAATAATAGCACTTTAATAAAATTTCTTTGGAATTTAGGCATGTTGCAACGGTAATTTGAAGAAGGCATGTTGCAAGCGACATGCCTTAATGGTCTGGGGAGATCCCTGGGAGAAATAAGTCCATATAGATATAGCCACATTGGATGGGGTAGTCCATGGAAGGTTACGATCCATGGAGCAACTGAAGAACCGTCATGCTGGGGTTTCTCATGGAAAGATTTAAAAGAAGGGCAAGCTGAAGATGGAAATCTGCATATACTTGACCAGATGAAAAGCGCTAGTAAACCTGAAGAGGGAGCTCTGTTCCTTGCAGGCCCTGCGGCAAAGTCGTACAGGCTTAACAGGGAGCAATTTCTCCTGATTGATGAGGACCTATATAACTCGGAAAGCCACCGACGAGAAGGACCTGGTCATGCCAACAGGTTTGAGAGACGAAGCCATCCAGTTAAGTCATTGCATATACCATCTGCAGGACATCAGTGAGTGGCCAGAAACAAAGCTAGAAGAAAGGGAAATTCAGTGATAGGTCACCCATGGTGAGTCCACACTGACCTGGGACCATTGCCAAAACGCCCAGAGGAAATGAGAACATACTATGATGGTAGATCAGTTCACTAAATGGGTATAATGTATACCACCCCCATCGCAAACTGCTGAAGTAACAGCCAAAGCAGCTGTTGTACATTTTTTCTTGTGTAATGCCCTTGAGATCCATGAATCACAGATTACGACATATAGGCCGTACTGGAAGATTCCGTCCTTGAGATCCATGAATCACGGATTACGACATAGGCCGTACTGGAAGGACCAGGCAGAAAGGGATCTACTATGAAGGGCAAGGACAGATTACACCCCACGGTCAGCTACTTTACGATACCACTTATAGCTACCTCTGCATGTCAGATGTATCAAGAACCCGAGTCAACTGTGATACACCTGATAGCTTCTTCTGCATGTCAGATGTATCAAGAACCCGAGTCAACTGTGATACACCTGATAGCTTCTTCTGCATGTCAGATGTATCAAGAACTCAAGTCAACTGTGATACACCGGATAGCTTCTTCTGCACGTCCGATGTATCCAGAAGTCACACCCTACAGTCAGCTACGATACAACTGATAGTTTCTTTTGCACGTCAGATGTATCAGGAATCGTCAATCAACTACGATACAACTGATAGCTTCTTCTGCACGTCAGATGTATCAGGAACCGCCAGTCAGCTACGATACAACCAATAGCGCCTTCTGCATGTCAGATGTTTCTTGAATATTCTACGACACGCTGCCAACATCAGCTAAACACTGGGAGCTTCACTGCATACCAGGTGTTCTACTGATACTGAGAACGTCCGAGAAGTCGTCGGATCTTTCTTCATAAAATGGGGAGGAGTGTAGTGGTGCGCCATGTCAGACGGATTGTCCATTGCGGTCAGTTACTGGTCGATTTGGTTCGGCATTTAGATGGCGCTAATTTCGCTGCACGTGACTGCAGAAGCGCTCTCTTACTTACCTTGACGTCGTAGCGGGAAGACGGGCTTTCTATCTCTGGAGCTCCAGATGAGAATTCTACCGGCTGAGACAAGTTTGCGGCTCTGTTCCATACAGTCTAAAGTAATGGGTGAGTTTTACTTTACAATCTTGCTTATAAGGTAGTACTGTGCATAGGGCTGTTAAATGAGAATGCAATCCGCATCATAGAAATAAGGGTGTTAATAACGGTCGACTGAGCCGATACTTCTGTCAGTTGCCTTAGCTGACAGGCTCTTTTGCGTGTAGGTTTGCTGACTGGCTCAGTCGACAGCACAGGTAGGGAAATAGGTATCACGTACCTCTGTGACAGTGCTAAACCTAGACATAAATCGCTTATGTCTAATATCAATTTATACATATTTTCCTTGTCGCATGTAATTTTAGAGGATGAGGTTTGTGATGTTGCTATGAGTCAGATGAGTCTTCTATAAAGTGGTCCAAGGCCAAGTTGACATCCCAGCCGCAGAGTACTTGACACCATCGACAGCAAGAACCAGATCAGCACATACAAGAAAGTACAGGCAGTTCTCATCTTCTACAGACAGCTTTAAATACAGTTTTTCCCCCGGACAGTACCTTTGTGGAACTCTCTTCCAGCTGCTATAGCTGAGGCCCCTTCTTTGGTATCCTTCAAAGAGGGGCTGTCCACCCTTTCATTCTAAGCAATATGTAGGGGCCCAGATGCTGAGTAACTTACCATGGTGGGAGCTGTGCTGTCGGGGACGTAAGGGCCCTGGTACCTCCAAGGAAGGCAGATTGGTCTTTACCTGGTAAGCCAAAGGCATCTGGGAATTCTTTCTTCCTTCTATCTTTTTATTTGTAGTCTTAAATTATGTTTACATTAAAAACCTTTTTTGTACTTATTTATATCACCTCTGTTATTGTATATCTCATAGTCTTTATTCTCTTCTACCTGCCTATATTCTCTTTGTTTTCATCTTTACTAGCGTTACCACCCGAAGTCAACCCGTTGAGTAATAGTCAAATGTGACGGTTCAACGTACAGATGTAGATGTAGATGTAGAAATGATCAGGAAGGCAAGGTCAAGTGTGATGGCGGCAGCTGTTTCAATGGACTCTGGAAAAAATTGAAGGAAATCAAGATTTCTTACTGAAGCTCATCTCCAATCTTTGTCCATCTTCTGAATTACCAAATCTACACCAATTTTGTGATACTGGATGAACGATCGCATCCCCAATTTTCCCCTAATTTTCTTGTTTTATACGGTGATTTTCTCAAAACCAGAATGAGGCTAAAAATGGCGGCGCTCATACACAGGATGTAAACAATGAAGACAGAAGCTGTTTTCTTCGTTTTTCTTGCACTCTTTGCATACAGATCGCCAGAATACCCTGAAAGTCATCAAAACAGGTATCCACCGTCATGTCATGGTATTGTTCAGGCCGAAAAGTCCAGTATCTGCCATTTTGGACAACTGATAACCCCCCACCCACCAGTTTCTCCATTGCCACTGAAAGGAAATGTTCATGTTGAATATGATCAGAAACCAGAGAAAGACCGGTCCTTATATAAGAAATATCTGCTCTTGATAGGGGGAATAGAACAGAACCCAGGACCCAGGCAACCAAAGTTTCCTTGTGCTGTATGCTCCAAAGCATGCAAAACCAAATGCATAGCATGTGATGACTGTGATCAATGGATGCATAAATCATGTATTGGTCTGACAACAGCAGAACTCAGTGCCCTTGGCAAAAGCGACGAAAGTTGGTCCTGTCCAAACTGCCTCAAACCAAATAACTCCAGTATTGTGTATACGGTTCCTGCAGCAGATACTGATCCACCAGCTCAAGCAAGCTCACTTGATGGAATCTCAGATATCTCTCAAACCACACGATACAGCAGTACAAGCACTGAACACGATATTTCCTCTACCACGGATAGCTTCAATGTGAGTTTTGATGTCAAAACTTCGTCACCCAAAGTGAGTCGTGACAATAAGACGAAGGATATTAAGAATCTTCGGATGCTAAACATCAACTTTCAAAGCCTCCGTAAAAAGGGAAAACTGTTAGAAGCCATCATTGAAGACTCAGACCCAGACATCATTATAGGCACAGAAACCTGGTTAGATGGTACCATTTGTTCTGCTGTAATCATCCCATTTGAGCTCGGATATGACATTCAACGAAGAGACCGACCAAATGACCCGCACGGAGGAGTGTTGATTGCTGCCAAAAAGCACTTTCAACTTGGAGACGTCAGAGCCAGCCAAAACATTGAACTTTTAAGTGTAACTGTCACAGCTGGAAAATCCAAAATCCACATTGCTGCCTTCTACAGGCCACTCAATAAAACACAGAAAGACTACCTGGACACTGTCAAGGAAGAAATTTCAATCTTGAAAACAAAGGCCAAAAAAAATGTGTTCATCATTGGAGGGGACTTTAACTTGCCTGACATAAACTGGAAAGACCTAACTATCGCAGGATCACAGTATACAAACAGGCTCAGCAAGTCGTTCCTGGAAATGGTAGCAGATAACAGTCTTGAACAGCTGGTTGATTTTCCCACCCGAAAAGACAACATTTTGGACATTTTTCTGACCACTCATCCAAGCTTCAAACAAAGGTGTAAGCCGATGCCCTCAATAGGTAACAGTGACCATGACATTGTGCTCCTTGACACCTCAACAACGGTAAGAAGGCCAAAACCACCAAGAAGAAAGATATTTCTGTGGAAAAGGGCTAACATACAGGGAATTAAAGATGATCTGAGTGACCTAGCCAGCAGCATTGAAGGAGAGACAGATGTAAATCAGGTCTGGGACTCTGTGAAGAGTAAAATCTTTCAAACTATGGACAGCCGAGTACCTTCCAAAATGACAGCATCTCGTCACACTAATCCCTGGATGAACACCCAGATCAAGAGAGCCATTCGGAGGAAACAAAGAGCACACAAAAAAGCCAGAGAAACCAACACCAAACGGGACCGAGACAGATACAAACGACTGCAAAAGGAAGTTCAGTTCCATGTAAGAAGAGCCAACAAGACCTACATGCAGGATACTGTCAGCAATGAGAGTAAAGAAATTTCCAAAAAGTTTTGGTCATTTGTTAAGAGCAAGGGACAAGAATTCACAGGTGTGGCTCCATTAAAGAACAAGGATGGTTTCCTACAAAGCAACACACAGTCAAGAGCCAATATTCTCAATGAGCAATTCAAGTCGGTATTTACAGAGGAAGATCTCACCAACATACCAGACAAAGGCACAAGTACAACTCCAAGCATGCCCGAGATCAAGGTCGACTGGAAAGGTGTCCACAAACTCTTGAAGAATCTCAAGACACATAAAGCCACTGGGCCCGACTCAATTCCAGCTTTCATCCTGAAGGCAGCAGCCGACGAATTAGCTCCTGCCCTGACTGTGCTGTTTCAACTATCTTTGGACCAAGGAGAAATCCCATCTGACTGGAGAGAGGCACTTGTAGTTCCCATCTTCAAAAAAGGAGACAAGCACCAAGCTTCCAACTACAGACCTGTATCCCTAACTTCCATCACATGTAAGCTGCTAGAACACATAATTCACAGCAGTATCATGAAGCATTTTGACCAGCATAAGATCTTGTGTGACAACCAGCACGGGTTCAGGAAGAAGCGCTCCTGCGAAACCCAATTACTATCAACTGTCCAAGAGATAGCCTCATCGACAGCCAAAGGAAAACAAGTGGACGTCATCCTGCTCGACTTCGAGAAAGCGTTTGATAAGGTAGCTCATTCAAGGCTACTTTACAAGCTGGACCATTACGGAGGGAGAGACAACACCAAGAAATGGATACAGTCCTTCATCAGCCACAGATCTCAGCAAGTCATACTAGATGGAGTTAAGTCAGACACAGCAGATGTTACATCAGGAGTCCCACAGGGAACAGTCCTCGGACCGCTTCTGTTTCTCTGCTTCATCAATGACCTACCAGCGTCAATACTGTCCTCTGACACCAAGCCGTTTGCCGATGATAGCCTCCTCTTCAAGGTGATTGAGAATGACAATGACAGGGAGTTGCTTCAGAGAGACCTTTCAGCATTGGAACTTTGGGAAGAAACTTGGCAGATGAGATTCAACCCAACAAAATGTGTCGTGCTGAGAATCTCCAACAAAAAGAATCCAACTCGCAAGACAAATTACCAGCTTCATGGCCACACCCTTGAAGTGGTAGATGCTATAGTAAGTACCTTGGAGTAACCCTTACAGAGGATTTATCATGGGACAAGCACATTCAGAACACAGTAAGCAAGGGGAACAGAACAGTCGGCTTTCTACGTAGAAAACTTAGGGACTGCACACCACCTGTAAAAGCCTTAACCTACAAGACAATGGTGCGCCCTATATTGGAGTACGCATCACCTGTCTGGGACCCCTACCAGCAAACCGACATCAAAGCCTTGGAGCAGGTCCAACGACGTACGGCTAGATATGTCTTCAATGACTACTCGACAAGAACCCCAGGATGTGTCACAAAGATGCTAGATGACCTCGAATGGGAGCCACTTGAAGTAAGAAGAAGACACGACAGACTCAGCATGCTCTATAGAATGCAGCACAATTTGGTAGACATACCTGCAAACAGATACCTGAGCTCTAGTGACAGCCGAACCAGAGGGACAATCAAGTTCTTCCAAGAAAGAATCAGCGACACAACCTACTGCAACTCCTTCTTCCCAAGGACTGCAAGAGAATGGAACAAATTGCCATCCAGAGTTGTGTCTGCAGCCTCCCTGGAAGAATTCAGGTCATCCCTCCGGGTGTGACCTGCTCCATCACTGGCATTAGAGAAGTCACTGTACATAGTCTTAACCAGTTTTTATTAGTTTTATCAGCCTGTACATAGTCTATTTGGGGCGTGCTGAAGCCATCACACTACCTTGCCCCGCAGAGCTAATTACGGTCTAGGAAGATCCCAGCTCTTTACCAGGAAGAAGAAGAAGAAATGTTAAGAAAGTTCTACATGCTTCAGATGTAAAGGTCTATATGCGGCCTGTTGAGTTCCTATGTGAATAAATAGCCAACTTTGCCATCTCAGTACTAGTGGTAAGCTAAACGTTCTCTGGCATCTGAACATTAAGCCTTTGCAAACAGCCTTCTCAATAAAAAAAAAACAATACCTGATAGATTACAAACATGTAACGTAAAGTTACTGTTACATTGCCTTTCAAGTACATGACAACCCTATATTATCATAGTTCAAAACATATAACTTGGTGCTTCTTCAGAATTAGATGAACATCTGTTAACTTAAGACATAAAATATAACACTGAAGGGCTACACCATCTACAGTTAGCCATTTTCGTCAGTTTAGGGGAAACTCCAAAGAAAAAAGTTGCATTCTCTCTTCATCTGGCAATGCCACTGCTAACTGCTGCCTTACTACATGTAATTCCAAATATGCAAGCAGTTCTTTCAAAAATGGGTATGATTCAATGAGACGGGATGTCTTTATTGAAAACAACCCATCTTTAATTCATTCAGGCGATTCATTCAGATCATGGTTGTTTGTTTTATTATTTATTTTAGTTATAGTGATATACGTTACAGGTCCTGCTTGACAGATCATAAATAATCTTTTTAAAATAGTTCAGTTTGTCTTTATATATCAATGTACTTTAAAAAGTCATGTTTATAAACTTAATTACTTGTTCTCTACATTTCACATGTAACAGCTGGCTGCTATAAAGGCTAATGCTACCCCGCCCACTACGTTGACCAGGTAAAACACAGAAATATAATGCGGCAACAACGATTTTTCAGCTTCAAACAGCCTGCCCTAGAAGACTATGATAAAGACATACAATTAACAGTTACGCCTACAGGGTCCGACTTGTATTGCACATGACCCTGGATTATCATCCCTCAGACAGGTTACAGTTATGTAACGTAATGTTACTGTTACGATTCCTTTTAAATAAAACACCAGTGTTATTATAGTAGAGTGAATGTAAGAATGGCATTTTTTCATGCTTACTAGTACACTTTCCATCTTAAGACATAATACAGACTTCAGCAGCCGTTAGCTCTTCTTACTAGTGTTTTGGGAACTCTTAAGAAATAAGTTATATTTTGTCATCAATTGATAATGCCGCTGCTAACTGCAACTCAGCCGGGCCGGGTAGCGCAATCGGTAGGGCACCTGACTCGTAAGTCAGAGGTCCTGGGTTCGAATCCCGGTCTGGCCACATACTTTCGTTTCTCCTTCCGCTGATTCAAGAAGGGCAGTTGTCAGTTACTGGCGAAAGTATGTGCACTTAGTACTGGTTAACCGCTTAGGAGGTCTAAGCCTGCCCAGGAATAGTGTGGTTAGGTTAACTGACCGTCCCGACATGACCTTAGTTGTTTACCGTGGACGTTAAGCATCAAATCAACCAACCAACCAACTGCAACTCAACTGATTCAAGATAGACAAGAAATTATTTTAAAGATAAGAGGAGCATGAGTCAAAGATAAGTGATATCACATGCTCATTAAGGACCACATGTATAAACTTCAGTCCACTGATTTGGTATAATTCTCAAAGTTCTTTCGAAGTTTTGGTTACAGTTATATACGTTACAAACATAACATGGCAGTTGACCGATAGTTTAGGACTAGATTTTGCATTTTATGTAGTAGAATATTCATAAACACGTATTTATGGCATAACAAAAGTCTCTACAACTCATTTGTTACAACTGAGTGTTGTTTAGGTCAATGTAACCCCACCCACTACTATGGCCATTTTTTAGGTAAAATGATGAGAGAAAAAAGGCAACAACCATTTTTCAACCTCTAAAAGACTGTCCTACGTGACTATGATAAGGGCATAAAATTAACATTCATGCTCACGGGACCCTTTTTATGCCCCCGCCATTTAAAATGGGGGCATATAGTATCACCCCTGTCCGTACATACGTACGTACGTACGTAGCGTACGTAGCGTATGTACGAAAAATGGTTACCGTTCAATATCTTTTGAAAGCATTGGTGTATTGAATTCATATTTCATACACAGCTATATAATCATAAAATACAGGTCAAGTTCGATGTTGGGTAAAATCCGGCTATTATTGTGGGAGTTATGGCCCTTTTTCGACTTCATTTTGTATGAAAAAATGGTTTCCGTTCAATATCTTTTAAAAGCATTGATGTATTGAATTCATATTTTATACACAGGTATATAATCACAGGTCAAGGAAATACAGGTCAAGTGCGATGTTGGGTAAAATCCGTCAATTATTGTTGGAGTTATGGCCCTTTTTCGACTTCTGTTTCTATGAAGAAATGGTTTCCGTTCGATATCTTTTGAAAGCATTGGTGTATTGAATTCATATTTTATACACAGGTATATAATCATAACATACAGGTCAAGTTCGATGTTGGGCAAAATCCGCCAATTATTATGGGAGTTATGGCCCTTTTTCGACTTTATTTTGTTTGAAAAAATGGTTTCCGTTCGATATCTTTTGAAAGCATTGGTGTATTGAATTCATATTTTATACACAGGTATATAATGAAATACAGGTCAAGTTCGATGTTGGGCAAAATCCGTCGATTATTGTGGGAGTTATGGCCCTTTTTCGACTTCATTTTGTATGAAAAAATGGTTTCCGTTCATTATCTTTTGAAAGCATTGGTATATTGAATTCATATTTTACACAGGTATATAATCATAAAATACAGGTCAAGTTCAATGTTTGGTAAAATCCGTCAATTATTGTGGGAGTTATGGCCCTTTTTCGACTTCATTTCATACAATAATGGTGTCCGTTTGTTAGTTTTTGAAAAGTTACTTGTTTCCGGGCTATTTCTTTTGGAAAGTTGCATGGCATCCATTTCTGCGATAAGATACATAATATCATCACATATCAGTCATGACACCCCCACATCCAAGCCCCCCCCCCCCCCATCCCCCCATGTACCTCTCAAGAAGCACAATACATGTGCCCAAGGAAAACAATAAAACATGTACCACAGAAGTGTGCCTTTGTGAACCTATTATGCTACAAGTGCCTTTACCTTAAACAAGGCGCCATCTTATTTAGGGCACTAGGCGGGGGCATCCGTGTCGTATGGACGCATCTCTAGTTTATGACATATGCCCCTAGACTAGATATTGTCCGCTTTTACCCAAGTAATTATGTCCCGTGCCCAAAGTGTG
Source organism: Ctena decussata (assembly GCA_963989385.1). NCBI lineage: Eukaryota > Metazoa > Mollusca > Bivalvia > Lucinida > Lucinidae > Ctena > Ctena decussata. The sequence continues at coordinate 79,610,313 of OZ022510.1, read as the reverse complement.
TAGGATCATGATTTGTACCCGGAACTGTATCTAAGACAGATATTACTAGTATTTTCGACTTGCAAATTGGCTACTTAAGGCATATGCGAACGGCAAAGACTCTGACCACCTGCGCATTTATCCAATCCCATTAGAATCCACAGGTGCAAAATGAAGGGTCTAGCTAGATCTCGAGGATCCACAGGTTGGTTAGTTTTTCCGATGTTCTCAGGTACGTTAAGCAACTATTTTGCATGTTAGATCCAGTCCGAGCACCTCTCGGCCAATTCCGTGGATTTACGGAATCGCTGTGGGTGTCAGTGTAGGTATCAATTACCTCAGTTCCATTTTACTTAATTGCACGACATCGATTGTTCTTAAAGGTAGCCTAAAGCTTTTTACTATTATCGCTGCTTTTAATGTATCATAGTTCACGAATATTTTCTATTTAAAAAATGTTATTCTTTGTAGTTCCTGTTCTTGTAAAAATGTTCACAGTGAATTGATGTCGTAAATTTAATAGCCAATCAGAGAGTATGCTTGGATGCTTATATAAATCTTGCAAAATGTTAGTTCTTTATTTTTTTCACTGTGAACATGATTACAATTACGGAATCCTATCTAAGATGGGTTTTTCTTACTTACACTTTTTTCCATATAAATTCGTCAAGTTTATAGTTTAAAATATGTGTTTAAACAACGTTATACATATTTCTACTTTGCACAGACCGTTTCTTTCTGCCTTACAGTATACATTTTATTCATGTCCTTGAGAAGAGCTCTATAAGCTATCGGCTTTCGTTCTGATCCTTTTTCAGTGTGTAGTTGTGTATGTATGTTGTTTATATGTTGTATATGTTGTAATGTATATTCTTGAAAATAAAATATGTTTAAACCAATGTATCATAGCGATATTAGTAGAAACACCTTACATCAAAGTCTTTCAGAATGCTGAAAATCAGCTTTGCCTACTAAAGAACCAAAGAAATCTGTTTTGAGTATTAATGGTCACATATGATGTAAAATAATTATGAAAATATCGAGGAAAAGCCACAGTCACAGATTATAGTCCTCCAGAGGGACTGTGAGGAAGAGCAAGGCCAACTTTTCCTGATAGTGGGAAAGGTTATCTATACACATCTTGAAAAGCAAATAAAATTATCTGCAAAATTAATAGTCAACCTTTCCAATAAGCTCGTGGGACACAAAGAGATTAACAGTAATGAATGTCGCTAAAATGAAAACAAAACATATGACAGAAACATCACAGTATAAGTAATCCCAGGTGAATCATCATGCAAATGATCTGCAGTAGTCTAGGGGCCAACTCAGAAAAGAGCTCTAAAATTGATTCTTTTTCAACCCATCTGGTAGAAAATTTCCAATGGTGTTTTCAAATTGTATAGACATCCCAATGTCGATTTATGGTGGATGTCAGCTCTGAAAGTGGTGCAGATTTTTTTTAAATGGACATAACAAACCCTACTGTTGTTAACACTTTTGTCGTATTTTTAGTATGGCACGTCATGGCGATTAAGTTCAGTTAGTGATACAAGCTCCAAAATAGGTATGTAGCATCCTTAGGATGTATCTTTAGTAAAAGCACCGTTGGTGACCGAAAACAAGGTTATTTTTTTTCCTTAAAACTGGCCGGAAAAACACAACAGAGAAATATACGTGACTATCTTATTAATGCGACGTGACCATAAACTAAAGGACTTTACCACATAAATCTTTGAATGATTCACTTTAACTCAACCAGTTTATTCCTGTAATGACGAAGTTTTCATATACTTTAAAATAACATTTTCAATGAAACTTTAGCCCCATAAGATTGAGTAATTTACTATACAGAAATTGTTAACAATTGTATCCAGAAACCTAATGCTATTTTAAAGACATAATAATTTCTCAAAACGGCATTTATAGGTGGATATGCAAAGATTGCAAATGCATGAGCAACAAAATATATGAATGGAACTGCATTTGAATCAACTTATGTAATACGTTACCAGAATAAAGTATAAGCTGCAGACTTTAAAAATGTTCCTAGATTGTGTAAATAGCAAACAAATAAGAGTATGTGTTAGCCATTATGCATCTATACATTTATAAATTAGTCTCGTTTATATTTACAAGTGGGACAACTCATTTGCAGGAAACACTCTTGTTCATTAAATAGAATATGGTTTACAGAAATGAACTATCTCTATTAAGATGCAAGTTGAGGATTACGTTTCATGTGTATAGAAATAAATTTATATATTAAAATATAAATGAAGATGCCCTGGAAAGGCCACAGTGTAAATGTAATTAGTCATCTATGTTAAGTGGCAGTAGATACTAATAATTCTAAAACAAATCTCTATTTACTCATCAAAAACATGTGTTAAGCTACTGTCTAGGATCGTTTTGAAGATGTATTTCCGTGGGTGCCCCACCACATATGATTTTACAGAGAAATAAGCGAAGAGACCTCAGTTGTTCTGTCGTTATTAGTGTTTGTAAGGGTGACTGTTTAAAAGTATAGCTGTAGGGTTTTTTGTTTTGTTTTGTTTTCCTTTGGAACTGTTGATCTTCAATACTTGACCTGAAAGCAGAGTGCGTAAAGTGCTCCAGGCTGCTTAAATCTGTGGAACAATTCTGCATCTCTCGAACAGATTCAGTCAGATTCGAGTCTGCTTTTCGCAGCGTGGTATGATCACTACTCTCAAAGAGTCTTCTAATTACTCTATTTATTGCAGCTCATTTGAAGTTGATCATTTTTCTCCTCACACTGGATTATCATGCATTTTAATTAGTATTTACAACGAATACACACTGGCATCGTTAGTCTGTGTTGTTTACGTTACAGAAATTTTTATATTTTGTATCTTAAAATTTAATGAGATGTGATTTTATGCAGTGTTATTAATGATTTGAAATAGTGTATACAACGAGATATACATATGGTGCATGCAAAACTTTCAAAGGCATATGCAATATAGAATAAGACTTGTGGCAGTGGTAACATCTAATACCTCTATTAATTAACTTAAAAAGAACCGCCGGTGATGAAAGCTAAATTTCATAAAGATCTGTGCGTACACTGTCACAGAGCCCATACTGATGCATAATAAAGCTACTACAACACCTCTTTAGAGGTTATGCTATAGAACAAAGAAGAATGTGGTGCCAGTTTAGCCGACTAAAAGGTAGTCTGTATGGTCACTATTGTGGCAATTTAGGCCAAAAGAAGACACATGTGGAGAATAAACTGTCCTCCAAGGCTACTGCAGGACCACATTAGAGAAAATTAAACAACTTTTGATTATAACAAGACCTCTGACAACTCTGTGGTCCCACAGCGAGGCACTATGGTACTCAATGTGACAATGTGACACTGATATTGCCGCAGGTCACCATAAGACTGCAGACAGGATGGGCTACCAAGTCAAGCTAAGAAGAGCTCTATAATATGATACCGGTTCAGGCTGCTAAAAGACCACTGCGAAACCAGCATACATGCATATTTTATGGCAAAAATATCCTTGTTTTAAATTATACAAGATTACCGTTACACATACACGGTAACGTATGTAACAGCGCAGCTGTTGCTTTTACAAGGCTTCTGTGGACAATAGTTTAGCATTTTTCCAGGGAGACCTCTGAGAACCATTTAGTGGAAACTATGACTATTGAAAGGTATTAATGGCCATTATGGAAGAGTTTAAGCAAGGAAAAGAGCTACGGCTACGCCTGCTCTTGCTAAATTAATATATGCAATACATATGAACAGACTGTTGTACAGCCCATTTTCCCTTAAGGCCACTAAGGACAAAAGAGTGCTAGCTTTAGCTACTTTTTGAAGGCTCCACAGACATTGGTGCCAGCATATTATACTACTAAATATCGTAAAGAACTGTGGTACTATCCCAAGCTACTATGACTGAACGATTTATGTGCACACTTATTAGAAGTGAGGCTGCTGTGACTTATAAAGGCACTTTGGTGTCATCTCAAGCTACTCTCACTCTACAAGAACCCGTGAAAGAGTATGATGCTGGCTAAGGTAAGAAGAAAGTCTGGGAGACTGTAATGTTAGCCAAGACTGAAATGGTAGCCAAGGCTTCTGCTAACCACAGAAAAGATCGTGGTGCAGGATACGTTATCTACTAGACCACTAAGCAGAGATATATTAAATAGGACGCTTTTAATCAAATATTTTCTCATAGACCACAACAGTAATATTTTCCATTCTCTTCCGTACACTGCTGGTACAAGCTTCGTTAACCGATTTGGTCACTTGGCCACCACTGTTGACTTTGCAACAATTTCTCCTCACCTTTCCCTGTTTTCTGCAGCCCTTAGGGAATCTGCAAACTCCAGACCTGTCCGTTGCTTAGTACTGTTTTTCCATCTTTACCTCTTTTTGACAGTTTATCTTGTTCCTGTACAGCTAAGGCTTTCATAAAAACTCTTTGGAGACTGTTTACCAGTTCTGGCTTCTACATGGCCTCTTGTGAGTATTGTGGTGGACCCAGTTTCTCGCCTACCACAACGTACAGCATAGAGACAGTAGAAAATCTTATCCCACACGTCTAGCCATGTGAGATTAGCTACACGTGAATTCGTTCGAATTTCGTTCGAATTGGGGGCTTTATTGGTAGACATGACGCTCCTTTAAAATACCACGGTCCGTTGGTGTCAACTTTTGTCGCAAAATATCAAATTTGCAGCAAATCTACTTTCAGAGGGATGTCTTCTATTACAATAGCCAATCTTCAGCGTTTTTGACAAGCAACATGTACTTGCATTGGTAGGTCAAAGTGTTGTTGGTCAATCTCACTGGATATAAACAGCCGGGCCGGGTAGCGGAATCGGTAGGGCGCCTGACTCGTAAGTCAGAGGTCCTGGGTTCGAATCCCGGTCTGGCCACATACTTTCGTTTCTCCTTCCGCTGATTCAAGAAGGGCAGTTGTCAGTTACTGGCGAAAGTATGTGCACTTAGTACTGGTTAACCGCTTAGGAGGTCTAAGCCTGCTCAGGAATAGTGTGGTTAGGTTAACTGACTGTCCCGACATGACCTTAGTTGTTTACCGTGGACGTTAAGCATCAAATCAACCAACCAACCAAATGGATATAAACACTTAGACCTCTGTTCCACATGACTAACTGTTGACTCCGTGTTATGTAATACGTTACCACTGGGGTAATGGGAACACACATACACATAAACACACACACATATGCATACATACACACGCACACACACACGAGAGAGAGAGAGAGAGAGAGAGACAGAGAGAGAGAGAGAGAGAATCTGCTAAATAATTTCTGCAAAACCATAAAACGACTACTAATTGCCTTTCAAACAGCTGGGCCAGAGGCATGCAGAAACATTTTTTTTGCTGAATCAGAAACATGACTGCAAACGTCATTTTGCTCAAATATTCATTTAATGCTCTTTTGATTCCAATCCTCAGGGATTGCATTTACAATCATTTTTCATAACTTATATGTGTCAGCGAAAGCCGACATGCATGCGACTAGATTAGTATTTATACTGTGCAAGCAGTGCAACTAAGTACTAAATACATTTGTATAACTCTGGCCGTACATGTACAGAGGAAAAAGTGATCAATGTGCCGCAATCATTTTAGGTAAAATTGTCTAAAGATTTGCTAAAACTAGGACGATCTTGTCAGCCGATAATTGAATCTTAGAGGAGACAGGCTTGGTACACACTCCTGGATTAGTTTGGCTTATCGAAGTACTCGCGCATCAGACGTTTTTTTCTGATGCTTGCGGATGGCGTGTTTCGCTTGGGAAACGCCTGGTTTTGTGTGTGTGTTTTTTTGTTTATTTGTTTGTTTGTCTCTAGACGTAGACAAATTCCTTCCCTTAGACACTTTTCGCCGCTAGACAGGGGCTTCAAGTTCAAAAACAACTATTGGGTACGACCATCTTGAGTAGAGTTTCCTACTCCTACCTTTGCGCCTGCGTGAAACATATGATCTTCACCGAAGAGAAATGAATAAATGCTGATTTTATTTATGGAAAAAATATCAGTTACAACATTAGTCACATTTAACTTCAAATTAGTCTTCAAATACACGCTGAAATAAAATACATAGATATTTGGGTCAGTGACTCATCAAGGAGTCAACAAGCTCAAGTGTATATCCCAGCGCTGTGAGCTAAAATAGGCATGATACGTCAGCAATGGTGTTACCCTTTACCTATCCATTACCTTCCGCACGTCATATTCTTCGAAGATTGACTCATCACTACGTGGGTTGATCATTAAATAATGGAAACATCTTTGTAGATTAGTTGATTATATACAGAAATAAAAACCCTTCATGTAACACCAAAGAGTGTCTTTTGAGCTTTCGAATCCATGTTTGAAGTTGAAATTTTAACGTGTTGCCATAGCAATATATGATGTCACGTTCATGCCGAGTACCGCCTGCGTGACCGCCTGTGAATTTTTTCGACGTCATTTTGGTAAGGAGGTGCTTGTATCATGCTTATTATGTGTGATATGTGAAGAGAAATTGAAAATATAGGAACACCTCTCGTTTAAGTTAGGTGTTCGCTTTAGAAACACACATATAATGATTGTTAATGAAAACGTTCTGAAATCTGACATGAATTACAGCTAAAGCAGGGGTAAAATAATTTATTTTTAGTCAGTTTGGCATTTTATTTCGTAATTTCTAGTTTTATGCTAGATCTAAAGTTAATCAATCAGTTATCAAGTACAGGATAATTTTGGTTCTTTCTTCTACACAATTCTCCCAAGACCCCGCTTGCTAAAGTGCAATGACGTCACAATTCTGGTCTCTCCGGCTTAAAATCAACGAAAAAATGTCAAATATTGCTCGATCAAATATATTTCACGGTCTGTATTTCTGCCAGGTTCGACAGCAAGTCATGAAAAAATATATATTTCTTTTAGTATCTGAGACTTGCTTCAAGCTATCACACCATCACAAACCTTTATCCATTTTTTGTTATTATTCAGCAGCAAATATATATGAAAATATGCAAAAATTTAGAGACTAAACCATTATAAGTTTAAGGCATCATTGCCACGGCAACGATATCCCTAAACAGCTCTTTAGGACTTAATCATATGTCATACGCTTGCTTCTTAGGTATAATATATTTGAAATAGTGAATAGACACATAGCTAATGAAATAAATGCTAGTTTCTATTATTTAATGATTACCCCTCGTATCCTCGAGAGGATAAAAATTAACACGCCTATGTGTTTACTCATCTGTATTCCTTCTAGAAAATAGCAAGCGAAAAAAAAAAAAAACAGAGAAATGAAAGCAATACAAAACATTGATATTTAGTCGTTGTAGTTATAACATTACTTGGATCTAATATAAATATTACACGCGATATCAAAATGTTTTCTGTGACATTTAAAAAAAAAAAACCATGCTGTCAGGTCGTTGAAGAGTAGCCATGACGCGTCATGACGTAGATCCGATACAACTTTGAATGGACCAATCTGGCAAAACACATGACCTGATGACGTAATGGTAAACAGAGTATTAATTATCGGCTTAGGTTACTCTTTAAATTTACCCAGCAGTCCCAAATGCGATAGGCGAGTATTTTGATGCTGTCTTAACCTGTCCCTGTATTTTGTCCAGTCTACTCTAGTCGCCTCTTATCTGGTATGAGCCGCGACACGAGAAAACCAACAAAGTGGCATGTGCGCCCAGCGAAGACTCAGATCAGGCTGGGTCTTGGCTGTGCGCGTAATGGGTAGCTAAGGTCTTAGCTAGCTCCATGCGGACAGCGAAGACTGGTCAGACTGGGCGGATGCTCAGACTGATCTGAGTCTTCTCTGGACGCACATGCCACTTTGTTGGTTTTGTCGTGTCGCGGCTCATATCTGTGGCTGCTCTGTCTCACGGATTGCGTCTGGAGAGGATGTGCGTTTTCTGTAGAGACTTGCGCCTCATCTATTTTTTCAAAACGTTTGGGTTAAGCGCCTCTGAAGAAGTTAAATACAGAAACGTGTAATCGTCGCACAAAGTTTGGTACTGTTACATTCACTGGGGCGTAACAAGGGGTGATAACATGTTACGCACAATTATGCTCTATACCCACCGAGGGCAAGAATAAAAACTTAGCGCCAAAGATTTTCATGTAGTCGTGTCTGTTTGAAGTAACTATTGAAATCTTGTCCATTTTTACAAAATTTCAGCAGCATCAAATATGCAGGAGCGTGATGAAATTTTGTCAGTTTGACAAAATTTCATTACACACCTGCGTATTTCATACAGGCAGTTATGTCCGTGACTTTCATATAACAGACAAATTTAAAGAGTAACTACACTTCAGGAACTGACTGAATCAGATCCCAAACCCTATCCCCAACATCAAAGGGAAAGATTGACAAAGACATCCCAACAAACAATAAATTACAAGTGATAAGCCGAGTCAGCAGCTCTTTCCCAAATAGATGGCAACTCAGCTATCTTTATTGAACTAAATAATTTAGACCAACAAACGGGTTACAACGGACTAAGCAAATTATATGAAAAACATTTAACAATTTTTTTTACCTATTTTCTATTTTTATGATAGAAGGATTAAACTGAGAACACAATAAATTAAACAGCACCGAACATACAACAAATGCAACCGCAACAAAAGTACCTATTATCCTTAACAAAAGAATCGATTTGGAACGGTCGAGCAAGACTGTTGAGGATTGAAGGTGCATGAGTACACTTTCATGTTTTCCACCATTTTTACAAACTTGAACATTACTTTTTAATTTCCTGCTTGCTTCACTGGACTACGTAGCTCTTTCAAAAAGGAGTCTAATATTAAAGGCAAAAATGCTCCTAGGGATGCAAATTCTTTCTTTATGAGTTGTATCCTACTTAGAATTAGGGAGGTAAAATAAAAATGACAAGAGTTGCTTTCCCTGAAAGTATACCAATTCTCCTTAAACTAGGATTGAGTAGCCGAAACTTCGAAGTGTGGCCCATGTTCATTCTTTCGAATGTGTTCTCTGCTCTTGAGGAACTCTTTTAGATTTTAATTTGACTTCACTGCAGCTGGTGTTATGCCGTGTGACGGCCATATAATCTGTCCCCGTACATCATCCATGGTAAAGAATATATTTCGTTTTTTTTGTTATATTCACTGCAGCTGGTGTTGTGTCATGTGGCAGCCGTAAAAGTCTTCCCGTACATCATCCTAGTGCAGATTATATATACTATGCACAATAAATATAGCATTTTTTTGTATGTGTCAGATCCACCATATTAGGATTTTATTGTCACTTTACTGCATAAAGATACAAAGGCCGATCATTCGAGATAGTCTGGCAGGTAAAAGATTCAAGATTGCTCAGTTGTAGCGTTTGAACTACCGTGACGTCAGTTTTTGAGACCATTGTATCTGAAGGACATTTTTGATCATGTACAAAATCCAAAAACATAATGTGGCGGCTGGTTTGCTGTTAAAATAAAGGAAAACGCTCTAAAACATTTGAATATGCTACGAGTATGAGGTTTACAGAGTTCCGAAATTTGACGTTTTCCCTTGTTTTTACGTTATCGTCTTAAAAAGTTGTTTCTAATCGGTATTTCTTGAATCCCTTTCGACTGAATGATTGTTTGGTATCTACCAATATGATAACGTAAACCATTCAGAAAGAAAATTCTTCCCGGTTACTGAGCATAAGTCAAAAGGCTCAGACTAACGTCATCATTTTCTCACAGTTACGCGATTCTTCTACGAAGAAACTTCACAGTTAAATTAAGCATGGTGTGACCTTTAATTTTAGCCTATTGGTTTTTCTCGGGTTTGATTCTGCATTGAACTGAGGCACCCGTAAACCCGTGCACATTGGACCGAATTATAACGTTTCAACGTCAATTGCGCAGGCAAAGATTCGTCAATTGTTAAGCTTAACCCTATCCTTTACACATTCAATAGCGTTGACAAAAAACTTGGCATAAACATTATGAGAAAGACCGTACAAAAAAATCACATGCTTGCCATTCTTATGTTGCTTTTCAATGGGTGCGAATTTCGGCCCCTTCCGCGCTTATCGCTTTTCCCCAATACCGTTTTTAAAGATGGCCTCTGTAGTCCCATGCTATCTTAAGCACCAAATACGGTTTCTATCAATGCAATTTAATTTCGCTCAAAGTTTCACTTTAGTAATGAGAAAAATTGCAAAGTATAAAAATTTGCTAAATATATTTTGCATAGTATATATTCTGGTCCTTTTGGATAATTTGGCCCATTCTGAGTCAGTTTGAAAATAGGGTTCTGCTGAAGCCGGTACTAGGGGACGTGGGCGTGCTGCAACACTACATTACTGCACATAAACATACTCAATTAGACCGAGTCTGCTATTTTCGATTCTTTGATGTGTTCCTTGCTTCCAGAGGATGTTCATTCAGAACTTATTTTATTATCACATGCGGCTCCAAAGAAAAGAAAGTGCTTGGTCAACGTTAAGGTCTTCTAAATCGTCAGTGAGTTATCCTAGTAGTAAACAAATAATCTGAAGGCTTAATAACAATCTGAGGCAAAAGGACCATGGCATGCCAGACTGAAACTTAAAAAATCCTTATCGTTTTCAAATAAATGAAAGTCTGAAAATGATAAGTTTTGTTTATTCTATCAAGACCTTGTGTAAACACGCTTTTATATCCATTTTAGTAAATCACGATTCAAATCAGACATAGCACATCATATTTCAAGAAAATAAAAGTTCATTCAAATACAAGTTGTGTCACTCGTGTGACAATTCTTGCGACACCCTTAATAATAAATTTAAAACCACCGATACATGGCATCTACTTAAAGCGAAGACTCAATGCAGCCTAATCGTAATTTCCCGTTTCCGTGCCAACAATAGCTATATACTGAAAAACATTCTGTACGAAAAATCAAGTGACATTTGCAAAAAAGTAATTTTCTGACTCATAATTGAGTGACAGTCCCCTGTCGTAATTCTTCTCTAGCCTTTAACTTTTTTCTAACCCCTTTTCATCGGACAGATATTATTAAAAAGGTCGTAAAAACACAAATTAGTCACTACTCAGCCTAATCACATTGTGGATATGGGTCTTGGGTGTTTGCACATGTAACGTCTTTCTCGTGGCACTCTTCAAATGACACTAAGCAACAACAAAGTTTGCCTGCCCAGACTCATTTTTGCACATGCAAATAATAAAGCGAAAGCAAAATTTTCATATGGCCTGGGCATGCGCAATTTGGACATGTCTTGAACGTATTTCCCTTGGTAGTTCAGATTATGTCTATATAGCATATCGCCCCCGGAACTATGCAATATCCACTTAACCAGCTTGTTTTGAACCGTCAGTTTTCAGCTGCACCAGTTCTTGTCCCGTCTTTCGTGTCGCAGATGAAACCGAGGCTGACCTAGGACGCTTTTTGAAAACTTTAAAAACAGAATCCATAAGATCTCTAAATGTTTTCTTCAGCTCGGATCTGAATGTTTTATTCAGGACTGTGTAAACCCAGAAATTGGCATGGTAAGAAAACAAAAGGAGAATTTCATATACCGCATGGAAAGCTCGGTTTGTATGCAGGTCCAAGATGGTCATCTCAGCATGTATTCGAATCACCGTATAGAGCTGAAATATTCCGTATGGTATTTCTGGTATGAGAAAAACAATAACAATTGTGCTGACAATTATTGACAAACGTCTGTTTAAGTCAGCCCGGCGCTGGATAGAACTCCGAGTCGTCTTATTGCCATTTCTGAGCTGTGATGTCGCAGAAAACAGACAATAGATCATCAGCACCGTTAGAATCACCAGAACAGTGCATGGTATTAGGTGCATAAGAAAAACAGTTATCCATAAATAGACCAGTCCCCAATGGTCATTCAAATCCCATTGACACATGCCAGAAATGGCTTTAGGGTGGAAGAGATGATAGATATGAAGAAAAGGGGAGACTACAAATATAGCCGCTATGCAACACAATGTGTTCCTTGAAGTGAAAATAACTTTTGCCTTTAAAGGAATCGCGACACAAACATATCGTTGAACGCCTAATAAAAGCGTTAGCCATACTGACGCGGTGTGAAACCATTTTGACAAGAAAAACTTTGTTATCATAAAAGCGTTGCACCAATCCTCTTCGAGAGCATATGCGTCTTTTTTATTCTCATCTCCGGGCTCATACTTAGAATAGGCATAAATGTAAGTGGGAAGGGTGACCAGTCCTGTCAAAGAATCTGAAATTGCTACGGCAACTAGGACTGCATGAGTAGCACTTCGCACTCCAAGGCGCACGAACACAATTATTACAATAACGTTGAAAATGGTGGTGAGAATGACCAGTATTTCCCACAAGTAAACATAAATGGGTCGCTCAAAGTCAAATCCTTCATAGGCAAACACATCATAATCGTAATCATCACCATCATAATAGTCCAAGAAATATTCAGGATTATATCCGGAAGAATCATTTGTTGTTGTCTCATTTGTCATATTCTCAAATGTACCGTAATCTAATGCCCAGCTTGTATCACTGATGTTCAGATATACCATTGTTTGCTCTGTAATTTACCTCCAATACAGCACAACTATTTTCCCTAATGCAAGTGCACCATTGTCTGTCTTCTCGGATTTACTTGTTTGTGTCTCCTGAAATAACACGATACACATACATGTGAAAGTAAGAATTAGAAAGAAAGAAAAAAACTCTCTTGAGTCATTCTACAAAGAAATGTTTCTATTGGCACCCCTAAAATGCAATCAGCCGCTCTATCAGCAATGACTGAGTTTATCGTTTTTTGTGACCTTTCTTACCTATACTTATATCTCATTCAGCAATGTTATAATGGTATGCAAATCCAAGAATAATACAAATAATACAGATACATTTTTGTAAATTCCACTGTATATAAATATTTCCGCTGTCACAGACTATAACCATAAGGACAGGCTCGGTACCAGGAGGTGCAGCCATGGATTCGTTCCGTTGAACCTCTTGGAGACAATCCGGTCTTCCACTGGTACCAAGGGGGATCTCAAGTCAAACAACTAAAATGTCTACAATACACACGACAGTAAATAACGAACAGCAAAGCGACAACAGACAAGTGGAGATAAGCACATGTAACATTGGAAAGTAAAAATATGTGCAATGATCAGAAATTAATACAATCAAATTCCTCATTCCGCTCTCAAACCAACAGGGAAAGAAGCACATACACACTGAAAGTGACACAAGTTTACGAAAGACACGCACAGTAAACCGAATAAGCAGCTCTTTCCCAAATAGATGGTCATTCAGCTACCCCAATAACAGCATCAACATCTATCTTTACTTTTTTTTTATTTTAGTTACAAAACAAAACAGAAGGCAGATTGGGCAGCAATATGGTAGACCACATCCCCAGAGACCATAGACAAGCGGACACAGCACAATATAACATCAAGGAACCGCCACAGAAGTACCGCCTTGGAACGGTCAGCAAAAGATAACTGGGGGCTTAAACAAGTTTTACAGGGCCCAAACCTCGCCCTCTGCTTCTGCAGTGGTTTGAAACATTAAGTAAACTGTTTGGTCCATATGAAGGTTTCATAGCTCCGCCTTGGAATTGTCAGGACTGGGCTGACATAAAAGACTGTTGGAGTTTGAAAAAAAATTACACCCCAGGGACCTCCAGGTTTGGCAAAACTTTGTTTGTCGAGTCCTCATCTTTGATTCATCATAGGTTTTATCCGGGGTTTTTTTGGGTTTTTTTTGTTTTTGTTTTTTTTGTTGTTGTTGTTGTTTTGTGTTTCCTGAGATGATATATTGATGGGTTAGGAAATCTTCATGAGAACAAAACAGATAGGTAAATGTTTCGAACCACTGCCGAAGCTAAGGGCAAGGATTTGGATCCAGTAAAGCTAGTTTATGAATGCCCCCTTCCCCGCTCCCAGTAATCTATTATTGACCGTTCGGAGGCGGTACTTCTGCTTCATGTTCTTATGTTCTTTTTTCTGTTGTCTACTTCAAAATGGTTACCTGTATGTATAGCTTTCGCTTTGCTTTCTGTTTTGTTTTATCATCTAAAAAAGAAAATAAGACTAAGGTAAAAATAGATGTTACAGTTGCTTTCAACTGGGGTAGCCGAATGACCACCTGTCTGTGAAAGATCTGTTCATTCGGTTCACCGAGCGTGTCTTTTGCGAACTGTTGTCAATTTATGTTTATACTTCATTCCTTTTGATTGTAATAGGTCCTGATCAATACCAATCTTTTTACGCATACAAACCTTGGACGTATTTTGAATTTTTAGCAGTCATGTATTGCTTACTATACACTCAGCAAAATTTCTAATTGGTCAGTTTTCTAATATTCAGAAATATGATTTTTTAACTGTATTTTTGAATATAAGTATAATCAAAATTTTGGGCTGTTATCTACTTATTAAAAGTAAATGTTATAATCAAAACTTCATTGTAGTATTAGAGTTATGACCCCTTCTATCTAAACCATAGAATGCTTTGAAAACACATACAGGCGGCATCAAACTTCCACAAAAGCATAATATTTCAGCAGTAAATAAAGTTTTTCATCATAAAAACATGAAGTATGTTTTTAGTCTTCATGCATTTTTCCACTGTATTAATTTTAATATTGACGTTTTCAAATTACCTCCCTTTCAATGTTTGTGTAAATCCTAATGGAAGCGTTGAATTGATGTAAATCTTTTTGCAAATGCATAAGCGTTTGTGCTTCTTGTAAAATACAAGAATGTCTGTACATTTGTTCGTCCTAGTTGGTAGCCAGGCTAATCTAAATCTGCCTAAGGCTTAATTCTATGGCAGAAAGTGACCAATTAGAAATTTTGTTCAGTGTAGGGTAGAGTCGTGTAACTTCGGACAGCGGGTAAATTTGGACATACCAAACAGTGGCAAACAGTGAAAACCCAGATGAGACGGCTCATCATGAGCCGTCTCATCGGGATGTTCATTATTTGCCCAGTTAATTTTATTTTAATTCCAAACAACCGAAATATAAAGGATGCAATGTCACAGTCCGAATTTACCCGACGTTATCGTATATGAGATATAAGCAGTCTCTAAGTTCTAAGAAGATCCTGTTGTGGTATACTATTATTGTCTTTGTTTGTTCTAATAGTCTCAGACTTTTTTGTAGATTTTTTTGGATAACCTCGCGATAATCTGCTGAGAAAGAGCTGACTCCCTCGCTTTTCGTTAGTTTTCTTTTATCGCGGTCGTTATTGCTTTGCACTTGGTGTTTAATACAGGATGTTGAAATCCATTGTTTATTAAGTTCTGATCATTGCTTTGTCGTCAACATTGACCATGGAAAGCAATGCACAATGAACAGCAGAACTTTTCGCTTATGTTATTAGTTTCGGTTATCAAAGCCTTTCATCAATGAACCTGAATACTAATCCGATAATGATTGATTGCTATTGATTTGATGCTTAACGTCCACGGTAAACAGCTATGGTCATGTCGGGACGGTCAGTTACCCTAACCATATTATTCCTGGGCAGGCTTAGTGCAGATTATATTTTCCTTTTGGTCCTTTGAGATCATGGAATATATTCTGAGAAGTCAGAAATGATCATACGTTTAGATTCATTTTCTAAACAAATTTGAAATATTTTGGTATTTTTCGACTTATATCAGTCTTTGAGACGACTGCCATGTTAAACCTGCAAATTTACTGTTTTTTTCCTCTGGCTCCTTGTGCCAGACTTAAAGGGTCACTGATGAGGCTTGAATAGCCGAAACCGCGGTATGGCCCAACTTCTTACTTATGAATGTTTTCTTTGCTCTTAAAGGATCTAAACTTTTATCATTATTAGACATCCTAAGCGGTTAACCAGTACTAAGTGCACATATACTGAAAGGCAAAAGAAATTATACAGGTAACGCAGTATCGATGTTTCTACAGATGTCTGCATATCTGCATAATATCTTGGCACTGTAGATAAAAACAACCATTTTCGCACAATTTGCGACAATTTTCAGTGCAATCGGTCAAAGGATAAGAAAATGATATGGTTTTGAACAAGCCAGGGGTCTGAGTTAACATTGTTGCTGGAGTAACTCCCCTTTAAACTTTCCCTTTGGACAACAGAGATTGATTTTATGCATTTTTACGCATTACATTAAAAACGGGATGAAAGTTTTGTAAGGACATGTCGCACACTCATATAAAAACTTTGGGTAAAGTATCAAATTGTTGTACCAAGAAATAATATTTTGGCGTCTTCTGGTAGCATTCATTGAATAGGCATTGAGTTCTTATGGGAAGTTTATTTGCAATTTTCTTTCAAATAAACAAGTCGATGAAGTTCATTTCAAGTATGCACAAAAGCAAGAAGCCAAACAATAATTTTCCGAAAATTTCAAGTGAAAACTTCAAACTCCGAGTAGGATAGAGAAACATTTGATTCCCTATAACTTTAACTCAAAGGGAGATAATTTGAGACATGAAGCATTTCTTTCTATGGTTTAAGACGTTTGGAGTGAGTTTCAGAATAAATGAAGATGTGGTTATACTCACAGACATTCATGCTAGATGTTCATGAAGTGCAAAATGCCATCTGCCATGTGCAAAGCAAGTTTTAATTGGAACAACTGATTTTGAATTAAGGGCCATAACTCCATTGTTAATGACTGCAAACCAATTTGTTTTTGTGTTTTACAGAGCTACACGTTTGCCAAAATGGTATTATTTATATGTCCACGCAGCCATTTACAAGAGGCCCAGTATTCAAAATAAAAAACTGTATACTTTTTATTGCCTCTGAGTATACTTTCGCCAGTAACTGACAACTGCCCTTTTGAATCAGCGGAAGGAGAAACGAAAGTATGTGGCCAGACCGGGTTTCGAACCCAGGACTTCTGACTTATGAGTCAGGTGCCCTACCGATAATCCGACAATGAAGGCGTGGTAATAAAAGGACGAACATATGACTTCTACTTTTGAAGGGACTATTAATAATAAAAGTATTCTAGTGATACGTTAGGACCAACATTAATTAAATGAAAGGAAAACAATGTACAACTATGACAATTGTGTTATTTCGTAAAAAGAAGTAAAGAAGGTGGTTGGTAATCACTATTACTGTCAAATACTTTGGATTAAAAAGTCATTAAAATTAACTAGCTTTGAATGAAGAAGAAAATAGAACAAAGATCAGAGGTAAGAAACCAAATATAATGAAACGAGGCTGAACATACCCCTATTTCAAAGTAACTTTTAAGAAATGTCAGTCCATGAATTTATTGTACAGATATACAAATGAAAACAGGGCTAAGTACATAATTATTTAAAACAAAACGATAAAAGAAAACAAACATCCTCAATCTATTTCCGCAATCAAGTAGTGTATGAATCACGACTATGGTGTCAACTTCCCGCAGTTAAGCGGACATGCTGCTAATTGGCCCATTATCCTATTAGCAACAGAATCTGGCTAACAGCGTCAGTGAGTGATTATTATAATTTACCCACATGAATACATGTTGCAGAGCTATGCAGAAGTTTATTCATGGTATTATTACATCAAAGTCAAAGAAAAAAAGAAAGAAGTGTTTTTAGAGATCCCTAGCAGGAAAGTTTTGATATTTCAAAGAGACCTATATGAAGAGTGTTGCTTCGTTTCAGGGAAAGCAACTCTGTCATTTTTATTATTGCTTTCCTTCTCATTAGAGGCCAACTCTTAAAGGAAATAATTTCCTCTGCCAGAATTTCCGGTTTTTCAAATGTATTGGCTGCTAAGTTGTAATTCTGTCTCAATTTCCATGGCATTTAGTGACAAATGCTTAAAGCCAAATTATTTAGTAAGAGTGGAATTCGATATTTCTATAAATATGGCGTTGTCTCTGTCAGAGAGTGGTTTTTCCCCCTTTCCCTCCGGAAAAATGCCTATAGGAAGGACGGCTATATAGTGGATTGTCCGGACCTTATAGAGCCACTTTCCCCCATAGTCCTTTTCCCCCACCGGAAAATGGGCTATTAGAGAATTGGTAGGCTATTGGTATTTTGCCGAACGGAAAGAAACAGAACGGCATTCAACAGAGACATTTTATCGAATATATCACATAAAAACGTATCAGTTCTTCAAGGGAGGTAATAAATGCGATTTACTCCGTAAAATGATATGCAAATTTTAGCAACCATATACATTGTAATAATCAATAAATACTACTTTAAAAAACGAATGTGGTGCGATTTCTTACAATCGCAGATATTCATACACGTACATGCTCTTGTACAAACGCGCCGATGAGCGGGTGTTTGTCGAGTTTTGCGGATTTAGCGGGGGTTTATTCGATAGAAAATAATAAGCGGACTTATGTCCCGATAAGATTCGAGACTACTATTCCTGCATGCAAGGCGAACACAATTCCAGGCACTCCGCTGCTAGCACGTACAGATGAACGCTTGTACAAACATAAAATTATACAAATTTGTCATGTACACTCATAGCCTTTTAGGCTGGCACGCAAAAAGCAATATGCCTATCTGTTTTCCCCTAAACAAAAATAAGACAAACTAACAGACACATGCATGCGGTTCTAGCATCATTTATCTGGCGGTATCTTTTTTGACAAATACTCGCATTTCTGTTTCAGCCTTGAACCTCACTTTTAAAATTGGGGAGGGTGCAAATTCAATTTGACCATGTAGCGTGTTTTCCTGCAATCGTTTTGCCAGGGGGAAAATCCTCTACAGAGGGGAAACCGACTATTCAAAAACACGTATAGTAGATTTTCACCACGGAAAATTAGCTACATAGTCATATTTCCGGGGATGGGGGGGTGGGATTCTACTATATAGCCATTTTCCGGTGGGAAATACCAATATGGAAAAATCATAGTCATTTTTCCGGTAGGAAAAACTACTAGAGGGGAAAAGCTACTCCCTGACATTCTCAAAGTAGTGTGTCTAACGGAAATAATATAATAAAAAGAGGGTTTTTCATATTTAATGAAGTGCATAAGAGCATGAGTGAACGAAAAAAAAAAAGACATAGAAAAAATAACAATACGATAGTCAATGGTTTTTTTCCACATCCACTTGAATCTAGACAACAGAACTTTCATTCATGTAAGTTACGTTGTGTACGTTTCCTGCCGAGCCTTGCCCATCATTTATGGGTTAAGCGACAATGAAGACGTTAATTACAGAAATGTACATCTGTCGCATTACATTTGGTGCATTCATTATTCAGACAAATGCATCCCATTATACATGGCACTCCAGTATAGCTTCTATCTTTATATTCCATAACCATGCAAGGTTATTGGGAATTCACAGATGGCTGCAACAATCTCTTTCCGTCCTTTTTTTCAGAGCGCTGTTCTATTTGTGCCGGCAAAGTCAATTCCTGTATTGTCCCTCCACGTCCTCTTCTGTTTATCTCTTCTTTCTCCCTTTGCTGTATCCTGTAGAATCATTTTTATCTTAAGATATGGCCAAACCACATTAGTTTCCGTTTCTTGACCATGGTCAGTAGTTCGTCATGTCTCCAATGGATATTTCTTTCTGCGAACATGCTCATCAGTTACATCGTCCTTGTACAAAATGACTCGTACGGGATGTCTCAAAGTTAATCGCTTAACGCTCAATATAATCCAGACTACTACTGCTACTACTACTACTTAACCGGTCTCATCATGGGGAATTATGTTGTACTTCTTATTACTAATAAATCATCATGATCATGCACGAGTTGGTAATTAAAGTGTTTTTGTTTTCCTTCAAAAAGGACAAAGTGGTTAATTCAAGTGATTTCTCTTAATTGACCGGATGTCTCAAAGGTCGTTATCTGTGTCAATTTTAACACGCATTAAGATTTGAGATACACTTGTAAAAGTACTAGTATCCAAAGACTATATATAAATATATAACTCGCCAGTATTGTTACAAAAGTTTCAAAGTTTATTCATAATTTAAGCACAGTAGGCTATAGTTAGCCCATGAGTACATAATACAAATAATGCTCAAATGCTAAATACACGTGCATCAAAAGACAGGTAGCTAAACTAACCTTTCACCGAATTCTAGATTTTGAGCAACGTCATGTGAAATGATTTCCACGGTGTGTGCATAACAGGAAATGTCAGATCAGCAACACAGTCTGGTCAGACACCTACCTGTTGACAGAAACAAACCATATAGAATCAAAGCTAATAAAAATACATGAGGATTCTGACCAGCCGATACGGATGGTTGTCATACACATACGGTGTCAGTCCCCTTCCCACAGGACGTCGCTCATATACAGACTAATAAAAGTACGATATTACGGAAACTTGTGTGAAAAGCATGACAGTATCAGTAATGATTTGAGGATGCTGTTTCCAGCGGGCACACAACGCTGACCCAACACTGAATCACCGCTGTTTCGATGTCACTACATCGAATCAACGCTGAGTCCATGTTGTTTCGGCTTCCGTTGAATCGACATTGAATCAATGTCGATTCAACACCGTGTGCGCGCTGGGTAACTTGCTCATACGTATATAAATCAGCCTCAAATACCCCCACTTTATCAAAATTTTGACTGAACACTGAGAAATGAGCCGTAAAGATGATACTATTTGCAGTAAACAATTGTTTGTTTGTTTTCATAACTATAAATTTCCATGTCTATTTATACTAACTGTTTTCTGTAATATGATTATGTATATATGAATTTTTTCATGCACTATGCTAACTAAAAAAACACGATAAGAGACAGATGGCAATATGAAGTTAAAGTTACATGTTTGCTATTTTGAAGCACAAGGAAAATACATGTACTATATGATTATTATACTATTGTCGCTTCTTTCAATATATAATTTTGCCAAGTTTGCGAGCCACTGCGATGGGGTCATACCCGTACCTACTGTTGCTCGCAGGCCGGGCAAAATGTTAACATGGATAAATATAATTTTCTTTAACAATATCATTAAATGCTTGTCAGTCTAAACACGTATGCCAAATTCTCGAGCCTCAGAGAGCAGGTTATGTCCCACCCACTGTGTCTCCAGAATTGGGCTCGCTTAAATGAATGTTTGATTTTTTGCATATTTATCAGCGACCGTGTAAACGTTAATTTCCACAGATATTTGATAACGTATTATTTTTTACTTATTAAACCGTGTAAACTCATAACCCTGTTCTTGCTTAACCATTATTAAACAGTAACTGATTTCTAAGTTGAAACGCTTTGAAAACGTATATCCCCAATGAATTTAAAACGCTTTCACTCGTTGACGTTAACAGTTCAGTCAATTTTGGTATGTTAGGTCTTTTCCAATAATATTCTGAAATATAGAGTTTTCTTAAATCTGTGTATAATGCACATTCAAATAAAAAATGAAATTCATCTTCCAATATATTACATCTTTCACATGTTCTTTGTTCAAAAGGTGTCGGTCTAGGTTTATTCCATCTACCAGTTTCTACAGCTAATCGATGTGACGATAATCTAAATCTAATTAGTGCATTTCTATATTTTGGGATTTTTATAATGCTTAAATAATCTTGCCATTGGAACGAAGTGAAAAGGTTGAAAAATCTTGATCTACTTAAAGTTTGTACATGTGCATTATGATTTTGAACAAAAGTATCTGTAAGCCTCTGTCTAAATAGCGAAAGAAAAAGATTATAATTCCCTACTCCTTGCTGTATCCATACTTCATAGAACCCTAATTCAGAAAGAAGATTTCGGACTAAAATAGCCCAATTTATTTTAGTCGGGCGATCTTCGGCGTCGTTAAGCATCATATTATATACGCATTTAATAAATTTTGTGTCGTCGCTTAATAAAACTTTAAACCAATATTTTATTATCGTCAGTAATCTTTTAGTACGCATTGTCGTTCTTCCAAGTTCGGCATATATAAAATCGTTTGGAGTAGCGGTTTTAACAGTTAAAATAGTTTTTAGAAATTTCAAATGCACCCGTTCTATGGCAGGTGCCTGAATGAATCCCCATACCTCCGCGCCGTAAGTCAGTATAGGGGATATCAACTTATCGAATAATTCTACTCTGTGTTTCAATGATATATCAGTAAATTTGTATAAGTATTTGTTCATTTGAAAAATTGCCTTTAATGCTTTCCCAGAAAGATCATTTTGTGTTTCATGAAAAGAACCACCAGTTGAAAAAGTTATTCCTAAGTATACAAACTTATTTACTATTTCCAATTCACTTCCATCGTAAAAAAATTGTAAATTATTTGGTAGCCTCCCACCTTTCCGAAAAACCATTACCTTAGTTTTATTTGTATTGACCTTCAACTTCCATGACATACAATATTGTTCAAGTATAGTTAAACTGTGTTGCAAATTATCTTTATCATTGGCAAATATAATAATATCATCAGCATATAAGAGAAGGAAAAGTTTTAACATGCCAATATCGATCCCCCCAGCACCCCTTAGTATGAACTCATTCTCAATATCATTAAGGTACATCGAAAAAAGAATAGGGGACAGACACTCCCCTTGTCTGACTCCAAGATAACAAGAAAAATCATTACTTAAACAATTGTCAAACTTTACTCTTGATTTAATATTCGAATATATGGATTGAATAACAGTAAATATTTTCCCTCTTATTCCTAACTTCGTTAATTTAAACCAGAGCGTATCTCTTACAACGAAATCAAACGCTTTCTGAAAGTCAACGAATGCTGCAAATAATTGTTCTCCCTTATTTAAGCAGTGACTTATTAAACCATGCAGGACAAAAATGTTATCTACGGTACCCATCCCATTGCGAAAACCAGCCTGGGCTTCTATGTATACATGATAGTTCTCTGCCCATTCATTTAAGCGGTTGTTGATGATACTTGTGAATAATTTTCCTACAACGCTGAGTAGGGTGATTCCTCTATAGTTCTCTACATTCTCCACATTTCCTTTTTTAAAAATTGGTATAATGTACCCTTCACCCCAAGACGTTGGGAAAAAACCTGTACTGAGAATGACATTATACAGTCTATGTAAATAAGGACGTAATGCATCGATGCCATACTTAAGGAATTCGTTTAATAGTTGGTCTGGGCCCCCACTTTTCGACTGTTTCAGATTTTTGACCGCTTTATTTAATTCGCATAATGTGATCTCGTTATCAAGCTCTTGAAACATGACCTGAAATTCACCGTGTACAACCCGTTCGTTGAAATGTAACACGTCGTCATCGGGTTGGAAAACCGATCTTCCGGATTGTTTACCGCTTTACAGTAGTCATAAAATTTTTTTGCTGATAACCCTGCTGCCCGTTTTGGGGTCCCCATATTTTTTAGCAACTTCCAGTATTCCTTCGCGTTTTTTCTTTTCGCCTTATTTAATACATCTGTCTGTCGTTGGGCATATTCATATTTCGCATTTCTTACCGCTATCTTATAGGCACTTCGCGCTTTTGTAAATCTTTTGCAGTTGATATCATTTTTATTCTCCCTGTATAAATTTAGGCATTCATAGAATTCGAATCGCTTTGTCTTACATTCATAATTAAACCATTTATTTTCATTTTTACAACTAAAATTTTGCCCATTTTCATTTTCAACTTTAAGCTTTTTATTAAACAACGGCTTGCATACAGAATCTAACAGCGTATTGAAACATTTTACATTATCATCGATATCTCTCTGTGATGAATTATTGGACAAATTACTCATCAATTCGTTTAACTTTGAAAATGTTTCGTCCGAGTTTAATGCCCCGATATATTGGTCGCATTTTTCCGGTTTCCATACATACTTCCTAGACTGTTTGATTAAATTGCTATCGTTAGCCTCCATTTGCGTTAAATTATCCAATTCTCGTTTTAATGAAAAAGATAATAAACAGTGATCTGATAAAATGTTTGGATCTTTAACCACAAAATTAGTAATACGATTCAGTAATGTTTGGCTGGAGATTACATAATCTATTACACTCTTGCCTCTATCAGTCAAGTATGTGTACTTTCCAGATTCGTGTCCTAATCTACCGTTTACAATTCTCAATCCGCTTTGCTTACAAAAATCTAAAAGAAATGATCCGTACTGGTTAGTGCCTGTATCCTCAGACCATCTTGCCATCGGAACATCTTCTACATAATCATCCGGAAGTACAGATACATGATTGGCAGAGTCATTTTCAACATAATCTGATAGATTTGCTACCCTGGCATTAAAATCCCCACAAATCAAAAACTGACATTTATTTCCTGATGATGCTTCTACATGTACAATATACTGTAAAATTCGATCAAAAATATTTAAGCTATCGTCCATGGCTTCCCTACTTGAGCCAACGGGTGTATTATAACAAAGACATAAGTATAGATCTTCGTCAGATGCAAATACTTCCCCATTTATACGGATCCAAAGTATATCATCTCTATCCGTTTTCAAAAACTTAACATGGTTTTTCAAATAATTTGCAATATAAATCACGAGCCCCCCTGAGTCCCTTCTAGCAGTGCTCTTTCTTTCACCTCGGTGTAAAGCATAATGTTCAAATCCCTGTACTTCAAGTTCCGTTTGTTTGTTCGTCCATGTCTCAGTGAATAATATGATGTCATGATCTTTGAATATCTGTTTTACTTCCAAGGACATAAGTTTATTTACATATTTACTAATTAAACATTGAATATTCAACAATGCGATTTTAACCGGCACATTTCTCTGCCTGTCCTAAATATGTACGTTTTGGGTTACACCCGATGAAATTTGTTCATGTTTTTACCTCCGTGATGACAGTCGGAGCGGGGTGGGGTTGGGGGTTGTGGGGCGGGCTATATGTTTGGCTTCTGCCCGTCTGCCCGTCGTTTCAGTTAAACCTGACACTTGTTAGACCATGGTGCTGTATCCATACTCGCTAACTTTGTCTTTACCATTTCACCAGCGCTGGTAATGGGATACGTGATATGCTTGATACAGCTTTAAAGGACCTTTAAGGCAAAACTTCACCAAAGGAGTTTTTGTGTGCGCCAAGAAAATGTCATCAGAAGAAATGAAATAAACTGGACACGAGTATAGCAAACAAAGGCATCGGGAAAATCTAACGTAGACTGAAAGACAAGCGGCGGTAGTATAGTGGATAACACGCTGGACTTCCAATCCAGGGACAACAAGATCGATTCTCCGCTTCTCAATTCTTTCGGATGTGACTTGAAAATCGAGGTCCCGTCTTCGTATGACTTAGTTGTTGGTGGGACGTTAAACCCGAGTTAACTTACTAACTTGACTGAAAGGCAGAAAAGAAAGAAAGAAAGAAAATGCCCTTGAATAAAGACAAACAGACATATATTCGTAAAATAAAATATAATGAAAGGAAATTATGCATACCTCTACTGTATATAATTTGGTAATTTAATAATACGTACTAAATTGTCTCATATCCCAGAAATTATTTTAAAATATCAATAGTTTATTTCCGTAGTCTACACACATGGACAAAACTGCAACAGGAAAACATTACTGGCCCATACATACCATACACCAAAACTGCAGTTCAACTCTTGTGAATGTGTCACAATGAATTCATTGCTCTTTTAGAGTCTGTTCCAGTGACATTTAGATGTAATCAGTCGGTTACCAGTGTGATCTTACCATTAGAATTTCTGCACATTTCGAAACAAGTTATATTGCCCCTTTATGTTACTATTTTTAGTGTCCAGAAATTTGGCGATAACAAGTTGTCTAGCTTGAAGCTGTTGACTTGATTTTAATAGGAACCTCATATTCACATGTCAAGCAACACATTTTTTAAACCGGCTACATCATCTTAATTGCATTTTAAAACTGTAGGTAAATGGTGAGTTTTTTGGCACACAAAGAAAATTCTTGTAGTATGGCAAACGAAGCCATCAAAGAACCAGCATCTGAAATAAATAAACTGAAACAAAAAAAAGAGAGAAATAGAGGACAGTTATACTTCAAGAAAAATACAATTAACAAGATAGCAGAACGAAACACTGGGTAGAATGTCATTCCATGAATTGTACGAGCGCATCACTAATATCCTTTTTGGTGTTGAGGTCGGAAAATGGGATCTGAGTATGCCGCCGCTGCCGGTTTTCGACGATCAAATAATTTTCGTTGTTATTGCAGTATAATCAAAACAATTTGATTCACCAATACTGTTCTATAGTAGTCAGATATTTTCCATATATCGGCTGCACAAAGTCGTTTACCTGGACCACGCATATAAGTTTGCTAAACAGAGTCCTGATCCGATCACTCGACTTATCAAGACTGCACATCCACATCGACACCACCCGGTTTCCGACGATGAGCAATTAGTCACATGACGACGATAAAACGATATTAAGTTCCTGGTCATTGCCTATCTTTTTACTTTGCATAGCTTGAAGATTATTACTGCCAATAGAATTAAAATCTTAAAAAGTTCCCTCAAGAGCAGAGAATACATACAGAAGTAGGAACATGGGCCAGACTACGTAGTTTCGGCTAATAAAGCCTCGTCAGTGAACCTGACAATATCTGGTGACAAAACCAGAAAAAAGCATACTCAAATTTCTTAATTTTAATTGGCCAGTCGATTCAAAGACTGATTAGTTTCAAAAAGATCCAAATAATATAAAAGACGATGATCTAGAATAATAGTCTTCATCGACCTCAAATTTTAGATTTCTCAGAATCTATCCTCTGATCTCAAAGGATGTAAATAAAATATAATCTGCACTATGGATGATGTACGGGGAGACTTTTTACGGCCTCCACACGGAACCCCGATTTAAGTATGTCTAGGAGGAAACATGCCTCAAAGGCTTTTTGACAGTATGGATGATTCTGTTGATGTGCAAATTTAATTATGCCCCCCCACCCCTTTTGTAGAATACAGAAGATCATTAGGTGCTGCCACGTCCGTTCGTGTGTGATCATCCGTCCATAGTTCGTGTCCGGGCCGTACAGAGCTTATTCATGAAAGATCGTATATCGTGCGATGTTACGCGAACCGGAATTACAACTTTCCTTGTTTAGTCTTAAGTTATCTTCCCTTTGCCGAAAATCCATTTCCGGGCCATGTCTCCTCAAGCGAATGGGGACTTAAGTCATGAAACTTTGCAAATGGCAATATGTCGCGAACAAAGAAGAAAACTTGTGTTGTTTTAATTTTTTGCAGTTATCTGCCTTGTCAAAAATCTACGTTCGGGCTGTTCTTCCTCAGCCATTCCCCCATTCAAGGGATTGTCGATCTAATCGAGACGACATGTCATAAATAGGCAGACACTAATTTTCTAGTTTTAGTTTCATGTGGCTCCATCTAAGAATATGAAAAACTTGTATGTTTTCTACAGAGCATCATTTGCTGGCTGGAAAACCATTTCCAGTCAGTGCTTTTTTTCTTGGCGCAGCTGAGTATAATTTCACTTTTGTTCCACATTGCACAAGATTTCATTGGTCAAGTAATCAGAGGCCAATAAATATTTAATATTCGTATTTTTCCCGCTGTACTGCACTGCGTGAATACCAGCACTCTGTCAGATGTTAATTCAAAATGTTTCTCTTGTTTGTAAATTTACAATAAATTTTTTATCAAAAACAGATGCAGATATTCAAAACTCTTTTTTCATTGTTGATCTAGCTTCAATTTCTACTTTCGGTTTAATACACACAAACAAACATTGCATCATGCTGGTATCTGTTTTGGAATCAGGTCAAGCTTAAGACTGACCGCGGTCCATTTTGGAATTCCAAGTTGGACAGCTCAATCTTGAGATTGGTCATTTTCGCTACCCAGTGTCAAAATTACGATTGCAGGTGCCTACCGACATAGCTCACTTGAGTCATATTCAGGAAAGGTATTGTTAACCCTTACACAGATACATAGTACAAAACACACTTCCGTTTAATCTGCGCCGATTATCTTTTTTTCAAGATTTTTCTTTTATTCAACTACTAGCATGGTTGTGTGTTGTATGATGCTACTTCTCAGATATAATCCCAGTGAAAAAAAGTATAGTGCTAAGTATACACAGCATAATGCTTCGTGGCGATTAGCAAAATTTATCTCAGTATTATCATCACTAAGCCTCCCAAGTTAAAAGTTCACTGAAAAAATGAATATCAAAATGCTAATCAACTTTTGTCCGGCTGTATCCCTCTACATGTATAAAGATCCATTGCACTTAGAAGTAGGATAAACAAGGAAGATTTTTGTCCTGTTTTTAGGCGCTATGGTACTTCTGGAACGGAAGAGTTTGAACTTTTAAACTTTTAAACAAACAAAAATACTTATAATGTCTCTCAGATCCCTGAGGTCCCGACCGTTATGACGTCTCTCCATTATTTGTTTCAAAACTTTGGCGCCGGTCGAGTCGGGCAACTTCAGACAGCGGGTAAATTCGGACATACCATTGCAAACAGTGAAAATCTAAATGAGACGGCTAATAATGAGCCGTCTCATCAGAATTTTCACTCTTTACCCAGTCAATAATTTCAAACAACTGACATATAAAAGAAACAATGTCACTGTCCGAATTTACCCGCTGTCCGAATTTTCCCGACCGTACCCTAACTTAGACTTCGTGTTTTCTCTTTCTGATGAAAAAGAGACTGAAATTATTGAAGGATTTTATTCCACTCCAAGATAACTGGATTGACAAAACTATTTTGAAGATATGGCCAGTCTTATATCCTAAATAAGCAAATTCATCTGATACCCAAGTCTCGTTTTTGTATTTACATTTTTTTTAATAAAACGGTATACAGAGGCACCTTATCGAATGATTAGAGATCGGATATGTTGCAGAAGGTCGCAAGTTTGAATCCCCCCTGCGCAAGACAGCGACAGGAAAAAACTCTGTCCACACAGCAGCAATTTATTACCATTTTCGAATCTGGAAAGGAAAAAGCAGTGAAAGGAGAGGGATGGGCTTCGCCTTTCGCATGCTGTGCCCAAGATACTTTAGACCTCTAACACTCACTGCCCCTACGATCACTGGGCTATGGGAAACTTTTGCCCTTTTTTAACCTCATATTAAACTATTACTCGTATGTTTCTTCTGAAAATTCTTACAAGCGCTTTTGATATTGTTGATATTCTTACAAGCGCTTTTGATATTGTTGATTTCCCATTATTAGACGGTGGCATTACCCAATCTACATAAGGGTGTTTATATTTCTCAACTCATTCGTTGTACTACAAGTGTCTTTTCTATGGTCTACTGGAGTGGTGTGCGTGCGTGCGTGCGTGCGTGCGTGTGTGCGTGTGTGTGTGTGTGTGCTCAGAGTTTCCTTGTCTATGTATCTATTGAGTCCTATTCTATGTTTTATCATAGTGTTATTTCTTGATATTCAACCATTAAACGCGGACCGAACCAAATGTCACATGAATCACGGTGGAAGCTAGGGTGACGATTGGAGAGTAAAAGGCAGATGTAGAAATAATAAAAAGATGATATTTTGGCTGGCAATCTGGAATGCAGATTAGAAAACGATTTTTTAGACCAGTAACTGGAAAAACTGTATGGTAACGAAAGTAATATCAAATATTTGGAATTCAGTCATGGTTCAGCTTTTGATTTCCAAACCATGATTTTAAGACATACATTCTATTGGTTAAAAGATATATCACCATTTAAATTACAAAATCTGTAATGTCTGGGAGAAGAACTTAATAAGCAATTTGCTTTCGATCTGGTCCTCTTTCTTATTCTATGTCTATGCGTACATGTTTGAAGTGTAAATTTATGAAATAAGATACGTTTAAACTAAACCATATTTCTAATCTCTTGATTCCAAACTTCTTTGACTGAGCAAGGATCTGGGAGATCATGCACACTGTCTAAATGATGAATGAGAAAGCCCCTTATGCAGTTCGAAACATTACTAGCTATTTGAACAGCATCAGGCATTGGGTGAGACTCTTTCCTGAATAGCGGCAGCGGTAGTCTAGTGGTTTACGCGCTATGCCACCGATTCAGCTCTTTTGGATGAGACTCCTGTCTCCGTAGGTTGGACGTTTGAAAATATCCGAGTTCACTGAGTAAAGTAAAAAGATAGGCAATGCTAAAGAACTTTTTTTAATCAGATCCCTTATCCCGCCCTCAAAACCAAAAAGGAAAGAATAATATACAAATATTGACAACATTTCACGAAAGACACGCACGGTAATCCGAATAAACAGCTCTTTAAAAGATAGGTAGTCATTCAGCTACCCCAATCGAAAACACCACTCGCAGCATGGATATACAGAACAAGTCACGCCTTTATCTGACATAAGACGGGTCCCCGACGCATAGATGAACGGCACAGGCTCAGATCACGGGGTCATATAGATCGGGTCTCTTGCAGCATTTTATGTGTTTTATGCCCCCGTGACGATAGTCAGGGGGGCATTAAGATTTGCCCCTGTCTGTCCGTCCGTGTCTGTCCATCACACTTTAGGGTATAGAGTATGAGTAATCAATTCCTCCCACAGTTTTTAATGAATCTTTTTCAAACATTGCATACTTATTGTAGGCACATTGAAAATGTGTAAGTGGATTTTTGATGGAGCTAAAAATAATTTTGACAGACTTACGGCCTTTTGAACTTAGTAATTTTAAGCAAATTTTTGCATTGTATGGTATAGAGATTGTGTAATCAGCTCCTCCCACAGTTTCAGTGGATCTTTTTCCAACCTTACATACTCATTGTAGATACATTGGAAATGTGCATGCGGGTTTTTGATGGAGCTAGAATTAATTTTGACAGAATCACGTCCTTTGAACTTAATAATTTTAAGCAAATTGTAGGGTATAGAGTTTGTGTTATCAACTCCTCTCACTGTTTTAAGTGGATCTTTTTCCAACCTTGCATACTTGTTTTGGACATATGGAAAATGTGCATGTGGGTTCTTGATGGAGCTAGAAATAAATTGGACAGAATTATGGCCTTTTAAACTCAGTCATTTTAAGCAAATATTTGCATTATAGGGTATGGAGTTTGTGTAATCAACTCCTCCCACAGTTTTCAGTGCTTCTTTTTTTCAACCTTGCAATACTTGTTGTGGACATATGGAAAATGTGCATGTGGGTTTTTTATGGAGCTAAAATTAATTTTGACAGAATTATGGCCTTTTGAACTTAGTCATTTTATGCAAATATTTGCATTGTAGGGTATGGAGTTTGTGTAATCAGCTCCTCCCACAGTTTTCCATGGATCTTTTTTCAACCCTGCTTGTTGTGGACATATTGAAGATGTGCATGTGGGTATTTGATGGAGCTAGAATTAATTTTGACAGAATTACGAATTACAGCCTTTTGAACTTAGTCATTGAAGGCAAATATTTGCATTGGAGGTATAGAGATTGTGCAATTGACTCCTCCAACAGATTTCAAGTGATCTTTTTTCAACCTTGAATACTTGTTGTTGCCATATTGAAGATGTGCATTTGCGTTTTTGATGGAGCTGGAATTAATTTTGCCAGAAATACGGTCCTTTGAACTTAGTCAATTAAGGCAACTTTTTGCTTTGGCGGGTATAGAAATTGTGCAATCAACTCCTCTCACAGTTTTCAATGGATCTTTTTCAAACTTTGCATACATGTTGTGGACATATTGAAGATGTGCATGTGGATATGTTTTTGCTTTCCTCTGGTTTCGTCACCAGATATTGTCAGGGTCACTGACGAGGCTTTATTAGCCGAAACTACGTAGTCTGGCCCATGTTCCTTCTTCTGTATGTATTCTCTGCTCTTGAAGGAACTATTTAAGATTTTAATTTTACCTCACTGCAGCTGGTGTTGTGCCGTGTGGTGGCCGTAAAACGTCTCCCCGTACATCATTCATAGTGCAGATTATATTTTATTTTCACCCTTTGAGACCGGAAGATATATTGTAATGAGAAATCTAAAATTTGAGATCGATTTAGACTATTATTCTAGGCCATCGTCTTTTATATTAGTTGGATCCTTTTTGATACTAATAAGTCTTTGAATCGACTGTCCAATTAAAATTAAGAGATTACAGTATGCTTTTCTCTGGTTTCGTCACCAGATATTGTCAGGGTCACTGACGTGGCTTTAATAACCGAAACTACATATATACATGTTCCTTCTTCTGAATGTAATATCTGCTCTTGAAGGAACTATTTAAGATTTTAATTTCGATGGTGATAGAATTGATTTTGACAGAATCGAGGCCTTGTAAACTTAGTCATTTTGGGTAGTAGTTTTGCAATATAGGTAGCTTTTTCAATGGATTCTTTGTAGATAGTAACTGTGCTTTAGAGATGTACACATGTTCTGTGACAGGCGCTGCACGGGGACATCATTAGTGTCTTACAGACACAATTTTCTAGTTGTCACTATTAAACTTAGAATTAAACCATTAATCCCATGAAAGGGACCTCAGCAAACATGTAGACCCAAATCGGTCCAAACCCAGTGGGCACATGACGTCAAAATGACGCCATGTGCCTGCTGGGAAGACTCAGAGCGGACTGTCCAGATTATACTGATTTACTGTATGTAAGCAGTAGTATTAGACACAAGTTCTAAAGACAATAGATAGTTCTCTTTCGAGCCTCGTCATGTGACTTCCAACAATGTGGTCATTTTGTCATGTGGCCTTCAGCCCATCCGTCTCATTTATATAGGTAAACAGAGACCAAGGCTTCGATCACTTCCATAGATGGCTAATGAGACAAGCAAAGACTCTGATCAGACTGCACTTATGTGCAGACTGATCGAAGCCTTTGCTTGTCACCAGTGCCAAATTGTTGGAAGTCACATGACGTGGCTCAATTATGGTAGTCCTATATTTTTTTTGTTGTTGTTTTTTCAGTGACCTTGAAGTATTATGTTAATAAGCGTAATGTATGATGTATGTCGGTGTATGACAGTGTCTCTCACTCCCCAGATTCACCACAGTGCACCGTTTATCAGCGTATTCTTGCGTTAAGAAGTCGAGCAAAGTAATGACTGAAATGATCCTGGTTTCAATAGCAACTTTATGGTGGGTATTGGACATATTATGCCCAGCTGCAACGATTACCCGATTACTTTTCTTATGACGCGGATAACATAATGATGATAGCTAGCCTTGAGGGGGGCAATATTTATTTAATGAAGGAATAAAATAAAAATGCTTTAAGCTTTGAGCCATATCAGGATAATGCTTTAATTCAGTCACCATCAGCAATGATCAGATGCAGCAGGCGCAGGTAACAGCCTTCTGTATCCGGAGACACCAGTTTATATAGTGCGTTTCAAGGCTTGCCATAATACGAGCTGAACGGTCTGAGTCTAGTTGGAGTACGTACAGCAATTTCATAATTGAGCCGCGACACGAGAAAACCAACAAAGTGGTTGTGCGCCCAGCGCAGACTCAGATCAGCCTGGGCATCCGCCCAGTCTGATCAGAGTCTTCGCTAAGCGCTTAAAGCGTAGTTTAGGGTCTAAGCTACTACCATGCGGATGCGCAGGCTGATCTGAGTCTGCGCTGGGCGACCAACCACTTTGTTGGTTTTCTCGTGTCGCGGCTCATGTTTGTTATTCCATTGTTTATTCTCTCTCTCTCTCTCTCTCTCTCTCTCTCTCTCTCTCCTATCTTTTTTCAAAGATACTTTCTTCTGCTTCTCCTCTGTTTAGATTTGCTTACATTTGTGTGTTTTGCTATTGGAATTGCATTTTATTTTAGTTTGTAGTTTAGTCTTTTCTTTTTCGTTACTTCTCTCCCTAATTTTCAGTTGACGTGTGTGTGCGTGCGTGCGTGCGTGTGTGTGTGTGTGTGTGTGTGTGTTTCGTATGCATGGCCTACTGAGAAAGGAGGCCAGAGTAATTTAGCTCATTGCTTTGAATCACATATTTCTATGACAGTCCCATTGTGCATGACACTAACAATACGCAAAATGTCGACAACTTGATAAGGCATGGTTAAATGTCAGCTTCGCATATTACGAGACGATTTCCTCCGATTGGTACTTAAGCAATAGTTACCCGTGAGCACAGCAACTGCTCTAATCAGTTTGCGTTTTCAGAATTTGATCAGAGCCTTCGGCTTCACTTAAAGTGACTAGTCTTTTTCTTGAGGACAGCAGGCAAAGGTAAAACCTTGCCGTAAGCACAGCTACAGACCTGCTCTTTATGTATATGCGACCGAGAATGTCTAGACTGCACAATGTGGATCTCCCGAAAAATCCTGTATACTTTTAAAACGTGAACTGTCTATGCGCAGGCAGTTCTGAAAAAGTGCATTTCACATATGCGGTAAGACAGGTTTAATAAGGCAGCCCCTTGATTTCATTAGACACACTCATCCTTGTGTCCTATCAAGCGTAAGGAAGGTCTAAAGGTTGAGGTAAAACAATAAATATGCGGGTATGTTTTATTTATTTCCCATAAATAGATTATGAGCAATATTAGTTATCAGAATTACAGTTTTTTGGATGTTCTTCACACTGTTATAGGTTGGGGTTATAAACTTTCGATGTAATACTACGGAAGTAAAATTACAGTATCATAGACTGACATTCAATAAAGTGTTGTTGAATGATCAGATCGTTTCGGGCTGAGGTAGGTACATAGAGGATCTTACATGAGTGCTCATGTATTATTGAATTTATTAAACGAGTTGGGGAAAACGATAAGATGCGAGGCTATGCCGAGCATCTTATCGTTTTCCCCAACGAGTTTAATAAATTCAATAATACAGGACAACGAATGCAAGATTCTATTTATCATATGACACTAAAATCGCATTTTATGAGCAAATTTTGCACTAAAACGTCACGATTTCGCCACTAGAAAATTCGATGTTTGCATGGACGTCAACGCATAACGTAACGACGTAATTTGCATATTTAATCCACTAGTGGATTATCGTTTTAAATGCATGGCTTTATTACACTCTCAGATGCGACGTCATATGATAAATCTTCTTATAGATTTTTTCTTCCCGTGAAAGTTTCTTGCCTGCTTTTCTTCATTCAAAGATATTTTCTGCCATTATAATTATTTTCTTTTTCTCTTTCCATTTTTGTATTTATTTATCCACATAGTAGTAACGAAAAAGTGTAGCCGTCTTTTAGTTGGGAATTTTTTTATATCTGGAAGGAGCAGAAAATATAATTGGCGGGGTGTATAATGATTTTTTTTTTTTTTTTTTTTTTTTTTTTTATAAACGGTGATGTAAGACAAATAATTTTCTTGGAATGCTTCTTAAGAGCAGTCACGATGACGTACATTAACCAAGTAATATATATTAGATACTCAAAAAAGGAATTCAAATAATTACTGTTCGGATCCGAAAAATGATTGTTTAAACCTTGATGAAACACAAATGGTGTTTTTAGTTGGAGTAGCTGAATGACTACCCTATCTGGGAAAGAAATGTTCATTCCGTTTACCATGTGTGGTTCTCGTGGACTGCTGTCAATTTATGTTTATACTTCTTCCCCTCTTGGTTTGGGATGTGATTGTATTAGAGTCTGATCATTGCCTTTCTTTTTTACTTTAAGACAAATGCACATGAAACTGATTGTACGTGAACTACTAAATGAGTGTGTCATCTATTTTCCAGAGGGTGCTGTTTTAAACAAATATTAAGAAAAACAAGAAATTCGGGACCAGCCTCTCTAGTCATTGAGGTTTATCTTTGTTTATCTATTGAACCGTCGATTTTGACAGTTTGAAAGTATAAAATTGGCATATTTTTCTTATGAATTATTACAAGAAAAACAATCTATGCTTTCCTAGCTTTTATCGAACAAGAATTCCGTGGAATGCAGTCTGCGTATTATCACAAAGCTGACGTAACGCGAAAACTCGACGCACAGTTTACGCCGACGACGACACCGGAAAATTCAATTTCAATGTAATTCCAATGTCTCGCTTATGCTAGTCGTAGGCGAGACAAATAGAATCAATCATTGGTCTCCGATGCGGACAGGGAAATCCCAACCTGAGGGCACACGTGGTGTGTCGAAAACGAGGCTTGCCGAGTTTCCGACACACCCCTTGTGCCCGAGGGTTGGGATTTCCCTGTTCGCATCGGAGACCAATGATTGATTACTTGTTTTACCTACATAATAATTATTTCAAATTGAACGGGGAACTCTTATTGCATGTGAACGTGTACAGGCGTAAGTAATTCTGTGACGCAACGTCATCGTTATTTCAAAAGTAACGTCTTAAAAATGGCGGCACCAAGTGTTAGTGTGAAACATTGACTATTCCGGGGGTTTTCCCCCGATTTTAAGACACAGAAACAGATAATGATGAACTTATAAAGAATGAAAGAAATCCATTGCTTTAAAAAATAATGCATAAGGTCTAGAATCATCGCATTTCATCGAGCGAGTAGTGATACATAGAATTCAAGCTCGTGTGAACTGTCCCAGCCCATTGGCAAGACAGAATTTTCCAGCACCGCTAAAAATAGAGCAAACTCTGTCTCGTTGGTAAGAAAAAAAATTACTCGACAATCGGAGCAGTACTTTATCTATTGCTCCAAATGAGCCTTTGTCTCTTTATAAGAATCTCAACTAATTGGAAGCCGCCTGAATGCTAAAAATTTAATATTGAATAGAATGCAAAATACATATACTTAACAAGGCTTGTTTTGAGGTTTCAAAAAAGAGAAAATTGTCTAAAATGCAATAACTTGAAACAATAAAGATGTCTGCAAAATGCATAGGATTTATTGATTACGATTTGAATTTTTATGCTCATCTTGGTGCAAAAAAGGTGTTAGAATCTCGCTGCCTGGTGTATGTATTGAAGTACGAACTACACTGGACCATAAATGTTAATACCAGTGACTGCAATGTGTAAGCATTCAAGTGTGAACTACATGGGATACTAAAGATGCAAAGAGGGTTTAAATTCCAAAAAAGGATAGCAAAGTTGTCAGTCGAAATGAGTTTTCCACTATAAATACGGGCTATCGCCTTACATCATAGCAATAAATTACGTCCAATGTTTTATATAATCGCTTTTCAAAACATCAGTTTCACACAGACACGTTTGTCTTTTTATTTTTTTTCGAATTTTAGGATATTTTTTTAACATTCGAGTGACTGGGTGTTTTTCTCCGGGTCATTATTTGAAACACAAAAACATTTGTATCACGCCATCTTTTTTACTTTGTATCACGTGAAAACAGAAAAAAGACTTTGCGACTATTTCACGCAAGAAAAATACACCACGGAGATATTACAGTCCATAACAAGATATACAAATGCTGTTACCCCGAAAATGCAACAATCACAAAAACTACTGATGAAGATGTTCAAGCAGTACCACAGTAACAAAACGACATAACCGCTAATCACATCCTGCCCTAAACAACAAAAATAAATAAAAAATAAAGACTACACACAAAGAAAACAAGAAAAACATTTCGTTTTTCTTGTTTTCTTTGTGTGTAGTCTTGTGTGTAGTCAGTAGGGCAGTCCTCTCCCAGCAGATGACCACAAGCTACTTCAAATAACGCACAAAAAAGTCAAAGACTTAGAGAAAACAGACAAACAATGACAATATCAGTAAACCACCACAAGAGCACCGCCTTGGGACGGGCAAAATCAAATCACTAGGGGATTAAATATATTGTGCATGTAGACAACCCTAGCTCGTCCTAGGTTCTGCTGTGGTTCATTAACAAACAAGTTTATACCTGTTTTCTATATTTTATAACCATAAACAAGACAGAAAATAAAGCAGGCAGCTAATAGGGTGACCATGATGCTAGCATTACAACATTCAATTAGATGCAATGAGCTACAACAGAAGCATCGCCTTGAAACGGTCAGTAACAAATTACCGGGGGAGGGGGAGAGAGGGCTTAAAGGCCACAAAACACGCTACCGGGATTATGAATATTTAATGTTTCTGGATATAAAATAAAATAATAAATGGGCTTTGCGATCAGCGGGACATTCTGAGAATTCGGAATTAATTTTGGGTTTAGACTCCTGTTCTAGGCATTTTTATCGATTGGATCCCATTTTGGGGTCTTAGAATCGACTGCGTATTTTAATTTCACAAACTTACACAATGTGCTCTGGCTTTCTTAGACAGGCAATTATAAGGTCATTGGCGAGGCTTTATCAGCCGAAACTACGTAGTCAATCCACCTTCTTTCTTATGAATGTTTTTATTGCTCTTGAAAGAACTCATGATTTTTATTTTCAGTGTCATGTTCTTGAGTATTTTTCATATAGATTGAATTCTATTTATTTATGTATGTTAATATTTATAAACGTACGTACGTTTATTTTTTTTATCAATTTCAGGATGAGGATAAGGCCCTGTAAAATATAAATAATCCCGGTGAATTTTTCACCACTTACCCTTCTAAGGCAACGGTTTGGCGCTGTTCGTTCTTTGAATGGATTTGTGGCTTCTTGCCTCAAGAAATCTTGTGTATTCCTTGTGATTCTGATTAAGTCCTGACTAGCCTTGTCGGCACTTCGTTGGAGAGGAGAGTGTGTTATTTTACTGTCCGTTATATTGTAAGGTGTGTATACTACATGTATATTCATGAAGGTCACTGACCACGCTCGGCATAATAACTTAGGTAACCCTAACAATCCCCAGGAGCCGTATTCATAAAACGACTTAAGTGGTTGCTATGCTGTTGCTAAGGCTAAATTTCTTTGAAGGAGATTTCCTACAACTATGAAATTTGCTCTGGAGGAACAGTCTTTTTCAGACTGTTCCTCCAGAGCAAATTTCATAGTTGTAGGGAATTTCCTTCAAAGAAATTTAGCCTTAGCAACAGCATAGCAACGACAAGTCGTTTTATGAATACGGCCCCAGGTACCTAGGTATTGCTCAGGTTTACCCAAGTATTTATGCGGCACATGCCCATTTTTGTTAACACTTCCTTTTGGTGATATTGGTAGGATATCATCTGTGATTGTCAAACTTCTTGGACATCTTCATAAGTATTTGCATGTATTGCAGCCCACCCGTTTACAGCTGACAAATTCGCCTCCCTCTTTGCTTCAGTTTTTTTCTTCGTCTATATTTTTGCCCTCTTTGCTCGGTTTTCATTTTCATTCATTCTTCGCTTCCCTCTTTGCTTCCCTCTCTGCCTCTTTCGTTCGCCCGCCTGTTGTGTGAGTGGTGTTTTAGTTGGGGTAGCTGAATGACCACCTGTCTGGGAAAGAGCTGTTAATTAGACCCGTGTCTTTTGTGAACTGCTGTCAATATATATATTTCTTTCCGAAGGTTTACGGTTGTGAGAGCGGCATATGGGACCCGATTGTATTAGTTCTTGATAATTGCCTATTTTTCACTTGTCATTCCCTGTGTCACATTTTGTCGTCTTTTGGGTCTTCGTTGAGCGCTAAATGGTGATTTTTCTTGTCCAAAGTGAACATTTAAGTTAATGTACTGTTGGACTTTCCTGAGTTATTTCATCTTTGTTTCATAACAGTTTTAGTTCTTGATTGATATGCTTTTCGTGATAATTCACTGATAAGCTAAAAGATATCAACGCGGACAAAACTAAATACGTATCACATGAATCTATGGGCGAGGCTTACAGTATGCTTTTTTTTGTGGTTTCGTCACCAGATATTGTCAGGGTCACTGACGAGGCTTTATTAGCCGAAACTACGTAGTCTGGCCCATGTTACTACTTCTGTATGTATTCTCTGCTCTTGAAGGAACTTTTTTAGATTTTAATTAGAACCCTGTAACACCGGTTTAAGCCCTCCGGTTAGTTATTACTGAACGTTGAAAGGCATTGCTTCCGTTCTGATCTATCTTTGTAGTTGTTTGTTGTGTCCGCTCGTCTATAGTCTATGAAAATTCAATTTGTTTTATGTCGGTTTGCTTTCACTCATACTGACATGTGTTTTATGTATGAACAATAGGCAAAAACATTTTTTTCATTGGCTAAATGTTTTGTTGAGTTTATCTGTGTGACCACTCACTTGGAAAAGAACTGTTTATACTGTTTATAGTATTATCCGCTCGTATTTTCTAAACAGCTGGTATTGTTGCTTTCTTAAACTATTTCCCGTTCTGTGTCGCGATGGGATGTGGAATTTGATTGCATCAACTCTTGTTAATTTTATTTTAACACTACCGGATATTTTCATATTATCTCGAACGAACCAATACGTGTTGCATATGGAAGCACATAACTTGACTATTTGTCCAGTCTACTTAGATTCTCGTTTGCATGCCCTTGGCACGGTCTCTAGTTGTAAGAATATCTTTGTTTCAATAATTGTAAACAGATTGGAGTTTTCATATTACATGTACTTCTATAATTTTCAAATATATATCAGTTTTCTCATTACTTCAGGAACCGGACACAATCGCACCTATCAGGCGAACAACACGTTTACTACTTGAAGAAGCCATGTGCAGTCTTGTTAGTGACTGCCTACTTCCATAATAAGAGAAAATGATGAAATATTTCAACTTCGATGATAGAAACTGGACTTCGGAAATTGTAAATTATAAGGACTTCAAAAATGACACAGCAGGAAATGACAGTTTTGGATATGATTCGACAGATTCCGGATATTTCCAGTATTACGATGATTATGGTTATGATGTGTTTACCTATGAAGGATTTGACTTTGAGAGACCCATTTATGTCTACTTATGGGAAATACTGGTCATTCTCACCACAGTTTTTAATATTATTGTAATAGTTGTGTTCAAGCGCATAGGATTGCGCAGTGCTACTCACGTTGTCCTAATTGCCATTGCAGTTTCAGATTCGTTGACAGGACTTGTCACCCTACCTTCTTATATTTATGTCTATTCTCAGTATGAGCCCGGATATGAGACCGAAAAGGACGCATATGTCCTGCAAAAGGAATGGTGCAACGCTTTCATGATTTCAAAGTTTTTCCTGTCAAAATGGTTTCACGCTGCGTCAATATGGCTTACACTTCTGTTGGGGGTTCAAAGATATATCTCTGTTGCCATTCCTTTAAAAGCCAAGATAATTTTTACTTCAAGGAAAACGTTATTTTGCATTGTCGCCATATTTGTTGTCTCTCCATTTCTCCATATCTATCACCTGTTCCACTCTAAAGCCAAATTCGGCATGTGCCAATGGGATTTGAATGACAAAGGGGGACTGGTCTATTTATGGATTACAGTTTTACTGATGCACCTCATACCATGCACTCTTCTCGTAGTTCTGACAGTGATGATGATTCATTGTCTATTTTCTGCCACGTCAGCGCTCACTAGTGGTGATGGTATGACTCGGACGTCTAAACAGCGTCGCACTGACTGGAACAGGCGTATGTCGGTAATCGTCAGCACAATTGTTATCATTTTCCTCATTCCCGAAACACCATATGGAATTTTTCAGCTTTACACAGTGATTCGAACGCACGCTGGGAAGTCTATAATGGACCTGCATACAAACCGAGCTTTCCATGCGGTTTATGAAATTCTCCTTGTGTTTTCGTATCATGCCAATTTCTGGGTGTACACAATTCTGAATAAAACTTTTAGATCTGAATTGAAGAAAGCATCTAGAGATCTTATGGATTCGGTGTGTAAAGTTTTCGGAAAGCGCTCGGAATCAACCTCGGTTTCGTCTGCTACACAGAAGCCACGACAAGAACTAGTGCCGCTGAAAAATGAAAATGCAAAAGACGACGGCTGAGCGGAGTAAAATGTGGGCACAAGAGACTTTGTTTTGAATTAAATCTAGAAAAAAATCTGTCCGAAAACAAACAGAAAATATGAATGACAAGTAGTGCCTCTGCATATAATAAGTCTATTATTACTAAGTCCGCTATTGTGCGGAGAAAAGCGGCTCACTGTATTTCCTGTCCACCAGTTCCGTCATTTTAAGGTGGTGGTTTGTGGTGAATAATAAATAGTGTATTAAACCGTTCTCCGCCACGCTAATCAAATACCTTCTTTATGATGTTGTCTATAGTTTAAAATTACATGTATTCTTAATCGAAAAACAGGTCCATACATGTATAAGAAAGCTCAAAGGATGATTTGTGGCACAAAAATCTCAAATTTCCATGATTATTGCAATTGAGCTGTTCTCTGTGAAAACGGCGCTTAATGACATTATGTAATAATTACGTTGTGAACAGATG
The DNA here is from genome assembly GCA_963989385.1 of Ctena decussata. Classification (NCBI taxonomy): domain Eukaryota; kingdom Metazoa; phylum Mollusca; class Bivalvia; order Lucinida; family Lucinidae; genus Ctena; species Ctena decussata. The sequence continues at coordinate 79,568,298 of OZ022510.1, read as the reverse complement.
AAAAACACCGAAATTAATGATTTTTTGGACCTCTCTTTATTTCCATGAAAACATCTTAGGCGTTGAAATATAACAGAAAGTCTATGAATTTAGACAAAATCCAGTTATAAATATGACATATGTTGCCATGACAACGCTTGTTCCACGTTAACCCCAACGCCTTGAAAACATATGGTATTCCAGCACCAAGACCTATCATTTGAGAAAGAATGTTAAGTCATGCAAACTGTCATGCGTGTGCTATGAAATACGCATTGAAAATGAGCAAACACACTTTTTGTCTCAGTTATTTTGTGTAAGAAGCACCGAAAGTTCGTCCAAACAAACCTAATGACGTTGACGTCAAAACATACTTGCATGACGTTAGTGTTATATAAAGAAACTGCACTACCTGTGTGCTTCTAAAGTCTATATAGTCTATATCTCAGTAATGAATAATGGTGATCATCTCAAAATATTTATGTGATGATAATAATCTGTATAATTTATTTCAATGTTCACTGTTTCAACACGATAAGGCACATGTGGCATTAATATGTTTTAGCAATTAAATAAAGGAAGTAAAAACCTTGTGCTTACAGTGTAAAACAGGCTAGCCGAGGAATCATATACATGGAAAAAAGTTTCTCTTTGTTTATTCACATGGATTTTTGGAATTATTGTTAGTTAAAAGGTATGTAGATAGATTGTTGTCTTTTACACGGCTTCCTGTTAATAATATGCCCTTTTTCCAACCTTATGTAATTGAAATATTTTCTTCAAATCAACCATACATTTAAAAGTTACCTTTCATAGGAGTGGTCATGTGTTATTGAATTTATCCTTTGCTAAGCAAGTTGAAGAGATCTTCAATATTTAATAAATGAGCCGAGACATGGGAAAACTGTTTTATTTTCTAAAACAAAGGCGTAGATTAGTTGTGTGGTAACCTTGTACCTTCTATGTAGTGTAATCAAAGTGCTGATTAGTGTGCTGTTATCATTAAATGATCTTTGCCTTTATATTTGCATTTATAAAAAAAGGCTTTCCCATGACGCAGCTCAAGAAGTACTGTAGATTCAGAAATTTTCGCGTGACTTTTATTTCGAGATTTTTTCTCATTTCTGAATAATTCTCGAGTTCTTGAATTCGCGAGCAAGTATTCAATTAATTAAAAAAGTTGTATAAAATAGGAAATTTCCATATTAGCGAGAACTTAGAATTCGCGAGGCATCGAATTCGAGAATATTAGCGAAAATTAAGTTCTCGTGAACATTTCCGAATCTACAGTATTACAATCAGCTTTTAATGTAATTAATGCATTTGTGACTACACTTTAACATTTGAGCCGCGACATGAGAAAACCAACAATGTGGTTGTGCGCCCAGCGCAGACTCAGATCAGCCTAGGTATCCGCCTAGTCTGATCAGACTCTTCGCTAAGCGCTTAAAGGGTAGCTAAGGGTCTAAGCTACCTCCATACGGACAGCGAAGACTCTGATCAGACTGGGCGGATGCCCAGGCTGATCGGAGTCTGCGCTGGGCGCACAACCACATTGTTGGTTTTCTCGTGTCGCGGCTCATTTAAAGTGACAACCAATATGGAAATTCAGCTCTCAAACAAAAGTTAAAAGGGAAATAATTGCTTTAGCTGTTTCCAAGCATGGAACTGTCTTTTTAATTTTAGGCCACAATGAGTGAACTTGACTGGTCTGATTGGTCTATGGAAGACGCCAGTTTTGATAAACTCCAACAAATGTTAACTCCAAATGATGATGCAGCTTATGAATGCAGTTCCATTAATACTGAAGTCACTACACTCCATAGTACGAATGAATGTGACATAAATCCATGGACAAATGATGATGAAACAGTTAGTTGTGAAAGAAATGAAACTGTATGTGAATCACAACAGTCTGAAAATCAAATTCAGGGAGAAAGTGAAGAACAAATACAACAAGTTATGAGAGAAGTTGAAGAAGAAAAAAATAAGGAATGCAGTTTAACTACTTTTGACGATACTTTAAACCCTTCATCCAACAATTGTGACATTAGTCAAAACACAAATGATAATGAAACATCCAATTGTGATACAGGAGCAACCGAGTGTATATTGCAAACTGAGTGTGTATCACAAACTGAGTGTGTATCAAAAACTGAGTGTGTATCACAACAGTCTATAAATCCTATTCAAAAAGAGATCAGAGAAGGAACACAACAACAATCTTTGATTAAAACTGAAGAAGAAACTTTAAACCAAAATGTTAAAGAAACAGTGGACCAATCAGAACAACAAACCATACACCAAACTGTAGAGGAAACAGTGAACCATAGTGAGGATAAAGCTCTGAATCAAATTGAAAGTTCTAGAGAAACTGTCAAAATTTTCGATCTAAAAGCTAAACACATCATGAAGGTTAAAAACGAAAAAGTTAAAACTTCAAATTTTGCACCAAAAAGACAGATAACAAACGCCAAAACTCTATCTAAGCAAAATCAAACCTCAAAATTGCCTCAATCCCATTCGAAAGTCGGTCAAACACACTTTGGTGCAAAAGGGAGAAATTCATTTAAGCCAAATATGTCAGGTGTGTCTAGTAAATCGCTGTCTACCAAGCGTAATGTTAAACATGGTAAGCAAAGATCCAATAAATCCAAAATAGGCTCAAAGAAGGTAAAACACAAAAAAACTAGTGTGCCTTTAAAGCAACGATGTGTACGCAAACGGAATCTTAGCAACAGAATGCGTCTAGATTCATTTAGCTCAGATGATGATGTACCGCTGACTGAGCTTAAAAGAGGGAAGCCATTATCAGATCCAGATAATGATAATGAAGATAGTTACAAACCAACAGCAAATGACATTGATTCATCTGACTCGGAAGGTTTTGACTACCTGCCTGAAGAAGAGCAAAGTAAGCTTCATGAGGAAGCCTTCTTGAAGGAACACTGGGATAGTTCTGTCAAAAGATTGGGTCAACTGAACTCAGACAAACAGAACAACATACACATATCAAAGAAGAGCACAACCCTTGAATCTACGAACAAAACACTGAACACACATAATGACAATACTGGAAGAAAGTCACAAAAGTATTTTACACCAGAATTGACTTCTTCAGATGTACTTTTGAATGAGTCATCTAAAGATTTGACCCCTGGTAAAGAACAGAAAAGTAAAAGCAGTACTGAGTTTTCGACTGGTTGAAATTGCTAAGGAAGAGAGCAGGAAGGAAGAGGAAAATAGAAAGAAAGTAAAATGTATGCAAAGACCAGGAACTGAAACAATCAAAATCCAAATCCAGCCCTCAAACCATAGTTGGAAACAACTAAGATTACAAATAATCAAGATACAGAGAACATATGGCCAACCGAGTGAGCAGCTTGTTCCCGAAAGGTGGCCACTCAGCAACCCAAACCGAACCAAAAATAATAAGAACATACATAAGGTAAAACATCACAGAAACTCTGACACCAAAAACAGGTAACAGAGAACCACAACAGAACTACCACCTTGGAACGGTCAGTAATGAATTACTGGGGGGCTTAAATCGATTTTACAGGCCCAACTGAGATTTTACACGAAAGTAGATTAGACCAGCTTTTATTCAGTAATGGCTTTGTACGTCAAAAACTAAGATCAGATGGTAACTGTTTCTTTGAAGCATCCATTTTGGCAATGGAGCAGACAATTGGAGGCCAGCAGTTACGTCAATTACTATGTCAGCATCTTGAAGAAAATGTTGAGGAATATATTGGAGTCTTGAAAAACAAAAAATCTGTAGAAGATGATATTACTTTTGTCAAGGAATATTTCAGAGAGATATATTTTCTGAAACAAAATGGCTATTGGTCAAATTCGGCAGGTGATTTTTTACCATTAGCACTCGCCAATTGGAGTCATCGTCCAGTATGTATATATTCAAGCAGACCAGAACAGCCTGTAATTGAGATCCAGCCAACATTGTGCCCAACTACAGAAGAGGGTAGAATTTCTATAGCGTACATGTCATCTCCAGGTATTTCAGATCATTATGATGGGTGCAAAAAATGTCCAATCACAGATCTAGACCAACTGCTATTAGATGAAGGCAATGAGCAAAGCCAGATGACAAAGGGTCAGACCCAAAATCAAAATAAAGACAGTGATAACGAAAACTCATTTGGGGCTGACAGAATATCTACACCAAATGGAGATACTGTTGTTGATCAGGAGACACTGGTGGATTCAAGTATTAATAAGCTGGACATTTGTCCAAATGTAAAAAAGCCGAATGAAGATGGAGAAGTTGAGGATATCAATGTACCTACACATACAGCAGAATTGTATCATGCTCAGCAGAGTGATATTTCATTGGAAGATCTGTTGGGGGAAAGCAATCTAGAAGATGTCAACATATCATCCTCTGATCTCAGTATATCCACCCCTGATATAAATACCTCAATAGCAGACATGGATATATCTGACAATGATTCTTCTCCGAAAAAGGCAACGCCTAGAAAGGCGGCTAAATATGTAACACCAGTAAAGAAGAAGCTAACACGTAAGCGAAAAGCAACACCTGAAAATTGGAAGAAAAATGTAAGAAAAAGACTGCGGTTGGCAGGCCAAGAATATAAAAGTACAAATGGCACAGTTATTGGCGGAAAGTCAATGAAAGCACCATGTGGAAATTGTAAGTACAAATGCACAAGCAAAATTTCAGAAGAAACTAGATTACAAATTTTAATTCATTTTGGTCACTTGGATCATATGAAAGACGGAAGGATTTCGTTTGTTCTAATGTAATGGAAAAGAAAACAAAGACCTACTTAGATGAGAACAATCAAGTTAATCCTTAGAAAAGAATGGTATCCCGAACTAATACTTTTGAATGTGAAGGACAACCTCATCATGTCTGTAAAAAATTCTTCTCAGCAGCTTTAAATATTGGTGAAGCATACACTAGTCATGCGCTTGCTAACAAAGTTGGAGGCCGATTTCGTAGTAATGAAAAGAGGGGTCAGCATACGCCACACAGCAAAACAAGCGAAGCAAAATTGGCATTTGTGAGGAAGCATATCAATTCATTCCCTAAAGTTGATGCTCACTATGTCAGAAAGGATTCAAACAGACAATTTCTTGGACCGGGTCTAAACATATCTAAAATGTATGATCTATATGAAGACAAATGCACCCAAACTTCACATGATACCGTCAGTAAAGCAGTCTATAAAAGAACTTTCAATGAAGAGTTCAACTATTCATTTCACGTGCCGAAAAAAGACCAGTGCAATACATGCACAAAATATTACCAAATGCTCATAGAGGGAAATGTAACTGAAGCAATGAAGACTGAATATGAAAAGCATCAAGAAAAGAAAGTTCGAGCCAGAAAAGAAAAGGATGAAGATAAGACAAAAAGCCAAAAGTACTAAAAACACATTTGTTGCTACCTTCGACCTGCAGTCCGTCCTCTACACACCATGCAGCCTTGTCAGTGTAATGTACTACATGCGCAAACTATGCTGTTACAATCTCTCAGTGTATAATTTAGGAAGCCAGGCTGGTACATGCTACGTCTGGTCGGAAACAGAAGCTGGTAGAGGGTCCTGTGAGGTTGCAACATGTTTACGCTTACAGTTGCTCTCATTACCTATCAATATTTAGCATGTTGTTCTATACTCTGATGCGTGCGCGGCCAGAATAGAAACCAGTTAATCGCCACAAGCCTCCTTGATGCAGTAAATACCAGCAAGAATATAAAGATGATTGACCACAAGTTCCTGGAAAGCGGTCATACTCACATGGAATGTGATTCCATGCATTCCGGAGTAGAATTTGCAAAGAAACGCACAGAAATTTTTGTCCCATGTGAATGGGACACAGTTATTCGGATGGCAAGAAGAAGAAACCCTTACACTGTAATTCCACTCAAACATGGAGACATAATTGATTTCAAGGAAGTGAAATCTCAAAGAATCAAGAATGTTCGAATCACCACAGAAGGAAAACGGGTAAACTGGACATAAATAAGGTGGATGCGTTTCATGAAAGAAAGTCCAGATACATGTCACATTAAGTATGATTATGAGGACGAGTTCCAGGGTATCAAACTGACTGGTACCAAGCGTGGTCGTGCCACAGATGTATCTATCACTAGCGATGAGCTTCCGCGAAGGTACAAATCCAAACTCCAGATATCCGCAGCAAAAAAAGAAGGATTTATTGAATCTTTGTAAACAATGTGTAATTCCGTCAGAATATCATGAGTATTACAAGTCTCTCCCTTCCCACCAAAGTGTGAAAGATCGTCTTCCAGAACCTGACATTGAGGAGAGCAACACTGACATTGACACTGATGTGGAATAAGCTAAGTTTTCAGTGAGGTTAGAGTCTCTGATTAAAGTGGCAATTGAACTTCATGCTGAAAATGTTTGAATAGGTAGTTTAAAGTAAAATGTTTAAGACAATAAGTGATGTGTAATTAAGATTTAGAGACTTTAGAGACAGAATGTCTCTTTGAGTAGACCTAGTGAGTGATGGCTAATTTGGAAATTCAAATTAAACTAGGTTTAGAATACTAGGGTTAAGACAATTTGAAAAGTGTCAAATGATGCTGAACTGAAAAAAAGAAACAATATACATTCAATTTAAAGCTGTAGGAAAGCAGTGTCTCTTCATAATGGTAACACCAAATGAGATGGTTCAGACAAGTACACATAATTAATGTTCTAGATAAACCCATACAAAATATTACAAATTTTCATCTGCAAATCGTATGTATCATTTTTACAGTCGAAAAAATCACACTAAGCAAAACATATGTATACTGCATAGCTGTGTCACCATTATGAAGAATAAAGTAACAAGTCGGTGTATTGCGTCTTACAATCTATAGAAAGATAAAATTGTTACATTTGATAATTAAAACCAAAACCAGGCCCGTGGCAAAACAAGAAATAAAGCAAAACAATAAGGCTGAGACACACTGATTACGAGCAAAATCAGTGATGCACAAGTATTGTTGCTTTTTAATGATATGCAATATTAAGGATATGATTGCTCTTATAATTCATTTTCTTATAGTTTGTCCTCTTTTGTTAATAAGTAAATGTTGATGACATTGGATGAATGGTTTTTAACCAGGAAGGTAAATGTTCCAGTCAACATTTAGTTGTTAAAATATAAGAGTGCATAAATTCATAGTTTTATACTAGCTTTTGTATTTAAGTATCATGATCATACCCATACTTACATTTCCTCATGTTTCAAAGATCAGATCAAAATTATATTTAGTTTTTCAATGATCAGTATAATAAAATATGAACCGGTTCGCAAGAAAATCTGTCTTCAGGGTTAACGACCAGCTCGGACACAAGCCAAACTGTACAGCCAGAGAAGATGGTTTGGGATGTTGGAAGAAAATCGATTTACTATCTATGAAGCAAAATCAAAGGCATAGGTAAGCTGCGTGGTTGCCATGCAGCTGATCTGCGTCTTTGTTGTTTTTTTTTTTACATTTGAAAATGCAGGCTTTCTAGTGATTTGACTAAGATCATATAAATACATTGTTGCCCTCTTTTGCTAATAAGTAAATGCTGATGACATTTGATGATTGATTTATAATCAGGAAGGTTAATGTTCAGCTCAACATTTAGTTATTAAAAGGTAAGAGAGCACTAGCCTGTAGCTTTATACTAGTTTTTGTAATGTAACATTATAGTCACCTTATAATCCTTATCATATCAATTATAAAAGCAAAGTTTGTACTCTAGCTAATAAGTAAATGCTGATGACATAGGATGAATGGTTTATTATCAGGAAGGTTAATGTTTACTTCAACATTTAGTTATTAAAATATAAGAGTGCACTATTGTGTTTATTTATCTTTTCCTAAATTATCATCAAGAAAGTTGAAAAACAAGATCTATCTTAGTGCCAGTTATGATTAATTAATAGAATAGAAACTAAATTTTGCTCAATCAGAGACACTGTGTTAAAAAACGGATGCAGCTTTGCTGAGTAGCCACCTTTTTGGGAGAGAGCTGCTTATTCGGTTTACCACATGTTCTCTTTGTATTTTGACATTTTTGTACTTCAGGTTATTTCCCACCTTGGTTTTGAGGTATGGACTACGTTGGGCCGTGTGCAAAGTAAGTGAACTCCGAAGGGGTTCACGTGAGCTTTGCAGGCGGCCCGGTGTGGTTTGTACATCGATAGGCGCCGGAGAGGTTAGGTTCACTGATAATACTTACATTCTATCTAATCAATGTTTTATTTGACCTGAAATTTGTGTTAAAGGATCAGAAAAAAAAAAAAAAAAAAAAAAAAAAACAATAAAAAACATTTATACGCAGCTTTTCAATAATGTAAATATTTATAAATAATGTATATAGAATAACACGATACGTAAAAAATATGGTGTCGGTGTAGGGGTGGAGGAGCCGACAAAAAAACACACAAAAAACAGGCATGTTTTAACGAACACAAAACCATTTATTAACAAGGCGATCCACGTGCTATAATGACCACCTCTGCAACTTTTAATATGCAAGTTGCAGGGCAATGAACAGAACAGAAAGAACAGAAAGATTTCTTTATTGTCGAATACTCCGTCAGTATAGAAACAAATGGCAAGATTGCATTTGCAGTCATCGATAAGACTTGTCCGGAAGAGTACAAATATAAGTACAAATTCGGATATTGTAAAAATGGAAGTGCAGACGACATGGAGTGAAAACTTTGGTGAACATGGTTATGACTTGTGAACTGCTGCTAAAGTTTGGACATTCACAATAGCTGACCATGGCCTGAAACGACGGTTTTTATAGACACGCACAGTGCGTGTAGGAATCCGCAAGGTAATGGCGATGAGGCCGAAAAATAGTGCCCAAACATTTTCGTTATTTTTGTAGCATTGTGGTTGAATTTATGCAATAATAGTGATCAAACCTTTTTTCCAATGCATTAACGTTTGCAAGGTCCCTCGGGACCTTATAAATGTTAATGCATGAAAAAAACATGTTCGATCCCAATATTCTGTCAGTCTTGAAGCATGTGCAAGCTGCAGATCGCTAGGAATTATAATTATTTACGCAGTTTGAACATAGAATGCCCAAGTCGCACTGAAAAGATATTTCATTTGAAATAAATATCGATGTTATGACCGCGCGGCCAGCCTTTTCTTGTGCCTTACACTATTTACTACTTATTGACCTGCTTACTGTAATATTATAATAATGTTACAGTAAGCAAGTCAGTATGTAGTAAATAGTCAGGCACATGAAATGTTTATTGTGTACTGTTTACTGGCTACTGCACCCTGTGTACTGTTCACTGTATACATGCACTCACAGGTGGCATAACTGAGATGCAGACTGTAAATGTTTGCTGTGCCGCAGTGACTGTCCACTGCAAAACTAGTTCGGCACATGCGCCAGCGGTCACTGTAGCAGCAGTCAGTGCCCATGAGCAATTTTCAGAGCTAAGTCTATTCTGAGCATGACAAAACCAACAAAGTGGCATGTGCGCGAAGCGAATACACAGATCAGCCTGGGCATCCGCCCAGTCTGATCAGAGTCCTCGCTGTGTGCTTAAAGGGTAGCTAAGGGTCTAAGCTAGCTCCATGCGGACAGCGAAGACTCTGATCAGACTGGGCGAATGCCCAGGCTGATCTGAGTCTTCGCTGGGTGCGCATGCCGTTTTGTTGGTTTTCTCGTGTCGCGGTTCATTTCGTAGCAGACATCCATTACCATGCCCTCTTGTAAGGCAGGGTACTATTCTCTGACCTTAACAGTTTCCTCAAAGTTTAAGTAGAGCATATTTCCATCGTTACGATGCTCCCAGTGTTCTCGCACATGTCGGCTCCAAGGGGTATGACTGAAATAAAAAGAGAACTGCCGCAAGAAAATAGTCCCATCGTTTGCTTATTTTTTTTTTTTTTTCTTTGTTCTTGCAGTAATATTTTAGATTAAGAGAGTGCACGCCAAAAACAAAAACATTTGGAACCATTAGTATTAGAAATTTATACATTTCGAGAAAAGAAAGAATATGTATTTGCACTTTTCTCAGAATGTGTCCACACCTTTCAACTTTTCATTTTGAGCACAAAACGTTGCAAGCATATTGATGTACTGTACATGAAACGTTGTCGACGCTTCTGCGTCGATTCATTGTTGTTCTGACGGTGTAACTGGCGTCAAATAAAATCGGATTAGCCAAGAATTGGCTAGTTTTCGGGCATATTTCATACACCAAAACCAAACAGAATACTAGTAGCAGAAAACTATAAAAAGATCTGATCGTCGTACAGCTTGATACGATCAACACGTAATTGAGCCGCGACAAGACAAAACCAACAATGTGGTATATGCGCCCAGCGAAGACTCAGACCGGCCTGGGCATCCGCTCAGTCTGATCAGAGTCTTCGCTGTACGCATGGAGACAGCTTCGACACTTAGCTACCCATTAAGCGCACAGTAAAGTCTTATCGGGCTGGGAGGATGCCCAGGTTTAAGTGAGTCTTCGCTGAGCGCACATGCCATTTTGTCGGTTTTGTCGTTTCGCGCCTCAGTTATCGTCCAAGCCAGTCCGATCACCGGACTGGCATGAGCTGTATAAATGTTTAAATAGTATTGAGAATGATACTGACTTACCATGATCTAAATAGTTCTCCTGCAAAAGTAACGTTATAGTGTGAAAAATACCTTTCTCGGTCATAAAGAATTCAAAGAACTCGTCAAACTGAAGATTCCCTTGCTTTGCTCCGAGCCAATTGTAGAATTTGTATAGAGACCACATAGTGTCACGCACGTTTCTGGCACTATAGATTATCTGGTAAAGTTAAAAATATATCTGCATAAGTCATCAAATGAACAATAAGAAATCTACACAAAATATACCACTTGAATAGTTTTACCATTCTGAATTAAAGCAGATTGGCACGCTTTCAAGGAGTGCAACTCTGTCATATGAGCCGCGACACGAGAAAACCAACAAAGTAGTTGTCCGCCCAGTGAAGACTCTGATCAGCTTGGAGATCAGCCCAGTCTGATTAGAATCTTTGCTAAGGGCTTAAAGGGTAGCTAAGGGTCTAAGCTACCTCTATGCGGACAGCGAAGACTCTGATCAGACTGGGCGGATGCCCAGGCTGATCTGAGTCTGCGCTGGGCGCACAACCACATTGTTGGTTTTCTCGCGTCGCGGCTCATATCATGTTTACCTCCCCTCAATTGGGATAAACTCTTAAAGAAAGAATACAGTTCCCTAGTAGCAAATTCTTCCCTTCAAGAATATGCCCCATTTTGGAAGGGGTTCGTCCACCAGGAAAGCAAATAAGAAGTCAAAAAAGTTGTTTTCCTTTTTGTAAAATGATGGAAAGAAATGAGTATCTCACAATAGAGGGTAGTTCCAGAGAACTTCAGTATCTTATGAAACCAATTCACTACTAATGCACACATTATGTAATGTAATACCTTGTAGTCTAGTCTGGTTATAGCTGGACAGTTCAAACTTGCAGACGCTCATCCAGCAGGTCATCTAATCCTACCCTGGTGTAAGCTGGTCTGGATTAACAGTGTCTGTCCCAATATTTATAGGGATAATCTGGCATAGGTGGTAAGTCTTGTAGGATACATTGATATCTTAACTGCAAGACGCTTTCCTGTCGTTGCAGTATAATGAAACATTTGGCAAAGTACAAAGACTACTGATTACAAAGACATCTAAATTTTTCATGTGCTATCATGACACTGTTACTTTTGTCATCTGTCTTCTGAAAATACACCCCCCACACACACACACACACAAACAGATCCATTCACACAGTGGCTTAATGGTTTGTGTCAGAAGATTAGTGTCTGAAAATCTCTCTACGGTAATCTTCGGTCCGGATGCAGCACTTGAAAATTACCCAGTACGACCATCATTGAACAATATCGCAGTAACAAACATTGATTGACTTGAAACCTCATCATGATCGGTGACCATGCAGATCGCCCGTGATTTAGAATACAATAATTGCAGTCACAATGTTGAACAATATTTAAGCATTGTTCATGTGTGATGTGTCATTATATGTGATTTCAATGGTCTTCAATGGTATGCATATACTCACTGAGTTCGCATCTAGGATCTTCGTTGTTTGTGTACATTTAATCTGAATTTTCTATGATATACAGCAAAGAAGAGTTTTTTTGTGTGCAGGCTGCTCTGGGTTTTAGATGTTCGCATATGTGTGTTCCATTCTCTGTTTTATTTCCTAAGGTGACTAACCTTTCCTCTCCCGTTTCTCAGTTGTTCTGGCAATAAATGAGAAATGGTGTAGATGGGTTTTAATAAACCTCAGCGAGGCAAGAGCTTCAACCTGTTGAAGTCCACCATAGAATGGCAATCCTTTCAAGAGCATATCGATAATAGGAAACCGTTCATCTAACTGTACAGTGTTAGCCCGCTCAAAGTCGAGAGTTTGTACCAAATATACCAGTTCTTGTGTCAAAGTTGTACCTGAAAAAAATAATTATGGTATATGGGAGCATTTCCAGGGGTAATTCTGACCAAAAATAATTGTTTCCTGTTACAATTCGGCTGCTTTAAAGGGCAATATATTGCTCCTTTGAGCCTTAGAACAGACGGTCGCTGAGGTACCACAGTAGGGCCACAATATATGAGCCGCCACACGAGAAAACCAACAATGTGGTTGTGCGCCCAGCGCAGACTTCGATCAGACTGGGCATCCGCCTAGCCCGCTCAGACTATTCGCTAAGCGCTTAAAGGGTAGCTAAGGGTCTAAGCTACCTCCATGCGGACAGCGAAGACTCTGATCAGACTGGGCGGATGCCCAGGCTGATCTGAGTCTGAGCTGGGCGCACAACCACATTGTTGGTTTTGTCGTGTCACGGCTCATATTTTGCGTTTATTGGGTGGCCTAAGTAATGTATATATGTTGCTCGTGTTTGTCCGAGTGACTATGCTGAACGTGCTTGCTGAATTAGGTTTTCGAAACAAATAAATATGATTTTATTTGATTTACAATTTCATATTATTCCTTCATATTCCAATCAAACATCCATACCAATGATTTTGGATTTATCTAAAAAAAAGGGGGGGGGGGGGGGGCAAAAAAAGCAAGAACGCAGGGCCATGAGGCCCTGTAGCGCTCCGCTGAGAACCTAGCTGACTTACAGAACACAGTCCGTACAAGTCAAACCAGAAGTTGCTACCAAAACCAAGCCAATGCCTGCGGGCGAACTTTCTAAGTAACGTTTTTTTTTTTTGTAAGAGAACTATCATTATTTATCATATGACGTCGCTTCTGAGAGTGTAATAAAGCCATGCATTAAAAACGATAATCCACTAGTGGATTAAATATGCAAATTACGTCGTAACGTTATACGTTGACGTCCATTAAAACGTCGCGTTTTCTAATGGCGAAATCGTGACGTTTTAGCGCAAATTTTGTTAATAAAACGCAATTTTAGTGTCATATGATAAATAGAATCTTGCATTCGTGCTCCTGTATTATTGAATTTATTAAACTCGTTGGTGAAAACGATAGGATGCTCGGCAAAGCCTCGCATCTTATCTTTTTCCCCAACTCGTTTAATAAATTCAATAATACATGAGCACTCATGTAAGATCCTCTATATCTGTATACTGCTAAGGCGATTATAGCTAACTTTCGATTTTCCCATTAATTTAAGTTGCCAAATTAACTTATTTGCACTAAGCATAAAATTGTGTTAGAGGCTTATGCATTTCGTAAGAAATTGGCCCTTTGGCCACTGGGCTCTGTGTGTGTGTGTGTGTGTGTGTGCGTGCGTGCGTGTGTGTGTGTGTGTGTGTGTGTGTGTGGGGGTGTGTGTGTGTGTGTGTGTGTGTGTGTGTGTGTGTGTGTGTGTGTGTGTGTGTGTGTGTGTGTGTGTGTGTGTGTGTGTTTTGGTTTTCTTAACTTTAGGCTAAGCAATTTCAAGCCAGTACAATGGACAGATAACTTGCAATTTTACGTCCTTTTCAACAGTACCTCGGTCATATCTAAGCATATCTGATATGAGTCTGCGCCGGGCGCACAACCACACCGTTGGTTTTGTTGTGTCGCGGCTCATAGATGTAACCATGTATTGATATGTTTGTAGTATTAAGCTCTGTCAGCAAGATGAACTGCAAGAAAATATCCAGTCACCCCGATTTACAGAAAACTGCACAAAATCTGCAAATTCATGATAAAAAGCCACAAGTAGAAGTGCCTCTTCGAAGTGTCTGTTGATAATGAGTCCTACACTCTGACATATTTAATTCAATAACACTTTACTCCCTAAACCATATGGATATTAAAAGGCATTTGTTAAAATGGTCTGGGTCACATGACCACTATGGCCGCCGCGCTCATATATGGTAAAAACCTTTAAAAGTCTTCTTCTCCAGAACCAATTTACCGATGACCTTAAAACTTGTTGTGTAGCATTGGGTACTTGAGTATATCAACATTGTTCAAATGATGACCTTGGGTTGACCTTGACCTTTTTTACGGCAAGGTCAAATATTGGAAAATGCTAGAAGATTTCTTAGAAACTGTTAGAAACTATACAATCAAAGGTAAAACTTGACAGCTCTTGCATCAGAAAGTCTTCAATATCAATCGGACGACACACTGTATAGCTCTTTGACCGAGTCAAACATGTTGCAGTCATTGTTTCTTTTTGCAAATTATGTCCAAACGGCTTTCCATAATAAATTCTCATTCGCGTCGACTCGACCAAGTTATCTTACCAATTCTAGGTCTGTACTTAATTTCAAAGAAAGTGTTGAGGCGTTTATACGGCATATAAACACTTCTGGGCGGAGCCGGAGCCCAGAAGTGTTCATATGCCGTATAAACGCCTCAACACATTCTTTGAAACTAAATAGGCTATAGACCTAGATTTGCTAAGACAGCATGGTCGAGTCTATAAAAAAATCCGGATAGCACGAAATTATCAGAAATACGCACTGAAAATGGAAAAAATTCTTTTGAAAATTCCAATGAATGTGCATGGACATTGTACATGTCAAGATAGACTTGTAATTAAAACGGCAAGGGAAGCAAGTTTAATAATACTGACGGTTTATAAAAATGAAAACACCTTCGTGTAGGTAATAGACCATGCTTTCAGAATATGTTATAATATTCAAATAATTTGACAAAAAAGTAAGAAATGCATAATATCATTAATACGAAAGTGACCCACTTGAACTAGGTTCGTGATATTTGGCATTCTGTTTTCAAATAAAGCAAGGGTTATCTGATTAAAACGTTTGAGCAAATTTTGTAAAAATTTTGACAGAATTATGACTCTTTTCAAATTAAATCAAATTGTCAGATAAACCTTGGGAGCAAAATACCTCGAGAACTCCTTGAGACTGTTGTGTCATAATCCCACCAGGCACATGACGTCAAAATAACGTCGTACTGACGCCAGTGCGACGTCGCGCCGACGTCAGTATGACGTCATTTCGACGTCATGTGCCCGCTGGGATTCAAAGGTGACTGATGAGCTTTTGTGCCAATTCTGTAAATTTCTGACTTAATTATCCCCTTTTTGGACTTAATTATTATGTCTTGCATGTGTCCCCAAAACAGGGTTTTAGTCTGAATTGTTCCTTTACGTCCACGGTAAACAGCGATGGTCATGTCGGGACGGTCAGTTACCCCAGCCACACTGTTCCTGGGCAGGCTTAGACCTCCTAAGCGGTTAACCAGTAACTAGTAACTGACAACTGCCCTTCTTGATTCAGCGGAGTATGTGGCGGACCGGGTATCGAATCCTGGACCTCTGGCTTTTGAGTCATTCGCGCTACCGACTGCACTACGCGGCTCGGCGTTTTAGTCTGAAAGGGATTAATTGAATACCGTAAAATTATAAGTATTGGGACAGATAGGCCTTGACAAAGAGTTCGAGGGCCAGATCAGACTGCTCCTCAAGGCAAGGGGTAATTTCTATGCAAAATACAATAAAAGTGGAAACGTTCACCAGAAATCACTTAAACTAGAAATAGTTGGAGACAGATTAAAATCTTACAGGTTCCTTTAAGAGCAGAGAACACACTAGATAAAAAGCGGGTCAAACTTGAACAAGTACAGTCTACTCTCGATATCTCGAACACTGATATCTCAAAGTATTGTCTTATTTCAAGAATATAGTTTGGTCTTATTTCCTATCTTTATTCACATTTCAACTCCTAGTATCTCAAACTACTCGTATCTCAAGGTAAATTTTCTGCGACCAGAAAATTTAATTTGAGATATCAGTAGTTTGAGATGAATTTCGACTTTGAGATATCGAGAGTTGACTGTATCTCTAAAGTGAGTGGCTGCGGTCGAGTGACGGTCCTGTATAACCTTCAGCGGGTGTCTTATTAATTTAGATAATAGTAGGGCATGGGCCCACTGTGCTTACAGTAGGTGTGGGTGGGGGTAGTTTGGGTCGCCTATATAACTCTATCTCTCTCCCTCTCTCTGGGAGACGGCTCAATATAGACTGAAATACTGTCTCAAAGAGCCATTAAAACCCAGGGGGCGTCCTATAAATTTAGATAATAGTAGAGCAAGGGCCTACTGTGCTTACAGTGGGTGTGGGTTTGGGTTGTTTGGGTATTCTCTCGCCTATCATATCTCTTTCTCTCTCCCTCTCTCTGGGAGATGGCTTGATATAGACTGAAATACTGTCTGAAAAAGGTAAAGGTAAAGGTTTCCCATAGCCTAATAGCCGTAGGGGCAGTGGAGGTTAGAAACCCACTTTATCTTGGGCACAGCTGATGAAAGGCGGGGCCCATCTCTCTCCTTTCGCTGCCTTAACCTTCCCTAATTCGAAAAAGGTATCCATTTACTGCTGGGTTGTCAGAGAGAGTTTTCCAGTCGTCGAATGGCGACGGTGAGCCGTGAACTGACGATCTTCTGCACAATAACCGAGCCACTCTAACCACTCGGCTACCGCGCCTCTCTATACTGTCTGAGCCGTAAAAGCCCAGGGGCGTCCTATTAATCTAGATAATAGTAGTGCAATGGCCTACTGTGCTTACAGTAGGTGTGGGTTGTTTGGGTATTTTCTCTCGCCTATTATCTCCCTCTCTCTCTCTCTCTCTCTCCTCTCTCTCTCTCTCTCTCTCTCTCTCTGGGAGATGGCTCAATATAGACTGAATTACTGTCTCAGAGAGCCGTTAAACCCTAAACAACCAACTAAAATAGAAAGTGCAGCCTAAAATTTTAGCGGTCAAACCAATTATGGCTGGATTAAAGCTGTCTTCCGGTAGATAGACTACATACGCGGTGTACTGCTTGTGCTGTGCATCTGACCAGCCTGTGCATCACCAGAATTATGCTTTCTAAAGCAAATTTCTTGACCATTTGGAAAACAACAAAATTTACGGACACGAAATTATTTTAAAACAAGAGGGCCATGGTGGCCCTGAATCGCTCACCTGAGCATTAATCAGTTCACTGGCTCTGGTGAAGATTTATAAGAGTTTTTACCATACATGGGAATGGCGGCAACCTTGGTCATGTGACCAAGATCATTTGAAAAACTTTCAATCCTTTGACCCATGTGCAGGCTCCATATGAAATTTGATCTGCCCAGTGGTTTCAGAGATGTTTGAAAATGTTATGGATGGATGAAAGAGGCAGCTAACACCAATACTGTAAGGCTCAGGTGAGCTGAAAATGGCAGAGTCGCTTCTCCGAAAAGTTCCCGTTCATGTTGAGTTCCTTTGATGGATTTGAACTAGACTTAACTAGGCAAACACAGATGATAGAATGGTAGCATCATTATCTCACTGTGGTGAAACTAATGTATTCCAAGGAGTTTGCGGCTGGCATCATTGCAATGTTAGTTCTGATTCTTGCAACATAACATAATTTAGATTTGACCTAGTGACCTAGCTTTTGACCCGACATGACCCAGTTTCAAACCAGATATTGTAAGAATAAACATTCTGACAAAGTTTCATTGAGATTGGATCAAAACTGTGCCCTCTGGAGTGTATACAAGGTCGTTCTTATATTTGACCTAGTGACCTAGTTTTTGATCCGACACAAACCAGTTTCAAACTTTACCTAGATTTCATAAAGGTAAACATTCTGACAGAGTTTCATGAAGATTGGATCAAAACTGTGCCCTCTAGGGTGTACACAAAGTTTTTCTTAGATTTGACCTATTGCCCTAGTTTCTGATCTGACGTGACTCAGTTTCATAAGGGGCATATATATATGGACAATAAACATTTTGACATAGTTTCATGAAGATTGGATCAAAACTATTCCTTCTAGTGCGTACACGAGGTTTTTCTAAGATTTGACCTAGTGACCTAGTTTTTGATCTGTCATGACCTACTTTCAAACTCGGCCTAGAGTTTATGGAGATAAACATTCTGACAAAGTTTCATAAAGATTGGATCAAAACTGTGTCCTCTAGAGCGTACACACGGTTTTTCTATGATTTGACCAAGTGTCCTAGTTTTTGACCCTACATGACCCAGTTTCAAATTTGTCCTTCATATTATGAGGATAAACATTCTGATATAAGTTCATGAACTTTGGATCAAAACTGTGCCTTCTAGAGCGTACACAAGGTTTTTCTAAGATGTGACCTAGTTTTTGACCCGACATGACCCAATTTCGAACTTGGCCTAGAGTTTATGGAGATAAACATTCTGACAATGTTTTATAAAGATTGGATCTAAACTGTGTCCTCTAGAGCGTACACAATGTTTTTCTATGATTTGACCTAGTGACCTAGTTTTTGACCCAACATGACCCAGTTTCATACTTGTCCTAGATATTATAAAGATAAACATTCTGACAAAGTTTCATGAACTTTGGATAAAAACTGTGCTTCTAGAGTGTACACAAGGTTTTTCTAAGATTTGACCTAGTGACCTAGTTTTTGAACCAACATGACCCAGTTTCAAACTTGGCCTAGAGTTTATGGAGATATATATTCTGACAACTTTTAATATAGATTGGATCAAAACTGTGTCCTCTAGAGCGTACACAAGGTTTTTCTATGATTTGATCTAGTGACCTAGTTTTTGACCCGACGTGACCCAGTTTCGAACTTGTCCTAGATGTTATGAGGATAAACATTCTGACTAAGTTTCATGAACTTTGGATGAAAACTGTGCCTTCTAGAGCGTACACAAGGTTTTGCTAAGATTTGACCTAGTGACCTAGTTTTTGACCCGACAGGACCCAGTTTCGAACTTGTCCTACATATTATGAGGATAAACATTCTGACTAAGTTTCATGAACTTTGGATCAAAACTGTGTCCTCTAGAGCGTACACAAGGTTTTTCTAAGATTTGACCTAGTGACCTAGTTTTTGACCCGACGTAACCCAGTTTCGAACTTGTCCTAGATATTATAAGGATAAACATTCTGATAAAGTTTCATGAACTTTGGATGAAAACTGTGCCTTCTAGAGCGTACACAAGGTTTTTCTAAGATTTGACCTAGTGACCTAGTTTTTGACCCAACATGACCCAGTTTTGAACTTGTCCAAGATATTATGAGGATAAACATTCTGACAAAGTTTCATGAAGTTTGGAGCAAAACTATGCCTTCTAGAACGTACACAAGGTTTTCCTAAGATTTGACCTAGTGACCTAGTTTTTGACCCGACATGACCCAGTTTCGAACTTGGCCTAGATTTTATAAAGACTAACATTCTGACAAAGTTTCATAAAGATTGGATCAAAACTGTGCCCGCTAGAGTGTACACAAGCAAAAGTTGACGGACGGACGGACGTCCGGACGTCCGGACGTACGACGGACGACGGACATCAGGGTATCCCAAAAGCTCACCCTGAGCACTTCGTGCTCAGGTGAGCTAAAAATGCCTCGTCCAAGCTATATCATACTGCGGATCCAAAGGCTAAAGGACAAACAGTGTAGATCCAGATGAGACAGCTCATCTGTATCTATGTTAGATCCGGATGAGGCGGCTTATCTGGATCTACGTTTGCAAATTTTCGTTTTAGCGATTTGTGTCAAACAACGGAGAAATATTTATCAATAGATACTGCTTCAACCCCCCATGACTTTCGGGCAGGTGCGCAGAGGCGTCCACCAAGAAAAGGAAAAGGAAAGGAAAATAAAAAATAAAGAGCAAGATAGGACAAATTTAAAAGCTAAAAGTTACAGACTATTGTAAGATTCAAGTCATAATTTTATTTCAGTAAGAAATAGATGGAATTGTTAACGAACTTAATTCAGTTACAAATAGTTGCTACATGTGCGTGATTGACCTTTCATTAGGGGGCGAAACGTGCGGGATCGAAATGTCCCGGGGTCCGACATTCATTACGTTTCGTCTTTCCTTCCGCTTAACCGTTTGTCAGATGATTTTTGTATAAAACGTTTTGCGTTAAGTTGGTAATTTGTTTCATTAGCCGCCCAGTAGGCACACAACGTTGAATCAACATTGGATCAAGGTTGATTCAACATCATGATTTTGAATCAACGTTGATTCAATGTTGATTCAACGTTAAGTGCTGAGATGGCAGGCGTCTACGCAAGAGCCTGCTTATTTTGCTCTGGTATATTTTAAATGTGTCTCAGCGCTATGGGTTCAAGGCCCGGCGCGCACAAGTGGGAAAGCTACAAGTCCTGCTTATAGATGGTCAGGTGTTTTCCCGGGGAGCTCCGGTTTTCGCCCACTTCTGCTGTATGATCAACTCGACATTTTTAGTGAAATATTTTTGAAAGGGCCGTAGAATCTGTCTGCGTACAGGATAGCTCTTGTCCATCACATAAAAACTTGAATGTAAAACTTTACACATTATGCTAATGCCGCCGCCGCCAATGCCAACACCGACGTCGGGAGCTCTTGCTGAACTTTGTTCAGGCGAGCTAAAATCAGTGTGTGGAACAAACGCTTAAGGCCATGCTATTGTTAAATTTGCCAAAACTTGATTGGATAGTTCTGTGCATTTTCATTGGTCATGTGCGTGAGTTCTTTTCATGCATGTATTTTTTGTGTTTGACCGTAGATTTGGCGCTAGAACTGATAAAAAAAGGTGGACTATGGATTTTCACACTGACTTTCCCTGCTGAATTCTCGTTCATTTCAACACATTTGACTCTGTAGGTAGTACCTTTCTATTTAGGTTGGTTGGTTGGTTGGTTGGTTGGTTGTAAAGTAGAACTCACCCATTACTTTAGACTGTATGGAACAGAGCCGCAAACTTGTCTCAGCCGGTAGAATTCTCATCTGGAGGTCCAGAGATAGAAAGCCCGTCTTCCCGCTACGACGTCAAGGTAAGTAAGAGAGCGCTTTTGCAGTCACGTGCAGCGAAATTAGCGCCATCTAAATGCCGAACCAAATCGACCAGTAACTGACCGCAATGGACAATCCGTCGGACATGGCGCAACCACTACACTCCTCCCCATTTTATGAAGAAAGATCCGACGACTTCTCGGACGTTCTCAGTATCAGTAGAACACCTGGTATGCAGTGAAGCTCCCAGTGTTTAGCTGATGTTGGCAGCGTGTCGTAGAATATTCAAGAAACATCTGACATGCAGAAGGCGCTATTAGTTGTATCGTAGCTGACTGGCAGTTCCTGATACATCTGACATGCAGAAGAAGCTATCAGTTGTATCGTAGTTGATTGACAATTCCTGATACATCTGACGTGCAGAAGAAGCTATCAGTTGTATCGTAGCTGACTGTAGGGTGTGACTTCTGGATACATCTGACGTGCAGAAGCTATCAGGTGTATTACAGTTGGCTTGAGTTCTTGATACATCTGACATGCAGAAGAAGCTATCAGGTGTATCACAGTTGACTCGGGTTCTTGATACATCTGACATGCAGAGGTAGCTATAAGTGGTATCGTAGCTGACCGTGGGGTGTAATCTGTCCCTACCCTTCATAGTAGATCCCTTTCTGCCTGGTCCTTCCAGTACGGCCTATGTCGTAATCCGTGATTCATGGATCTCAAGGACGGAATCTTCCAGTACGGCCTATATGTCGTAATCTGTGATTCATGGATCTCAAGGGCATTACACAAGAAAAAATGTACGACAGCTGCTTTGGCTGTTACTTCAGCAGTTTGCCATGGGGGTGGTATACATTCTACCCATTTAGTGAACTGATCTACCATCATACTATCATAGTATGTTTTCATTTCCTCTGGGCGTTTCGGCAATGGTCCCAGGTCAATGTGGACTCTCTCCATGGGTGACCTATCAACAGAATTTCCCTTTCTTCTAGCTTTGTTTCTGGCCACTCCCTGATGTCCTGCAGATGGTATATGCAATGACTTAACTGGATGGCTTCGTCTCTCGAACTTGTTGACATGACTAGGTCCTTCTCGTCGGTGGCATTCCGAGTTTTATAAGGTCCTCATCAATCAGGAGATATTGTTCCCTGTTAAGCCTGTACGACTTTGCCGAAGGGCCTGCAAGGAACAGAGCTCCCTCTTCAGGTTTACTAGCGCTTTTCATCCGGTCAAGTATATGCAGATTTCCATCTTCAGCTTGCCCTTCTTTTAAATCTTTCCATGAGAAACCCCAGCATGACGGTTCTTCAGTTGCTCCATGGCTCGTAACCTTCCATGGACTACCCCATCCAATGTGGCTATATCTATATGGACTTAGTTCTCCCAGGGATCTCCCCAGACCATTAAGGCAGTCGTTTGCAACATGCCTTAATTCCAATGAAATTTTATTAAAGTGCTATTATTTTCATTTTTTAGCCAGTAAAGTTTTCAAATGCATTAAGGCTTACAACAAATTAATTATAATGTAAATTTAGACTAATTCTGACAAAACATGGCTATTTTAAGGGTTTTCTTGAAAAATTGATCAACAAGTCAAAATCTGATTTTTGTGCTAAAAGTGACATGACTTCTGAAATTTCTGGGGAGAACACTGTTATCCTGACTCTAACAGCTAGCGAACAACTTTGTTGCTGTAGCTGAGTTTCTAACTGGCTATTACTTACTCCCTGCAATACTTCAGGCCTCTGGGAAATACCCCTCCACGACATACCCCAGGTTCTACCTGATCATATTCTAAGATACCCCTTTTCATAGTCCCAAAATATTTCCAGATTGTATCCAGTTTGACTTTCATCTCAACCCCCAGAATTAATCTGAACATTCCCCATCGTATCTTTAATCCACCCATCAGGAGCTACCCGATTCATATCTACAAGTTTTTCAATACCCCAGGTTTTCCCTGAACATTTTCTGGTATGACCCCGTACCCCAGGAGTGCCCCCCTGTTCCAATTCAATTGTACTTATACGACATTCCCCAGGATTTTAAGAACTGAACATTTTCTTCCATACCAATTAAACATTCCCCAGTTACATCATCCTTTGTTCAGTGATCATAGGTATAATGATCTGCAACATTGGAGATCCTTTGTTACTGAACCATCCACTTCCCTGGAAAAGGAACCCCCATTTTTATCGGCCTTTATGCAGAATTCACACCCCCCACACGGCAGATCACAGGGTTTTACCCTAAGACCATATGCATTACAATGCTCTCTAGACACCGGTATTCTAGACATTGCACCAGCATATCCATGGTTACACAGGTCGATGTTTCACTATCCACCTGACCAACTGCCCTTGTGGGTCTTAAAACCGTAATAGCCAAGTTAGACAACAATGATCTGTACGTACCGTAAAGGGCCTACCCAGCAACAGTACCTGCGTTGTCTAGTAAGCCGTACTGTTGCCAGCAGCTCCTTAAAGGCCCCATTGCTCTATCAGCATGAAAAATTTTATCATGAGGAATCGCTGCAAGCTTTTTACTATAGTTTCATCATTGTAAATGACCGTGATTAGCCAGCTTTAAACAAACAAAACATCCTTCAGCTTCGCATAAAAAGGGTTTGAAAACTTATTTGGGGCATTTTAGTTGGCAACTAAAATGACCTACTTTCGATTTCATAAAATGGTAAAAATACAATGTACAGGTGTGGAGTCCCAATCAGTATCCCTCCTATGTTTATATAGCATTGCTAGACGGAAAACCCAGAACAGGAAATTTGATTTTGCGAGCGATTTGTTATTTTTCAAAAACTTGTTTTCTCTACTTTTTGCTTGTTATATCTCAATATATGGAGACTAACCCGCATTTTATTATCAA
Organism: Ctena decussata; assembly: GCA_963989385.1. Classification (NCBI taxonomy): domain Eukaryota; kingdom Metazoa; phylum Mollusca; class Bivalvia; order Lucinida; family Lucinidae; genus Ctena; species Ctena decussata. The sequence continues at coordinate 79,544,200 of OZ022510.1, read as the reverse complement.
ACGTGAAGGTTGAACAGCTTTTTACACTGATTTGAATTTAGTCGTTTTTACCGCTGATAGGACTATGGAGACTTTATGCGTAGTACAGTATTTTCTGTTCATGAGTCAGGGCAAAACTGCCATATACCACCATTTTTCTTCCCCATTTTGGAGCTGTAGTTCTGCTCCTATGGTCAGAACTTTGATGACATTGCATCAAAACTTTCCTGAAGCTTTATCATGGCTGCTTCAAGATCTGAGATTCTTGATGAACTTTGCTCATCAGAACTCTCATTCTGGACCTTTGTCCCTTGAACAACCATCTCAAAAACTTCATCCTGTTTCCGTTTACTGGATTTTCCATAAACGGACTGATGTAGGTGTTGATACCACCTTATACTATTGATGGCTTGCTCTATTGTAGCAGGCTTATCCATTCCAACACGCAACCCAGCTTCTCTGTCGAGTAGACCTTCACATAATCTAACGACAGCCTGCTTGCTAGAATACTGCTCTGGCAACATCTTAAATGCCTTAGTTGCCAGTGTCAATATCCTATCAGCCCAGTCTTCAAGTGATTCCCCTGGTTCCTGGGTTGCCTGCCGAAACCTTGCCTGAGCAGTTTCCGCCAATTCCTTGACACCGAAACGTTTTTCCAATCGACTCATTAAACGTCGATACGTTAAATGCTGGTTTCTTTCCATCAAGATGGCATAGAAATCTGCTGCTTTATCAGTCAAGCACCAGCATAAACAATTCAAACATTCGTCAGAAGTCCATTCACATGCAGTGGCATATCGAGTGAACTTCTGTTTGAATGCCAGCCAATTTGTTTTTCCGTCATAACTGAGATTTTTAGGCAATAATCTCAGAATTGCAGCACCACTCTTTTTCTTAGACTTCCTATGATGAGAACGGTGCTTTGCACGGATGTTAAACTCATCATCAGAGTCTGTACTAGAGCTAGAAGAATCAGAAGAGCTAGGGGAACTGGAAGGCGCATCTCTAGACTTTCTTTTCTTAGTCTTTTTCTTGGGCTTTGCCCCTTTCTCAATGTAATGGCGGTCTTCGGATGAAGAGCTGGAATCTTTTTTTCCTTTTTTCTTTCCAGCCTTACCATGTTTTCTTTTTTCTAGCTTCCCCATCCCTCCCTCTTTCTTTGCATTGTCACTAGATGAGGAAGAGGATGAAGAGCTAGAATCTCTGAGAGGTCTTTTCTGGTGCTTTGCACTCTTTTTATGATGTTTGCTCTTTTCCAGTTTCCCTACCCTTTTCTCCCTCTTCGAACTCTTACGATACAGTTCTTTGGCAAACTTTGTCGGCCTCGGAACTTTATATTCCTCAGTCCTTTGGACAGAGGAACTAGGAATGGGCCTATCACATGACGGGTCACCGCCCCTTTTAGCAGGAAGAGACGGTTTCTGGTCATGCATGCTGGACATTGGGGAAAACTGTTGTCTAAAATTTTCCCATCTTTCAAACATGGGTGGCTTTTGTTCATACATGGGAGGCCTTTCTGTAAACATGGGTGCCCTTTGTTCAGTTACCTCTTGTTTGGTAGTGGTTGAAGGATTTGCCTCAAAGGAGTCCTCAAAAACACTTCGGGCTGGTGAAACAGGTCTTTGCCTTTCCTCCACCCTAGGTTCCTCCCTTTCCTTCACCCTAGGCTCCTCCCTTTCTTCCAACCCATATTGTGCTGGTGCAATAGGCAAGCCTACATTGCGAGAAAAATCTAACATTGCCAACGTTTCCTCGTCGAACTTTGCTCGGAGAAACGTCTGCAATGTTTCTAGGGTCAGATTGCCTTGACTTTCTCGCAATGCAATCAATGTACATGCAACCTTTGGACCAATGTGTGGAATGCTCTGGAGGTCTTCAACCGTCGCAAAATTCACACGAATTGGGTTTTGCATGTCTGAATACATTTTGTCGCAAAGTAAATACACAAGAATGAATTTTATAATTTATTTCTTTTTACCTGCAACAAAACGGCTGCTCACTTACAATGACGTCGAAACTGTTTTCAAACCACGTTTATGGCTGGTGTACACGTCTTTGACTAACACGAGCTTCAAAACCGGTTTATACCCCTCTGAATATGTATTTCATTCAAAACACGTTTCAATATTTGCTCAAGTCTTTGACTTATGCCATGAAACCGGATGCACGTCTGCAAACATGTATTTTATAAATACAAACAAAAGCTGTCTGTTAAAATGGGGAAATTTTAATGAAACACAATTTTTTTCTTCCTTTGAAAGAAATTTAACTTGTAAACTGGGGTATTAAGCTTTAAACAGTTGCAGGAATAGCCAATTAAATGAAAAAGTAAGCTTTGCTTGTCATTTTTCAAAATGGCCGCCACGTGTGCACGTGCGCAATTTTGTTCAGCCGAAAATTTTTTATTTCATTAATGCCAAACAATATTGAAGAAATTATATCACAGACAGTGTTGAATAATTCTAAAAATGACAGTAAACCTTTGGAAAAACCATTCAGTTATTAGAATTATCAAGTCTGAAAACGCCTGCTGGTCCGGGACACGAAGTAGCAAATTTTTTGGTTTAGACATTCTGGTAAATTCTTCCTCTCAGAAGCGTTGGAAGTTCTGTTCAGCTGCCACCATTAAAGTAGAACTCACCCATTACTTTAGACTGTATGGAACAGAGCCGCAAACTTGTCTCAGCCGGTAGAATTCTCATCTGCAGGTCCAGAGATAGAAAGCCCGTCTTCCCGCTACGACGTCAAGGTAAGTAAGAGAGCGCTTTTGCAGTCACGTGCAGCGAAATTAGCGCCATCTAAATGCCGAACCAAATCGACCAGTAACTGACCGCAATGGACAATCCGTCGGACATGGCGCAACCACTACAGTTGTTTTGGGCTTAACGGTTCTTTCAAACAGGGAGCCCCGGTAGCTCAGTGGGTTAAGTGCCGGCCCATTGATATCGAGTGCGAGCCCCGCTTGAGGCTAGAATATTTCCACCCACCGTGAACGGGGTTCCATTGCACACAGCCTTTCATTATCACAGTCCCATCGCCCTGATATGACTGAAATACTGTTGAAAAGGACGTAAAATTGCATGTCATCCATCCATCCATTGCACACAGCCTTATGCTCATCCTCGCATCTTCCTGATATGACTGAAATACTATTGAAAAGGACGTAAAATCGCGAGTCATCCATCCATCCCTTCAGACAGTATTCTGTCTATTTTGAGCCGTTTCTATTTAGGAATCGCAGTAATTTGTTTTTGTTTTTTTTCTACCATAAAATCTTTGTGAACTTTGCAGTCCTTTTACCTAGTCAACTCACTTTTTTGTGGGAGGGGGGGGGTCGAATCGGACAATGGCGCTGTGTATCTTTCAGCGCTGAAGCGTGTACTTATTTAGGATAATAGCAGGGCAAGGCCTGGCTGTGGTTGCAGCAGGTGCGGGATGGGGCTAGTCTAATCTATCCTGGAGCCCCGGCAGCTCAGTAGGCTGGCCTGCTGGTCTAACTATCCCGGGTTCGAGTCCCGCTGTAAGCGGGGATCTTTTCAATCGTAAACGGGGGTCCGTTGTACACATCTTTGCATTATCACCCTCCTATTGTCCTGATATGACTGAAACATCTACATCATACGCGCTGCCGTCACACTTGACTACTATAGCGCGGGGGTTTGCTGCATGAGAAAGAGAGAATGACGGTTAAAAAGGACGTAAATTCGCAAGTCATCCATTAATCCCAGCTCGCTTTTTTTTCTCTCTCTCTCTCTCTCTCTCTCTCTCTCTCGAAGACGCCTCGATACTGAAATACTATCTCAATAAGGCGTTGTTCCCAAAACAACCAACTAGCTTTTTTTTTAGATTTTTTTGTGCCAGCTTCAGTATATAGTGACACCACAGCTAGAATGGATAACTTGGAGAGAACAGTTGTGCTTGATTGGCTGGTTGCTTTTGGGTTTCATGGCCCTTGAAGACAATATTTCAAACTAGAAAGAAGAGATTTGATAGGGGAGAGAAAAAAATGTCCAAACAGCCAGCACCCGCACCCACTGCAAGTACAGTAGGCCCTTGCCCTAGTATAATACAATTTAGTAGGACAAACGCCACTGAAAAAGAACAGTTGTGTATCAGTCTATATGTCTAGTATGAATATATAATTTAAGCGCCAGTGATGAAAATAGCAGAATTTGCAATGAGCGTAGATCCTGATGACGCTGCTCATAATATTGAGCCGCCATATCTAGATCTACACTTTTTTGCCCTCCAGTTTTTTGAATAGCTTGAACAAAGTATATTTTGAAATTTTGCGGACGTAACTTTTGCAATAACTTTTGTCGTCTGCTTTTCGGCGCTTTTAAGAGAGCGAGGACACCTGAAATTAACTTCTTAAAATAGAACAGTTTGGCTTACAGCGCAGTAAAACGTCCAAAAGAAAACAGTGTAGACCCAGACCAGGCCCAGAGTTTATAAAACTTGAGTACATTCTCAAACTTAAAATAAAGCACACTGATTGGCTGCTTCCGAGCATATGCTCGGAAGCAGCCGAACGGTGTGCCTTATTTTGAGTTTGAGATTATTCTCAAGTTTTATAACCTCGAACATAGACTGCTCATACAAACAATGTAAACCCTATTCAAACTGCTCCTTTAAGATCAAACTGCTCCTTTAAGAGCAGTTTGATCATCTAGGTGTGCACTGTTTTCAGATGTTTTCTGTCCATATACTTAGAGTTTGTACGGTCGTACATGTAACGGTCGTGTTGGCTTTGAAAACAGAGCAGACCAAGATCAGTCTGATCAGAGTCTACCATTTTTTTTTCTTCATTTTATTTGCTTTTTTTAAGACGCATTTCTGCATTGGAAAATCAAAATGTTCGATTTTTATAATGATCTTAAGCCGTGTTCATGTGCACTTTTTGCACCCGGGTGAAAAAATACACCCGGGGTGCAAATTTGCACCCCGGGTGTATTTTTGGCCACGTGAACGGTGTTTCAAGAAAAAGCACCCGGGTGCAAACTTGGCCCCGGGTGCAAATTTGACCCTACTTTCGAGGTGGTGCAAATTTGCCCCCGGGTGCAAATTGTGCACATGAACGCAAATTGTGTTCATTAGTATACATTTTGATCTAGGATTTTTCCAAATGACTGGTCTTTTTATTATGATCTTGTATAATCCGATACTTTTTATTATGATCTTGTATAATCCGATACAAAAATCAGACTGTTATCAAAATAGATATGCATAAATTACTGAGACTACGATTTTGGTCATTCTTAAGCAAGATGTCCACCCGTCAACGTCGTAAATGTGGAAGCGGCTGGGACGACAAGACAACAGATGCCCTGTTGGGCATCTGGAACGATGTTACGGTGCAAAACAAAATTGACGAAGCTGCGGTGTCCGATACAGTCATTTATAAGAATATTTCCAAGTTAATGAAAGAGAGGGGCTTCGAATTATCTGTTACACAGTGTAAACAGAGGATGAACACTCTTAAAACAAATTATCGAACAGCTCGTGACAACCTGAAAAAGGGTGGAAGAGGCTCATTTCCCTCCGGAAACTTAACGTAGGCTGTGAATAGCTTGTCCACGACTGCCGATCAAACCCATTTCACACATTCACACACAGTGGACTTGGCAATCCCGAAAAGATTCCCTATCGTCCTACAGTGGACTCGACAGTATCGGATCAAGTTCAATAAAACTTCTGTTTTGTTGTATGTGAATGCTAAAAGTATGTATGTTATGACACATAACAATTGCAAAATATTCCTTCTATCTATTCATGTCAAAATATTTACGAAATTTATTCCTTTAAGGGCAGATAACCTATCGAGGCATACAGGAGGGTCTTACGACAGTATCGGACCATATGATGTTATTTTATAGGAGAGTTTTTCCGAGGCATTCTGACAACCTTCTTAGCCTCAATAATTTTGCTTCATAAACAGTTGGACCTATTATTGTCTCAGAGAAAACTTTTACGGCCTTTCAACGATATTTTTCTGTGGCCCTTCACCAGTAATGGATCTGTCTGTTAAATAAACGTTATATAAGCATGCCAAAAATTCTTAACTCAGTAATCCCCTGTGCCCCATAGCATGGAACTACTCAAACGATAAAGATAAAAAAAACTGCCTTTGCAAAGTGTAGACCATGATAAGACCGTAGTGTCTAATCGGGATCAACAGATTACGGTGATTTTCCGCCTTAAAGATAAATCAGTGCATTAAGTGTATAAACACTACATAGTCATTCAGCGAGTTCCCCGGCATTAATCTGAGTCTACACAGTGTACAGATGTCCGATGAACGCCAGTCATTACTGGGTTCACAACACACATGCGAGCTGACCTCGAGTATTTCTTCAGAATGTTTAGCAGACGCTTAGTAAGTTTCATTATCATATGCTAGAAAGTGGGGCGTGGGATGGGGAATATTTTCAAAAAGGATGTTGTCTCAGTTTTATACGGATATTCTTTGAAAGAAGACTCAGCAGCCACTCATGTAGTTGATTTATGACTTGTTTTCAGCATGAGACCATACATGCAACATGCAGTTTTCAAGCTGAGGCCTCGTCCGCAACTTTCTACGCCACCTGGAGTAATGTGTGAATTCTGTTGGATATTTGCGGCCAGCATAGAAAATAAGGGTGCTGATCGAAAATGTAAAAATGACCGCACTGTTTTACTTCCTATTTCAATAAAAATTATTTCAGTAAAATGCTGAATAATTGTAGTTTTCGGAATGAACACGGAAAATTTTCATTTTATGAACAAAAGAGACATATGCTGGTAAAAACTTTGATCAACGCAGTAAAAAAGTCATGATTTACTATATATTCTATACATTTTGAGGGTAGTCAACTTAAACTAAAAAATGACCGCGGTACTTCTTACGCAATCTTTTCAAAAATTATATCAGGCTGTTCGCAAATTAATGCGGTTTTCGAAATGAACACGGAAAAATGGATTTGAATATAAAGAAAAATAAAATAAGAAGGAAAAGATGACCTGCCCATATCTCGTAGTGTATTTCATTACCAGCTCTATTCGCGAATATCGATTATCGATTTTTAAACAGTGGCGTGGAAAGTTATCCATGATATTTCAGTTCAAATTATATAATGATCCGTTACTGTCGCACATCGGTGCCTCACTTTACAAGTCTGCAGTTTCATCAAATACTGGGATGTCACAAAAATTATGAATGCCTGCAATTTTAGGGATTCGATGACACATTACAAAGTAAAATTGGTTTAAATCGCCTAATGATAAAATAGTATAAATAACCGAAATCTATTTTGGGATGAACGAGCAACAGGCAAAATGCAAGCGCCGCTGAAGAGGGGCCAAGCTTTTCAACAACTCTGATTTGTTTCTCAGCCGCAGATTTTGATCCAATATTCACCCTGCACTTTGCGATTGGTCGAACTTGATGACTGTAATATACTGGTAAAAAATATTTGCTTCATTTGTGAGAAAAATGGATGATTACCTACGAGAGATCCGATACTGTCGATGATCCGATACTGTCGAGTCCACTGTATACTCTGAAGTCCCAGCTAAATAATATAGAGTTACTGTCACTTGCTGCTGAACTGAAGAACGTGTACCCGCGCACCCCGTTGGAGCTGCCCGTGCAGTCTGTCACACAGATTGTCAAAAGAGGCCTTTGACATGCGGAAATCGTTCCGTCACTGATCATCAGTGTAAGTCCCAAGCACAATAGTCGTCCACCACTCTTGACTACGTGGTTTCTCTCAAATGGCTTTTTCTCTGCTCTGTTCTAAACATCTTAACACAGCGAATTTCTCCTCAAAACGTGGTAACTTATGTTAAGTTTAATGTCCATTTGGAAAACAACAAAATTTACGGACACGAAATTATTTTAAAACAAGAGGGCCATGGTGGCCCTGAATCGCTCACCTGAGCATTAATCAGTTCACTGGCTCTGGTGAAGATTTATAAGAGTTTTTACCATACATGGGAATGGCGGCAACCTTGGTCATGTGACCAAGATCATTTGAAAAACTTTCAATCCTTTGACCCATGTGCAGGCTCCATATGAAATTTGATCTGCCCAGTGGTTTCAGAGATGTTTGAAAATGTTATGGATGGATGAAAGAGGCAGCTAACACCAATACTGTAAGGCTCAGGTGAGCTGAAAATGGCAGAGTCGCTTCTCCGAAAAGTTCCCGTTCATGTTGAGTTCCTTTGATGGATTTGAACTAGACTTAACTAGGCAAACACAGATGATAGAATGGTAGCATCATTATCTCACTGTGGTGAAACTAATGTATTCCAAGGAGTTTGCGGCTGGCATCATTGCAATGTTAGTTCTGATTCTTGCAACATAACATAATTTAGATTTGACCTAGTGACCTAGCTTTTGACCCGACATGACCCAGTTTCAAACCAGATATTGTAAGAATAAACATTCTGACAAAGTTTCATTGAGATTGGATCAAAACTGTGCCCTCTGGAGTGTATACAAGGTCGTTCTTATATTTGACCTAGTGACCTAGTTTTTGATCCGACACAAACCAGTTTCAAACTTTACCTAGATTTCATAAAGGTAAACATTCTGACAGAGTTTCATGAAGATTGGATCAAAACTGTGCCCTCTAGGGTGTACACAAAGTTTTTCTTAGATTTGACCTATTGCCCTAGTTTCTGATCTGACGTGACTCAGTTTCATAAGGGGCATATATATATGGACAATAAACATTTTGACATAGTTTCATGAAGATTGGATCAAAACTATTCCTTCTAGTGCGTACACGAGGTTTTTCTAAGATTTGACCTAGTGACCTAGTTTTTGATCTGTCATGACCTACTTTCAAACTCGGCCTAGAGTTTATGGAGATAAACATTCTGACAAAGTTTCATAAAGATTGGATCAAAACTGTGTCCTCTAGAGCGTACACACGGTTTTTCTATGATTTGACCAAGTGTCCTAGTTTTTGACCCTACATGACCCAGTTTCAAATTTGTCCTTCATATTATGAGGATAAACATTCTGATATAAGTTCATGAACTTTGGATCAAAACTGTGCCTTCTAGAGCGTACACAAGGTTTTTCTAAGATGTGACCTAGTTTTTGACCCGACATGACCCAATTTCGAACTTGGCCTAGAGTTTATGGAGATAAACATTCTGACAATGTTTTATAAAGATTGGATCTAAACTGTGTCCTCTAGAGCGTACACAATGTTTTTCTATGATTTGACCTAGTGACCTAGTTTTTGACCCAACATGACCCAGTTTCATACTTGTCCTAGATATTATAAAGATAAACATTCTGACAAAGTTTCATGAACTTTGGATAAAAACTGTGCTTCTAGAGTGTACACAAGGTTTTTCTAAGATTTGACCTAGTGACCTAGTTTTTGAACCAACATGACCCAGTTTCAAACTTGGCCTAGAGTTTATGGAGATATATATTCTGACAACTTTTAATATAGATTGGATCAAAACTGTGTCCTCTAGAGCGTACACAAGGTTTTTCTATGATTTGATCTAGTGACCTAGTTTTTGACCCGACGTGACCCAGTTTCGAACTTGTCCTAGATGTTATGAGGATAAACATTCTGACTAAGTTTCATGAACTTTGGATGAAAACTGTGCCTTCTAGAGCGTACACAAGGTTTTGCTAAGATTTGACCTAGTGACCTAGTTTTTGACCCGACAGGACCCAGTTTCGAACTTGTCCTACATATTATGAGGATAAACATTCTGACTAAGTTTCATGAACTTTGGATCAAAACTGTGTCCTCTAGAGCGTACACAAGGTTTTTCTAAGATTTGACCTAGTGACCTAGTTTTTGACCCGACGTAACCCAGTTTCGAACTTGTCCTAGATATTATAAGGATAAACATTCTGATAAAGTTTCATGAACTTTGGATGAAAACTGTGCCTTCTAGAGCGTACACAAGGTTTTTCTAAGATTTGACCTAGTGACCTAGTTTTTGACCCAACATGACCCAGTTTTGAACTTGTCCAAGATATTATGAGGATAAACATTCTGACAAAGTTTCATGAAGTTTGGAGCAAAACTATGCCTTCTAGAACGTACACAAGGTTTTCCTAAGATTTGACCTAGTGACCTAGTTTTTAACCCGACATGACCCAGTTTCGAACTTGGCCTAGATTTTATAAAGACTAACATTCTGACAAAGTTTCATAAAGATTGGATCAAAACTGTGCCCGCTAGAGTGTACACAAGCAAAAGTTGACGGACGGACGGACGTCCGGACGTCCGGACGTACGACGGACGACGGACATCAGGGTATCCCAAAAGCTCACCCTGAGCACTTCGTGCTCAGGTGAGCTAAAAATGCCTCGTCCAAGCTATATCATACTGCGGATCCAAAGGCTAAAGGACAAACAGTGTAGATCCAGATGAGACAGCTCATCTGTATCTATGTTAGATCCGGATGAGGCGGCTTATCTGGATCTACGTTTGCAAATTTTCGTTTTAGCGATTTGTGTCAAACAACGGAGAAATATTTATCAATAGATACTGCTTCAACCCCCCATGACTTTCGGGCAGGTGCGCAGAGGCGTCCACCAAGAAAAGGAAAAGGAAAGGAAAATAAAAAATAAAGAGCAAGATAGGACAAATTTAAAAGCTAAAAGTTACAGACTATTGTAAGATTCAAGTCATAATTTTATTTCAGTAAGAAATAGATGGAATTGTTAACGAACTTAATTCAGTTACAAATAGTTGCTACATGTGCGTGATTGACCTTTCATTAGGGGGCGAAACGTGCGGGATCGAAATGTCCCGGGGTCCGACATTCATTACGTTTCGTCTTTCCTTCCGCTTAACCGTTTGTCAGATGATTTTTGTATAAAACGTTTTGCGTTAAGTTGGTAATTTGTTTCATTAGCCGCCCAGTAGGCACACAACGTTGAATCAACATTGGATCAAGGTTGATTCAACATCATGATTTTGAATCAACGTTGATTCAATGTTGATTCAACGTTAAGTGCTGAGATGGCAGGCGTCTACGCAAGAGCCTGCTTATTTTGCTCTGGTATATTTTAAATGTGTCTCAGCGCTATGGGTTCAAGGCCCGGCGCGCACAAGTGGGAAAGCTACAAGTCCTGCTTATAGATGGTCAGGTGTTTTCCCGGGGAGCTCCGGTTTTCGCCCACTTCTGCTGTATGATCAACTCGACATTTTTAGTGAAATATTTTTGAAAGGGCCGTAGAATCTGTCTGCGTACAGGATAGCTCTTGTCCATCACATAAAAACTTGAATGTAAAACTTTACACATTATGCTAATGCCGCCGCCGCCAATGCCAACACCGACGTCGGGAGCTCTTGCTGAACTTTGTTCAGGCGAGCTAAAATCAGTGTGTGGAACAAACGCTTAAGGCCATGCTATTGTTAAATTTGCCAAAACTTGATTGGATAGTTCTGTGCATTTTCATTGGTCATGTGCGTGAGTTCTTTTCATGCATGTATTTTTTGTGTTTGACCGTAGATTTGGCGCTAGAACTGATAAAAAAAGGTGGACTATGGATTTTCACACTGACTTTCCCTGCTGAATTCTCGTTCATTTCAACACATTTGACTCTGTAGGTAGTACCTTTCTTTTTAGGTTGGTTGGTTGGTTGGTTGGTTGGTTGTAAAGTAGAACTCACCCATTACTTTAGACTGTATGGAACAGAGCCGCAAACTTGTCTCAGCCGGTAGAATTCTCATCTGGAGGTCCAGAGATAGAAAGCCCGTCTTCCCGCTACGACGTCAAGGTAAGTAAGAGAGCGCTTTTGCAGTCACGTGCAGCGAAATTAGCGCCATCTAAATGCCGAACCAAATCGACCAGTAACTGACCGCAATGGACAATCCGTCGGACATGGCGCAACCACTACACTCCTCCCCATTTTATGAAGAAAGATCCGACGACTTCTCGGACGTTCTCAGTATCAGTAGAACACCTGGTATGCAGTGAAGCTCCCAGTGTTTAGCTGATGTTGGCAGCGTGTCGTAGAATATTCAAGAAACATCTGACATGCAGAAGGCGCTATTAGTTGTATCGTAGCTGACTGGCAGTTCCTGATACATCTGACATGCAGAAGAAGCTATCAGTTGTATCGTAGTTGATTGACAATTCCTGATACATCTGACGTGCAGAAGAAGCTATCAGTTGTATCGTAGCTGACTGTAGGGTGTGACTTCTGGATACATCTGACGTGCAGAAGCTATCAGGTGTATTACAGTTGGCTTGAGTTCTTGATACATCTGACATGCAGAAGAAGCTATCAGGTGTATCACAGTTGACTCGGGTTCTTGATACATCTGACATGCAGAGGTAGCTATAAGTGGTATCGTAGCTGACCGTGGGGTGTAATCTGTCCCTACCCTTCATAGTAGATCCCTTTCTGCCTGGTCCTTCCAGTACGGCCTATGTCGTAATCCGTGATTCATGGATCTCAAGGACGGAATCTTCCAGTACGGCCTATATGTCGTAATCTGTGATTCATGGATCTCAAGGGCATTACACAAGAAAAAATGTACGACAGCTGCTTTGGCTGTTACTTCAGCAGTTTGCCATGGGGGTGGTATACATTCTACCCATTTAGTGAACTGATCTACCATCATACTATCATAGTATGTTTTCATTTCCTCTGGGCGTTTCGGCAATGGTCCCAGGTCAATGTGGACTCTCTCCATGGGTGACCTATCAACAGAATTTCCCTTTCTTCTAGCTTTGTTTCTGGCCACTCCCTGATGTCCTGCAGATGGTATATGCAATGACTTAACTGGATGGCTTCGTCTCTCGAACTTGTTGACATGACTAGGTCCTTCTCGTCGGTGGCATTCCGAGTTTTATAAGGTCCTCATCAATCAGGAGATATTGTTCCCTGTTAAGCCTGTACGACTTTGCCGAAGGGCCTGCAAGGAACAGAGCTCCCTCTTCAGGTTTACTAGCGCTTTTCATCCGGTCAAGTATATGCAGATTTCCATCTTCAGCTTGCCCTTCTTTTAAATCTTTCCATGAGAAACCCCAGCATGACGGTTCTTCAGTTGCTCCATGGCTCGTAACCTTCCATGGACTACCCCATCCAATGTGGCTATATCTATATGGACTTAGTTCTCCCAGGGATCTCCCCAGACCATTAAGGCAGTCGTTTGCAACATGCCTTAATTCCAATGAAATTTTATTAAAGTGCTATTATTTTCATTTTTTAGCCAGTAAAGTTTTCAAATGCATTAAGGCTTACAACAAATTAATTATAATGTAAATTTAGACTAATTCTGACAAAACATGGCTATTTTAAGGGTTTTCTTGAAAAATTGATCAACAAGTCAAAATCTGATTTTTGTGCTAAAAGTGACATGACTTCTGAAATTTCTGGGGAGAACACTGTTATCCTGACTCTAACAGCTAGCGAACAACTTTGTTGCTGTAGCTGAGTTTCTAACTGGCTATTACTTACTCCCTGCAATACTTCAGGCCTCTGGGAAATACCCCTCCACGACATACCCCAGGTTCTACCTGATCATATTCTAAGATACCCCTTTTCATAGTCCCAAAATATTTCCAGATTGTATCCAGTTTGACTTTCATCTCAACCCCCAGAATTAATCTGAACATTCCCCATCGTATCTTTAATCCACCCATCAGGAGCTACCCGATTCATATCTACAAGTTTTTCAATACCCCAGGTTTTCCCTGAACATTTTCTGGTATGACCCCGTACCCCAGGAGTGCCCCCCTGTTCCAATTCAATTGTACTTATACGACATTCCCCAGGATTTTAAGAACTGAACATTTTCTTCCATACCAATTAAACATTCCCCAGTTACATCATCCTTTGTTCAGTGATCATAGGTATAATGATCTGCAACATTGGAGATCCTTTGTTACTGAACCATCCACTTCCCTGGAAAAGGAACCCCCATTTTTATCGGCCTTTATGCAGAATTCACACCCCCCACACGGCAGATCACAGGGTTTTACCCTAAGACCATATGCATTACAATGCTCTCTAGACACCGGTATTCTAGACATTGCACCAGCATATCCATGGTTACACAGGTCGATGTTTCACTATCCACCTGACCAACTGCCCTTGTGGGTCTTAAAACCGTAATAGCCAAGTTAGACAACAATGATCTGTACGTACCGTAAAGGGCCTACCCAGCAACAGTACCTGCGTTGTCTAGTAAGCCGTACTGTTGCCAGCAGCTCCTTAAAGGCCCCATTGCTCTATCAGCATGAAAAATTTTATCATGAGGAATCGCTGCAAGCTTTTTACTATAGTTTCATCATTGTAAATGACCGTGATTAGCCAGCTTTAAACAAACAAAACATCCTTCAGCTTCGCATAAAAAGGGTTTGAAAACTTATTTGGGGCATTTTAGTTGGCAACTAAAATGACCTACTTTCGATTTCATAAAATGGTAAAAATACAATGTACAGGTGTGGAGTCCCAATCAGTATCCCTCCTATGTTTATATAGCATTGCTAGACGGAAAACCCAGAACAGGAAATTTGATTTTGCGAGCGATTTGTTATTTTTCAAAAACTTGTTTTCTCTACTTTTTGCTTGTTATATCTCAATATATGGAGACTAACCCGCATTTTATTATCAAACGTGAAGGTTGAACAGCTTTTTACACTGATTTGAATTTAGTCGTTTTTACCGCTGATAGGACTATGGAGACTTTATGCGTAGTACAGTATTTTCTGTTCATGAGTCAGGGCAAAACTGCCATATACCACCATTTTTCTTCCCCATTTTGGAGCTGTAGTTCTGCTCCTATGGTCAGAACTTTGATGACATTGCATCAAAACTTTCCTGAAGCTTTATCATGGCTGCTTCAAGATCTGAGATTCTTGATGAACTTTGCTCATCAGAACTCTCATTCTGGACCTTTGTCCCTTGAACAACCATCTCAAAAACTTCATCCTGTTTCCGTTTACTGGATTTTCCATAAACGGACTGATGTAGGTGTTGATACCACCTTATACTATTGATGGCTTGCTCTATTGTAGCAGGCTTATCCATTCCAACACGCAACCCAGCTTCTCTGTCGAGTAGACCTTCACATAATCTAACGACAGCCTGCTTGCTAGAATACTGCTCTGGCAACATCTTAAATGCCTTAGTTGCCAGTGTCAATATCCTATCAGCCCAGTCTTCAAGTGATTCCCCTGGTTCCTGGGTTGCCTGCCGAAACCTTGCCTGAGCAGTTTCCGCCAATTCCTTGACACCGAAACGTTTTTCCAATCGACTCATTAAACGTCGATACGTTAAATGCTGGTTTCTTTCCATCAAGATGGCATAGAAATCTGCTGCTTTATCAGTCAAGCACCAGCATAAACAATTCAAACATTCGTCAGAAGTCCATTCACATGCAGTGGCATATCGAGTGAACTTCTGTTTGAATGCCAGCCAATTTGTTTTTCCGTCATAACTGAGATTTTTAGGCAATAATCTCAGAATTGCAGCACCACTCTTTTTCTTAGACTTCCTATGATGAGAACGGTGCTTTGCACGGATGTTAAACTCATCATCAGAGTCTGTACTAGAGCTAGAAGAATCAGAAGAGCTAGGGGAACTGGAAGGCGCATCTCTAGACTTTCTTTTCTTAGTCTTTTTCTTGGGCTTTGCCCCTTTCTCAATGTAATGGCGGTCTTCGGATGAAGAGCTGGAATCTTTTTTTCCTTTTTTCTTTCCAGCCTTACCATGTTTTCTTTTTTCTAGCTTCCCCATCCCTCCCTCTTTCTTTGCATTGTCACTAGATGAGGAAGAGGATGAAGAGCTAGAATCTCTGAGAGGTCTTTTCTGGTGCTTTGCACTCTTTTTATGATGTTTGCTCTTTTCCAGTTTCCCTACCCTTTTCTCCCTCTTCGAACTCTTACGATACAGTTCTTTGGCAAACTTTGTCGGCCTCGGAACTTTATATTCCTCAGTCCTTTGGACAGAGGAACTAGGAATGGGCCTATCACATGACGGGTCACCGCCCCTTTTAGCAGGAAGAGACGGTTTCTGGTCATGCATGCTGGACATTGGGGAAAACTGTTGTCTAAAATTTTCCCATCTTTCAAACATGGGTGGCTTTTGTTCATACATGGGAGGCCTTTCTGTAAACATGGGTGCCCTTTGTTCAGTTACCTCTTGTTTGGTAGTGGTTGAAGGATTTGCCTCAAAGGAGTCCTCAAAAACACTTCGGGCTGGTGAAACAGGTCTTTGCCTTTCCTCCACCCTAGGTTCCTCCCTTTCCTTCACCCTAGGCTCCTCCCTTTCTTCCAACCCATATTGTGCTGGTGCAATAGGCAAGCCTACATTGCGAGAAAAATCTAACATTGCCAACGTTTCCTCGTCGAACTTTGCTCGGAGAAACGTCTGCAATGTTTCTAGGGTCAGATTGCCTTGACTTTCTCGCAATGCAATCAATGTACATGCAACCTTTGGACCAATGTGTGGAATGCTCTGGAGGTCTTCAACCGTCGCAAAATTCACACGAATTGGGTTTTGCATGTCTGAATACATTTTGTCGCAAAGTAAATACACAAGAATGAATTTTATAATTTATTTCTTTTTACCTGCAACAAAACGGCTGCTCACTTACAATGACGTCGAAACTGTTTTCAAACCACGTTTATGGCTGGTGTACACGTCTTTGACTAACACGAGCTTCAAAACCGGTTTATACCCCTCTGAATATGTATTTCATTCAAAACACGTTTCAATATTTGCTCAAGTCTTTGACTTATGCCATGAAACCGGATGCACGTCTGCAAACATGTATTTTATAAATACAAACAAAAGCTGTCTGTTAAAATGGGGAAATTTTAATGAAACACAATTTTTTTCTTCCTTTGAAAGAAATTTAACTTGTAAACTGGGGTATTAAGCTTTAAACAGTTGCAGGAATAGCCAATTAAATGAAAAAGTAAGCTTTGCTTGTCATTTTTCAAAATGGCCGCCACGTGTGCACGTGCGCAATTTTGTTCAGCCGAAAATTTTTTATTTCATTAATGCCAAACAATATTGAAGAAATTATATCACAGACAGTGTTGAATAATTCTAAAAATGACAGTAAACCTTTGGAAAAACCATTCAGTTATTAGAATTATCAAGTCTGAAAACGCCTGCTGGTCCGGGACACGAAGTAGCAAATTTTTTGGTTTAGACATTCTGGTAAATTCTTCCTCTCAGAAGCGTTGGAAGTTCTGTTCAGCTGCCACCATTAAAGTAGAACTCACCCATTACTTTAGACTGTATGGAACAGAGCCGCAAACTTGTCTCAGCCGGTAGAATTCTCATCTGGAGGTCCAGAGATAGAAAGCCCGTCTTCCCGCTACGACGTCAAGGTAAGTAAGAGAGCGCTTTTGCAGTCACGTGCAGCGAAATTAGCGCCATCTAAATGCCGAACCAAATCGACCAGTAACTGACCGCAATGGACAATCCGTCGGACATGGCGCAACCACTACAGTTGTTTTGGGCTTAACGGTTCTTTCAAACAGGGAGCCCCGGTAGCTCAGTGGGTTAAGTGCCGGCCCATTGATATCGAGTGCGAGCCCCGCTTGAGGCTAGAATATTTCCACCCACCGTGAACGGGGTTCCATTGCACACAGCCTTTCATTATCACAGTCCCATCGCCCTGATATGACTGAAATACTGTTGAAAAGGACGTAAAATTGCATGTCATCCATCCATCCATTGCACACAGCCTTATGCTCATCCTCGCATCTTCCTGATATGACTGAAATACTATTGAAAAGGACGTAAAATCGCGAGTCATCCATCCATCCCTTCAGACAGTATTCTGTCTATTTTGAGCCGTTTCTATTTAGGAATCGCAGTAATTTGTTTTTGTTTTTTTTCTACCATAAAATCTTTGTGAACTTTGCAGTCCTTTTACCTAGTCAACTCACTTTTTTGTGGGAGGGGGGGGGTCGAATCGGACAATGGCGCTGTGTATCTTTCAGCGCTGAAGCGTGTACTTATTTAGGATAATAGCAGGGCAAGGCCTGGCTGTGGTTGCAGCAGGTGCGGGATGGGGCTAGTCTAATCTATCCTGGAGCCCCGGCAGCTCAGTAGGCTGGCCTGCTGGTCTAACTATCCCGGGTTCGAGTCCCGCTGTAAGCGGGGATCTTTTCAATCGTAAACGGGGGTCCGTTGTACACATCCTTGCATTATCACCCTCCTATTGTCCTGATATGACTGAAACATCTACATCATACGCGCTGCCGTCACACTTGACTACTATAGCGCGGGGGTTTGCTGCATGAGAAAGAGAGAATGACGGTTAAAAAGGACGTAAATTCGCAAGTCATCCATTAATCCCAGCTCGCTTTTTTTTCTCTCTCTCTCTCTCTCTCTCTCTCTCTCTCGAAGACGCCTCGATACTGAAATACTATCTCAATAAGGCGTTGTTCCCAAAACAACCAACTAGCTTTTTTTTTAGATTTTTTTGTGCCAGCTTCAGTATATAGTGACACCACAGCTAGAATGGATAACTTGGAGAGAACAGTTGTGCTTGATTGGCTGGTTGCTTTTGGGTTTCATGGCCCTTGAAGACAATATTTCAAACTAGAAAGAAGAGATTTGATAGGGGAGAGAAAAAAATGTCCAAACAGCCAGCACCCGCACCCACTGCAAGTACAGTAGGCCCTTGCCCTAGTATAATACAATTTAGTAGGACAAACGCCACTGAAAAAGAACAGTTGTGTATCAGTCTATATGTCTAGTATGAATATATAATTTAAGCGCCAGTGATGAAAATAGCAGAATTTGCAATGAGCGTAGATCCTGATGACGCTGCTCATAATATTGAGCCGCCATATCTAGATCTACACTTTTTTGCCCTCCAGTTTTTTGAATAGCTTGAACAAAGTATATTTTGAAATTTTGCGGACGTAACTTTTGCAATAACTTTTGTCGTCTGCTTTTCGGCGCTTTTAAGAGAGCGAGGACACCTGAAATTAACTTCTTAAAATAGAACAGTTTGGCTTACAGCGCAGTAAAACGTCCAAAAGAAAACAGTGTAGACCCAGACCAGGCCCAGAGTTTATAAAACTTGAGTACATTCTCAAACTTAAAATAAAGCACACTGATTGGCTGCTTCCGAGCATATGCTCGGAAGCAGCCGAACGGTGTGCCTTATTTTGAGTTTGAGATTATTCTCAAGTTTTATAACCTCGAACATAGACTGCTCATACAAACAATGTAAACCCTATTCAAACTGCTCCTTTAAGATCAAACTGCTCCTTTAAGAGCAGTTTGATCATCTAGGTGTGCACTGTTTTCAGATGTTTTCTGTCCATATACTTAGAGTTTGTACGGTCGTACATGTAACGGTCGTGTTGGCTTTGAAAACAGAGCAGACCAAGATCAGTCTGATCAGAGTCTACCATTTTTTTTTCTTCATTTTATTTGCTTTTTTTAAGACGCATTTCTGCATTGGAAAATCAAAATGTTCGATTTTTATAATGATCTTAAGCCGTGTTCATGTGCACTTTTTGCACCCGGGTGAAAAAATACACCCGGGGTGCAAATTTGCACCCCGGGTGTATTTTTGGCCACGTGAACGGTGTTTCAAGAAAAAGCACCCGGGTGCAAACTTGGCCCCGGGTGCAAATTTGACCCTACTTTCGAGGTGGTGCAAATTTGCCCCCGGGTGCAAATTGTGCACATGAACGCAAATTGTGTTCATTAGTATACATTTTGATCTAGGATTTTTCCAAATGACTGGTCTTTTTATTATGATCTTGTATAATCCGATACTTTTTATTATGATCTTGTATAATCCGATACAAAAATCAGACTGTTATCAAAATAGATATGCATAAATTACTGAGACTACGATTTTGGTCATTCTTAAGCAAGATGTCCACCCGTCAACGTCGTAAATGTGGAAGCGGCTGGGACGACAAGACAACAGATGCCCTGTTGGGCATCTGGAACGATGTTACGGTGCAAAACAAAATTGACGAAGCTGCGGTGTCCGATACAGTCATTTATAAGAATATTTCCAAGTTAATGAAAGAGAGGGGCTTCGAATTATCTGTTACACAGTGTAAACAGAGGATGAACACTCTTAAAACAAATTATCGAACAGCTCGTGACAACCTGAAAAAGGGTGGAAGAGGCTCATTTCCCTCCGGAAACTTAACGTAGGCTGTGAATAGCTTGTCCACGACTGCCGATCAAACCCATTTCACACATTCACACACAGTGGACTTGGCAATCCCGAAAAGATTCCCTATCGTCCTACAGTGGACTCGACAGTATCGGATCAAGTTCAATAAAACTTCTGTTTTGTTGTATGTGAATGCTAAAAGTATGTATGTTATGACACATAACAATTGCAAAATATTCCTTCTATCTATTCATGTCAAAATATTTACGAAATTTATTCCTTTAAGGGCAGATAACCTATCGAGGCATACAGGAGGGTCTTACGACAGTATCGGACCATATGATGTTATTTTATAGGAGAGTTTTTCCGAGGCATTCTGACAACCTTCTTAGCCTCAATAATTTTGCTTCATAAACAGTTGGACCTATTATTGTCTCAGAGAAAACTTTTACGGCCTTTCAACGATATTTTTCTGTGGCCCTTCACCAGTAATGGATCTGTCTGTTAAATAAACGTTATATAAGCATGCCAAAAATTCTTAACTCAGTAATCCCCTGTGCCCCATAGCATGGAACTACTCAAACGATAAAGATAAAAAAAACTGCCTTTGCAAAGTGTAGACCATGATAAGACCGTAGTGTCTAATCGGGATCAACAGATTACGGTGATTTTCCGCCTTAAAGATAAATCAGTGCATTAAGTGTATAAACACTACATAGTCATTCAGCGAGTTCCCCGGCATTAATCTGAGTCTACACAGTGTACAGATGTCCGATGAACGCCAGTCATTACTGGGTTCACAACACACATGCGAGCTGACCTCGAGTATTTCTTCAGAATGTTTAGCAGACGCTTAGTAAGTTTCATTATCATATGCTAGAAAGTGGGGCGTGGGATGGGGAATATTTTCAAAAAGGATGTTGTCTCAGTTTTATACGGATATTCTTTGAAAGAAGACTCAGCAGCCACTCATGTAGTTGATTTATGACTTGTTTTCAGCATGAGACCATACATGCAACATGCAGTTTTCAAGCTGAGGCCTCGTCCGCAACTTTCTACGCCACCTGGAGTAATGTGTGAATTCTGTTGGATATTTGCGGCCAGCATAGAAAATAAGGGTGCTGATCGAAAATGTAAAAATGACCGCACTGTTTTACTTCCTATTTCAATAAAAATTATTTCAGTAAAATGCTGAATAATTGTAGTTTTCGGAATGAACACGGAAAATTTTCATTTTATGAACAAAAGAGACATATGCTGGTAAAAACTTTGATCAACGCAGTAAAAAAGTCATGATTTACTATATATTCTATACATTTTGAGGGTAGTCAACTTAAACTAAAAAATGACCGCGGTACTTCTTACGCAATCTTTTCAAAAATTATATCAGGCTGTTCGCAAATTAATGCGGTTTTCGAAATGAACACGGAAAAATGGATTTGAATATAAAGAAAAATAAAATAAGAAGGAAAAGATGACCTGCCCATATCTCGTAGTGTATTTCATTACCAGCTCTATTCGCGAATATCGATTATCGATTTTTAAACAGTGGCGTGGAAAGTTATCCATGATATTTCAGTTCAAATTATATAATGATCCGTTACTGTCGCACATCGGTGCCTCACTTTACAAGTCTGCAGTTTCATCAAATACTGGGATGTCACAAAAATTATGAATGCCTGCAATTTTAGGGATTCGATGACACATTACAAAGTAAAATTGGTTTAAATCGCCTAATGATAAAATAGTATAAATAACCGAAATCTATTTTGGGATGAACGAGCAACAGGCAAAATGCAAGCGCCGCTGAAGAGGGGCCAAGCTTTTCAACAACTCTGATTTGTTTCTCAGCCGCAGATTTTGATCCAATATTCACCCTGCACTTTGCGATTGGTCGAACTTGATGACTGTAATATACTGGTAAAAAATATTTGCTTCATTTGTGAGAAAAATGGATGATTACCTACGAGAGATCCGATACTGTCGATGATCCGATACTGTCGAGTCCACTGTATACTCTGAAGTCCCAGCTAAATAATATAGAGTTACTGTCACTTGCTGCTGAACTGAAGAACGTGTACCCGCGCACCCCGTTGGAGCTGCCCGTGCAGTCTGTCACACAGATTGTCAAAAGAGGCCTTTGACATGCGGAAATCGTTCCGTCACTGATCATCAGTGTAAGTCCCAAGCACAATAGTCGTCCACCACTCTTGACTACGTGGTTTCTCTCAAATGGCTTTTTCTCTGCTCTGTTCTAAACATCTTAACACAGCGAATTTCTCCTCAAAACGTGGTAACTTATGTTAAGTTTAATGTCAATTCCAGGTACGTATGGATACAATTTATTAGCATATGAACGCTACACAAGGGGGTGCAAATTTGCCCCCGGGCGCAAATTTGCACCTGGGTGCAGATTTGCACCCGGGTGCAAAAAGTGCACATGAACACGGCTTTAGTCTCCCTAGGCCTATTAGTGGTTAAAACATCTAAAGCAAATTATTATAAAACTTGTTTATGTGAAATTCAAGGCCGATTCATTTGGTTTAAACTTTATTTCATTTGCATAATAATATACAAAAACGAAGACATTAAATGCATGTATAAGTGCATTATACAAATAGGATTCAGAAGAAAGTCCGATGACTTTTATCCCGGTCTGGCCACATACTTTCGTTTCTCCTTCCGCTGAATCAAGAAGGGCAGTTGTCAGTTACTGGCGAAAGTATGTGCACTTAGTACTGGTTAACCGCTTAGGAGGTCTAAGCCTGCCCAGGAATAGTGTGGTTAGGTTAACTGACCGTCCCGACCTGACCTTAGTTAAGCATCAAATCAACCAACCAACCAACCGATGACTTTTATAAATCTGTATCCTAGTTTGCAATAACCGATTAAGACGAACAGCATGTGATTTGAAGCATACATTTGCAGCCGACTGTCGGTGTCTCGCCGGTCTCACAACGTCGAATAAACATTGAATCAACGCTGTTCCAACGTCATGACGTTGCATCAACGTTGATTCAATGCCCAATCAGCACTGTGCACCTGCTGGAAAGCAACCATAAGCGTGTTCTTCAAAGTATGAGAGACAACGAGAGTCGACTGCCGATATCTAAGAGAATCTTAAGCCGTGTTCATGTGCACATTTTGCCCCCGGGTGCAAATTTGCCCCCGGGTGCAAATTTACACCCGGGTGCAAATTTACACCCCCTCATGTCGCGTTCATATGCCAATAAATTGTGTCCATACACTCCTAGATTTGATTTTAGATTTAACACAATGTATTCAGTTTTTTGGAGAAAGTGTGGTTGTATGTTCTATATGACAATAACTCTTTATCATGTGTGTGTGTGTGTGTGTGTGTGTGTGTGTGTGTGTGTGTGAGTCGTCCTCGATTTTGCTATGGCGGGGTGTGCGCCCGAAACTTTTATACTCCATTCATATAAAGGCCAAGCCCGAAAGGCATAATATTCATATAATTCGACATGAAAACCATATCCATTCGTATGATCGTATTTCAATCAATTACGTTCCTCAACCCAACCAAACCTGCCCACCCCGCACACTGGCTGCAAACTAATAAGCCCCCTTGAAGGGGTCGCACAGAGGTAAATCCTTGTGTCATGATGTTCACAATGCACAGTACTTACAAACCCCTTGTTAATCTAATATTCTCTTAGCAGTAATTACAAGAAACTTTGTCTGCAGTGTAAACTAGTTGCACGCAATTGAAATAATCAGAGGCTGCTCATAATTAGAATTTAAAACTTATTTTATCATATGAAACGCGTCATGAATAAACCTGCATTTTGCAAAAACATAGCCACAGCTCAGCGCAACTAAGCAGCGCCTTTAGTTTTGCTACAAAATCCCTCTCCTGATTCCGGAATTTAAAGCCTCTGGCCATCTTCTGTGATTGTACAACAGGGTTTGTGTCGGAGTGTCGGACCTGATAGGAAACCCCGAAGACTGGTTTTCTCGTGACGCGGCTCATATAATATCAGAGATTTAAAGGAATGGTGGCGATGGTGTTAACTGTGTTAGTTTTAAGTTGCGTCCCTCCAACAGCCCAGCTTATACATGTACGTAGACGTAGCCTCGAATATAAGTCTCGCCAGAGAGGGGTGGGGGCGGCTTTTCTACTGCACCAGGGAAGCTTCCTCACCTATAGAGGAAGTGCACTCCCTCTCGCGTGTACTCTTTAGCTGGGACATCAGAGGATCCTCCTCAACCAAGTCTATGTGATTGAATGTGTGAAACGGGTTTGCTTGGTTTGCGTTGACGACCTGTTAGCAGCCTTCCTGAAAATTCAGGAGGTTGACAAGGGGGAGGGGTGGCGATCGACGGTACCCATTCTAGTTAAGATATATTGCTTAAGAATGGCCAAAATAATACTCTCATTAATTTTGATGTCTATTCAGCCAAAATATAAAGCCCGACTTTCAATTTGATAAAGACAATTAAAAATGTATTTTCATAGATGTTTATACAGGATCGTCATAGAAAAGGTCTGCCATATATCAAAATCCCCGATCAAAATGCATAGAATTGAAACATTTTGCGTTCATGTGCACAATTTGCACCCGGGAGCAAATTTGCACCCGGGTGCAAATAAATTTGCACCACCTCAGAAGTAGGAGCAAATTTGCACCCGGGTGCAAATTTGCACCCGGGTGCAAATTATTAAAACACCGTTCACATGGCCAAAACTACAACCGGGGTGCAGATTTGCACCCGGGTGCAAATTGTGCACATGAACACGACTTTAGAAGCCGATTCATTTGTTTAAATGTGGCTAATCACGGTCATATTCACTGACGGAACTGTAGTGAGAATCTTGCAGCAATTCTTCTCGATAAAATTTTTCATAACTGATTGAGCGATGGGACCTTTAAATGTCCCAGTTTTGATTAGATCATCAGTTGTCAATGAGACAATGATTTCTTTTCATTATTATTATTTTATTTATTTTTATTTATTTATTTTATTTTTATTTTTTTTTATTTAAACTATGACAAATTTTATTTATTTGCAGTACGAATAAAGAACAAAATTTTCCTTTACAGTTACAGAAGAAAAACAGAGCCCAGAGGTTAGAAAACTTGAGTACATTCTCAAATTCAAAATAAAGTACACTGATTGGCTGTTTCCGAGCAAGTTTTATAACCTCGAACCAAAGTGAGCATACTGCTTTATGTCGTGTCACTTTGTATTACAGTATATGAATGTAATAGATGGATAGATGAAGCGATTTTACGGCATTTTCAACAGTATTTCAGTGACATCAAGACGATGACAGGCTGTCAATGAAAGACTGTGTGTAATGGAACCCTGATCTCAATGTGTTACAATGTATGTAAATTTTACTTCCCTGATCTCAATGTGTTACAATGTTTGTAAGATTTACTTCCAAGGGTTCATGCCTCGGGTCGGTGTCGATATATAGGACATCGTAGACATTCCGTTATATCTTGAAGTCTAGTCGATGAATAATATATAGCTTTAATATGTTGGCTTAGTGTGACACAACCATTTACCGGAATATACGTCCATGGTCATCTTGTCCAGAAATTTTGCCGTATATTTTGAAGGTTATTTTGTGGATTTTGCTTCCATAAACTGGAAACATCTGGTTCATTCCATGAGTTTGGGTCGGTGATATAGTTCTAGTTACAAGTATATCCCATCAGATAGAAGTATATGTTAGAATATATAGTTAGTCTCCCTTGAACAATATGCTGATAATATCATATCTACTTCATAAGATTGCAGTATTGGATAGTTAGTTCAGTTAAATATGTTATTATGTGATTCTCTTGCTGTATACCTAGTGTACCTGAGAGTAAATAAAATTTGACTTTGACTTTGAAAAAAAAAATTTATCTACATTTCATGATCCAGTGATCACTGTCATATCTTGAAGACATTAATGTTGTCCTTTATGTATTGACTTAGTGTGCTTGCAACAATATATATGGGTCAATAACTTATATGCCATGGACTTAAAATTTTGATTTTTTCGTCCACATTGGACGTTTTGGCTGAAATTCAAGTTTGCTCAACGGTGAACATTTTTTTCTTTTCTATTCTATTCTATCCCCTAATCTTACAAGATCATTGGGGCACCACAGATGACATAGAAACGACCCCTTTCCACCTTGTCCTGTTTTCAGCTGCCCTAGTTGAGCTGGCAAAGTCCATTCCTGTCTACTCTTTGATATTGTCTTCCCACCTCTTCTTCTGTCTACCTCTTCTTCTTTTTCCTTTCACTGTGCCCTGCAGAATCGTCTTTGCAAAACCAGAAGCCCTTGAGACACAGTCAAAGCACCTTAGTTTCCGTTTCTTGACCAGAGTCAGGAGTTCATCAAATTCTCCAACGGGTGCTTGGATCTTTCTGCGAACCTCTCCATTGGTTATATGGTCCTCGTACGAAATGTTCAGTAACCTTCGGTAGCATGTCATCTCAAAGGCCTGCGTTTTTTTCTCCTCTTACTCTGCTGTCAAGGTCCACGATTCACAGGCATACAGAAATATGGAAATGACATCATCTGAGACCACGGCTCCAAGTTACTTGAAGCTTGTTACAGTACCAAGTTTCCGCCCTTTTACTTTTATCTCCCTCCGGATGACATCTTGCCATACTTGCTATCAGTTTGGTCTCTCAGCACCATCTTATACCTTGTGCAGAATTTGTCGAGACTGCCAACTAGGGCATATAACTCCTGCTCTTCCTCAGCAAGAACATCTATATAACTGGCAAACCGCAGATTGGTAATATTTCTTCCGCCCATGCAAATGTTCATCCAGAGCATCAGACATGATCCGTTCTAAAAAAATATTGAAGAGGGTGGGTGACAGAAGACATCCTTGCCTTACTCCAACTGTTGTTCTGAACCATTCCCCTATGCTGCCATTCATCTGGACTGCACTTGTTGCCTTGTCGTAAATGGTACGAACTAGATTTGCACTGATATTGTACTTCCGCATGGTGGCCCATAAGCCTGCATGCCAGACCCTGTCAAAGGCATTTTGAAGTCAGTGAAGACATGGTACAGGTTTTTACTGATGTTGGAGATACTTTTCACACAGGATTCTAAGGTTAAAGATCTGTTCTGTGGTGCTCCTTCCTGCTCTGGACCCAGCCTGTTCCTCAGCGATTATCTCTTCGGCTTGGGGTTTAAGCCTGTTCAAGATGATTTTCAGCATGACTTTGCTTGAATGACTAACGAGGTTGATGGTTTTGTAGTTCTGGTAAAGCTGTAGGTTGCCCTTTTTAGGGAGTGTAATAATCAGCGACTGAGTACTCTCCTTTCTCCAGATCCTATTACAGATATCTGTTAAAACATCACTCATGGCAGCTGTGTGTGTGTGGGGGGGGGGGGTGGGGAGGGGGGAGAGAGGGCGTGGGAGGGAGTCTCTTGCTCTCTGCAGTGATTTACCATGCTGCCTTTTACGGTACGTGCCCAGCGGACACACGACGTCGAAATGACGTCGTACTGACGTCAATGTGACGTCATTACGTTTCATCGATGATGTCAGGTCGACGTCATATGTCTGCTGGGTGTATTCCGTTCCATCTGTATCTATTTGGCGCATTTATCTATTTTAAAAATAAATAAAAAAAATGTTTCGTCCAAGTTGTGTCTTATTGTGATTTCAAACACTACACTGTAAAAAATTTCCGTAGATTTTACGGTAGAATAACTGGCAACCAGCTGCCAGTCCATTTCCCGTTACTTTTACGGACGTTTGCCTGAAGAACATTATTGGAAATTACAATGTGACAGTGTTATGTTTACTGACCGCACTCGAAATGCCTTTTTTAGTGTTGAAGGGCAATAGGACTGAAATAACTCCCGTTCTATTCTTGATAATCCCTGCCAATTTTTACGGGCGCCCACAAAAATAACGGGAAATGGACTGGAAGCTGTTTTCCAGTTAATCTACCGTAAAATCTACGGATTTTTTACAGTATAGAGGGCAACGAGTGTAGATCAGGCTGAGACGACTCATCTTGATCTACGCTGATTGCAAATTCAACTATTTACGTTAATGAGCGCTTTAAGTGTTAAAATGAAACTGTTAGAGAGGACTTTTCACCCCGGAAAATAGGCGGCGTACCACCATTGACGTCATATTGTTCCTTAAAACATTCCATAGATTTTACGGCAGCATAACTGGAAACCAGCTGCCAGTCCAATTCCCGTTATATTTACGGGCGTTTGTCTGTAGAACATTTTCGGAAATTACAATATGGTACTTTTATGTTTACCTTTATAGTGTCGAAGGGCAATACGACCAAAACAACACCTGTTCTATTTTACTCTGCCTTATAATTACTGTAAACTTTTACGGACGCCAGTAAAAATTACGGGAAATGGACTGGCAGCTGGTTGCCAGTTTTTCTACCGTAAACTCTACGGAATTTTTTTCTAACGTTTTGACACCGTAACGCTTTTTCTACGAGATGAAAATATCTGAAGAACCGCTTGAGCTAGGGTCATGTTGTTTGACCTGCTGTTTTGTCATAAAGAAATGATAACCTGAGCCAAATTTGTATTTTTGACTGATTTTGCCCCTTTTCCGACTTAGAAATTTTTGCTAGCCTCAATCCTGTGAACAAAATATCTGAAAACCCACTTGAGCTGGGGTCATGATATCAAGACTCGGCGACACTCCCGACGGGGAAAATGCTGATACGATTCGATCATTTTTATGCCCATAATTTCGGAGAAGTCGAGGGGGCCATATTGGTTTTGGCCTGTCCGTCCGTTTGTCTGTCCGTCCGTAAAGCTTTTTTGGCAGCTGGGAAACTAAAGAACCCTTATGCTAGGATAAATGAGCCGCGACACGAGAAAACCAACAATGTGGTTGTGCGCCCAGTGCAGACTCAGATCAGCGTGGGCATCCGCCCAGTCTGATCAGAGTCTTCGCTGTCCGCATGGGGGTAGCCTAGACTCTCAGCTACCATTTGATCACTTAACAAAGAGTCTGGTCGAACTGGGCGGGTGCCCAGGCTGATCTGAGTCTGCGCTGTGCGCAAAACCACATTGTTGGTTTTCTCGTGTCGCGGCTCATATTATGTGGGATGTTTTCCTGAAAAGTAAGCGGACCCGTATTTTTCTTCCTCAATAGGTCTTTTCGTTCAGGAGTTATGCCCCTTTTTCGACTTTGTCATTGTATATATAAACAACGCTGTGAACAAAAAAGGGGGTTGTGGTCGGGCGATGGTGCTTGTTATAACTTCCGATTGGTCCTACTTATTTGGATAAATATAGGGCAGGTGCCTATTGTGCTTGCAGTAGGTGCGGGTTGTTTGGATATCTATACCCCCGGCATACCAAGTATGACGAGAGGTATGTAACTTTCGTCCAATGTCCGTTCGTCCCTCTGCCCGTCCGTCTGTCTGTCCGTGCGCGAGTTTACATTTGCGTTAAAGGTTGTTGTTTTTTAGATCTTATTTTATCCAAATAGTCGGTGTGCCGGGACGAGAACCCAAACATATAGTCCGCACAAAATGTTTTTGCACAAATGTGTTCATCAACATGTCCGTACACTGAAACTGAATGATGCCATCATTGGGGAAATGAAAATATTCAAGATGGCGTCCAAGAAGGCCGCCAAGGGATAAAATCCTCAATATCTTCTAAAGTATGTGGGTTAGAAACATACTTTTGTTAGTTACATATAGGTTTTCGAGGTTGAGGAATCGATTAAGCATGTTAAATTTATTTCAGACGAATCAGTTACAAAATGGCGGACAAGATGGCCGCCGAAACATAAAAATCTCCATATCTTTAGTATACGGGCTAGAAACATGATTTTACTTCAAGGCACTTAGTTACACACAATGGTGGACAAGATCGCGGACGATGCAACGGTCAAGGCACTGAATGTCGGAGAAATGCACTTTCCGATAGCAGAATTCAGGTTTTTGTATTAGAAATCCAGATTTTGCATGTATAAGATTAATAAATATAAAAAGGAAGTGATAAAAGCCCCATTCTGACAGTGTTTTAACAAGAGGACCATAATGGGTCACAAGAACCTAGTGCAGACAGGGGCAGATAACCCCGTTGACAAAGCTTTAGTCATTGCAGAAAGCTATTGTTACGAATAATGACCTAAAGGCTACCAGAAATGTGTTTTATTCTCTTAACTATTTTACTTCCTTCAATTAAAATTCTGGTTAAGAAACATATATTTGATGGTTGCTTGCGCCGTTTAAAATTATAGCTCCTGGTCGATACTAGTAAATAGTGATGTGAGCGTCGCAGGCTCGTGCCATGCCACAGCCAGATAATTTGGCATCTGGGATGTATTTAAATTTACATATCAGAAAAGGTCATACGTAACAAATTTTGTAAACATTTTTTTTTAATTTTCGTATTTTCCCAGTTCTTTCAGATATAAAGGAGACAGTACTACCCATAATTATAGACAACGGACTGCAAAGTATTTGCACATTTAAAATGTTTTAGCTTAAAAAGTGCATACTTGTCATGCCAGTTTCTACAAGTATTCTTACCTTATTGAATCTTCCGAGCAATGCTATGGGAACGCTGAAAGCATAAACTGACTTCATAGTCCGTCAGCTAAGACCACCTATACATTCAAACAGATTGTTCTCCGAAGCCGCTGGGCTGATCAAAATCACTTTTTGAGTGTCTAGAGAATTTGGCAGTCGGGGGTTTGAATCCTGTATCTGACAACAACTGAAAAAGGCTATCTGTCAACTCAGCGAAAAATGTGTACCTGACTAGAATCAAGGATGGTCAAAAGACGGCACAAGGATAGAATTTAGCCTGACCTTTCATAGGGGGTGGTGCGATGGTGCTATGTGTAGCTTCCAGTGCCGGGGCGTCCTACTGATTTGGAACAGTGTAGGGCAAGGGCCTACTGTGCTTGCAGTAGGTGCGGGTGGGGGTTGTTTGGACATTTTTTCTCTCGTCTATCATTTCTCTTCTTTCTCCCTCTCTGGGAGACGGCCCGATATAGACTGAAATACTGTCTCAAAGAGCCGTTAAACCCAAAACAATCAAAACCGACCTTTCATAATAGCACTATGCCAAAGACACAATGAGAACCTAGCCGGGCCGGGTAGCGCAATCGGTAGGGCACCTGACTCGTAAGTCAGAGGTCCTGGGTTCGAATCCCGGTCTGGCCACATACTTTCGTTTCTCCTTCCGCTGATTCAAGAAGGGCAGTTGTCAGTTACTGGCGAAAGTATGTGCACTTAGTACTGGTTAACCGCTTAGGAGGTCTAAGCCTGCCCAGGAATAGTGTGGTTAGGTTAACTGACCGTCCCGACATGACCTTAGTTGTTTACCGTGGACGTTAAGCATCAAATCAACCAACCAATGAGAACCTAACAACCCACTGCTCCAACGGAACAAAGGCTACTGGGATAATTTGATATATACATGTAGCTATACTTCTCTTCGTTTGAGAGAAGGAAAGTCGGTATGAATGCTTGGGGCTCAAGATGTCACCGTTTCGTCTAAAAAGTCCTCTTCTCCGGAACCACTGAAGTACACATTAGTTGGTATTTTCATGTTATATTTCGAATTCCTCAAAAGATTTAAATACGCTTAGATAAACTTTGGGTTACGTATGCCCCCAAACCCGGGTCGCATACTTTATAGACAAACTGAATAACCGACTTTACATTTGGAAAAGAAAATGTACAAGAAGAGTTAGAACCAGCTCTGAAAGGGATTTTCCAAAACTGTAATAAAGTTTCCTGGCAGAGTCAAACTTTTGTCGCCAAAGGTTTGTTTATACCTGCTTCTAGCCCATTTGGTATAAGTGTAACACTGAGATAATTTCAGCGTAAACTCAAAGAGCTGAAAGCGATTTTTATTAAACTTCTGACAAAAGATGAAAGTAAATAGGCTTTTCTTTTTACTGTTACGATTAGAATTTTATCCTTCTGGGACTATTTACCCCTGCTTAAAGGCTAATATACAGGTACAGAAGGAAAGTCAGGGGAAAATGATTTTTCTTACAAAACTTAAAATCAACGAAGCAATCAAAGTAATAAACCCTTTGTGTCAAGATCAAAATGTTGCCCCACTGCTTGGCCATTCAAGGGTTCAACTGGTGGTTTCTTTTGTTCCAGGATTGTTGTTTGATATCTGAGGGACCTTCTCCAGTGTCGCAAATACATTGTTCCTGTCGAGTCCTCATCTTTAATTCATCACAGGTTTTACCCGTGATTTATTTGCTGTCTGTAATGTTTCATGGATGGGATGGGTAACCTTCATGCAGACCAAATGTTGACTAAATGTTTTGCCGGGCCGCGTAGCGCAAGCGGTAGGGCACCTGACTCATAAGTCAGAGGTCCTTGGTTCGAAACCCGGTCTGGCCACATACTTTCGTTTCTTCTTCCGCTGATTCAAGAAGGGCAGTTGTCAGTTACTGGCGAAAGTATGTGCACTTAGTACTGGTTAACCGCTTAGGAGGTTTAAGCCTGCCCAGGAATAGTGTGGTTAGGTTAACTGACCGTCCCGACATGACCTTAGCTGTTTACCGTGGACGTTAAGCATCAAATCAACCAACCAACTAAATGTTTTGAACCACTGCAGAAGCAAAAGGCGAAGGCTTGGAGTATGTAAAACTGGTTAACTTCTTCCCAGTTATGTATTACTAACCGTTCCAAGGCAATACTTCTGTTGCGGTTCCTCAATGCTACGTTTTCTTATATCCGCTTGTCTGTGGTTTTCTAGCAATATGATTATCTAATAGCTGCCTAGTTTGTTTTCTGTTTTGTCCTATTCAAAGTTAAATAGGTAAAATAAAAGTTACTGTGGTTTTCAATTGGGGCTGGATGTCTAAGAAAGGGCCGTTCATTCGATTTGTACCATGCTTGTCTTTCGCGAATTTTTGTCATGTTGGGTCTGGTTGTATTAGTTCTTGATTTTTTTTTGTATCATTTGACTTTGCCAAAAGATACAAGCATGGAATTATGAGCAAAGAAAGCCATTAGAACGACATGCTCAAAATAATAATGAATGATCGAGATGTCAATGTCTTTCTGTTGCGACTGAAGTTTTCTATTTATTTATACGATTTTTATAGAGGGTGACACAATTAGCTAAAAAGCTATTCTACCTTGCGGCCCTCTACTAAGCTAAAACAACAATACAACTATAATACATATTTACAAAATTGGTGTAAAAAGAGCGCATAATACTGAATATGCATTGGTTGAAAATGCCAAATTCCATATGGCAAATTCACTTTAAAAGATAAAAGTAAACATTCTAAACATGCTCCATATGTCATATCACCAATTTTGTATAGGCGGCCCTGCAGACACACAACGCTCTATCACTAGCGAATCAACGCTGATTCAACGTCATGACGTTGAATCCACGTTGGTCAAACAATGACAAAGCGCTGCGTGTCCGATGGGGGTTTACTTGTGGTACAGAAGTAGCACATGTCTAAGCATATTTAAAACAAAATTGGAATATACAATGCCGTATGTTGACGGGGCTGTTCATCCCTACCGGGACTGGGTTCTTGTGGACCATCGTGATCTCCTTGGTAGTAACACTATCAGATGCAAAATGTGGTCTTTATGACTACGGTTTTTTATATTTATAGAATTTATAATTTCAAACTTCCGGGTTAATATACTTCTAAAATCTGAATTCTGCTGTCAAAAATGCATTTCTCCGACATTCAGTGCCGTAATCGATGCATCGTCCGCCATCTTGTCCGCCATTTTGTGTAAATAAGTGCCTTGAATTAAATTCTAACATGCTTATTGGATTCCTTGACCCCGAAAACCTATACGCAGACACCAAAATCATGTTTTAGCCCGTATACTAAAGAAGATATGGAGATTTTTTATGTTTTGGCGGCCATCTTGTCCGCCATTTTGTAACTGATTCGTTTGAAATAATTTTTAACATGCTTAATCGATTCCTCGACCTCGAAAACCTATAAGTAGCCACCAAAAGTATGTTTCTAACCCACATACTTTAGAAGATATTGAGGATTTTATCCCTTGGCGGCCATCTTGGACGCCATCTTGAATGTTTTCATTTCCCCAATGATGCATCATTCAGTTTCAGTGTACGGACATGTTGGTGAACACGTTTGTGCAAAAACATTTTGTGCGGACTATTTTTTGGGGTTGCACCTAAAATCTTCATTTGGCAACCAGACTAAAACCCTATGTTAGATCGGGTTAACATAGATATATTCTTTACCACCTCAACCAGTGCATGTGACCTACAGGTCAAGGTCACGGACTTGAACTTTTCGTGTTAAAGTTTTGCGTTAAAGTTTTTGAGATCTCTATATAATTAAAACTCTTTGTTGGTTTAAACATATTTATTTCTCTTTTTTCATAACATATATATATATTACAACATACAAAATGTACTAGGATTGGAACGAAAGCAACTTGCTTATTTAGTTCTTCTTCTAAAACTATTATTAAACTCTTTGTTGAGTTGGGTTGCTGTTTGGCATGATGATAGATATTGGTCCAAAGTTTTATTCTGTACCATTCCCACCCATGTCTGTGACCTAAAGGTCAAGGTCACGGACTTGGACATTTCATGTTAATGTTTTGTGTTAAAGTTTTTAAGATCCTATATCAGCCAAACGCTTTGTTCAGTCACATCGCCAAAGTATTATTTTGAACCATCTTACACATGCCTGTGACCTAGAGGTCAAGGTCATGGACTTAGACATTTTAAGCTATTATTGTGTTAAAGGTCTTATGATCTCATGTCATCCGAATTCTTTGTTGGGTTTGAATTATATTTGGTAAGATGATAGGTGCTGGTCTAAAAAAAAATCTATACTTCCTCCAAACATGCCTTGACTTAAGGTCAAGGTCACAGACTTACGCTTTTCCATTTTGTGTAAAGTCAATATTCTTTGCTTATTTTCCCATCTTCTTGGATAGGACCTTTTGATATGTGACTGTTTACCTCAAGGTTGCAACAGTTTACATCATCTGGGTGTTGCTGCTGACATAAGGTCATGGTCACATACCTAAACAGCTGCATCAATATACTGCTTTCATATAATTCAGAAATACATCAGTGGAATCTTTTGACACGTTACTCTACGTATTTACTTCTAGCGTGCAGCAGATTAGTTGCGCTGCTGCTGACCAAAGACAAGGTCACTGACATTAAAATTTGTATTTTTATATGTGTTAACTTTTAACTTTTTGTGTTTAAAGTTTAGTATTATTAGGCGGTAGCGCTGGCTGGGGGTATACGTCAGCCCATGTTCACTTGCTTTAGCTTTTATTCTCGTCTATCATTTCGCTTTTCTCCCCCCCCCCCCCCCCCCCCCCCCACCCCCATCCCCCACCCCACTCCCTCTCTGGGAGACGGCCCGATTGACTGACTTGGCTGAGATGACAAACTCATTCACTCACTCCAGACTGACTGATCGGTCAGCTTGGTCTCTCCTGACTGACCGGTCTGACTGGACTTGAGCAGTTGGTCTTAGACTAGTATTTGCATACAACACATCATATAGTGTATTTACCCTTATTATTGGGACACTGTGGGTCTAACAATCCAAGCAACAGTGTAGACTGTCAGTCTGCTTCCATGAGCAGTCTGATCAGGGTCTGCACTGTCTAAACGTCAACATGTTGCTATTAGTGGGATACCACAACCTCAGTTTTGAACTAAAGGGGAAAATGAAACAAGAAGTCTCTGACATTGTTTGTCACTGTTTATCAAATTGTTTCATATTTCAGGTAAAACAACAAAAGTTTGAAAGGTCACCTGCTACGTACGAGAGCAGAATTCCCGGCAAGCCATGTTTTGGTTTACAAGAACAGACCTTTTTTATGGTAAGAACTTTGTTTTCACGCTCCTCCACCGCAACATATATTGTAGTTCTCAGCAGAATCATCAGTTTGTGAAGAAATAAGAAAAATGGCCAATTATCCCCAAAATTTGCCTATCTTTAGCTTTTTCGGGCTGCCCGTTAGAGTTAGTTTTGAGCCAATCTTGAGTCACGACGTTGAATCGACGTTGATGCAATGTTGAGCCAGCAATGTGCGCTTGCTAGGTTTAAGTCAAGTCAAAGGGTGGTAACCGTCAAATTTTCCCTAAATAGTTGAGAGGTATAGTATGTTTTTTTGTATAAAGTATTTCGCCCTCTCAAATCAGATGATATTACATGTACATGTATATCTTGATATTATCATATAAAATATAGCTAGGTGAGTTGCTAATGGGGATGGCTCCGAAATACTTTGCTTGTACAACTGGTCGCGGTGCTGGTGATTTTTCGCAGCCAGCAAGATTTAAACAAAGTTCTACAAAAGAAATGTTAAGAAAAATCAGCTTTGCCGACTGTATTAAGTCGAGAACTCATGTCAACGCGGAGGCCCCTAAAGCCTTGTCTTGTGCTCTTCCACGGAACCTAGTCAGTGAGGCGGCTCTGGGGAGGGGCACGTGATCCTGTAACTCTGTGTATATAGAAATCGTTAATATGGAGCTCAATGCCCCCTTGCCAGCTCACCCACAGGGCACGCAGCGTTGAATCAACGTTTGATCAATGCTAGTTTGACGTCATGACGTTGGATCGGCGTTGATCTGACGTTTATTCAACGTCGTGTGCCTGTTGGGCTGCGATTTTTGTACATACTTGTTCGAAGTCACCATCATAATTCACTTATGGAATATTAATCCATTTTAAAAACAACAGAAAATAATAATCATTATCATTATTATAACTGAAACACTAAAACTTCTTCAATTTATAGCGACCGCGTTGTAGAGGTGTGGTTTCTAATCTGTGCCAAGCTGGAAAAGTCCGTGCAGGAATGTAACGTTTTAGTGCAATCTGACCTCGATAATTTGTTGAATGAGTTTACAATCATTCATCCCAAGTCAATGTCGGGAATAAATTCGCATGATGGTGACCTCCACCAACTTCTGATTAGAGATAGTTACTCTCATATTTGCTCATCACAGTTTTGTTTTCGTTGAATCTGTTGTAAAGACTAAGGTGATTCTGTCGACTTGAATGATTGTCGTACACTGTGTGCTCGGGCTAGCCGGTACACTGGCACAGGATGATCAGGGTACCAACATCTTGGGCTATAGATTCTTTGAGATCCGTGGCTTGTGCAGAGCATACGCTGATCAGACTGTGCCTTACCTACGTGCATCCTGATATTCACTGCATCACATTCTGTGAAAATTTTGAAAACAACATGTTCTCCCTCAGATGAACATAAATATGTCAGACTCCGTATAGTCGCCTGATCTAGTGCAAAAATCAACATATTTCACCTTCACTAAAGTGTGTTAATGTGTGTTCCTCATATGTCATGTTTCATGTCTTGAGAGAATAAAGTTTTGTCTGTCTGTCTGTCTGGCTGTCTGTCTGTCTGTCTGTCTGTCTTCATTTCTTTGTGTTTGGTGGGCACTATATAGATGGGGCACGCACCAGTCTACCTGCTATTGGTCTCTATGATGGTACCACTGCACTGACATGCCTAGGCAGTGAATAATCTACATCTTGGGTAGTTGTTAAAGTAGTTAATATATCATATCACTGAGGCTGCTTGAGGGCTAGTATGTGTTTATCCAAATCGTATCATATATATGGCACTTGTATCATCTGTTAGATGTGTTTGTATCTCTTTTTTTGCTCACATTCTGTCATTTGGAATTCTTTCCTTAATTTGTTTGGTTGCTCATTCTGTACCACCATGTGTGCTCCTATGAGGGCCGAAAATTCGTAATAAACAGCTGGTATCTTGTACTCCCCCTGCACTGTTGTTACAAACTGCTCTGTAGTTAGCATTACCATGAAATTCTAGGAAAAAGTGCAGTATGCTCTATGTCAATAAGCAAAGACTTCACAAGTCTGACATTTTGTACAGTCTGATCCTGGTGTACTCTTCTGTACAAACTTTCAATTGAAATCTAAAGTCACACAATGGACTTGATTGCACAAGGTATGTTTTCTCCTGACATTGTGTTCAAATTTAAGGCGAATCAGTCTGGTCTCACCTGACTGACCGGTCTGACTGGACTTGAGCAGTTGGTCTGAGACTAGTATTTGCATACAATACATCATATACTGTATTTACCCTTATTATTGGGACACTGTGGGTCTACCCATCCAAGCAACAGTGTAGACCCAGGTCAGACTGTTTCCATGAGCAGTCTGATCAGGGTCTGCACGGGCTAAACATCAACATGTGGCTATTAGTGGGATACCACAACCTCAGTTTTGAACTAAAGAGGAAAATGAAACAAGAAGTCTCTGACATTTTATGTCACTGTTAATCAAATTATTTCATATTTCAGGTAAAACAACAAAAGTTTGAAAAGGTCACCTGCTACGAACGAAAGCAGAATTCCCAGCAAGCCATGTTTTGGTTTACAAGAACAGATCTTTTTCATGGTAAGAACTTTTTTTTCATGCCCCTTCACCGCAACACATATTGTAGTTCTCAGCAGAATCATCAGTTTTGTAGAGAAAATAAGAAAAATTGCCAATTATCCCCAAAATTTGCTTATCTGGAGCTCTTTCAGGCTGCAGGTAAGAGTTTTAGTTCATCAGCACTTTTGAGCCAATCTTGAGTTTTCGCAGGCTGATGGTGAATGATGCATTGGGTAATAAAGAAAGAGCTACTTGAAATGATTATGATAATAATAACGGAGTGGCTATTTACAGTTAACTGTAATAGCCAAAAACCGTTAAAACGGCTATCTATAGTCAACTGCCAATAGACATTTTGCAAATTGTCTCAAATTGCATTAAAATCGCTTCTAGAGACGTCCTGAATTCAAAAATTTTCTCATGGGAAGTAAATACTCATAAAATCAATTGAGTTTCACAAGCGGAATTGGTCTCAAAATGCATTAAAATCGCTTCTAGAGTCGCCCTGAATTCGAAAATTTTCTCGGGGGAGGTATCCCGAACCCCCCTTTCGAGAGGGGGGATAAGCCTCTCGTGCTCTCCCCCCCTCCCCTCGTGCCTTCGGCACTCGGGGCGTTCTATGGCCGTACCACTTTTCAAAAGCCGACGACGGCCCTGTACTTCTTCTGACACCATAGACTGATTTCAGTGAAACTTGGTTTCTAACTTCCAATTAAGGTACTCTTTTCTATAATGTAACACTGGGCAGTTTGGCCAGTTTAAGTGAAATAAATAGGTGGCGTACCACCATTGACGTTACATTGTTTTGGTAAGTGTAAAGTAGTTCCTTAGAAAACAACAAAATCCTGATTTGAAGGTATCTCATGTGAGAATTATAAAATACAAGCTTGATTTGGTTGTTTCAGGTGGGACTGGAACTAATGATTAGTGATGTTTGAACACGATGAAAATGGCCCTATATTTTTTGTTTCAGAAAGAGGCAAGAACCTAAGAGGTTTCCCCAAATTGGCCACCTTGAAAGTGCATTTGGATACCCCAGTCAATAATTGGGACGTGTCACGGGAAAAGATGGTGGTGAAGGTATAGTGAAAGTATGCAGGAGCTGTTTGAGTCTGCTTGCCCTAAAGACTGAGACAGGAGGCGTCAACAGATTTGGGATGGTCATCATTCGGTAAGTACTGGAATCTTTAAGTTTGCATGCAGGCCTAAGTCAATGGGAGAAATTAATGGTAGTACGGGGATTTTACGCTAGCACAACTGGAAACCAGCTGCCAATCCATTTCCCGTTATTTTTATGGGCGTTTGCCTGTAGAACATTGTTTGAAATTACAATATGGTAGTGTTATGATTACTTGCCGAACTCGAAAATACCTTTATAGTTTTGAAGGCAATTGACCAAAACAACACCTGTCCTAGTCTGCTCTGCCTGGTAATTACTGTAAATATAACGATGG
Source organism: Ctena decussata (assembly GCA_963989385.1). Classification (NCBI taxonomy): domain Eukaryota; kingdom Metazoa; phylum Mollusca; class Bivalvia; order Lucinida; family Lucinidae; genus Ctena; species Ctena decussata. The sequence continues at coordinate 79,504,281 of OZ022510.1, read as the reverse complement.
ACTGGCAGCTGGTTGCCAGTTATTCTAACGTAAAGTCTACGAAATATGGACTTTTCTTAGTAATACAAAGTTAATTCTTGCGCATGCGCATCCAAGAATAATTGAGTTGTTTGAATTTGGCATTTATCCAACTTCTGAAGTGCTTGACCTAGGAAAATCGATAGCCCTTGATTTGTGAAAAAAATTTGATAAAGCTGAGGAAGTTATTTCCCCGTTTTGAGACTTTCGGACTTATTCATTTTGCTACAAGAACTTAACAATATATCTGGAGAACCATTTGAGCCTGGAGTCGTAGCTACCTGTACGCAAATACGCAGATGCGTATTGAAATTTTGTCAAATTGACAAAATTTCAACACGCTCAGCATATTTTCATTCTAAAATGCGGTAGATTGGGCAATTATTTTAATCACAAACTGCCAACTGGCCCTTAAGGAAGGGGCTAAACCCCATTGACGATACTTGGACATACTTGCATGAAGTTTTATGAAGTGCAATCCATACCGACAAATGCCTTTGAGATGGGCAAGCACCAGTTCAGGCGAGCTATGCTGTCAGGCGACAGCTCTTGTTTTGTTTAGCGATTTCTTAGTTTCAAAAACTTGTTTTCTCTACTTTTTGCTATTTACTTGACTCAATGTACGCCACATCAACACTCATTTTATTACCAAACGTGAAGATTGAATCGCTTGTTACACTGATTTGAGTTTAGACGTTTTTATCACTGATAGGAATATGGAGAGTTTAACGTACACTAGTTTTCTCTAAACTGTCTGATTGTGAACTCACGAGGGATAACAATTCAATTTAATCTAGAATAAGATTCACTTCACTAGTGTTAATACGGTCCTTAGTATGTCCACAGTTTCAGGTGGGAAAATATAAATATGACTGAGTTTCCCGGCGTATTGATGCATAGTTCTCTTGTATTTGTGTATTTGATATCTGCCTCAGGGCAATACGCCAGGCATGCTGAGATGGATGGCTGTGTGGCTGACTTGGCGATTTTATGTCCTTTTCAGCTGTATTTCAGTCATATCAGGACGATGGGACGGTGATAATGTAAGGCTGTGTGCAATGGGACCCCGTTTATGATCCAAAAGATTTCCGCCTTCATCGAGAATCGAACCCGGGGCCGCTAGATCAGCAGGGCAACGCTTAACCCACTGAGCTACAGGGGCTCCTAGGCATGCTGTGTCATAAACAACAGATTCTTCTCTGTAAATTTAGTGTCGACCAAACTTTGTCCAAGACAGAAAAAAACAACGGGAAGACACACGTCATTCCCCTTTTATAAAATGACGGAACTTATGGAAGTGTACCTATACACCTTAAAAGAATTCTGAGATCATTAGGGTTGAGTCGGGTAACTTCGGACAGCTGGTAAATTCGGACAGCTCACTGCACACAGTGAAAATCATGATGAGACGGCTTATGATGAGCCGTCTCATCAGGATTTTTCACTGTTTGCCCTGTTAATTTCGTTTTAATTTCAAACAACTGATATATAAAGGAAACAATGTCACTGTCCGAATTTAACTGCTGTCCGAATTTACCTGACTTGATCCTACTGCTCTTCTGAAAATGTATATGACCCTTTTTACAACCCTTCAGTGATAGGATTTGATGAGGGGACATAGCATTTGTTGTATACAGAAATGAGAAATACTGAAACTTGATTAAGTTAGTTTCTTTGCCATCAAGTTTACTGCGCAGTTGCAAAACGAATATAAGTAGTAAAACGTGCTGTATACATGGACAGCTTCGCTCAACTCAATCACCGGTGACTAAATATTTCGATATTAGATACATCTCGAGACTTGCTGGACCGAAATTAGTGTTGTAAAGCGCAGATATCATATTCGTGTTTTCTTAAAAGACATCGTTTTTATACCCCGCCACACGTTAGTGGGGGGAGGGTATTATGTTTTCATGTCGGCCGTGCGTGTGTCCGTCCGTCCGTATAAAATCATGAAAAATTCCATATAAAAATCACAGTTTGAAGCAATTTTTCTAAAACTTATAACAAATGATCAGAGTGATAAAAGCTTCCAGTGATGCTCAAATTTACCCCATCGGATTTATGTCCCCCTGCCCCCGGGCTATATACATGCATAAAATGATGATAATATCTATATAAATTCATGTGAAACAGATTTTCAGAAATTTACATCTGATGATAGAAGCAATAAACGCTTCCTGTTGTGATTGGACCCTTTAGGGTTTATCTGCCCCTGCCCCGTGGCCACATGTTTAAAATCACTAAAATTATATTTGACTAGAGTGGTCAGTTATTTATCGGAAGATTATTGTAAGTGATCAGAGTAATGAAGTGTCCTGTCATGACAAAGATTTTTATCCGTGTTCAATGGGGTTAGGCTGCCCCTGCCCTGGGGTTATACAGAGAAAAAAATTATTCTGAAAAAAAATCGGTGTTTAAAAAAGGTTTGCAATGGCGGGGTAGCACGCAGTCGTTTGCGATGCTTCTATTATATATATATAATTTGAAGCTACCCAACAAACTCACTTCACTCCATAAATTGATGGCATTTGCTTCAAAGGACATTCAAACGGTACAGGCTAACTGCACTTTTCGACATTAAAATCGATTTTGTAAGACTTGAGATATCACAGATAAGAGAGATGTGGGAATATATTGACATATTTCGACCGAGAGAGTCAGACCGACAAAGATGGCATCAGGAAAGCGTTTTGATGATTGCGTTTGACAGACTCCATTATCGTGCTCACAATTACGTCAGGATGACAGTATTCGTTAAATTGCCCAGGAGACACACAACATTGAATCAACACAGTATCAACGTTGATTCAACGTCATAATGTTAAATCAACGTTGAATCAATGTTTATTCAACGTCGTGTTCCCAGTGGGTTGCTGCTGATCCAAATCATTTTGACAGAATTTCATAAAACCCTGAAGAACAAGATTAGACTGCTCAGTAGGAGCAGTCTGATCAACGTCTACAGTGGTGTCCGATGTCAACAAGTTCAAAAATTTTGGCGAATTACAAATGGTTAATAGCGATCCACTGGGCACGCAAGGTTGAATCAACCTTGATTCAACACCATCAACCTTGATTCAACTTCATGATATTGAATCAAGGTTGATTCAACCGTGTGTGCCTGCTGGGGACTGGGTACCGTATTCTTCAAAAATCAAATTCTTAACACATACGCACACACAGATAGAGAACGAGAGGGAGGAGAGACTTGCACAGAGAGAGAGAGAGAGAGACGTGCACGCGCGCGCACACACACACTCAGTCGGCAATTAGGAGCCTCGGTAGCTTGGAATGTTAATCGCCTGCCTGCTGATCTGGCGGTTAGAGGATGGATGGAGGCGGAAATCTTTCAACTGTAAATTGGCTTTCATTGCACACACCCAGCAGGCACACGACGGTGAATCAACGTTGAATCGAACTTGATTCAATGTTTATCCAACGTCGTGTTCCCAGTGGGTCGCTGCTGATCCAAATCATTTTGACAGAATTTCATAAAACCCTGTAGAACAAGATTAGACTGCTCAGTAGGAGCAATCTGATCAACGTCTACAGTGGTGTCCGATGTCAACAAGTTCAAAAATTTTGGCGAATTACAGATTGTTAATAGCGACCCACTGGGCACACAATCAACCTTGAATCAACATTGATTCAACACCATCAACCTTGATTCAACCTTGTTTCAACATAATGATGTTGAATCAAGGTTGATTCAACCGTGTGTGCCTGCTGGGGACTGAGTACCGTATTCTTCAAATATCAAAATCTTTATACACATACGCACACACAGATAGAGAACGAGAGGGAGGAGAGACGTGCAGAGAGAGTGAGAGAGAGAGGCGTGCACGCGTGCACACACACACACACACACTCAGTCGGCAATTACGAGCCTCGGTAGCTTGGAAGGTTGAGCGCCTGCCTGCTGATCTGGCGGTTAGAGGATGGATGGAGGCGGAAATCTTTTCAACTGTAAAGGGGTTTCATTGCACACACCCAGCAGGCACACAACGGTGAATCAACGTTGAATCGAATTTGATTCAACGTCATGACGTTGAATCAAGGTTGATTTAAGGTTGTGTGCCTTTCATTATCACCCGCTCATAGTCCTGATATAACTGGAATACTGTTAAAAAGGACATAAACTTGCGTCATTCATCCATCCATACGTCCATCCATTCAGTCGACAATTCCCTCACTAAAGCTCGTACGAAAGTATACATGTAACTTTTTGAACTAGATCCTAACTGCCGTGGGAGACTGAAGGATCTTTATCAAAAATGCCTGAGCGCAACAGAAAAAGAGACAGAGGATGAGGGAGATTGCTGTGGGAGATTGAAGGATCATTATCAATTAACGCGTCAGTGCGTTAGAGAGAGAGACAGAGAGAGAGAGAGAGAGAGAGAGACTGATGTGGGAGACCGAAAGAACATTACCGATAAGCGCTAGAGCACAAAAGAGAAAGCGAAAGGAGATATCTAGATAGAGACTGCGGTGGGAGACTGAAGGATTAAAATCGATAAGTGCCTTAGCCGGACAGAGAGGGAATGGGAGAAAGAGGCTGTTGTAAATGACTGAAGGCTCATTGTCGAAAACGCCTTAGCGCGACAGAGAGAGAGGCTGCTGTGGGAGACTGAAGGATCATTATCGAAAAGCGCCTCAATTCGAGAGACAAAGAGATGGAGAGAAATCGAAAGACAGCTGTGGGAGACTGAAGGACCACTGTCGATAAGTGCCTCAGGGCGTAAGAGAAGGTGAGACGATGCTGTTGGAGAAGGATCATTGTTGATAAGTGCCTCAACGAAACAGAGAGAGAGAGAGAGAGAGAGAGAGAGAGAGAGAAAGAGAATCCTTTAGGAGACTGAAGTTGAAAACAATTTTCAGTCATATCAATGAAATGGTGTTTTATATCGATTGACCGGGTAAGCGTAATGATGACCTATCGGATTTTTCCACACTTGACCTTTCTCCTCCAGTCCAACCGCAAACGCGGAACTCCAAACTCGCTTATTTCACGGTCTATATCGGCCCGTTTACCAAAGAGAGGGAGAAAGAAATGAGCAATGATAGACGAGGGAAAAATATCCAAACAACCCCCACCCGCACCTACTGCAAGCACAGAAAGCCCTTGCCCTACCACTGTTCTAATCCGTAGGATGCCCCGGCACTGGAAGTTACACGCAACACCTTCGCACCACCCAACCACCCCGCGACAGAGAGGAAAAGGGAGAGAGAAACTAGGGGAGACCGACGGATTGTGACATGGAAGAGCGCATCAGCTCGTCAGAGACAGAGAGTGAGAGAGAAGGCTGTGGGAGACAGATAAGTATCGATTAGCGCCTCAGTTCGACAAAGAGAGAGAGGGAGAGAGAGAGTGCCGCGTGAGACAGAATAGTCAGTATCGATAAGTGTCTCAGCGCGATAGAGACAAAAATGCTGCGGGAGACAGAAGGATCATTATCTCGATTAATTATGATTATAGCTTTTTAAACAAGAGGGCCATGAGGCCCTGAATCGCTCACCTGAGACATTATCACAAATAATCTTTTCTGAGCTATTAAGTGAGCATGCAGCCATCTTGGATCATGAATCAAAGGTTTTACCACATATTGGTGAGAAGGCCATCTTAATCATGTGACACAGTTAATGTTTGACTATGAATGGATATTAAATACAGGCTGGGTATCTAATACATGATAGATGATGATGCGATTTTATACCAAATGCAAGCCAGCACAACGATTGTTTACTTCCAAAAGCAGTCATATAGAATATAATGCATAGAATTCATACTGGCGAGTCCTTTAAGTTTACAGACATATTAACCCTTTTTAGACCAGAAATCTATCTTGGGGACATAAGCCAACAATCCCCAGTTCAGGTGCCGCAGAATGTGGAATCTGGTCAGGGTCAACACTGTTTGCTTACAGGAATTTCTATGGAAAATACAATAAAAGTGTAAACATCTGTTACGAAGAGTTATACTATTGTTGGCTCGAGGGCTATATAATGACGAAGACGATGATTTTTAACAATAAACAATATTTAATAAGCGACGAGCATGATTCTTAAAAACGTTTTCGATGCGAAGATTCGGTGGTCTCATAATGTCAGGGAACAGGAAGTCTCACACTAAACCCTTCAAAATATTTCTCAAGCTTAAATAGCAAACTTATCTCGTACTTAACTATTCAAAAGTATGTCTCATACCGTAAAATCTCTTGACTATTCAAAAGTATGTCTCATACTTTCCTAAAAGGTACAATGTATGTCTCATACTTTACTAAAAAGTATCTCATACTTTACTATTCAAATTTTCACTGTTATTGCTCGAGTACTTTGACTATCAGATTATTAAAAATTAAACATGATCAAGCTGTCCTCAAGCATGTACCGTCAAACAGACAATGACAATAATTTAGTCTTATTATCAGAAATTTTAACATCTTTAGAAACAACATAAAACTGAGATATGTTTTTGAAACAAATCATGGTTCTATCTATTCTTGAGCTTTCTTGCCATCTATTTATTGTCAATTATTTCTGATTCAATAAAGCTTACGCATAACTAAACAAAATGGTTAAAAGTAAGCCTACATGGCTTACGGTTGTACTGGGGATTATTGTGCCCCTATTAACACTGTACAACCCAATTTTACTACCATTAACACTATTTTTGTATATTTTGTTACATTAGTCTACGTGACTAACATGGAAGTACATGGGATTATTGTGCCCCTTTAAACACAGTACTTCCGTCTAAATTTTGTACTAAAACACAAGACTATCCACTGAATCATACACTATCAAACACTGTCTGTTAATCTGAAATTGGACAACTCTAGATAAATGATATCTTTGTGACTGCTCTCTTTGGAATCGCCTTTCCAACACCAACATTAACGACCCTAACATGGCTGTCACGACCCTGAAAAACCTCTGTTATGCGCCCTAATGACCAATGTCCTCTCTGTGAATCCGCTTCTATGACTAAAATGATAGCTCCTAGTTGCAAATCCCGGTGTATCGCATGCCACTTTTTTCTAGACCCTAACGTGGGCAAGTACTCACGAAACCAGCGTTTCCAGAAATGCTTTACTTACTCTTGTACTCGCCTCCAGCATTTTTGGGGCTGAACACTGTTTCATCCACTAACTCGGGTGCAAACACCCCACCAACCTGACCGAATAAAAAGTGATTTGGAGTTAACACTTCCTCATCGTTCGGATTTGAAGCTTGATATGTCAAAGGTCTACTGTTCATGAGACCCTCAGCTCCAACGAATGCTGTTAACAATTCTTCATCAGTAATATCCGCCGACTGTAATATTGCGTAAATTGCTCGTTTCGCACTTTTAATCAAGGATTCATGGATGCCCCCAAAATGAGGCGCTAGCGGCGGATTGAATTGCCATTTAATTCCTTGATTAGCTGTTGATTTTACAATTTTGTCTCTATCCAACTGATTTAACAATTCCGCTAATTCCCTTTTTGCTCCAACAAAATTTGTTCCATTGTCTGATATCACATTTTTTGGCAATCCCCTTCGACTAACCATGCCGGGCGCGTAGCGCAATCGGTAGGGCACCTGACTCATAAGTCAGAGGTCCTGGGTTCGAAACCCGGTCTGGCCACATACTTTCGTTTCTCCTTCCGCTGATTCAAGAAGGGCAGTTGTCAGTTACTGGCGGAAGTATGTGCACTTAGTACTGGTTAACCGCTTAGGAGGTCTAAGCCTGCCCAGGAATAGTGTGGTTAGGTTAACTGACCGTCCCGACATGACCTTAGTTGTTTACCGTGGACGTTAAGCAAGAAATCAATCAATCAATCGACTAACCATGCGGTAAAAAGCATTAAGAAACGAATCTGTGGCTAATGCATATGCTATCTCAAGATGCACTGCTCTTGTTGATGCACATGTGAACAAACATAGATACCTCTTAGTCTTTACCTTACCGCGACACTGCTTTGTTATAAACGGTCCCGCGAAATCCATAGCTGTGTGGGAAAAAGCCCGAAGTGAAGTTCCGACCCTAAAATCTGGTATTGGTGCCAATAGTTATACACCAGGCTGAGCTTTTCGAAGTTTACACACAGTACAATCTCGTTCAACATCACTGATTTCTTCCCTGCCTGCTATTATCCAGTATTGAGCAGAAAGGGATGCTAGAGTTTGATTTGTACCACAATGATTTCCCTTTACATGACTGTCTCTCACTATTAGCTTTCTAATATAACTTTTTCTGGGAAGTATAACTGGAAACCTCGTTTCATATGACACATGTTCTGCATATTTTAAACGACTGTTGCAGCGCATTAATCCATCACTGTCAATATACGGTTTCAGACTAACCAACTTACTTTTGTTAGATAGTTCCTTTCCTGTCTCTATAGCAATATACTCTGACTGAAAATGTTCCTTCTGAGCACCTTTTATCAGTTTGATTTTAATGTCATTTAGTTCCTCAGGCTGTAATTCTCCTAAAGCGCGCAATTCCTTTGACTGTAACTTGCAATTGTCAATAAAACGAACCACCCACACGTAAATTCTGACCATGTGTTGCCAGTTTGAGTATCGTTCCACACTGAGACGATTACTATAGTCAGATGATTGTTGATCAAGCTGCTGATTATCTGTAGCAACCAAGACTGGAGTAATATTATTATTCACTTTTGACTTTCTTTCTTCATTCTCGAGTTTTTCAACCTTATTTTTGGGCCACTGACTTTCAGATGTCTTTAAAAATTCTGGCGCATCCCACCATGGTTTTCTGTTTACTAGTTCAATGGCACTTAAACCTCTAGATATGATATCAGCTGGATTTATTGCAGTTGGAATGTATCTCCATTGTTCTGGTTAGCTTACTGTTTGAATCTCTCCCAGTCTATTTGCAATAAAAGGTTTAAAGTTCCGACTATGATTTCGTACCCACCAAAGGACGTTCATGCTGTCCGACCAAATTGTCATATTCCCGCTTGGAATATTTAGAGTTTTTGAAACTTCCGCAGTTAGCCTTAATCCTAACACTGCTGCACACAACTCTAAACGAGGTACGCTTAAGGACTTCAAAGGAGCAACTGGCTTTTGCTGCGATAAAACGAATCACTATTTCTCCACTCTTCATGACATGTCTGACATACATAACGGCGCCATAAGCTTCTGTAGAAGCATCAACAAATGTATGTATAATTGAAAGTTGAATATCCTCTTTGAACTGAAGACTCCTAGGTATTCGTAAATTGTTCAGTTCTGATAATTCTGCCAACCAACGTTTAATCTTACTTTGCAATTCACTATCTAGAGGCTCACCCCAGTCACATCCAACTATCCATATCTCCTGTAACAGAATTTGTCCTCGAATAGTATATGGAGCTTCGAAACCTGTAGGATCGAATATTGACGCCATTTTCTTTAACACTGTTCGTTTATTTAACTCAGTTCTGGACTTTTAAACTGGAACACATCTTCTGATGCAATCCAATAAACTCCAAGAGTTTCCACAAGCGGTAAATTTCCGGTTTCTAAGTTGACTTCTTTCGCTCTGTCTTTAAATGGTATTTCTTCCAGCACTGTTGTTGAATACGAGAGCCATTTTCTCGCATACATGGCTGCTTTTCCGAATACATAAGATAACCGGATTGAGTTTGATGGCTAGTTCATTGTTCATGACCGAATCCATACTGTCATCCATATATGTGGCATTACAGATAGTTGCTGCCGCCATTGGATATTTATGAACATTCAGTCTTGCATTTTCTTGTGACACAAATTGGACTAGAAATGGCGAGCGATTGGACCCAAATACTAGTCTATTAAATTCATATGTGTCTGGTGGCTGTGTATTGTCTGTTTGCCACAGAAAACGATGAAATGGCTTGTCATTTGCATGTAAATTTACCTGAAGATACATTTCTTCAATGTCACAGACAAGAGCTATAGGATGTTTTTCTGAATCTGAGAAGGCCATGGAATAAATCACTATGTAATTTCGGCCCCTGATGTATAACATCATGCTTAGCTGAGGAATCAAAAACAATGCGAACTTTAGTCGTTTCTCTTTCCGGTCGGATAACTGGGAAATGTGGTAATAGCCACTTTGTTGCTTGATCAGTTTCAGAGACCTTGTGTACGTAACCCTTTTCAATATATCTTTGAATAGTCTCTCCATATGCCTTGCCTACTTCTGGATTTTTTAATCAATCTTTTCTCTGTGTTCTCTAACCTTTTGACAGGTATTCGATAATTGTCATGTAATTCAGGCACTGAGTCTTTCCATGGAATTCTAACAGAATAACGACCACCTGAATATGTTAAGGAGTATGCAGTACTTTCTAACACCACAGAATCAAGTTTTGACAATATAGGTGGTGACAATGTTCCCGAAGATTCTATCTCCCAGAAGCTATGCAAAGTATCATTAACTGCTTCCAACTGTACACTTTCTTGTACGAAGAATGTCGAAAAAAGAGTCTCCTCGCTATTATAATGACTACGATCCAGACTACCAATACAAGTCCATCCTAAAGGAGTTAGACGTGCGATGGGATCTCCTGGATGACCTTTTATGTCTCTGAGAGAATAATGTAAATCTGAATAGTCTGTTCCAATCAATAAATCTACTATGGGACGAGAACTCAATTCTGGAAACTGAATTTCCTTCAGATGATCCCATTTACTCTTATAGCCTGTCCAATCTATTGCTTTCAAATTTCCGGTAACTTTATCTGCAGTCCAAACTGACATTTCTGCTTTACACTGTCCATTTAAACTTTCAAGATTTACAGTCACTGGCATAGTTTAAAAAGTTTCTGTGTTGCCATTCAGTACATTTACTTTCACTTTCTGGGATATTGTTTGAATTCCGAGTTCAGCAGCAATGTCACTGTTCAGGTAGGATTTAATACTGCCATCATCAAGTAATGCGTTTTGTGTCCGAACGAACGATCACTGGAACTGTTCTTAATCCAGTAACAGATCGAGTTAAATGCGATGTATGGGTTCTCTCTCCTTCAGAGACAGAACCCTGTCCATTTTCACTGTTCTGTGATACACTTCCATTTCTAACAGTTTGATTCTGATTCAAGCTTTCAGGTTTTATGTGAAGAAGTCTACGATGTGTTTTCTTACAACCCTGTAATCCACACTCTCGGCTACGTTGACAAGCGCCACCTACATGATCATGTCCTAAGCAACGAAAACATAACTTCAGCTCTTTTGCCTTATCCCAACGATCACATTCTTTTAATTCTTGAAATGCCTTGCAATTCCAAATTCCATGAGGACCATTACAAAATTTACATGCCTGTTTAGTTTTCTCATGTACAGTCAAACGGGTATAATAAGTTCTATTGGCTCCCTTAAACTATTTTTTTTTTCAACTTTATTTTGAGGTCTCTGAATGTTTGTACGTGACAACTCATGAAGTGTTTCTTCTGCTATAGTGTGAAATTCTGATTCCTGCAGAATCCATTTTCTGAGTGTTATTACAGATTCTGTCACTTCATTTTCGAACACCCACCTATGATACCTTGTTAACATAGAATCAGGTAATTTCCTTTGTAACTCAAGTATAATGAACCATTTTTCAAATCATCAAGTCCTTTAGATTCACTGATATTCACGACTGCGATGTCTAACAGGTCTGCGAACTTTTCAATAGACCTAGCATTTTCTTCTTTCATGGAGTAAAAGTTCTCCAACTCATCTAAATACCGAGCAACTTGTCTACGGTGACCATCAAATTTACGTTCAAGTCTTTCTAAAGCTGTGTCGTAAGCGGATGCTGAATGACCTAACTTATCAATACATTTTAAGGCATCCCCGGATACGTATTGCCTTAACTGCAAAAGTTTGTATTCCTTTGTTGCGGGCGCTTTATCTATGCACGCCATGAACGCTGCTTTCCATGAATCATATTAAGTTTTGTCACCATTGAACACAGGGATGGAAACCCTCTTCATTTGATTCCACAAATTATGGCCAATCTGATTCTGATGGCTAACAATACCATCATTATTCTGAGACTCTATATCTTGAACCGCAGCAACTGATTTACTCTCTTGCGGATTGGGCATGTCATAAGTGGACCCATAAAACTCCTGATCATCAGCAACACTCTAGGTTTCTCTCCTTGTGTTTCTATTTTCTCTGAAGAACTCTTGAACAGTATCAAGTGTTTGCGAATAGTCTTTTTCTAGAGTTTCTAATTCTGCTAACATCAGATGCAAATTATCAGTATCACCCATAACACCATACATGAACAATGTCCATTGCCTTTTCTAAATCTGAATCAAGTTTAGAGTTCACTGATCTTATTACTGAAGGAGAGGCTCTTGTCTCAGGGTCATCTAATAACTGAAGTAACTGATTTTTGTGCCGAGTAAATACTGCCTTGGCCCTGGATTTATTCATTTTTTGTTGATCTAAGTTTGTTGCCGAACTTGGGTCCCTGTCCGAAATCTGATTCGGCTCAAGTTGTTTATCGCCGTCTTCTTCGGCCGACATGATTAATTTTACGAAGCAAACCTCGCTCTGCTACCAAATGTTACGAAGAGTTATACTGTTGTTGGTTTGAGGGCTATATAATGACGAAGACGATGATTTTTAACAATAAACAATATCTAATTAGCGACGAGCATGATTCTTAAAAACGTTTTCGATGCGAAGATTCGGTGTGCTCAATTCCTGTACTTCTGTATGGAATGGAACTTTTGGTACCTAAGGGACCTCATTTAGAACGTTCAGAACTGTTCCAAAAGAAATTTCTGAAAAGAATATTGTCTCTCCCGTCAAATACTGCAGACGTGGCAGTATATCTACTATCGGGCATATTACCAGTGGAAGCCAGAATTCATCTGAAAGTACTTATCTTTTTTAATAATATCTGTGATCAGTCCGAGGACAGTATTGAAAAGAGACTGGTTCGGCGTCAGTATGCAGTTAAGAACGATAAGAGTAACAGCTGGTTTATTGAAGTTAAGAGGATCTTGTGGCTCTACGATCTTGACGATATGGAAATTTATCTGGACAATCCGGTTGAACGGTTTATATGGAAATCTACAGTGAATACAGCAATTTTCGCTTATTGGTTAGTTGCAAACTCTTAAGCCATTATATGGATCTCTCAAATATCTGAACTCTGACTCAGTTAGACTTGGAATATTACACCCAGTTCTGCAAAATAGTACAGGCTCCGCTAGAGAAAATACACTTTTCCAGTAAAATTGAAATTAATAACTGGTACATATATCCTTCAAACAAATCGGGCAAAATTCAACGGGAACGAGATTAGTTCAACTTGTCCATTGTGTGGTACTGATCCAGAGACAGTCGAGCATTTCATTTTGATTTGTCCACTTCTTGATGACGTTAGACGTCCAGTTTTAAGTAAGCTTAAGCTTATTGAGTAAGCTTATTAATGAATTCTCAGAACTCTCTGATATTGTTTGGACTAACCTTACTGTGGAGCAGAAAGTTCAGATTATTATTGACAGTTCAGTGCTGCTTAGTGTCGGGCGGATTAAGCTGAAGGATTTAACAGCAATTGAGTATCATAGTCGAAGATTGCTATACATCCTGCATACACATAGATTTAGACTTTTAAAGTCAGTGGCGAATAGGTCCAGCAAGGCGGGCACTGATACCACTACCTAGAAATAAATATTATAATGAAACTTTAACACGGAGCAAGTGTACATATGTATATTCTTGGTGGAGGGATATAGAAGTGATATTCTACCAGCCGTGACGACGCACTCTGGTGTGGTTCTCCTTTGAAGGAGGTTTGGAAGAAGAACAAGAACAACAATAATTACTCTTTTCAATACAAGCCGACCGGCTTACGCTGTTTTGCAGTACAACGGATAACCGAAACCGAAGGGTAAACCCCACGAACGACTGCATAACTGTTGAAACAGAAAACCCTTTACAACAACATCCACTAGAAACCCCTAAAATTAGAAATAGACTCATCCATATTGTAAGAATGGGCAAGTCTACTGGTCAAAAAGGTTTAAGGGTCAACAATGTTTGCTTACAGGAATTTTTAAGGAAAATACAATAAAAGTAAAAACATCCACTAGAAATCCCTAGAATTAGAAATGGACTCATCCACATTATAAGGATGGGCAAGTCCACTGGTCAAAAAGGGTTAAGGGTAATTTTGGAAGGGGAACCCTTCATCCTATAGGTGGATAAGTATGATAAATAAGCACTTGGTAAACAGAAGGAGAATAAAAGATATATAAGTTCTTTAATTTATTTATTTACTTATATTTTTTTTTCAGAAAAAAAAAATGGTAACAAATGCTTTTATACTAGAGCTAGATTTTGAAAGGCTGCCCCTTAAAGCATCTGCAAACACTGTAGCCCAGACTAGCTTGCCCATATGTGCAGTTTTCCCAAATAATAGACCTTATAAATTTTCCAGTTATAGTGTCCTTGCATAAGCACAAGCTGATCTGAGCATCTATAAATATGTGTATTAATTTACAAGATGGGGGAATCATGTGAATGGGTAACAATACTGTTATTTTCTAAATGGTTTTTCATGAAGTAAAGTGCAGATACCTTGTCTTCAGTTGAAACAAGCAACTATTTAAATGACTTTATGCTCTGAGTTGTAGTTTTTAACATAGCTCAAGCAAAGGCTATCTGAATTTGCTTAAGGTTCTTTTGAAAAAATACAGTGTGCATGAAAACAGCTTGTAGGAAACGGCTTGCTGCAAAAGTGACAAGGTATCTGCTCTTTGCTGTATGAAAATTTAATAATGATAAATTTCTTACCCATTCTGTGCAACTATAGATACAAAATGTCATGTGATTCCCCACAATACAAGGGGGGGAGGGGGGAGGGTGGCATGGTGGTACTGCATATAACTTCCAGTGGTGGGGCGTCCTGTTGATTTGGATAATAGTAGGAGTGGGACCTACTGTGCTCGCAGTAGGTGCCGGTAGGGGTGTTTTGGACATTTTTTCTCTCATCTCTCATTTCTCTTCGTTCTCCCTCTTTCTGGGAGATGGCCCAATATGGACTGAAATATTGTTTCAAAGGGCCGTTAAACTCAAAACAACCAGCCAACCAACCAACCAACCCACCGTATAATTTAATTAATTCAAATAAACAAATTAAAATATCCACTATGTAATTGGCCTCCTGTTAAGCTGATATATCAAATTTGTGATTTAAAGCTAAGAATATCAAATCCCACATGCTAAAAAATACTGAATAAACACTGTATCAACATTGATTCTATGCCACATTCCATTGAATTAATCTTTATTTAATGTTTTGTGCCTGCTTTGAATACATGTAAACCATTTAACTTATACAGACATGTTTACACAGTATATTCATAGCTCAAATAAGATATAATAATTGGTAGTATACTGTCTCAGAAAAGAAATGGTACACACTACCAACTGTCAACAAGTTTATGATAATTTAGTTCAGTCCATGTATCTATGCTATCTCTATCCAACAGCTGAGATACTCTTATTCTTCACAGTCAATTTAAAAAAAGGCTGATGAGATAACTAGACAGTCAAAATGAGATTAGTGTACCAAGTGTGTGCTTCATTTGCATTGCTATTGTGGTAATGCATCAAGAAATTACGAGTGTCTCCATTTGGTATGGCATTTCAGAACTGCTCTGAGGTAATGTCTTTGACTATAGATATCTATCACAACAACACGAAATATTCCACATGGAAGAACATTAACATGATGCTGGTAGGAGTAGGCTGTAGTGACAAATGCCATATCATAACATGCATTGTTGGAACAGCAGTCACTTGTCTGGCCACCAGTATGTAGTTTGTTGTGACAACTGACATGTTAAATTAGATGAAAGGACGAGTTACACTTTACTATTGCAATGTGCCTACTGAAAAGGCCGATTTTCGAAGGATGGCAGATAACCACAAAAACATGCAGAAATGCTTGGTATATGTTCCTAGTTTATTCTGTACGATTTCATTTTCTAATATTTTAAGGCCTTTTAGGTTAATTTTGCGGTTCAATACATGGACTGTTTCAACATTTAACATTTAGCCTATGGGAATTGGAACTAACAACGTCTACTATGCATCCAAAATTCACTTCATCCTACCTTCGTAACCACTTCAATTTTTATACATAATTATTCCTCATATATACTGAACGCCAAAAGAAACGCATACAAGTTTAGGTTCAGTTTTCTTCTGTCAACTGATTTATGGTCTTAATTCATATATAGCAGAAAACACTACTGACGTCTGCCAACAATATAAACTTAGCTTCTTGCAAAATTAAACTTGGATTGAAGAGTTATCTCAATTTATCGTGAAACATTCAATGTTGTTGTAAGAGTTGTCTTACCTTGAGCAGTATCGCAAATTGGTTTTAAAAACACGACTTTGATGTGTGGTTATGAAAAAAACGTCGGTTTTATTACCATGGTATTCTTCTTAGGAACATGACAGCAGTTTAAAGTTGAACACTTGTCCAATTATCTCCCTTGCAATTAAACAAATAGCAAAATGGGAAGTCAAATAACATCAAAAGTTCTGCAGTGCTACGAAAAATTTCTTTGCAAACGTTTTTATTTTACTCTTGTTAATTCATTTAACCTCTCCGTATGAATGGTTTCTGTTCTTTACAAGAAATACAGGGTGTTAAAAGGTCTATGGAAATCCAATGGTAAGCCAGTGTTACCGTTTCTACTGCAAACTTTTACCTGATTGTTTCTCTAAAAAACAAGGCTCGACTGCTTTGATTTTTTCGCTGTTTCTTACCCTTGCCGCGAACATTATGTCTGCAGAAAATAACTAGCTGAGCATTATATGGGATTTTAAATTCAGCTTCTGAAAGTATGGTGACATTAATTTCAACCCCATCACAAAAGCAAGCGTTCTGGTCTCTAAAGTTTATGGAATATCGATGCGTTAAGGTGCTCATTCTGTCGGAATATCATAAACAAAGTAACTTAAAATGTCTAAATAAGACCATATACCTATACCTTCAAATAAATTGGGCGTATACATTGTATGCGTTTCTTTTGACGTTCAGTATACATATTCATCATAAACGGGCTACATTACAGTGGTTACGTAGGTAGAAAATAGAGGCATTATTCGCCACAACACATCTTTTTCAAAGTGTTCATCTATGTAGTATGTGTTCCTAATGCCCGCACCAAGGATTCTGAGTGCTTGTGGGAGGAGGGTGGGACGGGGGGGTCGGTGAGGGGGCGCAGCGCTGGGCATGCGTATAGGTAGGACGTTATATGCGTATGTAAGGCGTTAGACTGAATGTCCTCCATCATCATGCTGTTATATAACCTCTGATGTTATAATGTGGCGACGTGGTCAGATGATGTATCCCTCTGCCTGAAGCTGATGCATTGTAAACTTTGGTGACCTTGAACTTTTGTCCACTAACTATGTATGAAATGTGATTTGGATGAGATGTATCCATACCTCTTTTGATATCTTTGGGGTAGCAGTGCTGATATTTTGATCAAATCATATCCTTAAAATGTAGGAACTGCAAAGCATCCATGCACACTGAGTCCTTGAAATTTATGCATGGACCAGGATTTTCACTTATATCTCAACACAGTTTTTGAATTCGCAACATAATTACCAATAGTTGATGAGTCAAACGATGCAAAAAAAATCCTCATAGTATTTGTAGGCTACTGTGACATATATTTAAAAGTTCACTGTTCTTTTCCTTATATATTCAACACTACACATGCATCATACTAAAGACAATGGTTCAGTCAGACCTTGCAAATGACGTCATACTATTTGTAGGTCATTGTGACTTGTATTTCACGATGCGTTGAATAACTGTTTTATTTCGAACTAATATTTAATTGAATCTTCATTGGAATTGGAATAGAAAGTCACTCCAGCGCTGCGTCTCACTTGGTACTACATATAGGTCCCTGTGATTTATATTTCTTGGTTCACTGATTTTGTCTAATATTTTAAACATAGATCTGTGTAGCATCCATAAATGCGTAATATATCATACGTGATTAATATTTGGTATCATGATGAAGCTTTCATTATATGTATAAATAGTGAATAATGCTTAAGGTGAACAAATACGCAAGAACTCTGTTCTTACTTGTTTAAAAAACAAAACAGAGTATTTGTTCAACATCAAATCGATTAACTGTTGAGTATATACAGTTATAATACACACTAACAATGTCTGCCTAAGTTTTCGAGCACATAGGTATGTACAAACAGTGGAAACCGAGATCAGACTGTGCCTTAGGAACCAGACTGATCAAGATCTTCACAGTATCCATTCCATCTGCGCATTTTTGTCGACATTACTCTGTGGTAGAACCGAATAACAGGAAAATAAATAATAGGGCAAGGACCGGCTGTGCTTGCAGCAGGTGCAGAATTCGGCAGTCTGTTTAGGGGATATTTTGAACTTAAACATTGTTTTTCTATGAAACGAAACGGTGATTTTTTTTGTTCTATTCTTTAACATACGATGTAAGTTTTACTAAAATAATATGCCCCATCGGTTGAATATATTTTTCATGACGTTTTTCATGAAATTCAGTTTTCTTGCATTTTTTTTAAAAGAATGCTAAAATATACTTATTAACAAGAAAACTGCATTTTTTTGTTATCAGTTTGTTTCAAATATCCTATATTACAGATTATATGATTTACTGAAATGAAAGTGCATCCATGTGCTAGAGATATGAATTTTAATGGAAAATGTGTAAAAATAGTCTATAGAAATACAATTATTTTTTTTTTTAGGAAAACAAAATGGTGATTTTTTTTTTCTTATCCAAATGTTTAATAGCTCTTTGGGTTATTTAGACGGTATACTGGTTTGAATGCCCCGCCAATATTTCTATTCACTATTCGTCTACCTTAAGAAAAAAAGACGGTTGATGTCCTTTTCACGCACTCGCCAGAACACAAGCATGCAAAAGCAACAGTACATTTGCTTAACAATATTGGTCGGTTATAATCGACTTTCTGATCATTTGTTCCATTATATTCACAAAAGCAAACGCTTTAATGCTTATTATTGTGTTAATAAACACTTGTAAAATCTACTGTTCTGAGGTTTCGTAAAAATTCAAATAAAATTTCTTCTTACTAGAAGGTTTGAGCAAAAATATCTCTTAGACTGCCGAGAGCGGTTTTGGCGGGCTTTAATGGCGGTTGCTATTCCTTTGTCTCGTCCGGTTTACCGCGTGTTTTTGGTGTTTGTGTAGGCTGTATGGTTTCTTGGTAGGTATTTTTGCTTGGAAACCTTCTTTTGAAAGCTATAAAAGCTTTGAGAGGTAAAATTGTGATTTAAGGAAAAAAACTCAGCTTTGTGTTTATCTCGTGTATGACGAGGGTCATAGATTCGGACAACATCAAAGTTTCGGAATCTGTTAAAAGAGTTGAGTCAGTGTTCTTTTTGAACACAGATGTAGAACAGAGAGAAGGTATGTGGTTCAATACACTGGAGGTGTGTTTAGCCGTGTGCAACGTGGTGCCAAATGAAAGTGCAGTAGAGGGGGCCCAAAGAATAGAGGGGCTTTGGCGAGTGTATCTCACCGACGCGGAAGCTCGTGTCAGCTTACTGTCCACTGGTTTAAGTCTAAGAGGGCAGCAAATAAATCTAAAAGATAGAAACCCATTTATCAGTGCAGGGTTTGAAGGGGTAGACACGTCAGGATTATTTGTGAGAAATATACCTCTGTCTTATGACAACGCAGAGATAGAAAAGGCTATAAAAGATAAGGGGGTAGAAATGATTGGGTCACTGAAATATGTTAGGGCTAGAACGGTAGCTTGTAAGTTGACAAATTTTAAAACGGGAGATAGATTTGTTGACATGGTTGTTCCAAAAGCACCACTGCCAAAGAAGCTGGCGGTGGGAATTTTCACAGCATCTCTGTACCATAAGGAATAGAGACAGTTAAAAGATGAAATTGAGTGTGGAAACTGTAAACAAAACGGGCACACGTAGGGACTGCAAAAATGAGGCAGTATGTTATGCATGCCTCCAAACAGGACACAAGAAAGTGGATGAAAATTGCCCTATATTCACTGAGAGAAACCTAAGGGAAATTAGGAATAGAAGCCAGGAGGGGGAGGGTACAGATAGTTCTGATAACAGCACAGACACTGAGAGTAATTATGATGAGGAAGATGAAGGTAACGTGACAGAAATTGAAGCAGACAGGGAAGTCATTGATACTATTGTTAAAAGTAAGGTGGCTGAACTGAAAGCTGCAGGGGAAACTGAACCCTCAAGTCCTGAGATAAAACACAAATCAGGTACTCAGAGTAAAGAGCAGCAACAACAACTCATTACTTCACTTTGGGCTGTAGACACAAAAGCTCAGTCAACACCACAACGTACAAGTAGCCCAGCAAGAGTGAGACGCATGTCTGACAGAAGCCCTGATGAAACAGGGCAACAACAAAAACAAGGCTAAAAGAAAAAGTACAAAAAATAATGTAGCATTGTCCGTTATTAATTCATGAACCACACATCATCTCTAGTAAATATCTGTTCTTTAAATGTGAAGGGTTTAAGAGAACAGAAAAAAAGAAATAATCTTTTCTTTTGGCTGCTAAAAAAACAGTTTGATATCATTTTGCTACAAGAAACATACTGGACAGATAATTTGATGCATAAAATACAAAAGGAATGGGAGGGGGGAGTTTTCTTCAATTTTGGGACTGACCACAGTAGGGGCAATGCAATACTTTATAGAAAAACTTAGCATTTGAAACAATAAACATACATAAAGCAGAGGGTGGGAGACTAATACTAATGAATATAAAACTAGAGGATGAGGTTATTACTCTTTTAAACATTTATGCACCAAACCTAAGAGCTGAAAGGAAAGCCTTTTCTACTAAAGTGCAGAAATGGGTAGATAAGTATGCTTTAAATAAACAACTAATAATCATAGGGGGGGGGGGGGGGGGAGATTTCAATCACACAGAAGTAACTGATGTTGATAGACATCAATCATATTCACAAAACTCTAAAGATGTTAGTTCAATAACATATAGAGGCACTTCTGGAAAAGCATTATCTTCATGATATCTGGAAAGAAATGCATCCAAACAAAACGCATTATACCTATAGAGATATAAGTAGATTAGATAAATTCCTCATATCCACTGATTTAGTTGCCAATACACAAAAAAAACACACACATAGTTTCTGCAGGTGTTAAAACTGATCATAAATGTATAACCCTTTAGATAAATTTAAATAAGTCACACAAAGGCCCAGGGCGGTGGAAGCTTAATACAAGTATTCTAATAGATAAATTGTATCAAAACAAAATAAAAAATCTATTAGAAAAGACAAAACAAGACTACTCCTCATTATCAAAACAACTTTTCTGGGAAATCTGCAAAATCAAAATAAGAGAATTCACCACTGGATACTGCAAACATAAGCAAAAATTTAAAAAGGTTTTACTACAAGAGCTTGAACGGAAAATTGAACTGAAAGAAGAGGAATTGATCAAATCCAGTTACGATCATTCGGTTCAAATCCAAAGGGACACAATTGTAAACGACTTACACCAAATGATTCATGAACAAACTATTTAGGCCATGAGCCAGATATGGTTTAGCTCCCCCCCCCCCCCCCAGGGGGAGTTTTGTAGACCATACTTTTCTTAAAGACCAGCATCCTAGAAGTATTTTGCAGCATGTTAGCCCTCTGGCGAGTGGGGCGTTAAGCTGTAACAGCCTGTTACATTACGTTACCCATTAAAATAATTAACATAAAATAAGAATTATCAAAAATTATAAAAAATAGAAGTCACTTACCTACGTTTAAAAGTATAATGGGGTCTAATAGAACAACCCAATAGCTAAAAGTTATGATGTTTGAAATATCACTTTAGCCTACGTGGTGTAGTATACGTGACGTTTTTCTTCACTCTCCATTAAAATTGCAATTTCCATCCAAAATACTTCCTTTTTGTAAGTTATTCCTTTAATATTAGACCAAATGTTTGTTTATGTGTTAAAGGAAATTTATTGATCTTTTCAGATCTGCAAAAATTATTATCCTATCTTGTATACTTTGGGAGAAATAGGATGTTGAACACAGTAACCCCTTATGCATGTTCCATATTACAATTATCACTTTCCGTATAATTCAAGCGCTTGAACTACACTAATGGAATGGAAAACAAGAGTAAACGGTAATATTGAATATGCCAGCCTATTTAAACAGCAAGGAGCAGTTCAACAATATTTTGAATGCATTTTAGTCGTCCATAATGATCGATTATATACGTTATCTAGGGCTACTTTTGTTAAAATCATATAATTTGAAGATAGGATCATTTTATTTTCCTTGGTAGCAGTTTCTTCATAAAAGAATCTTTTAATATAAGAGAAAACTTCATTCTGGTTTATTTTCCATGATAAACTATTACTAGTAGTAACGTAAATAACATTAATATTTGAAATATTTTATTATAATTCCTTTAATCAGTTTTTTTTACCACTGTCACATTAAAAAAATAACACATATAAGTCTGGGTGTTCTTATGATATATTGTGTACTTGGACCTATCAATATTTCTCTCAGTTATTACTTTTAGGGATTCATGAGGTGTGTTTTATACGTGATTAAACACAGTATACTTCAAATTGTAATGTTAAGGGCATTGGCATATTCTGCACATGTAAAACGGGTTTGCTGTTTACTTTGTTATTATATAAAAAATAAAAGTATTTCATAATGACATTGCCCAGTTTGTTTCTTTTACAAATTGTACATTTGAGTTCTAAACACAGTGACATACCTATAATTTTGTTATATACAGCTGAAAAATCCAAAAAATCAAAAAAAAAAAATAATAATAAAAAATAAATAAATAAAATAAAAAATACTCCAGAAACGATAAAGCCGCAGCTATTAAAAGCCAGCATTGATTTTGCATATAGGGCTAGAATAAAATGATATGCAATCAGTTTGATACCATTAAAAGCTAAGGGGGTTTGACGTGTTTAGTTTAAAACTATAAAATAATCAGCAATCAACAATGCAAACTGGGGTTCCACCTTGTTTATTGACATGATTTGTTATAGCTTTTACGTGCACACTGAAAAACTATAATGCAGAACAGTAACCTGATGTTTAAAGGCTTAAGCCAAATACAGTTCTGCATCAAAGCTAATGTAGATATTTGCTGGCAGCGTATACTTACTTTTGTAAGACTATTGTATATTTTACGTTACCAGAGAAAACAACATTGCTGAGTTACAGTTTAAGAAACAAAACAAACTTTTGAAAATAATTAATAGTAGTGTCAATACATTGCTTTACTTAGTTCATTTATGTAACTAACAATTATGTGTCAACCAAGAGTTTGGAAGAATAGTATCAGAAATATTTAATACAGAAAAGAGACACTGGCAGTTTACTAGTATACTGTGGCTATCTATAAATGCTATGTTTAAGATGATCTACATTTCTATGCTTTTGTTTCTTGCTCTTTAAAGTCTAACTACATTCAACCATCTCCTAAAGAATCTAACTACATTCAATCATCTCTTAAAGAATCTATTCACTAAAAGACATAAAGACACGTTTAAGTGGACAAAAATGTTTTTGTTTTTTTTTTTCAAGCGACAGTGTTCCAGTAGTTCTGCACACATAATAAAATGGCAAATGAAAATGACAGAATATATTAATGTTGGTCATCGCTGTTCAGATATTTATGAGCAAATCTTAGTTGTTCTCCTTCAGAATGTATCTGCCTACATTGTAGTTATATGCTTTGGAGAATAATACTGGGGAAAAAAGAAAGACCAAACAAGTAACGTATACAACGTATCTATTGAGAGTTTATGAATTGTTCATCTCCGATATCCTTAACTAGTAATACAGTATTTCTGAAGAGCAAATAATCAAACAATAGAAACAGTGCATACCTATACACGCCAAGGAAGGGTTAACCTAAGTAACTTTCTGCATTTGATCTCCGTGACCTTGTACTACCATATTGTTTACTTTTTAGCAATAAATGGGGTGGTAAACTGCCTATTTATGATATCTTACTGCTTATCAAATTATCCTTGTCCAAATATGTTAAATACTGTTAGAGAATAAAGCCCCAATTTTAGTTGTTACATTATTGAAAATTGTCTGACTGAAATTTGTATTTTGTAACACGTTTAGTCCTTGATAGTATCATCAAGTGGGAATAAAACCATGGGGTTTGCAAAATTACCTGACCATTTGAATATTTGTAACAACATAATGAAAAATAGAACTCCTGCACAGGCTGGAGACAGAATGTTGTATGCGTTATAAAGTATGTCACTTTCTATAATCCTTAAATTTTCACATTGTTAACATTTTGCAATGTATTTGATTGCCGGGAGCTGCATAAACAGATCACGTAGATCACAAATTAACATATAAGTTATGATCACGGGGGGCACACATATTTGCTAACCCATGTAAAGCAGTTCCTGTGCAAAGAGGCTCGTGGCTGATGATTCGACTGACGTCATAGAAAAATGGTGTAAATGGATGCTGGCAGAGTTGGTACTGCTTTTGATTGCCTCGGCTGGTAGTCACAGTTGCTTATTTGTATGTAGGGTAATTGAATGGCTCAGCCAACAGCACAGGTAGCGAAACTGGTTTTATCCCCATCATAACGAGAACCTAAATAGTAATCAGTTGCAGCATATATCAAATTATACTTACTCCATTTAATGCATAGAATTAAAAAAAAATCAATTTTATGAAGTCACTTTAAGTGAGACTGAATTGAAGGCAAGGTCGAACTGCTTCAGCTGTAACAACCTATGTGTGTCTTGCTGAACTCTTGTGTATTTCAAAGAGCTAAATTAACCATCTGACTACCAGTGGTAAGCTTATACTACAGCAATCAATACTTCATGCCGCCAGGGAACTAAAATTTTGATAACAGATGACAAATAAATCTTATTCCTCGACATATTACAATTATGTAACGTAATGTTACTGTTAGATTGTTTTTCAAATATCCATTATTAGATCATGTTTTATAGTTTGAGGACACATAACATTGACATTTCTTCATATTTACATATACAACAGTATCTACTGAAGACAAATTAAAGATAACATTGAAATTTTAAATGCAGCTAATGTTGGCTTTCGTAGCTTTTCTGGTCACTTTGTAGGTTAAATTCTTCAAAAATAAGATAGTTTCTGTCCCCATTTAATGTATCCACTGCTAATTTAACTGCTGCCTACATTATCTAAGCTGGGCATGTATAAAAGAAGACTGATGGAGCACGTATAAACTTCAGTCCACCAATTTAGCGATTTAGTCTGATTCTGTTTTTTTTTTCGTATTTTTGTTGTGGTTATATACGTTACATATTTATCGTGACTGCTGACGAGTTTTGTAAGCATTTAGATGTTTCTTTTTTATAATAGAATATTGAAACAGTCATATATATGACATTAACTTTTTGCTACACTTAAATTCTTAAAATTTGCTCCTTATATTACATGTATTTAGACACTGAAGGGGGAAAAACGTCAAATACAATGTAAACTACGTTATACAGGCTAGTCAACTTATCCTTGACAATATCAATAACTTTGAAACAGTGATTTATATACTAGCAGACAAAACCCAACATTATTTAGGGCGAATACTAGCATGTGTACAACAATGCGTATCTTCTATTATAACGTGAATATGTAAATTTGGGTAGTGTAATTGACGTTGACGTCATACGTTACAGAGGGCTAACATGTGTCATTTTGTTTCTAATATAATGTAGTTTCAGAAAATTATAGGGTACAAAACTCCCCCTGGGGGGGAGGGGGGTCTATGGTCAGCTCAAGGTCTAATTGGGACACAGATAAGAAGTAGGGCTAAATGGATAGAGGAAGGAGAGAGAAGGAGAGAGAAGTACAAAATATTTTATAACCTAGAAAACACCATGCGTCAATAAATACAATAAAGCAACTACAAAAAGCTGATGGCTCAAATGCTGTAACACAAATAGAAATTCTAGAGGAAGAATGCAAGTTTTGTCAGCACTTATATGCTCTGGAAGGTAATGATAATAATGAAAACGCAACAGAATACATTAAAAACACTAAGTTAAATCACCTTAATGAAACAGATAAAGAATTACTCGAGGGAGAAATAACAGAACAAGAATGTGAAAATGTCATCAGCTCAATGAAACTGAATAAATCACCAGGAAGTGATGGTATTTCTGTAGAGTTTTACAAAACATTTTGGCAATACATTAAATCAATATTGGTACAGTCATTAAACGTAGCTTATCAAAAAGGAGAATTGTCCCCAACGCAAAAAGAGGTATGCTAACTTTACTGTATAAAATAAATGAGAAAACTTTACTAAATAATTGGAGACCAATTAGTTAGCTCAAGACTGACTATAAAATTTTAGCACATGTTCTTTCAAACCGATTAAAACAGGTCATCCATAAATAATAAAGATCAGAATGGATATATACGAGGCAGAAATATTGCGTATAATATAAGATTAATTCAGGATGCTATAGAACACTTTGAAACTGACAATACTGAAGGTGCCATTATTTTTCTAGATTTTCAAAAGCCTTTAACACAGTTAATAATAGTTTTCTGTTCACCACTTTACAGCAGTTTAACTTTGGAAATTCCTTTCTGAAATGGGTAAAAACTTTATATAATAATGCTGAGTCTTGTGTATCAATCAACGGATCGGTATCACGTCCATTCCAAATAAAACGCGGTATCAGACAAGGATGTCCTTTAAGTGCCCTATTGTTCATACTAGTGGCAGAAATTTTGGCTGAAAATATTAGAGCACAAAAAGACTGTGCACTTGAGATTTCAATAATAGAAAAGGTAAAATCGATACATCTATCACAGTTAGCAGATAATACCACATTATTTCTAAAAGAAGAGAGAGCTGCGATACACTGTTTACAAATTGTAGGACAAAACAGAAATGATTCTTTAGCAGGAATAAGTTGGAAAAGCAATTCAGTAAAAACTTTGGGAGTGTATTTTGGCTACAATAAAGAAGAAATCGAAAAAAAAAAATAGAATGAGAAGCTGCAAAATATAAACATTACATTAAGTAGCTGGAGGTACAGAAATTTAACCTATCAAGGAAGAGTACTGATAGTAAAATCGTTAGCCTTATCAAAACTTGTGTATTTGGTGGCATCTATTTGTGTGCCAAAATGGGTAATAAATGAAGTAAATAAGGAATTCTATGGATTCATTTGGAACTATAAACGTAATAAGATCAGCCGTAAAGTTATGACATATCATCTACTGGACGGTGGTATGAATATGTTAGACTTTAGGTCATTCTGTATAGCCATGAAGGCAGTATGGGCATACAGATTGCATAAAAGTGAAGGAGAAACTTGGAGTTTTATACCCTTAAAACATATGGAAAAATGTAATATTAACATCTTGATGAATATGAACTTTGAAAAAGAAAAATGAATCCCTATCAAACTGCCTATATTTTATACTGAGGTGTTTGTCAGCTGGCATTTATGCGATGGAGGCCAAAAAGCACCACAAAGTGCAACTGATATAAGACAACAGCTGCTATGGGGAAATAAATATATACAATCTAAGGGGAAAATTTATACTTCTCAAACTGGAACGAAAGCAATTTAAACGTAATTGATGACCTTCTAAACAAGGACGGTAACTTTAAAACGGGGGGAGGAAATAGTTGCTAAATTAAAGAACAGATCTAATTGGTTAATAGAGTATAAGGTCCTGCTTAAAGGCAGGAGTGGACTATAAAAGGCAAGATTAGCTACCTATTCTCAGTTTTCCAGTAGCCACCAAAGGTTTAACATCTACAGTAGCTCCTGTAGATTTATCTCTAATTTGATTGGCTGTTGATTTGCTGGGGTATTTACCTGTGAAAGTATTGGCAGCTCTTATTGGCTAAAATAGGACAGTGGTCTCATTTGTACAGTAGCTAAGCCACGCCCACTATTGCCTCATACAGGTAGCTAATACTCTACCGGGGGGTTCAGAAATCCTGTCTTTAAATCAGTCCCTGCACAGTGGAAAGATAATCTCAAAAGTGCCAACATGAACACAAAAGTTAAAAAAAAAGATCTCAAACCCTATATCTTTTCAGATGGTAGACAAAAATATGACCTGCCAACAAAAGCAAAAGAGTACTACCAGCTATTACCAGAAAGAAGATGTCAAGACTATATGTTGAAAAATATTGGCAAAAGTTATTTCCGGACTGACCACTATGGGCTGATATTTGGAAGTATAGAATAAAACACCCACGTAACAAACAAATTGCATATTTTGATTTTTAACTGCTACATAGAATTTTGCCATGTCAAGAAAACCTGTATAAATGGAAAATACCGAATTCAAGTATGTGCAGATTTGGCTGTCACACTCTTGACACTTTTGAACATTTGTTCATCACATGTAGTAATATAAGACCAGTAATATTGAAGATCGAAAACATACTTAAAATAAGGAAGCTGACGGTTAAACTTACAAACCGAACATTAATATTTTGGCATAAGATATGTTACTCAGCGTATGACAGTTTACACACATTGCTTTCACATATTTTTGTAGCCATTCATAAGTATTGGATTTATAATAATCATAATTTAAATATTGATGCATGGTTATATGGTCAGCTTAAAATGTGGAGCAGAATATACAAGGAAAATAATGATATTAGCATGTACAACACTATAGATAGCTTTTTAAGTGTATGGTAATATATTGTTCTACACTCATAAATGGGTTTTACACCCTTTGTATATCTACTAACACATTTAGATATTCAAGAAAGTTGGTTAAAAAATAATGATAATAATTACATAGACAAAGGACATTTCTTAAAAAGAATCGTCTGGAAAGAGAACACCTCTTCTGTTGTTTCCATTGGCTAGATGCTTACATATACTGACATCATAGCACTCAACATAAATATTCAGTTAATTACTACGTAGTTTGCCTGAGTAATCAGAATGTAATATCGCTCAGTCTCCCTGGCTGATGTATGATTCTGCAAATAACTTGGATATCCATATAACACAATGGTGACATAAAGCGAAGGAGCACATATAGATAGTAATAAAATATACTATTGTTACTCTCTAAATTCCAATTCTTTTTTTCTTCTTTTTTTCTCATTCTGTTCCAACAAGTCTGTCCTTCTTTGTCTTCAGCTAGTGATCATTTCTGATGCTGGTAGGAGGACTGCATTAAACCAAAGATATGACTGATATTTGCAAGGCAGCCACATGGGTGTTTATAATTTAGTCCAACCTATATTTATTACTAAACTCTTAAAAAAATAGTAAAGGATAGTACCATTCACACGTTACAAGGAAAATCAAGTAAGATAGGTACATCCGGCCATACATGTCTAGTCGCATCAGCCGATGGGCTAATGCTCTAAGCTCATGTAGTAGAGATCAGGCCCTAAGGTTGAGGTTCGAATTTTACCAAGGTCAGGATTCTTCTTTAACCAATACTGATCCTACCGGAATGTACATTTCCTGCTAAATTCTTAAAGAAAAAGGAAAGGAAGGTACTATTCACAAATTACAGGGGAAATCAACGTAAAACTGGTACATCTGGACATACGTGTCTGGTCGCATCAGCCGATTGGCTAATGCTCTAAGCTCGTGTAGTAGAGATCGGGCCCTGAGGTTGAGGTTCGAATTCTACCAAGGTCAGGATTCTTCTTTTACCAATACTGATCCAGCCAGAAGTACCAAATTACGCATAATTAAAGGCAAGCATAAAAGGTGACACTACGAAATAAAAATATTTGATTCCTGTCGTGTGGGCCGAGAGGTTAACACACGGGATTCAATTTTGTTGAATCTGGTCGAGTTTGCCAAAAGGTTAACACTCTGGATTCAGGATTTCGTAGACCAAGGTCACACTTTGGGGAGGGAATGGTTAAGGTTTGAATCTATTCTTTGTTGCGACTCTTATCTGAATATCATTTTAATTAACTGCAAGGCTATCAAATAAAATCATTAGCATCTATATGAGCTTTTAAGTTGCTGTTGTTCTGGCTCTCCTATAAATGTCTTGTGTTTCGCTTTCGTCAAGAGAGTAATAATTTCTGTTAGCCTGACAATAGGCATGGAATCCAAGAAAAATGGGAGTAACTTTTGGCTTATTTTTCCATCTAATATTTATCGTTTCGACAAGATGGAAAAATTATCTGAGAAAAAAAAAAAACTAAGAAGATAATACTAATAAAATCGAACAATTAGCTAGTATTATTAGATGTCTAGAATCTTAGGTTCGGAGCTATACTTAACCCGTTTCCTCTTAAACAACCTGTGTATATAAGCTACAGTCACATTAAGATACAATTATTTTATTTTATGTATTTATTTTATTTTTTTTTTATAATTTTATTTTTTTTTTCATTATCAATACAGAATAGCATATTTACTTGAGCAAAGTATAAACAATTGCACTTTTTAAGCTCCTTAAACTTAACGTTAAGATCGAATGAACCTTCAGACAAAGCTCCATCCTAAACATGAATAGATGTTAATGGGATGTTACTCCCAAGTATACTTATCAAGGAATGCAAGATGCATTTAGTTACTACAGGCTTATTTCCCTTTTGGCTACAAATCCTTAATCTAGAATTGTATCTTTTTAGTCAGTTTTTTTTTTACTTGATTGAACTAATAAACAATTTCTCTTGAATCAAGGAATTAAGTAGTTTGCACAATCATCCTTTTATTTATTTATAAGTTAAGGAGTTATAAACATGGAGGTACATGCCTTGTCTCAAAAATATTTTACTAAAAATAGTAAATTGAAATATTAATTTTTCCACAGCAAACACATTTGGCAAACCTGAAGTGCAAACAATGTAAAAGTGAACTTTTTTTTCTTTTTTTCTCTCTCAATATCAACCTGTAGGCATATTTAGCTTTACCATTTCTATGTTGTGGTATTCATAATTAGATCTTTGTAAACAAGGCAACCTTGTACACATTGTACATATATATTAGGAAAAGACCATGATCGGATGTGATGTAACACCACTTTAAACTAGTCATGAGGCATAAGCATGTTACTGCAATATGTTAAGTTCAAATGTAAAAATGTATATATGGTACTATGTATACATGCAGGTGTATACGTGTATGTATATGGGTAGGTGTATATAGGTATGTGTATATAAATGTATAATTTCATCTTGAGAGAGTCTGATTCTTCTCTCAAACTATAAAAGCTGTAATAAGATAACAAAACTTACCTTCTCTGCAAGTCTTTGCTCTATCTTCATTTCATTACTAACACAGGGCCTCATTTGTGTGTCATTTCATTATGTGCTTGGTAGTCGCCGCCAAGACAGAAGATAACCTCATTGTACTGTTAACACTTTATATGTTCATTACATGTATCTGTGTCTGCTTTTGTGATGTCTGTTAAATGTTATGCCTCTTCTGATATTCTGTCTCTTCTGATGCTCGAGAAAGCTAGAAACAAATACAGGTATACATTAAAACACTACAGAGTACAGTAACTGCAAACCTTTTTTTTTCTCGCTTTCTCTTTTTTAATTGAATTAAAGGGAAGTAGGAGTGAAACTGTTGTAGGTACACACACTTACTTAACATATATTCTGTTACACCCTAAGCAATTACTTAGCAACCTGGAAGAAGGATGAATTTTTATTTTTTATCAAATAAATGAATAAATAAATAAGTAAATAAAGAAGCGCTGAAACTATAAAAAAAGTAAATAAACAAATAAAACAAACCTTTGGTTAATTAAAATATTCTTTGAAACTGTGTCAAAATATAACTTACCTAGTTTATTTAAGCTAAAAGTAATCCATTAGCAAGTTTGAGAAAAAACAAAAACATTTTAGGAAAACAATGCAGTACATCAAAGAAATATAATATGTATGACAAAAAAGAAAAATAAATAAAATAACTAATTTGGGAAAAGGGCGCTAAATTAGATAACAAAAATAAATAAGCATATAAAAGAAAATACATTATTAACAGACGAGTAAAAAATGAACAGGACACATGTCTGTATATTTAATATAGGTGTTTGCATAGGTGTATGTATATAAAGGTACAAAAGGATATTAATGTATGTGTAAGTGTATAACTGTGAGTGCGAGTGTGTATGTGTGGGAGTAAATGTGCATATAATTTAAATTTAATAAAGGATAAATATACATCAGTTGAAAATGAAGCCTATCATCTGTTTTGGACATCGAGGTATTTAGACCTTGAGCTGACCATAGACCCCCTCCCCCCCCAGGGGGAGTTTTGTACCCTATAATTTTCTGAAACTAAATTATATAAGAAACAAAATGACACATGTTAGCCCTCTGTACGTTGGGGCGTTAACGTGTAACGTCAACGTCAATTACACTACCCAAATTTACATATTCACGTTATAATAGAAAATACACATTGGTATACACATGTTAGTATTCGCCCTGAATAATGTTGGGTTTTGTCTGCAAGTACATAAATCGCTGTTTCAATGTAATTGACATGGTCAAGGATAAGCTGACTAACCCGTATAACGTAGTTTGCATTGTATTTGACGTTTTTCCCCTACAGTGTCTAAATACATGTAATATGAGGAGCAAATTGTAAGAATTGAAGTGAAGAGAAAAGTTATTGTCATATATATGACTGTTTCAAGATTCTAGTATAAAAACAAACAAACTAAAGTCTTACAAAACTCGTCAGCAGTCAAGATAAATATGTAACGTATATAACCACGACAAAAATTCGGGAAAAAACAACCAGACTAAATCGCTGAATTGGTGGCCTGAAGTATATACGTGCTCCATCAATCTTCTTTGATTCATGCCCAGCTTAGATAAGTAAGGCAGCAGTGAGCAGTGGATATATTAAATGTGGACAGAAACTATCTTAATTTTGAAGAATTTAACCTACAAAATGACGAGAAAAGCTAAGAAAGTCAACATCAACTGCATTTTATTTTCAATGTTATCTGTATTATGTCTTAAGTAGACACTGTTTTATATGTAAATATGAAGAAACGCCAATGTTATGTGTCCTCAAACTATAAAAAAAACATCGGATAGTGTATATTTGAAAAGCAATCTAACAGTAACGTTACGTTACATAATTGTAATATGTCGGGGGGATAAGATTTGTGAGTCATCTGTTATCAAAAATTTAGTTCCCGGGCGATATGAATTATTCATTGCAGTGTTATTAGCTTACCACTGGTAGTCAGATGGCAAATTTAGCTCTTTGATATACACAAGAGCTCAGCAAGACGCACATAGATTGTTATAGCTGAAGCAGTTCGACTTTGCTATCAATTCAGTTTCACTTAAAAGTGACTTCATAATAATGATTTTTTTAATTTTATGCATAGAATGAAGTAAGTATAAGTTGTTATATGATGCAACTGATTAATATTTAGGTTCTCATCATGATGGGGATAAAACCAATTTCGAATTTCGCTACCTATGCTGTTGGCTGAGCCACTCAATTACCCTACATACAAATATGCAACTGTGACTGCCAGCCGAGGCAATCAAAAGCAGTACCAACTCTGCCAACAGGGATTAACACCAATTTTGCTATGCTGTTAGTCGAATCGTCAACCACGAGCCTCTTTGCACGGTAACTGCTTTATATAGGTTAGCAAATATGTCTGGCTCCCGTGATCATAACTTACATGTTAATTTGTGATCTACGTGATCTGTTTATGCAGTTCCCGGCCATCAAATACATTACAAACTATTAACAATGTGACAATTTAAGGTTGATAGAAAGTGACATACTTTATAACGCATACAACATTCTGTCATCAGTCTGTTCAGAGTTTTATTTTTCATTATGTTGTTACAAATATTTAACTGGTCAGGTAATTTTGCAAACCCCATGGTTTTATTCCCACTTGTTGTACTATCAAGGACTAAAGGTGTTACGAATTACAAATTTCAGTCAGACAACTTTTCAATATGTAAGCAACTAAAATTATTGTTTTGATATTGCCAAAATGCTGTATTCTCTAACAGTATTTAACATATTTGGACAAAGATGATAAGATAAGCAGTAAGGTATCATAAATAAGCAGTTTTCAACCATATTTATTGCTAAAAGGTAAACAATATGGTAATACAAGTCACAGAGATCAAATGCAGTAGGTTATTTAGGTTAACCCTTCCTTGACATGTATAGGTATGCACCATTTCTATTGTTTGATTATTTGCTCTTTAGAAATACTGTATTACTAGTTAAGGATATCGGAAATGAAGAATCCATAAACTCGCAATGAATACGTTGTATACGTTACTTGTTCGGTCTTTCTTTTCTTTTTTTTCTCAATATTATGCTGCAAAGCATAACTACAGTGTAGGCGAATACATTCTGACGGAGAACAACTAAGATTTGCTCATAAATATCTGAATAGCGATGACAAACATTAATATATTCTGTCATTTTCATTTGCCATTTCATTATGTGTGCAGAGCTACTGAAAAACTGTCTCTGGAAAAAAAAAAACATTTTTGTCCAACTAAACGTATCTTAATGTTCTTTGGTGACTAGATGCTTTAATAGATGGTTGAATGTAGTTAGATTCTTTAAGAAATGATTGAATGTAGTTAGACTTTAAAGAGAAAGAAACAAAAGCATAGAAATATAGATCATCTTAAACATAGCATTTATAGATTGCTACAGTATGCTAGTAAACTGCCAGTGTCTCTTTTCTGTATTAAATGTTTCTGATACTATTCTCCAAACTCCTGGTTGACACATTATTGTTAGTTACATAAATGAACTAAATAAAGCAATGTATTGACACTACCATTAATTATTTTCAAAAAATTGTTTCTTAACCGTAACTCAGCAATGTTGTTTCCCTTGGTAACGTAAAATATACGATAGTCTTACAAAAGTAAGTATACCCTGCCAGCAAATATCTTCATTAGCTTTGATGCAGAACTGTATTTGGCCTAAGTTTTCAAACTTCAGGTTTACTGTCCTGCTTTATAGTTTTTTCAGTGTGCACGTAAAAACTTTACCAAATCCTGTCAATAATCAAGGTGGTACTCCATTTTGCATTGTTAATTACGGAGGAGCGGCTGTAGCGTAGTGGATAACACTCCAGACTACCAATCCAGGGGTCGCAAGTTCGATTCCCCGCTTCTCCGGTCTTTCGGATGAGACTTTAAATCGAGGTCCCGTCTCCATGTGACCTCCTTGTTGACGGGACATTAAACCCGAGTTCACTCACTCACTCACTGTTAATTACGGATTATTTTATAATTTTATACTAAACACGTCAAAAGCGCTTAGCTTTTAATGTTATCAAACTGATTTTATATCATTTCATTCGAGCCCTATATGCAAAATCTATGCTGGCTTAGCTGCGGCTTTATCTTTTCTGATGTGGTATTTTGTTTGGGTTTTTTTTTATTTTTTTTTCTTCTTTATTTTCTGAGTTGTATATAACAAAATTTCACGTATGTTACTGTCTGTAGCACTCAAATGTACAAATTGTAAAAGAAACAAGCTGGGCAATGCCATTATGAAATACTTTTATTTTTGATGTAATAACAAAGTAAACAGCAAAAAAAAAACGTTTTACATGTGCAGAATATGCCAATGCCCTTAACATTACAATTTGAAGTATACTATGTTTAATCACGTATAAAGCACACCTCATGAACCCTAAAAGTAATAACTGAGAGAAGTGTTGCTAGGCCCAAGTACACAATATATCATAAAAGCACCAATACTTATATGTGTTATTGTTTTTTATGTGACAAAGGGAAAAACCTGATTAAAGGTATTGTAATGAAATATTTTAAATGTTAATGTTATTTACGTTACTACTAGTAATAGCTTATCATAGAAAATAAACCAGAATGCATTTTTTCTTCAGTATTAAAAGATTCTTTTATGAAGAAACTGCAACCAACGAAAATAAAATGATTCTATCGTCAAATTGTATGAGTTTAACAAAAATAGCCCTCGGTAACGTATATAATCGATCATTATGGCCAACTAAAATGCGTTCAAAATATTGTGGAACTGTTCCTTGCTGTTTAGATAGGCTGGCATATTCAATATTACCTTTTACTGTTGTTTTTTAATTCATACAGTGTAGTTCAAACACTTGAATTATGCAGAGAGTGATAATTGTAATATGGAAATTTATAAGGGGGTACTGTGTTCAACATCCTATTTCTCCCAAAGTATACAAGATAGGATAATAATTTTGCAGATCTGAAAAGACAAATAAATTGTCTCTAATACAGTGCAAACATATGGTCTAATATTAAAGAAATAACTTACAAAAAGAAAGTATTTTGGATGGAAATAGCAATTTTAATGGAGTGTTAAGACAAATGTCACGTATATTACACCATGTAGGCTAAAGTGACCTTTCAAACATCCTAACTTTTAGCTACTGGATTGTTCTATTAGACTCTACTATAATTTTGAACATAGGAAAGTGACTTCTATTTTTTTTATAAGTTTTGATAATTTTTATTTAATGTTTATTTTTTTAATGGGTAACGTTTGTAACAGGCTGTTACAGCTTAACGCCCCGCTCGCCAGAGGGCTAACATGTTGCAAAATACTTCTTAGATGCTGGGCTTTAAGTAAAGTATGGTCTACAAAACTCCCCCTAGGGGGGGGGAGGTAAACCATATTTGGCTCATGGCCTAATTGTTCCCATCAAAACAAAAAATCTCTTTTAGACTGTGGATAAGTACCAAAAGTATTCTATCTGTCAGTTTGGAGGGCTGACATGTCGGCGGAATTGCTGATTATATCGAAAAACCGCAGGTAGTTAATGTACCCCGTTCAGCACCCCATATGCAATAACCCGGAAGTCACGTGATTATTTATGACACCGCAAACTTCAAAATGTGCTTTTATAAACTGCCACATGCCGAGCTTTATAAACATAATGGACGGGTCACACTTTGGCCGTTTTAGTGCCCACGACCGATCCTTATAAAATTTATGTTTATAAAAGTTTGGCATTTGGCAGTTTATACAAGCACATTTTTGAGTTTGCGGCTTCAAAAATAATCACGTGACTTCCGGGTTATTGCATATGAGGTGCTGAACGGGGTACACTAGCTACCTGCGGTGTTTCGATATAATCAGCAATTCTCCTGACATATCAGCCCTCCAAACTGACAGATATAATACTTTTGGTTCTTATCCACAGTCTGAAAGAAATAATTGCGCTCAAACCATCTAGTAAGGAGAAATTTTATTTGATTTTTTACGAAACCTCTGAACAGTAGATTTTACAATTGTTTATTAACGCAATAATAAGCATGTGCAGTGTTTGCTTTTGTGAAAATAATGAAACAAATGAACAGGAAGTCGATTATAACCGACCAATATTGTTAAACAAATGTATTCTTGGCGAAACGCGTTTGCACGCTTGTGTTCTGGCAAATGCGTGAAAAGGTCATCAACCTTTCTCTTTTCTTAAACATGATTCACTACTAGTATTTATTCACATAGTGAAAGCTTCATCATATCAAATATTAATCACGTATTAAATATTACGCATTTATGGATGCTACACGGGTACAGATGTTTAAAATATTAGACAAAATCAGTGAACCAAGAAATATAGGTCACAGTGACCTACACGTAGTACCAAATGAGCGCAGCGCTGAAGTGACATACTATCCCAAGTCCGTTGAAGATTCAATTAAATATTATTCCCAAATAAAACATTAATGCAATGGATCATGAAATACAAGTCACAATGACCTACATAGTATGACGTCATTTGCAAAGTCCGACTGAACCATTGTCTTTAGTATGATGCATAAATAATGTTGGTTATATAAGGAAAAGAACAGTGAACTTTTCAATATATGTCACAGTAACCTACAAATAGTATCAGGATTTTTTGCATCGTTTGACTGACCAACTATTTGTAATTATGTTGCGAATCCAAAAACCGTGTTGAGATATAAGTGAAAATCCTGGTCCATGCATAAAGTTCAAGGACTCAGTGTGCATGGATGCTTTGCAGTTCCTACATTTTAAGTATTTGATCTGATCAAATATCAGCACTCCTACACAAAACATATCAAAAGAGGTAAGGAAAAAGCTCATCCAAGTAATTTTTCATACAAAGTTAGTGGACCAAAGTTCAAGGTCATAGAATTTTACAATGCATCAGCTTCAGGCAGAGATACATCATCTGACCATGTTGCAACATTATAACATCAGACGTTATATATATCACAGCATGATGATGGAGGACATTCAGACTAACGCCTTACATACGCACATAACGCCATACGTATAGGCATGTCCATGCCCAGGGCTGAACCCCATCCTCCCCCCACCCACCCACACGGAATCCTTGGTTGGGGCATTAGGAACACATACTACATAAATGAACACTTTGAAAAAATGTGTTGTGTCGAATAATTCCTCTATTTTCTATCAATTACAAAATATGCTGATGCGAATTCGATATCAATCCTTTAATCCTAGTGTTGGACACATGAAAATTTACCCAAAAAGTTTATTTTTCGTTTACTCCTACCCTCGTAACCACTGTAATATAACCCGATCATGAAGAATATGAATATGAGGGATAATTATGTATAAAAATTGGAGTGGTTACGAGGGTAGGATGAAGAGAAATTTGGATGCATAGTGGACCTTGGTAGTTCAAATTCCCATAGGCTCAATGTTAAATGTTGCAGACAGTACATGTATTCAACCGCAAAATTAATCTAAAAGGCATTAAAATACGGGAAAATAAAATCGTACAGAATAAACTAGAAAAATATAGCTAACATTTCTGCATGTTTTTGTGATTATCTGCCTACCTTCGAAAATCGGCCTTTTCAGTGGGCACATTGCAATAGTAAAGTGTAACTCGTTCTTTCATCAGGAACGGTCGTGGGCACAAAAACGGCCAAAGTGTAACCCGTCCTTTTGTCTTAAACAGTTATGAAAATGTGGCAGTAATACCATGGGATCTTCATAACATGCCATATCCTGTAGTGTACATAAGCATCTGAGAAGCATTCAGTGTGTTTCCTGCATCCTCTCTTGAGTACGTCATGACAACTTTCAAAAGCAGAATGCTGATTCAGCATTAAACAGCACTGCTTTTCCACTGATTTTGAGTCATTTGAATGTGTGGCTGTGCCTACCGAGCCCTGTCAAAATACAATATAATGTTTATGTAACAGTTTTGAGCATGACCTTCTTACTGGCAATGGTTATCAACTGTTCTGTAAATTAAGTATCATCTTGAATACCACACTGTATCTATGTTAGATTCTAACATTTCAGGAAGTGTCTGATTTTGATTTGATCCAGCTTGGGTTCTCACCAATCTATTTTAAATATTTGTTAGTTGACATATCCACATTCTGTATTTCACACTGGTTGTCCTAGAAGTTGATTATCAGGTACTTCCCTTCTCAGTTACAGACAGATGGCTGGCCAAATATCAAACTTCAGGCCCACTGATAA
Organism: Ctena decussata; assembly: GCA_963989385.1. Taxonomy (NCBI): domain Eukaryota; kingdom Metazoa; phylum Mollusca; class Bivalvia; order Lucinida; family Lucinidae; genus Ctena; species Ctena decussata. Next base: position 79,464,738 of record OZ022510.1, on the reverse strand, counting down.
ATAAATAAAATAAAGATGCTTGAATACTGGTGTATCAACTGTTTAACCTTGATATTTTTAAGTGTCATGCCACTGTAACTTTGTACCATTTCTTTCTTTGAGTCAGTTTACTACGGTCTCCACTCTCATTAGGAACAAATTCCAAAACTGACATATCACTGGCCCAAGATGTGTAAAATGTTTCATTAATTTGACTTGACAGTACTTGGAGATATCATTGGTTTAGATAGCAAACCTGTTATAGAAAGTGGCAATCTCAGAAAAGTCAATATGATGCTTCAACAACTGGATGTATTGTAAAGTTTGAGGCACTTAAAGATAAATGGAATTTTTTTTATCTTAAGGTGTCCCCAAATTTAGGCACATTACGGTTATTACTTAACAAATGATTCTGAAAAATCATACCTACAAGAAATGAAAAAGTTTACAGTACAAGAAATTAAAAAGTTTACCGCAGATATGAAAAAAAATAGTTTCGGTTTCAATGAAAACATAATGCATAGCTACTCTTCCTTAATGAAAATTCTGCAGGAAGGTATGTGTTCTGCCTATGTGCTCACTGTCATGAGAGCTAAATCAGACAGCTGCAATAAAGTTCAAGATGCCACTGTCACCACTTGAAAAGTATTACCTGTATCTCACTTTCTAGTATTTGCAGACATGACACAGAAGACTATGTCTTGAAATATTGTATTACAGTACAAGAGAAAATGCACAACACAGAAGGAAATTAACATGCACAGCAATTCTGGTATGAAGTGTGGATACTAATATGCGCTTAAATGCCCTACAACACTATGTAACTAAATATTTTTATTTAAATTATTAACACATCTTTAGCATATCTTCACCCGAGAAGTTATTTATGACAATATTAATTAAAATAATTTCAAATTTTTGGCTTCCTGGCCTAAATGCTGAAATCAAACTACATGTTTCACAGCTGCACCCCCATCACACTTTGAAAACAATTTTACAATGTTGTGCTATTGACATTGGGATGTCACTTTCTGCTAAACGCCACATTTTTTTCTCATACACTAAGCAAAGTTATGTCATTTCCTACAAGAAACACCATGAGACAAAATCCAACATTCCAATTTCATTCAATATGCTCCCTTATATCAATAACCCTCATTTAGAGACAAAGCCATGAAAATTTATTTAATGAAACCATACCAGAATTTAAAAAGCAGAAGGTCTTTCATTTATACTCACTATTTGGATTTTAATTACAAAGCAACCAGTGCAGAGCAAGATTATACTGGTCCTTGCTGTATCTGCAATGCTTGCCAATTTCTATAATCTATCTTCAAGGAGGACATATGTATTGTCAAATTCAAACATTACAAATACATAAGTGAGGTGGGTACACCTCCATGCGTGCTGCCATTCACACTAAGGGAAACCACTTTTGTGACTTCTTGTTTGCTTCCGATGTCGAACTCATACAAAATTAGGGTTTACATCTAAAAGAGAGAATCTGCCCAAAGTGGAGGAAATTCTTCTCTAAAACCCCTATTGAGAAGTAAGACAAGATAGAAAAAGGCAGAGTTGCTTTCCTTGAAATGTATCCAAAAATCTGTAAAAAAAAATACTAAAGATTGGGACTCCCAAAACAATAATCATAACTGTCCCAAAAATATGGAACAGTTAGCTTTGCAATTAATACAGTAACAGGTATGAAAGTTGCAGAGGGAATGGCAAGCAGTGTAGACTCTGACCAGACTTCAGGTTTATAATGTTGGCTCAGTTCAAGCTATCCAAATATTTAAGATTTTTACAGTACAGTTTATTCTGCAATGTGTAAAACACTAATATTTTTACTCTGAAATCACTAACTTAACTTATTGTGAGACTGACAATTCATCTAACAAAACTCTGATTAAGACCTGCGAACTCCAAGTTACCCCCATCACTACCAACCCAGCTCTGCAGGGGTACACATTAGATGCTCCTGTAGATAAGGATGGTGGCACATCTCTAAAACTACAGAGTGTCTAAAAAACATGGACCTTATTTGAAATAGCTGTAACTCATTTATTTATGAAGGAAACTTTGCAAAATCTTGCATGGATGTAACAACATGTTACTGAATAAGATTCTTCATCAAAAAGTACTTCAACCGAAAGTGACGTCGTGATGACGTCATAAAGTATAAATGACATCATTTTTCTCATCTGCATTGCTGGAAACATAAAATGGCATTAAGCAAAAAAGAATGATTTCAGAGCGCTCTCGGGTCTACATTCTTAGAAAACAAGGGTCAAAAAATCTCAAATAGTGATAGAAAATCTAAGAAAAATAAAACGCAGGGGAAATTGGCTGTTATGTTGTGGTTAGAACTGGGTGGTAGAATAGGCTGTTCATGATAAAGCCAGAAAGTTAGCAAGAAAAGGGAAAAGGCAGGCCCATAAAGGCAGTATCATCAAAGATCATTAAAGAACTGAAACTGGCAAAAAACTGATAAGCAGCTTGTTTCGTTTTAGTGTCCTACTAATTTTTAATAGCTAAACGACTTCAAAGCTATAATTTGACCATTTTAGTTGATTTTTTATTATAAATCTGAAGATAATTTTGTATTGACCTGCAATCTTGCTTTAAAGCTTTAAAAAGGTCATTTGAATACAATTTTCTTTGCATTATTCAAGATATCCATTATCTGAGATAATGTAAATCCTTCTCTCCTTAGAATGTAAGCTTTAGAACGCTCTAAGTTTGAATATGTTTCACTTGATAACAGTATGCAGTTTCAACAGCGAAGTCAAAATAGAAATGACGCAATAACTGTCAACTTAAAAAATTATGACGTCACTTCCTGTAATCAAGGCCACCTGTTAATAAACATCATAAATGCAAAGGAGCATCAAAGTGCTACTATCGCTTTGGAAAGTTTCCTCGATAAATAAAGGAGTTACAGCAATTTTAAAAAAGGTCCATGTTTTTTAGACACCTTGTATGATGTCACAGGGACGAGGCCTAGCACACACAGGCAACTTTAAAGAAGTACTAAAACAGCAGACTGTCAGGTAACTTGGTTAAGAACATAATACCAATCTGCAAGGGCATACATTGTCTTTCCCTACAGATACAGGATACATGTATATATCACTTCCACCACTATACTAGCCAATGGTCCAGACCTTGCTTTATCAAAATAGCAAGCCTGGACCCACCTTTGCATATGATGGCAAATAACAGAATTTTGTTTGGTGGCCACCCATCCTTGCTATAACCACCAGCAATACCAACCCCTGCCTGCAGGTTGGTATTGCTAATTACCTTGTGGGTGAATTTTATGTGTTTTTTCAGATGTACCTATTCATCCAGTGCACAATAAACCAGTTTGTGGTCACTCCAGTAAGCCTCAATAACATCACTGGATGCTGGATAGTTTGTGAAAATAAGATCTATCACCGATCCAGAATAGTAGTTGACTGATTGTTGTGCTGCTCACATTTAAATTGTTTCATCATGAAAGCTACAAATGTTGAAGTGTTGGCATTTGAATGTATGTTAAAATCACCCATTATTACCAATTTGGTATGCATATCTACCATTTGCACACTTTTAGGAAATTTGTAGAAGTATACAACTTGGAAACATCCCTTAACACTGCTGTACATGCTAGCCAACATGAATTCGCATATGTCAGAATGGATTTTTTTCTATTCTCTGAATTTCAAAATAATCCTTGATGTACAAAGCAAGCCCATGGTATGGACTGTTCCCAGAACCAATTTCTGCTTCATCAAATCTCAAAAGTTTGAAATTCTTCAGAGCAAAATGACTACTATCATCTCTTGCACACAGCCTGGATTCTGCAAACCCAGTCACATCTGCTGACAAAACATTTGGCTCAAATTCAATGTCTTTAAAGTGCTAATGTAAGGACCTTGCATTATTAAATGAAATTTTGATCTTGTGTGAATCAACTTTATGTAATGGAACATAACACAATTCAAGAGGTGCTTCTGTTTTTAACCGCTGCATCTCAATTTTCACTTGTTCATCCACTGCCATGGCAGTTTCATGCAAATTCAAAATATAGAAATTCTCTAGTTTTCTGACTCTACTAAGAGCAACATAGTGAATATGAGGTTGCTTCCTAAGTCTCGTTTGAGGCAGGTCTACTACAATTTCATCTACTGTAGACCCCTGAGCTTTATGAATAGTTTTACCTGCTGATGGTTTCAAAGGAAATTGAATTCTTTGACATGTTTTGAAGTTGTAGATAAATGTTCCTTCTATATCAAATATTGGAGTCCCTGCTTTATCTATGTTTGTACTGTACAAACCCTATTAGAAAATTTCTCACGAGTTGACTGGCCAATTTGAGAATCTTCAAATAAAACCCATATAATACTGGGACGATTTGTGCCTTCCATTTTGTACTCAATGAATTTGACAACACACGTAGACCCATTTGTCAAACCATCCTCTACATTGACTGTTATATCATCAATCATCCCAACTGCTACTGTTAACAGCTTTTGCAAATTAGCAGTTTTGTTCGAGTCATCTGAAAGTGCTTCAATTAGTGTCCTGCTTTTTTTAAAGGAAATATTCGCAGAAACAACTGTATCATGACATGGGAAAACAACTTTTTCTTCTGATAATCTATTCAAATAATTCTCATTGTAGCTATCTACAAACTTTTTTCAGTGAATAAATTAGGAGCCTCCTTCGGTTAATTCGTCATATTGGGGTTGACAGTATGTTTCTTCAGTTCATTTTTGTCATCTTCTGTCAGCTCATTCTGTCGAAGCCGATTTAGCATCTGAGCAAAGTCAACATCATCTTTTTGTCGCATAATATCATCAAGTTCATACAATTTAAAATAATCCTTCCATAAATTATATGCTAGAGCTGAAGCACCCTTTGATGGGTCACTGAATATCCACTTGTCACATACTTGCATAAGCTGGTACAAATCTCCCACAGCAATGATGCTTAAACCACCAAAACTGACTTTTGTTCCATTGAGCTGTTGCAAACGTGTATCTAGAAAGGTCAGTGTGTTTGTTCCTACCATAGAGATTTCGTCTATAATAATCACTTTCAAATGTCTATATTTCACTCTGAATGTGTTCAATTCTTCTGCTGACAAAAGGTTACTACCTTGTTTGAACCTCTTTAAGAAAGCAGAGGGAATGGTGACACCATTAATATTATATGCAGCTTTGCCAGTGTACGCACAAAGAAGAACTCTAATATCATCAGGATGTTCTCCTTCTCTCAAGTTAAGAAATCTGTACAGACTCTGATACAGTGCTTTGATGAGCACAGATTTGCCAACCCCAGCTCCACCTAACAAGAAAGCGTACAGTGGTTCTTACATGCAGTTCATCCAATATAATACATGATTAAAAAACTATCTTTGTCTCAAATTTAAACTAAGAAACTTTAAGTATTTTTCATCAGGTAACATGACTCCATTTATTCCTACAGATGGCACTGAACAAGCAGCCTGTATCTCTATACCAATATCATACTGTCGATGTTCTACTACTCTATCTGGATTAAAATATACATAGTTTTCAGCGTCTCTTTCACCTTCCTTTGCTTCTCTGATTTCATGTTCTGCATTTGGTGCTATCTCATCATAAGCATCTTCCTCTTCTGCCATTTGCCTTGCAAGCTCAAGTTCTTTAATATGATGTTCATACTGGCTGCGTTTAGATTCAAGAGTGGCTTTCAAGAAATTGTAATGAGCTTCATATGTTTCAAAGGAACCTAACAAATCTTTTGCTGCGTTTCTCCAGGGCAAAATGAGCATAAGTCGTTCTCTGTAGTAATTTTCTGGGTCTTTCATTATATCGTACCTCATATAACGTATTATTCTAGGAACTCTCCTACGTTTATACTTTGTCCCATTCTTTGCTACATATAACAGATCTGATCCATGTTATTCCGATTCAACACTCTCATTATTATCATCTTCATCATTTTCATCACTCGAATCATATGAATTACCATCATCTTCATTTCTGTCTTCAGTCATGTCAGGTCCTGGGTTCGAAACCCGGTCTGACCACATACTTTCGTTTCTCCTTCCGCTGATTCAAGAAGGGCAGTTGTCAGTTACTGGTGAAAGTATGTGCACTTAGTACTGGTTAACCGCTTAGGAGGTCTAAGCCTGCCCAGGAATAGTGTGGTTAGGTTAACTGACCGTCCCGACATGACCTTAGCTGTTTACCGTGGACGTTAAGCATCAAATCAACCAATCAGTCATGTCAGGTAAGCTATTCCCTTTAGGATAAACAATAACAACTGTAGAGACATAATCTGCCAAACAGAATTTCTGAAGTTGTCTAGGTCGTTTTGCGTACCTCTGAATTATATTGTCTGCTTCTATGTCAGTAGATTCAGCAGGAAGTTCATCAAGCACAGATTTGGATTTCAGTAAAAATACTCTTTCCTCTGGGATGGAGGTATTGATGAAAACAATCTCCCTTGTAGCTTTTGTAAGAGGAATCTGCAAAGCAAGGTATACTGCTTCTTGTGCACTCACTTCAACACAGTTTGAAAACACATTTCCAATATGTCTTACTTGTTTCTTTATATCAAAATTTCCTTTTCGAGTTTCTCTTGCTGCTGCATCAAGCTGTGCGCTCGTGCCTCTTTGAGATTTGCTTATATAGCCAACAACATATGCTGCACAACCATATGGTTCAAGAACCATCTGAATATCAAGATTTGCCTTCCAACCAAGAAGAACTGTTTTGTTGAACAAATTAGTTCTCATCTCATTTGGATTCCGCCTGAGGAAAATTTTTGGAGCATTGAGTGAACTTCTTATACACTTGATGTGACTTTCAAAGTCTATCTTGGCAACTTGCTCCAAAAAATCATCAAATCCAATTTCAGAGACATCTTTGTACTCATTCATTGATTTCTGAAGTTCTGAGTGTTTCTTTTTATAGTTTTCAATTTCTTCATCCAAAGGATGCAATAACATTGTTCTTGGAAGAGGAGGCAAAGGAAAGCCAAATCTACATATTGCCTTTCTTTCGTTTCTGCATGACTTTGAATGTTTATGTGACTGAAGTTCAACAAGCTCCCCAATTTCTTTACTGCATGTAAGGTAATTATCAACAAACTGAATTATTTCTTCGTCCTTGTTTTTTTTTTCAGTTTAGGCGCATTTTCAATCCAAATAAGAATGTGGATATGAGGAGAACCACGTTGCTGAAATTCCACTCTGTAGAAGAAATCTATCACTTTCCCAATATGTTCAAATTCACTTTTAAGGACAGTGTTCAAGAATTCTTGTACCCTGTGATCAAAATATCTTGAACAAGTTACTGGGTCTTTCTGAACAAGTCTTGTTTTCTCTTGCCAAGTTAAAGCCTCAACACCCTTGTCTGAATAGTGAATTTCATCAATCAGTTTTGTTAACATCTTCAGAAGATCATTTCATCTAGTATCAGCAGCTGACAAAGATATAAACCTAGTAGGTAAAGACAGTTGCCTAAACATTGCAAATATGTCTTTCTTCCCTTTTTCTAAATATGCTGGAGAATTTCTTAGCTGGCGAAATATACAATAACCTTCATCAAGTTTCACAAGTCTCTCCAAATAGGCTGGATCTCTTGCCTCTGCTGCTGTAATGTTCTTGCCTTTATTTTTACATCTTCTTACAGCTAAGTTAACTTTGTCACTTAGGGCGCGTTTACACGAACAAAGTTTCTATGTCACAGAAACTTTAACAAAGAAAGTATGATAAACATGTTGCGTTTACACGCAGCAAATTATTTGTTAAAGATAATGTGCCATAGAATCTTTGTCACATAAACTTTGGCAATGAAATATTTGCCGCAGTGTTCACACGACCAAATATTATTCGTCAAAGTTACCTGCAGCAATGAAACAAAATCTTTGTCACATTTTCCACGCTTATGGCAAAGTTCATTGTTACATAATCTTTAGCAAAGTTCTCCGTTTACACGGACAAATTTAATTTATCGAAGTAACTTTACCATATATATTTGTCAAAGAAACATTGTCATATTTTGGCATTTACACGAGCAAATTTTTCTGTGACAAACCTACTTTGTCATAGAAACTTTGCTCGTGTAAACGCGCCCTTATTTGTTTCATTTGAAGCTTTTTATGCTTGAAGATATTGTTTGGAACAGACTGAGCAGCTCTTCTATCAATGCTTCGTAGCTCCCATTTAATAATGTCACTGTAATGAACTAAAGTTGTTCTCCCAGTCTTATCAGGACGTCTCTGATCACAAAAGATAGTAGGGAAACATAAATAGTCTGCATCTGTATCTTGATACAAACTAAGGGAATGTCGTCCTTCTCCAGGGGCAAAGGTCAACACTTGATCGAATTTATTTTCAATATTAGCATCATCCACCAAGGTATCAACATTTCCAACATGCTCATTACAATCTACCTCACTGAATCCATCTGATTCATATCCATCACCCTTTTTCTCTAATTTTAGGTACCAAAGGAACAGTTTTATCTTCGTCCATCATTGAATCATTTATGTCCGTATCAGGATTTGTATTTTGCACTGACATTTCCAGAAACTCTTTTACTGTTTCCTCTGCACTTTCAGTTACTGACTGGAACCAGCTGTTATCAACTGCAATACCTGAATTTTTATATATATCACTATTAGTCAGAAGCCAGTGTAATGCTGTCAGAACTTTCATTAGTCTTACATTTTCTTTGAAATCTATTTTCTTATACGACAGTTTTTTCTTCAACTGGATGGCAATTGTAAAATTTTCATCCATAGGTCTTGGAAGAGAGTTCACAGTGGGCTGAATATCAACGGGTACATTGATTACATTTCCTTTAAGTGAATACTGACAGTTCTCTAATTTGCATAAAGGGAATACGCAGTGCTTTTAATCTTTCTTCAAGCTGGTGCAAATCTAACTCTGAAGGTGTGGTTGGCCATTTCATTCCATTGGCAACTAACAGTTTGGGAACTTTACCAGCTTTTAATGCTGACAAACAAGTGTGACTTATCCACTCTTCACTATCAACTGATTTCAGTTTGGTGCAATAATTCATACTGCACTTCATAATGTTAGTGTTTTTTAGCATTGATACACTTTTTCGAAACCATGTTTGGTGACAACAAGTACAAACAAACAGAGGTCCTACTGCAATATTTTCATGAAATTGTTTAAGACATTCTGCTACACTTTCATGTCTTTTTCTATCATATACTTCACATGGATCAATTTCATGTGACTTTCTTCAGCAATTTTACGCCTTTTGTTTTCCATGTTCAGCTCACGTGTATCTTCCAATTTTCTTTTCCCTTGCCTACGCTGCTGTTGGGCGATTCTTTCACATTCCAAAATGAAATGTTTTTGCCTTTGCCTCCGCTTACTAGCTAGCTGATATATCTTCTCTTTTTCTTTAAAATCTGGGTCCTGTCTGTATGCCTGCTTCTGTACAAATTCTTTCACTGATATACCTGGCTTTTTTCTTGCAGGCTGCTTTGATGCAAGCTGATATACCCTTTCATTTTCTTTAAATTCTTGGTTTTGTCTGGCTGACTGCTTCTTGGCACATTCTTTTGCTAATACATCTGTCTTCTTTCTAGCAGACTGCTTTCATGCAAGCTGATTTACCCTTTCTTTTTCTGTAAAGGCTGGCTTTTTTCTAGCAGACTGCTTTGATGCAAGCTGATTTACCTTTTCTTTTTCTTTAAAATCTAGCTTCTTTCTAGCAGACTGTTTTGATGTAAGCTGATTTACTCTTTCTTTTTCTTTAACAGCTGCTTTCTTTCTGGCACACTGTTTCGATGCAAGCTGATTTACCCTTTCTATTTCTTTAAGAGCTAGATTCTTTCTCGCAGACTGCTTTGATGCAAGCTGATTTACCCTTTCCTTTTCTTTAAAAGCTGGCTTCTTTCTAGCAGACTGTTTTGAGGCAAGCTGATATATTTTTTTCTTTTTCTTTAAACGCTGACTTACTTCTTTGTTTCCTTTTAAATACAGCGGTGTACTCGGTACGTTTTTTCTTCCTTTTTTCACATGTTTTCTTAGGCATACTCATTTCAACATAAATATTTTGTGTTTTCTTTTGCTGTCTGATATTCTGATCCTCAAAATAATTGTCGAGAAGATTTTCTGAAGAATCGGTAACTCTGTATTTATGATCACTTATACTTATTGTTTCAGGTAATAAATCAAACTGCATACTCCTACAAGATGGCCCTAAATTGCTTGACTGAGCTAGAGGTAGCGTTTGAGAAGAAACCACACTGTCAATCTCATCTATGCCAACAAGAGAATTTTCTGTAAATGTCATAGCAAGTTGCAGCAACTCATACTGTGTTGTCATGTTTATTTGCATGCTATCATATGATGCTTTCATGAAAGTGATCAAATCATCTAAACATCTAAATCGTATTAAAACTGAATATCCATCGTATGATGAAAGACCAGTTTGAGCACGAGAATGTGAATCAAAAAAGTGTACATGCCATCTTTTTTGTATACTGCAGAACATATTGCACTAATCATGACCAGAACATATGAAGAGGATTGAAATGCTGTGTACATTGACTGGTGAAGAGTTGGAGATGATGTATTAACAAATTGCTGTACTGCAATGCCCGAAACAACATCTGACCTTATGATATGTATATCTCTTTTGAAGACATTTACATTTTCTGGAATTTCATCAAACGTTAACAATCTACTGGTGTATTTCTGTTCAGCTTTCAATGAAGATTTTTTGGTATAAAATATCTCCTTCAATAAGTATTTGATCTACCTCAGTACTTGAAAAAGTATTTGAAAACTGAGCATGAATTAGGGCACAAAGAGCATTTGAAACACATTGACTTCCCCGAGACTCTACACTGAATCTGTCACTTCCTTGATTGATTGATTGATTGATTGTTTGTTTGATTGATTGATTGATTGATTTAATGTTTAACCTCCACGGTAAACAGCTATGGCCATGTCGGGACGGTCAGTTAACCTAACCACACTATTCCTGGGCAGGCCTGAGTTGCCATCTATATGGGAAAGAGCTGCTGACTCGGCTTATCACTTGTTATTTATTGTTTGTTGGGATGTCTTTGTCAATCTTTCCCTTTGATGTTGGGGATAGGGTTTGGGATCTGATTCAGTCAGTTCCTGAAGTGTAGTCACTCTTTAAATTAGACCTTCTTAGCGGTTAACCAGTACTAATTAAAATCTTAAAAAGTTCCTTCAAGAGCAGAGAATACATACAGAAGTAGGAACATGGGCCAGACTACGTAGTTTCGGCTAATAAAGCCTCGTCAGTGACCCAGACAATATCTGGTGACGAAACCAGAAAAAAAGCATACTGTTATTTCTTAATAAGTGCACATACTTTAGCCAGTAACTGACAACTGCCCTTCTTGAATCAGCGGAAGGAGAAATAAAAGTATATGGCCAGACCGGGTTTCGAACCCAGGACCTCTGACTGATGAGTCAGGTGCCCTACCGGTTGGGCTATGCGGCCCGGCACACTTCCTTGATGAAATGAGGCACAGAAAAATGACTCTGAATGAAATGGTTTTAAGCTCTGAAAACAATGACTGCAAGACCTGGGCAAAATACTATCAGTCACCGGTTTGGCAATACATGTGTTTTTAATACTGTCTAACTCGAACGATGTCAAAACTGACATTTGCTGAAAAGGTTGGCTCCCATTATCATATTCAGTCAAACAAGGACCCTTAGTTTTAGTCAAAGTATGTGGGATAGTACTGGTATCAGTATTATGATCTGGAATTGGTGTATTTATTTGATAATGTCTCTCTACTTAACTTGCTTTATAGCCTTTGGTCAATTGACAATGATTCATTGATGTGCCTGCACACTGACAGGTCTTGCCTCTATGAGACCCTTGGTCATAACAGACTCGGAAGTCGGCATGACATTAGGAGTCGACTCAGGAGTCAACCCGGTCTGGTAGCTGCAGCTTCTATCCAAAATCGACCTTCGGGCTTCAGACCGTCTCCAGTTCTTCTTTCGGGGCATCCTGTACTATGAATCTACTCTTCTGCAGTAACAGGTAACAACAGTTCACTACTGTTAAGTCTTCCTTCAACTAGCAAAGATATCACATTCACTGTCCAATCTCAGAATATCACACAATCCAATAATATCATACACTTTTATAGTAATTTGTTGAAAAAGAACAGTTCGTATAAAGTTTGATTTGATACCTACAAAAGAAACAGATATTATCAAACTGTACAAGTTATCCATGCCATAGTTTTTGAAGGTCAGATTCTACCCCACTTTATTATTAATTTGTTTAAAAGAACAGCTCATATTAAGCTTGACTTTACTCCAAAAGAATGATCTAACTGTACGAAATTATTTATGCTTGAATTTTTTCAAGATTTATAACATTCATGTTTTTGACCATTTTTGGGTTGGAATTTAATGACAGATTTGGTGCACAAGAGCCATATTTAGTATTTTTACAGAAAAATAACTGACTAAACTTGTCATAATATATTGTTCATGGAAAAATGAAATATGAACTGCAACAATAAAAGTGCAAAATGTATTATGACTATTACTGTTTCTATGATTAGTATTATTATCAAATACATTGTAAGCTGTTACAGTTAAAACAAATTCAACAGAAAAAAGTATTCTGCATGATCAGCAAGTCAATTACATTCCAGGAGGAGGCCCACAGACTGCACTGGTGGAAGTATCATCTCTATTATTCAGCAAAACTAATTTAGAGAATGTTTTAACATTAATATCAGTTGCTGCTGATGTAATAAAGAGAAATTGTTTGAAATAATGTCAGACTCATGCTTAATCTTTACACCAGTGGCACTTTATTACCCGGTACATGTACGCAAAGGTCAAAGAAAGCCTTGACCTCTTTTACGCACTGATATTCATGAACTTATTAAGATGACTCTATAAACCAACATTTAGGCCAAAATCTTCAAGAATTTCCATGAGATCATATGTTCTAGCATTTTCCCATATACAAGCAGCTGAAAGCAAATTTGACATTGCCATAAAAAACGTCAATGTCAACCCAAGGTCATATTTTTAATAATCTTGGTAGTACTCGTGTACCCAATGCTACATACCATGTTGCAAGGCCATCAGTCCACTGGTTCTGGAGAAGAACATTTTTATAGGTTTTCATCATATATGGGCGGGGCAGCCATGTTGGCCATGTGACCTGTATCGTTTGAACATCTTTTCTTTCCCATGAGCCCTGGAGGCTACGTATGAAATTTGGTTACAACTGACCCAGTGGTTTATGAGGAAATTGTTTGAAATTGTCAAAATAGAGATCTGGGTCAAAGGTCACAGAATGACCTTGACCTCTTGAACTCACAGGTCAGCATGTACTCATTAAGATGACTATTTACCAATTTACCAATAGATTGCTACCAATCTAGCATTTTCCCATATTTGACCTTGCTGCAAGAAAGGTCAAGGTCAACCCAAGGTCTTCATTTGAACAATCTTGATAGTCCTCGAGTACCCAATGCTACATACCAAGTTTCAAGGCCATCGGTCAATTGGTTCTGGAGAAGAAGATTTTTTATTTTTTTTACCATATATGGGCATGGCAGCCCTATTGGTCATGTGACCCAGACCATTTAATAAATTTTCATTCTCTCAACCCCTGAAACTTCTATATGAAATGTGATTACAATTGACCTAGTGATTTTTGAGGAGATTGTTTGAAATTGTAAAAATATGAGAGACCTGGGTCAAAGGTCAAAGAATGACCTTAACCTCTTGTACTTACAAATCTTCATGTACTCATTAAAATGACTGTATTTACCAATTTATAGGCCAAAATCTTCAACAGTTTCCAAGAAATCTTATGTTCAAGCGTTTTCCCATATAAAAGCACCAAAGACCAAATTTGAACTTACCGTAAAATAGGTCAAGGTCAACCCAAGGTCATAATTTGAACAATCTTTGTAGTACTTACATACCCGATGCTACAAACCAAGTTTCAAGGCCATTGGCCTATTGGTTCTGGAGAAGAAGATTTTTAAGGTTTTTACCATAAATGGGCATGGCAGCCATGTTGGTCATGTGACCAGGACCGTTTGAACAACTTTTCGTTCCTAAGACCCCGGGAGGCTAAATATGAAATTTGGTTACAATTGGCCCAGCAGTTTCAGAGGAGATGTCATTTGAAATTGTTGACGGACGGACGGACGGACGGACGCCGGACGACGGAGCCTGCCTATCCTATAAGTTCCCCCGGAACTAAACAACCAACCAACCGGTAACCTCTAGGATTACTCTGGTACCAGCTCATGCTGCTACAGTTGTCTATGAACAGTGTGACGTATGCACAAACTACACACCTTTATTGGCTCTAAATGGCATCGGCTAAGGTAATAATATAATTTGTGGACTGGAGCGCACTTTCGCACGTGTATCGACATCATCACCAATGCACTACGGATCGACAACCAAAATTCGACTAAGCGACAAAATGTGTTGCAAAGTTTTATGTTATGGAATGAAACGGATTTTTTAAAAAGCTATAATCATAATTATAACCGTTGTGATAATGAGATAATGATCCTTCTGTCTCCCGCAGCATTTTTGTCTCTATCGCGCTGAGACAGTTATCGATACTGACTCTTCTGTCTCACGTGGCACTCTCTCTCTCTCTCACTCTCTTTGTCGAACTGAGGCGCTAATCGATACTTATCTGTCTCCCACAGCTTTCTCTCTCACTCTCTGTTTCTGACGAACTGATGCGCTCTTCCATGTCACAATCCGTGGGTCTCCCCCAGCTTTCTCTCTCCCTTTTCCTCTCTGTCGCGGGGGTGGTTGGGTGGTGCGAAGGTGCTGCGTGTAACTTCGAGTGCCGGGGCGTTCTACGGATTAGAACAGTAGTAAGGCAAGGGCTTACTGTGCCTGCAGTAGGTGCGGGTGAGGGTTGTTAGGACATTTTTCCTCTCGTCTATCATTGCTCGTTATACCCCCGGTATACGAAGTATATAGGGGGTATATATTTTTTAGTCTTTCCGTTAATATGTTTGTGTGTGTGTTTGTATGTTTGTTAACATTTTTTTCCGTCACAGATTTCTCAGTAACCACTAAAGCTAGGACTTTGAAATTTGGTACAAACGTTGGGTGTGACTAGTTGTACCGTGTAAGAGAGAATCAGCCTTCTCCTGCTTATCAGTCCCTTTGTTTATCCATTTTTTCTTTCTCTCCAATTAATTTCTTGTCACAGATTTCTCAGGAACCGGTATAACTAGGACTTTGAAATTTGGTACAAACGTTGGGTATGACTAGTTGTACCGTGTAAGAGAATATTAGCCTTCTGCTTATCAGTCCTTTTGTTTGTCCATTTTTTCTTTCTCTCCAATTAAGATTTTTCAGGAACCTCTACAGCCAGGACTTTGAAATTTGGTACAAATGTTGGGTATGGCTAGTAGTACTGTGTAAGAAAGAATCAGCCTTCTCCTGCTTATTGTTCCTTTTGTTTTTTCCATTTTTTCTTTCGCTCCTTAGTTTTTGGTCTTTCCGTTAATATGTTTGTGTGTGTGTTTGTATGTATGTTAACATTTTTTCTGTCACAGATTTCTCAGGAACCACTAAAACTAGGACTTTAAAATTTGGTACAAACGTTGGGTATGACTAGTTGTACCGTGTAAGAGAGAATCAGCCTTCTCTTCTTATCAGTCCCTTTGTTTATCTATTTTTTTCTTTCTCTCCAATTAAGTTTTTTTAACAGATTTCTCAGGAACCACTATTGCTAGGACTTTGAAATTTGGTACAAACTTTGGGTTTGACTAGTTGTACCGTGTAAGAGAATATAAGCCTTCTCCTGCTTATCATTCCTTTGTCCATTTTTTCCTCTCTCCAATTACATTTTTGTCACAGATTTCTCAGGAACCTCTACAGCCAGGACTTTGGAGTTTGGTACAAATGTTGGGTATGACTAGTTGTACCGTGTAAGAGAAAATCAGCCTTGTCCTACTTCTCATTCCCTTTGTTTGTCCGTTTTTTCTTTCTCTCCAATTAAATTTTTGTCACAGACTTCTCAGGAACCACTACATTTAGGACTTTGAAATTTGGTACAAACGTTGGGTATGACGAGTTGTACGGTGTAAGAGAGAATCAGCCTTCTCCGGCTTATCAGTACCTTTGTTTGTCCATTTTTTCTTTCTCTCCAATTAATTTTTTGTCACAGGTTTCTCAGGAACCACTACAGCTAGGACTTTGAAATTTGGTACAACGTTGGGTATGACTAGTTGTACCGTGTAAGAGAGAATCAGCCTTCTCCTGCTCATCAGTCCCTTTGTTTGTCATTTTTTCTTTCTCTCCAATTAAATTTTTGTCACAGACTTCTCAGGAACTACTACAGCCAGGACTTTGAAATTTGGTACAAACGTTGGGTATGACTAGTTGTACCGTGTAAGAGAAAAATCAGCCTCCTCCTTCTTATCAGTCCCTTTGTTTGTCCATTTTTTCTTTCTCTCCAATTAAAGTTTTGTCACCGACTTCTCAGGAACCACTACAGCTAGGACTTTGAAATTCTGTACAAACCTTAGGTATGACTAGTTGAACCGTGTAAGAGAGAATCAGCCTCCTCCTCTTATCAGTCCCTTTGTTTGTCCATTTTTTCTTTCTCTCCAATTAAATTTTTTGTCACAGATTTCTCAGGCACTATTACAGCTTGGAATTTGAAATTCGATAAAAATGTTGGGTGTGAATAGCTGTATCATGTAAGAGAGAATCAGTCTCTTCCTGCTTATCATTCTCTTTGTTTGTTCATTTTTTCTTTCTCTCCAATAAAATTTCTGTCAAAGAACCACTTTAGCTTGGATTTTGAAATTTGGTTCAAACGTTGTGTATGACAAGTTGTGCTGTGTAAGAGAGAATCAGCCTCCTCCTGCTGTTCATTTCCTTTGTCCTTTTTTTTCTTTCTCTCTATTTTTTGTCACAGATTTCTCTGTTTTCATGAATTTTGCATACATCTTGAGAATGGCCATACATATTGGTGGAAAGAAAATCAATTTGCTAAGATTTCTTTTGGCCTTCTTTTTTTCCATTTCTCACTCTAATGCAATAAATGGGAAACGTTATGTCAAAAATTTTCAGATTGCTATTTTGTTAGGTTTTCATCTAGCTTTAAACTGATTAGTTGACATCATTTGGTTGCTGCTGCTGACTTTAGGTCAAGGTCGCAGACATAGACGTTTATGTAAACTTACGTTGAAATTTTAATTACATAATTTGCATTTATTTTAATGGAATCTTTTGGTATTTGTTTATAGGCCTTTCACTGGATTTGTAATAGATTGTCCATCTGTCTGTCTGTCTGTTAGTTAACATTTGCTTGTATTAAATGTGTTTCTATTTTGCCGTGGCGCTGGCCGGGGGTATACGTGAGCCCCTGCTCACATCACATGGCTAGTTTCTTTCTCCCTCTCTTTGGTAAACGGCCCGATATAGACCGTGAAATAAGCAAGTTCGGAGTTCCGCATTTCCGGTTGGACTCGACGAGAAAGGTCAAAGGTCAAGTGTGGAAAAATCCGATAGGTCATCATTACGCTTACCTGGTAAATCGATATAAAACACCATTTTCATGATTAAAAATCATTGATATGACTGAAAATTGTTTTCAACTCGGAGAAAATGGATAGTCACACTATTTTCGCAAGACAGAATAGACAGGGAATGTTTAAAAATTGAAATATTAGTCCATATGTTGGTGGGATTGGGATAACAAACAGGACAACAAACAGGAACAGCAAACAGGGTAGACTGTATTGCAAAGTTTGAGTATTACTGGCAGAGTAGCTTGGGAGGGGAGGATGATGGGCCAAGCTGCTATGCCAGACATGCTCAAATATGCAATAGCAAACAGTGTCAATTCAGATGCAAATAATGTAGACTCAGAGAAAGGGGCCCCATACATTTATCTTTAAACTGCAACATGTAACCTTCTTTAGTATCTTTGTGAGTTCAATTTTGCTGCCGCTTTTATTTTATATTTTCAGGCATCTCAAACTACCGATATCTCAAAGAAAATTTGCAGGGACCAGGAAATTTACTTTGAGATATCAGTAGGTTGAAGGTACAGTATTCCCCAAAATAGTGTGAGTATTTTTTTCATTCCTTTGGGCATTGCTGGCATACTATCATTAGTATGAAATATCATTAGTTTTGAGATATCGATGAAAATAAATACATGTGTAAGGTCAGATGGGACAACAAACAGGAACAGCAAACAGGGTAGACTGTATTGCAAGTTTGAGTATTACTGGCAGAGTAGATTGGGAGGGGAGGATGATGGGCCAAGCTGCTATGCCAGACATGCTCAAATATGCAATAACAAACAGTGTCAATTCAGATGCAAATAATGTAGACTCAGAGAAAGGGGCCCCATACATTTATCTTTAAACTGCAACATGTAACTTTCTTTAGTATCTGTGTGTGTTCAATTTTTGCTGCCGCTTTAATTTTATATTTTCAGGCATCTCAAACTACTACCGATATCTCAAAGAAAATTTGCTGAGACCAGGAAATTTACTTTGAGATATCAGTAGGTTGAAGGTACAGTATTCCCCAAAATAGTTTGAGTATTTTTTTCATTCCTTTGAGCATTGCTGGCATACTAAGTTATGTGGGAGGGGGTGTTCAACTCCGGATATCTCAAACTACCGATATCTAGAGGAAAATTTGCGCGGACCAGAAAATTTACTTTGAGATATCAGTAAGTTGGAGATATTTAGAGTTGACTGTCTGTTGAAGTACAATACATGTTTAAGGTCATATGGACTAGCAAAGCTGGTAGACTGGTGCAAAGTTTGAGTATTCTGGCATAGTTAGCTTTGTGGGAGGGGACGTTCAACTTTAGGTATTTCAAACTACCGATATCTCAAAGAAAATTTGCTGGGACTAGAAAATTTACTTAGAAATATCATTAGTTTGGATATATCGAGAGTTGACTGTTTGTTGAAATAAATGCATGTGTAAGGTCAGATGGGACAACAAACAGGAACAGCAAACAGGTAAGACTGTATTGCAAAGTTTGAGTATTACTGGAAGAGTTGCTTGGGAGGGGAGGATGATGGGCCAAGCTGCTATGCCAGACATGCTCAAATATGCAATAGCAAACCGTGTCAATTCAGATGCAAATAATGTAGACTCAGAGAAAGGGGCCCCATACATTTATCTTTAAACTGCGACATGTAACTTTCTTTAGTATCTTTGTGAGTTCAATTTTTGCTGCCGCTATTATTTTATATTTTCAGGCATCTCAAACTACCGATATCTCAAAGAAAATTTGCTGAGACCAGGAAATTTACTTTGAGATATCAGTAGGTTGAAGGTACAGTATTCCCCAAAATAGTGTGAGTATTTTTTTCATTCCTTTGAGCATTGCTGGCATACTAAGTTTGGTGGGAGGGGATGTTCAACTCCGGATATCTCAAACTACCGATATCTCGAGGAAAATTTGCGGGGACCAGAAAATTTACTTTGAGATATCAGTAACTTGGAGATATTGAGAGTTGACTGTCTGTTGAAGTACAATACATGTTTAAGGTCATATGGACTAGCAAACCGGGTAGACTTGTGCAAAGTTTGAGTATTCTTGCATAGTTAGCTTTGTGGGATGGGACGTTCAACTTTAGGTATTTCAAACTACCGATATCTCAAAGAAAATTTGCTGGGACTAGAAAATTTACTTTGAAATATCATTAGTTTGGAGATATCGACAGTTGACTGTCTGTTGAAATAAATACATGTGTAATGTCAGATGGGACAACAAACAGGAACAGCAAACAGGGTAGACTGTATTGCAAAGTTTGAGTATTACTGGCAGAGTAGCTTGGGAGGGGAGGATGATGGGCCAAGCTGCTATGCCAGACATGCTCAAATATGCAATAGCAAACCGTGTCAATTCAGATGCAAATAATGTAGACTCAGAGAAATCGGTCCCTTACATTTATCTTTAAACTGCAACATGTAACCTTCTTTAGTATCTTTGTGAGTTCAATTTTTGCTGCCGCTATTATTTTATATTTTCAGGCATCTCAAACTACCGATATCTCAAAGAAAATTTGCTGAGACCAGGAAATTTACTTTGAGATATCAGTAGGTTGAAGGTACAGTATTCCCCAAAATAGTGTGAGTATTTTTTTCATTCCTTTGAGCATTGCTGGCATACTAAGTTTGGTGGGAGGGGATGTTCAACTCCGGATATCTCAAACTACCGATATCTCGAGGAAAAAATTTGCGCGGACCAGAAAATTTACTTTGAGATATCAGTAAGTTGGAGATATTGAGAGTTGACTGTCTGTTGAAGTACAATACATGTTTAAGGTCATATGGACTAACAAAGCGGGTAGACTTGTGCAAAGTTTGAGTATTCTGGCATAGTTATCTTTGTGGGATGGGACGCTCAACTTAAGGTATTTCAAACTACCGATATCTCAAAGAAAATTTGCTGGGACTAGAAAATTTACTTTGAAATATCATTAGTTTGGAGATATCGAGAGTTGACTGTCTGTTGAAATAAATACATGTCTAATGTCAGGTGGGACAACAAACAGGAACAGCAAACAGGGTAGACTGTTTTGCAAAGTTTGAGTATTACTGGCAGAGTAGCTTGGGAGGGGAGGATGATGGGCCAAGCTGCTATGCCAGACATGCTCAAATATGCAATAGGAAGCAGTGTCAATTCAGATGCAAATAATGTAGACTCAGAGAATGGGGCCCCATACATTTATCTTTAAACTGCAACATGTAACCTTCTTTAGTATCTTTGTGAGTTCAATTTTTGCTGCCGCTTTTATTTTATATTTTCAGGCATCTCAAACTACCGATATCTCAAAGAAAATTTGCTGGGACCAGGAAATTTACTTTGAGATATCAGTAGGTTGAAGGTACAGTATTCCCCAAAATAGTGTGAGTATTTGTTTCATTCCTTTGAGCATTGCTGGCATACTAAGTTTGGTGGGAGGGGATGTTCAACTCCGGATATCTCAAATTACCGATATCTCGAGGAAAATTTGCGGGGACCAGAAAATTGACTTTGAGATATCAGTGAGTCGGAGATATTGAGAGTTGACTGTCTGTTGAAGTACAATACATGTTTAAGGTCATATGGACTAGCAAAGCGGGTAGACTAGTGCAAAGTTTGAGTATTCTGGCATAGTTAGCTTTGTGGGAGGGGACGTTCAACTTTAGGTATTTCAAACTACCGATATCTCAAAGAAAATTTGCTGGGACTAGAAAATTTACTTTGAAATATCATCAGTTTGGAGATATCGAGAGTTGACTGTCTGTTGAAATAAATACATGTGTAAGGTCAGATGGGACAACAAACAGGAACAGCAAACAGGGTAGACTGTATTGCAAAGTTTGAGTATTACTGGCAGAGTAGATTGAGAGGGGAGGATGATGGGCCAAGCTGCTATGCCAGACATGCTCAAATATGCAATAGGAAGCAGTGTCAATTCAGATGCAAATAATGTAGACTCAGAGAAAGGGGCCTCATACATTTATCTTTTAACTGCAACATGTAACCTTCTTTAGTATCTTTGTGAGTTCAATTTTTGCTGCCGCTTTTATTTTATATTTTCAGGCATCTCAAACTACCGATATCTCAAAGAAAATTTGCTGGGACCAGGAAATTTACTTTGAGATATCAGTAGGTTGAAGGTACAGTATTCCCCAAAATAGTGTGAGTATTTTTTCATTCCTTTGAGCATTGCTGGCATACTAAGTTTGGTGGGAGGGGATGTTCAACTCCGGATATCTCAAACTACCGATATCTCGAGGAAAATTTTCTGGGACCAGAAAATTTACTTTGAGATATCAGTAAGTTGGAGATATTTAGAGTTGACTGTCTGTTGAAGTACAATACATGTTTAAGGTCATATGGACTAGCAAAGCGGGTAGACTGGTGCAAAGTTTGAGTATTCTGGCATAGTTGGCTTTGTGGGAGGGGACGTTCAACTTTAGGTATTTTAAACTACCGATTTCTCAAAGATAATTTGCTGGGACTAGAAAATTTACTTTGAAATATCATTAGTTTGGAGATATCGAGAGTTGACTGTCTGTTGAAATAAATGCATGTGTAAGGTCAGATGGGACAACAAACAGGAACAGCAAACAGGGTAGACTGTATTGCAAAGTTTGAGTATTACTGGCAGAGTAGCTTGGGAGGGGAGGATGATGGGCCAAGCTGCTATGCCAGACATGCTCAAATATGCAATAGGAAGCAGTGTCAATTCAGATGCAAATAATGTAGACTCAGAGAATGGGGCCCCATACATTTATCTTTAAACTGCAACATGTAACCTTCTTTAGTATCTTTGTGAGTTCAATTTTTGCTGCCGCTTTTATTTTATATTTTCAGGCATCTCAAACTGCCGATATCTCAAAGAAAATTTGCTGGGACCAGAAAATTTACTTTGAGATATCAGTAGGTTGAAGGTACAGTATTCCCCAAAATAGTGTGAGTATTTGTTTCATTCCTTTGAGCATTGCTGGCATACTAAGTTTGGTGGGAGGGGATGTTCAACTCCGGATATCTCAAACTACCGATATCTCGAGGAAAATTTGCTGGGACCAGAAAATTTACTTTGAGATATCAGTTAGTTGGAGATATTGAGAGTTGACTGTCTGTTGAAGTACAATACATGTTTAAGGTCATATGGACTAGCAAAGCGGGTAGACTGGTGCAAAGTTTGAGTATTCTGGCATAGTTAGCTTTGTGGGAGGGGACGTTCAACTTTAGGTATTTTAAACTACCGATATCTCAAAGATAATTTGCTGGGACTACAAAATTTACTTTGAAATATCATTAGTTTGGAGATATCGAGAGTTGACTGTCTGTTGAAATAAATGCATGTGTAAGGTCAGATGGGACAACAAACAGGAACAGCAAACAGGGTAGACTGTATTGCAAAGTTTGAGTATTACTGGCAGAGTAGCTTGGGAGGGGAGGATGATGGGCCAAGCTGCTATGACAGATATGCTCAAATATGCAATAGCCTACAGTGTCAATTCAGATGCAAATAATGGAGACTCAGAGAAAGGGGCCCCATACATTTATCTTTTAACTGCAACATGTAACCTTCTTTAGTATCTTTGAGAGTTCAATTTTTGCTGCCGCTTTTATTTTATATTTTCAGGCTTTTCAAACTACCGATATCTCAAAGAAAATTTGCTGGGACCAGGAAATTTACTTTGAGATATCAGTAGGTTGAAGGTACAGTATTCCCCAAAATAGTGTGAGTATTTTTTTCATTCCTTTGAGCATTGCTGGCATACTAAGTTTGGTGGGAGGGGATGTTCAACTCCGGATATCTCAAACTACCGATATCTCGAGGAAAATTTTCTGGGACCAGAAAATTTACTTTGAGATATCAGTAAGTTGGAGATATTTAGAGTTGACTGTCTGTTGAAGTACAATACATGTTTAAGGTCATATGGACTAGCAAAGCGGGTAGACTGGTGCAAAGTTTGAGTATTCTGGCATAGTTAGCTTTGTGGGAGGGGACGTTCAACTTTAGGTATTTTAAACTACCGATTTCTCAAAGATAATTTGCTGGGACTAGAAAATTTACTTTGAAATATCATTAGTTTGGAGATATCGAGAGTTGACTGTCTGTTGAAATAAATGCATGTGTAAGGTCAGATGGGACAACAAACAGGAACAGCAAACAGGGTAGACTGTATTGCAAAGTTTGAGTATTACTGGCAGAGTAGCTTGGGAGGGGAGGATGATGGGCCAAGCTGCTATGCCAGACATGCTCAAATATGCAATAGGAAGCAGTGTCAATTCAGATGCAAATAATGTAGACTCAGAGAATGGGGCCCCATACATTTATCTTTAAACTGCAACATGTAACCTTCTTTAGTATCTTTGTGAGTTCAATTTTTGCTGCCGCTTTTATTTTATATTTTCAGGCATCTCAAACTGCCGATATCTCAAAGAAAATTTGCTGGGACCAGAAAATTTACTTTGAGATATCAGTAGGTTGAAGGTACAGTATTCCCCAAAATAGTGTGAGTATTTGTTTCATTCCTTTGAGCATTGCTGGCATACTAAGTTTGGTGGGAGGGGATGTTCAACTCCGGATATCTCAAACTACCGATATCTCGAGGAAAATTTGCTGGGACCAGAAAATTTACTTTGAGATATCAGTTAGTTGGAGATATTGAGAGTTGACTGTCTGTTGAAGTACAATACATGTTTAAGGTCATATGGACTAGCAATGCGGGTAGACTGGTGCAAAGTTTGAGTATTCTGGCATAGTTAGCTTTGTGGGAGGGGACGTTCAACTTTAGGTATTTCAAACTACCGATATCTCAAAGAAAATTTGTTGGGACTAGAAAATTTACTTTGAAATATCATTAGTTTGGAGATATCGAGAGTTGACTGTCTGTTGAAATAAATACATGTGTAAGGTCAGATGGGACAACAAACAGGAACAGCAAACAGGGTAGACTGTATTGCAAAGTTTGAGTATTACTGGCAGAGTAGATTGGGAGGGGAGGATGATGGGCCAAGCTGCTATGCCAGACATGCTCAAATATGCAATAGGAAGCAGTGTCAATTCAGATGCAAATAATGTAGACTCAGAGAAAGGGGCCTCATACATTTATCTTTTAACTGCAACATGTAACCTTCTTTAGTATCTTTGTGAGTTCAATTTTTGCTGCCGCTTTTATTTTATATTTTCAGGCATCTCAAACTACCGATATCTCAAAGAAAATTTGCTGGGACCAGGAAATTTACTTTGAGATATCAGTAGGTTGAAGGTACAGTATTCCCCAAAATAGTGTGAGTATTTGTTTCATTCCTTTGAGCATTGCTGGCATACTAAGTTTGGTGGGAGGGGATGTTCAACTCCGGATATCTCAAACTACCGATATCTCGAGGAAAATTTTCTGGGACCAGAAAATTTACTTTGAGATATCAGTAAGTTGGAGATATTTAGAGTTGACTGTCTGTTGAAGTACAATACATGTTTAAGGTCATATGGACTAGCAAAGCGGGTAGACTGGTGCAAAGTTTGAGTATTCTGGCATAGTTAGCTTTGTGGGAGGGGACGTTCAACTTTAGGTATTTTAAACTACCGATATCTCAAAGATAATTTGCTAGGACTACAAAATTTACTTTGAAATATCATTAGTTTGGAGATATCGAGAGTTGACTGTCTGTTGAAATAAATGCATGTGTAAGGTCAGATGGGACAACAAACAGGAACAGCAAACAGGGTAGACTGTATTGCAAAGTTTGAGTATTACTGGCAGAGTAGCTTGGGAGGGGAGGATGATGGGCCAAGCTGCTATGACAGATATGCTCAAATATGCAATAGCCTACAGTGTCAATTCAGATGCAAATAATGGAGACTCAGAGAAAGGGGCCTCATACATTTATCTTTTAACTGCAACATGTAACCTTCTTTAGTATCTTTGAGAGTTCAATTTTTGCTGCCGCTTTTATTTTATATTTTCAGGCTTTTCAAACTACCGATATCTCAAAGAAAATTTGCTGGGACCAGGAAATTTACTTTGAGATATCAGTAGGTTGAAGGTACAGTATTCCCCAAAATAGTGTGAGTATTTTTTTCATTCCTTTGAGCATTGCTGGCATACTAAGTTTGGTGGGAGGGGATGTTCAACTCCGGATATCTCAAACTACCGATATCTCGAGGAAAATTTTACTGGGACCAGAAAATTTACTTTGAGATATCAGTAAGTTGGAGATATTTAGAGTTGACTGTCTGTTGAAGTACAATACATGTTTAAGGTCATATGGACTAGCAAAGCGGGTAGACTGGTGCAAGGTTTGAGTATTCTTGCATAGTTAGCTTTGTGGGAGGGGACGTTCAACTTAAGGTATTTTAAACTACCGATATCTCAAAGATAATTTGCTGGGACTAGAAAATTTACTTTGAAATATCATTAGTTTGGAGATATCGAGAGTTGACTGTCGAAATAAATGCATGTGTAAGGTCAGATGGGACAACAAACAGGAGCAGCAAACAGGGTAGACTGTATTGCAAAGTTTGAGTATTACTGGCAGAGTAGCTTGGAAGGGGAGGATGATGGGCCAAGCTACTATGCCAGACATGCTCAAATATGCAATAGGAAGCAGTGTCAATTCAGATGCAAATAATGTAGACTCAGAGAATGGGGCCCCATACATTTATCTTTAAACTACAACATGTAACCTTCTTTAGTATCTGTGTGTGTTCAATTTTTGCTGCCGCTTTTATTTTATATTTTCAGGCATCTCAAACTACCGATATCTCAAAGAAGATTTGCTGGGACCAGGAAATTTACTTTGAGATATCAGTAGGTTGAAGGTACAGTATTCCCCAAAATAGTGTGAGTATTTTTTTCATTCCTTTGAGCATTGCTGGCATACTAAGTTTGGTGGGAGGGGATGGTCATTTCCGGATATCTCAAACTACCGATATCTCGAGGAAAATTTGCTGGGACCAGAAAATTTACTTTGAGATATCAGTAAGTTGGAGATATTGAGAGTTGACTGTCTGTTGAAGTACAATACATGTTTAAGGTCATATGGACTAGCAAACCGGGTAGACTGGTGCAAAGTTTGAGTATTCTGGCATAGTTATCTTTGTGGGAGGGGACGTTCAACTTTAGGTATTTCAAACTACCGATATCTCAAAGAAAATTTGCTGGGACTACAAAATTTACTTTGAAATATCATTAGTTTGGAGATATCGAGAGTTGACTGTCTGTTGAAATAAATACATGTGTAAGGTCAGATGGGACAACAAACAGGAACAGCAAAAAGGGTAGACTGTATTGCAAAGTTTGAGTATTACTGGCAGAGTAGCTTGGGAGGGGAGGATGATGGGCCAAGCTGCTATGCCAGACATGCTCAAATATGCAATAACAAACAGTGTCAATTCAGATGCAAATAATGTAGACTCAGAGAAAGGGGCCCCATACATTTATCTTTAAACTGCAACATGTAACCTTCTTTAGTATCTGTGTGTGTTCAATTTTTGCTGCCGCTTTAATTTTATATTTTCAGGCATCTCAAACTACCGATATCTCCAAGAAAATTTGCTGGGACCAGGAAATTTACTTTGAGATATCAGTAGGTTGAAGGTACAGTATTCCCCAAAATAGTGTGAGTATTTTTTTCATTCCTTTGAGCATTGCTGGCATACTAAGTTTGGTGGGAGGGGATGTTCAACTCCGGATATCTCAAACTACCGATATCTCGAGGAAAATTTGCGGGGACCAGAAAATTTACTTTGAGATATCAGTAACTTGGAGATATTGAGAGTTGACTGTCTGTTGAAGTACAATACATGTTTAAGGTCATATGGACTAGCAAACCGGGTAGACTTGTGCAAAGTTTGAGTTTTCTGGCATAGTTATCTTTGTGGGATGGGACGCTCAACTTTAGGTATTTCAAACTACCGATATCTCAAAGAAAATTTGCTGGGACTATAAATATTTACTTTAAAATATCATTAGTTTGGAGATATCGAGAGTTGCCTGTCTGTTGAAATTAATACATGTCTAATGTCAGGTGGGACAACAAACAGGAACAGCAAACAGGGTAGACTGTTTTGCAAAGTTTGAGTATTACTGGCAGAGTAGCTTGGGAGGGGAGGATGATGGGCCAAGCTGCTATGCCAGACATGCTCAAATATGCAATAGGAAGCAGTGTCAATTCAGATGCAAATAATGTAGACTCAGAGAATGGGGCCCCATACATTTATCTTTAAACTGCAACATGTAACCTTCTTTAGTATCTTTGTGAGTTCAATTTTTGCTGCCGCTTTTATTTTATATTTTCAGGCATCTCAAACTACCGATATCTCAAAGAAAATTTGCTGGGACAAGGAAATTTACTTTGAGATATCAGTAGGTTGAAGGTACAGTATTCCCCAAAATAGTGTGAGTATTTGTTTCATTCCTTTGAGCATTGCTGGCATACTAAGTTTGGTGGGAGGGGATGTTCAACTCCGGATATCTCAAATTACCGATATCTCGAGGAAAATTTGCTGGGACCAGAAAATTGACTTTGAGATATCAGTGAGTCGGAGATATTGAGAGTTGACTGTCTGTTGAAGTACAATACATGTTTAAGGTCATATGGACTAGCAAAGCGGGTAGACTAGTGCAAAGTTTGAGTATTCTGGCATAGTTAGCTTTGTGGGAGGGGACGTTCAACTTTAGGTATTTCAAACTACCGATATCTCAAAGAAAATTTGCTGGGAGTAGAAAATTTACTTTGAAATATCATCAGTTTGGAGATATCGAGAGTTGACTGTCTGTTGAAATAAATACATGTGTAAGGTCAGATGGGACAACAAACAGGAACAGCAAACAGGGTAGACTGTATTGCAAAGTTTGAGTATTACTGGCAGAGTAGATTGAGAGGGGAGGATGATGGGCCAAGCTGCTATGCCAGACATGCTCAAATATGCAATAGGAAGCAGTGTCAATTCAGATGCAAATAATGTAGACTCAGAGAAAGGGGCCTCATACATTTATCTTTTAACTGCAACATGTAACCTTCTTTAGTATCTTTGTGAGTTCAATTTTTGCTGCCGCTTTTATTTTATATTTTCAGGCATCTCAAACTACCGATATCTCAAAGAAAATTTGCTGGGACCAGGAAATTTACTTTGAGATATCAGTAGGTTGAAGGTACAGTATTCCCCAAAATAGTGTGAGTATTTTTTCATTCCTTTGAGCATTGCTGGCATACTAAGTTTGGTGGGAGGGGATGTTCAACTCCGGATATCTCAAACTACCGATATCTCGAGGAAAATTTGCGGGGACCAGAAAATTTACTTTGAGATATCAGAAAGTTGGAGATATTTAGAGTTGACTGTCTGTTGAAGTACAATACATGTTTAAGGTCATATGGACTAGCAAAGCGGGTAGACTGGTGCAAAGTTTGAGTATTCTGGCATAGTTAGCTTTGTGGGAGGGGACGTTCAACTTTAGGTATTTTAAACTACCGATTTCTCAAAGATAATTTGCTGGGACTAGAAAATTTACTTTGAAATATCATTAGTTTGGAGATATCGAGAGTTGACTGTCTGTTGAAATAAATGCATGTGTAAGGTCAGATGGGACAACAAACAGGAACAGCAAACAGGGTAGACTGTATTGCAAAGTTTGAGTATTACTGGCAGAGTAGCTTGGGAGGGGAGGATGATGGGCCAAGCTGCTATGCCAGACATGCTGAAATATGCAATAGGAAGCAGTGTCAATTCAGATGCAAATAATGTAGACTCAGAGAATGGGGCCCCATACATTTATCTTTAAACTGCAACATGTAACCTTCTTTAGTATCTTTGTGAGTTCAATTTTTGCTGCCGCTTTTATTTTATATTTTCAGGCATCTCAAACTGCCGATATCTCAAAGAAAATTTGCTGGGACCAGAAAATTTACTTTGAGATATCAGTAGGTTGAAGGTACAGTATTCCCCAAAATAGTGTGAGTATTTGTTTCATTCCTTTGAGCATTGCTGGCATACTAAGTTTGGTGGGAGGGGATGTTCAACTCCGGATATCTCAAACTACCGATATCTCGAGGAAAATTTGCTGGGACCAGAAAATTTACTTTGAGATATCAGTTAGTTGGAGACATTGAGAGTTGACTGTTTGTTGAAGTACAATACATGTTTAAGGTCATATGGACTAGCAAAGCGGGTAGACTGGTGCAAAGTTTGAGTATTCTGGCATAGTTAGCTTTGTGGGAGGGGACGTTCAACTTTAGGTATTTCAAACTACCGATATCTCAAAGAAAATTTGTTGGGACTAGAAAATTTACTTTGAAATATCATTAGTTTGGAGATATCGAGAGTTGACTGTCTGTTGAAATAAATACATGTGTAAGGTCAGATGGGACAACAAACAGGAACAGCAAACAGGGTAGACTGTATTGCAAAGTTTGAGTATTACTGGCAGAGTAGATTGGGAGGGGAGGATGATGGGCCAAGCTGCTATGCCAGACATGCTCAAATATGCAATAGGAAGCAGTGTCAATTCAGATGCAAATAATGTAGACTCAGAGAAAGGGGCCTCATACATTTATCTTTTAACTGCAACATGTAACCTTCTTTAGTATCTTTGTGAGTTCAATTTTTGCTGCCGCTTTTATTTTATATTTTCAGGCATCTCAAACTACCGATATCTCAAAGAAAATTTGCTGGGACCAGGAAATTTACTTTGAGATATCAGTAGGTTGAAGGTACAGTATTCCCCAAAATAGTGTGAGTATTTGTTTCATTCCTTTGAGCATTGCTGGCATACTAAGTTTGGTGGGAGGGGATGTTCAACTCCGGATATCTCAAACTACCGATATCTCGAGGAAAATTTTCTGGGACCAGAAAATTTACTTTGAGATATCAGTAAGTTGGAGATATTTAGAGTTGACTGTCTGTTGAAGTACAATACATGTTTAAGGTCATATGGACTAGCAAAGCGGGTAGACTGGTGCAAAGTTTGAGTATTCTGGCATAGTTAGCTTTGTGGGAGGGGACGTTCAACTTTAGGTATTTTAAACTACCGATATCTCAAAGATAATTTGCTGGGACTACAAAATTTACTTTGAAATATCATTAGTTTGGAGATATCGAGAGTTGACTGTCTGTTGAAATAAATGCATGTGTAAGGTCAGATGGGACAACAAACAGGAACAGCAAACAGGGTAGACTGTATTGCAAAGTTTGAGTATTACTGGCAGAGTAGCTTGGGAGGGGAGGATGATGGGCCAAGCTGCTATGACAGATATGCTCAAATATGCAATAGCCTACAGTGTCAATTCAGATGCAAATAATGGAGACTCAGAGAAAGGGGCCCCATACATTTATCTTTTAACTGCAACATGTAACCTTCTTTAGTATCTTTGAGAGTTCAATTTTTGCTGCCGCTTTTATTTTATATTTTCAGGCTTTTCAAACTACCGATATCTCAAAGAAAAGTTGCTGGGACCAGGAAATTTACTTTGAGATATCAGTAGGTTGAAGGTACAGTATTCCCCAAAATAGTGTGAGTATTTTTTTCATTCCTTTGAGCATTGCTGGCATACTAAGTTTGGTGGGAGGGGATGTTCAACTCCGGATATCTCAAACTACCGATATCTCGAGGAAAATTTTACTGGGACCAGAAAATTTACTTTGAGATATCAGTAAGTTGGAGATATTTAGAGTTGACTGTCTGTTGAAGTACAATACATGTTTAAGGTCTTATGGACTAGCAAAGCGGGTAGACTGGTGCAAGGTTTGAGTATTCTTGCATAGTTAGCTTTGTGGGAGGGGACGTTCAACTTAAGGTATTTTAAACTACCGATATCTCAAAGATAATTTGCTGGGACTAGAAAATTTACTTTGAAATATCATTAGTTTGGAGATATCGAGAGTTGACTGTCGAAATAAATGCATGTGTAAGGTCAGATGGGACAACAAACAGGAGCAGCAAACAGGGTAGACTGTATTGCAAAGTTTGAGTATTACTGGCAGAGTAGCTTGGGAGGGGAGGATGATGGGCCAAGCTACTATGCCAGACATGCTCAAATATGCAATAGGAAGCAGTGTCAATTCAGATGCAAATAATGGAGACTCAGAGAGTGAGTGAGTGAACTCGGGTTTAACGTCCCACCAACAACGAGGTCATATGGAGACGGGACCTCGGTTTAAAGTCTCATCCGAAAGACCGGAGAAGCGGGGGATCGAACCTGCGACCCCTGGGGTGGTAGTCTGGAGTGTTATCCACTACGCTACAGCCGCTCCTGAGACTCAGAGAATGGGGCCCCATACATTTATCTTTAAACTACAACATGTAACCTTCTTTAGTATCTGTGTGTGTTCAATTTTTGCTGCCGCTTTTATTTTATATTTTCAGGCATCTCAAACTACCGATATCTCAAAGAAGATTTGCTGGGACCAGGAAATTTACTTTGAGATATCAGTAGGTTGAAGGTACAGTATTCCCCAAAATAGTGTGAGTATTTTTTTCATTCCTTTGAGTATTGCTGGCATACTAAGTTTGGTGGGAGGGGATGGTCATTTCCGGATATCTCAAACTACCGATATCTCGAGGAAAATTTGCTGGGACCAGAAAATTTACTTTGAGATATCAGTAAGTTGGAGATATTGAGAGTTGACTGTCTGTTGAAGTACAATACATGTTTAAGGTCATATGGACTAGCAAACCGGGTAGACTGGTGCAAAGTTTGAGTATTCTGGCATAGTTATCTTTGTGGGAGGGGACGTTCAACTTTAGGTATTTCAAACTACCGATATCTCAAAGAAAATTTGCTGGGACTACAAAATTTACTTTGAAATATCATTAGTTTGGAGATATCGAGAGTTGACTGTCTGTTGAAATAAATACATGTGTAAGGTCAGATGGGACAACAAACAGGAACAGCAAAAAGGGTAGACTGTATTGCAAAGTTTGAGTATTACTGGCAGAGTAGCTTGGGAGGGGAGGATGATGGGCCAAGCTGCTATGCCAGACATGCTCAAATATGCAATAACAAACAGTGTCAATTCAGATGCAAATAATGTAGACTCAGAGAAAGGGGCCCCATACATTTATCTTTAAACTGCAACATGTAACCTTCTTTAGTATCTGTGTGTGTTCAATTTTTGCTGCCGCTTTAATTTTATATTTTCAGGCATCTCAAACTACCGATATCTCCAAGAAAATTTGCTGGGACCAGGAAATTTACTTTGAGATATCAGTAGGTTGAAGGTACAGTATTCCCCAAAATAGTGTGAGTATTTTTTTCATTCCTTTGAGCATTGCTGGCATACTAAGTTTGGTGGGAGGGGATGTTCAACTCCGGATATCTCAAACTACCGATATCTCGAGGAAAATTTGCGGGGACCAGAAAATTTACTTTGAGATATCAGTAACTCGGAGATATTGAGAGTTGACTGTCTGTTGAAGTACAATACATGTTTAAGGTCATATGGACTAGCAAACCGGGTAGACTTGTGCAAAGTTTGAGTTTTCTGGCATAGTTATCTTTGTGGGATGGGACGCTCAACTTTAGGTATTTCAAACTACCGATATCTCAAAGAAAATTTGCTGGGACTATAAATATTTACTTTGAAATATCATTAGTTTGGAGATATCGAGAGTTGCCTGTCTGTTGAAATTAATACATGTCTAATGTCAGGTGGGACAACAAACAGGAACAGCAAACAGGGTAGACTGTTTTGCAAAGTTTGAGTATTACTGGCAGAGTAGCTTGGGAGGGGAGGATGATGGGCCAAGCTGCTATGCCAGACATGCTCAAATATGCAATAGGAAGCAGTGTCAATTCAGATGCAAATAATGTAGACTCAGAGAATGGGGCCCCATACATTTATCTTTAAACTGCAACATGTAACCTTCTTTAGTATCTTTGTGAGTTCAATTTTTGCTGCCGCTTTTATTTTATATTTTCAGGCATCTCAAACTACCGATATCTCAAAGAAAATTTGCTGGGACCAGGAAATTTACTTTGAGATATCAGTAGGTTGAAGGTACAGTATTCCCCAAAATAGTGTGAGTATTTGTTTCATTCCTTTGAGCATTGCTGGCATACTAAGTTTGGTGGGAGGGGATGTTCAACTCCGGATATCTCAAATTACCGATATCTCGAGGAAAATTTGCGGGGACCAGAAAATTGACTTTGAGATATCAGTGAGTCGGAGATATTGAGAGTTGACTGTCTGTTGAAGTACAATACATGTTTAAGGTCATATGGACTAGCAAAGCGGGTAGACTAGTGCAAAGTTTGAGTATTCTGGCATAGTTAGCTTTGTGGGAGGGGACGTTCAACTTTAGGTATTTCAAACTACCGATATCTCAAAGAAAATTTGCTGGGACTAGAAAATTTACTTTGAAATATCATCAGTTTGGAGATATCGAGAGTTGACTGTCTGTTGAAATAAATACATGTGTAAGGTCAGATGGGACAACAAACAGGAACAGCAAACAGGGTAGACTGTATTGCAAAGTTTGAGTATTACTGGCAGAGTAGATTGAGAGGGGAGGATGATGGGCCAAGCTGCTATGCCAGACATGCTCAAATATGCAATAGGAAGCAGTGCCAATTCAGATGCAAATAATGTAGACTCAGAGAAAGGGGCCTCATACATTTATCTTTTAACTGCAACATGTAACCTTCTTTAGTATCTTTGTGAGTTCAATTTTTGCTGCCGCTTTTATTTTATATTTTCAGGCATCTCAAACTACCGATATCTCAAAGAAAATTTGCTGGGACCAGGAAATTTACTTTGAGATATCAGTAGGTTGAAGGTACAGTATTCCCCAAAATAGTGTGAGTATTTTTTCATTCCTTTGAGCATTGCTGGCATACTAAGTTTGGTGGGAGGGGATGTTCAACTCCGGATATCTCAAACTACCGATATCTCGAGGAAAATTTGCGGGGACCAGAAAATTTACTTTGAGATATCAGTAAGTTGGAGATATTTAGAGTTGACTGTCTGTTGAAGTACAATACATGTTTAAGGTCATATGGACTAGCAAAGCGGGTAGACTGGTGCAAAGTTTGAGTATTCTGGCATAGTTAGCTTTGTGGGAGGGGACGTTCAACTTTAGGTATTTTAAACTACCGATTTCTCAAAGATAATTTGCTGGGACTAGAAAATTTACTTTGAAATATCATTAGTTTGGAGATATCGAGAGTTGACTGTCTGTTGAAATAAATGCATGTGTAAGGTCAGATGGGACAACAAACAGGAACAGCAAACAGGGTAGACTGTATTGCAAAGTTTGAGTATTACTGGCAGAGTAGCTTGGGAGGGGAGGATGATGGGCCAAGCTGCTATGCCAGACATGCTCAAATATGCAATAGGAAGCAGTGTCAATTCAGATGCAAATAATGTAGACTCAGAGAATGGGGCCCCATACATTTATCTTTAAACTGCAACATGTAACCTTCTTTAGTATCTTTGTGAGTTCAATTTTTGCTGCCGCTTTTATTTTATATTTTCAGGCATCTCAAACTGCCGATATCTCAAAGAAAATTTGCTGGGACCAGAAAATTTACTTTGAGATATCAGTAGGTTGAAGGTACAGTATTCCCCAAAATAGTGTGAGTATTTGTTTCATTCCTTTGAGCATTGCTGGCATACTAAGTTTGGTGGGAGGGGATGTTCAACTCCGGATATCTCAAACTACCGATATCTCGAGGAAAATTTGCTGGGACCAGAAAATTTACTTTGAGATATCAGTTAGTTGGAGATATTGAGAGTTGACTGTCTGTTGAAGTACAATACATGTTTAAGGTCATATGGACTAGCAAAGCGGGTAGACTGGTGCAAAGTTTGAGTATTCTGGCATAGTTAGCTTTGTGGGAGGGGACGTTCAACTTTAGGTATTTCAAACTACCGATATCTCAAAGAAAATTTGTTGGGACTAGAAAATTTACTTTGAAATATCATTAGTTTGGAGATATCGAGAGTTGACTGTCTGTTGAAATAAATACATGTGTAAGGTCAGATGGGACAACAAACAGGAACAGCAAACAGGGTAGACTGTATTGCAAAGTTTGAGTATTACTGGCAGAGTAGATTGGGAGGGGAGGATGATGGGCCAAGCTGCTATGCCAGACATGCTCAAATATGCAATAGCAAAACGTGTCAATTCAGATGCAAATAATGTAGACTCAGAGAAAGGGGCCCCTTACATTTATCTTTAAACTGCAACATGTAACCTTCTTTAGTATCTTTGTGAGTTCAATTTTTGCTGCCGCTTTTATTTTATATTTTCAGGCATCTCTAACTACCGATATCTCAAAGAAAATTTGCTGGGACAGGAAATTTACTTTGAGATATCAGTAGGTTGAAGGTACAGTATTCCCCAAAATAGTGTGAGTATTTTTTTCATTCCTTTGAGCATTGCTGGCATACTAAGTTTGGTGGGAGGGGATGTTCAACTCCGGATATCTCAAACTACCGATATCTCGAGGAAAATTTTCTGGGACCAGAAAATTTACTTTGAGATATCAGTAAGTTGGAGATATTTAGAGTTGACTGTCTGTTGAAGTAGAATACATGTTTAAGGTCATATGGACTAGCAAAGCGGGTAGACTGGTGCACAGTTTGAGTATTCTGGCATAGTTAGCTTTGTGGGAGGGGACGTTTAACTTTAGGTATTTTAAACTACCGATATCTCAAAGATAATTTGCTGGGACTAGAAAATTTACTTTGAAATATCATTAGTTTGGAGATATCGAGAGTTGACTGTCTGTTGAAATAAATGCATGTGTAAGGTCAGATGGGACAACAAACAGGAACAGCAAACAGGGTAGACTGTATTGCAAAGTTTGAGTATTACTGGCAGAGTAGCTTGGGAGGGGAGGATGATGGGCCAAGCTGCTATGCCAGACATGCTCAAATATGCAATAGCCTACAGTGTCAATTCAGATGCTAATAATGTAGACTCAGAGAAAGGGGCCCCATACATTTATCTTTTAACTGCAACATGTAACCTTCTTTAGTATCTTTGAGAGTTCAATTTTTGCTGCCGCTTTTATTTTATATTTTCAGGCTTCTCAAACTACCGATATATCAAAGAAAATTTGCTGAGACCAGGAAATTTTCTTTGAGATATCAGTAGGTTGAAGGTACAGTATTCCCCAAAATAGTGTGAGTATTTTTTTCATTCCTTTGAGCATTGCTGGCATACTAAGTTTGGTGGGAGGGGATGTTCAACTCCGGATATCTCAAACTACCGATATCTCGAGGAAAATTTGCGGGGACCAGAAAATTTACTTTGAGATATCAGTAACTTGGAGATATTGAGAGTTGACTGTCTGTTGAAGTACAATACATGTTTAAGGTCATATGGACTAGCAAACCGGGTAGACTTGTGCAAAGTTTGAGTATTCTGGCATAGTTAGCTTTGTGGAATGGGACGTTCAACTTTAGGTATTTCAAACTACCGATATCTCAAAGAAAATTTGCTGGGACTAGAAAATTTACTTTGAAATATCATTAGTTTGGAGATATCGAGAGTTGACTGTCTGTTGAAATAAATACATGTGTAATGTCAGATGGGACAACAAACAGGAACAGCAAATAGGGTAGACTGTATTGCAAAGTTTGAGTATTACTGGCAGAGAAGCTTGGGAGGGGAGGATGATGGGCCAAGCTGCTATGCCAGACATGCTCAAATATGCAATAGCAAACCGTGTCAATTCAGATGCAAATAATGTAGACTCAGAGAAAGGGGGCCCTTACATTTATCTTTAAACTGCAACATGTAACCTTCTTTAGTATCTTTGTGAGTTCAATTTTTGCTGCCGCTATTATTTTATATTTTCAGGCATCTCAAACTACCGATATCTCAAAGAAAATTTGCTGAGACCAGGAAATTTACTTTGAGATATCAGTAGGTTGAAGGTACAGTATTCCCCAAAATAGTGTGAGTATTTTTTTCATTCCTTTGAGCATTGCTGGCATACTAAGTTTGGTGGGAGGGGATGTTCAACTCCGGATATCTCAAACTACCATTATCTCGAGGAAAAAATTTGCGCGGACCAGAAAATTCACTTTGAGATATCAGTAAGTTGGAGATATTGAGAGTTGACTGTCTGTTGAAGTACAATACATGTTTAAGGTCATATGGACTAGCAAAGCGGGTAGACTGGTGCAAAGTTTGAGTATTCTGGCATAGTTATCTTTGTGGGATGGGACGCTCAACTTTAGGTATTTCAAACTACCGATATCTCAAAGAAAATTTGCTGGGACTAGAAAATTTACTTTGAAATATCATTAGTTTGGAGATATCGAGAGTTGACTGTCTGTTGAAATAAATACATGTCTAATGTCAGGTGGGACAACAAACAGGAACAGCAAACAGGGTAGACTGTTTTGCAAAGTTTGAGTATTACTGGCAGAGTAGCTTGGGAGGGGAGGATGATGGGCCAAGCTGCTATGCCAGACATGCTCAAATATGCAATAGGAAGCAGTGTCAATTCAGATGCAAATAATGTAGACTCAGAGAATGGGGCCCCATACATTTATTTTTAAACTGCAACATGTAACCTTCTTTAGTATTTTGTGAGTTCAATTTTTGCTGCCGCTTTTATTTTATATTTTCAGGCATCTCAAACTACCGATATCTCAAAGAAAATTTGCTGGGACCAGGAAATTTACTTTGAGATATCAGTAGGTTGAAGGTACAGTATTCCCCAAAATAGTGTGAGTATTTTTTTTCATTCCTTTGAGCATTGCTGGCATACTAAGTTTGGTGGGAGGGGATGTTCAACTCCGGATATCTCAAATTACCGATATCTCGAGGAAAATTTGCGGGGACCAGAAAATTGACTTTGAGATATCAGTAAGTTGGAGATATTGAGAGTTGACTGTCTGTTGAAGTACAATACATGTTTAAGGTCATATGGACTAGCAAAGCGGGTAGACTGGTGCAAAGTTTGAGTATTCTGGCATAGTTATCTTTGTGGGATGGGACGCTCAACTTTAGGTATTTCAAACTACCGATATCTCAAAGAAAATTTGCTGGGACTAGAAAATTTACTTTGAAATATCATTAGTTTGGAGATATCGAGAGTTGACTGTCTGTTGAAATAAATACATGTCTAATGTCAGGTGGGACAACAAACAGGAACAGCAAACAGGGTAGACTGTTTTGCAAAGTTTGAGTATTACTGGCAGAGTAGCTTGGGAGGGGAGGATGATGGGCCAAGCTGCTATGCCAGACATGCTCAAATATGCAATAGGAAGCAGTGTCAATTCAGATGCAAATAATGTAGACTCAGAGAATGGGGCCCCATACATTTATTTTTAAACTGCAACATGTAACCTTCTTTAGTATTTTGTGAGTTCAATTTTTGCTGCCGCTTTTATTTTATATTTTCAGGCATCTCAAACTACCGATATCTCAAAGAAAATTTGCTGGGACCAGGAAATTTACTTTGAGATATCAGTAGGTTGAAGGTACAGTATTCCCCAAAATAGTGTGAGTATTTTTTTTCATTCCTTTGAGCATTGCTGGCATACTAAGTTTGGTGGGAGGGGATGTTCAACTCCGGATATCTCAAATTACCGATATCTCGAGGAAAATTTGCGGGGACCAGAAAATTGACTTTGAGATATCAGTAAGTTGGAGATATTGAGAGTTGACTGTCTGTTGAAGTACAATACATGTTTAAGGTCATATGGACTAGCAAAGCGGGTAGACTGGTGCAAAGTTTGAGTATTCTGGCATAGTTAGCTTTGTGGGTGGGGACGTTCAACTTTAGGTATTTCAAACTTCCGATATCTCAAAGAAAATTTGCTGGGACTAGAAAATTTACTTTGAAATATCATCAGTTTGGAGATATCGAGAGTTGACTGTCTGTTGAAATAAATACATGTGTAAGGTCAGATGGGACAACAAACAGGAACAGCAAACAGGGTAGACTGTATTGCAAAGTTTGAGTATTACTGGCAGAGTAGCTTGGGAGGGGAGGATGATGGGCCAAGCTGCTATGCCAGACATGCTCAAATATGCAATAGGAAGCAGTGTCAATTCAGATGCAAATAATGTAGACTCAGAGAATGGGGCCCCATACATTTATCTTTAAACTGCAACATGTAACCTTCTTTAGTATCTTTGTGAGTTCAATTTTTGCTGCCGCTTTTATTCTATATTTTCAGGCATCTCAAACTACCGATATCTCAAAGAAAATTTGCTGGGACCAGGAAATTTACTTTGAGATATCAGTAGGTTGAAGGTACAGTATTCCCCAAAATAGTGTGAGTATTTTTTTCATTCCTTTGAGCATTGCTGGCATACTAAGTTTGGTGGGAGGGATGTTCAACTCCGGATATCTCAAACTACCGATATCTCGAGGAAAATTTGCTGGGACCAGAAAATTTACTTTGAGATATCAGTAAGTTGGAGATATTTAGAGTTGACTGTCTGTTGAAGTACAATACATGTTTAAGGTCATATGGACTAGCAAAGCGGGTAGACTGGTGCAAAGTTTGAGTATTCTGGCATAGTTAGCTTTGTGGGAGGGGACGTTCAACTTTAGGTATTTTAAACTACCGATATCTCAAAGATAATTTGCTGGGACTAGAAAATTTACTTTGAAATATCATTAGTTTGGAGATATCGAGAGTTGACTGTCTGTTGAAATAAATGCATGTGTAAGGTCAGATGGGACAACAAACAGGAACAGCAAACAGGGTAGACTGTACTGCAAAGTTTGAGTATTACTGGCAGAGTAGCTTGGGAGGGGAGGATGATGGGCCAAGCTGCTATGCCAGACATGCTCAAATATGCAATAGCCTACAGTGTCAATTCAGATGCTAATAATGTAGACTCAGAGAAAGGGGCCCCATACATTTACCTCATTACTGCAACATGTAACCTTCTTTAGTATCTTTGTGAGTTCAATTTTTGCTGCCGCTTTTATTTTATATTTTCAGGCATCTCAAACTACCGATATCTCAAAGAAAATTTGCTGGGACCAGGAAATTTACTTTGAGATATCAGTAGGTTGAAGGTACAGTATTCCTCAAAATAGTGTGAGTATTTTTTTCATTCCTTTGAGCATTGCTGGCATACTAAGTTTGGTGGGAGGGGATGGTCATTTCCGGATATCTCAAACTACCGATATCTCGAGGAAAATTTGATTGGACCAGAAAATTTACTTTGAGATATCTGTAAGTTGGAGATATTTAGAGTTGACTGTCTGTTGAAGTACAATACATGTTTAAGGTCATATGGACTAGCAAACCGGGTAGACTGGTGCAAAGTTTGAGTATTCTGGCATACAGTCAAACCTGTCTTAAGGGGTCACCAAAGGGAAGGACAAAAAGTGGCTACTTAAGACAGGTGACCCCTTAATACAGGTTCATTTGCACTGTATTTTGGTGCAAGGGACCCGGAAAAGGTGGCTGCATAAGACAGATGATCCCTTAATAGAGGTGACCACATAAGCAGGTTTGACTGTAGTTATCTAGGTGGGAGGGGACGTTCAACTTTAGGTATTTCAAACTACCGATATCTCAAAGAGAATTTGCTGGGACTACAAAATTTACTTTGAAATATCATTAGTTTGGAGATATCGAGAGTTGACTGTCTGTTGAAATAAATACATGTGTAAGGTCAGATGGGACAACAAACAGGAACAGCAAACAGGGTAGACTGTATTGCAAAGTTTGAGTATTACTGGCAGAGTAGCTTGGGAATGGAGGATGATGGGCCAAGCTGCTATGCCAGACATGCTCAAATATGCAATAACAAACAGTGTCAATTCAGATGCAAATAATGTAGACTCAGAGAAAGGGGCCCCATACATTTATCTTTAAACTGCAACATGTAACCTTCTTTAGTATCTGTGTGTGTTCAATTTTTGCTGCCGCTTTAATTTTATATTTTCAGGCATCTCAAACTACCGATATCTCAAAGAAAATTTGCTGAGACCAGGAAATTTACTTTGAGATATCAGTAGGTTGAAGGTACAGTATTCCCCAAAATAGTGTGAGTATTTTTTCATTCCTTTGAGCATTGCTGGCATACTAAGTTTGGTGGGAGGGGATGTTCAACTCCGGATATCTCAAACTACCGATATCTCGAGGAAAATTTGCGGGGACCAGAAAATTTACTTTGAGATATCAGTAACTTGGAGATATTGAGAGTTGACTGTCTGTTGAAGTACAATACATGTTTAAGGTCATATGGACTAGCAAACCGGGTAGACTTGTGCAAAGTTTGAGTATTCTGGCATAGTTAGCTTTGTGGGATGGGACGTTCAACTTTAGGTATTTCAAACTACCGATATCTCAAAGAAAATTTGCTGGGACTAGAAAATTTACTTTGAAATATCATTAGTTTGGAGATATCGAGAGTTGACTGTCTGTTGAAATAAATACATGTGTAATGTCAGATGGGACAACAAACAGGAACAGCAAACAGGGTAGACTGTTTTGCAAAGTTTGAGTATTACTGGCAGAGTAGCTTGGGAGGGGAGGATGATGGGCCAAGCTGCTATGCCAGACATGCTCAAATATGCAATAGGAAGCAGTGTCAATTCAGATGCAAATAATGTAGACTCAGAGAATGGGGCCCCATACATTTATTTTTAAACTGCAACATGTAACCTTCTTTAGTATCTTTGTGAGTTCAATTTTTGCTGCCGCTTTTATTTTATATTTTCAGGCATCTCAAACTACCGATATCTCAAAGAAAATTTGCTGGGACCAGGAAATTTACTTTGAGATATCAGTAGGTTGAAGGTACAGTATTCCCCAAAATAGTGTGAGTATTTTTTTCATTCCTTTGAGCATTGCTGGCATACTAAGTTTGGTGGGAGGGGATGTTCAACTCCGGATATCTCAAATTACCGATATCTCGAGGAAAATTTGCGGGGACCAGAAAATTGACTTTGAGATATCAGTAAGTTGGAGATATTGAGAGTTGACTGTCTGTTGAAGTACAATACATGTTTAAGGTCATATGGACTAGCAAAGCGGGTAGACTGGTGCAAAGTTTGAGTATTCTGGCATAGTTAGCTTTGTGGGAGGGGACTTTCAACTTTAGGTATTTCAAACTTCCGATATCTCAAAGAAAATTTGCTGGGACTAGAAAATTTACTTTGAAATATCATCAGTTTGGAGATATCGAGAGTTGACTGTCTGTTGAAATAAATACATGTGTAAGGTCAGATGGGACAACAAACAGGAACAGCAAACAGGGTAGACTGTATTGCAAAGTTTGAGTATTACTGGCAGAGTAGCTTGGAAGGGGAGGATGATGGGCCAAGCTGCTATGCCAGACATGCTCAAATATGCAATAGGAAGCAGTGTCAATTCAGATGCAAATAATGTAGACTCAGAGAATGGGGCCCCATACATTTATCTTTAAACTGCAACATGTAACCTTCTTTAGTATCTTTGTGAGTTCAATTTTTGCTGCCGCTTTTATTCTATATTTTCAGGCATCTCAAACTACCGATATCTCAAAGAAAATTTGCTGGGACCAGGAAATTTACTTTGAGATATCAGTAGGTTGAAGGTACAGTATTCCCCAAAATAGTGTGAGTATTTTTTTCATTCCTTTGAGCATTGCTGGCATACTAAGTTTGGTGGGAGGGATGTTCAACTCCGGATATCTCAAACTACCGATATCTCGAGGAAAATTTGCTGGGACCAGAAAATTTACTTTGAGATATCAGTAAGTTGGAGATATTTAGAGTTGACTGTCTGTTGAAGTACAATACATGTTTAAGGTCATATGGACTAGCAAAGCGGGTAGACTGGTGCAAAG
Organism: Ctena decussata; assembly: GCA_963989385.1. NCBI lineage: Eukaryota > Metazoa > Mollusca > Bivalvia > Lucinida > Lucinidae > Ctena > Ctena decussata. The sequence goes on along the minus strand of OZ022510.1, from coordinate 79,421,468 downwards.
TTTGAGTATTCTGGCATAGTTAGCTTTGTGGGAGGGGACGTTCAACTTTAGGTATTTTAAACTACCGATATCTCAAAGATAATTTGCTGGGACTAGAAAATTTACTTTGAAATATCATTAGTTTGGAGATATCGAGAGTTGACTGTCTGTTGAAATAAATGCATGTGTAAGGTCAGATGGGACAACAAACAGGAACAGCAAACAGGGTAGACTGTACTGCAAAGTTTGAGTATTACTGGCAGAGTAGCTTGGGAGGGGAGGATGATGGGCCAAGCTGCTATGCCAGACATGCTCAAATATGCAATAGCCTACAGTGTCAATTCAGATGCTAATAATGTAGACTCAGAGAAAGGGGCCCCATACATTTACCTCATTACTGCAACATGTAACCTTCTTTAGTATCTTTGTGAGTTCAATTTTTGCTGCCGCTTTTATTTTATATTTTCAGGCATCTCAAACTACCGATATCTCAAAGAAAATTTGCTGGGACCAGGAAATTTACTTTGAGATATCAGTAGGTTGAAGGTACAGTATTCCCCAAAATAGTGTGAGTATTTTTTTCATTCCTTTGAGCATTGCTGGCATACTAAGTTTGGTGGGAGGGGATGGTCATTTCCGGATATCTCAAACTACCGATATCTCGAGGAAAATTTGCTGGGACCAGAAAATTTACTTTGAGATATCTGTAAGTTGGAGATATTTAGAGTTGACTGTCTGTTGAAGTACAATACATGTTTAAGGTCATATGGACTAGCAAACCGGGTAGACTGGTGCAAAGTTTGAGTATTCTGGCATACAGTCAAACCTGTCTTAAGGGGTCACCAAAGGGAAGGACAAAAAGTGGCTACTTAAGACAGGTGACCCCTTAATACAGGTTCATTTGCACTGTATTTTGGTGCAAGGGACCCGGAAAAGGTGGCTGCATAAGACAGATGATCCCTTAATAGAGGTGACCACATAAGCAGGTTTGACTGTAGTTATCTTTGTGGGAGGGGACGTTCAACTTTAGGTATTTCAAACTACCGATATCTCAAAGAGAATTTGCTGGGACTACAAAATTTACTTTGAAATATCATTAGTTTGGAGATATCGAGAGTTGACTGTCTGTTGAAATAAATACATGTGTAAGGTCAGATGGGACAACAAACAGGAACAGCAAACAGGGTAGACTGTATTGCAAAGTTTGAGTATTACTGGCAGAGTAGCTTGGGAGGGGAGGATGATGGGCCAAGCTGCTATGCCAGACATGCTCAAATATGCAATAACAAACAGTGTCAATTCAGATGCAAATAATGTAGACTCAGAGAAAGGGGCCCCATACATTTATCTTGAAACTGCAACATGTAACCTTCTTTAGTATCTGTGTGTGTTCAATTTTTGCTGCCGCTTTAATTTTATATTTTCAGGCATCTCAAACTACCGATATCTCAAAGAAAATTTGCTGAGACCAGGAAATTTACTTTGAGATATCAGTAGGTTGAAGGTACAGTATTCCCCAAAATAGTGTGAGTATTTTTTCATTCCTTTGAGCATTGCTGGCATACTAAGTTTGGTGGGAGGGGATGTTCAACTCCGGATATCTCAAACTACCGATATCTCGAGGAAAATTTGCGGGGATTAGAAAATTTACTTTGAGATATCAGTAACTTGGAGATATTGAGAGTTGACTGTCTGTTGAAGTACAATACATGTTTAAGGTCATATGGACTAGCAAACCGGGTAGACTTGTGCAAAGTTTGAGTATTCTGGCATAGTTAGCTTTGTGGGATGGGACGTTCAACTTTAGGTATTTCAAACTACCGATATCTCAAAGAAAATTTGCTGGGACTAGAAAATTTACTTTGAAATATCATTAGTTTGGAGATATCGAGAGTTGACTGTCTGTTGAAATAAATGCATGTGTAAGGTCAGATGGGACAACAAACAGGAACAGCAAACAGGGTAGACTGTATTGCAAAGTTTGAGTATTACTGGCAGAGTAGCTTGGGAGGGAAGGATGATGGGCCAAGCTGCTATGCCAGACATGCTCATATATGCAATAGGAAGCAGTGTCAATTCAGATGCAAATAATGTAGACTCAGAGAAAGGGGCCCCTTACATTTATCTTTAAACTGCAACATGTAGCCTTCTTTAGTATCTTTGTGAGTTCAATTTTTGCTGCCGCTATTATTTTATATTTTCAGGCATCTCAAACTACCGATATCTCAAAGAAAATTTGCTGAGACCAGGAAATTTACTTTGAGATATCAGTAGGTTGAAGGTACAGTATTCCCCAAAATAGTGTGAGTATTTTTTTCATTCCTTTGAGCATTGCTGGCATACTAAGTTTGGTGGGAGGGGATGTTCAACTCCGGATATCTCAAACTACCGATATCTCGAGGAAAAAATTTGCGCGGACCAGAAAATTTACTTTGAGATATCAGTAAGTTGGAGATATTGAGAGTTGACTGTCTGTTGAAGTACAATACATGTTTAAGGTCATATGGACTAGCAAACCGGGTAGACTTGTGATAAGTTTGAGTATTCTGGCATAGTTATCTTTGTGGGATGGGACGCTCAACTTTAGGTATTTCAAACTACCGATATCTCAAAGAAAATTTGCTGGGACTAGAAAATTTACTTTGAAATATCATTAGTTTGGAGATATCGAGAGTTGACTGTCTGTTGAAATAAATGCATGTGTAAGGTCAGATGGGACAACAAACAGGAACAGCAAACAGGGTAGACTGTATTGCAAAGTTTGAGTATTACTGGCAGAGTAGCTTGGGAGGGGAGGATGATGGGCCAAGCTGCTATGCCAGACATGCTCAAATATGCAATAGGAAGCAGTGTCAATTCAGATGCAAATAATGTAGACTCAGAGAATGGGGCCCCATACATTTATCTTTAAACTGCAACATGTAACCTTCTTTAGTATCTTTGTGAGTTCAATTTTTGCTGCCGCTTTTATTTTATATTTTCAGGCATCTCAAACTACCGATATCTCAAAGAAAATTTGCTGGGACCAGGAAATTTACTTTGAGATATCAGTAGGTTGAAGGTACAGTATTCCCCAAAATAGTGTGAGTATTTGTTTCATTCCTTTGAGCATTGCTGGCATACTAAGTTTGGTGGGAGGGGATGTTCAACTCCGGATATCTCAAACTACCGATATCTCGAGGAAAATTTGCTGGGACCAGAAAATTTACTTTGAGATATCAGTAAGTTGGAGATATTGAGAGTTGACTGTCTGTTGAAGTACAATACATGTTTAAGGTCATATGGACTAGCAAAGCGGGTAGACTGGTGCAAAGTTTGAGTATTCTGGCATAGTTAGCTTTGTGGGAGGGGACGTTCAACTTTAGGTATTTCAAACTACCGATATCTCAAAGAAAATTTGTTGGGACTAGAAAATTTACTTTGAAATATCATTAGTTTGGAGATATCGAGAGTTGACTGTCTGTTGAAATAAATACATGTGTAAGGTCAGATGGGACAACAAACAGGAACAGCAAACAGGGTAGACTGTATTGCAAAGTTTGAGTATTACTGGCAGAGTAGATTGGGAGGGGAGGATTATGGGCCAAGCTGCTATGCCAGACATGCTCAAATATGCAATAGGAAGCTGTGTCAATTCAGATGCAAATAATGTAGACTCAGAGAAAGGGGCCTCATACATTTATCTTTTAACTGCAACATGTAACCTTCTTTAGTATCTTTGTGAGTTCAATTTTTGCTGCCGCTTTTATTTTATATTTTCAGGCATCTCAAACTGCCGATATCTCAAAGAAAATTTGCTGGGACCAGGAAATTTACTTTGAGATATCAGTAGGTTGAAGGTACAGTATTCCCCAAAATAGTGTGAGTATTTGTTTCATTCCTTTGAGCATTGCTGGCATACTAAGTTTGGTGGGAGGGGATGTTCAACTCCGGATATCTCAAACTACCGATATCTCGAGAAAAATTTGCTGGGACCAGAAAATTTTCTTTGAGATATCAGTAAGTTGGAGATATTGAGAGTTGACTGTCTGTTGAAGTACAATACATGTTTAAGGTCATATGGACTAGCAAAGCGGTTAGACTGGTGCAAAGTTTGAGTATTCTGGCATAGTTAGCTTTGTGGGTGGGGACGTTCAACTTTAGGTATTTCAAACTACCGATATCTCAAAGAAAATTTGTTGGGACTAGAAAATTTACTTTGAAATATCATTAGTTTGGAGATATCGAGAGTTGACTGTCTGTTGAAATAAATACATGTGTAAGGTCAGATGGGACAACAAACAGGAACAGCAAACAGGGTAGACTGTATTGCAAAGTTTGAGTATTACTGGCAGAGTAGATTGGGAGGGGAGGATGATGGGCCAAGCTGCTATGCCAGACATGCTCAAATATGCAATAGGAAGCAGTGTCAATTCAGATGCAAATAATGTAGACTCAGAGAAAGGGGCCTCATACATTTATCTTTTAACTGCAACATGTAACCTTCTTTAGTATCTTTGTGAGTTCAATTTTTGCTGCCGCTTTTATTTTATATTTTCAGACATCTCAGACTACCGATATCTCAAAGAAAATTTGCTGGGACCAGGAAATTTACTTTGAGATATCAGTAGGTTGAAGGTACAGTATTCCCCCAAAATAGTGTGAGTATTTTTTTCATTCCTTTGAGCATTGCTGGCATACTAAGTTTGGTGGGAGGGGATGTTCAACTCCGGAAATCTCAAACTACCGATATCTCGAGGAAAATTTGCGGGGACCAGAAAATTTACTTTGAGATATCAGTAAGTTGGAGATATTGAGAGTTGACTGTCTGTTGAAGTACAATACATGTTTAAGGTCATATGGACTAGCAAAGCGGGTAGACTGGTGCAAAGTTTGAGTATTCTGGCATAGTTAGCTTTGTGGGATGGGACGTTCAACTTTAGGTATTTCAAACTACCGATATTTCAAAGATAATTTGCTGGGACTAGAAAATTTACTTTGAAATATCATTAGTTTGGAGATATCGAGAGTTGACTGTCTGTTGAAATAAATACATGTGTAAGGTCAGATGGGACAACAAACAGGAACAGCAAACAGGGTAGACTGTATTGCAAAGTTTGAGTATTACTGGCAGGGTAGCTTGGGAGGGGAGGATGATGGGCCAAGCTGCTATGCCAGACATGCTCAAATATGCAATAGGAAGCAGTGTCAATTCAGATGCAAATAATGTAGACTCAGAGAAAGGGGCCTCATATATTTATCTTTAAACTGCAACATGTAACCTTCTTTAGTATCTTTGTGAGTTCAATTTTTGCTGCCGCTTTTATTTTATATTTTCAGGCATCTCAAACTACCGATATCTCAAAGAAAATTTGCTGGGACCAGGAAATTTACTTTGAGATATCAGTAGGTTGAAGGTACAGTATTCCCCAAAATAGTGTGAGTATTTTTTTCATTCCTTTGAGCATTGCTGGCATACTAAGTTTGGTGGGAGGGGATGTTCAACTCCGGATATCTCAAACTACCGATATCTCGAGGAAAAAATTTGCGAGGACCAGAAAATTTACTTTGAGATATCAGTAAGTTGGAGATATTGAGAGTTGACTGTCTGTTGAAGTACAATACATGTTTAAGGTCATATGGACTAGCAAAGCGGGTAGACTGGTGCAAAGTTTGAGTATTCTGGCATAGTTAGCTTTGTGGGAGGGGACGTTCAACTTTAGGTATTTTAAACTACCGATATCTCAAAGATAATTTGCTGGGACTAGAAAATTTACTTTGAAATATCATTAGTTTGGAGATATCGAGAGTTGACTGTCTGTTGAAATAAATGCATGTGTAAGGTCAGATGGGACAACAAACAGGAACAGCAAACAGGGTAGACTGTATTGCAAAGTTTGAGTATTACTGGCAGAGTAGCTTGGGAGGGGAGGATGATGGGCCAAGCTGCTATGCCAGACATGCTCAAATATGCAATAGGAAGCAGTGTCAATTCAGATGCAAATAATGTAGACTCAGAGAATGGGGCCCCATACATTTATCTTTAAACTGCAACATGTAACCTTCTTTAGTATCTTTGTGAGTTCAATTTTTGCTGCCGCTTTTATTTTATATTTTCAGGCATCTCAAACTACCGATATCTCAAAGAAAATTTGCTGGGACCAGGAAATTTACTTTGAGATATCAGTAGGTTGAAGGTACAGTATTCCCCAAAATAGTGTGAGTATTTGTTTCATTCCTTTGAGCATTGCTGGCATACTAAGTTTGGTGGGAGGGGATGTTCAACTCCGGATATCTCAAACTACCGATATCTCGAGGAAAATTTGCTGGGACCAGAAAATTGACTTTGAGATATCAGTAAGTTGGAGATATTGAGAGTTGACTGTCTGTTGAAGTACAATACATGTTTAAGGTCATATGGACTAGCAAAGCGGGTAGACTGGTGCAAAGTTTGAGTATTCTGGCATAGTTAGCTTTGTGGGAGGGGACGTTCAACTTTAGGTATTTTAAACTACCGATATCTCAAAGATAATTCGCTGGGACTAGAAAATTTACTTTGAAATATCATTAGTTTGGAGATATCGAGAGTTGACTGTCTGTTGAAATTAATACATGTGTAATGTCAGATGGGACAACAAACAGGAACAGCAAACAGGGTAGACTGTATTGCAAAGTTTAAGTATTACTGGCAGAGTAGCTTGGGAGGGGAGGATGATGGGCCAAGCTGCTATGCCAGACATGCTCAAATATGCAATAGGAAGCAGTGTCAATTCAGATGCAAATAATGTAGACTCAGAGAAAGGGGCCCCATACATTTATCTTTAAACTGCAACATGTAACCTTCTTTAGTATCTTTGTGAGTTCAATTTTTGCTGCCGCTTTTATTTTATATTTTCAGGCATCTCAAACTACCGATATCTCAAAGAAAATTTGCTGGGACCAGGAAATTTACTTTGAGATATCAGTAGGTTGAAGGTACAGTTTTCCCCAAAATAGTGTGAGTATTTGTTTTATTCCTTTGAGCATTGCTGGCATACTAAGTTTGGTGGGAGGGGATGTTCAACTCCGGATATCTCAAACTACCGATATCTCGAGGAAAATTTGCTGGGACCGGAAAAATTAACTGGAAAATTTCAGTTAGTTGGAGATATTGAGAGTTGACTGTCTGTTGAAGTACAATACATGTTTAAGGTCATATGGACTAGCAAAGCGGGTAGACTGGTGCAAAGTTTGAGTATTCTGGCATAGTTAGCTTTGTGGGAGCGTCGTTCAACTTTAGGTATTTTAAACTACCGATATCTCAAAGATAATTTGCTGGGACTAGAAAATTTACTTTGAAATATCATTAGTTTGGAGATATCGAGAGTTGACTGTCTGTTGAAATAAATACATGTGTAATGTCAGATTGGACAACAAACAGGAACAGCAAACAGGGTAGACTGTATTGCAAAGTTTGAGTATTACTGGCAGAGTAGCTTGGAAGGGGAGGATGATGGGCCAAGCTGCTATGCCAGACATGCTTAAATATGCAATAGGAAGCAGTGTCAATTCAGATGCAAATAATGTAGACTCAGAGAAAGGGGCCCCATACATTTATCTTTAAACTGCAACATGTAACCTTCTTTAGTATCTTTGTGAGTTCAATTTTTGCTGCCGCTTTTATTTTATATTTTCAGGCATCTCAAACTACCGATATCTCAAAGAAAATTTGCTGGGACCAGGAAATTTACTTTGAGATATCAGTAGGTTGAAGGTACAGTTTTCCCCAAAATAGTGTGAGTATTTGTTTTATTCCTTTGAGCATTGCTGGCATACTAAGTTTGGTGGGAGGGGATGTTCAACTCCGGATATCTCAAACTACCGATATCTCGAGGAAAATTTGCTGGGACCGGAAAATTTACTTGGAGATATCAGTTAGTTGGAGATATTGAGAGTTGACTGTCTGTTGAAGTGCAATACATGTTGAAGGTCATATGGACTAGCAAAGCGGGTAGACTGGTGCAAAGTTTGAGTATTCTGGCATAGTTAGCTTTGTGGGAGCGTCGTTCAACTTTAGGTATTTTAAACTACCGATATCTCAAAGATAATTTGCTGGGACTAGAAAATTTACTTTGAAATATCATTAGTTTGGAGATATCGAGAGTTGACTGTCTGTTGAAATAAATACATGTGTAATGTCAGATGGGACAACAAACAGGAACAGCAAACAGGGTAGACTGTATTGCAAAGTTTGAGTATTACTGGCAGAGTAGCTTGGAAGGGGAGGATGATGGGCCAAGCTGCTATGCCAGACATGCTTAAATATGCAATAGGAAGCAGTGTCAATTCAGATGCAAATAATGTAGACTCAGAGAAAGGGGCCCCATACATTTATCTTTAAACTGCAACATGTAACCTTCTTTAGTATCTTTGTGAGTTCAATTTTTGCTGCCGCTTTTATTTTATATTTTCAGGCATCTCAAACTACCGATATCTCAAAGAAAATTTGCTGGGACCAGGAAATTTACTTTGAGATATCAGTAGGTTGAAGGTACAGTTTTCCCCAAAATAGTGTGAGTATTTGTTTTATTCCTTTGAGCATTGCTGGCATACTAAGTTTGGTGGGAGGGGATGTTCAACTCCGGATATCTCAAACTACCGATATCTCGAGGAAAATTTGCTGGGACCGGAAAATTTACTTGGAGATATCAGTAAGTTGGAGATATTGAGAGTTGACTGTCTGTTGAAGTACAATACATGTTTAAGGTCATATGGACTAGCAAAGCGGGTAGACTGGTGCAAAGTTTGAGTATTCTGGCATAGTTAGCTTTGTGGGAGGGGACGTTCAACTTTAGGTATTTCAAACTACCGATATCTCAAAGAAAATTTGTTGGGACTAGAAAATTTACTTTGAAATATCATTAGTTTGGAGATATCGAGAGTTGACTGTCTGTTGAAATAAATACATGTGCAAGGTCAGGTGGGACAACAAACAGGAACAGCAAACAGGGTAGACTGTATTGCAAAGTTTGAGTATTACTGGCAGAGTAGCTTGGGAGGGGAGGATGATGGGCCAAGCTGCTATGCCAGACATGCTCAAATATGCAATAGCAAACTGTCAATTCAGATGCAAATAATGTAGACTCAGAGAAAGGGGCCCCATACATTTATCTTTTGATTGCAACATGTAACCTTCTTCAGTATCTTTGTGAGTTCAATTTTTGCTGCCGCTTTTATTTTATATTTTCAGGCATCTCAAACTACCGATATCTCAAAGAAAATTTGCTGGGACCAGGAAATTTACTTTGAGATATCAGTAGGTTGAAGGTACAGTATTCCCCAAAATAGTGTGAGTATTTGTTTCATTCCTTTGAGCATTGCTGGCATACTAAGTTTGGTGGGAGGGGATGTTCAACTCCGGATATCTCAAACTACCGATATCTCGAGGAAAATTTGCTGGGACCAGAAAATTGACTTTGAGATATCAGTAAGTTGGAGATATTGAGAGTTGACTGTCTGTTGAAGTACAATACATGTTTAAGGTCATATGGACTAGCAAAGCGGGTAGACTGGTGCAAAGTTTGAGTATTCTGGCATAGTTAGCTTTGTGGGAGGGGACGTTCAACTTTAGGTATTTTAAACTACCGATATCTCAAAGATAATTCGCTGGGACTAGAAAATTTACTTTGAAATATCATTAGTTTGGAGATATCGAGAGTTGACTGTCTGTTGAAATTAATACATGTGTAATGTCAGATGGGACAACAAACAGGAACAGCAAACAGGGTAGACTGTATTGCAAAGTTTAAGTATTACTGGCAGAGTAGCTTGGGAGGGGAGGATGATGGGCCAAGCTGCTATGCCAGACATGCTCAAATATGCAATAGGAAGCAGTGTCAATTCAGATGCAAATAATGTAGACTCAGAGAAAGGGGCCCCATACATTTATCTTTAAACTGCAACATGTAACCTTCTTTAGTATCTTTGTGAGTTCAATTTTTGCTGCCGCTTTTATTTTATATTTTCAGGCATCTCAAACTACCGATATCTCAAAGAAAATTTGCTGGGACCAGGAAATTTACTTTGAGATATCAGTAGGTTGAAGGTACAGTTTTCCCCAAAATAGTGTGAGTATTTGTTTTATTCCTTTGAGCATTGCTGGCATACTAAGTTTGGTGGGAGGGGATGTTCAACTCCGGATATCTCAAACTACCGATATCTCGAGGAAAATTTGCTGGGACCGGAAAAATTAACTGGAAAATTTCAGTTAGTTGGAGATATTGAGAGTTGACTGTCTGTTGAAGTACAATACATGTTTAAGGTCATATGGACTAGCAAAGCGGGTAGACTGGTGCAAAGTTTGAGTATTCTGGCATAGTTAGCTTTGTGGGAGCGTCGTTCAACTTTAGGTATTTTAAACTACCGATATCTCAAAGATAATTTGCTGGGACTAGAAAATTTACTTTGAAATATCATTAGTTTGGAGATATCGAGAGTTGACTGTCTGTTGAAATAAATACATGTGTAATGTCAGATTGGACAACAAACAGGAACAGCAAACAGGGTAGACTGTATTGCAAAGTTTGAGTATTACTGGCAGAGTAGCTTGGAAGGGGAGGATGATGGGCCAAGCTGCTATGCCAGACATGCTTAAATATGCAATAGGAAGCAGTGTCAATTCAGATGCAAATAATGTAGACTCAGAGAAAGGGGCCCCATACATTTATCTTTAAACTGCAACATGTAACCTTCTTTAGTATCTTTGTGAGTTCAATTTTTGCTGCCGCTTTTATTTTATATTTTCAGGCATCTCAAACTACCGATATCTCAAAGAAAATTTGCTGGGACCAGGAAATTTACTTTGAGATATCAGTAGGTTGAAGGTACAGTTTTCCCCAAAATAGTGTGAGTATTTGTTTTATTCCTTTGAGCATTGCTGGCATACTAAGTTTGGTGGGAGGGGATGTTCAACTCCGGATATCTCAAACTACCGATATCTCGAGGAAAATTTGCTGGGACCGGAAAATTTACTTGGAGATATCAGTTAGTTGGAGATATTGAGAGTTGACTGTCTGTTGAAGTGCAATACATGTTTAAGGTCATATGGACTAGCAAAGCGGGTAGACTGGTGCAAAGTTTGAGTATTCTGGCATAGTTAGCTTTGTGGGAGCGTCGTTCAACTTTAGGTATTTTAAACTACCGATATCTCAAAGATAATTTGCTGGGACTAGAAAATTTACTTTGAAATATCATTAGTTTGGAGATATCGAGAGTTGACTGTCTGTTGAAATAAATACATGTGTAATGTCAGATGGGACAACAAACAGGAACAGCAAACAGGGTAGACTGTATTGCAAAGTTTGAGTATTACTGGCAGAGTAGCTTGGAAGGGGAGGATGATGGGCCAAGCTGCTATGCCAGACATGCTTAAATATGCAATAGGAAGCAGTGTCAATTCAGATGCAAATAATGTAGACTCAGAGAAAGGGGCCCCATACATTTATCTTTAAACTGCAACATGTAACCTTCTTTAGTATCTTTGTGAGTTCAATTTTTGCTGCCGCTTTTATTTTATATTTTCAGGCATCTCAAACTACCGATATCTCAAAGAAAATTTGCTGGGACCAGGAAATTTACTTTGAGATATCAGTAGGTTGAAGGTACAGTTTTCCCCAAAATAGTGTGAGTATTTGTTTTATTCCTTTGAGCATTGCTGGCATACTAAGTTTGGTGGGAGGGGATGTTCAACTCCGGATATCTCAAACTACCGATATCTCGAGGAAAATTTGCTGGGACCGGAAAATTTACTTGGAGATATCAGTAAGTTGGAGATATTGAGAGTTGACTGTCTGTTGAAGTACAATACATGTTTAAGGTCATATGGACTAGCAAAGCGGGTAGACTGGTGCAAAGTTTGAGTATTCTGGCATAGTTAGCTTTGTGGGAGGGGACGTTCAACTTTAGGTATTTCAAACTACCGATATCTCAAAGAAAATTTGTTGGGACTAGAAAATTTACTTTGAAATATCATTAGTTTGGAGATATCGAGAGTTGACTGTCTGTTGAAATAAATACATGTGCAAGGTCAGGTGGGACAACAAACAGGAACAGCAAACAGGGTAGACTGTATTGCAAAGTTTGAGTATTACTGGCAGAGTAGCTTGGGAGGGGAGGATGATGGGCCAAGCTGCTATGCCAGACATGCTCAAATATGCAATAGCAAACTGTCAATTCAGATGCAAATAATGTAGACTCAGAGAAAGGGGCCCCATACATTTATCTTTTGATTGCAACATGTAACCTTCTTCAGTATCTTTGTGAGTTCAATTTTTACTGCCGCTTTTATTTTATATTTTCAGGCATCTCAAACTACCGATATCTCAAAGAAAATTTGCTGGGACCAGGAAATTTACTTTGAGATATCAGTAGGTTGAAGGTACAGTATTCCCCCAAATAGTGTGAGTATTTGTTTCATTCCTTTGAGCATTGCTGGCATACTAAGTTTGGTGGGAGGGGATGTTCAATTCCGGATATCTCAAACTACCGATATCTCGAGGAAAATTTGCTGGGACCAGAAAATTTACTTTGAGATATCAGTAAGTTGGAGATATTGAGAGTTGACTGTCTGTTGAAGTACAATACATGTTTAAGGTCATATGGACTAGCAAAGCGGGTAGACTGGTGCAAAGTTTGAGTATTCTGGCATAGTTAGCTTTGTGGGAGCGTCGTTCAACTTTAGGTATTTCAAACTACCGATATCTCAAAGATAATTTGCTGGGACTAGAAAATTTACTTTGAAATATCATTAGTTTGGAGATATCGAAAGTTGACTGTCTGTTGAAATAAATGCATGTGTAATGTCAGATGGGACAACAAACAGGAACAGCAAACAGGGTAGACTGTATTGCAAAGTTTGAGTATTACTGGCAGAGTAGCTTGGAAGGGGAGGATGATGGGCCAAGCTGCTATGCCAGACATGCTTAAATATGCAATAGGAAGCAGTGTCAATTCAGATGCAAATAATGTAGACTCAGAGAAAGGGGCCCCATACATTTATCTTTAAACTGCAACATGTAACCTTCTTTAGTATCTTTGTGAGTTCAATTTTTGCTGCCGCTTTTATTTTATATTTTCAGGCATCTCAAACTACCGATATCTCAAAGAAAATTTGCTGGGACCAGGAAATTTACTTTGAGATATCAGTAGGTTGAAGGTACAGTTTTCCCCAAAATAGTGTGAGTATTTGTTTTATTCCTTTGAGCATTGCTGGCATACTAAGTTTGGTGGGAGGGGATGTTCAACTCCGGATATCTCAAACTACCGATATCTCGAGGAAAATTTGCTGGGACCGGAAAATTTACTTGGAGATATCAGTAAGTTGGAGATATTGAGAGTTGACTGTCTGTTGAAGTACAATACATGTTTAAGGTCATATGGACTAGCAAAGCGGGTAGACTGGTGCAAAGTTTGAGTATTCTGGCATAGTTAGCTTTGTGGGAGGGGACGTTCAACTTTAGGTATTTCAAACTACCGATATCTCAAAGAAAATTTGTTGGGACTAGAAAATTTACTTTGAAATATCATTAGTTTGGAGATATCGAGAGTTGACTGTCTGTTGAAATAAATACATGTGCAAGGTCAGATGGGACAAAAAACAGGAACAGCAAACAGGGTAGACTGTATTGCAAAGTTTGAGTATTACTGGCAGAGTAGCTTGGGAGGGGAGGATGATGGGCCAAGCTGCTATGCCAGACATGCTCAAATATGCAATAGCAAACTGTCAATTCAGATGCAAATAATGTAGACTCAGAGAAAGGGGCCCCATACATTTATCTTTTAATTGCAACATGTAACCTTCTTTAGTATCTTTGTGAGTTCAATTTTTGCTGCCGCTTTTATTTTATATTTTCAGGCATCTCAAACTACCGATATCTCAAAGAAAATTTGCTGGGACCAGGAAATTTACTTTGAGATATCAGTAGGTTGAAGGTACAGTATTCCCCCAAATAGTGTGAGTATTTGTTTCATTCCTTTGAGCATTGCTGGCATACTAAGTTTGGTGGGAGGGGATGTTCAATTCCGGATATCTCAAACTACCGATATCTCGAGGAAAATTTGCTGGGACCAGAAAATTTACTTTGAGATATCAGTAAGTTGGAGATATTGAGAGTTGACTGTCTGTTGAAGTACAATACATGTTTAAGGTCATATGGACTAGCAAAGCGGGTAGACTGGTGCAAAGTTTGAGTATTCTGGCATAGTTAGCTTTGTGGGAGCGTCGTTCAACTTTAGGTATTTCAAACTACCGATATCTCAAAGATAATTTGCTGGGACTAGAAAATTTACTTTGAAATATCATTAGTTTGGAGATATCGAGAGTTGACTGTCTGTTGAAATAAATACATGTGTAATGTCAGATGGGACAACAAACAGGAACAGCAAACAGGGTAGACTGTATTGCAAAGTTTGAGTATTACTGGCAGAGTAGCTTGGAAGGGGAGGATGATGGGCCAAGCTGCTTTGCCAGACATGCTTAAATATGCAATAGGAAGCAGTGTCAATTCAGATGCAAATAATGTAGACTCAGAGAAAGGGGCCCCATACATTTATCTTTAAACTGCAACATGTAACCTTCTTTAGTATCTTTGTGAGTTCAATTTTTGCTGCCGCTTTTATTTTATATTTTCAGGCATCTCAAACTACCGATATCTCAAAGAAAATTTGCTGGGACCAGGAAATTTACTTTGAGATATCAGTAGGTTGAAGGTACAGTTTTCCCCAAAATAGTGTGAGTATTTGTTTTATTCCTTTGAGCATTGCTGGCATACTAAGTTTGGTGGGAGGGGATGTTCAACTCCGGATATCTCAAACTACCGATATCTCGAGGAAAATTTGCTGGGACCGGAAAATTTACTTGGAGATATCAGTAAGTTGGAGATATTGAGAGTTGACTGTCTGTTGAAGTACAAAACATGTTTAAGGTCATATGGACTAGCAAAGCGGGTAGACTGGTGCAAAGTTTGAGTATTCTGGCATAGTTAGCTTTGTGGGAGGGGACGTTCAACTTTAGGTATTTCAAACTACCGATATCTCAAAGAAAATTTGTTGGGACTAGAAAATTTACTTTGAAATATCATTAGTTTGGAGATATCGAGAGTTGACTGTCTGTTGAAATAAATACATGTGCAAGGTCAGGTGGGACAACAAACAGGAACAGCAAACAGGGTAGACTGTATTGCAAAGTTTGAGTATTACTGGCAGAGTAGCTTGGGAGGGGAGGATGATGGGCCAAGCTGCTATGCCAGACATGCTCAAATATGCAATAGCAAACTGTCAATTCAGATGCAAATAATGTAGACTCAGAGAAAGGGGCCCCATACATTTATCTTTTAATTGCAACATGTAACCTTCTTTAGTATCTTTGTGAGTTCAATTTTTGCTGCCGCTTTTATTTTATATTTTCAGGCATCTCAAACTACCGATATCTCAAAGAAAATTTGCTGGGACCAGGAAATTTACTTTGAGATATCAGTAGGTTGAAGGTACAGTATTCCCCCAAATAGTGTGAGTATTTGTTTCATTCCTTTGAGCATTGCTGGCATACTAAGTTTGGTGGGAGGGGATGTTCAATTCCGGATATCTCAAACTACCGATATCTCGAGGAAAATTTGCTGGGACCAGAAAATTTACTTTGAGATATCAGTAAGTTGGAGATATTGAGAGTTGACTGTCTGTTGAAGTACAATACATGTTTAAGGTCATATGGACTAGCAAAGCGGGTAGACTGGTGCAAAGTTTGAGTATTCTGGCATAGTTAGCTTTGTGGGAGCGTCGTTCAACTTTAGGTATTTCAAACTACCGATATCTCAAAGATAATTTGCTGGGACTAGAAAATTTACTTTGAAATATCATTAGTTTGGAGATATCGAAAGTTGACTGTCTGTTGAAATAAATGCATGTGTAATGTCAGATGGGACAACAAACAGGAACAGCAAACAGGGTAGACTGTATTGCAAAGTTTGAGTATTACTGGCAGAGTAGCTTGGAAGGGGAGGATGATGGGCCAAGCTGCTATGCCAGACATGCTTAAATATGCAATAGGAAGCAGTGTCAATTCAGATGCAAATAATGTAGACTCAGAGAAAGGGGCCCCATACATTTATCTTTAAACTGCAACATGTAACCTTCTTTAGTATCTTTGTGAGTTCAATTTTTGCTGCCGCTTTTATTTTATATTTTCAGGCATCTCAAACTACCGATATCTCAAAGAAAATTTGCTGGGACCAGGAAATTTACTTTGAGATATCAGTAGGTTGAAGGTACAGTTTTCCCCAAAATAGTGTGAGTATTTGTTTTATTCCTTTGAGCATTGCTGGCATACTAAGTTTGGTGGGAGGGGATGTTCAACTCCGGATATCTCAAACTACCGATATCTCGAGGAAAATTTGCTGGGACCGGAAAATTTACTTGGAGATATCAGTAAGTTGGAGATATTGAGAGTTGACTGTCTGTTGAAGTACAATACATGTTTAAGGTCATATGGACTAGCAAAGCGGGTAGACTAGTGCAAAGTGTGAGTATTCTGGCATAGTTAGCTTTGTGGGAGGGGACGTTCAACTTTAGGTATTTCAAACTACCGATATCTCAAAGAAAATTTGTTGGGACTAGAAAATTTACTTTGAAATATCATTAGTTTGGAGATATCGAGAGTTGACTGTCTGTTGAAATAAATACATGTGCAAGGTCAGATGGGACAACAAACAGGAACAGCAAACAGGGTAGACTGTATTGCAAAGTTTGAGTATTACTGGCAGAGTAGCTTGGGAGGGGAGGATGATGGGCCAAGCTGCTATGCCAGACATGCTCAAATATGCAATAGCAAACTGTCAATTCAGATGCAAATAATGTAGACTCAGAGAAAGGGGCCCCATACATTTATCTTTTAATTGCAACATGTAACCTTCTTTAGTATCTTTGTGAGTTCAATTTTTGCTGCCGCTTTTATTTTATATTTTCAGGCATCTCAAACTACCGATATCTCAAAGAAAATTTGCTGGGACCAGGAAATTTACTTTGAGATATCAGTAGGTTGAAGGTACAGTATTCCCCCAAATAGTGTGAGTATTTGTTTCATTCCTTTGAGCATTGCTGGCATACTAAGTTTGGTGGGAGGGGATGTTCAATTCCGGATATCTCAAACTACCGATATCTCGAGGAAAATTTGCTGGGACCAGAAAATTTACTTTGAGATATCAGTAAGTTGGAGATATTGAGAGTTGACTGTCTGTTGAAGTACAATACATGTTTAAGGTCATATGGACTAGCAAAGCGGGTAGACTGGTGCAAAGTTTGAGTATTCTGGCATAGTTAGCTTTGTGGGAGCGTCGTTCAACTTTAGGTTTTTTAAACTACCGATATCTCAAAGATAATTTGCTGGGACTAGAAAATTTACTTTGAAATATCATTAGTTGGGAGATATCGAGAGTTGACTGTCTGTTGAAATAAATGCATGTGTAAGGTCAGATGGGACAACAAACAGGAACAGCAAACAGGGTAGACTGTATTGCAAAGTTTGAGTATTACTGGCAGAGTAGCTTGGGAGGGGAGGATGATGGGCCAAACTGCTATGCCAGACATGCTCAAATATGCAATAGCCTACAGTGTCAATTCAGATGCAAATAATGTAGACTCAGAGAAAGGGGCCCCATACATTTATCTTTTAACTGCAACATGTAACCTTCTTTAGTATCTTTGAGAGTTCAATTTTTGCTGCCGCTTTTATTTTATATTTTCAGGCATCTCAAACTACCGATATCTCAAAGAAAATTTGCTGGGACCAGGAAATTTACTTTGAGATATCAGTAGGTTGAAGGTACAGTATTCCCCAAAATAGTGTGAGTATTTTTTCATTCCTTTGAGCATTGCTGGCATACTAAGTTTGGTGGGAGGGTATGTTCAATTCCGGATATCTCAAACTACCGATATCTCGAGGAAAATTTGCTGGGACCAGAAAATTTACTTTGAGATATCAGTAAGTTGGAGATATTGAGAGTTGACTGTCTGTTGAAGTACAATACATGTTTAAGGTCATATGGACTAGCAAAGCGGGTAGACTGGTGCAAAGTTTGAGTATTCTGGCATAGTTAGCTTTGTGGGAGCGTCGTTCAACTTTAGGTATTTCAAACTACCGATATCTCAAAGATAATTTGCTGGGACTAGAAAATTTACTTTGAAATATCATTAGTTTGGAGATATCGA
Organism: Ctena decussata; assembly: GCA_963989385.1. Classification (NCBI taxonomy): domain Eukaryota; kingdom Metazoa; phylum Mollusca; class Bivalvia; order Lucinida; family Lucinidae; genus Ctena; species Ctena decussata. The sequence goes on along the minus strand of OZ022510.1, from coordinate 79,403,273 downwards.
AAGTTGACTGTCTGTTGAAATAAATGCATGTGTAATGTCAGATGGGACAACAAACAGGAACAGCAAACAGGGTAGACTGTATTGCAAAGTTTGAGTATTACTGGCAGAGTAGCTTGGAAGGGGAGGATGATGGGCCAAGCTGCTATGCCAGACATGCTTAAATATGCAATAGGAAGCAGTGTCAATTCAGATGCAAATAATGTAGACTCAGAGAAAGGGGCCCCATACATTTATCTTTAAACTGCAACATGTAACCTTCTTTAGTATCTTTGTGAGTTCAATTTTTGCTGCCGCTTTTATTTTATATTTTCAGGCATCTCAAACTACCGATATCTCAAAGAAAATTTGCTGGGACCAGGAAATTTACTTTGAGATATCAGTAGGTTGAAGGTACAGTTTTCCCCAAAATAGTGTGAGTATTTGTTTTATTCCTTTGAGCATTGCTGGCATACTAAGTTTGGTGGGAGGGGATGTTCAACTCCGGATATCTCAAACTACCGATATCTCGAGGAAAATTTGCTGGGACCGGAAAATTTACTTGGAGATATCAGTAAGTTGGAGATATTGAGAGTTGACTGTCTGTTGAAGTACAATACATGTTTAAGGTCATATGGACTAGCAAAGCGGGTAGACTGGTGCAAAGTTTGAGTATTCTGGCATAGTTAGCTTTGTGGGAGGGGACGTTCAACTTTAGGTATTTCAAACTACCGATATCTCAAAGAAAATTTGTTGGGACTAGAAAATTTACTTTGAAATATCATTAGTTTGGAGATATCGAGAGTTGACTGTCTGTTGAAATAAATACATGTGCAAGGTCAGATGGGACAAAAAACAGGAACAGCAAACAGGGTAGACTGTATTGCAAAGTTTGAGTATTACTGGCAGAGTAGCTTGGGAGGGGAGGATGATGGGCCAAGCTGCTATGCCAGACATGCTCAAATATGCAATAGCAAACTGTCAATTCAGATGCAAATAATGTAGACTCAGAGAAAGGGGCCCCATACATTTATCTTTTAATTGCAACATGTAACCTTCTTTAGTATCTTTGTGAGTTCAATTTTTGCTGCCGCTTTTATTTTATATTTTCAGGCATCTCAAACTACCGATATCTCAAAGAAAATTTGCTGGGACCAGGAAATTTACTTTGAGATATCAGTAGGTTGAAGGTACAGTATTCCCCCAAATAGTGTGAGTATTTGTTTCATTCCTTTGAGCATTGCTGGCATACTAAGTTTGGTGGGAGGGGATGTTCAATTCCGGATATCTCAAACTACCGATATCTCGAGGAAAATTTGCTGGGACCAGAAAATTTACTTTGAGATATCAGTAAGTTGGAGATATTGAGAGTTGACTGTCTGTTGAAGTACAATACATGTTTAAGGTCATATGGACTAGCAAAGCGGGTAGACTGGTGCAAAGTTTGAGTATTCTGGCATAGTTAGCTTTGTGGGAGCGTCGTTCAACTTTAGGTATTTCAAACTACCGATATCTCAAAGATAATTTGCTGGGACTAGAAAATTTACTTTGAAATATCATTAGTTTGGAGATATCGAGAGTTGACTGTCTGTTGAAATAAATACATGTGTAATGTCAGATGGGACAACAAACAGGAACAGCAAACAGGGTAGACTGTATTGCAAAGTTTGAGTATTACTGGCAGAGTAGCTTGGAAGGGGAGGATGATGGGCCCAGCTGCTTTGCCAGACATGCTTAAATATGCAATAGGAAGCAGTGTCAATTCAGATGCAAATAATGTAGACTCAGAGAAAGGGGCCCCATACATTTATCTTTAAACTGCAACATGTAACCTTCTTTAGTATCTTTGTGAGTTCAATTTTTGCTGCCGCTTTTATTTTATATTTTCAGGCATCTCAAACTACCGATATCTCAAAGAAAATTTGCTGGGACCAGGAAATTTACTTTGAGATATCAGTAGGTTGAAGGTACAGTTTTCCCCAAAATAGTGTGAGTATTTGTTTTATTCCTTTGAGCATTGCTGGCATACTAAGTTTGGTGGGAGGGGATGTTCAACTCCGGATATCTCAAACTACCGATATCTCGAGGAAAATTTGCTGGGACCGGAAAATTTACTTGGAGATATCAGTAAGTTGGAGATATTGAGAGTTGACTGTCTGTTGAAGTACAAAACATGTTTAAGGTCATATGGACTAGCAAAGCGGGTAGACTGGTGCAAAGTTTGAGTATTCTGGCATAGTTAGCTTTGTGGGAGGGGACGTTCAACTTTAGGTATTTCAAACTACCGATATCTCAAAGAAAATTTGTTGGGACTAGAAAATTTACTTTGAAATATCATTAGTTTGGAGATATCGAGAGTTGACTGTCTGTTGAAATAAATACATGTGCAAGGTCAGGTGGGACAACAAACAGGAACAGCAAACAGGGTAGACTGTATTGCAAAGTTTGAGTATTACTGGCAGAGTAGCTTGGGAGGGGAGGATGATGGGCCAAGCTGCTATGCCAGACATGCTCAAATATGCAATAGCAAACTGTCAATTCAGATGCAAATAATGTAGACTCAGAGAAAGGGGCCCCATACATTTATCTTTTAATTGCAACATGTAACCTTCTTTAGTATCTTTGTGAGTTCAATTTTTGCTGCCGCTTTTATTTTATATTTTCAGGCATCTCAAACTACCGATATCTCAAAGAAAATTTGCTGGGACCAGGAAATTTACTTTGAGATATCAGTAGGTTGAAGGTACAGTATTCCCCCAAATAGTGTGAGTATTTGTTTCATTCCTTTGAGCATTGCTGGCATACTAAGTTTGGTGGGAGGGGATGTTCAATTCCGGATATCTCAAACTACCGATATCTCGAGGAAAATTTGCTGGGACCAGAAAATTTACTTTGAGATATCAGTAAGTTGGAGATATTGAGAGTTGACTGTCTGTTGAAGTACAATACATGTTTAAGGTCATATGGACTAGCAAAGCGGGTAGACTGGTGCAAAGTTTGAGTATTCTGGCATAGTTAGCTTTGTGGGAGCGTCGTTCAACTTTAGGTATTTCAAACTACCGATATCTCAAAGATAATTTGCTGGGACTAGAAAATTTACTTTGAAATATCATTAGTTTGGAGATATCGAAAGTTGACTGTCTGTTGAAATAAATGCATGTGTAATGTCAGATGGGACAACAAACAGGAACAGCAAACAGGGTAGACTGTATTGCAAAGTTTGAGTATTACTGGCAGAGTAGCTTGGAAGGGGAGGATGATGGGCCAAGCTGCTATGCCAGACATGCTTAAATATGCAATAGGAAGCAGTGTCAATTCAGATGCAAATAATGTAGACTCAGAGAAAGGGGCCCCATACATTTATCTTTAAACTGCAACATGTAACCTTCTTTAGTATCTTTGTGAGTTCAATTTTTGCTGCCGCTTTTATTTTATATTTTCAGGCATCTCAAACTACCGATATCTCAAAGAAAATTTGCTGGGACCAGGAAATTTACTTTGAGATATCAGTAGGTTGAAGGTACAGTTTTCCCCAAAATAGTGTGAGTATTTGTTTTATTCCTTTGAGCATTGCTGGCATACTAAGTTTGGTGGGAGGGGATGTTCAACTCCGGATATCTCAAACTACCGATATCTCGAGGAAAATTTGCTGGGACCGGAAAATTTACTTGGAGATATCAGTAAGTTGGAGATATTGAGAGTTGACTGTCTGTTGAAGTACAATACATGTTTAAGGTCATATGGACTAGCAAAGCGGGTAGACTAGTGCAAAGTTTGAGTATTCTGGCATAGTTAGCTTTGTGGGAGGGGACGTTCAACTTTAGGTATTTCAAACTACCGATATCTCAAAGAAAATTTGTTGGGACTAGAAAATTTACTTTGAAATATCATTAGTTTGGAGATATCGAGAGTTGACTGTCTGTTGAAATAAATACATGTGCAAGGTCAGATGGGACAACAAACAGGAACAGCAAACAGGGTAGACTGTATTGCAAAGTTTGAGTATTACTGGCAGAGTAGCTTGGGAGGGGAGGATGATGGGCCAAGCTGCTATGCCAGACATGCTCAAATATGCAATAGCAAACTGTCAATTCAGATGCAAATAATGTAGACTCAGAGAAAGGGGCCCCATACATTTATCTTTTAATTGCAACATGTAACCTTCTTTAGTATCTTTGTGAGTTCAATTTTTGCTGCCGCTTTTATTTTATATTTTCAGGCATCTCAAACTACCGATATCTCAAAGAAAATTTGCTGGGACCAGGAAATTTACTTTGAGATATCAGTAGGTTGAAGGTACAGTATTCCCCCAAATAGTGTGAGTATTTGTTTCATTCCTTTGAGCATTGCTGGCATACTAAGTTTGGTGGGAGGGGATGTTCAATTCCGGATATCTCAAACTACCGATATCTCGAGGAAAATTTGCTGGGACCAGAAAATTTACTTTGAGATATCAGTAAGTTGGAGATATTGAGAGTTGACTGTCTGTTGAAGTACAATACATGTTTAAGGTCATATGGACTAGCAAAGCGGGTAGACTGGTGCAAAGTTTGAGTATTCTGGCATAGTTAGCTTTGTGGGAGCGTCGTTCAACTTTAGGTTTTTTAAACTACCGATATCTCAAAGATAATTTGCTGGGACTAGAAAATTTACTTTGAAATATCATTAGTTGGGAGATATCGAGAGTTGACTGTCTGTTGAAATAAATGCATGTGTAAGGTCAGATGGGACAACAAACAGGAACAGCAAACAGGGTAGACTGTATTGCAAAGTTTGAGTATTACTGGCAGAGTAGCTTGGGAGGGGAGGATGATGGGCCAAACTGCTATGCCAGACATGCTCAAATATGCAATAGCCTACAGTGTCAATTCAGATGCAAATAATGTAGACTCAGAGAAAGGGGCCCCATACATTTATCTTTTAACTGCAACATGTAACCTTCTTTAGTATCTTTGAGAGTTCAATTTTTGCTGCCGCTTTTATTTTATATTTTCAGGCATCTCAAACTACCGATATCTCAAAGAAAATTTGCTGGGACCAGGAAATTTACTTTGAGATATCAGTAGGTTGAAGGTACAGTATTCCCCCAAATAGTGTGAGTATTTTTTCATTCCTTTGAGCATTGCTGGCATACTAAGTTTGGTGGGAGGGTTTGTTCAATTCCGGATATCTCAAACTACCGATATCTCGAGGAAAATTTGCTGGGACCAGAAAATTTACTTTGAGATATCAGTAAGTTGGAGATATTGAGAGTTGACTGTCTGTTGAAGTACAATACATGTTTAAGGTCATATGGACTAGCAAAGCGGGTAGACTGGTGCAAAGTTTGAGTATTCTGGCATAGTTAGCTTTGTGGGAGCGTCGTTCAACTTTAGGTATTTCAAACTACCGATATCTCAAAGATAATTTGCTGGGACTAGAAAATTTACTTTGAAATATCATTAGTTTGGAGATATCGAAAGTTGACTGTCTGTTGAAATAAATGCATGTGTAATGTCAGATGGGACAACAAACAGGAACAGCAAACAGGGTAGACTGTATTGCAAAGTTTGAGTATTACTGGCAGAGTAGCTTGGAAGGGGAGGATGATGGGCCAAGCTGCTATGCCAGACATGCTTAAATATGCAATAGGAAGCAGTGTCAATTCAGATGCAAATAATGTAGACTCAGAGAAAGGGGCCCCATACATTTATCTTTAAACTGCAACATGTAACCTTCTTTAGTATCTTTGTGAGTTCAATTTTTGCTGCCGCTTTTATTTTATATTTTCAGGCATCTCAAACTACCGATATCTCAAAGAAAATTTGCTGGGACCAGGAAATTTACTTTGAGATATCAGTAGGTTGAAGGTACAGTTTTCCCCAAAATAGTGTGAGTATTTGTTTTATTCCTTTGAGCATTGCTGGCATACTAAGTTAGGTGGGAGGGGATGTTCAACTCCAGATATCTCAAACTACCGATATCTCGAGGAAAATTTGCTGGGACCGGAAAATTTACTTGGAGATATCAGTAAGTTGGAGATATTGAGAGTTGACTGTCTGTTGAAGTACAATACATGTTTAAGGTCATATGGACTAGCAAAGCGGGTAGACTGGTGCAAAGTTTGAGTATTCTGGCATAGTTAGCTTTGTGGGAGGGGACGTTCAACTTTAGGTATTTCAAACTACCGATATCTCAAAGAAAATTTGTTGGGACTAGAAAATTTACTTTGAAATATCATTAGTTTGGAGATATCGAGAGTTGACTGTCTGTTGAAATAAATACATGTGCAAGGTCAGATGGGACAACAAACAGTTACAGCAAACAGGGTAGACTGTATTGCAAAGTTTGAGTATTACTGGCAGAGTAGCTTGGGAGGGGAGGATGATGGGCCAAGCTGCTATGCCAGACATGCTCAAATATGCAATAGCAAACTGTCAATTCAGATGCAAATAATGTAGACTCAGAGAAAGGGGCCCCATACATTTATCTTTTAATTGCAACATGTAACCTTCTTTAGTATCTTTGTGAGTTCAATTTTTGCTGCCGCTTTTATTTTATATTTTCAGGCATCTCAAACTACCGATATCTCAAAGAAAATTTGCTGGGACCAGGAAATTTACTTTGAGATATCAGTAGGTTGAAGGTACAGTATTCCCCCAAATAGTGTGAGTATTTGTTTCATTCCTTTGAGCATTGCTGGCATACTAAGTTTGGTGGGAGGGGATGTTCAATTCCGGATATCTCAAACTACCGATATCTCGAGGAAAATTTGCTGGGACCAGAAAATTTACTTTGAGATATCAGTAAGTTGGAGATATTGAGAGTTGACTGTCTGTTGAAGTACAATACATGTTTAAGGTCATATGGACTAGCAAAGCGGGTAGACTGGTGCAAAGTTTGAGTATTCTGGCATAGTTAGCTTTGTGGGAGCGTCGTTCAACTTTAGGTATTTTAAACTACCGATATCTCAAAGATAATTTGCTGGGACTAGAAAATTTACTTTGAAATATCATTAGTTTGGAGATATCGAGAGTTGACTGTCTGTTGAAATAAATACATGTGCAAGGTCAGATGGGACAACAAACAGGAACAGCAAACAGGGTAGACTGTATTGCAAAGTTTGAGTATTACTGGCAGAGTAGCTTGGGAGGGGAGGATGATGGGCCAAGCTGCTATGCCAGACATGCTCAAATATGCAATAGCAAACTGTCAATTCAGATGCAAATAATGTAGACTCAGAGAAAGGGGCCCCATACATTTATCTTTTAATTGCAACATGTAACCTTCTTTAGTATCTTTGTGAGTTCAATTTTTGCTGCCGCTTTTATTTTATATTTTCAGGCATCTCAAACTACCGATATCTCAAAGAAAATTTGCTGGGACCAGGAAATTTACTTTGAGATATCAGTAGGTTGAAGGTACAGTATTCCCCCAAATAGTGTGAGTATTTGTTTCATTCCTTTGAGCATTGCTGGCATACTAAGTTTGGTGGGAGGGGATGTTCAATTCCGGATATCTCAAACTACCGATATCTCGAGGAAAATTTGCTGGGACCAGAAAATTTACTTTGAGATATCAGTAAGTTGGAGATATTGAGAGTTGACTGTCTGTTGAAGTACAATACATGTTTAAGGTCATATGGACTAGCAAAGCGGGTAGACTGGTGCAAAGTTTGAGTATTCTGGCATAGTTAGCTTTGTGGGAGCGTCGTTCAACTTTAGGTTTTTTAAACTACCGATATCTCAAAGATAATTTGCTGGGACTAGAAAATTTACTTTGAAATATCATTAGTTGGGAGATATCGAGAGTTGACTGTCTGTTGAAATAAATGCATGTGTAAGGTCAGATGGGACAACAAACAGGAACAGCAAACAGGGTAGACTGTATTGCAAAGTTTGAGTATTACTGGCAGAGTAGCTTGGGAGGGGAGGATGATGGGCCAAACTGCTATGCCAGACATGCTCAAATATGCAATAGCCTACAGTGTCAATTCAGATGCAAATAATGTAGACTCAGAGAAAGGGGCCCCATACATTTATCTTTTAACTGCAACATGTAACCTTCTTTAGTATCTTTGAGAGTTCAATTTTTGCTGCCGCTTTTATTTTATATTTTCAGGCATCTCAAACTACCGATATCTCAAAGAAAATTTGCTGGGACCAGGAAATTTACTTTGAGATATCAGTAGGTTGAAGGTACAGTATTCCCCCAAATAGTGTGAGTATTTTTTCATTCCTTTGAGCATTGCTGGCATACTAAGTTTGGTGGGAGGGTATGTTCAATTCCGGATATCTCAAACTACCGATATCTCGAGGAAAATTTGCTGGGACCAGAAAATTTACTTTGAGATATCAGTAAGTTGGAGATATTGAGAGTTGACTGTCTGTTGAAGTACAATACATGTTTAAGGTCATATGGACTAGCAAAGCGGGTAGACTGGTGCAAAGTTTGAGTATTCTGGCATAGTTAGCTTTGTGGGAGCGTCGTTCAACTTTAGGTATTTCAAACTACCGATATCTCAAAGATAATTTGCTGGGACTAGAAAATTTACTTTGAAATATCATTAGTTTGGAGATATCGAAAGTTGACTGTCTGTTGAAATAAATGCATGTGTAATGTCAGATGGGACAACAAACAGGAACAGCAAACAGGGTAGACTGTATTGCAAAGTTTGAGTATTACTGGCAGAGTAGCTTGGAAGGGGAGGATGATGGGCCAAGCTGCTATGCCAGACATGCTTAAATATGCAATAGGAAGCAGTGTCAATTCAGATGCAAATAATGTAGACTCAGAGAAAGGGGCCCCATACATTTATCTTTAAACTGCAACATGTAACCTTCTTTAGTATCTTTGTGAGTTCAATTTTTGCTGCCGCTTTTATTTTATATTTTCAGGCATCTCAAACTACCGATATCTCAAAGAAAATTTGCTGGGACCAGGAAATTTACTTTGAGATATCAGTAGGTTGAAGGTACAGTTTTCCCCAAAATAGTGTGAGTATTTGTTTTATTCCTTTGAGCATTGCTGGCATACTAAGTTAGGTGGGAGGGGATGTTCAACTCCAGATATCTCAAACTACCGATATCTCGAGGAAAATTTGCTGGGACCGGAAAATTTACTTGGAGATATCAGTAAGTTGGAGATATTGAGAGTTGACTGTCTGTTGAAGTACAATACATGTTTAAGGTCATATGGACTAGCAAAGCGGGTAGACTGGTGCAAAGTTTGAGTATTCTGGCATAGTTAGCTTTGTGGGAGGGGACGTTCAACTTTAGGTATTTCAAACTACCGATATCTCAAAGAAAATTTGTTGGGACTAGAAAATTTACTTTGAAATATCATTAGTTTGGAGATATCGAGAGTTGACTGTCTGTTGAAATAAATACATGTGCAAGGTCAGATGGGACAACAAACAGTTACAGCAAACAGGGTAGACTGTATTGCAAAGTTTGAGTATTACTGGCAGAGTAGCTTGGGAGGGGAGGATGATGGGCCAAGCTGCTATGCCAGACATGCTCAAATATGCAATAGCAAACTGTCAATTCAGATGCAAATAATGTAGACTCAGAGAAAGGGGCCCCATACATTTATCTTTTAATTGCAACATGTAACCTTCTTTAGTATCTTTGTGAGTTCAATTTTTGCTGCCGCTTTTATTTTATATTTTCAGGCATCTCAAACTACCGATATCTCAAAGAAAATTTGCTGGGACCAGGAAATTTACTTTGAGATATCAGTAGGTTGAAGGTACAGTATTCCCCCAAATAGTGTGAGTATTTGTTTCATTCCTTTGAGCATTGCTGGCATACTAAGTTTGGTGGGAGGGGATGTTCAATTCCGGATATCTCAAACTACCGATATCTCGAGGAAAATTTGCTGGGACCAGAAAATTTACTTTGAGATATCAGTAAGTTGGAGATATTGAGAGTTGACTGTCTGTTGAAGTACAATACATGTTTAAGGTCATATGGACTAGCAAAGCGGGTAGACTGGTGCAAAGTTTGAGTATTCTGGCATAGTTAGCTTTGTGGGAGCGTCGTTCAACTTTAGGTATTTTAAACTACCGATATCTCAAAGATAATTTGCTGGGACTAGAAAATTTACTTTGAAATATCATTAGTTTGGAGATATCGAGAGTTGACTGTCTGTTGAAATAAATGCATGTGTAAGGTCAGATGGGACAACAAACAGGAACAGCAAACAGGGTAGACTGTATTGCAAAGTTTGAGTATTACTGGCAGAGTAGCTTGGGAGGGGAGGATGATGGGCCAAACTGCTATGCCAGACATGCTCAAATATGCAATAGCCTACAGTGTCAATTCAGATGCAAATAATGTAGACTCAGAGAAAGGGGCCCCATACATTTATCTTTGAACTGCAACATGTAACCTTCTTTAGTATCTTTGAGAGTTCAATTTTTGCTGCCGCTTTTATTTTATATTTTCAGGCATCTCAAACTACCGATATCTCAAAGAAAATTTGCTGGGACCAGGAAATTTACTTTGAGATATCAGTAGGTTGAAGGTACAGTATTCCCCAAAATAGTGTGAGTATTTTTTCATTCCTTTGAGCATTGCTGGCATACTAAGTTTGGTGGGAGGGTATGTTCAATTCCGGATATCTCAAACTACCGATATCTCGAGGAAAATTTGCTGGGACCAGAAAATTTACTTTGAGATATCAGTAAGTTGGAGATATTGAGAGTTGACTGTCTGTTGAAGTACAATACATGTTTAAGGTCATATGGACTAGCAAAGCGGGTAGACTGGTGCAAAGTTTGAGTATTCTGGCATAGTTAGCTTTGTGGGAGCGTCGTTCAACTTTAGGTATTTCAAACTACCGATATCTCAAAGATAATTTGCTGGGACTAGAAAATTTACTTTGAAATATCATTAGTTTGGAGATATCGAAAGTTGACTGTCTGTTGAAATAAATGCATGTGTAATGTCAGATGGGACAACAAACAGGAACAGCAAACAGGGTAGACTGTATTGCAAAGTTTGAGTATTACTGGCAGAGTAGCTTGGAAGGGGAGGATGATGGGCCAAGCTGCTATGCCAGACATGCTTAAATATGCAATAGGAAGCAGTGTCAATTCAGATGCAAATAATGTAGACTCAGAGAAAGGGGCCCCATACATTTATCTTTAAACTGCAACATGTAACCTTCTTTAGTATCTTTGTGAGTTCAATTTTTGCTGCCGCTTTTATTTTATATTTTCAGGCATCTCAAACTACCGATATCTCAAAGAAAATTTGCTGGGACCAGGAAATTTACTTTGAGATATCAGTAGGTTGAAGGTACAGTTTTCCCCAAAATAGTGTGAGTATTTGTTTCATTCCTTTGAGCATTGCTGGCATACTAAGTTTGGTGGGAGGGGATGTTGAACTCCGGATATCTCAAAATACCGATATCACGAGGAAAATTTGCTGGGACCAGAAAATTTACTTTGAGATATCAGTAAGTTGGAGATATTGAGAGTTGACTGTCTGTTGAAGTACAATACATGTTTAAGGTCATATGGACTAGCAAAGCGTGTAGACTGGTGCAAAGTTAGAGTATTCTGGCATAGTTAGCTTTGTGGGAGGGGACGTTCAACTTTAGGTATTTCAAACTACCGATATCTCAAAGAAAATTTGCTGGGACTAGAAAATTTGCTTTGAAATATCATTAGTTTGGAGATATCGAGAGTTGACTGTCTGTTGAAATAAATGCATGTGTAAGGTCAGATGGGACAACAAACAGGAACAGCAAACAGGGTAGACTGTATTGCAAAGTTTAAGTATTACTGGCAGAGTAGCTTGGGAGGGGAGGATGATGGGCCAAGCTGCTATGCCAGACATGCTCAAATATGCAATAGGAAGCAGTGTCAATTCAGATGCAAATAATGTAGACTGAGAGAATGGGGCCCCATACATTTATCTTTAAACTGCAACATGTAACCTTCTTTAGTATCTTTGTGAGTTCAATTTTTGCTGCCGCTTTTATTTTATATTTTCAGGCATCTCAAACTGCCGATATCTCAAAGAAAATTTGCTGGGACCGGGAAATTTACTTTGAGATATCAGTAGGTTGAAGGTACAGTATTCCCCAAAATAGTGTGAGTATTTGTTTCATTCCTTTGAGCATTGCTGGCATACTAAGTTTGGTGGGAGGGGATGTTCAACTCCGGATATCTCAAACTACCGATATCTCGAGGAAAATTTGCTGGGACCAGAAAATTTACTTTGAGATATCAGTAAGTTGGAGATATTGAGAGTTGACTGTCTGTTGAAGTACAATACATGTTTAAGGTCATATGGACTAGCAAAGCGGTTAGACTGGTGCAAAGTTTGAGTATTCTGGCATAGTTAGCTTTGTGGGTGGGGACGTTCAACTTTAGGTATTTCAAACTACCGATATCTCAAAGAAAATTTGTTGGGACTAGAAAATTTACTTTGAAATATCATTAGTTTGGAGATATCGAGAGTTGACTGACTGTTGAAATAAATACATGTGTAAGGTCAGATGGGACAACAAACAGGAACAGCAAACAGGGTAGACTGTATTGCAAAGTTTGAGTATTACTGGCAGAGTAGATTGGGAGGGGAGGATGATGGGCCAAGCTGCTATGCCAGACATGCTCAAATATGCAATAGGAAGCAGTGTCAATTCAGATGCAAATAATGTAGACTCAGAGAAAGGGGCCTCATACATTTATCTTTTAACTGCAACATGTAACCTTCTTTAGAATCTTTGTGAGTTCAATTTTTGCTGCCGCTTTTATTTTATATTTTCAGGCATCTCAGACTACCGATATCTCAAAGAAAATTTGCTGGGACCAGGAAATTTACTTTGAGATATCAGTAGGTTGAAGGTACAGTATTCCCCCAAAATAGTGTGAGTATTTTTTTCATTCCTTTGAGCATTGCTGGCATACTAAGTTTGGTGGGAGGGGATGTTCAACTCCGGAAATCTCAAACTACCGATATCTCGAGGAAAATTTGCGGGGACCAGAAAATATACTTTGAGATATCAGTAAGTTGGAGATATTGAGAGTTGACTGTCTGTTGAAGTACAATACATGTTTAAGGTCATATGGACTAGCAAAGCGGGTAGACTGGTGCAAAGTTTGAGTATTCTGGCATAGTTAGCTTTGTGGGATGGGACGTTCAACTTTAGGTATTTCAAACTACCGATATCTCAAAGAAAATTTGCTGGGACTAGAAAATTTACTTTGAAATATCATTAGTTTGGAGATATCGAGAGTTGACTGTCTGTTGAAATAAATACATGTGTAAGGTCAGATGGGACAACAAACAGGAACAGCAAACAGGGTAGACTGTATTGCAAAGTTTGAGTATTACTGGCAGAGTAGCTTGGGAGGGGAGGATGATGGGCCAAGCTGCTATGCCAGACATGCTCAAATATGCAATAGGAAGCAGTGTCAATTCAGATGCAAATAATGTAGACTCAGAGAAAGGGGCCTCATACATTTATCTTTAAACTGCAACATGTAACCTTCTTTAGTATCTTTGTGAGTTCAATTTTGCTGCCGCTTTTATTTTATATTTTCAGGCATCTCAAACTACCGATATCTCAAAGAAAATTTGCTGGGACCAGGAAATTTACTTTGAGATATCAGTAGGTTGAAGGTACAGTATTCCCCAAAATAGTGTGAGTATTTTTTTCATTCCTTTGAGCATTGCTGGCATACTAAGTTTGGTGGGAGGGGATGTTCAACTCCGGATATCTCAAACTACCGATATCTCGAGGAAAAAATTTGCGAGGACCAGAAAATTTACTTTGAGATATCAGGAAGTTGGAGATATTGAGAGTTGACTGTCTGTTGAAGTACAATACATGTTTAAGGTCATATGGACTAGCAAAGTGGGTAGACTGGTGCAAAGTTTGAGTATTCTGGCATAGTTAGCTTTGTGGGAGGGGACGTTCAACTTTAGGTATTTTAAACTACCGATATCTCAAAGATAATTTGCTGGGACTAGAAAATTTACTTTGAAATATCATTAGTTTGGAGATATCGAGAGTTGACTGTCTGTTGAAATAAATGCATGTGTAAGGTCAGATGGGACAACAAACAGGAACAGCAAACAGGGTAGACTGTATTGCAAAGTTTGAGTATTACTGGCAGAGTAGCTTGGGAGGGAAGGATGATGGGCCAAGCTGCTATGCCAGACATGCTCAAATATGCAATAGGAAGCAGTGTCAATTCAGATGCAAATAATGTAGACTCAGAGAATGGGGCCCCATACATTTATCTTAAAACTGCAACATGTAACCTTCTTTAGTATCTTTGTGAGTTCAATTTTTGCTGCCGCTTTTATTCTATATTTTCAGGCATCTCAAACTACCGATATCTCAAAGAAAATTTGCTGGGACCAGGAAATTTACTTTGAGATATCAGTAGGTTGAAGGTACAGTATTCCCCCAAATAGTGTGAGTATTTGTTTCATTCCTTTGAGCATTGCTGGCATACTAAGTTTGGTGGGAGGGGATGTTCAACTCCGGATATTTCAAACTACCGATATCTCGAGGAAAATTTGCTGGGACCAGAAAATTGACTTTGAGATATCAGTAAGTTGGAGATATTGAGAGTTGACTGTCTGTTGAAGTACAATACATGTTTAAGGTCATATGGACTAGCAAAGCGGGTAGACTGGTGCAAAGTTTGAGTATTCTGGCATAGTTAGCTTTGTGGGATGGGACGTTCAACTTTAGGTATTTCAAACTACCGATTTCTCAAAGATAATTCGCTGGGACTAGAAAATTTACTTTGAAATATCATTAGTTTGGAGATATCGAGAGTTGACTGTCTGTTGAAATTAATACATGTGTAATGTCAGATGGGACAACAAACAGGAACAGCAAACAGGGTAGACTGTATTGCAAAGTTTAAGTATTACTGGCAGAGTAGCTTGGGAGGGGAGGATGATGGGCCAAGCTGCTATGCCAGACATGCTCAGATATGCAATAGGAAGCTGTGTCAATTCAGATGCAAATAATGTAGACTCAGAGAATGGGGCCCCATACATTTATCTTTAAACTGCAACATGTAACCTTCTTTAGTATCTTTGTGAGTTCAATTTTTGCTGCCGCTTTTATTTTATATTTTCAGGCATCTCAAACTACCGATATCTCAAAAAAAATTTGCTGGGACCAGGAAATTTACTTTGAGATATCAGTAGGTTGAAGGTACAGTATTCCCCAAAATAGTGTGAGTATTTTTTCATTCCTTTGAGCATTGCTGGCATACTAAGTTTGGTGGGAGGGATGTTCAACTCCGGATATCTCAAACTACCGATATCTCGAGGAAAAAATTTGCGAGGACCAGAAAATTTACTTTGAGATATCAGGAAGTTGGAGATATTGAGAGTTGACTGTCTGTTGAAGTACAATACATGTTTAAGGTCATATGGACTAGCAAAGTGGGTAGACTGGTGCAAAGTTTGAGTATTCTGGCATAGTTAGCTTTGTGGGAGGGGACGTTCAACTTTAGGTATTTTAAACTACCGATATCTCAAAGATAATTTGCTGGGACTAGAAAATTTACTTTGAAATATCATTAGTTTGGAGATATCGAGAGTTGACTGTCTGTTGAAATAAATGCATGTGTAAGGTCAGATGGGACAACAAACAGGAACAGCAAACAGGGTAGACTGTATTGCAAAGTTTGAGTATTACTGGCAGAGTAGCTTGGGAGGGAAGGATGATGGGCCAAGCTGCTATGCCAGACATGCTCAAATATGCAATAGGAAGCAGTGTCAATTCAGATGCAAATAATGTAGACTCAGAGAATGGGGCCCCATACATTTATCTTAAAACTGCAACATGTAACCTTCTTTAGTATCTTTGTGAGTTCAATTTTTGCTGCCGCTTTTATTCTATATTTTCAGGCATCTCAAACTACCGATATCTCAAAGAAAATTTGCTGGGACCAGGAAATTTACTTTGAGATATCAGTAGGTTGAAGGTACAGTATTCCCCCAAATAGTGTGAGTATTTGTTTCATTCCTTTGAGCATTGCTGGCATACTAAGTTTGGTGGGAGGGGATGTTCAACTCCGGATATTTCAAACTACCGATATCTCGAGGAAAATTTGCTGGGACCAGAAAATTGACTTTGAGATATCAGTAAGTTGGAGATATTGAGAGTTGACTGTCTGTTGAAGTACAATACATGTTTAAGGTCATATGGACTAGCAAAGCGGGTAGACTGGTGCAAAGTTTGAGTATTCTGGCATAGTTAGCTTTGTGGGATGGGACGTTCAACTTTAGGTATTTCAAACTACCGATTTCTCAAAGATAATTCGCTGGGACTAGAAAATTTACTTTGAAATATCATTAGTTTGGAGATATCGAGAGTTGACTGTCTGTTGAAATTAATACATGTGTAATGTCAGATGGGACAACAAACAGGAACAGCAAACAGGGTAGACTGTATTGCAAAGTTTAAGTATTACTGGCAGAGTAGCTTGGGAGGGGAGGATGATGGGCCAAGCTGCTATGCCAGACATGCTCAGATATGCAATAGGAAGCTGTGTCAATTCAGATGCAAATAATGTAGACTCAGAGAATGGGGCCCCATACATTTATCTTTAAACTGCAACATGTAACCTTCTTTAGTATCTTTGTGAGTTCAATTTTTGCTGCCGCTTTTATTTTATATTTTCAGGCATCTCAAACTACCGATATCTCAAAAAAAATTTGCTGGGACCAGGAAATTTACTTTGAGATATCAGTAGGTTGAAGGTACAGTATTCCCCAAAATAGTGTGAGTATTTTTTCATTCCTTTGAGCATTGCTGGCATACTAAGTTTGGTGGGAGGGATGTTCAACTCCGGATATCTCAAACTACCGATATCTCGAGGAAAATTTGCTGGGACCAGAAAATTTACTTTGAGATATCAGTAAGTTGGAGATATTTAGAGTTGACTGTCTGTTGAAGTACAATACATGTTTAAGGTCATATGGACTAGCAAAGCGGGTAGACTGGTGCAAAGTTTGAGTATTCTGGCATAGTTAGCTTTGTGGGAGGGGACGTTCAACTTTAGGTATTTTAAACTACCGATATCTCAAAGATAATTTGCTGGGACTAGAAAATTTACTTTGAAATATCATTAGTTTGGAGATATCGAGAGTTGACTGTCTGTTGAAATAAATGCATGTGTAAGGTCAGATGGGACAACAAACAGGAACAGCAAACAGGGTAGACTGTATTGCAAAGTTTAAGTATTACTGGCAGAGTAGCTTGGGAGGGGAGGATGATGGGCCAAGCTGCTATGCCAGACATGCTCAAATATGCAATAGGAAGCAGTGTCAATTCAGATGCAAATAATGTAGACTGAGAGAATGGGGCCCCATACATTTATCTTTAAACTGCAACATGTTACCTTCTTTAGTATCTTTGTGAGTTCAATTTTTGCTGCCGCTTTTATTTTATATTTTCAGGCATCTCAAACTGCCGATATCTCAAAGAAAATTTGCTGGGACCGGGAAATTTACTTTGAGATATCAGTAGGTTGAAGGTACAGTATTCCCCAAAATAGTGTGAGTATTTGTTTCATTCCTTTGAGCATTGCTGGCATACTAAGTTTGGTGGGAGGGGATGTTCAACTCCGGATATCTCAAACTACCGATATCTCGAGGAAAATTTGCTGGGACCAGAAAATTTACTTTGAGATATCAGTAAGTTGGAGATATTGAGAGTTGACTGTCTGTTGAAGTACAATACATGTTTAAGGTCATATGGACTAGCAAAGCGGTTAGACTGGTGCAAAGTTTGAGTATTCTGGCATAGTTAGCTTTGTGGGTGGGGACGTTCAACTTTAGGTATTTCAAACTACCGATATCTCAAAGAAAATTTGTTGGAACTAGAAAATTTACTTTGAAATATCATTAGTTTGGAGATATCGAGAGTTGACTGTCTGTTGAAATAAATACATGTGTAAGGTCAGATGGGACAACAAACAGGAACAGCAAACAGGGTAGACTGTATTGCAAAGTTTAAGTATTACTGGCAGAGTAGATTGGGAGGGGAGGATGATGGGCCAAGCTGCTATGCCAGACATGCTCAAATATGCAATAGGAAGCAGTGTCAATTCAGATGCAAATAATGTAGACTGAGAGAATGGGGCCCCATACATTTATCTTTAAACTGCAACATGTAACCTTCTTTAGTATCTTTGTGAGTTCAATTTTTGCTGCCGCTTTTATTTTATATTTTCAGGCATCTCAAACTGCCGATATCTCAAAGAAAATTTGCTGGGACCGGGAAATTTACTTTGAGATATCAGTAGGTTGAAGGTACAGTATTCCCCAAAATAGTGTGAGTATTTGTTTCATTCCTTTGAGCATTGCTGGCATACTAAGTTTGGTGGGAGGGGATGTTCAACTCCGGATATCTCAAACTACCGATATCTCGAGGAAAATTTGCTGGGACCAGAAAATTTACTTTGAGATATCAGTAAGTTGGAGATATTGAGAGTTGACTGTCTGTTGAAGTACAATACATGTTTAAGGTCATATGGACTAGCAAAGCGGTTAGACTGGTGCAAAGTTTGAGTATTCTGGCATAGTTAGCTTTGTGGGTGGGGACGTTCAACTTTAGGTATTTCAAACTACCGATATCTCAAAGAAAATTTGTTGGAACTAGAAAATTTACTTTGAAATATCATTAGTTTGGAGATATCGAGAGTTGACTGTCTGTTGAAATAAATACATGTGTAAGGTCAGATGGGACAACAAACAGGAACAGCAAACAGGGTAGACTGTATTGCAAAGTTTAAGTATTACTGGCAGAGTAGATTGGGAGGGGAGGATGATGGGCCAAGCTGCTATGCCAGACATGCTCAAATATGCAATAGGAAGCAGTGTCAATTCAGATGCAAATAATGTAGACTGAGAGAATGGGGCCCCATACATTTATCTTTAAACTGCAACATGTAACCTTCTTTAGTATCTTTGTGAGTTCAATTTTTGCTGCCGCTTTTATTTTATATTTTCAGGCATCTCAAACTGCCGATATCTCAAAGAAAATTTGCTGGGACCGGGAAATTTACTTTGAGATATCAGTAGGTTGAAGGTACAGTATTCCCCAAAATAGTGTGAGTATTTGTTTCATTCCTTTGAGCATTGCTGGCATACTAAGTTTGGTGGGAGGGGATGTTCAACTCCGGATATCTCAAACTACCGATATCTCGAGGAAAATTTGCTGGGACCAGAAAATTTACTTTGAGATATCAGTAAGTTGGAGATATTGAGAGTTGACTGTCTGTTGAAGTACAATACATGTTTAAGGTCATATGGACTAGCAAAGCGGTTAGACTGGTGCAAAGTTTGAGTATTCTGGCATAGTTAGCTTTGTGGGTGGGGACGTTCAACTTTAGGTATTTCAAACTACCGATATCTCAAAGAAAATTTGTTGGGACTAGAAAATTTACTTTGAAATATCATTAGTTTGGAGATATCGAGAGTTGACTGTCTGTTGAAATAAATACATGTGTAAGGTCAGATGGGACAACAAACAGGAACAGCAAACAGGGTAGACTGTATTGCAAAGTTTGAGTATTACTGGCAGAGTAGATTGGGAGGGGAGGATGATGGGCCAAGCTGCTATGCCAGACATGCTCAAATATGCAATAGGAAGCAGTGTCAATTCAGATGCAAATAATGTAGACTCAGAGAAAGGGGCCTCATACATTTATCTTTTAACTGCAACATGTAACCTTCTTTAGAATCTTTGTGAGTTCAATTTTTGCTGCCGCTTTTATTTTATATTTTCAGGCATCTCAAACTACCGATATCTCAAAGAAAATTTGCTGGGACCAGGAAATTTACTTTGAGATATCAGTAGGTTGAAGGTACAGTATTCCCCCAAAATAGTGTGAGTATTTTTTTCATTCCTTTGAGCATTGCTGGCATACTAAGTTTGGTGGGAGGGGATGTTCAACTCCGGAAATCTCAAACTACCGATATCTCGAGGAAAATTTGCGGGGACCAGAAAATATACTTTGAGATATCAGTAAGTTGGAGATATTGAGAGTTGACTGTCTGTTGAAGTACAATACATGTTTAAGGTCATATGGACTAGCAAAGCGGGTAGACTGGTGCAAAGTTTGAGTATTCTGGCATAGTTAGCTTTGTGGGATGGGACGTTCAACTTTAGGTATTTCAAACTACCGATATCTCAAAGAAAATTTGCTGGGACTAGAAAATTTACTTTGAAATATCATTAGTTTGGAGATATCGAGAGTTGACTGTCTGTTGAAATAAATACATGTGTAAGGTCAGATGGGACAACAAACAGGAACAGCAAACAGGGTAGACTGTATTGCAAAGTTTGAGTATTACTGGCAGAGTAGCTTGGGAGGGGAGGATGATGGGCCAAGCTGCTATGCCAGACATGCTCAAATATGCAATAGGAAGCAGTGTCAATTCAGATGCAAATAATGTAGACTCAGAGAAAGGGGCCTCATACATTTATCTTTAAACTGCAACATGTAACCTTCTTTAGTATCTTTGTGAGTTCAATTTTTGCTGCCGCTTTTATTTTATATTTTCAGGCATCTCAAACTACCGATATCTCAAAGAAAATTTGCTGGGACCAGGAAATTTACTTTGAGATATCAGTAGGTTGAAGGTACAGTATTCCCCAAAATAGTGTGAGTATTTTTTTCATTCCTTTGAGCATTGCTGGCATACTAAGTTTGGTGGGAGGGGATGTTCAACTCCGGATATCTCAAACTACCGATATCTCGAGGAAAAAATTTGCGAGGACCAGAAAATTTACTTTGAGATATCAGGAAGTTGGAGATATTGAGAGTTGACTGTCTGTTGAAGTACAATACATGTTTAAGGTCATATGGACTAGCAAAGTGGGTAGACTGGTGCAAAGTTTGAGTATTCTGGCATAGTTAGCTTTGTGGGAGGGGACGTTCAACTTTAGGTATTTTAAACTACCGATATCTCAAAGATAATTTGCTGGGACTAGAAAATTTACTTTGAAATATCATTAGTTTGGAGATATCGAGAGTTGACTGTCTGTTGAAATAAATGCATGTGTAAGGTCAGATGGGACAACAAACAGGAACAGCAAACAGGGTAGACTGTATTGCAAAGTTTGAGTATTACTGGCAGAGTAGCTTGGGAGGGAAGGATGATGGGCCAAGCTGCTATGCCAGACATGCTCAAATATGCAATAGGAAGCAGTGTCAATTCAGATGCAAATAATGTAGACTCAGAGAATGGGGCCCCATACATTTATCTTAAAACTGCAACATGTAACCTTCTTTAGTATCTTTGTGAGTTCAATTTTTGCTGCCGCTTTTATTCTATATTTTCAGGCATCTCAAACTACCGATATCTCAAAGAAAATTTGCTGGGACCAGGAAATTTACTTTGAGATATCAGTAGGTTGAAGGTACAGTATTCCCCCAAATAGTGTGAGTATTTGTTTCATTCCTTTGAGCATTGCTGGCATACTAAGTTTGGTGGGAGGGGATGTTCAACTCCGGATATTTCAAACTACCGATATCTCGAGGAAAATTTGCTGGGACCAGAAAATTGACTTTGAGATATCAGTAAGTTGGAGATATTGAGAGTTGACTGTCTGTTGAAGTACAATACATGTTTAAGGTCATATGGACTAGCAAAGCGGGTAGACTGGTGCAAAGTTTGAGTATTCTGGCATAGTTAGCTTTGTGGGATGGGACGTTCAACTTTAGGTATTTCAAACTACCGATTTCTCAAAGATAATTCGCTGGGACTAGAAAATTTACTTTGAAATATCATTAGTTTGGAGATATCGAGAGTTGACTGTCTGTTGAAATTAATACATGTGTAATGTCAGATGGGACAACAAACAGGAACAGCAAACAGGGTAGACTGTATTGCAAAGTTTAAGTATTACTGGCAGAGTAGCTTGGGAGGGGAGGATGATGGGCCAAGCTGCTATGCCAGACATGCTCAGATATGCAATAGGAAGCTGTGTCAATTCAGATGCAAATAATGTAGACTCAGAGAAAGGGGCCCCTTACATTTATCTTTAAACTGCAACATGTAACCTTCTTTAGTATCTTTGTGAGTCCAATTTTTGCTGCCGCTTTTATTTTATATTTTCAGGCATCTCAAACTGCCGATATCTCAAAGAAAATTTGCTGGGACCAGGAAATTTACTTTGAGATATCAGTAGGTTGAAGGTACAGTATTCCCCAAAATAGTGTGAGTATTTGTTTCATTCCTTTAAGCATTGCTGGCATACTAAGTTTGGTGGGAAGGGATGTTCAACTCCGGATATCTCAAACTACCGATATCTCGAGGAAAATTTGCTGGGACCAGAAAATTTACTTTGAGATATCAGTAAGTTGGAGATATTGAGAGTTGACTGTCTGTTGAAGTACAATACATGTTTAAGGTCATATGGACTAGCAAAGCGGGTAGACTGGTGCAAAGTTTGAGTATTCTGGCATAGTTAGCTTTGTGGGAGCGTCGTTCAACTTTAGGTATTTCAAACTACCGATATCTCAAAGATAATTTGCTGGGACTAGAAAATTTACTTTGAAATATCATTAGTTTGGAGATATCGAGAGTTGACTGTCTGTTGAAATAAATACATGTGTAAGGTCAGATGGGACAACAAACAGGAACAGCAAACAGGGTAGACTGTATTGCAAAGTTTGAGTATTACTGGCAGAGTAGCTTGGGAGGGGAGGATGATGGGCCAAGCTGCTATGCCAGACATGCTCAAATATGCAATAGCAAACTGTCAATTCAGATGCAAATAATGTAGACTCAGAGAAAGGGGCCCCATACATTTATCTTTTAATTGCAACATGTAACCTTCTTTAGTATCTTTGTGAGTTCAATTTTTGCTGCCGCTTTTATTTTATATTTTCAGGCATCTCAAACTGCCGATATCTCAAAGAAAATTTGCTGGGACCAGGAAATTTACTTTGAGATATCAGTAGGTTGAAGGTACAGTATTCCCCCAAATAGTGTGAGTATTTGTTTCATTCCTTTGAGCATTGCTGGCATACAAAGTTTGGTGGGAGGGTATGTTCAATTCCGGATATCTCAAACTACCGATATCTCGAGGAACATTTGCGGGGACCAGAAAATTTACTTTGAGATATCAGTAAGTTGGAGATATTGAGAGTTGACTGTCTGTTGAAGTACAATACATGTTTAAGGTCATATGGACTAGCAAAGCGGGTAGACTGGTGCAAAGTTTGAGTATTCTGGCATAGTTAGCTTTGTGGGAGCGTCGTTCAACTTTAGGTATTTTAAACTACCGATATCTCAAAGATAATTTGCTGGGACTAGAAAATTTACTTTGAAATATCATTAGTTTGGAGATATCGAGAGTTGACTGTCTGTTGAAATAAATGCATGTGTAAGGTCAGATGGGACAACAAACAGGAACAGCAAACAGGGTAGACTGTATTGCAAAGTTTGAGTATTACTGGCAGAGTAGCTTGGGAGGGGAGGATGATGGGCCAAACTGCTATGCCAGACATGCTCAAATATGCAATAGCCTACAGTGTCAATTCAGATGCAAATAATGTTGACTCAGAGAAAGGGGCCCCATACATTTATCTTTTTAACTGCAACATGTAACCTTCTTTAGTATCTTTGAGAGTTCAATTTTTGCTGCCGCTTTTATTTTATATTTTCAGGCATCTCAAACTACCGATATCTCAAAGAAAATTTGCTGGGACCAGGAAATTTACCTTGAGATGTCAGTAGGTTGAAGGTACAGTATTCCCCAAAATAGTGTGAGTATTTTTTCATTCCTTTGAGCATTGCTGGCATACTAAGTTTGGTGGGAGGGGATGTTCAACTCCGGATATCTCAAACTACCGATATCTCGAGGAAAATTTGCTGGGACCAGAAAATTTACTTTGAGATATCAGTAAGTTGGAGATATTGAGAGTTGACTGTCTGTTGAAGTACAATACATGTTTAAGGTCATATGGACTAGCAAAGCGGGTAGACTGGTGCAAAGTTTAAGTATTCTGGCATAGTTAGCTTTGTGGGAGGGGACGTTCAACTTTAGGTATTTCAAACTACCGATATCTCAAAGAAAATTTGCTGGGACTAGAAAATTTACTTTGAAATATCATTAGTTTGGAGATATCGAGAGTTGACTGTCTGTTGAAATAAATACATGTGTAAGGTCAGATGGGACAACAAACAGGAACAGCAAACAGGGTAGACTGTATTGCAAAGTTTGAGTATTACTGGCAGAGTAGCTTGGAAGGGGAGGATGATGGGCCAAGCTGCTATGCCAGACATGCTCAAATATGCAATAGGAAGCAGTGTCAATTCAGATGCAAATAATGTAGACTCAGAGAAAGGGGCCCCATAAATTTATCTTTAAACGGCAACATGTAACCTTCTTTAGTATCTTTGTGAGTTCAATTTTTGCTGCCGCTTTTATTTTATATTTTCAGGCATCTCAAACTACCGATATCTCAAAGAAAATTTGCTGGGACAAGGAAATTTACTTTGAGATATCAGTAGGTTGAAGGTACAGTATTCCCCAAAATAGTGTGAGTATTTGTTTCATTCCTTTGAGCATTGCTGGCATACTAAGTTTGGTGGGAGGGGATGTTCAACTCCGGATATCTCAAACTACCGATATCTCGAGGAAAATTTGCTGGGACCAGAAAATTGACTTTGAGATATCAGTAAGTTGGAGATATTGAGAGTTGACTGTCTGTTGAAGTACAATACATGTTTAAGGTCATATGGACTAGCAAAGCGGGTAGACTGGTGCAAAGTTTGAGTATTCTGGCATAGTTAGCTTTGTGGGATGGGACGTTCAACTTTAGGTATTTCAAACTACCGATATCTCAAAGAAAATTTGCTGGGACTAGAAAATTTACTTTGAAATATCATTAGTTTGGAGATATCGAGAGTTGCCTGTCTGTTGAAATAAATACATGTGTAAGGTCAGATGGGACAACAAACAGGAACAGCAAACAGGGTAGACTGTATTGCAAAGTTTGAGTATTACTGGCAGAGTAGCTTGGGAGGGGAGGATGATGGGCCAAGCTGCTATGCCAGACATGCTCAAATATGCAATAGGAAGCTGTGTCAATTCAGATGCAAATAATGTAGACTCAGAGAAAGGGGCCCCATACATTTATCTTTAAACGGCAATATGTAACCTACTTTAGTATCTTTGTGAGTTCAATTTTTGCTGCCGCTTTTATTTTATATTTTCAGGCATCTCAAAGTACCGATATCTCAAAGAAAATTTGCTGGGACCAGGAAATTTACTTTGAGATATCAGTAGGTTGAAGGTACAGTATTCCCCAAAATAGTGTGAGTATTTGTTTCATTCCTTTGAGCATTGCTGGCATACTAAGTTTGGTGGGAGGGGATGTTCAACTCCGGATATCTCAAACTACCGATATCTCGAGGAAAATTTGCTGGGACCAGAAAATTTACTTTGAGATATAAGTAAGTTGGAGATATTGAGAGTTGACTGTCTGTTGAAGTACAATACATGTTTAAGGTCATATGGACTAGCAAACCCGGTAGACTGTTGCAAAGTTTGAGTATTCTGACATAGTGTGCTTTGTGGGAGGGGACGTTCAACTTTAGGTATTTCAAAGTACCGATATCTTAAAGAAAATTTGCTGGGACTAGAAAATTTACTTTGAAATATCATTAGTTTGGAGATATCGAGAGTTGACTGTCTGTTGAAATAAATGCATGTGTAAGGTCAGATGGGACAACAAACAGGAACAGCAAACAGGGTAGACTGTATTGCAAAGTTTGAGTATTTCTGGCAGAGTAGCTTGGGAGGGGAGGATGATGGGACAAGCTGCTATGCCAGACATGCTCAAATATGCAATAGGAAGCAGTGTCAATTCAGATGCAAATAATGTAGACCCAGAGAATGGGGCCCCATACATTTATCTTTAAACTGCAACATGTAACCTTCTTTAGTATCTTTGTGAGTTCAATTTTGCTGCCGCTTTTATTTTATATTTTCAGGCATCTCAAACTACCGATATCTCAAAGAAAATTTGCTGGGACCAGGAAATTTACTTTGAGATATCAGTAGGTTGAAGGTACAATTTTCCCCAAAATAGTGTGAGTATTTGTTTCATTCCTTTGAGCATTGCTGGCATACTAAGTTTGGTGGGAGGGGATGTTCAACTCTGGATATCTCAAACTACCGATATCTCGAGGAAAATTTGCTGGGACCAGAAAATTAACTTTGAGATATCAGTAAGTTGGAGATATTGAGTGTTGACTGTCTGTTGAAGTACAATACATGTTTAAGGTCATATAAACTAGCAAACAATGTAGACTGGTGCAAAGTTTGAGTATTCTGGCATAGTTAGCTTTGTGGGTGGGGACGTTCAACTTTAGGTATTTCAAACTACCGATATCTCAAAGAAAATTTGCTGGGACTAGAAAATTTGCTTTGAAATATCATTAGTTTGGAGATATCGAGAGTTGACTGTCTGTTGAAATAAATACATGTGTAAGGTCAGATGGGACAACAATCAGGAACAGCAAACAGGGTAGACTGTATTGCAAAGTTTGAGTATTACTGGCAGAGTAGCTTGGGAGGGGAGGATGATGGGCCAAGCTGCTATGCCAGACATGCTCAAATATGCAATAGCAATTAGTGTCAATTCAGATGCAAATAATGTAGACTCAGAGAAAGGGGCCCCATACATTTATCTTTAAACTGCAACATGTAACCTTCTTTAGTATCTTTGTGAGTTCAATTTTTGCTGCCGCTATTATTTTATATTTTCAGGCATCTCAAACTACCGATATCTCAAAGAAAATTTGCTGGGACCAGGAAATTTACTTTGAGATATCAGTAAGTTGAAGGTACAGTATTCCCCAAAATAGTGTGAGTATTTGTTTCATTCCTTTGAGCATTGCTGGCATACTAAGTTTGGTGGGAGGGGATGTTCAACTCCGGATATCTCAAACTACCGATATCTCGAGGAAAATTTGCTGGGACCAGAAAATTTACTTTGAGATATCAGTAAGTTGGAGATATTGAGAGTTGACTGTCTGTTGAAGTACAATACATGTTTAAGGTCATATGGACTAGCAAACCGGGTAGACTGGTGCAAAGTTTGAGTATTCTGGCATAGTGTGCTTTGTGGGAGGGGACGTTCAATTTTAGGTATTTCAAACTACCGATATCTCAAAGAAAATTTGCTGGGACTAGAAAATTTACTTTGAAATATCATTAGTTTGGAGATATCGTGAGTTGACTGTCTGTTGAAATAAATACATGTGTAAGGTCAGATGGGACAACAATCAGGAACAGCAAACAAGATAGACTGTATTGCAAAGTTTGAGTATTACTGGCAGAGTAGCTTGGGAGGGGAGGATGATGGGCCAAGCTGCTATGCCAGACATGCTCAAATATGCAATAGCAAACAGTGTCAATTCAGATGCAAATAATGTAGACTCAGAGAAAGGGGCCCCATACATTTATCTTTAAACTGCAACATGTAACCTTCTTTAGTATCTTTGTGAGTTCAATTTTTGCTGCCGCTTTTATTTTATATTTCCAGGCATCTCAAACTACCGATATCTCAAAGAAAATTTGCTGGGACCAGGAAATTTACTTTGAGATATCAGTAGGTTGAAGGTACAGTATTCCCCAAAATAGTGTGAGTATTTTTTTCATTCCTTTGAGCATTGCTGGCATACTAAGTTTGGTGGGAGGTGATGTTCAACTCCGGATATCTCAAACTACCGATATCTCGAGGAAAATTTGCTGGGACCAGAAAATTTACATTGAGATATCAGTAAGTTGGAGATATTGAGAGTTGACTGTCTGTTGAAGTACAATACATGTTTAAGGTCATATGGACTAGCAAACCGGGTAGACTGGTGCAAAGTTTGAGTATTCTGGCGTAGTTAGCTTTGTGGGAGGGGACGTTCAACTTTAGGTATTTCAAACTACCGATATCTCTAAGAAAATTTGCTGGGACTAGAAAATTTGCTTTGAAATTTCATTAGTTTGGAGATATAGAGAGTTGACTGTCTGTTGAAATAAATGCATGTGTAAGGTCAGATGGGACAACAAACAGGAACATCAAACAGGGTAGACTGTATTGCAAAGTTTGAGTATTACTGGCAGAGTAGCTTGGGAGGGGAGGATGTTGGGCCAAGCTGCTATGCCAGACATGCACAGATATGCAATAGCAAACAGTGTCAATTCAGATGCAAATAATGTAGACTCAGCGAAAGGGGCCCCATACATTTATCTTTAAACTGCAACATGTAACCTTCTTTAGTATCTTTGTGAGTTCAATTTTTGCTGCCGCTTTTATTTTATATTTTCAGGCATCTCAAACTACCGATATCTCAAAGATAATTTGCTGGGACCAGGAAATTTACTTTGAGATATCAGTAGGTTGAAGGTACAGTATTCCCCAAAATAGTGTGAGTATTTTTTTCATTCCTTTGAACATTGCTGTCATACTAAGTTTTGTGGGAGGGGATGTTCAACTCCGGATATCTCAAACTACCGATATCTCGA
The DNA here is from genome assembly GCA_963989385.1 of Ctena decussata. NCBI lineage: Eukaryota > Metazoa > Mollusca > Bivalvia > Lucinida > Lucinidae > Ctena > Ctena decussata. The sequence continues at coordinate 79,374,782 of OZ022510.1, read as the reverse complement.
GGAAAATTTGCTGGGACCAGAAAATTGACTTTGAGATATCAGTAAGTTGAAGATTTTGAGAGTTGACTGTCTGTTGAAGTACAATACATGTTTAAGGTCATATGGGCTAGCACACCGGGTAGACTGGTGCAAAGTTAGAGTATTCTGGCATAGTTAGCTTTGTGGGAGGGGACGTTCAACTTTAGGTATTTCAAACTACCGATATCTCAAAGAAAATTTGCTGGGACTAGAAAATTTACTTTGAAATATCATTAGTTTGGAGATATCGAGAGTTGATTGTTTGTTGAAATAAATGCATGTGTAAGGTCAGATGGGACAACAAACAGGAACAGCAAACAGGGTAGACTGTGTTGCAAAGTTTGAGTATTACTGGCAGAGTTGCTTGGGAGGGGAGGATGATGGGCCAAGCTGCTATGCCAGACATGCTCAAATATGCAATAGCAAACCGTGTCAATTCAGATGCAAATAATGTAGACTCAGAGAAAGGGGCCCCATACATTTATCTTTTAATTGCAACATGTAACCTTCTTTAGTATCTTTGTGAGTTCAATTTTTGCTGCCGCTTTTATTTTATATTTTCAGGCATCTCAAACTACCGATATCTCAAAGAAAATTTGCTGGGACCAGGAAATTTACTTTGAGATATCAGTAGGTTGAAGGTACAGTATTCCCCCAAATAGTGTGAGTATTTGTTTCATTCCTTTGAGCATTGCTGGCATACTAAGTTTGGTGGGAGGGGATGTTCAATTCCGGATATCTCAAACTACCGATATCTCGAGGAAAATTTGCTGGGACCAGAAAATTTACTTTGAGATATCAGTAAGTTGGAGATATTGAGAGTTGACTGTCTGTTGAAGTACAATACATGTTTAAGGTCATATGGACTAGCAAAGCGGGTAGACTGGTGCAAAGTTTGAGTATTCTGGCATAGTTAGCTTTGTGGGAGCGTCGTTCAACTTTAGGTATTTTAAACTACCGATATCTCAAAGATAATTTGCTGGGACTAGAAAATTTACTTTGAAATATCATTAGTTTGGAGATATCGAGAGTTGACTGTCTGTTGAAATAAATGCATGTGTAAGGTCAGATGGGACAACAAACAGGAACAGCAAACTGGGTAGACTGTATTGCAAAGTTTGAGTATTACTGGCAGAGTAGCTTGGGAGGGGAGGATGATGGGCCAAACTACTATGCCAGACATGCTCAAATATGCAATAGCCTACAGTGTCAATTCAGATGCAAATAATGTAGACTCAGAGAAAGGGGCCCCATACATTTATCTTTTAACTGCAACATGTAACCTTCTTTAGTATCTTTGAGAGTTCAATTTTTGCTGCCGCTTTTATTCTATATTTTCAGGCATCTCAAACTACCGATATCTCAAAGAAAATTTGCTGGGACCAGGAAATTTACTTTGAGATATCAGTAGGTTGAAGGTACAGTATTCCCCAAAATAGTGTGAGTATTTTTTCATTCCTTTGAGCATTGCTGGCATACTAAGTTTGGTGGGAGGGGATGTTCAACTCCGGATATCTCAAACTACCGATATCTCGAGGAAAATTTGCTGGGACCGGAAAATTTACTTGGAGATATCAGTAAGTTGGAGATATTGAGAGTTGACTGTCTGTTGAAGTACAATACATGTTTAAGGTCATATGGACTAGCAAAGCGGGTAGACTGGTGCAAAGTTTGAGTATTCTGGCATAGTTAGCTTTGTGGGAGCGTCGTTCAACTTTAGGTATTTCAAACTACCGATATCTCAAAGATAATTTGCTGGGACTAGAAAATTTACTTTGAAATATCATTAGTTTGGAGATATCGAAAGTTGACTGTCTGTTGAAATAAATGCATGTGTAATGTCAGATGGGACAACAAACAGGAACAGCAAACAGGGTAGACTGTATTGCAAAGTTTGAGTATTACTGGCAGAGTAGCTTGGAAGGGGAGGATGATGGGCCAAGCTGCTATGCCAGACATGCTTAAATATGCAATAGGAAGCAGTGTCAATTCAGATGCAAATAATGTAGACTCAGAGAAAGGGGCCCCATACATTTATCTTTAAACTGCAACATGTAACCTTCTTTAGTATCTTTGTGAGTTCAATTTTTGCTGCCGCTTTTATTTTATATTTTCAGGCATCTCAAACTACCGATATCTCAAAGAAAATTTGCTGGGACCAGGAAATTTACTTTGAGATATCAGTAGGTTGAAGGTACAGTTTTCCCCAAAATAGTGTGAGTATTTGTTTTATTCCTTTGAGCATTGCTGGCATACTAAGTTTGGTGGGAGGGGATGTTCAACTCCGGATATCTCAAACTACCGATATCTCGAGGAAAATTTGCTGGGACCGGAAAATTTACTTGGAGATATCAGTAAGTTGGAGATATTGAGAGTTGACTGTCTGTTGAAGTACAATACATGTTTAAGGTCATATGGACTAGCAAAGCGGGTAGACTGGTGCAAAGTTTGAGTATTCTGGCATAGTTAGCTTTGTGGGAGGGGACGTTCAACTTTAGGTATTTCAAACTACCGATATCTCAAAGAAAATTTGTTGGGACTAGAAAATTTACTTTGAAATATCATTAGTTTGGAGATATCGAGAGTTGACTGTCTGTTGAAATAAATACATGTGCAAGGTCAGATGGGACAACAAACAGGAACAGCAAACAGGGTAGACTGTATTGCAAAGTTTGAGTATTACTGGCAGAGTAGCTTGGGAGGGGAGGATGATGGGCCAAGCTGCTATGCCAGACATGCTCAAATATGCAATAGCAAACTGTCAATTCAGATGCAAATAATGTAGACTCAGAGAAAGGGGCCCCATACATTTATCTTTTAATTGCAACATGTAACCTTCTTTAGTATCTTTGTGAGTTCAATTTTTGCTGCCGCTTTTATTTTATATTTTCAGGCATCTCAAACTACCGATATCTCAAAGAAAATTTGCTGGGACCAGGAAATTTACTTTGAGATATCAGTAGGTTGAAGGTACAGTATTCCCCCAAATAGTGTGAGTATTTGTTTCATTCCTTTGAGCATTGCTGGCATACTAAGTTTGGTGGGAGGGGATGTTCAATTCCGGATATCTCAAACTACCGATATCTCGAGGAAAATTTGCTGGGACCAGAAAATTTACTTTGAGATATCAGTAAGTTGGAGATATTGAGAGTTGACTGTCTGTTGAAGTACAATACATGTTTAAGGTCATATGGACTAGCAAAGCGGGTAGACTGGTGCAAAGTTTGAGTATTCTGGCATAGTTAGCTTTGTTGGGAGCGTCGTTCAACTTTAGGTATTTTAAACTACCGATATCTCAAAGATAATTTGCTGGGACTAGAAAATTTACTTTGAAATATCATTAGTTTGGAGATATCGAGAGTTGACTGTCTGTTGAAATAAATGCATGTGTAAGGTCAGATGGGACAACAAACAGGAACAGCAAACAGGGTAGACTGTATTGCAAAGTTTGAGTATTACTGGCAGAGTAGCTTGGGAGGGGAGGATGATGGGCCAAACTGCTATGCCAGACATGCTCAAATATGCAATAGCCTACAGTGTCAATTCAGATGCAAATAATGTAGACTCAGAGAAAGGGGCCCCATACATTTATCTTTTAACTGCAACATGTAACCTTCTTTAGTATCTTTGAGAGTTCAATTTTTGCTGCCGCTTTTATTTTATATTTTCAGGCATCTCAAACTACCGATATCTCAAAGAAAATTTGCTGGGACCAGGAAATTTACTTTGAGATGTCAGTAGGTTGAAGGTACAGTATTCCCCAAAATAGTGTGAGTATTTTTTCATTCCTTTGAGCATTGCTGGCATACTAAGTTTGGTGGGAGGGGATGTTCAACTCCGGATATCTCAAACTACCGATATCTCGAGGAAAATTTGCTGGGACCAGAAAATTTACTTTGAGATATCAGTAAGTTGGAGATATTGAGAGTTGACTGTCTGTTGAAGTACAATACATGTTTAAGGTCATATGGACTAGCAAAGCGGGTAGACTGGTGCAAAGTTTGAGTATCTGGCATAGTTAGCTTTGTGGGAGGGGACGTTCAACTTTAGGTATTTTAAACTACCGATATCTCAAAGATAATTTGCTGGGACTAGAAAATTTACTTTGAAATATCATTAGTTTGGAGATATCGAGAGTTGACTGTCTGTTGAAATAAATGCATGTGTAAGGTCAGATGGGACAACAAACAGGAACAGCAAACAGGGTAGACTGTATTGCAAAGTTTAAGTATTACTGGCAGAGTAGCTTGGGAGGGGAGGATGATGGGCCAAGCTGCTATGCCAGACATGCTCAAATATGCAATAGGAAGCAGTGTCAATTCAGATGCAAATAATGTAGACTGAGAGAATGGGGCCCCATACATTTATCTTTAAACTGCAACATGTAACCTTCTTTAGTATCTTTGTGAGTTCAATTTTTGCTGCCGCTTTTATTTTATATTTTCAGGCATCTCAAACTGCCGATATCTCAAAGAAAATTTGCTGGGACCAGGAAATTTACTTTGAGATATCAGTAGGTTGAAGGTACAGTATTCCCCAAAATAGTGTGAGTATTTGTTTCATTCCTTTGAGCATTGCTGGCATACTAAGTTTGGTGGGAGGGGATGTTCAACTCCGGATATCTCAAACTACCGATATCTCGAGGAAAATTTGCTGGGACCAGAAAATTTACTTTGAGATATCAGTAAGTTGGAGATATTGAGAGTTGACTGTCTGTTGAAGTACAATACATGTTTAAGGTCATATGGACTAGCAAAGCGGTTAGACTGGTGCAAAGTTTGAGTATTCTGGCATAGTTAGCTTTGTGGGTGGGGACGTTCAACTTTAGGTATTTCAAACTACCGATATCTCAAAGAAAATTTGTTGGGACTAGAAAATTTACTTTGAAATATCATTAGTTTGGAGATATCGAGAGTTGACTGTCTGTTGAAATAAATACATGTGTAAGGTCAGATGGGACAACAAACAGGAACAGCAAACAGGGTAGACTGTATTGCAAAGTTTGAGTATTACTGGCAGAGTAGATTGGGAGGGGAGGATGATGGGCCAAGCTGCTATGCCAGACATGCTCAAATATGCAATAGGAAGCAGTGTCAATTCAGATGCAAATAATGTAGACTCAGAGAAAGGGGCCTCAAACATTTATCTTTTAACTGCAACATGTAACCTTCTTTAGAATCTTTGTGAGTTCAATTTTTGCTGCCGCTTTTATTTTATATTATCAGGCATCTCAAACTACCGATATCTCAAAGAAAATTTGCTGGGACCAGGAAATTTACTTTGAGATATCAGTAGGTTGAAGGTACAGTATTCCCCCAAAATAGTGTGAGTATTTTTTTCATTCCTTTGAGCATTGCTGGCATACTAAGTTTGGTGGGAGGGGATGTTCAACTCCGGAAATCTCAAACTACCGATATCTCGAGGAAAATTTGCGGGGACCAGAAAATATACTTTGAGATATCAGTAAGTTGGAGATATTGAGAGTTGACTGTCTGTTGAAGTACAATACATGTTTAAGGTCATATGGACTAGCAAAGCGGGTAGACTGGTGCAAAGTTTGAGTATTCTGGCATAGTTAGCTTTGTGGGATGGGACGTTCAACTTTAGGTATTTCAAACTACCGATATCTCAAAGAAAATTTGCTGGGACTAGAAAATTTACTTTGAAATATCATTAGTTTGGAGATATCGAGAGTTGACTGTCTGTTGAAATAAATACATGTGTAAGGTCAGATGGGACAACAAACAGGAACAGCAAACAGGGTAGACTGTATTGCAAAGTTTGAGTATTACTGGCAGAGTAGCTTGGGAGGGGAGGATGATGGGCCAAGCTGCTATGCCAGACATGCTCAAATATGCAATAGGAAGCAGTGTCAATTCAGATGCAAATAATGTAGACTCAGAGAAAGGGGCCTCATACATTTATCTTTAAACTGCAACATGTAACCTTCTTTAGTATCTTTGTGAGTTCAATTTTTGCTGCCGCTTTTATTTTATATTTTCAGGCATCTCAAACTACCGATATCTCAAAGAAAATTTGCTGGGACCAGGAAATTTACTTTGAGATATCAGTAGGTTGAAGGTACAGTATTCCCCAAAATAGTGTGAGTATTTTTTTCATTCCTTTGAGCATTGCTGGCATACTAAGTTTGGTGGGAGGGGATGTTCAACTCCGGATATCTCAAACTACCGATATCTCGAGGAAAAAATTTGCGAGGATCAGAAAATTTACTTTGAGATATCAGGAAGTTGGAGATATTGAGAGTTGACTGTCTGTTGAAGTACAATACATGTTTAAGGTCATATGGACTAGCAAAGTGGGTAGACTGGTGCAAAGTTTGAGTATTCTGGCATACTTAACTTTGTGGGAGGGGACGTTCAACTTTAGGTATTTTAAACTACCGATATCTCAAAGATAATTTGCTGGGACTAGAAAATTTACTTTGAAATATCATTAGTTTGGAGATATCGAGAGTTGACTGTCTGTTGAAATAAATGCATGTGTAAGGTCAGATGGGACAACAAACAGGAACAGCAAACAGGGTAGACTGTATTGCAAAGTTTGAGTATTACTGGCAGAGTAGCTTGGGAGGGAAGGATGATGGGCCAAGCTGCTATGCCAGACATGCTCAAATATGCAATAGGAAGCAGTGTCAATTCAGATGCAAATAATGTAGACTCAGAGAATGGGGCCCCATACATTTATCTTTAAACTGCAACATGTAACCTTCTTTAGTATCTTTGTGAGTTCAATTTTTGCTGCCGCTTTTATTTTATATTTTCAGGCATCTCAAACTACCGATATCTCAAAGAAAATTTGCTGGGACCAGGAAATTTACTTTGAGATATCAGTAGGTTGAAGGTACAGTATTCCCCCAAATAGTGTGAGTATTTGTTTCATTCCTTTGAGCATTGCTGGCATACTAAGTTTGGTGGGAGGGGATATTCAACTCCGGATATCTCAAACTACCGATATCTCGAGGAAAATTCGCTGGGACCAGAAAATTGACTTTGAGATATCAGTAAGTTGGAGATATTGAGAGTTGACTGTCTGTTGAAGTACAATACATGTTTAAGGTCATATGGACTAGCAAAGCGGGTAGACTGGTGCAAAGTTTGAGTATTCTGGCATAGTTAGCTTTGTGGGAGCGTCGTTCAACTTTAGGTATTTCAAACTACCGATATCTCAAAGATAATTTGCTGGGACTAGAAAATTTACTTTGAAATATCATTAGTTTGGAGATATCGAGAGTTGACTGTCTGTTGAAATAAATACATGTGTAAGGTCAGATGGGACAACAAACAGGAACAGCAAACAGGGTAGACTGTATTGCAAAGTTTGAGTATTACTGGCAGAGTAGCTTGGGAGGGGAGGATGATGGGCCAAGCTGCTATGCCAGACATGCTCAAATATGCAATAGCAAACTGTCAATTCAGATGCAAATAATGTAGACTCAGAGAAAGGGGCCCCATACATTTATCTTTTAATTGCAACATGTAACCTTCTTTAGTATCTTTGTGAGTTCAATTTTTGCTGCCGCTTTTATTTTATATTTTCAGGCATCTCAAACTGCCGATATCTCAAAGAAAATTTGCTGGGACCAGGAAATTTACTTTGAGATATCAGTAGGTTGAAGGTACAGTATTCCCCCAAATAGTGTGAGTATTTGTTTCATTCCTTTGAGCATTGCTGGCATACAAAGTTTGGTGGGAGGGTATGTTCAATTCCGGATATCTCAAACTACCGATATCTCGAGGAACATTTGCGGGGACCAGAAAATTTACTTTGAGATATCAGTAAGTTGGAGATATTGAGAGTTGACTGTCTGTTGAAGTACAATACATGTTTAAGGTCATATGGACTAGCAAAGCGGGTAGACTGGTGCAAAGTTTGAGTATTCTGGCATAGTTAGCTTTGTGGGAGCGTCGTTCAACTTTAGGTATTTTAAACTACCGATATCTCAAAGATAATTTGCTGGGACTAGAAAATTTACTTTGAAATATCATTAGTTTGGAGATATCGAGAGTTGACTGTCTGTTGAAATAAATGCATGTGTAAGGTCAGATGGGACAACAAACAGGAACAGCAAACAGGGTAGACTGTATTGCAAAGTTTGAGTATTACTGGCAGAGTAGCTTGGGAGGGGAGGATGATGGGCCAAACTGCTATGCCAGACATGCTCAAATATGCAATAGCCTACAGTGTCAATTCAGATGCAAATAATGTTGACTCAGAGAAAGGGGCCCCATACATTTATCTTTTTAACTGCAACATGTAACCTTCTTTAGTATCTTTGAGAGTTCAATTTTTGCTGCCGCTTTTATTTTATATTTTCAGGCATCTCAAACTACCGATATCTCAAAGAAAATTTGCTGGGACCAGGAAATTTACCTTGAGATGTCAGTAGGTTGAAGGTACAGTATTCCCCAAAATAGTGTGAGTATTTTTTCATTCCTTTGAGCATTGCTGGCATACTAAGTTTGGTGGGAGGGGATGTTCAACTCCGGATATCTCAAACTACCGATATCTCGAGGAAAATTTGCTGGGACCAGAAAATTTACTTTGAGATATCAGTAAGTTGGAGATATTGAGAGTTGACTGTCTGTTGAAGTACAATACATGTTTAAGGTCATATGGACTAGCAAAGCGGGTAGACTGGTGCAAAGTTTAAGTATTCTGGCATAGTTAGCTTTGTGGGAGGGGACGTTCAACTTTAGGTATTTCAAACTACCGATATCTCAAAGAAAATTTGCTGGGACTAGAAAATTTACTTTGAAATATCATTAGTTTGGAGATATCGAGAGTTGACTGTCTGTTGAAATAAATACATGTGTAAGGTCAGATGGGACAACAAACAGGAACAGCAAACAGGGTAGACTGTATTGCAAAGTTTGAGTATTACTGGCAGAGTAGCTTGGAAGGGGAGGATGATGGGCCAAGCTGCTATGCCAGACATGCTCAAATATGCAATAGGAAGCAGTGTCAATTCAGATGCAAATAATGTAGACTCAGAGAAAGGGGCCCCATAAATTTATCTTTAAACGGCAACATGTAACCTTCTTTAGTATCTTTGTGAGTTCAATTTTTGCTGCCGCTTTTATTTTATATTTTCAGGCATCTCAAACTACCGATATCTCAAAGAAAATTTGCTGGGACAAGGAAATTTACTTTGAGATATCAGTAGGTTGAAGGTACAGTATTCCCCAAAATAGTGTGAGTATTTGTTTCATTCCTTTGAGCATTGCTGGCATACTAAGTTTGGTGGGAGGGGATGTTCAACTCCGGATATCTCAAACTACCGATATCTCGAGGAAAATTTGCTGGGACCAGAAAATTTACTTTGAGATATCAGTAAGTTGGAGATATTGAGAGTTGACTGTCTGTTGAAGTACAATACATGTTTAAGGTCATATGGACTAGCAAAGCGGGTAGACTGGTGCAAAGTTTGAGTATTCTGGCATAGTTAGCTTTGTGGGATGGGACGTTCAACTTTAGGTATTTCAAACTACCGATATCTCAAAGAAAATTTGCTGGGACTAGAAAATTTACTTTGAAATATCATTAGTTTGGAGATATCGAGAGTTGCCTGTCTGTTGAAATAAATACATGTGTAAGGTCAGATGGGACAACAAACAGGAACAGCAAACAGGGTAGACTGTATTGCAAAGTTTGAGTATTACTGGCAGAGTAGCTTGGGAGGGGAGGATGATGGGCCAAGCTGCTATGCCAGACATGCTCAAATATGCAATAGGAAGCTGTGTCAATTCAGATGCAAATAATGTAGACTCAGAGAAAGGGGCCCCATACATTTATCTTTAAACGGCAATATGTAACCTACTTTAGTATCTTTGTGAGTTCAATTTTTGCTGCCGCTTTTATTTTATATTTTCAGGCATCTCAAAGTACCGATATCTCAAAGAAAATTTGCTGGGACCAGGAAATTTACTTTGAGATATCAGTAGGTTGAAGGTACAGTATTCCCCAAAATAGTGTGAGTATTTGTTTCATTCCTTTGAGCATTGCTGGCATACTAAGTTTGGTGGGAGGGGATGTTCAACTCCGGATATCTCAAACTACCGATATCTCGAGGAAAATTTGCTGGGACCAGAAAATTTACTTTGAGATATAAGTAAGTTGGAGATATTGAGAGTTGACTGTCTGTTGAAGTACAATACATGTTTAAGGTCATATGGACTAGCAAACCCGGTAGACTGTTGCAAAGTTTGAGTATTCTGACATAGTGTGCTTTGTGGGAGGGGACGTTCAACTTTAGGTATTTCAAAGTACCGATATCTTAAAGAAAATTTGCTGGGACTAGAAAATTTACTTTGAAATATCATTAGTTTGGAGATATCGAGAGTTGACTGTCTGTTGAAATAAATGCATGTGTAAGGTCAGATGGGACAACAAACAGGAACAGCAAACAGGGTAGACTGTATTGCAAAGTTTGAGTATTTCTGGCAGAGTAGCTTGGGAGGGGAGGATGATGGGACAAGCTGCTATGCCAGACATGCTCAAATATGCAATAGGAAGCAGTGTCAATTCAGATGCAAATAATGTAGACCCAGAGAATGGGGCCCCATACATTTATCTTTAAACTGCAACATGTAACCTTCTTTAGTATCTTTGTGAGTTCAATTTTGCTGCCGCTTTTATTTTATATTTTCAGGCATCTCAAACTACCGATATCTCAAAGAAAATTTGCTGGGACCAGGAAATTTACTTTGAGATATCAGTAGGTTGAAGGTACAATTTTCCCCAAAATAGTGTGAGTATTTGTTTCATTCCTTTGAGCATTGCTGGCATACTAAGTTTGGTGGGAGGGGATGTTCAACTCTGGATATCTCAAACTACCGATATCTCGAGGAAAATTTGCTGGGACCAGAAAATTAACTTTGAGATATCAGTAAGTTGGAGATATTGAGTGTTGACTGTCTGTTGAAGTACAATACATGTTTAAGGTCATATAAACTAGCAAACAATGTAGACTGGTGCAAAGTTTGAGTATTCTGGCATAGTTAGCTTTGTGGGTGGGGACGTTCAACTTTAGGTATTTCAAACTACCGATATCTCAAAGAAAATTTGCTGGGACTAGAAAATTTGCTTTGAAATATCATTAGTTTGGAGATATCGAGAGTTGACTGTCTGTTGAAATAAATACATGTGTAAGGTCAGATGGGACAACAATCAGGAACAGCAAACAGGGTAGACTGTATTGCAAAGTTTGAGTATTACTGGCAGAGTAGCTTGGGAGGGGAGGATGATGGGCCAAGCTGCTATGCCAGACATGCTCAAATATGCAATAGCAATTAGTGTCAATTCAGATGCAAATAATGTAGACTCAGAGAAAGGGGCCCCATACATTTATCTTTAAACTGCAACATGTAACCTTCTTTAGTATCTTTGTGAGTTCAATTTTTGCTGCCGCTATTATTTTATATTTTCAGGCATCTCAAACTACCGATATCTCAAAGAAAATTTGCTGGGACCAGGAAATTTACTTTGAGATATCAGTAAGTTGAAGGTACAGTATTCCCCAAAATAGTGTGAGTATTTGTTTCATTCCTTTGAGCATTGCTGGCATACTAAGTTTGGTGGGAGGGGATGTTCAACTCCGGATATCTCAAACTACCGATATCTCGAGGCAAATTTGCTGGGACCAGAAAATTTACTTTGAGATATCAGTAAGTTGGAGATATTGAGAGTTGACTGTCTGTTGAAGTACAATACATGTTTAAGGTCATATGGACTAGCAAACCGGGTAGACTGGTGCAAAGTTTGAGTATTCTGGCATAGTGTGCTTTGTGGGAGGGGACGTTCAATTTTAGGTATTTCAAACTACCGATATCTCAAAGAAAATTTGCTGGGACTAGAAAATTTACTTTGAAATATCATTAGTTTGGAGATATCGTGAGTTGACTGTCTGTTGAAATAAATACATGTGTAAGGTCAGATGGGACAACAATCAGGAACAGCAAACAAGATAGACTGTATTGCAAAGTTTGAGTATTACTGGCAGAGTAGCTTGGGAGGGGAGGATGATGGGCCAAGCTGCTATGCCAGACATGCTCAAATATGCAATAGCAAACAGTGTCAATTCAGATGCAAATAATGTAGACTCAGAGAAAGGGGCCCCATACATTTATCTTTAAACTGCAACATGTAACCTTCTTTAGTATCTTTGTGAGTTCAATTTTTGCTGCCGCTTTTATTTTATATTTCCAGGCATCTCAAACTACCGATATCTCAAAGAAAATTTGCTGGGACCAGGAAATTTACTTTGAGATATCAGTAGGTTGAAGGTACAGTATTCCCCAAAATAGTGTGAGTATTTTTTTCATTCCTTTGAGCATTGCTGGCATACTAAGTTTGGTGGGAGGTGATGTTCAACTCCGGATATCTCAAACTACCGATATCTCGAGGAAAATTTGCTGGGACCAGAAAATTTACATTGAGATATCAGTAAGTTGGAGATATTGAGAGTTGACTGTCTGTTGAAGTACAATACATGTTTAAGGTCATATGGACTAGCAAACCGGGTAGACTGGTGCAAAGTTTGAGTATTCTGGCGTAGTTAGCTTTGTGGGAGGGGACGTTCAACTTTAGGTATTTCAAACTACCGATATCTCTAAGAAAATTTGCTGGGACTAGAAAATTTGCTTTGAAATTTCATTAGTTTGGAGATATAGAGAGTTGACTGTCTGTTGAAATAAATGCATGTGTAAGGTCAGATGGGACAACAAACAGGAACATCAAACAGGGTAGACTGTATTGCAAAGTTTGAGTATTACTGGCAGAGTAGCTTGGGAGGGGAGGATGTTGGGCCAAGCTGCTATGCCAGACATGCACAGATATGCAATAGCAAACAGTGTCAATTCAGATGCAAATAATGTAGACTCAGCGAAAGGGGCCCCATACATTTATCTTTAAACTGCAACATGTAACCTTCTTTAGTATCTTTGTGAGTTCAATTTTTGCTGCCGCTTTTATTTTATATTTTCAGGCATCTCAAACTACCGATATCTCAAAGAAAATTTGCTGGGACCAGGAAATTTACTTTGAGATATCAGTAGGTTGAAGGTACAGTATTCCCCAAAATAGTGTGAGTATTTTTTTCATTCCTTTGAACATTGCTGTCATACTAAGTTTTGTGGGAGGGGATGTTCAACTCCGGATATCTCAAACTACCGATATCTCGAGGAAAATTTGCTGGGACCAGAAAATTGACTTTGAGATATCAGTAAGTTGAAGATTTTGAGAGTTGACTGTCTGTTGAAGTACAATACATGTTTAAGGTCATATGGGCTAGCACACCGGGTAGACTGGTGCAAAGTTAGAGTATTCTGGCATAGTTAGCTTTGTGGGAGGGGACGTTCAACTTTAGGTATTTCAAACTACCGATATCTCAAAGAAAATTTGCTGGGACTAGAAAATTTACTTTGAAATATCATTAGTTTGGAGATATCGAGAGTTGATTGTTTGTTGAAATAAATGCATGTGTAAGGTCAGATGGGACAACAAACCGGAACAGCAAACAGGGTAGACTGTGTTGCAAAGTTTGAGTATTACTGGCAGAGTTGCTTGGGAGGGGAGGATGATGGGCCAAGCTGCTATGCCAGACATGCTCAAATATGCAATAGCAAACCGTGTCAATTCAGATGCAAATAATGTAGACTCAGAGAAAGGGGCCCCATACATTTATCTTTTAATTGCAACATGTAACCTTCTTTAGTATCTTTGTGAGTTCAATTTTTGCTGCCGCTTTTATTTTATATTTTCAGGCATCTCAAACTACCGATATCTCAAAGAAAATTTGCTGGGACCAGGAAATTTACTTTGAGATATCAGTAGGTTGAAGGTACAGTATTCCCCCAAATAGTGTGAGTATTTGTTTCATTCCTTTGAGCATTGCTGGCATACTAAGTTTGGTGGGAGGGGATGTTCAATTCCGGATATCTCAAACTACCGATATCTCGAGGAAAATTTGCTGGGACCAGAAAATTTACTTTGAGATATCAGTAAGTTGGAGATATTGAGAGTTGACTGTCTGTTGAAGTACAATACATGTTTAAGGTCATATGGACTAGCAAAGCGGGTAGACTGGTGCAAAGTTTGAGTATTCTGGCATAGTTAGCTTTGTGGGAGCGTCGTTCAACTTTAGGTATTTTAAACTACCGATATCTCAAAGATAATTTGCTGGGACTAGAAAATTTACTTTGAAATATCATTAGTTTGGAGATATCGAGAGTTGACTGTCTGTTGAAATAAATGCATGTGTAAGGTCAGATGGGACAACAAACAGGAACAGCAAACTGGGTAGACTGTATTGCAAAGTTTGAGTATTACTGGCAGAGTAGCTTGGGAGGGGAGGATGATGGGCCAAACTACTATGCCAGACATGCTCAAATATGCAATAGCCTACAGTGTCAATTCAGATGCAAATAATGTAGACTCAGAGAAAGGGGCCCCATACATTTATCTTTTAACTGCAACATGTAACCTTCTTTAGTATCTTTGAGAGTTCAATTTTTGCTGCCGCTTTTATTCTATATTTTCAGGCATCTCAAACTACCGATATCTCAAAGAAAATTTGCTGGGACCAGGAAATTTACTTTGAGATATCAGTAGGTTGAAGGTACAGTATTCCCCAAAATAGTGTGAGTATTCCTTTGAGCATTGCTGGCATACTAAGTTTGGTGGGAGGGGATGTTCAACTCCGGATATCTCAAACTACCGATATCTCGAGGAAAATTTGCTGGGACCGGAAAATTTACTTGGAGATATCAGTAAGTTGGAGATATTGAGAGTTGACTGTCTGTTGAAGTACAATACATGTTTAAGGTCATATGGACTAGCAAAGCGGGTAGACTGGTGCAAAGTTTGAGTATTCTGGCATAGTTAGCTTTGTGGGAGCGTCGTTCAACTTTAGGTATTTCAAACTACCGATATCTCAAAGATAATTTGCTGGGACTAGAAAATTTACTTTGAAATATCATTAGTTTGGAGATATCGAAAGTTGACTGTCTGTTGAAATAAATGCATGTGTAATGTCAGATGGGACAACAAACAGGAACAGCAAACAGGGTAGACTGTATTGCAAAGTTTGAGTATTACTGGCAGAGTAGCTTGGAAGGGGAGGATGATGGGCCAAGCTGCTATGCCAGACATGCTTAAATATGCAATAGGAAGCAGTGTCAATTCAGATGCAAATAATGTAGACTCAGAGAAAGGGCCCCCATACATTTATCTTTAAACTGCAACATGTAACCTTCTTTAGTATCTTTGTGAGTTCAATTTTTGCTGCCGCTTTTATTTTATATTTTCAGGCATCTCAAACTACCGATATCTCAAAGAAAATTTGCTGGGACCAGGAAATTTACTTTGAGATATCAGTAGGTTGAAGGTACAGTTTTCCCCAAAATAGTGTGAGTATTTGTTTTATTCCTTTGAGCATTGCTGGCATACTAAGTTTGGTGGGAGGGGATGTTCAACTCCGGATATCTCAAACTACCGATATCTCGAGGAAAATTTGCTGGGACCGGAAAATTTACTTGGAGATATCAGTAAGTTGGAGATATTGAGAGTTGACTGTCTGTTGAAGTACAATACATGTTTAAGGTCATATGGACTAGCAAAGCGGGTAGACTGGTGCAAAGTTTGAGTATTCTGGCATAGTTAGCTTTGTGGGAGGGGACGTTCAACTTTAGGTATTTCAAACTACCGATATCTCAAAGAAAATTTGTTGGGACTAGAAAATTTACTTTGAAATATCATTAGTTTGGAGATATCGAGAGTTGACTGTCTGTTGAAATAAATACATGTGCAAGGTCAGATGGGACAACAAACAGGAACAGCAAACAGGGTAGACTGTATTGCAAAGTTTGAGTATTACTGGCAGAGTAGCTTGGGAGGGGAGGATGATGGGCCAAGCTGCTATGCCAGACATGCTCAAATATGCAATAGCAAACTGTCAATTCAGATGCAAATAATGTAGACTCAGAGAAAGGGGCCCCATACATTTATCTTTTAATTGCAACATGTAACCTTCTTTAGTATCTTTGTGAGTTCAATTTTTGCTGCCGCTTTTATTTTATATTTTCAGGCATCTCAAACTACCGATATCTCAAAGAAAATTTGCTGGGACCAGGAAATTTACTTTGAGATATCAGTAGGTTGAAGGTACAGTATTCCCCCAAATAGTGTGAGTATTTGTTTCATTCCTTTGAGCATTGCTGGCATACTAAGTTTGGTGGGAGGGGATGTTCAATTCCGGATATCTCAAACTACCGATATCTCGAGGAAAATTTGCTGGGACCAGAAAATTTACTTTGAGATATCAGTAAGTTGGAGATATTGAGAGTTGACTGTCTGTTGAAGTACAATACATGTTTAAGGTCATATGGACTAGCAAAGCGGGTAGACTGGTGCAAAGTTTGAGTATTCTGGCATAGTTAGCTTTGTTGGGAGCGTCGTTCAACTTTAGGTATTTTAAACTACCGATATCTCAAAGATAATTTGCTGGGACTAGAAAATTTACTTTGAAATATCATTAGTTTGGAGATATCGAGAGTTGACTGTCTGTTGAAATAAATGCATGTGTAAGGTCAGATGGGACAACAAACAGGAACAGCAAACAGGGTAGACTGTATTGCAAAGTTTGAGTATTACTGGCAGAGTAGCTTGGGAGGGGAGGATGATGGGCCAAACTGCTATGCCAGACATGCTCAAATATGCAATAGCCTACAGTGTCAATTCAGATGCAAATAATGTAGACTCAGAGAAAGGGGCCCCATACATTTATCTTTTAACTGCAACATGTAACCTTCTTTAGTGTCTTTGAGAGTTCAATTTTTGCTGCCGCTTTTATTTTATATTTTCAGGCATCTCAAACTACCGATATCTCAAAGAAAATTTGCTGGGACCAGGAAATTTACTTTGAGATATCTGTAGGTTGAAGGTACAGTATTCCCCAAAATAGTGTGAGTATTTTTTCATTCCTTTGAGCATTGCTGGCATACTAAGTTTGGTGGGAGGGGATGTTCAACTCCGGATATCTCAAACTACCGATATCTCGAGGAAAATTTGCTGGGACCAGAAAATTTACTTTGAGATATCAGTAAGTTGGAGATATTGAGAGTTGACTGTCTGTTGAAGTACAATACATGTTTAAGGTCATATGGACTAGCAAAGCGGGTAGACTGGTGCAAAGTTTGAGTATCTGGCATAGTTAGCTTTGTGGGAGGGGACGTTCAACTTTAGGTATTTTAAACTACCGATATCTCAAAGATAATTTGCTGGGACTAGAAAATTTACTTTGAAATATCATTAGTTTGGAGATATCGAGAGTTGACTGTCTGTTGAAATAAATGCATGTGTAAGGTCAGATGGGACAACAAACAGGAACAGCAAACAGGGTAGACTGTATTGCAAAGTTTAAGTATTACTGGCAGAGTAGCTTGGGAGGGGAGGATGATGGGCCAAGCTGCTATGCCAGACATGCTCAAATATGCAATAGGAAGCAGTGTCAATTCAGATGCAAATAATGTAGACTGAGAGAATGGGGCCCCATACATTTATCTTTAAACTGCAACATGTAACCTTCTTTAGTATCTTTGTGAGTTCAATTTTTGCTGCCGCTTTTATTTTATATTTTCAGGCATCTCAAACTGCCGATATCTCAAAGAAAATTTGCTGGGACCAGGAAATTTACTTTGAGATATCAGTAGGTTGAAGGTACAGTATTCCCCAAAATAGTGTGAGTATTTGTTTCATTCCTTTGAGCATTGCTGGCATACTAAGTTTGGTGGGAGGGGATGTTCAACTCCGGATATCTCAAACTACCGATATCTCGAGGAAAATTTGCTGGGACCAGAAAATTTACTTTGAGATATCAGTAAGTTGGAGATATTGAGAGTTGACTGTCTGTTGAAGTACAATACATGTTTAAGGTCATATGGACTAGCAAAGCGGTTAGACTGGTGCAAAGTTTGAGTATTCTGGCATAGTTAGCTTTGTGGGTGGGGACGTTCAACTTTAGGTATTTCAAACTACCGATATCTCAAAGAAAATTTGTTGGGACTAGAAAATTTACTTTGAAATATCATTAGTTTGGAGATATCGAGAGTTGACTGTCTGTTGAAATAAATACATGTGTAAGGTCAGATGGGACAACAAACAGGAACAGCAAACAGGGTAGACTGTATTGCAAAGTTTGAGTATTACTGGCAGAGTAGATTGGGAGGGGAGGATGATGGGCCAAGCTGCTATGCCAGACATGCTCAAATATGCAATAGGAAGCAGTGTCAATTCAGATGCAAATAATGTAGACTCAGAGAAAGGGGCCTCATACATTTATCTTTTAACTGCAACATGTAACCTTCTTTAGAATCTTTGTGAGTTCAATTTTTGCTGCCGCTTTTATTTTATATTATCAGGCATCTCAAACTACCGATATCTCAAAGAAAATTTGCTGGGACCAGGAAATTTACTTTGAGATATCAGTAGGTTGAAGGTACAGTATTCCCCCAAAATAGTGTGAGTATTTTTTTCATTCCTTTGAGCATTGCTGGCATACTAAGTTTGGTGGGAGGGGATGTTCAACTCCGGAAATCTCAAACTACCGATATCTCGAGGAAAATTTGCGGGGACCAGAAAATATACTTTGAGATATCAGTAAGTTGGAGATATTGAGAGTTGACTGTCTGTTGAAGTACAATACATGTTTAAGGTCATATGGACTAGCAAAGCGGGTAGACTGGTGCAAAGTTTGAGTATTCTGGCATAGTTAGCTTTGTGGGATGGGACGTTCAACTTTAGGTATTTCAAACTACCGATATCTCAAAGAAAATTTGCTGGGACTAGAAAATTTACTTTGAAATATCATTAGTTTGGAGATATCGAGAGTTGACTGTCTGTTGAAATAAATACATGTGTAAGGTCAGATGGGACAACAAACAGGAACAGCAAACAGGGTAGACTGTATTGCAAAGTTTGAGTATTACTGGCAGAGTAGCTTGGGAGGGGAGGATGATGGGCCAAGCTGCTATGCCAGACATGCTCAAATATGCAATAGGAAGCAGTGTCAATTCAGATGCAAATAATGTAGACTCAGAGAAAGGGGCCTCATACATTTATCTTTAAACTGCAACATGTAACCTTCTTTAGTATCTTTGTGAGTTCAATTTTTGCTGCCGCTTTTATTTTATATTTTCAGGCATCTCAAACTACCGATATCTCAAAGAAAATTTGCTGGGACCAGGAAATTTACTTTGAGATATCAGTAGGTTGAAGGTACAGTATTCCCCAAAATAGTGTGAGTATTTTTTTCATTCCTTTGAGCATTGCTGGCATACTAAGTTTGGTGGGAGGGGATGTTCAACTCCGGATATCTCAAACTACCGATATCTCGAGGAAAAAATTTGCGAGGATCAGAAAATTTACTTTGAGATATCAGGAAGTTGGAGATATTGAGAGTTGACTGTCTGTTGAAGTACAATACATGTTTAAGGTCATATGGACTAGCAAAGTGGGTAGACTGGTGCAAAGTTTGAGTATTCTGGCATACTTAACTTTGTGGGAGGGGACGTTCAACTTTAGGTATTTTAAACTACCGATATCTCAAAGATAATTTGCTGGGACTAGAAAATTTACTTTGAAATATCATTAGTTTGGAGATATCGAGAGTTGACTGTCTGTTGAAATAAATGCATGTGTAAGGTCAGATGGGACAACAAACAGGAACAGCAAACAGGGTAGACTGTATTGCAAAGTTTGAGTATTACTGGCAGAGTAGCTTGGGAGGGAAGGATGATGGGCCAAGCTGCTATGCCAGACATGCTCAAATATGCAATAGGAAGCAGTGTCAATTCAGATGCAAATAATGTAGACTCAGAGAATGGGGCCCCATACATTTATCTTTAAACTGCAACATGTAACCTTCTTTAGTATCTTTGTGAGTTCAATTTTTGCTGCCGCTTTTATTTTATATTTTCAGGCATCTCAAACTACCGATATCTCAAAGAAAATTTGCTGGGACCAGGAAATTTACTTTGAGATATCAGTAGGTTGAAGGTACAGTATTCCCCCAAATAGTGTGAGTATTTGTTTCATTCCTTTGAGCATTGCTGGCATACTAAGTTTGGTGGGAGGGGATATTCAACTCCGGATATCTCAAACTACCGATATCTCGAGGAAAATTCGCTGGGACCAGAAAATTGACTTTGAGATATCAGTAAGTTGGAGATATTGAGAGTTGACTGTCTGTTGAAGTACAATACATGTTTAAGGTCATATGGACTAGCAAAGCGGGTAGACTGGTGCAAAGTTTGAGTATTCTGGCATAGTTAGCTTTGTGGGATGGGACGTTCAACTTTAGGTATTTCAAACTACCGATTTCTCAAAGATAATTCGCTGGGACTAGAAAATTTACTTTGAAATATCATTAGTTTGGAGATATCGAGAGTTGACTGTCTGTTGAAATTAATACATGTGTAATGTCAGATGGGACAACAAACAGGAACAGCAAACAGGGTAGACTGTATTGCCAAGTTTAAGTATTACTGGCAGAGTAGCTTGGGAGGGGAGGATGATGGGCCAAGCTGCTATGCCAGACATGCTCAGATATGCAATAGGAAGCTGTGTCAATTCAGATGCAAATAATGTAGACTCAGAGAAAGGGGCCCCTTACATTTATCTTTAAACTGCAACATGTAACCTTCTTTAGTATCTTTGTGAGTCCAATTTTTGCTGCCGCTTTTATTTTATATTTTCAGGCATCTCAAACTGCCGATATCTCAAAGAAAATTTGCTGGGACCAGGAAATTTACTTTGAGATATCAGTAGGTTGAAGATACAGTATTCCCCAAAATAGTGTGAGTATTTGTTTCATTCCTTTAAGCATTGCTGGCATACTAAGTTTGGTGGGAAGGGATGTTCAACTCCGGATATCTCAAACTACCGATATCTCGAGGAAAATTTGCTGGGACCAGGAAATTTACTTTGAGATATCAGTAGGTTGAAGGTACAGTATTCCCCAAAATAGTGTGAGTATTTGTTTCATTCCTTTGAGCATTGCTGGCATACTAAGTTTGGTGGGAGGGGATGTTCAACTCCGGATATCTCAAACTACCGATATCTCGAGGAAAATTTGCTGGGACCAGAAAATTGACTTTGAGATATCAGTAAGTTGGAGATATTGAGAGTTGACTGTCTGTTGAAGTACAATACATGTTTAAGGTCATATGGACTAGCAAAGCGGGTAGACTGGTGCAAAGTTTGAGTATTCTGGCATAGTTAGCTTTGTGGGAGGGGACGTTCAACTTTAGGTATTTCAAACTACCGATATCTCAAAGAAAATTCGCTGGGACTAGAAAATTTACTTTGAAATATCATTAGTTTGGAGATATCGAGAGTTGACTGTCTGTTGAAATTAATACATGTGTAATGTCAGATGGGACAACAAACAGGAACAGCAAACAGGGTAGACTGTATTGCAAAGTTTAAGTATTACTGGCAGAGTAGCTTGGGAGGGGAGGATGATGGGCCAAGCTGCTATGCCAGACATGCTCAAATATGCAATAGGAAGCAGTGTCAATTCAGATGCAAATAATGTAGACTCAGAGAAAGGGCGCCCTTACATTTATCTTTAAACTGCAACATGTAACCTTCTTTAGTATCTTTGTGAGTCCAATTTTTGCTGCCGCTTTTATTTTATATTTTCAGGCATCTCAAACTGCCGATATCTCAAAGAAAATTTGCTGGGACCAGGAAATTTACTTTGAGATATCAGTAGGTTGAAGGTACAGTATTCCCCAAAATAGTGTGAGTATTTGTTTCATTCCTTTAAGCATTGCTGGCATACTAAGTTTGGTGGGAAGGGATGTTCAACTCCGGATATCTCAAACTACCGATATCTCGAGGAAAATTTGCTGGGACCAGAAAATTTACTTTGAGATATCAGTAAGTTGGAGATATTGAGAGTTGACTGTCTGTTGAAGTACAATACATGTTTAAGGTCATATGGACTAGCAAAGCGGGTAGACTGGTGCAAAGTTTGAGTATTCTGGCATAGTTAGCTTTGTGGGAGCGTCGTTCAACTTTAGGTATTTTAAACTACCGATATCTCAAAGATAATTTGCTGGGACTAGAAAATTTACTTTGAAATATCATTAGTTTGGAGATATCGAGAGTTGACTGTCTGTTGAAATAAATACATGTGTAAGGTCAGATGGGACAACAAACAGGAACAGCAAACAGGGTAGACTGTATTGCAAAGTTTGAGTATTACTGGCAGAGTAGCTTGGGAGGGGAGGATGATGGGCCAAGCTGCTATGCCAGACATGCTCAAATATGCAATAGCAAACTGTCAATTCAGATGCAAATAATGTAGACTCAGAGAAAGGGGCCCCATACATTTATCTTTTAATTGCAACATGTAACCTTCTTTAGTATCTTTGTGAGTTCAATTTTTGCTGCCGCTTTTATTTTATATTTTCAGGCATCTCAAACTACCGATATCTCAAAGAAAATTTGCTGGGACCAGGAAATTTACTTTGAGATATCAGTAGGTTGAAGGTACAGTATTCCCCCAAATAGTGTGAGTATTTGTTTCATTCCTTTGAGCATTGCTGGCATACAAAGTTTGGTGGGAGGGGATGTTCAATTCCGGATATCTCAAACTACCGATATCTCGAGGAAAATTTGCGGGGACCAGAAAATTTACTTTGAGATATCAGTAAGTTGGAGATATTGAGAGTTGACTGTCTGTTGAAGTACAATACATGTTTAAGGTCATATGGACTAGCAAAGCGGGTAGACTGGTGCAAAGTTTGAGTATTCTGGCATAGTTAGCTTTGTGGGAGCGTCGTTCAACTTTAGGTATTTTAAACTACCGATATCTCAAAGATAATTTGCTGGGACTAGAAAATTTACTTTGAAATATCATTAGTTTGGAGATATCGAGAGTTGACTGTCTGTTGAAATAAATGCATGTGTAAGGTCAGATGGGACAACAAACAGGAACAGCAAACAGGGTAGACTGTATTGCAAAGTTTGAGTATTACTGGCAGAGTAGCTTGGGAGGGGAGGATGATGGGCCAAACTGCTATGCCAGACATGCTCAAATATGCAATAGCCTACAGTGTCAATTCAGATGCAAATAATGTTGACTCAGAGAAAGGGGCCCCATACATTTATCTTTTAACTGCAACATGTAACCTTCTTTAGTATCTTTGAGAGTTCAATTTTTGCTGCCGGTTTTATTTTATATTTTCAGGCATCTCAAACTACCGATATCTCAAAGAAAATTTGCTGGGACCAGGAAATTTACTTTGAGATATCAGTAGGTTGAAGGTACAGTATTCCCCAAAATAGTGTGAGTATTTTTTCATTCCTTTGAGCATTGCTGGCATACTAAGTTTGGTGGGAGGGGATGTTCAACTCCGGATATCTCAAACTACCGATATCTCGAGGAAAATTTGCTGGGACCAGAAAATTTACTTTGAGATATCAGTAAGTTGGAGATATTGAGAGTTGACTGTCTGTTGAAGTACAATACATGTTTAAGGTCATATGGACTAGCAAAGCGGGTAGACTGGTGCAAAGTTTGAGTATTCTGGCATAGTTAGCTTTGTGGGAGGGGACGTTCAACTTTAGGTATTTCAAACTACCGATATCTCAAAGAAAATTTGCTGGGACTAGAAAATTTACTTTGAAATATCATTAGTTTGGAGATATCGAGAGTTGACTGTCTGTTGAAATAAATACATGTGTAATGTCAGATGGGACAACAAACAGGAACAGCAAACAGGGTAGACTGTATTGCAAAGTTTGAGTATTACTGGCAGAGTAGCTTGGAAGGGGAGGATGATGGGCCAAGCTGCTATGCCAGACATGCTCAAATATGCAATAGCCTACAGTGTCAATTCAGATGCAAATAATGTAGACTCAGAGAAAGGGGCCCCATACATTTATCTTTAAACGGCAACATGTAACCTTCTTTAGTATCTTTGTGAGTTCAATTTTTGCTGCCGCTTTTATTTTATATTTTCAGGCATCTCAAACTACCGATATCTCAAAGAAAATTTGCTGGGACAAGGAAATTTACTTTGAGATATCAGTAGGTTGAAGGTACAGTATTCCCCAAAATAGTGTGAGTATTTGTTTCATTCCTTTGAGCATTGCTGGCATACTAAGTTTGGTGGGAGGGGATGTTCAACTCCGGATATCTCAAACTACCGATATCTCGAGGAAAATTTGCTGGGACCAGAAAATTTACTTTGAGATATCAGTAAGTTGGAGATATTGAGAGTTGACTGTCTGTTGAAGTACAATACATGTTTAAGGTCATATGGACTAGCAAAGCGGGTAGACTGGTGCAAAGTTTGAGTATTCTGGCATAGTTAGCTTTGTGGGATGGGACGTTCAACTTTAGGTATTTCAAACTACCGATATCTCAAAGAAAATTTGCTGGGACTAGAAAATTTACTTTGAAATATCATTAGTTTGGAGATATCGAGAGTTGCCTGTCTGTTGAAATAAGTACATGTGTAAGGTCAGATGGGACAACAAACAGGAACAGCAAACAGGGTAGACTGTATTGCAAAGTTTGAGTATTACTGGCAGAGTAGCTTGGGAGGGGAGGATGATGGGCCAAGCTGCTATGCCAGACATGCTCAAATATGCAATAGGAAGCTGTGTCAATTCAGATGCAAATAATGTAGACTCAGAGAAAGGGGCCCCATACATTTATCTTTAAACGGCAATATGTAACCTACTTTAGTATCTTTGTGAGTTCAATTTTTGCTGCCGCTTTTATTTTATATTTTCAGGCATCTCAAAGTACCGATATCTCAAAGAAAATTTGCTGGGACCAGGAAAATTACTTTGAGATATCAGTAGGTTGAAGGTACAGTATTCCCCAAAATAGTGTGAGTATTTGTTTCATTCCTTTGAGCATTGCTGGCATACTAAGTTTGGTGGGAGGGGATGTTCAACTCCGGATATCTCAAACTACCGATATCTCGAGGAAAATTTGCTGGGACCAGAAAATTTACTTTGAGATATAAGTAAGTTGGAGATATTGAGAGTTGACTGTCTGTTGAAGTACAATACATGTTTAAGGTCATATGGACTAGCAAACCCGGTAGACTGTTGCAAAGTTTGAGTATTCTGACATAGTGTGCTTTGTGGGAGGGGACGTTCAACTTTAGGTATTTCAAAGTACCGATATCTTAAAGAAAATTTGCTGGGACTAGAAAATTTACTTTGAAATATCATTAGTTTGGAGATATCGAGAGTTGACTGTCTGTTGAAATAAATGCATGTGTAAGGTCAGATGGGACAACAAACAGGAACAGCAAACAGGGTAGACTGTATTGCAAAGTTTGAGTATTTCTGGCAGAGTAGCTTGGGAGGGGAGGATGATGGGACAAGCTGCTATGCCAGACATGCTCAAATATGCAATAGGAAGCAGTGTCAATTCAGATGCAAATAATGTAGACCCAGAGAATGGGGCCCCATACATTTATCTTTAAACTGCAACATGTAACCTTCTTTAGTATCTTTGTGAGTTCAATTTTTGCTGCCGCTTTTATTTTATATTTTCAGGCATCTCAAACTACCGATATCTCAAGGAAAATTTGCTGGGACCAGGAAATTTACTTTGAGATATCAGTAGGTTGAAGGTAGAGTATTCCCCAAAATAGTGTGAGTATTTGTTTCATTCCTTTGAGCATTGCTGGCATACTAAGTTTGGTGGGAGGGGATGTTCAACTCCGGATATCTCAAAATACCGATATCTCGAGGAAAATTTGCTGGGACCAAAAAATTTACTCTGAGATATCAGTAAGTTGGAGATATTGAGAGTTGACTGTCTGTTGAAGTACAATACATGTTTAAGGTCATATGGACTAGCAAAGCGGGTAGACTGGTGCAAAGTTAGAGTATTCTGGCATAGTTAGCTTTGTGGGAGGGGACGTTCAACTTAAGGTATTTCAAACTACCGATATCTCAAAGAAAATTTGCTGGGACTAGAAAATTTGCTTTGAAATATCATTAGTTTGGAGATATCGAGAGTTGCCTGTCTGTTGAAATAAATACATGTGTAAGGTCAGATGGGACAACAAACAGGAACAGCAAACAGGGTAGACTGTATTGCAAAGTTTGAGTATTACTGGCAGAGTAGCTTGGGAGGGGAGGATGATGGGCCAAGCTGCTATGCCAGACATGCTCAAATATGCAATAGGAAGCAGTGTCAATTCTGATGCAAATAATGTAGACTCAGAGAAAGGGGCCCCATACATTTATCTTTAAACGGCAATATGTAACCTACTTTAGTATCTTTGTGAGTTCAATTTTTGCTGCCGCTTTTATTTTATATTTTCAGGCATCTCAAAGTACCGATATCTCAAAGAAAATTTGCTGGGACCAGGAAATTTACTTTGAGATATCAGTAGGTTGAAGGTACAGTATTCCCCAAAATAGTGTGAGTATTTGTTTCATTCCTTTGAGCATTGCTGGCATACTAAGTTTGGTGGGAGGGGATGTTCAACTCCGGATATCTCAAACTACCGATATCTCGAGGAAAATTTGCTGGGACCAGAAAATTTACTTTGAGATATAAGTAAGTTGGAGATATTGAGAGTTGACTGTCTGTTGAAGTACAATACATGTTTAAGGTCATATGGACTAGCAAACCCGGTAGACTGTTGCAAAGTTTGAGTATTCTGACATAGTGTGCTTTGTGGGAGGGGACGTTCAACTTTAGGTATTTCAAAGTACCGATATCTTAAAGAAAATTTGCTGGGACTAGAAAATTTACTTTGAAATATCATTAGTTTGGAGATATCGAGAGTTGACTGTCTGTTGAAATAAATGCATGTGTAAGGTCAGATGGGACAACAAACAGGAACAGCAAACAGGGTAGACTGTATTGCAAAGTTTGAGTATTTCTGGCAGAGTAGCTTGGGAGGGGAGGATGATGGGACAAGCTGCTATGCCAGACATGCTCAAATATGCAATAGGAAGCAGTGTCAATTCAGATGCAAATAATGTAGACCCAGAGAATGGGGCCCCATACATTTATCTTTAAACTGCAACATGTAACCTTCTTTAGTATCTTTGTGAGTTCAATTTTTGCTGCCGCTTTTATTTTATATTTTCAGGCATCTCAAACTACCGATATCTCAAGGAAAATTTGCTGGGACCAGGAAATTTACTTTGAGATATCAGTAGGTTGAAGGTAGAGTATTCCCCAAAATAGTGTGAGTATTTGTTTCATTCCTTTGAGCATTGCTGGCATACTAAGTTTGGTGGGAGGGGATGTTCAACTCCGGATATCTCAAAATACCGATATCTCGAGGAAAATTTGCTGGGACCAAAAAATTTACTCTGAGATATCAGTAAGTTGGAGATATTGAGAGTTGACTGTCTGTTGAAGTACAATACATGTTTAAGGTCATATGGACTAGCAAAGCGGGTAGACTGGTGCAAAGTTAGAGTATTCTGGCATAGTTAGCTTTGTGGGAGGGGACGTTCAACTTAAGGTATTTCAAACTACCGATATCTCAAAGAAAATTTGCTGGGACTAGAAAATTTGCTTTGAAATATCATTAGTTTGGAGATATCGAGAGTTGCCTGTCTGTTGAAATAAATACATGTGTAAGGTCAGATGGGACAACAAACAGGAACAGCAAACAGGGTAGACTGTATTGCAAAGTTTGAGTATTACTGGCAGAGTAGCTTGGGAGGGGAGGATGATGGGCCAAGCTGCTATGCCAGACATGCTCAAATATGCAATAGGAAGCAGTGTCAATTCTGATGCAAATAATGTAGACTCAGAGAATGGGGCCGCATACATTTATCTTTTAACTGCAACATGTAACCTTCTTTAGTATCTTTGTGAGTTCAATTTTTGCTGCCGCTTTTATTTTATATTTTCAGGCATCTCAAACTACCGATATCTCAAAGAAAATTTGCTGGGACCAGGAAATTTACTTTGAGATATCAGTAGGTTGAAGGTAGAGTATTCCCCAAAATAGTGTGAGTATTTGTTTCATTCCTTTGAGCATTGCTGGCATACTAAGTTTGGTGGGAGGGGATGTTCAACTCCGGATATCTCAAAATACCGATATCTCGAGGAAAATTTGCTGGGACCAGAAAATTTACTTTGAGATATCAGTAAGTTGGAGATATTGAGAGTTGACTGTCTGTTGAAGTACAATACATGTTTAAGGTCATATGGACTAGCAAAGCGGGTAGACTGGTGCAAAGTTAGAGTATTCTGGCATAGTTAGCTTTGTGGGAGGGGACGTTCAACTTAAGGTATTTCAAACTACCGATATCTCAAAGAAAATTTGCTGGGACTAGAAAATTTGCTTTGAAATATCATTAGTTTGGAGATATCGAGAGTTGCCTGTCTGTTGAAATAAATACATGTGTAAGGTCAGATGGGACAACAAACAGGAACAGCAAACAGGGTAGACTGTATTGCAAAGTTTGAGTATTACTGGCAGAGTAGCTTGGGAGGGGAGGATGATGGGCCAAGCTGCTATGCCAGACATGCTCAAATATGCAATAGGAAGCAGTGTCAATTCTGATGCAAATAATGTAGACTCAGAGAATGGGGCCGCATACATTTATCTTTTAACTGCAACATGTAACCTTCTTTAGTATCTTTGTGAGTTCAATTTTTGCTGCCGCTTTTATTTTATATTTTCAGGCATCTCAAACTACCGATATCTCAAAGAAAATTTGCTGGGACCAGGAAATTTACTTTGAGATATCAGTAGGTTGAAGGTACAGTATTCCCCAAAATAGTGTGAGTATTTGTTTCATTCCTTTGAGCATTGCTGGCATACTAAGTTTGGTGGGAGGGGATGTTCAACTCCGGATATCTCAAACTACCGATATCTCGAGGAAAATTTGCTGGGACCAGAAAATTTACTTTGAGATATCAGTAAGTTGGAGATATTGAGAGTTGACTGTCTGTTGAAGTACAATACATGTTTAAGGTCATATGGACTAGCAAAGCGGGTAGACTGTTGCAAAGTTTGAGTATTCTGGCATAGTTAGCTTTGTGGGATGGGACGTTCAACTTTAGGTATTTCAAACTACCGATATCTCAAAGAAAATTTGCTGGGACTAGAAAATTTACTTTGAAATATCATTAGTTTGGAGATATCGAGAGTTGCCTGTCTGTTGAAATAAATACATGTGTAAGGTCAGATGGGACAACAAACAGGAACAGCAAACAGGGTAGACTGTATTGCAAAGTTTGAGTATTACTGGCAGAGTAGCTTGGGAGGGGAGGATGATGGGCCAAGCTGCTATGCCAGACATGCTCAAATATGCAATAGCAATTAGTGTCAATTCAGATGCAAATAATGTAGACTCAGAGAAAGGGGCCCCATACATTTATCTTTAAACTGCAACATGTAACCTTCTTTAGTATCTTTGTGAGTTCAATTTTTGCTGCCGCTATTATTTTATATTTTCAGGCATCTCAAACTACCGATATCTCAAAGAAAATTTGCTGGGACCAGGAAATTTACTTTGAGATATCAGTAAGTTGAAGGTACAGTATTCCCCAAAATAGTGTGAGTATTTGTTTCATTCCTTTGAGCATTGCTGGCATACTAAGTTTGGTGGGAGGGGATGTTCAACTCCGGATATCTCAAACTACCGATATCTCGAGGAAAATTTGCTGGGACCAGAAAATTTACTTTGAGATATCAGTAAGTTGGAGATATTGAGAGTTGACTGTCTGTTGAAGTACAATACATGTTTAAGGTCATATGGACTAGCAAACCGGGTAGACTGGTGCAAAGTTTGAGTATTCTGGCATAGTGTGCTTTGTGGGAGGGGACGTTCAATTTTAGGTATTTCAAACTACCGATATCTCAAAGAAAATTTGCTGGGACTAGAAAATTTACTTTGAAATATCATTAGTTTGGAGATATCGTGAGTTGACTGTCTGTTGAAATAAATACATGTGTAAGGTCAGATGGGACCACAATCAGGAACAGCAAACAAGATAGACTGTATTGCAAAGTTTGAGTATTACTGGCAGAGTAGCTTGGGAGGGGAGGATGATGGGCCAAGCTGCTATGCCAGACATGCTCAAATATGCAATAGCAAACAGTGTCAATTCAGATGCAAATAATGTAGACTCAGAGAAAGGGGCCCCATACATTTATCTTTAAACTGCAACATGTAACCTTCTTTAGTATCTTTGTGAGTTCAATTTTTGCTGCCGCTTTTATTTTATATTTTCAGGCATCTCAAACTACCGATATCTCAAAGAAAATTTGCTGGGACCAGGAAATTTACTTTGAGATATCAGTAGGTTGAAGGTACAGTATTCCCCAAAATAGTGTGAGTATTTTTTTCATTCCTTTGAGCATTGCTGGCATACTAAGTTTGGTGGGAGGGGATGTTCAACTCCGGATATCTCAAACTACCGATATCTCGAGGAAAATTTGCTGGGACCAGAAAATTTACATTGAGATATCAGTAAGTTGGAGATATTGAGAGTTGACTGTCTGTTGAAGTACAATACATGTTTAAGGTCATATGGACTAGCAAACCGGGTAGACTGGTGCAAAGTTTGAGTATTCTGGCGTAGTTAGCTTTTTGGGAGGGGACGTTCAACTTTAGGTATTTCAAACTACCGATATCTCTAAGAAAATTTGCTGGGACTAGAAAATTTGCTTTGAAATTTCATTAGTTTGGAGATATAGAGAGTTGACTGTCTGTTGAAATAAATGCATGTGTAAGGTCAGATGGGACAACAAACAGGAACATCAAACAGGGTAGACTGTATTGCAAAGTTTGAGTATTACTGGCAGAGTAGCTTGGGAGGGGAGGATGTTGGGCCAAGCTGCTATGCCAGACATGCACAGATATGCAATAGCAAACAGTGCCAATTCAGATGCAAATAATGTAGACTCAGCGAAAGGGGCCCCATACATTTATCTTTAAACTGCAACATGTAACCTTCTTTAGTATCTTTGTGAGTTCAATTTTTGCTGCCGCTTTTATTTTATATTTTCAGGAATCTCAAACTACCGATATCTCAAAGAAAATTTGCTGGGACCAGGAAATTTACTTTGAGATATCAGTAGGTTGAAGGTACAGTATTCCCCAAAATAGTGTGAGTATTTTTTTCATTCCTTTGAACATTGCTGTCATACTAAGTTTTGTGGGAGGGGATGTTCAACTCCGGATATCTCAAACTACCGATATCTCGAGGAAAATTTGCTGGGACCAGAAAATTGACTTTGAGATATCAGTAAGTTGAAGATTTTGAGAGTCGACTGTCTGTTGAAGTACAATACATGTTAAAGGTCATATGGGCTAGCACACCGGGTAGACTGGTGCAAAGTTAGAGTATTCTGGCATAGTTAGCTTTGTGGGAGGGGACGTTCAACTTTAGGTATTTCAAACTACCGATATCTCAAAGAAAATTTGCTGGGACTAGAAAATTTACTTTGAAATATCATTAGTTTGGAGATATCGAGAGTTGATTGTTTGTTGAAATAAATGCATGTGTAAGGTCAGATGGGACAACAAACAGGAACAGCAAACAGGGTAGACTGTGTTGCAAAGTTTGAGTATTACTGGCAGAGTTGCTTGGGAGGGGAGGATGATGGGCCAAGCTGCTATGCCAGACATGCTCAAATATGCAATAGCAAACCGTGTCAATTCAGATGCAAATAATGTAGACTCAGAGAAAGGGGTCCCATACATTTATCTTTAAACTGCGACATGTAACCTTCTTTAGTATCTTTGTGAGTTCAATTTTTGCTGCCGCCATTATTTTATATTTTCAAGCATCTCAAACTACCGATATCTCAAAGAAAATTTGCTGGGACCAGGAAATTTACTTTGAGATATCAGTAGGTTGAAGGTACAGTATTCCCCAAAATAGTGTGAGTATTTGTTTCATTCCTTTGAGCATTGCTGGCATACTAAGTTTGGTTGGAGGGGATGTTCAACTCCGGATATCTCAAACTACCGATATCTCGAGGAAAATTTGCTGGGACCAGAAAATTTACTTTGAGATATCAGTAAGTTGGAGATATTGAGAGTTGACTGCCTGTTGAAGTACAATACATGTTTAAGGTCATATGGACTAGCAAAGCGGGTAAACTGGTGCAAAGTTTGAGTATTCTGGCATAGTTAACTTTGTGGGAGGGGACGTTCAACTTTAGGTATTTCAAACTACCGATATCTCAAAGAAAATTTTCTGGGACTAGAAAATTTACTTTGAAATATCATTAGTTTGGAGATATCGAGAGTTGCCTGTCTGTTGAAATAAATACATGTGTAAGGTCAGATGGGACAACAAACAGGAACAGCAAACAGGGTAGACTGTATTGCAAAGTTTGAGTATTACTGGCAGAGTAGCTTGGGAGGGGAGGATGATGGGCCAAGCTGCTATGCCAGACATGCTCAAATATGCAATAGAAAGCAGTGTCAATTCAGATGCAAATAATGTAGACTCAGAGAAAGGGGCCCCATACATTTATCTTTAAACTGCAACATGTAACCTTCTTTAGTATCTTTGTGAGTTCAATTTTTGCTGCCGCTTTTATTTTATATTTTCAGGCATCTCAAACTACCGAAAGCTCAAAGAAAATTTGCTGGGACCAGGAAATTTACTTTGAGATATCAGTAGGTTGAAGGTACAGTATTCCCCAAAATAGTGTGAGTATTTTTTTCATTTCTTTGAGCATTGCTGGCATACTAAGTTTGGTGGGAGGGGATGTTCAACTCCGGATATCTCAAACTACCGATATCTCGAGGAAAATTTGCTGGGACCAGAAAATTTACTTTGAGATATCAGTAAGTTGGAGATATTGAGAGTTGACTGTCTGTTGAAGTACAATACATGTTTAAGGTCATATGGACTAGCAAACCGGGTAGACTGGTGCAAAGTTAGAGTATTCTGGCAGAGTTAGCTTTGTGGGAGGGGACGTTCAACTTAAGGTATTTCAAACTACCGATATCTCAAAGAAAATTTGCTGGGACTAGAAAATTTACTTTGAAATATCATTAGTTTGGAGATATCGAGAGTTGCCTGCCTGTTGAAATAAATACATGTGTAAGGTCAGATGGGACAACAAACAGGAACAGCAAACAGGGTAGACTGTATTGCAAAGTTTGAGTATTACTGGCAGAGTAGCTTGGGAGGGGAGGATGATGGGCCAAGCTGCTATGCCAGACATGCTCAAATATGCAATAGGAAGCAGTGTCAATTCTGATGCAAATAATGTAGACTCAGAGAATGGGGCCCCTTACATTTATCTTTAAACTGCAACATGTAACCTTCTTTAGTATCTTTGTGAGTTCAATTTTTGCTGCCGCTTTTATTTTATATTTTCAGGCATCTCAAACTACCGATATCTCAAAGAAAATTTGCTGGGACCAGGAAATTTACTTTGAGATATCAGTAGGTTGAAGGTTCAGTATTCCCCAAAATAGTGTGAGTATTTGTTTCATTCCTTTGAGCATTGCTGGCATACTAAGTTTGATGGGAGGGGATGTTCAACTCCGGATATCTCAAACTACCGATATCTCGAGGAAAATTTGCTGGGACCAGAAAATTAACTTTGAGATATCAGTAAGTTGGAGATATTGAGAGTTGACTGTCTGTTGAAGTTCAATACATGTTTAAGGTCATATAAACTAGCAAACAGTGTAGACTGGTGCAAAGTTTGAGTATTCTGGCATAGTTAGCTTTATAGGTGGTGACGTTCAACTTTAGGTATTTCAAACTACCGATACCTCAAAGAAAATTTGCTGGGACTAGAAAATTTACTTTGAAATATCATTAGTTTGGAGAAATCGAGAGTTGACTGTCTGTTGAAATAAATACATGTGTAAGGTCAGTTGGGACAACAAACACGAACAGCAAACAGGGTAGACTGTATTGCAAAGTTTGAGTATTACTGGCAGAGCTGCTTGGGAGGGGAGGATGATGGGCCAAGCTGCTATGCCAGACATGCTCAAATATGCAATAGCAAACAGTGTCAATTCAGATGCAAATAATGTAGACTCAGTGAAAGGGGCCCCATACATTTATCTTTTAACTGCCACATGTAACCTTCTTTAGTATCTTTGTGAGTTCAATTTTTGCTGCCGCTTTTATTTTATATTTTCAGGCATCTCAAACTACCGATATCTCAAAGAAAATTTGCTGGGACCAGGAAATTTACTTTGAGATACCAGTAGGTTGAAGGTACAGTATTCCCCAAAATAGTGTGAGTATTTTTTCATTCCTTTGAGCATTGCTGGCATGCTAAGTTTGGTGGGAGGGGATGTTCAACTCCGGATATCTCAAACTACCGATATCTCGAGGAAAATTTGCTGGGACCAGACAATTTACTTTGAGATATCAGTAAGTTGGAGATATTGAGAGTTGACTGTCTGTTGAAGTACAATACATGTTTAAGGTCATATGGACTAGCAAACCGGGTAGACTGGTGCAAAGTTTGAGTATTCTGGCATAGTGTGCTTTGTGGGAGGGGACGTTCAACTTAAGGTATTTCAAACTACCGATATCTCAAAGAAAATTTGCTGGGACTAGAAAATTTACTTTGAAATATCATTAGTTTGGAGATATCGAGAGTTGACTGTCTGTTGAAATAAATGCATGTGTAAGGTCAGATGGGACAACAAGCAGGAACAGCAAACAGGGTAGACTGTATTGCAAAGTTTGAGTATTACTGGCAGAGTAGCTTGGGAGGGGAGGATGATGGGCCAAGCTGCTATGCCAGACATGCTCAAATATGCAATAGGAAGCAGTGTCAATTCTGATGCAAATAATGTAGACTCAGAGAATGGGGCCCCTTACATTTATCTTTAAACTGCAACATGTAACCTTCTTTAGTATCTTTGTGAGTTCAATTTTTGCTGCCGCTTTTATTTTATATTTTCAGGCATCTCAAACTACCGATATCTCAAAGAAAATTTGCTGCGACCAGGAAATTTACTTTGAGATATCAGTAGGTTGAAGGTACAGTATTCCCCCAAATAGTGTGAGTATTTGTTTCATTCCTTTGAGCATTGCTGGCATACTAAGTTTGATGGGAGGGGATGTTCAACTCCGGATATCTCAAACTACCGATATCTCGAGGAAAATTTGCTGGGACCAGAAAATTAACTTTGAGATATCAGTAAGTTGGAGATATTGAGAGTTGACTGTCTGTTGAAGTTCAATACATGTTTAAGGTCATATAAACTAGCAAACAGTGTAGACTGGTGCAAAGTTTGAGTATTCTGGCATAGTTAGCTTTGTAGGTGGTGACGTTCAACTTTAGGTATTTCAAACTACCGATACCTCAAAGAAAATTTGCTGGGACTAGAAAATTTACTTTGAAATATCATTAGTTTGGAGAAATCGAGAGTTGACTGTCTGTTGAAATAAATACATGTGTAAGGTCAGTTGGGACAACAAACACGAACAGCAAACAGGGTAGACTGTATTGCAAAGTTTGAGTATTACTGGCAGAGCTGCTTGGGAGGGGAGGATGATGGGCCAAGCTGCTATGCCAGACATGCTCAAATATGCAATAGCAAACAGTGTCAATTCAGATGCAAATAATGTAGACTCAGTGAAAGGGGCCCCATACATTTATCTTTTCACTGCAACATGTAACCTTCTTTAGTATCTTTGTGAGTTCAATTTTTGCTGCCGCTTTTATTTTATATTTTCAGGCATCTCAAACTACCGATATCTCAAAGAAAATTTGCTGGGACCAGGAAATTTACTTTGAGATACCAGTAGGTTGAAGGTACAGTATTCCCCAAAATAGTGTGAGTATTTTTTCATTCCTTTGAGCATTGCTGGCATGCTAAGTTTGGTGGGAGGGGATGTTCAACTCCGGATATCTCAAACTACCGATATCTCGAGGAAAATTTGCTGGGACCAGACAATTTACTTTGAGATATCAGTAAGTTGGAGATATTGAGAGTTGACTGTCTGTTGAAGTACAATACATGTTTAAGGTCATATGGACTAGCAAACCGGGTAGACTGGTGCAAAGTTTGAGTATTCTGGCATAGTGTGCTTTGTAGGAGGGGACGTTCAACTTAAGGTATTTCAAACTACCGATATCTCAAAGAAAATTTGCTGGGACTAGAAAATTTACTTTGAAATATCATTAGTTTGGAGATATCGAGAGTTGACTGTCTGTTGAAATAAATGCATGTGTAAGGTCAGATGGGACAACAAACAGGAACAGCAAACAGGGTAGACTGTATTGCAAAGTTTGAGTATTACTGGCAGAGTAGCTTGGGAGGGGAGGATGATGGGCCAAGCTGCTATGCCAGACATGCTCAAATATGCAATAGCAATTAGTGTCAATTCAGATGCAAATAATGTAGACTCAGAGAAAGGGGCCCCATACATTTATCTTTAAACTGCAACATGTAACCATCTTTAGTATCTTTGTGAGTTCAATTTTTGCTGCCGCTATTATTTTATATTTTCAGGCATCTCAAACTACCGATATCTCAAAGAAAATTTGCTGGGACCAGGAAATTTACTTTGAGATATCAGTAAGTTGAAGGTACAGTATTCCCCAAAATAGTGTGAGTATTTTTTTCATTCGTTTGAGCATTGCTGGCATACTAAGTTTGGTGGGAGGGGATGTTCAACTCCATATATCTCAAACTACCGATATCTCGAGGAAAATTTGCTGGGACCAGAAAATTTACTTTGAGATATCAGTTAGTTGAAGATTTTGAGAGTTGACTGTCTGTTGAAGTACAATACATGTTTAAGGTCATATGGACTAGCACACCGGGTAGACTGGTGCAAAGTTTGAGTATTCTGGCATAGTGTGCTTTGTGGGAGGGGACGTTCAATTTTAGGTATTTCAAACTACCGATATCTCAAAGAAAATTTGCTGGGACTAGAAAATTTACTTTAAAATATCATTAGTTTGGAGATATCGTGAGTTGACTGTCTGTTGAAATAAATACATGTGTAAGGTCAGATGGGACAACAATCAGGAACAGCAAACAGGGTAGACTGTATTGCAAAGTTTGAGTATTACTGGCAGAGTAGCTTGGGAGGGGAGGATGATGGGCCAAGCTGCTATGCCAGACATGCTCAAATATGCAATAGAAAACAGTGTCAATTCAGATGCAAATAATGTAGACTCAGAGAAAGGGGCCCCATACATTTATCTTTAAACTGCAACATGTAACCTTCTTTAGTATCTTTGTGAGTTCAATTTTTGCTGCCGCTTTTATTTTATATTTTCAGGCATCACAAACTACCGATATCTCAAAGAAAATTTGCTGGGACCAGGAAATTTACTTTGAGATATCAGTAGGTTGAAGGTACAGTATTCCCCAAAATAGTGTGAGTATTTTTTCATTCCTTTGAGCATTGCTGGCATACTAAGTTTGGTGGGAGGGGATGTTCAACTCCGGATATCTCAAACTACCGATATCTCGAGGAAAATTTGCTGGGACCAGAAAATTTACTTTGAGATATCAGTAAGTTGGAGATATTGAGAGTTGACTGTCTGTTGAAGTACAATACATGTTTAAGGTCATATGAACTAGCAAACCGGGTAGACTGGTGCAAAGTTTGAGTTTTCTGGCGTAGTTAGCTTTGTGGGAGGGGACGTTCAACTTTAGGTATTTCAAACTACCGATATCTCAAAGAAAATTTGCTGTGACTAGAAAATTTGCTTTGAAATATCATTAGTTTGGAGATATCGAGAGTTGACTGTCTGTTGAAATAAATGCATGTGTAAGGTCAGATGGGACAACAAACAGGAACATCAAACAGGGTAGACTGTATTGCAAAGTTTGAGTATTACTGGCAGAGTAGCTTGGGAGGGGAGGATGTTGGGCCAAGCTGCTATGCCAGACATGCACAGATATGCAAAAGCAAACAGTGTCAATTCAGATGCAAATAATGTAGACTCAGCGAAAGGGGCCCCATACATTTATCTTTAAACTGCAACATGTAACCCTCTTTAGTATCTTTGTGAGTTCAATTTTTGCTGCCGCTTTTATTTTATATTTTCAAGCATCTCAAACTACCGATATCTCAAAGAAAATTTGCTGGGACCAGGAAATTTACTTTGAGATATCAGTAGGTTGAAGGTACAGTATTCCCCAAAATAGTGTGAGTATTTTTTTTCATTCCTTTGAACATTGCTGTCATACTAAGTTTTGTGGGAGGGGATATTCAACTCCGGATATCTCAAACTACCGATATCTCGAGGAAAATTTGCTGGGACCGGAAAATTTACTTTGAGATATCAGTAAGTTGAAGATTTTGAGAGTTGACTGTCTGTTGAAGTACAATACATGTTTAAGGTCATATGGACTAGCACACCGGGTAGACTGGTGCAAAGTTTGAGTATTCTGGCATAGTTAGCTTTGTGGGAGGGGACGTTCAACTTTAGGTATTTCAAACTACCGATATCTCAAAGAAAATTTGCTGGGACTAGAAAATTTACTTTGAAATATCATTAGTTTGGAGATATAGAGAGTTGACTGTCCGTTGAAATATATACATGTGTAAGGTCAGATGGGACAACAAACAGGAACAGCAAACAGGGTAGACTGTATTGCAAAGTTGAGTATTACTGGCAGAGTAGCTTGGGAGGGGAGGATGATGGGCCAAGCTGCTATGCCAGACATGCTCAAATAGCAAACAGTGTCAATTCAGATGCAAATAATGTAGACTCAGAGAAAGGGGCCCCATACATTTATCTTTAAACTGCAACATGTAACTTTCTTTAGTATCTTTGTGAGTTCAATTTTTGCTGCCGCTTTTATTTTATATTTTCAGGCATCTCAAACTACCGATATCTCAAAGGAAATTTGCTGGGACCAGGAAATTTACTTTGAGATATCAGTAAGTTGGAGATATTTAGAGTTGACTGTCTGTTGAAGTACAATACATGTTTAAGGTCATATGGACTAGCAAAGCGGGTAGACTGGTGCAAAGTTTGAGTATTCTGGCATAGTTAGCTTTGTGGGAGGGGACGTTCAACTTTAGGTTTTTCAAACTACCGATATCTCAAAGAAAATTTGCTGGGACTAGAAAATTTACTTAGAAATATCATTAGTTTGGAGATATCGAGAGTTGACTGTCTGTTGAAATAAATACATGTGTAAGGTCAGATGGGACAACAAACAGGAACAGCAAACAGGGTAGACTGTATCGCAAAGTTTGAATATTACTGGCAGAGTAGCTTGGGAGGGGAGGATGATGGGCCAAGCTGCTATGCCAGACATGCTCAAATATGCAATAGCAAACAGTGTCAATTCAGATGCAAATAATGTAGACTCAGAGAAAGGGGCCCCATACATTAATCTTTTAGCTGCAACATGTAACCTTCTTTAGTATCTTTGTGAGTTCAATTTTTGCTGCCGCTTTTATTTTATATTTTCAGGCATCTCAAACTACCGATATCTCAAAGAAAATTTGCTGGGACCAGGAAATTTACTTTGAGATATCAGTAGGTTGAAGGTACAGTATTCCCCAAAATAGTGTGAGTATGTTTTTCATTCCTTTGAGCATTGCTGGCATACTAAGTTTTGTGGGAGGGGATGTTCAACTCCGGATATCTCAAACTACCGATATCTCGAGGAAAATTTGCTGGGACCAGAAAATTTACTTTGAGATATCAGTAAGTTGGAGATATTTAGAGTTGACTGTCTGTTGAAGTACAATACATGTTTAAGGTCATATGGACTAGCAAACAGGGTAGACTGGTGCAAAGTTTGAGTATTCTGGCATAGTTAGCTTGGTGGGAGGGGACGTACAACTTTAGGTATTTCAAACTACCGATACCTCAAAGAAAATTTGCTGGGACTAGAAAATTTACTTTGAAATATCATTAGTTTGGAGATATCGAGAGTTGACTGTCTGTTGAAATAAATACATGTGTAAGGTCAGATGGGACAACAAACAGGAACAGCAAACAGGGTAGACTGTATTGCAAAGTTTGAGTATTACTGGCAGAGTAGCTTGGGAGGGGAAGATGTTGGGCCAAGCTGCTATGCCAGACATGCTCAAATATGCAATAGAAAACAGTGTCAATTCAGATGCAAATAATGTAGACTCAGAGAAAGGGGCCCCATACATTTATCTTTAAACTGCAACATGTAACCTTCTTTAGTATCTTTGTGAGTTCAATTTTTGCTGCCGCTTTTATTTTATATTTTCAGGCATCTCAAACTACCGATATCTCAAAGAAAATTTGCTGGGACCAGGAAATTTACTTTGAGATATCAGTAGGTTGAAGGTACAGTATTCCCCAAAATAGTGTGAGTATTTTTTTCATTCCTTTGAGCATTGCTGGCACACTAAGTTTGGTGGGAGGGGGTGTTCAACTCCGGATATCTCAAACTACCGATATCTCGAGGAAAATTTGCTGGGACCAGAAAATTTACTTTGAGATATCAGTAAGTTGGAGATATTGAGAGTTGACTGTCTGTTGAAGTACAATACATGTTTAAGGTCATATGGACTAGCAAACCGGGAAGACTGGTGCAAAGTTTGAGTATTCTGGCATAGTTAGCTTTGTGGGAGGGGATTATCAACTTTCGGTATTTCAAACTACCGATATCTCAAAGAGCATTTGCTGGAACAAAAAAGTTTGCTGGGACCAGGAAATTTACTTTGAGATATCAGTCGGTTGGAGGTACAGTTTTCCCGAAAATAGTGTGAGTATTTTTTTTTTCATTCCTTTGAGCATTGCTGGCATACTAAGTTTGGTGGGAGGGGATGTTCAACTCCGGATATGTCAAACTACCGATATCTCAAAGAAAATTTGCTGGGACCAGAAAATTTACTTCGAGATATCAGTAAGTTGGAGATATTGAGAGTTGACTGTCTGTTGAAGTACAATACATGTTTAAGGTCATATGGACCAGCAAACCGGGTAGACTGTGGCAAAGTTTGAGTAATCTGGCATAGTGTGCTTTGTGGGAGGGATGTTCAACTTCGGGTATTTCAAACTACACATATCTCAAAGAGCATTTGCTTGGACCAGAAAATTTACTTTGAGATATCATTAGTTTGGAGATATCGAGAGTTGACTGTCTGTTGAAATAAATACTTGTGTAAGGTCAGATGGGACAGCAAACAGGAACAGCAAACAGGGTAGACTTTATTGCAAAGTTTGAGTATTACTGGCAGAGTAGCTTGGGAGGGGAGGATGATGGGCCAAGCTGCTATGCCAGACATGCTCAAATATGCAATAGCAAACACTGTCAATTCAGATGCAAATATTGTAGACTCAGAGAAAGGGGCCCCATACATTTATCTTTCAACTGCAACATGTAACCTTCTTTAGTATATTTGTGAGTTCAATTTTTGCTGCCGCTTTTATTTTATATTTTCAGGCAACTCAAACTACCGATACCTCCAAGAAAATTTGCTGGGACTAGGAAATTTACTCCCCAAAATAGGTGTAATAGCTTGTGCCTGCTGAATACAATATGGATGCAATCTGGCCATGCCTCTCACACTAAGTTTAAGCAAAAAATCATTGATATTGTCTGTTGAAAATCCTAACAGCAAATATATTGTTTTATCATATGACGTCGAATCCGAGAGTGTATTAAAGCCATGCATTAAAAACGATAATCCACTAGTGGATTAAATATGCAAATCTTTTAAAGTTATACGTTGACGTCCATTAAAACGTCGCTTTTTCTAATGGCGAAATCGTAACGTTTTAGTGCAAATTTTGCAAATAAAATGCGATTTTAGTGTCATATGATAAATAGAATCTTGCATTCTTGCTCCTGTATTATCAAATTTATTAAACTCGTTGGGGAATAAAAATGATGCTCGGCAAAGCCTCGCATCTCATCTTTTTCCCCAACTCGTTTAATAAATTCAATAATACATGAGCACTCATGTAAGATCCTCTATATAATTTTTAATCGATTGGGTTGACTTAAAAGTCATACAAAGGAATTGTGCATATGAGCCGCGACATGAGAAAACCAACAATGTGGTTGTGCGCCGAGTGAAGACTCAGATCAGCCTGGGCAGCCAGCCAGTTTGATCAGACTCTTCGTTAAGTGCTCAAAAGGTAGCTAAGGGTCTAAGCTACCTTCATGCGGAGAGCGAAGACTCTGATCAGACTGGGCGGATGCCCAGGCTGATCTGAGTCTGCGCTGGGCGCACAACTACATTGTTGGTTTTCTCGCGTCACGGCTCATATAAGCACAATGTTTCTGTATTTGATGGAAGATACTTAATACCAAAGTACAAACAAAATAAAATATACGATTCCCATTGTATCTTTAAATTCTGTGTAGAACCTTCTGCAGATGCAGATTTCCTTGAAGAAGACATCTGCTGACCCGAAACAAAATAATTTACCACATATTAAGAAAGGCAAACATATCATCTGAGACAACACATTCTATTAATTCAAAACTCTTTGTCATATCAAAATAATTCTCCCGATTTGACTGATCTAAACGCCAGCGCGATACACTATCAGAGATTCTGTTGGATTTTGATTCTAGATGTACTGCTCTAATTTCAAATTCATTAACTGCAGCCATAAAGGCCAGTTCTCCTAAACGATTCTGCAAAATTTCGCATCTTGCTTTACCAGAATTTATAACTTGGCACACTGACATATTATCACAATACACCTTAATTCTTCTACCCCTAAAAAATTCTCCCCATAATTTTGTGCAAATAATTATCGAAATCATTTCCAAAATATTTATATGATACTTTTGTTTTTTGTATGACAATGGAAATACTGTGTGAAAGTATTTTCCTTTCCAAAATCCTCAACATCCTGAAAGACATGCATCAGAGGAAAAAAAAAATCATCAGGATCAGACCACTCTTCAAGTAACATAATGGACACCCCGTTATACAAGGGCATAAACTTATACCACCACAAAACATCTTTTTTCACATAATTTTGTATTAAATTTGGCTATTGCTCTTGCTTATACAAGACTTTAAGCCATTTCAGCATTCTGGAAATGAAAATTCTTCCTGGTTTAACACACGAAGATATAAAATTCAACTTGCCTAATAATGACTGTATTTCTTTTATGCTTGCAATTTCTTTATTAAACCATCCTAATAAGAGAATTTTAATTTCTTGTAATCTTTCAGGGGTAATATCTACTGTCATTGTTTCAGTATTAAATAATATTCCCACAAAAGTCATGACTCGTTTGGGTGGACAGGCCTTACTTTTTGATTCCTCCATCCCACATTTATCAAGAATTGCTCCTAAGGTATTGTATGCAAATTCAGCATTTTCTTCCTTCTCAGCTGAAGCTAGCTCATCCAAATAATTCAAAATTTGTATTCCAAATTTAAACATAATGAAAGTTATTGCATTTG
Organism: Ctena decussata; assembly: GCA_963989385.1. Lineage (NCBI taxonomy): Eukaryota > Metazoa > Mollusca > Bivalvia > Lucinida > Lucinidae > Ctena > Ctena decussata. The sequence continues at coordinate 79,331,392 of OZ022510.1, read as the reverse complement.
TCACACGCTGACACAAAAAACAGGCAGATCGAAATCCCACAGATAAAAATGTGTTTTTTTCCAAACGAAAGAAACTATAAGTTATAATTAGATGGACGAATGGGAATTTGCCTGTAAGCTCTGCGTAAATCTCTTTTGAACAACAAACAGCCTTGACCTTGTTGTCTAATCAATTGTACAAAATCGTCAACTTTTGGAAATATTGCTTCTATATTTTTCCCTAAATACTCTGCTTTGCTAACACCATCGTTAACTGAAAAACCTTTAGGGTAACTTAAGGTGGTGATTTGTGGTAAATGTAAAAATCTGCATAAAACCATAAAAAAGTGACGTATCTCCCTGAAAGTTAGCAGACTTCTTATTTTTGTTGTTCTTTACAGTTTAGAATACAAAATAGACGTACTGCTGGTTGAAAAGTGCTTTTATAAGGAAAGATCAAAGGGTAATTTTCTGCGAATAAATCTGAAAAAATAATATCGTTATTGAAAATTTACGTAGTGCTGAAGGTGCATTATTGCATAATGAGGAGCGTCCTAGCAATTATTTATTCCAACTCGTTCTCAAATTCACCTGGATTCTATCATAACCCCAAAATCAACCAAAGTGAAGAATCTTACCTGATCTCGGGAAACTACACACCCAAATAGCATAATTTTTTATTTCCATTTTCTCTATCTCGTCAATTTCTTTTAGTTCATAGTCCAGCATTGATATACCTTTGTAAACCACTGAGTTTTTCAGCCAACTTGGCAGTTTCTCTTCAGAATCCATCTTTGCAATCACGTGCTTTCATATGCATCCAATTTTAGGTGTATGGGTCCACCGCCATGTTTTTCCGCCATTTTTACAAAGAGGAACAAACTTTGTGACCTTCCTCTTTGCTTTACTGGATGATGAGACCCTTCCAAAATGGGAACTACTCTGAAAGGAAAGAATTTGCTCCTATGAGAGCAATTTTTTTCTATTAGAGTTGATCTCATTGAGAAAGAAAACAAAAATGTAATTGGCAGAGTTGTTTCCCTTGAAAGTGTATCCATTCACTTTAAAATTAAAATAAAATTGAATTGCACATGAGAAAATCTATCTAAAGACATATTCAAACTACACATGCATAGACCAACCTGGGCATATACACAGTGTGGTCAGAGCGCCGCAAGCAATATAATGGATCGGACTGTCAGGTTTTTAAATGCAAATGAGAATGTCTTGACTAGATTATGCTGTCTAATCTGAACATACAAATTTTGCATCCTCAGTCCACACTTTGATTATACTGTAATGGTCAAGAATTTGATGACCACATAGGCTATAAGCAGCGTCGCGTGATAAGGGTCCTAACAGTAAATACTTAATTTAGCCTGCACATGCATACGCGCAATGAATCAGACTCTACATAGTTCTCTAGGATTGACAAATGGTTAACGCAAACAGGCAATGGGCCGGGTAGCGCAATCGGTAGGGCACCTGACTCGTAAGTCAGAGGTCCTGGGTTCGAATCCCGGTCTGGCCACATACTTTCGTTTCTCCTTCCGCTGATTCAAGAAGGGCAGTTGTCAGTTACTGGCGAAAGTATGTGCACTTAGTACTGGTTAACCGCTTAGGAGGTCTAAGCCTGCCCAGGAATAGTGTGGTTAGGTTAACTGACCGTCCCGACATGACCTTAGTTGTTTACCGTGGACGTTAAGCATCAAATCAACCAACCAACCAAACAGGCAATACTGATGAGACTGTGTGGATGCTCAGACTGATCTAGTCTAGCAATGCCGTCATGTCAGAAAACGTAACTACGCGACACCGCTCTTATCTGCATATCGATAGGTCAAACTTAGATATCTGACCGAGACGCGCTGTAGGTACAATTTCTGCCCAACGTTGTTTAAACAGTCATGGACAGTCTGAACGTAGGGTCAACGTTTTCCACACATATTCAGAGGTCGTGGAATTGAGTCACACCTAGGCTGAGATTCCCCGCTTTCTGAATTGTTGTTGTTGTTGTGTTATTGTTTAACGTCCACGGTAAACAGCTATGTCATGTCGGGACGGTCAGTTAGCCTAACCACACTATTCCTGGGCAGGCTTAGACCTCCTAAGCGGTTAACCAAGTGCACTTACTTTCACCAGTAACTGACAACTGTCCTCCTTGGCTTATAAGTCAGACGCTCTACCATCTGCGCTACGCGGCCGATTACATCAACATCAACGTCATTCATCTATTTCCCACAACATAGGCGGAGCCGCAGAAGCTCAGTGTGTCAAATGCTGACCTGCATAGCCTGCAGTCCCGGGTTCAATTCCCGCTAGGGGCGGAAATTTTTTCAACCGTAAACGAGGGTCCAGTGCAAACGGTCTTTCATTATCACCTTCCCATCACCCTGATATGACTGAAATACTATTAAAAGAAAAGTAAAATCGCAAGTCATCCATCCAGCCATCCATCCAACCATAGGCCAGAGGTTGCATGCGGTTGGGTTGATACACCTTGGAGCGGATATTTTGCAAAAGGGTGGCAAGTTGATTTAAACGGCGTCTGAGAGACATTCCAGTCACATGCCTTGGGGATCCGATCCGTCAGCCAAAGTGCTTCTTTGGGCTTAAGGTGAGTTGATACACATTCATGCTTTTCCGTCATTATTACAAAGGGGAACAACTTTCATGACTTCTTGTTTGCTTCCCGGGAGCCCCGGTAGCTCACTAGGTTAAGCTTTGGCTTGCTGATCTAGCGGCCCCAGTTTCGATCCCAGCTTGAGGCGACAATCATTTCAAACGTAAATTGGATTTCATTGCGCACAGCCCTGCCATCGTCCTGATAGGTCTGAAATACTGTTAAAAAGGACGTAAAAATGCAGGTCCATCTATTCATCAATTGTTCGCTTCCCTAGCCGAAGTCTAGTCTATTCTAGTCTTTCCCATAACATTGCAAGGTCGTTGGAGCTCCACAGATGACTACAAACATGCCTTTTCATCTACTCCTGTCTTCACTTACCCTTGTTGTGCTAACAAAGTCCATCTCTGTCTACTCTGTAATAGTGTCTTCTCGCCTGTTTTCTGTCTACCTCCTCTTCTTTAATCCAGAGGATCTTCGGATGTGACCAAAACACCAAAGTTTCTATTTCCTAACCATGATCAGGAACTCATCATATTCTCTGGTGACTTTCTGTTGAGATAACATCACCAAAGGTAAAAATGACACGCTTCCTTGCCATATTCATATTTCTGCATACCTGTGCGTCTTTTTTTTTTTTTTTTTTTTTTTTTTTTTTACCTTGACAGCATAATTAGAGAAAAAGAGCTGGGAGATTGGCTTGTAGTTTCCTGCAAGTCTCCAAGTGCAGATGTCATCTCAGGTGTTCCTCAAGGCACCGTCATAGGCCCATTACTGTTTCTCGAATATATCAATGACCTACCTGAAGCAGTCCATTCACCAGAAGCTCGCCTCATTGCAGATGATTGTCAACTAGGGCAGCTCTTGTCACCGCATGAGAATAGGCACAAATCTGATCCACTGGAGGGTTTGTCCTCGGATGCCATAGTACTGTAGTTTGTAGAGTAGACGCAGAGGGGGGACTTTATCAAAGGCTTTTGAAAAATCCAGAAGTATGACATCGACCTTCTCAACACATCGTAAAAGTCCAGCGGAAGGCTGCAAGATTTGTCTGCAACAACTTCACGGACAGATCGCCAGGGTGCGTAACTACTATGCTGCAAGACCTTGGCTGGGAGCCTCTAGAGCCGGCTTTGCATGCTGTTCAAAATCAAGAATGGAATCGTTGACATTGATGCCAGTGAAAAACTGCGATCCAGCGACAAGTAAACCAGAGGCAGTTAACGGCTCCACCAGTCCTACGCAGCAAGCCAGGTGTACAAGAGGTCTTTCTACCCCTACAAAATTCAAGAATGGAACAAACTCTCAGCAGCAGTAACTGAAGTGCGCTTGTCACTAGAAGCCTTCCAAGCCTTGCTGAGTAGACCCTTTTGGGCTTCTCAGCGACATAACTTAGACGCCTCCACCAACTGTACATAGTTTAACTTGTAAATAGAGGATTTTAATGCTACCTGTGAATAGTGACCACTTCATCTCCCCTCGCAGGACAAGTAGTACATTCAAGGGTGGAATCCTGTCCTGAAGATGGAAGAAGAAGAAGAAAGAACGCAGGCCTTCTAGATGAGATGATACCGAAGGTTACTGAACAACTCGTACAAGGACCATATTACTAATGAGGAATTAAGTCCACTGTCTTGACTTTGCCAGCACAACTAGAGCAGCTGAAGAAAGGATTAATGTAAAGTCATCGGAGGTGCCCCAACGACCTTGCGAGGTTATAGGATAGGCTCGACAAAAGACCAAGCTTTCAAAGGAGGTAGGTCAAGTTATCCAAGTTGAAAAAAAAAAAACATCCTGTCTTTTATTTTATTTCAACAATATATCTTTTGGGGAGGTAAATTTATTATCAGCTAAACTTAAGCGTATTTTATGAGTGTCTGTTTCTAACGGTAACGCTTTCAATAGTAACGCCCAGTATGCCGGCGCTTTCGGTGTTTCTGGCCCTATTCACAGGTGCGTACGCCGCCGGTCAAAAAATCCGGTCCGTGGAAATACCCCAAAACATCCCAACCCACCCCAAACCACTTTCATACCACCCCAAACCAGCCTCCCTGGATACAAACTAGAATCCCACCCCCTCTCCCACCAAGACACCAACATTTCAGGTCAGTTGGGGAGTATTAGTTCTTGCCTCCCCTCCACCCCCTTCATTCTTTAATTAACGAGCCACTGCGCAAGGGGTGGGGTAAACGTACAAAATAATTTACTTTATCATACTGAGATTATCATTTTTTCGTTAATATTTAAACCCGAAGTTATTAAAATTCCGGTCACATCTGGGGTCCCCCAAGGTTCGGTCCTTGGACCAATCTTGTTCCTTTTGTACATAAATGACCTGCCCGAAAATATAACCTCACAGGTCAGACTATTCGCTGATGATACTGCTGTGTATTTGACAGTCACCAGCAAAAAGGATTACCATACTTTGCAGCAGGACCTACAAAAACTTGAGCAATGGGAAAAGACTTGGGAAATGCACTTCAATCCCAGCAAATGCCAAGTCATACATATCTCTAGGGCCCGAAACCCCATCCAGACCCAATATGTTCTACATGGGCAAGTTTTAGAGGCAATAGACCAAGCAAAATACCTTGGTCTTGAAATCAGCCACAACCTGAAATGGAACCATCATATCCAAAGCGTGACCACCAAAGCCAATAAGACACTGGGCTACATACATAGAAACATACGCACAAAACACAAAGGCATACGTCAGACAGCATATCAGACTTTAGTAAGGCCCCAGCTAGAGTATGCCTCCCCTGTATGGAGCCCATATACCGACACCTATGTAAACATGATCGAAGCTGTCCAACGTAGGGCAGCACGCTGGGTCACACATGACTACTCATCTTACAGTAGCGTGACTCAGATGATCGACACCCTTGGATGGAGGTCATTAGAACAGAGACGTGCTGACGCACGGCTCTTAATGTTCTATCAAATAGTACATGGTTTAGTTGAGATTCCACTGCCAACTTATATCCAACGTCAAATCAGAATGACAAGAACAACACACCCATACCATTTTATTCAAATCATGACAACTGCAAACTACTAAAAGTATTCCTTTTTTCCTTTGGCAATCGTGCAGTGGAACAACCTATCCCCCTCGGCTGTCCTATTAGAAGACCTGACCTCCTTCAGGTCTGCCATCTGCAGCCTTAACCACATTATGCCATAAACCAGGAATCATTGTTTTTATCAGCTTTTAACTTTTTACTTCTTTCTCATACTAACACTATCATACTTTTTATCCTTACTAAAATCGTTTTAACTTTCTTCTATCAAACTTTTCTTTTATTTTGAATCTATATAAATACTGTTTGGGATGGGTGGGAGCGGTGTTGGTGTATGTGTGGAGGGGACAGGGGGTGGTGTGAATCAGGGGAGGCTGGTTTGGGGTGGTTTGGTAGAGGTTTGGGGTGGTTTGGGGTGTTTCCACGGACCCGTCAAAATCTACAAACAAGCTGCCGAGGAAGATTTTGCCTTCCAGTGAAGCAGTGTACCCCTCCACTGGCCCGAGGCAGCTTGTTTGTCAAGGGTTTCGACCTGCGACAGCAGACCACTGGTCTCTGACGCCTTAGGCAGAAGAGACTACGTCTGTTTCGGTTTTGACTGTATACCGAGCAAGCTTGCTGTGGTTCTTTCTCCGGGTACTCCGGTTCTTCTTCCACATTAAATACCGGTTACTAGAAATACCGGAATACACTTAATTACCGGAATATACCAAAATACACATTTTTATATACCGAAACACACTATAATATTACCAGAATAAATGTAATATTATCCAAAATATGTCTTTTAGTAACAACTGCATGTAAAAACCGGCAAGTGAATGACCCATACAAAGACCCTAACCAGCTTGCAATCTGCACAGTGATACCTGTCCAAGGCCCATACCCTGGTCCATTTATTCTCACTACAGATGCAAAAATAGCAATATCTGAGCTGGAAATAGTTCTTATTTATCTATTCTACCAATATTTAAGTTGATTTTGATAATAAAAATGTTTATTTTGGTGTATTCCGGTATATTCCGGTAATAAGGTGTATTCCGGTAATTCTAGTAACCCACTAAATACAGACTCTGACCGTTACACTGGCACGAAAGTTCGTGACCGGCGTGCGGTCCGAAACTTACATTAAACCCCACAAGTTTTTTGGGAGTTTTTTGACCGCATACCGGTCTCGGGGTGTCTCGTGTCCAGTCATGGTTACAATTACCTCCTCTTGCCATGTGGCGTGTAGGAGGGTGAGCCTCATATAGGCTGGAATGCCTGAGATACAAACAAGTTCAACCGGTGCGTTACAAACAAATTTTTCTCGGCAAGAAAAGACGCCGGCCGGTTAAACACATATTTGCGCAGTTTATTCTTGGTAAATAGTAAAATGTTTGGCAATATCCTGTTATCGTCCACTTGTGGACGATAATTTCTTGCTGATTTTTAAAAACCAAAAACCCTTCAGATTATTTAGATTTGTTGATCAGTGTCATTAGATGCTTGCTTTTTAAAAATAGATTACCGTCAGCGCATTTATTAATTGGAGTAGATATAAATATTGTTGTTCCTATAGATTATGTATAAAAAGTATTAAATCGAGTTCCAGTAAAAACTAACTATTTATATATTCTAACGAACATTTTGTCCAGTCACAGGCACATTATGCCCCCATCACGAGTGTTTAAAAAAATCGTCGGTTATGTACTCACGTTATCGTCCACTGGACAATAATTCTTATAGGAAAAACTACTTATTCCACTAGACATTATCGTCCACGTGGACAATAATGTCTAAAGGAAATTTTACACATAAACTGGATATTCTAAGAAACTTGTCTACCCCAAAACATTCCAAGCCCCATTTTCCTATAGCATTACCCCCAAAGGAAACCCTTTTCCCAGGGAAATCTTTCCCTTGAGTAGCATACAATGATTGCTAGAAAAAAATTCTTCGCTATATATATACTCCTGTTATTGTCCACTGGACAATAATTCTTATAGAAAAACTACCAATTTCAGTAGACATTATCGTCCACGTGGACAATAATGTCTATAGGATAAAATTATGCTAATAGTAATTATAGTCCACTTTAAAATAGAAGACACTTGTATTAACCCCAAATGATTCCATGCCCCATTTTTTCTCTCTCCCCCCTCAGGAAACCCTATTCCCAGGGAATACTTTCCCTTGAGTAGCATAATGATTGTTAGAAAAAAATTTCTTCTCTCTATATATACTCCTGTTATCATCCACGGGACAATAATCATTGCATCATTAGGTTACTGTAACCCTTCCCCTAACCCTGATACTAAGTGCAACCCTAACCGAGTGGCATTAACCACATCCAGAACGAAATTCATTAGGGTTAGGGTTAGTAACTAACCCTAACTCGAACTCTAAGTCCAACCCGAACCGAGTGGCATTAACCACGTCCAGAACGAAAGTCATTAGGGTTAGAAGTAGGGGTAGGGTTAGTTAACCCTAACCCTAATACTAAGTCCAACCCTAACCGAGTGGCATTAACCACGTCCAGAACGAAAGTCATTAGGGTTAGGGTTAGGGGTAGGGTTAGTTAACCCTAACCCTACCCCTAACTCGAACTCCAAGTCCAACCTAACCAAGTGGCATTAACCACCTACAGAACGAAAGTCATTAGGGTTAGGGTTAGGGCTAGTTAGCCCTTACTAGGGTTATATATACTACCACTAACCCTAATAATAAGTCCAACCATAACCGAGTGTCATTAACCACGTCCAGAACGAAATTTAAAATGCGCAAATAAGGATAAGCTATCCCTACCCTTAACCCTAACCCTAATGACTCTCGACCCGGTCGTGGTTAATGATCGCCGGTCTGGAGATGGTTAAATGTAACACTAGAAAATATTTTTATACTGACAAGATAAATATGCCTATATAATTACATAAAAATTAGTGATCATTCATTTAACAAAATTTTCTTTCCGACAAGAAGCGCTTTACGAATGTTTAAAAAAATCGTCGGTTATGTACTCACGTTATCGTCCACTGGACAATAATTCTTATAGGAAAAACTACTAATTCCAGTAGACATTATCGTCCACGTGGACAATAATGTCTATAGGATAAATTATGCTAATGGTGAATAATAGTCCACTCTAAAATTAAAGACACTTGTATTAACCCCAAATGATTCCATGCCCCATTTTTTTTCTCTCCCCCCTCAGGAAACCCTATTCCCAGGGAATACTTTCCCTTGAGTAGCATACAATGATTGCTAGAAAAAGTTTCTTCTCTATATATATACTCCTGTTATTGTCCACTGGACAATAATTCTTATAGAAAAAACTACCAATTACAGTAGAAATTATCGTCCACGTGGACAATAATGTCTATAGGATAAATTATGTTAATAGTAAATAATAGTCCACTCTAAAATTAAAGACACAAATATTAACCCCAAATGATTCCATGCCCCATTTTTTTCACTCCCCCCTCAGGAAACCCTATTCCCAGGGAATACTTTCCCTTGAGTAGCATACAATGATTGTTAGAAAAAGTTTCTTCTCTATATATATACTCCTGTTATCGTCCACTGGACAATAATTCTTATAGGAAAAACTACTAATTCCAGTAGACATTATCGTCCACGTGGACAATAATGTCTATAGGATAAATTATGCTAATAGTGAATAATAGTCCACTCTAAAATTTAAGACACTTGTATTAACCCCAAATGATTCCATGCCCCATTTTTTTCTCTCCCCCCTCAGGAAACCCTATTCCCAGGGAATACTTTCCCTTGAGAAGCATTTAAAGATTGTTAGAATAAAAAAAGTTTCGTTTCTATATATATACTCCTGTTATTGTCCACTTGGAAATACTTTTATATTGACTTCATAAACATACCAATACTATGTGAAAATAGTGATGGTACATTGATACGCCCTTGTCTTTTTAGACCAAAACCACATCACGAGTGTTTAAAATAAATCGTCGGTTATATACTCACGTTATCGTCCACTGGACAATAATTCTAATATGAAAAAGTACTCATTCCAGTAGACATTATCGTCCACGTGGACAATAATGTCTACAAGACAAAAATGCGAATATTGAATAAAATTCCACTCTTAAATATAAGACACCTGTATAACCCCAAATGATTCCATGCCCCAATTTTTTTCTCTCCCCCCTCAGGAAACCCTATTCCCAGGGAATACTTTCCCTTGAGTAGCATACAATGATTGTTAGAAAAAGTTTCTTCTCTATATATATACTCCTGTTATTGTCCACTGGACAATAATTCTTATAGAAAAAACTACCAATTTCAGTAGAAATTATCGTCCACGTGGACAATAATGTCTATAGGATAAATTATGTAATTAGTGAATAATAGTCCACTCTAAAATTAAAGATACTTGTATTAACCCCAAATGATTCCATGCCCCATTTTTTTTCTCTCCCCCCTCAGGAAACCCTATTCCCAGGGAATACTTTCCCTTGAGTAGCATACAATGATTGTTAGAAAAAGTTTCTTCTCTCTATATATATACTCCTGTTATTGTCCACTGGACAATAATTCGTATAGAAAATCTACCAATTTCAGTAGGCATTCTCGTCCACGTGGACAATAATGTCTATGGTAATAATTAAATTTTCATATAAAACTTATTGTCCAGTGGACGATAACGTGAGTACATAACCGACGATTTTTTTAATAGGCACTTTGCCAACATTGTTCATAATAGAGCCCTTATTCAGAGGAGGTAATACTTCAACTAAGACAAAAACTAAATAGAACACTATTTCTTGGGGTATCATTGAAAAAAAAGTGCGTTTCATTGCGCTGACAGTAACCTATTTTTAGAAATCAAGCGTCTTATGACACTGATCAACGAATCCAAATGATTTGAGGTAAAATCAAGCTATCGAACACTAAGAATCGAACATAAGTAAACATCGAACATGTGTTCACCAAACGAATGTAAATCGATAGAAAGTTCGAAAATCTGAATATTTAGGATAAATGTACCTAATTTGGTAGTGATTTATGCTTAATAAAACGGTAACTGACGGGTTTATACAAACTTGTGAGCTGAATACGACAATGTTGAGAATTCTACAGCGACAACTGCCGTGAGCTGGGTGTTACCGAATTTGACGACCGTTACACGTGTATCCCTCTGGAGTTCTAGTGGCTGCCTTGCCATGTTAAACTAAACACAAGAAAAACATTAAAAAAGCGAAATAATTACAAAACCAATTGCATCCATTTTGGTCGGTGAGACGATTGACCGAAATCACCGAAATCTACAGAAATCACCGAAATCACCATAGAATTTACAGAAATCACCTATAATAGTGTCAAATAAATGACTATATATGTATAACTGGTTATTAATAAGTCATATTTTTCTTTCTTGATAAAAATCTGCAGTATTATATAAGAAATATGCATAAAATAGCACCATAGTGACGATAAACCGAAATCACCATTAGCTGATATTCACTCATAAAATCGATAACCGAAATCACCTGTAGGTATAAACAGGTAAAATCTTCGTTATTGTACATGCATACACAATAAAATCAATCAAAATAAAGCATCTTTAATGCAATCTTGATTTTAAATTTACAAGTTTGTAGGTAATTTTCAACCAAGTATCCAACAATCCTTCATGTATATTAACCGACAGAGTTATGCTTGTATGTATCGACGATAAACCGAAATCACCACTGAACTCTTTCTTCTCAAATTTGGCTGGCTCAGATAAAGTCGACAATTAATTTGGTGATAAACCGAAATCACCGATGAAATATAAAATAAAATGAATAAAACACACACACGTAAATAAAAAATATCTGATATCTCTTTCCTATAACAGAAGCATTAGGGGCTTTCTTCTTAATTTATTCAATAACAAGTGTATAATTTCAATACAAATAACGCATGCCCAATATTATTTTTCCGAAATAATTTTCTTTGTAACCTAATCAATTTATAATCCTATATTTTCTTGTATGATGGAATACACTGACCGTCATTTTTTTAAGTTTGTTTAAAGTACTGTATAACAGTTAGTTTTACTAATAATGCCCAATCAGTTCACTTAATTATGTAATCACGGCGGCATAAACATTAAACATATTACGCTATGCGATTAAACTGCAACAAAGAAAGATTAGAGAGAGAGAGAGAGAGAGGGGAAAAGAGAAAGAATATGCCAAAACTAAAATGCAGACATGACGACAGGAGGAAATGTTTTGCAGGAGGAAATGTTTTGCGTATTTTTAATATTGTATGTAGTATGTAGAATAGATATAACGTTTTCGCCTGTTCTCCTGTGTGTCCGTTTGCTCGTCCGTAAGGTCTTATTTCGTGTAAAAATGTGCGTTAATTTTATCTAATAGTGTTTCGTATGAACACAATATTAGTAAGTAGTCGATCTTAATTTATTTGCAATATGTTGATGCTGATGCTGTTGCTGACTTAAGGCCAAGGCCACAGACTTTGAACTTTTGTATCATTTGGGTTAAACTTTTGCGTCACGTTTTATCTCTCTGAAATTCTTAATGGGAACTTGTCATATAAGCATAGTATCATAAGCAGTATCATAACAGGGCTGAGGCTGACTAGTGTGCATCCTGTTGATGCTGGTGTTGACTTAAGGATGCTGGTGTTGACTTAAGGTCGTGTGCCGCTAGCGCTAGGAGTCTAACCCACGACTACCAATCCCCCTTCCCCCACCCAACCCCGACCGCCATGAGTCAGGGAACACACAATTCACCAGGCCTTGCGGTCCGCTTTGATTAATTAATTAATTAATTATCAGAGCTGGGAAGCAATCAGCCATAAAACGTCTTTTGTCCCAATTAGTATTGCAGCAGCTGTAGGCGTTCCGAGTAATTTAAGTTCCTTGTGGTGATTTCGGTCAATCGTTGAAAAGGTGATTTCGAACCCAAAACCTTGGGAGAAACACTTTATTATTAATTTATTTCTGTATTTATTAGTTTTTTTAATTGATTTAGATGCAATTTTAATATATCTGCCAAACAAAAAACTAGACATGTACGTCTTTTTCCAATACTGAGGCTAATACCAACATAGACTTTTCGATGCAGGCCCATGGGTGATTTCCGTTTATCCTATCTTAATTAATACATCTATATTTAAAAAATATAATTTATTTCTTTTTTTACAAATAAATTCAATACATATTATCAATAAAAAGTGATTTCAGATGAATTCAGTGGTGATTTCTGCAAATTCTACGGTGATTTCGGTGATTTCAGTAGATTTCGGTGATTTCGGTCAATCGTCTTACCCCATTTTGGTGACCCTAACATACCTTGCACACAAGTTGTTACGCAAAACCATTATGCTTATTATTCGTAGCAGTGTCACTTCAATGTTGCAAGAACTTGGATGGGAGGACCTTCAATCAAGGCGAGACCAGAGCAAAGTCACAATGATGTACAGGATCGTCAATAACCTCGTTGAAATCCCTTTAGGCCAGTACCTGACAGCCACAGGAGTAGCAACTAGAGGACACCATCAACGTTTCCTGCCAATATTTTGCTCCATCAACGCCTACAAGGGATCCTTCTTTCCATCAACAGTCCGTCTCTGGAATGGTCTGCCTGCCAAGGTCATATCTGCACCGACTCTGGATGACTTCAAGCTTCTTGTCAGTGCAGATGTCCTAAGGCCGTGATTGTGAACAACATGTTTTTATCTGATTTTAACTGTACATAAGAACCTCCCAGCACGAATGTTTTAAGGTTGTTCACAGTGCGACTATGCCAATATTGGCCATGCACTTAATTGGTAGATGTAGATGTAGATTATAATTTGTTGCAACTAAGAAATAAATTGGGAGCACATTCGTTTGAAAAGTTTTATTGCAACTGGTTGAGATTTAACGATAAACAGAAAAAGGAGCATTGTATTTGCAATATTTATGGTACCACATTTTGGAGACCCTTCAAGGCAGTTCTGCCGCAAAATGACCATGCACATTAAGTTAAACTGAACACAAGGAAAACATTGGAGGCCCAGTGGTGTATAACATTTCATTGTTACAGGTTGATATACACAGAACACTGATTAAAAGAAGCATACTAGCAACAAAATTTATGGTACCCTATTTCTCAATTTCACCTAACAGAAAAGATAAAAATGACACCCTGTTACAACAAAACTGTTCACTACAAACCAATTGCAATGCAATGTCTGCTTACAGGACAAGATTACTAGTATGGTGGGATCGTGTCACAAAGAATATGGAAGGTCTGTATGGGGCGCCAAATTAGGTACCCTCAATCACAGACAATATCTGTGTTTGAGGGTCACCTAATTTGGTGCCCCATACATACCCTCCAGATTATTTGTGACACGATCCCACCATACTTATTATCACGTCTTGTAGGCAGACATTGCATTGCAATCAGTTTGAAGTGAAAAGTTTTGTTGTAACAGGTCGTTATTTTTCATTTTCTTTTTGGAGAAACTGAGAAATTGTCTGTAATTGAGGGTCACCTAATTTGGTGCCCCATACAGACCCTCCAGAGTATTTGTGACACGATCCCACTAAACTAATAATCTTGTCCTGTAAGCAGACACTGCATTGCAATCGGTTTTCGGACCTAATTTGGTGCGCCATACAGATCTCCAGAGTATATGTGACACGACCCCACTATACTAATAATCTAGTCCTGTTAGCAGACACTGCCTTGCAATCGGTTTGAAGTGAAAAGTTTTGTTGTAAGAGATCGTCATGTTGTATTTTCTTTACGGTAAAGTTGAGAAATTTTCTGTGATCGAGGGTCACCTAATTTGGTGCCACATACATACCCTCCAGAGTATTTGTGACACAATCCCACCATACTTAGTATCATGTCCTGTAGGCAGACATTGCATTGCAATCAGTTTGAAGTGAAAAGTTTTGTTGTAACATGTCGTCATTTTTTCATTTTCTTTTTGGAAAACAGAAATTGTCTGTGATTGAGGGTCACCTAATTTGGTGCCCCATAAAGACCCTCCAGAGTATTTGTGACACGATCCCACTATACTAATAATCTAGTCCTGTAAGCAAACACTGCATTGCAATCGGTTTGAAGTGAAAAGTTTTGTTGTAACAGGTCGTCATTTTGTATTTTCTTTACGGTAAAGTTGAGAAATTTTCTGTGTTTGAGGGTCATCTAATTTGGTGCCCCATACATACCCTCCAGAGTATTTGTGACACAATCCCACAATACTTATTATCATGTCCTGTAGGCAGACACTGCATTGCAATCAGTTTGAAGTGAAAAGTTTTGTTGTAACAGGTCGTCATTTTTTCATTTTCTTTTTGGAAAACAGAAATTGTCTGTGATTGAGGGTCACCTAATTTGGTGCCCCATAAAGACCCTCCAGAGTATTTGTGACACGATCCCACTATACTAATAATCTAGTCCAGTAAGCAGACACTGCATTGCAATCGGTTTGAAGTGAAAAGTTTTGTTGTAACAGGTCGTCATTTTGTATTTTCTTTACGGTAAAGTTGAGAAATTTTCTGTGTTTGAGGGTCATCTAATTTGGTGCCCCATACATACCCTCCAGATTATTTGTGACACGATCCCATCATACTTATTATCACGTCTTGTAGGCAGACATTGCATTGCAATCAGTCTGAAGTGAAAAGTTTTGTTGTAACAGGTCGTCATTTTTTATTTTCTTTTTTGGAGAAACTGAGAAATTGTCTGGGATTGAAGGTCACCTAATTTGGTGCCCCATACAGACCCTCCAGAGCATTTGTGACACGATCCCACTATACTAATAATCTTGTCCTGTAAGCAGACACTGCATTGCAATCGGTTTGAAGTGAAAAGTTTTGTTGTAACAGGTCGTCATTTTGTATTTTATTTACGGTAAAGGTGAGAATATTCTGTGTTTGAGGGTCACCTAATTTGGTGCCCCATACATACCCTCCAGATTATTTGTGACACGATCCCACCATACTAATAATCTTGTCCTGTAGGCAGACATTGCATTGCAATCAGTTTGAAGTGAAAAGTTTTGTTGTAACAGGTCGTCATTTTTATTTTCTTTTTGGAAAACAGAGAAATTGTCTGTGATTGAGGCTCACCTAATTTGGTGCCCCATACAGATCTCCAGAGTATATGTGACACGACCCCACTATACTAATAATCTAGTCCTGTAAGCAGACACTGCATTGCAATCGGTTTGAAGTGAAAAGTTTTGTTGTAACAGGTCGTCATGTTGTATTTTCTTTACGGTAATGTTTAGAAATTTTCTGTGATTGAGGGTCATCTAATTTGGTGACCCATACATGACCTCCAGAGTATTTGTGACACAATCCAACCATACTTATTATCATGTCCTGTAGGCAGACATTGCATTGCAATCGGTTTGAAGTGAAAAGTTTTGTTGTAACAGGTCGTCATTTTGTATTTTCTTTACGGTAAAGATGAGAAATGTTCTGTATTTGTGGGTCACCAAATTTGGTGCCCCATACATACCCTCCAGGGTATTTGTGACACGATCCCACCATACTTATAATCATGTTCTGTAGGCAGACATTGTATTTCAATCGTTTTTAAGTGAAAAGATTTTTTGTAACAGGTCGTCATTTTTTATTTTCTTTACGGTATAGCTAAGGAACTGTCTGTGGAAAACAGAAATTGTCTGTGATTGAGGGTCACCTAATTTGGTGCCCCATAAAGACCCTCCAGAGTATTTGTGACACGATCCGATTATACTAATAATCTAGTCCTGTAAGCAGACACTGTAATTGATGAATATGTGACAAAAGACCCTAATAATAAGAAAATCTCTGGTACCCCATTTTGGTGACCCTTCCAGACCTCTCACACTTATTGTGATGCAAAACCACCATGCTTATTATACTTTACAGCACCCAAATTATTCATTAGAAGCCTATTTGTATAAGAATTTTCATTGTAACAGGTTCATAATTGATGAATATGTGACAAAAGATGCCCAATATTAAGAAAATCTCTGGTACCCCATTTTGGAGACCCTTCCAGACCTCCTACACTTATTGTGACGCAAAACCACCATGCTTATTATACTTAACAGCACCAAAGTTATTCATTAGAAGCCCATTTATGTAATTATTTTCATTGTAACAGGTTCATAATTGTAAAATATGAGACAAAGATGCACGAAAATTAAGAAAATCTCTGGTATCCTATTTTGGTGACCCCTCCAGACCTCTCAAACTTATTGTGACGCAAAGGCACCATGCTTATTATACTTAACAGCACCCAAGTTATTCATTAGAAGCCCATTTGTGTAATAATTTTCATTGTAACAGGTTCATAATTGTCGAAATATGAGACAAAGACGCCCCATACTAAGAAAATCTCTGGTATCCCATTTTGGTGACCCATCCAGACCTCTCACACCTGTTGTGACGCAAATCCACCATGCTTATTATACTTAACAGCATCCAAATTATTCATAAGAAGCCCATTTGTGTAATTATTTTCATTGTAACATGTTCAGATTTGGTGAATATGTGACAAAGACATCCAATATTAAGAAAATCTCTGGTACCCCATTTTCGTGACCCTTCCAGACTTCTTACATCTGTTGTGACGCAATGCTACCATGCTTGTTATACTTTACAGCACCCAGATTATTCATTAGAAGCCTATTTGTATAAGAATTTTCATTGTAACAGGTTCATAATTGATGAATATGTGACGAAAGACGCCCAATATTAAGAAAATCTCTGGTACCCTATTTTGGAGACCCTTCCAGACCTCTCACACTTATTGTGACGCAAAACCACCATGCTTATTATACTTAACAGCACCCAAACTATTCATTAGAAGCCCGTTTGTGTAATAATTTTCATTGTAACAGGTTCATAATTGTCGAAATATGAGACAAAGACGCCCGAAAATTAAGAAAATCTCTGGTATCCAATTTTGGTGACCCTCCAGACCTCTCAAACTTATTGTGACGCAAAGGCACCATGCTTATTATACTTAACAGCACCCAAGTTATTCATTAGAAGCCCATTTGTGTAATAATTTTCATTGTAACAGGTTTATTATTGTCGAAATATGAGACAAAGACGCCCCATACTAAGAAAATCTCTGGTATCCCATTTTGGTGACCCATCCAGACCTCTCACACCTGTTGTGACGCAATGCCACCATGCTTATTATACTAAACAACATCCAAATTATTCATAAGAAGCCCATTTGTGTAATTATTTTCATTGTAACATGTTCAGATTTGTTGAATATGTGACAAAGACACCCAATATGAAGAAAATCTCTGGTATCCCATTTTGGTGACCCTTCCAGACCTCTCACACCTGTTGTGACGCAAGGCCACCATGCGTATTATACTAAACAGCATCCAAATTATTCATTAGAAGCCCATTTGTGTAATAATTTTCATTGTAATAGGTTCAGATTTGTCCAATATTTGAGAAAGACACCCAATATTAAGAAAATCTCTGGTACCCCATTTTGGTGACCCATCCAGACCTCTCACACCCTTTGTGACGCAAAGCCACCATGCTTGTTATACTTTACAGCACCCAGATTATTCATTAGAAGCCTATTTGTATAATAATTTTCATTGTAACAGGTTCATAACTGATAATATGTGACAAAAGAACCCAATAATAAGAAAATCTCTGGTACCCCATTTTGGTGACCCTTCCAGACCTCTCACACTTATTGTGACGCAAAACCACCATGCTTGTTATTTTTTACAGCACCCAGATTATTCACTAGAAGCCTATTTGTATAAGAATTTTCATTGTAACAGGTTCATAATTGATGAATATGTGACAAAAGACGCCCAATATTAAGAAAATCTCTGGTACCCCATTTTGGAGACCCTTCCAGACCTCCTTCACTTATTGTGACGCAAAACCACCATGCTTATTATTCTGAACAGCACCAAAGTTATTCATTAAAAGCCCATTTGTGTAATAATTTTCATTGTAACAGGTTCATAATTGTAGAATATGAGACAAAGATGCCCGAAAATTAAGAAAATCTCTGGTACCCTATTTTGGTGACCCATCCAGACCTCTCAAACTTATTGTGACGCAAAGGCACCATGCTTATTATACTTAACAGCATCCAAATGATTCATAAGAAGCCCATTTGTGTAATTATTTTCATTGTAACATGTTCAGATTTGTTGAATATGTGACAAAGACACCCAATATTAAGAAAATCTCTGGTACCCCATTTTGGTGACCCTTCCAGACTTCTTACATCTATTGTGACGCAAAGCCACCATGCTTGTTATACTTTACAGCACCCAGATTATTCATTAGAAGCCTATTTGTATAAGAATTATCATTGTAACAGGTTCATAATTGATGAATATGTGACGAAAGACGCCCAATATTAAGAAAATCTCTGGTATCCCATTTTGGAGACCCTTCCAGACCCCTCACACCTGTTGTGACGCAGAGCCTCCATGCTTATTATACTAAACAGCATCCAAATTATTCATTAGAAGCCCATTTGTGTAATAATTTTCATTGTAACAGGTTCAGATTTGTCCAATATAAGACAAAGAAACCCAATATTTAGAAAATCTCTGGTCCCCATTTTGGTGACCCTTCCACACCTCTCACACTTATTGTGACGCAAAGCCACTATGCTTGTTATACTTTACAGCACCCAAATTATTCATTAGAAGCGTATTTGTATAAGAATTGTCATTGTAACAGGTTCATAATTGATGAATATGTGACAAAAAATGCCCAATATTAACAAAATCTCTTGTCCCCCTTTTGGAGACCCTTCCAGACCTCCTACACTTATTGTGACGCAAAACCACCATGCTTATTATACTTAACAGCACCAAAGTTTTTCATTAGAAGCCCATTTATGTAATTATTTTCATTGTAACAGGTTCATAATTGTAAAATATGAGACAAAGACGCACGAAAATTAAGAAAATCTCTGGTATCCTATTTTGGTGACCCCTCCAGACCTCTCAAACTTATTGTGACGCAAAGGCACCATGCTTATTATACTTAACAGCACCCAAGTTATTCATTAGAAGCCCATTTGTGTAATAATTTTCATTGTAACAGGTTCATTATTGTCGAAATATGAGACAAAGACGCCCCATACTAAGAAAATCTCTGGTATCCCATTTTGGTGACCCATCCAGACCTCTCACACCTGTTGTGACGCAAATCAACCATGCTTATTATACTTAACAGCATCCAAATTATTCATAAGAAGCCCATTTGTGTAATTATTTTCATTGTAACATGTTCAGATTTGTTGAATATGTGACAAAGACATCCAATATTAAGAAAATCTCTGGTACCCCATTTTGGTGACCCTTCCAGACTTCTTACATCTGTTGTGACGCAAAGCTACCATGCTTGTTATACTTTACAGCACCCAGATTATTCATTACAAGCCTATTTGTATAAGAATTATCATTGTAACAGGTTCATAATTGATGAATATGTGACGAAAGACGCCCAATATTAAGAAAATCTCTGGTACCCTATTTTGGAGACCCTTCCAGACCTCTCACACTTATTGTGACGCAAAACCACCATGCTTATTATACTTAACAGCACCCAAACTATTCATTAGAAGCCCGTTTGTGTAATAATTTTCATTGTAACAGGTTCATAATTGTCGAAATATGAGACAAAGGCGCCCGAAAATTAAGAAAATCTCTGGTATCCTATTTTGGTGACCCCTCCAGACCTCTCAAACTTATTGTGACGCAAAGGCACCATGCTTATTATACTTAACAGCACCCAAGTTATTCATTAGAAGCCCATTTGTGTAATAATTTTCATTGTAACAGGTTTATTATTGTCGAAATATGAGACAAAGACGCCCCATACTAAGAAAATCTCTGGTATCCCATTTTGGTGACCCATCCAGACCTCTCACACCTGTTGTGACGCAATGCCACCATGCTTATTATACTTAACAACATCCAAATTATTCATAAGAAGCCCATTTGTGTAATTATTTTCATTGTAACATGTTCAGATTTGTTGAATATGTGACAAAGACACCCAATATGAAGAAAATCTCTTGTATCCCATTTTGGGGACCCTTCCAGACCTCTCACACCTGTTGTGACGCAAGGCCACCATGCGTATTATACTAAACAGCATCCAAATTATTCATTAGAAGCCCATTTGTGTAATTATTTTCATTGTAATAGGTTCAGATTTGTCCAATATTTGAGAAAGACACCCAATATTAAGAAAATCTCTGGTACCCCATTTTGGTGACCCATCCAGACCTCTCACACCTTTTGTGACGCAAAGCCACCATGCTTGTTATACTTTATAGCACTCAGATTATTCATTAGAAGCCTATTTGTATAATAATTTTCATTGTAACAGGTTCATAATTGATAATATGTGACAAAAGAACCCAATAATAAGAAAATCTCTGGTACCCCATTTTGGTGACCCTTCCAGACCTCTCACACACATTGTGACGCAAAACCACCATGCTTGTTATTTTTTACAGCACCCAGATTATTCACTAGAAGCCTATTTGTATAAGAATATTCATTGTAACAGGTTCATAATTGATGAATATGTGACAAAAGACGCCCAATATTAAGAAAATCTCTGGTACCCCATTTTGGAGACCCTTCCAGACCTCCTTCACTTATTGTGACGCAAAACCACCATGCTTATTATTCTGAACAGCACCAAAGTTATTCATTAGAAGCCCATTTGTGTAATAATTTTCATTGTAACAGGTTCATAATTGTAGAATATGAGACAAAGATGCCCGAACATTAAGAAAATCTCTGGTACCCTATTTTGGTGACCCCTCCAGACCTCTCAAACTTATTGTGACGCAAAGGCACCATGCTTATTATACTTAACAGCACCCAAGTTATTCATTAGAAGCCCATTTGTGTAAAAATTTTCATTGTAACAGGTTCATTATTGTCGAAATATGAGACAAAGACGCCCCATACTAAGAAAATCTCTGGTATCCCATTTTGGTGACCCATCCAGACCTCTCACACCTGTTGTTACGCTAATCCACCATGCTTATTATACTTAACAGCATCCAAATTATTCATAAGAAGCCCATTTGTGTAATTATTTTCATTGTAACATGTTCAGATTTGTTGAATATTAGACAAAGACACCCAATATTAAGTAAAAATCTCTGGTACCCCATTTTGGTGACCCTTCCAGACTTCTTACATCTGTTGTGACGCAAAGCCACCATGCTTGTTATACTTTACAGCACCCAGATTATTCATAAGAAGCCTATTTGTATAAGAATTATCATTGTATCAGGTTCATAATTGATGAATATGTGACGAAAGACGCCCAATATTAAGAAAATCTCTGGTACCCCATTTTGGAGACCCTTCCAGACCTCTCACACTTATTGTGACGCAAAACCACCATGCTTATTATACTTAACAGCATCCAAACTATTCATTAGAAGCCCGTTTGTGTAATAATTTTCATTGTAACAGGTTCATAATTGTCGAAATATGAGACAAAGACGCCCGAAAATTAAGAAAATCTCTGGTATCCTATTTTGGTGACCCCTCCAGACCTCTCAAACTTATTGTGACGCAAAGGCACCATGCTTATTATACTTAACAGCACACAAGTTATTCATTAGAAGCCCATTTGTGTAATAATTTTCATTGTAACAGGTTCATTATTGTCGAAATATGAGACAAAGACGCCCCAAACTAAGAAAATCTCTGGTATCCCATTTTGGTGACCCATCCAGACCTCTCACACCTGTTGTGACGCAAAGCCACCATGCTTATTATACTTAACAGCATCCATATTATTCATAAGAACCCTCTTTGTATAATAAGTTTCATTGTAACAGGTTCATAATTGATGAATATATGACAAAAGACCCCAATAATAAGAAAATCTCTGGTACCCCTTTTTGGTGACCCTTCCAGACCTCTCACACTTATTGTGACGCAAAACCACCATGCTTGTTATACTTTACAGCACCCAGATTATTCATAAGAAGCCCATTTGTATAATAATTTTCATTGTAACAGGTTCATAATTGTCTAATATGTGACATTAAGAAAATCTCTAGTACCCCATGTTGGTGACAATTCAAATGTCTGATACCAGTTGTGACACAAAACCACCTTGCTTATTATACTTTCCAGCACCCAAGTCATGCATTGGAAGCGCATTTTGTCAAAAAAAAATGCAGTGTAATAGGTGAATATGTGCTGATCAATGAAAAAAAATACCAAAAAAATCTAGGGTACCCCATTTTGGTGACTCTTCCAGACCCCTCACACCTGTTGTGACGCAAAGCCACCATGATTGTTATACTTAACACCACCCAAATTATTCATCAGAAGCCCATTTGTGTAATAATTTTCATTGTAACAGGTTCATAATTGGTCAATATGTAACAAAGACTATACTGTGTTTGAGGGTCACCTAATTTGGCGCCCCATACATACCCTCCACAGTTTTTACTGATATACCCTTCATAGTATTTGTGATAAAATCTCTCCACACTAGTTATTTGGCGTTGGAAGCAGAAATTAAACTGCTGTCATTTAAATTTACCGCCTGATATTTTATAATGTAGCCTATACCACGAAAACATATTATGGCGACCCTTGCTGTGCATGTTGCTATTTGTAAAAATTCCAGTACGACTGGTCACAAAAACATATTTCGGTCCATCTGTAGTGATAAGTTCGAAGGTAACGGTATGAAATTGCCTTGCTTTTTACGATTTCTTAGAAACTCGTCAGTCTCATAGTTTTGTGTTCGCTGGCTTGTTGTTCGATCTATTTGTTCGATGACTTGATTTCGGTATGATTTGAAGGGTTTGTTAAAAAAAAAATCGGTCGGAAATTATCGTCCACATGTGGACGATAACAGGATATTGCCAAATGTTTTAGGGCAAAATATGCATACTTGTTTGAGACATAGTTTTACCGGCAAGACACCAAAGTTGCTTCGATGTATATGTCGTTGGAGGCAGGAATTTATGTTACTGATACATTTGGTCGGTCGACACCAGTTTTCGATAAGACTAAAGGCAGTGGCTAGGGACTTTCGCACTGATCAGTGACCAGCATTGAGTGTAACACCTGACAACGAAAATATAAGCCAACAATTTTCTGGTCATTGTAACAGTAATTAATAATTGACATTTCAACTGCCATTTTTTGATAAACAGGTTAGGGAGAAGCTCAAATGGAGCTATATAGCTCAATGGAGCGATATGTAGTGGTCGGAATCAGTTAAATTTTCATGATCTATCGTCGGAAGATGTTAGTGACCAATGATTGATCATTAATCTATCAAATGAAAAATTTGTGGTGGACTGAATAATTAGTCAGCTAGAGTAAGGGGACATGGCTTCGCACACTTTTATGACTTTCACAGCATTGGCTGACAAAGCTTGTAACATAACGCCTGTTTCTTCATATTATCATATACCTTGACTCTTTCTGGAAATAAAGTATGAAAATATTTGGTCTCAGACCCTGACGTCATAAGTAGCACGTGCGGTAATATATAGTGCAGATCTACGTGATATTTTGGGTATATGGGAACATGGCTTCGCACACCTCTTCTAGCAGGAAATATAAGCATTCTTGATGTCTTTGGATATTGCGTCATATACCTTAGAACCAGTAAATGAAAGCCATAAAACAACAGCTAATATGCTATTTTCATTTATAATTTGCAGGGTAATAGTATAATGTCAATGTTCCTTCCATAAATGGAAAGACAAAAATCAGCAATTTTCAGAATTTTATTTGATTTTAAAACACTGGTTAATAAGTGACTGACAATTTGTTGTTGAATCCATCACAGCTCCATTGTGTAATCTTACAGTGGACTTACAACAAAATAGGATGACAGCTAAAAATAATATGCAGACTTTTCTTACAAAAGTGTGGGACAAAATTCACGTCGCGTAGCATGAAAAATCTTTGGTGTCTATACAACCGGCATAGATTTTAATGAGTGTGCACTGTGTATTCTGAACAGAGCAAATGACAGTTTCCTTAACACTTAAGGAGCCAAATTTCGACAGTGTGCTATCAGTAATATTGCCTGTTCTAAAAATGTTAAACTTTCCCAACTTTGATCTGAATGTTTTATATATTTTGGCGCCAAAATGCACGTGATGCACTGCACGCGAAAGTGATGTCAAAAGCCTTCATTTAAACAACCTTGAAATATTTGCTAAACAAAATGATGCTCAGGCAACTGATGGCTGGCACATACTAAGAAATCCCATAGGTGTGCGAAGCCATGTCCTGTGCGAAGCCATGTCCCCTTACTCTACTCTATTATTAGTCCTGTACTACTGACCCTTAGCCGGGATCCACTAATCTCCTCCCATTAGAGTGAAGCGAAGCGAAACTGGTAATGTCATGTGTTCAGGACTACTCTATTATATACTATGCACAATAAATATAGCAATTTTTTGTGTGTGTCAGATCCACCATATTAGGATTTTATTGTCACTTTACTGCATACAGATATAAAGGCCGATCATTCGAGATGGACTGGCAGGTAAAATAATCAAGATTGCTCAATTGTAGCGTTTGAACTATCGTGACGTCAGTTTTTATGACCATTGTATATGAACAACATTTATGATCATGTACAGACGCCACAACGATAATGAGGCGGCTGGTTGGCTATTAAAATAAAGGAAAACGCTCTAAAACATTTGAATATGCTACGAGTACGAGGTTTACAAAGTTCGAAAATTTGACGTTTTCCCTTGTTTTTACGTTATCGTCTTGAAAACTTGTTTCTAATCGGTATTTCTTGAATCTCTTTTGAGTGTATGATTGTTTGGTAGCTACCAATATGATAATGTAAACAATTCAGAAAGAAAATTCTTCCCGGTTACTGAGCATAAGTCAAAATTCACAGACTAACGTCATCATTTTCTCACAGTTACGTCATACTTCAATGAAGAAACTTCACAGTTAAATTAATCATAGTGTGACCTTTAATTTTAGCCTTTTGTTTTTCTCGAGTTTTGAATCTGCATTGACCTGAAGCACCCGTGAATCATTGCACATTGGACCGACTTAACACGTTTTAACGTCAATGGCGCATGCTAAGATTCGCCAGTTGTTAAGCTTAACCGTATCTTTTACACAATCAATAGCTTTGACAAGAAAACTGAGCATAAAAATGTTGAGAAATACCGTTCAAAAAATCACATGTTTACCATTTTTATGTTGCTTTTCAATGGGTGCGAATTTCGGCTAATGACCCCTTCCGCGCTTATCGCTTTTCCCCAATATCGTTTTTAAAGATGGCTTCTGCAATCCCATGGTATCTTAAGCCTTAAATACGGTTCCTTTCAATTCAATTTAATTTCGCTCAATGTTCCACATTAATAATAAGAAAAATTGCAAAATATAAAAATTTGCTAAATATATTTTGCATAGTATATATTCTGTTTCTTGTTTGTATCATGTTTGTTATCAATAAATATTTGTCGAATGAAACTATTTTAGCCTTGCCTATCATTTTAGTTCCCTTAAATCAGTCCTGTAGAAAACTGCTTTCTCAGATGTACTCAAAACTTGCAGATCTGGGTATACCCTGTTTGATGAGGCTTATTTTCTCAGAATTTTTAGTCAAAATTCTCATGGTAAAAACAATACAACCAAAAGGTTATAAAGGTTCTCACTATTATTTTAAGCAGAAATAATATTATATTCAACGGTGACAACGACAATTTTTCATGATTATTTATGACGATTAACAGTGCTCCAGATATTTTTTTTTTCAATCAGTACCGTACTGGTCAAAATTTTCTTGGATCAGTATCCACGATTCTGCTTCAGTATTTGCACTGAACCGACAGATGTAACATGAAAACAAATTTAATTTTAACAGTATTTCAGTGGTACTCCCTGGCTTGACTTTGCCCTGTAAAATACTACTTCTGCTTTCACTGTGTGGAAATATACTCTTTCTTAAACCAAAAAACGCCAAAATCAAAATCTGATTTATTAAACAATTATATCACGACTCAACCTCCTTCTGACTGCTTCACAAAATGTAAATATAAAACTGAAACTGATTTACAAATTGTGTTTGAAGTTGCCAGAAGGAAGTGAACAGGTCATTAAGCAAATTGTAATAACCGGTGTGCCCAAACATGATCAAGAATGAGTTTGCTTGGTACCTGTCTCAGCAGATACTTCAAGATGTTCCAAACATGTTCTATGCCTCATGTGTTTGCGTTAAAAATTTCATTTTTTTTCCAGTGTTAATATAAGCACGAACTGGGTTCATACGAATCACATTTGGATTTGAACTGCAATTTTCTATCTACCACAATGTTTTTAACCTTTTCTACATGCAGTCATAATCGCACCTGAGATAACAGCATTTATTATCTCATAGACGCATCTACGATTTTCGGTTGATTTGTCAGTAGGCCTAAAAAACCGCAGAATAGAGGCCTGCTTGTCCTGTTGAGAGCTCGAAGCCATGCTTTCCTACTTTCAGTTTGAAGCGACTGGTTTACAGTCCATCTATTTTCCACACATTAGAAAGACTAATTCAGAAGGAAATATTTAGAATCAGTCAGCTTCTCGGTGAGTGCGACGCATAAGGAAGCTCAGTCTAATTGATGATATTATAATGCAAGCGTCTATCGGAACTTGTCCAGGTGGTACGGATTACCGGAAAAAATGATCCGTAACGGCTTGAAAGTGTCCGTACCGGCTACCGATAAAATTTCCAATAGCTCCGTATCGGCCAAAAATGATCCGTAATATACGGTGATACGGACGCTATCTGGAGCACTGGATTAACCTACCATTGAACGCATACGACTTTGAGCAGTGGCGGCAAATGGCCCTACTCATGTCCAGGGTGGCTTTAGAGATTGGGCCATTGCTTTTTCTCATGAAGCCAAAGTGCTTCCACACGACAGAGCGGCTTTTTCCGCCTGGAAAATCAAATAGCTCGCTCTTAGCAGCCATTCCGGAAGTGTAAACACATGCAGTTGCAGTAATAAAACAAATCGATCAAAACTAACAGCAACGTCCAAATACTGTTAAAAGCCGGTACCGAGTAACCGAGTATGGAAAAAAGTACCGATCATCAACTCTGAAGTCCAAAAACGAGCAATGCTCGACGAACTAGATTAATCGGCTGACCACTACTATATAGCCCTATCAAGGTATAAAAATGAGTGGAAAAAAGAATTTTTGCTTCTGCATTTGCAATGAAGCTGAACTGCAAAATTTGATATGAACAACAGTATAAAAGGTGACAAACCTTCTATGATTTTGTAAAAAACTTGAACTTCCACCGTTGCGTTTTATGCAAATTGAAGAAAATTTAAATACATGGATATCTTTGAGATGCCCCCTCAAACTGGAGAGATATATCCACTTCTGTGTCATGGGCCCTCTTCGACTCGAAATGTAGTAGCTACTATATTAACTAAAGTTCCAGTCAAAGTGCGATGGTAGCTACTAAAATGGCGTCATGAACTTACTAAAGATCAACCGAGGTCTGGACCGCCGTTACTCTAGTTGCAAGATGGCGGCCGCTGAAGACTCTCGCGTTTTGTGGGTGCACAACAAATATTTGTTTTACTGAGTTGTTTCTTTTCTATTATTTTAGGGCACATTTTATCATTTAATTTATAAAAGTATCGTTTTTAAAGACGACATGCATGGAAAAGGCAATGAAATGCACAGTATTTATTTTCGTTTCCATGACAATCTACTATTGTAGCAACTTTGGCGTTCGACTGGTAATGCAAGTGCGCATGCCCAAAAATACTACTATGGTAGGAACTTTAGTTCGAGTCGAAAAAGGGCCATGGTTTGCATGCCTGCTACACTGGGATCATCTCAGAGGTATCATTGGACTGCAATTATAGAAATGTCAGGGGAATGGGAAGAAACCTGTTTACATAAACATGTGGTTCTTTCACAAAAATGCAACGGCAGAAAAATCAAATTGCTTTGCATTCCAACATAATTTTCATCAATACTGAAAGCACAGTACTCAAAATTTTGCAATTATATTCAAAATGGATTCAGGTGAAGAATCTTCAATTATAATGCTATTTCTATACCTCGATCGGGCCATATAGCTTGATCGGGCTATATAACTCCATTTGAGCTTCTCCCTAACCTGATAAACCTGTGGGGAAAAGTACCTCCCAACATCAGCAGAATATTTACAATGTCATCATAAATTTCCAAAAAGCTTTTGACAGGGTATGGCATGCAGCATCATGGGCCTTCATGCAGAATTACAATTTCAATGCAAATCTAGTTTGCTTCATTGAGCATCTCTGCTCTGTTGACAAGGCAAACCTCGTCAAACCGTTAGTCGAGGGTTTGAGCAAATACTTGTTTGAACAATTATTAATTGATCATAACTAATAAAATTGTTATTTACAGATTAAATAAGTCTAACCACTCCCAAAATCACTCAATAAATCCTAGGAAACATTTAACCCTTTTTAGACCGGATACCCGTTTTGGGGACATTATGCAAACAGTGCAGACCCAGTTCAGACGCAGCAAAACGCGGCGTCTGATCAGGGTCTACATTGTTTGCTTACAGGAATTTCTATGCAAAGTACAATAAAAGTGAAAATATTCACCAGAAACCCCTAAAACTAGTAATGGGATTATCTGAATGATAAGAATGGACAAGTCCACTGGTCAAAAAAGGGTTAAAATATCATCACAAAAAGTGAAAATCCAACAACATCCGCCGACAGACACTCAGATGGAGCATGTACCGTAGGTCAAGACCATGAAGTCATGATTAAGTTTCTATGTTAATTTATTAAGGCCCAGTACAGAGAAACTTGAGGTTTCAAAGGGCTCCTGGGCGAGTCCTGGCTCAATTGAAACTTAAGACAGTTACCATTAAAACAATGGAAAATTAACAGAATAAACAGTATCACTGAAGTATTGACTGATTTACTGCTTCACGCAATGGGGACAAACAAATTGTCTCCCTTCCTGATCACGCTCACATGAGCGCAACAGGTTAGGTGTGACCATTGCTGGCAGAGTTTTCCATGAGTAATACCAGGCTTACTATTGGAACATCTGGCACATAATATTGATAGATGAAACATACTGTAAAACAGTTATTTTTGGCGGTTACTAAATGTTAGCGATATTGGCGGTTTGGGCAATGAGCGCTAAAATAT
This sequence comes from Ctena decussata, assembly GCA_963989385.1. Taxonomy (NCBI): domain Eukaryota; kingdom Metazoa; phylum Mollusca; class Bivalvia; order Lucinida; family Lucinidae; genus Ctena; species Ctena decussata. The sequence continues at coordinate 79,301,579 of OZ022510.1, read as the reverse complement.
AAGTCCGCCAATATTAAATACATATATGCAAACGGAGGTTTAGATCAAAAGGAGTATTCGATAAGTATTTAGATTTTTCTATACCTTTCTATTAAACTATACATTGTGCCATCCTATTAGAATCGCCTAGATGAGGCGATTCTAATAGGATGGAACAATGTATAGTTAAATAGGAAAGGAAGAAAAACTGTTACAAATTAACATCAAACTTTCTTTCTTATCTGGAGCCATGGTATATCATGACCGCCAAATTTAATATACGCCAATATGCCATTTTAATGAAACCGCGAAATTTTGATACCGCAGATATTAAGTGTTTTACAGTAAACAAAGCAGACAGAAAACTGTCAGAATTGAAGTTAAAATCTCAAAGAGTTCCATTATGAGCAGAAAACGAATTCAAAAGAAGGAAAATGGGCCATACATTTTCAACAAAATTGGTGAGTTTATTCAGAGCTCATTTTGTTTATAAGGAAAAAACAGTTTTGGGCACATCATGGTAAACTAAGATACTAGATGATGGCTCAAATTAGGAGGGTCTCTCAAGGATTGCCAGTTTGCCACTGCAGCTCTGGGAAAGCTAAGTCAATTTGGAGAGATAACAAAATATCAGGGCCCAGCCTAGAGGGCGATTTGGGAGAAATAGTCTCCCCAAGCTGGCTGACTTCTCCCTGGACCCTGTTTTGAGCTGAGGGAGAAGTGAAATGTACAAAACAGGAAAATCCAAAATTTGGACCAAAGCTTCTCCCTAAAGTGCTGAAAATGTCTCAAAACTTCTCCCTGTCAGAATACTCTAGATAGGCTGACCCCTGAAATATCACCTGAGTCAAATGTGAAACTTATGGACTCCCTTTCTCTTAGATCAAAGGTGAAACTGATGTGCTTTCAAAGCCCGTCATGTCCATATTGTTATATGCCTTTGATTCTTAGAGAAGAGTTAGAAAAAAGAATGCGTAACTTAGTTACAGAACAACTTGTACAAGGACCAGGTAACTAATGATGTTCAAAGAAAGGTCCAAGCAGCCATTAGCGAATATGATGAATACCTGACCATGGACAAGAAACAGGAACTGAGGTAGTTAGGCCTCATTTCAAGATCTTCTGGCTTAGCAAAGACAATTCACCAGAGCACAGTGAAAGGAAAAAGACGAAGAGGTACACAGAAGAAGACAGTGCTGGAAACGGCCAGTGGCCCGGTGGCCAAATGCTCCTAATTTTTGTTTTGGGCCACCAGAAATCTCCAAAATATGGCCTACAGTGGCCCAAATTTATCTTTCTGGCAATACTAAGTGAAAGGAAACTTTATAGATCTAGTGGATAATTTGGGCCACTGAAACTTAGGCCTGCTAAGCTTTTGGGCCCCCACATTAAACTTTCAAGTTTCCAGCACTGAGAAGAGGTGGGAAGACAATATTACAGAGTTGACAGAAATGGACTTTGCCAGCACAACTAGGGCAGCTGAAGAAAGGATAAGATAGAAAGGGATTGTTGCAAAGTCATCTGTGGTGCCCAAGTGACTTTGCAAGATTATGGGACAGACTAGATTAGAAGTTTCTAAATGTTTCCTTCTGCAGCACAAATTTTCTTGGTGGTGCCACTTTGCTGTAGAGAGTTCCATTCACGCCATATGGTAAAGAAAGTTCATATTAAGTCTAGCCAAACTAATACCGAAATTGTCTTTAGCTCAAAAAAGGTAATGTCAGTCTCAGTTATCTTTTTTTAAAACACATTGGTTTTGTAACATGCCATTTGATTGGATGAAATTCTAAGGGCAGGGAAGATGAAGCCCTCAGATTCTGGGAAAATGTCAGTAATTTGCTCTTGAAATTTTGTAAAATGTTTTAAATAGATAGCACAACATAATATATGAGGCACTTATATATGAGATGCCCCTTACATTGCAGAGTCTGATCAGACTACTGTATATCTTGGCTTAGAAGCAACTCAGCACAACAATTTTTGATGATCAATACATGAAATGCACCCACAGGGTGGATGATCACATGGTTTTCACATCACAGGAAATACTGGAAATACCAGTACAACGATTGCTTTGTGGTTAGTTTTTTTTTTTTCAAGATAACTTTGTTTTGTCAAATGCTGTCTTCTAGAATAAAGCACAGTGAATGCGTGCTTGTAAGTACTTTTAACAGGTGTTCTTGTTTTTACTGAGAGTTTACTTGTTTTCACGTTTAAACCTCGCAACATCATTCATGTGCCACAGCCTTCTTTCAGTTTCGGATGCTGGGAGGACATTAAATACAAAAACTATAAAACTCGCGATAAAATCACGAATATCATGCATACAGAAACAATGAAATTATTAACTAAGACGTGAATGAAGAATTCCTGGGGTTTCCTTGTTAAGAATGAGGGTGAGTCTAAATACCACAGACCACTACAGACCACCACAGACTACTACAGACCACCACAGACCTCACCACAGACCACCACGGACCTCAATAAATATTATCATACACCCTCAAAAATAACATTTTAATGAGTAGAATATAAAAAAATACAAAATTTGACTAAATTTTAGAAAGTGTTTTGTTATAATTTGGTGTTATATATTATGTACCACAGACCACCACAGACTACCACAGACCACCACAGACCTCGCCACAGACTATTACAAATCTCAATACAGATTATCAGATATCTTCAAAAATAACATTGTGAAGAACAGAATATAAAAAGTATAAAATTTGACACTTTTTTTTAGAAAATTTTATGCTATATTTTACGTACATATATATATATAACGAGTAAGTAGACAGAATTAATAATAACATGATTTTCCCTGTCCTTAGAAAAGTTTTTGGATGCTTTAATTTGGCATTTTTTTACATTTTTGTTCTTCAAAATGTTATTTTAAAGGATGTATGATAATTTGCATTATTATCTATGGTAGTCTGTGGTAAGGTCTGTGGTGGTCTGTGGTAGTCTGTGGTGGTCTGTGGTATTTAGACTCACCCAAGAATGATGTAAGAAAATGACACAAGAAAGCACATGATCAGCCACTCTGGCCCATAAAATGCAGAAAAAAAATCTGAAAAAAAAAAAAAAAAAAATAACCTGCAACTTACCACCAGACTAAGTTGTTGCAAAATCATACTGCATGATGTGATCCTAATGTAAACAGATAATTGAGTCGCGACACAACAAAACCAACAATGTGGTTGTGCGGCCAGCGCAGACTCAGATCAGCCTGGGCATCCGCCCAGTCTGATCAGAGTCTTTGCTGTCCAAATGAAGGTAGCTGAGACCCTAAGCTACCCTTTGAGTACTTAAAGAAGAGTCTGATAATACTGGGCAGCTGCCCAGGCTGCTCTGAGTGTGCTGGGCGCACAACCACATTGTTGGTTTTCTCGTGTCGCGGCTCATATGTTATAATGTAGAAGAAGTAGCACATATCACATCAACCAAAGTACGTGTATTGCTTAAGTTAAAGGTAGGTTCCTGTACTTTGGAATGCATCATAATTTTGATGATCTTTCATCCAAGTTGTTGGAAAACACCTATAAAATGGAATGAATAAGTATCACTAAAAAGTGTAAATAAAATAAATATTAGAAAAAGTGTTTTGCAAGGGATTTCCTAACTCTGCTTCGCACACCAGTTAGCGCTATTTTTAGTTCCCGCCAAAAATAGATAACGCAGCTGACGTCATGCTGCATTGCATTTTGGGATAGTTTTAACCCATACGCCATGCCAGGACCTCTAGGAGAGCTCACGGCAATGGGAAAATTGACCTTTGGAGAATGGCATCAGAAATCGCGCACTTATAGACATAATAAACATAGTTATTTTTAGAACTGGAATTCCATCGAAAAAAAATAAACCAAAAGGGAAAACGACTATTTTCTTCAACATCTGTCGAGTTTCTCAGTAGCAACAAATTCAGAAAAATAAGAAAATCCATTACTGCTCAGAAAAAAGCGAAATTATTTTGTGGACACAATTGTTATTGCTAGTCCAGGAACCTACCTTTAATACTAAGTTAAAGTTTTTAGTTTGTTTATTCTTTCTTCGGAAAGAGAGGAAATTAACAGCTACTGTTGTAATAAGTGAAACATGTCACAATCTTCAGTGCTCATAAGCCAAATGAATTGATCCCTGTTGTTAGAATGTTGTTTACAATTTCAGTTTTAGGATCTATACAGTTTATAAGCTATCACTGAAAGAGTAGCTTTCCTAATATTAGCTAAAGCAAAGCATCTCCAGAGCTCGAGATAAGAGTTGGTATTGAGGACAGTTTTGAAATAATTTTTCTTATTTCTCAACTAAAACGTGTTGTGACCCCTCATTAGAGCTGTCTTGCCGAGACTGTTCTAATGAAGGGTCACAGCTTATGTTTTGATGGAGAAACATGGAAAATTATCCCTAAATTATCCCTGTTACCCTTTCTTATCTGAAGCACCGATCTCAATACTAAGTGAACCGCGACATGAGAAAACCAACAAAGTGGTTGTGCGCCCAGAGCAGACTCAGATCAGCCTGGGCATCTGCTGATCTGAGCCTGGGCTGGGTTCACAGGCACTTTGTCTGTTTTCTCGCGTCACGGCTCATGTATTCACTGTTTCAGGTTAGACAATGTCGGTGTTCCAGCAATATTTCAGTAAAATCAAGGTGCCACAGGGAGGAGATAAAGTCTACAAAGATGAATGTGCTTTTTCCTTTGACAACCCAGTAAGTCTCACAGACCTACGTAGCTTTAGTCAGTGCTCGAGATAAAGGGATAGTTTTACTTATTTCTGCATTGAAACATGTGTTGTGATCTCTCATAAGAACCGTCTTACTGAGACGGTTCTAATGAGGGGTCACAACATAAGTTTTTTAGAGAAATACCGTATACGCGATAATTTACGCGGTGTTCCATTTTTCGCGGTATTTCGCGGTTACTTAGAAACCGCAAATATTAAAATCGAGAAATAATTTATTGTTTCTTACAAAGTATCATCAGTAGACACAGTGTCCATATATTTTTTTTCTGTTTCCTTCGGTAAAGTCTGGTACTTTTCATTTGAGCCAGTTCTTTCATTAACCTGCGGCCACAGGTTAATGAAAGAACTAGCTCAAATGAAAATCAAGCAATTTTGTTTTTTGCTCATGTTGCTAACCGTGAAAATTACAAATCGCGAATATTAATGTTTATGATTTTGTCCCTTAACCGCGAAAATTTGAACCCGCGAAAATTATCGCATAGAGGTACTTGTGGATATGTTGTTCCACTGTTTCTTCATGAATTTATATCATAGAACCGCACTAAGACCCCATTAGCTGGGCAGTTCTTATGAGCAATTCATACATCTTTATGGAAAAGTAACCAACAATCATACCAGACTATGACTGTCATCATATACTCAGAGGTCTAGATAAGAGGGCGTATTTGGTGATAATTAGGGATTATTTTTGTTAATTCTGGATAAAAACATATGTTGTGACCCCTCATCTGAACCGTCTCGACGAGACGGTTCAGATGAGGGGTCACAACATATGGTTTCAATGAGAAATACAGAAAATTATCCCTCAATTATCATCAAATACGCCGTCTTATCTAGAGCTCTGATATACTCCCTTGAGTCCTCAGGTGAAAAAACAACAGCCTTGTTGTGTCAAAACCAGTCTTAACCTGTTAGATGTATGGGCACTCTTCCGTGATATTATCCCCTGTTACAGCAGGTGAGAGATATGGGTATTATTTTTCAAGTGGTAGCGGCTGTGTAAAACTTTGGAGCTTTCTAGTAATAGCTGTGTTTTGTAACAAAGCCTTTTTGCTCATGTTGCTAACCGTGAAAATTACAAATCGCGAAAATTAATGTTTATGATTTTGTCCCTTAACCGCGAAAATTTGAACCTGCGAAAATTACCGCATATACGTATTTGTGGATATGTTGTTCCACTGTTTCTTCATGAATTTATATCATAGAACCGCACTAAGAGCCTTGATTAGCAAGGCACTGCATCAAGCAGATTTTTTGTTCCAATATTTTTACAAAGGGAAATAATTTTTAGCTCGCCTGTACGAAAGTACAGAGAGCTATTGTTGTCACTGGTCTCCGGTCGATGTGGGTGTGGGCGTCACACTTTAAAGTTTTCACACTTTAAAGTTTTACGTGAAAGTTTTTTTATGTGATGGGCAAGGCACTGCAGGTGAGCTATCCTGTATGGGAACAGGTCTTGTTGTGACTTCTTGTTTGCTTCATGAGATGAAATAGTTTTTTAGCTCACCTGAGCCGAAGGCTCAGAGGTGAGCTTATAGGATGGGAGTCGAGCCGTCGTCCGTCCGTCCGTGGGTGAGTGGGTGGGTGCGTGGGTGGGTGCGTCAACACTTTCAAACATAAATATCTCAGAGACCAGTGGGCCGATCGCAATCAAATTTTATCTGAAGCATCATTTGGGTGGGGGAAAGGCTGCATTAGGTTTTGGTGCCGATCAGCTCAGAACTCTGGTTTCCATGGCAACAGATAGCCCCCATAGGGTTATAATGGGGAAAACGGCGTCATCACGTTTTCTCAACTGTTTTTGATTAGATCCTTATCATACTTGCAGGTAATGATGACATACACAAGAGCTTGGATGAGTTCGAAATTTGGTCGGATTCGAGCACAGACTACGGAGTTAGCTGCCCTTGAGCGTTTGAAAAAAATCCCATAGGGTTATAATGGGGAAAATGGCGTCATCACCTTTTCTCAACTGTTTTTGCTTAGATCCTTATCATACTTGCAGGTAATGATGACATACATAAGAGCTTGGATGAGTTCGAAATTTGGCCGGATTCGAGCACAGACTACGGAGTTGGCTGCCCTTGAGCGTTTGAAAAAAATCCCATAGTGTTATAATGGAGAAAACAACGACATCACATATTTTTAGAAAAACTTTGTCATCGCTCTATTGCCTACATTTCTCAACGGATTTTAAAATAACTTCACACAAATGTAGGGCGTGACAATATCTCGAGCAAGTTCGACTTTCAGGATGCTGCGCCCAAGGTCAAGGTCACTGTGGCTAATTTTAGAAAAACTTTGTCAGCGCTCTAGCACCTACATTTCTCAATGGATTTTAAAATAACTTCACACAAATGTAGGGCATGACAATATCTCGAGCAAGTTTGACTTTCAGGGTGCTGTGCCCAAGGTCAAGGTCACTTTGGCTATTTTTAGAAAATCTTTGTCATCGCTCTAGCGCCTACATTTCTCAATGGATTTTGAAATAACTTCACACAAATGTAGGGCATGACAATATCTCGAGCAAGTTCGACTTTCAGGGTGCTGCGCCCAAGGTCAAGGTCACTGTGGCTATTTTTAGAAAAACTTTGTCATCGCTCTAAGGCCTACATTTCTCAACGGATTTTGAAATAACTTCACACAAATGTAGGGCATGACCATATCTCGAGCAAGTTTGACTTTCAGGGTGCTGCGCCCAAGGTCAAGGTCACTGTGGCTATTTTTAGAAAAACTTTGTCATGGCTCTAGCACCTACATTTCTCCATGGATTTTGAAATAGCTTCACACAAATGTAGGGTATGACAATATCTCGAGCAAGTTCGACTTTCAGGGTGCTGCGCCCAAGGTCAAGGTCACTGTGGCTTTTTTTAGAAAAACTTTGTCATCGCCCTAGCACCTACATTTCTCAACGGATTTTGAAATAACTTCACACAAATGTTGGGCATGACAATATCTCGAGCAAGTTCGACTCTCAGGGTGCTGCACCCAAGGTCAAGGTCACTGTGGCGATTTTTAGAAAAACTTTGTCATTGCTCTAGCACCTACATTTCTCAACGGATTTTGAAATAAATTCACACAAATGTAGGGCATGACAATATCTCGAGCAAGTTTGACTTTCAGGGTGCTGCAATCAAGGTTTTTGATTAGGTCCTTATCATACTTGCAGGTAATGATGACATACATAGAGCTTGGATGAGTTCGAAATTTGGCCGGATTCGAGCACAGACTACGGAGTTGGCTGCCCTTGAGCGTTCGAAAAAAATCCCATAGTGTTATAATGGAGAAAACAACGTCATCACATTTTCATTTTTCATCGGATCCTCTTCATACTTGCAGGTAATGAGGATATGCATAAAAGCTTGGATTAGTTAGCACTTCGGCTAGATCCCACCACTGACTATGGAGTACCTGCCCTGAGCATCCAAAAAATCAATGTCGCCACTTTTTCTTGGTTTCTACTTATCCGATCCTTTTCAAACTTGCAGGTAATGAGGAAATGCATAATATCTTAAACAAGTTCAAATTTTCGCCAGATCAGGCCAACCGCTACGAAGTTAGCTGCCCTTGACAGCTCTGTCTATTGTGCTCTTGATTGGATACTTTTTAAACTTGCATATATTAAATGAGGGCATACATAATGTTTTGGATGAGTTTAATTTTCAGCCTGATTGGACCACTGACTGTGGAGTTAGCTGCCCTTAAGCATCTTAAATATCCCTATAGGTTTACAAAGTCTCTCAGGTGAGCAATTGTTGCCCTTTGGGCTACTTGTTTAGCTCGCCTGAACGAAAGTTCAGGAAGAGCTATTGTTGTCACCTTGGCGTCCGCGTCCGGATTGGATGTTTTGGTTAAAGTTTTTTAAAGACCTGGGGCCGTATTCATAAAACAACTTAAGTCGTTGGTATGCTGTTGCTATGGGTAAATTTCTATGTTGAAGATTCCCTACAACTATGAAATATGGTCTGGAGGAACAGTCTTACAAAGACTGTTCCTCCAGAGCAAATTTCATAGTTGTAGGGAATCTCCTTTATATAAATTCAGCCTTAGCAACAGCATAGCAACGACTTAAGTTGTTTTATGAATACGGTCCCTGTATCTCCTTAACCCATGGATGGATTCTTTTGATACTTACTCTGTAGTTAGATATTGGTCCAAAGTTTAACTGGGTACCACCCCCACCCCACTACGTGACCTTGATGTCAATGTCACGACTTAGAAAATTGGGAGGGTTTTTTTGGACTGGATGTTTTGGTTAAAGTTTTATAAAGCCCAATATCTCCCTAACCCATGGATGGATTTCTTTGATACTTGCACTGTAGCTATATATTGGTCCAAAGTTTTCCAAGGTACTACCCTCACCCCCCTCAGTGACCTTGATGTCAAGGTCATGAACTTAGAAAATTGTCTTTTTATTGATTGATTGTTTTGGTTAAAGTTTTTTAAAGACACATATCTCCTGAATTCACAGATGAATCTTTTTATATTTGCACTGCAGGTAGATATTAGTCCAAAGTTTTACATAGTACTTCCCGACCCCCGCTCAATGACCTTGCTGTTAAGGTCAGGGACTTAGGAAATTTGGTCATTATTAAAGTTTTCTAATTGCATACTGATTCATAATGCTTGGCAGAGATTTAATTTACACTTGAACTGATGTTAGACACTGTTTTGAGTTTTTACAAAACACCATATACTGACCCCACTGGATGACCTTGAAGTCAAGGTCATCAACTTAGAATTTTGTCTTAAAGATTTTGTTAAGTTTTATATTTATGAAGACATAATTTCACAGTGCCACGATGGACTCAGTTGATACTATTACTTGGACTAATGTTAGATAATGGTTCAAGGTTTTCATACATCCTAGCCCCTGCAGCCCCCCACCCCCACCCCTTAGTTCTTTGACCTCAAGCTCATGGACTTTGACATTTCATGCGGATTTTTTTATTTTAATTTTATTTTAAGACTTGTTTCTGAGATAGCTTTTGTTTATAAACTTGTTGTCATTATGGACATGCTTGCCTGAAGTTTCATGCTTAGTAGTCCACACCACCATAGCAACTGTGTGATGGGCAAGCACCTATTCAGGTGAGCTATGCTGTCAGGTGACAGCTCTTGTTAAAATCAGATGGCACAATGTGTATGAGACACTCCTAATGAGATGGATGCGCCATTGCAGACACCAATTGAACTACACCATAGCAGAATCTACACTGCTTTTTCAGACAAACTTTGTCAAGGTTCCCCTAGCCTAGTGGCTATAGGGACATGCGGTTAGAGGCCCTCAGCATATACTAAAGGCTGAGCCCAACCGTCTCCATTTACTGCCTCATCCTTCCCTGATTTGAAAAGGTATCGATTTACTGCTGGGTTGACAGAGAGTTTTCCAGTCGCCAGCTGGCCAAAACTGAATTTGAACCTGCAACCTTTTGCACCATAACCAAGGGTCTATAACCACTTGACCGTGGTGCCACTCTAGACTAAATAGAGTATATAATATTGTCCTTTAAAGGTTGGTTCTTGGAGTAAGTAATGCATCATAATTTTCGTGATTTTTTTTCTAAATTATCGGAAAGCACATATAACAAGGAAATATATAAGTTTCACTAAAAAGTGTTGAACCAGAAGTATTGATAAAATAGATAAGTCGTTTCGTGAGGGATTCCCTAAATCTGCTTCGCACACCAGATAGTGCTATTTTTAGTTCACGCCAAAAATAGATAATGCGGTTGACACCATGCTGCATTGCATTTTGGGCTAGTATTAACCAACCCGCCATGCAGAACTCACAACAAGAGAAAAGTTGACCTTTTGGAGAATGACACTAGAAATTACGCACTTATAGACATATGACAAAATTATTTTTAGAACTGGAATTCCAAGGCATTGTTTAAATCAAAGAAAGCAAACCAGAGAAAAACGACAATTTTCAGCAAAACCTAATGCTTTTCTAAGTAGCAACAGTTTCAGAAAAATAAGAGTATCTAATACTACACAGAAAAAGACAAAATTACTTTGTGAACAGAACTGGTATCCTTAGTTCAGGAACCTACCTTTAAAGCTGATTCTGTCATGAGACTAGAAGATTGAAACATTATTACATTTTGCAGGAAACAGAAACAGGGTTGTATGTATGTTTGAACACATTTCTTGGCTTTGGAAAGAAACATGTGGAGCCGTACTTCAGGAAAACAGGCAATGGTGTATTTCTACATCTTAGAAGAATCAGAAAAGAGGTTAGTTACCTCATTATTCAGTTATAAGATGAGGGTACCCCGTTTCAAAACAATCCCAAAAATCAAGATCCATCTTTCAAGATGGATCTAGATATTTGGGATTGTTTTGGAAGAAAAAAAAACCTCTTATAGCTGAATTACTAATGACTGATTTGCATATTTTAGGTATTCTGGAAGGGAATATTCCCATCTTATAACCAAATAATTATGGTATGCATAAAAAGTCTTTAAGACATGTATTCATATGACAAACTAGTGATGTTAGCTGTATATCTATATGTATTGACCAACAAAAGAAATCTGCATCAAAATTGGGACATGCTGCTTGCTGATATAATTATTAATACTTGAAATGCCAGTTGACAGATACACGTATAGTTTACTTTACGTGATATCTTCCATGAATTCTATGTCAATTTTAATATGACTTTGTTAATCTCTGGGTCATTTTGTGTAAAGAAGGGACTGAATACTTCAGAATTACAAGTAGGGCTTCTACCTTTACACGATTAACAGTAATGGTTTGTGTCTATGTGTTAAATGTTTACAAACTTAACGCATCATTTAAACAAACTGAAACACATGAGTGACCTATAGCATGTTGAAATATATTCTTACTTGTTTGTCAAAGATTCATTGAGATACTGATATGCACATCATAAACTGGTCAAATGGTGGTAATGTCTTAATGATTCCATGTTGGTTTTAACATGTGTTTGTAAATCTGTAGATCACTTGATGTGAAGAAGGAACTGAATATTTCAGGAAAATCAGAGAGTTTGTCATACCCTCGTTTACCTCATTTTTATGCCCCCGAAGGGAATTTGGGCGGCATATTAAAATCACACTGTCTGTCAGTTGGTCAGTCTGTCCGAAACAAATCGTCTTAGTGATAACTCAAAAACTACTGAAGCAAATTTGATGAGACTTCACAGAAAAATAAAGCATAATGAGAAGGTGTGTCAGTGCAAGATTTAGGTCCCCACGCTCAATGTCAAGGCAGCAGTTGAGTCAGAGGTCAAATTGTGTCTCAAATTGTGTCTCAGCTATAACCTTTATAACCAAAGCAAATTTGATGGAACCTTACAGAAAGATAAAGCATAATGAGGAGATGTGTCATGTACAAGATTTGGGTTCCCACACCTAAGGTCAAGGTCACTGTCAGGAGTTAGAGGTCAAATCGTGTGTCTGCAATAACTTTATAACTACCTAAGTGATTTTGATGAAATATCACAGGAAGGTAAAGCATAATGTAAAGGTTTGTCACATATAATATTTATATTCCCAAGACCAAGGTCAAGGTCACAGTTTGGAAAAGGTCAATGAAAATATGCAGTCAGCAGTATCATAGTGGCATTGAGCTTAAAACAGGAAAACATCAATTTTACTTGAATTACAAATGGGTTACCACTTTTAGAAGATGCATTTGATTCTTGCTGTGTTTGCCATTAATGTGCATTGTATATCACCATGATTAGACGAAACATTGCCTATGTAATGTATATAACATTAGCATGGTACCAAAAAATGTGTTTGAGCAGTGACAGCTCGGTGAATAACATCAAACCAGAAATGCTGCAAAGATGGTTTCAGATGATTTTAATGAGCTGCGCTATAATTTAGAGAAAAACTAAAATGTTTATTTACTTTAAATCTACAACTGAAAAAGTGATTTGTTTCTTTTCTTAGTCAGTATAGTTAATATATTTCAGGTGGTGTCAGATGAAGCTGCTCCACAGGAGACACCTACAAAACTGGCTATAGGTAACAGAGCTCTAGATAAGAGGGCGTATTTGGTGATAATTAGGGATAATTTTTGTTAATTCTGCATAAAAACATATGTTGTGACCCCTCATCTGAACCGTCTCGACGAGACGTTCAGATGAGGGGTCACAACATATGGTTTCGATGAGAAATAAGAAAAATTATCCTTAATTATCATCAAATACGCCTTCTTATCTAGAGCTCTGCATCTGTGTATAAAATCTGCATCATCATTATCAATGAATAGGTGAGGCACCAACGTCTGCAAATAGACATTGATGCCTTTTCTGTTATAAGTTTTGATCATGTGGTGTTTAATATCTTTAAACTTATTGAAAGTATGTGCAGTACTCTATCAAATATTTTGGGCAGTTAGCAGTATTAGTCCTATTAAATGCCTGTTGCTCTAATAAACACCTTCCTCTGCTTTCTGGGAATAATTGTATACTGACTTGCCCAAACAGCAAACTTTAATGGATAAAAACCATAACATTCACTGACTGTGAGGTGTGTTATACAATTGTCAGCTATTTTAGTACTGTCAAATTTCAGCCGCCATTCTTCTGTAGTTAAAAACAACTCAGTACCGTTTATTTAAGTAATTTTAGTACGTGGTTGATTTGTTACTTTTGAGGTTCTCAATAGTGTCCTTTTCATGTCTGTAGTTACTAAAAGAAAGTATCGTATGCAGAACAATAACTTTTTTCACCTCTGCAATTTTCGTGGTCTGATGACAAAGTCATCAAACATGAACTACTGACCTGTCAGTATTTTTGACTGTTGCCTAGTAACTGACAGGTTTGAATATTAATATATACCAGCACATGACTATTTAATTTTTAATTGGCTGGTGTCCAAAAGCATTTTAATTGAAATAAGATGTAACTGGAGTGTCCCATATTTTCTATTTGTTGGGTAATAAAACTAAAAAGGCCTTGTAGGAACAACGTAAAAAATAGCTCTCATCAGTGCTGAGGACAACACTATCACCCTCAGGCTGGCAACCTGGGACTATAGTGCATTGTACACAGCATTTTAGAGCAATAATTTAGACTGTTTCTCACAAAAACATGAAATAGTAGTAAGCTTCTTGAATTTTCATGGGTAAAATGACCTTATTTCTTTGCTTAGAAGATGGAGGGTTTTCCATTCCAAAACAGTCCCAAAAATCCAGATCCATCTTATACGACAGACCTAGATTTTTGAGATTGTTTTGGAAGGAAAACCCCATTTTGTAGCTGAAGTTCATGAAAATGATTTAGACATTCGGGATCACTCTAGAGAAGAGAATACCCTGATTTATAGCCGAAAAATATGTTAATTTAATGTTTCTGTGACAGGTGTGGAAGGTGGTTTTCAGACAGATGATAAAAAATTTACATTTGAAGAACACAACTCAGTGGTAGTTTTACCAGACTGGAAAATTTTTCCTCTGCCAGATCTGGAGCTCCCACAATTAGTAAGTACTGGGAGGTCGACCCTCTTTTCAGGGCCAGGTTTTTCAAAGCATCAGTACCTTAACGAGACCATAAGTGAAGGATTCTTTTAACTCTTAAACTCTAATAGTACAAATGAAGCTCCTGTGAAAATACTTTTTGCAGAAAAATGTGAGGAGTTCCTGACATGCAAAAACCAGTGCTCCAGATAAGAAGGGGTAACAGAGATAATTTTGGGATAATTAGCCAAATTTCTCCGCAAAAACATATTTTGTGACCCATCATTAGAACCCTCTCGTCGAGACGGTTCTAATGAGGGGTCACAACATATGTTTTCGTTGAGATATAAGAAAAATTATCTTTGAATTATCCTCAATACCCCCTCTTATCTGGAGCTCTGAAAAACTATACATTTTTTTGACAAAAAAGGGTAATGTTTCGCATGCAATATATATGAAAATGTAAACCTCTTGTTACCTAAACCTAACAGTTTTGTTAGTTTTCAACAACAGGGCCCAGAGCATTTGTTATAATTTGATTATTCTATGTTCTTCATGAAAACGTGTTAAGTTTCTCAATAGATACACATTACTAAGGTTATTGTAGTTTGGTCAATGTTACTATCGCATCATTGCAGAGTAGACCTAGCTCGTATTACACAGTGGCGTCGATTAAGTCCACGTTTGCATTTAAAAATACATTTCCTGCTAAAAATGTTACCTTATTTAGAAGGTAGACTTGTCTAACTCACTAGATGGAAAAATCCACTTTCAAAATGTAAGATCATGTTGTGGGTTAATTTTTCATATGTGTTGCTGATAATTGTAAGGTCTCAAGTAAAATCAAGGACGATTGTGTCCCCATTTATGCTGGGCATAAGCCCATTTGGAAAATGCCATACATGTACAATGGGGAAGAGCAGGTGACCAGTATAATGTTTTCGTATTTCATTCGAGTTATTTGAAACAAACATGTATAATTCAGTCCCAAGTATTGGCTCTATTTCTAGGTCCAGATGTCAGTGACAGGTATTCTTGGTGCAGAAGATGCTTGGAAGGCAGCTGAGGCCGCAGCAATGGCCGGAACTTGGGAAGGAGAAAAAAGAATTGTTTCAAAGTAAATACATATACTAAAATACTTGAAATAGATGATGTTTAAAGTAAATTCTGTTGAAAACTGAAGTTTTATACAAAATAAAGTTTAATAGCGGGATTGGAATAAAAGCAAAATGCCCATAGCAAATCAAAAAAATTTGGGAAAGATGTTCTTTAATGGACGGATAATTCCAGGGTCCGTATTCATAAAGCCACTTAAGTCGTTGCTATGCTGTTGCTAAGGCTAAATATCTATAAAGGAGATTCCCTACAACTATGAAATTTGCTCTGGAGGAACAGTCTTTGTAAGATTCCCTACAACTATGAAATTTGGTCTGGAGGAACAGTCTTAAACCCTACAACTATGAAATTTGGTCTGGAGGAACAGTCTTTTTAAGACTGTTCCTCCAGAGCAAATTTCATAGTTGTAGGGAATCTCCTTCAAAGAAATTTAGCCTTAGCAACAGCATGGCAACCACTTAAGTCGTTTTATGAATACGGCCCCAGAAGCTCAAAGTCTTACTCTTATTTCAGACATGCAGAGAACTTACTACAGTTAGACAATGGCAGAAAAATTCCACCTACTGGCTGGAAGTGTGAAAAATGTGATCTCACAACAAACTTGTGGTTAAATCTCACAGACGGCAGTATCCTGTGTGGTCGGCGGTTCTTTGACGGCAGTGGTGGAAACAATCATGCCTTGGATGCCTATGCTCTGACAAAGTATCCACTGGCTGTTAAACTAGGAACCATAACTCCTGATGGTGCAGGTATAACTCTTTACCCTTAATAATTCTATTGTTTGGATTTCTGATAATAACCCATTAATGCCTAGCGCCCCATTAATGGGGCATAAGCAAACAGTACAGACTCAGATCAGAGACTGCAAAATGCAGCTATTTTTCCTTAAAATGTAATAAAAATGATACAAAAAGAAGCTAAACCAGATACCCCTTAACTGACAAATGGACTCATCTACATGATAAGGATAGATAAAGTCCACTGGACTTAATGGGTTAATAGAAATATTTTTATATGAGACTCAGTTCGAGATAGCCCTGAATGAGGTTAAAAAATGTTCTTACTTAGAACGTAACCGTAGTTACATTAAAATCACTTTCTTTCAATATAGAGAAGAGTAGTAAAATAGGGTGGTTCTATTAAGTGGCCACAACAGTAAACAGCTTTAACCATACATGGATGTCATTCAGGACCAAGTTGTTCAAAGCATTTCTAGCTTAGGGTGAGTCGTTAGTCAAGGATTTGTTAAGTCTTCTGTTACTCATAAAATCAAGTGTGCTAATATTTTCTGCTGAAAAAAATGAGAAGAGCTTTTGCAGTGCAAAAGCTCTTCACATTTTTCCAGTCAACAAAATGGCAGTGTTTTTGCTTACAATACGATTGAAAATTTAAAGTCTCGTTCTGTGTTAGCATACTGTACGATCGAAAAATTTTAAAGTCTCGTTAACTAAGGATTTTGTTAGTTTTGAACAATTGGCTCAGGCCCAGGAATATGGCCACTCAGTTTGCTTACATACCAATGACAGATCAGTTTGAGACTCATGAAGTCAGCTGGTCCAGAAAACATCATCTGTGGGATGGTTGTCAGTGGCAAGTGTAAATACTTTACCGTGACTTACAGTATGTCAATTTCATAAGTTGCCATTCTTGTACATTTCAGATGTGTTTTCTTATGATGAAGATGACATGGTAGAAGATCCTCATCTCGCTAAACATCTAGCCCATTTTGGTATCAACATTACTGCTATGCAAAAGGTATAATACAGAGCAGAATCTGAAGTTTTTGCTAAGTAAAACTGTTGCATTGTAATTAAAGTCATTATGAGAATGGGGAACGCAAAGATACACAAGTACATGCATTTCCCTTTAATAATACCATTTATATGCAAAAATATACTTTGGCAATAAGTTCCAGGACAGTATTTGCCTATTGAAACATGTTTTATGTCCCATTGCATTAGCTTTTGTTAGGTGATTTTAATGATAACCTATATCTGTTTTGTAGCAGAAGTTAAACTATCATTATTTTCTTGAATACATACTTTGTATAAAGGATCAGCAGTTGACATAGAAGTAGTATAACTGAGTCTTCTTTAAAGGTCATTTCTGAGAAAATTTCTGTTTGGTCTCCGTATTCACTGCCCAGAATTATTCTCTCATCATCCTGACATGACCATACCTGTTTACCATAGGTTTAAAGCATAAAAATGACATCAACATCAACTTTAATCCACACACACTCACTTCTATTGATATGGCAGTCTGGTGCACTAGGGTGTAGAGTATAAATTGAAATTAAGACCATGACTGATGAATAAACAGTTCCATCAAGGATATGCAGGAGCATGTACAAAGAAAATATTTGAGCCACGACAAAAGAAAACCAACAAAGTGGTTGTGCACCCAGCACAAACTGGGATCATCCTGGGCATCTGCTCAGTCTGATCAGAGTCTTCCCCAAGTGCTTAAAGGGTAGCTAAAGGTCTAAGCTACTTCCATGCAGACAGTGAAGACTCTGATCAGACTGGGCGGATGCCTAGGCAGATCTGAGTGTGCACTGGTCGCACAACCACTTTGTTGTTTTTTTTGTGTCACGGCTCCTCATATCTGTTTGATTTGTTTAGACAGAGAAGACTATGATAGAACTGGAAATAGATCTGAATCAGAAAGTTGGTGAATGGGATGTGATTCAAGAAGCTGGCAGTAAACTTACCCCTATGTATGGCCCTGGCTACACTGGCATGCGTAACCTTGGCAACAGTTGCTATATGAACTCAGTGATGCAGGTTGTGTTTACAATTCCAGACTTCCAGAGAAGGTGGGTTTGTAGATAATTTTTGTTCTAAATATTATTCAAGATTGAATTAGAAAGTCTGAATTGTTTGAGAGTGAGATGGTGTTGGTGCTATTATCAGTTGTCAGGAATAAATTTTGGATATAAAATTTACTATCATATGGGATTTGATATACTGTCAAACCTGTCTTAAGAAAGCAAGGAAGGACCAAAACTACTTGCTTAAAGCAGGTGCTTGCTTAACACAGGTTAATTTACACTGAAAATGCTACTTTTAGATATAAGATTTTGTCCTTTTAAGACAGGTTTTTGCCTAAATAGAGTAGGCCTTTAAGACAGGTTGGACTATACTTAGTGCATGAGTATGTCTGTCTTTTGTCATCATTGCATGCTTGACAGGACAGTGGTTACCTAGCCAAGGTTGGTGGTTTTATCGACATTTCTTTGCTTTCCTCCACCACATACGACTACAGTACACCAAGATCAGCATATTCTACAACAAATTTATATACTCAGAGGCAAAAGAAAGTATACACTTCGCAGCCGATTAATCATGACTATAAACAGAGGATTAAATTATTTGAGAATGAATTATAGGTTTGAGAAAATCACACTTTTCCATTGTATAAATTTCATGTAGCATCTCACTTATAATTCGAGGGGGAGCATGGCATACACTGTATGCCATGCTCCCCTCGAATTATAAGTGAGATGGAACCATAAATCTATTACCATATCAACTATGGAAATACAACTGTTGTGCGTAGAACCATGAAAATCTTTCAACAGAAACTTTAGATTTTCTCGAACAAATTTTCTCAAGTCATTTAATTCCATGTTTACAGTGTATCAGGGACGTAACTAGAGGAAATTTCATGATACGCAAAACCATGTTTTATTCTCTTCTTCTTGAAAGGAAAGCTAGTATTTCAGCCACTTTGGTAATTGGTATTGAAATCTTGTCTAATTTATAAAATTTCAGCATGCAAGTATGCAGGTGCGTTTTGAAATTTTGTCAATTTTGACAAAATTTCAATACGCACTTGCGTATTTGCCGTATAGGTAGCTACGCCCTTGTGTATCACATTAAGCCAGCTACAAAACTGCTGTAACATCCCAAACATCCCAATGGCGTGATTTCTAGCCTTGCCATCATGTAAATGTTGTGCAAACATAGTGCTCTGTTTTGGAAAACAGCTGAAATTGAAATACTGATTAACAGCATAGAACAACATCATAATATTTTCCGTTATGGTGCATGTAGGAAAAGTGCAAAATCGACATGTATGTATAGGGTCACAAGTCAAGCATTGCATTCAGTAATTTGAATATACCAAATTATGCCACATTATTGTACTTTGAGTAAAAAATACATCATGCTTAATTTCATATTTTTAACTTTACCATGTTGAAACACTTTGTTTTCCCTTGTTTGTTTAATATACACTCAAGATTTTATGCAAGATAATGAATAGCTGAAGCTTTACTTATTATCAGTGACTTAATCTTTAATTCAGATATAGTGATGCAGCAGACGCAATATTTCAGAATGCCCCACAAGATCCTACTGGAGATTTTAATACTCAGATGTAAGTTGGTTCAACTTACTTTATTAGAAACACATACCGTCTACAAGGTAATTTTCGCGGTGTTCCATTTTTTGCGGTATTTCGCGGTCACTTAGAAACCTCGAATATTAAAACCGCGAAATAATTTCCTGTTTCTTACAAAGTATCTTCTGTAGACACAGTGTGCCTATATTTTGTTTCTGTTTGCTTCGGTAATTGCTGGTACTTTCCACTTGAGCCAGTTCTTTCATTAACCTGCGGCAGGGCTGCCGCAGGTTAATGAACAAACTAGCTCAAGTGAAAAAAGTAGTTTTGCTTTTCACGCATGTTGCTAACCGCGAATATTAAAAATCGCGAAAAATAATGCTTATGTTTTTGACGCTTAACCGCGAAAATTTGAACCTTATCTCATAACTACGTTCTGTTTTCCTGTGGTTCAAACTCCTGCACATGACTGTCTATTCTATTCTATCCCATAATCTTGCAAGGTCATGGGGGCAACTTTGCAACAGTCTCTCTCCATCTGGTCCTGTTTTCAGCTCATTACTATCCATGGCATTTTGTAGGCATAAATTAGCTTGATGGAGTCCACCCATCCTTCTCCAGGCTGATATGACTGACAGAAAGTAGTAAAGAAAACCTCTTGACAGAAATTGACACTTTCCCCCAAATATTTGATAGTTTGGTGGTTAACTAATGCTATTTGTGAATACATGTTATGTCAAAAGTCAACGAGAAAAATTGCTACTTTGAGATAACAGTAGTTTGAGTTGAAATAAAAAGCTTTTAAAGACACAGTCAAGATTTTGAGATAAACAGGAACAGGCAAAACTTTGAAACTCAGGGACCGTATTCATAAAATGATTTAAGTGGTTGCTATGGTTTTGCTAAGGGTAAATTTCTATGAAAAAGTATCCCCTACTATTATGAAATTTTCTCTGGAGGAACAGTCTTTTTAAGACTGTTCCTCCAGAGCAAATTTCGTAGTTGTAAGAAATCTCCTTCATAGAAATTCAGTCTTAGCAACAGCATAGCAACGACTTAAGTTGTTTTATGAATACAGCCGCTGGTGTTTGTGATGAGGAGAATGAGCTGTGTTTCATCTTGTTGGAATTATTTTAATATGAATACCTGTATTTTGTTTTTGATTTTTTTTTAATACGAAAACCAGTATTTTAATATGAATTCTTCTGTTCTGTTTCAATTCTCATAACTACGTTCCCCAAGTGGCTTTAATAGCGGTATAAACCATAGTTGCACACACCTGGTGCCAAGTTTAATATTAATATCTGGTTTAACATCTTATATTCAGGTTTGTCTACCTGTCATAAGGACTTGAAAGTGCAACATTTGTTTCAGGGCTAAACTCGGACATGGTCTGATGTCAGGAGATTATTCCAAGCCACCTGAAGCTGGGGATGAAAATGTTAATGTAAACTTTTGCTATAAACCTCAGTCCCTTTGTAACACTACTTACCATACAGGTCTGAAACACAGTCCAAAATTTGGAATTTTTTTCAATAATTCCTTTGTAAAATCATTTTGCAATATTTTCAAAGCATGCATTCCTGTTGCCCCAGTCATAATGTTATAAAGGGACTAAAAGTACCTTAAAAAGATCTCAGAAATATTACAGCCAATGTTACTGTTTATAATATTGCTAAATTTATTGAATCTCCTAATTGTCTAAATTTTGGAACTTAACACATTTTCATTTGCTTCTGAACTATTTCACTGAGTGCTTTTTCAGGGGTATTGGGAACGCAAGTCATGTTTAAAAATTCCACAGAAATAACTTAATATTTTAACCTCGCATTGCATAAATTGAAGACATATTTTGCTTCACCTACATGCAACACAGTGGTTTTTGTCGCACCTGCTTTAGCAAGGTGCGATATAGGAGTTCACTTTTCCGTCTGTCCGTCAGTCATTCCATTGTCCGTACGTACGTCCGTCCGTCCGTCAACAATTACGTCGACCCTAGCGTCGACCCTAGTGTTAAGTCCATTTCTCGCAAACTATGATACCTACAATCATCAAACCTGGCATAAAGCTTTTTCTAAGAATGTTCACGAGGGCTGTTGCTCTTATTTTTACCCTTTACCTATATTTTATGATCTGCTGACTTTGGAAAACTCCATCAACAATTACGTCAACCCTAGCGTCGACCCTAGCATTTAAGTCCATTTCTCGCAAACTATGATACGTACGATCATCAAACCTGGCATAAAGCTTCTTCTAAGAATGTTCTCGAGGACTGTTGCTCTTATTTTTACCCTTGACCTATATTTCATACTCTGTGTACTTCGTAAAACTGTCCACCAACAATTACGTCGACTCTAGCGTTTAAGTCCATTTCTCGCAAACTATGATACCTACAATCAACAAACCTGGCATAAATCTACTTCTGAGACTGTTCTCAAGGGCTGTTGCTCTTATATTTACCTTGACCTGTTTTCATGCTCTGTTGAATTTGCAAATTTTTTATTCAAAATTATGTAGATGCTAGTGTTTAAGTCCATTTCTCACAAACTATGATACCTAGAATCATCAAACCTGGCATCGAGTTTTTTCTTAGAATGTTCTTGAGTGCTGTTGCAATTAATTTACTTTTGACATATATTTAATGCTTTGCTGACTTTGCAAAATTTTTCACCCATAATTGTGTCGGCCCTAGCATTTTAGTCCTTTTGTCTCTAAGTATGATACCTGTAGTCATCACACCTGGCGTAAAGTTTCTCCTTGGAGTGTTCATGAGGATTGTTGCAGTTATTCCTACCCTTGACCTATATTTTATGCTCTTCTGACTTAGTAAAATTTTACATCCAAAATTGTGTTGACTCTAGCATTTTTGTCCATTTCTCATACACATTCTTTTTAATTATAGTCTTTAATACTGTGGAAGCCCAATGCAGGTGCGACATAGCATTCAGCGGAATTCTTGTGTTAGTAAAAGATGCATTTTGATGATGTCTCATTATTTCTATGAACAGTCAGTAAAAACAGGTATTGTGACTTCTTATTAGAGGCACATAATAGATGTCATAAGAGGTTTTCTTCAGAAATATGAGAGGTATATGATAAAATGACAACTTTGTCTGTAGCTCTGAATTACATTAGATCTGATGACATATTCCATAGGTAAGATACTTTGTTCTGATATCTCTAGGCTCCAACTGGCATCCGTCCCCAGATGTTCAAGACTTTGATAGGTCGAGGTCACCCAGAGTTCTCTACCAAAAGACAGCAAGATGCACAAGAATATTTCCTTCATTTACTAGCTGAACTTGAGGTAAAAGTGTATTTTTAATGCAATCAACAGCAGAGCCTAGTTACTGAATTCATAATTGAGCCGCGACACGAGAAAACCAACAATGTGGTTTTGCGCCAAGCGCAGACTCAGATCAGCCTAGTCAACCCCCCAGTTTGAGTAGACTTTTCATTAAGTACTCAAAGGGTCTAAGCTACCTCAATGCGGTCAGCGAAGACTCTGATCAGACTGGGCGGATGCCCAGGCTGATCTGAATCTGCGCTGGGCGCACAACCACATTGTTGGTTTTGTCATGTCGCGGCTCATATATATTTAGACACCTCAACAATTGCTTTTGAGGTATATCAGCATTTTCAGTTTAGATGACTTAATTTTTATGAATGACAAATTGTGCACAAATTGAAGTCCTTGCTAATACCTAGATTTCTTAATTATATAAAGAACTCAACAAAATGTTATCACTCAGCTTATAAAAATTGTTGAATCAGAAACTTTTGTCCTATCAAAAATACAGTTTCAATACTACAACTCGATAGTAGTGTACTTTAAAGGCATGATTAGGCACAACATTTACAGCGAAATCAAATCATATTATTATTATGCAGCAGTATTATATAAGAGTTAATAAACTCACAAATCATAACTTCTACTTACAGAGAAACAGCCGAGGACAGTTTAACCCTAGTGACTGCTTCAAATTTCAAGTGATTGACAGAGTAGAATGTTCAGCCTCTAAGAAAGTAAAGTATACAGACAGATCAGACTATCTCCTACAGCTGCCCGTTCCATTAGATGCTGTGACAAATAAAGGTACAGACTACTCCATTTATAAAGCTATGTTTTTATACCCCACCACACTTCAGTGATGGGGTATTATGTTATACCTTTCGGTGTCCGTCTGTCCGTCCGTCCATGCTCACCATTTCCAATCGATAACTTGAGTATTTATTCACGGAATTTTTTCAAATTTTGCATACATATTGTTATCGGCGATGAGTGGTATGGTATTGTTAATGGGCAAAATCTGTCCATTTTTAACAGAGTTACTGCCCTTTTCCGTATTGGAAAAATGGTTTCTGGCCTGTTATTCCTTTACTGTTTATGATATCTGAACGAAACTTCACAGATATGTTGCACATCAAAGGTTACATAATATGACTAAGGACCCTCTCTTTGACTTTCCAAGTTTGTGAGTTATCCGCCCTTGATAGGTCTGAAAAAAGGTTTTTGACCTATTGTTCCTTTACTACATGGAATATCTGAATATAACTTCACATATATGTTTCACATCAAAGGTAACATATAGTGACTAAGAACCGTCACTCTTACCTTTCCCGTTTGTGAGTTATCCACCCTTGATTGAACTGAAAAATGTTTTTTTACCCGTAGATTCTTTACTATATGGAATATTTAAATGAAACTTTACAGATATGTTTCACATCAAAGGTTACATACTGTGACATTGAACCATCACTCTTACCTTTCCAGTTCATGAGTTATCCACCCTTGATAGGTCTGAAAAACGGTTTTTGACCAGTAGTTCCCTTTCTATATGGAATATCTGAACTTCATAGATATGTTTCACATCAAAGGCTTCATATGGTGATTAGAAACTGTCACTCTGACCTTTCCGGTTTTTTAGTTATCTGCCCTTGATGGATCTGAAAAACGTTTTTTATCTGTAGTTCCTTTACTATATGGAATATCTGAACGAAACTTCATAGATATGTTTCACGTCAAAGGTTACATATTGTGACAAAGGACCATCACTCTTACCTTTCAAGTTAATGAGTTATTCCCCCTTGATAGATCTGAAAAATGGTTTTTGACCTGTAGTTCCTATACTAAATGGAATATCTGAATGAAACTCCACTGATATGTTTAACACATGATAGAATAGGAAACAGAGTCTCTCAGCTCAAAGAAATGCTTTACAGCCTGATATACGTCTGCACTGGTCAGAATGCTCCACATTGTTGGGTGGTTTGTATTAATATTTATTTACAGTAAGGACATCATATCTCTGTCTATCCCAGTTCTGTGGCTCTTTAGCTATTATATATCTCAAAAAATAAGTTACGATGCCCAGCAGTGGCAGGGTATTATGCAGTGCCTGGGGTGCTTTTATTGATTGTGTTATAATTGAATTTTATAGATATAAGTTAAGTAACTGGGTTATGAAGGAAATTTTACAAGGAAACTATAGGAAAATGACCATTTAATGGTAATTTTCCTAAAGTTTCGATGTTAGGGTGATACATGTAGTAGGGTGATAATGATAGGCTATGTGCTGTAGAACCTCATTTACATTTGAAAAGATTTCTACCTCTAGAGGCAATCAAACTATAGGTTAATGTTAACTTTTGCTATAAACCTCAGTCCCTTTGTAGCACTACTTACCATACAGGTTTACATAAACTATAGGAAAATGCCCATTTATAGTCATTCTCCTAAAAGTCCTATGTAAAATGCTGATACATGAATTTTATTAGCCAAGACATGAATGTTTTTTATCTAAATTATGTTGCGTAGTGTTATGAAGTCACTGTAAAGGTCAAGTATATAGACAGGTTATCTGTGCCCATACCCATAGATGCTGCTACAAATAAAGGTACAGTGCATTCCTTTTATGATATTATGTCTGGATTCGGAGAAATATGTTGTAAAGGTTCAGTTTTCCTAAACGAAAAAAACAACAACTGTAGAAATGGTCATTTTCCAAAAGTTCCGAAATGTAAGAGCCAAGATGTGGCTGTGTTATATAGAAAATCTGGGTTCTAATGATTTTAAGCTGTAAAAGCCTTTTCAGAAAGAACAAATTCATTTCAAAGTCAGTAGAGGTTCAGGTTCAGCTGTACATTTTGGACATAGATTTTGCATTTTAAACTTGGTTTGAAAAAAGAACATGGTAAAACTGACAGTGGAGACTGCTTAGACTCGGTGTCTTTTTGATAGCTGATAATGCTTGTTTATCTGATTCTTGAAAAAATAACTCCAGCAAAATAAAAGAGTTTAAGTTCTAATTGATATATATCTTTCAGAGGCAGTAGCGGCTTATGAAGCTAAAAAATTAGCCTTAGAAAGTGAAGGAAAGAAAATGTGAGTATAATATTAAGATTCAGCGTCCAGTTCTTCATCGCTATTTTGTGCTGAAAAAAATGTGAGGAGCTCTTGTAGCACAATATCTCCTTCCATTTTAATGCCCTGGAAGGGACTTTGGGTGGCATATTAAAATCGCACCGTCCGTCCGTCAGTCCATCTGTGCATGTGTCCATTACTTAAAAACTACTGGTAGAGAATGATAAAAAGCTGTCTCACATGCAAGATTTGGGATTCCTTGCCCAAGCTCAAGGTCACAATCAGGGGTGTAATATAAATGTCAGTTTAAGAGGGCATTTGTTACATACTGTAACATTTCTTCTTTTTTTTTTGGTGGCAAAAAAATGTTAGTCCACTTGATTTTGTGTGTACTAGAAGAGCTAAGATATCAATGACTTACTTCGGTTAAGCATATGATGCTTTAAAAAGTCATGTTGAGGTTAATACAGAGAGAAGGTTATGATAATGTGAATATTTCTTCTTATTTCTTCATAAACAGGTACATTTTTAGACCTCTTTCACATAGGGGGCCATAACATATGGTTCTATGAAAAAAGAACAAAACTTATAGAATTGTAAGATAGCACTCAACCATTATCTGTAACTCAAATTTAAAAATCTTCAGCAATACTTACAAAAGCTGTGTTCAGCCTGCATTGACACGCAGCCTGACCTAGGTTTATACTGATGGCTTCTTTACTTCAGAGATCCAACAGAACTAGTCCGTCCAAGAATATCCATGTCATCATGCCTAGAGGCTTTTATGGCAACAGAATGTATTGAAGATTTTTACAGCACCGCCGTGAATGCAACAACCGTTGCAAACAAGTGAGTTAATGTTACTGTATGCAGTTCGTTAAGCACTGGTGGTGGACTTCTTCACTTTGCAAATCCGATTCCATTGTGCACAACCTTTCATTATCATCTTACAATTGTCTCAATATGATGGAAGTACTGTTGAAAGGCAAGTAAACTGATTTTCATCCGTCTTTCCATCAGATAACTAAGATACAAAAATCTTCTGAGTGCCGATTTTCATAAATTTGAATGATGATGAAATGGTACACTTTCAAGAAAAGCAACTCTGTTATGTTGATTTTAGCCATACATCACATTAGATGTCAACTCTTAAAGGAGGGAATTTTCTCCAAAAGGAGCAAATTCTTTCCTTTAAGAGTGGATCCCATTTTCGGGGGACATTGTTGTCTAGGGAAGCTACAGGGGCTGCATTCATAAAACGACTTAAGTGGTTGCTATGCTGTTGCTAAGGCTAAATTTCTTTGAAGGAGATTTCCTACAACTATGAAATTTGGTCTCAAGGAACAGTCTTTGTAAGACTGTTCCTCCAAACCAAATTTCATAGTTGTAGGGAATCTCCTTTATAGATATTTAGCCTTAGCAACCGCATAGCAACCACTTAAGTGACTTTATGAATACGGCCCCAGGAAGGCACAAATGTTCTTCCACTCTGTAAAAAGAAGAAAAAAAGTGGAAAAAAACATGAAGGTATACCAACACACGTTAAATGGAATTGAGCAAAGTGTTGAATATGCAAATCTCATAATAATTCTTTATATTGATAACCATTTTCAACACAGAAATAAATGACTTGAAAATCTGAAATTTCTGTTGAAAGAATTTCAGTTTGTAATGTCATGGAAAAATTGGAGCATGGCATACACTGTTGCAAAGATGGATGGTGTTAAAGCTCCATAACCATAGTAACTTGGAGTTCATATTGGTGTCAAAGTGATGTCACTGAATTATAAGTGAGATACATATTGAAATTCATACAATGGAAATTGTGATTTTCTGAAACCTATATTTCATTCTCAAATGAGTTACAGTAATTTTCTGTTTTTCATTTTAAGATCGCCTGTACAAAAGTACAGAGAGCTACTGTTGTCACTTGGACGTCGGCATTGGCGTGGGCGTCACACTTAAAATTTTTATGTTAAAGTTTTTTATGTGATGGGCAAGGCACTGCAGGTGAGCTATCCTTTATGGGGACAGGTCTTGTTATTTTTTTTTTATTTTTTTTTATGTAACTATGCAAGCCAGAAAACATCCTTTTGCAAACTTCAGCTAACGGTGAAGAATTTTTTTGGAGTGATTTGAAGGCATTTACAGGTAGATAAACTCCACAAAAATGATATTCCTTCTTTACAATATCAATCATATATTGCCTGCTTTTTCAGAACAACACGTTTTCTGACATTCCCTGACTATCTCATGGTCCAAGTAAAGAAGTTTACTCTTGGAGAGGACTGGGTACCAAAGAAACTAGGTTTGTCATCTTTTATTGTACCGGTACATATGAGACGCAACACGAGAAAACCAACAATATGGTTGTGCGGCCAGCGCAGACTCAGATCAGCCTGGGCATCTGTCCAGTCTGATCAGAGTCTTTGCTGTCCGCATGGAGGTAGCCTAGGCCCTTAGCTACCATTTAAGCGCTTAGTGAAGAGTCTGATCACACTGGGTGGATGCCTTGGCTTATCTGAGTCTATGGTCGGCGCACAACCACTTTGTTATACGCCCTTTTGAAAAAACGGTCGTATTATGTCATGGCGCTGTCCGTCCGTCCGTCCGTAAACATTCTTGTGCACGCCATAACTCATTAACCGTTTGGGATGTATTCATGATATTTGGTAGGAATATGTATGAGGTTGGGGAACGTGTCGCGTACAAAAATGGTTGCTCCCCCTTCCTTAGTTTCCAAGTTATGTCCCTTTGATTAATTTTTTACCTGCAAGTCTTGTGCGCGCCATAACTAGATAACTGTTTGGGATATCGTAATGAAACTTCATAGCAATGTGTATGAAGTCCCAACGATGTGTCGCGTACAAGATTGGTTGCTCTCCCTTTCTTCGTTTTAGAGTTACATCCCTTTCATTATTTTTGTGTATACTTACATTGTGCATTCCATAACTTGGTTACCGTTTGGAATATCATGATGAAACTTTATAACAATGTGCATGATCACAAGACAGTGTGTCACATATAAGAATGGTTGCTCCCCCTTTCTTAATTTTGGAGTAACCTCCCTTTGATTAGTATATTTTAGGCATTTCTCATTCACTCCATATCTCCTTTAACTTTTGAAATATTAGAATGAAACTTTGTAGGAATGTGTATAATGTGGTAATGTATCCTGAGCAAGAACCACAACTCTGGCTTACTTACTGAATTACCTGCCCTTGCATAAATATCATGTTTACTCTGTAACATTTCAACTGTTTAAAATATTGTTTTGATGTCAAGGGAATGTAATGGAACCAAGAATGTTGTATCTAGTATATTTAGTTTATCTCCCTTGACTTGGTATACTAACAGTATATTTAAATAATGTTGAATTCATTCATTATAGAGTAGTTGCCTCTGTTTGTCTGTCTGTCTATCCTTTTGTAAACAGTCTTGTTCATTCTGTAACTCCTTTAGGACATTTAAACGGGCGTATTATGCGCCGCTTGCGAAGCCCTTGTTGGTTTTCTTGTGTCACGGCTCAATTATACCTACAATATTATTTGATTTTCGTTAGAACTGCTTTAGCAAGCAGGAGTGTCATGGGTAACAATTGCTGGTGGTGTTATCATTATTTTGTTGTCATCATTGTCAACAATATTACCCACTAAATTTAGTTCAGTCTCGAACAGTTACGACATAGACTTCTGCGGAATTCTTGTAATGATTTGGGTTTAAACTAGGCTGTTGATTGGAGAATTACAATTCAGAGTGGTATGTGTTGCTTCAGTAATAAGAAAGGATAACATTTGAGCCACAACACGACAAAAGCAACAAAATGGCATGTGCGCCCAGTCTAATCAGAGTCTTTGCTGTGCGCTTAAAGGGTAGCTAAGGGTCTAAGTTACATCAGAGTCTTCTATGCTGACAGCAAAGACTTTGATCAGACCAGGTGGATGCCTAGGTTCATCTGAGTCTTCACCAGGTGCACATACCACTTTGTTGGTTTTGTTTTGTGTTGGCTCAATTGTTCTAAACTAAGATAATTACTAAAATAATTACTATCATTGTTCTTAAAAAGTAGCAGTTTGTTTTATACAGTGCAGAACTATATTCCCCAATACTTAGAATTTTTACGGGGGTTTATCCATAAAAGTAGTCCATGTGCATTTAAGTAATTATAAATTGTGTTAAAATTGTCATGTCTGTTATGTTATAGATGTATCAATAGAAGTATCTCAGGAACTAGATATTACATGTCTAAGAGGTACAGGGCTACAGCCGGGGGAAGAAGAATTACCTGAACATAAAGCTAAATCAGGTAAACATATTGTTCACCCCACCCCTTGTCCTCCCTTCTTTTACCCCAATAGAAGTATCTCATGCCCAGATATCAGACCATCTAGGTGTGAGCTACAGCTGGGGGGAGAAAAAGTACCCAAACACAAGCCAAAATCAGGTTAACACTACTGCACCCTCCCAGCCCCCCTCCTTTCCACATCACCACTACCCCCCCTTTATCCTCAACACAGATACTTCCTCTTTGTGTTGTTTACAAGCTTCAAACAATAATACAGAGTAATAATAGGCAGCATAACTGTTTCATCAAACATCCACCCTCTGCATGCTATTAGTGTGTATTATCCATTCAGCTCTTAAAAATGAAAATAGAAAGATTTGCTAACAGTGAAGATGTAGTGAGTAGGCTCATAATCAGCCGCCTCATTTGAATCTACACTTTTCTAGGAATCCTCTATATGATATAAATTGGACTTCACTTTTTTTTTAATTTTGCAGACTTTTATTTTGTTTTCTGCTTTTTTGGCACTTTGAGGGTTAACAGTGAAAAACTCATACAACTCTGGACTAAGTGCTTTACCATCCACCTCCCCATATCACCAGCAAATTCATCGATTCACAACTGAGGTTTTCATAATTATAGAAACCTGGTCAAACATATTTTAATTTCATATGATCAGGTATCAAACACAAATTCTTTCTTTATGACTTAATTGTAGGTGGGACCTAAAAGACAAGATCATTCAAATAGAGAGCTCAGTGGGTTAAGCACGGGCCTGCTGATCTAGCGGTTGCGGGTTTGAGACACACATGAGGTGGAAATCTTAAAAAACGTAAATGGGGTTCCATTGCACACAGCCTTTCATTATCACCCTCCCATCATCCGGAAATACTGTTTAGAAGGACGTAAAATCACAATTCTAATGCACTTAGGTATGTAACACGGCGTCTGATTGGATAACGTCAAAAATTTGCGACAGTATATTCTACGATATACTGTCGCAAACCCGACGTCATTAAGTAACGTCGCTTCTCATTGGCTGACGTTTGGTTTTACGCTGCTTAAAGCGCTTGCAGTGGGTACAAAGAAGGACACTTTGAAAGGTGAAAATGTAAAAAAGTGCATTAGATGGGGATAAATATACTCAAAATTGTCATTTGGGGAGGTAAATCATCGGTTTTATGGTCGCAAATTTCGTTTTACGGCTCCGCTGGCGCGTCACCGTAAAACGAAATTTCCGACCATAAAACCGACGATTTACCTCCCCAACTGACAATTTTGAGTATAGTTATCCCCTAAGTCATCCATGCATTTATCATTCACTTACTGAGTGTTGGCCCCAAATTGAAAAAGGGAAGCAATATGAAAGCAGTAGAGTTGTTACCCCTGAACTCGTTCACTTTAAATCATCTAAAAAAGGTTCATTAAAATGGAATTATATAACTTGAGAATATTTGTTGGAGAAAATCCGAAGTTTCTGTTGATAGAATTTCAGTTTGAAATGTCATTGAAAAATTGGCAAAGCTTGGCATACACTGTTTTCTATTTTCCTTTACCAATGGCATCTTAGATCTGTAATCATAAGAACTAAAGTTTATATTGATGTCAAAGCTATGTCATCAAGAGGTCTTTCTGCCAAGGTATCAAGCACAACAGTTGCTTATTCTATAGTTACTATGATAACAGATCTATGGCATTATATGCCATGCTTCTCTCAAATTATAAGTGAGATGCTACCTGAATTTTATACAGTGGAAAAGTGTGATTTTCTCAAACCTATAATTCATTCTCAAATAACTAAATTTCATGTTTATTTTGTTTCAGAATTCCATCTAGATGAAGGTATAGTTGGCCAGTTGGTGGAGATGGGGTTTCCACTAGAAGGTTGTAAGAAAGCTGTGTTCCACACCAAAAATGCTGGGGCAGAAGCTGCAATGAACTGGGTCATGGAACATATGGAAGATCCTGGTGAGTAGGTTTTGTCTTCCCTTTTCTGCCTTCTCGGTTATCATACTGGGTATGCGGCAGTCCAAAACACACGTGTAATCGACAAACGTGGATCAAAAACCATTAGAAACAGTGTTTTGGATTGCAAATTGGCAATTGCAATCGAAAATGCTGTTTCTAATGCTTTTTGATCCACGTTAATCAATTGTTTAGAGCGTTTTTGACTGCCGCCTACCTGGTGTGGTTATTGTGTCCTACGTATTTCTTTTCCGATGTCATCAGCAGCAGCATTGGTAGTGACAACTTTTGTTGAGTTTTCAGGATTAGCTTTTGTTAAAGTGAACTGACAGGTGAGACACCACATTCGAGGAATTCTTGTTCTGATTGACCTGTGTTTGTGATAAAAGAGCGAGATCAAACAGGAGAGACAGGGTGTTCTTTCTCAGACTAAATATGCTGTTGTTTAAGTATCCTGGTAACGGATTTAATGTTATTAAACAGTGAGATTTATGACAGAGAAATTGAGGAAGGTACATACATTTAATTTAACCTTGTAGGACCAGAGATCAATTATTAAATTTTCTTTCCCATATTGAGATTTTTGTCACTCCGGTCCTATATTTTACCATCCAAGATATGAATTTGTGACATTGGTTTCCATTTTTGTCTCACCTGCAATAAAGTATTACTTTTCTGGAGGTGTCCATAGCAGTGGCGTAAACTTTTGTCGTGTTTTCTGGGTTAGTATTGTTTTGTTACAATGCGCTGAAAAGCAAGACACCACCTTCTGCAGAACTTTTGTGCTTATAAACAAATTACAAGTACAGGCAGCTCTCAATATCTTGAAGTTGAAGTTCATTTCAAACTACTGATATCTCAAAGTAAATTTTCTGGTCTCAGAAAATTTACTTTGAGATATCAGTAGTTTGAGATATCAGGAGGTGAAATGTAAAGAAAAAATTGGAAATGTGTCCAAACTATATTTCTTGATGTTAGAGTATACTTTGATATATCAGTGTTTGGAGATAACAACAGTCAACTGTGTCTGTTAACCAGTGCTGCTCATTAGAGAAAGCGCTGTATCAGTTTGTATCATTGACGTAAAAAACATACAATTGTTACAGATTTTGCTGACCCATTTGTGCCGCCAGGGGCTAAGAAATCCTCATTATCAACATTTATTCCTAATGAAGAGGCACTCATGATGATCATGTCAATGGGATTTACAAAGGAACAGGCTACAAAGGCTTTGAAAGCTACAGTAAGAGATAATTCTTAGCTTCACCTATTTCTATTTTATGCCCCTGGTAAGAAGGGGTAACAGGGATAATTATTCATATTCTTTCATAAAACATAACCTCATCTTAGAGCTCAGGGTCCAGTTATTGAAAGCATTCTAAGCTTAACAAAGTCATTAGTCATTTTTGCTGAAAAAATGAGAGGAGTTTTTGCACTGCAAAAGATAGCTTTTGTTTATAAATATGTTAACAATCTGAAGTTTTATGCAGTGCAAGCCACACTCGCATTGCAACTATATGATGGGGATGCATCAATTCAGGCTAGCTATGCTGTCAGACGACACCTCTTGTTACAGTAACCAGTTATTTGCTTAACTTTGGCCAGTCAGTGAAAATCGTATGTTGGGCAATAAAAAGTGCTTTATCTGATTTTGGCTACCTGAGGAAAATGTAATTTCATTTAAGTTTTATGACTCTTTTAGCCATTAAAACACAAGTTAGTGAATTCTTCTACAAAATCCTCTAAGTTTTGAAACCCTTTGACTCTCATCTGGTCAAGGATTGAAAAAACAAGAAAAAGATATTTCAGTTTTGTGAAAAACTTGGCTTGTTTCTTTCAGGACAATAATTTGGAGAGAGCGGCAGACTGGGTGTTTAGTCATGCAGCAGAACTTGATGCGCCCATGGAAACAGATGAGGCCACACCCAGTGGTGGTACACAGTACCGAGATGGTGGGGGAAGTAAGTAAAGGATTAGGGTATTTATTCAGTTATAAGACAGGGTTTTTCACATCCAAAACAATCCAAAAGATCTAGATCTCTTGGATTGTTTGGGAAGCGTAAAACCCATTTTTTAGCTGAACCACACAAGACGTATATACATATTAGCAGTGTATACTCCCTTCTTATAACTACAAATATGGTAGTACAAAGCTTAAATTTGTTAAGGGCTTTTTCAGGAAAAATTACATCCTGGGGCAGGACCAGAAACTAATTAAAGCTTTGGTGGCGGTGGGGGTGGGGAGGGGTGTTAGACAGATAGAAATGCTGTAATTTCTTATTGTAAATGTAATTAAAGTTTCCTTGGTGGTAACCCCTCACAAAAAGTTCTTATGCTGCTCAGGGAGGTACTTTTATATGGAATAACCTTAATACCTATTTGAGATTGGTTTAATGCAATATTCTGTCACTAAAAACGTTATTATACATTTAGCTAAGTTCAAATGGATAGACAAGTGTGTAATATGTTGATACACTCTATTACATGTAGTCTTGCTGTTACAAATTATTAATCAACTTATCCCATACATGTAGTTGTAAGGGTTCATAGAGGATTGTACGCGAGTGTTCATTTCATTTGAAATCTATGAAACCAGTATGAAAACACTCAGTAACATAATATAACTTTGCATAATGATAAAGTCTGAAGTCTGATGGAATTGAAAAAAATAAGTGTAAATTTGTTTTTCTTTCAGAATATAAACTGGTAGCTTTCATCAGCCATATGGGAACCTCCACAATGGTCGGCCACTATGTTTGTCATATTCTCAAAGACAATAGATGGGTGATATTTAATGATGAAAAAGTCGCATTATCAGAACACCCACCCATGGACTTAGCTTATCTCTATCTTTATAAAAGATTGTGAACTTAAACTTAAGAAATGCAGTTAAATGAAGACTTACAGCCAGTGCTAAAAGTGAGGGGTAAAAGATGATTTCGCGATAATTTTCAGTATTTTTCCATACTAAAATATTTGTGGGTTTTTGTTAGAATCACCCTATCAAGGTGTTTCTGGCATGAACAACATGTTTTCATGAAAATTTTAATAAAATTTCTTAAATTTATCGTTCTGTGTTTATATGAAGAATCGAAAAGAAAAAAATCAGTTTTCTTTTCCCAAATCTTTGCATGGCTAACATTTGGTGCATTTTCTGTCACAGTTCAGTATATTCTGTCAAAGTTCAAATTTCAAGATCTGAAGCATCTCAAGAGGCAAAATTACCACTTGTGAGTGGAACAGCAGAAATGCCACATATTGTGCTGGTTTGAATGCAGTGGTCTGGAAACTTGTAAAGAGAAAACTCTGCAACAGCTATTTTAGGAGTATCTTGGACAATCCTGTTTTCGTTCCTTGATATGTCCGTTACCAAATCAGCCGCAACACCACAAAACCAACTAAGTGGCATGTGCATCCAGTGACATCTCGGATCAGCATTTGCCCAGTCTGGTCAGAGACTTCACTTTGGGTGTGGAAGTAGCATAGACCCTTAGCTACCTTTTAAGTATACAGGGAAGACTTCACTGGTTGCACATGGCACATTGTTGGTTTTGTCGTGTTGCCGCTCAAATATATGCTTACAGTGTTTACAACTGATGCATGCTCAGATCAGTCTGTTTCTCTGGTATGGTCTGATCAGAACATTTGTAGTGTGCTTGGACTGTATATATACCTTTTTAGCTCGCCTGAACGAAAGTTCAGGAAGAGCTATTGTTGTCACCCTGGCGTCCGCGTCCGCGTCGGCGTCCGGATTGGATGTTTTGGTTAAAGTTTTTTAAAGCCCTATATCTCCTTAACCAATGGATGGATTCTTTTGATACTTGCACTGTAGTTAGATATTGGTCCAAAGTTTAACAGGATACCACCCCAACCCCAATCAGTGACCTTGATGTCAAGGTCATGGCCTTAGAAAATTAGGAGTTTTTTGACTGGATGTTTTGGTTAAAGTTTTTTAAAGCCCAACATCTCCTTAACCCATGGATGGATTCCTTTGATACTTGCACTGTAGTTAGATATTGGTCCAAAGTTTTCCAAGGTACTACCCCCACCCCTCTCAGTGACCTTGATGTCAAGGTCATGGACTTATAAAATTGTCTATTTATTGATTGGATGTTATGGTTAAAGTTTTTTAAAGACACATATCTCCTGAACCCATGGATGAATTCTTTTTATATTTGCACTGTAGTTAGATATTAGTCCAAAGTTTTACAGAGTACTACCCCAACCCCGCTCAGTGACCTTGATGTCAAGGTCAGGGACCTAGGAAATTTTTGTCTTTATTAATGTTTTCTAATTGCATACTCATTCATAAGGCTTTACAGAGATTTAGTTTATACTTGAACTGATGTTAGACACTTTTTTGAGTTTTTACAAAACACTGTATACTTACCCCACTGGGTGACCTTGAAGTCAAGGTCATCAACTTTGAATTTTGTCTTAAAGATTTTGGTTAAAGTTTTGTATTTATGAAGACATAATTTCACAGTGCCACGATGGACTCAGTTGATACTAATACTTGGACTGATGTTAAATAGTTCAGGGCTTTGGTATATCATAGCCCCCCCCATTGGACTTTGAAATTTCATGTATTTTTTTAATTTAATACTTATTTCTGAGATAGGTTTTGTTTATAAATGTGTTGTCATTATGGACATGCTCGCTTGAAGTTTTATGCATAACAGTCCACACCACCATAGCGGCTGTGTGATAGGCAAGCACCAATTCAGGCGAGCTATGCTGTCAGGCGACAGCTCTTGTTGGGTTTAAAGTTAAGTACACTTTTAGGGGAAACAAATTGACAATTTCATTTTTGCCTGCCTTCTGAATGGGGGGAAGGATTTGCTCCCATAGGAGTGAATTTTTTCTTGTAAGAGTGGCCCTGTTTTGGATGGTCTGTATTATCAAGAGAAGCAGTCACAAAAATTGTCTCCCTTTGATGGCAGAAATACACCTTAAAAAGTGAATTACAGTCTCACCAGAATCTTCCCTGCTGGCACCAAGTCTGACACATGTGCCACTACAGTACAAACCAACAAAGTGGCATGTGCGCCCAGGGAAGACTCAGCCTGGACATCCACCCAAGACTGACTTGAGTGTTTGCTGTGTGCTTAACTGGTAGCTAAGGGTTTAAGCTCCATGCGGACAGCAAAGACTCTGATCAGACTGGGTGGATGCCCAGGCTGATCGGAGTCTTCACTGGGCGCACATGCCACTTTGTTGGTCTTGACATGTCGCAGCTCATATAGCTATAAGCCTGAACTGGTATCTACACAGATGTGCAAAGTGATTAAACCCTTGGCGCAAAGTACTGTTTCTAGATCTGATGTCAGATCAACTAATTGTTTATTGTTGAATTGTATATGATAGCTAGTTTCACTTCGTTTTTGCAGGTTATAGTTCTTTTATATGTGCTTACATTTTTTGGCAGACACAAATTGGTGCATGAAATGTGGTTGATTCTTTTAAAGTATGAACAAATTAAAGAGAAAAGAAAGATGATTGACTTGTGATTTTGGTTTGTGCAGAGCCATAATTTTTTTTCTCACCACTGGTTTTGTTTTGGCCCTTTGGTCCGTCTTACTATACACTGCACCAAAAGGGAAAATAGCAGAATTTGCAAACAGCGTAGATGCAGATGAGATGGCTCATAATGAGCAGCTTCATTTGATCTATGTTTGCCCTCTAGTCTTTGAATAGCTTATAGTTTGTTTTTTTTGGAATTTTTCATATGTAAATTCTATTGTCTGTTGTTGTTTTTTGGCACTTTAAAGGTTAACGGTTGGGACAGCATAATAAATTACTTTAGTTCCAGAAATGTTGGAAAGATGACTTTACCCTCAGTTAATGTCACAAAAACATTGACAAATAGTGCATGGATCAGACCGCTCCTGAAGTGCAAGCCTGTTTTCATAGAGATGTGGTAGCGATTTGCTTTAAGGTGGGAGGATTCTGATTTAAGCCTTGGTTGGCCTTGTATCATTATCTATGAGAAACCAAGTGCAGACAGAATGACACATCAATGACACAATACCCTGCCACTATCATGTGTTTCTAAAAATGCCTGAAAAAGGATACTAGAATCTGAAAGTCAATTTCTGAGACTAATGTAAAACTATCTCAGGATAAAATAACAGAACACCATTTGATTCAGGTCATTTATTTGCAGTTTCATAAAACATACTCTAACATCCATGTTTTCAATACCATATTTATTTGGTAAATGGGGTTTTCTAGTCTTTAGAATAAACCTAAATAACTAAATATATCTAATATTTCATAAAACACCATTTTATAACCGAATAAATATGGTATTTCAGAATCAATGTATTCTTAGACCTCATTGTGTTAACACACGATTGACTATCATCTCTCATTCCAAGAGACCAGAAAATTTACTTCGGGATATCAGTGGTATAAAATAACATGAGCTGAATTATAGGAAATGTGTCCAAACTTTTCAGCATTTACTTTGACATAAGCTGGTACTTTGATATGTCAGTGTTTTAGATGACAGTCAACTGTATACTGTAAGTATTCAAATATAAGATGGAGTTTTCTCTTCCAAAACAATCTTAAAGATCTAGATCTGTCTTGTTAGACGGATCTTGATCATTTGAGATTGTTTTGGCAGAGAAAACCCCTGTTTTGTAGCTTCATTACACAAGACTTGTTTACATGTTTGCTGTAATTTTGGAAGAGTAAATTTACAATATGCCTACTGACAGCCACTACACTTGTTAACATCTAACATACTTCAAGAAAAAGCATTTCTTTACAAAAATATCTATGGATAAAATCAGTTTTACAATCAAACACAATATATTGCACAATAACTGAGCCCTTGGCCTTAGTTTCACTTCTCATATTAATATTTAAATAGAGATCTGGTTCCACACCTTGTAAATATGCAAATTCCATTCCCACCTGAAACTTGAAATTCAAGCTTCCTCAAATAGTCAGCAAACTCGATGTTATTTGACCATATGGATGGACGCTCGGCACCCGGCGCCCCTATACTGTGGCTATGGATTTGTTTCGCTGAGGTGCGGGGGCAATGTCGATATGAGAATTGAAATACTACTACTACTGTTATTCGACTTGGACGGACGCTCAGCCCTGTTACTGTAGCTATGGATTCGTTCCGCTGAGGTGCGGGGAGAACGTCGATAGGAGAATTGAAATACTACTGCTAATGTTATTCGACTCATATGTATGGAAAGCATATTTGTATTTGTCCATAATTTTTGTCTGAAGTAAATGAAGTGGAGCTCTCACAAAACTCCTGAAAGTGACCAAACCGATATAAATCGGTTTGGCCACTTTCAGGAATTTTGTGAAAACACCAGAGCCAAGTTGTTCAGAATTTATAATGCAAAAGCCTCTCACAATTTTTCAGCAAAAAATATTACCACAATTGATTTTGTGAGTGCTGCAAGACTAAACAAATCCTTGACTAACGACTTTGTTAGGCTAACGATGCTTTGAACAACCAGGCCCAGTTAACCTGTTTTATCTTTTACCATGCAGAAATACTTGTACTAATAAGTTGAAAACAGACTGTTATAATTTAGTTATCTATTTGCAGAAGCCTGAATTATTAATTTTCCAGGTGGTAAAGGAAAACTGCACATTTTACCAGGTGTGTGCAGCACAGCTTGACACAGTCAACACTTAACCATTACTCCCACAACACGTGCAAAAACTTGCATGCAGATAACTGTGTCCTACTTATGACTTTCAAATCTTATTGTATGCTGCATGCTAAAATAGCTTTTATGTATTTGGAAACACCTCAAATAGAGTTAACTCTGATTCAGGCCATCTTTAGGCCATCTTTACAAGAAAGACAATTATTACAGAGTTCTATTTGCTTCCCCCGTAGGAAGGTGGGTCCCTTTTCCAAGGAGGACTATTTTTAAAAGAGAATTGTCTCTCTTCAAAGAACACATTTTTGGCCGTCAATGTAGTTCCATATAAGAAGGAAAGAAATACTGCCATACATGTTTTTTGCCTTGAATGGGTATCCAGATATCTGAAATATAATCATTCACTTATCACAGTCGTACTGATTATATGTTTATTTCCAAACTTTCACTACTCCATTTTTAGAGGACGTCAGAACCAGACACTGTGAAGCCTGGCATATATTGACATCAGTGATGATGTCATTGTGGCCCTGTGGAGCTGATTCTGGTCCCCGACGTGGAACATCTTCTGTACTGGTCTGTTTCTTGGCGTAGGTTTCTTCTATTACCTCTGTTCCCTCTACCAGACGAGACCTGTCAAAAAGGCACAGAATGACTTTTATTCCAGTTATGCAAAATCAACTTGTTTACCTTATAAGCTGAAGAGGCCCATTTGGTGTCTAATCAGGGTCTGCTTTATTTGCATTGTCTAGACAGGTTAACAAAATGTTGAATTTTTAAATACCCACCTGATTAAAAGGATGTAAGGAAAGCTTATTTTAAATTGGTGGCTAATTCTGACGAAAGCAGAAGCTTTATCAGATCTTTTCAAACTTCTTTTTTTATGACAAAATAAAAAAATTCTAGGCAGAATAACTGAACAGTGTCCTGTTAAATTTATTGTGTCAGTGGGGAAGAGTACAGTTTCAAATTCTGATTCACTGACCTGTAACTAACAGCAGTCTGTTGTGTAGGATCTCCTGCAGCCCCAGCCATAATAAAGGAGTTGGAGGGGTAGTTGAGGTCCCAGAATCTCACCCTCATGTCAGAGCCACCTGTCAGTAGGAATGTGTTGCTGTCTGTCACACCGACGTGCATACCATATATGGCATGAGGACTCTCCTGAACAGAAACAAATAAGAGCAAGTGAGCAGGGGCTCACGTATACCCCGACCAGTGCCACCGCCTATTTAAAGCTTTAACACACAACTTCAATGCAAATGTCAAAAATGTAAAAGTGAGTGGCTGACAAGCTCCAGTCTTATTCATGAACATTGATCCCGACCTGACGGAGTGTGTGTAGCTGGTACATCCAGTAGAGTTCTCTGTATTTTCTAGTAACAGCTTTTTTGGTGTTCCGGATCTGTGGACAGGATTTCAATAATTTGAAACCCCATGTGTTCTGTAGAATGGTTGGGTAAGTTAAAATGTGTTGCTACCAGAGTATCCCGTTTATTGCGAAATGCCGAAATCTTTACGGGCTATTACTTTAGAAGAGGGTATCCGCAGAACACACTGCTACAGAGCCTCGAAAAAGCTCGAAAAGCAAATGGGGACAACCTGCTACGGCGGGGAAACAAGCCTGTTCAGCAAAACAGCCGAACCCATTTGTACTAACCCATGATCGTGACATATGTCATTTCAAGAAAGCAATAATACAATTATGATCATTGCTAACAATTACCCACCACGGCTTTACCCCGAACCACAAATGTTCGCTATGAGAATAGTCACCAAGTTAGAATGACAGAACACCAGCGTGACACCCGCAATAAATGGGATACTCTGGTAGCAACACATTTTAACTTACCCAACCATTCTACAGAACACATGGGGTTTCAAATTATTGAAATCCTGTCCACAGATCCGGAACACCAAAAAAGCTGTTA
Organism: Ctena decussata; assembly: GCA_963989385.1. NCBI lineage: Eukaryota > Metazoa > Mollusca > Bivalvia > Lucinida > Lucinidae > Ctena > Ctena decussata. The sequence goes on along the minus strand of OZ022510.1, from coordinate 79,259,763 downwards.
CTAGAAAATACAGAGAACTCTACTGGATGTACCAGCTACACACACTCCGTCAGGTCGGGATCAATGTTCATGAATAAGACTGGAGCTTGTCAGCCACTCACTTTTACATTAATGTCTCCTCCCATTCCAGTACTTATTCATGAACATGCAACCAAGCGGATAGCTCAAAGCATTTGCATGTAACGGCCAGGACTCCACACAACGATCCGCCATTTTTAATCTCCTAAAAACAGGAAATAAACACACTGAACCAAGCGTCACGCTCAACAGTAAGAAAATGGCGGATAGCAACGTCACCGGCCCCCGGGGGCCGGTTGACGTCGCCATACACGCCTACAATGGCGGATAGCAACGCCACCGGCCCCCGAGGGCCGGCGAGAGGCGCAAAACACGCCCACCGGCCCCCGAGGGCCGGTACAACAATGGCCGTCCACGCAGGCGCAATGGCGCCAAAAGGGCCGGTTCACCGGCCCCCCGATATGGTATACAAACAGCGCAAAAACACAGCTCGCCAGAATCGTGACAATCCTCTGAAGAAATCCATATTATTGGAAGAAACTAGTTAGGAAAATTGCGAAAGAAAGCCATGAACCAGCATGAGCAAGACCGAGGAGCGCCTGGCCCATGTCGTCAGTCACAATCCTCTAGCGTTCAATGCAAATGTCATACATGTACAAAATTCAAAGTCTGTGACCTTGACCTTAGGACAGCAGCAGCATCCATATAATGTAAACTAGTATGAAATAAACCTAGTCATGTATCATTTGTCTCCACTGGAGTATATTGGAACTATACGCCAAACTACAGCATTTGGCTTAGTCCTAGTAATTGACCCCTGGCCCTACCCATGAGCCTGACCCTGCAGCCTAGGTGGTCTATATTGAAAGCAATGATATAGAGATATCATGTACCAAATATGGATGAAATCTTCAATGCAGTTACATAAATATGAGCAATCAGAAAGGTTTAACACAAAACTTTGACATCATGAAAATGCCTAAGTCCTAATTATTGACCCCTGGCCCCACCCTGGGACCTGACCCAGGGGCTTAGCTACTTCACAACACAGGTAATGCTACAGAGATATCATGAACCAATTACAAAAAGAATCTGATGTGTTGTTACAGAGATATGAGCAACCGACAAAGGTTTAACGTAAAACTTAGATGTAAAGTTGACAAACGGACGGACCAACGAACGGACGGAATGACAAAAACTATATACCCCCTGACATACTTTTGTCGAGGGTATAATAATAAGATCCCCGCCATATCCTGGGCACAGCAAATTGCAGAGGTAGCCCAACCCTATCATTTTGCTGCCTTTAACCTTCCCCGGATTCAAATCAGGTACACAATTACTGCTGAGCTGACAGAGATTTTCAGTTGCTGGCCCATTGGCATACAAAACTAAGCCATTGACAAGTTTTTCAGCCATTGGCCCATTGACATTCAAATTGGTAATCTGTTCCAAAGCCAAGCATGTTAACCCCTCAACCACGGAACCTCTCTTTTCCAGCTCCTCATATTTACTGTGCTAAGGAAAAGAAATAGAGGAGTTTACATGAGTGCTCATGTATTATTTAATTTATTAAGTTGGGGAAAAAGATAAGATGCAAGGCTATGCTGAGCATATTATCGGTTTTCCCCAATGAGTTTAATAAATTCATCAATACAGGAGCACAAATGCAAGTTTCTATTTATCATATGACACTAAAATCAAATTTTATTTGAAATTTTGCACTAAAATGTCACAATTTTGCCATCAGAAAACACCATGTTTGACGTACGTCAACAAAAAACCTTACAACGTAATTTGCATATTCAATCCACTAGTGGATTATCATTTTTAATGCATGGCTTTATTACACTCTCAGATGCAATGTCATATGATAAAGTTACTTAAATACCTGAAGAAATTATGACAGGAAAAACTGTGTTCTGTCCATGTCAATTTAACACTTAGCATTTATGGTATTCTGGTAATTGCACAATTTTCATCAAGTAGTCATTGGAGCTATTTCACAGGCTTCAAAATACATATACATACTGAAATATCGTTGTAAGACATTTCATCCCCTTTCACAACCACCCTAAAAATCTAAATCCATCTAATAGGACTGACCTTTAGAACTGTTTTGGAAGGTGGGAGAAAAGAACCTCCTTTCTGGAGGTTCTACTGCATACAGTTTTGTGTGTGATGCATTTTCAGCCTTCAAAATTTACATGTGCAAAATTTAAAAAAAAGTTTCATCGAAGCTATTTCATATTGAGAATTCAAAGATTAGAGAGCAAACAGTGTAGATCCAAATAAGGTGGCTCATTGTGAGCCACCTCATCTGGATCACAAAGTTTGCAAATTCAACTACATGTATTTCCAGTTGTGGCATTTTAAGTGTTAACATTTTACCTGTGTTTTAGAGAAAGTGGGCACAGAGCTGGCCCACAATGCCCGTCTCCTGGCCCCTGTTTCTACATCCCACATGGAGACCTCATTGTTCCCTTGTGTTGCAGATATTATCCAAGACTGTTCTTGTGGGTGTGTTATTAGGGATCTCACTCGACTGCCTGTAAAAAGAGATAACTTAATTGTTTGTCTAAGGGCCAAACTCATCATGTGCCTTTAACACAGCCCCTGTTAATTTCCATCCTTTGTGAGTACACATCTTTTAGCAATCTGCTACTAGAACCTTTCCCACCTGAAAATATAGTTTGATGGTCTGAACAATTTATTTTTTCTGCATCTGAACAGTATCATTTTCTTCCCATAGCCTAATATCCTTCCCTAATTTGAAAAAGGTACCCATTTACTGCTGGGTTGACAGAGCGAGTTTTCCAGTGGTCAGATGGCAATGGTGAGCCGCGAACTTACGACTTTCCACCAACTTTCAGCACAATAACCAAGCCACTCTAACCACTCAGCCACCGCGCCTCTCTTTCATTTTCTTACTACCTAGTATATTCTTAGTCTTCCTTCCTGCTGTCACAACAATCTTAAAGTAATAGGCAACACTGTCAAGGTAAACAACTCTGTCTTTTCCTGTTTTACCTCCCTTCTCAATGAGAGTCAACTCTTAAAGAAAAGAGTTTGCACCCTTTTAAGAGAAGACCCCATTTTGGAAGGGCCATGTTGTCCAGGGATGCAAACAAGCAATCACAAAAGTTGTTCCCCTTTGTAAAAATGACAGAAAATCATTGAGGTGTACCTATATACTTTAAGACAAAAAAATGAATATAGGTATTCGTATACATTACCTGCAGGATGTAAAATGGAGGTTATTGGCAGCTGAAATCTCAGGTCCCAACACACATGAGTTCCACTGCTGGTTCCCACAGCCAGCCAACACTGGGAATGATGCACAGCAAAGGAGGTGATCAAACCTGAAAATGGAAATGTCATTTACAGTATTTTAGTCATTTAAGTTTTTTAGTGAAGGCTGTGCTTCTCTACACTCGAAACTGGTTATGTTTTCATGACAAAAGCTGAAAATGTAGGACTCTAGCATATGTGAGTTTCCATCAATCTGAAAAGCCAAGATAGATACTTGAGTACCCAAAAAGTATGTTTATGGAGAAATAAGAAAAATCCCCAACTTCTACTGCAGGTTGGTTGGTTGGTTGGTTGGTTGGTTGTTTGTTTTGGATTTAATGGTTCATTGAGACGGTATTTAACACTATATCAAGCATGTCCCAGAGAGAGGGAGAAAGACCCCATTTTGGAAGGACTTCTTTGTCCATAGAAGCAAACAGGAAGTCAAAAGTAATTTCCATTTGAAAAATGGTGGGAAAAACATGAAGGTTTACCCATACTGTATTGTCATCCTCATTTCTCGAATTCTTGCCTAGTGCCCCTGAATTATTCCCATTAACCAGTAGATTAACTATCACATACAACACATCTTTATGCAAGATCACTTCATACTGACACCAGGTCGTAAGTTTAACACTGACCCAATATTCAATGCCTACCTGTTTTAGGATCGTTCTTCAACCTCCATGCGAGATCAGGTGATCTGAGGTCACAGCCAATCAGATGTCCGTACACTGTAGCATATACTAGAACTGACTGAGAGCCTGAAAAATAGTTACAGAAACACTGAATAGAAGGATAGCTCGCCTGACAGGGCCTTGCCCATCACATAAAAAAACTATGTCGTAAAACTTTAAAGTGTGATGCCCACAACCACACCAATGCCAATGTCAGACTGACAACAACAGCTCCCTGTACTTTCGTACAGATGAGCTAAAAATGAACAGGTTCACAAACAACAGCTGACTAAAGACCACAACCTTTTAACCTGAACTACAGCAATTTGTAAAAGAAACAATATTAATAAGAGCAGTATAACAACAGAAAATTTTCATTTCCTTGACTGAGCTAGAGCCATTACTCTTGTATCTTTGGTGAAGTTACTTTTCAGAACATATTTACATTAAAAATCCATTTGTAAATGCAGCTTCTCGAGTGACACATTTTACTAAAAATAGAAACAATAACCTTGAACTTGTGTCAAGCACCTTGAAACAAATTCAGCTGAGGTATTCTGATCACTTGTGTGCAGTACCCTAATGTGCTTAGTATTGGGACATCTAAAACCATTAATTTTCCATTTGTTCCAAATGGAAAATTAATGGTTTTAGGTGTCCAAATATTTAAGCACATTAGGGTACATGATAGCCACTGTTTTCTCAAGCATTTCTGTCAGAGTACTGTAAACTTGAAACATTTTACAAATGCTTACTTTTGTGTCACCTGCGACTATCAAAAGCGAGACATAGGTATTGCTTTGCAGGTGCCTCTGTTTTGTGACAATGGGCAGACACTAGTGACGCCACATTCTGCTGAATTCTAGCTTGTAAATTAGACTTAATGCATTTGTTGTTGTTGATTTGTGGTTTAAAGACAGGACTTCTCTGCCGGGGGTGTCTGGTTCCCAGCACAAGCATATCTTACCTGTACAGGTAAAGGTGTGAAAGTTTATTCAACCAATCAGTGGACCAGAAATACCCTACATGATAATTTTATTGGCTGACTGGAGGTGTTGACACTATGGGATCAGGAGAAAGAATGACATTATGTTCTGTTCTGTTCTGTTCAATTCTCGTATCGACGTTACCCAAGTGGCTCAACGGTACGTAACCATAGTTGCACACACCTGGCGCCGGGTGTCCGTCCAAATGACACTATGGAAGTTAATCCTCCTTATATAGTACCACCCGTCTTTAATGTTCAGTAAACAATATTTCAGTCATGTCGAGAAGTTGCATCCTAATTTGTAGGACTTTTACCCAACATGAGATAAACAACACTAAGGTCCTGCTACAGCTACTAGAAGCTCTACCCCGGAGGCAGCAGACAGTCCATCTATTTCGCAGGCACCAATGAGCAGAGGCAAGAATTAATGAAAACATTTGCAAAATTCAGAAGCTGCAATTTTTGTAATGGTTATTTACCTTGATGAAGGCAATGACAGTTTCATTGTCAAAAAAATTCAAATTTGCAAAATTTTGTAAAGATAAAACTTCTGCGAATATTTCCTAATTTAGACAACTATGGATAACTATGCAAAAAGGCACCGGAAGGTCGTGAGTTCGCGGCTCACCCTCGCCATCCGTTGACTGGAAAACTCTCTCTGTCAACCCAGCAGTAAATGGGTACCTTTTTTGAATTAGGGAAGGATAAAGCAGAGAAAGTAGAGGGATGGGCTCCGCCTTTCATCAGCTGTGCCTAAGATACAGTGGGTCTCTAACCCCCACTGCCCCTACGGCTATTAGGCTATGGGAAACCTTTATGGATAAAATATTCTACCTGTATCAAAGTGTTTCATGTCTACAATATGTCCCTGTGTCTGTATGTTCACCGTCTGACTTTCACTTTCTTTATGTACTGCCTTCCCACTCTCTAAACTGAAAGTAAAGATAATATAACTTCTTGTGGCCCATGTATTTTGTGTGTTTACAACTTCGTGAGGCCCGTGTATTTTGTGTGTTTACAACTTTGTGAGGCCCGTGTATTGTGTGTGTTTACAGTTTACTTGTTTTTAAAAGTTCTTTAAAAAGCGGAGCTTGTCACACAATTTAAAGGCCAATTTAGGTAAAATTATATAGTGATGAGCAAGGCCTGGGGCCATATTCATAAAACGACTTACGTGGTTCCTATGCTGTTGCTAAGGCTAAATTTCTTTGAAGGAGATTCCCTACAACTATGAAATTTGCTCTGGAGGAACAGTCTTACAATGACTGTTCCTCCAGACCAAATTTCATAGCTGTAGGGAATCTCCTTTATAGATATTTAGCCTTAGCAACAGCATAGCAACGACTTAAGTGGCTATGGCCCCTGGTTGTTCAAAGCATTCTTAGCCTTAGTCTTCCAGTACACATATTATCAATTGTGCTAATATTTTTGCTGAAAAAAGTGAGCTATTGCTACTAACATTTTTTCAGTATAACATGTCAGTATTTTGCATCGCTTTATTATTACCCTCATAGCTCAGTAGGTTAAGCGCTGGCCTGCTGATCTAGCGGTCCTGAGTTCAAGGCCCCCCTCCCATCTCAGTAGGCTCCATCCCAACCCCCCTCCCCACTCCATTGCACACAGCCTTTCATTATCACTCACCCATCTTCATGTTAAGACTGAATACTGTTTAAAAGGACGCAAAATCACAAGTCATTCATCCATCCATCAACAGCTTAAAGGCAGTTACTTAGTCACAAATTCAAAAACTCATCAATTACCCAAATTCTAGGAGTTCTAGACAGTTTGCAACTTGGATACTACTTACTCATAAACAAATATACTGCCAGTGTCTGAAGCAGAAGCTAACTTGTAAGATCCTTCCAGGAATGTCATATGTTTAATTTTACCTCCTGAAAAAATAAAACTGACATGCTTTATTTCATTTTCCACATTCCAACAGAACAAAGGTTCATGGCATACATGTACTTCTCTTTGGGAATACAAAAAGTAACAGTAGAAATATCAAATAGCAGAATATAATAATAAAGACAGAAATATTTGTGTGTACACTTAAAATTGCTAAAACAGTTAAATCACATGTTCTCTCAAGTTCAACAGCAGTTGTTAATGTGAACAAGAAGTATATTACTGTTTGTAAATATAGAATAAACTACATGTACATGTATGTTTGCTCCTAGAAAGGGTCATTTTATCTATAACTTTTTGTTTTCATAATAATTAAGTTTATCATATGATGTTGCATCTGAGAGTGTAATAAAGCCATGCATGAAAACGATAATCAACCAGTGGATTAAATATGCAAATTATGTCTTAAAGTTATGCATTGACGTCCATAAAACGTCGCATTTTCTAATGGCAAAATCGTGATGTTTTAGTGCAAAATTTACCTATAAAATGCGATTTCAGTGTCATATGATAAATACAATCTTGCGTTCGTGCTCCTATATTATTTTATTTATTAAACTTGTTGGGAAAAACCGACAAGATGCGAGCCTCGCATCTTATCTTTTTCCCCAACTCGTTTAATAACTTCAATAATAAGATCATGTAAGATCCTCTATATATCTTGCACTTGTTGAAATATGACAGAGTACCTTGTTTGTTGAGAGTCTGTTTTGACCTATTTGCAACATTTTTCCCCTCCAACTTGCCACACTCCCATATCTTGACTTGACCATCATCAGAACATGTAGCAAAATAACTGTGGTCATAACAAACATCAAGTCTGAAAAGAAAACATTATACTCAGTGACCACAGAAATAGTTCATCAACTGTAATAGCAAATAGAATATGTGAAGTCTGCAAATTTTAATGCATCTTACAGCACTTCTAGATATAACAGTAAGGTGGACGTGATAAGCACTTCATTTTACCCCACAGTAACCATAAAATTAGGTATTTGATTTTTCATAAATGCTTTGCTGAAACCCATGTGGGCAGGAAAGTATAATTATGTAATCCCTCAAGAATGTTAACCAACCAAATACAAAGCACCTAAAGAGTAAATACTCAACTGTTTCTTACAGCCCATTAAAGCTTTGAGAAAGCATTAGGTTTCCGACCACAGTGTAGCTAAATACAACTGTGTAAACCAAACTCAATAACCCCTGCCACCATATCTGTTCAAATTCAAGGCTACCAGTACCTCAGACTGGCAAAAGAGCTGATATTCCTTCAAGATATAGTTCCATCATCAAAACCTCATTTTGTAATTACAGTACCTATTCACTGGTCCCTTATGTTCATGCAGGTGTGCCACAAGAAGTCCTTTAGGTTTCCAGTTGGTGGGTGGGGGTCTGCTATCCCAGGATATTCCTTCCAGTATGTCTCTTGTAGTGATATCGGCACTGTATTGGTCACGGCGTCTGTGTACCAAGGTACGTAGGTCCAGCCGGCACTGGGAATAACGTGCTGAAAAATTTGCCAATTCGTAAGGGGTTCAGAATAATCTAGTCTGTCTAAATCACATATGCAATTAGTAGCTGTTCAGTCTAAATTTAAATGAGTCTGATTTTTTTCCTCTTTTGAACTGAACTGTTAACTTGTTAACCTTTGAGGAAAAGACAACAGCTATAAACTATTATATTTTATTTCAAACCACTGATTCAGGCATACAGATCAGAAGAAATGCAAAATAAGTCACAAGATAATGATGACAACCTGAAACAGCGCGGTACAACAACTCCTCTCCTGCCGGTGACTGTATTTACTGAAACATACCGAAATACCGAAACGAACTGGAAATACCGAAACGAACAAATGAATATATAGGGAAAAATGGCATTTCGGTAATTGATTGTTTATACAGGTACAGAATAGGTGCTGATGATTGTTTGTACAGGTATAGAAAAGGTATTGAAGATGTTTTCACAAGTATAATATACAGGTTGATGTGATTAAAGGGGTAGATTAAAGTGGTTCTTTGTGTTTAAAAAGAGATAGATTTTAGTACATAGCGGTCTGCAATTATTGTATACTTTATGCAATGAGGAATATGCAATAATGCATATATTATGATCATATATATGTATATATGAGCATTAGGAGATAATTATTATACAGTCCCTTTAATCTCTTTAATCTTTTTAACCATTGTATTGCACTTGTGAAAACCTTCTTTAACACCTATTCTATACCTGTATAAACAATCAATTACCGAAATTCCATTTCCCTATATATTTAATTGTTTGTTTCTGTATTTCCAGTTCGTTACGGTATTTCGGTACGTTTCGGTAAATACAGCTACCCCTCTACTGCTGATTTTATGGATTACATTTTGCTGGTCTCATTTTACTCCAGATTTCATTTACCTAGACATCGTAACAAGACCTACTTTGACAACAAACCAGCAAAATTATGATATCATTAGGTATTGTTAGCTTTATTTATGGATTTATGTGGCTCCTTGTTTCTTCTGCCTTCTAGTAATGATCAAGACCTACTTATCCTGAGAACGAATTCTGAGACACAGATGCAATATCCTGTGTTGTCTAACAGTCCAGCACTTTTATTTATGGATTACATCTACATGTACTTTGGTTTCCTTGTCTGTCTTCAAGCACTGATCCAGACTTTATTGATCATGAGGATGAAATCAGGGACACAGTCAAAGTACCCTATGTTGTTAACCAGTCTGTTTTATTTATTGATTACACCTACCTTGTTTTCCTTGTCTGTCTCCCAGTACTGACCCAGATTTCATTGATCCTGAGGATGAAATCTGAGACACAGTCACCAAACTGCCTGTTGAGGAGGATACAGAACCAGTCTGAGCAGATGGCTGTCTTATGAGCTCAGCTTTTGTTGGTGGTTTCGTTTTTGGTGAAGAACTCGGTGAAACTTCTGAGGTATTGGAACCAAACATAGACTTCCATTCTGCATTCTAACAATTCAAAAGAAACAGCAGATTTAAGGTGAGTACAGAGCTCCAAGTAAGGATAAGTTTTGAAGACAATTCAAATTTTTTTATCCACATATTTCTCCCTACAGTGCCCTGATTCCACATAAGAATGTCTTCAATATCTTTGCAGATGCAGTTCGTATTTCATAAGAAGCACTATAAAATACCCTTATGCAAAATATAATATGGACGCTGCATTTCACAGCTGGCAATTGAAGACATTATCAAGATTTAGGACCTCTGGCAGTTATGAAAGCAGGAGAATCCAGGGCCCAGTTGTCCAAAGCATCTTTACACTAACGAGCTCACTAAGAGGTCAACTTTTTAAGCGTTTTATGTCTTTATAGCCAAATACAATGGTATTTTTTGTTGAAAAAATTTGAAAAGCTTCTCTGATTTTTTTCAATATAAAAATATTGACATATTTGTGATATTATCTGTAAAATATTAATGAAATATTAACTAACGAGGTCGTTAGTTTTGAACAACTGGCCCCAAGCATCTTTTATCAGTGCCAGTGGTGGACATATTGTTATGGTGCACATTAAAATTTTAAGGTAAGGAGTTTTAATTGAATATACCTTTCTACTCAATTTGAAGCAAAATAATCTACTTTGATCTGTGATCAGATGAAGTGACTTCAATTATCAAAGTTTCTGATATGCAGACTTCTGTTGTGGTTCCTTGATGTTATATTGTGCTGTGTCTGCTTGTCTATTGTCTCTGGCATTTGGACACCCATATTGCTGCCCAATCTGCCTTCAGTTTTGTTTAATTAAAATTAAAAATAAGTAAAAATAGATGTTGATGTTGTTATTGGGTAGCTGAATGACCATCTGTTTGGGAAAGAGCTGCTCATTTGGTTTGCTGTGCGTGTCTTTCTTAAACTTGTGTCACTTTCTGTGTGTATGTGCTTCTTTCCCTATTGGTTTTGAGAGCCAAATGTGGGATTTGATTGTATTAATTCCTGATCATTGCCCATCTTTTTACTTACCATGCTGGGGGTCTGTGGCTCTGGTGTCTGTTTCTTTTTCCTACGACTAATAAAACATAAAAATTATCACATAACTTTGATGGAGAAAACATCTGATTATGTAACTTACAAATTAAGAGACAAGTTTAGCATCAAACCAAATTTTTTATAAGTTTGTACATTATTATTTGACATATTGGCTCACAGGCTCATTTATGTCGTCAGCCATAGAACAAAAGAATAGTAAATGTGAAAAGAGGGAACAGTATAAACTATGATCAGCCTGAACATTCCCAGCAGGCACACAAGGTTGAATCAACCTTGATTCAACATCATGACATTGAATCAAGGTTGAATCAAGGTTGATTCAACCTTGTGTGTCCAGTGGATTAATGCATCTGTGGCTACATACTGTGTTAATTCAAAAATGTGCTTTTTTATGTCTAAAATAAGTGAATGATGATTAACCAATATTGTATAATCAAGGCAAAATGTACAAGTGTATTCTGGGTTTACTATGTCTGAAGATTTTTTGCCTGGCTTTATGTAAAACATGGCCATGTGTTTTAAAACAGCTACAAATGGCAGTGAAACATCTATAAAAGGGAGACAACTTTGTCAGATTGGTAACTCAGCCAGGAAACGACAGACCCAACAAAATGGCATGTGTGCCCAGTGAAGACTCAGATCAGCCTGGGCATTCGCCCAGTCTAATCAGAGTTGACACTTCTGTATGGAGGTAGCTCAGACCCTTAGCTACCCTTTAAGTGCACAGCAAAGACTCTGATCAGACTGGCTGGATGCCCAGGCTGATCTGAGTCTTCCTTGGGCGCACATGTCACCTTGTTGGTTTTGTCATGTTGCAGCTCATTTTCTCTCGTGGTAGGTAAATCTGCTAAAAGAACTTGTTGTTAGAGTGCTCTTTCTGAGGGTAAATTCTTTAAGCATTACTCTTGAAGAAAAAAGTCTGCTCTCCATGAGACATATTCTGATGTTATGAGCAATTTTTTTTCTTTAAGAGTACATGTATATAGCCTCCAGTTAAATGAGAGGAAAATATTCCAATGCCAAAGCCATTTCCCTTGGAGGTAAATGAAACATAATTTCTCACCTAGCTGGTGACGGTTGGTCTGATTTGTCCTTCTGTTTCTGTTGATGTAGGTCAGCGTGCCGTCTCGTCGGGGTTTTACCCGACCCATAGATATCCAACGTGCCTGATCGTCGAGAATCTGTCATACTGGATGAGCTGCTGTTACTAGTCTCTGTTGAGCTGAAAATAAAAACTGAGTTGTGACATGCAAAACAAAATGCTGAGCACAGAACAGAGCAATATGGTACAGAACAAACCTTTATTGTGTTAAATATGTGTCAGACCACATGCAGGTGGGGTAAGAAATTACATATACACACATTTGCAAACAGCAAAGGCTCAAACCAGCATGCACATACATGCAGTCCAGCCAGCAGCTTTGCTATTTGTACACACTATGTACCGTATTTCTTCGGCTATAAGACGGGGATTTTTCCCGCCGAAATGACCCCCAAAATTTGCCCCCGTCTTATAACCGAGGCTTTGGACACCCTAGCTATTTTCACCAAAGTCCCTGAGCAGCTGGTCACGGTCCATGTTTGTAAATATACAAGGTATGTCCAGGTGCATCGCAAAACCCAATAGGTGTTGAGACATAAACAATACCTCTAGTACCGATCACATGAAATGATACCGTATGCAAACACTGATTGCATCTAGCAAAACCGAATTTCTCTAGTGTGTGCCCTCATTAAACTCCTTATGAATTCCAAATCCGCAAACAATGTGTAACATTATCCTCTTTATTTTTTTCCTAAACATTCATACAGGTATTTTTCTGCAACCTAGATGTAAAAACGTAAGGCACTTTTACTCTTTATCTGTCGGTATTAATATCCTGACTTGACCCGAGTGACCTGTCAAAACTGAGTCGGTTATGTAATTATTTTGGGAGCAGTATTGATGGAGCTGTAGTATAAGATCAAAGAAGCCGCAAAAAGTGAGCCGGTCAATGACCTTTAGGTGACACAATGTTTGTTGAACTACTGGTGTTGGATTTGGATATTGACTGTATTTATGCTAAATATTCGGCTAGTGAATAAAAACAAAATCTGTTTAATATGGATTCTTCCATCTTCAAACTGGGATACAGGAATATGTTTTCTCCACTTGTGTACATACATATGGAAATACGACCTTTGCTCATACTGGATAAAATAATGAGGTAATTAATCCAAGATATTTATGCACATTACGGTAACTGCAGTTTAAATGTATGAAGACATCCGTGACCGGTGATGACCTTTGGGGAATTTAGTAGTAAATCTAGCATCTCAGCAGAATGAAGTAACGGGGCGCCGATCATCCGCCCATGTTGGGGAATTGGCAGAAAATAGGCCCGTCTTATAGGCAAGGCTAAGCTAAATACTTGCCCAGACAGTCCAAAAAACACACCCCGTCTTATAAACGACTCGCCCTATAGCCGAAGAAATACGGTATAAGATAATGGATGGATGATATTCGTGAATATTCAAGATATGCATGAATATGTGGATGTCTTAATTTTGCTGTATACTATAAATCTGTTTCATTCTTTTGTCGTTAAGTACATTTCATATGAAATATGCCGGAGTAAACCCTAAGTCAACAATTCATCTGCTTGTGGTTTTACCACAAATAAAGATGTTAAATAAGCCACTTTGCCATGACAAACAAGATAATCACATGAGCCTGGATTATATCTGCCACAAACAAAGCTCTGAAAAAATGATGTATGTAAAAGGCTAGTGGTTCCTTGATGTTACATTGTGCTATGTCCGTTTGTCTATGTTCTCTGGCGGTTTGGTCACCTGTAATGCTACCCAATCTGCCTTTTGTTTTGTTTTGTTTTGTAAGTTAACAATAAAATAGATAATTATAGATGTTGATGCTGTTTTTGATGTGGGTAGCTGAATGACCACCTTTTTGGGAAAGAGCTGCTCATTCGGTTTACCGTGGGTGTCTTTCGTGAACTTGTGTCAATTTTTCCGTGTGTGTGTGCTTCTTTCCCTATTGCTTTGGAGAGTGGGATGTGGGATTTGATTGTATTAATTCCTGATCATTGCCTATCGTTTCACTTTGAAAGGACAGAACATTCAGTGACTTACCCAGCTCTAGCTCTATGTAGTTTTAAAATGAAATCTTTTAAAGCTAGCAACTTGTCTTCATGACCATCTGTTGATCCCAGGAATGAAATTTTCTTGAAAATCTAAAAAAAACAAGAGGACCATTGGTCCTGTAGCTCATCTGGGTCCATTCAGCCTCAGTACTCCAGGGTTAGTTACTCTAAGGCCATCGGTCATGGTTTTGGTGAAAAAGATTTTTAAAGGTTTTAACCATATATGGGCATGGAGGACATGTTGGTCATGTGACCTGAATGTTTGAAAAAAATTTCATTCCCTAAACCCCCTGGAGGCTCTATATGAAATTCGGTTTCAAAATTGGTCCAGGGGCTTTTGAGGAGATGCTTTGATATTGTCAAAATGACAGAGTTCTGGGTCAAAAGTCAAAGAATGACCTTGACCTCTTGTACTTATGAATCTTCAAGTACTCATTAAGATGACTGTACCAATTTTTAGGCATAAATCTTCAAAACTTTCCATGAAATCTTATGTTCTAGCATTTTCCCACATTTGACCTTGCAGTAAAATAGTCAAGGTCAACCCAAGGTCATTATTTTGAACAATCTTGATAGTACTGGAATTCCCAATGCTACATACCAAGCTTCAAGGCCATTAGTCAATTGGTTCTGGAGAAGAAGATTTATAAAGGTTTTTACCATATATGGTCCTGGTGGCCATGTTGGTCATGTGACCCGGACTGTTTGAACAAATTTTCATTCCCTCAATCCCTGGAGGCTCTATATGAAATTTCGTTACAATTGGCCCAGTTTTTTTAGGGGATTGTTTGATATTGTCAAAATATGAGAGTTCTGGGTCAAAGGTCAAAGAATGACCTTGACCTCTTGTACTCACAAATCTTCATGTACTCATTAAGATAACTGTATATACCAATTCTTAGGCATATCTCTTCAAAACTTTCCATGAAATCTTATGTTCTGGCATTTTCCCATATTTGACCTTGCCGTAAAAAAGATCAAGGTCAACCCATGGTCATAATTTGAACAATCTTGACAGTACTTGAGTACCCAAAGCTACATACCAAGTTTCAAGGCCATCGGTCAATTGGTTCTTAGGAAGAAGATTTTTAAAGGTTTTTACCATATATGGGCGTGGCGGCCATGTTGGTCATCTGACCTTGACCGTATGAATAAGTTTTTGTTCCCTCAACTCCTGGAGTCTCTATATGAAATTTGGTTTCAATTGGCCCAGGGGCTTTTGAGGAGATTGTTTGGAATTGTCAAAATATGAGTTCTAGGTCAAAGGTCAAAGAATGACCTTGACCTCTTTTACTCATAAATCTTCATGTACTCATTAAGATGACTGTAGATACCAATTTTTAGCCTAAAATCTTCAACAGTTTCCAAGATATCTTATGTTCTAGCATTTTGCCATATAAAAGCACAAGGAAGCAAATTTGACCTTACCGTAAAAAAGGCAAGGTCAACCCAAGGTCATAATTTGAACAATCTTGGTAGTACTCCCATACCCGATGCTACATACCAAGTTTCAAGGCCATCGGCCTACTGGTTCTGGAGAAGAAGATTTTTTTAGGTTTTTACCATATATGGGCATGGCGGCCATGTTGGTCATGTGACCAGGACCGCTTGAACAAATTTTTGTTCCTAAAGTCCCAGGAGGTTCTATATGAAATTTGGTTACAATCAGCCCAGGGGTTTCAGAGGAGAAGTCGTTTGAAATTGTGGACGGACGGACGGATGACAACAGAGCCTGACCATACTATAAGCTCCCCCGGAGCCTCTGGCTCAGGTGAGCTAAAAATCAGATATTAGAGCCTCTGGAAGGATTTGTTTTAATGACATTTACAAAATAATATCTGTTCATTTTACACAAAAATGTATATTGTAATGCATGTGAGGCTAACTACAGTTTCATATAACGATTGTGTAATGTTTGATGATTGTGCATTTTCAGAAGAGAAGCATTGGCAAAGAAAGCAAAGGTTTCTCTTAACCTTGAGGCTGTAGGAGCAGTGGGTCATTAAAGGCCCACCATGCCCAGCGTACAGCATATGAAAGATGGAGCCCAACCTTCTCTCTTCACTACCTTTAATTTTCCCTGTTTCAAATCAGGCACTCGTTTACTGTTGGGCTGATTGATTTTTCCAGTTGCTGGATTGTTGGGATTCGAAATCACAACCCATATCAAGCCCTTCGTAAGAGATGTATAAATGTGTGTAACAGTCAAAATCTTTTCAGAATTCTTCATATGGAAGAATAGCTCCAAGCATCTTCTGAAATTATAATATTTTTATGCCATCCTAAATTTTAGAACTGAATCAGTTCGGCTCTAAGTTTGCTCTGTATACCACTGTTTGACAACTAGTTGTAGAAAGTTATCTGATCAATTTTACCACTAGAGCTGAATATTATACCAGTTTTAGCTGCAACATGACAAAACAAACAAAATGGCATGTGGGCCCAGTGAAGACTCAGATCAGCATCCGCCCAGTCTGATCAGAGTCTTCACTCTCTGCAGGGAGCTAGCTTAGACCCTTAGCTACCCTTTAGGCATAAGTAAAGACTCTGATCAGACTGGGTGGATGCCCAGACTGATCTGAGTCTTCACTGGGTGCACATGCCACTTTGTCGGTCTTGTTGTGTTGCGGCTCATTTATTTTGCTATAAAACGGGGTTTCCCCTCTCTGGAATGACTCCAGATATCTAAATCAGTCTTATGAAATTATACTATAAGATGAGGTCTCCCTTCCAAATCCAGTCTAATAATCTGGATTTGTCTTATGAGCTGGGGCCGTATTTATAAAACGACTTAAGTCGTTGCTATGCTGTTGCTAAGGCTGATTTTCTATGAAGGAGATTCCCTACAACTATGAAATTTGCTCTGGAGGAACAGTCTTTTTAGACTGTTCCTCCAGAGCAAATTTCATAGTTGAAGGGAATCTCTTTCTTAGAAATTCGACCTTAGCAACACCTCTTGATTTTTTTTTAATGTTTTGGAAGGGAAAAACCTCCGTCTTATAACCAAAGAAATAAGTCCAACCTGTATTAAGCAAGCACCTAAGGAACAATCAGAATCTGCTTGTTTATGACAGGTGCTTGCTTAATACAGGTACATTTCAGTGTATTTGCCAGTTTTGGGAACTGAATACATGCTTGCTTAATACAGGTTGCTTGCTTAATAGAGGTGGCCACTAAGACAGATTTTACTGTAGTAAAGAATGGAGCCTCAGTAGCACAGTTGGCTAAGCTCTGGCTTACTATGCTTGTGGTATCAAGTTTGAATCTCATGGGAGCTTAATTCTTCAAACCATAAACAGGGTTCCTTTAGAGATGGCCTTTCATTTTCATCCGATCATCACCTCAATTTGACTGAAATACTATTGAAAATGATGTAAAACACAATTTCCTCTATTCATCCATATAGTAAAGATTGTGTACCATATTTCTTTGCTTATAATATGGGGTTTTCCCCCATACAAAAACTATCCCAAAAAATCTAGATCCGTCTTAAGACGGATCTAGATTTTAGGATGGTTTAAGATTGAAAGATGGAGCTAGATTTTTGGGACTGTTTTCAAAGGTATAAACCCATCTCAAAGCAGAACTTCATATGACTGGTTTAGATATTTTGGGTCATTCTAGTGATGTCAACACATCATTTTGTAGCCAAGTAAATACAGCATGTGATTTCAAAAAATATTCTTACCTGTGACATAGAGTCATCCAACTCTGTGTAAACTGGCTGATGTCCTTGACGAGACCTGTCCCGTATATAATGTCGTTCTTGTAAAGTTGAAAACACTCGCTCTATCATCTGAGACCTCAATATATAGTCGAATACTGAGCGAGGTATCGGGTCTTGTAATGCATTCAGTAGCAGCACCTTTAAAAACATACATTACATGTATTTCAACTTTTGCAAAAGCCTGAAATACCACAATGCCTTCACTGGTTACTGTAAAAAAATTTAAATTTGAATAACTTGATTTTACTATAATGGGAAATGTCAAAAAAGAGGCTGGAGAAATGGCAATTAGTGAAGACTACATGTAGATAAGAAACTTCAATCCCACTATTTAGATATCTGAATATATTCATGAAGCATAAAATCAACTGTATCTTTTTTCATGAACTACTATGTAGCTTGAACGAAGGTTTTTTTAATTACCACTCATCAAACCTATTAATACATGTCTGTATCTGAGTGTGCAGGTATATGTGGCATGCGTACATGCATGTATTCATGCAACTATGTGCACGTTTTTGATGATGCCAACCGAGCTGCGACATGACAAACCCAACAAAGTGGCATGTCTGCCCTAAGAAGACTAAGATCAGTCTAGGCATCTGCCCAGTCTGATCAGTCTTCCCTGTCCACTCGGAAGTAGCTTAGACCCTTAGCTAGCTTTTAAGTGCAAGCCATGATTCTGATCAGATTGGGCAGATGCCCAGGCTGAGCTGATCTGAGTCTTCCCTGAGTGCACATGCCACTTTGTTGGTTTTGTCATCTTGCAGCTCAACTGTTTAATGGCCACCTCACCAAGTGTCTAAATGTAACAGTGAGGTCATTGCTCTTTATGGTGTGCTGCCTCTCTGGAATATTATGTCCATCACCCAGCAGCCATGGAAGAATCTAAATGGCATCTTTATTCTAAATTAATGGACACCTTGCTTTAGCAAACAGTGTAAACCCATAGCAAACTGCTCCTGATGTGGGTCTACAACGTTTGCCAACAATTTGATATAACATTCCCCTCAAAAAAGGTGAAGGTTTCCCATAGCCTAGTGACCCTAGGGACACTTGGGGATAGAGGCTCACTGTATTTTGGGCACTGCATTTGAAAGGCGTAGTCCATCCCTCTCCTTTTGCTATCTTATCCTTCCCGATTCGAAAAAGATACCCATTTACTGCTGGGTTGACAGAGTTTTCCAGTTGCCAGTTGATCCAAGCCAGGATTCCAACCCCCGAGCTTCTGCACCATAACCAAGTTGCTCTAACCACAGGACCACGGTGCCTCTCGTTACATTACAGGTAGGACATATGGATATCCAAATTGGAAATTGGAAAAGTCTGTTTCAAGAAAGCTGGCATGTATGAATATTCAGGATAAAATGAGCCACATCATGTGATTTTCAACAATGTGGCATTGGTGACAAGCATAGGCTCTGATCAGACTGCACATAAGTGCAGTCTGATCAGAGCCTTGGCTTATCACATCAGCCATCTATGGAAGTGACCCAAGCCATAGAGGCTACAGTGTGGTCTCTGAATACCCTGTATAAATCTGAATATCACATGACAAAATTTCCTCATTGTTGGAAGTCACATGATGTGACTAAAATGTGATACAATACCTCTTTGTCAATCTGAAGTATCTTCTGTTTTAGGAAAGGTTGTAGTGATGGCAGAAGGTTACAATGTACGTCTACAACATTCAACGCTCGAGCTACAGCTGATATAAACCCAACACCCCCTTGACGAATCCAAACTCCCTGAAAGAAAACAATTCTGTATCTATAGATATCAAGGTCACAGAAGCTGAAAGATCAGTTCTGTTAAATTGTTAAATGTCTTGCATCTGCACATTTGAATATTTCTGTCTCATCTAGATCTACACTGTTTACCTTCTACTCTTGATTGATGGATGGACAACTTGGGATTTAACATCCTTGTCAACAGTATTTCAGTCATATTAGGTCAATGAGAGGCTGATAATGAAAAGCTATGTGCAACTGAACCCTGTTTACGGTTGAAAGGATTTCTGCATCCAGCTAGATCAGCAGGCTAGCACTCTATGGAGCTACCTGGGCTCCCTTCTAGTTTATGAGTTCTCATATTATATATAGTACATTTTGTGAAACTTTGCAGACCTAAATTCTGCCATCACTTCATTTACAATGTTCTCCGACGTTAATACGGTTTGAGGTAATATTTTAGCATTAGAAAACGAAAGAGGAAGGATCAAAATGTTGTTTAATATCATTTTCATGACAATTATTTACTATTTTGAAGGTCTTATGACAGTACAGAAATAGGCTTATTTAGGAAAGTAGCAAAAACCGGCAAATCAGGATGTTCAAAACCCCACTCCCCCCGTTTTTGAATAAGGCTCCCAAAATAACAAATAACTACAGTGGAGCGCCGTTTTACCGCGGACCGATTTATCGCGCAAATCGATATAACGTGGCTGTCCTGTGTCACCCATTATTTTTCAACAGATCACGGATTTTTCTGTGGTTTCCGTCGGTGTTCACTACATTGGAATAGAAAATAACCATTAAAAGTTAATTGGGTTGTTTACATAATTTTAATCAACACGTGTCAAAAGTTATCACAGACAATCAAAGCGTCGGTTGTCTTGCCAAGGTGTAAACACTGGTCATTGTTTTTAGAAGACATCGATAATTAGCGCATATCACTTGTCACCAATTTGGCCAACAGCGAAGGTCACTTCATATACACAATACACAAGCCAACGCTCAGGAAAAAGGCCGTGCGTAGCAGTCTTATAAGGCGGGTGTCGGGATTTCTTTGTTTTTTCCAAAGAAAACATTATAAAAGAAAACATTATAAAAGAATTTTATAAATGAAACAAGAGGACCAATGGTCCTGTAGCTCACCTGACTCTTGGTCCTGATATATATTTTAATGCTTTTATACATGTATATAGCACCAGGGCAGGGGCAGATAACCCCCCTCCTTTGGGGATTAATGTTGAGTCCCAATTCTATATACCAAGCCACAAGGTCACTGGGCCTTTGTTTCTGGACAAAGATTTCTGAAGGGTTTTTATCATAAATGGGTGTGGCGGCCACCATGTTCATACGATCATGACCATCTGAACAAACTTTGATTCCTTTGGCCCAGTATTAAAGCTCCATAATATATGAAACACAGTAATCATTTGTATAAACTATGATGGGCCTGAGTGCCCAATGCTACATACCGGTACCAAGTTTCAAGGTTATAGGCCTTTCGGTTCTCGAGAAAAAGACGTTTGAAGAGTTTTTACCATATATGGGCATGGTGGCCATCTTGGTCAAGTGACCAAGACCATCTGAACAAACTATGGTTCCTTTAAGCCGGTGAAGCTCCATATGAAATATGGCTTCAATTGACCCTAGTGGCCACTGAGAAGATGTTTGAAAATGTTGACGGGTGACAGAATCTCAATGACCTTGTACAAAGGTCAAAGAATGACCTTGACCTTTAACGACACAATATCTTCATCTGGTCATTTAGTCAACCATATATACCAAATATTGCACCTTAGACTTAAATAGTTTCTGAAAAATCCACTGTTTAAGCATTTTCCCATATAAAAGCCTACATAATGTACCAAAGTTGACAGTGTCATAAATTAGGTCAAGGTCAACGCACGATCATTTGTATAAACTATGATGGGCTTGAGTGCCCAAAGCTACATACCAAGTTTCAAGGTCATACACCTTTTGGTTCTGGAGAAGAAGATTTTGAAGGGTTTTTACCATATACGGGCATGGCGGCCATCTTGGTCAAGACCCTAAGAACAAACTTTTATTCCCTGATCACACTTAGACTCCATATGAAATTTGGCTTCAATCAGACCAGTGGTTTCAGAGGAGTAGATGTTTTGAAAATCTTGACGACGGACAGACCGACAAAATGACCTTGACCTTTCAGTGACAAAATATCTTCATCTGGTCATTTAGTTGACCATATATACCATGTATTGTACCTAAGACTTAAATAGTTTCTGAGAAATCCACTGTATAAGCGTTTTCCCATATAAAAGCCTAACATACCAAAGTTGACCATGTTGTCAATTAATTCAAGGTCAACACATGGTCATCATTTGTATAAACTATGATGGGCCAGCATGCCCGATGCTACATACCAAGTTTCAAGGTCATAGGCCTTTTGGTTCTAGAGAAGAAGATTTTCGAAGGGTTTTTACCATATATGGGCATGGTGGCCATCTTGATCATGTGACCCAGACCCCGGGTATAAACTTTCGTTCCCCCATCCCACTGAGACTCCATATGAAATTTGGCTTCAATCGGCCCAGTGGTTTCAGAGGAGAAGATGTTTGAAAATCTTGACGAGGGATGGTCCGACGGAATGACCTTGACCTTTAGTGACATAATATCTTCATCTGGTCATTTAGTCGACCATGTATACCAAGTATTGTACCTAATACTTAAATAGTTTCTGAGAAATCCACTGTTTACGCGTTTTCCCATATAAAAGCCTAACGTTCCAAAGTTGACCATCCCGTAAATTAGGTCAAGGTCAACGCAAGATCATGATTTGTACAAAATATAATGCGCCCGCATGCCCGATGCTACATATCAAGTTTCAAGGTCATAGGCCTTTTGGTTCTGGAGAAGAAGATTTTTGAAGGGTTTTTACCATATATGGGCGTGGCGGCCATCTTGGTCATGTGACCTGGACCAAATATATAAACTTTCGTTACCCCATCCCACTGAGACTCCATATGAAATTTGGCTTCAATCGGCCTAGTGGTTTCAGAGGAGAAGATGTTTGAAAATCTTGAAGACGGATGGTCCGACGGAATGACCTTGACCTGTAGTGACATAATATCTTCATCTGGTCATTTGGTCGACCATATATACCAAGTATTGTACCTTAGACTTAAATAGTTTCTGAGAAATCCACTGTTTAAGTGTTTTCCAATATAAAAGCCTAACGTACCAAAGTTGACCATCCCGTAAATTAGGCCAAGGTCAACGCAAGGTCATGATTAGTATAAACTTGGATGGGCCCGCATGCCCAATCCTACACACCAAGTTTCAAGGTCATAGGCCTTTTGGTTCTGGAGAAGAAGATTTTTGAAGGGTTTTTACCAAATATGGGCATGGCGGCCATCTTGGTCATGTGACCTGGACCAAATATATAAACTTTCGTTCCCCCATCCCACTGAGACTCCATATGAATTTGGCTTCAATCGGCCCAGTGGTTTCAGAGGAGAAGATGTTTGAAAATCTTGACGACGGGTGATCCGACCGAATGACCTTGACCTTTAGTGATATAATATCTTCATCTGGTCATTTAGTCAACCATGTATACCAAGTATTGTACCTTAGACTTAAATAGTTTCTGAGAAATCCACTGTTTAAGCGTTTTCCCATATAAAAGCCTAACGTACCAAAGTTGACCATGTCATAAATTAGGTCAAGGTCATCACAAGGTCATGATTTATATAAATTATGATGGGCCCGCATGCCCGATGCTACATACCAAGTTTCAAGGTCATACGCCTTTTGGTTCTGGAGAAGAAGATTTTTGAAGGGTTTTTACCATATATGGGCGTGGCGGCCATCTTGGTCATGTGACCTGGACCAAATATACAAACTTTCGTTCCACCATCCTGTTAAGGCTCCATATGAAATTTGGCTTCAATCCATCCAGTGGTTTCTGAGAAGAAGATGTTTAAAATTGTGGACGCCGACGCCGACGCCGACGACGACGGACGACGGACCAAGTCTATACTATAAGCTCACCTTGACAGGTGAGCTAACAAGTCTACTTTTGCTCAATCGGACATCCTCGTCGATATAGGTTTAATTCAGGATAAGGAATTGGCCGATGTGTTACGATTGTACTTTCTTTCAACCATTTTGCAGCGCATTTTTCAAAATAAGTTAGAACATAGGGACTGAAAGGTTACTTCAGCGATGACTTTCCTCGTGTCATGTAAGCAGTAAACATGTCTATCTACCTCGCTAGGGCTTAATAAGCGCAACAAACATGTAAAAATGGGGTTTTTCATTAGTGGGTGGGGTATTTCTGAGAAGATTGTTATAATGTGTGATCACATATAATGCGGTTCGATTTTATGTCTCCCGACACCCGCCTTATAACGGTGCTCCAGTGTATTTTTGAGCCTCGCAATGACAGTTTTCATAAAGTTGAATGCCTTTTAAATTGTTTGAGTGCTATTTTATGCAATTTTGTGCCGATTTAATGGGTCAAAATAATCTTAAAATAAACTTGTTTTTCACAGTTTTCGCCATACAACAATGAGTTCAGAGGGTTGGTTAGTTATGCATTGAAGAATTTGTCAGCGATCAAGGTTTCTTATTTTACACCAATACAAATTAACCCCAAAACCAAGCAAAATAATCACGAATCTTACTAATCTAATACATCCCTGAAAGACAAAGAAATTGATATCTATAATTGATATCAAGGTCACAGAAGCTGAAAGATCAGTTCTGTTTAATGTTTTGCTTCTGCACATTTGAAATATTTCTGTCTAATCTAGATCTGCACTGTTTGCCCTCTAGTCTTTAATGGATGGATGGACAACTTGGGATTTAACATCCTTGTCAACAGTATTTCAGTCATATTAGGTCAATGAGAGGCTGATAATGAAAATAATGAAAAGCTATGTGCAACTGAACCCTGTTTATGGTCGAAAGGATTTCTGCATGCAGCTAAATCAGCAGGCTAGATCTTAACCCAAGAAGCTACCTGGGCTCTTTTCTAGTTTTTGAGTTCTAAACATTATATATTACATTTTTTGTAACTTTGCAGACCTGCCGTCTGCTTTTTGGTGCTTCAATGGTTATCTACAATAATCACACTTTTAAGCACTATAAATGTCCTTTTCACAAATATTTCACATCTTTCATTTAAACTAAAACCCTACAACATTTGGTACCATAAAATAGTACGAGGTCTGAGAAAACAGTACAAACCCAGATCAGGCTGCTCCTTTAGGAGCAATCATATCATGGTCTACACTTTTTACTATTCCATCAGCATCATCTGGATTCATTACTGCATTGTAAAGCCAAACTGTTCATTTATGGGACAATTACAGTAATTATTTTAAGTGTCCCAATTTTTACAATTTTTATAGTATACTAAAATTCATCGGAATTTTTACAAAAATAAAACTCTAAATAATATTGCCCAATTTTCATTATTCTGAAATCAAATTTACCATATTTCTCTGCTTATATGACAGGAGTTTTTCCCTTTCAAAAAATCCTAAAAATCTACTTTTAGGATTGTTTTAGAAAGGAACCCCCCATCTCATAGCAAAATTTCTAAGACTGATTTAGTTATCTGATGTCATTTTAAAGATGGAAAAACACCATTTTAAAGCCAAATAAATACAGGAGACCTACTGGGTGTGCGAGAAGTGGCAGTACTATTTTCACAAAGTGATGAAGCATCTGTTTTTGAAGCAGTCCCAGTTCAGTCAGATGTTTGAGAGCACTGAGTGTCTTGTGTACAATGAATTCTTCCTGGTCTGACAGGCCCTGTTCCAGCAGAGGCTTGATAATCTCTGAACTCTGCCAGCCTACATATGCTGCTATGCCAACAATGGTGTCAAAAAATGATCCTCTCAGGTGCCAGTCAGCCTATAATAGTCAAAAGAATGTTGCAATTAGTTTATATGAATTAAAATTAACACCTTTCGCATATTTCAAGAAGAAAGTAAATGCCTAGTCATATAAAAGATATGTAAAGATTTTGGAACTACATGTACTAATTATATCAACATGCTATAGGATCATCCAACAAAAATGGAACTTTAATGCTATCAATTAACGTGACACCAAGCAATAAGTTGTGCAGACTTTATCATTGTAATGCATTCTGTACCATTTTAAGTGCCTGAATGACTGGCTAGCTGCTGACAAATCAGGCAATAGCATTAAGCGGACGTCACCACATTCAATAGAACAGTGGCGGATCCAGAGGGGGTTCTGGGGTTCAACCGAACCCCCTCTTCAGCCTTAATTATTTTGTTTTCATGGGATATTTCATGAAAAGTTGGTCAAATTGCACAAATCGAACCCCCCCCCCCGCCCCTCAGCTAATTTGAACCCCCTTTCCAAAATTTCTGGATCCACCGCTGTACCCCCCCCCCCCCCCCCCCCCCGCCCCTCAGCTAATTTGAACCCCCTTTCCAAAATTTCTGGATCCACCGCTGTAGAAATACATTTTTCCTTCTTGTTTATTTCTAAATCAGCTAGATAAAATCATGCAAGATAAATAGGGAACTATGTTATATTCTTTTGAATATATTTTTCAGCCTCTACCAGAAAAACAGAGAATGGCTCAGCAAACCTTGCAATTCTGTTGCATTTTCCCCAGCAGACGTTGAAATGACGTCATACTGACATCGTATTGACATCAATGTGACGTTATCACATCGCATCGACGTCAATACAACGTTATTTTGACATCATGTGCCTGCTGGGTCTGATCTCACCTGATAAGCACAATATTGAAGGAAAAGGCGTGGTATTAATTGTGGTATTTGTTCAGAGCAAGCATTGTCAAACTGCTGCTCCTTATTCTATAGACGTACCTTATCATTGAGAAAGGTGATCATATGAGACAACAAAACATCATTGGCTGAAACAGAAAATAGGATTATGCTTTATCAAATGAGCCAGGACATGACAAAACCAACAAAATGGCATGTGCACCCAGCGAAGACTCAGATCAGCCTAGGAATGGGCCTATTCTGATCAGTCTGCTGTCAGCATGCAGGTCGCTTAGATCCTTAGCTACCCTTTAAACACACAGCAAAGACTCTGCTCAGACTGGGCAAATGCCCAATTCGATCTGAGTCTTCGCTAGGGGTACATGCTACTTTGCTGGCTTTGTCATGTTAAGGCTCATATACTGAAATGAGACATAGGTGAGAACAATGCATGAACATCATCCTTTATTCATTCACTTCTCATAAACTTGCAGTACTTTACAGGATAAATAGAACTAAGAAGATTTGTACGGTCTAAAATAAACCCTTCTGCCTTTATTAAAACTCACTGTTTCTATTATATAAAAATACTGAACTATACTGAGGTCAATATCTTAATGAATTCCCTAGTAGCTAACAGGTGATATTATTGCACTGTATTGGTATGAAAATAATGCTATATTAAGAGCATTATCTTAAGATTAAAATTATTGAAAAAGGTACAAACCTTTCTGACGCCCAAAGAACACGCAAAGTCTTGTTATACCGTTATCCAACAGTGTCCTCTTCACAGAGTTATCTGGGTCATTCAGAAGCATTACAACTTTTTCTTGGATCATCTCCTGGAGGGCTTGCAGCTCCATGTCATAACTTGACTGTCAGATAAACAGACATAATAGGTGTAACATGAAAAGGTAGCTTATGATATGTGTAAACATAGTAAAATAAGATAAAACTGCACAACTGCACAGCAATAGGACCAGCTATGTCAGAAGATTTGAAAATGTTTTTTGTTTGCATCCGGGGCTTTTATGTGAATCCTCCATGAGTTTCCATCAAATATACAAATTCTGAATAGCTTGTGACTACCTGTTTGCTTCCCTGGATGATAAAGCTTTTTCAGACTGGGGGCTACTCTAAAAAAAAAAAAGAAGCCCCCAGTAAAATTAGATACAAGTTCTTGTTGCTAAGAATTATCTCCCCTGAAACTGTTCCCATGTCCCTTAAGTTCCCTTTTCACCTTATGCCACTTATTTATTTATATTATGGGCTATACAAAGAGAAAAGGTGTCTCTAAACAGGTATACTATGCAATGACTTGGATCAAGCAATACAGTCATTTAGCCTGATCTGATTCTTCTCTGTCTGTAGTGAAAATCCAAACATTCAAAAATATCTAAGAAAACGAATTTGCTTCAGTTTAGCTCGATTTTGAATATACAAACTTTACCTAAGCATTTCATTCTCAAGCAGTCTGCAAAGGCATAGATGGGCTATTACCATATCGTCAAGAGTATTCAAGATTGCTGTACCTTCCAAGTTCAAAAGAAATACAGTAGAACTTCAATGGCTCGAACCCTGGTAGCTCATTATTCCTGTCTGGCTTGAGCTCTTTCCTTGGTCCCTGGAGGTCACATTGTATAGAAACTAACCCTGGATGGCTTGAACTACCCTTGGCTGGAACTAATTTTCATGGTCCCAGATCTGTTTGAGCCAATGAAGTTCTACTGTACTAAGTCTCAGTCCCTTACTTGTCATAGTAATGAAGCTGATGAGAGAATGATAAAGACTTGAGACACTGCTATTATCCCAGAATTCTAATATAATGTCGAACCGCTTTATCCTGCATGTCCTGGTTTTAATGTTTATCAAATGAAAGCACGAATGGTTGGACCCTCATCTTATTTTTAAGAGAGCTTATTATGTACCGTTATGTGACTAAGTATTGGGACACCTAAAATAATCAATTTTCCACTTGTCCCAAATAAACAATTAACTGAAATGTGCCTAAATGTCCCAAATGAACAATTAACTGAAATGTGCCTAACTTTAAAAATACAGTCTAACCTGCAAGCCGCCAAGGGATAAGGCAAAATCGCTTGCTTAAGACAGGTGCTTGCTTAATACAGGTTCGATTTACTCCGAGAAAAAAACCCTGTTTCGTCCTGACCAAGGGTACTCATCAGGTACTCAACAGTTTTATGACCTGAACTCTCTCTTCTAAAGTCAAAACTTTCCTTTTCTTACTGGTACTGGCCATGATGAGAAACTTAAAATCAGAAACTTATGGTATTTAAGACACTAATGAAATGGACACTGATTGATTGTTAATACAAAATGAAGGCTGATCCTTTTGAAAAGCTTCCACTTGTTTAAAACTGCCACTGGTTTGGTTCAGGAGTTCTGTACATGTACATTAAAATCTGTTAATTAATGACTCTTAATGAATAGGATGGTCAAACAAACAAATTGCCTTTGATGACTGCGCTGAATTAACGAGCTTTCACACCTCGCCAGCTACGATCAGCTTCGTTGGCCAAAGTGATTGTGTGATTGCGTTGTTCTAAATATTTTCTTAAACATGTTTTTCTCACCTGTACTTACCTGTCGGTAAACATCATAATTATCCATTTAGTGAGGTGCGAACTTACGTGCACAGTTCAAACAAATGCCGCCGATAGTTAATTCACCTTTGATCTGACCGAATTCAATGGGTTTTCCAAGATTCTACTGCTTACCGGTGTAATTGAATAGTTTTTTGTTACCGTATCAAAATATCGGGTACCAGTTAAAGTGCGTTCGATTTGCTGTAAAAACCGATATCGGTCGCACTAAACACCGAAATTGGTGGAAATACGTGTCCGGCGCTCTGAATCAGTATACCAGCGTAAAGTAGTTGGAAGAATCGATACGGCCAAAAAAACATGGCCGCTAAGGCAGGTTTTCGAGCGATTCCGGATAAAATTTTGCGGCCGGTGGCCGCATTAAACAGGTGCTTGCTGATTACAGGTTCATTTACATGGAAAATCGTTTGGGGGGAATGCCAACTGGCCGTTTACGGCAGGTGCACGCTTAATACAGGTGGCCGTAAGTACAGGTTAGACTGTAATTAATTTTCCATTTGTCCCAATGCCTAAAACAACAACTTTTGTGTGGGACACAGGTCAAACAAGCAAATTCGACGAATTTATGTCCCCCGCCTTGGAAACTAGGTCTCCACTGTATATACACTTAAGTGTTTGAGCTGGAAAAGCGGCTAAGTTAAAAATATGAAAAAAGTAATAAAAAAAATAATGTGAGGATTATATCCAAACCACTTGCATATCTTCAGACCATGATCAAAACGCCTGTGAAGTTTCAAAGGAATTGGCATAAAACTGTAGAAGGAGTTGCACACACAAGGTACCAACTATCTATTCACTTTGATAGTAAAAATGTATGAAAAATGGCTAAGTTCAATTTGCGAAAAAAGTAATAAAAATAACCTCAGGATTATATCCAAACCACATGTATATCTTCAGACAATGATCAAAACACCTGTGAAGTTTCAAAGGAATCGGCATAAAACTGTATGAGGAGTTGCGCACACAAGGTACCCACTGTCTAGTCACTATGATAGTAAAAACGCCTAAAAAATTATTAAGTTCAACTTGTGGAAAAAGTGACAAAAAAGAATCTCAGGATTATATACAAACCACATGCGTATCTTCAGACCATGACCAAAACACCTGTGAAGTTTCAAAGGCATCGGCATAAAACTGTATGAGGAGTTGCGCACACAAGGTACCCACTATCTAGTCACTATGATAGTAAAAACGCCTAAAAAATTACTAAGTTCAACTTGTGGAAAAAGTGACAAAATATAATCTCAGGAATATATCCAAACCACATGCGTATCTTCAGACCATGACCAAAACACCTGTGAAGTTTGAAAGGCATCGGCATAAAACTATTGGAGGAGTTGCGCACACAAGGTACCCACTATCTAGTCACTTTGATAGTAAAAATGCCTAAAAAATTACTAAGTTCAATTTGTGGAAAAAGTGACAAAAAATAATCGCAGGATTATATCCAAACCACATGCGTATCTTCAGACCATGACAAAAACATCTGTGAAGTTTCGAAAGAATCGGCATAAAACTGTAGGAGGAGTTGCGCACACAAGGTACCTACTACATTAGGGGGACGGAAGGACGGAAACAAGGACGGAAGGACGGACGGACGGATGGAAGGACGGAATGCCGAAAACTATGTCCCTCCGCTTTTCTTTGAAAAGGCGGGGGACAAAAATATGGCATCTTTATAAGGTATGTCTAAGCTGTGTCTGTTAGAACTTAAAAAGAGTCAGCTGAAAGCCTGAAACTACTAAAAAAGTAATGGATTGACATCCTAATAAAGCACATATATAATGTTATGTGTGAAAAAACATTGCACCATCTTTTTACTAAACCTGGTTTAAAAGTTTCCTCATAAAAATAGCACCATTGTTTTACTAAAACATGAGGTACCCTCCAAAACCTGAGGTACCCTCTATCTATTCAGTTTGGTGGTAAAAATGCCTGAAAAAAGACTAATTTCAAGTAGCAGAAAAAGTGACAAAAATATAAAATTTTAGGATTATATGTAAACCACATGCATATTTTCAGACCATGACCAAAACATCTATACAGTTTAAAAGGAATCGGCATAAAACTGTAGGAGGAGTAGCGCACATAAGGTACCCTCTATCTATTCTGTTTGATAGTAAAAATGTATGAAAAAAGACTAAGTTCAACTAGCAGAAAAAGTGACAAAAAATAATTTTAGGATTATATCTAAACCAGATGCATATATTAAGACCCCACTGTCTAGTCACTATGATAGTAAAAACGCCTAAAAAATTACTAAGTTCAACTTGTGGAAAAAGTGACAAAAAAAATCTCAGGATTATATCCAAACCACATGCGTATCTTCAGACCATGACCAAAACACCTGTGAAGTTTCAAAGGCATCGGCATAAAACTGTATGAGGAGTTGCGCACACAAGGTACCTACTATCTAGTCACTATGATAGTAAAAACGCCTAAAAAGTTACTAAGTTCAACTTGTGGAAAAAGTGACAAAAAATAATCTCAGGAATATATCCAAACCACATGCGTATCTTCAGACCATGACCAAAACACCTGTGAAGTTTGAAAGGCATCGGCATAAAACTATTGGAGGAGTTGCGCACACAAGATACCCACTATCTAGTCACTTTGATAGTAAAAATGCCTAAAAAATTACTAAGTTCAACTTGTGGAAAAAGTGACAAAAAATAATCTCAGGATTATATCCAAACCACATGCGTATCTTCAGACCATGACAAAAACATCTGTGAAGTTTCGAAAGAATCGGCATAAAACTGTAGGAGGAGTTGCGCACACAAGGTACCTACTACATTAGGGGGACGGAAGGACGGAAACAAGGACGGAAGGACGGACGGACGGACGGACGGACGGAAGGACGGAAGGACGGAATGCCGAAAACTATGTCCCTCCGCTTTTCTTCGAAAAGGCGGGGGACAAAAATAGCGGCTTACCAGGTCAGTTGTCTCCCCTTCTTCGGACTCTTCAATCTCATTCAGTTGCATCATCTCTAGCACTCTGGAACAGAATGTCACGGGTATTTATGGCAACTGATCACACAGATAATTGGCAGTGTGAGACCAGAATCAAAATGTCAAGGGTTACTACGGGCAACTGATCACACAGATAATTGGCAGTGTGAGACCAGAATCAAAATGTCAAGGGTTACAATGGCAACTGATCACACAGGTAACTGGAAGTGTGAGACAAGAATTGTTACATGAACTGCACTGAGAACATTTTAATACACAAAGTCTGAGAGTATAGGAACCTTCCACGAGTGATGTGCACAGAGAAAAATCCATCACGAGGGTCACTGTTGGGCATAATGAGCCTCGCAATCCATACCTCACACCCATCATCAAAACATTCTCTTGCATGCACTTTGATTTCTAATATTTGATTTTTGAACACAGAACTTGTTGATAAAATAGATACGTACTGTTACTGTTTGAGAGGTTTTCAATTAATTTTGAAGGAAGGTGATGCTTTAAACAACCCGCATTCTATTCTTTACCTTAAAATCTGATATGGAATAAACTGACATCATTTTGCTGTCTTCATGATGTCAACTGACAATATATATACATTACCTCCTTACCTCCTATTATCTCCTCATATTGCTAATTCAGTCATTTTGATGTATGTGTGTTTCGTTTGTTTTGGTGCACAGCTCAAGTATATGCCTAGATTATCATTCATTCATTCATTCATTTTGTCTTCATTTCATAATGTAAAAATATGCAATAATATTGCAACCTCAGTCATTTTCTTTGATTCATGATGCAATGTGTGTGTGTGTGTGTGTTTTTCCATTGTTGTGTGTATTTATACATATAGTAGTATTGTGTAGAGATTAGGTGATCCTTAAATAGCAGTTTTTTGACATTTGTATACACATATTTCTTTGTTCACCTATATATGTTCATATGTATATTATGAGGGCCTCATGGGAGATTAGCTATTACATGTATTACTGTATGTGCTAAATGTTGTAACCCTCGAAAAATAAAGTCGTTACTTACTTACTTACTTACAACCAATGCATTGGCCACACCTGATATTCGCATGAATTTTTGCTGGCCCTGAGTAAGGTAACTTGGATGAGATAAGAATTACCCCTATAGATGAAACTTGCGGATACCTTATATGGTGTCCAAGAAAACATTTAGCATATTGAATTCTGGTCTCAACTTGCATAGTTCACTTTTAACTACAAGGCAGTGTATATTTTATCTTTTAAGGCAAATTCCTTTACCTTTACAGGTAATTTTCCATAATAGATTTACCTGTGTTTCAATCCAAACAAACATACTTTTCATTTGAGGGGCTATTATACTGGACAAAGCCTACATGTCTGTGGCAAATCAGAGCTCCACATAAGAGGGAGTATTGAGGATAATTCAAAGATAATTTTTCTTATGTATTTCTCAATGAAAAAATATATATGTTGTGACCCCTCATCAGAGTTCTAATGAGGCGTCTAAACATATAATTTTATGGAGAAATATGGATGATTATCCCTACATTATCCCTGCTACATGTACCTCTTCTTATCCAGAGCACTGGCAAATTATGCAGGCCCTAATCATGCTGCTCCTTATGCATAATTCCACCTTTCACCTTTAGAAGGTCAAAGGTTACAAATCAAAGTCAGAAGTTCTCACCTAAGACCAGCAGATAAAGGTCAGCAGGTGAAAATTCAAATGTTATGGTGAAAAGTTCTCACCTCAGAGCAGCAGATAGAAAGTTAAATGTCAACATCAGAAATTCTCACCTCAGAGCAGCAGATAAAGGGTTAAAGGTCAAGTCAGAAGTTGTCTTTACCTGAGAGCAGATGAAAATTTAAAGGTCAAGGTCAGAAGTTTTCACCTGACAGCAGATGAAAATTTTAAGGCACTGTTAGAAGTTCTCATCTTAGAGCAGCGGAAGGTTAAAGATCAGGGGCTGTATTTATAAAACGACTTAAGCAGTTGCTATGCTGTTGCTAAGGCTAAATTTCTACGAAGGAGATTCCCTTCAACTATGAAATTTGCTCTGGAGGAATAGTCTGAAAAAGACTGTTCCTCTAGAGCAAATTTCAAAGTTG
This sequence comes from Ctena decussata, assembly GCA_963989385.1. Taxonomy (NCBI): domain Eukaryota; kingdom Metazoa; phylum Mollusca; class Bivalvia; order Lucinida; family Lucinidae; genus Ctena; species Ctena decussata. The sequence continues at coordinate 79,225,817 of OZ022510.1, read as the reverse complement.
TAGGGAATCTCCCTCAAAGAAATCTAGCCTTAGCAACAGCATAGCAACCATTTAGGTCGTTCTTTAAATAGACCCTAGTTCTCACCTGAGGGCAGTCTCCGCTAGCTGAGCAATATTTTCAGCATATGCCACCCTGACCACTGTTGCAGGATCCTGAGTTAATGGGGACTGAAATTACAGAGAATTATCTCAGACTGAACGAACAAATGAGCCGCGATACGAGAAAATCAACAAAGTAGTTGTATGCCCAGCGCAGACTCAGATCAGTCTGGGCATTCGCCCAGTTTGACCAGGCTCTTCGTTAAGTGCTCAAAGGGTAGCTAAGGGTCTAAGCTACCTCCATGGGGACAGCAGAGACTCTGATCAGACTGGGTGGATGCCCAGGCTGATCTGAGTCTGTGCTGGGTGCACATCCACATTGTTGGTTTTCTCATGTCACAGCTCATTAATGTAATGATGTAAAATAAAAACACTAACTAGTTTTATCATCTATACCTTCAACTTTCACTAGGTCAATGCATACATACACTCTAGGTACAAATTCCTGACTTTAAAACAAGATTTAATGAAATGCTGGTAAACTTCTTATAACTGAATAGTCAAATCATGTGAACAAACTGTGGATGCATTTATTAAAACTTCAATAAGGCCATTTTCCTCAAGAATATTAAATCAAATTTATCCATCTTTTGTGTAATGAATAATCTACGAAAACCAGTTTGAACGTGATGGCATCCATCTTAGAATTTGGCAATAAAGTACTGATGAACGGATGACTTGCCATTTTACGTTTTTGACCAGCAAACTTGTTCATCCTTATCATTTGCATGAGTCCATTTCTAGTTTTAGGGGGATCTGGTGAATGTTTTCAATTTTACTGTATTTTGAATAGAAATTCCTGTTAGCAAGCACTGTAGACCCTGATCAGATGCCACAACTTGCAGCATCTGAACTGGGTTTGCACTCATTGCTCATTGCATATGTCCACAAACCGGGCATCCAGGCTAAGAGTATTTGAGTCATATCAGGATAATGGGAGGGCGATAATGAAAGGCTGTGTGCAATGAAATCCCATTTAGCTGGAAAGATTTCTTCCTTTAGCATGTTTAGCAGGTCTCAAACCCAAGACTGCCAAGCTAGCAGGCCAGCCCTTAACCTACTGAGCCACCGAAGCTCCTCTGGCATAAGTACCCTAAAGTGCTTGAATACCAGGGGCGTAACTAGGGGCAATTTCATAATACGCACAACCATGTTTTATTCTCTACTTCTTGAAAGGAAAGCAAGTATTTCAGCCACTTTGGTAATTGGTATTGAAATCTTGTCTAATTTATAAATTTTCAGCATGCAAATATGCAGGTGTGTTTTGAAATTTTGTCAATTTTGACAAAATTTCAATACACACTTGCTTATTTGCCGTATACGTAGCTACGCCCTTGAATACTGGGACATCTAAAATCCATTAATTTTCCATTCGGGGCAAATGGGAAAGTACCCAGTAGTGGTTTTAGGAGTTCCAATACTTAAGCATTTAAAGTTATATGGTCTGTAACTTTCAAAAATTTATTTTTGATAGTAAGTTTTGTTATTTCAAAGAATACCATAATATAGCCCAGATGGCAATGAAACAACCATAATAATTGAGCCGCGACGTGACAAAACCAACAAAGTGGTTATGCGCCCAGCGCAGACTCAGATCAGCCTGGGCATCCGCCCAGTCTGATCAGAGTCTTAGCTGTCCGCATGGAGGTAGCTTAGACCCTTAGCTACCATTTAAGCAATTAACGAAGAGTCTGACCGGACTGGGCGGATGCCCAGGCTGATCTGAGTCTGCGCTGGGCGCACAACCACATTGTTGGTTTTGTCGCGTCGCGGCTCAATTACAAACCTAAGCCAATTACTGCTACATAAACACCGGTAATTTAGGTAAACTATTAACTGTCTATAATTTCTCTCGTCCCGAATAAAATTACTTGAAAGTGAAAGGTTTCTGTTTTCACAGAGGTGATGACCTTTTCATGCAAGGCTATGACCTTTTTGTGCATTTGTCAGGTATAATGAATAGGTTTATGATGAGAACTTAATCTTGCTCATTTTTACAATCGGTAAAAAAAGATATCTGAAATTTGTCAAAATGATCAAAAGTTACAGACCATATAACTTTAAGGTATGGCACTGACAACATCAACTCTTGTAATGCTCACCAAATGGCATGCAGTGCAAACCCTGATCAGACTGGGTTTAAACTTTTATCTGACAGTCTGATCTTGGTTACTGCAAAACACTTAATATCTGCGGTATCGAAGTTTTGCTGTTTAATGAAAATGATATATTGGCGCAGATTCATTTTGGCTTTCATGATATACCCTGGCTCCACATAGTAAAGAAAATTTGAAGTAAATTTGTGATAATTTTTCTCACTTTATGTTAAACAATACATTGTGGCATCTATTAGAATCGCCTCATTGAGGCAATTCTATCAGGTTGCCACAATGTATAGTTTAATGGAACAGTCTCAAGTACTCAACAGGTACTCTTTCTTATCTGAACCTCTGTTATGCTGTGCCTTTGTAAATGTACTATAATCATATATTGGGCGACTTATATTTTAGCAAGCCAATATCACCAAAATTGAGTAACCCCAAAAATTAGTGTTTTACAGTGTACTGTTTACAAGACTTAGTCTGAGCTGCACTTTACGCTGTTTAACCAACAGTTTCATATGTGCCTACACTGATTTTGCAACAGTCCTACTGTTTTTGGAATACTTTGATTGGAGTCAACCTCTTTGCTTTAGTCTAATTTGAGCCTAAAACTATTATACAGCAGGCTGATCTGGGTCTGCACAGTTCACTTGGGAAATTCGGTCTCAAAGTTTTCTTACCAGGTTAGGAAAGATATACTCTGGAAACACATTGGCATCACTGAAAAAGATAAGAATAAATTTAGCAAACCATTTCAAAAATTTCACAGGCCTGATTAATTTGAACACATTCAGGGTTGTCACTATCCTCCACTTTCACTTCACTGACTTTTCCCTGAATTTTCCCTGACATTTTACAATTTTCTGTCGTACCCTTTTTATGGATCCAAAACTTAATATTACTCTGTACTTTAACAATTACTTGGAAATTGGGGGCTACTCTTACAGGAAAGAATTTGCTTCCCCAGGGAGCAAATTCTTTCCTATTAAAGTAGCCCCCAATAAGGAAGGAGATGTGCCTGGACTATTATTTCTCTACAAAGTACATCCTTTCTCCACGAAAAGATTAAGCGTACTTTCTGAAGACTGCCACAGCCATTATTTTTTGTTTTTGCTTTACGCCCTCGGTAAACAGCTATGGTCATGTCGGGACGGTCAATTAACCTAACCACACTATTCCTGGGCAGGCTTAGACCTCCTAAGCAGTTAACAAGTACTAAGTGCACATACTTTCGCCAGTAACTGACAACTACCCTTCTTCATTACTTTTTTTGAATTCCTGACTTTTCAAGTCCTTGCCAAATTTCCCTGACCAATCTTAAATTTCTCCTGACTTGGAAAAAAGTCATTTTTCATATTTTTTTTTCCTGACAATGCATTATTGTAACATAATTGGAAGTAAGTTTGAATACAACATGGCAGTTTGTTATTACCATAAAAGTCTAAATGTTGGGACAGATACATGTATGTCTGAGCAAACAATGGAGACCCAGATCAGATAGCTCCTTTACAGGTCAGAATGACCCGCAGAAGCACTCTGATCAGAGTCTACATTATTTGCCTTTATCATATGACGTCGCATCTGAGAGGGTAATAAAGCCATGGAATAAAAACGATAATCCACTAGTGGATTAAATATGCAAATTACGTCCTAACGTTATGCGTTGACGTCCATAAAAACGCCGCGCTTTAAAATGGCGAAATCGAGACATTTTTAGTGCCAAATTTTCAAGTAAAATGCGATTTTAGTGTCATATGATAAATAGAATCTTGCATTCGTGCTCCTGTATTATTGAATTTATTAAACTCGTTGGAGAAAACCGATAAGATGCTCGGCATAGCCTCGCATCTTATCTTTTTCCCCAACTCGTTTAATAAATTCAATAATACATGAGCACTCATGTAAGATCCTCTATTTCCATCTGACTCCATCTTTTTTTGTGCACTACTGCAAACTGTTCCATTTTAGGACCACAGTTACTGCATTTCCATAATTTGGGATATCCCAAAATCTAGAATTTTTACGGCATTAATGAAGTATCTCTGACTGTAGATACATAATGCAATAAAAGCACCGCAGGCACTGCATGATACCCCGCCACTGCTGTGCATCCTAACTTATTTTTTTAGATATATGATAGCTAAAGAGCCACAGAACTGAGATAGACAGAGATATGATGTCCTTACTGTAAATAAATATTAATATAAACCACCCAACAACGTGGAGCATTCTGACCAGTGTAGATTTAGATCAGGCTGTAAAGCATTTCTTTGAGCTGAGAGACTCTGTTTCCTATTCTATCATGTGTTAAACATATCAGTGAAGTTTCATTCAGATATTCCATATAGTATAGGAACCACAAGTCAAAAAACATTTTTCAGATCTATCAAGGGGGAATACTCATTAACTGGAAAGGTAAGAGTGATGGTTCTTTGTCACAATATGTAACCTCTGATGTGAAACATACCTATGAAGTTTCGTTCAGATATTCCATATAGTAGAGGAACTACAGATAAAAAATGTTTTTCAGATCAATCAAGGGCGGATAACTCACAAACCGGAAAGATCAGAGTGACAGTTCCTAGTCACTATATGAAGCCTTTGATGTGAAACATATCTGTGAAGTTTTATTCAGATATTCCATATAGAAAGGGAACTACAGGTCAAAAACCATTTTTCAGACCTATCAAGGGCAGATAACTCATGAACTGGAAAGGTAAGAGTGATGGTTCTTTGTCACAGTATGTAACCTTTGATGTGAAACATATCTGTAAAGTTTCATTTAAATATTCCACATAGTAAAGGAACTACGGGTAAAAAACATTTTTAATTCAATCAAGGGCGGATAACTCACAAACGGGAAAGGTAAGAGTGACGGTTCTTAGTCACAATATGTTACCTTTGATGTGAAACATATCTGTGAAGTTATATTCAGATATTCCATATAGTAAAGGAACAATAGGTCAAAAACCTTTTTTCAGACCTATCAAGGGCGGATAACTCACAAACTGGGAAGGTCAGAGCGACGGTCCTTAGTCACAATATGTAACCTTTGATGTGCAACATATCTGTGAAGTTTCATTCAGATATCATGAACAGTAAAGGAATAACAGGCCAGAAACCATTTTTCCAATACGAAAAAGGGCAGTAACTCTGTTAAAAATGGACGGATTTTGCCCATTAACAATCCCATACCACTCATCACCGATAACAATATGTATGCAAAATTTGAAAAAATTCCGTGAATAAACACTCAAGTTATCGATCGGAAATGGTGAGCACGGACGGACGGACGGACAGACGGACGGACGGACGGACACCGAAAGGTATAACATAATACCCCGCCACTAAAGTGTGGCGGGGTATAATAATAATATGAGTTAAATAGGTGATACTATATGTGTGTGTTCCCATACAATTATTATACAAATGGTGCATGATATCAATCCAAACCCATTGGCCAGTTTTCTCTTTCTTTTTTTTTTTCTACCTTTTTTTTAGCCTCGGGACAGGGGAGATAATCTTGTCTGAGATAATTCTAATTGTTACTAGGGAGCAAAGAATTGTTTACAATGGCCGCTTGAATAGCAAGGTTTTCAGGAGCTGGATCAGGTGACCATGTGAGTCAATGAAAAGCCTTCTAGACGTCACTAAGGTAGACGAGGTGGGCCAAATGACCAATGCCAGAATTCTGAGCCAAAATCATTGCTTAATGACTCAAAAACCACTGAAATACAAACATTTCTTAGAGCCACTGTCCGTGGGAACAGTGACAAATGAAAGTGGTCAAAGTACCCAAATCATAAGTCCGAACTCATAAGTCCTTTCAACATTGACAATTCCAGAATATTTTAAATACACAGATATGGACAAATGAGCTCACAAGCTCAGTGTATAGGCAAGGCAATGCTGTCAGGAACGCACCTACATTCACTTTGTTAAAGTAACATAATAACCTCCATAAAACTCTTTTCTTCCAGTGTTACTAATCATTTTTGAGGCAGACAAACTTTGTCTGCCTCAAAAATGATTAGTAGTAACACTTCAAACATTAACAAGGATTTCACTGAATGCAGTGTGCCGCCTGTCTGCTAACTGCCACAAAACAGAGGTAAACCAGAAATCCTGATGCAAAGTTTACACCACCACCTATGACACCGGAAAAGTGGTTCCTGTATATCACTTCTGCTAGTTGTAGATTAGACAATCAAGTACCGTATTCTACCTAATTAGGGCACATGCCCCTATAAGCGCAATTTGTGAGACATAGGACTATAAATGCACATATTTCTTACTGGTTTATTCCTTTGTTTGCTTGTTTACAAGAGCTGAAAATGCAACAGAATATATCATTTTTTATTTCTAAAGCTTCTCTATGAATTTAAAGGTTAAGCGTCAGAGAAAAGCTGCCTATAAGCAGCTTTTCTCTGATGCTTTACCTTTAAATTTGTTCCTTTCAATATATAATAACCTATTAAAATGTGCGCTAATAAGAAAGAAAGTTTACTACAAGTATTTGCCGCCATTTTGAACAAGAGCTGTCGCCTGACAGCATAGCTCGCCTGAATTGGTGATTGCCCGTCACACAGCCGCTATGGTGGTATGGACTGCTATGCATAAAATTTCATGCAAGCATGTCCATAATGAAAACACATTTATTAACAAAAGCTATCTCAGAAATAAGTCTTAAAATAAAATTAAAATAAAAAAAATGAAATGTCAAAGTCCATGAGCTTGAAGTAAAAAAAAACCTGACGTGTGTGTGGGGGGGGGGGGGGGGGGGGGGAGGGGGCTATGTGGACTGCTATGCATAAAACTTCATGCAAGTTTGTCCATAATGAAAACACATTTATAAACAAAAGCTGGGGGGGGGGGGCTATGTGGACTGCTATGCATAAAACTTCATATGAAGCAAGCATGTCCATAATGAAAGCACATTTATGAACAAAAGCTATCTCAGAAATAATTAAAATAAAAAAAAAAATGAAATGAAATTCCAAAGTCCATGAGCTTGAGGTAAAACTGACAGGGGGGGGGGGGGGGGGGGGGGGGGGGGGGGGGGGGGGGGGGGGGGGGGGGGGGGAGGGGGAGGGGGAGGTAGGATGTATCAAAACCCTGAACCATTATCTAACATCAGTCCAAGTATTAGTATCAACTGAGTCCATCATCGTGGCACTGTGAAATTATGTCTTCATAAATATAAAACTTTAACCAAAATCTTTAAGACAAAATTCTAAGTCGATGACCTTGACTTCAAGGTCACCCAGAGGGGTAAGTATAAGGTGTTTTGTAAAAACTCAAAAAAGAGTCTAACACCAGTTCAAGTATAAACTAAATCTCTGCAAAGCATTATGAATCAGTATGCAATTACAAAACTTTATAAAAGACAAAAATTTCCTAAGTCCCTGACCTTGACATCAAGATCACTGAGCAGGGTTGGGGTAGTACTCTGTAGATCTAACTGCAGTGCAAATATAAAAAGAATTCATCTATGGGTTCAGGAGATACGTGTCTTTAAAAAACTTTAATCAAAACATCCAATCAATATAAAGACAATATTCTAAGTCCATGACCTTGACATCAAGGTCACAGAAGGGGGTGGGGGTAGTACCTTCAAAAACTTTAGACCAATATCTAACTTTAGTGCAAGTATCAAAGGAATCCATCCATGGGTTATGGAGATATTGGGCTTTATAAAACTTTAACCAAAACATCCAGTCCAGAAAAAATACCAATTTTCTAAGTCCATGACCTTGACATCAAGGTCACGGAGTGGGGTGGGGGTGGTACCTTGTTAAACCTTAGACCAATATCTAACTACTGTGCAAGTATCAAAAGAATCCATCCATGGGTTAAGGAGATATAGGTCTTTAAAAAACTTTAACCAAAACATCCAATCCGAACGCCGACGCGGACGCGGACGCGGACGCCGTGGTGACAACAATAGCTCTTCCTGAACTTTCGTTCAGGCGAGCTAAAAAGTTAAGCACACAGGGCGCTAATACGGTCGATTACGGTATGCAGAAATTCTTAATTCTGTCAAGACTGTCTTACCTTCTAGGGACATTGTGAATATCTTTCAAACAAGCAGTAATGCAGCATAACATCTCGGCACGTACAGACGCTTCTTTATCAACCGCAAATGTTATCTAAAATTCAAAGAAAGACAAATGAGTTCTTCCACAACAAATCATTGCAAGCTGAGTAGAGTCATAAACAGAATGGAAGGTTTGAAGTTCTCTAGCATGTAACTAGTACTACAGTTCAAAATGCTATTTTAACTCGCTTTCAACTGATTTTCAGTCTACTGGCTTATCTATTTTCTATGAAATTGTTTTTAGGGTATAACTGTACTCAAAATTGTCATTTCAGGAAGTAAATTGTCTGTCTCATGGTGAGAAATTTGGTTTTGCGGTGACGCGTAAGCGGAGCAATTTGCAATCATAAAACTGACGAGTTCCTCTCCAAATGACAATTTTTAATAGTTATCCCCATTCTAATATATTTATTACATTTTCACTTAAGAATTAAAATTTGATTTTTCAGCGTTCATCGTGTGATGAAGCCAGTGGGCGGAGCTAAAATTCCATGAAGCGCGAAGCGCTTCTTGTAGAATTTTAGCTACGACCACTGGCTTCTTCACTCGATGAACGCTGAAAAATCAAATTTTTATTCTTATATTTACACTTTATTTGTGAACCTCTCTGTGCCCTTTTCTTGGTAATCTGGTGTAGAAAAGGCAAAATATGGGACGAAGAAAAGTAAGTAACAACGTGTTCGGCCATGACGTTAAACAGCCGTCGCCCTGACGTAGCGTCAATCGAACGTTACAAGAACCAATCAAGATGTTTGTTTACATACGACGTCGCTTGATGACAACGTCACATGGTCAATTGTCCTTCATCGGTGTATGAAGCCAGTTGCTCTAATGGGGTCACCAATGGGAAGTCAGTGGCAAGTGTAAATATTTTTAAATGTGTAGTGCTTTACACCCATGGCAAGTGCATTCAGTGATGTAAAATCAATCATCAGCCAATGAGGAGTGACTTTTCATAATGGTGTTAGTGTATCGCAGGATTATACTGATGCAAATTTTTGATGCTATCCAATGAGACGTCACACTACATTCGTATCTGCATTAGAATTTATTTTCCTCTACTCCACCCCAATCTAGTGGAGATGAAAACAGTTCATTGCTAAATGAGCCACGACACGAGAAAACCAATAAAGTGGTTCTGCCCCTAGCGCAGGCTCAGATCAGCCTGGGCATCCGCCAAGTCTGATCAGAGTCTTCCCTGTCCGTATGGAGGTAGCTAAGACGCTTAGCTACCCTTTAAGTGCTTCGCAAAGAGTCTGATCAGACTGGGCAGATGCCCAGGCTAGTCTGAGTCTGCGATGGGCGCACAACCACTTTGTTGGTTTTCTTGTGTTGCAGCTCAAATGTGAAACACAGGGTCACAGTAGGCGTGTGACAACTAAAAGCACCAAAAATGAAAATAGCTGAATCTTGCAAACATGGTATATCCAGATAAGGTGGCTCATAAAAAGCCATTTCAACTGGATCTACACTGTTTGCCTTCTAGTCTTTAAATCTTATTATGATATAGCTTGTTGTCTTTCTTTTTTCATTTTTTTTTAATTTTTGTTCTTTAAATGTAACATTTGGTCACTTTGGGGGTTGTTTTGGAAGGATAAACCGTTCATTTTTATAATCAATAAATACCACAGGGTATAATCGATTCCGCTAATTTTCACTTCCTGCAGAGATTGTACATCATATTTGGCTTCCGCCGAGACTGTCCGCGAACTCTTGCTTCCTGCAGAGACTACTGTCCTCGTAAAATGGCTTCCTGCCGAGACTGTCCGCGTGATTCTGCTTCCTGCCGAGAGCCTCGGCAGGAAGCAGAATCACGCGGACAGTCTCTGCAGGAAGCCATTTATCATGTACAGAAGTCTCGGCAGGAAGCAAGAGTTCGCGGACAGTCTCGGCAGAAGCCAAATATGATGTACAGTCTCTGCAGGAAGTGAAAATTAGCAGATTCGATTATACCCTGTGAATACTGTATTTTTCCTTGGAACACAATTAACATTATGAGCTTATACTGTCGTATTCATTTAAAAAAAAAGATCTCATTTTTCAGAAGTTCATGGAAGTATGAACACAATGGGTCACGTGCAAAGTAAGTCCATGAACTTTGGAAAAATGAAATTTGTCTCTTATAATAACATTAAATCTTAAAATTATTTTGAGCATCATTTTCGATTTTAAAAACAAGATACAACAAAGAGCTGTCACTAACCAACAGGTAAGCAGCTTACATTAAATGGCTGTCAACATGACGTAACATCCACTAGAACATATAACGGCCAATGTCATCTTTTGTTTACATGCGATGCTGCATACAATGATGTCGTGTGACCGACGGCTGTTCATGGAAGTATGAACACTGTTTCTCGGAAATAGGTTCATCCAAGGAAAATCAAAGGGAATGTAATTATAATGAATATGCTAATCCCTATATTCTGATGAAATGAACTCCATCCTTACCATATAAGGCAGTATCCTGTCCAGAATGATATCTGCTGTGACGTACTTTGACAGTTCTGTCAGCAAGTTCAAGGCCATCAACTTTGTGTTACAAAACTGAAAGAATAAAAACACATGTCAACTTAATTCATTAACAGAACTGGTTCATTATACACTGTAGTATGAAAGTATATACACTGCTCAAACTATTTAAAGGAGCAGCAGCTATTTTCCCATTGACATTACTACAGCATATACCTAGTTCAATTGCCCATAAATTTGACCGCCAGTAAGCAAAAATTCCTATCCTTTTGCAGCATTTTGAAGAAGGATCGAAGTTTAAGACAACTAGAATTTCAATACAAATGATGTCCTGCTCATTTCCACGGAACAAATTTTACAATTTTCGAAATTTCTGAAATTGAGGCATTTTGCTGGAAGTGTCTAAATTCCCATGAGCTTCATTTCAAAGTGATCCTTTTCAACGGACCACCTCATAAGAACTCTAGTTTCATAGACAAAATGAACGTTTTGACTTTGGTTGAAATTTTCAGGCTTTTAACCTGTTCTGAAAATTTACAAATTTTTACCTTGAATCCAATTTTACAAAAATCTTTCCATGGACATGGGCAGGACAAATATTGAATCAAAACTTGTGCTATCAGTAACATTGACCCTCTTTGAAAATTGGCAAAATAAATGGAAACTAGAGGTGGCAGTAAGCATGGCTTACTAAATACCCCCCGCGTTTAACAGTTAGGCATGCAGCTTTGTCATTTAAGTTTTACATTTACACAGCATAGATGTTAAGACAACTACAAGTGCACATCTATATACCAATATCTGTTCACATATATAATATCAGTCGAACGGTTTAGGACCAGGAAGCGACAACAAACTTTGTTTTCCAAGACTACAAAGGGGCACAACAAAGCTGGAAAACCCTTTTGAGAAAAACAGAGCAATATGTGCCAACTCTTTCCTTCTACTGTACCTTGAACCAAATCTGAATAAAATGGAAGTGAAAATGGCCAGAAAAACTTCAAAACATATAAAAAGGGGCATAACTCATGCAAAAAGGGTTAATGCACATCTTCATACCAATATGTGTTCACATAATTAATTTCAAGAAAATCCGTCAAATGGTCTTGGAGTAGTAGCAACAACAAACTTTTCTTACGAAAACTACAAAGGGACATAACTCAACAGGAAAACCTTTCCGGAAAAACTGAACAATATGTGTTAGATCTTTTCATATGCTGCATCTAGTAACCCAGTTTGAATAAAATGGAAGCAAAAAAGGCAAAACCCCTATAAAATAGGGCAAAAAATATCAAAAAGGGGCATAACTCAATAAATAGGGGTCAGATTTCAAAATGGAAACCTTAATGCACATCTTCATACCAATATATGTTCACATACTTAATTTCAAGAAAATCGGTCAAGCCGTCTAGGAGGAGTTGTGATAACAAACTTTTTTACGAAAAATTTAAAGGGGCATAACTCAGCAGGAAAACACTTCTGGGAAAAACTGTAAAACACGTGTCAACTATTTTCTTATGATGCATCAATGAACCAAATTTGAATAAAATCAAAGCAAAAACGACTAAAACCCCCCAAAATTAGGGCCAAAAATATAAAAAAGGGGCATAACTCAGAAAATTGGGGTCAGATTTCAAAATGGAAACCTTAATGCACATTTTCATACCAATATGTGTTCACATACTTAATTTCAAGAGAATCGGTCAAGTGGTCTAGGAGGAGTTGGGACTACAAACTTTTTTTACGAAAAATATAAAGGGGCATAACTCAGCAGGAAAACACTTCCGGGAAAAACTGTAAAATACGTATCAACTCTTTTCACACGCTGCATCCATGGACAAAATTTGAAACAAATCGGAGCAAATGTTGCGGACGGACGAACGGACTGACAGACAGACAGACGGACAATGTGAAAACAGTATAACCCCTCAAACAAGTTTGCGGGGGGTATAACAAACTTTTCTTACGACAACTACAAAGGGGCATAACTCAGCAATAAAAACCTTCCAAGAAAAACTGAACAATATGTATCAGCTCTTTTCATATGCTGCATCTAGTAACCCAATTCGAATAAAATGGAAGCAAAAAAGGCAAAAACCCTATAAAACAGGGCAAAAAATATCAAAAAGGGGCATAACTCAGGCAAAAAGGGACAGAATTTAAAATCAAAACCCTAATGCACATCTTCATACCAATATCTATTCACATACTTAATTTCAAGAAAATCCGTCAAACCATCTAGGAGGAGTTGCGATAACAAACTTATTTCACGAAAAATACAAAGGGGCATAACTCCGCAACGTAAACCTTCCCGGAAAATTTGAAAAATATGTATCCACTATTTTCTTATGCTGCATCCATGGACAAAATTTAAAACAAATTGGAGCAAATTTAATGCAAAAACCCTATAAAACAGGGCAAAAAATATCAAAAAGGGGCATAACTCAGGCAAAAAGGGACAGAATTTAAAATCAAAACCCTAATGCACATCTTCATACCAACATCTGTTCACATACTTAATTTCAAGAAAATCCGTCAAACCATCTAGGAGGAATTGCGATAACAAACTTATTTCACGAAAAATACAAAGGGGCATAACTCCGCAATATAAACCTTCCCGGAAAATTTGAAAAATATGTATCCACTATTTTTTTATGCTGCATCCATGGACAAAATTTGAAACAAATCGGAGCAAATTTAGCGGACGGATGGACGGACGGAAGGACGGACGGAAGGACAACGTCAAAACAGTATACCCCCCACAAACACAGTTTGCGGGGGGTATAACTAGAAACGTTTTTCAGAGAAAAAACTGATGTCCCCCCACCAGCACATTTCCCATCCCCTTTAATGAATAAAAAGCCTGTACAAGTAAAATATCTAGGCAAGATTGGAGAAAATCCATCCACAGGTTCTAAAGATATCATACATAGATGGCTATGACATTGAAAATGATGTCAAGGTCACCCAAATCTAATCAGCTCTTAAACTTGTCCCAATGATGTATCCATGCAAGTTTGGTGAAATTCTATCCATTGGTTCAGGAGATATAGTGGGTACAAGAAATTGTCACCTAAGTCCTCCAGTGACCTTGAAAATGAGGTCAAGGTCACAAAAATCTATTCAGCTCTTAAACTTGTCCCAATGATGTATCCATGCAAGTTTGGTGAAATTCCATCCATTGGTTCAGGAGATATAGTGGGTATAAGAAATTGTCATTTAAGTCCTCCAGTGACCTTGAAAATGAGGTCAAGGTCACCAAAATCTAATCAGCTCTTAAACTTGTCCCAATGATGTATCCATGCAAGTTTGGTAATATTCCATCCTTTGGTTCAAGAGATATTGCGCACGCAAGAAACTGTCACGCCGACGCTGACGCCCAGGATCCGCACTGAAAACAATATGTCCCCCCTCACCTTTGGTGGGGGGACATAATTCTGTGGGGGCTTGTTGATCGAAAGTAAATGACCTGAAAGTGAAGATGTGTTACACTATCATCTATGGAAATATGTTATGTGCTCCTTTAAATAATTTGAGCAGTGTACTAAGGATCCATTTACAATGAACTTTGTATTGATTTATGCAAGTATTTAATATGCAGACATTATTAATGCATCTTCAGTTGAAAATACAGGAAATACTTTACTTTCCTCAATGCATGGATGCAGTGACTTATAGGGTGTTTGATATCATGTGGTTTTCAGATCACATGAAATGCCTGAAATCCAAGCAAAATGACTGGCTTTGTGGTACGTTTCTGTGAAGACAGTTTCTTCATTTCAGAATGTTTTCATATAGACTATAGCGTAGAGGATTTTCTTGCACACCGGATAGAAAATGCCATTCTTTTCACCTGGGATAGAAAATCAAATCTTACCCTGGTGTTCTGACCCAGGACAGGAAAAAAATCACGAGCTGTCAATGCATTGGTTGTATAGGAGCTCACGTACCTGCGTCGTCAAGTGACGTTGGCATTTTAGATGATGACGTCACGAAGACGGCAAAAATGACGTCAGTTTATGCACGCCAGATGTTGACGTAAAGAGCCGAATGACGGTCGTTGAAAGCGGCGCCTCCTTTCAAACTCAAATTGAAACCTCTCAAGTACTAGAATGACGCATTTTAACAAGTTCTGGAGTTAAAACAAAACATGGTGTGCAAGAAAAAGTATCTATCATGGGTGTGAGGTGTGGCTAGAAAAATCCGTCACTCGGGATCACTGTTCGGCATCACTCGGCAAGCCTCGTGATGCCGAACAGTGACCCTCGTGACGGATTTTCTATCCACACCTCACACCCATGATAGATACTTATAGTGTGAGTGCTTTCAGATGGTATTATTCATTTTACTGAAGTTTAGACATTTTTTTCGTGTCATCATCCACCAGTTTAGAAGCAACAACAATATTTACAGAGACCTAGAACACTAAGGCCTACTACATTTAATTCAGTTTCATGAGGAGATTTAATACATAAACTGTAAAACCTGCAATAAAATCAAGAATACTTTTTAGGCCCGATTTCACCTCACAGGTCTATTTTATTTGTAAAATTTTGGAGTTCCGAATGCTACGGTAATCCCTATACTAAATGCGACATGAAATCAGGCCTTAAAGTAACCATAATTACACATTCTCTGTGCTTCATTTCCCAAGGATACAGAGCAGGGATACAGATACATACAATGGAATTATCAAGTAGAATTGACAGATGATGTCCGGATTGCCTCATCACAATGATGTAGGTAAATGATGTAAAGTAAACGTATTCATCCACCCTGAATTAGCATCTACATTTTGTTTGAGCTATAAGCTGGAAAGTGCTACATACATGAGCCTGTCTGCCGGAAGAGCCAACAAGGGAGATAAGCAACACCAGAGCAGTATTCTCCTCGGGATGGAGAACATCTATCTTTATGGTTCTCAGTATTAGATCCAGGTCTTTCTTGATCCTGCAAGATAAAGATGACACTCCGTAATGACCCTTAATTTTCGGACAGACAGGTCTCAGCAGACATTGTAGACCCAGATTTGATCAGGGTCTACAATGTTTGCCATTCACTAAGCATCATTAGGATGCATTAACCTGTGTAAAATCCACTTTCTTAAAGAATTTTCGAACAATAATTGTCCGACTCTTGGATGTCCTAATCTTAGGGTCATTACGGCAACTGAAAAAAAAACAAGAGCTGAAATATTGATACGCTATCACTCAGGTTCCATGCTAGATAGAAGATCACATTACTATGCAGATCCCCCAGGTAAAGGTCTAGCAGTTGAAGTATGTTAAGTAGGGGCTGAAATGTATTCACACAAGGCAGAGAAAACACAAGACCTGTCTGCACACAGGATAGTTTGCTCGATTACATAAAAACTTTAACGTAAAACTTAAATAACATTTTGCTAATGCTGACGCCAATGTCAACAATGATGCTGGGGGTACAGGCTATCTAAAAATAGTTCATAGGAATTCCGTGGAAGACTAATCACAACTGCAAACTTGAATGGATGGATGACTTGCGATTTTACATCCTTTTCAACAGTATTTCAGTCATATCAGGACGATGGGACGATGATAATGAAAGGCTATGTGCAATGGAACCCCGTTTACGTTAGGAAAGATTCTCGCCTCGAGCGGGATTCGAACCCGGGTCCGCTAGGTCAGTAGACCAGCGCTTAACCCACTGAGCTACCGGGGCTCCTGCAAACTAGAAAATTGTGTCTGTAAGACACTAATGATGCCCCCGTGCAGCACCTGTCACAGGATATGTGTACATCCCTAAGGCATCTCTTAAGCACCAAACAATATCTAAAAGGAATCCACTAAAAACATTACACAAACTCCATACCCTACAGAGCAAAAATGCAGCATAAAGTGAATAAGTTTGAAAGGCCATAATTCCCTTAAAATCATTAATTTTTTTTAATCAAAAACCAACATGCACATCTTCATTATGTCCACAACAAGTATAGCATGTCTGAAAAAACAGCCACGGAAAATTGTGGGAGGAGTTTATTACACAAAGTACTTACCCTACAATGCAAACATAAGCCTAAAATGACTAAGTTCAAAAGGCTGTAATACTGTCAAAATTAATTCTAGCTGTTACAAAAACCCACATGCACATCTTCAATATGTCCACAGCATGTATGCAAAGTTTGAAATAGATCCACTGAAAACTGTGGGAGGAGTTGATAACACAAACTCCATACCCTACAATGCCAACGTAAGCCTAAAATGACTAAGTTCAAAAGGCTGTAATTCTGTCAAAATTATTTCTAGCTCCAAGAAAAACCCACATGCACATCTACAATATGTCCACAGCATGTATACAAGATTTGGAAAAGATCCATTGAAAACTGTGGGAGGAGTTGATTACACAAACTCTGTACCCTAAAGTGTGATGAACGGACGGATGGACGGACAGGAGCAACTCTTAATGCCCTCTGACTATCGTCACGGGGGCATGAAAATATTTTTCTCTAGACTGGACACTACTGGCTACGTCAACTGAGGGAAAACTAGGTCAAGGTCAGCAAACACACAAGCATTGCAGAGAATGATGATGTCATGATACATGCTTATGTGAAATTTCCTCACAGGAGTCTTTTAGTTCCTTAGTAATAAATCTACACAGTGAGTACACAAAAATTTGACTAGATTCACCGCCTGAAAGTACATCAAGGTCAGCAAATGGCAATGGTCCTACAGAGACAATCTCATGTTGTATGTTTGTGTGTGTAGTTTCATCACAAAAGATCTACAGCCAAACCTGTCTTAAGGGGTCACCCCATGGGACCCACAAAAATTGGCTGCTTAAGACAGGTGACCCCTTAATACAGGTTCATTTGCACTGTACTTTGGTCTAAGGGACCCCCAAAAAGTGGCTGCTAAAGACAGGTGACCCCTTAATACAGTGACCCCTTAAGACAGGTTCGACTGTATTAGTCTCTGAGAAATAGAGCTAAACGTAGTGGGTAATTGTAAATTTGGCTATGTTCAACAGTGTGAAAGTAGGTCAAGGTCAGCAAACACTGGTACTGGAGAGACAATGTCATGATGTACATTTGTGTGTAGTTTCATAACCTAAGGTCTTTTGGTCTCTGAGAAACGCAGCTAAATGCGGAGATTAAATGCAAATTTGAATATGTTAAACAGAGTGTGAAATGTATGTCAGGGTCAGCAAACAACACTGGTGTTGTGCAGATGATGTCATCATGAAACCCTGAATGAATTTTTTTTTCAAAAGGCCTATGAGAAATGGAGCTAACACACTAAGTAGACATAAATTTGACCATATTCAACTGAGCGTGACAAGCAGGCCTAGGTCAAACCATTGCCTGGAAACGTGTAGTTTCCAGGCAATGGTCTGACCTTGGCCTACTTGGTAGTTTTAGGGAATCTCCAGCATAGAAATTTAGCCCTAGCAACAGCAGAGCAATGACTTTTTAAGTTGTTTTATAAATATGGCCCCTGCATTGTAAGACCAAACACTTCCATTTCAGTGCTGCTCACATGGTCTAGAAAGTGTGAAGGTTTTACACAGTGACCTTTTCAAGTTATCTCTGTTTCCATCATTACTAGACTCTATCACATGCCAGACTCCCATAATGTTTTGATAATGAGATAAAGTTTTCAAACTCCTTGTATCCTTGCAGTAAAATAAACAAGCATTAATTCGATGAGTTTATGTCCCCCGCCTTGGAAACTAGGTCTCTACTGTATATACACTTAGTGTTTGAGCTGGAAAAGCAGCTAAATTAAAAATGTGAAAAAAGTAATTAAAACTAGACAATCACTAAAGGTGATGAATGCCCCTGCCATATGCCTCACTAGAAAAGTAATGTGTTAAAACATATTTGTGTGAAGTTACATCAAAATCTGTCAATAAATAAAGGTGCTAGAGGGATGGCTGAGTTTTTCTTAAAAATAGCAACTGTGACCTTGACCTTGGAACTACAACCCTGAAAGGTTTACTTGTCCAAGATATTGTCATACTTAATATATGTGTGAAGTTCTATCAAAATCAGTTAAAAAATAAAAGCGCTAGAACCATGACAAAGATTTACATTTACCTATAATAGCATCTGTGACCTTGACCTTGGACCTACAATAATGAAACGTATTATTGTCCCAGATATTGTCAAGCTAAATATTTGTGTCAAGTTATGCCAAAATCATTCCAGAGGGATGACAGCATATTTTCTAAAATAGCAAATATGACCTTGACCTTTACCCTGGAATTCTGGATCACGAACTTGTCCAAGATATTGTCACACTAAACATTTGAGTTAAGTTACATCAAAATTGTCAATGAATAGAGGAGTAGAGGAATGATAAAGTTTTTTTCTAAAAATAGCAACTGTGACCTTGACCTTGGACCTGCAGTGCTGAAACAGTAATTTATTCAAGATATTGTTATACTTAACATTTATGTGAAGTTACATCACAATCGATCTATAAATGAAAGCGCTGGAGCAATGCCCTAGTTTTTCTGAAAATAGCAACTGTGACCTTGACCTTCATCCTATAAACCTGAAACGCAAAGTTGTTCGAGGTTCTGTCATACCTAATAAAGCTGTCATGTAATATCAAAATCTGTTAATAAATGAGGCCGCTAGAGCGACGATAAAAGATGAGATTGTATTTAAGCTATGGAAATATGGTCAAAATATGTATGTTATTCAAGGGGACATAATTCTGCAATAAAGACCTGACTGAAAGTTATGTTTCCTTTATGCACATGTTCAATGCATGTCTGAACTGTGTTGCAAGTTTCAAATCCCTACATCAAATACTATTGGAGGAGTTGCAGAGACAAGAACAGTACTACAAAGTGTGAAATATGGTCAAAATATGCATGTCATTCAAGGGCATGTAATTCTGCCATAATGACCTGGATCAAAGTTCTGTTTCCTTTATGCACATGTTCAATGCAAGTCTGAACTGTGTTACAAGTTTCAAATCCCTACATCAAATACAATTGGAGGAGTTGCAGAGACAAGAACAGTACTACAAATGTGAAATATGGTCAAAATATTTATGTTATTCAAGGGACATAATTCTGCAATAAAGCTCTTAATCAAAGTTCTGTTTCCTTTATGCACATGTTCAATGCATGTCTGAACTGTGTTGCAAGTTTCAACTCCCTACATTAAATACTGTAGGAGGAGTTGCGGAGACAAGAACAGTACTCAAATGTGAAATATGGTTATAATATGTATATTATTCAAGGGGACATAATTCTGCAAACAAGACCTTAATCAAAGTTCTGTTTCCTTTATGCACATGTTCAATGCATGTCTGAACTGTGTTGCAAGTTTCAACTCCCTATATCAAATACTGTAGGAGGAGTTGCGGAGACAAGAACAGTACTCAAATGTGAAATATGGTTATAATATGTATATTATTCAAGGGGACATAATTCTGCAATAAAGCTCTTAATCAAAGTTCTGTTTCCTGTATGCACATGTTCAATGCATGTCTGAACTATGTTCCAAGTTTCAGCTCCCTGCATCGAATACTGTAGGAGGAGTTGCGGAGACAAGAACAGTACTACAAAGTGTGACGGACGGACGTATGCATGGACGTACGTACGTATGCACGGACGGACAAGGGCAAAACTATATGCCCTTCCCCACTTCGTGGCGGGGGCATAAAAATAATGTGAGGATTATAATCCAAACCAAATGCATATCTTCAGACCATGATCAAAACACTAGGGGTGACTATTGCAGGCCAAAATGACTATTGCACTACTATTACTATTGCAGAAATCCCTATTGCAATACTATTACTATTGCAGGCTACTATTGCAATGCATTGCAATAACTATTGGAGACAGCTTTCTTATCCAGAAATTCTGCTGTTATATATAAAATCTGGTTTGTTCACATAAGTTCGTGGCTAAAAAGCATTATTAAATGACTGTCATTTCACAATGTGCACAACATGACTACAAAATACAAGAACATGGTACATTTTCCATTCTTTGGAATCCAATACAAGCAAAACTCATCAATTCCTATTATTCTTTTAGTTAAAAATACTTCCTTCAACAAAACGATGCATGTCTAGAAACTATTGTAACTATTGCGATATTGGAAACACTATTGCCAATAGTATTGACATTGCAGCTTTCCCTATCGATATTGACTATTGCCAGTGTCACTATTGCGATATATCGATAGTCCGATGTATTGTTACACCCCTACAAAACACCTGTGAAGTTTCAAAGGAATCGGCATAAAACTGTAGGAGAAGTTGCACACACAAGGTACCCACTATCTATTCACTCTGATAGTAACAAGAGGGCCATGGTGGCCCTGAATCGCTCACCTGAGCATTAATCAGTTCACTGGCTCTGGTGAAGATTTTTAAGAGATCTTACCGTACATGGGAATGGCGGCCACCTTGGTCATGTGACCAAGATCATTTGAAGAACTTTCAATCCTTTGACCCATGCAGGCTCCATATGAAATTTGAGTTTAGTCTGCCCAATAGTTTCAGAGATGTTAGAAAATGTTTATGGATGGATGACAGAGGCAGCTAACACCAATACTGTAAGGCTCAGGTGAGCTAAAAATGGCAGAGTTGCTTCCCCAAAGAGTACCTGTTCATGTTGAGTTCCTTTGATGGATTTGATCTAGACTGAACTAAGCGAACACAGATGATAGAATGGTAGCATCATTATCTCTCTGTGGTGAAATTAATGTTTTCCAAGGAGTTTATGGCTGGCTTCATTGCAATGTTAGTTCTGATTTTTGCAGCATAACTTTATTTAGATTTGACCTAGTGACCTAGTTTTTGACCAACATTTTCAAACCTGACCTAGATTTTATGGAGATAAACATTCTGACAAAGATTCATGAAGATTGGATCAAAACTGTGCCCTCTTGGATGTACACAAAGTTTTTCTAAGATTTGACCTAGTGACCTAGTTTTTGACCCGACATGACCCAGTTTCAAACCTGGCCTAGATATTGTGAGGATAACATTCTGACAAAGTTTCATGAAGATTGGATTAAAACTGTGCCCTCTACAGGTACACAAGGTCTTTCCTATATTTGAGCTAGTGACCTAGTTTTTGACCCAACATGACCCAGTTTCAAACTTCGCCTGGATATTGTGAAGATAAAAATTCCGACAAGATTGGATCAAATCTGTGCCCTCTGGAGCATACACAAGGTCATTCTTATATTTGACTTGGTGACCTAGTTTTTGACCCAACATGACCTACTTCAAACTTGGCCCAGATATTGTGATGATAAACATTCTGACAAAGTTTCATGAAGATTGAATCAAAACTGTGTCCTCTAGAGCGCACACAAGGTTATTCTAAGATTTGACCTAGTGACCTAGTTTTTGACCCGACATGACCAAGTTTCAAAACTGACCTGGATATTGTGATGATAAACATTCTGACAAAGTTTCATGAAGATTGGATCAAAACTGTGACCTCTAGAGCGTACACAAGGTTTTTCAAATATTTGAGCTAGTGGCCTAGTTTTGAACCCGACATGACCCAGTTTCGAACTTGGCCTGGATATTGTGAGGATAAACATTCTGACAAAGTTTCATGAAGATTGGATCAAAACTTTGACCTCTAGAGCGTACACAAGGTTTTTCTAATATTTGACCTAGTGACCTAGTTTTTTGGCCCGACATGACCCAGTTTCATACTTGGCCTGGATATTGTGAGAATTAACATTCTGACAAAGTTTCATTATGATTGGATAAAAAAACTGTTCCCTCTAGAGCGTACACAAGGTTATTCTAGAAATTTGACCTAATGACCTTGTTTTAGACCTGACATGACCCAGTTTTGAACTTGGCCTGGATATTGTGAGGATAAACATTCTGACAAAATTTTCATGAAGATTGAATCAAAACTGTGACATCTAGAGCGTACACAAGGTTTTTCTAATATTTGACCTAGTGACCTAGTTAATGACCCCACATGACCCAGTTTCAAACTTGGCCTGGATATTGTGAGGATAAACATTCTGACAAAGTTTCATGAAGATTGGATCAAAACTGTGACCTCTAGAGCTTACACAAGGTTTTTCTAATATTTGACCTAGTGACCTAGTTTTTGACCCGACATGACCAAGTTTCAAACTTGGCCTGGATATTGTGAGGATAAACATTCTGACAAAGTTTCATGAAGATTGGATCAAAACTGTGACCTCTAGAGCGTACACAAGGTTTTTCTAATATTTGACCTAGTGACCTAGTTTTTGATCCAACATGACCAAGTTTCCAACTTTGCCTGGATATTTTGAGGATAAACATTCTGCCAAATTTTAATGAAGATTGGATCAAAACTGTGACCTCTAGAGCGTTCACAAGGGTTTTCTAATATTTGACCTTGTGACCTAGATTTTGACCCAACATGACCCAGTTTCAAACTTGGCCTGGAACTTGTGAGAATAAACATTCTGACAAAGTTTCATGAAGATTGGATCAAAACTGTGACCTCTAGAGCGTACACAAGGTTTTTCTAATATTTGACCTTGTGACCTAGTTTTTGACCCAACATGACCCAGTTTCGAACTTGGCCTGGATCTTGTCAGGATAAACATTCTGACAAAGTTTCATGAAGATTGGATCAAAACTGTGACCTCTAGAGCGTACACAAGGTTTTTCTAATATTTGACCTTGTGACCTAGTTTTTGACCCAACATGACCCAGTTTCGAACTTGGCCTGGATATTGTGAGGATAAACATTCTGACAAAGCTTCATGAAGATTGGATCAAAACTGTGACCTCTAGAGCGTACACAAGGTTTTTCTAATATTTGACCTAGTGACCTAGATTTTGACCCGACATGACCCAGTTTCGAACTTGGCCTGGATATTGTGTGGATAAACATCCTGACACAGTTTCATGAAGATTGGATCAAAACTGTGACCTCTAGAGCGTACACAAGGTTTTTCTAATATTTGACCTTGTGACCTAGTTTTTGACCCAACATGACCCAGTTTTGAACTTGGCCTGGATCTTGTCAGGATAAACATTCTGACAAAGTTTCATGAAGATTGGATCAAAACTGTGACCTCTAGAGCGTACACAAGGTTTTTCTAATATTTGACCTTGTGACCTAGTTTTTGACCCAACATGACCCAGTTTCGAACTTGGCATGGATCTTGTCAGGATAAACATTCTGACGAAGTTTCATGAAGATTGGATCAAAACTGTGACCTCTAGAGCGTACACAAGGTTTTTCTAATATTTGACCTAGTGACCTAGATTTTAACCCGACATGACCCAGTTTCGAACTTGGCCTGGATATTGTGAGGATAAACATACTGACAAAGTTTCATGAAGATTGGATCAAAACTGTGACCGCTAGAGCGTACACAAAGTTTTTCTTATATCTGACCTAGTGACCTAGTTTATGACCCCACATGACCCAGTTTCAAACTTGGCCTGGATATTGTGAGGATAAACATTCTGACATAGTTTCATGAAGATTGGATCAAAACTGTGACCTCTAGAGCGTACACAAGGTTTTTCTAATATTTGACCTAGTGACCTAGTTTTTGATCCGACATGATCCAGTTTCGAACTTGGCCTGGATATTGTGAGGATAAACATTCTGACAAAGTTTCATGAAGATTGGATCAAAACTGTGACCTCTAGAGCGTACACAAGCTTTTTCTAATATTTGACCTAGTGACCTAGTTTTTGACCCGACATGACCCAGTTTTGAACTTGGCCTGGATATTGTGAGGATAAACATTCTGACAAAGTTTCATGAAGATTGGATCTAAACTGTGCCCTCTAGAGTGTACACAAGCAAAAGTTGACGGACGTCCACACGTACGACGGACGACGGACATCACGGTATCCCAAAAGCTCACCCTGAGCACTTCAGGTGAGCTAAAAATGTATGAAAAATGGCTTAGTTCAATTTGCGAAAAAAGCGATAACTAGACAATCACTAAAGGTGATGAATGCCCCCGCCATATGCCTCACTAGATGAGTTATGTGTTAAAACATATTTGTGTGAAGTTACATCAAAATCTGTCAATAAATAAAGGTGCTAGAGGGATGACGGAGTTTTTCTTAAAAATAGCAACTGTGACCTTGACCTTGGACCTGGGGTGCTGAATCGGCAATTTATTCAAGATATTATTATACTTAAGATTTATGTGAAGTTACATCAAAATTGATCTATAAATGAAATCGCTAGAGCAATGCTCTAGTTTTTCTGAAAAAAGCAACTGTGACCTTGACCTTCATCCTACCAAACTGAAACGCAAAGTTGTTCGAGGTACTGTCAAACCCAATAAAGCTGTGATGTAATACCAAAATCGGTTAATAAATGAGGCCGCTAGAGCGACGATAAAAGGTGAGATTGTATTTAAGCTATGGAAATATGGTCAAAATATGTATGTAATTCAAGGGGACATAATTCTGCAATAAAGACCTGACTGAAAGTTATGTTTCCTTTATGCACATGTTCAATGCATGTCTGAACTGTGTTGCAAGTTTCAAATCCTTACATCAAATACTATTGGAGGAGTTGCAGAGACAAGAACAGTACTACAAAGTGCGAAATATGGTCAAAATATGCATGTCATTCAAGGGGATGTAATTCTGCCATAATGACCTGGATCAAAGTTCTGTTTCCTTTATGCACATGTTCAATGCATGTCTGAACTGTGTTACAAGTTTCAAATCCCTACATGAAATACAATTGGAGGAGTTGCAGAGACAAGAACAGTACTACAAAGTGTGAAATATGGTCAAAATATGCATGTCATTCAAGGGGATGTAATTCTGCCATAATGACCTGGATCAAAGTTCTGTTTCCTTTATGCACATGTTCAATGCATGTCTGAACTGTGTTACAAGTTTCAAATCCCTACATGAAATACAATTGGAGGAGTTGCAGAGACAAGAACAGTACTACAAAGTGTGAAATATGGTCAAAATATGCATGTCATTCAAGGGGATGTAATTCTGCCATAATGACCTGGATCAAAGTTCTGTTTCCTTTATGCACATGTTCAATGTATGTCTGAACTGTGTTGCAAGTTTCAACTCCCTACATTAAATACTGTAGGAGGAGTTGCGGAGACAAGAACAGTACTCAAATGTGAAATATGATTATAATATGTATACTAGAAATGTTTTTCAGAGAAAAACTGATGTCCCCCCACCAGCCCATTTCCCATCCCCTATAATGAATATAAAGCCTGTACAAATAAAATATCTAGGCAAGTTTGGAGAAAATCCATCCACTGGTTCTAAAGATATCCTACATATATGACTATGTCCTTGAAAAATGGGTAAAGGTCACCAAATACTAAACATGTCATCACAAAAATATATTCATGCAAGTCTGATGAATATCTGTCAATTGGATCAAGATAAGAGAAAAGAATAAGCATATTTAAGTCAGCTTTTGGCCTTGAAAATGGGGTCATGGTAATCAAAACACAGTAAACTCTTGAGATTGTCCCAAAAGTATATCTATGAAAGTAAAGTGGAAATCAAGCCAAAGGCTAATGATATATATCAACTTCAGTGAAATTTTCACATATCTAAGTCCTCCTGTGACCTTGAAAATGAGGTCAAGGTCACCAGAATCTGATCAGCTCTTAAGTTAGTCCTAGTGATGTATCCATGCACGTTTGGTGAAATTCCATCTACTGGTTCATGAGATATCATGGGTACAAGAAACTGCCATCAAAGTCCTCCAGTGACCTTGAAAACGAGGTCAAGGTCACCAAAATCTAATCAGCTCTTAAGCTAGTCCTAGTGATGTATCCAAGCAAGTTTGGTGAAATTCCATCCATTGGTTCATGAGATATTGTGGTAATAGGAAATTGTCTTCTCAGTCCTCCAGTGACCTTGAAAATGAGATCAAGGTCATCAAAATCTGATCAGCTTTTAAATATGTCCCAATGATGTATCCATGCAAGTTTGGTGAAATTCCATCCATTGGTTCAGGAGATATAGTGGGTACAAGAAATTCTCATCTAAGTCCTCCAGTGACCTTGAAAATAAGGTCAAGGTCACCAAAATCTACTTAGCTCTTAAACTGGTCCCAATGATGTATCCATGCATGTTTGATGAAATTCCATCCATTGGTTCAGGAGATATAGTGGGTACAAGAAATTGTCATCTAATTCCTCCAGTGACCTTGAAAATGATGTCAAGGTCACCAAAATCTAATCAGCTCTTCAACTTGTCCAAATGATGTATCCATGCAAGTTTGGTGAAATTCCATTCATTGGTTCAAGAGATATGGCGCACACAAAGTGGGTACAAGAAATTGTCATCTAAGTCCTCCAGTGACCTTGAAAATGAGGTCAAGGTCACCAAAATCTAATCAGCTCTTAAACTTGTCCCAATGATGTATTCATGCAAGTTTGGTGAAATTCCATCCATTGGTTCAAGAGATATCACGCACACAAGAAACTGTCACGCCGACGCCGACGCTGACGCCGACGCCGACGCCCGGGAACCGCACTGAAAACAATATGTCCCCCCTCACCTTTGGTGGGGGGACATAATTATTCAAGGGGACATAATTCTGCAATCAAGACATTAATCAAAGTTCTGTTTCCTTTATGCACATGTTCAATGCATGTCTGAACTGTGTTGCAAGTTTCAACTCCCTATATCAAATACTGTAGGAGGAGTTGTGGAGACAAGAACAGTACTCAAATGTGAAATATGGTCATAATATGTATATTATTCAAGAAGACATAATTCACTCCCTATATCAAATACTGTAAGAGGAGTTGCGGAGACAAGAACAGTACTCAAATGTGAAATATGGTCATAATATGTATATTATTCAAGGGGACATAATTCTGCAATAAAGACCTGAATCAGATTTATATTTCCTTTATGCACATGTTCAATGCATGTCTGAACTGTGTTGCAAGTTTCAACTCCCTGCATCGAATACTGTAGGAGGAGTTGCGGAGACAAGAACAGTACTACAAAGTGTGACGGACGGACGAACGTACGTATGCACGGATGGACAAGGGCAAAACTATATGCCCCTCCCCACTTCGTGGCGGGGGCATAAAAAATAATGTGAGGGTTATATCCAAACCACATGCATATCTTCAGACCATGACCAAAATACCTGTGAAGTTTCAAGGGAATCGGCATAAAACTGTAGGAGGAGTTGCGCACACAAGGTACCCACTATCTAGTCACTATGATAGTAAAAATGCCTAAAAAATGACTAAGTTCATTTTGTGGAAAAAGTGACAAAAAATAATGTGAGGATTATATCCAAACCACATGTATATCTTCAGACCATGATCAAAACACCTGTGAAGTTTCAAAGGCATCGGCATAAAACTGTTGGAGGAGTTGTGCCCACAAGGTACCCACTATCTAGTCACTTTGATAGTAAAAACGCCTAAAAAATGACTAAGTTCAACTTGTGGAAAAAGTGAAAAAAAATAATCTCAGGATTTTATCCAAACCACATGCATATTTTCAGACCATGACAAAAACAGCTGTAAAGTTTCGAATGAATCGGCATAAAACTGTAGGAGGAGTTGCCCACACAAGGTACCTACTACTTTAGGGGGACGGAAAGACAGAAGGACGGAAAGCCGAAAACTATCTTCCTCCGCTTTTCTTCGAAAAGGCGGGGCACAACAAATACTGCTTAAACTAAAAGCATACCCAGTGCCAAAATTACGGTTGCAGTTGCCTGCAGACATAGCTCACTTGAGTCATATTCATGAAAGTTATTGTCAATTCTTCACCTGAAGACAATACAAAACTCACTTCCATTTGATCTGCACCCATTGTTTATTTCATAAGATATTTCTTGCGTTATTTTCATGTCAGACATGTTCTAAGATGCACTTCAGTTTGACATTGAGCCACCAAAATTGGTAGCTGCCAAAAATCATTTCCATTTCAGCTTCGGAATGGAATTAATGGAATGTGAGAAATTTTTTATCATACTGACTCTATTTATACTTTCCCAATATAAAATTTATAATTTTCAAATGTTGCTTACAAGTGAATGTCAATACATTTCTAAAATATTGTTATTGAAATAACTCTAAAGGTTATAAATAATTAGTGTTCCATTATTATCATCAAAATAAACAAAGATTGACTTCCTTTTGTTCAGAAAGCTCTAATTCCTGTAAGAGATTCAGCTCAATTACCTAAGGGAGCTAAGTCAAAAAGTCTCGATTTACAAGTATTACCTTTTACCAAAAGTTCTGATGGTGGAAGGATGGATTTCGGCCTCCAGTGAGAATCGAACCAGATAATGCTAGACCAGCAGGCCAGCACTTAACCCATCTAGCCACAAAAACTCCTCCAAATGTTTGGTCTACTAAGTGTACGCATGTTTTCCAGTACATTCCAGTAATTCTATGCAATACCCAGGAATCCAACAAAGTTGGATTCCTGGGCTATGGCATAGAATTAAAGTAATATACTGGAATACAACATATTATACATTATTTTTACAAATATACACTTTTACTTTTGCAAAATACTTAAAACTGTCTTAGAACAGACTACTATTGGCCAATTGCCCCTTTTATTAACCCTTAAAGTGCCAAAAATTAAAATAGTTGAATTGGCAAACAGTGTAGATCCAGATGAGGTGGCTCATAATGAGCGACCTCATCTGAATCCACACTGTCTGCCCTCTAGTGTTCGAATTCTCAATATGATATCGCTTCGACAAAACATTGTTTGAAATTCTGCAGACGTACATTTTGTCGTCTGCTTTTTGGCGCATTAAGGGTTAATGTGACTTTTACATTTAGCAAAGTTGTGCTTATGCAATAGGGTAAAACCATCTAAGTTTGGACGGACATGTAAAAATGAACATTTTCTGATATGCTCTAATAAAAATTTACTTCCTTTTCTTTTTTCTAGCTCTGTATGTCAGTTTAATGAACTGGAAACCAGCATATTACTAGGTAATGATAGTAAATTAGAGCTTAAAGGGAAATCGCCTCCATGTTCATGCGCATACATTTCGATGCAGCATCACTGTTTCCTGCTATGGTTTTCATGCCATCCTTTGCCATAACGCTAAACCGTTTACAACACTTTCGAAGACAACATGGGCTCTTTGTTGAAACAAAGGTATAAGTGTTTTGCAACAGAAAAATGGTGAATATAAAAATGGACCAAAAAAAAAAAAAACGACAAAAATGGAGCTGAAGAATTTTATATGGAAAAGAGAGCGCCAATTTTTTTGGCAGGTAGTGTGTAATTTTTTTGGAATTATTTTTCAGGTTAAGAGAGGCTGTGAAAAATGCAAGCACATTTTGAATCTCGTAATTACTTAATGCAAGTATAACTACATATAAGGACTTGGTACCGTTTGATGGAGTCATGAAATACCCATGCAATCAGTGAAAGGGGAGATCAGACTGAGCAAATGCGCAGGCTGATCTAAGCTTTTATTGTTAGCTCATGTTGTTACGGTAATTATGTTTTGTCTTTTTCTTTTCTTTTTGAATAGTTGCTTCTAAGATTTAACACAAATGACATAAGACAATCAGCCATATTGTTCTCGCAAGATACAAATTTTACAACTGCTAGGCGGTGACACTCTTATTTTTCACTAATCACCCTAGACTTTCCACAGGATTTATAAATTGTCAATGCAAAAAGGGAAAAATTATCAAAATGCACATCCTCCGAAATTGGTCTCATCATTAAATGATAGACTGAAATCATGCACCAAGGACAAAGCTTTGCCGTGAAAATACATGCCGGGCAGTGGCCGGGTCCAATAAGTTGAATGTTCGCACATAAACTTGTTCATCAGATATAAATTTTATGTGATATAATCTGGACCAAGAAAAAAGTTTGAATATTCTATGAGAAATAACAATGAACATGCTGCCTAGTCCTTGGAATTTCTCTCATTAATGTGTAGTCTGCATACGAGAAAATTTTGAAGGCGACAATTTCATATACAGTACTTCACTTTCCCCAGCAAACAGCTGTTAAAATCTGATAAGCACACATATCAAATACACATAATTGCTTCCACGATTTGGAAGTAGATAAAGGGGAGAGTGATAGACTGTATAGACTATATGTTCAAGCATAAGAGCATTGCTGAAATTGAATAGGGAATTATACTGCATTGCTATAAAAAGCATCGAAAGGTAAGAGCGCTATCCATATGGCCGTTGATGGCGCCAAATAGAAAGCGACGTCAACGCATAAAACCTTGACGTCAACGTGCTCATATGAAAACTGCATAAAATAAAAGTGGTTTTCCTTCCATAACTCGAATATTTGGTCAATGACCTATATTATTTATTTGCTTATTTGCACAGGTGGAACATTCCTTTACTATATCAAAAGTATATAAAAATTTCAATTAAGGAACTTTTCATATTGAAGAAATTCCCTTTAATTTCCAATAATGGAAAATGGCGTGAAACTAAAAACTGAAAATAACCTATATAATGAGAC
The DNA here is from genome assembly GCA_963989385.1 of Ctena decussata. Classification (NCBI taxonomy): domain Eukaryota; kingdom Metazoa; phylum Mollusca; class Bivalvia; order Lucinida; family Lucinidae; genus Ctena; species Ctena decussata. The sequence goes on along the minus strand of OZ022510.1, from coordinate 79,194,594 downwards.
ATGCGACGATGACAATTTTGATAGGCAAACAAAGAGACAAGAAAGAGGAGTTAATTAATCTTTATTTCGAAACGATCAGTCATCTTTTTTCTCGGATAAAGTGTTCGTAATAGACATAGTCATGTTTCAAACAGGCACATAGATGGCACTGCGTTATCTCAAAAAGTAGTATAGTCTGTTTGCTCCCAAGTGCAAACAGGGTTTTGCTTATTTTCTCGAAAACGATGAAAGTTCCATCAAATGTTCTAATGTCCTAATGATTCCGATAATTATACATAACAGAATACGAAAATTAAAAATTTTTGGATGCTTTTGTAAAATATTTTCCGTTAACAGTAATGCAAAAACTGAGCAGTTTCACGGAAGTCAGTCATATGCTTGTTAGAACAGCCAAAATATTGTTGATAGGCACTAGCGTAAACTCGTTGTTTACTACAGGTGTGGGCGTATATGAATGAAATAGTAAAATGTATTCACATGTCCACACGCGCAACGCATGGTGTCACTGGTCAGGTGATTCTATGTTGTAAATAAATTTTGAACTTTTATATAGTTTTGCGAGTAAAATGTTTATGTTTCAAAATTTGCTAATATGTGGGTGAAACAAAATGCAGAAAAAACGGATTCAGAATAAAATTTCAATTAATTATGCAAATTTTGTTCCATGGACAGCATACATTGATCACATGCTCTAATACGTAAGACTAAACGAGAATTCCAACAGCCAACTTTTACTCCCTTGTAACAAAGAGGTGAAAATGACATATTTTAGGTCCAATTTTGTAAAGAAACTTTTTTATGCAAAGCCTCACATTTTCACAAAATTATGATTTTGTTATGTATAGGATGAAAATTAATAATGAGCAATTTAAAAATCTTCTGCCTCTAACCAATTTTGAGAAAATATTGGGAATGCCGTTTGCATTTGGGAGCAAAGGGACTATACGGTGACCCCATTTTTTTATTTCATTTCTTCACTTAGCATATAATAATCTACCACTGTGTGAAGTTTCAACAAAATTTCAATTGCAGTTTTTATAGGGTGATTTCCCTATAACCAATGAGATTTTTTCACTGAGAGCATGAAAAGTTGATAATCACCAAGAAATGAGCACCAGCTTCCACTGACACAGATCAGGCCCCGAGGTTATAAAGCCTTTTTTGTGCTCAACTCAGCTGAGCATGAGATTTTCTCTGCTGATAAATATGAAAATGCCAACAAAATGTTTTTCTAGCTCTGTATGTCAGTTTAATGAACTGGAAACCAGCTTATGATAATAAAATGAGATTTTTTCACTGAGACCTTGAAAAGTTGATCATCGCCAAGAAATGAGCACCAGCGTCCACTGACACAGAAATGGCTGATTCCTACTTCAAATTTCTTCATCAAAAAATCTCTGCCTTATTTTGTCTTTAAACTAACATACTGATTTGGGACAAAGACAAAAATCTGCATAAAACACTGAAAATACAACAGATCTTCCCAAAACTTAGCAGGTGCCTTCTTTATGTTGTTTCTCATACTTCAGAATACGCCCTTGAGATAGTTTGGAAGTATTTCTGTTAAGTATGGCAGCTTCTCCAATTGGACTGTCGCAAGGGACATTTTAAAAACTCAATTCAAATGGAATTATCTGCAAACTATTTTTTTTTAAATTTTGAGTGGAGCCAGGTTATTTTTCTCACTGAGCGAAAAAGCAAATAACCTAAATTCAAATCAAAATTATCAGATGGTGCCAAAATTTTTGCTCTTTCTAACCATATAAGAATTAATATCATTCAATAACACTTGAAATGCATTTAGTCTTGAATATCTTTTTTTAAGATAACTGTTTCTGATAATTTTGTTGCTAGCAAAAGAAAAATACATAGCAAGCGATACCATCAGACAGTATTTTGTTATCTTTTGTAACTACAATGTGTTTAAACTGTAAATCTATTTATGAAAGAAGTTGAAGTAACCACTGTTAATATGACTGATAATTATGTTGGTGGGCTGCATCACAGGGTATAAACCAGTCCGCCAATTTTCGCTTCCTGCAGAAACTGTCCGTCATATTTGACTTCTGCACAGAATGTCCGCAAACTCTTGCTTCCTGCAGGGACTACTGTCCTCTAAAAAAGGCTTCCTGCAAAGACTGTCCACGTGACTCTGCTTCCTGCCAAGAGCCATTTATTATGTACAGAAGCCTCGGCAGGAAGCAAGAGATCGCAGACAGTCTCGGCAGACGCCAAACATGATGTACAGTCTCTGCAGGAAGCAAAAATTGGAGGACTGGTTTATACCACACAGCATGGTGGCTACATTTTTGACTGTAGCTGACAAAAATTATTATAAAATTGAGTTCTACTCGTTGTTTCCCTTACACCTGGTATCAATTATTGTGGCTATCAAAGTGTTTCATATAATTTTCAAATCCCACCATGTATGTAATTTTAATATAAGTCTAAATATTGAATAAGAAGTACAAAAAAAAAGGTAAAATAAACAAATGTGAAAATCAATATAAGCATTAAGTTTAATTTTCTTTAGAACCAAGAGTGCATTGAAAATAGACAAACAAAACAAAATAAACAAACAAAAACAACAACAACATAGTGAAGAGCTGAATCAAAGGGAGGCAATTAGAAGGGGTCAGTGCAACAAGGTACCTCATGTAATATTGAAGGGGTCAGTGCAACAAGGTACCTATCTCCATATCTCAAATTTTAAGAAAAACGCAAAACCATCATTTTTTCTCGCAACTCGAAACAATTTTTGTTGCTCATATAGTCAACAGATGTTGAGAAACATTGATTTCAAGTGATGTATGGAGTATTGTACTAGTTTCTGACATTGTAGTGATATTATGTTGCCAACATGAAAACTCTTTAAACAAGGGCTTCGCAAGCGGCCCATAATACGCCCGTTTCAATGTCCTAAAGGAGTTACAGAATGAACAAGATTGTTTTCAAAAGGATAGGCAAGCAGACAAACAGGGGCATCCACTCTATAATTAACTAGAACTGTCAGCGAATCCGACTATACCCCCGCTTAATTGCTTAAATCAAATGGTGTTATTTTCGTAACAAAAAGCATAAAGAGGGAGAGAAATCATTGTTACCATGTATACCAAATATGAATGGTTGCTGTGAAATCTGTTACAAAAAATTACATTATTCAAAGTCAGGAGAGAAAGAAAATTGGAACAAGAGGGCCATGGTGGCCCTGAATCGCTCACCTGAGCATTAATCAGTTCACTGGCTCTGGTGAAGATTTATAAGAGTTTTTACCATACTAACATTTGACCTAGTTTTTGACCCAACATGGCCCAGTTTCAAACTTGGCCTGGATATTGTAAGAATAAACATTCTGACACAGTTTCATTGAGATTGGATCAAAACTGTGCCCTCTGGAGCGTATACAAGGTCGTTCTTATATTTGACCTAGTGACCAAGTTTTTGACCCGACACGACCCAGTTTCAAACTTTACCTAGATTTCATTAAGATAAACATTCTGACAGAGTTTCATGAAGATTGGATCAAAACTGTGCCCTCTAGGGTGTACACAAAGTTTTTCCAAGATTTGACCTTGAGCCGACGTGACTCAGTTTCATAGGGGGCTTAGATATATGGACAATAAACATTTTGACATAGTTTCATGAAGATTGGATCAAAACTATGCCTTCTAGTGCTTACACAACGTTTTTCTAAGATTTGACCTAAAGACCTAGTTTTTTACCCGACATGACCTACTTTCAAACTTGGTCGAGAGTTTACGAAGATAAACATTCTGACAAAGTTTCATAAAGATTAGATCAAAACTGTGTCCTCTAGAGCATACACAAGGTTTTTCTATGATTTGACCTATTGACCTAGTTTTTGACCCAACATGACCCAGTTTCAAACTTGTCCTAGATATTATGAGGATAAACATTCTGACAAAGTTTCATGAACTTTGGATGAAAACTGTGCCTTCTGGAGCGTACACAAGGTTTTTCTAAGATTTGACCTAGTGACCAAGTTTTTGACCCTACATGACCCAGTTGTTACATTATTCAAAGTAAAGAGAGAAAGAGAATCGGACAAATACAGGGAATAAAAAGAGGAGAAGTCTGGTTCTAAATCCCACAATACAGTAAATCATCATTAACCTGCATACCAAATATGACTAATTTAGCTTGCATGGTTGTGGAGAAAACTTTGATGAAAAAGTTCATTGTTCAAAGTATGGAAAGAAAGAATATTGGACAAATACAGGGAAGAATAAGCAGAAAAAGGCTGGTTCTCAATCCCACAATACAACATATCGTCATCAACCTGCATACCTAGCTTGCTTGGTTGTGGAGAAATCTTTGACGAAAAATTTTATTATGGAAAGAAAGAACATTGGACAAATACAGGGTTGGTTGGTTGATTTGATGCTTAACGTCCACGGTAAACAACTAAGGTCATGTCGGGACGGTCAGTTAACCTAACCACACTATTCCTGGGCAGGCTTAGACCTCCTAAGCGGTTAACCAGTACTAAGTGCACATACTTTCGCCAGTAACTGACAACTACCCTTCTTGAATCAGCGGAAGGAGAAACGAAAGTATGTGGCCAGACCGGGATTCGAACCGAGGACCTCAGACTTCCGAGTCAGGTGCCCTACCGATTGCGCTACCCGGCCTGGCTAACAAATACAGGGAAGAATAAGCAGAAAAAAGACTGGTTCTCAATCCAAGGATACAACATATCGTCATCAACCTGCATACCAAATATGACTACTCTAGCTTGCATAGTTGTGGAGAAATCTTTGACGAAAAATTTCATTATTCGAAGTAGGGAAAGAAAGAAAATCGGACAAATACAGGGAAGAATAAGCAGGAGAAGGCTGGTTCTTGATCCCACGATACAACATGTCGTTATCAACCTGCATAACAAATATGACTACTCTAGCTTGCATGGTTGTGGAGAAATCTTTGATGAAAAATTTCATTATTCAAAGTATGGAAAGAAAGAAAATCGGACAAATACAGGGAAGAATAAGCAGGAGAAGGCTGGTTCTCAATCCCACAATACAACATGTCGTCATCAACCTGTATGCCAAATATGACCAGTCTAGCTTGCATGGTTGTGAAGAAATCTTTGATACAATCTTTGAACAAGGGAGATAACCTAAATACACTAGATATACCATTTTTAGTTCTACTTTTTTCCCTTGACAATCTATTGTACAAGAAAAGTTTACAATAAAATAGCCTATAAGAACTAATGAAAGGGATTAATTCTAAAACGAAACTAGAGCAAGTGAGCAGGGGCTCACGTATACCCCCGGCCAGTGCCACCGCCTAATAGCAATAAACTTTAAACACAAAAATTTAACACATATAAGATAAAATTTTAAAGCCTGTGACCTTGTCCTTTGGTCAGTAGCAGCACACAGAAGATGTCAACTAATCTGCTGCAAGCTGACAGTAAACCGAGTAATATATCAAAAGGTTCCATTGAAGAATATCTGAAATAAAGCAGTAACTGTTAAAGTATGTGATCTTGACCTTATGTCAACAGCAGCATCCAGATGGTGGAGACTGTTGCAACCTGGAGGTGAACAAAGTCACATATCAAAAGGTCCTATAGAAAAAGATGGGAAAACTATGAAAAATAAATTAAACTTAACTCAAAACTTCATCATGGAAAAGCAAGTCTTCGCCCTTCACCTCGAGTCAAGGCATGTGTGGGGATGATATAGTTATTTTTTAGACCAATACCTATAACCATACCAAAAATAAACCAAACCAAACAAAAGATTTGGATGATATGGGATCTAAAAACCTTTAACACAAAACATATATGAAAACCTCTAGGTCACAGTCATGTGTAACATAGTACAAAATAAAATTTTGGACATATGAACCAAACTGAATGAAGAAGTTGAATGACATAATATCTTAAAATCTTTGACACAAAACTTCAGCATGAAAAGTCAAAGTCTGTGACCTTGACTTCTAGGTCACAGGCATCGGTGGGGATGGTACGGAATAAAACTTTGGACCAACATCTATCATCATGCCTAACATTAGCCCACATCAACAACGGGTATGACTCATATAAGGATCTTAAAAACTTTAACGCAAAACTTTAACATGAACAATCAAAGTCTGTGACCTTAACCGTTAGGTCATGGGCATGGGTAGGGGTGGTACATAATAAAACTTTGAACCATTATCTATCACCATGCCAAATATAAACCCAATCCATCAAAGGGTTTGAATTATATAGAGATCTTAAAAACTTTAACGCAAAACTTTAACATGAATAATCAAAGTCTGTGACCTTGACCTTTAGGTCACAAGCATCAGTGGGGGTGATATATAATAAAACTTTGTACCATTATCTATCACCATGCCAAATATAAACCCAATCCATCAAAGGGTTTGAATTATATAGAGATCTAAAAACTTTAACGCAAAACTTTAACATGAATAATCAAAGTCTGTGGCCTTGACCTTCAGGTCATCGGCATGGATGGGGGTGGTACATGATAAAACTATGGACCACTATCTATCACCATGCCAAATATAAACCCAATCCATCAAAGGGTTTGGAAAATATAAGATCGAAAAAACTTTAACGCAAAACTTTAACGCAAATGTTAACTTACGGAAGGACGGACGGAAGGACAGACGAACGGACATCGGACGAAAGCTGTATACCCCTCGTCATACTTCGTATGCCGGGGGTATAAAAAGGGAGAGCAGCCACTGTTGTACGCGACACATCATTAGGACTTCATACACATTGCTATGAAGTTTTATAAAGGTATCCCAAACGGTTATCTAGTTATGGCGCGTACAAGACTTACAGGGAAAAATTAATCAAAGGGGCATAACTTCAAAAGTAAGAAAGGGGGAGCAACCATTCTTGTACGCAACAAGTTTTCCCACCCTAATACATATGCCTACCAAATTTCATGAAAATATCCCATATGGTTACTGAGTTATGGCGTGTACAAGAATGTTTACGGACGGACAGATGGACGGACGGACAGCGCCACGACATAATATGTCCGTTTTTTCAAAACGGGCATATAAAAAAGATAATCTTCGCAGATTAAATGGAAGTGTGTTTTGTAATATGTCTCTAGTTGAAGAGTTGACAATAAAAGTCCTGAATATGACTTAAGTAAGCTATGCCGGTAGGTACCCACAACCGTAATTTTGACATTGGGTAGCGACAATGACTTATCTCAAAATTGGGCTGTCCAATTTGAATTCAAAAAATGGACTGCAGTCAATTTTGAAATTGACCTGATTTCAAAATAGTTACAAACATGGTGCACTGCTTATTTGTGTGTATTAAACCACAAGTAGAAATCAAAAGTAGATCTAAGTGGAAAAAAAAGAAAATTTTGAATATCTGCGTCTGTTTTCTATTGTAAAATTACCAACAAAAGAAACATTTTGAATTAATATGAGTGCTAGTATTCACAGTGCATGCTTCTTTGCTTCCTGTAGGGACTTCTGTAAAGGATACATGGCTTCCTGCCGAGACTGTCTGCGTGATTCTGCTTCCTGCCGAGGCTCTCGGCAGGAAGCAGAGTCACGCAGACAGTCTCGGCAGGAAGCCATTTTCTGAAGACAGTAGTCCCTGCAGGAAGCAAGAAATCATGGACAGTCTCGGGGGAAGCCAAATATGACGGACAGTCTCTGCAGGAAGCAAAAATTGGCAGACTGGCTTATACCTTGTGCTTATTAATCCTAATAAATGCCCCTGCTCTAATAAATGCCTCCTGCTTGTTTTCTGGAAATAATGTTGTATTAACATGCATGAAGTCCTGTTTGTTTCTCTGCATAAAGTAGCTCTTTAAAATGAGGTCTACTCTTATAGGAAAGAATTTGCCCTTAGAGGAGAAAATTCTTTCCTCTAAGAGTTGATCCCTAAAGATAAGGGAGGCAAACAAAGTAGAGTTGCTTCCTCTGAAAGTATACCCATCACGTTATATTGTTTATTTGAGGTAGTTTGGCAGCTATCCCGCAAGTACTAACTAAGATTTTTTTCAGTTTCTTCTCTATGGCACTTTCTATTTCCTTTAAATTTTACCCAGCTCTCAGCCTCCTTGCATTTTATGAGCAGACCATGTAGTGATCACAGAAGTGGATAATGTTGACGCCATCTTGTTTTCATCAAACAAAACATTTGACATCATTATGTAACGTAGAGAAAGAAACTGCCGCACGGCGGCACTGAATTACTCCCACCTCACCTTAAAAGGAAGAATTTGCATTCTGTGAGAGCAAGGTCTTTCCTTTGTTAGAAAGTAGTCTCTACTGTGAAGGGAGACAAGTGTTACCAAAGCAATTATCTCCACATACTTCAACCCATGATGCTTTAACCCATTAATGCCTAGCGCCCCAAAAATGAGATATAGGCAAACAGTGCAGACCCAGATCAGATGTCGCAAATGCTGCATCTGATCAGGGTCTAAACATTTTGCATATAACAAATGGGTATTTTTCCTCAAAATAAAACAAAAAATCTAAAAATAAACTAAACCTGACACCCCTTAAATGATAAATGGACTCGTCCAGTATAAACAGTTAGAAGAGTCCACTAGGCATTAATAGGTTAAAGCATCATGGACAGATAGATGACTTGCAATTTTACCTCCTTTTCAACAGTAGATCAGTCATATCAGGAAAATGGGAATGTGACGATTAAAGATTGTGTGATATTGCATCCCATTTATGGCTGAGAAGTAATTTTCCCCCTCAAGTGGGAATCAAATCTGGGACTGATTGATCAGCAGGCCACCTTTAGCCTACTGAGCCAATAGGGTTCCTCCTTAAAGCACCAAAAATAAAAATACAGTCGAACCTGTCTTAAACAAGAATCCTGAGGAAGGTCCAAAGCTGCTTGCTTAATACACACGGGTGGTAATCAGTGGAACTAGCTCCAAAATGAGTCAATGGAATTTCATTCCCTCGTCACATCCGGGAACCCGCGAGCTAGTGCTGTCGACAGAAAATCAGTAAACAAAGGTAGGTCTTGAAGAATTTTATCGATTTTTATTTCTTTATTAGCGATCCCAGGAAACAACTGTCGATGCTATTATGTGTAGATATGATTCAACTTTATTCCCCGTCGGAGTTCGCCGCAGAAATGTGCAGGGCTTGAACTAACTTGTGGCAAATGTTTGAAACACCGAACTAAAAATCCACCAATTTCTGTCAATATGGAGATTTGGGTACACGATTTTTTCATTTTCCGTCCAAACTATAGCGTTCAGACCCTCTAAAGCACCATCCCTGGTAAATTCAAGCATGAAAAGGCACAAATAAGCAAAAAAGTGTGGAAGGAGATTACGTACCTGGTCAATATTGACAAAATTTCTCCCTGAGCTAGAGCGCTCGACATGGAGCTAGTGCGTTCAACAAGGAGCTAGTGCGCTCATCCACACCTAAGATAAGGCAGAATTGTTGATTTATTGTAACTGTTTTTTAGGTTTTGCTCTGTACCCCTTTGAAACCACTAAGAGATGACTTAATGTACATAGATAATTCCACCGTCATTCATCGGATGAGTGTAGTATTCATGACTGATTATGGCAATTTTGGTAATACTCTTCTGTAACATGGATATTGTCCTGTTATTTCATGCCTGTTTGGTAAATAGTCAAAATTATGCCTCGAGGTACCGTGAACAGCTCCATTCACTGTTGCCCGAAGCCACAAGGCCTCAGGTAGTAGTGCATTGACCTGTCCATGGTAATGAGTAACATAGTATTGACTATTCTTCCAAACAGCAATGAAATAGCTTTCGTATTACTCAACCGAACCTGTAACCAACCATATTCTACTAGCAATCAACTGCATGACAGGTGCTCGAATTTGGCAAGCTCGTGATTTTCCAAGTCATTCTCGTGACGCTTGACGACATGGCATATAGACAAAACCATACCACGCTGTCACATTACATTTACATGAGTGGCATCATAAGCATGGCATAGTCTAAGCTGTTGGTTGGTTAATAATTCAGTGAAATGCGTTGTGGAGGCCAACCAGTGACATGGCAAAGCATATACCATTATCTGTATATAGTGGGTTGGATAATAAAAGGTATGTCACGTTGCCATGTCACTGGTTGGCCTCCACAATGCATTTCACTGAATTATTAACCAACCAACAGCTTAGACTATGCCATGCTTATGATGCCACTCATGTAAATGTAATGAGAAAACAGCGTGGTATGGTTTTGTCTATATGCCATGTCGTCAAGCGTCACGAGAATGACTTGGAAAATCACGAGCTTGCCGAATTCGAGCGCCTGTCATGCAGTTGATTGCTAGTAGAATATGGTTGGTTACAGGTTCGGTTGAGTAATACGAAAGCTATTTCATTGCTGTTTGGAAGAATAGTCAATACTATGTTACTCATTACCATGGACAGGTCAATGCACTACTACCTGAGGCCTTGTGGCTTCGGGCAACAGTGAATGGAGCTGTTCACGGTACCTCGAGGCATAATTTTGACTATTTACCAAACAGGCATGAAATAACAGGACAATATCCATGTTACAGAAGAGTATTACCAAAATCGCCATAATCAGTCATGAATACTACACTCATCCGATGAATGACGATGGAATTATCTATGTACATTAAGTCATCTCTTAGTGGTTTCAAAGGGGTACAGAGCAAAACCTAAAAAACGGTTAAAATCATCTATCAACAATAAATCAACAATTCTGCCTTATCTTAGGTGTGGATGAGTGCACTAGCTCCTTGTTGAACGCACTAGCTCCATGTCGAGCGCTCTAGCTCAGGCAGAAATTTTGTCAATATTGTCCAGATACGTAATCTCCACCCACACTTTTTTGCTTATTTGTGACTTTTCATGCTTGAATTTACCAGGGATGGTGCTTTAGAGGGTCTGAACACTATAGTTTGGACGGAAAATGAAACAAGAGGCCCATGGGCCACAAAGCTCACCAGATCTCTAGCTCAAAATTGCTATCAAAATTACTGTCACATTTGTACAGGCTAATACAAAATATACAACTACAAAGTCTCAGTCTGACAGTCTGTTGAGTTGATAACAAAACATATAACTATTTTCCATATTTTGATTGCAGTAAATGCCATTTTTCAATTTTCCCCATTATAAGTCAATGCAACTCTAAGTTGCCATAGCAACCAAAAGAAAGAGCTGATTTTCATCAAAAACACAAACTTTCAACCCCCTAGCCTAAGGATAATAAAGATGAAATCTGGGCCTTATTGGCCCAGTGGCTTCTGAGGAGATAATTTTGCAAGTGTTTTTTTTTTCCCCTTTATTTTTGCATTTTGATTTCCATGACAACCAGTAAAAGGAGCAGTGGGTCCAAAAACAATAAAGCTAATAGAAGACTTCTTATGGAACATTTCTATAAAAGTTTTGTCAACATATCTGCAATGGCTAGGCAGTAAATGCCATTATTCAATTTTCCCCATTATAAGTCTATGGGAACTCTAAGTTGCCGTAGCAACCAAACTAAAAGGCAGATTTTCATAAAAAAACAAACTTTCAATCCCCCAGCCTAAGGATACTACAGATGAAATCTGGGCCTTATCGGCCCAGTGGTTACAGAGGAGATAATTTTTAAGTATTTTTTCCATTTTTTTTTCCATTTTGGTTTCCATGGCAACCAATAAAAGGGGCACTGGGCCAAAAAACATACAGCTGATAGAAGACTTCTCAAGGAATATTTCTATAAAAGTTTTGTCTACATATCTGCAATGGCCTGGCAGAAAATGTCATTTTTCAATTTTTCCCATTATAAGTCTATGGGAACTCTAAGTTGCCATAGCAACCAAAGCAACTGGCAGATTTTCATAAAAAACACAAACTTTCAATCCCCCAGCCCAAGAATGCTACAGATGAAATTTGGACCCAATCGGCCTAGTGGCTTCAGAGGAGATGTTGTTTAAAAGTGTTGACGGACAGACGACAGACGACGACAGACGACGACGACGACGACGACGACGGACAACTGCCTATCCTATAAGCTCCCCCGGAGCCTTCGGCTCTGGTGAGCTAAAAATCGTGTACCCAAATCTCCATATTGACAGAAATTGGTGGATTTTTAGTTCGGTGTTTCAAACATTTGCCACAAGTTAGTTCAAGCCCTGCACATTTCTGTGGCGAACTCCGACGGGGAATAAAGTTGAATCATGTCTACACACAATAGCATCGGCAGTTGTTTCCTGGGATCGCTAATAAAGAAATAAAAATTGATAAAATTCTTCAAGACCTACCTTTGTTTACTGATTTTCTGTCGACAGCACTAGCTCGCAGGTTCCCGGATGTGACGAGGAAACGAAATTCCATTGACTCATTTTGGAGCTAGTTCCACTGATTACCACCCGTGATACAGGTCAATTTACATTGAAAATACTACTTTGGATATGAGATTTTGGCCTTTTAAGACATGTTTTTGCTTAATACAGGAGGATGTTACAACAGGCTTGACTATAGCCAAATTTGCAAACAGTGCAGATCCAGATAATGAGCCGTGTCAGCTGGATAAGTAAGTAACTAAGTAAGTAAGTAAAGTCTTTATTTGACGAGGGTGACAACATTTAGCAAATGACAAAGCTAATCTTTCATGGTGCACGTCATTTGGTCGAAAACCACTCAGTCGAATGTAGCTTTTGGTCTAATACAACGTTTGGTCCAAAAAATATTGAAATGGGACAATTGGTCAAATTTTATTTTTTTAAAAATGCAACACTTGGTCAATTTTTTTTTTTTACCGTGATCTGGCCAATAATCCGAGCTGTGTGTACAGTGATGACACCTTAAGTATGGCACCGCAACACTTCCATCCGTTATATACTATGCATGGTGTTGTTGTGAACCAAGTCCTGCCCCTTGCTTACTGTCTCCTCACGAAAAAGTCTTGTGCCATATACCGTGAGATATTTCCTGGCCCGAGGTTATAAAACTTGAGTACATTCTCAAACTCAAAATAAAGCACACTGATTGGCTGCTTCAAAGGTTATAAAACTTGAGTACATTCTCAAACTCAAAATAAAGCACATTGATTGGCTGCTCTGAAGCAGCCAATCAGTGTGCTTTATTTTGAGTTTGAGAATGCTCTGAAGCAGCCAATCAGTGTGCTTTATTTTGAGTTTGAGAATGTACTCAAGTTTTATAACCTCCAGGCCTGGTATCAAGACTCAGGCAGAAAGGAGGGAGATTCCGTTGTCTGTTAATAACTTAAGAATATACTTCGAATTAGCTTGTATAACCCATTCCATTCAGTATACCCCTTTAGGGGTATCTGGGCAAACAGTTTGGATCCAGATCCAAACGTGGGGCCTGATCTGAGATCCAAACTGTTTGCCACCTAGACATCATTTCTACAAGAGTTAATTGGACCAATATTGTCAAAATATTCTTGATTTTGGATGCAGACGACAATTTCAGCAGACGACAAAAAATACCCAGAATGCAATGGGATAAGGAGCTTTGAAGACGTTTGCCCTGATGCACAGGTCGAGTGCTGTTTTTTTTTTCATTTGGCCCAGGATCACTGGAGAAAAATCATAATAATTGATCTTGGACTCCATCAACAAAACATAGAGGATGAGAGTTTGTCATTGTCTCTGGGCATGCCAACAGCCTTATCTTTCGTCCCAACACTCCATATCTTCGAAGCAAGCAATGAAATAAAGGAATCCATTCCTAAGGTGACAGATGGTTTCCTTGAGTATATGGAGGAAATCTACATAGTAGGATGTTTGGGGTAACCTACCTTGGTTTTAGCTCCTTTCAGTTTAGACGAAAATTCGACAAATTTTCGACAAACTGTCAATTTAACAATTTTTTTTTTGACAAGCTTTCGACCAAACATCAGGTTCAACGAAAATTAATATTCAACGGAAAGATACATTCGACCAAGTGGTTTTCGATCAAATGTCATGGAAGCAATCTTTCATGAGGCCCTCAAAGGCTCTACCCTGCTACCCTCTTGTCTTTGAATTCTCAATATGATACAGCTTGGATGTAACATATTTTTCTAAAGTGCAGTCGTAAATTCTGTCATCTGCTGTTTTGACGTTAAGAATTGGAAAAAAAAAAAAAAAAAGGTATTACCTTGCTATTCTGTCATCTGGGCACAATATTGGCTGTGTGGCAAATCTCTGTATGTAGAGCTTCAGAAAGTTGTAGAAATACTCCGGAAATGTTTTCACACGCTGCTGGATCAAATATTCTTCCGCTGACAAACGATGGTTGGGATCCTTCTGCATCATATGCCTTACCAGATCCTGATAAATAAGAATTATTCAGATATAAATAGAGGATCTTACATGAGTGCTCATGTATGATTGAATTTATTAAACGAGTTGCGGAAAAAGATAAGATGCGAGGCTTTGCCGAGCATCTTATCGGTTTTCCCCAACGTGTTTAATAAATTCAGTAATACAGGAGCACGAATGCAAGATTCTATTTATCATATGACACTAAAATCGCATTTTATCAGCAGAATTTGCACTAATACGGCACGATTTCGCCATTAGAAAACGAGACGTTTTTATGGACGTCAACGTATAACGTTACGACGTAATTTGCATATTTAATCCACTAGTGGATTATCGCATTTAATGCATGGCTTTATTACACTCTCAGATGCGACGTCATATGATAAAGGGTAGTTATTCAGCTGTAAGACAGTTTTCTCTTGCACACCAGATAAGGATATCTGTGTGCTTCACCAGTACCTACAAATCTTATCTCACCCATGTTATCTCATCCAGGACCAGATAAAAATCTGGAACTGTCAATGCATTGGTTGTATTGGAGCTCACGTACCTGCATCATGAAGTGACGTTGGCTTTTTTAGATGACGACATGAAGACGCAGGTATGTTTTCTTCCCACATTTGCCTGCTCCGAGCATGCGTTAACAATCCAGTTTTGGTCACCCAGAGCATGCTCCAGCCTCCAGGGTGCTCTGAGCATTTTTCTAAATCATGCTCGGGAACCACATAAATTGGAAAGAAGATAGATAAAGTATGCGCGTGCTCGCAAAAAATACAAAACGGTGCGCGGAGCAACCACTGCTCAAAGTAAATACAACTAGGATTGTGCATGGGTGCTGGGCTTCCCCAAATGCAATATAAATATACTTAAAATTAGCGTCACAGATTATATACTGCTAGACTATACAGGTGTTGACTATATACAGGAACTCTTGCTCTAAAATCAAATTTTCGTCAATAGCGAGCATACTCGGAGTGACCATAATTGGGCAGTTAACGCATGCTCGTAGCAGCCATATGTGGTATAAAAACATAGCTCGAAGACGGCAAAAATGACTTCAGTTTGTGGACGCCAGGCATTGACAAAAAGAGCTGAATGGCGGTCGTTGAAAGCGGTGCCTTCTTTCAAAATCATACTCTCAAACACTAGAATTACGCATTTTAACAAGTTCTAAAGTTAAAACAAAACTTGGTGTGCAAGAAAAAGTATCTATCATGGATGTGAGGTGCTGATAGAAAAACCCATTATGAGGGTCACTGTTCAGCATCATGAGGCTTGCCGAGTGATGCTGAACAGTGATCCTGAGTACCCATGAAAGATACTTATATTCTCTCCCCAATATATCCCTAAAGACAATCAACTTTCGATATCCCATAATCCAAATCCATCCAAAATTACTGATTACTGATATCTCAAAGTTAATTTTCACATCCCAGAAAATTTACTTTGAGATATCAATAGTTCGAGATAAAAGGAGTTGAAATGTAGATAAAAATAAGAAATTTGTCCACACTATATTCTTTGATATCTGGGGCCGTATTCATAAAGCCACTTAAGTCGTTGCTATGCGGTTGCTAAGGCTAAATATCTATAGAGGAGATTCCCTACAACTATGAAATTTGTTCTGGAGGAACAGTCTTTAAGACTGGTCCTCCAGAGCAAATTTCATAGTTGTAGAGAATCTCCTTCAAAGAAATTTAGCCTTAGCAACTGCATAGCAACCACTTAAGTCGTTTTATGAATACGGCCCCAGAAGGTACTTTGAGATATCTGTATTCGAGATATCAAGAGCTGACTATGTAAATCAGTGATGTGAAATTAGACTACTAGAAAATTTTCAAGTCTCTTCCAAAAAAATAGCCAAAACCAAAAAATCTAGATCTGTCTTATACCTGTATTCAATATTGCAGTCCGCAATTGCAGCCTGTAGCCGGTAGACCGCATAATAGTCAATTTGATATATTTTATATGATCTTAATTAGTTTTGTCACTTCAAAAATATCTGAATTTGTTCGTTCTAGCGTATTTTTATGTTTCAAATCTAATTAATAAAAGTGAAGCTGCTCTAGTGAATTTAGCTGCTCAATAAAGTAAATCAATGTAGAGGAATTAATGAAAATCAGTACAAAAATTGTGCTTCTATACAATGCCAAAGACGTGTACCCTTGAAGTCAAAACTGGTAAATGGATAGATTATCATTCAACCGGTAAAATTGTTGAAAGCTTATTTGGAAGCCTTGGGCTTTCTTACTCCTGAAAGTGACAAGGCAAATCTGACTCTGAAATACAGTGACAGTATAGTACTGCTTAGACTTGCTCCAGTCGGATATATGAAATTGTCACATATATGTATTTTTTATCATGCTTGATATTTCACTTCTTTCTTCTTTTTTTTTGGTCGATGCTTGGCTAGTCTAGAAATGAAATTTTCTCTTGTGGGTTTGTCTGAGATATATCTGAGATATTAGAAATCAGCCCCATAACTATAGACTTGCACAAAGACAAAAATGTATTTTCAAGAAAATTTATGAAAAATCCAAATGTATATTTCTAAGCCTTGGGCAAGGCTAGAAATCAGCCCCATAACTATAGACTTGCACAAAGAAAATAATGTATAGTCAAGAAAATTTATGAAAAATCCAAATGTATATTTCTAAGCCTTGGGCAAGGCTAAGTACTGCTCTGAGCTTGGTCAAGCCAATGCTAGAAGTCAGACTACCCTCAAAATTAAAGTTGTGTGAAATGATAGTGCTCTCATTTAAACCAATATGACCATTGCTTGAATTTTTTTCTGCCAGGTGATTTTCAAAATGATTAAATTCTGAATCTACGATAAAAATTATTCATACTTTTAAAATCCTAAGAAATCAAACATTTTGCTGTTTCAACCAGGGGTATAGCCAGACCTAATATTTTGTTGAAGAAAGCATCTTTTAGTTAATGCAGATGGACAGAAGATGAATGAACAAATAGATGAATATCATGATTTTACATAATTCTTAACAGTATTTCAGTCTTACCAGGACCATGGGTGGGTGATAATAAATGGCTGGGCGAAATGTAACCCCGTAGGAGATTGAAAAGATTCCCACCTTCAGCGGATCTCAATCCATGGGCTGCTAGATCAACAGGCCAATGCTGAACCCACTGAGCTACTGGGGCTCCAGGACAAATGGACGGACAATGCGGCAATTATATGCTCACCCTTCAGGAAGCACAAAAAAGTTAAGGGCCCAGGGGGGCTGATACTCTCAATTACAGTATATTAATATTTCAAGTCATATAAATTTGCCTTATGACTAAAACTGGCTCTAGCATGTTTTTTTATGCAATTTCACAGTATCCGAACGCACTGTATCATCTCTTCCGGTTTTCATAGTGTTGAATCGAGAGTACAAATTTCGCTTATAACCAGTAGTTGGAAATCAGTATGTTTTGAGATTTTAACCGGAATTTGCTGCATCATTAAGAGTTATTCAGCTTCGAAAATGGAAGGAAGTAATTTTAATATAATTTACTCTTCGGTCTTTTACTATATTGCCCTGTACAATGAAAACCTCATGGCTGTCACAGAAATTTTATTCCAAACAGCTAATTTAACACGAGTTTGTGTCATGCAAAACCTAGCTACCAGCCTGCTATCAAAACAAACCAACTGTAGATTGATAATGCCTTCCGTTTATTTTAAAGATTTTTATAAAACATGTAAGAAAATGCTCAGAATGGTTTTAGAATCATGCCAAGGGCGATTTGAATACTGTACCATTTACTCTCCACCCATATGCGACATAGTAAAATACTGAAGAGCAAATTATATTATCCTTACCCCTTTACATTTTCGAAGCTGAATGACTATAAATGACGCAGCAGATTCCGGATAAAATCTCAAAACACAATGATTTCCGACTACTGGTTGTAAGCAAAATTTGTACTCTCGATTCAACGCTATGAAAACCGGAAGAGATGATACAGTGCGTTCTAATACTGTGAATTTGCTGAAGATTACTTCAAACTTACAACACAGCACTCTAGCTTTCTAAGTAGAAGGCTGCATTTTTCAAGCAGCTGTCAAAATTCAGTTATGATTATAAACATGTATGTGTGTCTGTTGAAACACACCTTATGAAACACACCTTACTCCCAGCTGTGAATATTTCACAGGAAATATATTCTAATTTTAAGTTATACTGGTCCAGTAATTTCAATACCAATTAAATTAATCTTAAGTTATAAATGCGAAGCACCTATACACAAAACTTAAACAATAAAATTACCTTTTAAAACAATTCTTTATTTTTAATTCTGAAAAATAGTTTATACTGAAATAAAAAGACTTTTAAGACAAAATGCCCTTTTCCATGAAATGTTGAATCTAAGGGAGGTAATATTTTTTCTTGCAACATTTCTCTCAATGTAGCTGTTTTGTGTAAAATTTACCATAATCAACCGTTTTAGCCCACTGTGCGCTTAACTTTTTCAAAAGGGTGGCAAATACTTGTACTAGGTTTTCTTTCCTACAAGCGCACATTTCAATGATTTATTATGTATTGAAAGAAACAAATTTAAAGGTATATCATATGAGAAAAGCTGCTTATGGTCATAGAAAGGATAGAGAAGCTTTACAAATGAAAAATGAAAGATTCTGTAGCGTTTTCAGATCTTGTAACTAGCAAACAAAGAAATAAACCAGTGAATAATATAAGCGCCTAGAGTCATATGCCTCAAAATTACCTTAATGTGCGCTTATAGGAGCATGTGTGCAAATTAGGTCGAATAAGGTAAGCATGCAGCTCTGTATAAACAGATGGGCCAAAGCAGTCTGTCTACCTTTTCTCACTTTCGTTTCCATAGGGACACTTTCGGCTATATTCAAGAACAAAACTCACACTCATCCTCGACTCAAACTCGAGTAAGTAACACTCAAGTGTGGCTAGAGTGGGATTAACATGAGAGCTACAATGTGTACATGTATTTCCTAATTATATCTTTAAAACATGTAGGAAATATAACACACTGATCTAAAGACATACCGTATACCTTTAATGTTTAGCTATTCTGACCATTGGCCCTAGATGACAGGGATGGCCAGGCCAGGAGAAAACTGGTGCAGTGTCTAGAACAGTTCTACACAGTAGCAGCTCTGTACCGGACCGTTCCTACCAGCATCCAGCCAAACTACCGCCAGGTCCTGTGTCCAGTGGGCAATGGCAATTGACTACTGTTCCCGTTTACAATGCAGCAAATATTTTGGCACAAAAGCGATACACAGAAGATAAATGACATATTCATCTCCATGCACTTACCATATTTTCTAAAAAAAAGCACTCTAGAAGTGTATTATAAAAAAAAAAAACATTTCTTCAGGATGGCTAGAAATTCATCTTGTAATAAATAACTGCACTTCAACACTCATGCATTTGAATCATAAAAATTTGCCTCACTCTAACAAGGTATCATATGCAAATCAACTTATGACAGCAGTTTTGCTCTGCAAGTAGAAGGCCACATTCTTTTATGCAGCTGTCAAAATTCAGATTTGGTTAATAGCACGAATGTGTGTCTATTGAAGAACACATGAAATTTACTATCTTTGAATATTTGATATAAAAAAATTCTAATTTAAGTTATACTGTTCCAGTAATTTCAATACCAACTAAATTAATATTTAATTATACATGGGAAGCATCTATATATAAAACTAATACAATAAAACTACAACTGATACGACTTCTTTATTTTTAATTCTGAAAAATAGTTTCTACTGAAATGAAAAAACTGTTAAGACAAAATATGCTTTTCCATGAAATGTTGAATCTAAGGGAGGTAATATCTTTTCTTGCATGAAATGCCAAAGCAGTCGACCTTTCTCTCTCTCATTGGTTTCCCTAGCCAAGGTCCTCGGGATTTTTTTTTCACCTTTCGACGGTAGTTGATATAGATACAGTCAACCCTCTTTATAACAGCATTCATTACAACAGCAAAATTCTTTATGATGTTATTTTGATATGCACAAATTGGCTATATTGATAAACAAGAATTCCGCAGAACGCTATGTCGCACCTGCTTAACACCTTCACTTTATGAACTTGATAAAAGTGTCATTTTGAAACATCTTTGGTCAAAATCCATTCAGCAGTTTATGAGATATTATCGTTTTCATGTTTTGCACTATTTATAGTAACGTCGGCGGATTGTCGCCATGTTGGATGTTCAATTTGAAAAAATCATGAAACAGTTTCATGCAAGGATCATTTTGATGCACATTTAGTCCAATTCCATTCAGGGGCTCTTGAGATATTGTCATTTTCATATTTTTTCTATTTTTAGTAACCATCTTGGACAGTCTCCGTTCGCTTAAATTTCAAAGAACTCAATTTAGGACCATTCTGACTAAATCTGACCTAAATCTGTTCAGGTCACCGTTTTTGAGATACTGACGTTTTTGCAAACGCGGACTCTTAAACAGAAAATAGGTTGCTGTGACATAATTCCGCTACAGATTTATTCCACTTTGATAATTTTGAAAACCAAGGTCCCAATAATGCTCCATGTAAAATTTCAGCCAAATATACCAAGTACTGCTGGAGAAATAAGTGATTTTATTGTTTTTGCTATTTTAGTAACAGCGGCCATCTTGGATTCTGGACCAAGCTGAATTTTGTCACTCAGAAGCTCTGCAGTCTGGTCATGCAGCATGTGAAATTTGAGAACCATTGGTGCAGTTGTTACAGAGAAAAAGTCATTTGAATGGACTTAAAATTTAGGGTCAACGTTACTGTGAACGGACGGACGGAAAACTGGACGCCTATATCGCACCTTGCTAAAGCAGGTGCGACAAAAAATGCATTCTATATTTTCTGTATCCGTCATCAATAAAAAAGTGCATTTAAAAATAAAAAAGTAGTGTACCTTGAAATTATATTATTTTAAATTAAATACACATAGGTAACGTATACAATCGATGCTTATGGCCAAAGAGTCGTTAGAAAAATTGATAACATGCGCTTTTCCATAGTGAATACTCAACTGATGAAGTTTTTACATGTATAAATTGCCAAAAAATAACACACATGCCCTCGGGCACTTCATATGCCTGCGGACTATAAGCATGTTCTAAATTAAGACGATAGCATTTTGAAACTTGGCGGCCATCTTGAAAATGGATGATTTTTAAGTGGCCCTCGATCATTTTTGAATCTGGGCCATGTAAGGAACATTTAGTGAAAATTTCATGCTTGTATTGCCCTCGTGAAGTGACCTGGCAGGGCGGAGCTAGCGTTATGGATCAGTGCATTGTCAAACAGGTAATTCCTATTTTCGCCAACAATCGGAAAAATATCCGTACGACTTCGTTAATCCTCGCCTTTCTTGTTATAAGTAATAATAGTATTTTAACCAAATTGTGTAGAAAGCGTCGTGGTGTAGTGTATCTGTAGTCGGATTGCAAAAACACTCAGTGCTACGATCTAGGGTTCAAATCTAGGTTGAGAATAAACTTTTTTTTTCTCTCATTTTTTTTTTATTTTTCAAACTTTATTTTCATTACATATTTATTTGTTTTAATCATTTCATTTTAGAAGAAAAGACATTTCCAGTACATGTAATTTCTTTCGCTCGAGATAATTCAAAGGATTAGAGTTCGAGATGTCTGCATTTGTAGACACCCTGAAACTGAAAAGTGAATACCAAATCAGAAATTATTTATTCACTCATTGTTTGCTCGTGGATGCATATCACTTTTCTCAAGCATGAAATACCATAATCTACTAAATGCCCTCGTACATATTCCTAGGCATAATCAGACAAACAAAACCTCTAAAGAATTTCCTTTTTTATTATGAGCATAAAGTATATGGAGTAATCAAAACAAACGGAAATTTCTGTCAGGCAAATAATCATTTGTTACCTGAAATTTTAAAAAGAAACAATAAAAAACATTATGATTTTAGGTATATTCGAACCTTGGACCCTTATAAGATACAAAAAAAAGGTTACCACGTCTAGCAGAGGTCCAATACACCAACGAGTCTTTACTCATTTGTGAGATATGGCTAACAGTTATAATTCATGCATGATACGCGATGATTAACGAATACTTACGACTATCTTTCCGATTGGTTACGAAAATGTTGTTTTACCTATTTCATAATGCATTGAACCAAATCGATAGCTCCGCCCTGCCAGGTCACTTCACGTGGGCAATATCATCAAGTGAAGTATTTCCTTGAATTTTCACTCTAAGCTGCTCCACTATCATATAAATATAAAAATCCATATTCTGACAATATGTTGCGGTAAATTTTGTTACAAACACTGCACTATTTTCCCCAGTTTTGGCGGGATTCAAAAGCCCGGCTTATCCATGGCACTGCCAGGACACCTCTTAGGTAAAATCACGGTACTTAAGCCCCGCCATGCCCCCGCTATCCTCAGCCCCATGGGGGCCATGGTTGCAAATGACTCAGGTACATCACCTCATCCCATCACTCAATACAAATTTTATTTTAACAGGTCACCAGAGGCTACATATTTTAGGTGTAGCTGTCAAAATTTATCTTTTTAAAAATACGCAATGTCCAAAAATTATTCATGGACTAAACTATGTTAAAGAAATCAAATTGCAATGTTCTATTTGTATTTTCTTATTTACAAATTTTACCCTCCATGTAATTTCAATATCAAGTAAATTAATATTGCAGAGAAAAATCATACATGATAAAACAAAATTGTTTTTAGATTTTTTTTCAAGTTTAATTCTATGCTAAAAGTTTGTATGAAAATAAGAATGAATTTTAAGAGAAATCTTTTTTTTTTTTAAATATAAAATTTAAGGGAGGTAATAATGAATCAGCTTTCTTGCAACCCTACACGACAAAACCAACAATATGGTTGTGCGCCCACCGCAGACTCAGATCAGCCTGGGCATCCGCCCAGTCTGATCAGAGCCTTCGCTGTCCACACGGAGGTAGCTAAGACCCTTAGCTACCCTTAAAGTGCTTAGCGAAGGGTCTGATCAGAATGGGTGGATGTCCAGGCTGATCTGAATCTGCACTGGGCGCACAACCACTTTGTTGCTTTTCTCGTGTCGCCGCTCATGTATTTACAGGGTAGATCTGGGTCTGCATTGTTCTCACCCACCTCTTACTCTTACTATGGATGGACGGATCGATAGCACCCTATGTGATAATTTTTTAGGGCCCCGCTAGAGAGAGTCTGCGGAGGCCCTATAGTAATCATCTTGTTCATCCATCTGTCCGTCCGTCAGCTTTTCGTGTCCGGTCCATAACTCTGAAACCGTTTGAGATATTTTCTGGAAACTTTGTGGAGTACAGGCATCACAAGTCGGTCAGGCCGGGAATTTCAGCCAGTTTCATTTTTTTACATTATTTTCATACATCATTCATTAGAAGGTTTAAAATTCTGCTATTATATAATAAATAATGCATCCAATGCAAATTGTTGTTTAAAAATACAATGTAAGCTTCATTTAAAAGATGGGATTCCTGTGTTTTACTTTGAGGTTATTCATACTTCCTGCAGCGGAGTCGTCGGGAAATAGCTGCCATAAACGTTCTGGTCAGAGCACTAAAAATAACCTTGTCAAGGTTATACGAATTTGCTTGTGCTGTCGAAAACATTGAATAATTAAAGTTAAATGTTTGTTCTTTATGTTTTCTGTTTGTTAATTTCATTTTCTTTTCAAGAAATAAGAATAAAACCCTGAAAGTTATGACCGAATATCTCCGCACTATTCTGAACTACTTGCGTCTAAGTTCGGTCACTGCTGTCAATATCTGTTATTAAACTGAAGTGACATTGAGCGGGAAAACGTCGCTTGTCTTTAATTGGCCAATGAAAGATACATCACAAATCTCAGCCTCCAGTCAATTGAGAGTTTCTTAGAGCTTGTAGTCTCACAACACATGCGAGTGGTGGTTTCGTACCGGTAACGTAGCCCTCTTTTGCACGGAATAAGACAAACAGGGACCCAAGTCGCCAATGGTCCCTAAATTATCGGCTTGGCTCCTGAATTTTTTTGAGAAAATACCTATACTCTAAATGTTAAATACATGTACTGAATTTGGCAGTCTGAGCCCCTTAGTCAAAATTGTTTGTTCCTGCTCGCGGGGAGGGGGGGGGGGGGGGGGGCTGATGATAAAATAAAGAAAAATGTCCCTATGTATCAAACTACAGACAAGCTTGATGATAAAATAAAGAAAAATGTCCCTATGTATCAAACTACAGACAAGCTGTTCTTTGGTATGATGATACACCATAGACATTTCTATTTTTTTTCTCTAATTTCACCCCCCCCCCCCCCACCACCCCCAACGCTTTTTGCACCCCCCCCCCCCCCAACGGCCATTGATCACAGGAACGATGCCACCACTTAAGCTATCACCTTGCTCCTCGCACTTTCACGGCCATTGATCACGGGAACCATGCCCCCCCCCCAACGGCCATTGATCACAGGAACGATGCCACCACTTAAGCTATCACCTTGCTCCTCGCACTTTCACGGCCATTGATCACGGGAACCATGCCACCACTTAAGCTATCACCTTGCTCCTCGCACTTTCGTTGTGTACATTTTCTGGAAGTATGAAATACTTGATCACAGTAGAATTAAATGAATCAAAACATTGAGCGAGATATGGCTGTTCCTTCATCGTGTAGTGTTGGGAAATCCAACTGGTTTGCTGCCCTCTCTTAATCAGTGTCCTCCTCAAAATTTGAAGTAGCAGGTGTTAAAAACAAAGTAGCAGGCATTTCCACTCTGCAACGCCTCTTGGCCGAGACGGTGTAGCCATTGAGGGGGAAGGGGGGGGAGGTTGTCCCCTCCCATGGGGGGGTCTGGGGGCGTCCCCCGGGAAAATTAAAACAAGAGGGCCATGATGGCCCTGGATCGCTCACCTGAGTATCCAATGAACTTAACCTCAGAGACATCCATATGACTGACAGAGTTTCACAAAGATTAAATGGAAAATGAACCCTTTATTGTGTACCTAAAGTTTTTATAAGATTTAACCTAATGACCTAGTGTTACGCAGAAGGTTTTACACTCGGTCGACACGGGTGTAGAGCCTTATGCGTCGCCAGGACGGCGGAGGGTGACTTCCGGTTAAAGGGTTATCTACCAGTGTATTACACTAACAAGGAAACTCTAACAACGTTAGAATTTTTGAAGTTTATATATAATGTAAATTCTATATACAACAATACAATTTACAACTGTCACAATTACAATAATATACAACACATATCAGTTCATGTCGCTGGCCCAAGTAAGGTGTTTGTTTCAAATCTGTAATCGATTTGCGTACAATACGCAAATAGATTACCGTCTGACGTCAACACCGTACTCGGCTCAGCGCCATGAACTAAAGGAAAACACAAAGGACAAAAAACGTTAGTTTGAGCTCATAGAAAAAAACAAGGCCTTATGTTGGTAGACTTCAATTCGTCGTTCCCTGGATCATGTCATGGGCCAGTCCATATATCATGAGGATCACCAACTCTTATTAACACGTGCACGATTATATACTGGTCGCTCCCTGGATCGTACCAGGGACCAGTCTATATATATTAACACACCTTAGTGGACGAACACTGTCTCACACTTGATGTGACCTTCAGATCTTATCACAGAATCTGGCAAAACTGTGCTAACCACTTCCGCCTACATTTTGTGCTTCCCGCCTCTGCTTAGGAACCATGCACAAACGGCGTTGTAACTGCCTCTACCCGGGTTGGTATTAACCTGGAGACGTAAATCGAATCTCCAGGTGAGACGTGGCTCTAAGCCCTAACAGCTGACTGCCAGACTTGATGTGCCTAAAAATAACGAACTTACACTTAATACATTGTAACTACATAATAACAATACGTAAGACTTGGGCCTGTCTTGGAAATACCATACAACGCCCTCGGCGAATGCCGAGCATAACGTGCACATGCCAGCCGTGTCACTAGACACGACTCGCGCTCACGATGTAAAGCTAAAAGTGTGCTTACCACTTCCGCCAATGAAGAAACGTAGATCCTACCACGCATGTGCGTCAAAGGATCTGACGTCAAACATTGTCAAGAAGTATACTGACGTCAACAGGCATTACCATGACATACCCCACATAAAACATGAATAATCTAAACATAAAACATGAATAATCTAAACAATGTCCTATTTACATTAAATTGATTGACCAAAATCTAACTCGCATATGTATTAATTCATTTCCTTAAATTAAGCGTAATACCATCTGCCATAGAATATAATAACTGAATAAGCGTTTCTAAAACATTTGGGATCATAACGTTTGATCTGACATCATGACGCCAATGATGTTATACCATATGACGTCATCTAGTGAAGGCAAATCAAACGCATGACGACCAAATGTTACCATTATAACTTATGGAAAAAACCCTTAATGCGGTGCATGCTATGGCGTCAATTGACGTCACGAGTATATAAATTAGTTCCATTACAAATCAATCTACTTCTATAGGCCACGTATACGTGAAACTAATATAAAAAGTGCTGACGTCGCAATAACATGAATGCAACTGACGTCACATGAATAACATGAATGCAACTGACGTCACTGGACGTCAAATAGACGCACACCATTGCAACCAACATCAGTGATATAAACTATTTCCGAAATTTACCAAACTTCCTAATATACAAATACCATGCGCAGCATGCTTACTAACAAAATCGGTCGACACATGCGCAGCCTGATCACTGCCAACAAAATCAAATCAGTCGACACATATAATCATACCATATCAATCAGAAGTCACATTTTTCATTCTTAGCCAAACTATTCTAAATAAATATAATAAATTCTTACCCTTCTAGGTCTTAACACAGAATCTGGGCACACAACAATATAACATCCATCAAGAATTAAACAGCCACGTCTAACTTTTCATTAAAAGATAGGCGTATAAATACTATGCGTCTCACATTAAAATGATGCAACACGCTTTCCACAATCAAAAGACTCGTGGAGGTATTTACCTTAAAATCATGCAATACGCTGTCCACGAGAGGTATTCACAAACAACCCATGCATAACGTAGCCACAATTTCCGTAAATGTTTTATTACCACAGTTGCCCTAAAAACTGTAGCTCTACTGATTTAAAGGATTAAAATAATCTCGACGACATAGTGGACGATTAGATCCATTTCGTAACATAGGTTTCCCCTTAGGGAGAAAAAAACATAACAATGTTTCTTTTCTGAAATAGTACGAAATGCGATCGAATCGTGGGCTATGTCAAAACTGGAAAACTAGCTATATACACAACAACGGTGCGATGCATAACGTGGCCAAACTATCTACTAAGGTAGTCCGCCCCCAAATTATCTTGGCCACGGATTTACCTAATCCCAAAGTCAGTCAATTCTCTGTGTCGTACCTGTCGTGCCTCAAATGGAATGGGGAAGTATGGGTAAGTCTGATCGAACACTAGGTGGAAATCGCCACCTTTAAGTGTATCAGACGTAAAATTAACGCTGTCTTTGACGTTACACCTACTTCGCACGACAGATCCCACAGGATCCGTTGCCTCTGCCTCTAACCTACTATCGCCACCGTGCTCTTCCATGTTTGCTTTCTGAGTCGACGTTACGTCGTCGGGCTTTACGTTTTCACGTATGAAGTCATATTGGGATACGTCCTCTGACGTACAAATGTTAACTCTTTGGACATTCGGATCATTGTGATCCTCTGATCCAACATTGTCACGTGCATTAACAACTGCAGACGACACGTTCTTTTGACGTTGAACGTACTGCTTAATCATGTCAGCAGGATAAGTATTCACGACGCCCTTGACGTTAATCTTGTAGTTCATTACATTAACTACTTCGACAACTTCATATGGCCCGTTCCATTGAAGTAACAATTTATTGCACTCATTCGGGAGTAGCAAAAGTACTTGGTCTCCGACGTCAAATTTACGCGACCTCGCGCGTTTATCATAATAAGCATTCTGCTTTACGTCCATTTTTCGGACAATATCCTGTGCTAACTTACACGTTCTCACTAAACGTTCTTTTAGATCAATAACGTACTGATACGTCAATAACGCACGTTGGTCAGTTTCCTCTACAGACCACAATTCCTTTAATATTTGCATAGGACCCCTAACATTACGCCCATACAACAGTTCAAACGGGGAAAAACCTAATGACTCTTGCGGAACTTCCCTTACTGCGAATAATAATGCTGGGAGATACCTGTCCCAGTCATTCGGACGTTCTACGCACATTTCACGTAATATCTGTTTCAATGTATCATGGAATTTCTCCACGGGTCCTTTACCAGTAGATTGATAAGGAATAGTTGTCAGATCTTGAAGCGACAACAACCTACTAACCTCTCTCATGACGTCAATCGTGATCTTACTATCATGCTCGATTAGCATTTCACTCGGTATTCCTAATCTACTGAACATCTCAACTAACGCTTCGGCTACGCGTCCCGTTTCAATGCCGGGTAACGCTACCGCCTCGGGATATCTCGTCGCATAATCTATCATTGTTAAAATATAGCGGGATTTCCTGTCAGAACGAGGTTCTATCGGTCCAACTATATCAACAGCGACTCGTTTAAATGGTGTGTCAATCTGTGGCAACTTTCCTAAAGGTACCTTAGTGACACGACCTTTTTGAATAGTCCTTTGACATATGTCACAAGATTTACAAAACCTTGCCACATCACCACAAACTCCAGGCCAAAAGAACTCAGTTAAAACTCTATCCATAGTTTTCTTTATGCCCAAATGACCTGACATCAAGGTTTCGTGCGCCAATCTTAACACCTTTTCACGAAAACCTTCAGGGATAATAAGTTGCAAAGTGACCTTGTTTCCCTTAGTAAACTGCCTATACAATAAATCTTTCTTTCGGATAAACTTAGTTTCACCTCGGTTCAATCCACGACTAATAGTCACATTCCCAGATTCCACTCTTTGCCTTATGCCATTCAATTTAGGGTCAACAACTTGGGCCTGCTTCAATGCCTCCTTATCACTAGCAATAATTTGATCAGGAACTTTAAGTTTCCTATAGACCTCTTCGCCTTGCTTAGCTTGTGACCTAGTCACTGCCGCCATTGCAAAATGGGACATATCGGGAAGTTTTGACCCGTCAATATTTCCAATAACCAGGTCATACAATGTATCTTCCATGCACAATGCCTCAGTTTTTCCTGTGAAAAATGGACAATCTATGTCAACCATTGGTAAGGGATACCTTTGGGTAGATTCATCAATCAAAGTTACATCAGATTCTCTACCAAGTAACTGATCATTAGAAACCAAGTTTCTACGAACGACACACCCAGTACAACCTGTGTCCCTTAAAACTACAACAGTCTTACCATTAACCGTACCCTGCTCTGTTGGTAATCGCGACCCCAAAAAGTAACAGACACCTTCCCTATCCACGTTATTATTGATTAGTGGACTTTCTTCCTTACTCTTATAGAGACCTTCAATTTCATGAGACCTATTCATTGTAGTTTTACAAAAGCTCATTTGATGTCCGCCACCCCGACCACGTCCGCGGGAATAACCACGACCACGGCCACGATCTGAATTACTACCCTTCGTCTGTACAGTATCGCTCTTACTCTGTGATTTTAGTGTTTCCTCTTTCGGTGCATAACTACTCCCCTTACTTCCGCTATACCCGCTTGCACTTGCACCTACCTCCGCACTATATGCTTGCTTCCTATCGGGATTCTTAAAACATTTATATGTTAAATGTCCCTTACCACAAATACTACATTTTATCTCTGGCTTCGCACTCGGCTTATTATCAGATCTACTCTGAGTTACGCCCTTACTATCACGCTGCCCCTTATTAACACAAGCGTAGACACCGCCACGTGCTTCTGCAAATAAATCTGCTTCCCTAGCCATCTCACCTAGATTCGTGAATGTTTTCGGTTTCAAATGAACATATAGTTCTTTACTACAGGATTCTAAAAACTGATCCCTAGCGAAAAAATCGCAAACAGCTTCGTAAGACTGGTCTACTTTCGCCATTTTCAACCATTTATTAAGATACGACCTAAGTCTACTACTAAACTGAATAAACGTTTCGGACTTTTCAGGCCTATCATAGCGAAATTTCTTCCTAAATCCGCGTTCAGTCATATCAAAATTCTTTAACAACGCATCTTTCAACTTGTCATAATCTGCTGCATCATCTACAGACAATCTATCATAGACATCAAGCGCGCGACCTTTAAGTAATGCGCTTAAATATGCAGCCCAAACGTTTTTATCCCATTTGTTCGCCGTCGCGTATTTCTCAAACCTTGATAAGTAACTATCCATTTTGTCCTTACTTTCATCAAAATACGGTAATTTGGGATCTCGCGCATGCGCTAACTTTTCAGCCTTCTGTTTTTCTAATTCAACTCTAAACGTTACCTTCTGCAAATCTATTTGATTTTTTAACTCGCGTTGCTGCAATTCAAAGCTATACTTCAACTTTTCTAACTCAACTTCGCTCGACAACTTCGCTTCCTTATCGCTTTCGACTTGAGACAACTTAGCTTCCCTATCTTTCTCGGCTTGCCGCTCTATGCTTTCAATTCGCGCCATCTCGATTTCCCTATCCGCCGCAATCTTAGCCAATTCAATTTCCCGATCTTTTTCGGCCTGCGCGATCCTAGCTAACTCAATTTCCCTGTCTTTATCGGCCTGCGCAATTTTAGCTAACTCAATTTCCCTGTCTTTTTCGGCCTGCGCAATCTTTTCTTTATCAAGTGCCCTTACCGCGTGCCTTTCTGCCCTCTCAGTCTCTTGCTGTTGCTTTACAAATTCCTGCAATGCCTGCCCTTCATAACCTAACTCCCTTCCCGTCTTAACTAACTGATCCATGACGCTTAACGTAATGCTCACGTTAACCTAACTGAAACCGACGTTCACTTATAGTCACACACGTTAACTAAAACGTTAACAAAAATAATAACAAACTAATCCAACTAAAACGTTGATTAATTAGTATACTCGCGATCTAGACGTAGCTATTAAAGTTACGTTCATAACAGACCGGAAATGACGTCATAAACTGACGTTGACTTTGCCGAGAATTACTTTTCAGTATTAAATGACGTAATTAGATGACGTAAATAACCCACATTACAATTACGCCCAACTTGATCTAGCGTATCGGATATACAAACGTAACGTATGTAACGCAACGTATTAACACTGACACGACAACTGTACGTCCTACATTACAAAACCTTATAAGATACCAACGGTAAATCAAACTTAAGATTCCGCTGTTAGGTTTAATTGTAACGATATTATATTACGTTACGAGTGACCTACGTTACTAAATCAGGACATAAAATGGACCTCAGTAACGGTTACGACACAACGTACAAAACGTTTAGGTTAATAAACTTACAGATTGTCATGCAACAGCAGTGCCCAGGTACTCAAATGGACCTTAAAACTAAATATGTATCATCCGTGCCAAGACAATTCAGGTCTATATACCTCAGTTTCCCTACTCAGATATGCAACCTGTTACATTCTATCACAAATTAATGCATGGGCTATCGCACTTCATCACGCAGGGAATAAAGATAGTTGACCTTAATTGAGTGTAGGTTACATTTACAAAGAATTTAGTGGCAAAATTGCTCCCCTAAAATTCACAGCCTTACGTCACCTTAGAAAAGAACAATCAGAAAGTCAATAATAATAAAAAAAATGACTGACAAAATTGTGCCTAGATTCTGTATATATTGTCAATGTGTTACACTGGCAGATATTAACCGGAAATCAAATCCCACTTCTGACACCATGTTACGCAGAAGGTTTTACACTCGGTCGACACGGGTGTAGAGCCTTATGCGTCGCCAGGACGGCGGAGGGTGACTTCCGGTTAAAGGGTTATCTACCAGTGTATTACACTAACAAGGAAACTCTAACAACGTTAGAATTTTTGAAGTTTATATATAATGTAAATTCTATATACAACAATACAATTTACAACTGTCACAATTACAATAATATACAACACATATCAGTTCATGTCGCTGGCCCAAGTAAGGTGTTTGTTTCAAATCTGTAATCGATTTGCGTACAATACGCAAATAGATTACCGTCTGACGTCAACACCGTACTCGGCTCAGCGCCATGAACTAAAGGAAAACACAAAGGACAAAAAACGTTAGTTTGAGCTCATAGAAAAAAACAAGGCCTTATGTTGGTAGACTTCAATTCGTCGTTCCCTGGATCATGTCATGGGCCAGTCCATATATCATGAGGAACACCAACTCTTATTAACACGTGCACGATTATATACTGGTCGCTCCCTGGATCGTACCAGGGACCAGTCTATATATATTAACACACCTTAGTGGACGAACACTGTCTCACACTTGATGTGACCTTCAGATCTTATCACAGAATCTGGCAAAACTGTGCTAACCACTTCCGCCTACATTTTGTGCTTCCCGCCTCTGCTTAGGAACCATGCACAAACGGCGTTGTAACTGCCTCTACCCGGGTTGGTATTAACCTGGAGACGTAAATCGAATCTCCAGGTGAGACGTGGCTCTAAGCCCTAACAGCTGACTGCCAGACTTGATGTGCCTAAAAATAACGAACTTACACTTAATACATTGTAACTACATAATAACAATACGTAAGACTTGGGCCTGTCTTGGAAATACCATACAACGCCCTCGGCGAATGCCGAGCATAACGTGCACACGCCAGCCGTGTCACTAGACACGACTCGCGCTCACGATGTAAAGCTAAAAGTGTGCTTACCACTTCCGCCAATGAAGAAACGTAGATCCTACCACGCATGTGCGTCAAAGGATCTGACGTCAAACATTGTCAAGAAGTATACTGACGTCAACAGGCATTACCATGACATACCCCACATAAAACATGAATAATCTAAACATAAAACATGAATAATCTAAACAATGTCCTATTTACATTAAATTGATTGACCAAAATCTAACTCGCATATGTATTAATTCATTTCCTTAAATTAAGCGTAATACCATCTGCCATAGAATATAATAACTGAATAAGCGTTTCTAAAACATTTGGGATCATAACGTTTGATCTGACATCATGACGCCAATGATGTTATACCATATGACGTCATCTAGTGAAGGCAAATCAAACGCATGACGACCAAATGTTACCATTATAACTTATGGAAAAAACCCTTAATGCGGTGCATGCTATGGCGTCAATTGACGTCACGAGTATATAAATTAGTTCCATTACAAATCAATCTACTTCTATAGGCCACGTATACGTGAAACTAATATAAAAAGTGCTGACGTCGCAATAACATGAATGCAACTGACGTCACATGAATAACATGAATGCAACTGACGTCACTGGACGTCAAATAGACGCACACCATTGCAACCAACATCAGTGATATAAACTATTTCCGAAATTTACCAAACTTCCTAATATACAAATACCATGCACAGCATGCTTACTAACAAAATCGGTCGACACATGCGCAGCCTGATCACTGCCAACAAAATCAAATCAGTCGACACATATAATCATACCATATCAATCAGAAGTCACATTTTTCATTCTTAGCCAAACTATTCTAAATAAATATAATAAATTCTTACCCTTCTAGGTCTTAACACAGAATCTGGGCACACAACAATATAACATCCATCAAGAATTAAACAGCCACGTCTAACTTTTCATTAAAAGATAGGCGTATAAATACTATGCGTCTCACATTAAAATGATGCAACACGCTTTCCACAATCAAAAGACTCGTGGAGGTATTTACCTTAAAATCATGCAATACGCTGTCCACGAGAGGTATTCACAAACAACCCATGCATAACGTAGCCACAATTTCCGTAAATGTTTTATTACCACAGTTGCCCTAAAAACTGTAGCTCTACTGATTTAAAGGATTAAAATAATCTCGACGACATAGTGGACGATTAGATCCATTTCGTAACACCTAGATTTTGACCCTACATGACCCAGTTCCAAACCTGGTCTAGATTTCTTGGATATGAACATTCTGACAAAGTTATCAAAACTGTGCCCTCTAGAGTGTACACAATGTTTTTCTAAGGTTTAACCTAGTGACCTACTTTTTGACCCAACATGACCAAGTTGCACCCTTGGTCCAGATTCATTGGAGACAAACATTCTGACAAAGTCTCATGAAGATTAGAACAAAACTGTGTCCTCAAAAGCGTTCACACTGTTTTTCTAAGAACTGACCTAGTGACCTAGTTTTTGACCTGACATGGCCCAGTTTCAAATCTGGTATAAATTTCATGAAAGTAAACATTCTGACAATGTTTCACGTAGATAGGATCATAACTGTGCCCTCTAGAGTGTACATGAGGTTTTTCTAATATTTGACCTAGTGACCTAGTTTTTGACCCCACAAGACTCAGATTCAAATTTGGCCTAGATTTTATATAAATAAACATTCTGACAAAGTTTCATGAAGATTGGATCATATCTGTGCCCTCTAGAGTGTGCACAAGGTTTTTCTAAGATTTGACCCAGTGACCTAGTTTTTGACCCCACATGACCCAGTTTCAAAGATGGTCTAGATTTCATTAAGATAAACATTCTGACAAAGTTTCATGATGATTGGATCATAACTGTGCCCTCTGTGTCATTCTAAGATTTATTTCTATTTTTAGCTCTGGCGGCCATTTTGTTCAGCGGAGCAGAACCGTTTGAGCAATTTTTGTTCAGAGCCATGAGTAAAACATTTCTGTGAAATTTTTTTGAAATCGAGCCATTGGCTTTAGAAACGATGATTTTAAAGCTTTTTTCTATTTTTAGCTCTGGTGGCCATATTGTTCAGCGGGGCAGAACCGTTGAGCAATTTTGGTAGAGGGTCTCCTGAGGAACATTTCTGTGAAATTATTTCAAAATCGGCCCAGCAGTTTTGGAGGAGAAGTCATTTAAAGGTTTTTCTATTTTTAGCTCTGGTGGCCATATTGTTCAGCCGAGCAGAACCGTTTGAGCAATTTTGGTAGAGGGTCTCCTAAAGAACATTCCTGTGAAATTATTTCAAAATCGGCCAAGCAGTTTTGGAGGAGAAGTCATTTAAAGGTTTTTCTATTTTTAGCTCTGGCGGCCATATTGTTCAGCAGAGCGGAACCGTTTGAGCAATTTTGGTAGAGGGTCACCTAAGGAACATTTCTGTGAAATTAT
Organism: Ctena decussata; assembly: GCA_963989385.1. Taxonomy (NCBI): domain Eukaryota; kingdom Metazoa; phylum Mollusca; class Bivalvia; order Lucinida; family Lucinidae; genus Ctena; species Ctena decussata. The sequence goes on along the minus strand of OZ022510.1, from coordinate 79,159,091 downwards.
TTCAAAATCTGCCCTGCAGTTTTGGAGGAGAAGTTGTTTAAAGGTTTTTCTATTTTTAGCTCTGGCGGCCATATTGTTCAGCGGAGCAGAACCGTTTGAGCAATTTTGGTAGAGGGTCTCCTAAGGAACATTTCTGTGAAATTATTTTAAAATCGGCCCAGCAGTTTTGGAGGAGAAGTCGTTTAAAGGGTTTTATATTTTTAGCTCTGGCGGCCATATTGTTCAGCGGAGCGGAACCATTTGAGCAATTTTGGTAGACAGTCCCCCAAGGAACATTTCTGTGAAATTATTTCGAAATCCGGCTAGCAGTTTTGGAGGAGAAATAGTTTAAAGCAAAAGTTGACGCCGGACGACGGACGACGGACAAAGACCGATCACAATACCTCACCTTGAGCACTTCGTGCTCAGGTGAGCTAAAAATGAAGCAATTCGGTGCATTCTCAGGCCTATTTTGGGGCCCTTTTTACCTTAAAACAAGTAGCCCAAAGGGCAACAATTGCTCACCTGAGAGACACTGTAAACCTATAGGGATATTTAAGATGCTCAAGGGCAGCTAACTCCACAGTCAGTGGTCCAATCAGGCTGAAAATTAAACTCATCCAAAACATTATGTATGCCCTCATTTAATATATGCAAGTTTAAAAAGTATCTGATCAAGAGCACAATAGACAGAGCTGTCAAGGGCAGCTAACTTCGTAGTGGTTGGCCTGATCTGGCCAAAATTTTAACTTGTTTAAGATACTATGCATTTCCTCATTACCTGCAAGTTTGAAAAGGATTGGATCAGTAGAAACCAAGAAAGAGTTGCGACAATGATTTTTTTGGATGCTCAGGGCAGGTACTCCATAGTCAGTAGTGAGATCTAGCCGAAATGCTAACTAATCCAAGCTTTTATGCATATCCTCATTACCTGCAAGTATGAAGAGGATCCGATGAAAAATGAAAATGTGATGACGTTGTTTTCTCCATTATAACACTATGGGATTTTTTCCAAATGCTCAAGGGCAGCTAACTCCCTAGTCTGTGCTCGAATCCGGCCATATTTCGAACTCAACCAAGCTCTTATGTATGTCATCATTACCTGCAAGTATGATAAGGATCTAATCAAAAACCTTGATTGCAGCACCCTGAAAGTCAAACTTGCTCGAGATATTGTCATGCCCTACATTTGTGTGAAATTATTTTAGAATCCGTTGAGAAATGTAGGTGCTAGAGCGATGACAAAGTTTTCCCAAAAATAGCCACAGTGACCTTGACCTTGGGCACAGCATCCTGAAAGTCGAACTTGCTTGAGATATTGTCATACCCTACATTTGTGTCAAGTTATTTCAAAATCCATGGAGAAATGAAGGTGCTAGGGCGATGACAAAGTTTTTCTAAAAATAGCCACAGTGACCTTGACCTTGGGCACAGCACCCTGAAAGTCGATCTTGCACGAGATATTGTCATTCCCTACATTTGTTTGAAGTTATTTTAAAATCCGTTGAGAAATGTAGGCAATAGAGCGATGACAAAATTTTTCTAAAAATATGTGATGACGTTGTTTTCTCCATTATAACACTATGGGATTTTTTTCAAACGCTCAAGGGCAGCTAACTCCGTAGTCTGTGCTCGAATCCGGCCAAATTTCGAACTCATCCAAGCTCTTATGTATGTCATCATTACCTGCAAGTATGATAAGGATCTAAGCAAAAACAGTTGAGAAAACGTGATGACGCCATTTTCCCCATTATAACCCTATGGGATTTTTTTCAAACGCTCAAGGGCAGCTAACTCCGTAGTCTGTGCTCGAATCCGACCAAATTTCAAACTCATCCAAGCTCTTGTGTATGTCATCATTACCTGCAAGTATGATAAGGATCTAATCAAAAACAGTCGAGAAAACGTGATGACGCCGTTTTCCCCATTATAACCCTATGGGGGCTATCTGTTGCCATGGAAACCAGAGTTCTGAGCTGATCGGCACCAAAACCTAATGCAGCCTTTCCCCCACCCAAATAATGCTTCAGATAAAATTTGATTGCGATCGGCCCACTGGTCTCTGAGATATTTATGTTTGAAAGTGTTGACGCACGCACCCACGCACGGACGCACGGACGGACGACGGCTCGACTCCCATCCTATAAGCTCACCTCTGAGCCTTTGGCTCAGGTGAGCTAAAAATCAAAGTTTTTGCTGATATTGCAAAAGGATCTTTGAATTTTTAAAAGCTGAAACATAATTCTGTTGAGATGGAACTCAGAAACTAAAGATGGAAATAAAAAATATCATTTCTTTAAAATTCCAATTTAATTTTATTCCCTGTCAAACATATGTCAAATTCAATATTTGACTCATCAGAGTGGTAAGCCTCATGAGACAATAAGGAATGACATAGAATGATTCTTATTTTGTCATTTTAAGAGTGTAGTGGTCGGGGATGAAATGCAAATTATATGAATTATTTTGTTATCTGGGCGTAAAACCTCTCTCTCTCTCTTTCTCTCTTTCTCTAAATGTTTATATTTACTCACTTGTCAAACAATCTGCTAGTAACACACCAAATGGTAAAATACTTTCCAGTGCAGAGGTTTGACAACATTGATGATGATTTCCCTTCGTTCACGAGCACACCTTGCTCCAGTTATTTCTGAATTACACGGACTTTTAGTATGCAAATTTCTGCACCGGTTTTACAGATGTACTACGACCTTGTTTTTTACTTTTGGCCGTGACAGAGAAGAGTCTATTTTGGTATGTGGCCTGTATGACGGCAATCACTATCTATATGTACAAATTTAACTTCTTCGAGGGCATCGAATGGTATGGGTCTCTCCCAGTTATTTGATGTGGTAGAGTGTCTTCCCCCGAAGCAATCCACAATATTCATTATAATGTTGTGTTTTACTTATCCAATCGGACACAAGTTGAATCAATGTTGATCCGGCGTCATGGCGTTGAATCACTGTCGATTCAATATCGATTATGATGCAAATGAACTTGTCTTCTGGGCTTACAACTTGAATCAATTGGCACTGAATAAGCATTGATTCAGTAAAAACGTTGAATCGATGTTGATACAGTGTTGGATCAACGTTGTTTGCCTGCTGATTACTTACTTATCTATTCTGTTATCATTCGGTTAGCACTATTACTTATTTTGCTTTTCTACAATTTGGCCGTGGCCACATTCTATTCTCAGCAGACACACAAATTTGAAGCAATGTTGGGCCAACGTGGTGTCAAAGTTGTATGCCCGCTGGGAGTACTTGGATAGTCACCCATTCAAAACTTATGATCACATCAAGATTGTTCTGGTAAAATGTTATTCACATGTTCTCCCCCGACCCGCAAGTGTCCTCTTCCCATCCGGTATGCAACACTTAGTTCTGCTAATGCTGCAGACCTGATGGAAATACGACACTTGCCGGTTAGCTGATCGTAAGATTGTTACTTTCACTACTGTGTTCTACATGTACTTGTAATCTCAAAACAAGAGGGCCATGGTGGCCCTGAATCGCTCACCTGAGCATTAATCAGTTCACTGGCTCTGGTGAAGATTTATAAGAGTTTTTACCATACATGGGAATGGCGGCCACCTTGGTCATGTGACCAAGATCATTTGAAGAACTTTCAATCCTTTGACACATGTGCAGGCTCCATATGAAATTTGATCTGCCCAGTGGTTTCAGAGATGTTTGAAAATGTTTATGGATGGATGAAAGAGGCAGCTAACACCAATACTGTAAGGCTCGATCAGGTGAGCTGAAAATGGCAGAGTCGCTTCTCCGAAAAGTTCCCGTTCATGTTGAGTTCCTTTGATGGATTTGAACTAGACTTAACTAGGCAAACACAGATGATAGAATGGTAGCATCATTATCTCACTGTGGTGAAACTAATGTATTCCAAGGAGTTTGTGGCTGGCATCATTGCAATGTTAGTTCTGATTCTTGCAACATAACTTAATTTAAATTTGACCTAGTGACCTAGCTTTTGACCAGACATGACCCAGTTTCAAACCGGATATTGTAAGAATAAATATTCTGACAAAGTTTCATTGAGATTGGATCAAAACTGTGCCCTCTGGAGCGTATACAAGGTCGTTCTTATATTTGACCTAGTGACCTAGTTTTTGATCCGACACAAACCAGTTTCAAACTTACCTAGATTTCATAAAGGTAAACATTCTGACAGAGTTTCATGAAGATTGGATCAAAACTGTGCCCTCTAGGGTGTACACAAAGTTTTTCTTAGATTTGACCTAGTGACCTAGTTTCTGATCTGACGTGACTCAGTTTCATAAGGGGCATATATATATGGACAATAAACATTTTGACATAGTTTCATGAAGATTCGATCAAAACTGTTCCTTCTAGTGCGTACACGAGGTTTTTCTAAGATTTGACCTAGTGACCTAGTTTTTGACCTGACATGACCTACTTTCAAACTTGGCCTAGAGTTAATGGAGATAAACATTCTGACATAGTTTCATAAAGATTGGATCAAAACTGTGTCCTCTAAAGCATACACACGGTTTTTCTATGATTTGATCAAGTGACCTAGTTTTTGACCCTACATGACCCAGTTTCAAATTTGTCCTTCATATTATGAGGATAAACATTCTGATAAAGTTTCATGAACTTTGGATCGAAACTGTGCCTTCTACAGCGTACACAAGGTTTTTCTAAGATTTGACCTAGTGACCTAGTTTTTGACCCGACATGACCCAATTTCGAACTTGGCCTAGAGTTTATGGAGATAAACATTCTGACAATGTTTTATAAAGATTGGATCAAAACTGTGTCCTCTAGAGCGTACACAATGTTTTTCTATGATTTGACCTAGTGACCTAGTTTTTGACCCAACATGACCCAGTTTCGTACTTATCCTAGATATTATAAAGATAAACATTCTGACAAAGTTTCATGAACTTTGGATGAAAACTGTGCTTTCTAGAGTGTACACAAGGTTTTTCTAAGATTTGACCTAGTGACCTAGTTTTTGACCCGACATGACCCAATTTCAAACATGGCCTAGAGTTTATGGAGATATATATTCTGACAATGTTTCATATAGATTGGATCAAAACTGTGTCCTCTAGAGCGTACACAAGGTTTTTCTATGATTTGACCTAGTGACCTAGTTTTTGACCCAACGTGACCCAGTTTCGAACTTGTCCTAGATATTATAAAGATAAACATTCTGACAAAGTTTCATGAACTTTGGATGAAAACTGGGCCTTCTAGAGCGTACACAAGGTTTTTCTAAGATTTGACCTAGTGACCTAGTTTTTGACCCGACGTGACCCAGTTTCGAACTTGTCCTAGATATTATAAAGATAAACATTCTGACAAAGTTTCATGAACTTTGGATGAAAACTGTGCCTTCTAGAGTGTACACAAGGTTTTTCTAAGATTTGACCTAGTGACCTAGTTTTTGACCCGACATGACCCAGTGTCGAACTTGGCCTAGAGTTTATGGAGATATATATTCTGACAATGTTTCATATAGATTGGATCAAAACTGTGTCCTCTAGAGCGTACACAAGGTTTTTCTATGATTTGACCTAGTGACCTAGTTTTTGACCCGACGTGACCCAGTTTCAAACTTGTCCTAGATATTATGAGGATAAACATTCTGACTAAGTTTCATGAACTTTGGATGAAAACTGTGCCTTCTAGAGCGTACACAAGGTTTTTCTAAGATTTGACCTTGTGACCTAGTTTTTGACCCTACATGACCCAGTTTCGAACTTGTCCTAGATATTATAAAGATAAACATTCTGACAAAGTTTCATGAACTTTGGATGAAAACTGTGCCTTCTAGAGTGTACACAAGGTTTTTCTAAGATTTGACCTAGTGACCTAGTTTTTGACCCGACATGACCCAGTTTCGAACTTGGCCTAGATTTTATGGAGATAAACATTCTGACAAAGTTTCAGAAAGATTGGATCAAAACTGTGCCCGCTAGAGTGTACACAAGCAAAAGTTGACGGACGTCTGGACGGACGGACGTCCGGACGTCCGGACGGACGTACGACGGACGACGGACATCAGGGTATCCCAAAAGCTCACCCTGAGCACTTCGTGCTCAGGCGAGCTAAAAAAACAAAAAAAAATGTTCATCCTCATATGTCATGTTTTACATTTTATATGAAACGAGTGAAATAAAGTAATTGTCTGTCTGTCTTATCATACGGAAAAAGGCACACCAGAAAGACAGAGGAGTGGGAATCGAGCCTGCAACCCCTGGATTGATCCAGATAAAAATTCAACTGCCAGCCTCTTATCATCTTCTATTGTTATGTAAATACTATGTTTTAGATGCCAATTGGAATCTTTATGCCGTCTGACCGAACTTACCCGCATCACTGACCGAATGTACCCGAACTGTGACCGAACCTTCCCGCAAGAGCCCTTACCATTATAATTAGTGATTTTCAGCTTGAGTTGCATCCCTTTGACTGTAAATCGACGAAAAACTTGCTCTGCGCATATTTCCGCATATACTGATACAGTGATACTGTTTGCGATTGGAAATAAAATGCGTGCACCAGCCAATTTGCTGAAGTGATCGGAGTATTACTCCTGTACTCTACAAATAGAAGGCATCATCAGACGATGTGCAGAGAACAAGAACCGTAACTCCATAACTCCATCTACATTTTTTATGGAATTATGCCCCTTTGTAATTGTAGTTATGGAAATCAGTCCACTCCATAACTAGTTTAAGATATTTTCACAAAACTTGGTACAAATATAAAGCATAATCAGACCATGTGCAGAGAACAAGAACCATAACTCCATCTGCATTTTTCACAGAATTATGCCCGTTTGTAATTTTAAGTTTGGAAATAACGTCAGCTCTATAACTCTGGCACTGTTCAAGATATGTTCAGGAATCTTGATACAAGTATAAAGCATCATCAGATGATGTGCAGAGAACAAGAACCATAACTCCACCTGCATTTTTTATGGAATAATGCCCCCACCCCCCGTTGTTTTAGTATGGAAATTGTGTCTGCGCTATAATTTAAAAAAAAAAATATTTTCTTGAATACTTCGTACAAATATAAAGCATGAGATGTTTATGCTATAAAGGTGGGTTGGGGGAGAGGGGTTGGTAATAAGGCATCAATATGTCCTTGTCTTAGCAATAAAAGGGATAATAAGAACTCCAGAAGCTACATTTTTTTTATGTAGCTGTCCAAATTCATTCTATTAGAATAATACCATTGACTTAGATCAGAGGCTTATGAATTACTCACGGGGCTATGAGCTTGAAAACGACATTGAAGATGTGAATGCCATAATCAGCTATGATTATTGGCTGGCTGATCCCAGCAGTGATTGGTATTATTGTGTTTGTTTGCAGGTCGTTGCAATTTCAACCATCACTTAGAACATCAGATTTAGATATGACTCTTCTAAATATTAGTACCAGTTCATATCTTAGAGATATTGTAATGAATTGTATTATCTGTTTGGCATAACTTTTTGTAGAACGACAGTCAATTTCTAATAGATATGACTATAAAATGATAAAATATGAATAAGAAATCTGCATTAGCCTGATCTGTATATTGACAATCTCCTGTCTGTCCAAATTTTTATGATAATTACATAGTGCTAAAGGTTGACTGGCAGCTAGCATGTGTATTTATTATTAGTATAAACATTTTAATGATGTGGGCTGAGACAAAGTCATTATAACAACAGCTTCTCTACAGAGGGTGAGATAAGATTACTGGTAAGCTCTCAAGTCTAAAGCCAATGTCTGTAGAGTATTTCAGATTTCGACCCGCACACTTCATGCTATATGGTTTATACTAGGAAAGCTGTTAGCCCCATGAGTAGTTATAAGCATCTTACACAAGAGGGCCATGGTGGCCCTGAATCGCTCACCTGAGCATTAATCAGTTCACTGGCTCTGGTGAAGATTTATAAGAGTTTTTACCATACATGGGAATGGCAGCCACCTTGGTCATGTGACCAAGATCATTTGAAGAACTTCCAATCCTTTGATCCATGTGCAGGCTCCATATGAAATGTGAGTTTAGTCTGCCCAGTGGTTTCAGAGATGTTTGAAAATGTTTATGGATGGATGACAGAAGCAGCCAACACAAATACTGTAAAGCTCAGGTGAGCTGAAAATGGCAGAGTCGCTTCTCCAAAAAGTTCCCGTTCATGTTGAGTTCCTTTGATGGATTTGAACTAGACTGAATTAGGCAAACACAGATGATAGAATGGTAGCATCATTATCTCACTGTGGTGAAACTGATGTATTCCAAGGAGTTAACTTAATCTAGATTTGACCTAGTGACCTAGCTTTTGACCCGTCATGACCCAGTTTCAAACTTGACCTAGATTTTATGGAGATAAACATTCTGACAAACTTTCATGAAGATTGGATCAAAACTGTGCCCTCTAGGGTGTGCACAAAGTTTTTCTAAGATTTGACCTAGTGACCTAGTTTTTGACCTGACATGACCAAGTTTCAAACTTGGCCTGGATATTGTGAGGATAAACATTTTGACATAGGTTTATGAAGATTGGATCAAAATTGTGCCCTCTAGAGTGTACACAAGGTTGTTCTTATATCTGACCTAGTGACGTAGTTTTTGACCCATGATGATCTACTTTCAAGTAAGCCTAAATATGGTGATGATAAATATTCTGACATAGTTTCAAACAGATTGGATCAAAACTGTGTCCTCTAGAGCGTACACAAGGAGTTTCTAAGATCTGACCTAGTTTTTGACCCGACATGACCCAGTTTCAAACTTGGCCTAGATATTGTGAGGATATACATTCTGACAAAATTTCATTAGGTTTGGATCAAAACTGTGACCTCTAGAGCGTACACATGGTTTTCCTAATATTTGACCTAGTTTTTGACCCGACATGACCCAGTTTCAAACTTGGCCTGGATATACACATTCTGACAAAGTTTCATTGAGATTGGATCAAGCTGTGCCCTCTGGAGCGTATACAAGATCGTTCTTATATTTGACCTAGTGACCTAGTTTTTGACCCGACACCACCTAGTTTCAAACTTTACCTAGATTTCATAAAGACAAACATTCTGACAGAGTTTCATGAAGATTGGATCAAAACTATGCCCTCTAGGGTGTAAACGAAGTTTTTTCTAAGATCTGACCTAGTGACCTAGTTTTAGACCCAACGTGACTAGGTTTCAAAGGGGGCTTAGATATATGGACAATTAACATTTTGACATAGTTTCATGAAGATTGGGTCAAAACTATGCCTTCAAGTGCATACGCAAGGTTTTTCTAAGATTTGACCTAGTGACCTAGTTTTCGATACACCATGACCCAGTTTCACACTTGTCCTACATATTATGAGGATGAACATTCTGACATAGTTTCATGAACTTTGGATCAAAACTGTGCCTTCTAGAGCGTACACAAGGTTTTTCTAAGATTTGACCTAGTGACCTAGTTTTTGACCCGACATGACCCAGTTTCAAATTCGTGCTAGAGTTTATGGAGATAAATATTCTGACAAAGTTTCATAAAGATTGGATCAAAACTGTGTCCTCTAGAGTGTACACAAGGTTTCTCTATGATTTGGCCTAGTGACCTAGTTTTTGACCCGACATGACCCACTTTCAAACTTATCCTATATATTATGAGGATAAACATTCTGACAAAATTTCATGATTTTTGGATCAAAACTGTGCCTTCTAGAGCGTACACAAGGTTTTTCTAAGATTTGACATAGTGACCTAGTTTTTGACCCGACATGACCCAGTTTTCAAATTAGCCTAGAGTTTATGGAGATAAACATTCTGACAATGTTTCATAAAGATTGGATCAAAACTGTGTCCTCTACAGCGTACATAAGGTTTATCTATGATTTGACCTAGTGACCTAGTTTTTGACCCGACATGACCCAGTTTCAAACTTATCCTAGATATTATAAAGATAAACATTCTGACAAAGTTTCATGAACTTTGGATCAAAACTGTGCCTTCTACAGTGTTAACAGGGTTTTTCCATGATTTGACCTAGTGACCTAGATTTTGACCCGACACCACCCAGTTTCGAACTTAGCTTAGAGTTTATGGAGATAAACATTCTGACACAGTTTCATAAAGATTGGATCAAAACTATGTCCTCTAGAGTGTACACAAGGTTTTTCTATGATTTGACCTAGTGACCTAGTTTTAGACCCGACGTGACCCAGTTTCGAACTTATCCTAGATATTATGAGGATAAATATTCTGACAAAGTTTCATGAACTTTGGATGAAAACTGTGCCCCCTTGAGCGTACACAAGGTTTTTCTATGATTTGACCTAGTGACCTAGTTTTTGACCCGACATGACCCAGTTTCAAACTTAGCCTAGATTTTATAAACACTAACATTCTGACAAAGTTTCATAAAGATTGGATCAAAACTGTGCCCACTAGAGTGTACACAAGCAAAAGTTGACGGACGTCCGTCCGGACGTACGACGGACGACGGACATCAGGGTATCCCAAAAGCTCACCCTGAGCACTTCGTGCTCAGGTGAGCTAATAAAAATGATAAAACAAAATTGTTTTCAGAATTTTTTTTTTCATATTTGATTCTATGTTTAAGGTTTGTAAGAAAATAATAAATTTTAAGAGAAATCGTTTTTTTTTTTTTTTTTTGTTAGATGTAATTTAAGGGAGATAATAATGAATCAGCTTTCTTGCAACATTTCTCTTCCTTGATGATGCATTTGAAAGACATTGCCATGGCAAGAAAAACAGTACTTTTATAGAAGCTTTCTGTGAAGTTTGAGCTTTATTGGTTGTATAGTTTCTGAGGAGATGATTTTTTAATATTTTTTTCTATTTTTAATCATTTGGTTGCCATGGCAACCAGTCAAATTTTGCAATTTACATGAATTTGATGTGGTTGATAGAGAACTACTCCAGGATCATTTCTGTAAAGGTTTTGTCCAAACATCTACAGTGACCTAGCAATAAATGCAAATTTTCAAGTTTTCCCATACAAGCCAATGGAAACTTTAAGTTGCCATAGCAACCAAAGTTATGAAGCAATTTGGATAAAAAAACAGTATTATTGGTTCCCCCTGCCTAAAGATGCTATATCCTAGTGTAAGCAATAATCACGCAGATAACGCTTTGTGGTATATTTACGTCATTCAGTAAGATCAAACAACATATTCATGTATATTCTTACCTTCATCTATGTAAATCCTTACCCCATAACCAATGACAAAGATGAAAAGTTTCTTTTCATATGCACCAACGGTCTCAGAAAATCCCAATCAAAAAATGGCGGCTTACTGTCTACGTCATCAATAATCGCGCACTTCACTAACAACAGTATTTATGGGAAGTCAAACATGCAACAGCTCTAAAAGTACCATTCAATGAAAGAAGCATATCTGGATCCAGTTCAGAATCAGAATCAGAATCAGAATTGTTTACTGAAGATACGTCCAAAGACAATCATTCACCAGGACCTGTGAATCAGGGAAGCTAGTCCCTAGCCCTTATAAGAGAAGTAAACTTAGTAACTGAATCCTCTGCACACTCAGCAGCAGAAATAAGTGAATCTTCCAGGGAATTCCAATCTCTAATAGTCTGGGGGAAGAAACTGGACTTGTAAATGTCAGTCCCAGCCAATGGGGTTTGAAATGTCAGGGAATGATGATTCCTGGTACGCCTATTTGGGGGGAACAAGGTCATTTATGGGTATACTGGCTGCACCCCTTAGACCTTTGTAAAGCATTATAAGTCTACTATCTTTCCTTCTCTGTTTTAGGGATTCCCACTTAAGTTTCTCCAGAATGCCAGTCATACTCCCAGTTTCATATGTGTAATTTCCCGTTACAAATCTAGCTGCCCTTTTCTGCACCTTCTCAGGTTCATCTTGAAGAAGTATACTTTGAGGGTCCCAAACTGAACTGCCATACTCCAGGACTGGACGCACCAGTCCCTTGTATGCTGACTCCTTAACATCTTGTGGACATGCTGCCAAGTTACGTCTGAGGAAGCCGAGGGTCCTATTAGCCTTTGTGCAAATATTACTGACATGTGTGTTCCATTTCAAATCATTGGCAATGGTTATGCCGAGATACTTGATAGTTTCTACATTACTGAGGACCGTTCCCTCTAAGGTATAGGAAGCATTGATCTTCTTGATCCGTTTCCTTGTAATTTGCATTATATTGCATTTAACAGGTTGAAATCTCATGCCCCAACTCCTTTCCCAACAACCTAACTGATCTATATCCTCCTGAAGTTTACAGTTTAAACGTAATGAACATTTAATAATACTGCAGAACGTCTAATTAACTGGATTTGAAACATAATCAAAGGTTTTAAAGGTAAATATCCCAAATCATTAACTAAACATATTTACAGGTGCGCCATCAAAAATTATGTCTATTCTTCAATGGGTGCACAAGGCACACCATGGCAAGGGCAATAAAATGTATCTTTTGCCCTAAGCCTGTAAACACTACAACAGAACTGCAGATGAGTCCAGTGCAAGCAGTTCTCAAACATGCATTGACCCCATTTGGTGAAATAATATTAAGTAAATATTGTGTTATTCACTTATTTTGATATAACAACTAAGGCAGATATGGCTGCCCATACATTTTAAGTACGGCCAACTGACCATGTGACAGTCATGTGACTTCCAACCCGGATGACAGCTACCGCAGCAGACAAACTGTCAACAAAATTAGTTGAATGGAAAATAATTTATTAGCCTACTTTTGGTATCAAACTTTTGGGTATAAGAAAAATATGACAAAAGACACTGTTTACATGATTTGATCAAGAACTTACCGGAAGATTCTTTATTTTCCACATGATGCAGTTCTAAGAACTCCCGTATGACGTCACGAATTTATGTGTAAACAGTGCGAGAGGTCGAACAACTGGTGCGTGATTATTGTGTAGCGTGAAAAAGGATACTTGGAGGATATATGAAATTTGTTTACAATGGGCCTTGTAGTTTCAGAGGAGAAGTCGTTTGAAAATGTTGACGGACGGACGACGGATGCCTGCCTATATGCCTATACTATAAGCTCACTTGTGAGCCTTTGACTCGGGTGAGCTAAAAAGCAGATGACAAAATTTATGTCTGTAAAATTTCAAAATATTGTATATATCAACAATGCAAAGAAAAGACAAGAAACAGTGTAGCTACAGATAAGGTGGATCTTTATTAAGTTGTTGTGTTATTGTTTAACGTCCATGGTAAACAGCTATGGTCATGTCGAGGCGGTCAATTAACCCAACCACACTATACCTGGGCAGGCTTAGACCTCCTATGCGGTTAACCAGTACTATGTGCAATAACTTTCACCAGTAGCTGACAACTGCCTTTCTTGAATCAGCAGAAGGAGAAATGAAAGTAAGTGGCCGGACTGGCTATCAAACCCAGGACCTCTGGCTTATAAGTCAGGTGCCCTACCGATTGCGCTACGCGGCTCGGCAGATATTTATGAGCAGCCTCATCTGGTTCTCTCTGCAAATTCAACTACCGTAATGTGTGTATATATTGGGACACCTAAAAATAATGAATTTTCTATTTGGGACAAATGGAAAATTAATTACTTTAGGTGTCCCAAAACTTAAGCACATTAGGGTATTTTGGTTAATAGCCCACCCATTTGTCCCAATGGAAAATCACATTTCTTATGTGTCTGAATATTGAAGCACAATATGGTAAGGGTGAATTTGGTACTTACTCTAACACTAGTATCTTCTATTTTCTCCAACACTTTCCAAGGGCTGTACTCTCTGTTTCTGTAGGATAACAACTGTGAGAGGTCAAATGGTGGGGTACCCTCAGTGAATAACTCAGTTATTACACACCTGAAAGATACAATAAATTTTAGTTTTGACAGATATTTTAAGTTGAATGAGGATATTTCAAAGGGGCCCTGACAATTTTTTCTCTCATTCCAGCAGCAAGTGCAGTACCACAGCAAATAAACTGCTGGAAGGAGTTTTATGGTTCATGTTGTATACTGCATGTAACTTGATACTGCAGCGTTAAGCAGCTGCCAGGTTTATAATAGCGTGCATGCCTTTACTCTGGGCTTTTCCACAGTAGTGTTTCTCTTAGATACTTGTAGCTTAATAAATAGTAGAAATAGTTACAACGTCTCGACTTTACTTATCCCGAATATAATATGGTGTCAGAAGGAATTAAGAGTAATTCTCTGTAAGCACCAAAAAATTGCAATAGGGGATGAAAATGACATATCTCAGATTTTGATGAAACTTAGTGTCACTTTTGCTTCTGTCAAGTGATGAACAAAAATACAATTTTTTCTCCAATCAAACTGTCCGTTTCCATGGCAACGAGGATTTTCTCTTTTTTGGCCTAATTTGGTGATTTTTCCTATATAAAAATGTCAGATTTGACACCAGTTGTATTGACAGTATTTCTCAACAAATGTTATTGACACTCATGTCTTTTAAGAGACCCATGTAAGTGCTGTGTACGCATAGAACTTTTTTTCTTTATATTGCTATGGTCAAGGAGTAGGTGACCTTGACTTCTATCTAGTAAAGCATCTCTTTAAAAATATCAAAAATTGGCCAATTTTGAAAGCACTTTGTTAGAAAATGCGGCTATAGATTTTTTTCATTCTCTTGGTACAGAGAGTATAACACCTAGCTCTCCATATATCAAAAAATTGGAGATGGTATATTTTTTAAATTGAAAATAATTTTCTTTGAATTTAGTCACCGTCAGGAAAATCAGAAGAAACTGTCATAGCAGAAAATCTGTTATAAGAGATAATATCTGGAGAATGTTAAGCAAATACGAGCAGAAATACAAATAAATACATTGAATACAGTAGAGGAAAGTTACATAAATACTTTTCCCACTTAGAAGTATGTTTAAAATTTACAGTTTGGGGTGCAATTACCCCACCCACTTCCACTGAATATAAAATGAATGCAAAAGTTACATGCCATGGATAATATATCTCAAGTTTCCATAATTGTGAGTAAACTGAAACATTTTTAAAAGATCACCACATTGTTTGCTGTCATTCTTTTTACATCGTTTATCATTTGGTAACCATGGTAACTGATATTCTATTATGGGTCAGTGTTCATTTACACAGATATTTACAGGAAATAGTTTCAATGCTGATGAAACATATTCCTTGTTATTTTCTTTTTACATATGCATACGCATTTTTAAGTGTTGATTTTGTTAAATAATATATGATAAATCAGTATTTTTAGAGTTGCTATGACAAAAACCACTCATTCCTTCCACAAAGGAATTAGGCAATCTGAGTGTATGTAGTACAATGTCGAGAAAGAACAGCAACTGAGCATAAACAGAGATAGATACATGCATTGAAGACGAAATAAACCACACATACAATGTTTATATTTTTTCATTCATTAATATGTTTAATCTGTATATCTAGGGGGTCAGTTACCCCACCCACCTCATTTAGTTATACAACAAATTCATAAGTTACATACTATGAGTTTTGATGATAAAATAGCCCCTGGTACACTTGTTTTAAAGTTGCTCATCACATGTCTGGTCTGCATAAGCTTTCTTGTCTACTGTCCTTTGTTTTTGTAAAAGTTCTGGATGGAGGCACACATGCATATATACCAAACTGAAGTGTTGTCGACTGCCTCGCTTATGGCAAGCGGGTTCGACAAAATACTCCTGTGACTTTGAAAATGGCATCAAGGTCGCCAAATTCTAAGTTTTTGTCATGCCTAAAAGGTTGATCTTTGCTAGTTTGGTAAAAACGAATCTACTGATTCAAGATACATCTTCGTTTTCAGGTCAAATCAACAAATGACCCTTAAATATAGGGTCAAAGTCACCAAAACCTAACTAGAAATATGGTAACTAACAGGGCCCCGCCTTTATGAGACTGTTGGTGGAATTTAAGTCGTATGTACCCGACCAGAAAATACAATAACAGCTTTCTGTTGCAATGTTAATGCTTTATGTTTGGAATTAAGCCTCTTGTAGAATAATTAAGATACGGGCAAAATACAAAATCATGACTGATTAAAACAAAGGCAACAACTCTGTAAAGCAGGAAACTGGAGTTACTATTCTTGCACTCTGAACACCTTCAGAAATTCTGAGGATGCTTTATATTTGTACCAAGTTTTGTGAAAATATCTTCAAAGGCTTGAAAGTTATAGATTGGACAAGGTCTCAATACTCAAAATTACAAAGGGATATAATTCTGTTTAACATAAATGAAGGTGCACTTATGGTTCTTTTTCTCTACAAATTGTTTGATGATGCTTTACATTTGTATCAATTTATAAGAAAATATCTTCTACAGTTTTAAAGTTAGAGAGTGGAATGATTTCTGTACTGAAAATTACAAAAGGGCATAATTCTGTAGAAAATGTAGATGAAGTTACAGCTTTAATACTCTGCACATTGTCTGATTATGCTTTATATTTGTAAAAAATTCCAAGAAAATATCTTTGATGGTTTAAAAGCTGATAGCAGATAAAATTTCTATACTTTAAATTACAAAGGAAAATAATTCAGTACAAAAGTAGATGGAGTTGTGGTTCTTATTCTCTGCACATTGTCTAACAATGTTTTGTATTTGTACACAGTTTCATGAAAATATCTTTGAGAGTTTTAAAGTTATAGAGCGGACAAGATTTCCGTACTGAAAATTACATAGGGGCATCATTCAGTAAAAAAACATAGGTAGAGTTATGGTTTTTGTTGTCTGCAAATGGTCTGATGATGTTTTACTTTTGTACCAAGTTTTGTGAAAATATCTAAAACGGTTTTAGAGTTATGGAGCAAACACAATTTCTGTACTGAAATTACAAAGGGGCATAATTCAGTGAAAAATGTAGAAAGAGTTACACTTCTTTTTCTCTGCACATCGTCTGATAATGCTTTACATTTGTACCAAGTTTCATGAAAATATCTCAAACAGTTTCAAAGTTATGGAGCGGACACGATTTCCGTACCAAAAAATTACAAAGGGGCATATTTCAGTAAACAATGAAGGTGGAGTTGGGGTTCTTTCTCTCTGCGAACATGTATTGTCTGATGCTGTTTTACATTTGTACCAAGTTTCATGAAAGTATCACAAAGAGTTTCAGAGTTATGGAGCGGACACGATTACTTAACCAAAAAATTACAAATTACTTCGTCTGGCAAGGCCCTAATAATCAGTTATGAATCTTCTCCAAATGATGATTCAGGGCTAGTTTAGCTTAATTCCAACAAATGCTTCGTAATATAGGGTATAGATAAGCCATTTTTAACCATTTTAAGACCACCTCTGACCCCCAAAACAGAATAAAGGTAAAACAATCCATTTAGCGGCTTTCTATGACTTCCTGAGACCTTTAAAACTTCTATATTTGTGGATAGATTTCAAAATAATTGTGCACAGTTGTTCTCCTTGATGAGTAGAAGTGCCATTTGAAACATTCGTTCAGGTAGGTCCAAGGTCAAGGTCACACTTAAAGGTCAAATGGTAAAATGGTCATATATTGAGCTTGTCCGAGCCATAACTTCTACATTTATAGATGGATTTCAAAATAATTTGGCACAATTGTACTCCTTTATAAGTAAAAGTGCTATTTGGAACATTTGGTCAGGTACGGCCAAGGTCAAGGTCACATTCAAAGGTCAATTGATAAAAATTGTCATAAATTGAGCTTGTCCGGGCCATAACAGCTACATTTATGCATGGATTAAAAAACCCCGGCACAATTGTTCTCCTTGATGAGTTCATTTACCATTTGAAACATCTGCAGGTATATCCAAGGTCAAGGTTACAATTGAAGGTCAAATGATAAAAATAGTCATAAATAGGGCTTGTCCTGGCCATTACTTCTACATTTATGGATGAATTTCAAAACAGTTTGGCACAATTGTTCTCCTTGATGAGTAGAAGTTGCATGTGGAATTTATTATGGTAGGTCCAAGGTCAAGGTCACACTTGAAGGTCAAATGATAAAAAAATGTCAAAAACTGAGCTTGTCCGTGCCATATAATTTATACAGTTATGCATGAATTTCAAAATAATTTGGCACAATTGTTCTCCTTGACAAGTAGAAATGTTTGTTCAGGTTGGTCTAAGGTCAAGGTCACACTTCAAGGTCAAATAATAAAATGGTCATAATGTGTGCTTGTCATGGCCATAGTTCCTCTTGTTTTCCTTCATAAGAAAAAAAAAAGAAAAGAAATATGCTGTATCATGATATATACTTGTTTGACTTCTTTCTAATAAGTAAATGAAGTATTTAGTCTTGACATACTTATAGGTCACTATAGCAAACAGTGGGCTCGACAAGTTGTCCCCGGACAACCTTCTAATAAATTCTTTCCCATGTTCCAATGGTGTGTCTGTGCAAGTTTGGTCACACTCGATCTGTTCATTCCGGAGATATGGTGCAAGCAAACCATTTGTAACACTGTAAGTCCTCATGTGACCTTGAATATAAGGTCAATGTCACCAAAGTTCAACAGTGTTTCCCCACCTCCTTATGATATACTTGTGCATGTTTGATCAAAATTCATAAATCCCTTCAGAAGATATGGTGCATACAACCCATTTTCACTGTTTTTTACCGCCTGTGAACTGAAAACATGGTCAAGGTCACCAACTTTTTTCAGTTCTTTTCCACTTCCCTGTGATATATTTGTGCAAGTTTGATCTCAATCTATCCACCAGTTCAGGACATATGGCGCCAACAAGCCATTCAGATACCTCCTATGACCTTGAAATGGGGTCAACGTCACCAAAATCTAATCAGCTCTTTTTCCCCACCCAAAGAGGTATCTTTGCAAGTTTGGTGAAAATACATTTAACCCTTCAGGAGATAGAGTGCAGACATGAAGTTATACTGACACACAGACACCGACACCAATGCAGACAGGATCTGCACCAAAACAAATAAATAGGTTTATCAATATGATAAATATATAAGCAAATTTTCTTCTCCATTATGAAATATCTTAATGTATTTCTGTTCATTTTATGTTCTTTATTTGCTTGCTACCAGATGCACTCAGATTGTCAATTGCTGTTTTGATGGAACATCTGATTGTATCCATAGCAACTAAAATATACCGAATTATTGTCCAAGATGACACTTATTTGGAAAATAGAAAAGGAATACATATTAGATAGAAAATCACAATCAACACTTTTCAACTAAATTTGAATGTTTTTAAATATCCAGGAGCCCCGGTAGCTCAGTGGGTTAAGCACTAGCCAACTGAAGTAGCGGACCAGGTTCGAAACCCGCTTGAGGTGAGAATTTTTCCTACCGTAAATGGGGTTCCATTGCACGCAGCCTTTCATTATCACCGTCCCATCGTTCTGATATGACTGAAATACTGTTGTAAAGGACGTAAAATCGCAAGTCATCCATCCAGCTATTTTAGATATTCGTTTCCAACAAAAACAGTCTAGTGATAGAGTATTGGTTGCCATGGTTACTACGTGATAAATAAAATAAACTAGAAATGTTTCTTTTACAAAAACAGATGAACCCCCTCCTATCCTTTCTCAGCTGTATCATTTTCCCTAAATATTGCAAAGTAAGGATCTCTTGTAAATCTTGAAATTTGGGTCCAGGTCAGCACCATCTAATCAGTACTTTCAACCTTCCGATTATAAACTTATCTAACGGTATGGTTCGTCATAATCCATCAATCCCGTTAGGAGTTATCATGCAGACAAGCCATATTTCAACCTGCTACAACCTCCTGTGACCTCGAAAATGAGGTTTAGGTTACCAAAGTCTTATCAGTTTCTTTCCCATCTCCCAGTGAAAAGTTAATGCAAGTTTGGTTAAAATCCATCCGTCCATTCAGGAGATATGGTTCAGACAAGCCATTTTCAACATTTCTGACCTCCTGTGACCTTGAAAGTAGGGTCAAGGTCACCAAAATTTAATCAGTTCTTTTCCATTTCAGAGTGATATATCTGTGCAGGTTTGCTTTAAATCCATCCATCCATTCAGAAGATATTGTGCTGACAAGCCATTTTTTCCAGCACTCAGTGACCTTCCGTGACCTTGAAAATAAGGTCAAAGTCAGCAAAATCTAGCCAGTTCTTTTCCATTTCACAATGATATATTTGTGTGAGTCTGGTAAAAATCAATTTATTCATTTCGGAGATACCATGGATACGGTGCAGAAAAGCCATTTGTCATCATTCTTTGACCTTCTGTGACCTTGAAAATAGGGTCAAGGTCAACAAAATCTAATCAGTTCTTTACCCCTACCCAATTATGTATGCATGCAAGTATGGTCATAATCCATTTATTCCTACAGGACATAGAGTGCAGGCAAGGGCTACGCAGATGCTGATGGGATCCGCACCCCCCCCCCCCCCCCAAAAAAATATGTTCCCCATCCAACCCCCCCCCCCTCCCCAATCACTGTTGAAACATTATGATAAAATGAAATACGACAGAAATAGTGAGCTTGTAGAAGCCCCCTAGGCCATTCAAAATCAGCAAAGACTGAGATATATTCATTGTAGCATGCAACTTTTAATTTGGTTTTGCATTGAAAGAAAGTGGGTGGGGTAATTTAACCCCAAATTGTAAGGTACTAATGTATTTTTGAGGGTGAAAACTCTCTTTGTAGTTTTCTTCAGTTGTTAATCATGCGTCAACTTGTATTTTGGCTCGTATTTCTTAAAAATTTTCAAGATATTGTATTTCATCTCAGAATTTCAATTATGAAAGTTCCTTCTGATTTCTCTGACGGTGACTAAATTCAAAGAAAAATATTTTCAATCTAAAAAATATACCATCTCCAATTTTTTGATATATCAACAACTAGGCTTTGTACTCTCTGCACCAAGAGAAAGAAAAAAATCTATAGCCGCATTTTTTAGTAAAACGTCTGTAAAATTTGCTGATTTTTGATGTTTTGAAATAGACGCCTTACAAGGTGGAAGTCAAGGTCACTGACTGCTTGACCATAGCAATATGAAGAAACTTTTCTGTATTTGTAAGCAGCACTTACATGGTTCTCTTGTAAAATGTAAGTATCAATACAGTTTGTTGTGAATTACTACCAGAACAATTGGAGTCAAATCTTGCATTTTTCATTTGAAAAATCACCAGATTAGGCTGAAAAACAGAAAATCCTGGTTGCCATGGCAACGGATAGTTTGATCGAAGAAAAACTTTTATTTTTGTTCATCACTTGACATAAGCAAAAAAGACACTGAGTTTCGTGAAAATCTGAGACATGTCATTTTCACCTGATTTTGGTGCTTACAGAGAATGACTCTTAAGTACTGGAATTAAATAAACAGGGACAATAAAATATAAATAAAGGAATTAATTAAAGATTTGGATTTTCTTTGTAAAACAGAAATTATGGCTTATTTTCAAGTGCAGCCACCAGAACAGTTCAATTTCAAACAACCAGCAGAATTTGAAAAGTGGTTAATTAGATTTGAACATTTCAAAACAGCTTCAGGACTTTCTCAGAAACCAGAGGACCAGCAAGTAAATACACTAATTTATTGTATGGGGAAAAATGCGGAAGATGTGTTCAAATCCTTCAATTTAACTGAAGAGCAATCAAAGAAGTACAGTGACGTAACAAAAAAATTCAAGGATTATTTTGTTTTTCGACGGAATACTATTTTTGAGAGAGCAAAATTTAATTTGAGAAAGCAAGAAGAGGGAGAATCAGTTGACACATTTATTACATCACTTTATTCTTTGGCGGAACATTGTGAATATGGTGCTCTGAAAGATCAGCTAATTCGAGACAGGATTGTAGTGGGGCTACGTGACGCTAAAATCTCTGAAAAACTCCAGTTAGACCCGAACTTGACACTTGAAAAAGCTGTGAACCAGGCTCGACAGAAAGAAGCGGTTCAGGAGCAACAATCTGTTGTTCGGAGTCATGTTGTTTCAGAAAGTAAACTTGACTTTGTGAAAAGTAAACAAGCACATAGTATTAAGAAGAAACTGAACTCTCAAAACAGGAAAAAGCCGTCTAGCCCGTCGAAGTGTACTCGATGCGGAGCAGTACCGGCACACGGCCGGGACAAATGCCCAGCTGCGCAAGCCATATGCCATGGCTGCGGGCAAAAGGGACATTTTGTACGATGTTGTCTATCAGCCAAGAAAAACGTTCACGAGGTGGAGGGTGAAGAATCGGACGAATTCGATGCCTACCTTGGGACAGTCGATATGGGCGATAATGACGACGACAGCAGTGGCGACAGTGATGGGACATTTCTTGGGACAGTCGATGCGCGGGGAACAGATCCATGGACTATTCATTTAAAGGTGAGACAAGTTTGTATCAGATTCAAAATTGATACTGGAGCTTGCGTTTCAGTTATATCTGACAAAGTTTACTCACAATTTGGCAAATTACCTTTGGAAAAATGCTCAAAAAAGCTTTATGGTCCAGGTAATAAAGAATTAAATGTCATGAGTTCATTCGCAGAAACAATTTCTAGCGATAAGCATTCAGCGGTCGAGCGTATTTACGTAGTCAAGGGTCTTGAATGATGCCTGCTAGACCGACCAGCTATCATTAGCCTTAATTTGCTCGAAATTAAGGATCAGAGCATTAGCGAAGTTATCTCCCTTGAATCAGTAAAACAAAAGCATCCTAACCTGTTTAGGGAGCTAGGTACGTTAGACGGTGAATACCATATAACTCTTAAAGAGGGAGCTAAGCCGTATGCGTTAGCCGTTCCGCGTAGAGTTCCTATCCCATTGCTTCCTAAAGTTAAGGAGGAGCTCGAGAAAATGGAGAAAAACGGAGTTATTTCCCATGTAGACCAACCTACTGACTGGTGCGCAGGTATGGTCGTCGCTCCTAAACCTAATGATAAAATTAGGATTTGCGTAGATTTGACGCGGCTCAATGAAAACGTCAAACGTGAAAACTTTCCGTTGCCGGTCATTGATCAAAGTTTAGGTCTGCTTTCCGGAGCAAAATATTTCAGTAAACTCGATGCGAATTCAGGATTTTGGCAGATTAAACTTTCTGAAGAAAGCAGGCTGCTCACTACCTTCATAACCCCTTATGGCAGATACGCTTTTAATCGTCTTCCAATGGGTCTAAATAGTAGTAGCGAATACTTTCAGAAGAAAACTAGAATTGTTTTCCTACGAAAAAAACAGATGTCTCCCCCCTTTTTGATGTCAAAAGGATCAGTCATTAAGACGCCAAGGGAAAAGCAATATGTTTCCCTACCCTGAAGCAGGGATTCATAAGAAGTAAAAAGTATAAATGCAAGAGTTATAGTTGTTATGCTCTGCATGTCATGTAATGTTGACTGATATTCATATTTAGTTTTTGTCAAAAAATATAAATGCAAGAGTTACAGTGCTCTGCACATCGTCTATTTATATGTTGACTGATATTTGTATGAAGTTTCATGAATATAGCTTAAACGGTTTTCTAGTTATAGAGCTTAGACGATTGAGACACGATTTTGTGAATGACAAAGTTCCAAGGGAAATAACTCAAATAGTATAAATGCTGTGCTCTGTAGGTTGTCTAGTGTTGACTGACATTTGTATGAAGTTTCGTGAATATAGCTTGTCCGGTTTTCAAGTAATAAAGCGATTGAGACACGATTTTGTGACTGACAAAGGTCCAAGGGAAATAACTCAAGAAGTATAAATGCAAGAGTTATGGTTCTTGCAATGAGCAATTCTTCTAATGTTGATTGATATTTGTATGAAGTTTCATGAATATAGCTTGAATGGTTTTCAAGTTATAGAGCAGACACAACTGAGACGCAATTTTGTGACTGACAAAGTTCTAAGGGAAATAACTCAAATAGTATAAATGCTAAAGTTATGGTTCTTGCATTCTGCACATCATCTGATGTTGATTGATATTTTGTATGAAGTTTCATGAATATAGCTTGAATGGTTATAAGTTATAGACGGACTCGACTGAGACGCAATTTTGTGATGGACAAAGTTCCAAGGGAAATAACTCAAAAAGTATAAACGCCAGAGCGCATTCTGCACGTCGTCTGATGTTGACTGATATTTGTATGAACTTTCACGAATATAGCTTGAATGGTTTTAAAATTACAGACGGACTCAACTGAGATGCAATTTTGTGATGGACAAAGTTCCAAGGGAAATAACTCAAAAAGTATAAATGCCAGAGTTACCATTTGTGCACTCTGCACATCGCCTCATGTTGAATGATATTTGTATGAAGTTTCGTGAATAAAGCTTGAGCAGTTTTCAAGTTACAGAGCGGACACAATTGAAACACAACTTTGTGATGGACTATGTTCCAAGGGAAATAACTCAAAAAGTAAAAATGCCAGAGTTACCATTCTTGCACTCTGCACGTCGTCTAATGTTGATTGATATTTTATATGAAGTTTCGCGAATATAGCTTGAGCGGTTTTCAAGTTATAGAACGGACACGATTGAAACATGAAACACAATTTTGTGATGGACTAAGTTCCAAGGGAAATAACTCAAAAAGTATAAACGCCAGAGTTACCATTCTTGCACTCTGCATGTCATCTCATGTTTATTGATATTTATATGAAGTTTCGCGGATATAGCTCGAGCGGTTTTCAAGTTATAGAACGGACACGATTGAAACACAATTTTGTGATGGACTAAGTTCCAAGGGAAATAACTCAAAAAGTATAAATGCCAGAGTTACCATTCTTGCACTCTGCACGTCGTCTCATGTTGATTGATATTTATATGAAGTTTCGCGAATATAGCTTGAGCGGTTTTCAAGTTATAGAATGGACACGATTGAAACACAATTTTGTGATGGACTAAGTTCCAAGGGAAATAACTCAAAAAGTATAAATGCCAGAGTTACCATTCTTGCACTCTGCTCGTCGTCTCATGTTGACTGATATTTATATGAAGTTTCGCGAATATAGCTTGAGCGGTTTTCAAGTTATAGAACGGACACGATTTGTGACAGACAGACGGACAGACGGACAGACAGACAGACGGACAGACGGATGGACAGACGTCCGGGGAAAAACAATATGTCTCCCGACCCTGAAGGGGGGAGACATAATGACACAGATCCTTGAGGGGATCAGTGGAGTCATTTGTCAGACTGACGATGTTCTTGTTTTTGGCAAAACAGAAAGCGAACACGATCAGCGCTTGCACACTGTGCTGTCTAGGCTTCAAAGCGCTAATTTGACCTTAAACCCAGAAAAATATGAGTTCAAAAAGACATCAATTAAGTTCGTAGGTCACATTATTGGGCCACAAGGTATTTCAGCTGATCCAGAGCGGATCAAATCCATATCAGAAATGCAACCACCCACAGACGTACACGGTGTACGCCGATTTCTCGGTATGTGCAATCAATTAGGGAAGTTTACACCCTTGTTAGCAGAATATTCTAAACCCATAAGAGACCTTTTAAGTCCCAAAAATCAATTTTACTGGGGCTTAGATCAGCAAATAGCTTTTGACAAGATCAAGAAATTGCTAACAAGTACACCTGTTCTTGCGTTGTACGACCCGAGAAAAGAGACCTTAATCCAAAGTGATGCGAGTAAATACGGATGAGGAACAGCTTTGTATCAAAAACAAGATAACGGGGATTTTAAGCCTGTAGCTTATGCATCAAGGGCACTTTCGCCAACTGAACAGCGCTACTCTACCATTGAAAAAGAGGCCTTGGGGGTAACATTTGGGTGTGAGAAACACCGTGACTATCTCATTGGAAAAACTTTCCATATCGAAACAGATCACAAACCTTTAGTCTCGTTAATAGGCCACAAAGATCTCAATGACTTACCCCTCAGAATTCAAAGATTTCGCATGAGGTTAATGCCGTTCAGATATACCATTTCTCATGAAGCGGGTAAAAATTTAATCATTCCAGATTTACTCAGCCGCCACCCAATTAACAGGTCATTATCTCAGGAGGAACAGCAGGCCTCCATTGAAACGGAAAATTATGTTGATTTAATTGTCAGGAATTTGCCGGCAACTGATATGAGACTTCAAGAAATTAGAATGAAACAAGGGCAAGACATCATCTGTCAAACTTTGTTTAAATACTGTCAGAATGGGTGGCCTGAAACAAAAGACAAGGCATGTGAAATAGGCAAAATTTACTGGCCGTATTGTGGGGAAATAACGGTAAACGAGGGCTTGTTAATGAAAGCTGACAGATTAATTATCCCCACAGAAATGAAACCAGAAATTTTATCTAAAATACATGGGGCTCATCAAGGCATTACTAAATGTAAACTTAGGGCAAAAGAATCCGTTTGGTGGTTGGGAATAAACAGTGATATTGAGAAGCTGGTAAAATCTTGCGGCGTGTGCGCAAAACTGCAAAATGATCATTCCGAGCCGATGATCAGCACTGAGTATGATGACAGACCTTGGAAACATTTAGGATCAGATTTATTTTTCTGGCGAGGTCACAATTATCTCTTGGTAATTTGTTACTATTCAAGATTCATAGAATTAGCAAAACTTAGCTCCTCAACATCAGAAAAGGTGATAAATCACAAGAAGTCAATTTTAAGCAGACATGGCGTTTGCGACATTCTGACCACGGACAATGGACCGTGTTATGCTTCAAAAGAGTTTAAGGACTTCACAACAGACTATGGCATACAGCATAAAACTTCATCAAGCCGATATCCGCTAGGCAAGGCGATGGCAGAGCCTGGGGCTCAAACCTGTAAACGTCTGTTAGAAAAATCTGATGACCCGTACATCGCGCTTATGAATTATCGCGCGACTCCCTTAAGTAACAGCTATAGTCCGTCTGAACTTCTCTTTGGCCGAAAAATAAAAACAACTCTTCCTCAAATTCCGGAAAAACTGAAACCGGTAGCTATCAACCAGTCTGCGTTGCAGACAAAAGAGCGTGTTGCACGTGAATATTCGAAAAGAAATTACGATGTCAGAAAACGGGTTCGAACAATGGAACCACTGAATGAAGGCGACTGCGTTTTCATCAAAAACTTAAATACCTAAGGGAAAATAGTCAGGCAAGCAGATCGTCCGCGTTCTTACGTCATTGATAAACCCCGAGGTGTAATATAAAGAAATAGAAGACACATTGTAAATTTAAGCAAAAATGAAGAGGTGAATGAACCCAGTGACTTGACATCTGGTGCAGAAATACAAAATTCTGAAATGCCAATAAATCAGCCAGACTGCTTTGAAAACAAAGAATCTGATACACCCTCGTCTCAACAAATGCAAAGTTCACAAGGAAACAGTGATAATGTTTATGTTACTTGATCTGGTAGAATTTCAAAGAAGCCAGAAAGGCTAACATACTGACTTGAAAAGTACTAAATATGATAAACGTGTCATGGTTTATTGACAGATGAAAACATAAATTTTACAGACTTGAGATGTCAGCTAAATTAGACTAAACAGTGTATGAGAAACTGAAGTGCGGATTTTTACATTAATTTTAAAGTTAAATTTTCGAAGAACAAAAAGAGGACTTTAAAAGGGGGGTGTTGTATACTGCATGTAACTTGATACTGCAGCGTTAAGCAGCTGCCAGGTTTATAATAGCGTGCATGCCTTTACTCTGGGCTTTTCCACAGTAGTGTTTCTCTTAGATACTTGTAGCTTAATAAATAGTAGAAATAGTTACAACGTCTCGACTTTACTTATCCCGAATATAATAGTTCAGTTGGGACTGTCTGATTCAAATGGAGATGGTGTCTGGCTTTAGTCATAATGTCTGGTTCAGTTGGTGATGTCTGGCTCTAGTGATGATGTCATATACAGGTAGTCATATACAGTGATAGAAGCGGTGTTCCTAAGTGGTTAGTGCACTTGACTCTGAAGCCAGAGGTCGTTGGTTAGATCCCCGCCCAGGAAAAGTCTTCCTATGTCCAAACACATTTTTCTAGCATCATTTGCAGGGATGATGTTAACAAGTGTGCCGTCCTTTGGATGGGGACATTAAATGGAGGCCCCTTGTGCAGGGAGAGTCATCCCCCTAGCTCTAGTGATGATGTCTGGCTCAAGTGGTGATGACTGGTTCAGTTATTAATGCCTAGCTCTAATGGTGATGTCTAGGTCAGATGTTACTGCCTGGCTCTTGTGATGACGTATGGTTATGTCTGTCATGTCTGGCCTACGTGGTAATTCCTGCCTGGCTCAGGTGGTGATGACTTGCTTATGTGACAGTTCTTCTCCAGCATTTCTACATTTTCTATCTTGTCTATGTTAAAGGATGTTCAAAGGCCCTTTGAGCATCGTTTAACATAGACAAGACAGAAAATGTAATCAAGCCATCCATCAATACTGTATTTGGATACAAAGTTGAACATTATGCATTATGTTGTATGCTTAAAATGCTGGAGGTTAATGTTGTAAGCAATCAGCAGGTTGCATAGTTCCACTAAAAACCTCAAAGGAACTTAATCTCTTACATATCCTGAAGTGCTTAAGTATTGGGACACCTAAAATCATTAATTTTCCATTTGTTCAAAATGGAAAATAAATGGTTTTAGGCATCCCAATATTTAAGCACAATAGGGTATATATTTCTGTTGAGTCAACAAAATTCTCACAGCACAGACCACTGTTTTACTCAGGAGTTCCAGATTTCAGAAATATGTGGATTTTTTTCAAGCTGTTAAAATTTAATAATTTGAAAATAAAACTGTATGTTGTATCTCCTCATCAAAAATCACTGAATTTATGATGAGCCTTTCTTGAAAACTACACTATAATTTACATGCAAACTATTCAGATCTGTCATGCTCTGAGCCACGAGACGACAAAACCAACAAAATGGCATGTGCACCAAGCAGTGCTCTATTGGCACAAATGCCTTTTTGTTGGTTTCTTGTGTCGTGGCTCATCTGATGTCTACTCACCCTGCTGCAAAAATATCCATGGCTGGGGTAAGGTCACCACTTTTGACCTCTGATGATGATGTAAGGTCAAGGTTACCAGTTTGATTAGTCTCTAGTTTACTGCTGCTGCTCTCAACAAATCTCTCTGGAGCAATATAACATGTTCTTCTTCTTGATGTGTCAAAGAAGTAAGAAAAGTCCGAAGGATTGTCCTGCAATTATAAGAGAAGTAATAAAAGTCTGAAGGATTGTCCTGCAATCATAAAAGAAGTAAGAAAAGTCTGAAGGATTGTCCTGCAATTATAAAAGAAGAAAAGTCGAAGGATTGTCCTGCAATTATAAAAGAAGTAAGAAAAGTCTGAAAGATTGTCCTGCAGTTAGATAAGAAGTAAGAAAAGTCTGATGGATTGTCCTGCAAATATAAAAGAAGTAAGAAAAGTATGAAGGATAAGTCTAAAGGATTTATCCTGCAATTACCAAACAAAAAGGCCCAAGTGAGCCCTAGCTGCTCCCCTGAGCTCAGAACTACTGAAACAAATGTTCCCTAAGCGGTCGCATTATTAGTGACTGAATATACATTTGTAAACAGCAGCCATGCCTTCACTGTTGAAGAGCTTGTTAATAGAATTTGATAATGCTTTCACAAGTGCAAAGTTTTAAAATTTAACATCGTCCAAGCTATATCATATCGAGAATTCAAAGAACAGAGGGCAAGTATAGATCCAGAAAAACCATCCCATCTGAGTCTCAGTCATGACTATTCGTTAATTCAACTATTTTCTTTCTGGCTCCATAAGTGTTAATTTTGATTCGTACTTACAACAGGCAGATAGGTGGGTTTGAAGCTGGCAAAGTCTGTTAGTAGAAGCCAGTTCCAGCCGGTCACCATCACATTCTCTGACTTAATATCACCATGGCAAACCTAATATAAAACGATAATTGAACCGCGACATGAGGAAACCAACATAGTGGCATGTGTGCCCACCAAACATAGTGGCATGTGTGCCGACTGGAGACTCAGATAAGCCCGGATAGCCCCCCAGTCTGATCAGAGTCTTTGGTTTGGCATAAAGGGTAACTAAGGATCTAAGATTGCACCATGCAGACAACGAAGACTCTGATCAGACTGGGTGGATGCCCAGCCTTAAATGAGTCTTTGCTGGCCAGACATGCCACGTTGTTGCTTTTGTCGTGTCACAGCTCCTATCAGAATTACCATTAACCCTTTTTTGACCAGTGGACTTGTCTATCCTTGTCATTTTGATGGGTCCATTTCTAGTTTTAGTGGTTTCTAGTGAATGTTTTCATTTTAATGTATTTTGCATAGAAATCACTGTAAGCAAACATTGTAGACCCTGTTCAGATGCCCCATCCTTTTTTTACCAGTGGACTTGTCCATTTTTATTATTTGAATGGGCCCATTTCTAGTTTTAGGGGTTTTATTAGACTATTACATTTTTAATATATTTTGCATAGAAAATCCTGTTAGCAAACAGTGAAAACCTTGTTCAGATGCCGCATTCTGCGGAATCTGAACTGGGTCTGCACTGTTTGCATACATCCCTATAACATGCTTCTAGTCTAAAAACGGTTAATTCATGATGCACTCTGCAAACTAAACTAATAAAACTGCTAATAACCACATTTATCACTTATCCAGATTTTGAAGGGAAACCTCCATCTTATAGCAGAATCTTATAAGACGTGTAGTTAATTGCAGGGGGTGGGGAGACCATACCACAGTATCCGAACTGACTGTACCCTCTCTTCTGGTTTTCACAGCGTTGAATCGAGGGTTCAAACTTCGCTTGTAACCAGTAGTTGGAAATCATTATGTTTTGAGATTCTATCCGGAACCTGCTGTGTCATTTATAGTTATTCAGCTTTGAAAATGCAAAGAAGTAAGTTTAATATAATTTGCTCTTCGGTCTTTTACTTTATTACCATGTACAATGAAAACCTCATGGCTGTCACAGAAATTTTATTTCGAGCAGCTTAATTTAACACGAGTTTGTGTCGTGCAAAACCTAGCTATCATCCTATTACCAAAACTAACAAACTGTAGATTGAAAACACCTTCCGTTTATTTCAAAGATTTTTTATAAAACATGTAAAAAAGGCTCAAAATGGTTTTAGAATCATGCCAAGGGCGATTTGAATACTGTACCAATTACTACCCACCCATACACGACATTGTACAGGGCAATAAAGTATAAGACCGAATAGCAAATTATATTAAACTTACCTCTTTACATTTTCAAAGCTGAATAACTATAAATGACACAGCAGGTTCCAGATAAAATCTCAAAACATAATGATTTCCGACTACTGGTTATAAGCGAATGTTTGTTCTCTTGACACAACGCTATGCAAACCGGAAGAGATGGTACAGTCAGTTCCGATACTGTGCATACGGTATTTCTTCAGTTATAAGATGGAAGGTTTTCCCGTTTAAGACAATCCCAAATCCCAATCCCAACAAGGGCTTCGCAAGCGGCGCATAATACGCCCGTTTTAATGTCATAAAGGAGTATGGAATGAACAAGATTGTTTACAAAAGGATGGATAGGCAGACAAACAGGGGCAACCACTTTATAACTAATGACGGCAACATTATTCAAATATTTAACACATCCAATACTATGAGTATACCAAAAATCAGCTTCAAAGTTATTGTGGCTCAAAAGTTGAGTAATGCCATAGTTGAACAAGGGAGATAATTCATAAACTAAATATACTAGATTCTTGGCTCTACTACATTCCCCTGACAAAATCACATGTAGGGTTAAGGAATCACAGAGGAAACAGGAAATTTATGCAAGGGCAGATAATTCAGTAAGCCAGAGTTGTGGTTCTTGCTCGGGATACATTGCCCCATTATTATACATATTCCTACAAAGTTCCATTCTAATATTTCAAAAGGTTAAGGAGATATGGAGTGACTGAGAAATGCCTAAAATTACTTATCAAAGGGAAGTAACTCCAAAATGAAGAAAGGGGGAGCAACCATTCTTGTATGCCGCGCATCGTCTTGTGATCATGCACATTGCTATAAAGTTTCATCATGATATTCCAAACGGTTACAAAGTTAAGGTATGCACAAGATATGTATACACAAAAATAACCATAATCAACTAATGAAAGGGATGTAACTCTAAAATGAAGAAAGGGAGAGCAGCCATTTTTGTATGCGACACATCGTTGAGACTTCATACACATTGCTATGAAGTTTCATGAAGATATCCCAAACGGTTATCAAGTTATGGCGCGCACAAGACTGGCAGGGAAAAAATTAATCAAAGGGGCATAACTTGGAAACTAAGGAAGGGGGAGCAACCACTTCTGTACACGACACGTTCCCCCAACCTAATACATATTCCTACCAAATATCATGAATATATCCCAAACGGTTAATGAGTTATGGAGCGCACAAGAATGTTTACGGACGGACGGACGGACAGCGCCATGAGAAATGCCTAAAATTACTTATCAAAGGGAAGTAACTCCAAAATGAAGAAAGGGGGAGCAACCATTCTTGTATGCCGCGCATCGTCTTGTGATCATGCACATTGCTATAAAGTTTCATCATGATATTCCAAACGGTTACAAAGTTAAGGTATGCACAAGATATGTATACACAAAAATAACCATAATCAACTAATGAAAGGGATGTAACTCTAAAATGAAGAAAGGGAGAGCAGCCATTTTTGTATGCGACACATCGTTGAGACTTCATACACATTGCTATGAAGTTTCATGAAGATATCCCAAACGGTTATCAAGTTATGGCGCGCACAAGACTGGCAGGGAAAAAATTAATCAAAGGGGCATAACTTGGAAACTAAGGAAGGGGGAGCAACCACTTCTGTACACGACACGTTCCCCCAACCTAATACATATTCCTACCAAATATCATGAATATATCCCAAACGGTTAATGAGTTATGGAGCGCACAAGAATGTTTACGGACGGACGGACGGACAGACGGACGGACGGACGGACGGACAGCGCCATGACATAATACGTCCGTTTTTTCAAAACGGGCGTATAAAAATCTAGATTCATCCTACAAGAGGGATCTAGGTTTTATGGGCTTGTTTTGGAAGAGAAAACCCTAGCCCTAGCTTACAGCTGAATTACACACAACTGATTGATATACTTGGTTACTTTATGGACAGAGAACCACCATCCCCCAGCCCCCATCCCACCCCCTTAAAGCCGAATCAATACAACTTAACATATAGGGTAACACAGATCACTGTGAAGTATTTCAGTAGTTTCTGTCAATCGGTTTACTTTTTCACATACAGTAACTTATACACACTCTGGCGAAAAAAAACAACTACAAACTGTCTCTGCAGTCTATATCTAACTGTCTCCTGAAGAGAAGGAAAAAGGAAAAAGACGAGTAAAAAAATTCAAACAGTTCCCATTCTGCACCTGCTGCAAGCACTGCCTGCCCTTGCCCTCCTAATATCACAAGAGGCCCAAATGGGCCTGATATCGCTCACCTGGCTTTTGTATCCGAATGGTCACCATTCTGATACAAAATTGGTCCAATTCCAGAGATTTTCTCAATTTCACATTTTGCTACTTTTAGTAACAGAGGCCAACTTGTCTGGTCTTTATATATTTACTTTTGAAACACCTCAAGGCAAGAATCATTTTGCCACAATTTTCATCAAAATCCATTCAGGGGTTACTGAGATATTGTCAGTTTCATGTTTTGTGCTATTTTTAGTAACGGCAGATGGCGGCCATCTTAGAATGCCAAAATGCAAAAAAATTGAAAAGCTTTCATGCAAGGACCATTTTGACACAAAATTGGTCCAGTTCCATTGTAATTTTCTAATTTTCAAATTTTGCTATTTTAAGTAACAGAGGCCAAATTGACGGGTCAATATTTGTTAATTTGTGAAACACATCAAAGCAAGAATCATTTTGCCACAAATTTCATCTCAATCGCTTCAGCGGTTAATGAGATGTTGTCATTTGCATGTTTTGTGCTATTTTTAGTAACGGCAGATGGCGGCCATCTTGGAATGCCAAAATGCAGAAAATCGAAAAAGCTTATTGAAATGATCATTCTGACAGAAAATTAGTCCAATTCCACTGAGATTTTCTTATTTTCACATTTTTCTATTTTTAGTAACAAAGGCCATTATGACTTGTCTATATTTAGTTACTTTTGAAACATCTCAATGCAAAAATCATTTTGACACAAATTTCGTCAAAATCTATTCAGCAGTTACTGAGATATTGTCATTTTCATGTTTTGTGCTATTTTTAGTAACGGCAGGTGGCGGCCATCTTGGAATGCCAAATTGCAATTAATCGAAATGGCTTCATGTAAGGAACATTCTGACACAAAATTGGTCCAATTCCATTCAAGGGTTCTTGAGTAATTGTCATTTTATGTTTGTGCTATTTTTAGTAACGGCAGATGTCGGCCATCTTGGAAGCCAAATTGCAATTAATCGAAACGGCTTCATGCAAGGAACATTCTGACACAAAATTGGTCGAATTCCATTCAAGGGTTCTTGAGTAATTGTCATTTTTATGTTTGTGCTATTTTTAGTAATGGCAGATGTCGGCCATCTTGGAAAGCCAAATTGTAATTAATCGAAATGGCTTCATGCAAGGAACATTCTGACACAAAATTGGTCGAATTCCATTCAAGGGTTCTTGAGTAATTGTCGTTTTTATGTTTGTGCTATTTTTAGTAACGGCCCCCATGGTGGCCATCTTGGATAGTCAACTGGCACAAAATTGAAATAATTCCTTTTAAGGACCATTGCTGACCAAATCTGACCACAATCGATTGCGTTTTCTTGAGATAATGACATTTGAGCAAAATCGGTCTTGTAAACCCTAAGTAGGTCACTGTGACCTAATTCCGCTATAGATTTTTTTCATTTTTATAATTTTTAATCCCAAGCCCCCATTAATGTTCCATGCAAACTTTCGGCCAAACATACCAAATGGTTCTGGAGAAGAAGTTGATTTTGTTGTTTTTGCTATTTTTAGTAACGGCGGCCATCTTGGATTCTTGACCTGACCCAATTTTACAATTTTGAAACCCTGCAGTCTGGTCATGCTCCATGTGAAATTTGAAACCCATGGGTGAAGTGGTTTTAGAGGAGAAGGTGTTTGAATTCGTTTGAATATGTCGTTTTTTGACATTGGCATTTGAGCAAAATTACACACGTCCTGACGCTGGTCAAGAAACGGAAATTAAGGTGGTTTGGCCACGTCTCAAGGTCTTCTGGTTTAGCAAAGACAATTCTTCAGGGCACAGTGAAAGGAAAAAGAAGAAGAGGTAGACAGAAGAAGAGGTGGGAAGACAATATCAAGGAGTGGACTGGAATGGATTTTGCCAGCTCAACTAGGGCTGAAGACAGGACAAGGTGGAAAGGGATTGTTTTGAAGTCAGCTGTGGTGCCCCAACGACCTAGTAAGGTTATGGGATAGAACAGAATAGAATAGAATAGACACACGTAAACAGAAAGTAGGTCACTGTGACAAAACTCCGATACAGATTTTTTTCATTTTTACAATTTTGAATACCAAGGTTTCATTGATGTTCCATGCCAAAATTCAGACAAATATACCCAGTGGTTCTGGAGAAGAAGTTTATTTTGTTGTTTTTGCTATTTTTAGTAACGGCGGCCATCTTGGATTTTCAACCTGACCCAATTTTACAATTCTGAGACCCTGGAGTCAGGTCATGCTCCATGTGAAATTTGAGAACCATGGGACCAGTAGTTTTACAGAAGATGTTTGAATATTTGTTTTTAGGTGTTGACGGACACATTCCGTGACGACGCACGACGCACGACGGACGCATTGGTATGACAATAGCTCACTATGGCCCTTCGGGCCAGGTGAGCTAAAAATAAGCACTAAGCCCTAGATAAGAGGGAGTATTTGGCACTAGATAAGAGGTAGTATTGGGTGATAATCATTGATAATTTTTGTGAAATCTGCATGAAATCATTTGTTGTTACCGCTCATCTGAATCGTCTTGACAAGACGATTCAGATGAGGGGTAACAACATATGGTTTCAATGAAACCTAAGGAAATTATCCCTTGGTTATCACCAACTATCCTCTCTCATCTAGAGCTCTTTTAGCATGATGCCCCTGCACTAAGTTACCCAGCACCATCATCCCTGCCAACCACCACTATCATAAAAGGATGGCACTTTCTCACCCATTGGACAAGAATATCCTTTGTACAGCTGTCTAAGATTTTTCTGTTCCATCCTGCTATCTCAGCCTACGCTCTAAAAGCTGTCTCAAAATGCCAATCGTTGCTTTATATAGCTCAGTCTTGTTATTCAACAACTCCACTTGTTACCTATCATGTAAATTGCATGCAGAATATGAAATTGACAACGAGTGTGGTACAGGAAATGTCACTTAAGAGTCTTGATAAGCTGTCTGGCATGTAAAATGCATGCACAGGGTGAAATTAACTAGATGGAAGTATTTACAGCAAATTAGTTGGAAGTATATAAGAATGGCTTAAACAAAAACAAATTAAATATAATGGGTGAGAAAAATAACCAGTTGAGGCCTTGACAAAGAAATCTGAAGCCCATTTTTAGATTATTTAAGTCATGCTCAGCAAACCTCGCAAAAGACTAAATAATCTGAAAACTAGCCTGAGATTTCCTTGTCTTGGTCTCAACCCCATCACAGATTCTATTAGTATCTTACCTTTAGTTTATGACACTGATTGAGAGCACAGAGCAGCTGAAAGGCGATCCATTTTTTCTCTATGTTGTTAAGAAAGGGTCGTGTACTGATTCTGTCATACAAGCTATCTTTCACATACTGACGAAACAGAAATGCTGCTTTGTCTGTTTGCTGAAATTAAAAGATGACTATTATTCAAAACATCATATGAGCTGCGACACGACAAAACCAACAAAGTGGCATGTGCGCACAGCAAAAATTCAGATCAGCCTGGGCATCTGCACAGACTGATCAGAGTCTTTGCCTTGCACTTAAAGGGTAGTTGAAGGGCTAAGCTAGCCCCATGCAGACAGTGAAGAGTCTGATCAGACTAGGTTGCTGCCCAGGCTGATCTGAATCTTCACTGGGAGTACATGCCACTTTATTGGTTTTATTGTGTCGCGGCTCATATGATGTATGGGTATGGCAAAGGTAAAGGTTTCCCATAGCCTTGTGGCTGTAGGGGCATTTGGGGTTAGAGGCCCACTGTATCTTGGGCACAGATATAATAGGCGGAGCCCATCCCTCTCCTTTCACTGCCCTTTTCTTCCCTGATTCAAAACAGGAACACATTTACTGGTGGATTGACAGAGAGAGTTTTCCAGATGCCTGATGGCCAAACCCAGGTTTGAACTCACAACCTTCTGCTTCATAAGTGAGTAGCTCTAAACACTCCACAACCAGACCTCCCTGTATGGGTATACCCCATGTCTTTTTTTCAATGGAAACAGCTTTCATGTCATCCTGTTTGTTTCCTTGAAAGACAAAACCCCTTCAAAACTGGGAGTTACTCATACAGGGGAAAATTTGCTCACTGAACAGAGCTAATTTCTTCTCTTTAGAAGAAGTCCCCACATCATACGGCAGAAAAAATCTTCTTGGTTGATTTACCTCCCTTGAAGGTTTTCCAGCTCAAGTTTTGAGGCTCAGACAAGGTCCCAGATGTTCAAAGCATCGTGAGCTTAACAAAATTGTTGGTTAAGGATTTGTTTAGTCTTCTAGTACATATAAAGTCAAGTGTAATGATACTTTTTGCTGAAAAATTGAGAGAAGCTTTTGCACTGCAAAAGCTTCTCAGTTTATCAGCAAAAATGACAAAAATGACAGTGTTTTTGTGTATATTGGAAAATTTAATGTCTCTTCACTAACTACATTGTTAGTTTTTAACAACTGGGCCCAAGTGGGGTTATATTATTACTTCTGGGATAACTATTCTTATTTCTCTATAAAATGTACCTTTTTACAGTGAAATATTTATTCAAACTGAGCAACAAACAGTGCTTTATTACTCCAAAAATTACTGTTAAAGGTAAACTATTTCAAGTTCTTTTCTAGTACACAAAAAGTCTCATAAATAATATTGCTGTAACAATTGTACATGCGTTTCTTTTCCAGATTTTCCTTCCAAGAGACAGATGTGGCACCGATGTGGCACCGTCAAATGTTCTGACCTCATTTGTTCTGATGACGACGCTAGAAATTAGCCTCATATGTGAAAGAAACAGTGACAGGCTGCAAAATAATTCACTGTAATTTTCCGTTGTCTCTATAGGTACCCTGAGTTAGAATATACCATGATTATGCTAATTTCTAACAAACTCGGGTGGGTTGTTCAAAGCATCATTAGCTTAATGAAGTTGTTTGTCAAGCATTTGTTATGTCTTACACATAAAATCAAGTGCACAATATTGTTTTGCTAACAAATGTGAAAGGCTTTTGCGGTGCAAAAGCTTCTCAATTTTTTTAGCAAAAACTGGCAGTGTTTTTGTAAAGCACATTTAAATTCAACAAATCAACTTTAATTCAACAAATCAACTTACTACCTGTCATGTAAACTGCATGCAGAATATGAAATTGACACCCAGTGATGTACAGGAAATGTCACTGTAGACTTATGATTAGCTGCCAATCATGAAAAATGCATGCACAAGGTGAAATTAACACACATATCAAACTATTAATAGAAAATTAGCTTCAAGTTTATAGGAATGGCTTCAACAAGAAGTTAAGGTATTCAATGAATATTATAATGGTTGAGAAAAATAATCAATGATGGGGTTGAGGCCTCGGCAAGGAAATCCCAGGGTCCTTTTCAGATTATTTAAGCCTTTCACATTTGTTAGCAAAAAAATATTGTGCACTTGATTTTATGTGTAAGACTAAATAATCTGAAAACAAGCCTGAGATTTCCTTGTCTCAGCCTCAACCCCATCATAGATTCTATTAATCTGTTACGAAATGGATCTAATCGTCCACTATGTCGTCGAGATTATTTTAATCCTTTCAATCAGTAAGGCTACAGTTTTTAGGGTAACTGTGGTAATAAAACGTTTACGGAAATTGTGACTACGTTATGCATGGGTTGTTTGTGAATACCTCTCGTGGACAGCGTATTGCATGATTTTAAGGTGAATACCTGCACGAGTCTTTTGATTGTGGACAGCGTGTTGCATGATTTTAATGTGAGTACCTGCACGCTTATATTCGAGTCCCATGATTTAAATGTGAGACGCATACTATTTATACGCCTATCTTTTATTGAAAAGTTAGACGTGGCTGTTTAATTCTTATACTGAGGATGTTATATTGTTGTGTGCCCAGATTCTGAGTTTAGACCAGAATGGTAAGATTTTATTATTTTATTTAGAATAGTTTGGCTAAGAATGAAAAATGTGACTTCTGATTGATATGGTATGATTATATGTGTCGACTGATTTGATTTTGTTGACAGTGATCAGGCTGTGCATATGTCGACCAATTTTGTTTATACTGACCATGCTGCGCATGGTATTTGTATATTAGGAAGTTTTGTAAATTACGGAAATAGTTTATATCACTGATGTTGGTTGCAATGGTGTGCGTCTATTTGACGTCCAGTGACGTCAGCTGTGTTCATGTTATTCATGTGACGTCAGTTGCATTTATGTTATTGCGACGTCAGCACTTTTTATATTAGTTTCACGTATACGTGGCCTATAGAAGTAGATTGATTTGTAATGGAACTAATTTATATACTCGTGACGTCAATTGACGCCATAGCAAGCACCGCATTAAGGGTTTTTTTCCATAAGTTATAATGGTAACATTTGGTCATCATGCGTTTGATTTGCCTTCATTAGACGGCGTCATATGATATAA
Source organism: Ctena decussata (assembly GCA_963989385.1). Classification (NCBI taxonomy): domain Eukaryota; kingdom Metazoa; phylum Mollusca; class Bivalvia; order Lucinida; family Lucinidae; genus Ctena; species Ctena decussata. The sequence goes on along the minus strand of OZ022510.1, from coordinate 79,119,395 downwards.
CATCATTGATGTCATGATGTCAGATCAAACGTTATGATCCCAAATGTGTGAGAAAGGCTTATTCAGCTATTATATTCTATGGCAAATGGTATTACGCTTAGTTTAAAGAAATGAATTAATAAATATGCGAGTTAGATTTTGGTCAATCAATTTAATGTAAATAGGTCATTGTTTAGATTATTCATGTTTTATGTGGGGTATGTCATGGTAATGCCTGTTGACGTTAGTATACTTCTTGACAATGTTTGACGTCAGATCCTTCGACGCACATGCGTAGTAGGATCTACGTTTCTTCATTGGCGGAAGTGGTAAGCACACTTTTAGCTTTACATCGTGAGCGCGAGTCGTGTCTAGTGACACGGCTGGCGTGTGCGCGTTATGCTCGGCATTCGCCGAGGGCGTTGTATGGTATTTCCAACACAGGCCCAAGTCTTACGTATTGTTATTATGTAATTACAATGTATTAAGTGTAAGTTCGTTATTTTTAGGCACATCAAGTCCGGCAGTCAGCTGTTAGGGCTTAGAGCCACGTCTCACCTGGAGATTCGATATATGTCTCCAGGTTAATACCAACCCGGGTAGAGGCAGTTACAACGCCGTTTGTGCATGGTTCCTAAGCAGAGGCGGGAAGCACAAAATGTAGGCGGAAGTGGTTAGCACAGTTTTGCCAGATTCTGTGATAAGATCTGAAGGTCACATCAAGTGTGGGACAGTGTTCGTCCACTAAAGTGTGTTAATATATATAGACTGGTCCCTGGTACGATCCAGGGAGCGACCAGTATATAATCGTGCACGTTTTAATATAAGTTGGTGTTCCTCATGATATATGGACTGGCCCATGACATGATCCAGGGAACGACGAGTTGAAGTCTACCAACATAAGGCCTTGTTTTTTGTATGAGCTCAAACTAACGTTTTTTGTCCTTTGTGTTTTCCTTTAGTTCATGGCGCTGAGCCGAGTACGGTGTTGACGTCAGACGGTAATCTATTTGCGTATTGTACGCAAATCGATTACAGATTTGAAACAAACACCTTACTTGGGCCAGCGACATGAACTGATATTTGTTGTATATTATTGTAATTGTGACAGTTGTAAATTGTATTGTTGTATATAGAATTTACATTATATATAAACTTAAAAAATTCTAACGTTGTTAGAGTTTCCTTGTTAGTGTATTACACTAGTAGATAACCCTTTAACCGGAAGTCACCCTCCGCCGTCCTGGCGACGCATAAGGCTCTACACCCGTGTCTACCGAGTGTAAAACCTTCTGCGTAACATGGTGTCATGAAGTAACGGGATTTGATTTCCGGTTAATATCTGCCAGTGTAACACATTGACAATATATACAGAATCTAGCCACAATTTTGTCAGACATTTTTTTTTATTATTATTGACTTTCTGATTGTTCTTTTCTAAGGTGACGTAAGGCTGTGAATTTTAGGGGAGCAATTTTGCCACTAAATTCTTTGTAAATGTAACCTACACTCAATTAAGGTCAACTATCCTTATTCCCTGCGTGATGAAGTGCAATAGCCCATGCATTAATTTGTGATAAAATGTAACAGGTTGCATATCTGAGTGGGGAAACTGAGGTATATAGACCTGAATTGTCTTGGCACGGATGATACATATTTAGTTTTAAGGTCCGGTTGAGTACCTTGGCACTGCTGTTGCATGACAATCTGTAAGTTTATTAACTTAAACGTTTTGTACGTTGTGTCGTAACCGTTACTGAGGTCCATTTTATGTCCTGATTTAGTAACGTAGGTCACTCGTAACGTTATATAATTAAACCTAATAGCGGAATCTTAAGGTTGATTTACCGTTGGTATCTTATAAGGTTTTGTAATGTAGGACGTACAGTTGTCGTGTCAGTGTTAATACGTTGCGTTACATACGTTACGTTTGTATATCCGATACGCTAGATCAAGTTGGGCGTAATTGTAATGTGGGTTGTTTACGTCATCTAATTACGTCATTTAATAGTGAAAAATAATTCTCGGCAAAGTCAACGTCAGTTTATGACGTCATTTCCGGTCTGTTATGAACGTAACTTTAATGGCTACGTCCAGATCGCGAGTATACTAATTAATCAACGTTTAGTTGGATTAGTTCGTTATTATTATTGTTAACGTTTTAGTTAACGTGTGTGACTATAAGTGAACGTCGGTTTCAGTTAAGTTAACGTGAGCATTACGTTAAGCGTCATGGATCAGTTAGTTAAGACGGGAAGGGAGTTAGGTTATGAAGGGCAGGCATTGCAGGAATTTGTAAAGCAACAGCAAGAGACTGAAAGGGCAGAAAGGCACGCGGTAAGGGAACTTGATAAAGAGAAGATCGCGGCAGAGAAAGAGAAGATCGCGGCGGAGAAAGAAAAAATTGCGCAGGCCGATAAAGACAGGGAAATTGAGTTAGCTAGGATCGCGCAGGCTGAAAAGGATAGGGAAGTAGAACTAGCTAAGATTGCGGCGGATAGGGAAATCGAGATGGCGCGAATTGAAAGCATAGAGCGGCAAGCCGAGAAAGATAGGGAAGCTAAGTTGTCTCAAGTCGAAAGCGATAAGGAAGCGAAGTTGTCGAGCGAAGTTGAGTTAGAAAAGTTGAAGTATAGTTTTGAATTGCAGCAAGGCGAGTTGAAGAATCAGATAGATTTGCAGAAGGTAACGTTTAGAGTTGAATTAGAAAAACAGAAGGCTGAAAAGTTAGCGCATGCGCGAGATCCCAAGTTACCGTATTTTGATGAAAGTAAGGACAAAATGGATAGTTACTTATCAAGGTTTGAGAAATACGCGACGGCGAATAAATGGGATAAAAACGTTTGGGCTGCATATTTGAGCGCATTACTTAAAGGTCGCGCGCTTGATGTTTATGATAGATTGTCTGTAGATGATGCAGCAGATTATGACAAGTTGAAAGATGTGTTGTTAAAGAATTTTGATATGACTGAACGCGGTTTTAGGAAGAAATTTCGCTATGATAGGCCTGAAAAGTCCGAAACGTTTATTCAGTTTAGTAGTAGACTTAGGTCGTATCTTAATAAATGGTTGAAAATGGCGAAAGTAGACCAGTCTTACGAAGCTGTTTGCGATTTTTTCGCTAGAGATCAGTTTTTAGAATCCTGTAGTAAAGAACTATACGTTCATTTGAAACCGACAACATTCACGAATCTAGGTGAGAAGGCTAGGGAAGCAGATTTATTTGCAGAAGCACGTGGCGGTGTCTACGCTTGTGTTAATAAGGGGCAGCGTGATAGTAAGGGCGTAACACAGAGTAGGTCTGATAATAAGCCGAGTGCGAAGCCAGAGATAAAATGTAGTATTTGTGGTAAGGGACATTTAACATATAAATGTTTTAAGAATCCCGATAGGAAGCAAGCATATAGTGCGGAGGTAGGTGCAAGTGCAAGCGGATATAGCGGAAGTAAGGGGAGTAGTTATGCTCCGAAAGATGAGACACAAAGATCACAGAGTAAGAGCGATACTGTACAGACGAAGGGTAGTAATTCAGATCGTGGCCGTGGTCGGGGTTATTCCCGCGGACGTGGTCGGGGTGGCGGACATCAAATGAGTTTTTGTAAAACTACAATGAATAGGTCTCATGAAATTGAAGGTCTCTATAAGAGTAAGGAAGAAAGTCCACTAATCAATGATGACGTGGATAGGGAAGGTGTCTGTTACTTTTTAAGGTCGCGATTACCAACAGCGCAGGGTACGGTTAATGGTAAGACTGTTGTAGTTTTAAGGGACACAGGTTGTACTGGGTGTGTCGTTCGTAGAAACTTGGTTTCTAATGATCAGTTACTTGGTAGAGAATCTGATGTAACTTTGATTGATGAATCTACCCAAAGGTATCCCTTAGCAATGGTTGACATAGATTGTCCATTTTTCACAGGAAAAACTGAGGCATTGTGCATGGAAGATACATTGTATGACCTGGTTATTGGAAATATTGACGGGTCAAAACTTCCCGATATGTCCCATTTTGCAATGGCGGCAGTGACTAGGTCACAAGCTAAGCAAGGTGAAGAGGTCTATAAGAAACTTAAAGTTCCTGATCAAATTATTGCTAGTGATAAGGAGGCATTGAAGCAGGCCCAAGTTGTTGACCCTAAATTGAATGGCATAAGGCAAAGAGTGGAATCTGGGAATGTGACTATTAGTCGTGGATTGAACCGAGGTGAAACTAAGTTTATCCGAAAGAAAGATTTATTGTATAGGCAGTTTACTAAGGGAAACAAGGTCACTTTGCAACTTATTATCCCTGAAGGTTTTCGTGAAAAGGTGTTAAGATTGGCGCACGAAACCTTGATGTCAGGTCATTTGGGCATAAAGAAAACTATGGATAGAGTGTTAACTGAGTTCTTTTGGCCTGGAGTTTGTGGTGATGTGGCAAGGTTTTGTAAATCTTGTGACATATGTCAAAGGACTATTGGTGTCACTAAGGTACCTTTAGGAAAGTTGCCACAGATTGACACACCATTTAAACGAGTCGCTGTTGATATAGTTGGACCGATAGAACCTCGTTCTGACACGAAATCCCGCTATATTTTAACAATGATAGACTATGCGACGAGATATCCCGAGGCGGTAGCGTTACCCGGTATTGAAACGGAACGCGTAGCCGAAGCGTTAGTTGAGATGTTTAGTAGAGTTGGCATACCTGATGAAATGTTAACAGATTGCGGAAGTCAGTTTACTGCTGAGGTTATGAAAGAAGTAAGCAGGCTGTTATCACTCCAGCAGTTAACCACGACGCCGTATCATCCTATCTGTAACGGTCTCGTAGAGCGTTTTCACGCGACGTTGAAGCAAATGCTACGTAGGATGTGCGCAGAACGTCCAAAAGACTGGGATAAATATCTCCCAGCACTACTGTTTGCAATAAGGGAGGTTCCGCAGGAGTCATTAGGGTTTTCTCCGTTCGAATTGTTATACGGACGTAACGTTAAGGGCCCTATGGCAATATTACGTGAATTATGGTCTGAAGAGGTACAGGATGAGCAGGTTCTGTCTACGTACCAGTACGTAATTGAGTTGAGAGAACGGTTAGAGCAGACGTGTAAGTTAGCACATGATAATTTACGGAAAGTACAGGTAAAGCAAAAGGCTTATTATGACAAACGCGCTAGGTCGCGTAAATTTAACGTGGGAGATAAAGTACTGTTATTACTGCCAACTGACAGTAATAAACTGTTATTGCAGTGGAAGGGTCCATATGAAGTAGTAGAGGTGGTGAATAGAATGGACTATAAAATCGACGTCAATGGTGTCGTGAGTACATATCATGCTAATATGCTGAAACAATATGTCGAACGTCGTAGTGTGCCGTCACATTGTTTATTGTCGACTGAGACTACAGAGTCGGTTGATGACGATGGTAGTGATGAATTTTCTCTTGATGATTGTGCTTTTCCGACAGCTAAAGAGCCGGAAACTTATAATGTCGACAGTATTTCAGATACGTTAACGTCAGAACAACGTATGGAGGTTGAAGCGTTGATTAAACAGTACCCGGATGTACTATCAAGTTTACCCGGTCGAACTGATCAAATACAGCACGATATCAAACTACTCACGTCAGAACCCATACGGACGAAAGGTTATTCTATCCCGTATAAGACGCGTAACGTCATGGAGACGGAGATACAGGATATGTTAGATTTAGGGGTAATCGAGCCGTCGATTTCACCGTATTCATCTCCTGTTGTCCTAGTTCCGAAGAAAGACGGATCAGTTAGATTCTGTATCGACTTCCGGAAGCTTAACAAAGTGACGGAATTCGATGCAGAACCTATGCCAAATATGGAGGAGGTTATCAATAAAATGTCGGGACATAAATTCTTTACAAGATGGACCTGAGTAAGGGTTATTGGCAAGTCAGTCTTACTGAAAGGTCTAAACCTTTGACGGCATTTGAAACGCCTAAGGGTTTATTCCAGTTTAAAACTATGCCCTTCGGTTTGGTCAATTCGGGAGCCTCATTTTGTAGGTTAATGAGAATCATATTGTCCAATCTCCCAAATGTTGACAGCTTTGTTGATGACATGTGGATATTTACTGCAACATGGAAGGATCATGTGACGTCATTACGTCAAGTGTTAAAGCTCAGGTCGGCCAAATTGACGGCAAAACCATCTAAATGCATGATCGGTTATGGCAGTATCGAGTGCCTTGGTCACAATATAGTCGGACAGACGGTACGACCGCAAGAGGACAAGATACAGGCTATCAGAGAGGCTCCTCGTCCATGTACGAAAAGGCAAATTAAATCTTTTCTGGGATTAGCTGGGTTTTACCGTCGTTTTATCCCAAATTTCTCATCCATAGCTTCTCCTCTGACTGATTTAACTAAACAGGATAGACCTAATTCTATCAAAGATTGGCAAGATCAGCATGAAAGGGCATTTCAAACCCTGAAGAGTAGGCTCACGTCGAGTCCTATTCTTCGCTTACCTGTTTTTCAAGAAGGTAACCCGTTTGTACTCCGAACAGATGCTTCAGACTTTGGTCTTGGAGCTATTTTGCTTCAGGAGTTCGAAGGTGAAGGTCGTTTGCTGATTGCTTATGCTAGCAAGAAATTGTTACCTCGGGAAAAGAACTACTCTGTAATTGAGAAGGAATGTTTGGGTATTATCTGGGGTGTTGAGAAATTTCGTAAGTACCTGTATGGGGCGGAGTTCCTACTTGAAACTGACCACAAACCTTTGTCTTATATGCAGACAGCTAAGGTGCTCAATCCCCGAATCATGCGTTGGGCCATGAAATTACAGCCGTACAGATTCAGGATCGTTGCTATCCTCGGCCAAGATAATTTGGGGGCGGACTACCTTAGTAGATAGTTTGGCCACGTTATGCATCGCACCGTTGTTGTGTATATAGCTAGTTTTCCAGTTTTGACATAGCCTACGATTCGATCGCATTTCGTACTATTTCAGAAAAGAAACATTGTTATGTTTTTTTCTCCCTAAGGGGAAACCTATGTTACGAAATGGATCTAATCGTCCACTATGTCGTCGAGATAATTTTAATCCTTTCAATCAGTAAGGCTACAGTTTTTAGGGTAACTGTGGTAATAAAACGTTTACGGAAATTGTGACTACGTTATGCATGGGTTGTTTGTGAATACCTCTCGTGGACAGCGTATTGCATGATTTTAAGGTGAATACCTGCACGAGTCTTTTGATTGTGGACAGCGTGTTGCATGATTTTAATGTGAGTACCTGCACGCTTATATTCGAGTCCCATGATTTAAATGTGAGACGCATACTATTTATACGCCTATCTTTTATTGAAAAGTTAGACGTGGCTGTTTAATTCTTATACTGAGGATGTTATATTGTTGTGTGCCCAGATTCTGAGTTTAGACCAGAATGGTAAGATTTTATTATTTTATTTAGAATAGTTTGGCTAAGAATGAAAAATGTGACTTCTGATTGATATGGTATGATTATATGTGTCGACTGATTTGATTTTGTTGACAGTGATCAGGCTGTGCATATGTCGACCAATTTTGTTTATACTGACCATGCTGTGCATGGTATTTGTATATTAGGAAGTTTTGTAAATTACGGAAATAGTTTATATCACTGATGTTGGTTGCAATGGTGTGCGTCTATTTGACGTCCAGTGACGTCAGTTGTGTTCATGTTATTCATGTGACGTCAGTTGCATTTATGTTATTGCGACGTCAGCACTTTTTATATTAGTTTCACGTATACGTGGCCTATAGAAGTAGATTGATTTGTAATGGAACTAATTTATATACTCGTGACGTCAATTGACGCCATAGCATGCACCGCATTAAGGTTTTTTTTCCATAAGTTATAATGGTAACATTTGGTCATCATGCGTTTGATTTGCCTTCATTAGACGGCGTCATATGATATAACATCATTGATGTCATGATGTCAGATCAAACGTTATGATCCCAAATGTGTGAGAAACGCTTATTCAGCTATTATATTCTATGGCAAATGGTATTACGCTTAGTTTAAAGAAATGAATTAATAAATATGCGAGTTAGATTTTGGTCAATCAATTTAATGTAAATAGGTCATTGTTTAGATTATTCATGTTTTATGTGGGGTATGTCATGGTAATGCCTGTTGACGTCAGTATACTTCTTGACAATGTTTGACGTCAGATCCTTCGACGCACATGCGTAGTAGGATCTACGTTTCTTCATTGGCGGAAGTGGTAAGCACACTTTTAGCTTTACATCGTGAGCGCGAGTCGTGTCTAGTGACACGGCTGGCGTGTGCGCGTTATGCTCGGCATTCGCCGAGGGCGTTGTATGGTATTTCCAAGACAGGCCCAAATCTTACGTATTGTTATTATGTAATTACAATGTATTAAGTGTAAGTTCGTTATTTTTAGGCACATCAAGTCCGGCAGTCAGCTGTTAGGGCTTAGAGCCACGTCTCACCTGGAGATTCGATATATGTCTCCAGGTTAATACCAACCTGGGTAGAGGCAGTTACAACGCCGTTTGTGCATGGTTCCTAAGCAGAGGCGGGAAGCACAAAATGTAGGCGGAAGTGGTTAGCACATTTTGCCAGATTCTGTGATAAGATCTGAAGGTCACATCAAGTGTGGGACAGTGTTCGTCCACTAAAGTGTGTTAATATATATAGACTGGTCCCTGGTACGATCCAGGGAGCGACCAGTATATAATCGTGCACGTTTTAATATAAGTTGGTGTTCCTCATGATATATGGACTGGCCCATGACATGATCCAGGGAACGACGAGTTGAAGTCTACCAACATAAGGCCTTGTTTTTTGTATGAGCTCAAACTAACGTTTTTTGTCCTTTGTGTTTTCCTTTAGTTCATGGCGCTGAGCCGAGTACGGTGTTGACGTCAGACGGTAATCTATTTGCGTATTGTACGCAAATCGATTACAGATTTGAAACAAACACCTTACTTGGGCCAGCGACATGAACTGATATTTGTTGTATATTATTGTAATTGTGACAGTTGTAAATTGTATTGTTGTATATAGAATTTACATTATATATAAACTTAAAAAATTCTAACGTTGTTAGAGTTTCCTTGTTAGTGTATTACACTAGTAGATAACCCTTTAACCGGAAGTCACCCTCCGCCGTCCTGGCGACGCATAAGGCTCTACACCCGTGTCGACCGAGTGTAAAACCTTCTGCGTAACATAATCTCTGTTACCCATTCTTAACTGGAGCACTGGATACATACCATTGGATGATGAAATGGCAGGCAGTTGGATGTCCCTTGTAATGTTCTACCAATTTCTGTAAAAAGAAACATACAATGTACAGCATGTTTGGTTCACTCATGAAATATCAAAATGTCAGCAAAAAATTCGGAGGTGAAAATATTTTATATCTTTTACCCATTGCAGTAAAAAGATAGAAAGGAATTCAAAAGTGATCCATATTTAATACACAGCTCTTGAGGATAATTCAGAGCTAATTTTTTTATTCTTCAATGAAAACATATGAGCCACGATGCAAGAAAACCAACAAAGTGGTTGTGCGCCCTGCACAGACTCAGATCAGCCTGGGCATCCGCCCATTTAGATCAGACTCTTTGTTAAGTGCTCAAAGGGTAGCTAAGGGTCTAAGCTACCTTCATGCGGACAACGAAGACTATGATCAGACTGGGCGGATCTTAGTCTGCACTGGGCGCACAACCACATTGTTGGTTTTCTCGTGTCGCGGCTCATATGTTATGACCCCTCATTAGAACTGACTTCACAAGATGGTTCTAATGAGAGGTCACATCATGTATTTTTATGGAAAAATATGAACAATTATCCCCAAGTTATTACAGTTATCCATTTTCATCTGGAGCACTGCTTGAACTTATGTTTTAGGGAGACAGAAGAAATAAATTTCAAGGCAAGCTATCCTGTCCCGCTGAAAGGTCTTGTTTATATACAAGCTGTGTTACATTACATCAAACTATGTGCGTCAAATAATACAGTGTATTATTGTAAGGGAACATATTGCAATATACCACATCATCTTTATTTGTTAGTTGGTTATAAGACATTGTCCCCTTATTACAACCCCCCCCCCCCCCCCAAAAAAATCTAGATCCATCTTACAATTCTGCATAGACAAGAGGAATCTAGATCTTGGGACTGTTTTGGAAGAGAAACCCCCCTTATAGCTGAATTACACAAGACTGATTTACATATTTTGAGGTAATTTAGATGTAGTTGTATGCATAGGGAAGGGGGATGGTGGGGGGGGGGGGGGGGGGGGGATGTGATACCAACCCCATTTTATAGCCATATGAATATGGTATACTGTTACTTCTAACAATGGCTAATAGACTCAAATTTAATTTAAAGTATACATCTTTAAATCAATAAAATCTGACCAAGACAGGGATCAGCCTAGGGTTCTCAGATAGGGAGAAGTTTGTGACTTTTGCTGAATTTCAGGGAGAAGTTTTATCCTAATTTTTGGATTTCCTGTATATTTTATACATTTTGACTTCTCCCTCAGCTTAAAATAGTAAGAAGTCAATCAGCTTAGAGACTATTTCTTGCACTTCTCCCTCTAGGCTGATTCCTGCCGAGATAAATTAATGCTCAGAGAAATGAACCACAACCAGAAAATTTCCTTGAATGCTACAGTAGGTGGACAAAAGTATTCATCACAAAGTGACGTTGCCGTTTAAATCAGTGTATTTACACAAATTTTATAAAAACTTTTATCACAAAACTACGACAATAGTCAGCATACTGTTTAACCAGGTATATGCAAATTAATTTCCGCAATAAACAAGCATACCAAGAAATTCAATTCTTTTGCTATTCTCTTGTACCAACAGTTTTTAATGAAAGGAAAACAAAAATTTCCATTTTTTGATGATGTTAACATTAACGTCAATGGGGATCAAGATTTTAAATTTCTTACATTCATTTCAATCACGTCGAATTCTTATCCTAACGTAGAATCATCTTGGTATTTCATTTTATATTGCTGTTTTCAATTCGCTTTTTATCCCTGCAAGTTTCATTACGTTGCCTTTAAAAATTTTGTGACACTATTTTTTTTTTTATAAATTATGGAAATGCACTAATTTAAACGGCAATGTCACTTTATGACGAATACTTTTGTCGACCTACTGTATATCTCACCTGTCTGCTCATTCTTACAAAACAGAGCTAAATCAGAAAACTCAAAACTCAACTCTGGAGTCAACAGAAAGTTAACACCACTTACACTGACAGAAAAGTAATACTGTATTAATCCTACTAAATGCCCCGGGGATGGTGTATTTAGTGAAGGGTGGGGGAGGTGGGGGTGGGGTTGGGGGAGGGAGGGGGGTTGGGGGGGGTGGGGGGGGTTAAAGGCTCCGGGGATGGTGTATTTTGTGAAGGGTTGGGCGGAGCCTTATTTCAAGCCTTAAATGTAGTAAATTAGACACTGCCAAAATACCTCTAACAAGCAATATAAAGGTGAAAAGCATACTTTCAGAGGAAACAACTCTATTATACATGCATTTGCCTCCCTTCTCAGTAGGGGTCAACTCTTAAAAGAAAAGAATTTGCTCCTCAAGGAGCAATTTTTTTCCTTTAAGAGTAAACCCATTTCAAAGAGTCACCTTAACCAGGAATTCGTGCGAGTTAAGGTAACATTATTTCTCGGAAAAGAGGCAGGGGGCGTTTATCAGAGCAGGGGCGTTTACTACGATTAATACGATATATTTCACTTTCAATAGACAAAAAATTGTTACTTGATATTGATTTTTCTCTAGCAGTAAATACATACATGTGAATGCCATTGATACAAAGATTTTACCTTCCAATTTGTCCCTGTGTGAGGCTAAAGGTAGAGAGGGATCATGAATCACAAATACTTTAACCACAGCATGGCCTTCCTCTGTCTTCGCTCGGGCGACCTTGAAAAATCTTGTGCTTCCTAAACTGTGAATATAAAATACACAACCAATACTGATTATAAAGTTCCTTATAATGCTATATTGATAATATTAGAATTGCGAAACAATTTCATGTTTCTTACAAAGTATCTTCAGTAGACACAGTGTCCATACATATATTTTGTTTCTGTTTGCTTCAGACAAAACTAACCAGGTACCCTAACACCATAACATAAATTTTGTTATAATCACACAAAAAGGTAAAACAATGCTTAGTCAATATGCATAGTTACCACTCTCTTCATGATAATTCTATTAAATGTGAGGTAACTCTATTAAATAAGATATAATTCACTTTCTAGGAGCCCCAGTGGCCTGCTGACCTAACGGTTCAATGTTAATCAGTCCATCTACTTATCATTCCTAATAAGCTATCAAAGTTTCAGGTCCCTCTCTCAAATACTTTTCAAGATATCTTGCTAAGAAAGTCAAAATGTGGAAATTTTCAAAGGGCCATAACTCCTTCAAAAGTTGAAAAAGTTTGTTCAAAAGTTAATTAATTCATTTACTTATCACCTCCAATCAGCTGCCAAAGTTTCAAGTTGCTAGCTTTTATACTTTTCAAGATATTTTGCAGACAAAGACAAAATGTGGAAATTTTCAAAGGGCCATAACTCCTTTAACAAGGGCTTCGCAAGCGGCGCATAATACGCCCGTTACAATGTCCTAAAGGAGTTACAGAATGAACGAGATTGTTTACAAAAAGGATAGACAGGCAGACAAACAGGGGCAACCACTCTATATTTAACTAGAACTGTCAGCGAATCCGACTATACCCCCGCTTAATTGCTTAAATCAAATGATGTTATTTTCGTAACAAAAAGCATAAAGAGGGAGAGAAATCGTTGTTACCATGTATACCAAAAATGAATGGTTGCTATGAAATCTGTTACAAAAAATTACATTATTCAAAGTCAGGAGAGAAAGAAAATTGGAAAAATATAGGGAAGAATAAGCAGGAGAAGACTGGTTATCAATCCCACATTACAACAAGTTATCATCAACCTGCATACGAAAATCCCTACTCTAACTTACAGATGCATAGAAATCTTTTGCGATAAAAATGCATTATTCAAAGTAAACTGAGAAAGAAAATCGGACAAATACAGGGAATAACAAGGGCTTCGCAAGCGGCGCATAATACGCCCGTTTTAATGTCATAAAGGAGTATGGAATGAACAAGATTGTTTACAAAAGGATGGATAGGCAGACAAACAGGGGCAACCACTTTATAACTAATGACGGCAACATTATTCAAATATTTAACACATCAAATACTATGAGTATACCAAAAATCAGCTTCAAAGTTATTGTGGCTCAAAAGTTGAGTAATGCCATAGTTGAACAAGGGAGATAATTCATAAACCAAATATACTAGATTCTTGGCTCTACTACATTCCCCTGACAAAATCACATGTAGGGTTAAGGAATCACAGAGGAAACAGGAAATTTATGCAAGGGCAGATAATTCAGTAAGCCAGAGTTGTGGTTCTTGCTCGGGATACATTGCCCCATTATTATACATATTCCTACAAAGTTCCATTCTAATATTTCAAAAGGTTAAGGAGATATGGAGTGACTGAGAAATGCCTAAAATTACTTATCAAAGGGAAGTAACTCCAAAATGAAGAAAGGGGGAGCAACCATTCTTGTATGCCACGCATCGCCTTGTGATCATGCACATTGCTATAAAGTTTCATCATGATATTCCAAACGGTTACAAAGTTAAGGTATGCACAAGATATGTATACACAAAAATAACCATAATCAACTAACGAAAGGGATGTAACTCTAAAATGAAGAAAGGGAGAGCAGCCATTTTTGTACGCGACACATCGTTGAGACTTCATACACATTGCTATGAAGTTTCATGAAGATATCCAAAACGGTTATCTAGTTATGGCGCGCACAAGACTGGCAGGGAAAAAATTCATCAAAGGGGCATAACTTGGAAACTAAGGAAGGGGGAGCAACCACTTCTGTACGCGACACGTTCCCCCAACCTAATACATATTCCTACCAAATATCATGAATATACCGCAAACGGTTAATGAGTTATGGAGCGCACAAGAATGTTTACGGACGGACGGACAGACGGACGGACGGACGGACAGCGCCATGACATAATACGTCCGTTTTTTTCAAAACGGGCGTATAAAAAGAGGAGAAGTCTGGTTCTCAATCCCACAATACAGGAAGTCATCATTAACCTGCATACCAAATATGACTAATCTAGCTTGCATGGTTGTGGAGAAATCTTTGATGAAAAGTTCATTATTCAAAGTATGGAAAGAAAGAATATTGGACAAATACAGGGAAGAATAAGCAGAAAAAGGCTGGTTCTCAATCCCACGATACAACATATCGTCATCAACCTGCATACCAAATAAGACTACTCTAGCTTGCTTGGTTGTGGAGAAATCTTTGACAAAAAATTTTATTATTCAAAGTATGGAAAGAAAGAATATTGGACAAATACAGGGAAGAGTAAGCAGAAAAAGGCTGGTTCTCAATCCCACGATACAACATATCGTCATCAACCTGCATACCAAATATGACTACTCTAGCTTGAATGGTTGTGGCGAAATCTTTGACTAAAAATTTCATTATTCAAAGTAGGGAAAGACAGACTATCTGACAAATACAGGGAAGAATGGGCAGAAAAAGGCTGGTTCTCGATCCCACAATACAACATGTCGTCATCAACCTGCATAACAAATATGACTACTCTAGCTTGCATGGTTGTGGAGAAATCTTTGACGAAAAATTTCATTATTCAAAGTATGGAAAGAAAGAAAATCGGACAAATACAGGGATGAATAAAAAGGAGAAGGCTGGTTCTCAATCCCACAATACAATATGTCGTCATCAACCTGTATGCCAAATATGACCAGTCTAGCTTGTATGGTTGTGAAGAAATCTTTGATGAAAAATTTGATCAAATGGGGATGAAAGGACAGACGGAAGGTTGGACAGATGGAGACGGACGGACGGACAGATGTAAACCAGTAGTGGGGGTATAATGACTGCAACATCATCTAAATATTTAACACATGATATACTGTTAGTATTCCAAAATATAAGTTGATCAAGGGAGATAACCTAAATACACTACCGTATTTACCCTAATTATTCGGACGGATTAAAATAATTATTTTTTTTACTGTCCGAACATTTAATTTGGCAAAAATTATAATTTTTTTAAGTGTCCGAATATTTACGATCGCCGAATAATAACCAATTATCAAGGGTATGCACCGGCATATATACGGTATCTTTTTCGTATATAGTACCGATAGGTGTGAAAGTAAACAATTTGTTTAAATAATGTATTGTTTAATCAATTAGATTATATGAGAAAATAAACTTCATAATGGCTTCTGGTATTGTCTAGCTGGTAGGTGTTGAACCATGAAATGACCCCCAAAATTTGTACCCATCTTATAGAAGAGGCTTTGGACACCGTGGCTATTTTCCACAAAGTGGTCACTGTCCAATGCGTAACCTTAAGTCTATTCCCGTTCAGGTGTTGAGACATAAACAATACATCAGGTACCGATCACATGAAATAATACCTTATGCGAACAGTGATTGCATCTGGCAAACCCATTAAACCAGTGTCTATTCTAGAGAGGGGGATGGGGGGATTCACCCACATTTCTGACAATTCCCCCCTAATTCTTAGCAGAAGGGGGGAATTATTTTCTTTATCTTATTCATAAAAATATATTTAAATGATATCTAGAAGCATTGTGTGTACCCACTGATTCTAAATCATAGCTAAAATACTAGGTACAATTGTTTTTATGTAGTTTCAGCCAATTTTTAGAGTTACAAGTGTGAGTGATACCTTTTCTCTGTCGAAAATCCCCCCTATTTTTTCATTCCTAGAATAGACACTGTTAAACTCTTCTTTTCAATTCCATATCCGCAAACAATGTGTAACAATATCATCCTTTTATTTTTATTTCCTAAAGTTAACATTCTCAGGTATTTTCCTGCAACCTAGATGTAAACAAATAAGGCACTTTTTCTCTTTACTTATCGGTAATCCCAACTTGTCAAACCTGTCTGGCTCACAATTATGTAATTTGAGATGTGGTATTGGACTAGAGTACACAAAAAGATCAAAGCGGTCAATGACCTTGAGGTGACACAATTTGTTTGTTGAAGTACTGACCACGTGCTAGTAGTTTGGATACAGTATTTACGCTAAATATTTGGCCTGTGGAAAAAATTTGTTTAGTATGGATCCTTTCATCTTCAAATTCCAAATTGGAATATGTCACGAATATATTTTCTCCAGTTGTGTACATCGGAGTTAGGATGTGGATCACTTATGGAAATATACATACGGTACATAATGTGGTATGTAATCCAACGGTACCTGCATAACCAGTTTAAATATACGTAGACATCGGCGGCTGGTGATGACCTTTGGGGAATTGGCAAAAAGATAGGTCCGTCTTATAGGCGAGGCTAAGCTAAATACTTGCCCAGACAGTCCAAAACTACCCCCCCCCCCTCCCCCCCCGTCTTATAAACGACTCGCCTTATAGCCGAAGAATTACGGTACCTCATCTAGCCGAAGGCAAAGGTAAACATAGCAAACAGACAAAACTGATAGCCTATACATGAAAATTTTATGAGAGAACAAGGGACGTTTTTTTTGGGTCCGAACATTTACGGACAACAAAAATACCCTGGTCAGTATGTGTCCGGAAATATAGGGTACATAATATAGGTGGCGCTTTGGGAAAATATAGGGTGTCCGAAAATTTACGGTGTCCGAAAATTTAGGGTAAATACGGTAGATATAAAATTTTTAGTTCTAGTTTTTTCCCTTGACAATATATTGTACAAGAAAACACAAAATTAGCCTTTTAGAACTAATGAAAGGGATTAACTCTAAAACGAAGAAAGGGAGAGCAGCCATTTTTGTACGCGACACATCGTTAGGACTTCATTCACATTGCTATGAAGTTTTATAAAGATATCCTAAACGGTTATCTAGTTATGGCGCGTACAAAACTTACAGGGAAAAAATTAATCAAAGGGGCATAACTTAAAAAGTAAGAAAGGGGGAGCAACCATTCTTGTACGCGACACGTTCCCCCACCCTAATACATATGCCTACCAAATTTCATGAAGATATCCCAAATGGTTACTGAGTTATGGTGTGTACAAGAATGTTTACGGACGGACAGACGGACGGACAGACAGCACCACGACATAATATGTCCGTTTTTTCAAAACGTAACAGAATTTGTTCAAAAGTTAATCAGTTCATCTACTCATCATCTCCAATCAGCTATCAAAGTTTCAAGTCCCTCACTTGAATACTATTTGAGATATCTTAATGACAAGTTTAAAGTGCCAACATTTTTAAAGGGCCATAACTACTACAAAAATAGCCATCAGAGGAGATGGCAAATCCCCCGACCGAAGACCCCCATGGGCCTTGGTACAAAGGGTGCACTTCAAAATACATATTAGTAATATATTGTCGTTCTTTTATGCTTCTGATTGACATTAACTGTTAACAGATGCATGATTATCTAACACTCAGACTAAAACAGTATGCTTGACTGCTAAAAAGAGGTAATATCTCAAACAGCCACCATAAACACAATGTATAGCATACCATACATTCAACTTTCAAAATGTGTGAATAACTTCTAAAGTACAAGCCCTACAAATCTAATTTTGAGCTCTCTAGTAAGTGAATTTGGACAAAGAATCCAAATCTGGAAAAAAAAAATATTTTTTTTTTGGGGGGGGGGGGGGTGCAGGAGGGGTCACGGGAATGTGGAGGGGTAGGAGAGAGTTAGGAACACTGATAAGATATCACAGCATGATCATCAATATTCTAAAAGGTACACGGTTATTCAAATTCTGGAGCTGGCCAGGGTTATACAGTTATGGAGCAGAGACTCAAACAGCAGCTCAAACTACCAAAGGGAAATAATTCACTGAGTCTAAAAGAAAGAGTTATCATTCATGTATGAGACAAATTGTCATGACCTGTTCTGCATATCTGTGAAGTATCATGAAAATATTTCAAAAGGTATTCAAGCTATGGAGCGGACACCTAAAATCATCAAAGGGAAATAACTCCAAAAGTAAGAAAGCAAGAGTTGTCATTCTTATTCGCGACACATCATCATGATCTGTTCTACATATCTGTGAAGTATCTTGAAAATATTCCAAAAGGTATTCAAGTTATAGAGCGGACACGAAATCAGACCTAAAACCATCAAGGGGAAATAACTCAAAAAGTAAGAAAGCAGGAGTTGTCATTCTTGTTCGCGACACATCGTCATGACCTGTTCTACATATCTGTGAAGTATCATGAAAATATTCCAAAAGGTATTCAAGTTATAGAGTGGACACGAAATCATACCTAAAATGATCAAGGGGAAATAACTCAAAAAGTAAGAAAGCAAGAGTTGTCATTCTTTTTCGCGACACACCGTCATGACTGTTCTACATATCTGTGAAGTATCATGAGAATATTCCAAAGGGTATTCTAGTTATAGAGCGGACACGAATCTGCAAAAAATCACACCCAAAACTATCAAGGGGAAATAACTCAAAAAATAAGAAAGCAAGAGTTGTCATTCTTGTTCGCGACACATCGTCATGACCTGTTCTACATTTCTGTGAAGTATCATGAAAATATTCCAAAGGGTATTCAAGTTACAGAGCGGACACGAATCTGCCAAAAAATCACCAAAGGGGAGATAATTCAAAAAGTACAATAGCAAGAGTTACCATTCTTGTACGCGACACATCGTCATGACCTGTTCTACATAACTCTGAAGTATCATGAAAATATTCCAAAGGGTATTCAAGATATAGAGCGGACAAGAAAGTGTTTACGGACGGACGGACAGACGGACGGACGGACGGACGGACGCCAGGCTCATCGCTATATCCCCCGAACCTTTCGGTCGGGGGATAAAAATTAACGGAGTTTGTTCAAAAGTTAATCAGTTCATATACTCATCATCTCCATTCAGCTGTCAAAAGTTTCAAGTCCCTAACTCTTATACTTTTCAAGATACCTTGCTGACAAAGTCAAAATTTTCAAAGGGACATAACTCCCACCTAAATTGAAAGAATTTGTTCAAAAGTTAATCAGTTCATCTACTCATCATTCCCAATCAGCAGTCAAAGTTTCAAGTCTGTTGCTCAAATGCTTTTCAAGACATCTTGCTGACAAAGTCTAAATGCTGAAATTTTCAAAGGGCCATACCTCCAACAAAATTTGACTGAATTTGTTCAAATGTTAATCACTTATCTACTCATCATCTCCAATCAGCTGTCAAAAGTTTTAAGGCCCTAGCTCTTATACTTTTCAAGATATCTAGCCGACAGTCAAAATACCAAAATTTTCAAAGGGCCATAAATCCTCAAAAAATCAACGAAATTTGTTCAAAAGTTAAGCAGTTCATCTACTTATCATTCATAATAAGCTGGAAAAGTTTCAAGTCCCTTGCTCAAACACCTTTCAAGATATCTTGCTGACAAAGTCAAAATGCAGAAATTTTCAAAGGCCCATAACTCCTTCAAAAGTTGACGCAATTGATCCAAACATTAATCAGTTCATCTACTCATCATCTCCAATTAGCTGTCAAAGTTTTGAGTCCCTTGCTTTAATCCTTTTCAAGATATCTTGCTGACAAAGTCAAAATGCAGTGCTGGAAACGGCCAGTGGCCCGGTGGCCAAATGCTCCTAATTTTTGTCTTGGGCCACCAGAAATCTTCAAAATATTACCTATAGTGGCCCAAATTTAACTTTCTGGAAATACTAAATGAATGGGAACTTTAGGTGGTGGTTATTTTGGGCTACTGAAAGTTAGGCTTGTTAAGCTTTTGGGCCACCACATAAATTTTGCGAGTTTCCAGCACTGAAATGCGGAAATTTTCAAAGGGCAATAACTCAAAAAATAATTGAGGAATTTGTTCAAAAGTTAATCAGTTCATCTACTCATTTTTCCTAATAAGCTAGCAAAGTTTCAAGCCCCTAGCTCAAATCCTTTTTGAGATATCTTGCTGACAAGATTTCATTATAAATTTTTACCAAGGGGCATAACTAAAAAAAGGGAGACAACTTGGACAAGAAAAAAACAACATATGTCTGCTAATTTTTTTAATGACGAATCCATGTGTGAAATTTCAAAACTCTAGCACACACAGTTTCTAAGATATGGTAGCGTGACGAAAGGACGGCGGAAGTACAGACGGACAACCCAGAAGCAATATGGAAGTTGGGGGCATAACAAAGTGGATGTGCGACCAGCAAAGACTCAGATCAGCTTGGGCATCCACCTAGTCTGATCAGAGTCTCTGCTGTCCTCCTGGAGCTAGCTAAGAGCCTTAGATACTCTTCAAGTGCACAGCAAAGGATCTGATTCAACTGGGCAGATCCCCACGCTGATCTGAGTCTTTGTTTGGCACATATGCCACTTTGTCTGTTTTGTGTTATTTATTCTGCTTTAAGATGTGTTGATTTTCCCTTCCAAAATAATGCCAAAAGTCTAGAGTTCTCTTGAATGATGAAAGAGGGATCTAGATTTATGGCTATTTTGGAGGAGAAAAAACATCAGGACCCAGTTGTTCAAAACTAACGACGTCGTTAGTTAACGTGACGTTAAAATTTCAAATGTTAATATCACAAATATGCCAATATTTTTTGTTGTAAAAATGTTAGAAGCTTTTGCAATGCAAAAACTTCTCACATATTTTCAACAAAAAATATTAGTGTATTTGGCTATAAAGTCACAAAACACTAATGAGTAGACCTCTTAACAAGCTCGTTAGGCTAACGATGCTTTGAACAACTGGGCCCTGAGAGCCAAATAAAAAACTCAACTAGCAGTGTACCTGCATTCATACTGGTAATCCTGAATCTCTGTGAGATATTGTTCCACTGGTAAGATCTGAGATGGAGCGATTCCTGTCAGTTGGTTCCCCATGTTCTCACAGATGGAATGGCAGTCAACAAGAACAACAAATGTCCTAGGAACCAGGGCAGACACTGACAGCAGTTAAACAATTTTCATCAGATGACGGTGATTTTAATCTGAAAAAAAAAATTGCCAAAATAAAAATACAATATTTATCCTATTAAATGCCCTGGGGGTGTTGCATTTTGCAAAATGGGCATTATTTAGTCTGAAGTGTGGTAAATCAGCCTCTGCCAAAATATCTATAACAAAGACAATATAAGGCATATGAGCATTAAGTGCTTAATTGTACACGCTCATTTGCCTTAATCCTTTACAGCAATGTAACACTTTTCACAAAGGGCTTATAGCTCTGAAATGACACATTCTAATAACCCTTAATGTGCCAAAAAGCAGACGACAAAATTCCAAGCAATATCATATTGAGAATTTGAACACTAGAGGGCACAGTGTGGATTCAGATGAGGTGGCTCATTATGAGCCACCTCATCTGGATCTACACTGTTTGCAAATTCAATAATTTTAATTTTTGGTGCTTTAAGGGTTAAAATGAAGTCATGGTACAAATATATGGTCAGCTGTTCAAAATAATTTCAAACTGCAGCAGTATTTGATGTATATGGCTCAACTCTTATACATGATGTATATTTTCAGGGTTCAATCTAGAAATTTGTCAGAATGGGCCAGTGGCCCATCAATCTTTTGAAAAGGGGCCACCAGCTTTTTCAGATGGGCCAGCACTTTTCTACGACCAAATAACCAGGATTTGGGCATTTTGAAAACCCAATTACTTCAAATTTACCATTGAACTGCAGTAAATAGCGTTTTCTTTTATACTTTTCACTGAATTATAGAGACTTCTCGGTGAAATCGAAACTGATAATCTCACTGTTTCAAACAGTGAAATTATCACTTTCGATTTCACTGCTTCAGAAATAGATTTTTTGTGAAATAGCCTCAAGTTTTTTGTTGATTAATTGGCTAAATCTTATTTTGCTTGACAAAAATTACGTCACGCATGTTTGCACATCATTACGACGTTAATGACGTCACTTAGCGCACCAACCTAACATTGTTACTGCTCGCGACGTCAGGCCGCCTAAGTCTCCTGCAGGCATTCTTTCTTGGCAAATATTTCGAGATCTGTTTATCAAAATGCTTTTTGAAGCTATTTTTCAGTTGCAAACATGTTTCAACCCATATCATACCCAATAAACACCCTGGAAGCATCAAATTTAACTCAAAACGGCTAGAAAAAAGTTGTGTTTCTGCCGTGACGGCTGACGCTCTTGAATAAACAGAATTATCACGTTTTTCAAGCATATAAGAAATAGAAAATTTGACGTTTTTAGTGTAAGACAAATTTTTAGTTCACTCATGAACACCAAAAGCAATATTTTCACACGTGAAAATGCTGCTTTTGGTGTTCATTTGGTTAAATAAAAATCGATCTAACACTGAAAAAGTCAAATATCCGCTATATTTTTGTTTTGCTGTATACAGATAATCATTTATCGCATCGTCGTGACAAAGCCAGTGAAACGGAGGCTTTACGTTACAATGATGGGGGTTTTGAGTTACCGGGACGCCCCTTGTGCTTTTGTAGCCACTCATTTTGAAATTATTTGCATAGGATTTCTCAGCTTTTTCATCATGTATTTGTTTTTCATCATTGGTGTCTTCCAATTTCTGCATTCTCCTTTACTGGTGGAATTTCCGCCAACAGAAAAGAAATCACCAATTCATTTCTGTGTTTGCGAGAGTTTGTATTGGTGACATATTAACAATAGTTGGTTTCCCTAGCATTTGTTAATGCGCAGTAAATAAATCGCCAGTCAGGCTCTCCAAGTTGTCTGAACACTTTGCGCTCATATTTTAATACCGTGGAAAGTGTCTTCTAACACTGACTATACTGCTAAATATAAATTATACCCACGCACAACAAAATCAGAAAAGTCCTGATGCATGGGATTTCGCACCAATCAGGTGCACTGGGTTTTCTAAAACAGGCCAAGGACTTTCAAAGCCCGCAAACACGCAGCCTAGATTGAGCCCTGGAGTTTTGAAAATAAGTCTTTTAGCCCAAATCAATTCACACACCTGCCAAAATGCTATCTCCTGTATGTAAGTAGTTTCTGAATCCCAATAAGATAACTAGTTTGCACTGACTCTTAAGTGCACTCAGTGCTTGGGGTATTTCATATTGCCAACAGACAAGTACAAGAGGATGCCTTCTTCAGGTTTACAATATGCCACATGAATTATCCCATTGCATTGTTGGTATTTTTTGCCGTCTGCTGAAATTGTCGTCTGCATAAAAAATCAAGAAAATTCTGGCAATATTTGTCTAACTAACTGTTGCAGAAATGATGTCTAAGCACAGGGATACAGAGTAACAGGGGCCCAGTAGCCCACAACCCCTAAATTTTGGGCTTAGCCCTTGTAATTTTGGAGAAACTGCCCATACCCCTAATGTTAAATTTTGAATTTTGGCAGTTGGGCCCCTAAGTCAAAATCGTTAGTCTTTATCCCTGAAACACCAAACAGTTTGAATCTCAGATCAGGTCCCACGTTTGTGGGGCCTGATCTGGATCCAAACTGTTTGTCCAGATACCCCTAGACGGATATCCTGAACGGAATGGGTTAAACTATAAATAGCCAAAAGGAAACACACTGCTACCCTAAGATGTACATTTAAGCACTTGTGGTAGTTCTGAGAAAAACATGAAAGAATGCTTTCACACTGCATTCTCTGCAAAGATTGATGAACTTGGAATACTATTTTAAGTAAGTTTACCTTTTAGCATTCTATGGGGGGCAACTACTTAATTTTACCTGAGAAAAAAATACAATGGCCGCTTATAGGGGCAGAGGCATTTACAGGGGTGAATTTAATCAGTTGGCTGATTTCTAATATGCACTGTTTTTGTTACATTTTCTGAGCACAGAAGTCATTTGTCGGACACTTAAAATCAAATATGTATAAAATTAAACATGCAAGGAGTTGCCATTTACTACCATACAAGCTTTAGCAAAATGATCTTATGATGGCTTCATTTCATAGCAGAAAAATACGACAGTTTAAAACTATCTCCACTTCTACCCACCTCTCCTCTCCCCAACCAGTGTCTATTCTAGGATTGAAAAGTTAGGGGAGATTTTCTGCAGAGAAAAGGTATCACTAACACTTGTAACTCTAAAATTTGGCTTTAACTACATAAAAACAACTGTACCTAGTATTTTAGCTGTAATTTAGTATCAATGAGTACACGCAATGCTTTTCGATATCATTTAAATCTATTTTTATGAATAAAATAAAGAAAGTGATTCCCCCTTCTGCTAAGAAGTAGGGTGGAATTGTCAAAAATGTGGGTGAATCCCCCAGTCCCCCTTCTAGACACTGCCCAACAGTATATCTTTACCTCAATGGCCAACACTGAAATTGTGACGTTAGCCGTATTAACTGGTAAGGTAGGTGAAATTTCTGTGAAATTTTGCGTTGATTTGTGATTTGTGTAACAGCTGGTCACATGGGTCAATCAAATTTCCGGATTTTTCCAAGTTCTTAAGTGATCGTACTACACGAAAGGCTCTTTTTTTTTAAATTATAGGTAATGTTCGTGCTGCACGGTAGCTTATGAGCTTGAAAAAAATCTGGACTTTGATTGGGCCATGTGACCAGCTTTTACAAGGACCTATCACACTCCCACGCAAAAATTCACAGGAATTTTACGAAGCTTACCAGTCAAATTATTAATACGGCTACTGATTCAACAATTTTTTGATAATTTAATTTTCTTTTTAATTATTGTTAATTTTGTTGTTGATTTTTATTAAACTATACATTGAATTCTGCACTAAACTCAAGGACATAATACTCGCGAATGATCGATTGGCACATGAACATAGAATTCTGCTAGATACTTTCAAGATGGAACCACACTCCACAGAAGGAGGGTGTCACATTTTCACTCTGTTTATAACAAAAGAGTAGTCTAATATCTTGACGTAACTCCGATTTTATTTTTGGATTGGTCTCCCTTGCGGGTATTTCAGAAAATGACAAAATGAAAAAAACAATACCCGTAGTGCAATTTCGTTGCTCTAAACAAAAGAGTTGCACTGAAGGCAATGCCTGCATTATACATTACATGGAAGAATTATGTGGTAAAATGGTACAGATCTTGCAGATCTAATCTGTCAACATTTCAGATTCACACATGCGGAAATCATGAAAGAAACTGTCCCGGCAACTAGTTCCGTTCGAAATGAAGTGCAATCAGCTGTAAATAATCAGCCTCACATATCAATGCGGCTTTCACTGTTGACTGGAATGGACATGAAAGTAAACTAGTTTATCTGTAGTGGATATCATAGTTTAAATTGTTCATTTTCTTTACCGTTTTGCCTTTAAACATAATTATTTGGGAGTTGTCAAAACTTCATCTTGGCGATTTTAACGTATTTAAGAGTTGCTTCCCCTTAAGGTCTTCGGTCGCTGGAAACGCCGAATATATATATTTTTGTTCTTGTTGACATTTTCCCCCGTCCCTCTTAGGGCAATCTATCTATCTATCTATCTATCTATCTATCTATCTATCTATCTATACTGTATTTTTAAAGTTATTTTAAGATAAGGCACACACATACACCATAAAATGTAAAAGATACACATATCCCGGGGCCTTTATATGATCATTAGTACCATGCACCACTTCCTACATGTGTACACTTGCACATCCATGAGATTCATTCAGGACTTTCTTTTATTAAAAGGTTGATTTTTCACCATAATCCGCTGCCTGGCTCCATGCAACAGGTAACATAGTCTACGACTCACCAACGTCGAGAAGAACAAGGGCTTACCATGTTTCACAATACACTAGATACTTTGCAAACAGTGATGCCCTGAAGAAATCATTCTTCCCCAGGACTATTCCTATGTTGACTAGTCTCCCCTCTTCGGCGGTTTCTACTAAAACCGCTGAGGAGTGTAAGGCCCTTATTTAGATTATCGGTCCAGAGGTATGTGTTTTAGCATGCCTCTGATCTGCTTCTTGAAAAAGTTTTAATGGGCTTCCCCCAAAAGTTTAGGTTAAACTTAATTTATTTGTACAAATTTCTGACATACATACAAATACATTTCATGGACATAAACTATACACCCCAAAAGTTTGTCATCCCTATGAGCTAAATTCTGAATTTAGCCACCCACCATACCTGAGAAAATGATCAGAAAATGAACGTCTCAGTATCGAGAGATAGATTAATAGACTTCAATATTCCAACTTAGACAAATTATCTGTACATAGCTATATCCCTATAACACGCCTTGTGGGCTTTACTGAGTCGAGTCTAATCCAAGACAAATCATTCATGTGGACCTAGACTAATATTCAGTCTCATATTCAGAAATATGCCTCTCTGATACCGTTTTAAGGGCAGCTGAATAAGTTCCAGCCAATCTATAGATGAAGCTTGTTTTAATATTGCAAAATATTCACAAAAAAATAAAATAAATAAAAAATAAAATACACTTTTAAGTAGGAGACTTGTATGAGTCTAATGTGGACCGCACACGCAGACTTGTCGTAAAGGTGTTTACTGCCACCAGCTAAACTGGCATTGATAATTATACTTCTGCATGCTGGCACATAACGCTAAATGCCACATACTCTCAAAGGCTGTTTTGTATTACAGATTTTGCTGTCTTCTGTAGTATCCAGAGACTGAAGATGTGCCCTTAGATGGTTGTACAAGGCGTTGCCTTCACTGCACTAGTGTGGTACAGCAAATTTTCCATTGGAACAGAATTGATGATACGATGATACGCCAACCCCAGTTTAGCTGGCATATTAGTAATGCGCCGAGATACTTGCTTCCTCCTCTTTCTGGAGTATGCCTATGAAGGATGCAAGAAGTCTGGAACAGGTGCTTTCTGCTACTTGACAATATCAGCCGCGACACGACAAAACCAACAAAGTGGCACGCAAAGACTCTGATCAGCCTAATCCGTGCATCTTTCCAGTCTGATCAGGGTCTTCTCTGTCCGCATGGAGCTAGCTTAGACGCTTAGCTACATTTAGACTCTGATCAGACAGGGTGGATGCCTAGGCTGTTCAGAGTCTTCGCTGGGCAAACATGCCACTTTGTTAGTGTTGTCGTATATGCATCTCATTTGCCAGATGCTTCGCCATTCTTCAGATGTAAACAGGTCTCGTTGTTATTTCTGATCCATCTGTCAGAGGATCGACGGTGCTTGTGGTGGGTCGTTTATAAACAGAGAGCCAATGACCGTTCCTTGTGGGCACTCCTGATAAGAATCTGGCCACACTGCTGCCCGTGACCATTAATTAAGGCACGGGCTAGCCACACGCTTAGAAGAAAAAATATACAAATCAAGACGTTCAGTCACACACGATCCATGCCAGACCGATCATCAAACTGCATGGATCATAATATAAATGAATACAACTCTGCCATTTGTTAGTTTGTCGTCATTCTCAAAGCAGGATAAATCTTAAAGGAAAGAAATTGCTTCTGTATCACATTGTTTTCTCTAGGAGTATAGACCCATTCTGCAAAGGTTTAGTTTAACAGGACAGCAAACAGGGAGTCACAAGAGTAGTTTGCTTTTTACAAAATGGCGAAACATTTGTAAGTGTATCCAGACACCTTAATGATAGAGAAAACAATGGACTGACATATATCGTATCATGACTGCTTTGGGTTAGATATGTTTATACTTGAATGGAGATGGTAAACCTGTAGGCGTAATCCAGGACATTTTGTTTTGACCTGTATATGTGTTCCGACAAGAAATTTCCGGGTTAACAAAATTGCTCCAGGCAGAAAATATTAATTATTTATATTGAGATGTTAACGACTGTCCTAACTAGATACACTGTATATTCTGACCTTAACTGACACGTTTAGCTATAGCAGTGAAATACATGGATGTATATGGACTAGCAATATTTGGTATCAAGGATACTGTGTTAAGTTTTTTTTTTTAAGTTTTACGTGTGTGTTAAAAAATACCGGCATAATTCATTTGTTTCACTTCTCTCCCCTCCCCCACCCCCTGTCCTTCTGTCTGCTTTGCCGGGGCGTCCTACTGATTTGGATGATGGTAGGGCAAGGGCCTATTGTGTTTGCAGTAGGTGCGGGTGGGGGTTGTTTGGCCATTTTTGTCTCGTCTATCATTTCTTTTCTTTCTCCCTCTCTCCGGGAGACGGCCCGATATAGACTGAAACTCTGTCTCAATGGGCCGTTAAACCCAAAGCAATCAATCAATCAATTCTGTCGGCTTTCTCTCATTTTTTCTTATCATGCCTCCCGCATGTTGTTTTGGGGCTAAAGGAATCATTTACACTTCTTCTCATTTGGATCCGGTCAATGATATGCTGAAGCCCGACACCATGGTAATAATAATTGACTGAAGTAGCATGAAAAGGTACCTATGGCATGCATGAACAGGGAAGACTCATATCAACCTGCGCATCTTCGCTATGAATCCTTGGGTATCTGAAGGGGGAAAAAACTGAGGTGCCTGACTGCTACATGCTTGTGGTACGCATAAGTTATGGTCCTTTTCAGGCGGCACAAATGGACTGATGAGACAAGTCTCAGAAGGCACACAACATCAGAAAATTGAATCAACGTCGGTTCTCTGTGATAGTGTTGGACATACGTTGATTTAGTGTTCAATGTTTCGCGTAGAATGATCAATGCAAATTTCAGTGCGATTTCAATTTGTTTTCATGCTACGATGACTGTCATTGATCAGATCTGTTCTCTCAGCAGGTACATGATGTCGATGCGATGTAATTGTGCCACATCGACGTCAATACGACTTCATTTCAAAGTCATGTGCTTGCTGGGAGAGAGTTTAACTTGGCGTCACGGTATGGGCACCACAGCGGGGATAATCACAATTCTCAGGGTGTTCAAGAAAGCAACAGTTACCAGTAAGCCCGTTGAATTTAGGTAACTAAATCCGAAAAAAATACTCAACGTATATCCGAAAGTTAGTAGAATTCTTGTATTTGTTGTTCTCTATAGTTTAGAATACAAAAAAGAGCAACATGCTGGTTAAAAAAAGTTTAAATATCAAAGGGTAATTTTGTTCACAAAAATCTATAAATAAGCTCCGTTATTTAAAATGGTGTTTTGGTTTTAAGATACTTTAATACATTGAGAAGAGCATCTCAGCAAATTATTTGTTCCAAATGTTTCACAAAGTGTCAGTTAGACCAGGCGAAAATAGTAACTTACTCAAATACTCAAACAGATGCATGTTTGCATATGGATGAGTATATACCTATATCACATTATACAGTATATAACTACATTACTGTGACCAGTACAGATTTATAAGTGAAATTATTCAACATAAAAAAGTAGACTCACTCGTGTGTGTTTTTTTTTTCATAATTTTAACAAAAATGTGAACATAGAGTGCTTCTTTTCTTTTTTTAATCTTTTCATCCTGATAATGTGTGAAAAAAGTGGAACAATTTAAAATACTTGCTGGACTTTATGTGAAACAAAATAATTACTGGGAAGTTATCCTCGATGTACTGAAGTATCTTCAGACTGAAATACATTTTCGATAACAAAGTAAGTTTTACAGGAAATAACCATTTGCTTTTTCTTATAATTATAGACGCTTTTCAACACCAGTAAGTCCGGCATTTTGGGATTCTAAATTGTGAGAAACAACATAAAGAAGGCATCTGCTAAGTTTTGGGAAGTTCAACATTTATGCAGATGTTTGTATTCACCACAAATCAGCGTTTATCATCACCTTAAACTGGAAAAGAATACCACTTAAATTTTATTAGCGACTTCTACTGAATATTTTGGCCATAAAGATGTATTAAAATTTTAATCTGTAAAATCCAATTAACTTCATAGTCGGAAAGATTAGTCTACACCAGCCAAAAGTCGAGGTATTATTTTTTTTTAAAGCAAGCTGATACCTACCACCTTGAACAAGCTTAACACTATCTTATATCATTGAGAAAGCGTGTTTTACCTGTAACAATGTATGTGTACTTTTACATTATCTTAAGATTAAGCCTGTTTAAAATAGCCATAATGTCAGTGTCATTATAACAACAAAAGATTCACGTGTTCAGTATCGAAGAGAAAATGTGTCAATTTCTTGATGTAAGACAATCAGGATTACTTTTGTAATGACCCTCTCAAGAGACTGACAGTTGGCGCGACTGTGCACGTGCGCGCGTGCCAATAAACCCAAGCACATGTGACACTTGATGAATGACGCTCGGCTACTGCTAACATACCGATATTGATTCAGTGCAATACAGTGAATGTTGTAGATTCTTGAACGTTGAATGCCATGACAACAGAATCGTGATTAAGGTTATTGAACAGTTAGAAGTGACTTATAAACAAATATGGCGGAGAAGAGACAGTATAGTGTCAATATGGTGAAAGGTAAGTCAGTTTTTCATCTGATGCGTTCATCTGTTTATAGTTCTGATATTCATTATACTGGTAATATTTACCTAATCACAAGCGCCTAAACATATATGGTCCCTGTCATGATACGATCCATGGCAGTTTTATGTGCCGGTATTCTCATGAGACTGGCTTTGAATAAAATCCTCATTCTAATGTCAGAATGTATCGAACAGTAGGATGCTGGGGGGGGGGGGGGGGGGGGGGGGGGGGGAATATGAATATGTGTCAAGGCAAGAGCCTATCACACTGTGTGTGATGTGCTACTTGGTCAAGGTGATACTATTGTTAATCTACTTTAAATCGCTTAGCAGGTTGGTTTTTTCCACCATTTTTATATAGGGCGACAACTATTGCTTCTATGGATGAATATACCTTAAGTGGAGTATATTATGTACTGAAGGAAAAAAATTGGCTCCCCAGGAGCAAATTCTTTTCATTCAAGTGTCGACTCCTATTGAGGAAGGAGGCAAACCTGAAGAGGGCAGAGTTGCCTTACCTTAAAGTACGGTAATGTGCGTATCGATATATTGGGACACTTAAAAATAATAAATTTTCCATTTGGGACAAATGGAGAATTTATTATTTTAGGTGTCCCAATACTTAAGCACATTAGGCCGTAATGTGCGTATATTATGGGGACACCTAAAAATAATGAATTTTCTGTTTGGGACAAGTGGAAAATTTAATATCTTAGGTGTCCCAATACTTAAGCACATTAGGCCGTAATGTGCGTATATATGGGGACACCTAAAAATAATGAATTTTCCATTTGGGCCAAATTTGGAAAATTTATTATTTTAGGTGTCCCAATACTTAAGCACATTAGGGTATACCTGTTCACCAAAAAAGTGATAGAATGGCAGACTGGTATATAGACTTACAAGAAACGGTCTGATGGGGTCTATACTGATCAGGAGCTTCTGTGATAGTGGTTATAACAGTGAATGTGGTGCAGGAAAAGGAAGGCTCAGACATGCTTGGGCACCTTATTATTATGAGCAGCGGCACGACAAAACAAAGTGTCATATGCGCCCAGCAAACACTTGGATTCAGGCCAGGACAGCCACTTATAATCTGATCAGCGTTTTTACTCTGCGCCTAAAGGGTAGCTAAGTGTCCAAGACACTTAGCTACTCCTCCATGAGGACAGCCAAGACTCTGATCAGACTGGGCGAATGCCCAGGCTGATCTGAGTCTTTGCTGGGCGCTCATGCCACTTTGTTATTTTTTTTCGTGGCGTGACTCATATACTTTTGCCAGCTGACATGCCAGTTTCTTGACAACAGTACTGCAGTGTACACTGGTCCAAGTCTCGATTGAATTAGGAGTTAATTAGACTGGAGTTAATATGTACTATGTTTAATCCTAATAAATGCCCTGTCCTATTTTTTCCTGAAAAGTTGTATCACGGCCTACCAGAATTGCATAATCTTCAAACGTTATGATCCAAGAGGTTTTTCATGCAAATTTTAGGTTTTGCTCGGCACAGCGGAGTGTAATTTCACTTTTGTTCCACATATCATTGGTCAGATAACATGTACCAGTATGTAAAAATTTAGCAAATAATATCAAAGGTCTTCATTTTTTCCTCGTTGTACTACACTGTTCTGTCAGATGTTAATTTAAAATGTTTCTCTTGACAATTGTTTGTAAATTTTCAATGGAAATTTTATCGAAAACAGCTAGATGCAGATAGTCAAACCTATCTTTTTTTTCAAGGCAGATCTACTTTCAATTTTCACTTTGGGTTTAATACACACAAGCAAACATTGCATCATGTTGGTAACTGCTTGGGAATCAGTTCAGTCTCAAGACTGACCACACTCCATTTTGGAATTCCAAATTGGACAGCTCAATCTTAAGATAGGTCATTGTCACTACCCTGTGTCAAAATTATGGTTACGGGTGCTTACCGACATAGCTCAGTTGAGTCATATTCATTAAAGATATTGTCATCTCTTCACCTAGGGACATATTACAAAACACATTTCCATTTAATCTGCACCTATTATCTTTTTAGCTCACCTGAGCCGAAGGCTCACAGGTGAGCTTATAGTATAGGCAGGCATCCGTCGTCCGTCGTCCGTCGTCTGTCGTCCGTCGTCCGTCTGTCAATGTTTTCAAACAACATCTCCTCTGAAACTACAAGGCCCATTGTTACCAAATTTCATATACAGCATCTATAGGCAGGGGGAACCAATAATACTATTTTTTATCCAAATCCCTTTGGAACTTTAGTTGCTATGGCAACTTAAAGTTTCCATTGACTTGTATGGGAAAAATTGAAAATTTGCATTTATTGCTATGTCACTGTAGATATTTTGACAAATCTTTTACAAAAATGTTCCTTGAGTAGTCCTCTATCAACCACGTGAAATTTCTATAAATTACACAATTTGGCTGGTTGCCATGGCAACCAAAAGGTTAAAAAATTCAAAAATCTTCTCCTCAGAAACTATGCAACCAATAAAGCTTAAGCTTCACAGAAAGAATCTTAGTACTAGCCTCTACAAAAATACTGTTTTTCTTGGCAGTTGCTCTGGCAGTTTGGTTGCTATGGCAACTTACAGTTGCCATTGACTTACAATGGCAAAATGGAATATTTGCATTTATTGCTATGTCACTGAAGATATTTTGACAAAACTTTTATAGAAATGTTCCTTGAGTAGTCCTCAACCAGTCTTATTAGATTTATGCAAATTGCACAATTTGGCTTGTTGCCATTGCAACCGAATGGCTAAAAGTAGAAAAATATTAAAAAATCATCTACACAGAAACTATGTGGTTGATAAAGCTGAAACTTTACAGAAAGGATTTGAGTACTAGCCTCTACAGAATAATTGTTTTTCATGGCAATTGCTTTAGCAGTTTGGTTGCTATGGCAACTTATAGTTTCCATTGACTTGTAATGGGAAAAATGGAAATCCGCAATTTTAGCTATCTCACTTCAGTTATTTGGATTTTTTTTCTACAGAAATGTTTCTTGAGTAGTCCTTTATGATTCGTATTAATTTTGTCCAAATCACCAAATCTGATTTGTTGCCATGGCAACATAAAGGTAAACTTTTCGAAAAAATCATACCATATTGGGGAATGAAGCTGATTCTTCGCATACATGCCCATGACATTTGCTCTACAAAAATATTGTTTTATTTATTATTGTTGCCCACATGGTTTCATTGCTATGGCATTTTAAAGTTTCTATAGACTTGTATTTGGAAAAGTGCAAATTGGCATTTATTTCTGTGTTACTGCAATATTTAGGCAAAAAGTTTTACAATGTTTCATCAAACTTGCTAATATTAACTAGGGCAAGCATAACAACTCAGTCAAAGTTTAAATTAGGCCATATTGTACAATTTACTTTAGAGTTCCTAACCCTTTAGTGCTGAGGATGAATGGACTCAGGTGAGCTACAGGACCAATGGTCCTCTGGTTTAGCTCACCTGAGCCATAGGCTCAGGGTGAGCTATTGTGATCACCCAGTGTCCGTCGTTCGTCGTGCGTCGTCCGTCGTGCGTCGTCAACAATTTGCTTTAAATGACATCTTCTCTGAAACCGCTGGGCCTAGGGCTTTGATATTTGGTATGAAGCATTGCCTAGTGGTCCTCTACCAAGTTTGTTCAAATGGTGGCCCCAGGGTCCAATATGGCCCTGGGGCAGGGGGTCTTGGGTTCGAAACTAAAAAATACTAAAAAATCTTCTTCTCCAGAACTGCTTGGCTCAGATGCTTGAAATTTGGTATGGAACATTGCCTAGTGGTCCTCTACCAAGTTTGTTCAAATGGTGGCCCCAGGGTCCAAAATGGCCCTGGGGCAGGGGGTCTTGGGTTTGAAACTAAAAAATACTTAAAAATCTTCTTCTCCAGAACTGCTTGGCTCAGATGCTTGAAATTTGGTATGAAGCATTGTCTAGTGGTCCTCTACCAAGTTTGTTCAAATGGTGGCCCCAGGGTCCAAAATGGCCCTGGGGCGGGGGTTCTTGGGTTTGAAACTAAAAAATACTTAAAAATCTTCTCCAGAACTGCATGGCTCAGATGCTTGAAATTTGGTATGAAGCATTGTCTAGTGGTCCTCTACCAAGTTCGTTCAAATGGTGGCCCCAGGGTCCAAAGTGGCCCTAGGGCAGGGGGTCTTGGGTTCGAAACTAAAAAATACTTAAAAATCTTCTTCTTCAGAACTGCTTGGCTCAGATGCTTGAAATTTGGTATGGAACATTGCCTAGTGGTCCTCTACCAAGTTTGTTCAAATGGTGACCCCAGGGTCCAAAATGGCCCTGGGGCAGGGGGTCTTGGGTTTTAAACTAAAAAATACTTAAAAATCTTCTTCTCCAGGACTGCTTGGCTCAGATGCTTGAAATTTGGTATGAAGCATTGTCTAGTGGTCCTCTACCAAGTTTGTTCAAATGGTGGCCCCAGGGTCCAAAATGGCCCTGGGGCAGGGGTTCTTGGGTTTGAAACTTAAAAAATACTTAAAAATCTTCTTCTCCAGAACTACTTGGTTCAGATGCTTGAAATTTGATATGGAACATTGCCTAGTGGTCCTCTTCATAGTTTGTTTAAATGGTTGCCCTAGGGTTCAAACTGGCCCTGGGGCAGGGGGCCTTGGGTTTCGGAACTAAAAAATGCTTAAAAATCTTCTTCTCCAGAACTGCTTGGCTCAGATGCTTGAAATTTGGTATGTAGTATTGTCTAGTGGTCCTCTACCAAATTTGTTCAAATGGTGACCCCAGGGTCCAAAATGGCCCTGGGGCAGGAGGTCTTGGGTTCGAAACTAAAAAACACTTAAAAATCTTCTTCACCAGAACTGCTTGCCTCAGATGCTTGAAATTTGGTATGTTTCATTGCCTAGAGCCCCTCTACCAAGTTTGTTCAAATGGTGGCCCCAGGGTCCAAAATGGCCCTGGGGCAGGGGTTCTTGGGTTTGAAACTTAAAAAATACTTAAAAATCTTCTTCTCCAGAACTACTTGGTTCAGATGCTTGAAATTTGATATGGAACATTGCCTAGTGGTCCTCTTCATAGTTTGTTTAAATGGTGGCCCCAGGGTTCAAACTGGCCCTGAGGCAGGGGGCCTTGGGTTTCGGAACTAAAAAATGCTTAAAAATCTTCTTCTCCAGAACTGCTTGGCTCAGATGCTTGAAATTTGGTATGTAGTATTGTCTAGTGGTCCTCTACCAAATTTGTTCAAATGGTGACCCCAGGGTCCAAAATGGCCCTGGGGCAGGAGGTCTTGGGTTCGAAACTAAAAAACACTTAAAAATCTTCTTCACCAGAACTGCTTGCCTCAGATGCTTGAAATTTGGTATGTTTCATTGCCTAGAGCCCCTCTACCAAGTTTGTTCAAATGGTGGCCCCAGGGTCCAAAATGGCCCTGGGGCAGGGGTTCTTGGGTTTGAAACTTAAAAAATACTTAAAAATCTTCTTCTCCAGAACTACTTGGTTCAGATGCTTGAAATTTGATATGGAACATTGCCTAGTGGTCCTCCTCATAGTTTGTTTAAATGGTGGCCCCAGGGTTCAAACTGGCCCTGGGGCAGGGGGCCTTGGGTTTCGGAACTAAAAAATGCTTAAAAATCTTCTTCTCCAGAACTGCTTGGCTCAGATGCTTGAAATTTGGTATGTAGTATTGTCTAGTGGTCCTCTACCAAATTTGTTCAAATGGTGACCCCAGGGTCCAAAATGGCCCTGGGGCAGGAGGTCTTGGGTTCGAAACTAAAAAACACTTAAAAATCTTCTTCACCAGAACTGCTTGCCTCAGATGCTTGAAATTTGGTATGTTTCATTGCCTAGAGCCCCTCTACCAAGTTTGTTCAAATGGTGGCCCCAGGGTCCAAAATGGTGCCGGGGCAGGGAGTCCCAGGTTAGAACCATAGAAATACATAGGAAAATATTAAAAAATCATCTACTGTAGAACCGCAAGGCTCAGATGCTTGAAATTTGGTATGTAACATTGCCTAGTGGTCTTTACCAAGTTTGTTCAAATGATGACCCCAGGGTCTAAAATGGCCCCACCCCAGGGGGTCCTGGGTTTGAACCATAGAAATACATAGAAAAATATTCAAAAATCTTCTTCTTCAGAACCACTTGGCTCAGATGCTTGAAATTTAGTATGTAGCATTGCCTAGTGGTCCTTTACCAAAATTATTCAAATGATGGCCACAGGGTCCAAAATGGCCCGGCCCCAGGGGGTCCCGGGTTTGAACCATAGCAATACATAGAAAAATATTTAAAAATCTTCTTCAAAACCATTTAGAAGTTGTTGCAAACTATCAGGTTTGTTAAATGATGACTCTTGTTTGATCTTTAACCTTTTTGGTCAGGTGAGCGATTCAGGGCCTCTTGGCCCTCTTGTTTTAAAGATTTTTCTTGTTTAGTGATGAGGTAGTAATATCTTGAAATTGTCTAGCTCAGACAATGCCCTGCTTGACCCCAGGGCATTTAATAGGATTAATTAGAACAATAGGTGCTTTTTTAGGATAATTCTGAAATAATTTATCTCTGTCTCCTGAGTTAGTCATTTCCAGTAAGGGGCCATAACATGTTCTTTTCTTTGTTCCTTTTTTTTTTAAATAAAAATCTTATTATCTCCCTTCATGAACAATCTGGATTATCTCCCTTAATGTACAAAACTTGTGTCTTCTGAGTGAAGAATACAGTAGGCTCTTTTGTCTTACAAATACGATATTTAGCGCAGAATATAAAAAAAGTGTTGACTCAGTCAGTTCAGATATCAGGTACTGCGGCACCTGTTCTGGGTCCACAAAATTTGCATTTTTAGCTCACCTGGCCCGAAGGGCCATAGTGAGCTATTGTCATACCA
The DNA here is from genome assembly GCA_963989385.1 of Ctena decussata. Taxonomy (NCBI): domain Eukaryota; kingdom Metazoa; phylum Mollusca; class Bivalvia; order Lucinida; family Lucinidae; genus Ctena; species Ctena decussata. The sequence goes on along the minus strand of OZ022510.1, from coordinate 79,082,176 downwards.
AAGCGTCCGTCGTGCGTCGTGCGTCGTCCGTCAACACTTGAAAACAAATATTCAAACATCTTCTTCTGTAAAACTACTGTACCCATAGTTCTCAAATTTCACATGGAGCATGACCTGACTCCAGGGTCTCAGAATTGTAAAATTGGGTCAGGTTGAATATCCAAGATGGCCGCCGTTACTAAAAATAGCAAATATAACAAAATCAGCTTCTTCTCCAGAACCACTGGGTATATTTGTCTGAATTTTTGCATGAAACATTGGTGGAACATTGGTATTCAGAATTGTAAAAATGAAAAAAATCTGTAGCATAGTTTTGTCGCAGTGACCTACTTTCTGTTTACGAGGGTAATTTTGTTCAAATGCCAATGTCGAAAAACAACTTATTTAAACAACTTCAAACAACTTCTCTAAAACCACTGAACCCATGGCTAGACCAGACTGCAGGGTTTCAAATTTGTAAAAATGGGTCAGATTGAGAATCCAAGATGGCCACCATTTCTAAAAATAGCAAAAACAACAAAATCAACATCTCCACTAGAACCCTTGGGTATATTTAGTTGAAAGTTTGCATGGAACATAAGTGGGACCTTGCAATTAAATTTTATGAAAATCAAAAAAATCTGTAGCGGAATTAGGTCACAGTGACCTACTTAGCATTTACAAGACAGAATTCGCTCAAATGTCAATATCTCAAGAAAACACAAATGGATTCTGATAAGGTTTGGTCTGAAATGGTCCTTGAATTGAATTATTTCAAATTTGTGCCAACTGACTATCCAAGATGGCCACCAGGGGGGCCGTTACTAAAAATAGCACAAACATAAAAAAATGACAATTTCTCAAGAACCCTTGAATGGAATTTCACTTATTTTGTTTCAGAATGTTCCTTGCATGAAGACGTTTTGATTAATTGCAATTTGGCAATCCAAGATGGCCGCCATCTGCTGTTACTAAAAATAGCACAAAACATGAAAATGACAATACCTCAGTATCCACTGAATGGATTTTGACGAAATTTGTGGCAAAATGATTCTTGCATTGAGGTGTTTCAAACGTAACTAAATATAGACTAGTCATGTTGGCATATGTTTCTAAAAATAGCAAAATGTGAAAATTCGAAAATGTCAATAGAATTGGACTAATTTTGTGTCAGAATGGTCCTTTCATGAAGCCTTTGCGATTTCTTGCATTTTGGCATTCCAAGATGGCTGCCATCTGCCGTTACCAAAAAATAGCACAAAACATCTCCGTAACCCCTGAATGGATTTTGACGAAATTTGTGGCAAAATGATTCTTGCATTGAGATGTTTCAAGCATAACTTAATATAGACCAGTCATGTTGGCCTCTGTTACTAGGAATAGCAAAATGTGAAAATCAGAAAATCTCAATGGAATTGGACTAATTTTGTGTCAGAATGGTCTGTTCATGAAGCCTTTGCGATTTCTTGCATTTTGGCAATCTTAGATGGCTGCCATCTGCCGTTACTAAAAATAGCACAAAACATGAAAATGACAATATTTCAGTAACCCCTGAATGGATTTTGACAAAATTTGTTGCAAAATGATTCTGACATTGAGATGTTTCAAAAATTAATAAATATAGACCCGCCAAATTGGTCTCTTTTACTTAAAATAGAAAAATGTGAAAATTGAAAAATTACAATGGAACTGGACCAGTTTATGTCAGAATGGTCCTTGCATGAAGGCTTTTGATTTTTTGCATTTTGGCATTCCAAGATGGCCTCCATCTGCCATTTCTAAAAATAGCGCAAAACATGAAATGGCAATATCTCAGTGACCACTGAATAGATTTTGATGAAATTTATGGCAAAATGATTCTTGCAAATCTCAAAGTAATTGGACCAATTTTGTGTCAAAATGGTCCATGGCAAAATAGCCAGGTGAGCGATATCAGGCCCATTTGGGCCTCTTGTTGCATTTTATTTACATTGTACGACTACATTTTATCGTTTTACTGTAAATCTTGGGTTGTCTGCTGACATTGTATAATGCACACTTCTTTTATCTTGTTTTAATAATTTGTAAAGAGTTTTTTATGTCTGGTGGGTTTATTTGACCAGGAACATGCATTGTCTGGTTATATTTGAACAACCCATGCTGCGATAAAACACACTGAAGGTCTTTTAAAAGTTTTCATTTTGACTTTACCATATTTCCTCTAAATTCCAGGACAGCCTGTCTGAACCAGCATGGTTTGTAGACCCAGATCAGAATAGTCTGATTAGGGCCCAGAGCTCCAGATAAGAAGGGGTTTTGAAGATAATTCAAAGATAATTTTTCTTATTTCTCAATGAAAACATATGTTGTCACCCCTCATTAGACACGTCTCGACAACAGTTCTAATGAGGTGTCACAACATAATGTATTCTTAAAGAAAATATTCCTAAATTATCCCTGATACCCCTTCTTATCTGGAGCATTAGATTAGGATGAATGGATGACAGAATTGTACGCTTCTTCAACAGCATTTCAGTCATATAGAGCCAGAGGAAGGTGGTAATAAAAGGCTGTTGTGTGCAATGGAATGCTCTTTACGAGTGAAAAGGACTTCTGCCTCCAGTTGGAGTCAAATCCAATACCACTAGCATAGTTGTGAGTGCTTAATCATTTGTGCTACTGAGGCTCTTTAAGTTATGCACTGTTTGCCACAACCCAGCAGGCATATGACATCAGAATGACATCATACTGACGTCCCTGTGACGTCATTACGTTGCATCAATGTCAGTACGGTGTTATTTCAGCGTCATGTGTCTGGGACTTGTCAGAATTTGTAGCAGGATTCAGATGGTAGGTTGAGTTTGGATTTAACAGCCCTTTGAGACAGTGTTTTGGTACATATTGAGCTGTTTGTGAGAGAGAGGGGGTGTAGAGTCAGTACCTCCATTACGACCAGTCAAAGAACAGATTTGTGTCAGGAAAGATAATCCATGCACAGAAGTATACAAGTGTCCCTCATTGGGGAGCAAATTCTCAGTTATCTCCCAATTTTCAAGTGATACTTTTAGCAGTGTTTAAGAAAAAAATTATATAATCATTAATCAACATGTGGGTCTGTATTACAAAGGCTGTAGAAAATCAAAAACATTAGGGAAAAATCAGGAAAATGTTGTTTTTTTTTGTTACAGGCCTACATTTAGTGTATTTTTGAAGTATTGATATATTACAATTTTAACTTTTAACCATTCTTAATTTTGTGTATAATTATCGAAACTATAATGACAGCCTTTTCAAGTTATTAATCATTTTCAAGTTCTTTGATTCTTTCATACTTCTATGGTTTGACAAAGTAAATCTATAATGGGAAAGCAATAGGATCTATGTCTGCCAAAATATTTTACAGAGCTTCAGATAAGGGGTAACAGGGATAGTTTAGGGATAATTTTACTTATTTTTCCATTAAAACATACATTGTGACCCCAATTAGAACCGTCTCACTGAGACGGTTCTAATAAGGGGTCACAATGTATGTTTTCATTGAGAAATAAGAAAAATCCCTGTTACCCCTTCTGATCTGGAGCACTGATACTTTGATAGAAATTTTGATATTTTTGGCGTATTTTTTCATGAAACATATGTTGTGCTCCGACACATCAGAGCTGTCTCATCGAGTCAGTTGTAACGACTGCACAACATAGGTTGTTTGGAAATAAAAGAGAAAACAAAAAAGAAATTAGGAATAAGTATTCAAAGCTGAATAGGATATGAGATAAGATCTACGTCTGCCAATCACGGGGCATGTACTGTACTTGTCTCAATATCGTCTGGCAGTTTATCTCACCTGTATGCTTTTATCTACGGTGCAGTCGATATTAATCTTCGTGCCCTTGTCGTTGTAGTGTTAATGTGCACAGACGGATTAGTAGGAAAATGAACTTGGATTTTTAGTGATAATGTAAACATAGTGCATGATGTCACATTAAAGAGTTGTGTTTTATTGAGCGATTAAATTTTTTTGTGAACATTATTTTGCCGACACGTGTTGCAAATTTTACTTGCATGGCTAGACGAGAACAAAATCACTTTTGTTGTGTCATTCTGTGAATTGGAAAGGCTCAAGGCTTGAACATATAATAATTTGTCTGCAAACTTTGTAATAATAGAGCTTCTTGTGAATACCTTTTAAAAATGGATTTAACTCATTCCAATCAAAGTGATATTTATGCAGGTTTTTAGAATTTTTTTATTAATATTTTAACAATTTTGTTACCTGTATTTGATCAGTAACAGAGAAGACTCAAGTATCAGGTTAAATTTATGTTCAGTTAGAAAAATTCTTTTATAAATTATTAGGGGGTAAAAATATTAATATCCATTGTCATCAGCTCTAAATGATTGAAATAGAATTATATGGCAGTGAAATATGAAAATTTGAAATATAACAGTGCAATTTTAGTGATTGTATATGATAAATGGGTGAAGAGGGGAGCTAGATGATAATTTTCAGTAATTTCCTTATTTGCTTATAAAAATATTACACTGTCGACCATGTTTGACTGTAGTCATTTAGATTTACGATGGCTGACCAGGGCTATATATTATCACACTGTGATTGACCATGTTTGACTTCAGTTGAATATTTGTTCTCATACAGACTTTAATAGTGGCTGTTTGAAGACTACTGGTATTACACTATGACTGGCCATGTTGATCATAGTTAAATTATGCTCATACTGCTAAGACTGATGATCATGGTTATAGACAGTTTCACCTTCGTATTCAACACAGGGTCTTAGCTGTGCTTGAATAATACCTATTGAGTCGACCAAGGTTGACCATGATTACATGTCATATTGAATGTCTTTTACAGTGGCCCAGTTGCACTCATACCTGGCTGACTATGGTTGAAGACAGTTACTATATTCACTATGTTTGATCATGAACTAGCTGTGATCATTCGTGTTGCCCATGGCTGACAGTGGTTGTAGACATTTTCGATATTTACCTTGTTTGATCATGAACCAGTTGTGATCATGCCTATTGCCCATGGCTTACATTGGTTGTAGACAGTTACAATATTCACCATGTTTGATCATGAGCTACCTATGATCATGCCTATTGCAGTGGCAGAATGTCCTTGTAGACAGTTACAAGATCCGCCATGTTGATCATGAAGTAGCTTTGATCTTACCTATTGCCATGACTGACAAGATTCACCATGTTTGATCATGAACTAGCTGTGATCATGCATATTGCCATAGCTGACTGTGGTTGTAGACAGTTACAAGATTCACCATGTTTGATCATGAACTAGCTGTGATCATGCCTATTGCCATAGTTGACTGTGGTTGTAGACAGTTACAAGATTCACCATGTTTGATCATAAACTAGCTGTGATCATGCCTATTGCCATACCTGACTGTGGTTGTAGACAGTTACAAGATTCACCATGTTTGATCATGAACTAGCTGTGATCATGCCTATTGCCATAGCTGACTGTGGTTGTAGACAGTTACAAGATTCAACATGTTTGATCTTGAACTAGCTGTGGTCCATGGCTGACAGTGGCTGTAGACAGTTACAAGATTCACCTTGTTTGATCATGAACCAGGAGTGGCTGGAGTGTAGTTGATTACACTCCCTACGACCAATCGATTTATCCTCCGCTTGTTCGGTCTTTCTGATGAGACTTTAAACCAAGGTCCCGTCGCCATATGACCTCGTTGTTGGCGGGACGTTAAACCTGAGTTTACTCACTCTCTCAATGATCATGAACCAGCTGTAATCTTGCCTATTGCCTATGGCTGTCCATGGTTTTAGACAGTTAGAATATTCACCATGTTTGATCATTGACCAGCTGTGATTGATGCCTATTGCCCATGGCTTACATTGGTTTTAGACAGTTACAATATTCACCATGTTTGATCATCAGCTAGCTATGATCATGCCTATTGCCATGGCAGACTGTGGTTGTAGAAAGTTACAAGTGTGACGTTATAAGGTCATGGATATAAATAGATATGCAAATTACAAACTCGGTAGTTTGTGATCGAGTAAATGTTGGGGTATATAAGCAAATAAACCGCCCTTGGTGGGTGAGCATGCTTTTCCACTGACGTGGTTTGTTTGCAGGTCGGCCCACGTTACATTTGGTGGCAGCGGTGGGATGATGACAACTGCCAGACCGGAGTTGCCTAACCCATGTAATTCCCAGGCCAAGTCTCGGGACGAGACTTCTCGGAGGGAAAAGTTATGTGACGTTATAAGGTCACGGATATAAATAGATATGCAAATTACAAACTCGGTAGTTTGTAATCGAGTAAATGTTGGGGTATATAAGCAAATAAACCGCCCTTGGTGGGTGAGCATGCTTTTCCACTGACGGGGTTTGTTTGCAGGTCGGCCCACGTTACACAAGATTCACCATGTTTGATCATGAACTGGCTGTGATCATGCCTATTGCCGTGGCTGACTGTGGTTGTAGACAGTTACAAGATTCACCATGTTTGATCATGAAATTGCTGTAGTCATGCCTATTGCCATAGCTGACTGTGGTTGTATACAGTTACAATATGCACCATGTTGATCATGAACTAGCTGTGGTCATGCCTATTGCCATAGCTGACTGTGGTTGTAGACAGTTACAAGATTCACCATGTTTGATCATGAACTAGCTGTGATCATGCCTATTGCCATAGCTGACTGTGGTTGTAGACAGTTACAAGATTCACCATGTTTGATCATGAACTAGCTGTGGTCCATGGCTGACAGTGGCTGTAGACAGTTACAAGATTCACCATGTTTGATCATGAACCAGGAGTAGCTGGAGTGTAGTTGATAGCGCTTCGAGGTCTTTTGGATGAGACTTTAAACCAAGGTCCCGTCGCCATATGACCTCGTTGTTGGTGGGACGTTAAACCTGAGTTTACTCACTCTCTCAATGATCATGAACAAGCTGTAATCTTGCCTATTGCCTATGGCTGTCCATGGTTTTAGACAGTTAGAATATTCACCATGTTTGATCATTGACCAGCTGTGATTGATGCCTATTGCCCATGGCTTACATTGGTTTTAGACAGTTACAATATTCACCATGTTTGATCATCAGCTAGCTGTGATCATGCCTATTGCCATTGCAGACTGTGGTTGTAGACAGTTACAAGATTCGCCATGTTTGATCTTGAACTGGCAGTGATCATGCCTATTGCCGTGGCTGACTGTGGTTGTAGACAGTTACAAGATTCACCATGTTTGATCATGAACCAGCTTTTATCATGCCTATTGCCAAGGCTGACTGTGGTTGTAGACAGTGACAAGATTCACCATGTTTGATCATGAACCAGCTGTTATCATGCCTATTGCCATGGCAGACTGTTGTCCTTTCTCCGGGGATATTTGTTAAGCAGAGGTGGTCAAAAGCCAGAGCTCCTGGGGAAAAACTATTCAACCTTTTGCAAGCCGAATCTGGCTTTCTCACTTGTGCACAATATAAAGTCTCTAAGCGCCATAAACCTAAACTTCCTTAAATTTTAACTATCAGTATGCAAACAAAGCTCATTGTGTCACTATGTTGTGCTAAAATAATTAAAATACAGTTGTAGTAATTAAAAAGCAATTAGCTGTCTATGTCTAAACACAGATCCGTTACATTTTGTGCAGTGATGATTTAACTTAAAATATTAAGACTGAATTACTTAACCTATGGGTCTTTGAAGACAAAAATTGAGCTGTGTCCTTTCTCCAGGGATAATTTTCCATATTTTTCCATAAAAACCTATGTTGTGACCCCTCAATAGATCTGTCTCATTCAGACAATTCAAGTGAGGGGTCACAACATATGGTTTTGTTGAAAAATAAGAAAAATTATCTTTGAATAATCCTTAATATCCCCTCTTATCTGGAGCTCTGAATTCAGGAAACATATTTTGTTGAACTTCCTTTCAGAATTTTACTGCAAATATTTTTTTTTTAAAGGGGAAAATAAGAAACATGAAAAATAAGAAACATGTTACATTTGCAGTAAAATCCTTCAAAGAAGATTTTCATGTTTTTGTGTGTTTGTGTTTGTTTCATTTTCTATTCTATTCTATTCTCTATTCTATCCCATAACCTTACTAGGTCTCCATTGGCTGCTTGGATCTTTCTGTGAACCTCCTCATTGGTTATATGGTCCTTGTAACCTTCGGTAGCATCTCATCTCAAAGACCTTTGTTCTTTTCTCTAACTCTGCTGTCAAGGCCCATGATTCACAGGCATACAGAAATATGGAAATGACAAGGGAGCACATAAGTTTCACCTTTGAGCCAAGAGATATGTTGTTATCTCTCCAAATTTTCATTTAGAGCCTTATAATTGCATGAAGAAACACTGGTAATTAAAATAAAATATGATAGAGCAGCTATTTAAATAAGAACTGCAAGGCAGAATGAGGTTGCAAAATGTGTAGGGGAATTAAAAACGATTATAGGGCAATATTTCTATGGATTGTTGTATTAATAGTATTAATCCCTCATGGCTATTTTTATTTGTTTTACATGTAGCTGGTGTTGATTTAGTAGAAGGTCTCCAGACTGTTGTTTTTTGTACCGAGAGCAGCCCTGGGTCATTCTATATATCATGGTGATGTTCAGTCTATGTGTCACAACAGAGCACGGGACAGTTTTCTTTTACAGGGTTTGTTTCGGCTTTCCTAATATAGGGACTTTCAGATTAAAACTTTGGAAGAGAATTGCACAGTTCCGTTGAGCAAGTCAGTCAGTGAGTTAACTCTTTAGGCCCCGGTGACGAAATTAGCAAAATTTGCAAACAGTGTAGATCCTGATGAGGCGACTCATAATGAGCCGCCTCATCCAGATCTATACTGTTTGCCCTCTAGTCTTTGAATTCTCAATATGAAATGTCTTGGACAAGGCAGTTTTTAAAATTTTTGCAGATGTAAATTTTGTTGTCTGCTTTTCGGTGCTTAAAGAGTTAAAGTGAATGCCTGCACCCACAAGCTTTACCATTGTCAGTGAGTTACGGATACCCTGTCCCTTTCCCAAATCATTTCCGCTTAACTAGTACAGGCCAATTCAAAAATGAATCTTTGGACTGTTTTGGCATAAAAGCAGCTGATGACTCACATTAGTTTCAGAAACTTGGCCCATAAGCACTGGTAATTAAAGAAGTTCAGATAGCTGGCATATTCTTTCTTCTTTATTTAGGAGGCAATAATTACGTAGCCCACACTTGTGGACTGATTCCAAAATTTGCGACTAAAATGATTTAGGATTGAAAAGGAAAGCAGGGTCTTGTATCTTCACACTTTTTCGGCTGAATAAGCAGAAGATTAATTTAAAAATAAACAGCTGGTTGTCTTTGTTTTACACCTTACTTGATTACCTGCGGCAATTTGATACTATCGTGGGAGGTGCTTCCTAAAAAGGCAATGTTGCGCCACAGAAAAAAGGGTGACTTAATGCATATGTGAACAGCAAAGGCTCTGACCAGACTGCACATCCGTGCAGTCTGATCAGAGCCTTTGCTGCTCACACACATCAAGTGTGGAAATAAGGGAATCTACAGACAGATTCGAATGAAGAATATTATAATCTAGACTGTATCATGGATCACGGCTGATAGGAGGGGCTGTAGTGTAGTGGATAACACTCCAGACTACCAATCCAGGGGTCGCAAGATTGATCCCCCGCTTCTCCGGTCTTTTGGATGAGACTTTAAACCGAGGTCCCGTCTCCATACGACCTCGTTGTTGGTGGGACGTTAAACCCGAGTTAACTCATTCACTCATCACGGCTGATTTAAGATGTGACTGTTTGCGTATACGTAACCCCCATTTTTATGTGACAATTGTTTCAAATATAAATGTGACGTAGCATGAGAAAATTTTTCTTTCTTCAAAACAACAGACCAGGAAATCTACACCCAGTATGCCTTGAGTGGGAAGAAGTAGTGTCATATCCTGAGAGTGGCGGTTGGTGAATTGTAGTGTCCCTGAATATTTGCAGTGGCATTTAGCTGCCTTATCAAGCTGGCAAACTGTTACATGTGCATGCACACACAACACACACTGAGGTATTGTGTGCCTTTTCATACCCATGCAGAGAATGGCCTCGTTAAATAAACACGACTTGACAAACTACCATTTGTCATCACACATGTGCAAATCAAGGAGGCTCAGATTGTTACGTACTAATTTGGTTATATACATTGAGGCCCAGTTTCCCTTCCAAAACAACCCCAAAAAACCTAGATTTGTCTTTATATAAGAGATCCCGAGTTTTCAGATTGTTTTGGAAAGGAAACCCCCGTGTTATAACAGAATTACACAAAATAAATCATTCCAGAGGGAGAAACCCCTATCTTACAATCAAATAGGCTCCTTGGGATTGATACATTATTGGTGTGAAAGGGACAGTTATGATAAGACTCCACAGATGTGACATAGCATCTCTTCAAAATTTCTAAACAAATTTTGTCCAAGCCACCTCATTTGAATCTACGCTCTTTTAAAAATTCAACAATTTTCATTTTCGGTGCTTTATGTGCTAGTTTGTATACGTCATGCAAGTTTGTTTCTCCTGACAAGTCTGAAATTTACATATCAGCTGTCGTATGTTTTTGTCTTTCATTTTATTTTGCAACATATGGATATAATGGTTCATTGTTTTCTGAACCGTAGAAAAACTAAAATAGCATAGGTAATTTATATGCTAAAACAGAGACCACTTGTCACATGCAGTTGTAAAGAAAAAAAAACTAGGACTGAAGATTACTGAAAAAAACAGGGACCTCAGTTTGAAGTCTCACATAGCAGGGGATCACAGACATGGGACCCCTGGATTTGTTACCTGGCATATGTGTAATTACGCTTGACCAGCTCCAGTCCTGAGTTCCACTATAATTGAGAGAAGTATATACAATGATATTGATGGACAATACATCTCAGTTTTCAATTAAAAATTGTTTAAATGTCGCGCCTCCATTTAAGAACCACCTTAGGGAAACATTTCTCAGTTTCTTTTAAAAAAAAAAAAAAAACCCTGCCCCTCATAAGCAGTATGACTTATGAGGGGCAGTATATTATCACCTTCCATTGGTGCAATATGATCGACATACAGTAGAACTTCATTGGCTCGAACAGGCTTCGAACCATCAAAATTAGTTCCAGCCAAGGGTAGTTCTAGCCATCCAGGGTTACCGTTACTTTCTATATAAAGTGACCTCTAGGGACCAAGAAAAGCCTTCAGTTCTAGCCAGGCAGGGTTAACGAGCCATCAGGGTTTGAGCCATTGAAGTTCTACAGTAACTGTGAAAGGGTCATAAAACAAGTCATCCAGCCATTCATCTCACAGACTAGAAATGCAGCGTCTTTGTTTAGCCCTTCAAGCAACAGTAAAGCAGACAATAAAATTTGTGTCTGCAAAATTTGAAAAGATGTTTCGTAGCTATATTATATTGAGAATTCAAATACTGAAGGGCAAACAGTGTAGATCCAGATGAGGCAGCTCATTTTGACTCCCCTCACATGTTTGCAAATTCAGCTATTTTCAGTTTTGGTGCTTTAGTTTAAACTTTATTTTATTTGCATAACCATTGATACACATACACATATTTCTAAACATAATATTTTATGCAAATGTGATTCAGTTTTGGTGTTTTCAGCGTTAAATTTTCAGAATGAGTATAGTTACTTTGTCCGCTGTGCCATAAATGTGAGTGAGTGAACTCGGGTTTAACGTCCCACCAACAACGAGGTCATATGGAGACGGGACCTCGGTTTAAAGTCTCATCCGAAAGACCGGAGAAGCGGAGGATCGAACTTGCGACCCCTGGGGTGGTAGTCTGGAGTGTTATCCACTACGCTACAGCCGCTCCTCGCTGTGCCATAAAAGGCGAATTTAAATTTTTTTAAATTCGTGAGAAAATCTTCAATTTCAAATCAGTTTTGTATTTCAGTGAACACATGACAAAACTTGTACTAAATTAGGATACAAGAAGACACTAATGACGGCAGTTGACCCGTAAATTATCATTTTGCATTTCACTTTAAATTATAGTTCAAACCCTGTGGACATGTCAACTATAATAACTCTCTTTCAGTCAAATTATTTCTGCTCTAATTTAGTAGCCCAATTAGTTTTTCAAAGTTCCACAATGAAAAACCATAAAAATAAAAGTCTACTGTTTGATTAATTTAAAGCCAAGATTTAAGGTACAAAGTTAACAGCAGAATTGCAACTCGTTTAATAAATTCAATAATACATGAGTACTCCTGTAAGATCCTCTATATATGGTGTATTCTGTCCTCTTGGACCTGGAGGAGAGGATACAGATAGACTGGGAGGTTAAAGTTATGGATTTGTTCTCATCAAGCTTTCAGGGGTACATTGTTATGAGAATTGGGCAGAGAGGGAAAAGAGGAGATGTGCTAGAAATCAAGTTCCAGTGTACAAAAATTACATGCAGTACTTTCTTAACATATGCGCTTACCTTCTAACAAAACCAGCATGTCAAACTCCCTTAAACAGTACAGTGACACTGTTGATTAACAGTTGGGTCCCCTTGTCTGTATGTGGCCTCTTACAGCCAAACAAACTTGTTTGAATTAATTGGTTGCTTGAAGCCTCTTTCGTGTTTTCAGTAGGATTTCTTAGCACTGTTTCAAGCAATGCATAAGTATGCAAAATTAATCAAACTTCAAATGCACATTCCTGTTCAAATATCTTACGAATTACTTTTCAGTGAAAGACCAGAGTCACTCAGAAAGTAGGTCACTGTGACCTGTTTTATACTTTCTACTCAAGGGGGTCGACTATATCTTAGGCTTAGGTCTTGTTCTTGGACTGCAGGGAGGAGAAAGGATGGTTGAGCCCAGGTGCATAATGCAGTCAAGTTGGTTGTTTATAGTTGTTCTCAAGGACTGTGTTTGACAAAAGGTGTTTAAAGAAAAGTATAATCTTTTGTATTGAAAATTTATTTTTTGCAGTTATATTACAAAAAGCCAGATTGCAATCAATCTTTAGAATAACCATAAAATTCCAAATATTGGGACACTAAAAATAATTACCATAATTGTCCTAAAATTAGAACAGTTTGTTTTTACAGTGCAGTAATGTCCCCAAAAAATGCAAATGGGATGGCAAATAGTGTAAACCCTGATCAGACTCCAGTCTGATCTGGGTTTGCACTATTTGCTCAGACCTAGCTGTCCCAATATATAGAATTTTTATGGTAATTGAATTGCACTTGATGACACTTAAATGCACTACCAGTATCTAGGAGACATTATAATATGGTTGCTGTGTTTAAATTTTCAATTTTTTTTTATTTTTGGTTTAAAAAATCTCTGAATGAGAAGTTATTTATTTTCACAATAATTCTAAATTTCTGTCTATTAATATCTTCATACAGTTGTGTCCCCTCATCTAAGATCTATTGGTACACTTCCATGTTTTTCTGCCCTTTTTGCAAAGGGAAAAAACTTTATGACCTGTTTGCTCCCCTAGATGACAAACACCTTCCGAAAAAGGGTCTTCTATTTATGGAAAGAATTTGCTCCTACTGGGCAACAGTTGACTCCAGTTGAGAAGTGAGACAGAAATAAAATCAGCAAAGTAACTTCCCCTGAAGAGTGAGTCAGATCTAATAACTATGATGGGCTCAACATACTGGTTTTATGGTGCTGACGATGATGATAACTGCCCAGCGGGCACACAATGTCAAAATGATATCACACATGCGTTGATGTGACGTCCTTATGTCTCATGGACGTCCATGCAGCGTCATTTCGACATCCTGTGCCCGCTGGGTTGATGACTTAATTGGCGATTTTACATTATTTCAGTCTTTTCAGGACAATGGGAGGGTGATTATGAAGGGCTCTGTGCATCAGGTGAAGCTCTGTTTAGGTTTGGACAAAATCTTGCCTGTACCAGCTGGACTCAAACCATTGACCTCATGATTCAAAATCAGGAGTGCTAACTACTCAAATATCCAAGAATATATAAGAAAAATCTTATCTGGAGTCTTGTACGTTGAGATCATTGTTCTAAATCTAGTTATTGTTACTATTATAGACCAGCTGTTTTAAGCAGCAGATTTGTATATTATAATCTACCAGGTTGGGGAGAAAACCAACCATACACCACATGCAGATAGAGAATACTCAGATCAGGTGGTGCTTCCATACTGCAGTTTAATCAGAGATGTTTCTGGTGAACATGCAGTTTGCAGGTCTTTATACTTTGCAGAACATATAACAAACTGAGAATATTTTTTTTCACATTGATTGTTCAGATGTACGGAGGTGTTGGTTTGGGTTATAACTAATTTTCCGTAACACTTTTCGTTATAAACATGGTACAACTTTCTTACAATAATACAGCCTGCAAGTTTTATAAATTGTTTATGAGATGTGATCAAGATATTGATCTTAACAAAGATCTTTGTATCAGCATCTTTTTTATATAATGGTGGTTGCTGAGCATTTAGTAAATGCTCTAGATTTAATATAGAATTTCACAGAAGCTATGTGGTCATCTCCCTCTCCCAAGCAGAATTTTTCAAAGTAGTCTTGAGCAGTTCATGAGCTAAGGAGCATGAGTTGTATCTGAAATGTTCTTCATTATCAGCTACCGCATCTGGATCTGCACTAACGGTTTACCAATTTTGGCACTTTAAAGTGTAAAACTTTTTTTGCTTGGAAAGGAGACTAGTATAATCTGTATCACTCTTGCTTTCATTTTTACAGAGTTACAGTATTTTGTCCTATTTCAGTAGTTTTAGTGACAGCCCACAGGGCTGGGCAGTGATATTTATCATAATACTTACTGACCTTTGTACTTACAAAAATATCTGTAAGGTATACTGCTTTTTATAATCACCAGGTAATAAAAACAAACAGGAGCAATGTGTTACATCAAATCATTGTCTGTGGTTACATCAAAACATTGTGGTTACATCAAAATCAATGGTGTTATATTAGAAAAATTATTGCTGACATTAATAATATTATATTAAGCTAATGGAGTATTGTGGTAGTACGGTGCTGTAAACTATATACATTGGAACACTTTTTTCATCTTAAGTTATTATGATGTATCATCCTTGCCAGAAAAGGTCTCCTTTCCTGTTGTGCAGGATGCACTGATGAGGGTAGTGTATGTCGTGTATGGATGGATGCCGGGATAGATGATTTGTGATTTTAGGTCCTTTTTAACAGTATTAATCGGCCATATCAGGATGATTGGTGGTGGGGTGATAATGAAAGGCTGTGTGCAATGGAATCCCATTTAGGATTGAAAAGATTCCCCCTCCAGGGGTCTCAAACCCAGGACCGCTAGAAAGGAAGGCCAGTGCTATAACCTACTGAGCTACCGAGGCTCCATGAGGGTAATGTAAAATAGCATGGTTTGTCAGCCAAAGTACAGTTAGTGCTTAGTCAGGTTGTAGCTGTATGGTAACTCGGACTATTTTTTAGTTTGGAACTCAGTTAAGCCCCGCAAATATAAGTCAAAATTAAACTTGTGCAAAATATATCAATTGATATTTTATCTATCATTTTGAGCTGATGTTGAAGGGAAACCGTGAATTGCATACATTAATATAATGGCAGGTTAAGACTGGACTGCCTAGACTGCATGATTATACATTTGTATCAATAAAGATGGGCTGTGGCTGGGAGGATATGAAGTAAGGGGTTTGTGGAGTTACAGTGTGAAACAGAAAAATAAAAAGATAGCATTGATGCACATTATGCACTGCAAAAATGTGTATAATTAGAGTAGTGATGCCAAAAATAATAAGTCAAGCAGGCAGGAAATTGCTTATTATATTTTAATCACATTAAAGTCTGGTGGTTTCTGGCTCATCATACTAATGAACACATAGTTGTGCTCTGCCAAAGGGAACCTTGCCTTATACCATTTGGTTGACTCTAATTGTCTTAAACAAGTGCAGCTCTGCTTATGTTCATGGTCATCATTTGTCTTCAACCACCACCTGACACGGGTGGTAATCAGTGGAACTAGCTCCAAAATGAGTCAATGGAATTTCGTTCCCTCGTCACATACGGGAACCCGCGAGCTAGTGCTGTCGACAGAAAATCAGTAAACAAAGGTAGGTCTTGAAGAATTTTATCAATTTTTATTTCTTTATTAGCGATCCCAGGAAACAACTGCCGATGCTATTGTGTGTAGATATGATTCAACTTTATTCCCCGTTGGAGTTCGCCGCAGAAATGTGCAGGGCTTGAACTAACTTGTGGCAAATGTTTGAAACACCGAACTAAAAATCCACCAATTTCTGTCAATATGGAGATTTGGGTACACGATTTTTTCATTTTCTGTCCAAACTATAGCGTTCAGACCCTCTAAAGCACCATCCCTGGTAAATTCAAGCATGAAAAGTCACAAATAAGCAAAAAAGTGTGGGTGGAGATTACGTACCTGGACAATATTGACAAAATTTCTGCCTGAGCTAGAGCGCTCGACATGGAGCTAGTGCGTTCAACAAGGAGCTAGTGCGCTCATCCACACCTAAGATAAGGCAGAATTGTTGATTTATTGTTGATAGATGATTTTAACCGTTTTTAGGGGTTTTGCTCTGTACCCCTTTGAAACCACTAAGAGATGACTTAATGTACATAGATAATTCCATCGTCATTCATCGGATGAGTGTAGTATTCATGACTGATTACGGCGATTTTGGTAATACTCTTCTGTAACATGGATATTGTCCTGTTATTTCATGCCTGTTTGGCAAACAGTCAAAATTATGCCTCGAGGTACCGTGAACAGCTCCATTCACTGTTGCCCGAAGCCACAAGGCCTCAGGTAGTAGTGCATTGACCTGTCCATGGTAATGAGTAACATAGTATTGACTATTCTGCCAAACAGCATTGAAATAGCTTTCGTATTACTCAACCGAACCTGTAACCAACCAAATTCTACTAGCAATCAACTGCATGACAGGTGCTCGAATTCGGCAAGCTCGTGATTTTCCAAGTCATTCTCGTGACGCTTGACGACATGGCATATAGACAAAACCATACCAAGCTGTTTTCTCATTACATTAACATGAGTGGCATCATAAGCATGGCATAGTCTAAGCTGTTGGTTGGTTAATAATTCAGTGAAATGTGTTGGTTACAGGTTCGGTTGAGTAATACTGCTGTTTGGCAGATTATCAATAATATGTTACTCATTACCATGGACAGGTCAATGCACTACTACCTGAGGCCTTGTGGCTTCGGGCAACAGTGAATGGAGCTGTTCACGGTACCTCGAGGCATAATTTTGACTTTCGCCATAATCAGTCATGAATACTACACTCATCCGATGAATGACGATGGAATTATCTATGTACATTAAGTCATCTCTTAGTGGTTTCAAAGGGGTACAGAGCAAAACCCCTAAAAACGGTTAAAATCATCTATCAACAATAAATCAACAATTCTGCCTTATCTTAGGTGTGGATGAGCGCACTAGCTCCTTGTTGAACGCACTAGCTCCATGTCGAGCGCTCTAGCTCAGGCAGAAATTTTGTCAATATTGTCCAGGTACGTAATCTCCACCCACACTTTTTTGCTTATTTGTGACTTTTCATGCTTGAATTTACCAGGGATGGTGCTTTAGAGGGTCTGAACGCTATAGTTTGGACGGAAAATGAAAAAATCGTGTACCCAAATCTCCATATTGACAGAAATTGGTGGATTTTTAGTTCGGTGTTTCAAACATTTGCCACAAGTTAGTTCAAGCCCTGCACATTTCTGCGGCGAACTCCGACGGGGAATAAAGTTGAATCATATCTACACACAATAGCATCGGCAGATGTTTCCTGGGATCGCTAATAAAGAAATAAAAATTGATAAAATTCTTCAAGACCTACCTTTGTTTACTGATTTTCTGTCGACAGCACTAGCTCGCGGGTTCCCGTATGTGACGAGGGAACGAAATTCCATTGACTCATTTTGGAGCTAGTTCCACTGATTACCACCCGTGCCTGAGTGAGGTCCCTGTAATGAAATAAAAAATAAATTAACCTGTGTTAACCACCAATTGAAGGTCCCTGTAATGAAATAAAGAATAAATTAACCTATGATCCGTAATCGACCTTATTAGTGCACATGCCCCAATAAGCACAAATCGTGGTAATTTCTGAGGCATATGATTATTAGCGCACATATTTTCAATGATTTATCTCTTTGATTGCTTGTTTGCAAGTGCTAAAAACACTGTAAAATCTTCCAGTTTTCACTTACAAAGCTTCTCCATCCTAACTGACTATAAACAGCTATTCTCTGATGCTTTTAACATTAAAATCTGTTTCTTTCTATATATAATAATTCTTTGGATTGTGCGCTTATTAGGAAGAAAGCCTACTGCAAGTATTTAATGCCATTTTGAAAGTGTTAAGCGCACAGTGCGTTTCAAGGGTCGAATATGGTAATTAAGGGGTCACCCATCTCAGCAACCTCCCTGGCTTTATCCTTCTCCTCTTTGTTTCCAAACCTTTGGTACAAGATTAGCGGAAGGTACTATATCCCATAATGCCTCACTGCTGCCAATCCTGCTCTGACTGCCTCTGCTATTGTATATATTAATGCATAAATCATCAGGTAATATATTGACCAGATTTTATCTCACAATCTCTCAATTTTGTCTGCTCACTGCATTCTGGTTAGAAGGAACTATTTTTGTAATTTTATCTGTAACAGGAAAGTGCAGCAAAATTTATGATGTTTCTGTAACAATAGAATGCAATTAAGGTGAATTGAGATACACTTTCAGGGGAAACAACTCTGGCATTTTCATTTTTGCCTTCCTTCTCAATGGGGGTTAACTCTTAAAGGAAAGAATTTGCTCCTGAGGAGCAAATTCTTTCCTTTATGAGTTGAACCCTTTTTTGGAGGGTTTTGAGCTCATGAAAGCAAACAGGAAGTCACAGAAGTTGTTTCCCTTTTGTAAAAATGGCAGAAAATATGAAAGTGTATCCATACACCTTAGAATTTGGAGTGAAACTTCAGTAATAATTATTGACTATTCTAAAGGTGTGGTCGGATTCAAAGCTCATAATACACAATGATACTGTTTGATTTGAGCAGCAATGTTTTACTCTTCGAGATGGATTAATTCATTAAATTCTGCAGGTACAGATGTTATCATTTCTTTCGAACTGGATTAATTCATTTTGAACTGGATTAATTCATTAAATTCTGCAGGTACAGATACTATCATTCCTTTTTAACTGGATCATGCATTGAATTCTGCAGGTACAGATGTTATTTCTTTTACTATACTAGACTACTGCAGGAATTTATCATTCATTGGAACAAGCCATTTGGTGTTTCTATGACCTCGACCTCTGAATCTTAAGATGACATACAATGTTAGATTTTCCTTGAAAGTAATCTGTTTACATCATATTCATTGAACCCGAGTTGGTAGATTTTCACTTAACTTTTGTGGATGTATCTCTGGGCCAAGACAAAACGCTGACCATGTTTTGGTGACCTTTACCTTATTTTCACAGGAGGACATAATTTGCCACAGATATGTATGAACCTGTGTTGATTTTTTTTTTACCAAAATTGCATAGATTATCTTTGGGATACATCAAAGAAGGTTTGGTGACCTTGATCCCATTTTCAGGGTGACAGGAGGACATAGGCTGTGGAATTTTCTGGACACATAACTTGCAAGCACACTATCTTGACTCCATTGACCGATTTTGAAAAAATTTGTGGATGAACTAAATGCATGGCTCCATCGGATTATGTTGGTGGCATTTACCATATTTTTAAGATCATATATCAGTGGATGGACATTTGTTCTAGATAACATTGGAAATTTCAAAGATTTGGGGTATGGGATTTGGGGGGTACGGGAGTAGGGTGGGGGGGGGGGGGGGGGGGGGGGGGTGGGGGGGGGGGGGGTGGACATGCTTACTTATTGCTTTGTGAAGATCCTGTTGGTGAAGTCATAGGAGTCTGCATAACAATTTGTCAGCACGATAATTTTTTTAACCAGTGGATGGATTTTGACCAAACATGCCTGGATAATTATAAATCATTGGGACATGCTGGAGAGCAATTAGGTTTGATGACCTTGACCCTATTTTCATGGTCACAGAAGGACTCAAAGCTGTTAAAACTTTGGTGTTAACATGACAGTTTCCTGTCGTAAACAACGTCAGATACAAGATCACTTCCATTTTGCTCCGAAAAAAAAATGTGAGCGGCTTTTGTGGTACAAAAGCTCTAATACTCATATTTTCTTGGCAAAAAATATTAGCACACTTAATTTTATGAGTTCTATAAGACTGAATGAATCTTTGACATGACGAGTTTGTTAAAACAGTGCTGTGAACAAGTCGGTCCTGTTTGCTTTAAATGACTGATAGGACTGTAAAGAGCCAGAAATTACCAAATTATCCATTTAACATTCTTGGATGGATATTTACATATCAGTTACGCAAGCCATTAGAATTGCCAGTAAAATCCTGGGGGAAATTGACAGAACTATTTGGTAGGGAAAAAAACAGTTGATTGAGCATTAAAAGTTCACTGATAAAAACAGATAATTTGGCAATGATAAAAACAGATTTCGATAAGATGGGTTTAACCTACTTGTAATTTACAAAGTTAGATAATGAGAAATTGAAGATTTTATCCTTGATGTTCTTAATAGGTATTTATATGACAAAGCATTGAAGTTAGAAGGACAACCTAAAAAGAAAGAAAACAGCCTTTGCATGCAGATGCGTAAAAGACGACAATTACATGATACAGGATCAGTTTGCGTGGGAAAATATAATGTTTAAAAACAAATAAACACAAGATCAGCTTTCCATATTTGGGATAATAGACATGTTCGTTTTGTTACCTAATAATATCCTGTTATATAATCTTATATTTTAAATCAATAAGAAACAAGAGCACGTCACCTTGAGCTCGAGATGACACATGACTGATGATCAGACAGAGAAAATAACATATCATTCGACAATAGTTATTAAGCATTCTTAAATACGGAAGTGCTACCTGTGGATTAAACTTCAACATGGACGTGAATTTTATAGTGAACTGATAGTACAGTTTGAAGTTAGCAGTGAAAATGGCTGCTGATATCACAGGTGGATTACTTCTATCCGACAATGCTCGTCGAAAGTTCTCTGCAGCAGTGGACAGACAGAATCTTATTGCCCAAACTGGTAAGTATGTTTGGTTAAAGGTTTAGGGAAAACAACACTGCCATTTTTAGCTCGCCTGAAGGAAGTTCAGGAAGAGCTATCTACCCCCGGCGTTGGCGTTAGCGGCGGCATCGGCGTTAGCAAAATGTTAAAGTTTTACGTTAAAGTTTTTTATGTGATGGGCAAGGCGCTGTCAGGCGAGCTATCCTGGCCCTGTGACAGGTCTTGTTTTTTATGTCATGGGCAAGGCGCTGTCAGTGGAGCTATCCTATACCTGCACAGGTCTTATTATGGTTTTGTACCCAGGGACTGCAGCCCTATACAAGCTCGACCAGACAAACAATATTTGGTTTTAACTTTTGCTACCTGTCAGGTATTTTAGCTAAAGTGGTCATTTATCACCTTATTTGACCGCAGCCAGACAAACTGATGGGATCATAATTGTGGTAGCTAATTCTTTTATCAAAATGTCAATACACAGTAGGCTATTAGACACTTGAGCCAGAATTATTAGACAAATTTTTGGCCATCATGTAAATTTCAGCTATTTTAACCCCCAACCTGTGATGCCCCCTCCCCATTCAGCTAAAAGAAGGCACTGCCTTCAACACCTAGCTTACATGCAGCTGGCTTCGTAAATATTGGGACACCTAAAATCCATTAATTTTCCATTTGGGACAAATGGAAAATTAATGGTTTTAGGTGTTCCAGTACTTTAGCACATTATGGTATACTGAAAGGTTATTTCAGGTTAAAAAATTGGGACACCTGAAACCATTATTTTTTTTCATTGGGAACAAATGGAAAATTAATGGTTTTAGGTGTCCAAATACATGAGCACATAAGGGTATTTCAGGCCTACCGTAAACCCAGAGATTTTGGCAGGCTTTTATAGTTGGACAAATTATTTGAGACAGAACTCTATACACAGTTCCGAGCCACACCCAGAATGTCACACAAAATCACATGATATCGTATACCTGGCCAATGCAACGGCAACTTAGCACGTGACATAGTCTCACAAACAAATCGCACGTGGTCAATACCAACATAAGTCCGTGATTTTACCTTTCATTTAATGAAGGGATGTATACCTGTTTAAAGAAAACGAACTAACACCACTTTTAATAATAAATAATAATAATAAGGAAGTGGCTACTGACAACTGGTTGTCACTAGCCTCACAGGCTAGTGACAACCAGTTACTATAAATCCTATTGTTTTCAAATAATAAAACTCTATACATTGATATCTGTTTCCACTCTGATCAAGTTTTAAGTTGATTGTAGAAAGCAAGAAACTATTAAAAGAATCAGATGTACATTTCTGTTTTTTTTATTTATCTACATTATTATTGTCTGGAAGTCATTGGGTTATTCATACAAATAGCTAAAAGAATTTATGCATCACACGCACACAAATTATACATTTACCTCAATGGAAAAAAGGTTTTACATAAATTTTCCAGTTACCATTACATGATCTTCCCTATAGTTATATTCTTGCTGTTCAGTCAAGCAAATTTGTTTATTTACTGATTCTATCCACTAGGGAAAATAAACTACAACTTTATAATAAGAATACAAGTATAACTACTATGATCATGGAGGCAATTGTGCAAACAGAACTAGAGCAAGTGAGCAGGGGCTCACGTATAACCCCGACCAGTGCCACCGCCTGATGAAAGCAAACTTTAACACAAAAGTTTAATGCAAAAATCATATCCTTATATAGATATTGTCACAATATATGTTGTACATAGATTTTCGAAATAAAATATGTTTAAACCAATGCAAAAATGTTATAAACGTTATAAAAGAACAAATTCAAAGTCTGTGACCTTGACCTTTGGTCAGCAGCAGCATCCATATAATGTAAACTTGTATAAGATAAAATTAGTCATGCATCACCAGATTCCACTTAAATATATTAGAACAAGCAAAAAAAACCAACAACAAATGGCTGAGTCCTAGTTATTGACCCCTGGCCCCACCCATGAGCCTGACCCAGATGTCCCTATAGAAAGTAATGCTATAGAGTTATCATGAATAAACTATGGAAGATATCTGCAATGCATTTACAGAGATATGAGCAATCTAGAAAAGGTTTAACGCAAAACTTTGACATAATGAAAATGCCCAAGTCCTAATTATTGACCCTTGGCCCCACCCAGGAACCCAACCCCATGTGGCATGGACTCTTCACATCAAAGGTAATGCTTAAGAGATATCATGAACCAAATATGAAAAGAATCTGACATGTGGTTAAAGAAATATGAACAATTAAAAAAGGCTTAACGCAGAACTTTGACATAATGAAAACCCCTATGTCCTAATTACTGACCCCTGACCTCCACCCAGGGGCCTGACCCAAGGGTCTAGATATATCAAATCAAAGGTAATGCTATAGAGATATATTGAACAAAATATGAAGAGAATCTGATATACGGGTACCAAAATATGAGCAATTACAAAAGGTTTAACGCAAAACTTTGACGTAATGTTGATGAACGGACGGACGGAAGGACGGACGGAATAACGGACGAACAGATGGAATGACAACAAGACCTGTCCGCGTACAGGATAGCTCGCCTGCAGTGCATTGCCCATCACATAAAAAAACTTTAACCAAAACATCCATTTCGGACGCCGACGCCAACGCCGACGCGGACGCCAGGGTGACAACAATAGCTCTTCCTGAACTTTCGTTCAGGCGAGCTAAAAACTATATATCCCCTGACATACTTTGTATGTCGGGGCGGGGGTATAATTAGCACATAAACATTCAGAGAAAATTTGTAAGTGGTATTTTGAGTTACTATAAATCCTATTGTTTTCAAATAATAAAACTCGAGATATTTTTAGAATATTAGTTTCATGGTATTACTATTATATCATGATATTTGTTGATATTTGTTTCCACTCTGATCAAGTTTTAAGTTGATTGTAGAAAGCAAGAAACTATTAAAAGAATCAGATGTACATTTCTGTTTTTTTTTTTTTATTATCTACATTATTATTGTCTAGAAGTCATTGGGTTATTCATACAAATAGCTAAAAGAATTTATGGATCACATGCACACAAAATTTAATTATACATTTACCTTGATGGAAAAAAGGTTTTACATAAATTTTCCAGTTACCCAGTACATGATCTTCCCTATAGTTATATTCTTGCTGTTCAGTCAAGCAAATTTGTTTATTTACTGATTCTATCCACTAGGAAAAATAAACTACAAATTTATAATAAGAATACAAGTATAACTACTATGATCATGGAGGCAATTGTGCAAACAGAATTAGCACATAAACATTCAGAGAAAATTTGTAAGTGGTATTTTGAGTTAGTTCCCTTACAAAGTATGATTTGAGTTACTTCCATTGGAAAATCTATTTCTTGAAGATATCTCTTCTCCATATTTTTGCTTTTTTATTTGCAGATATTTTGTTGTTGTGATTCATATGTAGCTTGATTAAAAGCATAAACCTATTGAGAATTACTTGTGATGTTTTTACAATGAACCAATGCTTCCTGTCCTTTAAAATGCATATTAATTTATTAGCTGGTTGTCAGCAGCCTAACAGGCTAGTGACAACCGGTTGTCTCTAGCCTGTGAGGCTACTGACAACCGGTTGTCACTAGCCGTCGCCTAATAATAATAATATTCTTTATTTTCAGAGGGTAACACATTTAGCAATAGCTAATCTTCCATGAGGCCCTCTAATACTACTTTTCTAACAAATTATTGGCAACAAAAATAAACATCAACATTATAATATCCTTTCACACACTCATATGTACAACAAATTCATCCGTTACCCTGCTTTGCAAGAACAGAACGCATCGGAAATCATGCGCCAACTGCCATGTGTAGGCCATGAGGAG
Source organism: Ctena decussata (assembly GCA_963989385.1). Taxonomy (NCBI): domain Eukaryota; kingdom Metazoa; phylum Mollusca; class Bivalvia; order Lucinida; family Lucinidae; genus Ctena; species Ctena decussata. Next base: position 79,057,144 of record OZ022510.1, on the reverse strand, counting down.
GCTGATTCTCCGCCATAGATCGCCAACATTTAGCAGGCACTTGCATTTGTCATTTGTTTTTCCGCCATCTTTGTGTAAGCTTGTGAGACGTTGTAACAGTAACTAAGCAGGGGGAGCTTAGCAGCTATTCTCGGAACTGTGTATTATGTTGTGTGTCACCATAGAGTGACTTAATTTTGGTACACTTTAATTGGAAGCAACTCTGTATGTTATATTAATTGTTGCCTCCTTCGTAATGGGGGTCATCTTATTGTTTTGATCTATGGTTACATTTTGTAAGACATCAGAAGTCTCACCAAAAATATTCCTTACTAAAGTGAGTGAACTCAGGTTTTATGTCCTACCAACATCAAGGTCATATGGAGAGGGGACCTCGGTTTAAAGTCTCATCCGAAAGACCGGAGAAGCGGGGGATCGATCTTGCGACCCCTAGATTGGTAGTCCGGAGTGTTATCCACTTCACTACAGCCACTACTCCCTTAGTAAAGAAACAACAACTTGAATTGAAGACTGGAGACAAACGTCTCACAAAGCTCTCACGATAAATGTTACAAATTACTACTTTTTATACTGTTGTTCATGACATAAGGCAATTTGAAAGGCAAAACTTGATTAAATATGAACATGTTACCTTGTTTAATTTCAATGGATTATTCATAAAACAAATGATAGGATTGTCTCCCTTCCACTAGGCAGCACTCCAAAAATCTGCCAGTTACCTGTATCTTTGCTTCACATTTTCATAATTGACCAATGACTTTTAAAATGTCTTCATCTGAAATTTTTTATTTTCGTGACATATGATGTTGATATTACCATAATGTGCTTTAAGTATTGGGACACCTAAAAAATTAATTTTCCATTTGTCCCAAATGGAAAATTAATTATTTTTAGGTGTCCCAATTTGTAGACACATTACGGTACTTAGTGAACCATATTTCTGCTTACAAATGCCCCATCTCTAATAAATGCCCCCATGCACTCACCTTTGATGTGAAAAAAGTGGTTACTAATTCCACCAAAAAATGGGGTAGTTGTGGTCTGGGGATGGTGCTGGTGCTGTGTAACTTTTTTGGATAATAGTAGGGCAAGGGCCTACTGTGTTTGCAGTAGGTGCAGGTGGGGATTGTTTTGACATTTTTCCTCTCCCATATCATTTCTCTTTTCTTTCTCCCTCTCTCTGAGAGACACTCAGTATAGACTGAAATACTGTCTCAAAGAGCCATTTAACCCAAAACAAACAACCAACCAAATCCACCAAAATAAAAGACTTTTTACTCGCAGAGTTAATTACTTACTGTAATGTGACAAAATTTTGGGACGTCAAATATAATCAATTTTGCATTAGGGACAAATGGAATATTGATTATTTTTTGTGTCCCAATACTTAAGCACATTATGGGCATTGCGCAAATTTTGTCTTGTATACAAGGCTGTTGGTATTTTGCGGAACAGAACGGAACTACAAGGCTATTGGTATTTTGCGGAACAGAATGGAGCTGAATAGAACAGAGACATTTTACTGAATAGCATTGTTAATGTATAAGATCTACAAGGGGGGTAATAGTGTTTTATTCTGTAAAACTGATATGCAGATTTAATAACCAATTTTAAGATAATAATCAATAATTACCAATTTAAAGGTAGGTTCCTGTACTTTGGAATGCACCATAGTTTTGATGATCTTTCATCCAAGTTTTTGGAAAGCACTTATAAAAGGGAATGAATAAGTTTCACTTAAAAGTGTAAATCAAAAAAATATTAGAAAAGTTGTTTTGCAAGGAATTTCCTAACTCTGCTTCACACACCAACTAGCGCTATTTTTAGTTCGCGCCAAAAATAGATAACACAGCTGAGGTCATGCTGCATTGCATTTTGGGATAGTTTTAACCCATCCACCATGCCAGGACCTCTAGGAGAGCTCACGACAAGGGAAAATTGACCTTTTAGAGAATGGCATCAGATATCACGCATTTATAGACATAATAAACATAGTTATTTTTAGAGCTGAAATTCCTATGAAAGAAAATAAACCAAAAGCTATTTGCCTCAACATCTGACGAGTTTCTCAGTAGCTTCAAATTCAGAAAAATAAGAGAATTCAATACTGCTCAGAAAAAGACGAAATTTTGTGGACATAATTGTTATCACTAGTACAGGAACCTACCTTTAAGAAACCGGAGCCACCTGGGGAATGTCATTAGAATTGAAACAGAACAGAACAGAATGGGTGGCCATAGACGGACACTCAGCACCGGGTGTGTGCAACTATGGTTACGTACCACTGAGCCACTTGGGGAACATCGTTAGGAGAATTGAAACAGAACAGAATAGGTTGGGTGGCAATGCACGGATATATGGTGCCAACAACAACAACAACAACTGGAGCTCCATTCACAGGACTTATTAATTGCAATGTTCCAGGGCATTTATTATAATAAATATGGTGAAACAAATGAAATGCAAAATTTGAGATTATGCATTATATGAATGTTAAAAGTTGGAAGGCACTCTTTTTGCCATAATTTAAACAACGCAAAAATTTCCCAGTGTATGGTGTAGGTCGACTTTGTCAGTTTCAATGAAGTTATGATAGGTAACAAATTGGCATGTGTGTTTACCCGCAACATTAGACATTTTGACAATGATTTCTTTATCGGATAGATAAAGATATATTTGTCCTAAACTAATGCCTACAGGGGACCTAGATGATATTTGATGACCATTTATTGTTAGCCATTGGACGATGTCATTGAAGACATCTGATTGAATGTCAGCCGTAGACTGATATTAATTTATCCCCATATCAAGGGGGTAAATCAATACGTGAAGAGACAACCTAGTCTTGCGTTTCCGGACGTATTTGGTAAAAGTCTTGCCACGGTGTACTTTCGTTTTTGATGAAACATTATGTCAACACGAGTGTTTTGGTGAAATAAGTACCAATTATAAGCATGACGGGACATTTATAGAAAAAGTGAACTGGTCACGCTTTGGAGGATTCTTTAAAGTTAATATTCGTTAAAAATGTTCCACGTGAGATGCAGTAGTTAACGTGCCAATTCGGTTCTAGTTTGTCAAGGTAGTGTACATTTTTTGAGGCTGGCTTGTTGAAGGTAGGAATTTTCTTTCTTTTGAATCAATCTGAACTTTTTCGTCTCTTTTTCTGACAAAATTAGCTTCCTCTGTGATTGTTTATATGATACACTCTAAGAACGTGTTGCAGGATGCGTTTCCATGCATAAAAACAACGGTGTACGCACATGCTTTCCTAGTATAGACCTGTATATGTTCATTGTTGATAAGTGCAAATACTAGTATTGCTCCAATGATTACTTTTCATTACAAATGAGTACTTAAAATATACTTGCTCGAAACTTTGGACACTGGCAGTCTGAAGGTTAGAATTGTCTTTCCTCTGAATCAATGTGACCGACGTATATTAAATAATGTACTGTAAGAATGCGTTGCGCCTTGCATTATATTGCCAAAAAAAATAACGGTGTAGGCCTACCCCACTTATTTCCAGTAGATGGTAGATGCACGTTGGCATTTCATTTGTAAAAATACTGTTAATGCTACGAAGAACACATACAATAGCTAATCAGAAAAGAAAACAACTAATATTTTCGTACCTGAGGTTACTTCCCGCCAACTGCGTAATTCCACTGTCTCAATTGTGGTGAATCAAGTATGCCTTAGTCAAATGACTATTGATGTCCTAAAGTTTTACAACGTCTTTGATTTTGCTGTAAGGCGAGGTAGTCAAGATTTCTGGCAATGTGGCCAGCAGTGCGGACCCCAATCAGACTGTTCCGGAAGAACAGTCTATCTTGGATCTACACCATTTGCTTGGATAACAGTGTCCTAATATTTGTTGTCAAAGTGGTAGGTCACGTCATGTCTATACGGCATTTGGCAGGAGTTCTCGGACAACTCTACCATCGACATGTCTGGTCAAACTGAGTAGACCCGGATCAGTTCAGCAGGGGTGTCCATTGAGAGAACAATTGTTGTGTTGGAACGGTATTGTGTACAAACTAATTCTTTAGAAAATTACCATCATACAAACGTTTTGCTTACCGTAAGAAACTGCATCAGATTGTATATGAACTGTAAGGAGCGACAGCAGTGTAGTGGATAACGCGCTGGACTACCAATCCAGGAGTCGTAAGATCGATTCCCCGCTTCTCCGGTCCTTTCGGATGAGACTTCAAACCGATATCCCGTCTCCGTATGACCTAGTTGTTGGTGGGGCGTTCAACCCAAATTCACTTACTCAGTTCTTATGTATTCGATTCTACAGCACGTGCAATAATTAGCCCCACTCTCAAAATCCAAAACTTTTGTGAATAATACCACTCTTTCCGTGAATAATCCATTACAGAAATCACAATATCCATTTTATTTTCGAAAATATCACAAGTGTTATATTATCAGAGTAATTTTTATCGGTATAATTTTGTTTGTCTCTCTCCCAGTTTACATGTACATTTCACCAAACTAAAACCTATTTAAATAATAAGGGATAAATAAGCAGATTAGTACTGCACGTGTACTACGTTATCAGACCATACGAGCATATCATAAACCTGTATTCTCTTTATCACTAGTGACAAAATAGTGGCAAGAAATGGGTTTGTAAAACACTATGCCCCAAGCCTTGCGCCTGGCCCTAAAAGGACACGCCACTAAAGGGAATGGTTTGCTCAAAACGCCAGAACTGTCAAGGAACCGTAACTCTGTCAAACCGGCTCATGTACCCACCTCTACTAAGGAATCACCCGACTTCTGAAAACACATTTTCAGGGTCCCACTAGCCAAAATACAGTGCAACTGAATCTGTATAAAGGGGCTACGTATCTTTAGCAGCCACAATTTGTCCTTCCCTTGGGTGACCCTTTAAGACAGGTTTGGCTATTCAATAGTGTTGCATGTATACGAATTTGAAAGAAAAAAAAAGTTCCGATGCTAACCGACAAGTCGACTTTTCACTAAGGTTGATTGCCCATTCGGTCACCACAGTATAAATAAGTTCTGAATAGTAAGATTGGAAGCAAGGAATACATCAAAGAACAGAAAATAGCAGACTCGGTTTAATTGAGTCTGTTCATGACTAGTAATGACTTGTGCGACACCAGCCACGCCCCTAACACAGGTTTAGGCGGAACTCTATTTTTAAGATAACTCAAATGAACTCAATAATCCCAAAGGACTGCACTATGATGATGTACGGGGAGACGTTTTACGTCCGCCACACGGCCTGTTTGGCGACAACTGGCTGCTTACTGATACACTTTACCATATGACTGCTTTAGAAATATTGACCTAAACCATCTCGGCAGCACTTGCCTTATAAAAAATAAGCTTAGCACATTCTGTACCAAGATACAGTGAAGGCTATAAGAAAAGTTTATCATTCATTTTAAAAGGTGAATGATTACACTTTCAAAGGAAGCAACTCTGCTTTTAATAACTGCATCCTCTTTCAATGAGATCAACTATTAAAGGAAAGACTTTGCTCATCGAGGAGCGTAAATGACCTCAGGTCCCTTCTAAATTTTATAGTTGTCCATACAGCAAATTAGAAAATTGGCATTTCACTGTATTTATTCCACAGGTCTAATGGGTCGTTCATGCAAACAGAATGTCTGTGATGAGACTGTGCCACCGCCCGGCCGACCGCACAAGCTGATTTATGTTTGCATAAGGATGCGGTGGACACCTCTTATATCAAAACCTGTGCATGTTACTGCATTTTTATGTTCAGTATAGATATTCGAAATGTTGACCGCATCCACATCATACGAGTTACATTATACTCTATGGTGACGCAAGGTATTTATTTTGGCTTAATTTGGTGGGATGGGGCGTGTAAAATGGTAGTGGCAGTACCGACATTTACAAGAAAAAAAAAAAAAACTAAAAAAAAATGTGTAAGACACGCACGATGCCCCGTGTGATGCCTGTCACAGGGCTGTGTACATCACTAAAATATCCATTAACAGCAAACACTATCGCATCACATGCATACCTCATTCCATTCAATTACCGCACATGCCTCTTCAAGTGCCCATCATGATAATTTCTGAGGCATATGGATATAAGCGTACATATTTTACTGGTTTACCATTTCGTTTCTTTGTTTACAAGGCCTGAAAATGCTGTTGACTCTTTCAGTTTTCATCGTGGTTTTCATTCGTTAAGATATTCTATCCTATGATATAAGTAGCTTTTCTCCTATGTTTCAACTTCAGATTTGCTTTCTTAAAAATATATTAATTCGACGTGCGCTTATAAGACAGAAAGATGCCTCCGTTTCAAAAACGTTTAGCGCACAGGCGCTCAAACAGTCGAAATTACATTTGTAATCCGTCGGTTACGATATTTGCATTATGATTATGCAAACGCCCAAACATATACACTGCTCAAAATATCTAACGGAGCAACTGGTATTTTCCCAAAGACATTACGGTAACACATACCCAGTTCAAAGGCCCATAAATCTGACTCCCAGTGGCCAAGAATTTCCTATTCTTTTGTAGAATCTTTAAGAAGGATCGGGGTTTACCACAACAAGAATTCGATTACAACTGATGCTCTGCCCATCTCTATGGACTAAATTTAGTAACTTTCGAACTTTCCGAAATTGAGGCGTTTTTCCGGAAGTCTACAAACTCTCATAAACTTGAGTTCAAAGTGATTCTTTCAAACGAGTAACCTTGTCAGACATCAAGTATCATTGACAAAATGGTCGTTTGGATTTGGGTTGAAATTTTCATGCTTTTCACCTGTTCTGAAAAATTGCAATATTCAACCAAAATTGCATTTTTACAAAAAAACAGTCCATGGACATGCGCAAGGTAGATATTGAATTGGAACTTGTGGAGTAGGTAACATCGACCCTCTTTAAAAAATTGGCAAAACTATTTGAAATTCCGTGTCTGTGTCGACCGGAGGTAAATGTCTCCAAAGTTGGGGATGCATTGCACTGTTGCCTATGAAAAATTGTTACGTGCTCCTTTAAATATTTCGAGCAGTGTATTAAAATCTGTGAAAGGAGTTGACTACGCCAACGCAAACCCCTATAATGCAAAAAATACCCATACTGACTAAGTTCAAGATGTCGTTATTCTGATAAAACAGATTTCATCTCCATCGAAACGCCCAAAACATGTGCACAAAGTTTAACGAAAATCCGTTGAGAGAGGAGTTGAAAAGAATATCTGCCAGAAATGAAGACGTTCAAATGGCTTTAAATTCTGTCAGAATTCATTTTCTTGCATCCCAGATAACGATATCCGTGTTTTTGCTAGGGATAGAAATTCTTATCTTACCCTTGTTATCTGACCCGTGAGTAGGATAAAAAAAAAGTTTTCGCATGACTTCGTTTTGCATTGGTTGTATTGGACGTCACGTAACTTCGTCGCTAGCTGACATCATAACGATGTCAGAAATCACAACAATGGCGGACGTCGCAACGCAGCGTCTAGAGGATTCTTTCATGTAATTAAAGCTTCAGCACATAAAGGTATGAGTGTGAGGTACGGATGGACAAATCTGTCCCTTGGGTCACTGTTTGGCATCACTCGGCAAGCCTCGTGATGCTAAACAGTGACCCTTATGATATATTTTCTATCCGTACCTCACACTTATGATAGATTCTTATTTTATCGTATGAGGTCGCTGTTATTCAGTGGATAACGTCGTGTAATAAAAATCATATGACCACACGTGTAATAATACTTTGGCGCGTAACGTAGCGTCTTTGACAACGTACATGTCAACAATGCGTTATCTTATTGAAATAATGTTCAGTTTGAAGGCGTTAAAATCTCAATTTAAAGGGTCATATGATAAACAGAATCTTACACTCGTGGGCTTTTCATGTGAAATTTATGAAACTTGCCAAGGCTAGTTTCATAAATTTCACATGAAATGACCACTTGTGTAAGATCCTCTTTTTATCCCTGTCAAAATACAACTTACATATTTTCATTAAGCTCTAATTATGCGTACAAAGTTTGATAAGAATCCATTGAAAACTGTAGGAGAAGTTGATCACACAAATTCCATACCCTTCGTATAGTACAAAAAACTGTCCAAAATGACAAGCTCCAAAGGCTTTAATTCTGTCAAAACTAATTTTATTTCCTTTAAATCTCACATGTCCATTTTCATTATTTCTGCAACATATGTACAAAGTTTGATAAGCATACCATGAAAAATGAGAAGAGCCGCTTATAGAAACGCTATAACTTAAAGTGTGACGTATAGACGAATTGACAGACAGACAGACGGATAGGAACAAACATTAAGGCCCTTGAATACACTCACAGGGGTATAAAAAGGAAAAATGGGACAACGCCATTTGTACATGAGTCAAAAGATACCTCGTATGAACTCTCATTTTTGGCACGTGGAATAATGGCTTATTATCCACTTTCAGGTAAAGCCACCAGACATTACAATGGCCGATCGTTTGTGACAATGATGGTCAGAAAAAATGGTTCTGCTTCGGGTTAACTCTCGTACGGACATTTTTTCGTTAAAATTCTCGACTCAACGTATTTCTAATATAGAATGTATACTCTGACTCATAGATGTACATTTGTGAATCCGCCGTATACATGGGTTTAAAACATGAAGAACTCTGACTGTGTCAAAGGAAATGTCATAGCATAAACTGTCAAATATTATCGTACATTAAGCAAAACGGTCAATAAAATGCGTAGTTGTTCTCTTCCTTAAAACGATGAAAAATAATTTGATTACGACCAGAAAGAATATTTAACCGAAACTTAAATTAACATGAAAAATATAAACCAAACTTCGCATCTTCTTTGATTCCTTTCAAAATTTGTAACAAAGTCACTTGCACTTGAAATCAACAGACAGAACGGCATTTGTGACCGAATTAACTCGCATGATTTACACGGAAGTGTCGGTTCTATTGCATATATCTCGAAACAAATTATAACCAAATAGCGTGCGCTCATTGACAACACCATTGCAAATGTGGTTTTTGAAAAAAAAATGAGATTTTTACTCCGTGAGTCGCAAAACTGTGGCAATACTTACAGAAAATTAACGTAATTTTGCAAGACTAGGGTGTCCCTTCACGTATTGATTTACCCCCGTGCATATGAAGAGTTTAATTTGCTCATGTAAGATTGTTTGTATCACATTTTGGTCAGGTGTTAAAAGTTGTGCACAGATGGTTCATGGAATTACTTATTATAGCATTTGTTGAAGTGGTTTTAATAACTGGATAGAACTGGAGAAACATCATTAAATTTATTGGTATGTTGAGAGAATTACAAGAAAATATTTTGAAATTGGGTATAAGATTACCCATATCACCGTAGCCGGGCCCTAGAGGATAAAATATCCTAAAGTGCTTAAGTATTGGGACACATAAAATAATAAATTTTCCATTTGTCCCAAATGGAAAATTCATTATTTCTAGGTTTCCCAATATATACACACATTATGGTATGTATAAAGGATATGAAAAAGACAGAGTCCATCACTCTTCTTTGACTCCCTTTAACCTCTCCTGGTTGGGAAAAAGGGCACCCATTTATTGCTGGGTTGACTGAGTTTTTTTTACAGTTTTACAGTTTTTCTGGCCTGTTCAGAATTTAAACCTGCGATCTTCTGCACCATACCCAGTAGGCACATGATGTCAAAATAACGTCATTCTGATGTTGATGGGGCGTGATGACGTGGCATCAATGTTAGTATGACGTCATTTCTACGTTATATGCTCGCTGGGTAGCCAAGCGCCTCTTACCACTCTACCACTGTGCTTTTCTCATTATGGGACTTTTTGGCCACTTGTTTACTATTTCTTATGTGGCTGGTTTAAAAAGAACTCTTATCATGTGCCATCAATGCTTTTTTGGAGATAAAAGATTTTCATTTGGAGCTGACACTATAAAGCGGTTTTAGTGCCTCTGCTCTAATAAATACCCCCTGCTAATTTTCGGAAAATAATGTTATATGAACTTGCATAAATTCCTGTGAGATAGCTCTTTGACATGCCCCGTTTTCATTTAATGCAATACTACCAGGGGGTATAATAGGATTAATACGGTACTTTAACCCTATTGCACTAATATTATGCCATTTGGTGACTCTCTTTTCAAGGGAGATAAATAAATGTCACAGCTTCACTTCCCATTAAAGGGAAACTACTCTCTACAGAGAGCAAATTCTTTCCTGTAAGAGTAGACCTGAGTTTCAAACGGCTTCTTTGCTCAGGGAAGCAAACAGGAAGTTACAGAATTTGAAATTAACTTTTGTAAAAATGTCAGAAAAACACATGAAAAGTCACCAAGTCTTGTGATAATTTATTCTGTTGTGGTGCAGTAGGAGCAAAATAAGGAGCAAATTCTTTCCCGGGGGGGTGGGGGGGGATAAATTAGGATTAATACAGCATTGGGGGGGAGGGGGGGGGGATAAATTAGGATTAATACAGCATTATTTTAGCCCTGCTATTTATTATTTCAGTAGCTGATGTTTTGTCTTTACCATTATTATCATATATCATACAGCTCACCTGGGGATCTCATTAATTCTGCTTTTAAGATTATCAGGAGGGAGAGATGGATTGGAAAGTAAACAATGTCTTTTCAGTCGAAGGGAAGTAAATCCAATTCAAGTTCATGAATCGTCCATAAACAAACAGGTCATTAAGTATATTCATCTACATCCCAGTCAGTGGTTCATGAACAGTTCATTCATTTAAAAATAAAGTTCATAAATCTATTAACTTAATTAACAATATGGACTAGATAATCATGTAATGAAAGACAATTAATTAACCTATCATTTTATTGCAGGGAGATAACTGCATTTTTTTGATTGCTTAATTCAGGTGATATGCTTTTTACTCTAACTAAATGCCAGAACAAACAGTATAGACCAAAATCAGACAGTCTGATCAGAGTCTTCACTGTTTGTCAAAAGACTTATCCATAATATTTGGTACTCTGTGGTACATATTATAAACCTGCTTATATCTCCTTAGCTTTCAAAGGAGCCGTGACACAACAAAAACAAGTGGCATGTACCTGTCCAGTGAAGACTCAGGGCTGATTTGACTCAGATCAGCCTGGGCATCTGCCCAGTCTAATCAAGTCTTCCTGGCTGGTATGGAGCTGGCTTAGACCCTTAGGTACCTTATAAGTGTGCAGCAAGATTCTGATCAGACTGGGTGGATGCCCAGGCTGATTAAAGCCTTTGCTGGGCACAAGTTACATTCTTTGTTGGTTTTTATGTGTCACAGCTTATTAATGTTAATGCTCCAACCTGTCCAGAGCCTTCATTTTCTGTGTAGATTCTCCAAAGTCTGTACACGGTGCATGGAGGTGTAGGCTCATCAGCACCATAGCTGTTCACAATATGCATTAAGCACCTTTTTAACATGTCATGGCTCATATGAGCTGAGACACGACACAACCAACAAAGTGGCAGGTGCCCAGTGCGAAGACTCAGACAATTCTGGGCATCCGCCCAGTCTGATCAGAGTCTTCTCTGTGCATTTACTGGGTAACTAAGGGTCTACACTACCGCCATGCCAACAGCGTAGACTGATCAGACTAGGTGGATGCTCAGGCTCATCTGAGTCTTCGCTGGGCACACATGCAACTTTGTTGGTTTTTAGCTCGCCTGAGCACGAAGTGCTCAGGGTGAGCTTTTGGGATACCCTGATGTCCGTCGTCCGTCGTACGTCCGTCCGGACGTCCGTCCGTCCGGACGTCCGTCCGGACGTCAACTTTTGCTTGTGTACACTCTAGCGGGCACAGTTTTGATCCAATCTTTCTGAAACTTTGTCAGAATGTTTATCTCCATCAAATCTAGGCCAAGTTCGAAACTGGGTCATGTCGGGTCAAAAACTAGGTCACTAGGTTAAATCTTAGAAAAACCTTGTGTACACTCTAGAAGGCACAGTTTTCATCCAAAGCTCATGAAACTTTGTCAGAATGTTTATCTTTATAATATCTAGGACAAGTTTGAAACTGGGTCACGTTGGGTCAAAAACTAGGTCACTATGTCAAATCTTAGAAAAACATTGTGTACGCTCTAGAAGGCACAGTTTTCATCCAAAGTTCATGAAACTTAGTCAGAATGTTTATCTTTATAATATCTAGGACAAGTTTGAAACTGGGTCACGTCGGGTCAAAAACTAGGTCACTAGGTCAAATCATAGAAAAACCTTGTGTACGCTCTAGAGGACACAGTTTTGATCCAATCTATATGAAACATTGTCAGAATATATATCTCCATAAACTCTAGGCCAAGTTTGAAACTGGGTCATGTCGGGTCAAAAACTAGGTCACTAGGTCAAATCTTAGAAAAACCTTGTGTACACTCTAGAAGGCACAGTTTTCATCCAAAGTTCATGAAACTTTGTCAGAATGTTTATCTTTATAATATCTAGGACAAGTTTGGAACTGGGTCACGTCGGGTCAAAAACTAGGTCACTAGGTCAAATCTTAGAAAAACCTTGTGTACGCTCTAGAAGGCACAGTTTTCATCCAAAGTTCATGAAACTTGGTCAGAATGTTTATCCTCATAATATCTAGGATAAGTTTGAAACTGGGTCACGTCGGGTCAAAAACTAGGTCACTAGGTCAAATCATAGAAAAACCTTGTGTACGCTCTAGAGGACACAGTTTTCATCCAATCTATATGAAACATTGTCAGAATATATATCTCCATAAACTCTAGGCCAAGTTTGAAACTGGGTCATGTAGGGTCAAAAACTGGGTCACTAGGTCAAATCATAGAAAAACCTTGTGTACGCTCTAGAGGTCACAGTTTTGATCGAATCTATATGAAACATTGTCAGAATATATATCTCCATAAACTGTAGGCCAAGTTTGAAACTGGGTCATGTAGGGTCAAAAACTAGGTCACTAGGTCAAATCTTAGAAAAACCTTGTGTACACTCTAGAAGGCACAGTTTTCATCCAAAGTTCATGAAACTTTGTCAGAATGTTTATCTTTATAATATCTAGGACAAGTACAAAACTGGATCATGTTGGATCAAAAACTAGGTCACTAGGTCAAATCATAGAAAAACCTTGTGTACGCTCTAGAGGACACAGTTTTGATCCAATCTTTATAAAACATTGTCAGAATATTTATCTCCGTAAACTCTAGGCCAAGTTCGAAATTGGGTCATGTTGGGTCAAAAACTAGGTCACTAGGTCAAATCTTAGAAAAACCTTGTGTACGCTGTAGAAGGCACAGTTTTGATCCAAAGTTCATGAAACTTTATCAGAATGTTTATCCTCATAATATGAAGGACAAATTTGAAACTGGGTCATGTAGGGTCAAAAACTAGGTCACTTGGTCAAATCATAGAAAAACCGTGTGTATGCTCTAGAGGACACAGTTTTGATCCAATCTTTATGAAACTTTGTCAGAATGTTTATCTCTATAAACTCTAGGCCAAGTTTGAAAGTAGGTCATGTCAGGTCAAAAACTAGGTCACTAGGTCAAATCTTAGAAAAACCTCGTGTACGCACTAGAAGGAACAGTTTTGATCCAATCTTCATGAAACTATGTCAAAATGTTTATTGTCCATATATATATGCCCCTTATGAAACTGAGTCACGTCAGATCAGAAACTAGGTCACTAGGTCAAATCTAAGAAAAACTTTGTGTACACCCTAGAGGGCACAGTTTTGATCCAATCTTCATGAAACTCTGTCAGAATGTTTACCTTTATGAAATCTAGGTAAGTTTGAAACTGGTTTGTGTCGGATCAAAAACTAGGTCACTAGGTCAAATATAAGAACGACCTTGTATACGCTCCAGAGGGCACAGTTTTGATCCAATCTCAATGAAACTTTGTCAGAATGTTTATTCTTACAATATCCAGTTTGAAACTGGGTCATGTCGGGTCAAAAGCTAGGTCACTAGGTCAAATCTAAATTAAGTTATGTTGCAAGAATCAGAACTAACATTGCAATGATGCTAGCCACAAACTCCTTGGAATACATTAGTTTCACCACAGTGAGATAATGATGCTACCATTCTATCATCTGTGTTTCCCTAGTTAAGTCTAGTTCAAATCCATCAAAGGAACTCAACATGAACGGGAACTTTTCGGAGAAGCGACTCTGCCATTTTCAGCTCACCTGATCGAGCCTTACAGTATTGGTGTTAGCTGCCTCTTTAATCCATCCATAAACATTTTCAAACATCTCTGAAAACACTGGGCAGATCAAATTTCATATGGAGCCTGCACATGGATCAAAGGATTGAAAGTTCTTCAAATGATCTTGGTCACATGACCAAGGTGGCCGCCATTCCCATGTATGGTAAAAACTCTTATAAATCTTCACCAGAGCCAGTGCACTGATTAATGCTCAGGTGAGCGATTCAGGGCCACCATGGCCCTCTTGTTTCATGTTGTGGATCAAATATGAAGAGGTTCGGAGGTTGAGAAATTGCCGAGAGAGTAGATCATTATATATTACCTGTATTCCTCTCAGAGAGATACAGACAAGTGCTGAAAGAATCTTGAACAGTCTACCTTTGATCTTACCTTGGATAATAATAAAAAAACTTCCTTGGAGCTTTCAAAGTTTTCCAAAACACAAACTGAACAGTGAATTGAGACATAATTATCATTTTTGTACAGGTCAGTTTTACTGTCTTAGTTTATTTAAGTCTTAACACTTTAAGCACCATTGACGAAAATAGCATAATTTGTAAACACCGTAGATCCTGACGAGGCAGCTCATAATGAGCCACCTCATGTAGATCTACACTGTTTGTCCTCTAGTCTTTGAATTCTCAATATGAAATGTCTTAGACAGGGCATTTTTTTAATTTTTGCAGACGTAAATTTTGTCGTCTGCTTTTTGGTGCTTGTAAAAGAGTTAAACATATTGTTTTAATTTTTTTTAGTAATTTGTAAATTACAGTAGAACTTCGATGGCTCAACCCTGATGGCTCGTTCACCCTGCCTGGCTAGAACTCTTTTCGTGGTCCCTAGAGATAACTTTATATGGAAATTAACCCTGGATGGCTAGAACTACCCTTGGCTGGAACTAATTTTCATGGTCCCAAGCCTGTTCAAGCCAATGAAGTTCTACTGTAATTTTCTTTAGTAATTTGTAAATTAAAGGAAGTTTTTTTTTACATGCTGCTCTCAGAGTTTATAGATCAGATTTTGTCTAGTTGGGAATTTTTTTTGTTTCAAATGCTCATAAAATTACATGATTATGTCCCACAGGAGGCGCAGAGGAATAAATCCATTACCCAGCAGGCACATGATGTTGAAATGACATCCTACTGACATTGATGTGACGTAATGACGTCCCATTGACGTCAGCGTAATGACGTCCCATTGACATCAGTATGACATCATTTCAACGTCATGTACCCACTAGATAGGTATGCATCAGTCCTGGCACTGGTCTGTCAAAGAAGAGAGTTGTACCGATCCTTTGGAAAACTGATAATTTTATTAAATAGGCAAGACCTAAAACGAAACTTTTAATGAAATGTAAATGAAACTTTAAATTCTTCAGTTTTTAAAATCAAATAGTCTTTTTGAATTAGAGAGGACAGGGACAGATTGGGTGCCAGTAGGTATGCTTTTAATGATGGAGCCGGGCAGTGTAGCACAATCGGTAGGGCACCTGACTCATAAGTCAGAGGTCCTGTGTTCAAAACCCGGTCTGGCCACATACTTAGGTTTCTCCTTCCACTGATCCAAGAAGGGCAGTTGTCAGTTACTGGCGAAAGTATGTGCGCTTAGTACTGGTTAACCGCTTAGGAGGTCTAAGCCTGCCCAGGAATAGTGTGGTTAGGTTAACTGACTGTCCCGACATGACCATAGCTGTTTACCGTGGACTTTAAGCATCAAATCAATCAATCAATCAATTTAATGATGGATACATTTCCTTTAACTCCTTGGGAGAAAAGGGTGAAAAAAAAATGTTTACTCCAAATTGAAAGTCAGATTTTACTAAAATAGAAAAGTTGTGAGATCGATCGAGAAAGTGAGAGAAAGAATCTGAAACAAATTTAAAGTGAATCAATTTGGAACAGTAAATGTTGATGTCTCGATTCTACTGAATTTTGTTTTTGGCAACCTTGCCAGGTTCTAGTTCATGCTTAATTTGTAAATAAGTACATTTTCATTATTTATCACTGGGTGGTATGGTCAGGATCACCCTGCTTTGTTTGAACCAGAACATTCCTGGAGAGCAGTAAAATCTAATTTTGATCTATTGGGCACATCTACAATTCTACATAATTATGAGCTGCAAATCGAGAAAATAAAACAAAGTGGTTGTGCATCCAGTGCAGACTCAGATCAGCTTGGGCATGCACCCAGTCTGATAAGAGTATTTGCTGTCCCCATAAACGTAGCTTAGACCCTTAGCTAACTTTTAAGCGCTTAGCGAAGACTCTTATCAGACTGGGCCAATACCCATGCTGATCTGAGTCTGCACTGGGCGCACAACCACTTTGTTGGTTTTCTCGTGTCGCAGCTCATATATATTAAAGTGCTGCCAGCTTCTGTTTTGTGGTCTTAACTGTAATTAGAAAGTTGTTCTGTGAAAATAAGGCCATGATCAAAAAACTTTCAGTGACTTATATGAATGACTTGTAATGATATTACGTTATGTCCCCTTTGTTTGGAAGGCTCTTAAGCTTTCCCTTTGAATAATCCATGGAAGTTTGATCAGAATCCAGCTCACTGATTCAAGAGATATCATGCATAAAAGACTGTTACATGTACCTTGAAAATTGGGTCAAGGCCATCAAAGCCTATATAACCATGGCATCTCCTTGGTGTCTAATAGATGTGATGAAACTTCACTGATGGTTCAAGAAATTGTAACTGTTGGGAAAATTTAACATTATAGTAAGTCTACCTTTAACCTTGAAAATGAGGTCAAGGTCACAAAAACCGACCAACTCTTTGAATTTTCCCAATAATATATCCGTGCGGCTGATGTTAAGATTTCAATCCATGTAGAAGCTCAAGAGATACATTTTTCGGGTGAAAATTTGACATACCTGAGTCCTCCTGCGACCTTGAAAATGAGGTCATGGTCACCCAAATCTAATCTGAGCTCCAAAGCTAAAATCACACACTGGTTCAAGAGATATAGTGTATACAAGAATTTTTTGGATATGGGTTTTACGGCCCTTTCAAGAATATTTCACTTATATGGCGAGCCAATTGCTGAGCAAAGATGGGCAAAAATCAGAGCTCCCGGGGGAAAATACACCTGACCTGTCATAAGCAGAACTTGACCTCATTTGCATGCCAGCTAAGACTCAAACCCACAGCAGTGAGAGACTAATGTTCAAGAGTCAGCATTCTAACCACCAGGCCAGTGCATGGAGCCTGTTGCATACAAGCAACATTTACTGTCATGCTGATGCCTGACTGGCCATACCGACTCTGACTTCAAAGAGATCACCATCAAAAATAATATGTCCCCTATATCCTATCTTGATGATGACCGGATGTCTTTGAATGTTAAACAGCTTAGATTGTGCCTGATTCTGACCAAACTTGATAGATTATATATTCAAGAAAGTTACTGAGTTCATGGAAGTATAAGACACAAGGAATAACAACAGAACCCACTTCAAAAGTACCATCATCGTTACCGACTCGTTATCACCTATTTGCAATAAATTGATAAGTACTTGTGAAAATTGCGCAAGATTACTGTCCTGCTGGTTATCTGATACTGAAACCGTTTAACCGAGCATGCGCAACTGGCTGTGATCTCCATTTATGTTTTTTATGTCAGTTGATATACGGTAGAGGATACTTGACTTTTTCAGTGTAATAACGATTTGTATTTCACCGATGAACACCAAAAGCAGTATTTTTTGCGAGTGGCGAAGCCACGAGTGAAAATTCCACTGTTGATGTTCATGAATGAAATTAAAATCGATCTTACACTGAAATAGTCAAATTTGCTGTTTCCGTAGTGTTTTAAAATTGCAACAATTGAATAAATTTAAATGCGTCATCCATCATGACAGAGACACAACTTTTTTATAGCCGTTTTGTTTCAAATTGATCTTTCCAACTTGTTTACTTGGTATGATATTGGTTGTAAGCACAATTTGCAATTGAACAGTAGCTTGAAATTCCAAAATGACTATTAGATCTCAAGAAATTTGCTAAGAAAGAATGCATACATGAATTTTTTAACACGGAGAGTCCTTTCTGTTGAGACTGATCAGCTGCTTTTGTAAGATAAAAAAATCGCACTGTCGACTGGTACCATTGCGAATGTATCGGATTGAAATAAAGTACTATTCCGGAAGGATAATAATGAATTTGTGATAAAAAAATGTCGGGAGAAAAGGGGTAAATGAGAAAGGTAAATGAGATTTGTTACAGATGTCAAATTTAGCGTAAAACGTATGAATTGGCGTTTGTAAGAACTCACGCGATTTCATTTACAGTTTAATAAAAAGAATATTTCGTTCCATATCTGACATTAATTTTGTGACTCTTTCTTGGGCTTGTGAGACGTTTGCGCTCTTGTGTCTCTTCTTAAGGAGGCGGTTTCTATAATATGCGCAGCGTAAAAGAAAAAGGAAAATGGCGTATGCCCGGAGAAGCCTTCGGTCAGCCAGGTCCATGACCTATCCAGTCAGAAGAGACTATGCTTCCGCCCAAGAAACGCTTGATCCTCAGCTGCATAACGCGCACAGCGAAGACTGGACTGATTGGGCCGATAAAAGAGTGATCTTAGTCTTCGCTGGGCGCATGGTCAAGTTCTTATTCTCTATAATTCGGTCTTATGGAGTTAAAATTTGAAATTTATATATTTACGCTTTCAAATTATGGGTTGATATTACGAGAAGTAAAAGACAAACACCATGAAAATATTTCCAAACTGCAAAAAAGCGCCTTGTCCTGCATTTTAGTAGAACTGAGGGACGACTACGAAATTTCTTGTAAACTACCAAAATACAGTACTTATTCCTATTACGACCCTCGCCTCGTGCTGATTAGGAGGCTGCTTCTAAAGCCCCGCACCACTACTGCGTATGTGTCTCCTACCATAAGACATGAATTTACATTCCGTTTCTTTTTTCATACCTTGAATTTGCTTTAGTCGATAATGACTGGTCATCATTAACTCATATTTTTTCAATGTTCGCATCGGTGCGCACTCAAGACATTTAGACAGTTACTATCCTTACATATTTTGTTCTCATGTAAACCTGGCTTTATTTTCAGGACTTCGCCGGAAGACCTTTAAAATTTAATATAAAAATTGCGAAAATTTCTTTTTATTTAGAAGACGAAATATTTTGAAACGCTGTAAGTGAACTATTTATGGTCCGATTTGGATGATTGAAAAACCGCATGACGCTGCTTTACACGCCACACTTAACTGTGATTACGCGCACTTTACATAAATTGTTCTAATTTATAAAATTAAGAAAATTAACTGGTGCCTCACTCGATAAATTAGTGAGACGGCGATAAGAATCGGCTCTATATCTAGGTGTGTCGGTAACGATGATGGGGTACAATGTTATCAAATTGATTAGCACCTCTCCGAGTAGTCTCCATAGAGATTCTACAGGACTTAATTGGTGCTAATTGGTCCAATTACTCTGTTGTTATTCCTTCTCTTACAATTCCCTGCTGAGTTGATCAGTTGGATTTTGATGACCATGGCCTGATTTTCAAAGTCAACATGCCATAGCAAGTTTTACGGTTATCTCTGAGTGTAATGTGCTGGTAGGGATAGGTTGAGGCTGTGGGGTGGGGAGGGGTAGGGGAGTGGTGGTAGAGAAAAAAAAAATTCTGAAAAAATGTATCTGCAGTCTAGTTCGTCAGTCACAGGTGAATTAAGAACAGAGAGGAGGCAATAGGTCAGATCTTGATGTCTGTTGTGGCAAACTGCTGATTGAGGTTGATTTCTTACTGATGGAAAGGCATTATTGTTACTATAAATAGCAACATGTTACTATAATTAGCTCAGATAATTTGGCTATCACTAATTGGTTGGGCAGATTGAGTGAAGATAAAATAATCAGGATTTTTTGCTGATGTTTACTGTCAGGAATCTTATGAGAAACAGATGAAAATATGGGTCAGCTGCTAGAGGTATTGGCTACTTGGCCAAAACTTGGAATTCTGGAAAGATGGATAAAATAAACATACTGGATTTACTGTAAATATTTGGGCAGCTCCATCGATTTGAAATCTTTGAATTTGAACAAATTCACCTTAATGTGTATGGGTACATCTCCATGTTTTCTGCCATTTTACAAAGGGGAATAACTTCCATGACTAAAATTCTGTTTTGCTTCCCTGGAGAACTATATGAGCCGCGACGCGAGAAAACCAACAATGTGGTTGGGCGCCCAGCGCAGACTCAGGTCAGTCTGGGGATTTGCCCACTCTGATCAGACTCTTTGCTAAGCGCTTAAAGGCTAGCTAAGGGTCCAAGCTACCTTCATGCGGACAGCAAAGACTCTGATCAGACTGGGCGGATGCCCAGGCTGATCTGAGTCTGCACTGGGCGCACAACCACTTTGTTGGTTTTGTCGTGTCGCGGCTCATATATCTATAGGCCATTTCAGAAAGGGGGTCTACTCTTAAAGGAAACAATTTGCTCCTGAATTTGCTGAAGCAAAGATTCAGGGTGAATGTGTTTCTTTCACTTTTCTAAGAAAATAAATACCAGGTTGTAAAATAAATTCTGGCAGGGGCTATATATAAAAATTGTAATTTCAGTGTGTTTGGGGTTGGGGGTTACTGTTACTGAGGGGGTCACAGGACTGCTATTAAATTGGTTTCCATGTATCCATCTCTGTGTCTGTCTATGTGTCTGTCTGTCTGCAAGAAATCTTGTATTTGCAGCTCCTCCTGGAGTATGAAAGCTTTCACCATAAACTTAACACCCAGGGGTCAGCCTTAAGCTCTCTAAATGTTTGCTACCCTGGTTGAGAAAACCTTTACAAAACTGGGTCGATCAACTCTTAAAGAAAAGTATTTTCTCCTATAGAAGAAAATTCTTTTCTTTAAGAATTGACCCCCATTAGGAAGGGATGCAAGAAAAGCAAATGTTGGAATTGCTTCCCCTGCCAGTATGTGTGTATCTACTCACCTTAAAATTTTCATGGTATTATCATTTGGCTTCCCCTGGGCTAGACGGAACCTGCTGATTCTATCAGACCTCTGGCAGTGAGTCATGTTTTACCTGGGAGAGTTCTGCTAATATTGGAATTGTCAGGAATTGATGAAAATTGCTGGATTCTGAAGATATTAGCTGCTGATTTTAGGAATAATGCTTTTGGTTTGTCCTTTCATTCCTCCATCCATTCAGTCATAAAGACATTGCTTCACCTATTTATTGAGGTTATGATTGGCATCAGAACTTTTCTGCCAGAGTTACAGCCCTTGATCTGTTTGGCAATACTGTGAGTGAAGCTTATGACTGCAACTCCTCCTTCAGTTTTTATCTGATTTTCATAAAAATGTTAGATATTATCACACCTGAAGTAGATATTTTATTTTGGGTCATGATTGGACCCTTTCTGCTAGAGTTACAGCCCCTGCTGATCAGTCAGTGTACTAAATCTTGTGGCTCCATTAATTCTGTTTCATTTTTCAACTGATTTCAACTGATTTTTAGCTCGCCTGTACGTAAGTACAGAGAGCTATTGTTGTCACTTGGACGTGGGCGTGGGCATCACACTTTAAAGTTTTACGTTAAAGTTTTTTATGTGATGGGCAAGGCACTGCAGGCGAGCTATCCTGTACGCGGACAGGTCTTGTAGTAAAATATTACCATTTGAAGTGAATCATACTTTGACAAGCTAATGATAATTTCTGCCAGCTGGAGTTACAGCCATGGATCTGACCAGTAACACATACATAATTGAGCCGTGACATGAGAAAACCAACAAAGTGGTTGTGCGCCCAGCACAGACTCAGATCAGCCTGGGCATCCGCCCAATCTGATCAGAGTCTTCGCTGTCTGCATGGAGATAGCTTAGACCCTTAGTTAGCTACCCTACATCTACATCTGCAAAATTTTATAAAGGTTTCATCCAAGGTATATAAAAAAAACAGTGTAGATTTAGATGAGGCGGCTCATAATGAGTGCTTAACGTGTTAATCCAGCTTTGGAGGTGAGCTGATATCTTTTCTGTCATGTTTTATTACAATATATTGTTTGGCACTGGAGTATCATCAGTATCAGGTTGAAAGAAATTTGAATTTTGTAAAACTTGATAGGGTCAACTCCTGTATGTCACATAAAATTACACACATTGAAATTTTACATGTTGTATTTATGTAACATAGTTTTCCAAGTTTTGCTTGATTTCTGTATTGGTTGATGTTATTATAACCATACTTAAATGCCTGGAGGCCAATAAAAGGCACATTTGCAAACAGTGTGGACCCATTTCAGACACTGAAGATGTGGTGTCTGATCAGGGTCTGTTTGTCTTAAATACTGATTTTTTTTAAGTTTTAACCTGTCAAACCTTAAATTGAAAAAAAACCCTGTCCAGATGGTGAAGAAGATTAGACTTCATGAGGCAGTGGGTGAAATGCATAGTTATATCAAAAATTTAGTGTTTGCCCCAGATAATAAACCAATCAGATCACCTGAATTTTCAAATTTTCAATAGATTTACTGGTGTAGACTCATCACTTATCCATGAAGAGAGTCTTCACCAATAACTCTACTGAAGACTTGAAAATTCAAGTGATCAGTAGTGTTCTATTCATTCATAAATGAATACTGCCCATCATTTTCATTCAGTGATGAATACCGCCCATCATTTTCATTCAGTAATGAATACTGCCCATCATTTTCATTCATTAATAGATGCTGCACATCATTTTCATTCATTAATAAATACTGACCATCATTTATACTTTTTATACCCACTGCCTATCATTTTCATTCATTACTAAAATAATGTCCATTACTTTCATTCAATAATAAATACTGCCCATCATTTTCATTTGTTAGTGAATACTGCAACTCATTTTCATTCATTTATAAATATTGCCCATCATTTTCATTCATGAATGAATATTGCCCATCATTTTCATTCATTTATAAATATTGCCCATCATTTTCATTCATTTATAAATATTGCCCATCATTTTCATTCATTTATAAATATTGCCCATCATTTTCATTCATGAATGAATATTGCCCATCATTTTCATTCATTTATAAATATTGCCCATCATTTTCATTCATTTATAAATATTGCCCATCATTTTCATTCATGAATGAATATTGCCCATCATTTTCATTCATTTATAAATATTGCCCATCATTTTCATTCATTTATAAATATTGCCCATCATTTTCATTCATTTATAAATATTGCCCATCATTTTCATTCATTTATAAATATTGCCCATCATTTTCATTCATGAATGAATATTGCCCATCATTTTCATTCATTTATAAATATTGCCCATCATTTTCATTCATTTATAAATATTGCCCATCATTTTCATTCATCTATAAATATTGCCCATCATTTTCATTCATGAATGAATATTGCCCATCATTTTCATTCATTTATAAATATTGCCCATCATTTTCATTCATTTATAAATATTGCCCATCATTTTCATTCATTTATAAATATTGCCCATCATTTTCATTCATTTATAAATATTGCCCATCATTTTCATTCATGAATGAATATTGCCCATCATTTTCTTGTTTTAATTAGTACTGCCCATCATTGTCATTCATCAGTGAATACTACCTATGATTCTCATTCATCAATAAATTTGCCCATCGTTTTCATCAGAGGCCTCTGCCTTCATTCATTGATAAATACTGCCTATCATTTTCTTTCATTAATAAACACTGTCTATCATTATGATTCATTAGTGAACACTGTCCATCAATTTTATTCATCAGTAAATGATGCCCATCATTGTCAGATGATGATGATTTTTTAATACGTAAATCTGCCTATTTCATACATGAATAAACGTTGCCCAGCATTTTCATTCATGAATAAATACTGCACATCATTTTCATTTATGAATAAATACAGCCTATCCTTTTCTTTTATGAATGAATACTGCCAGTCATTTTCATTCATGAATGAATACTGTTCATCATTTTCAAGAACAAAGTATACAACATTTACTTTTGTTTACTAATGCTGTATAACCTCACTTTAAATATCCTATGACCTGAAACTGACAGATAATATTTTCATTGTTTTATATTTACTGCCTATCATTTTCATTCATTGATAATACTGCCCATCATTTTCATTCATTAATAAATATTGCCCATCACTTTAATTCATTAATAATACTGCCCATCATTTTCATTCATTGTAAGATATTGTCCATCATTTTCATTCATTGTAAGATATTGTCCATCAGTTTCATTGTTTATTACCTACCGTCCATCATTTTCATTCTTTAATAAACACTGTCCATTACTTTCATGGTATGAATACTGACCACCATTTCTATTCAGTTATAAATACTGCCTATTATTTTCAGTCATCCATACTGCCCATCATTTTCACTCATGAATAAATACTGCTTTCATTTTCATTCATGAATCGTTTTCATTCATGAATAGATTATGTTCATTCATTAATAATACTGCCCACCATTTTCATTCATTAATAAATACTGCCCATCATTTTCATTGTTTTATATCTACTGTCCAATTTTTTTTCATATATTAAATGTTGTCCATTACTTTCATTCAGGAATTCCATTCATTAATAAATACTGCTCATTATTAATATCCCATCATTTTCATTCTTCAGATATTGCCTATCATTTTCATTCATTAATAAATACTGCAAGTATTGTTTTCATGAATAGATAATGCATATCATTTTTATTCATGAATGAATAATGCCTATCATTTTCATTCATGAATGAATCCTGCCCATTGTTATCATTCATGAATAAATACTGCCTATCCTTTTCATTCATGAATAATCACATTCCCTTTGAAATAGATGAACCTATTTTGGAGAAACAGTATTCATACTTCCATGAACAACAATTGGTCATGAGACATCGTTGCTACCCAACGTCACAGTAAACAAAAGACCCTATTGGCCATTGTAACATTCTATTGGATGTCACATCATGGCGATGGCTGTTACAGTAAGCAGCTTACATGTTGGTTAGTGACAGCTTATCGTTATATATTTCACAAAAATCGAAAATGATGCTCAAAATATTTCTAAAATTATATGTAATGATAAGAGATAAATTCCATATTTCTGAAGTTCATGGGAGTATGAACACAAAAGGTCCCATGCAAAGTAGTAAACGTGAATGTCCTTCACGCCTCACATACTTTGCATGTGACCCATTGTGTTCATACTTCCATGAACATTGGAAAAATGAAATCTATTTCTTAAATAAATATAGCCTATTGTTTTCATGAACCATTTTCATTCATGAATAAATACTGCCAATCATTTTCATTCAAGAATAACTATTGCCCATTATTATACGCCCGTTTTGAAAAAACGGACGTATTATGTCATGGCACTGTCCGTCCGTCCGTCCATCTGTTCCCACGAGAGGTTACTTACTTGGCTTAAAATCAGCGTTTTTAATACTTTGGTGGCAAATCAGTTTTGTGGGGCTAGCCACGTATGCAACTATATTTGGATATATATATGATATAAGAGGGATAACCCAAACAAGTTTTAAACAATGCCACTTATTATTGGAACTCTTTAGGTCCACCAGTGTAGTACTTCCACATACTAAGGTGGCTAGGCCCATCACTCATGGAACATGCCCAAACAGCTTGTGGCTTGTTTTTAAGCAGCTACACCAATATAAAAGTGTCATGTATTCAGTGCCTCTTAATACTGCCCAAAAGCTACTGTACGGGGGATAATTCTGGTGCAATAACAAACAAATTCTCTTACATTTGGATCATTTGGTGTGAAGTATAAGTTAGCCACTTAAAAATATAGCCACATTAATTCATGGAAAGCATATTTGCCACTTAAAATTGGTAGCCGCATAATGTTTATAGCCACCTAACGTATAGCCACCTAAATGGTCATTCGTGGGTTCGTCTGTCTGTCCGTCCGTCTGTCCATCCATAAACATTCTTGTGCACGCCATAACTCAGTAACCATTTGGGATATCTTCATGAAATTTTGTAGGCATATGTAGTAGGTAGGGGGAACGTGTCGCATACAAGAATGGTTGCTTCCCCTTCCTTGGTTTCAAAGTTATGTCCCTTTGATTGTTTTTTACCCTACAGGTCTTGTGCGCACCAGAACTAGATAACTGTTTGGGATATCTTCATGAAACTTCATAGCAATGTGTATGAAGTCCTAACAATGTGTCGCGTACGACAATGGTTGCTCTCCCTTTCTTCGTTTCTGAGTTACACCCCTTTTCTTAGTTCTTTTCGACTATTTTTGTGTATACTTATGTTGTGCATACATTAACTTGGTAACTGTTTGGAATACGTATCATGATGAAACTTTATAGCGATGTGCATGATCACAAGATAATATGTCGCATATAAGAATTGTTGCTCCCCCTTTCTGAATTTTGGATTAAACTCCCTTTTCTCCATCCGTAAACATTCTTGTATGTGCCATAACTCAGTAACCATTTTGGATATCTTCACGAAATTTCGTAGGCATATGTAGTAGGTAGGGGGAATGTATCTCATATAAGAATGGTTGCTCCCCTTTCCTTAGTTTCTAAGTTATGCCCCTTTGATTGTTTTTTTTTCCCCTGCAGGTCTTGTGTGGGCCATAACTAGATAACTGTTTGGGTTATCTTCATGAAACTTCATAGCTATGTGAATGAAGTCCCACCGATGTGTCGCGTAAAACAATGTTTGCTCTCCCTTTCTTCGTTTCTGAGTTACATCCCTTTTATTAGTTCTTTTCGGCTATTTTTGTGTATACTTATGTTGTGCATAAATTAACTCGGTAACTGTTTGGAATATCATGATGAAACTTTATAGCAATGTGCATGATCACAAGATGATGTATCACATATAAGAATGGTTGCTCCCCATTTCTTAATTTTGGAGTAACCTCCCTTTGATCATTATTTTTAGGCATTTCCATTCACTCCATATCTCCTTAACCCTTTGAAGTATTAGAATGAAACTTTGTAGGAATGTGGATAATAATGG
The DNA here is from genome assembly GCA_963989385.1 of Ctena decussata. Lineage (NCBI taxonomy): Eukaryota > Metazoa > Mollusca > Bivalvia > Lucinida > Lucinidae > Ctena > Ctena decussata. The sequence continues at coordinate 79,029,956 of OZ022510.1, read as the reverse complement.
GGCAATGTATCCTGAGCAAGAACCACGTCTCTGGCTTGCTTATTGGATTATCTGCCCATGCATAAATTTCCTGTTTACTCTGTAACTCCTTAACCGTTTAGAATATTGTAACACAACTTGATGGAGATGTGTATATTGTGAAGGGAATGTATTAGAACCAAGAATGGTATATCTAGTATATTTAGTTTATGAATTATCTCCCTTGTTTGACTTTGGCATTATTCAACTTAGGAGCCACTTCACCGTGGCAGCTGATTTTTATTTGATGTGTTAAATATTTAAATAATGTTGCCGTCATTAATTAAAATAAGGTTTCCCCTGTTGTCTGCCTGTTTGTCCTTTTGTAAACAATCTTGTTCATTCTATAATTCCTTTATGACATTAAAACAGGTGTATTACGCGCCGCTTGTGAAGCCCTTGTTTTTAAGATGGAATTGACAGAGAAACATTTTGGTCATCAAAGCAAAAAGTACATGGGGTAGCCTTATTAGGGAAGATGTGCATATTAGGGCTACATGGTAGTATCCCAGATGATGTTCAAATTTAAATCAGAGAAAAAAAGGTGTCTGAAGATGCTACAAACATAGCATAATGAAGGGACTCCATACAGTTAATCCAGTTTAAGTGTGACTTTTCATTTTAAGCAATTTAAAAATGATCAGTCAGTCCATACATGTTAAAATTTCAACAGTAATTGAGTTTGTAATGTGATAAAATCAGCTTATCAGCCATAAATCTTTAGATGAAAAAATAAAATATTTGGGGCAAAGCAAAATATTTATGATATCTCTTGATAATAATTAAAACATTCTTATATAAAATTAATGAGAGCTTACAGGAGTACAAAGATATCAATCAAATATTGAACACCAGCCAATAATTTTGTAAGTTATTTTGACAGACTGTAAACACATTGGCCAGGTGCTAAAGCTCAAATTTCAGAGCCACAAAAAGCATAAAAAGAAAACTATTCTTTTATTTATGAAGCTTGATCAATATGCAAAAAGTTAGCAAATTTTATGACATAATAACGACATGCTTTAAAATAGTCATGCTCTTTTGTATAAAAGCATGTACCATATTTGCTATAATATTAACACTTACTGCGAAAGTGATGAAAATGGCAGAATTTGCTAACAGTGAAGATCCTGATGAGGTGGCTCATTATGAGCCACCTCATATAGATCTACACTGTTTGCCCTCTAGTTTTTGAATTTTAAATATGATATAGCTTGGATGAAACAGATGAAATATTTGCAGACATAAATTTTGTAGTCTGCTTTTTGGCGCTTGAAGGGTTAAGGTGTATGGGTACACCTCCAAGTTTTTCTGTGATATTTATAAAGGGAAACAAATTTTGTAATTAACTGTTTGCTTTCTTCAAAAACATAGCTGGTCCAAAATGGGCTCTATTTACAAAGGCAAAAATTTCTTTCTTCTGAGGGTTAATCCTCATTGAGAAGGGAGGCAAGAATTAAATAAAGGAGTTTGTAGAGATAAGTATGTGGCTAGCTATTAGGTCAAATATGGTATTGCAATAAAAGATGAAATTTTCCACCTGTAAGTATGTGGCTAGCTATTAGGTCAAATATAGTATTGCAATAAAAGATGAAATTTCCACCTATAAGTATGTGGCTAACTATTAGGTCAAATATTGTATTGCAATAAAAGATGAAATTTTCCATCTATAAGTATGTGGCTAGCTATTAGGTCAAATATGGTAAAGCAATATAAGATGAAATTTTCCGCCTATAAGTATGTGGCTAGCTATAAGGTCAATTATGGTATTGCAATAAAAGATGAAATTTTCCACTTTCCACCTATAAGTATGTGGCTAGCTATACACGCCTGAACAGTTTGGAAGTGCGCATGCGCAGAAAAAAATCGATGACAGAGTTACCGTTCCTAAAATGCGAGTAAAATTCTGATCAATATGGCACTTACATGTGCAGTGAAGAACTGTTCCAACAGCGGCTACTGGCTAAATAAGTGGAAACAACAGCTATGTAGCGAACATGGATGTCTACATAAGGAAAAGCATTGTAAATGCGACCCTCCTTTTAGGTAAATACTTCTTATTCCCTTGAAATATCGCCACTAATCAGCGAAAATACTGGTGGGTAGGGTAACCAGGAAGTAAATACCTGCAGTAGTTTTTACGAGTTTTTCAGGCGCAAACGTCACAGAAAGATGTGGCTAACTATTAGGTCAAATATGGTATTGCAATAAAAGATGAAATTTTCTACCTATAATAAGTATGTGGCTAGCTATTAGGTCAGATATGGTAAAGCAATAAAAGATGAAATTTTCCACCGATAAGTATGTGGCTAGCAGGTATTGCAATAAAGGATGAAATTTTCCACCTATAAGTACATGTATGTGGCTAGCTATTAGGTCAAATATGGTAAAGCAATAAAAGATGAAATTTTCCACCTATAAGTATGTGGCTAGCTATTAGGTCAAATATGGTATTGCAATAAAAGATTTTCCACCTATAAGTATGTGGCTAGCTATTAGGTCAAATATGGTATTGCAATAAAAGATGAAATTTTCCACCTATAAGTATGTGGCTAGCTATTAGGTCAAATATGGTAAAGCAATATGAGATGAAATTTTCCACCTATAAGTATGTGGCTAGCTATTAGGTCAAATATGGTATTGCAATAAAAGATGAAATTTTCCACCTGTTTCTTTACAAACTGATCAGAGAGAGTGTCCCCATGTTATTACTGACATGCCCGTTCATTATCTGATCAGTATCTGTGGCTTGAGTAAGATGTAAATCAGAGAAGGTCGCGGTTTAATTTGACAGATCATGGACAATTACACGCTTCATTACCCTCGGGTCATATCTTACTAATAGCCATGCTACACACTATTATTAGTGATAGACTGGACATTAGCGTGACTTCATTCCATATATATTCTGTTGGTAAACTGTGGAAACTGAAGGAAAGATTACGGATTGAATTAAAATTCTTGTTGGCACGTGAGCTGTTGAAGAATAGGCTACCAGTGTATTTTTGAAATTGGATATTTTCTAGGTAATCAACAAAAATTTAAGTTTTTCGTTAAAAGATAATTCAGAATTTATTTTATTCTGAGGTATACAAGTGCATGAACGCAACAACAGGAATGTTAAATGGAGACTGGAACCTTAAGTTACTGTTAACACTTAAAGTGCCAGAGATGAAAATATCTGAATTTGCAAACAGCGTAGATCCTGTTGAGGTGGACCATGAGCTACCTCATCTAGATCTATACTTCTTGCCCTCTAGTCCTTGAATTCTCAATATGATATAGCTTGGACAAGGCATTTTTAGCTTGCCAGTGTACAAACGTACAGGGAGCTGTTGTTGTCACCCTGTTGCAGTGTTGGCGTCGGTATCACACTTAAAAGTTTTATGACAGTTTTTTAATGTTATAGGGAAGGTGCTGTCAGACGAGCTACCATGTATGTGGACAGGTCTTGTTGCAGTTTTGCAGCCATACATTTTAGCGCTTAAAGGATTTAAAGTTTCAAATTCACAAGCATATCACAATCATTATGCACTAATTAAACTTCCCGTTATGAGCAACATGTGCCTTTTTGCCTTTGTTACAGTGTCGAACAGTGCAAGTTTGTCCACTATTAATACGTCTATAACATGATTTAGTTTGCAAACACTTAAAGCACATACTAAGTACTTAAGGATAATTTTAAAGCGATTGTTTAGTATTAATAGTGAAACCGCTGTGTGTGAACATATGGTCAAGGGTCTTTGTACATAAGCCTAGATAGGCCACTTGAGAAATTTCCTCAGTCCAGTATAGCTGTTTTTATACGAATAATGACAGTTTTAAAGCATTCATGTTGGACCAGTAAATGCGTTAGATGATAAATACAGTAGGTGAAAATGCTTTGTTTATTTTGTTTCCCTTGAAAAACTTAATTGATGTTGTAATTACTGTAAATGCTGAGCATGCAGGGAAAATTATGGTTTTTGTAACAACTGATCAAGCCTAGAAAATCATGGTTTTACAGTCATGAGCAAGCCTGGAAAATATAGTTTTACAGTCATGAGCAAGCCTGGAAAATTATGTTTTACAGTCATGAGCAAGCCTGGAAAATTATGTTTTACAGTCATGAGCAAGCCTGGAAAATATAGTTTTACAGTCATGAGCAAGCCTGGAAAATTATGGCTTTACAGTCATGAGCAAGCCTGGAAAATTATGGTTAACAGTCAATTGAGTAAGCCTGGGAAATTATGGTTTTACAACTGAGCAAGCCTGGAAAATTATGTTTTACAGTCAAGCTAGCCTGGAAAATTATGGTTTATGCATAAGCATTAGCCTTAAAGGTGTTATGCATTAGCAAGCCTAGAGGTTTATGGTGAGACAGCAATGCATACGTGGAAAAATGTTAGTTTTACAGCTGAGCAAGCTTGGAAAAGTATGGTTTTACAGCTGAGCAAGCTTGGCAAATAAAGGTTTTACTGCTGAGCTAGCATATCATAGTGTTTAACAGCTAAACTTGCTTTGAAATTATTTCACAGCTGAGCCAGTCTGGCAAAGGACTTCTATGATTAAGGCAAGGATTTTCCCCATTAGACCAGGGGCCTGTTTCACAACGAATCGTACGATTGAAATCCGTCGTAAGATGATCGTACGAGAATCTTACGACCAAAAATCGCTTTCATGAAAAAAATCTCGGTTTCACTATTGTCCTCGTAGAACTCAATTTACGATCAAATCTACGATACCTAAAGGGCAGTCGTAAATTTCACTTTTTCTCCTCTTTCATCGCACAACATACTCATACTTAACTTTTGAATAGATTACATTTATCTACTGTCTTTCTGAAAAGCATATACCAAGTTTTTGAGCAAATCAGCCAATTAACAAAATTCCAAATTTATGATAAATCACCTAAGGGTGATTTTGAGTGAAGTTTTTCTTTACGATTATCGTACGATTATCGTGCGATTCTTGCGGGATAATTTACCTGCAATGTATTAGAGACTATTCTTAAAAAAAATGGCGGCAGCATTTGTTCTAATAGAGAAAAATTATCTTATTTTAGGACTGTTTGAAACCCTAATTAGGTGATCTCTGATCTGAGGAGACTGCATGTTTGTGTTCAACGGTATGGCACGCCAAATGCACAATAAATCTTTAAACTAGGTTTAAGAAATTTTACCCTAAGTTTAGCTTCAAACCTAGGTTTCAGTTCAGTCATAGGTTTCAAATCTGACTTCAATACCCGGATTTGTAAAAACGATTATAGAAAATTTCAATTTTCAAAAGTTAGTTTTGACGTTAAAACAAAGGATTGAAAACTGAGAATGTGAATTTGGCTTGCTATACTATACAAGCTGACCACAAGGTTCTGCAGTGCAAGTCTGAAAGAGCTGATACAATCACAAACAGCATTTGGCAAAATAAAAAGACCCGAGTTTAATTCCTCGGAACTTCTATCTCAAAACTGTATTTCGAAAATCGAGGAAGGGCATGGCAAGCCAATGCACAATGAATTTCAAAACCCTGAGTTTCAGCCTTGTTTTTAGAGTTTCAGTCCTAGGTTTTGGATCTCCAATCCCCACTTTTGTAAAATGAATTTATATAGGAATTTTGTTTTCATATCTTGGTTTTGAAGATCTGCAACTAAGGATAAAAAACTTTAAACCTTGTACTGAAAACTTCCCAGGTGCGATCCTTCGTGTCTTTGGTTTGGAGTCGTCCATGTTTACTTAGAAGCCACCGGTAGCTCAGTGGTTTAAGCGCTGGCCTGCTGATCAAGCGGTCCTGCGGTCGTTTCCGGAGGCGGAAATCGTTTCAATCGTAAACAGGGTTCCATTGCACATAACCTTTCATTATCACCCTTCCACCGTCCTGATACGACTGAAAAACTGTTGAAACGGACGTAAAATCGCAAGGCATCCATCCATCCATCTTCCTTACATCAGTGAGAAGGGCTTTAACCTCATTGGAGGTCCTGTTGACCTTTTTCTTTGACATGATTGCGTTGTATTACAAATCGCTACTTTTTGTGTTTATAAAACCCAATACACATCTGTCAAAGCTAATACACATCACGTCTGCGATCCATCGTATAACTAAAATCCTACGAGAATCGTACTATCTGTCGTACGATGTTTTTATGAAACGATCGTGCAAGAATCGTGCGATTCTCGTACGACCAAACGTAAGATTATCGCACGATACATCTTACGGTTAATTTTTGTGAAACAGGCCCCAGGGCGACAGGTCCGAATTTTCAAAAGTATCAAGTGTGAAATTTTTTCTTAGCAGAGCTTCCACAAATATGTAAACCGTATAATATCAGATCATTTGTGATTCAGACCCAAAGACATGGGGAGATAATCCATTCTGACCCTACCTACCCTAAATTCAAGGTTTTAGCATACCTCATCTTTTGAGGTAATAAAAGTATTGAAACCAGTCATTCTTTCCATACATTTTTGTCATAAATGTATGCTAAATACACGCATATCACAATACAAAGCAATGATTTTCTTCTTGTTACGCCTGACTGGCATTTAAACATGAAAAACCATAGTTACACTTCCGGTCAAAACGGCCAAAATAGAATGCTTCACTATAATTAAAGTACAAGTACTTTGCCCCCCGTGACCCAGCATTTCCTTCATGCAGCAGACTTATGCGAAGCAAGTACGTACTATATATGAGTGGGAAGCTGGGTTTCGGGGGGGGAACGATACTCAGTAAGCAAAAGAAGAAGAATAGTCAACAGTAGCACTGTGACCTTCAAGGATTATATTGTGTCCCATGACCTTGAAATGAGGTCAAGGTCACATACATATAGTCAAAACTATCCAGTGTTGTCTGTTATGTAAGTAATGTAAGTCAAAAAAGGGTGAAATGTATACAATAAATCATTATTTCAACGATCAGTTTGAGGATAATTTAAAATTTATCTCAACAATGACGTCAACGTCAACGTATGTTTAACGTACTTTACATAGACACAAACAGTTGAAAATTCATTTGTCATGCAAGTTACATGTCATAGTCATAAATGCAAAGCAGAAGTCAGTGATCCGTATAGCTTTTTAATCGTGGGGAAAATTCACGCCTTAAGCATAGAAGTCCTTACTGTTAAGAGCTATAGTATGCCTGTTCAGAAAAGTATGACTTTACAGCTGAGAAAGCTCGGAAAATCATGGTAAAAGACAAATTTCTTGATAATGGGGAAAAAAGTATCTGTCATTCATCTGCACATGTCCACAGTGAGCGTAAAGGTACATGATAAGAAGAGGTGGTCGCTTTGTATTGCTGACCACATGAGGGGGCTTGACCATTCATATAAAGTGCAGTGTAAAACCATGACAGCATTATGACACATTCTATTTTATGCCCACTTAAAATGACCACCTACATGTCATGATGTAGATCTCACAGTAATATGCCGTATCATAAGCAGGGAAACAAAATCCTAAGTTTGAGAAATTTTGATAATTATTTCTTTGATTAAAAGCAGGAATTCTCTGTAAGTGGGGGAGGGGGGGATGAGGGGGAGAGGGGGGGGGGGGGGGGGGGGGGGTAGAGGTTGTGTTTCCAGCAATAGCATATCTTACCTGTACAGGTAAAGGTGTGAAAATTTATTTGACCAATCAGTGGACCAGAATGGCCAAATGCGCCGAAACAGCACCCTATGCTTTTATTAAATGCTGCCTCAGACTGTAGTATTATTAAGGTGTATGGGTACACATCCATGGTTTTCTGCCATTTTTTCACCAAGGGAAACAACTTTAGCTACTTCCTCTTTGCTTCCCTGGATGGTGTAGCTCTTCCAGAATGGAGTCTACTCTTACAGGAAAGAATTTGCTCCTAGGGGAGCAAATTCTTTCCTTTAAGAGTTGTCTCCCATTGAGAAGGGAGGCAAAACAGGAAATGTTAGAGTTACTTCCCCTGAATGTGTACCCAGCCACTTTACATACTGGCACCACTGCTTCTTCAAATTTCTAAACTTGGAACTGTTAGCTCCATTGTTTTAGAATTGACATCAAAGAAATTTGGTAATTTGTGCATGAGCCGAGTCTTTCTACTCTACAGGATTGCTTAAGGCTCTTTTTCTTTCGAGAGAGCTTTAGATAATAATTTTTGACCGCTTGACCACTTAAAACATACTAGCGGATTAGATCATCTCCTATTATGGTGAGACCATGTGTAATAAACTGCGGTAAATTTTTCATAAGATATTATTTTCTGAAAAGACTGTAGGCAGTCAGCAGAAATAAGGGAGACATACAGTCCACCAGTTACAGAATAATGTGTAAGCTTAAGCAATAGCAATAGTGGAATGTTTAAGGTTTATATGTATTTCATACAGTTTCATCTCGTATTCAGATTTGGATTATTTTCTGTATGAAAATTATCAGGTATTTTAGTATTTTGAAAAAGAATATCATTTATAATGTTGAAATTCAAAGGAGGTGGCAATATTATGGTTGGTCAGTTGGGCTTTTCATTCTCTCAGTCTGTTCATAGCCACTTAGCTAATGCAGTTCTAAATGAGGTGCCACATCACGTTAACAAATTTTATCATATGACGATGCATCTGAGAGTGTAATAAAGCCATGCATTAAATACAATAATCCACTAGTGGATTAAATATGCAAATAACATCATAACGTTATGCACCGTCATCCATAAAACGCCGCGTTTTCTAATGGCGAAATCCTGACGGTTTAGTGCGAAAATGCTAATAAAATGTGATTTTAGTGTCATATGATAAATAGAATCTTGCATTTTTGCTGCGGTATTATTGAATTTATTAAACTCGTTGGGGAAAACCGATAAGATGCTTGGCATAGTGTCGCATCTTATCATTTTCCCCAACTCGTTTAATAAATTCAATAATACATGAGCATTCATGTAAGATCCTCTATATGACACACTCCCCAGATTACATAAAAGCAGCATGAAATATTTAGAGAAGTGATAGACTGTAAGTGATGATAGTAGATACCTTGTTTGTCCTTCTGTATAGTTGATAATCGACTCGCTAAAGCATATGATGGATTATCCCTATCTACATGTGGATGATGATGACCCATTACATAGTTAAGATATAGTGTTTGAGAATGATCCAGACCTCAGCTTTATCCACACTTAAAGCGCCCAAATGAAAATAGTTCAATTTGCAAGCAGCATAGGTCAAGATGTGGTGGCTCATAATGTCAGCCACCTCATCTGGATCTTGGATGGATGGATGATTTTCAATTTTGCCCTTTTCAACAGTATTTCAGTCATATCAAAATGATGGGAGGGTGGTAATGAAAGGCTGTGTGCAATGGAACTATTTGTATGGTTGAAAGATTTCTGCCAGACTAAGCAGCCTCCAGTTGGAATTGAACCTGGGAACACTAGCTCAGCAGACCAGAACTAGCCTACTGAGCTACCAGAGAGCTCTTTATCAGGATCTAAACCATCTACTTTCTAGTCTTTGAACTCTTAATATGATATAGCTTGTACGAAACAATTTTTGAAATTTTGTTGCCTGCATTTATAGTGCTTTAAGGGTCAAAAGCTATAGGCGATAATGGTGTCTGATAGCCTTATGGTTATGGAATTCTGTTTACTAATGACAGATTTCTTCTGCCAAAATGAAGTCACATCAAAATTAAGCATATTTTGCCTGTAATATAACATTATATCTTTGATTTTTTTTGAAAGATTTACGAACCTGTCTAGACAGAAATTAAGAAAAAATGTTTGATGAAATAATCATAGGTATAATCTCAAATCTGTTCCAAGTAAAATCATAAAACCTATTTATCAGATCCATAGGGAATCACTGTTGGAAGCTTTGGCATGTTAGCATAAGTGCATGTAATATTCTCTTCAATGCCACGACAGAACATAAGTTTTAGACTGTTAAAATGTCTAATTCTTGTGCAAGGAGTCTCAACCAGTGAATATGGTTTGTGCCTAGCATGGGTCATGTGAGAAAGCCAGGCACTGCTAACGGTAGATCAGGACGTATTTTCTTGGGCCTTTCATATTTTAGCCACTTTTGTTGAAAGAGCTTAAAATCATTATTAACCCAAAGTGGAAAAAATGAAAAAATGAAAAAAAAATCAGATAAATCTATTTTGCATATTTTGAGCAGTGCAAGTGTGCCTTTAAAAAAAATTGTGTTCTTCTGAATTTGGACAAACTCTCTGCATTATTGACCTATTGGTTTTCCTGGCTTTTGTTGATGATACCAGAATGCATGAAATTGCTTGCTGGCTTCAGCATTTCCATAATTTATGAATTAACAGACATTCCAGAGGAAATTCCAGTAGAATTGGGCTGTAAAATTATTGATTGGTCTTTTAGTTTTTGACACTTGTTCAAAGCAGTTGCATCAGGACTTGGATAATTTCAGATATTTTGGTAAGTTTTTGGTCAGAGCAGGCCCAATGAATAATAATAATAAATTTAAGCTGCAAACAAATGACCTCAAAATGATGTCACGTCATACTGACGTTGATGCAACTTCATTACGTCGCATCGACGTCATTGCAACATCATTGCTATGTCTGGGGGGTTTGTTTATTTTATTCCATGTCTTTGCTCCATGTGTTTTGATTTATTTAGCCATAAATACTTTTATGTGCCTAAATTTTGGTACACCTTAAAATAATGAATTTTCCATTTGTTCCAAATGGAAAATTAATTATTTTGAGGTGTCCCAATTCTTAAGCACATTACGTTTAATTGGCTACAGCCAAATTGTTTGGAATTTGGTCACCTTTTCTGCAGTAAAACTGGGAGAAAGTGTTTATTAGAGCTGGGGCATGTATAAGAATAGATACAGTGTCTGTGCCATCAAATTGATTGATTGATTGATTTGATGCTTAACGTACTCAGTAAACAGCTATGGTCATTTCGGGACTATCAGTTACCCTAACCACACTATTCCTGGGCAGGCTTAGACCTCCTTAGCGGTTAGTACTAAGTGCACATACCTTCGCCAGTAACTGACAACTGCCCGAATCAGCGGAAGGAGAAACGAAAGTATGTGGCCAGATGGGATTTTGAACCCAAGACCTCTGACTTATGAGTCAGGTGCCCTACCGATTGCGCTACGTGACCCATCGTCTGTGTCATCAAAGCATTCCTTGTACATTTGACCTTGTCACAATCGAAGATTGCAAAAAATTATGACATTTTATGCAATGCCTGTCTTTAGAATGAGACTTAAAACTGAGGTCCTGTCTCGGTATGACCTATGTCATGATTGGACGTTAAACCCAAGGTCACTCCCTCTCTTGGGCATTTATTAGAAGAATGTTAAGTTTTGAAAGCTGGGGCTGTAAAAGTGTGTGTAATCAGGCTTGTTGCTGATATATAGAATCTTAAGAATTCGGAAAAGGTACAGGAAAAAAAGAATACTAAATGCCAAGCATCTCTTTGATTTCCCAGTAGAAAACAGTTCATAAGCAACATTTTGAGAAAAGATGCCATTTTCCCATAATATAAACTGTAAAAATTCTTATCAGCATGTGCAACTGCACAGGCTAAGCAGCCTTTGCTTTTATGGATTCCTAAATAAAGCGTACGGGTACACCATCTTTTTTTCCACAATTACTTACTTTCAATAGGAGCAAATTCTTTACTTAGGAGACCAACAGGAGCAAACAGGAATTTATGCAAGTTAATGACTGTATTAATATTGTTGCATGGGGCAGGGTGTGTTTATTAAAGTAGGGGCATTTATTAGGATTAATACAGTAATTAGACATCTGAGTCATCATTTCAAAGATGGTGCAAGGCATATTTTCTCCCTCTCCTCCCCTTCCTCTTGTTTCCACAAAACTATATCTGGAATCTCACTATCTCAGAATTAATTAATAGAAATAATTTCTGTCTATTTCAAACAATTAATATTGCAACAGGGAAAAAACTTGGTAATTAATATCCCAAGAGACATCGGAAAGGTTAAGAAACTACAGTAGAACTTCAATGGCTCAAACCCTGATCACAGGGTATTATCGATTCTGCTAATTTTCGCTTCCTGCAGACACTGTACATCATATTTGGCTTCCGCCGAGACTGTCCGCAATCTCTTGCTTCCTGCTGAGACTTCTGTGCATGATAAATGGCTTCCTGTCAGAGACTGTCCACATGATTCTGCTCCCTGCCGAGAGCCTCGGCAGGAAGCAGAATCACGTGGACAGTCTTGGCAGGAAGCCAATGTTCGAGGACAGTAGTCCCTGCAGGAAGCAAGAGTTCGAGGACAGTCATGGTGGAAGCCAAATATGATATACAGTCTCTGCAGGAAGCAAAAATTAGCAGAATCGATTATTCCCTGTGTTACCTATTATGGTCTTCACTGCATCTAATCTGTTAGCTACAGTTCATGGGGAAATGGGTCAGTATGAAACAAACTGCAAAAGGCATGTCTTCTCAGAATCTCTCTAACCTTTCATACTGTAAACAATAACAATCTAGTCATTAGGAGACCTCAATACTTAGAGACCTTGATATTGATAGACCTTAATATTGGGAGAACTCAATATTGAGAGACCTCAAAATTGAGATACCTCGATATTAAGAGAACTTAATATTGATAGACCTTAATATTGGGAGACCTCAATTTTGAGAGACCTTAATCAATATTGAGAGACCTCAATATTGAGCTACATGTACCTTAATATTGAGAGTCCTTGATATTGAGAGACCTTAATATTGAGAGGCCTCAATTTTGAGAGACCTATAATATTGAGAGACAACAATATTGAGAGACCATAATATTGAGAAACCTTAATACTGGGAGACCTCAATAATGAGAGACCTTAATAATGAGAGACCTTCATATTGAGAGACCTTCATATTGAGAGACCTTAATTTCTCCAGATTTTACTATCAGGCAATGCAATTGAAAGAATAAACTGCTGGTGCAATAGCAAATGGTTAAGACCTCGATCAGACTGCTGCTTAAAAAGGAGCAGTCTACTCAGGGTCTACACTATTAGCGCAAGGCATTTCATAAAAAATATTTAGGGTTATTAGCATTGTAAGCTGTAACTTATAGCTCATTATTCTGAGCTTTGAACAGGTAGCAGTGTCAGGGAGTAGGAAATGTTGCTTTCACTGATCCATATAAAACTTGGTGGATAAATTAATAATAGGCTTGCTACATTCCTCAGTTTTAGTTAGGCAGAAACAGTTGCCATTTATCCATTTAGCAAGTAGTTTGTTATTTAAACAGTAAATAGCAATATAGTAGTTGTTGTGAGGATAGACACTGAGGAGGATGGATGACACAATTTTAGGAACTTTTTGACAGTACTGTATTTCGGTCATGGCCGGGCAGCGCAATCGGTAGGGCACCTGACTCTTAAGTCAGAGGTCCTGGGTTCGAATCCCGGTCTGGCCATATACTTTCGTTTCTCCTTCCGCTGATTCAAGAAGGGCAGTTGTCAGTTACTGGTGAAAGTATGTGCACTTAGTACTGGTTAACCGCTCTAAGGAGGTCTAAGCCTGCCCAGGAATAGTGTGGTTAGGTTAACTGACCGTCCCAACATGACCTTGGTTGTTTTCCATGGACGTTAAGCATCAAATCAACCAACCAACCAATTTCGGTCATATCAGGGTGATGGGAGCATGATAATGATAGGCTGTTTGTAATGAAACCTCATTTACGGCTGGAAAGATTTCCACCTCCAGCATGAACTTGGGAACGCTAGATCAGCAGGCCAGGACTCACTCAACCCACTGAGCTAGTGGGAAGTCATCCACAGGTGAGAAGCGGTGGATGAGTCTTCAAGATAGCTCTGAGATCCTGTTTGCTCATTCCTCATAAAAACATGCATTGTATTATGTTTCATTGAGAAACTGAGCCTGGAATTGGCTTAAGATAAGACTAACTGAATGGAAAGAAAGAGAAAAAATAGTGAACAGAGACCTCCAAGTTTATGGTATCCACATTAGAAATTTTCCCAGTGATCTATGCGGTAATCAGTTTAATCAAGAATTTCAGTAGCTACCTAAATGTATTTTATCAGAATAAATGAGAATTTTATCAGCATGGAATCCTGTGTTGAATATTTGATTGATGAAAGACTTGTTTGTTTTCAAGGTTTTTATTTGGGGGTATGTTACTGCAGTAGTTCAGTAGCTTTTTAAGGTGAAAGTAAGAAGTTCAGTGATTTAATAGTAGGTGTTGTTTTTGGCAGTTTGTTTGGATATCTTGCAAGCAGACTGGCCACTAATCTTGTGCAAGGCAGGTGAAAAAGCACTGCCCAATAATAGTGGTTGGATATTTTCTAGAAGAAACTTTTGATACTCTAGCTGAGCAAATATTAATTTAGATAAAAATTGGATATTGAGCAGAAAAAAATAATCTGAAATACCCCAAAGATAATCTATATTTGATGTAGGATGAAATGATGAAACAATTTTAGTTTCTGGTGAATATTTTCATTTAACTGTATTTTGCATAGAAATTTTTGTAAGCAAACAGTGTAGACCCTGATCAGATGCCGCATAATGCAGCATCTGAACTGGGTCAGCACTGTTTGCGTATGTCCACAAGAAGGGTATCCCATCTTAAAAGGGTCAAATAGTCGCAAATCTTTAACAGTGCATTAGTATACAAAAAAGTGGAAAGACTCGTTTTGGGAAGCTATAGCAACTTAGCCATTAATATATATATTTATCATATGACGTCGCATCTGAGAGTGTAATAAAGCCATGCATTATAATTGATAATCCACTAGTGGATTAAATATGCAAATAACGTCGTAGCATTATGCGATGATGTCCATAAAAACGTCGCTTTATCTAATGGGGAAATCATGAGGTTTTAGTCCAAAATTTGCTAGTAAAATGCGATTTTAGTATAATATGATAAATAGAATCTTGCATTCGTGCTCCTGTATTATTGAATTTATTAAACTCGTTGGGGAAAAACGAGTTTAATAAATTCAATAATACATGAGCACTCATGTAAGATCCTCTATATAGTCTATAAGTAAGGTGAATGGAAAACTTTCAAGGGAAACAACTCTGCATTTTCATTTTTTGCTTCCTTCTCAAGAGAGTCAACTCTTAAAAGAAATTGCTCCCCGTTAAGTCCCCGTTTCAGAAGGACTTCATTGTCCAGGGAAGCAAACAGGATTTTCGCAAGAGTTGTTCCCTTGTGTAAAATTGGGAGAAATGCATCTACTTTGTATGAATAAGCATTTAACCATATATGTAGATACAGGATAAAATTTTGGATTAAATGACTTATAATAACTATTGTCGTTGATTTATTTTCAGCCATACAGTCACTGGATTCACTCAACGACCAAATTGTGCAGTATATCTTCAACCCTGTTCACCATGGCGACATTGAGATTGAAAAAGAATTACAGCCAAAAGAACAAGAAACACTTAAATCGTCGATGGGACTGATTCGTCGTCTGCTTCAAGACGCCCAAGCTAAATTTAGAAAAATGGTTGAGGAAAATAAACAGTTAGCAGCTAAAATTGACGGTTCCATAAATGCAGCCAATCAAGAAGTTAGTGCACTGCGTGCAGAACTGGAAGATACAAATAAAAGATTAACAGAAATTAGTACAACTGATACATGTGCGGTAACTGTGAAAAAGGATTATGGGATGCAAGTGGAAGAAAACGACACAGAATGTAAGTATGAGATGAAGATGTGTTTACAATGCTGTGAATATTATAATAATATTGACTGGGCTACCATTTGTATAACATTGTAACACATTTGTAGAAATATAACTGCACTATCAAACATCAAGATTTGCAATAAAAAATCTTTTCATCTTAGCAAGTCACATATTTCATATTTAACACGCATTTTCAGTTTTAGAAAGGCCAGAATTATTATGAAAACTGTCTATTTACCAATTATGCATCTGAGTTCATATACAGGTCTTTAAGAAGTAACAAGAGTTAGGATAGATAAAATCTTTCTGATAGGAATTAGGGTAGATAAGTTCTTATTTTTATTTTTCAATTTGTAAATAACCCGGTTAATGCGTAAGTAATCTCAATTAAATTCAGTTAGCTCATTAAGAACAGAATGCTGATTAGAATTTCAAGTTTCTTAAACTGTTTTTGAACCATTTTATACTGAGTTTAAGTGCTTTAGAAATCAACTGTGATACGAAAAAAAAAATTGTTTTGCACAATAACAAACAGTAAAGACTCAGACCAGACTGTGCAGAATGCACAGTCTGGTCAGGGTCTTTTCTGTTCATACACTTAATGGATGGATTCAAAATCTGAAAGCATGAAGAAAGTATATAAAAATAGGGTTCTCAGATTGGGTCCATAGCAGTGGTAACTTTGCCGTTATGCACTCTTTTCATGTGATACACCTCAGGTGAGTCATGATGTATCAAAGAAAAACATTTTGATAGAAAAACATGATAAGGAAGCTTTATCAAATAGTTTACTTGGTGGAGGCCATACATAATCAGGTACATTTTAAGCTCCTGTGAAAAGGGACGTGATCTCAAGAGGATTTTTGAAAACTCAAATAAGTGTGTGCATTATATAGTACTTTCAATTTCAGTTAAATACTGCATTTTTTTTGCATAAAATTGTAAGGCATGCAGGCTAAGCTTATCTTATAATTAAAATCTTAAAAATTTCCTTCAAGAGCAGAGAATATATACAGAAGTAGGAACGTAGAAATCTCTGTTGTTTGGCAGACTTCGATTCCTAGTTTTCTTTGCATGGGTTTCAGTGAAAATAAAGCGATTGATGCATTGATACATTTGAAGGTTGGCAAATATATTGAAAAGAGCCACTTGAAAGACTGCAATTAAAGCAGTATTGTGCTGTCTGAACTTAAATATATGAAGTCTGGTGGGGTTGTTGAGTATACATGCACTAAAGAAAACATATTTTATAAAAAAAAGGCAGGGTTTTGAATACTATAATGAGCTGTGCTATTGGAAAAGAGGACTTACATACAGTAGAGAAGTCAACATTCTGCAAAGGTGGATGTATGGGTGATGTGATTTTATGTTCTTTTCAACAGTATTTCAGTCATATCAGGACCATGGAAGGCTGTGTGCAGTGGAATCCTGTTTACGGTTGGAAAGGTTCCACCTCCAGCAGGGCTCGAACCCAGTTATGCCAGAAGGTCAGCGCGTGACATACTGATCTACCTGGGCTCCAACATCTGCAAGGGCTTGGCAGCCTATGCACATGTGCATATTAAAATTTTGTCAAATTGACAAAATTTCTAAACCCACAGGTGTGCATATTTGCATTTGAGTTACATAATATTTGCACATTCCTGATTTATGATGTAGGACGTGTGTTACAAAAGTATAGTCAAACTTGTCTTAAGCAAGCCCCAAGGGAAGGGCTAAAAGTGCTTTTTAAGGCAACCGCGCTTGCCTAATACAGACCAGTTTTCACTTAAAACTCTACTTTGGGATATAAGAGTTTGGCCTCTTTAGAATGGACATTTAATAAGAACGAGAGTTAACAGATGCACACATTGCATCAGCACAAAGGTATCAGCTAGCAATGCAAGGTTTGTCTAAATGCATTGATACAGTTATGTTTTGGCGTGTCCTGAAGTTTATTATATTAAAATTGACTTTCATTTTCAGACAAACCTACAAGACAGAAGACAGATGAGGAAAATGAACTGATACAGCTGAAAGAAGAGAATGTGCGGCTGGAAACCAGTATACGAAGTCTGTCACGAGAGATTGAAGAGTTACGTAGTCACAAGGTTGCGAACAGCGAGCACCCCAGCTATGGGGAGCTGAAACTGGACCTCATACAGACCAAACAAGATCTCAACAGAGCCAAGGAGGCACTGGCTGGTATGGAATACCATATTTATTCCGTCTTAAGACAGGTTCTTTTTCTCCCTCCAAAACAAGAAAAAAAAACCCATAAATCTAGATCTGTTTTGTAACTCAAGACAGATCTAGATTTTTGGGGTTGTTTTGTTGGCAAGTACCTATTATCATATGGCAGAAATAAACAAAACTGGTTTAAATAAATGGGCTATTATGGATCGAGTGGAATAACTCCCTTCTTATAGTCAAATACATACAATAGTGATCATGAATATGTTTTTTAGCTCAAATATACCAGGATCTAAAGAAAAAGATAAAGAGAATAGAGAGTTTGTATGATAAAGATTTTAAAAATCCATCTTTAGTGTCCTTGTAGGATAGGGAAATCTCACCCCAGGGATAGTTCCTAGGGATTGGAATTTCTACCAGGAACAAGGCTTGCTGATTTACCTTTTCCTGACCATGGACTCATGGACAGTGAGTGGCTCATGATGGATGATTTTATTTCCCACTTTTAGCGAAATTTAAACTTCAAATCAAATTAAGCTTAAAAACTGGAAAATATTATGTTTTGAACTAGAGATCTTAAATAAATTTTGAGCAGCTTAGTGTTTAGGCTCTGATTAACAAAACGTGATGCAGCCCCGTGGGTGTTTAATAGGATTAATATGATATTAAAGCTGTACATGTATATTTGAGCCGCGACACGACAAAACCAACAATGTGGTTGTGGGCCCAGCGCAGACTCAGATCAGTCTGGGCATTTGCCAAGTTTGGTCAGACTAATTGTTAAGTGCTCAAAGGGTAGCTAAGGGTCTAAGCTACCTCAATGCGGACAGCGAAGACTCTGATCAGACTGGGCGGATGCCCAGGCTGATCTGAGTCTGCGCTGGGCGCACAACCACATTGTTGGTTTTGTCGTGTCGCGGCTCATTTCTTAGACAGTGGCATTTGAAAATAAAAACAAAATCGCCATGCAGATTAAATGTTATTTGTAGCAAATTGCAGAATGTGCATATTTATTTCGCAGCCCTGAAAGCTGACAGAAAGAGATTAAAGGGAGAGAAGCTGGAACTGTTGAACCAGATGAAACAGTTGTATGGCACTCTGGAAGAAAAAGAGGGAGAGTTACGGGACTTTATCCGCAACTATGAACAACGGATGAGGGAAAGTGATGAAAGTATTAAACAGGTAACTGTGAAAGCAGATTTACTGATAGTATCTTTTGTAGGAGTTCATGAAATAGAAACTTTTGTTAAAGTGATAAAATTTAATTTTAAATTTTCCAACATTTTCTAGAATATAGAAGGAGCTGATAAAAAAGAAAAGATCTACCCTGCCATGATGAGAGCTAATCCCTTTCCCTGATTGTAAGCTGAAGATCCATAATAATAGTTAAAAAAAAAGAAGAAAAAAACTGCGCAGGGATTGTCCGTGGTAGAGTCAGCCAGTCTGTAGATAGATCAAAGTTCCATACGGTAGTTACATGATTACAACAGGCTTTTGACCTGCACACCTTGTAAAGTATACATTATTGTCAAGAAAGGGTTTAGGTAGTGTATGTATAAATGGGAAAAAAGGAAAGAAAGAATCAAAAGATTACAGTATCTGAATAATTGGGTCTTCAATGGTTAATAACATTTTTCACTCTATCACATTTCTGTAGGTGTTCTGGCAACCATTCAATAAGATTTCATAAATTTGTTTACCTATAGCTTGCTGCTGAGAAAGAAACATGTGAGCGGGAGAAATGGGAGATAATCCAGAAGGCACGGCACGCTGCTGAACAGGCAATATTCTTACAACAACAACTAGAGGCTCAGGAACAGCACTCAAACAAGCTGGATGGGGAAATCTTTGAGGTGAGTGATTAATTGTAAATCTGACTCACATGAACACTGAAAGTTAGTGGAGAAAACGTCTCTAAAATTTCAACAGAAAGTAAATTTCTCAACCAAAACACCTAATAAAAATACAAAGGTAACAAATTTAGAGGTTACAGATTTTAACAAATCACATTACAGATTCCTTTCTAATTAGCCATGTATTTAAGAAAATGGTTTAAGGAAGATAACCTAAGCCCCAGCAACATTTAACCTAAGCCCCAGCAACATTTAAGTTTCTATGGCAGTTCTGGCCCACAAAACAAATCAGAATAGTCACCAAATTGTTTAGCCCCTGGAATTCATTTATCTTTGTAAGTTGTATAGAAATGAGGTGTTAGTAAAAGATCATGAAAAGACTGGTAAAACATGAAGATCTGAAGGCTCTATGAATTAATTCATCTAGATCTGTATTAGTTGAAAATATTTAAAATTTTCACTAAGGCTGGAAAGGGGTTCTCGTGGATTGACAATTCCCTTGCGAAGAATTATGACAGGGCCCAATTTTTCAAAACATCGTTAGCTTAACCAAGTCATTTGTCACTGGTTTGTTACATTTTCTAGTACCCATGGATTCACTTGGTCTCATATTTTTTTGCTGAAAAGATGTGAGGAACTTTTGCACTGCAAAAGTTCCTCACATTTTTTCAGCCAAAAATGGCAGTGTTTCTGCATACGGTACATTTCAAATTTTAACGACTGATTAACTAACAGCGCCTCTAGTTTTGAACAACCCGACCCAGACTTTTATTTCTTCTTTTACAGTTAAAGGAACAACTGAGTAACAACAAGATGTATTGCCTTGAGCTCCCAGGCACACCAAAGAGTCTAGAATCTCATACTCCAACCAGTGAAGATCTGCCACCATATGATACACCACCACCTTCAGCTAGCCATAGCTCAAAGGAGGACTGTTTCCATGGTAACTCTTAGTTTCTGTACTGACACAATCAAAGACAAACATGGCTGGTGAATGGGGAAATGTGAAACATAAAAGCAGTAGAGAACAACACAGAATAAACAAAGTAGACTTTTGGTTGTCTCAGTATTCTGATAAACTGGGCATGATAACATTATAAGTACCTTTCATGGGTGTGAGATGTGGATAGAAAAATCTGTCCGGAGGGTCACTGTTCGTCATCACAAGGCTTGCCGAGTGATGCCGAACACTGATCCTGAGTGATGGATTTTTCTATCCACATCTCACACCCATGATAGATCCTTTTTCTTGCACACCACATTTAGTTTAGTCTTTAGAACTTGTTAAAATGTGTAATTTTAGAGCTTAGGAGGTTTCTATTTGATTTTAAAAGAAGGCATCACTTTCAACAGCCGCCATTTGGCTCTTTACGTCAGCGACTGGTGTGCATAAACTGACGTCATTTTTGCCATCATTGTTACATCATCATCTAAAACGCCAACGCCACTTGACGATGCAGAATAGGTGACCCCAAGTACAACCAATGCATTGAATGCTCGTGATTTTTATTTGATCCTGGGTAAGAACACCTGGGTAAGATAAGATTTTCTATCCCAGGTGAATAGAATGGCATTTTCTATCCGATGTGCAAGAAAATGTGATATCATGTCACTTTAGAACTGCACCTGGGAGAAAGACAATAGGCAGTGCCTTTAGAAGTGATCTCTCTGAAGAAGATTGGTTACCTGGTGACATTGGGCATTATAACAGTGTTCAGTTGGTTAAATGACCACTGACATATGTCATAATGCATTCGCGACGTCAGCAAGTTTGAACAAAATCGCATTTGGTTGTTACGTGTTTGACACTCCTTACATCCTAAAATCTTCTACTGATGCATGATATATAGAAAACTATGTAAGTGTCTTTTGATATCAAGTTTATCAGCCTTGACCAGAAATTTATCTGACTGGCTCAGCAAGCCTTTCTATTTTAAGCTCGCCTGAACGAAGTTCAGGAAGAGCTATTGTACTACCCGGCATTGGCATCGGCCTCAGAGTCAGTGTCGGCGTAAGCAAAATATTAAAGATTTACCTATTTTATGTGATGGGCAAGGCGCTGTCAGGCAGGTCTTGTTACACTGTTTCTGGTCTCGTCTGATAAACTTGATATCAAAAAGACAATAACATCATATTCTTTTCGTAGAAGAGTCTAATAGGTTTTAGTGGTTAAAGAAATATCTTTTGACAGTGGAAGAATTCTTAAACTGTATTAGATACCAGACTGAGGTAGTTTTCTATTCAATTTTATATTCAGTAGGAATGGCCACTCCTAGAAATCTTACTGCTTTTGGATGTGAAAGGTCTTTTTAGCTCGCCTGAATGAAGTTCAGGAAGAGCTATTGCACTACCCTGGGCGTTGGCGTTGGCGGCGTCGACGTTAGCAAAATGTTAAAGTTTTACGCTAAAGTTTTTATGTGATGGGCAAGGCACTGTCAGGTGAGCTATCCTGTCCCTGTGACAGGTCTTGTTTTTTCTCTGGTATCTCTGTTTTCTTTGGCAGTTGCCTAGAGATTGGCTTGAAATGTTTTTGAAAGGGCTGTAAAGCTCAACTAAAGAAAAATAATGAACTTTTAATTTGCAGTACCAACAAGCACACCAAAGAGCAGCAACGACAATAGCCATGATTGTTCCAACTCCCTGACCCCGTTAATGCAGTTTATGGAGAACAAGAAAGCTACATCAGACAGGTCCTTGAATACCAGTGAGGCATCAACAGGCTCACAGAAGAAGAAGAAGAGAAGTAGTCTCAGCTCTTCATTGTCTAAAGTGTTCTCGAGGGGAAAGACCAGACGGTCGATAGCTCTCACACAGCCAGATTCTGAGGGTAAGATTTCCCAGATTTTCAACAGCAATAGAATTGTAGTTAAAGGACTTAAGTACTGGGATCTTAAAACCATGAATTTTCCATTTGTCCCAAATGGAAAATTAATGGTTTTAGGTGTCGCAATATTAAGGCACATTAGGGTAATTTGATGATAATTCTGGCTAAATTTTCATGTTACCTCATAGAAATTCTAATAGATAAGACAAAACATAGTTTTTAATATTTCTAAAAACCTCTCTCAGCCATCAAGCTGTAACCGTGATCTATATTTTATACCACCCTTACCAGAAAATGCCAACTTTTGTACAAAATATTTTGCAATGAGAAAAGTCTACACTGGTAAGGGTAGTATAAAATAGTTATACCATAGTTTGTCCACCTGTACGGCAGATTAATCCACTCACTAAAGCTTGTGGATTAGCTCCTCATACAGGCTGACAAACCATGGTATAACTATTACTTATTGTTCAGTGACTTTATACTATATCTATATATGTTATATACATTCTTTAATTACATGACTCTGTAACTATGAGATCAGAGTTACTACATTGTCTCACAATTCTTGATTTGCTCATTATGAATGAAAGTAATGAAAGCGAACAGCTTAAATGATATTGTCACAGATTCTAACACAAAACTATAATTATAATTTCCCAGAACCCCCTGCCAACTCAAGGATCACACTTTTGAATCCAGAAAACTACCAGGAGAAGTTGAAACTGATTGACCAATCAAAAACTAGTCACATGAGAACTTGGAAAGCCAATCAGGTGTTAGCTTGGCTGGAGATTGTGCTCAACATGCCTATGTATGGCAAGAAATGTGCTACTAATATCAAAAGTGGAAAGGTAAGTTTTTAACTTCATATTTTAACTTACTGTGACTCAAAATATACAAAAGGTCTGTCTTATCTTTTAACTAGTATTTAAAGTGCCAAAAATGTAAATCATTGATTTTGCAAATAGTAGAGAACCCGATTAGGTGGTGCATAATGAGCCAACTCATCTTGATCTTCAATATTTGCCCTCCAGTCTTTGCCCAGCAGGCACATGATGTCGCAATGACGTCATGTTGACGTTAACGCAATTTAATGATGTTGCATAGACGTCAGTATGACATTATTTTGATCCCCTATGCCCGCTGGGTGAAATCTCAATATGATAAGCTGAATGAAGCACTTTTGACAATGCACAGAATCTGATGTTAACTTTGCCTTCTGCTGTTTTGGCACTTTAAATGTAAGATTGTAGTTAACCCTTAAAGGGCCAATAATGAAAAATTGTTGAATTTGTAAATAGTGTAGATCCAGATGAGGTGGCTCATAATGAGCCACCTCATCTGGATCTACACTGTTTGCCCTATAGTCTTTGAATTCTCAATATGATATAGCTTGGACGAACCATTTTTTGAAATTTCTGCAGAAGTAAAATTTGTTGTCTGCTTTTTGGCGAATTAAGGGTTAAAACTATGCATGCATGCACCTGAAAACACAGGTGCACACCAAAATGCAAGCCTAAGAGCTTTTAAAATTTTAAGAAAAATATTTCCGTATTCAGTTTGTTTGATAATGTATGCATACAAATTCATGTATGAGCATGAGCAATCAGACAGGTACAGTCAAACCTGTCTTAAGGGGTCACCCAAGGAAAGCCCCAAAACTGGCTGCTTAAGACAGGTGACCCTTAATACAGGTTTGTTTGCATTGTATTTTGTTTCAAGGGACCCGGAAAAGGTGGCTGCTAAAGGCAAGTGACCCCTAAATAGAGGTGACCACATAAGCAGGTTTGACTGTAAATATCGGCCATTTTTGTCATGCCTCCAACTGAGCAGGAAAGCTAGATATTGGCAGTGGCGGTGTTTGGAAGTAAAGGGAATGCCTTATGACAGTGAACAGACAGGTGACACACAGTTTCACAGATTGTCTTTTTTTTCTGATATTCATGGTATTTCTGCAAGAATTCCCGAGAAGTAGGCTGAGAATATATTATTCTATTTAACTACCATGAGACAATTCTTAGTCAAAACACACATATATGTATATTATGGAGTTTGAGAATAATTCTAAGGTAATTTTTTACTTATTTCTCAATGAAAACATACATAGTGACAAATCATTAGAACCGCCTCGATGAGACGGTTCTAATGTTGGGTTACAAAACATTGAAAACATACATTGTGACCCATCATTAGAATCATCTCGATGAGATGGTTTTAATTTGGGGTCACAAAGTATGTCTTTTATGGTGAAATGTGGACTATTATCCCTAAATTATACCTGTTACCCTTTCCTATTATAATTCTGGAGCACTGTTACAATATTGTCAGGTTCTGTTGGATATGAGTGACTCTGACCTTGTTCAAGCTCTAGACATCAAGAACCCTCTACACAGAAAGAAGTTACGTCTTGCTATAGAGGAAAGGAGAAATCAGGTGGATGGGTATGTACTTCATTCAACTCTTTCTTTCCCTACATTTCTGCATTTGAGTCTCCTCTCTTTCTGTTTTAATCAGTCCATAGATCACACTTATTGAGAAAATTATCAGAGCCAGACTGGTGAACGGTTTTGACCCAGATGAGGTCACGGTGGAAAAACCCATTTCAGTACCTGTGCTGTCATTAACCATACATGCAAAATGGCTGACAACTGAGACAATTAACAGCAGTATCAATAGTTGACAGCCATTAACCATATTATCATTTTTTATTGTTATTGGTAATGCTCGTGACTGAATTCTCTGTTGACAGTCACCTTGTATAGTACTGTCTCGGTCAACAGCATAGTTAGCTAAGATGGTATTACATAATGTACCATTGTGGAGTTGGCTCATTACATTTCATTCGGATTGCATCAAGCCGTGAAACTTTACAGATGGATTTATTTCAACGAGAGAATGTGTTGTGAACAAGGAAGACAATCGTCATTGTTCCTTTTTCAGAATTATCTGCCCTTACTGAAAATCTGTGTTTGGGCCATAAATCCTGAAGTTTGTGGATTTATTCATGAAACTTCACAGATGGGTTTATCATGGGTTTATTGTATAGCTGAAATCTCACTAGTTTTACTTCTGTTACATATAAACATACTGCTAGTCACACAATAATATTTTGTAAAAAAACAGTTTATGGATTACTGTACAAATAATTTGATTAACCTATTTCTGATTACAGGGCTTGTCCGACGTGTTCATCACTAGACCATACCTGGGTGGCCCATAAGTGGCTACATGACATAGGGTTACCACAGTATGCCCCCATGTTTGAGTCAAACTTGGTGGATGGGAGAATGTTGAACAATCTGTCTCGAAAAGATATGGAAAAACATCTAGAAATTCATCGCAAGTTTCATCAGTCCAGTCTTCTTCACGCTGTTGAGTTGCTTCGGCGACTTGGCTTTGATAAAGAGGTATTGATGTAACATAAAAGAAATGTCTTTATACCGTAATGTGCCCAAAATTTTGGGACACCTAAAATAATTAATTTTCCATTTGGAACAAATGAAAAATTAATTTTTTTAGGTGTCCCAATACTTACACACATTAGGGGTATGCTTGATATTGACCAAAAGATATTTAATTTATCAGCTTGTCCTTTCCATGAGGGATTGACGGATGAAAATGAGATTTATGTCCCTTCCAACAATGTTTCAGTCACATTGAGATTGAGATGTAGGATGACAATGGAAGGCTGTGGACAATAACAGTGTGAAGAGTTCCACTGCCGATTAATTTGCATAGTAAGCCAGTCCATAAGTGGCAGTGCTGCTGATGAAATGGCTTTCACTTTTACACCAGGATGTTAACTGGAAGCTAAAGGTCAAATGTGTTTTATACACAATTTGAAGTCGATATGAACACATTCTTTGTAGTAGTCTATGGATTATCAAAAGATGAAAAACAAAAAAAAAGAATACATTCATTGAATGATGACCAAACAGAAATTGTCAATAGACAATAACTTGGTCACAAATTCAAGAACTTGCCACTAATTCTAAAACAAAAATATTACAAAATACAATGTGCACATTTATATGTTTTATTCATGATTTCAGGTTTTATCAAGTCGAAGGATGAACACTGAAAGTGCAATGAGTGATCCTATAGTGTGGACTAACAGTCGGGTAATAGAATGGGTACAAAACATTGATCTCGAGGTAAATTTTTTTTAGATTTATGTATTGACAGTCCTAAACATTAACTTACGGGTGTGTGCAAAGAGAGACAGACTGAGAGAGAGAGAGAGAGAGAGAGAGAGAGAGAGAGAGAGAGAATGAGAGATGGTTGGAAGGGAACCTAAGTCCACTTAATGGCACAAAATGTTCTGTACATACAATGCCTTTTATACTTGCTTTGTTGGATTATTTTCCATCATGAAATGAGGTACATGGATACTTCTCCATGCTTTCCCAATATTTTTTCTAAGGGGAAAACAACGCCGAGATGTAAAATATTGGTGTTCCTGCGATAACTTTTTATTTTTCTATGGAACCTACTCCTATCTTTTAGCCCCTACTTAGAACTGCTTTCTTTTCCAGGAGTTTGCAGAAAATTTACGAGAGTCAGGTGTTCATGGGGCTCTGATGGTACTGGAGCCAACGTTCACTGCCGACACTCTGGCTACCGCACTCGGAATTCCTCCTTCAAAATGTTACATACGCAGGCATCTTACAACAGAACTTGAATCTCTAGTCAAACCAGCAAGGTATGTTGAGTGACTTACCTTAGGAACCAAATCTTGATGAGCATTACCATATTCATTTGGTTATAAGGCAGTGAATTTTATTCTCCGAGACAAGCTCTAAAATCTAGATCCATCTTTTAAAAACCTAAAGAAATTTTTTAGAGTATCTCTTAATTTTATGAAATCTGTCTTGAAAACTCTGTCTGTCTTAAAAACTCAACAGATTTCACATATGACATATAAAAGCATATTGCATGTATGTTAAAGTAGCTTTTTGCCATGGAAATAATAAAATTCCGACATAGCATCTGTTGGGTATGTCAATTCGTCCATGTTTTAATTATA
Organism: Ctena decussata; assembly: GCA_963989385.1. Classification (NCBI taxonomy): domain Eukaryota; kingdom Metazoa; phylum Mollusca; class Bivalvia; order Lucinida; family Lucinidae; genus Ctena; species Ctena decussata. The sequence goes on along the minus strand of OZ022510.1, from coordinate 79,002,440 downwards.
CTTGTACATCATATTTCTTTCCAGGCAAAATATCTCATTGGGCTCATTAAAGAGAAGTAGGACATCAAGGAGTGGGTCAGTGTCTGACACAAAAGGATCAAAAGCTAGAATGAGTTTAAGGGTAAGTTGATTATGATGATGGATAGATGACTTGCAAGTTTACTTCCTTTTCAACAGCATTTCAGTCATATCAGGACAATGGGAGGATGATTGTGAAAGACTGTGTGCAAAGGAACCCTGCTTACAGTTGAAAAAATTCCCTCCTATAGGGGGAATCTAACACGGGGATGGTTTGTGGCAAATAGCGGTTTGCTGTGATAAAAAGTGGGATTTGAAAAAAGAAATATTTTTGAAAGGGTACTCTGACCCAAAGCCATCCATCCATGAAGTAAGTCTTAATATAATCCTTATTTAATCTTAAAAGTAATTCTGCAGTGATCTAACATGCTAATGGTAACACTGGTAGCGTATGAACAAATTCTATAAATATTGATCACTTTGCATGCATCTGTATGTCTTAATACCATAAATTGATGTCTTCAAGAAGAAAAAATAGAACTCTTTCTGCTGATAATGAGAAGGTTATGTACATATATTCATTAGTTTCTCTTTGTATTAACAGGGTTCTCTGGGCAGAGCTTTTGGCAGAAAAGTAAAAGACGATTTGATGAACTCTAAAATTTCTATTGAGTCAGGGTCGGATAAATCACCCAAGGCAAAAAGAACTTCTGCACCTGTTACTGTGGACGATATACCAGATCAAATCAAAGAATTAGACAGAGCCATTGATGAGGCATTGTGATAGTTAGCCAATCAGTGTTTGAGATTTAGTCATGTGACCTTTAATGTAACCAACCAGATTGCAGAGTTTAGGTATTGTGATGGATAGTCGCTCATGGCATGTGATATTCAAATATGCCATAAGGTGAATGGGTACACTTTCAGGGGAAGTAAATCAGCCATTCTCATTTTTGCCTCCCTTTTGAGTGGGGTCAACTCTTAAAGGAAAGAATTTGTTCCTAGAGGAACAAATTCTTTCCTTTAAAAGTAGATCCATATTTGATGGGGTTTTGTCACCACGGGGAACAACAAGAAGTCACAAAAGTTGCCTCCCTATGTAAGAAAAGATGAAAACTGGTGGAGGCATACCCATTCACTGTAAAACAGGCTTCTTCACAATACACTTTTGTTTTATGTTCAGTGAAAAAAGGGGGCTAGTGCAGTACTTCATTACTTCATGAAGATTAGGGGAGAGTTGGGTAACTTCGGACAGGGGAGTAAATTCGGACAGTGACATTGTTTCCTTATATGTCAGTTGTTTGGAACTAAAAAAAAATAACTGGCCAAACAGTGAAAATTCTGATTAGACTCATTATGAGCTGTCTCATCTGGATTTTCACAGTTTGCAATGGGATGTCCGAAATTACCCCCCTGTCCGAAGTTACCCGACTCTACCCTACCTTGTTAAAATAAGACCAGCACATCTCAAAAATGTTTTGTTTGTCGTTGTTATTTTACCATTTACACAGAGCTTCTGTTATGGAGAATTTCTAGTGGTACTTCAGAATTTCAGGCTCTCATCTCATTTAAACTATATTTTTATGCACTTGTGAATATAATGGGACGTCTGATTGGATTACATAAAAAATGTGCAACGGTATACTCTGCGATGTCATTATGAAACGTTGCTTCTTATTGGCTGATGTCTGGTTTTATGTCACCAGAAGCAATTGCTTTGGGTGCAAAGTAGTATACTAAGAAAGGTGAAAATGCGAAACATGCATTAGAATGTGGATTTGAAAATTATCATTTGGGGATGTAAATTATTGGTTTTATGGTCCCAAATTGAGTTTAACGGCTTCGCTGGCGTGTCCCTGTAAAACAGAATTTGCAACCTTAAAACAGGTATTTTACCGTCACAAATGATAATTTTGAGTACACTTATCCCCTGATTTTATGGTATCTCGTTTTAAGTACGGAGATGATAGGAAAAATTGATTTTATATTTTGTAATTCAGGAACTATCATTGAAATTGCTCCTATATTAAAGCTTTATAAAGCTACATTATTCATTTTAACTTTAGAAACTTTGTTTTAATTTACTGTTCTAATTTACATAAACTTATTCTAATCTACATAATTATCTGACAAAATTGTCTCTATCATATTTATAGGAAACATAGTTACATGTGATAATTTTTTTTTGAATATTGTGTTTTATGTAAAAATTAGTATATGTTTGTTGTTAAGTTATTCAGTCTTTTGAGAAGGTGTTGTAAATTTCTTATGAAGTTAAGTTTTATAGACAAGTTTTAAGTCATGTGTACAAATTTGAGATGTAAATGTTTGTAAATTTCCTTTACTTTTGTCATTATTGTGCTAATTCAATGAATGTTTTATATTGCCACGTGCATGTACTGTAGTAGACCTAAGTAACCCAAGATTTAAAAATCTGAGATGTTTTATCTATTTTTATTTTCCAAAATTTTTTAAATATACTTTGCAGGCACGCATTTAAATGACTCTAACCACAATTTTTTTTTCTTGAGAAATGAAAAAAAGAGACAAATGGGACAGATACATAATACCTTGCACACAAACCTCGCACCCCACCCCGTTATTTTGCATGGTCTTGAGCAATGCTTGGGTTTTAATTTTAAAGGTGTCTCAGAGAATCACACAAATTGCTTTTTAACTTAAAAAAAGACACAAGATTTGTCATTTAGTTTGTAGAGAATGCTTTAAGAAAGCTTTAGCTATTTAACTTTAGTCTCTTTGTCCTTTGTCTACACTAAAGGTAAATGGATACACTGTCCAGGGGGGCAACTCTGCCATTTTAGTTATTTTTTTTCTCCCTTCTCAGCGGGGGCCAACTCATATACCCGATGTCACACCAGAAAGCAAAAAAAATGTCACAGAACTGTCTCCCTTTGTAAAAATGGTGGATAAATAATTGAGCCGCGACACGACAAAACCAACAATGTGGTTGTGTGCCCAGTGCAGACTCAGATCAGCCTTGGCATCAAACCAGTCTGTTCAGACTCTTTGCTGAGTGCTTAAAGGGTAGCTAAGGGTCTAAGCTACCTCCATGCGGACAGTGAAGACTCTGATCAGACTGGGCAGATGCCCAGGCTGATCTGAGTCTGTGCTGGGTGCACAACCACTTTGTTGGTCTTGTTGTGTTGCGGCTCATTTATGGAGATGTACCCACTCATCTTGAAATATTATGATCCCTCATGATTGTCAATGTAGGATAGTAAAATCTCACCCGAGGGGTCGGAATTTCAATCACAGATGAGGCTTGCCAAGTCCCTGATTGAAATTCCAATCACGAGGGTGAGATTAACCTATCCTATATGGACTTGCTCATGATGGATTATTTTTCTCCCACTTTTAGTAGATTTTAATCCTCAAATCAAATTAGGCTTCAAAACAGGAATATTAACTTTTTTTAGCCAGTGATCTGAAGTAAATTTTGAGTAGCCCAGTGTGTTAATGTTACGTCATCATCTAAAATGCAAACGTCACTTGACAACGCAGATACATGACCTCCAATACAACCAATGCATTGACAGCTCGTGATTTTTTCCAGTCCTGGGTCAGAGAACCAGGGTAAGATAAGATTTTCTATCGCAGGTGAAAAGAATGGCATTTTCTATCCGGTGTGCAAGAATGCCTCTTCTTCCAGGGAGGCAACCAGAAAATTATGGAATTTGTTCCCCTTTGTAGTAATGGTGGAAAACATGACAGTGTATCCAGCAGCCTTAAACTCGTATCTAACATGACAGTGTATCCAGCCGCCTTAAACTCTTATCTAAATCATGTTTTGATATTCATTATGTATATGATCAAAGTGCAATTTATTTGTTTGATACAAAGTACTGCCACACAGCCTGTCTATCACTATGATTTTTAAAAAAGCATGTGCAGTCCTGTGTGCAGTACCAGTGCTCCAGATAAGAAGGGGTAATAGGGATAAATTAGGGATAATTTGAATATTTCTCCATAAAAGGATATGTTGTGACCCCTCATTAGAACCGTCTCAATGAGACGGTTCTAATGAGGGTCACAACATATTTTTTCTTTTAGAAATAAAAAAGATGATCACAGAATTATCCTTAGAACCCCCACCTTATCTGAGGCTCTGGACATAGCTCTTACATTTTCATGCAATATGCCAGTTAAACCTTTTATGCTAGTAACCATCATTCCATATCTTAGATATATAATATGCATGAAAATAGAAATAATGTAGGTGAGGTAGCTTTCATTTTATCTACACCAAAAGTTCACACCATTATTTCAGAACTATCAATAAGATTTAGATATGTAAACTTCACCGTTCACACATAGAACACTGTGTTCTGAAATTTATTTTTCAAATATATAATATGAAAGAAATACATGTCTTATTCAGTTCTATTTGCCTCCAAATGTGTCTAGAAACTGGTTAATTTTTTAACTTCCTGATGCAAACAGCTTTTTACATTTGAAGCGGGATTATATTTAAGGAGTACTTTAGGGGTATTCATCAATGCCAGACACCCTGTTCTCTTCATCTCTATTAATAGTTTGAGCACACTGTAAATTTGAATATTTAGGGATGTTGTGTAGATGTTGTATTTATATAAAAGATAAGTTAATTTGGGGTGGATGTTGTTATCATTCAAACACTTATTTTTTTTTTTTACTTTTAAAGTAGCTTTTTAAGTAAAATTAATGTTTGATTTTAAAAACTTGTATATTCGACTTAACATGTACATGTTTGAGTTATATTTTGATTTTTTTCTTCTTTTTTTGTTGGACTGATACTTCAGTATAAACACATTCTAAATGGTTTTACTTTTGAAAATTTCTCATTTTTACCACTAGATTATTGAAAACCCCTTTATTCTGAAAATTAAGATTATACATTTTGCTGTTTTAGGTAGATATTTCAGATTTGAAGGTGTGTGAACTGTTCAAGTGTCAAGAAGGGCAGTTGTCAGTTACTGGCGAAAGTATGTGCACTTAGTACTGGTTAACCACTTAGGAGGTCAAAGCCTGCCCAGGAATAGTGTGGTTAGGTTAACTGACCGTCCCGACATGACCATAGCTGTTTACCGTGGACGTTAAGCAATAAATCAATCAATCAATAATCCTTAAAGCGCCAAAAATTAAAATTGTTGAATTGGCAAACAGTGTAGATCCATATGAGGTGACTCATAATGAGCCACCTCACCTGAATCTACACTGTTTGCCCTCTAGTGTTCAAATTCTCAATATATCGCTTGGACGCAACATTTTTTGAAATTCTGCAGATGTAAATTTTGTCGTCTGCTTTTTGGCGCATTAAGGGTTAAATTTTTAGAACATTTAAAGTATTCATATTTATGGCAGTTTTTAACAGTATTACAATTTAGACAATCTTATAAGGGAAAGAAACTTGCAAGGGCAATTTTATGTTAGTCAGTGTATATAGAGAATACCATGTTAGTGTCTTTTGATATCAAGTTTATCAGGCAAGACTAGAAACAGCTTCAGAATGGCAAGGCTTGCCAAGCCAGTCTGACGTGTTTCTGGTGGAGCCTGATAAACTTGATATCAAAAGACACTAACATGGTTTTCTGTTTATCATGCATTATTTGAAGATTTTAAGGCATAAAAAGCCTCAAGCAAATGAAAAACAAATGTAGTTTTATTGGAACTTGCTGACCTCGCGAATGCATTATGATGTAAATTGGTGAAGTCATTTAACCAGTTGAAAGTTGTTATCATGACCAGCGTCAGTATATAGCCAATCGTCTTCTGAGATTGCTTCTGAAGGCATCGCTGATAACATTCGCGCAAGCGCAGTTCTATTGTGACATGGTATCACATCATGTTATCATACCCCTGTTTGCAGGTGAATTTTGCAGCAGATGCATGATAAAAGGCAGTTTTTTCTTCAGCTCTCATATGTACTTGCCTGGACCTGCCTATTATTTATTAACACTGGAATCAGTGGAGATAAATGTAAGAATGAGGAGCTTCCTGGGCAAACTCATAGCAGTGTGAAGTTGTAACAGGGAGGTTTATGCTTGGCTAACTTTTTCCTATGAACCTTATTACAAGAAAACCTGTCCAAAGACACATGCTTTTGATGTATGCTCAGGCTACCCTGCTAACATGCAGTTGGGTGAAAACAGCGCGAACTTTGCACATCAATCAATGAGCAGCGACACAACAAAACCAACAATGTGGCTGTGCGCCCAGCGCAGACTCAGATCAGCCTGGGCATCTGCCCAGTCTGATCAGAGTCTTCGGTGTTGGCATGGAGGTAGCTTAGACCCTTAGCTACCCTATAAGGGCTTAGGGAAGATTCTGATCAGACTGAGCAGATGCCCAGACTGATCTGAGTCTTTGCTGGGGGCACAACCACTTTGTTGGTATTCCTGTGTCGCGGCTCATATGTAGTGGCACCTCTCTGTTCATACTGACATGGTTCGAGTATCACCTTGGTTATGCAACCGAATGCTCAGTTTAACCAGATAGTCAGATACCAACAATGTTAGTTATTGGTATACCCTACTCTGCTGAACTATTGGGACTCCTACAACCATTAACTTTCCATTTGGGACAAATGGAAAATTAATGGTTTTAGGTGTTTTAGTACTTAAACACATTTGAGTACTCCAACTAGACATATCTAGACCATGCTGCAGAGTGTGCAACATAGCACTGTATGTTCAGGCCAGTCTGGGTATACCCATTTTGTATACGTCTGAGGACAGATTCTTTCATGGTATGGCTTTAAGGTGGAGATTGCTGCTGGTTTGATTCGGATATGTCATCGAATGTTTTCCATATATACTGTATCTGTGATAGGTAAATTCTAGAACAATTTTGCCATTTTCAACCGGACAACACACTATGTTAAGATCAAAAAGGATATACTTCCTTTGTCTGTAAATTTAGATACATATTTGATATCTAGATAAGTGCAGCGAGTGTTTTCAGGTGAAATATGGTATTTCGTACTTTCAGTTCTAGAATGAGCCATTACAATGTGTATATGTAGACATTAATTCGTAGAGCCATCATGGGTAACGGTTGTAAAAAAAATGCTAAAAACACTGTAAAAAGCATTGATCGTATTCTGCCTTTGCCAACTTTGTGTTAAATCAGTTCAGCCGGGTTATCATAAAACTTTTTGAAAAATTGTCTTAGAAGTGGATCAGTTAGATTTTACAATGCAGTAATGCATCCAAAAGATGCAGATGGAATGGCAAACTGTAGACTCTAATCAGACTGCTGATCTTGGTCTGCACTTTTTGCGTAGAACTGTTTCTGTACACTTGGAACAAGTGGGTGAAACAGCAGAATACAACTGAGCTCAAATTGTTTAATGGTGCACTGTTTTTAATCAAAATTCTTTAGCCTTGCAGTATTAAATTTCTTATTATCAACTTGCACTAATCAAAAATAATAAGTTAGTGCAATTAATTACCAGTGATAAAATAAAGATTGAAAAAAATGAATAGAAATGACTTTGTTTCTTTGCTGCCTCTCACTGTTTTAACTACAGGGATTTTTGTATACAAGGGAGAAAACTTATGATGATTGATGGCTATGCTGTTGGCTCTAGTTGTCCCTCTTGCAGGTAGCATGTCTGAATCAGCCTTTGTGCCAGGATTCATACTTACAGTCCTACATACAGGGTGATTTCAAGCCGCAGATCTGTGGTTCTTAGAGTAATTAAATAATGAACCATGGAAGATTATTATCTTCATCTTATCTGTCTCCCACACCGGGTATAATTATCAGCAGCTGTGTACGTAATTAGTGAATCCCTTACCAATACTGCATCGTGCAATAGAAAAAATATTTCACATTGAATATATTAACTGCAAGTGAAGAACAAAACTAATAAAACTTAATCTTAATGAAATTTGATTTAGTTGAAATTCCGAGTGGACATTATGGTGCTCAAGTTTAGCCAGGGTGAAATATTATGAATGTGATTGTAAGTCTCAGTTCAGTCTGCTCATCTGCACAGTCTAGTCTGCCTGCACTACACATGTGCGGAAGCATTAAATCACTGGCTACCCTTCCGAGAGATTGCTTGAAATCCAAGCTGATCTGAGTCTTCAGCTTGTCTAATTACCTCGCTGAAAATTTAACAGATCTATAATCAAGAAAAACTAGAACAAGTGAGCAGCGGCTTACATATACCCCTGACCAGTGAAACCGCATTAGGAAAGCATACTTTTACCAAAAGCTTCAATACGTTATTCCGTGACCTTAATCTTAGGTCAGCAGCAGCATCCAGTATGATGAAAATAGTATGAAATGAACCTAGTCATGCATCATTAGGCTCTGTTCACATATATTAGAACTATAAGCCAAAAATTCACAACAATTTGCTAAGTCCTAATTATTGACCCCTGGCCCCAGCCATAATCCTGGCCCAGCAGCTTAGGTAGTCCATATTGAAAGCAAGGCTACAAAGTTATCATGAACCAAATATGGAAGAAATCTTCATCGTATTTACAGATATATGAGCAATCAAAAAGGTAACGCAAAAACTTGATATAATGAAAATGACTAAGTCCTAATTATTGACCCCTGGCCCCACCCTGGGGTCTACCCAAGGGCCTGGACAGTTTATATCAAAGAAAACGCTATATAGGGGTGTCATGAACCTAACATGAAAAGAATCTGATGTGTGGTTACAGAGATATAATGAGCGATCATAAAAGGTTTAGCGCAAAACTTTGTAAAGTTCACAAACGGACGGACAAACAAATGAACAGACGAACAAACGAACAGATGAACGGATGGAATGACAAAAACATTATACCCACTGACATACTTCGTATGTTGAGGGTATAATGACCTGAGCAAAGCAAATCAAAAACTACATGTGTGCGCAGCAACGAACAGATGAACGGATGGAATGACAAAAACATTATACCCACTGACATACTTCGTATGTTGAGGGTATAATGACCTGAGCAAAGCAAATCAAAAACCACATGTGTGCGCAGCAATGAGATAAGTGTGGTCATTAGCCCAATCTAATCTGAGGCTTTATGGTTCACAGCACCGAAACCTTCATTAGCCTGACACTTAAGGCTCACCAGACTTTGTGCAAATTAAGGCATTCCATTTTTATTCTGCACCTACTCTGTTCACGGACAAAATGCCAATTTTGTCCTTTTGGTCAGTCAATTTAAATTACAGACATTGCTACCAAGTTGTTTAAAACTAGTGACGTCGTTAGTTAACGGGACGTAAAATTTTCAAATGTTTTATACCGAAAAACACTGCCATTTTACGGAAAAATGTGAGTAGTTTTTGCCCTGAAAAAAACTTCTCATCATTTTTAAGCAAAACATATGACCCGAGTTAATTTTGTGAGGACCGAAAGACTTAACAAATCTTAGACTAACGACTTTGTTAAACTAACGCTTAACGATGCTCAGTTGAGTAACAGGGCCCAGAGATAAGTTGGGGTACTGAGGATATTATTAAAAGGTAAAGGTTTCCCATAGCCTAATAGCCATAGGGGAAGTGGGGGTTAGAGTCCCACTGTATCTTGGGCACAGCTGATGAAAGGCGGAGCCCATCTCTCTCATTGTGCTGCCTTTTCCTTCCCAATTCGAAAAAGGTACCCATTTACTGCTGGGTTGACAGAGAGAGTTTCCAGTCGTCGGATGACGACGGTGAGCCGCGAACACGCGACCTTCCGGCGACTTTCTGCACAATAACCCAGCCACTCTTACCAATCGGCTACCGCGCCTCTCCTGAGGATATTTTTTTTTTTTTTTTTTTTTTTATGTTTTGTCGGCTCCTCCTCCCCTTCTGACACCATATTTTTTCACATATCGTGTAAATTTTATTCACAACTGTACACTTTGACGATAATTTTTCTTTTATTACAGTATATGTATGTATGAATGTATGTATGTGTGTATACCCGCACGCACGCACACACCCACACCCACACACGAACGTGCGCACGTGCGTGAGTGGGTGCAGGCAAAATACGCACCCACGTACGCATGCATGCATGTAGGCACGCATGAATGTATGTATGTATACGCATGCTCAGATGGAAGCACTCGTAAAGACACACATATCAATGTGATAATTTCCTATGTCTATCCTGAGGATATTGTTAATTCAAGGATAAAATTATTTTTTCTATTTTTTCAACAAAAACGTAAGTTGTGATCATCTCAAATTATCATTAAGAGCTCCATATTATACCTACTTCCATGCATTATATCGGGCACAGAGCCCCAAGTGGCGGGGCTCAAGCCCCAAAGCCACCCCCTGGATCCAGCGCTGTGGTTCTTATGATTGGGTACAACATATGCTTTTATGGAAATAAAAGGAAAAGTATCCATAAACAACTCTTTTTATCCCTTCTTTATACTGCATGCCACAGATAGAAAATAAATAAAAAAAATGTAAAAACAGTATGATATACATTCTTGTACATGCCACATATTTCAAACCATTTGTGAAACAGAGTTATGAAATATACAGTCCCATGTATACAGATAAGCCTGATACATGATCAGATTTCTTGCCTCAGGATCTCGCTGTCCAATTTATACCTTTATAACTAGGTGCTAATGATGGTTCCATGCTGGGGACAGGAAGACTGGAAATTTCTACTAATTACATGGCTCATAATTTGATTTGTCTGAGAACCAGTTTTGTGGTTTGAAATCACCCTGTATGTAGGAGTGCTTATAGTGTGTGCAAACAACTGAGGCTCCTGCTGCTCCTTCTGTCTTTTTATACGTTGGTCCATCCGTCAACATTCTTCTGCTTGCCATAACTCAGTAATCGTTTGGGATAACTTCATGAAATTTGGTGGGAATATGTGTTGTGTTAAAGGAATGTGTCACATACAAAAAAGGTTGCTCCCCCTTTTATAGTTTCAAAGTTATACCCCTTTGATTTCTTTCTCCCAGACTAGTCTTGTGCACACCATTACCAGATAACCGTTTGGGATATCCTTCTGAAACATTATAGCAATGTGTAAGAAGTCTCAGCGATGTGTCCCGTATAACAATGGTTGCTCTTCCTTACTTTTTTTAGAGATACATCCTTTGATTATGTTTTTAAGCTATTTTTGTTGCACCTGCTTTAGCAAGGTGCGATATAGGAGTCCGGTTTTTTGTGTATACTTATCTTGTGCATATCATAACTTGGTAAGCCTTTTGAAGTTTATGTTGAAACTTTACAGCAATGTGCATGATCACAAGATGATCTGTCACATATCAGAATGATTGCTCCCTGTTAATTTTGGAGTAACTTCCCTTTGATTAGTATTTTAGGCTATTACCATTCACGCCATAACTCCTCAACCTTTTGAAATATTTTAATGAAACTTTGTAGAAATGTGTATAATAATGGGGCAATGTACCCCGAGCAGTAACCACAACTCTGGCTTCCAGAATTATCTGCCCTTGCATAAATTGTCCATTTTCTCTCTAACTCTTTAATTATTTAAAATACTTGATGATGTGTATATCGTCAAGAGAATGTATTAGGTTGGACGGACCCACGGCGCCAGGTGTGTACCGTTGAGCCACTTGGGTAACGTCGGTACGAGAATTGAACAGAACAGAACAGAATGTATTAGGAATGGAGGGACGCTCGGTGCCCCGTTACTGCGGCTATGGATTCAATCCGCTGAGGTGCGGGGGCAACGTCGATATGAGAATTGAAATACTACTACTACTACTGAATGTATTAGGACCAAGAATGGTAGCTACTTAACTTTTGAATTATCTCCCTTGTTTGACTTTGGGATTTCTCAGCTTCTGAGCAGCTTCACCTTGGAAGATGATTTTTTATTTGATGTGTTAAACTTACAGTCATTAATTAGAGTTGTTGCTACTGTTTGTCTGCTTGTCCATCCTTTTTGTAAATAATGATGCCCATTCTGTAACTCAATTACACTAAAACAGGCATATTATTCGCCGCTTGTGGAGCTCTTGTTGGATGATACTTTCTCCATATGACCTCTGTGTTGGTGGGATCTAAACCCAATTTTAGTCACTCGCTCACTGATCACAACTTTATTGATGCACAGGCTGGTCTGTGCATATGCTGTTTGCCTATACCATAGGCACCTCTTTTTTTTTAATGTGTTTCATTCAGACCCTAAGGTTATAAAACTTCTTTTCATGCTCAACCCTACTTAATAAAGCTTGTGCACTTAATTTGCAGAGATTTTTTATGGTTTCCAGTCTTTGTTTTTATAATTTTCTCTTATTTAAATGCTGGAAACAAGCCTGCTTTAGAAGTTTGAATTCTGTTCAGTATTTAAATTTGAGCAAATTCTCAGCTGTGCATGAAAAATAGTTTTATAATCTTGAGGATCTGTTTTTCAGGCTCAAACCCTTGACCTCTGAATTATGGATCCATAAAATTAAGGTGAATGGGTATGCTTTCAAGGGAAGCAACTCAGCCATTTTCATGTTTGCCTCCCATCTAAATGGGTTAAACTTTTAAGGGAAAGAATTTGCTCCCTTTGAGGCAAATTCTTCCCATTAAGAGTAAACCCCATTTTGGAAGGGCTTCATTGTCTAGGAAAGCAAAGAGGACACCATAAAAGTTGTTCTGCTTTGTAAAAATGGCAAAAGCACCTAGACCCATATACTTTAGATCTACATGACCATAGAATGCAAAATACAATTTACATGCAAAATCACTGGGATTAAAAAGAAAAGGACAATTTTTCAGTGGAATTGATGATGATTTTAATGATTCTTGAAGAATTATTAGAAATCTAGTCAACATGTAATAACAAGCAGATTTTTTTATGTAAATGATACTTCAATGTCTATTTACAAGACTTAAGAAATCATTTGTCTTTCAAAAATAAAACAAACTCTGATCAAGTATTTGAAAAATAAACACAATTCAAAATAAATTAAAAGCAAAAGCAAACAAAAATTCAAAACAAAAGAAAGTTTGTAACTAAGGACGGAATGTTTCACTCTGTGGATATGTAAATTTTCCACCAGTATACGTAGATTGCTATAGATTTCTCTGAACTTCTATTAGTAACCGCTTTTGGCTCATCTGTATATGCTAGTCAAAAAAAGAAATGCTGTATTTTAATCACTTGAACTTCCCAGCAGGCAAACAACACTGCATGCTTTCAACATCATTACGATGAAGCATCAATACTGATGAGACATTGTTTACGTTGCTTCAATGTTAGATCAAAGGTTATTTGAGCCAGCTGGGAATATTCTTAGAAATTCTAAAATAACTTAAGTGCAGCTTTCCTTTTTTGACTTGTATATGTCATTTCACCTCTATAGGAAAAATGTCACATGAAGAAATAGAGAAGCAAATTCTTTCCTTTAAAGGTTGAACCTTATTTGAAACCGAAGCAAAACAGAAAATGGCTGAGTTGCTCCCCTTGGAAGGGTTACCCATTTACATTGATCTAGAAAAAAGTGGGCCCTAATTAGACTTGCCACATTGAGCTTGTTCTAATTAGACCCAGCTTTTCAAGGGTAGCAATTCTGCCACTTTAATGTTTGCCTCTTCTTAAAGGGGATCAACTCTTTAAGGGAAGACCCCTTTCTTGAAATGAGCCGCGACACGACAAAACCAACAATGTGGTTGTGCGCCCAGTGTAGACTCAGATCAGCCTGGGCATCCACCCAGTTTGACTAGACTCTTCGTTCGGTGCTCAAAGGGAAGCTAAGGGTCTAAGCTACCTTCATGCGGACAGCGAAGACTCTGATCAGACTGGGCGGATGCCCAGGCTGATCTGAGTCTGCATTGGGCGCACAACCACATTGTTGGTTTTGTCGTGTCGCGGCTCAAATGTTTTACTGTCCACGGAAGCAAACAGGAAGCCACAAAAGTTGTCTCCCTTTGACAAAATGGCTATGAATGTACTCATTAAGATAACAGCTTCATACCACTCATGAAATTTTTTTTTTATATGAAAAGTAATAAAAGATATTCACCCCAAATCTTAGCTTCTCTGAAGCACTGATCTGTGAGTGATATTCTGAACACAACATATTTTGTTTGAGATTATACAATGATGGCTATTCTAAACATGGATGATAAAAGAAAAATTTAAATATCTGTTTCATATGAATATGGGGGTAATACCAATTTTCCAACCTGTGCTGTTGACTGAGTCTCAGTTACCTGCATACACGCAAAAGTGGCTGTGCAACGAGACAACTGATAGCAGTATCCGCCCGGTCAGTGGTCATTTGCAATAGTATCATTTACCATTACTGGTATGCTGTTGACTAAATTCTTGGTTGACAACCACTTTGCACATTATAGGATCGGTTGACGGCACAGTGAAGCAAATTGGTAGTACCCCAGGGGAGAATAGAATCTAATGTGGAAAAAGTAACATTATTACTTGTGCTTTGTATGTTACAATCATTCCATTTTATCTTGTGTCATAATAAAAACCTGTTCAAACAGTTTAGACCAAGATCAGAATGTCACAGATTGTGGTATTTCACCAGTGTGCCCTCAAGTGCTTAAATACTGGGACACCTAAAAACCATTAATTTTCTATTTGGGACAAATAGAAAATTAATGATTTTAGGTGTCCCGATATTTAAACACTTTTGGGTATGCTGTTTGTTCTTATAACAAGTTCTACAGAAAAATACCTCTTAAGTAGTAAATGGACTAGTCCAACCCATGAGATGGAAGAGCTTTCTTTAGATGCTTAAATTTAAACTATCATATAAACCACGATCAACTTTATTGCAGTCACTTGCTTATGACTACCACAATTTACTTGTTTGAAAAAATGTCCCAACAAACTGCCAAAACGATCTTCCTTTGTCCCATCTTTTTTCACTCTTTGTGTGAAAATAAAAAGACAGGTTTTGGAAGCAGATGCCGGTAACTAGCTCATAAAGAGCCACCTCAAATGCATCTATGCTCTTTGAAAACTTAACTATTTTCAGTTTTGCCATTTTATTTGCAACATACAATTTTGCTCTTGTGTAATATATAGCCAGGCAAGCCTCTTGTCTGTGCAGCGAAAGTAGCGAAAATTAAAATTAGACACAGACTAGAGACAATTTTCTGAGCTATGTTTTAATGACGTTCTGAAGAATTGATAAGATCAGGTCTCAGGGCCTACGCATATTATGTTGTTTTATAAGATCATAACTGCAGAGTTTGTCATGGGAAAAAGTTCCTTAATAGTATGTCATAATATGGACATTCTAGATGTTGTTCTTCATCAAACTGATAGAGTCACTGAAATTTTTTGTCTGAGTAGGAGTTTGGGTAGACGGGATGGGTCTAGGGAGTGTATGTCTACAGTTTTGTAGGTTGGTCAACAAGAAACAATTTGAAATTCCAAATGTTCTATAATTGAGATTCTTTCCCAGCAGACACATGATGTAGAAATGACGTTCTGATGTCGATGCGACGTAATGATGTCACATCAATGTCAGAATGACGTCATTTGGATGTCATGTGCCCGCAGGGTTTGTTTGTTCCTATATTTTTTTCAGCCTCATGCAGACTTGGAAGGAGCAGTACTATATGTAACACAGAAAAAAAAAAATTCAACCATATGCATACTCAAAACTTAAATCGGCTTAACGCATTTCTGCAAAGCAAGATAAATTAGAAGTTTTCACTTGTTATATAGATAGCTTATGTCAACTGGTAGGACTCCACAGAAACAAAATCTGATCTGAGTGTCCTTTTCTACATGTCATAAGGTCTTTTTACCTAACACCATTTACACAGTCATGTGCCAAGGAATAGTTTAATTCTAGGCAGTAATACCACTCCTGTATTCTTACTGTACTTGGAATTAAGAAGAGAAATAAAGCCAGAATAAATCAATACTTAAGGTATATACCTGAGAGAAAATAACAGGATTTCTATCAGAGAAATAGAAAAATTGTGCCGAGCAATGACAAAAGGAACCTTGAGACACATGTATACATTGAGCACTCAGAAGTAACAGAAATGAGTAGGCTCTAATGTTTTTATGAGAGATGAACAGAAACTTTATTAGAAATACCATAATACTTTATTTATCTGGTTATAAACCCCCCTCCCCACCCCTCTCCCCCCTCCAACACAATCCTAAAAATCTAGATCCAGCTCCAGATTTTGGGGAAGGGAAAAGAGAAAAAGGGGGAAAGAAACATCAGGCAGCAGATGTAATCATTTGGAGTCTTTTTGGAGAGAAAGATGTCCCCATTTTATACCTGAATAAGATACTGTATCTGGAGCTATTGAAATGCATGTCAAATCTGATATTCAGATCTGTGGAATCAATAAATAGGTAATAAGATAAACTGTGATATAAAGCTGTAATTAAAGATGTCTTCTTTCTAGATCAAACCATGAAGAATTCATGCTCTTCAGTCTACTTGTAGACTTAGGAAGTAACAACCTATAAGCCTGATTGAATAAATTCTGACAGAATACACGATAAGAATGTCAACAGATGTTAACTCTTTTAGCACCAAAAAAGCAGATGACAAAGTTTACGTCTGTAAAAAATTAAAAATGCCTTGTCCAAGACATTTCGTATTGAGAATTCAAAGACTAGAGGGCAAACAGTGTAGATCCACATGAGGCAGCTCGTTATGAGCCGCCTCATCAGGATCTACACTGTTTGCAAATTATGCTTTTTTCGTCACTGGTGCTTAAAGTGTTAATAATACTGCAATCATAGTTGTTTTCATCAGGAAGCAAACTGAATATTCAAAGCGACACAAGAGTTACAATAATTCATTTATCCTGGGCAGGGCAGGGTGTTGGATATTCTATATTTTGTTTTTGTTTTTGCACAATCATGCTTTAGCAAGATGCTGAATAGGGACCTAGTTTCCACTACCTTAAGTTTTAAGTTAACATCTCCCCTTTGTTCAAGGCAGGTTTACACTAGCTATTTTCTTTTTTTTCATGGAAATAAGAGAAATTATCAGATATTGTAAAACTAAAATAGAGCAACATATGGTTCTGTAACTGAAATATCAATGTTTTGTTTGATTAAGCATCTGGCTCCAAGTCACTCAAGATTGCTTTGACAATTAGCTGGGATTTATCTTACCAATGAGAAAATTCTGACATGCTCAAGAGCTAGTTTAACTTTTAACCTTTAATGCCAAGACATATTTCAGAGGACAAAAATCACTGAAATGCTTCCACATAATAAGAATGAATCAACATTGGTACATTGGAGGATAACTATTCAAAATTGTTTTCAACTAAGTGGTCATGCATGAATTTTGTTTTACAGAGAAGCATCAGGGAAGTCATAAAACACAATTTGCTACCACAAACCAAATGATTCACCTCCACAAATGACAATTTGCAATGTAGTTATCTTCTCATTCTAATGCAGTTTTTACATTTCCACCTTTTAAATACATGTATACAGCTTGATTTGCACTAAAAACAAGCACTTTCAGCAGCCTAAAAACAGACATCTGCCAATGAGAAGCAACATTTTATAATGACGACCCGTATGTATCCAATCATACGTCAGATAATATTTAAATTTTCAGTGCATTACAATGTTGTTTCAATGTTACATATCTACTGAGATGGATCTAAAATTCAAGACCAGTCCATTTACCATTTGAAGGCATGTGTTAGTTGCAGAAGGTGCATTTGAACAGCAAACAGTGAAACATCTCACCTTTGCAAATCATGCTTAACCCTATGCTTAAATATTGGGACACCTCAAAACCATTAATTTTCCATTTGGGACAAATGGAAAATTAATGGTTTTAGGTGTCCCAATACTTAAACACATTAGGGTATGCACTTTCACGTTAAATTATGAAATTAGTGTATGTTCCCAAGGACAAAAGTACATGATTTGCAACTCTCAACAACTTCACATGTTACGTTCACAACTTTATTAATTTTGCTAAACAACCCTTAGAAATTCTATTTGCAGGCATGTTCATACTTGCTGAGTGTAAAATTTGCAAGGATTAATCCACAGCATACAATACAGTAATACTTAAATAAATGATTTAATGAATGAAGATATTGACAAATAGAGACCTGCAATGTATACTGACTAAAAATGCAGCTGTCAAAACTGTAGTACTGTGATGTTTCCTGAAAACCACTGCAACAAACAACACATGTAACACCTCATGTGTCCAAACTAAATAAGCTCAATCATTGGTAAAATGTGCTGCCTGTGTCATTTTAGGACTCAACCTGGTTTCCTTACTCACACTAACACAATCTACAGTCCAGCTTCCTCCAGATGGAAGTTATTCCATCAAAGGCTGTGTGTCTTGAGGTGTAATGCTGGGGAAAGTGAAGTACCACACCCAAGTATCAGTTTGCTTATATTACTATCCCTCTATTTATTGATGGACAAATTGCCTATGCTGAGAATAAGTCCAATAAAACGATATTAAAAGCACATTTTTCCAATGATTCAGCTCATTTTTGATATGTACATATATTTACAAGATAATCTCTGAAATCTATACAAAACATAAAACTAGCTCTAATATATGAGACAGATCACTATAAATACGAATCACAGCTTTGCCTTGGTAAAACAATAATAAGGAATGTTAACAGTACTGTACATCAATTACCAAACTATCTATGTCCCTCAATTTGCTCCAGACAGATTTTAAAGCATCAAAAACTTTTAAAAGATAAGTTTATTCAGCATGTTTTATTTTTGTGTATGAGTATTTTTTTTTTCATCAGTTTATTTTTACAGGCATTAGACTAGTAATAAGCTGTGGACTTATTAATGAAATGAATATCAGTCTGATGCTATATGATATTGATATTTATTTTCATTTTTCATTTTTACAGTCGATAATTATTTCTAAAGAAAAGCATCAGACATTATTTTGCAGTAAATAGAAAACTGCTATAAATTTAATTCCAAATTCATAATGCAATACCCAACAACTTTGGAGTGGTACTTATGTTAGTTTTCTACTGCAATCAATCCTGATGACGGCACCAAAATGGTTGGAAGGTGTTCCATGCCATATATGTCACTGACACAAACAATATATAAAAGTTGGAATTCTACTGCAAGTGAAGCAATATCGTTTCACAATACCAGCACTGACCATCTTCTACATTTTTGTACAAGTTTCTTAACAATAACAATCTATTATACAATCTCTTCTTACTACCACTATTGAATTGTATCTACAGAAATATGTGCATGCTTTATTCAACAAACACATGCAGAAGTTTATATTAATATGCAATTCTGCTATATAGTGAAGTATAGTCCATTACTTCATGTCCATTGACAGTGTTATATATGTCCTTTCCTTTTTTTAAATCTTGAACTATAGCTCTACTAGCTATCATTCTGCGCAAATATCTAAAGCAAAAGAAAGAAACATGCTATAAACTTTAAAAGACAGAAGAAAAGACAGTGCTTATTATTAAATAGTTATTATATGTTTACATTATATAGACCCAGATACACAATTGCTACCATAGTACATGTAACTGGATCCATTGGGCTATTTCTATTTGATGTTATAAATTAACTCCCAGAGTTTTGGAAAATTATGTTTTGTAAAAATATGTAATGGAAAATTTTGTTTTGAAAAATTATCTGTTTTGGAAAACTTGATAATTTTGGGATAAATTACCCCAATTTTTTATGAAATTACATGTTGTGGGTACTTGCCGTAAAGGCAATATTAACTATTACCCATTTCTAACTACTACTACAGAAAACTCTGCATAAATTATCTTTCTTGCTCCTTTTTGTCCAAGGCAAATATGGTCTTTCCTATCTGGGGTTAAATGTTTACAACCCATAGCAAACAGAAGCAAACAACCCGTGATCCAGGTTTCCACTGTTTGCTTTAAAGGTAGTGGTTTAAGGTAGCTAATTTGTGTCCCTAAGTTAACACTTTAAGCACCAGTGACAAAAATAGCATAATTTGCAAACAGCATAGATCCTGATGAGGCGGATGAGCCGCCTCATGTGGATCTACACTGTTTACTCTCAAGTCTTTGAATTCCCAATATGAAATGTCTTGGACAAGGAATTTTTTAACTTTTGCAGATGCAAATTTTGTCGTCTGCTTTTTGGTGCTTAAAGAGTTAATATACGTATTGCTATAACTATGGCAGCTACGTTTATCACAGTTGTGCTGTTAATAAGTTATAAATAATAAATAATTAGAACTATTTATCAATATACAATCGCAAAGCATGGGACATAATCACCATTGATTTTCTTAGGCGGAATCGTAAACAAAACAATCAGCAAGTAGGTTAGGGCTCACAACTTGGAAACATATACATAATGTTATATAAATAAGGATGCAACATCCTAACATTGCATTATTTCTTTCCTTGACACGGCCCTTGTGAAACTCGGCTTTTCATGTAGAACATGGTCAACCAAAAACTTGATTTACAAAATAAGATCTACATGTACACACAATTAATACTTTTTTAAGTGGATGAAAATTATGAGCTGTGTCTCACTCTCTGTTCCATAAAGACGATTTTGAAAAGTGGAACAATGCTAAATGCAATGAATATTTCAAAAATATTTAATTCGAGAAGAAGTGGTTGAAATATTAGTTGAATTAGTGGCTGCTGACAACAAGTTGTCATTCTGTCTTATTACCTTCTGACAGAGGCTTAAAATTCTTGCTCATTAGGCCAAGCATAAAAAATACTTTGTTTGCAGTTGTCGACCGAAGATAATTTCTCAGGGTAGGTAGGTCGGGTTTCTTTTTTTTATCCCTGCAAAATGTAAAAGCAGCACAAATACTACATAACATGTTAAAATATTATATTAATTACCCATATCACATTCGAAGATAACAGCATCCTACAAGATGAACAATTTTACCCACAAATGGAGTATCCATGATGTGCTAGTGGAAAAGCAACCAGTGTAGACCCAGATCAGACTGCTCTCCAGGAGCAGTCTGATCTGGGTCTGCACTGTTTGCTCAGGTCTGTTTGTCTTACTCTTTATGTTGATCACAGTAAATTTCCCATTTTCAAGAAAAATAAAAAAAATATGCTGTCCCAAATGACCAAAAAAAAGTTTTGGGTAGGGAGGATTTTGGTGGGTAGGTAGGCAAAAATTTTTGGCCTAAGAAAAAGAACCCTAAGCCTCTGCTGCAGATAACCAACTTCTAAAGTCTTGATAGTAAAACGGACTTCATTTGATTTATGAAATGATATGTCTTTAAAATATATAATGATCTTTTTAAAGTTTAAAATGAGTGAAATTGAAAAGCATTGTTGAAATTAAAATACAAAATGCTAATATGAATTATGTATAGAAAATGCTAATATGAAGTTATTTGAACTATCATTCTGCCTGTCGAACAGTTAATTATAAATGAAATACATAGTGGCATATCATCAAAAGTTAGACCCTGTGATGATATTTGAACAAAATATCGTGACTTCAATAAATGAAGCATTTCATTACAAAACTAATGAGGAAAATTAGTTGATTCATTGAAATTCAGTTTAATAAAGCTTTTAAATTCTCGTTTCATGCAGAGTGATGTATATAAGTACGAAATTGAATAAAATATGAGGACGGAATTGATGAGTGATAAATAAATAAATATATTAATTTACTCAGATCTCAAGATAAGGGTAGTATCAGATGACAATTTTTGGATCATTTCTCAGTGACTATCCATAACAAATATATGCCACAGGCCTCTCATGAGCTAGGCCTGAGCAATCTGAAATGATTCTGTCTAGGAACTCAGCATATGTTTTACTGAAATGAAAAAGAAATTTTATCCAAATTAAGGCCGATGGCAGATTGCTCAGGCCGGCTAAGCTAACCTTGAGTTATTCCTCGTTTTCCTTTCGTTGACTGGGCGGTGCTGTTAGAGGCTTGCCATTCAATGTCAAAATCGAGCAGTCCACATGAAAAATCGGTAAAGTAGCATGCTCTTCAGTTGTTACGCACAATTGGCAGATTATAAATGCCCGGTAAACGCTATCGGTCATCGCAAATGATAAACAGTTTCCATACAGGCACACTACGTCGAAATGACATTAGAGGAACGTCGATGCAACGTTATGACGCTTTATTGACGTGAATATGAGGTTGTTACGATGTCATAGCGTTGCATCGACGTCGTCACAACGTTGTTTAGACGCTGTCTGTATGCTGGATTGAAAGAAGAAAAAAAAAAGAATAGCGTTGTGCGATCTCCGATTATTCCGTGTTTTTTTGTAAAGGTGAGCTTTGTTCTGCGAGAGTGAGCATAAAATCATTACCGCATTATACCTTTTTAGAATATATACTCGTCGAAGGTAAGGTCAGAAATAAGCACCGCCCAGTCAACAAAAGGAAATCGAGGAATAATGTAATAAACTGTATGGCTAACTTTGGGGTTAACATTAAGCTATGCCTTAGCCCTGTGGATAAACAACAGAAATTATTTGATTTCAGCAAATGGCATATATTATTGTCAAATGGCATAGGTACCAGTGCTCCAGATAAGAAAGGGGTAACAGAGATAATTTAGAGAAAATAACATTATTTCTCCATAAAAACATATTTTGTGACCCATCATTAGAACCGTCTCATCGAGACGGTTCTAATGAGGGGTCCAAACATATGTTTTCATTGAGAAATAAGAAAAATTATTTTTGAATTATCCTCAATAACCCCTCTTATCTGGAGCTCTGATAGGTACCCCCCTTATCTTGAGTTCTAAATGTTTGTGATATATTGTACAAATACCAGGTATACTTCAAAATTTGAAACTTAAATGGAGATACAATTAGTTTAAACTGTATTTATGAAAGAACAACACTTGTTATAAAACACACGTCACATGGCAAACATGCAAACATGCCATGTGATTTGTCATGTGTTTTTTTTCCTTTACGTGTGTTAAATTGCTCTGATTCAGTTTGGTACGTCCATATACTGACGTGCATTCATTTTTGCAACAATTGTACAGGGGCAGTATTTATAAAAGACTTAAGTCGTTGCTATGCTGTTGCTAAGGCTAAATTTCTATGAAGGAGATTCACTACAACTACGAAATTTGCTCTGGGGGAACTGTCTTTTTCAGATTGTTCCTCCAGTGCAAATTCCATAGTTGTAGGGAATCTCCTTTATAGAAATTCAGCCTTAGCAACAGCATAGCAACCACTTAAGTCGTTTATAAATATGGCCCCATGACTAACACAAGAAGAAATCCACTACAAGAATGAATCAATTCTGAATCATTTAAGTTGCTACATGCAAAAAAAAGTGCTTAAAGAATCAACAAACAGCAACACCTAAAACCAGCCTGATCATCCTTCCCCAGTGCTCCAGATAAAGGGGGTCATGGGGATGCTTGGTGATAATTTTCCTCTTTTTTCCCCCACCATAAAAACATATGCTGTGACCCTCATTAGAACAGTCTCATCGCCATCTTGTGGAGACGGTTCCATAGAGTGGTTATAACATGTATTCATTGAGAAATAAGAAAAAATTATCTCTGAATTATCCCTGTTACCCATTCTTATTTGCAGCCCCACATCCCATCTGCTCAGAGCCTTTATTGTACACACAAATCATATATAATTGAGCTGCGACACGAGAAAACCAACAATGTGGTTGTGCACCAAGTGCAGGCTCAGATCAGCCTGGGCATCCACCCAGTCTGATCAGAGTCTTCGCTGTCCACATGGAGGTAGCTTAGACCCTTAGCTACCCCTTAAGGCCTTATCGAAGAATCTGATCAGTCTGGGAAGATGCCCAGGCTGATCTGAGTCTGCACTCGGCATACAACCACTTTGTTGGTTTTCTCGTGTCGCGGCTCAATTAGAATCCCCAGGCACAAAATAAAGGCTCTAGCTCCCACAGAGTGTTTTGGGGAGTCACTGTTTTCTGATACCAAAAGCACCCTTTTGTGCATGATGCTGCTCATTCTAACAGCTGATACAAAAAATAGTTTATCACAGCACAAAAATCTGTTACCAACAACTCAACAGAACACTGACCATGCTCTTGCATGTTAAATGCAAATTAGTTTTGGAGTTCCCACCTTCTCATTCTGATTTGCTGTCTTTTATCCAATCAGAATCGTAGACTCGCAAGCACCACCTATACTGACAGCCCATTGGTTGGTGCCATTAGACTAAGATCCTTTCATTTGCTTCAGCTCATTTTATTGGCCAATAATAACCAATCAGAACACTTTGCTGAATGCAACCTCTCTTTCTTTTCTTTTCTTTTTTTCTTTCTACCTTTCCTCACTGGATCTGTCGGTCACTTGATCTCCTCCACATGACAGCCAACTAAGGCATATCCTTCTACCATCACCATCTGTATATCTAACAGTTAATGGGCCTTCCACTCACATCCTTTATTTTTCAGTTTTCCATCTTGTATCCTTTCCCTTAGATCCTACTTTTCTGCCATGAGCACAAAGAGTGTGCCTCCGCTAATTAATGTAAACACAAGGGCTTAACACATCTACCTGATATTCATTAATTACTTGTCTTACAGATTTCCACTTTTTCTAGATCTTCCATACTATCTGAGCTATTTTTGCAAGTTTTATTTTCTTTTTAGCAATATACAGTCTTTCCAAGTATTACAACAATATTTTTATGGTGTCTTTTGTTTTTTTTATATTTTTTCTGTATTAACTAGACTATCTCTTCTGTATGAGGAGCATTTTTTATATATTATTTATTTATTATATATTTTTTTTTGTATTTTAGGTGTATTTTTTCTATCTACTAACTACTAAAGGGTATAACCCTCTGCACTACTAGTGCATGTTTTAGATGCAGGTACATGAAGTTACCATGAGGCAGCTCCAAAGAGAATAAATAAGGAGTTAAACTCCCTGTTGGTCAGTAGCTGAGTGAAGCACTCTGCCACACTAAAACTGCAACGATATTATTACATAGCTGTGTGTACAGCTATTAGGTAGTAAAAAGCTCACAATTTTCTTCTTCATTCATATGTTCATTACCAATTCCGACAACATCTGAGAATAATTTTGTTCGATACTCAAAGATGGTAATGTCACTGATTTGTCCCCTTCTCGTAGTGTTATCAATTGTAGTGATGAGTTCCCTCCAGGTCTCGTACTGGACTCCAGTGATAACTGAGGGAACAACTTCTGAGTGATTGCTGAGTCTATTAAATATGGATCATCACCAGATAACAGTCCTTTTGTATTAGATGGTTTTGTAGCATGAATTTTCTTTGGTCTGAAAAGATAAATATGAATAAAACATGCATAAGGTTACTTACTGTATTTATCAAGCAGTAACATAGTGGCATTAATGAACCCAAATATGTAAATCAGTTGTATTATTTTTTCCTTTCAAAACCTAGATCTGTCTTTTAACATGGATCTAGAGTACCAGTATTTTGGTTGTTTTTGGAGGGGTAAAAAAGAATGTCTTATTAAAGGAATGAATTTCATTTATTTGGTGTTTATCAAAGTATAAACTACCATGGGTTGCATGCAGAGTACGTAAACCCCGAACTTTGCTAGCGACTTCGATAAACACCAGAAAAGTTAAGTTCATTGCTTATATTTACATTCTTTTCTATCTATTAATTGACCACAAATTTGCATTTGGGTCTACAGTTGACACAGAAAACATTTAAACGCAGCTTTTCTACTCTCAGCAGAGCAGCGTCAACGTCATAATGTCATCTACGTCCAATCAGACTGCGGAGAGAACCATGGTTTAGTTTGACATCACTGAACCTCATGTAACATCTCATAACCGATGTAGTTATTATAGTATAAACTACATTACGTTCTAATGGTTTACCATAGGGCTTTTCAATAAATACACTGAGAATGTAAATATAAATGCAGTTTAAAACATTACAGATTTTTTTTTAATAAAATAAATTATGAATACATATCAACATGCACATCATATTGCAGACCAGCCAGTGCTCCTAGTTTAATGCTAGACCACTTTGCAAGTTAGTGTATAAACTGAAAATATGGGAAAGTTGAATTTTGTATATACAAAATAGCGCAGTCAACATGGAGATTTAGCTTATTCTCACCTGAAGACAACTTAGAGAGACTTAGAGATAATACGATAACAATTAGAGGATCAGTATAGCAGATGTCAGGAATTGATTTTTTACCTTCCATTAAGAGGCATTATTAGAATGGAATTTATTGATTTCGTGCCTGACAATGTTATATTATTGCTGCAGGAAAATCATCATTAATATCACAATGTTTGTTGCCTGTAGCTATTAAAGTAGTCTCTGTGATACCTGTACATGGCATTATACAGGGGCTACAGTGATTCCACTTGATTATATTATACTAGAATTCTGTTGCTGGTGATGAGATTTTTGTGAAACTTTCTCAGATAATAGAAAAAACTTCCTTGGGACCAGCAAGTTTGCATAATGTAATCAGAGTTATAGCCCTTTAAAATTGTGAAAATTTGTACTCAAAAATTATACTTTTGGAGTTGGGGAGGAAATTCATTTCATGGGTAGATCATTTGTCCGCTGGGTAGATAAATACATGCGTGCAGAGGCTGGGTGGAGTCGATCCTCACTGTGCAAGAATTGCAAGAACTGACTATGAATATATACGATTCAGTAAAGAACTTCACGAAGTGATTACGATTCACCTACGAATCCTAAAATTTATCAATTCGTGGGATAGGGGCATAATATCACTATGTTATATTATAGTTTGCATAATGTAATCAGAGTTATAGCACTTTAAAATTGTGAAAATTTGTACTCAAAGATTATACTTTTGGAGTTGGGGAGGAAATTCAAATGAGTATACTCACCTTCCACGTTTTAAATGTGCAACATTTTTCTTCTCATCAGCCACACCAGCAAACAGATGTTTCAGCAACAAATCTGTATCCCCAGTCACAATAACTTTTCGCTCGGGAACTTTTTGATGTCTTTTGATTTTGTCCTTTTCCTCAGGTGGTGTCACAGGTCGGTCGTCTGGTGCTGTAAAGATAAATATGAACTATGGATGAGCATGAGGCCTCTTTACCAACGAACATATCCAAGCAGTCATCTTTGCAAGCCAAGGGTACTTAGTCCACATACGTAAGGAACAAAGTGGAGTACCCTTGGCACATGTAAAGAACAAAGTGGACTTACCTATGTAAGAAACAAAGTGGGCTTAGTACCCTTGGCTTGTGAAGGGTACATGAGGAACTGCAAAGTGGACTTTGATTTTAGTATGCTTGGCTTGCTAAGATGCCAAGTTGTCTGATCATGCAGCGGGGTGCATTTTACTATTAATTTCCTCTTAATGCCTTGATTTGGGTATCCAAAATTAAATGGAATTATGGATATTTATACATATCCAAACCAAAAACTCTTTGTGTTATCCGTACATATTTTGTATTATAGCAAATTACAGTACAGTTAACTCTCGACATCTCAAAGCCAAACTTCATCTCAAACTACTGATATCTCGCACTAAATTTTCTGGTCCCAGTAAGGAATGTACATGAGGAACAAAGTGGACTTAGTACCCTTGGCTTGTGAAGATGGGCTGATCTGAGTGTCTGCTGTTTGCAAAAGCCATAAGTTACACACTTGCTTGGTTAAAACTGATTAAAGAAAATATGCAAGAATTTGTGGTAAAGTATAATCTTCCAAAGCAATCTCACGCCTGGTAAACTATCACAGGTACCTCCGGCGGAGGTACCGATAAAAAGTTGTGACAGGCACCTGGAGCTGCCTGTGACTGTCCAAAAAATGACAACAAACGGTAGGTATTCCTCTTTTTTGACAAAATACAAAATAACCAGGGAGTTTATTAAAAATCAAAAAGTGCTATTCGACCCTTATAGACATAAAGTTTTGTCACACATTTTTTGTCAGTCCACAGTACTCAAAACATAAAGAATTCGGCCGTTTTTGGTCTTAAATGCAGTGATCTTGCATACGAATCTGTTTTTCTCGGCACACTGGTGTTAAGGTAACCTCCGTGCTCAAATATAAATGTCGATTGACTACAAATAAGGCTTGATTTTTTTCAAAACAACAGCTGGAGGTGCCTGCAATGGTGTGGAGGTGCCTGCAATGGTGTGGAGGTGCCTGTGATGTAAGCAAATATAGTGAAAATCTGAATAGTTATTGTAGCTGGAAGTATTGACATCTTCTCTTAACCACTGCCTGGAAAGAATGGTTCATTCAACGTCCCATTAAGCTATCATAATGCGTATATCATGAAATTCCATGTTAAAATTTCTAAAACACCATCTCAAAGAGTTATTGCCCAATTTGTTTTCGCTTCTGTTAGTCAAACATTGACGAATTTCACATAGTTGCTGAAAATTAACTGCCTAATTCAGTGTTAGAATCGTTATAAAATGTGCGCTTAAATAAGAGTCAACATTTTGTGACTGTTGATGACTGTGATCGGGAGGTGCTGGCTGTGAGTCATTCCAACTTGTCAGAAATTGTCGAGGTCACACGTCATGCCAGCTACACGTATGGTGTGTCAAATTGTCAAAATTGCCGATACCCGTCAACAGGCATACACGTACAGGTATCTATAGTGTTGATCCTTTTGGTATCTCATATGTGTCGCTCGCAAGTGTCGTATGACGCTCGCTGTATGTGTTAACTTTGTGGTAACTGGAGTGATAGGTGCTACAAGTGATTCAGTCAAGGTAGTTTTGAATTGTTGGCGCTAGAATCCAAATACATCCGTAAGGCCTACAGATTACATCATCGGCAGGTGACATGTTCTCAATATTACACCGTTTAGTATATTGAAGTGATCGGAATCTTACTGTTAATAACGTGTAATTCAAAGTCTCCGAACAGCCACTGCATCAAATTTGGTAACAAAAAAGCACTTTTACTACATAAAAGTCATCTTCTGAAACGTTTTTTTTGCAAACGTTTCGAGTAGCTAGCATGGCGTGTTACCTCGGCAATTTCTAGCGATTAGGAATGACTAACAGGCAGTCATTACCATTCACAAAAACGCTGCCTCTTATTTAAGCGCATTTCATTACTATTCTAACACTGAATTAGGCAGTAAATTTTCAACAGCTACGTACAACTCGTCAATGTTTGACTAACAGATATGGAAATAAAACGGACAATTACTCTTTGAGATGATCTGCTTTGGATTTTGGATTTCTGTTGTGAAGCATCAATGTTACGTGTTCTTATGTCCGCTTGTCTGTAGTCTTCTGGCAGTAAGGTCCTGTACAGCTGCCCACTTTGCTTTCTGGTTACTTTTGTAATTTAAAATATGAAATAGGAAAACAGAAGTTAGCGTTGTTTTCATTTGGGGTAGGTGAATTTCCACCTGTCTGGGAAAAAGCTCTTTATTCGGTTTACCATGCGTGCCTTTTGTGAACTATTGTCAACGTATACGTATACTTCCATCTTGGTTTTGAGAGCAGGATGTAGAATCTGATTGTATAAGTTCATGATCATTGTCTGTCGTTTTAACAAAACTATGCTTGATATTCGCGTTATGATAGATTAAATTGCGACGTTGAATGAACGATTCTTTCAAGGCAGTGGTCTAGAGATGAAGAATATCAATATTTGCAACCGCTATAAATCTTCAGATTTTCGCTATATTTTCTTACATCACAGGCACCTCCATTCCGTCACAGGTACCTCCAGTTGTTTTTTTACCGATCC
The DNA here is from genome assembly GCA_963989385.1 of Ctena decussata. Taxonomy (NCBI): domain Eukaryota; kingdom Metazoa; phylum Mollusca; class Bivalvia; order Lucinida; family Lucinidae; genus Ctena; species Ctena decussata. The sequence goes on along the minus strand of OZ022510.1, from coordinate 78,972,808 downwards.
AGCCTTATTTGGAGTTTATCGGCATTTATATTTGGGCAAGGAGGTTTACTTTACGTCAGTGTATCCAGATCAACAGATTCTTATGCAAGAAAAGTGCATTTAGGACCTAAAACAACCGATTTGTTCTTGTTTTGAGTACTTTCGACTGTCCTTAAAGCCACTTCAAAAGTCATATCTTCTGTATATATGTAAAGTACCCGGGGATATACTGTGTGACAAAACTTAATGTATATAAGGGTCGAATAGCATTCTTTGATTTTCAATAAACTCCCTGGTTATAATGTATTTTATAAAAAATGACGAATACCTACCGTTTTTTGTTTATTTTTGGTCCGTCACAGGTAGCTCCGGATGCCTGTCACAACATTTTATCGGTACCTCCGCGGAGGTACCTGTGATAGTTTACCAGGCGTGAATCTGCTTATATAGATCTACATTAAGCCCTTGTTATATTATATAGTATAAGACTTAAAAGCAGATTAGAAAAAAATAATTAGGGTCTAGCTGTAAAGAAAAAAAAAAAAAAAATTCTGTCTGTATTAATAATTGAGCCGCGACACGAGAAAACCAACAAAGTGGTCGTGCGCCCAGTGCAGACTCCGATCAGCCTGGACATCCAACAAGTTTGATCAACCTCTTCGCCAAGCGCTTAAAGGGTAGCTAAGGGTCTAAGCTACCTCCATGCGGACAGCGAAGACTCTGATCAGACTGGGCGGATGCCCAGGCTGATCTGAGTCTTCGCTGGGCGCACAATCACTTTGTTGGTTTTCACACGTCGCGGCTCAATTTTTTTCTTTTTCATTTTCTATAAAGATTTTATTTCTGCAAGTTTTTTTTTCTTCTTTTTTTTTTTTTTTTGACAAGAAAGATTTTAAAAGACTTGAATTCTTAAATCTCAGTTCAAAATTAGTTAAAAACACACAGCATTTGCATGTAAACGAAACATAAATATTTGAAAAGCAGACAGCTTGAATTATTTATATTATATTGCCTTCTGGGTATTTTTTGTCTTCTGCTGAAATTGTCCTCTGTATAAAAAAAAAAAAGAATATTTTGACACTATTGGTCTAACTAACTCTTGTGGAAATGATGTCTAGGCAGCAAACAGTGTGGATCTCAGATCAGGCCCCACGTTTGTGGGGCCTGATCTGGATCCAAACTGTTTGCCCAGATACCCCTTAAGGGGTATCCCGAATGGAATGGGTTATACCATATTTTCTTTTGCTCCAGATCTTACCCTGTTATCTAACAAAAGCATTCCTTTGGAAATATTGGTTACACAAATTTGAAAAGGTAAAATCAATACCTATATTTGGAAAAGTTCAACAATATTTTTTAGGACTATGATATCCTGAATTATGACAAAATTGATATACGATTTTATCAACAATTTCTTTTCAGGAGAAATTCAAAAGAAAAGTAACATAACCTACTTCTAAACAACGTTTCAATTCATTTCTATTTTTCTCTTCTTTTTTACAATACTGAAGAAAACTGTCAAAGGACAGCAACGCTTGCCTATCTCAATGCTCAGCGCTGTATACCGGAATACTGGGACCAAATAATGTAATTATCCTAAAAATTCAATGGGTTATCTAACGAATGAAAATGCAATACTTGCTTCTTACATTGATCTAACTAGCTTGCTTCCATTTCGGTATCGCCAAATATTTTTTCTTGTACTGACTATTATAACTGTCAGCTCATTAATTAATTAACGTAACAGTCTGATCAGGAGCTTTGGTGGTCAGTGTATAGAATCTAGCCTGGCCCAGACGAATCTGTATATTACTCTGGTGGCCATGTTCCTTTGCAGGGGATATATTGAACATAGGGTCTGTAGCCAGACTATAGACTAGAATATGTGTATGAGAAAGAGGAAGATTCTGTTTAGACAGTGAGGCCAACAGTCATACTTGAACAATCCATGTTGATCAACGTTGTGTGACTCATCATTGAATCAACGTTATTGCATAAAAAGCAGTGCCGAGAGGTATTAACAGCCGTGCATCAACAGGCGAAAAGCCGTGTTTCAACAAAGGTTTTCACGCGCTGTTCAAGCACGATGACAGAACTTTCATTATGCTTATGCCGGGCCACTAAAAACCGCCATGCAATTTTGTCTCTCCCGTTTCGGTCTAGTCCCGATCCTCTGACGTTACGTTTCGCTTCACAGAGGTAGCGATTTGTAAGAAGCTACGGAGGGCCCTGTGTACAGGTCTAGTTTCGGTCGAATTACAAAAAATGGTGATGCGCTACCTATGTAGCCTATGCCTATATGACGTCATCATTCCTTTATAATCTGACGTCATCGTTGTGACTCGGGTTAAAAGCGATGTTGTTTACATTCTTACGATGCCAAATGGAGAGTAAATAAGCGTTTAAGAAAACATGCATCTCAAGCTTTCAGCGATCAAGAACTTCAGGATTGTATATGAATGGACCAGGCTTGTTCTGCATGGAAATTATTCTTCAAGGTAGATCTATCTGTTTTTGTTGATTAATTTGCAATCTATTTTGCATCAACTACAACGACCATCTTGGACACTTTTCCGAAATATTGAGGTTGAATAGGATGATAGCAGCCATTTTGAATAGCTGAATGTTCTCGGGCCCGGAAGATGAATATTAGTAAAAAGATGCAACAGCGCGTTGGCTGTCAAACGGTGACAAAATAGGTGCCAAGTTTTTTCTCATTTTTTAACGAATAATTCGTTGAATTTATGCAATAACAGCGATCAAACATTTGTTTCCAATACATTAACATTTGCCAGGTCCCTCGGGAAATGTTGAAAACCTCGGCCTTCGGCCTCGGTTTCCAACATCTCCCTCGGGACCTGGCAAACGTTAATGCATGAAAAACCATGTTTGATCCCTATATTGATGCAACGTTATCAATGTTGATTCAACGTTGTGCGCCTACTGGGCATAAAAACTTGAGGTACACTCAAACTCATAAAACAGTACTTAAGCACTTGGGGCGATCATCTTGGTTTCATCTGATAGCTGACGGTGTTACTGTAGATCTAGAAATGGAGTCAACTACTAAGATGACACAAAAATGACAAAGTCATCAGACTGAGAAATACAGGTCAAGTTCATAAAATGTAAATTCCCTGCTGAAGTCAAGGCCGCATCAAATGCATTGTTTGATGGAGATAAATCCATGCAGTAGGTTGTCGGAAAACCTGACCGATATATATGGCAATCGAGCCCAACAGGCACATGGCGCCTTAATGACGTCGATATCGACGTCATGTGCCCGCTTGGAAGTTACTGAATGTGTCCCAAGATTTAGGAACATTTAGGGCAATTATAGTATGTTGCTATGTTACCTGCCACATCATCATCCTTAGTGTAGCCACTGAGCGGTGGTAACGATGAGAAGATGTTGCCAGGTGATAATGCTGGTGGGTTGTTAGGTTGTTTCCAGAACGACTGTGGTAACGCCCGCAGACGCATCGGTACAGGATCTGAAATCAGAATTTCAAAATGTAGGCTAAATTTCATCACAACTCAAGACACTGGTGATTCTTATGAATTTACTTGTTTCTGATTTCTACATAAAATGTATTTCGAGGAACTTGTGGTTCCCTCGAAATTCAGAGAGGCACGTGCTCCAGAAGTTAGAGGCGCTCGACAGGCTAAGGTGCAGAAGGTAACCTTGTGTAGCCAACTCATCTCGACTGGGAAACAGAAAAAAAGACATGAATTTTATGGAGCAATTTGTCATTTTTTAAAAACTTGTTCCCCCTACTTTTTGCCAACTAGATCTATATGATACTAGATATTCACGGCAACCCACAATTTCTCGCCAAACGTGAAGGTTGAACCACTTTTCAAACTGATTTGTGCAGACGCTTTTACCGGCTTAACCTTCGCTGGTGATAAAGTGTGGGTTGTGCTTATATTGCAACCTTCGTTACACTTTATCACCAACGAAGGTTGCAATATATGCACAACCTACGCTTAATCACCAATGATTGATTAATTGATTGTTTTTATTTCAACGGCTCTTTGAGACAGTATTTCAGTCTATATCACGTCGGGCTGTCTCCCAGAGAGAGGGAGACAGAAAAGAAATGATAGACGAGAGAAAAATGTCCAAACAACCTCCACTCGCACCTACTGCAAACACAGTAGGCCAAAAAAGCCTACTGTGTTTGCAGTAGGTGCGGGTGGAGGTTGTTTGGACATTTTGTTTTAGGACTACTGTGTTTGCAGTAGGTGCAGGTGGAGGTTGTTTGGACATTTTTTCTATCATTAAAGGGCCTACTGTGCTTGCAGTAGGTGCGGGTGGGTTTGGACATTTTTCTCTGTCTATCATGTCTCTTCTGTCTCCCTCTCTCTGGGAGACGACCCGATATAGACAGAAATACTATCTCAAAGGGCCGTTAAACTCAAAAACAATCAATCGTTGATGATAAAGTGTGGGCTGTGCATATACTGAATCGTATACCTGGCAAAAATAAGGGAAAAGGGGCAAATTGCTCCACAAAATACGAATTGCTTATCTAGACTGGTGCGTACCTGTCAGTGCCAGGGCGTTCCGACTAATTTGGATAACAGTACGACAAGGGCTTACTGTGCTTGCAGTAGGTGCAGGAGTGGGTTCTCACGGTGGACACTTTCTCCCGGTAACATATATGCTAGTATCTCTTTTCTTTCTCCCTCTTTCTAGAAAACGGCTCGACATAGACTGAAATACTGTCTCAAAGAGCCGTTAAACCCCAGACAAACAAAATTCTTTTAATCAAAAGCGGGACAACGAATAGAGCCACATGCCTGTCCGTTGTATTTTTACCATTTTATTCAAGTTTGGCGGTCATTTAAGTTGGCAACTATAAAGACAAACTTTTTTTTATGTGAAAATGATGTTTTATTTGTTTAAAGTTGGCTTATCGCGGTCATTTACAATGGCGAAACTGGTGAGAAGACTGCGGTCATACCTCATGATTTTTTTTACCTGATAGAGCAATGGCGCCTTATACTGAATTTTGCTAGACCTCAATATTAGCCTCTATTTTATCAACACTTTAACCGAGGTCGAAGTTGAAGCTGAATTCCATAATTCGGATTAATTCTCAATTTTCTTAAGGCATGACTGAAACAAAAACTGTTTTGGTTACTATTTAGCAAACTCTTAATAAACATGAAGTGGGCCATGCTTTAAATACCAAAGGTTTTGTTGACATTCTGTTCTTAACAAGCATGGAATAAATTGATTTACAAATATTGAAACAGGGATCAATATCCAGTTTATGTGCAAAGGACTTGACTTAGAATATCCTCGGGTCAAAAAGAATTCCATTAACGTCTTTGGCACAGCAATTCAACCCGAGAGTGCGAGAGAATCTTTACTGCTGTAAGAGAGAGAGAGAGAGAGAGAGAGAGAGAGAGAGAGAGAGAGAGAGAGAGACACAGAGAGAGAGAGAGAGAGATTGTAATGATTTAGTATCCTTTGAAAACCCCATGAATAATAAGAATCAATCGTTATATACAAAAGCGTGCCACGGTACTTTGCTAAAGAAGATGCTGAATGTCTGCACCATGGATATATGTGCAACTAAAATTCACTTGTCCATCGGCATAAAATGTGAACATGTCTTTGGGAATATATTAATGTTAAATGCATTTATGGTGTCGGCGTCGCTATTTTCAGACGACCGGCGTCTACTATGCATTTTACTGTTACTTGCATTACCAACTGCGCTGTTTCCCCAGAGAAAGAAAGCAAGGTTCGTGGGCGCGTAAGCAGTACAGTCGAGGGAACAAACGTTTTCCCATAAAATCATTTCCACATACATTTTTTGTTTGCTGGTGATTGGCACTTTTGTCAAACTTTGATACTAGCAGCATCAGTATCATCCTATTCTTGACTATCGTATGCTTTGTATTCGTGCCATTTTTGGACAACATCGCCTTTAAAGTCATTTAGGAAACTTGTTGCTTATGCTCGACACTACGTTCTGTAAAATGGGACTTTCCAATCATATCATAATGTGATCATATTTCTTTATCACAGGGTATAAACCAATCCGCCAGTTTTCGCTTCCTGCAGAGAATGTCCGTCACATTTGGCAGGAAGCAGAGTCACGCGGACAGTCTCGGCAGGAAGACATTTTTCGAGGACAGTAATCCTTGCAGGAAGCAAGAGATCGCGGACAGTCTCGGCGGAAGCCAAATATGACGGACAGTCTCTGCAGGAAGCTAAACATGGCGGACTGGTTTATACCCTGTGTTTATGACTGCACCAGAAGCAAACTTAATTTTCTTGCACTGTGGCATATATGGGAATATTTTTGTGGAATTACCAGTTATGGTCCTTGGGTGCTATAGCCTTCTTTTTATGGACCAAATAACTGATAAAAGAAAATGATAGGCCTATATTAACCTTTATAACACTATATATAGATATGACAGCTCACAGGCCAATCAATGTTACAACAGAGCATGGATACGAGTCTATAAATATTGCAAAAATATAAAAAGTAAATTGCACACGCAGCTCAAATAAAGCACAGATAAGCAATTCAAAGTTCCACAGGTCAATACATAATGCTCTTTTCCCAATTCTACAGTATTGCTAAGCCAAATATCTTTTGCAGGGGTAACGTCTAGTCTGGCTTCAGACCCTATGTTCAATATATCCCCTGCAAAGGAAAATAGGAATCTGACCACAGAGTAACATACAGATTCGACTGGAGCCAGGCTAGGGTAATGTCGTACACCGCCGATACATGTATATATACGTACTAACGTGCCAAATCTTCATAATAATCTTATAACAAACCATTCAAATGTCTCAGTATGAATCGTATCGCTAAAAGTAAAAATATATTTTTACTCATTTTAAGAACAATGGCTTACAATGCTGTCATTGTAACTGAAGATATAGACAAAAGACGAGACAAAAGTCTCAGCTATATGACATAGCTTTCAGCGAATAATTTGTTTTTCAAGTAGAGGCTTTGTCTAGGGTCAGTGTGTGCTTTGTTTAAACTATTTGTAACAGCCCCAATTTGGGGTTATCAAGTCCATAAACTGGCAGATAATATTCGGTTCCCATCGAACACAGCACATACATCATCGCAAACACACACACGCACGCACACTGTCGTTTTAATATTTATACTATGGATATCGAAATGTGCAATGAGGTGCGAGATATTGTGTATTCAGGTGCAGGGATGGGCAAATGGCAACTTCTGTGAACTTTAATATTATCACTTTTTTCTCCTCCTCCGTTTGTACCTCGCTACGAGAATTGAAACAGAACTAATTACATTCCCAATTTACTATGGTGTTAGGGTGTAGCGGCTGTAGTGTAGTGGACAAGGACGTAGCTACATATACGGCAAATACGCAAGTGCGTATTGAAATTTTGTCAAAATTGACAAAATTTCAAATCGCACCTGCATATTTGCATGCTTAAAATTTATAAATTAGCCAAGATTTCAATACCAATTACCAAAGTGGCTGAAATACTAGCCTTCCCTTCAAGAAGTAGAGAATAAAACATGGTTGTGCGCATTATGAAATTGCCCATAGTTACGCCCCTGGTGGATATCATCACTCCAGACTACCAATTCAGCTCGACCCCCCGCTTCTCTGGTCTTTCGGATGAGACTTTAAACCGAGGTCCCGTCTCCATATGACCTATTTTTTGTCGGGACGTTAAACCCGAGTTCACTCACTCACTCACTGGAGCAAATTCAGCATTAGGGAGTTCTGCAGATAATAGCTTACAGAAGGGACAAGGGCTTGCAGAGTAGGTGCGGGATGCAATGTTGATTTTTTTTTTACGCTCGCCTATCTTCTCTCTCTCTCTCTCTCTCTCTCTGTCTCTGTCAGACGACTAAATATTCACTGCCTGAAAACGCTTTAAAACCCGACCTTCAACCAATCAGTCCCAATATACCGCCTCAACCCGGGAGCTTGAGATCAATTACTCCTGGGGTCGATTAATAATTATCGCTGACCATTCATTCCTTTTCAGGTAATAACCATAACGTTCTGAATTATTAATATTAAAAATCAGATATCGCTCCGTCAGCAAGATATTGAAATGACAATGGTCTCTTGGAGTCGATTTTCACGCGTTTTATCTCCGTAGTTATTCATTATATCCCAAGTTAAGCTGGACTCAGAGTGGCTTTAGTATATACCTTCCAACCGTAACCTCGTTCATAGTTTTTTTCGCTGAATAACCTGCTTGCTACAAATATTTTTTTTTAGAAATTTCCGAATAAAATGTTAACACATGTATAGAAATTTTGATCACATAAGTTATGAAGGATAATGAAAGGTTACCTGAAATTTTATCACAGAATCTTTTAGTGCTGCAGATGCATATATATTATGAAGATTAATACCTTTTTAATGTTTTAGCAAACATTTGGATCTATGAACCAAGAAAGTTAGAGCCACAAGTGCCTGAAACACATATCATTTGATTTAGGTATGCTGTTTGCCGGTCATTTCTGACTATGGCCGTCATAATCTTAAAGCCCCCATTTTTCTCCCAGTGGTGTAAATAATACGATCTTTTCACTGCGTTTTCGTCATCCACTGGCCAGCTTCATGCGAATAAAACGCCCTTGATCTTGTAAAAATGTCCGCAAAATATTGAACTTAACAACAATTTAAGTTTAAATTATGGTAAAAATACAATGTACACGACGAAGTCATGTCCCCCCTCAGAGCTCTAGATAAGAGGGAGTATTTGATGATAATTAAGGATAATTTTTCTTATTTCTCATCAAAACAATATGTTGTGACCCTCATCTGAACCGTCTCGTCGAGACGGTTCATATGAGGGGTCACAACGTATGTTTTTATGCAGAATTAACAAAAATTATCCCTAATTATCACCAAATACTCCCTCTTATCTAGAGCTGTGCCCCCTCACACAATACCCGACACTCTGTCATTACAAGAGAAGGTGCACCCACTGTTCATAAAGAGACGCTTTGGGTGTAACAACAGCCCTTTGAGAAGTATTTCATCATATCGAACCATCTCCCAAAGAGAGGGAGAAAGAAAATGAAGACAGGATGGACACAATTCAAACAACTCTCATCGCGCACCTGCTACAAGCACAGCCGGCCCTTGCCCTACCATTATTCAAATAAGTGGGATGCCCTTGGCACTGAAAAATTACCCAGCACCATTGCCCGACCATCCTCATGTCGGTTTATTTGCATACATGTGTCATATTACTGGCAAAAGGTAGGGAGAACTGGATAATTATAAATCTCGCAAAAGACTGCAATTTTCGAACAAAGACAGTGAATGGCATCTATCACTCATACATTGTATTTTTACCACATATTAAAATCTTTTATATGCCTATATGAAGTCGGTCATTTGGCTTGTCGACTAAAATGACCCAAATAAATTTTCTAGACTTTTATTCAAATTTATCTTAGTTGTTCAAATCAAACAAATTGCAATAATTTACAACGACGAAATGTGGCGAAAAGCTCGTAGAGATACTTCACGATAACAAATATATCAATGGGTTCACTAATGATCGTGTTTGGCCAGATTTATAATTTTTTCTCCCTCTCGTTTAAATTTGGGTCATTGGTTGTTTACCAAACTATCATAAACTTTCAGATAATGGTAAAAATACAATGTACATGGAGACGGATCCCATTCATTGTCTCGCTTCTGTTTATAGTTGGTTGCCAAAAGGGAAGCAGCTATATGCCACTGCTGATTGTAGCCCTGTCCATTAAAAATGAACTTAACGTGGGCTTGATGGTATATTGGTACACCACCATGGTTTACCGACATTTTTAAAAACCAGGACAACTTTTAAGACTTCCTGTCTGCTTCCCTGGAATACACAGCCCTTCCAAAATGGATCTACTTATACAAACTGAAAATGGCAGAATTACATCCCAAATAAGTGTACCCATTCACCTTTAGCGTGTGGAGTTGTAATGGTTTTGAGACGTCACACAACAAAACCAACAAAGTTGCGTGTGCGCCCAGAGAAGACTCAGATCAAGATCAACCTGGGCATCTGCCCAGTCTAATCAGAGCCTTTGCTGCCTGCTTGGAGGTAGCGTAGACACTTAGCTTCCCTTTAAGCGCGCAGCGAAGACTCTGATCAGTCTGGGCGGATGTTGGTTTTGTCGCGTCGCGGTTCAATTATGCAGTATTATGATTACCTCTTCTAGCTTTGACCTTTGGAGGAGTTGGTGCTCTTGATCTTATCCCTTCTCGTCTGTCCAGCAGACCGGTCGGCTTTTTCTTCTTTCGTCGGGCCTCCTGTCGGATTTCCTGCGCATGATGCTGGAATCCAGGAGGGCGGACGTAAACGGGTCCGCTAGCCGTACTGCTACCACTCGGCGATGCCACGTTCTCATAATCATGGTCATGTTCATAACCATCGTAAGCCTGTTGATGCGGGGTAGGGGTTGGGGAAGGCGAGGAGGCACGAGGACGAGCAATGTCCGTTCTTGTGTCCGTCCGCGCGTCTGTCCGTATCACTGAATGAAGATCAAGTTTCAGATTAGGATAAGTGTCTGTCAGATTGCTTCTTGGGCTAATACGAGTTGCCAGTGGGGCTCTGGGGCTTGCCTGAGGAAGCTCACCATCGGACCCCGAATCCTCGTCACTCGTCGTTACAATTAAGGGTCCCGGAGCTCCCCTTTTACCCCCTGTCAATTTTATACATGGTGGTAACGAACTTAAAGCCATATTTAGGCGCTAACCACCATATAAATTAACACAGAAAAGCTGAAACATGATTTTATAATCCGCTTAAGGAGTTAAATCACATAGAGATACAAACTTTGCACAAAAATATGCATTAAACAATTACTCAAGTATCCCGTACTGACTTTAAAATCCGGAAGCTGTTAGAAAATATGCAATAGAAAATCTTTAATGCCATATCAGGTTTTAAAACAATTGATATCCATATTCATTAAAAGCACCGAACTTCCTATTTTGAACCTGTATATACATTGTGTATTGTAATATCGAAGCAACGTGTTCCAAACATGTAGAAAATCGGCTAACAACCTTTCATGCCATAACATGAACGTAGAGCACCTTGCCTTAATAGTGTGATTTCCACTTCAAATATCATTTATCGGCAATCATTGAATTTGGAATCCGAACATATTTTCTTATTTTTGGCAAATATCCAGATTACCATAAAGAAAATACAATTGAACACAAAAAATTAAAGGTAAATTATCGTTATTTTACCGAAGTTGTATATTTACATAGCAACAGTTGCTATGCATGCTTAAGAGTATGTATTGTAAGCTAAGTCACGGTTGGTCAATAGTTATCTATGACGTCAGGGAAAACCCCAGTCTATTGACATATTTTGTTGTAACCTATAAATAGATTAACATTCCCGTGTGCGTGCGTACGTTTCGAGGGAACGACATGGATGACCGTAAAATTAAATAAACTGTGACTGTCTTAAGATGGAACGATTAGGGTTTACAATGCAGTGAATAATGCGTCCCAAGACCCGGATCAAGGTTGTTGGTCGTTTAAGGTTGAGACAGTCTTTCCGTAGTTCAGTCTATAGCCGCAAATCCAAACAACCCACCCGCACTTACTGTAATCACAGTAGGCGCTGGCATTACTGTTTTGCAAATAAGTAGGGCGTCGCAGCGATCGCCGACCCTACCAACCCTACCAACCCTCTCCCCTTGATCCAGGTCTGCACTGTTTGCTGAGACATGTATGTTCCAATACATAAACATTTTACGGTATGGTTATTGAGTATTAAAGGGTGACCGGGGCTCTTAAAACTTCGGATGTGGGTAGAGGGGAAGGGGCAGCGTACTACTCACAGGGGCTCGGGTCTATGGTTTGTCTTTTCGATCCTACTGAAAATACGAATCGGTATGTATGAGTCGTTATAGTTAGGACCTAAAATACAACCACTCTTTACATACCGATTGCGTGTTTTCGGTGGACCAGTCTATCACTCTCCCCTTTATTTACTTCCAAATCGTGGAAGTAATTATGTGTATTTGATATGTGTGCTTATCAGATTTTATCAGCTGTTTGCTGGGGAAAGTGAAGTACTGGGACCATATGAACCGAGCCCCTGTGATATTACTCTGCGTACAGAGATGTTTTGTTTTATGAAAGCAAATATGTGAAGAAAGGCTGTGACATATTTGTGTTTTTCTCTCCAGTGCATCATTTATTGCAATTGAAAATTATAGAATTTTAATGAAATTAACTATAAAAACAGCATAAGGTTATTTTCAATGATACTGACCGACGATACTGAAATATCCCAACTGGTCTGGTGGATTGAGTGTTTGCCTTTCACGCACGGTGTCACAGGTTCGACTCCCACAGGCGACACATGTCTAATAAATTTCTTCAATCCAACAAACCAGTCCGACAGTTTTCGCTTCCTGCAGAGACTGTACATCATATTTGGCTTCCGCCGAGACTGTCCGCGAACTCTTGGTTCCTGCAGGGACTACTGTCCTCGAGAAATAACTTCCTGCCGAGACTGTCCGCGTGACTTGCTTTCTGCCGAGAGCCTCGGCAGGAAGCAGAATCACGCGGACAATCTCTGCAGGAAGCCATTTATCATGTACAGAAGTCTCGGCAGGAAGCAAGAGATCGCGGACAGTCTCGGCGGAAGCAAAATATGATGTACAGTCTCTGCTGGAAGCGAAAATTAGCGGAATCGATTACACCATGTGAGGATGGCGGTCGATGATTGCAATGTCGCTAAACGTTCTCGGTGGTGCCGGCAAACTCACCCCTGGTTAACTATGTATATACAAAGGCTTTTACCAATCGAAACAAGTCCTAGTTCCAAAGCGACCTGGTCATGGTGGCTAAACGAACAAATTTGTTGAGCCACGATGACCAAGTAGTTTTGGAATTTTGACTCTTTTTCGTTTCGTAACAGCCCTTTTTCGTTTCGTAACAGCATTGGAAGCATAATCAACCAGGTGTGAAACTGTACATATGCACTCAAAATACACCACACAGTGAGGTAATTTCGTACCCTGGGACCTCGTTAAACAAGTACGACTGTACAAACAGCATTCTCCGAACTGGAGAGGACACGAACAGACTCGTGTCTGGCAGGTGCGTGTTACTGAATCATTTCCTTGAGCCTCCTGGGGAACATCGGTGTGATAATTAGACAGGAAGTTTCGACCATCAGTCAAACCGTTTCAACAAGGTGGTAGGGACATGACTTAAGTTTTAGATACCATCCAATACCAGTCTGATTACCAGATATCGCGTTCAGAATATCACAGGGTATAATCGATTCCGCTAATTTTCGCTTCCTGCAGAGACTGTCCGTCATATTTGGCTTCCGGCGAGACTGTCCGCGAACTCTTGCTTCCTGCAGAGACTACTGTCCTTGAGAAATGGCTTCCTGCCGAGACTGTCCGCGTGACTTGCTTCCTGCCGAGAGCCTCGAAAATTAGCGGAATCGATTACACCATGTGAGGATGGCGGTCGATGATTGCAATGTCGCTAAACGTTGTCGGTGGTGCCGGCAAACTCACCCCTGGTTAACTATGTATATACAAAGGCTGTTACCAATCGAAACAAGTCCTAGTTCCAAAGCGACCTGGTCATCGTGGCTAAACAAACAAATTTGTTGAGCCACGATGACCAAGTAGTTTTGGAATTTTGACTCTTTTTCGTTTCGTAACAGCCCTTTTTCGTTTCGTAACAGCATTGGAAGCATAATCAACCAGGTGTGAAACTGTAGATATGCACTCAAAATACACCACACAGTGAGGTAATTTCGTACCCTGGGACCTCGTTAAACAAGTACGACTGTACAAACAGCATTCTCCGAACTGGAGAGGACACGAACAGACTCGTGTCTGGCAGGTGCGTGTTACTGAATCATTTCCTTGAGCCTCCTGGGGAACACCGGTGTGATAATTAGACAGGAAGTTTCGACCATCAGTCGAACCGTTTCAACGAGGTGGTAGGGACATGACTTAAGTTTTAGATATTATACAATACCAGTCTGATTACCAGGGGCCGTATTCATAAAACCACTTAAGTCGTTGCTATGCTGTTGCTAAGGCAAAATTCTTATGAAGGAGATTCCCTACAACTATGAAATTTGCTCTGGAGGAACAGTCTTACAAAGACTGTTCCTCCAGACCAAATTTCATAGTTGTAGGGAATCTCCTTTATAGATATTTACCCTTAGCAACAGCATAGCAACCACTTAAGTGGCTTTATGAATACGGCCCCAGATATCGCGTTCAGAATATGCTAGCAACAGAAGATATTTGCATATTTTTGCATATTATCTACATAATATATGCATATTTGAAAACAACTCACTTGCTTGACGGTTTGCCTCAAAACTCAAAACAGGCAACGAAAGCAACGTATATGCCAACAAATTTCTAACTATAAAAATATTTACATATAATCACTTATTACTGAGACCTCCACATCAGATCAGTTATTCGTGTAGGTTCCCTTTGCAATAATCAAGGTTCAATTTCGTTGCCATGCTCGCATAGCAAAATCACAATCCAGCAAAACTTATTACTGTATATTTTTACAATCCAGCAAAATTTATTACTGTATACTTTTACAACCCAGCAAAACTTATTACAAGTAGTTTTACTTTAATATACGTGCAAATAGTGTTCGGCGTATCGTGCTAAATCGCGATTGTGTGAAGTCACAGTGCAAGACCAAAACAGGCAGGAAATGCTCACTTTTTCGGCTGCATTCTACATCGTCACTTCTGCAACACTTATTGAATCCTGATCATTGCTGAAATTTCAGTGGTATAGTCCTCTCCCTGGCTACAAAACTGAGACACATACAGCTGAGAAACTGCAGCTATCCATCTCAAACACGTGTGATATACAGAAAAGAAACATTCCACTGGGCACACAACGTTGAATCAACTCTGCTTCAACGTTATGACGTTTGTTCAATGTTGATTTAACGTTGAGTGCCGGGAGAGTCTTTTGTGCCGTTTAATAAATAGGCCCATTCCATTCTACACGGATCTCACTGCCCATCTGATACTTCGTCGTATTTCCTGCTTTTCTTAACCTTCCGTTTTCGTTTGTTAAGTTTCTTTTCTTTCTTTTTCTGATATTTTGATTTCCTTTTATCCGCAGGATTTTCTGGGGCTGGGTTTTCTGACTCTACGTCATCAGAATTGCAGTCTTCCCCAGATTCGGTATCAGCATCAGTACAACTAAGTGTAGACCATTTTCCGGATTCTTGCCTCGATCTGCACCAGTCAAATTCCTCTGCCTCGCAAGGCTGAAAGGAATCAGATGCCATATTTGAGTCGTTAAGATTATTAGCGCAGAAGCCCATTCAAAATATCCAGCAAGAAAAACAATTTCGTTCCACCCCCTCCACAGAAAAGGTTTGATGGCCTTATGTTGCAGATAAAACAGTGGGCCAACTTTTAGGCCTGGGTGCCAAGTCCGGAACAGGATTCTTCATACTGAAATTCAAGATGGCGTCCAACTTGGCCGCCGAAAAGTGAATTTTTCTGGTTTTTTCATATTAAATGTGTAAAATTTTACTAAAATGCAAACGTATTCATCAAATCTTAGCCAGTAGCAATAAGAAAGCATGCTAAGACAACAGAACATCAATATCAATAGATTTCTCGTGATTAAACCCAAAATTAAAGCCAAATTTGACAAATTTCGTCGGGTAAATTTTGGATTTTATGGCTAAACTGTGCATTGGTAAGGTATTTCTGCTATAAGTCATAGCATTTTGCGTATTCCAAGCTTAGTTTAACTTCTGTAGACATCAGTAAGTTGTAACAGCTGTCAATGAAACAATCTGATAGTGTTAGATGATTTTACAGCGCTATGAAGTTAAGTCAAATGAGATACATACAATACGTGTATGCCTCTATACATGCACTATACATTGCTTTACTTTATGGTTGGAATTTTTATCATTTCTGTGTCTGTTTTGACGAAAAGTGTATAAAATACAAAATGTAACGGGCAACCAGGCTCATTGAAGTCAGTAAACCTATCTAAAACCATTTTGCCCGGTTGGCAGCTCAACAGACGTCATATAAGGTCAAAATTGGGTCAAAGGTCATTTGGTGCATTTCTATATACCAGTTTGTGAGTGAATTATTGAATTAATAGAGACTTTCGCGAAATGAGAGGCAACTATGGCAAAGGAAGTAAGTAAACATACCATAAAAGTTTTAGCCATATTGCCGACAACATATTTAATCATAACTGGGTCAAAGGTCAGTAAGTACACTGGATTCTGCCCATATTTATATAAAAGAAACAACTGCCATGACCGTATCTCTAGGGGTATTTCGGTAAATTGAGCAGGTACCATAGTCGATTCACAGGTTTTGCAGCGGCATAGGCAGGTACCATGATATATGCTGATGTCTTTCAATAGCCTGACCTGACACCACAGTGTTTACAGTCGTGTCTTGGAGATTAAGATGATACCCCTTTATCTTTAGACGTCTTTGTAAAGCCTTATCTGCAGTGTTACGTACCTTACGAAGTATGTATTAACACACATAGATATTAGCATTATAGGGTGTGCGTTTATGGCTGCCACTACAGTGGTATTTTAGCATACTGGCAGAGGACATTTGGTGGCCAGAACTGGCATGCTTATCAAACAAGATGACTAATAGAAGCCTGAGGTGTTAAAACACAGCTAGATGTCTTGTAATGTGCTTAGCCTGAATAGCAGTGGCAAACGTGATCTGTACTCTCGCACTACAGTCGCCTTTGCTGTTTTCACTAAATGCTTTGACTGTAATCACAACCTATTCAGACGAGTTACCTGAGCTGGTGTAACAGTAGGCCATTTGATGTCTGAAGCTTGCACTACAGTAAAGGTCTTGTTGTTGCGAGAGCTTGAACAACAGTTTCAGAAATGCTATGTAGTAGACTGTGTCGATGATTAAGTCCCTTAGTGATTTGTATTGTGGCCATAATATATATGTTCACCCCTTCTCGCCATACATACATAAAGGCTATATATATTTACGCATTGAATTATAACTGGTTTCATTCATTTATGATATCATAACCGTTGACAAATGTAGTATTATGATAGTTGGAGTAATAGTGTATAAATCTTGCCATTGGGGATTGCAGGCGCTATTTGTACAGTTTTCACCCCTCCCTCCCCCACCTCCTTGATTCATATGGTTCCGTTTGTATTTATATAGTGAGCAGCATATTGTTAAATATTTTACACGTACCGTATGCATATTTATATGCAGACACAGTTTCAAGTCAGTGTTATGCCCTTTTTAAAAGTTAAATAGATTCTAGGTACGAAATTTAAACACTTCCTATAGCGTAAACTACACAGGCTTACGAAGTCAGTTTTAGTCCACTAAATGGCTATGCAAAACAAAACATATTATGACTTAGTTGTGAGGAGCAAATGTATGAGCTTCGAATGCATTAATCAGAATAATATGAAACTTCAAGAAATAATGACACACAAGGTTTGAATACAGCAAACTAGGTTTGATTTGATGTTTTCCTGAGAAATTCTGAAAACGGTAAAACACGCTTCATGCAACCTGGAGCAGCTGAGTCATTATTCCAGATAGCCTCTATAAGCTCTGTAGCCACTGAATTAAACTAACTAAAACAATACTCTGATGAAGTTATGGGAGCCATCTTAGCAGTCTCTACAAAGCCGCTTAATGACAGGGTACTTATAAATGAAATCATTTGATTTTTATAATAGGTAGTTTTCTCATACTTTTTCCATGCAAGTTGTATGTTCATCAGTCCCATGAGGAATGCCTAGAAGAGGCGATTCAGACGACGGCCAATATAATGTCATATGGGCAATAGCAATATTTAGATTCAAAATAATTTATTCGTTTCCCACAGACCTGTCTGTCTTAACGTAAATTACATGCGATGCTGTAACACTTATACAACTAGAAAATTGTGTCTGTAAGACACTAATGATGCCCCCGTGCAGCGCCTGTCACATGATGTGTATATCCATAAAGCACCTACAAAGAATCCATTGAAAACATACCCTAACTTGTAAAAAAATGCCCAAAATGACTAGTTAAAAAGGCTGTGATTCTGTCAAAATTAATTCTAGATCTATCAAAATGCCTCATGCATATCTTCAAATATGTCCACAATATGTAGACAAGGTTTAAAAAAGATCCATTGAAAACTGTGGAGCAGGTTGATAACACAAACTCCATACTCTACAATGCCAAAATTTCCCTAGAATGACTAAGTTCAAAAGGCCGTGATTCTGTCAAAATTAATTCTAGGTCCAACAAAAACCCACATGCACATCTTCAATACACTCACAGCATGTATGCAAGGTTTGAAAAAGATACATTGAAAACTGTGAGAGGAGTTGATTACACAAACTCTATAGATACCCTCCAATGCAAAAAATTGCCTAAAATGACTAAGTTCAAAAGGCCGTAATTGTGTCAAAATTAATTCTAGGGCCAACAAAAACCCACATGCACATTTTCAATACATTTACAGCATGTATGCAAGGTTTGGAAAAGATCCATTGAAAACTGTGAGAGGAGTTGATTACACAAACTCTATACCCTCCAATGCAAAAATTTGCCTAAAATGACTAAGTTCAAAAGGCCGTAATTCTGTCAAAATTAATTTTAGCTCCGTCAAAAATCCACATGCAAATCTTCAATATGTCCACAACATGTATGCAAAGTTTGAAAAAGATCCATTGAAAACTGTGGGAGGAGTTGATTACACAAACTCTATACTATAAAGCGTGACGAACAGACAGACAGACAGACAGGGGCAAATCTTAATGCCCCCTGACTATCGTCACGGGGGCATAAAAACGTATATGTTACAGTAGTTGCACAAGTTTGCTTGTCTATCAGCAATGTCATTTAGAATCAAAAGCATGAGGCGATTAGTTTCAAAATGTCAGTCGACAAGTTTCGATATTCTGGATTGTACATATGAAATACTCCTGTATATCTGAAAACTTATTCCTGACATCATGCTTATGTGTATTTTATGTCTAAAAGTAGTTTTCAAATGAATTATTGTCAACTTTATAAACCAGAAAACATCTATAAACACGGAACATAAATGATACTATGCATTTCTATTTAATTGAATCGCTAAATAGTAATTTAAATGACTAATTTACCAATTTGGTAACGTAAACTACACAAGATTGATTTATCTATAATGAATTTTATCTGTTTCACAGCTCACACTTTTAAAGTTTTTGCATCTTATGTGTAAACACCGTTACAAATAATTTTATGGCTATTTTTCTGCATTAAATTGCAGATGGCAACTGTAAACAATTTATGTATTGTAAACAACACATGCTAACGAAGCCAACTGTTTGTAATGTAAATGTTGAGTTAGAAATATATGATAGTATGCTTAAAACTATATAATTGTCTAAATTGGAACATGTTGTTCATATATTTATTCTGTGCAGTCCTCGATTTATAAAATATTAAAGTTAGCTCTATGAATGCATGTACATTCAGAAAAACAGGTGTATGGACGGATACATACACAGTTTGATTGAACAGAAACTATTCAAGTATGCTTTACTATTGCTGAATGAGGTTTTCAATATATTCAGCATTTAACTGCAGTGATATTTATACCTCAGATGTACAATAATCATTTTCTAAGCAGTTTTTCGTGATTTTGCACTTAATGATCTTTGACCTCGCTTATTCGGTACACAATGGGCAGTCAGACTTGGCAACTGGCAAAAAATAAACGAGGACATATCGGTAAGTATTTTTAGCATGGTTGCCATCATGCCGCGAAAGTGCCCACAAACTCATTTTCCAGAGCACTTTTCTCGAATCCGCCACCTGACTATGAGGTTTAAGCCAGTTTTTTCACCTAGCACTAATACATGTAATACGATATTTGCAGATTTTAATATAAAAATGGCTTCTCCTTGGGTTATCATAAATTTTTTGACCATATTTACATATTATTATTGGCAATGATGTGTTTGCATGATTATAATTAAAACTCTGTACATTACCTTTAATTTGATATATAGAATGACATATCTAGGTTCAATCATAACACCTCAAAGTTGCGAAACCTAACCTTACCCCCTTATTTTTCGACAATGTTGAGTAGTACCCTAGGGTTACAAAAGTGGACAGTTTTGTTTCTGTTACCTTAATCAAAGCTGGCACCCATGCTGAAAAGTTCCCATATATACTGTACATAACTTTGATAAAAGTGAGTCAAACCTTTTTAGTAGTAGAAGTAGTGGAACGTATTTTTTGGTCCTTATGGGCTTCAAAACTGTAGTAAAATGTGCCATTTTTAGCAACAATTTTGGATTTAATAACCAAAAATCAATTGATTTTGATGTTCTAAAGTCTTATTATACTTTTCCAATTGCTTTTTAATAAGATATGATGAAAACATTGCATTTAAGTGAAGTCTAATACCTTTTACATGAAATATCAGAAAAAATCACTTTTTGGCGGCCATCTTGGACGCCATCTTGAATTTCGATATGAAGAATCCTGATTCGAACTTGGCACCCAGGCTAAAAACTTTTGCCATTGATCAATCTTTAACATAAAACCATCAAACCTTTTCTGTGGAGGGGGTGGAACGAAAAATTTTTTTTGCCCTTTGGGCTTCTGCACTATATCATCAGCTATCAAATATGTCGCAACTCTTGGAATCTCCCGATTTCCACTTTTAACAGTCTTAACATCGACTCGAGATTGGATATTTGTCGATATAAGGAAGTTTTCGAAACTTTTCTTTATTTCCAGTTGCAAACTTTGCTTTTCCATATAGCCTTCCTCATCTAGTAGATCTATGTCATTTTTCAACGCTGTAAGTTCCTCAGAAATATTTTGCACCGAAATATAAACTTGTGAGTTAGATCCAACATCCAGAACTGTTTGAAGCATTTTCGAGAGGTCGTCATTGGCTTTTAGTCGATTCATCCAGATTTCTCGTGTTGTCTTCGTTTTTGAATTAAAGTCTTGTTCATACGTCATAACTTTCTCGTTTATCTGTTTTTCTATTTTATCATACAGTTTCATCAGATTCGCCTTAAGGTCTGCTAGAGAATCTGGTATGTTTGCAACAGACGCTTCAAATTCTTTTTCATTTTCATCAGTCATCCGAAGGATTTCTTCGATACAGGTTTTTGTCATTTCAATGCGTTTCCGAAGATTCTTTGTCTTAGTAGCAGTTTTTATACCGTCAGCAAGGTTTTGGATCTCACTGATTTTCTTACAATTCCTATGACTGATTGTTGCGCACGTCAAGCAACACAGAGTCTCATGTTCTTCGCATCTAACTTCGATCAGCTTGTCACTGTGTTTAGGACACACCAAACTTGATGTCAAAAGCTGAGCGCCTTTAAAGTCTTCTCTCTTGTCACAACGCAACAACTTATGGGCTTTGGTGGATTTGAATCTCATATGACAATCAGCACACGTTTCACATAGCAACTCATCACAATCCATGCAGAATCGAATCGCTGGCTTGGAGTCTCGCGCAGACTCGCAGGGAGTACACAACATCTCCTCCTGGTCTGAATCCATTGTGGCGTATACAGTGTCTGTCTGATAATTCCAGCGTACAAATCGAAGAAGCAAGTTTCGACTTCCTGATAACGTATTCCGAAACTGAAAGTAATGTTATACAGGGAAATTTCAAACTAGCGAGTCATTCACCCATTTTAGACATCATTTAGATTAAATACATATATACTGACACCAAAAAGATACTGTGCAGTTGACCTACAAATAAAACGTGTACTGTAAACAAGATAAAAATATAGGCAAACTTGGTATCAAAATATGTGAAATTTATTCGGCAATATGATGCATCAATTTCAAATTAATTTAGGTATTTCTTCGTATATTAATGACTTGGAGTGAAAAGTAAAAGTTGCATATTCAGGCACTTCTGGTGTTTCAGACGTCGCTAGGCAGTCAAACTCACACTAAATGCCATCATCTACCTGCGTTGATCCCTACGAGAGGAGGACACACCAGAAACAAATACGGATTTACTTCCACATTTACTGTCGAATATCGAGTTCAAAAACACATTAAATGTGCTACTTTTACTTTTCGCCCCCCCCCCCCCCCCCCCCCCACAAGTCATTCAAGCGTAAAGTGATAAACTGAAAATTACCTAAAATAATTCAAAAAGAGTCCATGGTGTTGCCAAATAATTTCCACTCATATTGATATCAAATTTGCCTATATTTTCATCTGAAATGGTACAAATTTAATTTCTAACTCAACGGCATAGTTTCTTGTTTGTGTCAGTATATGTCAAGTACTGTTACTTGACTGAAAATTACCAAAATAATTAAAAAATAATGCATCATGTTGCCAAATAAAAATTCACTCATTTTGATATCAAATTTGCCTATTTCTAACTCAACTGCAGAGGTTTTTTTTTCTTTTTTTGTTTTTGGTGTCAGAATATGTTAAGTACTGCTGCTTGACAAAAGCTGGATAGATCTACATAATCATATGTTACCTATGAGATTTATTAATGAAAAAAAAGACAGAAGAAAATTACACAAAAATGTTTTACATGCGGATTTTCAATTTCTGTATATTTTTAGGGTGTAATGAAATGCGGAGAATTAAAACCGCAGAATATTTTAAGTAGCTGTCATTTTGCGTGCAACTACATATTTCCTCCTCCATTTATCCTCAATAGTCTCCAACTTTCAGAGTTATATGTTTCTTTAGCTATTACGGGTCCTTTCTTATTCTTAAAGTCTCCATACTGGCGTGCGACCAGTGGTGGCCGCGTACCAGTGGTGGCCGTTTGCAATTTTCACGCGCAATTACGTATTTGATGCATCACAGACTTGGCCATTTTGTAACAGGAAACATAAGAAACGCCCATAAAAAAAGATTGATCAACTTTTCTGCCCGGATGGCAAAGGATAACAATTTCCCCTAGCTACCCTCATGCCAACATCATTGCCTTTCCGGGGGACCACAACCCTTGATACACACATAATTAAATACAGAAATAAACATGTAAAAATTATTTTGATGTAAAACATTTTTGTGTAATTTTCTTCTGGCTTTAACTTCTTCAGTGTAGCTAAACCCCAAAAGTTTGAAAGAAAAAAGGTGATGGACAGGTCTCGGCAAGCAATGAGCAGCCCTTTCCGAGCTACCCTTACTGACGCATCTCGCGAGACACAGTTGATGCAAACATCAGGTAACAGGACGCCTACGCAAATTTGATATCAAAATATGTGAATTTTTATTTGGCAACATGATGCATTATTTTTTAATTATTTTGGTAATTTTCAGTCAAGTAACAGTACTTGACATATACTGACACAAAAAAGAAACTATGCCGTTGAGTTAGAAATTAAATTTGTACCATTTCAGATGAAAATATAGGCAAATTTGATATCAAAATGTGTGAGAATTATTTGGTAGCCTGCCAGTAGTCCTATCAAACCGTTATAAAAAGCGCTTCACGTTTAATGACAAACTGTCGGTTGACCTGCAGGGTTGACCTGCATATATTGAGTCATATAACTGCCAAAAGTAAGGGAATTTCAAACATACTTTTGAAAAACAAAAATTGCTCCACAAAATTCAATTTTACCTTTTCTGGCTCCCCGTCGATCGATGGAATATAAATAAAAGGCCATCGGCCAAGTGTCACCCGACGTCTGAAATGTTACACAAACTGCAGCCCTTTATTTCAGTTTCAGAGTATCTGTATGGCCCAAAACAGAAAATATGTGTATTACAGAACCTGGTAAGCAAATGATAAGTGAAGCAGAAGCATAAGAAAAGACATATACCCAGTTGCTTGACCTCTTCATAGTTATAAAATGCTTAAGTTTAGAACGAGGCATATATGTGTAAAATCAGGTTACTGAAACTTTTGGCCCTTGAAGAATGCCAAAAACATCAAGACTGTATACACAATAACAAAATAACAAGGACTATAATCCTGGTGATATGAATCTGATGAAAAATGAACAATGCATATATGAAAATTCAGCCCATTAATATGAATAGTTCTGGAGTTATCCTTTTACCTTTAAGTGAATGCCTATTATCTATGAAAAGGGAATAACTCTGTCATAAATCAATTTATCAAATCCTAACAAGATTCAGAATAATCAATTTACCAAACACTAATAGCATACCAAATTTAAGCTCTCTCGGTCAAACGGTTCAAAAGTTGGAAAAATGCCGAAAACCACAAAGGGCCATAACTTTGTAAAAATAAGGACAATTGAATTTCCAAAATCACATGCGCATCTTCAGATCATGATGAAACATTCTGCAAAGTTTCAAGTCAATCTTATACAAGATGTGACAGGAGTTGTGGGGACAAAGTCTGAGTCAGCAAAGGCCGTAACTCCATCAAAATGGCCGAAACAAAAATCAAAAACCACATGCACATCTTCATATAATAAGAATAAAATCTGTAAAATTTCAAATCAATCCAATGAAAGACGTAGGAGGAGTTGCCGGAACAACATTCGGATGGACGGACGCACACATGGACGGACAAGGGTCATTTCTATAGTCCCCCTCCGCCTGCGTCGGGTGACAATAAAAGCGGGGCAACGAATTAAGCACCATGCCTTTACATTGCATTTTTACCGTTTTATTCAAGTTTATGAAATCATATGTGGGTCATTTCAGTTGCCAACTAAATTGACCGAAGTCCATTTTCCTATTGTTGTTGGAAGTTGGCAAATCACGGTCATTTACAATGACGAAACTATAGTTAGAAGCTTGCAGAGATACCGCACGATAATTTTTTTCTTGTCACTGGAGCAATGGGGCCTTTAATTATTTCTCACCAATTCATTTGGATGTTGCTTTTAATGGGTGTGGGTGAGCTCCGGTAGCTCAGTAGGTTAGTCCTGGCCTACTGATATAGCGTTCGCGGGTTCGATCCCCGCTGAACGCGGAAATCTTTCCAATCGTAAACGGGGTTCAGTTGCACACAGCCTTTCATTATCAACCTCCCATCGTCCTGGTGTGACCGAAATACAGTTGAAAAGAATGTAAACTCGCAAGTCACCCATCCATGTAAAGGGTAATGGAGATCTGCAAAAATTGAAGTCGTAGTCTAGTTCTGTATACTTTTTGAATTGAAATCCGCAGACATTTATATCCGCAAAATAAACCGCTACGATGCTCGTATGTATTTTTTCCATACGATTACACATCGCATACAATATACTAATGTATCCAACATGTGGTCTTCCCAGCAGGCACATGAAATTAAAATGACGCCATTCTGACGTTGGTGCGATATGGGTTGTTTACATTGCCTCCCAGTGATATACGAGTTCATGGATGTATCGCTGCAATCTTTTCACTACCATTTTGTAAGTGTAAGTCTAAACAAATAAAACATCCCTGATCCTCGACAGGTACAAGACGTCAAAATGACGTCATATTGACTTAGAATAGATGGATGGATGACTTGTGATTTTACGTCCTTTTCAATAGTATTTCAGTTACATCAGGACGATGGGAGGATGATAATGAAAGCAGCCCCGTTTACGGTAGGAAAGATTCTCGCCTCAAGCGGGGCTGGAACCCGGTCCGCTAGAACCCACTGAGCTACCGGGGCTCCTCGTCATATTGATATCGATGCGACGTGATGACGTCGCATCGACTTCAATACGACATTATTTTAACCTCGTTTGCCTGCTGTGTCGAGTATCGCATAGAAATATATTAAAAGTGATTTTAGTCACGTGATTAAATCATTTTTTTGGTTGGTTGATTTGATGCTTAACGTCCACGGTAAACAACTAAGGTCATGTCGGGACGGTTAACCTAACCACTCTATTCCTGGGCAGGCTTAGACCTCCTAAGCGGTTAACCAGTACTAAGTGCACATACTTTCGCCAGTAACTGACAACTGCCCTTCTTGAATCAGCGGAAGGAGAAACGAAAGTATGTGGCCAGACCGGGATTCGAACCCAGGACCTCTGACTTACGAGTCAGGTGCCCTACCGATTGCGCTACCCGGCCCGTGATTAAATCAGCTGTGGTCATCATCATATTTCGATTCTCATATCGACGTTACCCCCGCACCTCAGCGGAACGAATCCATAGCCGCAGTAACGGGGCGCCGAGCGTCCGTCCAATCAGCTGTGGTGCCCAATTAATTATCCCCCGCCGAAGGCGGAGGGATATAGTTTTCTCCATGTCCGTCCGTCCGTCCTTCTGTCTGTCCGTCCGTCATTCCGTCCGTCCGTCCGGAGCCATAACTAAGTAACCACTGGACGGAATTTCATGAAACTTAAAATAAATATGTATCACTATAATGCGTTGATGCACGTGAAGTTTCATCAGGCTGGCTTCAGTAGTGCATGAGTTATTGTCCTTTAATGGACTTGAAATTAATTAAATGAGTCATAACTAAGTAATCAATGATCAAAACTTCATGAAACTTAAACTGAATATGTATCACCATAACACGGTTATGCACATAAAGTTTCGCCAGAAGGGCATCAGTAATGCATGAGTTATTGCCCTTTAATGGACTTAAAATTGAAGGGCATCAGTAATGCATGAGTTATTGCCCTTTAATGGACTTAAAATTAATAAAATGAGTCATAACTAAGTAACCAATGATCAAACTTCATGAAACTTAAACTGAATATATATCACCATAACGTGGTTATGCACATAAAGTTTCGTCAGAAGGGCATCAGTAATGCATGAGTTATTGCCCTTTAATGGACTTAAAATTAATAAAATGGGTCATAACTAAGTAACCAATGATCAAAACTTCATGAAACTTAAACTGAATATGTATCACCATAACATGGTTATGCACATAAAATTTTGTCAGAAGGGCTTCAGTAGTGCATGAATTATTGCCCTTGAATCAATTTAAGGTTGACAAATTCAGCCATAACTAAGTAGTCAATGAATAGAAATCTATGAAACCTATACTAAATATGTATCACCATATCACATTGGTGCATCTTATGTTTTGTCAGAATTGCTTCAGTAAGCAATGAGTTATTGCCCTTGAATTTGTTTAAAACAACAAATTGAGTCGAAACTAAGCAACCAATGAATGGAATTGCATGAAACTTAAAATAATTATGTATTGTCATGACACAGCAGGGCACATTAAGTTTTGTCATAATCGCTCCAGTAGTTCATGATTTAATGCCCTTGAATGGATTTAAAGTCCACAAATTAGTCATAACTAAGGTATCGGTGAGCAAAATTTCTTGAAACTGTATTAAAAATGTATCATCATAGTGCAGTGATGCTGAGACAAGTGTTTAAGAACAGATTCAGTTTATGCCTCACTTGTCCCAGAGTTATTGTCTTTGATTTTATTTACAATCCACAAGTTCAGCCGTAACTAAGTAACCAGTGAACAAAATTTCATGTAACTTTAAATAAACCATAAACAAATCAGGACCACTTCGGCGGGGGATATAAATTCACCGAATTTGCTTGTGACCTTTTATTGAGTGGTATACCACCACACGGACTGGTCATTTTCATAGGAAAAGGACTAAGGGAAATAACTTCATGAGTAATGAATCCAGCATACGCATTATCTTTCTTTCCCTTTATGCTGTTCTACAATGATTACAGCCTTTTAATACGGGCGTCCTGAGAGTACTATAAACCTACTGTGCTTGCAGTTGGTGTGTGTGTGTGTGTGGGGGGGGGGGGGTATCATTGTATCATGTATCGTTGCCTTGCGTACGTCAAAGTCTACGACGATTTTTTTAATGCTGCCTATCAGCGATAATGTCAGTATATGTCATATGTTTGAATATATCTTATTTTCACATGCAAAATGTTTGTATACATGCATGGGCATGCTCCTATGGCATCTCCGTGTGGCCTGAGTTTCATATGCAATAAAGTTCAGTTCTGTTCTGTTCTTACATGGACTAGAATTCTGTCTTCAAGGGCCGAAAACCCAAACCAACCAACTGACCAACCAATCAAACGATTTCCTGTAACAACTTCGCGTGTTTTCGAAATTACTTGATGATGTAAGAGTATTTGAATTCTAATAACATGCGTAGTATAATTTGAGCCTCAACGCACAGAAAAATGCTTATGACATTGCTCAGACCAGCCTGCGTATCCGTACAGTCTAGTCAGACATTCTGCTATTCGCGCACTGTGTACAGACCCCAGGAATTTGTAGACATGGCATCTCCGCAAGCCAATGGTACTAAGTCCACTTTATGCCTTACGTATGTAAGGAACAAATTGAACTTAGTATCCTCGGTTTGCGAAGATGCAGGCATAAAGGCTTTTGCTGGACTGCATGGTTTTACAGACTGGTTAGAGGCTTCGCTGATACGTAGAGCACTGTGTTACCTGCTTTAGTAGAGTGATAATCAACAAGCGACAGAGTATACCCAGCAGACACACAAGGTTGAATCAACCTTGAATTAACATTGATTCAACGTGACGTTGAATCAAGGTTGATTCAAGGTTTGAATCAAGGTTGAGGCAAGGTTGATCCAACCTTGTGTGTCCAGGGGGTAGATTGTTCAGGTACGTGCGGCCAACAGGTACCAGGGGTCAATCAACTCAAGGGGTCCGCCGCTATGATTCACATTGGCATATATATGTATATTATCTAATTACTGTATTTAGTTTTTCAGATTCTGACGAGGTCTGCCCAAAGGACCATTTTTGTCTGCAAATATGCATTTAAATTTTCAGTTTGTCAAGTTTAACAAAATTCCAGTACGCACTGGCGTATTTGCGCAGAGACGTCCTTATTGTATACGTAATAGTTATAGCATGGTTTGACAAACCATGGTATAACTATTTTATACCACCCTTACCAGTGTAGATCTTGCTCATTGCGAAATATTTCGTGCTAAAGTTGGCGTTTTCTGGTAAAGGTGGTATAATGTCCTCTTAATGCACAGCCTATCTTGCCCTTTATAAAATATTTCATTGGTATACAAAAATACACGCTTAAATTTTTTGTATTTGTTAGTAATTTCACAGAACATGTAAATGAAACATCTGGCCCTATGTCTGGTGTTTGTTTATTAATTGCACATGTGTGATTCATGTCTGTTTCTTGTCTGTACTATAGTTCGTTTCCACAATTTCTCTCACACTGTTCTGCGAGGGAAGCACCATTGGCATGGCAACGAATTTATAGTATTGGAAATAAAACATAGTAGAGGACCGTTCTATTTTGCATTAGAGGGTTATCGTTGTAGTGAATAATTTAGGTTAAATCAGTTTCCTGATCAATGGCAAACGGGAAAAAAGAAATGTATTTTTATTTGACATAACGAAAAAACAAATTATACATAGTTAATCAATATGCTGGTTAAATTATAATTGGTTCCTACACGTAACTAGAACAATTCACCCTTTTCTCTGTAGATTCAGTTTAAGCATGATATTATGTGTCAGCAGACGAAAGAGTGCAGGGGGTAGCCTGGGGGATAATTAGGGAACAAGATATTTCTGTCTTATCGAAAATAAATCGATGTTGCGAAGTAAGAGACCCTTATAATCACAGCATGGATATTGATGTTGTAGCCGTTGTTGATTTGGTGGTAAATATAGTCAGGGATTAACTGATTTGTTAATGGTCCTTCTTTGGGCCTCATCTATGGGAGACTCCCTAATCAACAGAAGCATTTTGTGAGGCTGGAAAGTCTTTATGCAGTGAATGATTTAAATCGTTTGACGATCATGTCTGTGACCCTGTATTTGACTTCGGTGACAACTAATCGTGAGGTAAGCTCATTTTCGATGGATCAATTATCGATTTAATTTTCATATCGTTGCATGATGATCAGAGTACAAGCATGTTTGGAGACTTCCTGTCACTGTTGTAAGGCAGATCGTTTCGGGTTCGAATCCGTGCCGGAAGGAGGGTTGTGGTGGGGTCCAAATAATTGTGTTTGGGAAACTAACTCGTTGTGAAAATATAGTCGATGGGTGCCTGGAGTGATTGCCAAATAAGTTTTGTGGATATGGGGCTGGCTTCGCAATCGACCCACGCACTAACCCGAGCCCCAAAAGTAGGAACTTGATGGCGGGTGTGTGTGGCGGCTGGTTAAATATATAAGTGAGAACACGATAGCTTGCACCACGACCGTATCCTACCAAACATGCACACAGTATCGAAATGACGTCAAATCTAGGCCGGTGCAACGTCACGACGCCGAATTTATATCGAAACGATGTGTTTTGAATCAATGTAGATACGACGTCAAAATGACATCGTATCAACGTCGTGCACCGACGAAAATTGTTTACAACTTCCCTGATGTATGTATTTCTAATTACACCGCCCAGCAAGGACTCAACGTTGAAACAACATTGAATCAACGTTGATTCAACGTTGTTGCCTAGTTGGGTTTGCTCCCATTTTGTGCCCTAATATTTAAGATCATTACGGTATTTTCCAGATTTACAACAAACAGAACCGAATCAAGCATGTACTTGAAGCTAAAGGCATAGAGTATGTGGAGATAGACCTGTGTCACAGTCAGGAACAGAGAGATGAAATGAGAGATAAGGCGGGCATCCCCGACCTGTTACCGCCCGCCCTCTTCAACGGAGACCGATACTGTGGGGTAAGTGACAATGACAAATAGATCTCCAGATATCTGACGCATTTTATAATAATTCTGGCCTATTAGTTTCTTCAGTCTTCATTAAAACAAAATTTTATATAATTTTATGAACCTCGTTAGAACTGCTTTGCCGAGGCGATTCTAATAATGAGTCCGAAAACATGTTTATATCGAATCAATGACGAAATTTAAAGATGACTAGGGTCATAGTTGCACTAAATATTTGGACACCTTCGGCCTCGTGGGTGGTCGGGTTGGGCGATGATGCTGGGTAACTGTCACAGTCAGTGCCGGGGCGTTCAACTAATTTGGATAATAGTAGGACCACTGAGTAGGACAAAAACATACTGTGCTTGCAGTAGGTGCGGGTGGGGGTTGTTTGGCCTTTTTTCTCTCGCCTTTCATTTCTCTTTTCTTTCTTCCTCTTTCTGAGAGACGGCTCGATATAGACCAGCCAACCAACCAACCAACCTTCGGCTTCACCCAGCAAATCTATGAAACAGACGCAAGCGCTGATCAGAATCTATATTGGCTGCTGAGGCATTTGCGGCTGTAGTGTAGTGGATAAGACTCCGGACTACCAATCTAGCGATCGCAGATTCGATCTCCCGCTTCTCCGGTCTTTCGGATGGGACTATAAACCGAGGTCCCGTCTCCATATGACCTCGTTGTTGGTGGGACGTTAAACCCGAGTTCACTCACTCACTGCTGAGGCATTTGTGTGATAAGAAGTAGGATAGATAATGTAATTCGTATATGTTTAAGGTAATTAGAAACACTCTAAAGGGAAGCAACTCCAGCCGTAGGGACAGTGGGGGCTAGAGGCCAACTGTGTCTTGGGCACAGCAAATGGAAGGCGGAACCCATCCCTCTCCTTTCGCTGCCGACAGAGAGTTTTCCAGTCGTCAGCTGACGAAGACTAGCCTCGACCTCACAACCTTTCGGCGAATTTCTCCACCATAACTGAGCGTCTCTACCACGGCGCCTCTATATATAAGTTTTAGATTTTTTTGTAAATATAATTATTTTTGATAATCTTTACAGAATTTTGACGAGTTTGAAGATGCTGTAGAAGATGGGTTATTAAAGCAGTTTCTCAAGCTGGAATGACACAGGTAATGATCCATTCCTTTTGATTTCAATAGAGAGTTTGAAAAGAATGCTTTAATTTTTCTAACTTTAATTTTGTGGAATATTTTAAAGTGTATGGGTTCACCATTTTGACGAATAAAACAACTTTTTTTACTTTGTTTGCTTCCGTAGACGAAGAAGCGTTTCTAAAATGTGGTCTGCTCTTAAAGAAAAGAATTTGCTCCTAGGGGAGGCTGAGAATGACATGGTGGAGTTGCTTCCCATGAACTGCACCCGTTCACATTAAAGAATCTAGGTTAGCATATGATGATCTAACGTGAACCGCGACACGACAAAACCAAGAAACTGGTTATGCGCCCAGCGCAGACTCTGATCAGCTTGGGCATCCGCCCAGTCTGTTCAGAGCCTTCGCTGCCCGCATGGAGCTAGCTTAGACCCTAAGCTTAGCGAGGAGTCTAATCAGACTGGGCGGATGCTCAGACTGATCTGAGTCTGCGCTGGGCGCACAACCGCTTTGTTAGTTTTCTCCAGACGTGGCTCATATTTGCTTAAATCAGCCGCGTCCGCAGGTATTGTGCGCGACATGGTGGTTTAGACCCTTTTGGAACGCCAGGAACACATGACACACAAGCATTATAACGTCAAAAAAAAAAAAAAAAAAAAAAAACATCAGTTTCTGTGCCGCGTCGCACCAGCGTCATTTCGGTATACATCCAACATAGCAGTCTCATCAGTTCTCCCTGTTCATCATCATCGTGATGCAAACAGGGAAGATTGCGCAGACATATCTCATCTCTCGCACCGATGTACATGTACAAATTGCTATGAGTGTGATGGATGATACTGAGTTTTACGTCCCGTTCAACAGAAATTCAGTCATAACGGGACGATGGTAGGATGATAAAGAGAGGCTATGCGTAGTTGAACTCCGTTAACAGCTAGAAAAGGGGATACCGAACAAAATTGCAAGGGAAGCAATTCTGACTTTCCGAATGACGAATATAAGCGGATTTATGCAGCTTCTTTTTCTGTCTACCCTTGCCAGTTCGACGACCCAATGATACTGGCATGTTGTATTGATAGCTCTTAAAACTGACTGCCATAAATCATAGCATAGCTGTGGATAATGGGTTCTTTTATAGCCAGGCTAGAGGCCAGGCAAGAGCAAATTAGGTCTGTTTTATAAATATTTTTTTTCTACTTTCAGAGGGGCAAAACACGAGAGGACAAGAACTATGCTAGTAATTCCATTGTGTTGACTTATGGAAAAAAATCTCCTTAATGATATTTTGCTCATGACAGTAAAAAGGAGTGACTAAAATTACTATATAAGGTTTTAATTTCGTTTACGAGCGATCACATACACATTGTATTTAGCTCAAGGAAAAAGCCAAGACTCTTACAAGACTGCGCAAATGGCAGATCTGGCTGAGTCTTCTGTGTTTGTATGTTCTGGATCGGTCTTTTTCTTGGAATGCCGCTCAGATGGGCTACAGTGAGCCAGGGTCTGGATAATGCTGAGCGGAACTTTTTCTGTCATTCCCCACCCACCCAGAATATTGTTGGTTAAAATATCCTTGCTTTAAAGTATACATGTTCTATGCCTAATCGTCTGTCTGTGCTAGTAATTACGCCTTGTCAAACGCACTATTCCATTCTCAAAGTAAACTTTCTGCAAACGGATAACCAAAATTTTGATTTTCTACAAGATCAAGTATGAAACCAAGGCTGCTGCGAAACGAAAACGTCATAGTTTCAAAACTACTTGGTCATCGTGGCTAAACAAATTTGTTTAGCCACGATGACCTGGTCATTTGGGAAATAGGACTCTCTTTCGTTTAACGGTCCTTGAATATACATAGTTAAACAGGGTCCGAGGTTATGAAACTTGAGTTACTCTCAAACTCAAAATAAAGCACACTGATTGGCTGCTTCCGAGCATGTGGTCGCCTCGATAGCAGCCAATCAATGCGCTTAATTTTGAGTTTGAGAATGTACTCAAGTTTTATAACCCAAGGGCCAGGGGGTTTAACTCACCCCCGGTTAACTATGTACAGACAAGGGATGTTACGAAACATAAAAGATGTTACAAAACGAAAAAGAATCATAGTTGCCGAACGACCTGATATCCAGGTCGTTTGGTAACTTTGACACTTTTCGTTTTGTAACAGCCACCAGGTCGTTTGATAACTATGACTCTTTTTTTCGTTCATCCTTGAAAACATAGTTAACCAGGTGTGTAACTGTCGTTTTGCCACTTTCAAGTGATTTGTGATAACTTAATCAGTATTTTTTTTTCATACAAAGGAGTTGTGCTCAGATTTTTTTGCTTTCGTGTTACATGTGATAGTAACTGGTACTAGAGAATAAGAGTTTGAGATTCAAAGGAGATTGTTTTCTACTCATAGCGGTCCACTCTTAAAGAAAGAATTGGCTATGTTTAAAGAGAGACCTGCTTCCTTAAAGAGTATTCCGATTGAGGAGGGAATTCACATATCGAGCCGTCGGAAGCGAATACTATCACCCCTGGTTTATTATGTATATACAAGGGCTGTTACGAAACGAAAAAGAGCTGTTACGAAACGAAAAAGAGTCATAGTTTCCAAACGACCTGATGACCAGCTCGCTTGGTAAGTATGACTCTGTTTCGTTTCGTAACATCCTTAAAAGCCTAGTTAATCAGGTGTGACTATTCCGCTTAAGCTTACAGCAAATTGCAAAATGTACAAGTGACATGTAGATATATCCACCATACACCCCAGGCTTGAAAAGGTTTCTCTCTTCTTGTGCTTTATTGTCAATTCCTTCATACCCGGGTGGAATTGAGAGCTACATTAGCATATTTGAGCCCCGACACGACAAAACCAACTAAGTGGTTGTGCGCCCAGCGCAGACTCAGATCAGCCTGGGCATCCGCCCAGTCTGATGAGAGTCTCTCCTAAGTGCTTAAAGGGTGGCTAAGAGTCTCAGCTACCTCCATGCGAACAGTGAAGACTCTGACTAGACTGGGCCGATGCCCAGGCAGATCTGAGTCTGCTCTGGGCGCACAACCACTTTGTAGGTTTTCTCGGGTCGATGGCTCATTTAGATAAACTTTAAGTGTATGGGCTCATCTTTATATGTGTTCCGCCATTTTGTACAAAGGGAATCAACTACTGCGACTTTCCTAATTTGATGAAGAAGTCCTTCCAAAATTGACTTACTCTGAAAGGAAAGATTTTGCTCCGAGGGAAGCTAAGAATTACTTTTTAAGAGATGACCAGTGGGTTTTAGCGCTGGCTTGCTGATCTAGCGGTTCCGGGTTCGATTCCTGCTGGAGGTGGAATCTTTTCAACTGTAAAAGGGATTCGATTGCACACGGCCTTTCTGTATCCACCCTATCGTCCTGATGTAACCAAAATACTGTTGAGAAGGACAAAAGCGCAAGTCATCCATCCATCAATTGAGAAGGTTGGCAAGTAAAACCGGTACAGTTGTTTCCCCTAAAAACCATACCCATTGACCTTTAGTATGTCTGGTACCTATTTTCCGTTGTATATGTTGAAAGATTGTCTGATAACTTGTTTGTGAATTGTTCAGTCAACTCTCGATATCTCAAAGTCGAAGCTCATCTTATACTACTGAAATCTCCAAGTGAATTTTCTGGTTCCAGAAAATTTACTTTGAGATATCAATAGTTTGAGATACTAATGTTATCTCAAAGTAAATTTTCTTACCTCATACTACTGATATCTCATAGTAAAATTCCTGTTTCCAGAGAGATTTACTTTAGACATACTACTGATATATCAACTACTGATATCTCAAAGTAAATTTTCTGGTTCCAGAAAATTTACTTAAGAGATATTGGTAGTTTGAGATAGTTTGAAGTTGAAATGTTAAGAAAAATGAGAAATGTGTCCAATTTTTATTCTTCGACATATTAGGAAACTTTAAGATATCAGTGTTTGAGATAATGAAAGCCAACTGTATATGTTGTTAGAGTCTAAGTGGATCAGAGCTGCAGATAAGATAGATTTTGAGGATAATCCTAACAGGAATTTTCTTATTTCTCAAAGAAAACATATGTTGTGATCCCTTATTAGAACCGTCTCGGCGAGACGGTTCTAATGATGGGTCACAACATACGTGTTTATGGAGTAATATGGAAAGTTATCCCAAAATTACCTCTGTTTCGCCTTCTTATCTGGGGCACTTGCGGATAAAAATGCCTAGATGAAAACGTTTCATTAGACTATTTGTAAGGCTGTGACATTAGCGACGGCCAGTGACTTAATTGGCAAAATTACGTTTGTTGTGTATTAGTGTAAAAGTGATGGTCTGGTTCTTCGCTGTTCGCATGCACCAGTTTACAAGTGATTTTTCCCATTTTAACCAAATATCTTATGTGCTGAAATACTCAATGATCTTTTTATACATGTACTTATGTGTTTGTATTATTATATAATTTTATATGTGAATTATCTACGACTTTGTAATAAAATTCTGTCATCTCGCCTTGTTAGATCTTTCTAAATATAGGGGTACAGTTCTACCAGTTTAACCGTTTGAACTAACTGAAAAAAATCATAATCGAGCCCCGACACGATAAAACCAACAAAGTGGCATTGCGCCCAGCAAAGACTCGGATCAGCCTGGTCATCCCCCAGTCTGATCAGAGTCTGTGCTTTGCGCTTAAAAGATAGTTTGGGGTTTAAGCTAGCTTCATGCAAACAGCAAAGACTCTGATCAGACTGGGCGGATATCCAGGCTGATCTTAGTCTTCACTTGGCGCATGTGTCATTTTGTTGGTTTTGTCGTGTCGCGGCTCAAATCATATTGTCATAAGATTTAAAGACTTTGCTTCCCCTACACAAGCACCACAGAGTTCATATTTCAGTCATGAGGTGCATATTCAAAACCGTTACACCCAGTTCTAAAAGTCTGATATAGAAATAGTCTCAGCTACTTGTCGCTTGTGTTTTTCACTTTTTCCTCAGATTTTCCTGCAAAATGTTGACTAGAATTTGCAATATCAGTCATGCATTGCTATGGGGATGAAGTTCAGTCTTGCTGTATTCACAGGGTATAAACCAGTCCGCCAGTTTTCGCTTCCTGCAGAGACTGCCCGTCATATTTGGCTTCCGCCGAGACTGTCCGCGATATTTTGCTTCCTGCTGAGACTTCTGTACATGATAAATGGAAGTTCCTGCAGAGACTGTCCGCGTGAATCTGCTTCCTGCCGAGGCTCTCGGTAGGAAGCAGCAGAGTCACGCGGACAGTCTCGGCAGGAAGCTATTTTTCGAGGACGGTAGTCCCTGCAGGAAGCAAGAGATCGCTGACAGTCTCGGCGAAAGCCAAATATGATGGACAGTCTCGGCAGGAAGCGAAAATTGGCAGACTGGTTTATACCCTGTGGTATTAGCGGCATGGCAAAACAAAAACAGGACAATTTCTACTCTATCCCATAACCTTGCAGGGCTGTTAGGGAACCACAGATGACTGCAATTCCTTTCACGTGATCGCTTATGATGGCGTAAACATAAATACGTATTCAAAAGCAATGTCTATGCGCAAACTATTTCATATTTTGCATATGAAATGACAACAAGTATTTAAAAATTGTTATTAATAATACCATTAGCTAGGTAAAACAAATGTCGATATAGGGATAGCAAAACTGGGGAAGCCGTAGAGGGACTTCTAACTTCGGGGGCCGTTTTCATAAAATGACTTAAGTCGTTGCTATGCTGTTGCTAGGGCTGAATTTCTGTGAAGGGGATTCCCTACAACTATGAAATTCGCTCTGGAGGAACAGTCTGAAAAAGACTGTTCCTCCAGAGCAAATTTCATAGTTGTAGGGAATCTCCTTCATAGAAATGTAGCCTCAGCAACAGCATAGCAACGACTTAAGTCGTTTTATAAATACGGCCCCAGGATTTCCTACTTCCTACTTCCTCCTCCTCACTCCCGACTTCTAACTTCTTTCTTCTGATTTCCAACTGACTTCCGACTTCTTACTTCCAACCCGTACAAGTTGAAAGTAAGAAGTTGGAAGTTAGTAGTCGGAAGTGAGAATTAAGAAGTCGGAAGGAATAAGCTGGAAGTTAGAAGCCGGGAGTCAGAAGTGGGTAGTCAGAAGTCGGTAGTAATAAGATGGAAGTTGGAAGCCAGAAGTAGGATATTGGAAGTAACAAGTCGAAAGTAACAAGTTGGAAGTAAGAAGTTTGAAGTATGAGTAATGAGACGTAAATGGAAAGTAGAGGGTAAAGAGCTGGAAGCAAGAAGTTGAAAGGACTGTACTTTTAACTTCACGACTTTAATTCTAAATTCAAGACTTGCCACTTTCTACTTCGCACTTCCGAATTCTGTTTTCTAACGTCTGACTTCCCACTTCTGACGTCTTATTTCCAACTTCTTACTTCTGACTTTTATTTTGTTAGAAGTCTGTAGTAAGAAGCCACCAAATTAGAAATTAGAAGTCGTTAGGTTAAAAGTACGTCAAGGGCTTCCATAAAAAAAACAGAAACCACTCTCTGTTGAATTTCTTATGATAGGTTAGCTTGATGAAGCAGTGAAAATAGTTTGCATGACGTGTAGATTTGCTGACATGCATCCTGGGAGAACCGCATAATCGTAAATTACTTCGTTCTCCGTTTGATTAATGCATGCTTAGACTATGAATATGTTTTAGTAAATGCCGGGAAGCCAACTGTACATTTTCCAACCATACTCCGAATTTACGAAGGCTAGTCCGAACGTGATATTTTTACAAAGCTCCATGCGGCATTGTTCAGATGTAAACAGAGATGCTGGGTTGTGTTTTTTCTTGAAACTCGATCTCCTCAAAAGAACAAGAGGATGCCGAGTCTGAATCAGAATCGAGTGAGTGACGCTTATCAAAACTGTCTGCAAAGCCAGATTTGAAAGAAGTAGTTTTTGTTTTTGGTAAAACACTTTTAGATACTGTAGTCAGATACAAATCTGATCTTTTCTTTTGCCGCCATGTTTTCTTCCGACATAAACACGTCATGATTGTCATGCGCATTCCTTCTCTGAATTTACTTCCGGTTGCGCAATACATAAGGAAGTTCGCACACTTGTTGGAATACAACATGTAAAAGGTGACGGAAAATATAAGATTTTCCTTAGCAGCTGTTTGTGGGTCGTTATACATATCAGGATTATATTTGATTCGTATGGCAAGCAATGCCAGATGTATTGTAAATGGAAACGTTAAGACGATTAAGAGGAACGATTCTCCGAGGAGCATGGGTACTAGCTGTCGCCATTTTTGTCCTCCACTATACTTGTCGGCCGCTGACTGCCTCACACGCTGAAGTATTAGAGAGTTATTTAATAGAAGTGTCAGCCCACAAATTACATAAAAAGCCAGATTCAGCCATGGCCAAATATCTAACCAAAACACTGAATAACTTTCATCTATTGGAATGACGTCACAAAGCCTATCCTTGCGCTCTGCAGGTACCATGTCAGACGATAATATAAAGTGGAAGTTCTTCAAAATAACAAATACTATGACACATCCGATTATCACCCAAGCCCGCCTGGGGGAGCATTTGGCTGCTCCAAAGGGAGTAATAATGACTAGCGCGCGCTCGGCAGTCATCACTGTTGTGATGAGGATTCCCAGATCTGTATTAGTGGGTCCATAAAAATTGAAAAATTTACACATAATATGTGAGCTGTCGGTTCTTATATACACATCCGGGAAGTTTACATATAGCCAATGAGCAGTTAAAGAAATCATCAGTGCTAGAACGTCGTTAAAAGCGCCTGCCCTGAGATACACGGAAGTTGAGATCGACCGGAAGTATTTAGTGTGCATGGTCAATATGACAAAAATATTGCAAGTGGTTCCAACCACAATTAATATGGGTGGCACACTTAGATTGATAGCGTCGTTCGCTGTTTGCTGCCGCTGAGTTTCAGTTGTGTTTGACACAGACATAACCAAAACTATCTTTTTAATAGCATCTTTAAATTACAACAGGAGGGGCGAAATTAGATTCCTTCATCAAACTGAAAATTAGACATCCATTATTTTAGCATAAACTCTTGTCATATTCCCCTTTCAGTATCTCGTCATCTCCCTCTGTACTGTACTTTTTGACTGGACCAACTTCTAATGTTCGTGCTCATCGGCGGTTTTCGAAATGTCAAGATGAAAAAATAAAGGACTCTTGAAGCAAGTCAAACTGGCATCGTGTCAAACTGATGTAATGTCAAACTGGCGTTGCATTAAGCCTGAAACAAAAGATATGTTTAAATTTATTATATGTAACTAATTTGCCTGGTTTTTGATTAGGTTGAAAATACATTTAAATGATGCTAGGTGCGGAAATATGTTTTGCGACCATTTCACGATTAGAACAATATCAATACTAAAATGATGGAAAAAGAAAAGAAAAGACATGTTTTCTCAAAATTACGAATGATGATACAAAGGAAAGACCGCAACCACAACCCTAACCCGCCACCATGAAACACAAGCCATCCAAAGACACCAGGCCCCGAGGTCATACAACTGTTTTCGTGCTCAACTCAGCTGAGCATGAAATTTTCTCTGCTGGTAAATATGTGAATGCCAACAAATGTTGGCAAATGCCGTTGACTAATATTGGCATTTTCATATTCATAAGCAGAGAAAATTTCATACTCAGCTGAACTGAGCATGAAAACATCTGTATGTATCAGTAATTTGCTATTTATTAGCAGGTAAAATTTCATGCTCAGCTGAGTTGAGGATAAAAAAGTTTTATAACCTCGGGGCCTGGCCCTGGTCTTTCAAAACTAACGATGACGTTATTTAAAGAGATGTAACAAAAATCAAAGGTAGTTTAATGCTTTTGATGTTTTTTTTTTAAATTTTTTGACCCGGAATTCCGGTTCAAGATGATGGGCTTCCGGTCTCTGATGTGGGATTTCCGGTATACGATGCGGGACTTCCGGTCAATTTTAAACCTGCAATGACAACGTAGCAAATATCTATTTCCGTAATTTATTTAGAATCCGTTCACATACAAGGTCAAATACAGATATGCTGTGCGTGACTGCATGAGTGCTTGCGTTTGTTGTGAATGCTCGTGTGTAATAACAAGTGTGATCCAAGTTTCTCTGTAATATGCCAAATTTTGCTTAATTTTAACGTAACTCAAATAACTGCGTTACTTACCCGAACAGCCACCTAACAATGACTGCTCCTGGATGTACGTCTGGTGTAACTCTTTAGGGTTCGGGTCATTTGAAAGTGTCCAGTACACGAAATTTACTGAACTTTGTTAATTATAAAAGAACGGCTTTATGATGACAGACAAAATTTCCCGCAAGCTCGTATACAATGGAAATGATTTGCTCATGATAACAGGAATCAGCATTTCAGATCGGCGTTCATATGGCATCACGGTACGAACGAGAGTGGGATCATGGGACGACGTTCCCCAAGTGGCTCAGCAATACGAAACCATAGTTGCACGCACTTGGCGCCGTGTGTCTTTCCAAATTTGACGGCCTATTTTGAACTGAATGTTATATTGCTTACAGGGTGAGCAACTCTCACCAGAGAGAGGAAAGGATCTCTGACAGTTGTAATTTAGATTTGCCTATAAAAATGGGGAAGATGAACTTTCGGTATACTTTCAAATTTTCATAAAAATGTGTTGCACTGAACGCCCTTTAATTGGCACAAAAATAGTTTTTCATTTATGTCACACACAGACTTAGATTTTTGGTGTAAAAAGCAAGTTTTTAAATTCAATGTATGGAAAATAGGAAAACTTTTATAAAAATGCCCCCCTCCCTCGTGCCTCAGCAATCCACTTTGCATGCATGTGTGTACCGTCAATATACACAATATATGTGAGTGGCAATCTATCTGAGGCACGGGGGGGGGGGGGGGGGGAGTAGCCTACAGCTGAAAAACTGAAAAGTGGGTGGGGTAATTAGCCCCCTTGTGACTAAAAACAAGGTTAGCATCCTTTTTATTTTCATATACTTGCATACTATGAGTAGCTGCAGTCTTTTACTTCATTTTAAGCATATTTAACTAATAAAATTCAGTAGATTAGAAAAAGCTGAAAATATATGTATTTAGGATGACCAAAAATTTCACTTATCCGTGAGAGTTAGTGTGCAGATGCAATAATTGTTCAAAATCAATGTCAAAACCTCTCTATTATGGATAAATCTACTCGTTAATGCCAAATTTTTTATCATTGGCTCCCCAAGAAAGCTGCAGTAATTTGGCGAAAAACAGGCACATTTGCATGGAAACTGTCAGAGGTCCTTGCCAAAACCGTCTGAACTATGGAACGCCATAGCTATCTTATAAGTACTATTTTCGATACTGGTAGTGAACTGTTATTACTTTATGATACATTCTTGCTACGTTAAGTGAATGCGCCTTTGTATTATGCCATTTTATCTTTACATGATGTGCCCACTTTGTCATGACATGACAAATTCTTGCAACATCATGTGACTTTACCTTTGTGTTATGCCAGCTGGTCATTGTATTATGTACACACTTTATTACGTTATGATAAATACCTGTTACATTGAGTGAATTTACCCTTGTGTTTTGCCCTTCTGTCGTTCCATTATGTAAAGACTTGATTATATTCTGATGAGTTCTTGTTATGTTATGTGCAAACTTAATTACGTTATGTCAACTCTTTGTTATGTTAAGTGACTTTGTCTTTCTGTAAAGTCCTTTTGTCATTTCATTATGTACAGAGTCTGTTACGTCGTGGTGACTTCTTGTTACATTATGTATAGTTTTATTTCCATGATGACAGTTTTTGATTGCATTATGTATACACTTTATTACCTTATGATTACTAGGTATAGCGGTAAGTGCAAACAA
Source organism: Ctena decussata (assembly GCA_963989385.1). Classification (NCBI taxonomy): domain Eukaryota; kingdom Metazoa; phylum Mollusca; class Bivalvia; order Lucinida; family Lucinidae; genus Ctena; species Ctena decussata. Next base: position 78,930,240 of record OZ022510.1, on the reverse strand, counting down.
CTTTATGTTATGTCGTAACTTTAGTATATGATGAGATCGTCCGTAATTCGCGGACTTTGACGAGGGTTTCCGGAAATAAATATGCTTGATAATTTGCGGTACTCTAGTGAGTTCGGCTCTGGCTCGCTTCGGCCGACGTAGGCGGGCTGTTTCGGCCCCATAGGAATGGAAATTAGTACTAGTCTGAAGATGTTTTCTGTTGATAATCTGAATCTTTCAAATGTTCCAAGTACCTCATAAAAGTATTACATGGAGTGCATGTGCAAAATGATGGAAGAGAGAGAGAGAGAGAGAGAGAGAGAGAGAGAGAGAGAGAGAGAGAGAGAGAGAGAGAGAGAATTTCATTTTCCAAGTTATAGACGACTAAAATTTTAGAATTTGGAATTAAGATTCCATAGAGAGAGAGAGAGAGAGAGAGAGAGAGAGAGAGAGAGAGAGAGAGTTTCATTTTCCAAGTTATAGACGACTAAAATTTTAGAATTTGGAATTTAGATTCCATACGTTAGAGCTTGCCGTGGCTGTAAAATGGACATAACACTTGCGTGATAATGATTAAATTGGTGATTATGAATGGTGATGAATGAGCAGTGCTTCTTTATTAATACATGGGAGTGTTGAGGAGCCCTGCTCGGAAAGAACCGAGATCAGGGTTATTGCATATATCAGGATGAATCTTGTTGAACAGTTTGGCTGAGCGAGGGAAAAAGGAGCACATGTGCGGATTTATACCAGAATAAGGGACTGTGAATCTATTTCTAAGTGAGTGTTGAATATAGGGAAGCAGAGGGCTTTGAACCAGACCATGCTTACTTTTGTACAGCATTACCAAGGATGATGTACTCTTCCTTTTCTCTAATGTCGGGAGACTTATTTTAAACAACATAGTACTGACATTGCTAGTAAAACTATAGTTATTAACAAGTAGCACAAGGGCAACGATCGCTCACCTGAGACCTTAGCTTTTCAAAGCTTCAAAACTATCAATTTGCCATGTTTTGGCCAAAGATGGCGAAATTGACCTTTCTGTAAAATAGGTCATTGTCAACTCAAGGTCATCATTTATATAAACTTCAAAGTACCCAAATCAATCAATCAATCAACAAACTTGGTAAAGAACTTCTAGGCAGCTACAAATCAAATTTCAAGCATCTTGAGCCATGTGGTTCTGAGAAAGAAAATGTTTCAATATTTACCTATGTTTTTTTATAGTTCAAACACAGGACCCCATGGGTGGGGTCATTTTGGATCCTAGGGCCATCATCTGAACAAACTTCATAGAGATCCACCAGGCAATGCTTCATACCAAATCCAAAGCATCTGAGCAAAGTGGTTCTGAAGAAGAAGGTTTTTGAATATTTTTCTATATATGTATATGGTTCCAACTCAGGACCCCCATGGGGCAGGGACAGTTTGGACTCTGGGGGCCATCATTTGAACAGACTCGGTAAAGGACACTAGACAATGCTACATACCAAATTTCAAGCATCTGCACTATGCAATTCTGGAGTAGAAGATTTGTAAGTAAATTTTAATTTCCAGAACAAGACCCCCCACCCCGTAGGGCCATTTTGGACCCCAAGGCCAGCATTCAAACATATTTCATAGAAGGCAACTAGGCAATGCATCATACCAAAGTTCAAGCATCTGAGCCAAGAAGTTCTGAAGAAGAAGATTTTTGAATATTTTTCTATGTATTTCTATGGTTCAAACCCAGGACCCCCTGGGGCGCGGCCATTTTGGACCCTGGGGCCATCGTTTGAGCAAACTTGGTAAAGGAGCACTAAGCAATGCTACATACCAAATGTCAAACATCTGCACCAATCGGTTCTGGAGAAGAAGATTTTTAAGTATATTTTAGTTTCGAACACAAGACCACCCCCACCCTCTCTGCCGCAGGGCCATTTTAGACGCCCAGGGACACTATTTGAAAAAAAACTTAGTAGAGTTTCACTAGCCAATGTTTCATAGCAAATATCAAAGCCCTAGGCCTAGCGTTTCCAGAGTAGCTGCCATTTAAAGCAAATTGTTGACAATGGACGACGGACGACGCATGACTGACGACGGACGACGGACACTGACTGATCACAATAGCTCACCCTCAGGGTACAAAAATGTACAAAATTCATAACTTATGGAACCACCTTTCATCAACACGTTGTGTCTAGTTTTTAGGCTGCATACTCATCCCAGATGGAAATGCGCATTTCGTTTGTTTGTAAATCAGTGCATCCCTACCGTGGCGTCACATATAAATGGAATGGTGGAAACCCATGACACGCCACCATCAACAAACATGCACTGGTTACTAACTAAACCATAATTGCAGAATCTGTATTGAATTGTAATTTAGCTAAAAAGATAACAAATATTTTAAGACAGTCCAATGTGTCTACCTCATTAGACAAACCATTTTATCTAATTTAGCGCACACAGATGCGGATTCCTTGGTCTGTTGGGCGTTCAGCACACCGCAACCTTGCTAATATTTAAACAAACAGTTGTAAATACAAATATCTTGACAAAATGACATAAAAAAATGGCAGTATTTCGTGCAGTGTGTTCTCGGCTGTGAACATCCTCTGTCGTGATATTTGAGCTTGATTGCATATAGGAACAACCACATGGTAAATTGCATTTGTAGGTGACGTGCTTGTTTTCACAGGGCATAATCGATTCCGCTAATTTCCGCTTCCTGCAGAGACTATACATCATATTTGGCTTCCGCCGAGACTGTCCACTATCTCTTGCTTCCTGCCGAGACTTCTGTACATGATAAATGGCTTCCTGCAGAGACTGTCCGCGTGATTCTGCTTCCTGCCGAGGCTCTCGTCCCTTCAGGAAGCAAGAGTTCGCGGACAGTCTCGGCAGAAGTCAAATATGACGGACAGTTTCTGCAAGAAGCGAAAATTGGCGGACTGGTTTATACCCTGTAGTTTTAGGGTCGGATAATGGTTCTGATGCACCTCAATGTAGTTCTGACTGAATGTCTTAATATTCTTGATTGGACCTATCATGTGTTCTCTTAGGACCGGTATCCCTCTAAGAAACACAATCTCATCCTATCGTTTGTCTTCTAACATAAACTGCAAACTTAAAGGGACGTTCTCTGTGTTGGACCGTTGGCGTTTCGGGGAGTAGGGTTGCATTTCATTCAGACGTACAACTGCAAATGCGATATCAACAGTATGTGACCTCTGTGTTAGACCGTCGGCGCCTCCGGGAGGTAGGGGGAGGGTGACGGGATGGATGGATGGAAGGTAGATTGTCATTCAGACATACAACTGGAAATGTGACCAAAAGTAGATGACTTTCTCTGTGTTGGTCCGTTGGCATTTTGGCCATGTTGCTTATTATGAAAACCAACATTGTACAACACATGAACGTACCTTTACCGAATTTAGTGCGAATTATGCGTGTTTCTGTAATTTACTTCTTCGCTGCCGCTAAACCCCAAACGTTTGAAAGAAAAATGTGATGTGAAAGTATCGACAGGCAACGGCCATCCTCTTCCGAACCACACTTATTGGGAATTCCGCAAGACACAGTAGAGTACATCAGATAAGAGACGCCTCCGTATTACCTTGCAAGCACAGGCGTCCACCATCGAGTCACCTTAACCTCTATGGCCCAAGAAAGGCGTCAGACAAGGGCATCTTGAGAATCTTAAGAGATTCAGTCAGACCAGCGGCACTGAAGAAGTAAATGATGCTCGACGCAGCAAGAACCTACGACAAGCCAAAATGACACAAAAGAGTGGAAGCTTAACTCCGCTTAGATTCTTGTCACTAGTTCTTTGATGTATTCCTTGCTTCCAAAGGATCTTACTATTCAGAACTTATATATCTTCACTGCAGCTGGTGTTTGTGCCGTGTGGCGGCCATAAAACGTCTCCCCGTAATCATCATATAGCAGATTATATTTTCTGGTCTTTTGGGATCATTTAGTTCATTTGAGTTATTTTGAAAAATAAGTGTTCCGCTTAAGCCGCTGCTGGGGGGGGGGGGGGGGGGGGGGGCGTGGGTGGTGTCGCACATTTCACTACTGGTCATGAACAGACTCAATTAAACCGAGTCTGCTATTTTCTGTTCTTTGGTGTATTCCTTGCTTGGATCTTACTATTCATAAGCTCTCAGCTGCAGTTAGCCAATGCAATACCTTTAATTTTATTTGCACAGGTTTTAAATTGTTAATAAAAGCTCGGATAAATTAAAACAAAATCGAGCTTATGTAAAACCTGCAGCCTTTTATGATAAGATATTCAGTCAACTCTCGATATCTCGAAAATTAATATCTCAAAGTACCCTCTAATATCAAAGAAAATAGTTTGTACACATTTCCTATTTTTATTTTCATTTTTAACTCATTTTATCGCAAACTTATGATTTCTCAAAGTAAATTTTCTGGGAGCAGAAAATTTACTATGAGGGAGGTACCAGTAGTTTGGGATGAACTTCCACTTGGAGATATCGAGAGTTGACCGTATTGTTAACGATATTTCATCGATCTGTAGAGCTTACAATACTTGTTGATTAAACTGTATAGTACAGACACTATGATTGCAGTTTCAGGAATAGAAGTAAATTCAAGTTATTTGCCTTAGAATAGCAATACTGGATTCTGTGACTTAAATCTCAATTGTATCGAACTACGTAATTTCTGAATGTGATATTACCAGTAAGTATTGTCTGTCCTTTACGACGTATATTTTGCTACTACGTAGACATTTCGAGGATCTTTAGTCCCAACATGGGTATTCTATCGCTCTTGCGGATTACATATTTTACCGAGTTAGAATTCAACTTTTTGCGTTCGTAATCTCAGTTAGATCAACTATAATTAATTATAAATTCGTTCGAATTTGTAAGTCTTACATCTAATTATTCCATTGCTTTAATCGCGTTTATTTTGCTGTTACATATGTTTTCAGCGATTAATAAAATCCCAACGTGGATATTCTATTAACGCGGTAGCGGGTTTTACCCACCGGTAAAGACCTGTTACAGGTGTCGAAACACCCGACTTCCCTGTACAATTGGTCCACATAACGTCGTAAAAGAACGACATAACAAAATATCAATATCACTTAAAGTAGAGTAATGCGTCCACAAACCAAGAATGTCACCTATCGATTTAACAGATTTACTTTACAAAATAGAAACTGGGATAACGGGATGATAAAATCACCTAGAAATATGACTAAACCACACAACGTAATGTTAAACTGACAGAAAGAATTAATAAAACCGCATAACGTAATGATTTACTGACATAGTATAATAATGGTCTGACAAAATATAACGATAAAACCAAATAACGAAACAACATACTTATATAATATATTGATGGAACAGCATAACGTAATAATGTGCTGCTATAACACAAGAGGAAACCATATAAAGTAATAATCTATGGCTATAACAAAATGAAGAAACCACATAAAGTAATAAGGTAATGTCATAATGTACTGAGGAAACCACATAAGGTAATAAGGCACTGCCATAACATATTGAGGAAACCACATAAAGTAATAAAGCCCTGTCATAACATAATGAGGAAACCACATAAAGTAATAATGTACTGACATAACATAACGAAGAAACCGCATAACGTAATGACAAAACCACATAATGTAATGACAAACACACATAATGTTATGTCAAAACCACATAACATAACATAAAAACCACAGAACGTAACAAATTGTCACATAAAATAAGGTTTTTGGGCAACATAAGATAGTTATGGCGTTCCATACTGAACATTCCAATCTCTTTGTCGAGTGAGTTACCGCCAGCCAAACTGACGCCTCGTAATGGCTTCAATCACTCGCCTGTTTGTCATTGAGCCTTGCCGGTGTTTTAATCTCGCATACTCAATATGTGATCAGGTATCAAAACTGATTGTAAGCGTTATTTATCCAAGTAAAATTCCATAATTAAGATAAATCATTTTCCCCCTAAAATTGTATCCTTAATGACAAAATTTAGAATTTCCAAAACTTAAGTTTATCATTCCCTACCGATCAATGCCGAGGATATTAGAAATCTATTGTCACAGTTTTGCTATATATTACTTATAATTTCTCTTAAATGTCCAAAGAGACTAAATGCTTATATGTATATGAAAATATGAAAAAAATCCTAAAAATAAATGAATAATTTGATAACGAAATTTACTAAATTTTTGCATCATAAGGGTAATGTACGCAAAAAAAAAAAAACGCTGCCATTTTTGCTGAACAAATCTGAGGAGCTTTTGCAATGCAAAAGCTCCTAATTTTTTTCCGCAAAAAAAAAAAACACACTTGATTTTACGTGTACCAGAAGACTTAACAAATCCTCGACCAACGACTACGTTAAGGTAACGATGTTTGAACAACCATTTTCGAAGTATTACCCAGCAGGCAAATGACGTCGTCCTGACGTCAGTACGTCGCATCGACATCATTACGACGTCATTTCAACGTCATGTGCCTGGCACATGTCGAAATGACGTCATCATATCATCGATGCGACGTCATTAGGTCATTACGTCCCCTCGACGTCATTACGACGTCATCTCAACGTCGTGTGCCTGTTGAAACTTGCTTGAGACAGCTTTAAATAAAATGCAAAACAAAGCCACTATTTAGAAGAGCTAAAGAAAACGTACCATTGTAAAAACATTCAATACCGCCCAAGGATGGCGTAGATCCTGATTTCGCTGCCTATTTTTAAAATAGTTACAATACAATGATTTCATTTGCTTCCTGCATTTGCATGCGGCACATTTGAATAGATCCGGGAAAGTGATACCGCCATTTTTTTCATACACAAAACGATATACTACTAGCCTAAATCTAAAGTGAACAGACCTTGAAACATACTCCACTCATTCACGTTTTGCAATAATTAAAAATTTCCCAGAAATGCTAACTCATTCAAAAATGTCATAATCAAACAGCAACAATAAGGATGATATTCTTAATTTCTCTTCTAATTTCCTGCTCTGAATTTTGAATTGCAAATATTAATCAACTTTTATGATGTAATTTCAGGGTTTCTATATTTATCATAATCTGTCGGATTTGAGAATCCCCATGGGTGTTGTAACTAGGAGGCTGATGTATTATCTCGAAGCAAACTTCCTTAAAGTGCACAATACGCACATTTGCACCGATCCTACTAGCTGGATACATGTATTGTATTATCCGGACACACGTTTTCTCATAATAACAGTATTTCAATACCAATAAATTATACGGTAGTTTTTCCAGTGTCTATTATAATAAATAAATACTGATAATAATTGTTCCAAATTGTCAGCTACATTATTCAGCTTCTGTTACCCACATCAGACTTTCATTGTCAGATCTGTTCCCATGGTCACCGAGGAGGCTTCACTGTCCGCATGGGGGTAGCTTAGTCCCTTAGCTACGTACCTTTAAGCGCTTAGCGAAGTGTCTGATCTAACGGGGCGTTTGCGCTGGGCGCATAACGACTTTGTTGGTTGTCTCATGTGGCGGCTCATTAATAGTATTTTGGTGAGAATATTGATCCATCACACCAGCAGGGTGTTGTCAGAACAGGGATCGGTTGGTCCCGTGTACTAAGCATACTGTCTGTACATTCAACCCGAGGGCCAAGAATGCTAAATATGGATCGTGAAGAGGGGGCCTTCAAAAACAAAACAGGGAAGAATTAATGAAACTGCTCCATGACCGGAGGGATGGCAGGCACGACAACCATGCAAGATAGCGAGACAAGAAATATGGCGGTAAAAGGCAAAGCTTGACAAGAATCATTACAGATATTACAGAGAATATATATCGCCTCAGCATATGCTGTCAAGCTACTTCGTGGTGCCCAGAACCACCATTGCGGTGTAGGTAAAAATACCATAGTATTGTTGTGAGAAGGCCATGATCAGGAACCGACGCAATCATAACATCAAACAAAAAGTGCTGTTTTACTTTTGAGAATAAATGTTCAACCTTTTTCAGAACTTAAACAAATAATGTACAAAAGCGATTTTATACTCGTCCCGTCAGATGATTCTTTATTCACCAAACAAACCCTAATCCTTCCAGCGAGAAAGCCTTTAGCTTGACGATGCAACGATAGATTTAAGCTAATTATTCTTAACATCTTTTTTTTTTTCAAATTAAATACTTTGACTGAACCACATGTCTTCATCTGCATACACATATTGGCACATATAACAAAAATAGGACATACGCGAAAGGGAAATTGGACACCATTCAGTCAAGTAAGAACGATTTAAGAAGTACTGTTTCCTTACCCGTGAATTATCTGATTAACACATGATGTTGGAGGGCAGATCACACAATATTAATTCACGTCGGCGAAGCCAAAGTGAACTAATGTTCTTATATAACCGACAACACGTGTTAATCAGCGGTAATTCACGGGTAAGGATTTTTTTTTTCGATTCTAACATTATACAGAATGAAAATGCAAATATATTCACATTTTCTAAAGGACTCTTTATAAGGCGGACGTCGGCAGACGCAAATGTTCACATTCGACGTCATCAAGGCGCGAAATTGGCACGTCTCGACGTAAGCGACGTGAATTATTACAAATGTTTAAACGACGCCGATTCCTGTGCTTTCAATGGAATATTTACATTCTCAGTGCACGTATTGAAAAGCACTATGGTAAACCATTAGAACGTAATGTAGTTTATACTCCAATAACTACATCTGTTCATCCGACGTCACATGACGTCAAAATAAACAATTGTTCTCCACATCTGATTGGACGTAGACGGCGTTATGACGTCGTTGACGCTGTTCCGCTATTAGTAGACAAACTGCGTATAAATGTTTTTCTGCTTCAATTGCAGCCCCAAAGGCAAATTTGTGGTCAAATAATAGATAGAAAAGAATACAAATATAAGCAATGAACTTAATTTTTCTGATGTTTATCGAAGTTTAAACTACATTGGGTCGCTAGCAAAGTTTACATGAACCCCTTCGGGGTTCACTTACTTTGCACGCGATCCAATGTAGTTTATACATTCCTTAAGAAAACGTTAACGTCATGTGAGAATACAGATTAAATAAGAATGGGTCATACATGTTTTATTTAGGCTACTATCAGCACTATTGGAGCTTCCATTTTGCTTCGTGAAATTCATTATTACTATAGCATTATTTAGGCAAATTATTTAATTTTCATACCTCATTTAGATCTCATGTGCAAATTGATTTCCTATGACGTTTCTTTGACTGTATAATATCTAGAGTCAATTTAACAATGGTTTAGATAACAACATATTTAACTTTAATAAACAATGATATGGTTAATGTCAACATTTGTTCTGAATCAATTGTTCTATTATTATAAAAAGGAAAAACAGAATCGCCAGCTCTCTCAAGTTTACGTGCAAGGTCCCGAAATTATATAATTAAAAGCTTAAAGAGTTCCTACAAGAGCAGAGCACACATTCAGAAGACGGAACTAGGGCCATACTACATAGTTTTGCTAATAAAGCCTCGTCAGTGAACCTTATAATATCTGATGATGAAACCAAGTTAAAGCATACTGTAATTTATCAATTTTAATTAGACAGATTAAAAGACTGAGTTGTATCCAAAAATATCCAAATAAGTCCGAACACGCAAACCATAGAACCAATGACAGATTCGAAATATTTACTAAGATACACAGACATGAACCCCAAAATAGGGGGTGATAAGTAGTAAGCATCAATGGCGTAGCTACGTATACGGCAAATACGCAAGTGCGTATTGAAATTTTGTCAAAATTGACAAAATTTCAAAACGCCCCTGCATATTTGCATGCTGAAATTTTATAAATTAGACATGATTTCAATACCAATTACCAAAGTGGCTGAAATACTAGCCTTCCTTTCAAGAAGTAGAGCATAAAACATGGTTGTGCGTATCATGAACTTTCCCCTAGTTACGCCCCTGAGCATCACCTGCCTATTATAATACACCCGCCATATCTATGTACCTGTAGATGAATCATTAAAAATGAAACACGGTAACTGAAAGCCATTATATGAGCCGCGACACGAGAAAACCAACAATGTGGTTGTGCGCCCAGCGCAGACTCAGATCAGTCTGGGCATCCGCCTAGTTTGACCTGACTCTTCGTTAAGTGCTCAAAAGATAGCTAAGGGTCTAAGCTACCAACATGCGGACAACAAAGGCTCTGATCAGACTGGGCGGATGCGGCCCAGGCTGATCTGAGTCTTTGCTAGGCGCACTACCACATTGTTGGTTTTGTCGCGTCGCGGCTCATATGTTTTGGCCGTGGCCTTCAAATCGGAAATTAATTTAGAAATGGCCAGATTGTAGAAAGAAACGAGGTCATGGTACTTTTTAAAATACTTAGGTATTCCTACCAAATTTAGCGCGACACACGCGCGTTTCTGTAATTAACTTCTTCAGTGTCGCTAAACCCCAAAATTTTAAAGTGTTGAATTAAGCTTGCATGCCAGGGCGATAACCCTGTGACAACAATTTACTGCTAGTGGGTAGCTTCATTTTGATACTATATAGAAACAGGCTCTAGCATATCGGAATGACTGAGAGAATCAATTTAGTATGCAGGTGCCATAGGAATTTTGCTTCCAAAAATGGAGAGGCACCTATGGGAGAACTGTAGCAACTATGTACACTAGAGTTTGATATATATATATATATAAGCATGATAATCAGGCACTTGATTTTACATGTCATTTCATTAATTGTATAAATAAGGTATTTAATGGCGATATCACAATTATCTAGATGAGCCAGTCTACCATTTATCCGTTCTTTGGTGACCATGGTTCTCTTATGCCATGCTCGGCGATGGATGGATGTCACCCCTGGTTAAATGTGTATACAAGGGCTGTTACGAAACGAAAAAGAGTCATAGCTACCAAACGACCTGATGAGGAGGTCGTTTGGTAACTATGAGTCTTTTTCGTTTCGTTTCGTAACAGCTCTTTTTCGTTTCGTAACAGCCTTGAAAACATAGTTAACCAGGTGTGGGTGTTAGCGGAGCTCAGTTGTCCGTGTCTTTCATGAAGATTAGGTCAGATACAAGCGCTGAAGCTGTAATAAAGTCGTATGTTTGTTGCAGTATTGTAGCTACATTTTTAATTTTATTTCAAGTAATTCATATTGTTCACTCTTTGTATATATGCACATGAATTTGTGCTTAAGGGGGATAAATGGTTGACTGGTTAATCTAGATAAATATGTTGTCCTCTTTAAATACCTAATTCATACAATAATTGACATATAATGATAATAATAATAATAATAATAATAATAATAATAATAATAGTAATAATAATTATAATAATGAGTGCATGCTTATATCAACCTCTTGTTACTTTATTCTGAAAACTTTGCTGTCTGTAGAATAATTCCATAAAGTCAAAATAGATACTTTATGGCTGACCCCCAAAGTTATAGCCATGAAATCGGAAACACGCCATTGTTTGGTCTTAGAAAGGCATTTCATTGCAGATACTGTGTACGGCGATCAGTGCATTACATTTGCTTAAAATGACATTACGGATGCGCAAAGCGAAAATGACCTCAAAAGTATTTACATGTGTTTTACAAATTTCTCCTTTTCACTGCGACAGGCATTCGTACTGGATCAGCTTTGCATGCAGGTTTTGAATGGATGTCCACACATAACGTGACCCACTGCATGCAGGGTGATTGTTGACAGCTTTGCTCCCCTCTTCAACTTATTCTGAGACTAAATGAAAACTACCCCATTAACTGCTAAAGAAGGAATCTTGTTACAAACAGTTAGTGACTGACACACAAATATCTTTGCTCAGGACCATCGTGATAAAACTGGTGGTTACGGTTTGCTCTGCTTCGGGTTGTACAGAGTCCTCAACAGTTACTGTACTGCATTATATTCTTCTGATGATGTGTGACTGATGATTTAGGAGGCCCCGGCGAAGTTCGAACACCTGCTCGTTTCTTGAGCATTATCAGTAGGGAGTGCGAGTTTGCTTGTTGAATAAAATTAGTTGATGATACTGTCCGTTTCGTTGCGAACGTTTGTCGTATTTCAAGCATTGTGGCCACCTGTAGAGTTGTTCACTTTGCAATGTGATTCGTTTTGTGATTGAAAACAGAAAATTAGTAAAATACATGTTTTTTTTTATGTGTTAAGCAGTTTGACCGTACAAACACGTTGAAAAGGTGATCCGGTAGTAGACGTTATTCTTCGCGTTCATACATGTAGTCGAACAATATTCCCAGGCAAACTGCCAAAGGGACGATTTTTTGTGTGCATATGCTATACGCACATAGCACCAATGCCCACGGTTATGCTCTATGTCAATGCTACAATTTGTACATTAATGCTGACACCTTTAAATCAGCTTGCTGATCTAGCGGTCTCAGGTTCGAGACCCGCTTGAGGCGGGAATCTTTTTAATCGTAAACGGGATTCCATTGCTTTTATGCTTATTATGTTTCCGATAAGTCACTGCTTTGAATATTTCACAAAAGAACAACAACAAAATAAATGAATGAATAAATAAATAAATAAGTGAATAAATAAACTGAAATAAACACGCCAGATAAAGGCAAATACTTACGCCAAATCAAATTCTACGTTTTTATAAATCCACCAATCTCTTATTTCAGAATTTTTAGAAATTTATTGGATGCATTTTAAATGTGTACATGTAAAAGCGAGTAATTTTGAAACTAAAGACCAATCATTAGAAAGTCGTTAATTCTTCATTGTAGGATATTAATTCAGTAGAACTGTATTAACTACTAGCATGGCCAATGATTACGCGCGAAATTACCGTTGAGCGGGAGACAATGCGATAGTCATGTAAAGAAAGAGGGGGCTTATTACATGACAGTGCAGCGGTGGGAACAAGACTAAATCTGATCAGACCGCGCGGATGGGCAAGATAATCAGTTTCAACGCAGGTCGCTAGAACATTTTCTCAGGGCTCGAATGCCGTTTTCTTTCTTTCTTTCTTTCTATTAAATATTTTGAGCCGCGCACGAGAAAACCAGCAAAGTGGTTGTGGGCCCAGCGTAGACTCAGATCAGCCTGGGCATTCGTCTAGTCTAATCATTGTCTTCGCTAAGCGCTTCAATGGCAGATAAGGGTCTAAGCTACCTCCATGCGAACAGCGAAGGCTCTGATCAGACTGGGCGGATGTCCAGGCTGATCTGAGTCTGCGCTGGGCGCACAACCACTTTGTTTTCTCGTGTCGCGGCTCATTTTAGGATTCTATCCTTACATAAGGAACAAAGTGGACGTAGGACCCTTGACTTGCGAAGATGGAGAACTTGTTGATGCCATTACGTCTTACACGTAAGATAATACCACTTTTGCCAAAAGCTGCAAACCTTTGTAAGAAATATTTTGTACCGCGCAAGGGATCAGATTGGTATAAAAAATCAGATTGGTATAAAAAAAAATACAATGGTTTGTCCGCTTGTACGAGAGATAATCCACTCACTATCTTGTCTGCGTACGAGAAGTTGATCCTATTTCGTTTTACTATACTTCTCTTTGGAGTCAGGAAGTAACTGAGTCGCGACACGACAAAACCAACAAAGTGACATGTGCGCCCAGGGAAGACTCAGATTACCCTGGGCATTCGCCAAGTCTAATCAGTCTTCGCTGTCCGCATGAAGTTTGCTTAGACCCATAGCTATTAGCTATACACTTTAAGCGCACAGCTATTAGCTACCCTTTAAGCGCACAGCGAAGAGTCTGATCAGACGGATGCTCAGGGTGATGAGAGAATTCGCTGGGCGCACATGGCAATTTGTTGGTTTTATCGTGTCCCGGCTCATTAAGAATTCGTACAGAGGCAGGAACCTTAAGCTCGTCAGATACAGAATGTAAGAATCCATCATGAGTGCCCATGTCGAACAGGGAAATCTCACCCAGTTCGTCAGAATCTCAGCCAGGGCTTCAGATTCCCCTATCTTTTATGGACAGGCTCTTGATGGATTATTTTTCTCCCACTTTTTGGGAACCTTTTTGCCTCAAATCATATCCCAGCAGGTAAATGACGTTGAAAACTTGAAATGATGCTGTACTAACGTCGATGCGACAAAATGATGTCGCATCAACGTCTATACGACGTCATTTCGACCTCATGTGCCCGCTAGGATTACGCTTCAAGGCAGCAACATGTGAAATTGGGAGACTAGCTTAATTATTGATGGTGAGTATACTCGTCTTACTCATACGACATTATTTGTTTGTGTCCAATACCAGGTGTCACATTAAGACTCTTTGGTCCATTTAATTTAACAGCATGTAATCGGACTTCATCAATACCGAAAATGTTTGCCAGGTTGGAAATACGTAATGAATTAATTAGTTGAAATTGATCGAGGCATAGTCAAAGGAAATGAAAATATGGCACCAAGGATAATAGTTTATTTACGTCACACTTATACCACCGTCTACCTTAAACAGTCAGCTCTCGATATCTCGAAGTCGAAGTTCATATCAAAATATTTACACTTGCCACTGACTTCCCATAGGTGAACCCTAAAGAGCAACTAGCTTCATACACCGATGAAGGCCAATTGATCATGTGACGTTGCCGTCAAGTGACGTCTAAGGTAAACAAAAGCCTTGATTGGTCCTCGTAACGTTCGATTGACGCCACGTTATGGTGACGGCTGTTTAACGTAATGGCTGATTCATACGTCGTTACTGTCCTTTTCTTCGACGCATATTTTGCTTATTCTTTATTAAATTACCACGAAAACAGCACAGGAAGGATCTAAAAATAAAGTGTAAATATAAGAATAAAAATTTGATTTTTCAGCGTTCATCGTGTGATGAAGCCAGTGGTCGTCGCTAAAATTCTACAAGAAGCGCTTCGCGCTTCATGGAATTTTAGCTCCGCCCACTGGCTTCATCACACGATGAAGGCTGAAAAATCAAATTTCAATTCTTAACTATTGATATCTCAAAGTAAAAATATTGTCCCAGAAAATTTAATTTGAGATAACAGTAGTTTGAGATAAAAGAGTTGAAATGTAAAGAAAAATAAGAAATGAGTCCAAATTACATGTATACATGTGAAACTGAATTGATAGTATATGTTTACGTCACACTGATACCTGCGTTTCCTTATTCAGTCAACTCTTGATATGTCAAAGTTCATATCAAACTACTGAAATCTCAAAGTAACTTTTCTGGTCCCAGGAAATTAACTTTGAGATATCAGAAGTTTGAGATAAAACAGCTGAAATGTAAAGACAAATAAGAAATGTGTCCAATGTTGTTGTTGTTGTGTTATTGTTTAACGTCCTCGGTAAACAGCTAAGGTCATGTCGGGACGGTCAGTTAACCTAGCCACAATATTGCTGGGCAGACTTAGACCTCCTTAGCGGTTAACCAGTACTAAGTGCACATACTTTCACCAGTAACTGACAACTGCCCTTCTTGAATCAGCGGAGGGAGAAATGAAAGGAAGTGGCCGGACCGGGAATCGAACCCAGGAAAATGTATTCTTTGATATTAGAGGGTAGTTTTGAGATAACGAGAGTCAAGTATATATGCAAACGTTAAACGATTCTGCCTGTTTAGTCGAAGGTATAAGGTAAACCATGTTTAGAAAGGGGAACAACTTAAGTGACCTCTTGTTTGCTTCCCTGGATGTCGCGGAGACCTTTTGAAAAGGAGCTTGCTTGGCCATCATCGAAGTTCACCGACTTTATCTCACCTGAATGCCTCCTCTCTGGGGACAGAGCTGTTCATTCGGTTCACCATGCGTGCATTTGCTGTTGATTTATGTACATTCCATCTACGAACTTACCCTCTCGGTTTTCGGCTCCTGATCCATGCTCATCTGTTTATGTTCCTCCTATATGAGCGAAGGCAGGGGCGGATCTAGGATTTTTGGATAGGGTTTCAAATTAGCTGAGGGGGTTCGATTTGCGCAGTTCGACCAATTTTTGCTGAAATTCCCCATGAAAATGAAATAATTTAGGCTGTAGAGGGGGAAACGAACCCCCCCCCCCCCGAACCCCCTCTGGATCCGCCACTGGAAGGAGCTCCGGTAGCTCAGTAGGTTAAGCGCTGGCTTGCTGATCTAGCGGACTAGAAAATTTACTTTGAGATATCAGTAGTTTGGGGTTAACTTCGACTTTGAGCTATCCAGAGTTTATCACTTTTTTCAAGTAGACAGTAAGCTCAACCCAACTTAGTAATGCATACGTTTCTCAAAGATGCAAAGTTTGGCATTCCATGACTGCAAAGTCTGCAATTTAGGTTAAATTATCAAGACTCGGTGATAGTTGTTAAAGATACAAACTTTATTTTTATGGGATGTTAACTATTCACTTTATATACATTAAGAATTAAGGTATAAGACTACAAATATAATATACATGTAATTCTTTAAAACAACAACAACAAAGACAAAAAAACATAACAAAAACAACAATAGAAAAGGAAAACACACACACACACACACACACACACACACACACACACACACAAACCCCTAGGATTTTGGCATATTGAGAAACATAGTTCAACAACAATATCAGAAATAACAGAATCAAAAAGAAGCAACACGAGGTAGGAAAGACATCATGCCCGTTTCAAGGAAATCATGAGTTCCCGAAAAAAGGGTACAGTAGTTGTTTTATTTTTCCTTTTATACAGCGGCCCTATTTTAAGGAACTCTAAATTGGAGCTCATGAGTTCCTTTAAACTTGGTCTTTTGGACGTTGATGCCCTCTGTTCTCTGCTTTCGTTGTGTTTGATGACGTCTGTAATTCTTTTTTTATCCCTGGCTCTGATGTTCAACCTGATAAGCATGCAGTAACCCCGAACACGACAAGACTGTAATAGTACGTTACTTCATGACGCAGTCTGTATTTTCAAACACTCTGTCCCTGAAACAACAACGATTTACTACAGTAATACTACTACTACTGATAATAATAATTAAGAAATGAGGAAATTCTCACTCGCGGCCGTAAATTTTGGCTAATGTAATTGTCTACAGTTTTAAACCTTTCACTATGTCAAACATTCAGCAGGATTCTTTTTTCAAATGTATAGGCTGCTTTTGTCTGGACCTGATACGCTTGCACAAAGTGCTGAATGCAAGAGTTAGGGGTGAGGGCTTGTTTTATTTTCCTTTTTTTCCTTTTTTTTTTTTATTCTGTATATTTTTTTTCTCTCTTCCTGTCACAGGAAGATGTCAGACGTCTCGAAATATAGACTGAAATACTGACTGAAAGAGCCTACACCTACAAAGCATGCAAACTCTGCCGTTTTAATAGGTTTACATACGTGTGTAAGGGTTATGCCGTCCAGTGAAGTAAACCGTGAGGAAGTTACAAATATTGTTCCCCTCAATAAAACGGCCGAAAAATGGCGATGGATCAGTTCATCTTTACATTGCGTTCTCATCCAACTGAATAATGCACAGGCCATACATTAATCCTAATAAATACCATATTAATTCTAATAAACGCCCTTGCTCTAATACACCCCCGTTGCCTCTGTTCTGAAAAAAAAATGTTATGTCAACTTGGACGAATTTCTGTTTGCTCTCTGAATGAGGTAACTTTTTAAAATGGGGTCTACTTCAAAAGGATAGAATTTGATCCTAGAGGAGCAAATTCTTTCCTTTAGGAGTTAACCTATACCGAAAAGTGAGGCAAAATAGTGAAGTTGCTTCCTCTGTAAGCATACCAATTTACTTTAGAACTGTTTAAAAGTGGTATTTTGGCAGTCGCTGATTAGCTACACTTTTGGCTCCAAAAAAAACCCCAAAAAACCGCCCACCTTTTGTAAAATGTAACACCGCCGGGACGTTTAATACATGTATGTTTAAAACGGTATGTTTAGGATAAACCTACGACTTGACAAGTCTTACTTGAATCGTCGGCTGTAGACGGCCGACATTCCCGTCAAAACTCGACCTTCTTCGACTTTAAATGTCGACTTGGCCTGGAACATGTTGTTGGCGCCCCAGTTGTGGCAGTCTGTCATGGAATGATCTTCAGTAGAAAAACATAAAAATAAATCAACGGTGTCAGACGAAAATGAATCTTGCAACATGTGAAAACAGGTAGCTAATGAGAATGTTCATTTGCCATCTGTTGAGAAAGGTAACATTTGTCGTAGCAGATGCGTGAAGCAAAATTAAATCAGTCTTCCAATTTGCATAGTGCTGATCTTAACATGAATCTTAAGTATGGGAACAGTCATCTTCGCAAGCCAAGGGTACTAAGTCTGAGCCTTGGCCCAGGCTATCTACATGTCACAGCGACCATTACTGACTTTGCTGCATAAATACCGACAAGGATGTTATCATTTCTAGATCTAAAAATAGCCATCAGAGGAGATGGCAAATCCCCCGACCGAAGACCCCCATGGGCCTTGGTAAAAAGGGTGCACTTCAAAACACATATTAGTAATATATTGTCGTTCTTTTATGCTTCTGATTGACATTAACTGTTAACAGATACATGATTATCTAACACTCAGACTAAAACAATATGCTTGACTGCTAAAAAGAGGTAATATCTCAAACAGCCACCATATACACAATTGTATAGCATACGATACATTCAACTTTCAAAATGTGTGAATAACTTCTAAAGTACAAGCTCTACAAACCTAATTTTGAGCTCTCTAGTAAGTGAATTTGGACAAAGAATCCAAATCTGGAAAAAAAATAATTTTTTTTTTGGGGGGGGGGGGGGGGGTTGCGGGAGGGGGCACGGGAATGTGGAAGGGTAAGAGAGAGTTAGGAACACTGATAAGATATCACAGCATGATCATCAATATTCTAAAAGGTTCACGGTTATTCAAATTCTGGAGCTGGCCAGGGTTATACAGTTATGGAGCAGAGACTCAAACAGCAGCTCAAACTACCAAAGGGAAATAATTCACTAGGTCTAAAAGCAAGAGTTATCATTCATGTATGAGACAAATTGTCATGACCTGTTCTGCATATCTGTGAAGTATCATGAAAATATTTCAAAAGGTATTCAAGCTATGGAGCGGACACTTAAAATCATCAAAGGGAAATAACTCCAAAAGTAAGAAAGCAAGAGTTGTCATTCTTGTTTGTGACACATCAACACGACTTGTTCTACATATCTGTGAAGTATCATGAAAATATTCCAAAAGGTATAGAGCGGACACGAAATCACATCTAAAACCATCAAGGGGTAATAACTCAAAAAGTAAGAAAGCAGGAGTTGTCTTTCTTGTTCGCGACATATCGTCATGACCTGTTCTACATATCTGTGAAGTATCATGAAAATATTCCAAAAGGTATTCAAGTTATAGAGCGGACACGAAATCATACCTAAAATGATCAAGGGGAAATAACTCAAAAAGTAAGAAAGCAAGAGTTGTCATTCTTGTTCGCGACACACCGTCATGACCTGTTCTACATATCTGTGAAGTATCATGAGAATATTCCAAAGGGTATTCTAGTTATAGAGCGGACACGAATCTGCCAAAAAATCACACCTAAAACTATCAAGGGGAAATAACTCAAAAAGTAAGAAAGCAAGAGTTGTCATTCTTGTTCGCGACACATCGTCATGACCTGTTCTACATATCTGTGAAGTATCACGAAAATATTCCAAAGGGTATTCAAGTTACAGAGCGGACACGAATCTGCCAAAAAATCACCAAAGGGGAGATAATTCAAAAAGCACAATAGCAAGAGTTACCATTCTTGTACGCGACACATCGCCATGACCTGTTCTACATAACTGTGAAGTATCATGAAAATATTCCAAAGGGTATTCAAGATACAGAGCGGACAAGAAAGTGTTTACGGACGGACGGACGGACAGACGGACGGACGGACGGACGGACGCCAGGCTCATCGCTATATCCCCCGAACCTTTCGGTCGGGGGATAAAAAAAGCTTTCGATAAACACGGCTAGAAAAGAGTTGCCTCCAACGGCCATTAATGATATTAATGTTGACTACGCACGCAATGTATTCTTCAGATTTGTTGACGTAATTTTGATGCCAGAGCGAAATAATTCTATATGATGCGGAGGGGTGTGTGTGTGTGTGGGGGGGGGGGGGGGGGGTGATTCCTCTGAGTTATAATTCTATATGATGCGGAGGGGGGTGGGTGATTCCTCTGAGTTATAATTCTATATGATGCGGAGGGGGGTGGGTGATTCCTCTGAGTTATAATTCTATATGATGCGGAGGGGGGTGGGGGTTGATTCCTCTGAGTTATAATTCTATATGATGCGGAGGGGGGTGGGGTGGGGGTTGATTCCTCTGAGTTATAATTCTATATGATGCGGAGGGGTGTGTGTGGGGATGATTCCTCTGAGTTATAATTCTATATGATGCGGAGGGGGGGGGGGGTGAGGGGGAATGATTCCTCTGAGTTATAATTCTATATGATGCAGAGGGGGGGGTGAGGGGGGGGGGATGAGTCCTCTGAGTTATAATTCTATATGATGCGGCGGGGGGAGTCTGAGTCTGCTGAGTTCATAAGACTTCTTGATTTTAAAGTTTTATTTTTGACATTATTCATACTTCATTATCAGAGAAAAAGGGAATAAAGTACCGCCCTACGAAGAAGCAATGGGCATTTTAAGAGGGTTTTTCAGTTTTCCATACAGCGTGATTCAGTCGGTTTCGGTGCCAAAACCCCTTAAACAAATTTTAGCATATGTTCCCTTTTCGGAAAGCTTTTCGCCGCAAAGGTACCCATTTACGGCTGGGTTGACAGAGATTTCCAATCGGCGGGTGGCGAAGCCCGGGTTTGAACTCACGACCTTCCGGTGACCTTTTTACTGATTCTTTGAACTCACGACCTTCCGGTGACCCATTTACTACTGGGTTGACAGAATTTTCCAATTGCCGGATGGTGAAGCCCGGGTTTGAACTCTCGACCTTCCCCAGCAAGCACATAAGGTTGAATCAATTTTGAATCAACCTTGATTCAACGTCATGACGTTGAATCAAGGTTGATTCAAGATTGATTCAACCTTGTGTGCCAAGTGATCCGGGGCCTTCTGTACCATAACCGAGTCGCTCTAACCGCTGGACCAGGGCGCCTTTTTGTATTAATGGCGAAAAAGTTACAAAGTTACCTTTCCCCTTTGAAAAAAAAAGATCGGGAGGTGTAACCTTTCATTTTCAATGATGCTGAGGTTTAAATTTACATCAAATGCTATATTAAAATAAATAAATAAACGTCTTACTGGGCACGTGACAGCACTCAAATTTGAATTTTCTGTCTTCCATTCTGTTACAATGCCAGCTCTTGATACCAGAAATATATCCGTTGTTTGGACACGTGAAATTGAACTTCCCCCCAAATCTGTTCTGGGATCCTGGTGAAATATATTATACATGATCATCTTATAAATCCCTTTGAAACTGACAAATGCACACTGTCTTACATTTAACACAGGCAACGAAAGCAACGTTCGAGCCAACGAAAATTTCTGACTACAAACTCGATTAATTTCGCAAATTACTTAACTTTCTTTCAGTTTATCGTTCTTACTGACCCGACCCAGAATAAATGGCGACTGGTATAAATACAGTACGCTTTCAGGGAAGCAACTTTACCATTATCCTTTTCGGAGGTCAGCTCTTAAGGAGGAGAATTTGCTCCGTCGGAGCAAATTCTTTCCTACAAGAGCAGACCCCGTTTCAAAACGAATCTCTCGCCGGGAAGAAAACAGGAAGTGACAACAGTCGTTCCCCTTAGTAAAAATGGTGACAAAACATGGATACGTTAATAATTAATAATTGCAATACTGCTACTACTTCACCAGCAACTTGATGATCATTTGATAATGAGATCGGTTGAAGAACTTTATTGGCGTTTTCTCTCAAAACTTTCTTTAAAATATTGACGGTTTGCAGAAACTCTCTTTTAAACTAAAAAATGCACCCTGGTATTACATCTGTCACAGTTGGGCGCCATTTGTCACGGCCTCTTAAAAAATCTCACGCCCCGGCCGAGGATCGAACCGGGGACCCTTCGATCTAAAGTCGAGCACTCTACCACGTCGCTATAAAAGCCGGCTTTTCCGACACAAGCAACGAAAACAACGTACATGCCAACGAAAATTTCTGACTATAAAACTCGATTTTTTCGCATTCTTAACTAACTTTCAAATTATCGTTCTTACGGACCCGACAGTTTGTTAGACCTCTTAGTCAGACCAGCTTTCTGAATAAATGGCGTCTGGTGTAAATACAGCGCAAACAAATAATATTCTTACCAGTTCATTATCATTATCGTTGTAGCCCGAAAATTATTTTTAAGTCGCTTGATTATCTTAATCACTTCAGTAACACTTTTCTTATTTCAAGAATCGGGGGTAGGACGGTCCGTGAGCCGTGAGACTATACTTCTGAACAGATGGGAGGGAAAAACAAGTTTCCTGTACGTTGTCTTCCTTGCCTCTGTTGAATGCCAGACTAGCGTGAAATGGCCTAAAAGTTAATTAAAGGTTAATATTAACTTACTTGTCCACCTGTCACATTTAAAGGCCGATAACTCAGACTTTGGTAAAGGAAGATTTCTACAACATATTTTCCAAGTTCGGTCCCCTGTGTATTTCTGATAGACACTGTCGAGACTCGAGATAAACTGACCATGTCGACACTTTCTAGTCCAGCGAGAGTCGAATCGTGTTGGAAAGAAACAGTCGTCGTCGGCGGCACAGGTGAACAGTATCCCGGTGGCTAGGGTAAGAATAAGAACGCTGAATGTCTGCAGAAAAGAAGACATCTAGAATAAGCCTATTACTCATATTATCCGTCATTCCTCCAAAGCAATCGCCAGTCCAGTGTTAACTCATTCATGCCTAGTGTCCCATATAGGGGCATTGGCAAACAGAGGAGACCCTGATCAGACGCCGCAAAACGCGGCGTCTGATCAGGGTCTTCACTATTTGCCTAAGACAAATGGGCCTTTCTTCTTAAATTAAAACAAAAGTGATAAACTCAACCAGACACTCCTTAGTTGACAAATGGACTCATCCTGTTGATAAGGATGGACTATTCCGCTGGGGCATAAATGGTTTAAACAAATCATTCCGATCCTTACCAGCCGTGTTGTGCTGGTCCGTTTTTTTTAACAAATATTAAACTAATCATGCAAAAGAAATAAATAAAAGAAATAATTAAATAGATTTATATCAAATAAAGCAAATCAAATCAAAATAAAAGCAAAAACTACCTAAATAACCAAATAAATAAATATAAATGTACCTGCATATTTACTTTCATTCAGTATTGTGCCGCTTGTCAATCGGTGATTACTTTTCAACTCCAATTTTTATATCGAGTTTGGTTTGCTTATCCATCTGTACCACTTAACCGCAGTTTCCGGAGTAACATCCCGTCCGAACCAAAATCCCGTTGCAGTCTTCCTGCTGGAAATAAACACGGCCAAAATCGTTTCCTTTTCGTATATCTGTACATCAATTTATCAGATTTTTAACCAACGTTTGACACAATTATAATTTCATCGCAAATGTACCTCGCACAGCCTACCGCTGTTATAAACTTAATATCTGCGGTATCAAAATTTCGCAATTTAATGAAAATGACATATAGGCGTATCTCAATTTTGGCATTCATGATATAACATGATCCCAGAGAGAAAAGAAAATTTAACGTAAATTTGTAACAATATTTCTTACTTTTCTGTTCAACTATATTTCGTTACAGCTACTAGAATCGCCTCAACTATACAATGTGGGCATCCCATTAGAACCGCATCCAATGGATACCACAAATTGTGGCATCCATTGGATGCGATTCAGGCTAATGGGATGCCCACAATGATAAGTTGGTTTGAACGGTAGAGAAACATCTCTATCTCATTAGGTTTTCCTTTTTTTACCTGAACTGCAATTATAGATGTATTGAAAATAAACAATTAGCAGGCATATTCTATCGCTCTTCGACTTAAAGTCAGGAGTGGTACTATATAAGGGAGGTTAACTTCCAAAGTATCATTTGAAACCGCGGCAGGTAAACAGCTATGCATAAATTCTGGTTGGACAGGACTGACCGACTGAGTAATTACAGACTGAAAAGCATTGGACGGACACATGGCGCCAAGAGCGTGCAGCTATGGTTACGTACCGCTGAGCCATTTGGAAAACGTCGTTAGGAGAATTGAACTGAACTGAACAAAGTGTCATTTTGTCTCTTGATCACATAGTGTCAACATCTTCAGTCTGCCGAACGAACGAACATACACTTTATTACTCTCAGATCTGTACAGACATAGGAGGAAATAAATACAGTACATTTACATGGATTTGATTGTTACTAAACATGTTGTAAGAATAACACTATATATGGTGGACCTTGCTAAAGTTTACCCTGCGGGCACGCAGATTCGAATTAACATTGACTAAACCTTGAGTCAATTCCAAGACGTTGAATCAAAGCTGACTCAACGCCGCATGCCCACCGGGTATTTACTATATATTTCTACCCTGCCGCACGTTTTAACAACAGACAAATCGAAAAATAATGATGGGGGGAGGGGGGGGGGGTGGAGGTAAATTATTTAGCATCTTCTACATAGGATTAAATAATCAGTTTCTAATTTGCAACCATCAAAGGGATGCATCTCTCCGATGTCAGCCGGCTGGCGGTCCAGTCTTCGCCCGTCAAAATTCGGGCGAACTCTAGGAGTATGTCAACTCCACGAATCCGCATTGGCACAGGCGAACGGGAAAAGACGCGTCCAGACAACTGACCCCCGGGGAGACACCTCCCCTCCTGAAGAAGTACACTAGATTGAAACAGTCTGATATTTGTGCATAAAAGTTTTATGATTAAGGGTAGTAGTCATGGTGTTCTGAAACAAAAAGAATACTGATCCCAGGTATCTGTGGCTTCAATAGTTCCTGGGAAAACTGTGACAACAAAAATTTAAAAGGCATAACGGCTTTACGGACTTACGGGGGACCAAATCTAATATAGCCGCACTTTTTCAAAGCGGGTGCTTTAATAAAAGTAAGAATAAGCAATCTCAATAACACGATATGATACATCGTTGTTAATCCATATAACAAATATGAATATTCTTCCTGAACATTTTACGATAGGAGACTGAGCAAATTACGCTATGAAGCGCGTTTTCTGCGTTTTCCTGTGTCCGTAATATCGGGGAAGAAACGACTATGCAAAACTTATACCAAAACTATACAGTTATATTTCCTGGGGAAAATTCTGCTATATAGCCATTTTTACAAGGAAAATACTCATTAACAAAACTAAAAGCAGCCTTTGTCCCTGGAAATTGGAAGTAGGAAAGTGTGTGTATGTGCGGTGGGGAGGGGGCGGGCGGCCGGGGAATTACTTGTGAGAGAAAACTAATGTCTGACAGCGGCCACAAGGTTTATCAATGGAAAAAACGATGGACGGACAGACGGTAAAGCAATCCTATTTCTACAGTCTGTTTCGACTACAAAGTGGACAACAATGACAAAAGAAGCATTGATACATGTTTTGTAAAATCCTTCAAAATAAAATAGTGCACAACACATATTGTGTTTTAAAATGAATTGGGTTACTTGGACTGCTTTTCAAAATTTTCATATAACATGATTCACAACAAACATAAACTTAATCACTTTCTATAGTGTAGAATCGGCAATCCACATAAAAACTGATGCTCAAGAATTGGCGAAAAAAACGTGTTCTGTTCCTAAAAGGCTATTTGTGGTCAATTGTCAATAGTGCCCACAGCAGGCACATAACATTGAAACAACGTGGACTCAATGGTGCTACTTCACGAGTTTTCGACAACTCTCAAAGACTCTAAAAGGTTATGTAATCGCGTTTCGATAGTGCTTGTTTTTTTCATTCTGTCTATCGCTCCTTCCCTCTATTCCGAAACATTTTCATTTGTCGCAACTTCAACAGTACCAATGGCCAGATTTGTTTTACAATTTCGGAGGAAATGGTTATCTCGAAATCTTGCTGGACTTTAAAAGATCTAAGCGACAAATCTGGCCAAATACGACCATCTTTGAGTTTACTTGCAATCACAACTCATTGGGACCTGAATGGTCTTCATGTAGTTCTGTCTAAAACAAAAGACCTTTTCCGTCGACCATCTGCACTGGGATCATCCGAGTAATGATCTAGCAGTTGAATAAAGTTCGTCACAACATCGAACCTTGTGGGACACCTGGATTTATGTGCAACCATGATGAGCTGACTCGTTGTCTCCTGTTGCTAAGGTAATTTGAAAACCATTTAAATCTACCGCCCGAGAAGTCAATAGATTTTAGTTAAAAAAGTAGTCCCTTTATAAAATGCCAAACTCTGTCAAATGCTTTACTCAAGTCACAAAAATGAAATAAAATAAATAAATAAATAAAAACTGTTCAACTTCTTTTCCCGTATCAAGAGCATTTAAGGACGTGTCATTTATTGATAGTACAGTCACCACTTTGAAACCGGACTGAAAAAAAGTGATTACGTCATTTTGTTTCAGACAGTTGTTTGCAGTGCTCCATGGGTTTACCTGAGCAACCTAGAAGAGAGATTAGTCGGTAGTTACAATGGTTAGTCAGTCTGTCCTTTTTGTGAGCGGGAGTGACGTTTGCGTCTTTCCCTGGATCAGGAAATTGTTGTAGGCGTTATGATTTGTTGTATATTTTCTTAATGGAACCTTAAGTTCCTGTGTAACTTCTTTTATAGGTTTTGAACTTATAAGATCAGGACCAGGAGTTTTATGTATTTTAACACATCTATTGATATGAAGAATGTTCAGAAAGTTCTGTTCGTGACGTCATATTTTGGTAAACATAATAAAGACAGAACTTCTAATAGCAAAACGATATAAAGCTGCGATATGTCTTGACAACTCTGCAAACCCAGTGTATATTTTCTAGAGGAAACATTTTTGAACGAGTTTGAAAGAGGTATATCCTACAGCCACTTTAGAAGGTCATAGTTCATATAATTGCTACTTAAAGATAGTCCCCGTGCAACTGTGAGATTTCACTAACGTCATAAGAACTGCATTGCTTTACAAGAAATAAATCGGTAAAGTTTGCTACCCTTTTAACTTTTAAATGGATTATGATGACAACGATTGATAAACAGCTGACAAAAAATTATTTTATATTTGCAATGAGTTTTTACTTAAATGACTCACTGAAAATATGAACTTAACCCAGTGGTATGACTGAACCGAATAAACTACATTGTAGCTCAATAAGAAAACGTATCGTTTTATAGTGTTTGGTATCACTGTGAACTTTCTGAACACCCTTCGTAGTAAAGTTACTGCTTTAACATCTTGATTGGCTATATAGATTCTAAAATAGGATAACTTGGTATAACATAGTTTGGTAGTTTGCATTAAATACTATCATCGGCAGTTGATTGTTAAGCAAAATGATTGTTAAGATTTTGAGCTATTTGTTTCAGCCAGCATATTTTCAGTATCAAGGTGGAGAAACGAGTGTGTATCTGGGTTTGGATTCAATAAATTTGCAGAAATCTTGAACAATGATTTTGAATTTACTGTATCTTTAAGTTCAATGAAATGTGATAAGCATATTCTCAACTATGTAAATCGGGTGAATAGTATTCTTCGAAATAATTAAAGGCCCATTAACATAATGTATATCGACATGTTCCTATTGTAGTATAAATCTTTAATGCCATCACATTTGGAATACACCAAAATCGTCAAAGCAAAAAGATAGGCAATGATCAGGAATTAATACAATCGAATCCCACTCCGCTCTCAAAACCTATAAGGAAAGAAGCACATAAACACAGAAATTGACACAAGTTTACGAAAGATACGCTTAGTAAAACGAATGAGAAGGTTTCCTATCAATGAATCATAATCGGAAACAAGCAAATCACGGAAAAGGCCTAAGATGAATCAGAGATGAGGACTCAACGGAAAGAACGTATTGCGACACCAGGAGACTCCTGGGAAGTCAGACAGCACCACTGAAATACCGGAGCAAAAGAAAACTATCAGTTGAACCCCGAATGGCCAAGCAACAGACAAGGGGCCAGTTATGATCATCAAATTACACACTAATTGAAATGGTTTCACATACTTTTAATTTATGTAATAATGGTTTATAACAAGATGTAAACAATCACTTTAAAGCAGTTTAAGCGTTGACCCTCATTTCGAAGGGAGGGAAACCCGAAAAAAAGAATTGTCGTTTTCCCCTGAGCTAGTACCCATTAACCCCATGTGATCCTTTAGAATCCAATCACGAAAATAGCAAACTTGCTGATGCTCAGTCAGTTTAAGACATGTGGAAAGGCCATTTTCTCCTTGCGCGGATGAAATGGGATACAAACAATATGTGTACATACTACAAGTACAAACAAACAAATAATCCATCAATTTTAATCTATCCCATAACTTTACAGGGTGAAAATGAAAGGATATGTGCAATGGAGCCCTGTCTAAGGTTGGAAAGATTTTCGCATCCGGCGGGTCTCGAACTGGGTACCGCTAGATCAGCAAGCTAGCGCTTCACCTACTAAGCTACTGGAGCTTTACTCCTCAGATAATGTGACTAATTGATTTACAAGTGTACAATCAGTTTCATGATTTCAAAGACTCATATCACTTCGACATTGTCGGTAAACCCAGTTTTCTCAATCTCTCTCTCTCTCTTAATGGTTGAATTAGTCTAGCTGCACGTCTCTGAACGTTCTCGATGAAAATTGTATATCTTAATATAATCTCTTTCCAGTACGGATACTTTCGCCTTTTCTTGCCTGTAACGAAAGAAACGCATTCTTTATGGTTTGAGGGCTGGATTTGGATTTTGATTGTTTCACTTCCTGGTCTTTGCATACTTTTTACTTTTACTTCTGAACACCAAAATTGATATAAACTTTGTCATGTCAAAATATGTGTGAAGTTAGATGATATTTGAGATAGAGCATAAAATTGGTCCAAAATATTGAACCATAATGAATATATTACTTGTGTAATATAAGTAACGTTAAGTAACAACGGGAGTATATCATATGTTTCAAATAATGAGGTTAACTACCAAAATTGTTGTGACATATGTATTATAAACAATGAAACTATAAGGGTATATCTTTGAAAAATTTGATTCCTCACATGCGATTATAATGTTACAGCGTAGCCCATCAGAGCACTAAAAACATAATATATAAGATAATATTTTTTTGTTTATCCGTTGTAACTGTAAAGTTTTTTAATTGTTACATTGATGTTACAATGGGTACAGTATATTCTAGTAAGGGCATTGGCAATATGGCCTGTAAGAGTAAGCTTAATGTATCTTATATTGCCTGAAGTGGGTAACATGATCTAGTATGGCATATAAGAGTAAGCTTAATGTGTCTTATATTGCCTGAAGTGGGTAACATGATCTAGTATGGCATATAAGAGTAAGCTTAATGTGTCTTATATTGCCTGAAGTGGGTAACATGATCTAGTTACAGCAAGTTACTGGTGTTACTCTGATAACAAATTCAATGGTACTCAACGATTCGGACCAATTTTGTGCGCTAGATGTGATATTTACATTAGATTTGGTACTAAGTTATACAGACAAATTTTTGGTATTCCGATGGTTATTAATTGTGCTCCTCTGGTAGCGGATTTCATGGATTCTCTTTCTAATGATAAACAATCTGAAATTATTGAAGCTTTTAACTCTACATCTAGATATTTAGATGATCTTTTAAATATTGTCAATCCTTACTTTGAAGGCATAGTGAATCAAATTTATCCACCTGAGCTGCAGTTAAACAAAGCTAATGCAGCCGATACTGAAGCCCCATGTTTGGGTTTACATTTATCTGTTTCCAATGGATTTGTTTCATCCAAACTTTATGATAAACGCGATGACTTTGATTTTGGCATAGTAAATTTTCCAGTTTTGGATGGTGATGTTCCCCGTTCTACCTCTTACGGGGTTTACGTTTCTCAACTTATTCGGTTTGCTAGAGTGTCTAGTCACGTGAGTGCCTTTAATGCCCGTAATAAAATTTAAAAAAAAACCAGCTAAGCTTCTCCATCAGGGCTATAGATATCATAAACTCCAAAAAGTCTTTTCAAAATTCTTTCGCCGACACTATGAATTGGTTTCTAAATTCAATGTCGGATTAAAAAGCCTTTTGCGACGGGACCTATCGGAACCAGAATTTTATGGTGACAGTCTATAAATTCAAAACAAAAAAAATGTAGGTAAGTCTGATTTTTCTGATCAGTTCAGGAAAATAATCAATCGTTACAAACGTATTGGATATAATATAAATGTAATACTACAGTCTGCATGTTTAGTGGTTAACCCAATTATGGTTAAAAACTTTTCGTCCCTTTTTAATTGCACGCCGGTTGGTCAGGCATCAGACTCAATGATGGACCCGACATAAAGCTACTTAATTTAGTTGGTTGAGGAGTCTGTCATTTATCAGTTGAATGGCCTCAGCTATTTTTGGAATCACTTAGCAGCTTCAGCGAGGTTATATGAGCTACTAAGTTCTCTGGAGCGAGAAATAAGCTTAGCGTAATGTCCCAATGCAAAACCAGATTTTGTTCATTAAAATGCTGACTTTTAAAAAAGGACAGGGAAAATTGCCTTTGCAATGGCTGATTTAGGAGCAGTCTGTTCTGGGCTAGCACTGTCTAGTCAATTCTGTGTGTCGATTTATTTAGAATTTTATGGTAATTCTGGCAATAAAATATAGCATTAGTAGACCAGCTTATGACGCGTTAAAATGCATGAATTAAATAATGCATAAAAATGTGAATAATGGTAATAGCTGTTGGTTAAACATGTACATACTTTGGATGAAGAGAGACTTAGGAGCTCATGGTGTAAAAATGTGACGTAAGATGTCTCTACAACAAATGGACCTAAATACATTAAACCAAAGTCTGTATGTCATGTTATGCGTGATGCAGTATATAATGGATAATCCCAATTCTGAACAGGCATGGTTTTCCGAGATCTGTGTATGGGCGTGCAAAAACTGCACTTGCACCAGAGAAAATTTGCACTTCATGTATGTCCGGCATTGCTTTCATCTGCCATTTTATAGTTTGTCAAGTCTTCTTCTGTATGTTCCGGTTACCAGTGGTGCCTTTTCAATCCAGCTTGTTCACTGTTTTCCTCCTCAATCGCATCCGAAGGCAATTTTAGGCTCAGAACGTTGCAATCTTTCTATATGGAATCACAGCCAACTACTCTAATAGTGAGTCCTCTGCGTATTAGCTTAGGTAAACATTTGCTTGGAATACTGCTGTTTTAAGCTTTTAAACTGACATGATGGAAAAGATGTCTGCTGTCTGGCGTTTAAGATAAGAGCAATAAACATGACTTTAATTACCTTTAAAGTTAGCAGATAAAGAAATTAACTGTAGAAATTAAATTAGTTTATACTAACATATTTATTTTTGATAAAGATAATCAGTCAAGAGATGTAAATCATTTTAAGAGTAGACCTCTTTTCAGAAGCGTTTCCTCGCCCAGAAAAGCAAACAGGAAGTCACAAATTTGGTCTGTCTTTGCAAAAAGGCGCCGATTCATTCTTTATTTTTATATACTGACACAAATGGGGGAAAAGTCCGCTTTACAGTTATATCTGTTAATTCAAGACGCATTTCATTCAAAAATTTTGCTTCAATAACTTCGATTATTTAAGAAATAAATGTCATTTTCCGATGTTCATGGAAGTAGGAACACACTGGTCTACGTGCAAAATATGTGACGCCCGAAGGGCGTTCACGTTAACTTTGCACGGGATCCTATGTGTTCATACTTCCATGAACATCTGAAAAGTAAAATTATTTCTTAAATAATCGACGTTATTGAAGCAAAATATTATTTTTCCGAAGTTCATGGAAGTAGGAACACAATGGTTTACGTGCCACCCGAGGGGCGTTAACGTTAACTTTGCACGGGACCCTTTTTGTTCATACTTCCATGAACTTCGAAAAAATAAAATTCATCTCTTATAATTTCATATAAATTTGAAATGATTTTGAGCATACTTTTCGTTTTTTTTTTTTATAAGAGCAACATTTGTAAAAATATACGACGGAAAGCTGTCACTAACCAACAGGTAGGTCGCTTGCATTAAACGGTCGTCGCCATAACGTGACGTTGCGTATCATCAACGTAGCGTGACCGAGTGATGTCACGTAGTCATGGAAGTATGAACACTGTTTCGCCGAAATAGGTTCATCTAAGGAAAATCAAAAGGGAATGTAATTGTTCAGCAATGGTATGTGCTAAACGGAACCCATTCGATGAACTTGAGCGCCGATGACAATACCGCAAGCACAGTACCCAAATTTCAAGAATCTCAAAATCAATATCTTGTGTGCTCATCGCAGTATATCCCAGCATCACTGAGCAGACACGCTGCTGAGATTTTATGAGCGCTAGATGCAGTCCTTACTGTCACGATCACTGGCATAAATCTGTCACGTAAAGTGACGTAACAAAATGTCGATCACGACCGTGCGTAGATACACGCCGACATCACTTTCTATGCCATCAGTTGGGAAGTCATTTTCATAGGACTACTTCAAAGCTCATTTCGAGCCACCATTAGCATTGAAATCAGCAAAAAAAGTTGTCACAAAAGTAAAAGGTGGGTAAATAAGCCCGGACTTTAGTGAACCCGGATTTCAGATTTCAGATTATGGTATACTAGAATAGCCAATTGAAACAAAATCTGTGTCAACATGATGAAAGGTAATGAAGATATGTAAATACTAAAATCGTTAATAGTGGAATTAAATTTATGAGCCGCGACACGAGAAAACCAACAGAGTGCTTGTGCGCACAGCGCAGACGCAGATCAGCCCTGGCATCCGTCCAGTCTGACCAGAGTCTTCGCTGTCCGGATGGAGGTAGCTTAGACCCTTAGCTACCCTTTAAGCGCTAAACAAAGAGTCTGATCAGACTGGGCGGATGCTAAGGATGATCTGAGTCTGCGCTGGGCGCACAACCACTTTGTTGGGTTTCTCGTGTCGCGGCTCTTATTAATTTAATTCAAAGGGAGATTATTTCATAACTCGAAGACGTTGGGCTGCTTTGTCGCAATATCGCTGATAGGTAGCATTAAAATACCGACCTCTCGCATACGGGACTGCAAGGTAAGCTAGATTGGTCCATTCAAAGTTGTATCGGATCTACGTCATGACGCGTTATGGCTACTCTTCAATTACCTGACAGCGTATCGGATCTACGTCATGACGCGTCATGGCTACTCTTCAATTACCTGACAGCGTGGTTAGGTTTGAAAATGTTTCTGTCATAGAAAACATTATATCACATTCAATATTTGGTTTCAACAATATTTTATTCATAGATTTTATACATACATATGAATAATACAATGAAGCCAAACAGGATCTGACAGTAAGCATAACGCTTATATGTAAGTCATCTCCTGAAGCGTTTCAGGAGCCATTCAATATTTAAATTAGACCAATATGATATTATACATGTAGTTTCAAAAACTAAATATCAGTTGCCTTGTTTTGCTTTCATTTTTATGCTTCTTTTTGCTTGCTATTTTTGCGAAGGAATATAGATGAGTAAACAAATAGGCGTACTAATTTTTATCCCCTGGAAGATAGTTATCAGCAACATAAGGCAGTCAATCTTCGGCGAATATGACGTGCGCAAAGCAATGGCCTTGTCGTTCATTTTTTAAAATAAGCGGTTTTTGCTTTAAAAAGTTTTTTTTTATTTTCCGACGTTTGTAGCCCTCGTTTAACACAAAGCGTTTCATGCTTTGACGAGTAAAATGCTCCTGAGGAAAAAATAAATGTTTTCACATTAGGTTTGTGGCTCTGGAGAAAAATTAAAACAGCTGCAATTCTATGTGTGACAGATGTTTGAGAACCATTTTGTTATATTTTTGGATTGACAACTTTATTGGTTCAAAAGATACAAGACTGTGTTTTAGACTTTTCCTTGTTTTGTCAGTATTCTTTGCCATAAGACTTTAGCCCAATTACACTGGGGTGTAGTATAAATGTAACAAAAGACAACATTCTAAATGATGATTGAGAGGGGAAAAACAAGCATATTAGTTTCCCTAATATCTTGAATAAATATTGACATTGGAGATTATCATCATTCCCATTCTCATTTCGAATGTGGTCAGTAAATAGCTATTCATAGCTAGTATTAATTGTTACTGTCACCGACGTTAAATAAATTTTGACTTTGACTTTGACTTTTCTGGGCATACTTTAGAACATAGAGGGAATGGGGCTGGAATGCAATGGTATGGATGAGGTATTTAAAACTCCATTGGCTACACTTAGCTAGAGCCTTGGGTGGTATCTCTTACAGGAAAGAATTTGCTCCTTTAGTGCCGGAAGCAAACTCTTTCCTATTAGAGAACCGTTCCAAATAAAGTGGATTCAGGAGATGCCCTTCTAAGCCTCAGACTTTTGATCAAATCCTGATCAATATTTTTTTGTACTTTGTACTTAAATTTAATGAACAGAATGCAGTTTAAGCCTGATAAACGCAATAAGGAGGAGAAGATTATCTCTGGCATTCTATTTCATTCCATGTTTTAAACTATGCCGTTCGAATGAAAACATATTTAAACCGCAACACCGGAAGGTAATTGTACAGCCCAGCAGTTCTAGGTTGTCAGATCCAGTATTCAAACAGGTACGTTAGGAAATATAGTTTGTTTTAGTCTTTCTGATATACAAATAATTCTCGATATCTCGAAAACTGATATCTCAAAGTCCGTTATATATCAAAGATTGGTTTGGACACATTTTCTGTTAAAGTTTACAGTTCAACTCTGGATATCACAAAATACCAACATCGCAAAGAAAGTTTTCTGTAACCAGAAAATTGACTGCGATATCAGTAGTCAGGGATGAATTTCGACTTTGAAATATCGAGAGTTCTTGAAGATGTTGGAGTCTGTAGTCTCACATATAGTTACAGTTTTAAGAAGAATAAGAAGAATAGGAAAAAAAAAAACAAGTAAAGAGAGAAGAAGAGTAAAAAAAAAAATAAAATAAAAAGGGAAAAATAGGGCTGTGAAAATTTCTAACATTTTCGATTGAATTCAGTCTACAGAGCAAGCGTGATGCCGCGTGTATAAAAGTTGATTTACAACCCGAATAAATGCTATTACTGATCGTTCTAAGGGGGCTCTTCCGCTGCCGTACATCTTTGTACCTCTTTGTCCCAATTTACGCAAAGGAGCTAATTTAGTCAATGATTAATGCTAGTCACTGGTGTATTTAATATGTCTACTCTTCCGATTTTATTTGCGCCTGCCCAGGAATTGTGTGGTTAGAGTAACTGACCGTCCTGACATGACCTTAGTTGTTTACCGTGGACGTTAAGCATCAAATCAACCAACCAACCAACCAACCGATTTTATTTGCTTAGTTAGATATCGACATAGCTAAAACGTGAATCAGCAGAATGCATTAAACTTAATTAAATCTGTTTCGAAAAGATGTTGAGGCAGACTGGTTGGGCCCTACCAGCTGTCTATCCCTCTGTCTGTCCGCCCTTGATACTTTTTTTGGGGGGGGGGGGGGTGCAGCGGTGGAACTTAGTAACGATGTTTGCTAGAATCTTGAAATCTTATTATGGAATGAACATGAAAATAAGCAGACGGGTATCTTTTTCTCAGTCGGTGATATCATTTCGGAGGTATGCCCATTTTCTGACGGAACATCGCTGGGAACCGTTTTAGAAATTTTGTAGTCACCATATAGTTACAAATAAAGATGTAGATGACCATTTCATTTACTTTTTGTATGTGCGGTTTAATTACATGTATTTGGCTGAAGCATTGATTGCAGGTTCACCTTTGAAAACAATATTTGAGCCGCGACACGATAAAACCAACAATGTGGTTGTGCGCCCAGCGGAGTCTCACATCAATCAGCCTGCCAGTCTGATCAGTCTTCGCTGTACGCATAGAGGTAGCTTAGACCAATAGCTACTCTTTAAGCGCTTAGGAAAGACTCTGATACCCATGCTGACCTGAGTCTGCGCTGGGCGCACAGCCACTTTGTTGGTTTTGTCGTGTCGCGGCTCAAAGTTTTGAAGAAATGCTTTGCTGTGCCAGAGAAATCCTGTTTGCTAACAATATGTCGATTGACAGTTCAACATTGAAACTTCAAGGCTGATCCAAAGCTGATTAAATAGTGACCTTTCAACATGGAATGACGCAGATTATATCAATGTTGAATCTTACTTAAAGGTAGGTTCCTGGCCTAGCGATAACAATTATGTTCACAAAATAATTTTGTCTTTTTCTGGGTAGTATTGAATTCTCTTATTTTTCTGAAACTGTTGCTACTGAGAAAATCGTCAGATGTTGTAGAAAACAGTCGTTTTCCCTTTGGTTTATTTTCTTTTGTTGGAATTCCAGTTCTAAAAGTAAATATGTATATATGTCTACAAGTCCGCAGTTTCTGATGTCATTAGCCAACGGTTAATTTTTTCTTGCCGTGAGCTCTTCCAGAGGTCCTGGCATGGCGGATGGGTCAAAACTATCCCGAAATGCAATCCAGCATGACGTCAGCTGTTATCTATTTTTGGCGCGAACTAAAAATAGCGCGTACTGGTGTGCGAAGCAGAGTTAGGAAATCCCTTGCAAAACGACTTTTCTACGATTTTTTATTACACTTTTACGGGAAACTTATTCATTTCCTCTTTATAAGTGCTTTCCAACAACTAGGATAAAAACTCATCAAAATTATGATGCATTCCAAAGTACAGGAACCTACCTTTAATAACTCAACTGAATAAATTATTTCTTCCCACAATGCGTTTCAAATTTAAATCGTATCGCGCGCCAATATCGTT
Source organism: Ctena decussata (assembly GCA_963989385.1). Lineage (NCBI taxonomy): Eukaryota > Metazoa > Mollusca > Bivalvia > Lucinida > Lucinidae > Ctena > Ctena decussata. The sequence continues at coordinate 78,893,386 of OZ022510.1, read as the reverse complement.
AGACACGCCTGAGACCGTAAGTGGGTTCATTTATACCCTGGATGCGTTACAGTCTTCCAATTAGACTTAATTTTTTAACTCGTGTTACGAAGAAAGTTTATTTCAGGCAGTTTTCTGGCAGAATATGTACCATAAAACAACAACAACATTTGACAGGGTATGGCATGCAACTTTATGGGCTACCATACAGAAGTACAATACGAGTATCAATGCAAATCTAGTTCGTGCCATTGAACACCTATATGACAAGGCTTTGAGTGCAGATGAATGGCATCACAGAAAAATGGTTCAGAAAACAGTTGGACTTAGGCAAGGATACCTTCTTCCATCCACCCTTTTCAACATTTTTTCTCGAAAGGATTATATCTTATGCTCTGAAGAACATGAGGGAAATCTAAAGAGTAACTACACTTCTGAATCAGATCCTATACCCAATCCAGTTTAGCATAGGCGACAGAACTATTACCAATAGACCTTTTTCACATTGTTATCTCCCCTAGTCTCGCAGCCCGTGATTTGGCGATAATTCGCGTTACTTCACACTCGTGGGGCACACCTTCGATACAGCAATATATTAATTAAATGAATAAAACAAGAGACTTAATACATTTTGATTTCAAAACCAAACATGAAAAAAACAAACAAAAACAAACAGTAACAATAACATAGAAAATATTAAAAATGTACAAAATAAATGATCCAATCAGCGTGTCATGCATCGGTAATCATATTATATACATATCTATGATCTATTTTTTCTAGCTTTCTATCTTTTCATCAAAGCCTCTTACATGTTTTGATATATGTTCATACTTTTTTTTTCATATCTTACACATTTAATTTTAGAAGTAATTTTCTTACTAATCATGATAGTTCGAAAAATAAGTCTAGTATTTTTGATTTTGCAGCAAGGCATTTCGTACTGATCACAACAGTTACGAATTCGTAGTAAATCTTAAATGGATGTTTTGCATATCTTTTTATTTATTTATTTATTTACTTATTTATCCATACTGATATCAAATTAGTTTAGAGCAAATAAGTTCCGGATCCCGATTTTCTGAATTGTAGCAAAGAGCAAATTTTACTTTCCGGTTTCTCGAAATGTGAAAATTAAATGCTTTTAGATATGTCCTTTGCATTTATAATACTAATGATAATTATAATTATTATTATACTATAACTTATTATTTTTTCTTATTTTTAATTCCTGAAACAATGACATCTACTGTCTACAAACATAAAAATTTGTAGCTTTCAAATGTGTATATAATAGTAATAATAATAAAAATAAAAGTTACCATTATTTTTATTTCTATTATTTGTATTGCATTAACATTCGTATTTGCAAATAAACTTGTTCTGGATAAATGAGTATGATTTGCCGTCCGATATGCAATGAAATTAATGGTTGTTTGTTTGTTTGTTTTGGGTTTAACGGCCCTGTGAAACAGTGTTTCAGTCTATATCAGGCCGTCTTCCAGAGAGGAGGAAAAAGAAAAGAGAAAACAATCCCCACCCGCACCTACTGCAAGCACAATAGACTCGTTTCCTACTTTTATCCAAATAAGTATGATGCCCCGGCATTGGAAGATATAACCAGCACCATCGACCGACCACCTTCCCCGCAATGAAATAAAAATCGTCAACACTAATAAGAGCTGTCAATGTATAACGTGGTCTGTTGATTGAGTTAATTGTTTTAAATACACCCTAGATAATCTAAGTAATTAATGGACAGACTTCGGACGCCTGGTGGTGAGGCAATGGATATGTTGTGCCTCTTCGGATGCGCCGGTACGACTAATTGAAATCACAACAAACAATTAGAGTAATTTATGAGACAAGACAGTTATTACGGGACAGGATTTCCTTTATGTATTTAGTAAAATACTCAAACCACACATATGATTTTCTGGTTGTACAGACTTCATTCAAAGAAATGGAGGGTATATGTCTGGTAATAGATCCAATAAATTAGGAATAAATATTTCTTTGCGGTATGCCTTTTACTTTACATAATATTTGTGACAAGCCTTTCTAATCTTTGTTCGATAAGATTACGGAAAATAAAAATATGAAATAAACAATCATCAAGACGAAAAGAAATCAGATAAAAAGGATTAAAACAATTAATTTTCGTTGATTACAGTTTCAATGCTTTAAAATCCAACTGCCCCATACGTCTAAAGTCTCGCCGATTATCGGGAAATATCGCGTTACCTAAGCGGTTTACGCATGCGCAGAAACAATGTGAAAAAGGCCTATTTGCGTTTTGCCGATGGTATTGACCCTCTTGCTGAGGAAAAGCAGTAGCTAGAAGCCGTAAATCGAAGTCTCGACAAAAGCTGCACAAGGTGTAAAATTAGATAAGTGCTGAGAAGACCAAAGTGATGACAAACAGCGCCAATGGCATAAAGAGAGAGAGAGAGAGAGAGAGAGAGAGAGAGAGAGAGAGAGAGAGAGAGAGAGCTGGGAATGGTAACAATCTTCAAATTATTTGGAGCAATTATCTCAGACGATGGCTCAAAACTGGAGGTTCTCTCAAGAATTGCATAAACCACTGAAGCTCTGACAAAGCAGAGAAGCAAATATGGAGAGACAACAAAATATCTCTGGGATCAAAGGTGAACCTGATGAGCTTCCATGCCATGTCCATATTTCTTTATACCTATGAATCATGGACCTGGATAGCAGAGTTCGGAAAAGAACGCAGGCCTTTGAGATGAGATGCTACCGAAGGTTAGTGAACATCTCGTATAAGGACCATGTAACAAATGAGTAAATTTCGCAGAAAGATCCAAGTATGAAGAACTCGTGACCATGGTCAAGAAACGGAAGCCGGGGTGGTTCGGCCACATCTCAAGATCTTCTTGCTCAGCAAAGACAATTCTGCAGGGTACAGTGGATGGAAAGTGAAAAAGAGGTAGACAGAAGAAGAGGTGGGAAGACAATATTAAGGAGTGGACAGGGACTTTGCTAGCACAACTAGGGCAGCTGAAGACAAGAATCAGTGGAAACGAATTCTTGTAAAGTTATATGTAGTGTTTCAACGACCTTTTAAGGTTATGGGATAGACTAGACTAGACTAGTCTTCCGGATAGCTAAAGAGCTGCATATAAGCTAAGCGAACAAACACAGGAAATTGTTTTCATCATGCAAATGAAACGCAAACGTTGTGGTTTGTTTAGGAAAACAATCCGAAATCTCATATATTGGCTGACAGCAAAATTCGTATCGTGCTGCACCTGGAAAACGAGCCAAATCAACGTGTACGTATAGTTCCAACAGTCTAGCGTTGTTATCAGTAATGTTACTTTACCACATAAATGTGCCCAGAGTAAAAATAAATAATGCATAGTTCCAGACCTGAGCAGTGACTATGGAGTATAACATGGACACTCAAAAAGTGTATAGTTTCTTTTGGCTCTGAGTATATTATGACAATGCATTAATATTGATTGGAGTTGGTTTGTACATTGGCCGCGTTCTAAGACGTTTTCAAATTAGTTGGTTGGTTATAATATAGATGCTTTGCGGCAAACTGCATGCATGGCTATTAACCCAATCAATATTAACAACTTTGCTTACCTCTTCGATTGTAGACGGTGGGTCGTGCCTCGGACTTCATGAAGGCACCAACCTAAACCTTACATAATCGTAACACAGATGGTTGGCGCCTGACACCTGTACTGGGACATTTTGGGTCGGTCCCACCGTGGTTGAACTGGTAGTTTCTTCTGCTCCGGAATTTCATTGTGGCTATTCCTGTGAGTCCTCATGTTTGTTTCATCTCAGTTTTAATTTTGATTTCCGTTCTGAGATAGTACATTTATGAGCTAGGAATCTTCTCATATGGAGAAAATCTCATCGCTGCCAAATATCACTATCGGACAAATGGACTACTCAAAATACAGGTAATCTCTCCGTATATTTCCGCCAATTTACGAAGCTGTCTTCGGAATTACCTGTGGTGTCAAAATCTTGTGTCAACAACTAACAACTCATTTTGCGGACAAAGGCAATCGATTAATCACGGGGGTAATACCAATGGTTCTACCTATGCTGTCGTCCGTGCCGGTACTGCGTATTTTGCTGTCGACCGAGAATTACGGCTTTCGACCAAGCAGTACGGCTGTCGATGGTGTTAGTATCCAAGTTCGGATACCTTCTGAGCTATGCAAAATGAAAGAAGAAACATTTTTAATCACCGCCGATCGCCAAAGAGGTGTTGAACTCTATATCTGATGTCTTGGTGGGCGTTGTGACACAAAGATCATCACCGAAATGTACTTGTTATCAAAAATTTCCATTTTCATCGTTTGTTTGCAAAATTTCAGTATTAACAAAAGTCACAAACAAATAACACTGCATGAACAGTTTGCTTTGCAAAGGAGCTCTGGCGAACTAATATCATTTGCCTCATTTATCATTTCTGCCAGATGTCATGAACGATCCAAAAAAGTTACACCACGGCTGTCGATGACCAATGATACGGCTGTCGATTGTAAAATTATTTTCACGGTACGGCTGTCGATAGTGATTGGAGATGTCATGTTGTGGATTTAAGTCGAAACCAACGCATTTTATGGGATTTTTTCATTGAGCCTGAACATAAAGTCACTTAGCAAACTATAGGATAAGAACACTCCACACAATATAGTCCCTTTGTGTATATGAAACACAGGAGTCACGAAAATAAAAATAATCGTTTAAAGACTTCTTAGGCGACGGTTCTGGTGTAATACTTACTTCATATCACGTGGAGTAGGTGCTTTATTGCCCAAGCTGTTGTTATTACGTTTAAATGTAAGCTTTAGCAGATTTATAGCCTCGGCAGGGGAAGAGAGAGCTAATTGTTTTGATATTGATTACTTGAAAATTTGTGGGGTTTTCTCTTCTTCTAGATGTCTGTGATAAGCTACGTGGTTTGATTGCAGCACTCCCTGGGCATTACATTTAACATTTGGCAAGTAAAATGTATAGTGTATGCAAACGTATTTTATGTTTCGCCCAGCGAAGACTCAATGCTGCTTGGTTAGCAGCCCAGTATGATTAGATTTTTCGGAGACTGTATGAAGGAAGTTTAGATCAATTCAATCCATCGAGCGCAAAGAACACTTTTATCAAACAGGACGAATCTGATCTAAGTCGTCATTTAGCGCAACATCAATTTGCTTTTTTGTCCTGCAGCAGCTCGAATACTTCCATTTGAAGAAGATCTGATATGATTCTTCACTGCTTGCTAAGATCCTTCATGTCAGATCTACGTATTATGTTTCATTTTGCCCGGTTGGCTCAACTGCATACGATCTCTCTCTGTCTCTCTCTCTGTGGGATGAGATATTATCGATAAAACATGTACAACTGATGTTGATTTATTCAGATTTCACAATCAAATGTGATGTAAAATCAAATGGAAGATAAATGAACTTCTCACAAGAAAATCTGTGTCCAGAGGCTCCAACAACCACCGACCGCCTGCCCAGCTACATAAGCTAGCTGGAGGCTTGAACGCTGAGATGAAGGATTATGAACCTTATCAAAATTTCGTTATGAAACTTTTTAAAAGTTTCGTTATCCTTCAATCTCATGATTGTAGGCTACTACATGTATCGAGGCTATAAACAACGATGATGTCCTGACTGCGCGGATGCGCATGCACAGGCTGATCTGTACCTTTGTTATTACAATATGCAATAAAAGCATCGCAAATGACTGCGCGATACCCCGTCACTGCAAACCTTTTTCACGCACCGATTTCTCAAGATTTACTGTTTCTCTGTATAACCCCAGGGCAGGGGCAGCCTAACCCCATTGAACACGGATAAAAGTCCTGACTGCGCGGATGCGCATGCACAGGCTGATCTGTACCTTTGTTATTACAATATGCAATAAAAGCATCACAAATGACTGCGCGATACCCCGTCACTGCAAACCTTTTTCACGCACCGATTTCTCAAGATTTACTGTTTCTCTGTATAACCCCAGGGCAGGGGCAGCCTAACCCCATCGAACACGGATAAAAGTCTTTGTCATGACAGGACACTTCATTACTCTAATAACTTACAATAAGCTATGGATAAATCACTTACCAAGTTACCACACTAATCAAATACAATTTAAGTGACTTTAAACGTGGCAATGGGGAAGGGGCAGATAACCCCTTAAGGGTCAAATTTTAATAACCCCAAGAAGCTTTTATTACTTTTATCATCAGATGTAAATAATGATAAAAGTTTAGATCCTTTAAGAGCAAAGAAAACATTCATAAGTAAGAAGTTGGGCCATACCGCGGTTTCGGCTATTCAAGCCTCATCAGTGACCCTTTAAATCTGGCACAAGGAGCCAGAGGAAAAAACAGTAAATTTGCAGTTTTAACATGGCAGTCGTCTCAAAGACTGATATAAGTCGAAAATACCAAAATATTTCAAATTTGTTTAGAAAATGAATCTTAACGTATGATCATTTCTGACTTCTCAGAAATATATTCCATGATCTCAAAGGACCAAAAGGAAAATATAATCTGCACTATAGATGAGTGCGGGGAGACTTTTTACGGCCGCCACACGGCACAACATCCAGCTGCAGTGATAGTAAATAATGATAAAAGTTTAGATCCTTTAAGAGCAAAGCAAACATTCATAAGTAAGAAGTTGGGCCATACCGCGGTTTCGGCTATTCAATTTCTGAATTTCTGAATCTGTTTCACATGAATTTATATAGATTTTATCATTTCATGCATGTATATAGCCCGGGGGAAGGGGGAGATAACTCCCATGGGGTAAATTTAAGCATCACTGGAGGCTTTCATCACTCCGATTTGCTGTAAGTTTCAGAAAAATTGCTTCAAACTCTGATTTTATATGGAAATTTTCGTGATTTTATACATGTATATAGCCCCGGGGCAGGGGTAGATAACCCCTGATGATGAAATTTCTGTGCTCATACAAAGCTTTTTTACTTCGATCATGTTTGTTAAGTTTCATCATGATACTCCAAGTAGTAAAGGAACTAGAGGCCAGAAACCATTTTTTTTACATTGACAAGTGCCATAACTCTGGCAGAAATTAATTAAATTTGCCCATTAACAATCCCAAGCGAGACATTCTTGGTACAAAGGCATTTGCAAAATTTGAAGGAAATCCGTGATAAATACTTGTTATCGAACTGAAACTAAGTGCGGACGTACAGACGGACGGACTGACGTACGTTCGTACTTCGGACAGACAGACACACGGATGGCCAACGTGAAAACATGTGGCGGGGTATAAAAAGCAGTTTTATCATGATGTGATATGCTTTTGTTTGCTGGCAAACGTTCTGAATTTATTACCATGTATTCTATTCTATCCCATAACCTTACTAGGTCGTTGGGGCACCACAGATGATTTCGAAACAATCCCTTTCCACCTCGTCCTGTTTTCAGCTGGCCTAGTTGAGCTGGTAAAATCCATCCCTGTCCACTCTTTAAAATTGTCTTCCCACATCTTCTCTGTCTACCTCTTCTTCATTTTCCTTTCACTGTGTCCTGTAGAATCGTCTTTGCTAAACCAGAAGACCTTGAGACGTGGCCAAACCACCTTAGCTTCCGTTTCTTGACCAGCGTCAGGAGTTCATCATATTCTGCAATGACAGCTTGGATCTTTCTGCGAACCTCCTCATTGGTTATATATTCTTTGTACGTAATGTTCAGTAACCTTCGGTGGCATCTCATCTCAAAGACCCGCGTGCTCAAGGTCCTCGATTCACAGGCATACAGAAATATGGATAGAAGACTTCTTAAGGAATATTTCTATAGAAGATTTGTCAACATATCTGCAATGGCTTGGCAGTAAATGCTGTTTTTCAATTTTCCCCATTTTAAGTCTATGGGAACCCTAAGTTGCCATAGCAACCAAACTAAAGAGCCAATTTTTATAAAAAACATAGACTTTTAATTTCCCAGCCTAAGGATACTACAGGTGAAATCTGGGCCTAATCAGCCCAGTGGCTTCAGAGGGGATAATTTCGTAAGTATTGTTTTTCCATTTTAAAAGGAGCAGTGGGCCAATTCATATCTGCAATAACTTGGCAGTAAATGCAAGTTTTCATTTTTTCCCATTATAAGTCTATGGGAACACTAAGTTGCCATAGCAACCAAACTAAAGGGTAGATTTTCATTAAAAAAAACCTACAATTTTTCAATCAGCTCAAGTATGCTACAGATGAAATTTGGGCCCAATTAGCCGGGTGGTTTCAGAGGAGATGTCGTTTAAAAAGTGTTGACGGACGACAGACAACGACGCCAGCAGACGACGACGACGGCGACGCCAGACAGACGACGACGACGACGGACAAATGCCTATCCTATAAGCTCTCCCGGAGCCTTTGGCTCTGGTGAGCTCAAAAAATCATGTACTCATTTGTTTGACAGTATATATAAACTCGTGCACCAAAATTTTTAACAAGTTCCATAACTCTTATATATAAACATTTTTCCATACGAAAGCAAAGTTGACCTTGCCATAAAATATGTCAAAATCAACTAAAGATCATCATTTGAACAATCTTGGACGAAAATCCTCAAAACTTCCCATGAAATCTAGTGTTCTAGCATGGTCTTAGATTTTATCTTGCCGTAAAAAGGTCAAGGTCAACTCAAGGTCATCATTTGAACAATCTTGGTTTAACTCGAGTACCCAACGCTACATACCAAAGTTCAAGGACATTAGTCAATTGGTTCAGGAGAAGAAAACTTCATCATAGTGCAGATTATATTTTCTGGTCCCTTGGGATCATTGATTTTGAAAATAGAAATCCGCTTTAGAGTTCCGCTTAAGCCGGTGGCGGGGGCGTGGCTGGTGTTGCACATTTAATTACTGGTCATGAACAAACTCAGTTAAACCGAGTCTCTAATATTTTCTGTTCTTTGATGTATTCCTTGCTTTCAAAGGATCTTACTATTCAGAACTTATTTTAAAGGTTTTTACCATACGGTAGCAAAGTTGGTAATGTGATCTGGACGCGCTGAACAAATTTTCGTTCTAAAGGCTCTGTATGAAAGTTGGTGACAAATGGCCCGGTGGCTTTTCAGGAGATGTTTTAAATTGTCAAAATATTAGAGTCCTGGATCAAAGGTCGAAGAATGACCTTGAACTTTTGTACTCACAAATCTTCATGACAGTTTGAAATTGTCGAAATATGAGAGACCTGGATCAAAGGTCAAATAATGACCTTGACCTTTTGTACTCACAAATCTTCATGTACTTATTAATATAATAATGAGCTTCACAGTCACAAAACCACCAATGTAACATTCGCGCCCACTGAAGTCCCAGATCAGCCTGGACACTGGCCCAGTGTGATCAGAGTCTTTGCTGTGTGCTAAGTGTATAGCTAAGGACCTACACCCCTCCTTGCGGGCAGACAATACTCTGATAAAACTGGACAAATGCCCAGGCGGATCTGTGTCTTCGCTGGGCGCAAATGTCACGTTGTTGGTTTTGTCAAGGTGCGTATCTAATAATTTCGATGAATGGGCCTAAACTGTATGGAAATAAAGCTATAAAAACGATTTTGTTCCGCTTTATAAATGCACTACAATCCTCTTGAATCGTCGACATCCGTATCAAGTAACATCGACCGCAGTATCAGACACATTCTTACCTCATCGATAGCAGTATCACTGAAAACAAAACTTTCCGGGAACATCTTTCCAACCCGCATTTTGTTGCAAACTTGAAACGTTTAGCCTTTGTAATGATGCTTCCCACGTGTTTCAATGGTTGATTAGCAACGAGGCTAACTAACACAATTTTTGCATATTTTGCCTATTTTTGGCGTTTTTCGGTTTGACACCGCTTCATATGAAAACAAGCGACACAATAGCTTACCAAGAATTTTCGAATAAAAGGAACATATCTAATAACAAATTCTGACAGAAAAAATAGTGCAAAATACCTTATGATTTCACTGAAGAAACTTCCATTCGTGTGTTATGCCTCTATCGACAGCAGTACTGCTCGGTCGAAAGCCGTTATTCTCGGTCGAGAGCCAAATACGCAGTACCAGCTCGATCACCAGCATAGGTAGAACCATTGGTATTACCTCCGTGTTAATACGCCCGCAGGGTAGAAATTACGTTTCGGTGGGAACATGTTCAAGATCTACAGTGTTATAACGTTCGGCACCAATTTAATTTGAGCCGCGACACGACAAAATAAACAAAGCGGCATGTGCGCACGCGAAAACCTAGATCAGCCTGGGTATCCGTCCATTCTTATCAGAAACTATCCTGGCGGCATTCGGGAAGCTTAGACCCTTTAATACCCTTTATGCGCACAGCGAAGACTCTGATCAGATTGGACAAATGACCAGGTTGATGTAATCTTCGCGTGTCACAAATGTTGATTTTGTCGATTCGCGGCTCAGTTGCCTACATGTATAACGAAGACTCAGATCAGCCAGGGCAATGTACAGCAAATATGACTCCCAACTTAAATAAATAAAGGGTGAATAAATCATTATTAAATAATTCATTTAATTATCCGATTTCACAAATGATTCGGTTTAGAATCAAATCCAATACAACCAACAACTCATCAAACATAACTTCAGTTGTTATGCAGTTTCACGGTTTCACAAACTGCAACACTGTCAGACTTGACTCTTGTACATATCTGTGTTTTATACAATGATTTTTGTAGCGCTGTGTTACTAGTGTGTATGTGCAACACAATTGTATAAAATCTAGCGTGGGCAGCCATTTTCATAATTTGAACTGCATGGTCCCCGACAAGGGGAATATTTTGTTCTTTTTTGCTTTGATGAGCTTATCTTTTTTTTGTTTAGATATTTTTCTCGAAATGTAAATATTTGTGTAAATATATGAGATCTTCTCAATGCGTCGCATCTGTTCTGTTTGCCGATGAAAGCCTGTCGGATCCACAGGATACAAGTGAAAGTAGATAAATATTTGGTGTTAGATAAATATAATTTCACACAACAGTACTTTCGAGCCACACAGGATCGAATCTGATACAAATTTATAATGACGATTGAGATAGAGAGTTGTAATAAATCAACTATGCCGGTTAATGCTGAAAAATATTCTTTATGCCCCGTGTGGGATTTTAATTCACGACCTCGACAATCCGTTGTGTGAAATCATATTTCTCTAACACCTAATGTTTATCTAATTTTCACTTGTATCCTGTGGATCCGACAGGCTTTCATTGGCGAACGGAAAAGATGCGACAAATTGAGAAGAACTCATATACGACATGTACTGCATTAACCGCTACCTATATCAGTGCTACTCGAAAAACCTTTTTTTGGGTTGTCTCGGTGGCGCAGTGGTAGAGTTGACGGATAGTGCAGTGCTAGGCGGAGTTGTCGAGGTCGTGAGTTCGAATCCCGCACGAGGCCTAATAATATTTTTCAGCATTTACCGGCATAGTTGATTTATTATCTCTCTCTCTCTCTCTCTCACTCTCTCTCTCTGTCTATATATATATAATATATAATATATACAGTCAAGAAAGTCCCATGGAAGGGGCTGGAGATCAAACAGAAAGACTCCACGGTTCAGGTGGAAATATAAAGAGAAAATCGTAAACACCACAACAGCTCACATTTTGTTTTATTCCTCAAGCGCTTTCAGTAGTGAAACATTATCAAGAGGTTTAGAAACAATATGGCGAAGTTGTCAAGGGTAACACCGTAACGTTATAACAAATATTAATTTCCGGTACGTTCGGCGTAGAGTTCCGGCTTCAGTGTTCTTATGTAAAGCGACTCCCGTTGTTTTCTACTTTCAACACTATCTGTTTGCATCTTAAAGAAAGGGAATATATGATATTTTGGAGTCTTTGCCTGGGCACAATTATCTATAAGTGTGTTTAGTTGTAGCATACTTGTGGCAATTTCTGTTATTTGTTAATTATGGACTGCCACATGTATTCGCAGGTCTCCGGTTTCGCCTATATATTATTTACCACACCCTGGACAGACAATCATGTAAATATTTTTTTACATTGCATGAAATATTAGTTACTACTTTCATAAATCTACCGCATTTAAATTTGAATTCCTCACCTTCAATTAAATGAATACAATGTTTGCAATTCGACCTATTGCAACTACAAGAGACAGTCCATAGTAAAAAAATTAGAGACATTACAAGGATGCTACAAGTAAGCAGTTACCCTTGACAACGTCGCCATATTATTTCTAAACCTCTTGATAATGTTTCAGAACCGAAATAAATAAAAAAAGAAAGGAATAAAATAAAATGTGACTTGTTGTGGTGTTTCCGATTTTCTCCGATTTTCTCTTTATACATATTATTATTTAGAGAGAGAGAGAGAGAGAGAGAGAGAGAGTATACTAAATCAACTATATATAGCAAACTGTGAAAAAGAATGATATATGTATATATTCTTTTAAACTGTCCTTCAGTTTATACATAGCTCCAAAAGAAAGGCTGCACAATCAGGTGGAAATTAACAGAGAAAATCGGAAATACCAAACGTCACATAGAAAACTGAGGCCGGATCTCAACGTCGGAAGTACCGGAAATTAATACTTGGTATGACTTTACGTTGTTACTCTTGACGTCGTCGCCATATTGTTTCTAAACGTCTGGATAAAGTTTCACTACTGAAAGCACTTGAGGGATAAAACAAAATGAAACAACGGGTGTCGTTTTACTCAAAAAGACTGAGGCCGGAACTCAACGCCGACGTCCCTGGTCATTGCTTATCGCTCTACTTTGACGTTCAACACTGTAAAGCAATAAATGAATTGGAAACTGTAAACAAAAAAAATCAATAAATAGACATAGGACGTGTCCATTGAGCTTAACTATAATTAATTATAAACGGATGCTTATCTTTCAGAAACGATGACTTTAGCCTGTAGCCTATTGGTAGCTATGATATGCCTCAACATTCGGATGTTTGTGGGACGCAGCCCTCACCCTGGCTGCCCTGACAGGTGTAGGTGTGACAGACAACAAATGAGATGTGAACAGTTTATTCCAAGGGCGGTTCCAAATGATATCAGCGAAATATTACTGTCATTTAATTCTACATATCTTTCTCCAGGAATATTCTGTAATGTATCATGGAATAATGTAATAAAGTTGTCAGTTGAATACATTGCCCCGTGGCCAGATTCGTTTCACTTAGACGCCTATGTTTTCTCGTGCTTAGAACAGATTCAGGTTCTAAAACTACACACTGAAAACTATTTTGATGCTACCAACAATTCACTGTATGGGCTGGAAAATGTTACAATTCTGGATTTATCGGGATGTGAACGGCTTTATACTCACGAACTGATTATTTTACTGTCTGTAAAAACCAATATTGCAAATCTTAAGAAGCTGATTTTATCTGGATTTGGTTCTTTTCTTGATGATTTAGATTTTTCTAATGATCTTATGGATGCCCTTGCAGACAAAAATATAACTGAAATAGATCTAAGCCACACAAAAGTATTATTCAACGTAACAAATATGAGCGGCATTTGCGATACTTTGAAAACAATGAATCTGTCCAACTCCGATATAAATTTCCGTTCTAATTTCTATCTCTTCAGCTGTAAATCTTTCAGCATTTTAGACCTAAATGGAGCTAGTTTTCCGCTAAGTAGATTCATTAAGCCGGTATGCGTAAATGGTCATGGTACACTAAAGGACTATAAGCTATTAAAAAACTTAGATATACTCCATGTAAGCCGTTTACTTCCCGTTGACAAAATTGTCTATGTCAGCAATTGTTCTGTGACTGGGTTGGGTGACAGTTATAGCTTGAAAGAGCTTCAGTTGAAGGGATATACTGTAGACACACTGGATGTTGAACTAGTGAATTTATTCAATGAATTACAATATATTGAACTATCTGACAATAGAATGCAAAACATCGGTTCCAACATTTTTAAAACATTCAAGCATTTAATCAAAATCAATTTGTCTAAAAATAGACTATCACAAAGTAGGTTGTTTGATAAAACATTTTCAGTTTTATTTCAAAATAACTCAAATCTATCCGAGATCAGCTTAAGTGAAAATGGACTTAGATATCTACCACCAGCAACGTTTTCGCCCAACACATATTTGAAGCGATTAGATATTTCCAACAATAAGATCCAACAAATTCATTTTGATGTTTCACGCCTGACAAATCTGGAGATCCTTGATATGCAAAATAATTCAGTTCAACATCTCGATAAAATCTCAAGAAAAGCTTTGGAATCCTTATACGAAATGCATCATCTTGTGAACCATACAAAACCTAATAGAACATCTACATTCCTGATCGACCTGCGTGCAAATCCGTTTACGTGTGAGTGTGATTCATTGCCGTTTATTAAATGGTTTATTGTGTCACCCATCTTTACTACAACAAGACATCAGTATCACTGTAAACTTGATGGTCAGGAGATAGAAATGAACGATAAAGCAGTTGCAGTGGCTGAAAATGACTGTGAACGTCCGAAGCGTAAACTGAGGAAACTATTACTTTCATCAATGATTCCAACGACAATATCCGCGATACTAGTACTGGTAACAGCCTACGTTGTGAAACGATACAGAAGGAAGAAGCTTTATCAGAGGCTTGTGGATCAAGTTTGCCTTCTTCATGATGATAACATCGGATTCCGTTTTCCTGTTTTTGTTTCCTACTCAAGTGATGACATTGCGTTTGTTGTACCAAACGTCATAAATCCGCTTAGGGTAAGATACAACATTTATATTTGTACAATTATTCTGACCATGGCTCTTTGAAAACAACGCTGTAACACGCTTTAGATTTGCGTGCATAGCTTGATTAAGATTCGTGACACATAGTAGCCAGTACACTCACAAAACTCCATCCCGGGCCCTGTTATTATCTTTCACAGGCAGCCAACGTCTGTAGGTTAGGTATTAATTTATATACCTATGCAATATAGGAAGTAGCCCCTATGTATTTTCCGCTATGGTAACATACCATATCAATGTTTTCTCAATTATTCTCACCAGAGGTCTTTTGACACTAACCGTCTTGAAGGACAGGTACGCATGCATAGTGATGAGTATTTTAAATATTTTAGCCTGTTCACGCACACCTACTCCATCTCAGGCTCTGTCGTCATCTTTCTCGGGCAGATAACGTCTGTGGGTTATTTATTTATCTATAGACCTATGCAAAATAGGACGTAGACCTATACCATTATCGCCGATCACAATATATAGACGCAGTTGGTTAAAAACTGTGACCGATCACCGATTCGGAATTCTTTAAAATCGACAAAAATATAAGGCCATCTTTTGGAAGTTCAGATGCTAAACTGTCTGAGTCTGTGTACAAATTAAGCAAAGTGGCGTTTTAGACCTCAGTCGTCAATATTTCCAGCATAGTAGTTCAGCTCCTTCATGGATGGAGGGAAGCAATAAGAAAAATTCGCGGACTAACGTATCTCAGACCTGATTATATACCTTCAAAGAATTGATCTCCCCTCTACCGATGCACAATGTTCATAGATAACAGCAAGCTAGGTGTAGAAAGATAATCAGAAAGCCACTTTAGAGTAAAAGCTTTTCAAATGATTTATAAAGGACCCCAAACCATATGATTTTTTAACCACTATTCTAGTTCAACAGATTATGCAATTTAATAGCATTTTTGTCAACAAGCCTACTTGTAATTGTGAGAACAATTTAGAAAAATGGTTTTGCCTTTCCAATTGGGCGTTTAGGGTAGGATATAGTGAGCGATTTTGTTTTTTTCTGATCGTTGCCTTCTAATGTACGATGTATTATTTGGCGTTTAGGGTTGGATGTAGTGAGCGATTTTGTTTTTTTCTGATCGTTGCCTCCTAATGTTCGATGTATTATTTTTAAAGTGAACTCCACCCCGCCCTAAATAAAAGTACTGACATATGCAATACTTTAAGTGAACAAGTAAAAAACTATTAAAGAAAACTTAACACCAGGCCTTACCTTTGGCAAAATGTTACAAGCATTTGAAGAAAATTTCGTGATACATGTATATAGGGCAAATTATGATTCGTAGAATGAATACATTTGTCCTCGGTGCCTTATAAATGGGACATACGCAGACAATGCAGACCCAGATTAGACGTCGCAAAAAGTTGCTTCTGCCTAGGCTATACACTGTTTATAAACTAAAATGCATGTACTAAAATAAACAAAACCATACACCCTTAAATGACCATTGGACTCATACAGTGTATATAAGTAAATAGAAGGTCAAATATCTGTATTCATTTCAGGAAAATCTTCAGCGAATAGCTGACACTGATAGAGAACTAGTTTGTGATGGTGACAGGTACTTCAGACCGGGTCGCAGTATCTATTCCGAGATAATTACGTGTCTTCAAGATTGTGCCTTAGTGGTTGCTGTAATGTCACCAAATTATTGCAAGAGTGATTACTGTAAATTGGAAATAGAACAGTCTCGTCTCATGCGTAAGCCTATAATTATCATAGTCAAAGAAGAGGTGGACGAGAGAGACATGAATGCGGTTACAAAGGAAATATTCAGACATTTTACTAGAATAAAATTCATCATGGAAAATGGCCAACTTAGGCTTCAGCGAGATTGGGAAGATGTTTGTCTTTCCATTATACAACTTCTGTGACATTTGGAAACAAATTTATCAATCAACTTCTGTAAAGTTAGGACAGACGATTCCAGATTATCATATAATTTCTCTGAAGTTTGGAAAGCGGTTTCAAAATGCCTTACAATTTCTATTGGAAGTGATAGGTATGAGCTAACAGTACAGTTCTGAAGGGACAGTCTGATCAGGATCACCCTGTTTGTCATTACATTGCTTCTTTGAGACGCTCGATTGTATTGATAAACTGAATTGTTCAATTTTAGGAAGCTACAGTTATAAACTTAGGTGTCCCAAATTTTAAGTACAGTCAAATCCCGACATCTCGAACATTTATATCTCAAAGTATCTTCTTGTATCAAAGAATATATTTCATAGCTTTATTTACATTTCAACTCCTGTAATCTGAAACTACTGATATCTCAAAGTAAATTTTCTGGTTGCAGAAAATTTACTTTGCGATATCAGTAGTTTGGGCTGAAGTTTGATTTCGAGATTTCGAGAGTTGACTATATTTTCGATCATCATACAACTCTATGACGTTTGGCAGCTTCTGTGACATTTGAAAAATGATTTAAAATTAATAATTTCTTCAATGTCTGGACAGAGATTTTAAAACAATCATACATAAGAAATATTCACTCATGTCAAAGTGTGACATGTCTTACTATTGTGTGTGTGTGTGTGTCACCAAATATCTAGTTCTGTTTTGTTACATGTGAACAATTTCTTATTCTCTTGTTGGTTGTACTGTGTGACTTTGACATTAACCAGTTATCATTCCAGGTAAAGAATAAAAAAGCATTGACTATGAACGCATAAATATATACTGCTCAAACTATCTTAAACTTCACTGTAAATGATGCCATTAGTCTTCATATAAAACTCTTCGTCATGGAAACTAGCAAATAGCCTACGCATCAGTGACTATAAATAGACATTGATGCCTAGCCTCTTTCTTTGGTTTGATAGTGGTGAGTTTTATACAGGGACTTAATGAAAACATATACCTTGATACTTCGAGAGGCGAGCTTTAAAAATGTTCTAGTTTTCAATTGTTTACATAGTCACCCACCTATATGTGTTTATTATTTTATATTCTGTGTCGTTTGTGTATAATAGTGACAGTTTTAGTACGATCTGTATTTTCATTTTTATAGCTAAATGACGAGTTATAAGTGCCTTTTAACGGTGAAGCTTTTGACGTCACTTAGTTGATGTTACAAAATGTGCCTGAAGTACATACTATTTTACTCGTAGTTTCAACTAATAAATAACTGATATGTTGCTTAAACCGATGGTCTTCTCATTGATCTTTCCCTTGTTCCCTGCATAACATGATTTGTCTCCCCATCAGGCCACATGCTCGGACTGTTGATAACGGCAATAATGAAACCTCATAAGTTATAGTCAGTTGTTAACGAAGAAAGCATGTACAATTACGAGACAAATGCGTAAACAGTCAGCGAAAGGTTTTATCCACAGCTGATGTACCTATTCAGCTATAAGACTGTTTATCTCTCTAAAAAACACCCCAGAAATGAAAACCAGTCTTGTGCAATTTGGCTAAGTGTAAGTGCCTTATCCTTCTCTGGTTCGATGAAAAAATGTCCATTTACTGCTGGGTTATCATAGAGAGAGATTTTCTAGTCGTCGACTGGCCGAATGGTAATTCAAATCCGAGCTCTCCTAATATATAACCAAGTGTTTCTAACTACTCGATCGCGTGCCCCTTTGGCTGAAATTAAAACCTTAAAAAGTTCCTTAGTAAACAACCCTGTCCAAACACCGGTTACAAGGACTACTCTCTGGTTAAACGATACTGTAAAACCGGTTAAGGGCTTATATGACAAAACTGTCACGGCGGAGGTCATACCAAGTAAAAATTTTGTTGTTTCTTAGCTGGCAAATAAATCTTTTCGTTGGAATGAAAAGTGAAGTCTAGGATAATTTTTTTACCATGTATGCTTCGCTGCCGAGTGGAGTGTACTATGATTTGATTTCTTCAAATCTTCAATCCTTATTCAATCGTTGGTGCAACAGTTTTGGTCATGGGCAATTTAGCCGGTTCGTCCGCAAAGTGTTCATACTTTTGAAAATATGCCGAGCTTATGACTATATGAGGTTCTTTCGATGAATTTTGGGGGACATTTAATAATTACTTACCGTTTATAATAATAGGGCGCGTTGATTGGTTGGTTGGTTGATTTGATGCTTAACGTCCACGGTAAACAACTAAGGTCATGTCGGGACGGTCAGTTAACCTAACCACACTATTCCTGGGCAGGCTTAGACCTCCTAAGCGGTTAACCAGTACTAAGTGCACATACTTTCGCCAGTAGCTGACAACTGCCCTTCTTGAATCAGCGGAAGGAGAAACGAAAGTATGTGGCCAGACCGGGATTCGAACCCAGGACCTCTGACTTACGAGTCAGGTGCCCTACCGATTGCGCTACCCGGTCCGGCAGGGCGCGTTGAAAACGCATAATAAGAACTTTATGGCGAACATAAAGAGTAATGCCGGATAAAGCGGTACGAGAAGTTGATCTATTTTGTCAAAATGGTTAAAGGCAGTTTCTTGTATGCTTAATAGATCAGCAAATGCAGATATGCATATAACCATCATAGGCTGTTATATAAAAAATCATAAAATTTTCAAGACATTGTAAACATTTTCAGTTTAACCTCACTTTTCAAAAGGGGCCTAATTTTAAAGGAAAGAAAATGCTCCCTTGGTAGCAAATTCTTTCTGTTAAGACTAGGCCCCATTTTGAACGGCATTGCAATCCAAGGAAGCAAACAAGAGCTCTTAAAACTTGTCTTCCTTTCATAAAAATGCAGAAAAACATGGAGTCGTACCCATAAACATTAAAATTGGAAAGGAGATGGTCCTCATAAGCCTTAGGCTTTCGATCAAATCCTGGTTTATTTTTCATGTACCCTGTTTTCAAATTTGACGAATAAAATATTGTTTAAATTTAAAGAGTAACTACACTTCAGGAACTGACTGAATCAGATCCCAAACCTGCATTTGCTTGGGGATAGGGTTTAGGATCTGATTCAGTCAGTTCCTGAAGTGTAGTTACTCTTTGAATTCCCAAGAATAATGCAGCAATTTGTTGAAAAATAGGCAGATTTGCATTGACACTGTCAGAGGCCCTTTCTTATTCGTAACAAACGTTGCAGCCTTCTTGCAATTCCTCAATACCAAATCTCCCATTAGCTATATAACTGTACGTCAAAAGTACATGAAGGCATATTTTAAACTAAGATTGGAATTTTCCCTCTGTCATAGAGCAACAAAAACACTATGACTGCATCTTCTCATGGTTTCAAATGTTTGTATAAAACTTTCAATATATTATGTTATAACTGTCTTAGTAAATCGTAAATTATCAGGGTCATGAATGGATATTTCTGCCAAAGTGTTAGCCCTTCATTGGTCCAGTGAGACAAATTTTGTAGCCTGATTCATCCTCTGGTTCCAAACAGCTTTCAAGAGACTGCTGGATGGATGGATGACTTGCGAATTTACGTCTATTAAAACATTATTTCACTCATATTAGCACGATGAGAGAATCATTATAAAAGGCTGTATGTTATGAAGCCCCGTTTACGTTGGAAAGATTTCCGCCTTGAGCGGGAATCGAACCCCGAACTGCTAGATTCGCAGGCAAGAGGCTAGTATGACCATCTGACCGTTTTTTAATTTTTCCGATTTCAAACAGTACTGTGATTAAATTACAGGCTTATACCTAGATTTCAAGATAAGTTATGGTAGATGTATTTAAAAGTATTACATGCATAGGAATACATGTAGACCAATCAAATCTATGATAGGGTTGAGGTCGACACACACAAACTCTTTTCCAGGATACTTTTTTAAATTCACCACCTGACTATATTAAATGGCAAATGTGCCTTCATGTCTAATGACGTACAGCTATATAGATAACGGGAAAGGTGGTATTGAAAAATTGTAAGAAGCCTGCAACGTACGTTTCAAATAAGAAAGGGCCTCTGACAGTGTCAATTGAATGCAAATTTGCCTAGCTTACGACAAATTACTGCAGCTTTCTTAAGGAGCCAATAATAAAGAATTTGGCATAAGAAAGTAGCCTTAAACACAACAAAGGTGCTTTGATACTGATTTTAAAAATTGTAACGTTTGCACATTAATTCTCAGTGACTTTCCCAAAAAGAGTGAGTGAGACGTTTGGTCGTCCAAAATGCACTCATTGGAAAGCGATGAGTTCCCAAAATGAAAAACAACGAATTGAAAAAACAAACGGGCTGTTACGAAATGGATCCGATCGTCGACTATGTCGTCGAAATTATTTTAATCCTTTCAATCAGTAGGGCTACAGTTTTTAGGGCAACTGTGGTAATAAACATTTACGGAAATTGTGGCTACGTTATGCATGGGTTGTTTGTGAATACCTCTCGTGGACAGCGTATTGCATGAATTTAAGGTGAATACCTGCACGAGTCTCTTGATTGTGGACAGCGTGTTGCATGATTTTAAGGTGAATACCTGCACGCTTAGATTCGTGTCGCATGATTTAAAAGTGAGACGTATTGTATTTATACTACTATTCTTTCACTGAAAAATTAGACGTGGCTGTTTAATTCTAAGGTGAATTGATGGATGTTATATTGTCGTGTGCCTAGTTTCTGTGTTTAGACCTGAAGGGTAAGATTTTATTATATTTATTTAGAATAGTTTGGCTAAATATGAAAAAAGTGACTTCTGATTGATATGGTAAGATTATATGTGTCGACTGATTTGATTTTGTTGACAGTGATCAGGCTGAGCATATGTCGACCAATTTTGTTTATACTGACCATGCTGCGCATGGTATTTGTATATTAGGAAGTTTTGTAAATTACGGAAATAGTTTATATCACTGATGTTGGTTGCAATGGTGTGCGTCTATTTGACGTCCAGTGACGTCAATTGTATTCATGTTATTCATGTGACGTCAGTTGCATTCATGTTATTGCGACGTCAGCACTTTTTATATTAGTTTCACGTATACGTGGCCTATAGAAGTAGATTGATTTGTAATGGAACTAATTTATATACTTGTGACGTCAATTGACGCCATAGCATGCACCGCATTAAGGGTTTTTTCCATATGTTATTATGGTAACATTTGGTCGTCATGCGTTTGATTTGCCTTCACTAGATGACGTCATATGGTATAACATCATTGGCGTCATGATGTCAGATCAAACGTTATGATCCCAAATGTGTTAGAAGCGCTTATTCAGCTATTATATTTTATGGCAAATGGTATTACGCTTAGTTTAAAGAAATGAATTAATACATATGCGAGTTAGATTTTGGTCAATCAATTTAATGTAAATAGGTCATTGTTTAGATTCATTCATGTTTTATGTGGGGTATGTCATGGTGATGCCTGTTGACGTCAGTATGCTTCTTGACAATGTTTGACGTCAGATCCTTCGACGCACATGCGTGGTAGGATCTACGTTTCTACGTGTCTAGTGACACGGCTGGCGTGTGCACGTTATGCTCGGCATTCGCCGAGGGCGTTGTATGGTATTTCCAAGACAGGCCCAAGTCTTACGTATTGTTATTATGTAGTTACAATGTATTAAGTGTAAGTTCGTTATTTTTAGGCACATCAAGTCCGGCAGTCAGCTGTTAGGGTTTAGAGCCACGTCTCACCTGGAGATCCTATAACCATCTCCAGGTTAATACCAACCTGGGTAGAGCAGTTACAACGCCCTTGTGCATGTTTTCCTAGCAGAGGCGGGAAGCACAAAATGTCGGCGAAGGCGATCTTATTACTGCGGAGGTGAAAGTGGTACAGTGTTCGTCCACTATAGTGTGTCTTGTTATATATAGACTGGTCTCTGGTACGATCCAGGGAGCGACCAGTATATAAACGTGCGCGTATTAATCTAAGTTGGTGTCCCTCATAATATATGGACTGGCCCATGACATGATCCAGGGAACGACAAATTGAAGTCTACCAACATAAGGCCTTGTTTTTTTTTGTATGAGCTCAAACTAACGTTTTTTTTTGTTCTTTGTATTTTCCTTTAGTCAGACGGTAATCTATTTGGGTATTGTACGCAAATCGATTACAGATTTGAAACATACACCTTACTTGGGCCAGCGACATGAACTGATATGTGTTGTATATTATTGTAATTGTGACAGTTGTAAATTGTATTGTTGTATATAGAATTTACATTATATATAAACTTCAAAAAATTCTAACGTTGTTAGAGTTTCCTTGTTAGTGTAATACACTGGTAGATAACCCTTTAACCGGAAGTCACCCTCCGCCGTCCTGGCGACGCATAAGGCTCTACACCCGTGTCGACCGTGTGTAAAACCTTCAGCGTAACAAGGGCACAGTAAAAGAAAAAAAAGTAGAGGTAGACAGATGGAGAGCTGGGAAGAAAATATTAAAGACTGGACAGTTTTCCCATGTCTTTATTAAACTTTTCCTATTTTCTATACATTCAATTTTATAAAAAGAAACAAGGTGTTTTTTTTCACGCCGAACATTTAAGTCTTTTGTGGTTCCTCAATGTTCCGCTTGTCTCTTGTCGTCATGGTAACCAAAATAGTTGCCCACTTTGCTTTCTGTTTCGTTTTGTAATATAAACAAGAAAATAGGTAAAAAATATGTTACTTTTGTCTTGGTTGTCAATAACGTTGCTTTCGTTCACCTGTTATGTGAGTAGTGTTTTCAGTTGGGTAAGATGATTAACCACCTATCTGGGAAAGAGCTGTTCATTTGGTTTTCCGTGCGTGTCTATCGTAAACTGTTGTCATTTAAGGTATATTCTAAATTCTCCTTTGGTTTTGAAGCGATATATGGGATCTGTTTGTATTAGTTCCTGATCATTAACCATTTTTTAAATTTGTGCTAAATCAAGGCCAACAACCTATGTCAGTCGTCCGTTATCTACGTCGTTCAGTATTTGAGAATTTGATATAATTTATTCACGATACAAACGATGTCTGTTTGGAGTTATAATTTATCGCCAAAAGACCCTATGTATGTTACGCTGAAGGTTTTACACACGGTCGACACGGGTGTAGAACCTTATGCGTCGCCAGGACGGCGGAGGGTGATTTCCGGTTAAAGGGTTATCTACCAGTGTATTACACTAACAAGGAAACTATAACAACGTTAGAATTTTTTGAAGTTTATATATAATGTAAATTCTATATACAACAATACAATTTACAACTGTCACAATTACAATAATATACAACACATATCAGTTCATGTCGCTGGCCCAAGTAAGGTGTTTGTTTCAAATCTGCAATCGATTTGCGTACAATACGCAAATAGATTACCGTCTGACGTCAACACCGTACTCGGCTCAGCGCCATGAACTAAAGGAAAATACAAAGAACAAAAAACGTTAGTTTGAGCTCATACAAAAAAAACAAGGCCTTATGTTGGTAGACTTCAATTTGTCGTTCCTTGGATCATATCATGGGCCAGTCCATATAACATGAGGAACACCAACTTATATTAATATGCGCACGCTTATATACAGGTCGCTCCCTGGATCGTACCAGGGACCAGTCTATATATAACAAGATACACTTTAGTGGACGAACACTGTCCCACTTTCACCTCCGCAGTAATAACATCGAATTCGCCTATATTTTATGCTTCCCGCCTCTGCTAGGAAATATGCACGAGCGGCGTTGTAACTGCCTCCACCTGGGTTGGTATTAACCTGGAGATGTATATAGGACCTCCAGGTGAGACGTGGCTCTAAGCCCTAACAGCTGACTGCCGGACTTGATGTGCCTAAAAATAACGAACTTACACTTAATACATTGTAACTTCATAATAACAATACGTAAGACTTGGGCCTGTCTTGGAAATACCATACAACGCCCTCGGCGAATGCCGAGCATAACGTGCACACGCCAGCCGTGTCACTAGACACGACTCGCGCTCACGATGTAAAGCCAAAATTGTGCTTACCACTTCCGCCAATGAAGAAACGTAGATCCTACCACGCATGCGCGTCGAAGGATCTGACGCCAAACATTGTCGAGAAGTATACTGACGTCAACAGGTATTACCATGACATATCCCACATAAAACATGAATGAATCTAAACAATAACCTATTTACATTAAATTGAGTGACCAAAATCTAACTCGCATATGTATTAATTCATATCTTTAAACTAAGCGTATTACCATTTGCCATAGAATATATTAACTTAATAAGCGTTTCTAACACATTTGGGATCATAACGTTTGATCTGAAATCATGACGCCAATGATGTTATACCATATGACGTCATCTAGTGAAGGCAAATCAAACGCATGACGACCAAATGTTTCCATTATAACTTATGGAAAAAACCCTTAATGCGGTGCATGCTATGGCGTCAATTGACGTCACGAGTATATAAATTAGTTCCATTACAAATCAATCTACTTCTATAGGCCACGTATACGTGAAACTAATATAAAAAGTGCTGGCGTCGCAATAACATGATGCAACTGACGTCACATGAATAACATGAATGCAACTGACGTCACTGGACGTCAAATAGACGCACACCAGTGAAACTAATATAAAAAGTGCTGACGTCGCAATAACATGAATGCAACTGACGTCAATGGACGTCAAATAGACGCACACCATTGCAACCAACATCAGTGATATAAACTATTTCCGTAATTTATAAAACTTCCTAACATACAAATATCATGCGCAGCATGATCATTACCAACAAAAATCAGTCAATAATATTAATATACAAATATGCGCAGCATGGTCATTAACAAAATCAGTCGACCCATGTGCAGCCTGATCACTGTCAACAAAATCAAATCAGTCGACACATATAATCATACCATATCAATCAGAAGTCACATTTTTCATTCTTAGCCAAACTATTCTAAATAAATATAATAAAATCTTACCCTTCAGGTCTTTACACAGAATCTGGGCACACAACAATATAACATCCATCAATTCACTTTAGAGTTAAACAGCCACGTCTAACTTTCCATTAAAGAATAGGAGTATAAATACTAGGCGTCTCACTTTTAAATCATGCGACACGAATCTAAGCGTGCAGGTATTCACCTTAAAATCATGCAACACGCCGTCCACAATCAAGAGACTCGTGCAGGAATTCACCTTAAAAGCATGCAATACGCTGTCCACGAGAGGTATTCACAAACAACCCATGCATAACGTAGCCAGAATTTCCGTAAATATTTTATTACCACAGTTGCCCTAAAAACTGTAGCCCTACTGATTGAAAGAATTAAAATAATTTCGACAACATAGTCGACGATCGGATCCATTTCGTAACAATGTACCAAATGGACCTGAAAATGAACTATGTCGGTATACAAGTGACCTAATGAAATGTTGTACATTGTGACTATCGCAATCTCTTTTGATAAATACCTCTCAAATATAAAGTGAAACGTGTTTGGGTAAAGTGACTGAAAAATATCAAAATTTCGAGGGCTGACATTTATGCAGTAAAATTGTACTGTCATTAATAGATTTGGTGCACCTAGAGGCTGTTTGGAGATTTTGAAAAATGCAAGATCTACAGTGAGATTCCGAGCACTAGGTCATACAAAATAGTGTAACTTTGAAAATAGGCCTAGGTCTGACACCATAGGATATTAGGGGTGTATAAATCGAAAAACTTTTTTTTGACAGTTATAGAGAACTCGGAGTAAACTTTAACGTTTCAATTAAGAAATAGATCAGCTCTAGCAGTGAATTGTTGAGTAATAATTCACTGTTTGGAGGTCAGTCGTAAAGTTGATCATATCACGAGCACGGAGCGCGAGTGATATATCTACTTACAACTGACCGACAAACAGTGAATTATTATTCAACAATTCAATGCTAGGGCTGAACTATTTCGATTCTAACGCTCAAAAACTCTGAAAAAGTATTCTTTTCATTCAAACTCTCCCAACCTTCCTGCCAGGCGCGTTCATGCTCCCGCCAATATTCTTAACTGTATCTAAGGTAAATATGCGTTTTATGGCGGTTTTAGAAAGAAAAAGAGACGTTACACCGTCTAGCGTCTCAAAATGTAACAAAATTACCTCAGTAATGCAAGTGACGTCAGCAATTAGACTCACGCGCTCCGAGACAGTGAATTGTTGCAGAATAAAACACGGAAACTTTCCATTGCTTCTATAGGCGCACTGTGTTAGAATTGTGATTTTGACGTTAACCGAAATTTCATACAGGCAACTTACATTACAAGTGCCAGAAGTCCATATACGAAATATCCATAAACTTGCCTTATTCGACTGGGCGTTTCGTGCCTCACGATATTTACCATGAATCACTCTTTTCTGTAGAAAAAGTGCTTCACTCGAAGAATCCCACTTCGTGCACACTTTCGTGCTTCACGATTCTTAGCTTGACGCACTTTTATTTTTTTATAAACAAGTGCTTCACGCTCAGAATCGTGAAACACGGAACGCCCGGTGGAATACGACTATTATCATCAAAAGCGGCATTTTTATGGAGCCTCCTCAATCGGAGCGTAAGACCCGCATAATTCATAACTTCTGGGGCGATAATTTAATATTATGAGTCTTATAACTAGTGTTGCAAACGATTGAACATCAGGTAAATTATACTTACATCCTAAATTTGATTATAGATGCAAATTTTAGCTGTTTAGAGCTGTAATTGATAAATCAGTGTTTAAATTGATTTTAGAAGGATTCCATTCAAAATTGGCCTCAGGTCTTAACAAGTAAGTTTGTTTAATCATATTTTGTGCCACACGAATCAAGCAATTTGGGCGTACCACACGTTTGTGCAATATTACCGTAAAACTTTTAAAATTGGGACGCTCAAAGTAATTCCCATAATAATGCAGTAATTTGTACATAAGATGCAGATGTAATGAAAAACCGTGTTGGCCTTCTCCAGACTGCACCTTCAGAAGCAGTCTGATCATGCTCTGCACTGTTCGGTCAGTGATATATTCCCAAATATTTAGAATGTCTACTATAGTTGTTGTCTTTGTCGTAGAAAAGGCAAACACCTATGACGATATTTTAGCATCGAAGCATGCAGTGTAACGAAATGGTTTATACACCGGTTCTCCAGATGAGGAGTATCAATAAAACAGACATCAAAAACAATAAAAATACATAAAACAAATGAAAATGAACATCTTTTTGTGCCTATTTTCCATTTTAAACTACGAAAAAAAATCAGACAAGAAAGTGGATAGCAATACAGATACCCCCCCCCCCTGGAACTGTCTGCAAATAATAAGTGGTCAGGGATGGGAGGCAGGCAAGCGTTCTTTAAAAAGTTATAAACGGTCGTTAGGGAGTGGAAATTTAAAGAGTAACTACACTTCAGGAACTGACTGAATCAGATCCCAAACCCTATCCCAAACATCAAAAGGAAAGATTGACAACGACATCCCAACAAACAATAAATTACAAGTGATAAGCCGAGTCAGCAGCTCGTTCCCAAATAGGTGGCAACTCAGCTATCTATACTAAACTAAATAATTTAGACCAACAGAAGGGTTACAACAGACTAAGCAAATTATACGAAAACATTTAACAACTATTTTTACCTATTTTCTTTTTTTTTTATTATAGAAGGGTTAAAATGAGAACACAATAAATTAAACAGCACCGAACATGAAACAAATGCAACCGCAACGAAAGTACCGCCTTGGACGGTCAGTAATAACTACTGGGGGGTTTGAACCGGTCTTACTGGGCCCAAACCTTCACCCTCACCCTCCGCCGCGGTGCACACAATTAGTTGGTTGTTCGGTTCGTATGGAGGTCCCCTAACTCATCAGAGAGTCATCACAGCCAACAATTAAAATCAAGAAAAGACCGTGATGAAGCAAGGATGAGGACTCGACAGCCAAAACGTGTTGAGACACCTGGAGATCCCTGGGGCGTCAGCAACACCACTGGAATACTGGAGCTAAAGAAGACCAAAGTTGAACCCCGGTGGGCCAAGGAACAGACAAACATCCGGCCCCAACCAACTAATATAATTATAGCTTTATGTAGGAGCTATCATAGAGTCTGAACCCCGACCCTCCAGCGTGCAATTAAAGAGGACAGCAAAGTTGTCAGCCGTGATTGGGTTAACCACTTAGCATGCAGACTGTCGCATTACATCTATGTTATAGCCAATGTGTTAAAATCGAATGATATTTTTCTTAAACTGATCAGGAAATTCTGTTTGCCCTACTATTTTGCGTAATTTATATACTAAGTCACCATAAAATTCAGGTTACGAGAGGCCTTGTTGCAAAAGTGACTTTAACCCTGTATTATATTTAGAAAACAATTCAAAGTGTCTACGAAAAACCAATTCAAAGTGTCAAAGCCTTCTTAAATAAATCAGTTTTATGGAGCTCCTTGACCGAATTTCCGCCGTAATTCATGTAATCACAAGCTTGGTCCACATTAAAGAATTTTCATATCAATCTGAGTCCCATCATAGTACCCATATAAATAACGAAAAAACATGATGTTGAAACAGAGATTATAGCTCAACAGAAACGCAGACACTGGAACAAAGCAGAAAAAGAAAACATCAGTGGAATTCCGATAAACTCGAACAAAGACAGGAAAATATGAAGCAATGTAAAGTGGCTTGTGCGTCCAGCGAAGACTCAGATCAGCTTGAGAAGCCGCTTATTCTGATCAGAGTGTTTCCTATTGCGCTGAAAAGGAAGCCAAGGGTCTAGGCTAGCTCTATGTGGACAGCGAAGACTCTGATCAGACTGGGCGGAGCCCAGGGTGATCTGAGTCATCGCTGGGCGCACATGCCACTTCATTGGTTTTGTTGTGTCGCGGCTCATATTATAAAACAAACCAAACTGTAGGTCGGAGACTTCAATAAGTCTAAGGTGCGACATTCACACTTTCAATTTAAAATGACAGCAAACATGCGTCCTTGTCTGGGTAAACAAACAAGTATTCTCACAAAAAAAAACAAAAAAAAACAAAAAACATTTATGTTGTATTCAGTGGTTTTAGGGCGATTCACTTCCCTATTCAGGCTCTGATAGGTTTGTAGCAAAAGCGTTTCCCATTCGTCACCAATATTTTTCCTATTTAAAAAGGCAGATGTACTTTTTCAATATGCCGAAATATTTGTGCAAAGTCTGAGACTGATAGCTTAAAGATCATGGTAATTATTCAAACTTGCCTTCCAATATTTGCCAGAACCCATAAAATTTCAAAATTAAAAAAGCCAAAATAGTGTCCATAATGTGTTTTATCTCTCTCTCTTTTTAGAAAGGAACGCGCTTATTTCAGTATATCACTAACGTTTGTACAAAATTTCAAACTGATCGGTTAAAAACTGTTGGCGGAGTTGGTTGAAAATAACTTGTCGTTCTGTATTACACTGATTCTCCAGAAAGTGCAACGTTTGGTTGGTTAAACTACTGAAAAAGAAAACAAGTCATAAAAACCGCTTACTGTCATTTCACAACTTTGGTATCTCTCGAAGCTAAATCTAAAGTATTGCAAAGTAAATATCAGGTGAATTCAGATAACAACAGACAACGTGAAGGGACTCACACTTCTTTTCAGTATTCTACGAGTCTTAAAGACAAATAGACTTGAAGCAAACGCCTGAAGTATTCGGGTATAATCCACCGTAGAGGCAAGTGATTTTGTTCAGGACAAAGTTGAGCTAATGAAATCTTCACATTATTATTTCTGAAAAAGCAAAATGCTCTTCCTCTACCAAAAAGAAGCAATAAGATCTCATTGTACTTAACTAACATGGAAGAAAACTATTCCTGAAAAACACAGAAAATTATAGATTTGAACTCCTGTTTTAAACTTTCAAATTTCAACCATTAAATGTTTTAAAATTTCAACCTGTCTGTATCAAACGTATATGTTTAATAGAGCATCTAGAACGGTTAGACTGCTATTCATGTCTTCTGTAATGTTCCGTAAAATACACGATCTTAAAATGTAACAGTAAATGGTTTGTGTTTAGATACAAGTATTAACATAGATGGCTAAATGCGGTATTGATACATGAACTAGTTCTATGTTTAACCACAGAGAAGTGTTTGCGTTACAATTTGCTAGTCTGTTTTGCTTGTTTTTATATCAACAGTACTGTTTTGCATTTCAAGTTGTTTTTCTCAGTTCTTTAATAGAAAAACTTGAAATCTCAACAGTTGTAATGTGAGACTTTCCGAGAAGAATATTTCAAGATACCTGTATCAAAATGTCAAACTTCTTTGACTTGTGTATACTATGTTGATATACGACAAAAATACCATAAATCATCTCATTAAGCCAGTGAAACGTGTTTGAATTTTACGGGACATTAATGTTGTGTTTTATCGCCCGATTTCTTCAGTCTTCCCACTAAGAAAATATCCAATTTGTGATGACAATAACACTTAAATAACACTTATAGATAACTAAATCGTACTAGAACGTCATTTCCAGTACCACATAAATTGCGAAGTAGGTAGTTTATTTTTGCTGACCCTAAATACAAATAAAGAGAGCACAATACTCAGTCTAGGGCGGAGAATAACAACGCATATATTATAATTAATTTAAAATATAATTTCTAATCCTCAGGTTCGTCGGAACGAATTTTTCATAAAAGAACTGCTATTAATGTAAATGCATTTTACGGGACACAGTTCTGTATTATACAGGACTACATGAACGTCGATTTATTGCCTTAAATAGACCACAGGCGCTTGAAAGTCTATGCTATGAAACATATTTCAAAGCCCCTAAACATCTAGGCTTTGAGCCATTTTAAAGAAATGGCTAGGTGTGCAAGCTTGTGTTAGACTCCATTACGGTCTCCAATTTCCGGTGTATCAACGTCGCTCAGCAACGTCAACAGGTTCTATTACGGGAAAAATGAAGTGATTCTTCGGATAACGATCCTCTTAAATGTACAGCTTCCTACTCTGTCCTATCATCAAACTACAAAATTGCCGATCAGACTGTACGGATGTGCAAGCTAATCTGCATCTCTGTTGTTCGGAAAGTCAATACATGTAGGCCTTAGTCAACATATGAAAATTTTACGCCAACGTTACTGCGTAGTTTTGACGTTGTTGACAAAAACGTTATGACATCTTATTCATCATGTTTGTTTCAAGTTTTCACTCGTAAGAAACGTTTTGACCGAAATTGGGACAAACCAAATATTGTAAATACATGGAAACAGTGATATACAAAGGCATTGGTCATATCTAAAAGAGTAATTGAATGATTTCGCTAATGTGTGATTTTCAAAGCGGACAAGCACATGCTCAACTTTGGCGCAGCATAGTAAACCGGAAACTGGACACCGTAATGGCGACGAAATTTTGTGTCAAATTTTGAATTCAGGATTACAGCACCGCATAAACGATAACTGAACAAATTTATCATGTTTGTAGATACATGTTGAAACGATGTATACAGGTAAGAAGTTTGCTTATGTTGCGGTGTTTCTAACTGGCAGTTTTAGCAGTCGAAAAATCGAGGCATTTTCACTTGCACACCTGGCCATTTCTTACGAAATGGCCGATAGACTGCGTCAAGTATAAAGGGTTTTGAGGGTTTCTAGCATAGAACTTCAAGCGCCTGTGAATAGACCACGGCGCATCAGTGTTTCATTTTAATTGCACATTCTCATCAGTGAAAAATATTTAGCGCATATATGCACATATCAAATTCAGTTTAAGAAGTAGGTAAACTCTAAACGAATATTTTGTTGAATCATGAAATCATAATATGAAAATTTCAAAAACTGAAAATTTCTCCGGTGTTTTCAATCTTTTTCGGCTTCCGAATGGCCGTTCATGTGTACATTTTTAAATGAATAAGACAATGTGCACTTTTCAAGAGTGTATCAGCTTCTTGCTGGGTCCCTTCTTGTACTACTAAGAATTTCTGTCCCGTATAATACGTCCCGTAAAATAATTTTATGAAACGTGAAACTTATTTTCCACGAAACAAATTCGATAAGGATTACGATCGTTGTCCAGTGACCAGTAGGAGTTCTCTCCCTTCCACGGCAGGTAAAAGGTTTCTTTTTTGTTTATATACTGGTCGACTTTGGCTTGACTCGTAAAATACTCTTGAAAACTTACGTTTTGTTTTCGGAATACTAAGGACGCGTCAAAACAAAATTTGATTTCGATAGATAGTAAAGAAATATTTTGACCTGTCAGGGTGACTGATTATGACCTACTTTTTGGAAAAACAAACCTTGTTAGCACCATCCGCAACTTTGGAATGCATTGTTAATGCTTGGACTCGTAGAATACACAAAAATCAATGACAAGAAATGGTCACGAGTTAAAAAAAGCCTTGTGTTCCAACGTATATCAATTAATCACTATTCAAAAGTACTCGATAATAGCAACCTTTCCAAGCCAAGTCTATTTGTTTTACGCCGAAAGTCTACAAAAGAATTGAAAGTAAATATTGACATCCTTAATTATGACATGCAAAAACAGGGGGTCCTTCAGTATCAGGTATGCCCATATGAGTCTTTCCATGTATTTGAATCAATATTATAACTTAAATGTTTTAGGTAGTGGCAGAACTTCAGAGCATTCACTTATTTGATTTAATCGACAACTCAAAACAAAAT
Source organism: Ctena decussata (assembly GCA_963989385.1). Classification (NCBI taxonomy): domain Eukaryota; kingdom Metazoa; phylum Mollusca; class Bivalvia; order Lucinida; family Lucinidae; genus Ctena; species Ctena decussata. The sequence goes on along the minus strand of OZ022510.1, from coordinate 78,860,123 downwards.
TATACATGCGTTTAAAGCCATGACACCATTCGTTACACTTTCTTGAGAATCAGTGATTAGACATAGGCCGTAAAACGTTTAAGTAAACTTTGAAAAGGCCGTCATTTTGTGAAAACTGATTTTTTTCTCCTCAAAAAGACGCATGCACATTTTCAATATGTCTGTAGGATCTATGCAATGATTCAAATTTATTGCTGAAAACCGTCTGTAGATATTCATTATACAAACATTTTGAGGCGCCCGTACTAACAGACGGACAGAAGTAAATTATGATGCCCTTCTCCATCCCTCGTCTATCGTTACAAGGGCATACGATGACAGTATCAGTCAGAGTTTTCAAAGAAAATCAGAAAAGAGAAGAGGAGAGAGTATAACAGGGTGAAAGTGACACGTAATAAGAGCGTACCGTCACCAAATATTTTGAAAAAAAAGAGATAAAAAATGCTGGGTATAAGACGGTCGCCGGCGCTGTTATTCGGCGACGAACCTTGACATTTTGGTTTAGGCACTAGTAAGAATAGTAGATTTGACTTTCCTTGGAGAGTTTCGACAAAAAACGATAGAAGCAATGTATACAATGGAGATATAATGGTAGAAAAGATTAACACACATACGTACACTGCCGACACGTCATATTGACAGCTTTGACAGCGGCCGTAAAACGTCTCCCCGTACATCATCCATAGTGCAGATTATATTTTATTTTCGTCCTTTGAGATCGGAGGATATATTCTGAGAAATCTAAAATTTGAGATCGATTTAAACTATTATTCTAGATCATCGTCTTTTATATTATTTGGATCCGTTTTGAAACTAATCAGTCTTTGGATCGACTACCCAATTAAAAGTAAGAAATTACAGTATGCTTTCTCTGGTGTCGTCACCAGATATTGTCAGGGTCACTGACGAGGCTTTATTAGCCGAAACTACGTAGTCTGGCCATTGTTCCTTCTTCTGAATGTATTCTCTGCTCTTGAAGGAACTATTTCAGATTTAATTTCAATAGCTTGTTTTAGAAAAAATAAAAGCATTCGATTTTACTTTGGATATATGCACCCATACAAGATCCACTTTTCTTAAGCACTGTTTTTTTTGCAAGTAAAAACATACTGAATCTTACAATAGCAATTCTTTACCAGATCATAAAACACTTCAGTGACTGAACATATGGTTCTGTTTTCTCCACCAGAAGGTGAAGACTGAGAAGCGGTCCTGGTATGCATTAGGGTCGATATCTACCACCCGGTTCTGTTTAGGCTTCGATAGTTACATTAGGGCTGGAATCTACAGCCCCTTATGTCTAGTACTAGGAATAATCTAGTACTGTGAGATGTGAGCAGCCCCCGTTGGAGAGCCAAAATATTTGTTTATTGTTTAATTTGTAAAATATTCATATTTCTTTTAATATCTTCTGATCTTGCTTTGTATATCAATTGACGATTTGAAAGCTCGGGATTTATTCTCAAGTTCATTTATACAGCAACTGTTTTTGTTTTTGCCATGTATAATTTACATATACGGTACTTTGGGAGCGCAGTATAAAACGTTTAAGTACGTTAAAGATTATGATTGTCTATTTTGAAACCGTCAATTTAATCTGAAACTTATTCCTGAAAGGATGTATCTAATAACTGTTTCTTGCAGAATCATGCAGGCTAACCCACCACCGCTCCGGCTCCTCGTTCAATAGCAATCATTTGAGCCGCCACACAGCCAAACCATCAATGTGGGGTTGTGCGCCCAGCGCACACTTAGATCAGTCTGGGCATCCGCCCAGTCTGATTAGATTCTTTGCTAAGTGTTTAAAAAGTAGCTGCGGGACTAAGCTACCTCCATGCGGCCAGCAAAGACTCTGATCAGACTGGGCGAATGCCCAGGCTGATCTGAGTCTGCGCTGGGCGCCCAACCACATCGTTGGTTTTGTCGTGTCGCAGCTCATTAATGTTTTACTGTTTATGAATTCTACCGCCTAGGTCTATGCATCCCCTTTGTTTTGCGATTGCATATCTTGGTAACATTAGAGTTTGTTTCATTCTTCCTCTTCAGGTGCTCGTACTTGGTATGTGTGTTTCCGCATTTTGCACTACACTCGTCAGATTCACGATTACGTAATTCCTGTATGCGTTCACTGTTCTATTCTAGTATTTTAGTATTGTGAGGTCGAGTGGTCGGGTTCTACCACCCTATTTTTTACTCTCTAGGCCCAGGCCCTGCCAACCCGATTATTCATCTGCGTTTATGTGATCAGGATCTGCGAACCAAATTTGTCGTTTTTTCTTAAGGCGGATATTCAAGCTATCTAGCGGTCGAGAATTCGTTCTGTGTTCTTAAGGGTTCGGGATCTACATTGCAAGGGGTCAGGTAGTGCCACCGCATTCAAACAATCGGACTTTTATAATACCATCCTAAATGATCATCTTCATATTTGTTTGGTGTTGTTTTGGGTTTAAAGGCCCTTTGAGACAGTATTACAGTTTTCATCTGAGGCCCAGCTTGTCCGTCCGCTTATCAAAGAGTCGGTTTCGTCCACCCCGACCAATCTGAACTCAGGATTTTGGGATTTGCAACCACCATTCTTCATCTGTACTCAATTGGTCGGCACCTACTGTCTCTTCTTTTCGTCTGAATAAAGGCGGTCAGGTTTTACTTTCCCGTTGGTTCGTCTGTACAACGGGGTCGGATTTTACCACCAAGCCTATTCATCTCGATATCAAGAGGTCGGGTTAAACATTCCATTATTTATCTCAATATCGCGGAGTCGGGTTCAACCATGCTGCCATATAAAAATGTTAGGTTTTAGTACCCCGCCATATAAGGGGGTCGGTTTCGAACCACCCCGCCTATTTATCTCCATGTCAAGGGGTTGGGCACTACCACCCTGTTTTATCAAACGGTAAGGTTCTACCACTCCCACCTATTAATCTCAATATTAAAGGATCGGGCTCCAGCACCCCACCGAATCAAGGGGTCGGGTTACGCCCGCGAAATTCGGATACTGAATTCACTGATACTTAATTCTGTATGTATAGGATCTGTGAACTGGGACTTCAATCTAGCACCCCAGGGCTCTATGCATTGGGCTTGGTTGTAACGCCCCCGACTTGAGATTGTTTGTTTCATTATGTGCATTGGGATCGGGATCTACCACCGCGGTTTTGTCTATGCTTCATCAATTACATTAGGGAGGGCATCTGTCTCTATATAATAGCCTATCTCTGCGGTCTAGTCCTAGGAACAATCTTGCTCCTCTGTCAGATGTAAGCAGCCCACATTTTAGAGCCTATGTAAATAAAACTAGATATTTAAGATAAAATTAATATTTTACGTACTGAATAATGTATACTTATGTTTTTCAGCTATTACGCTCGTTACTATTTGTTAATGTACTTATATTGGTTTTTCTTCCTTCATGCGAACCGAACAATAACTGATAGTTTTCAACCATTGCAAAAGCTGAGGGCGAGGGTAGGAATTCCATTAAACCGGTTGTAACTCCAAAATAATTTATTACTGACCGTTCCAAGGCAGTCCATCAGTTCCAAACTGTTATTGTTGTTTTTTCTTGTTGTTTCCCCCGCCCCCCCCCCCATTAATAATTTCGTTTACCTATGATGCGAGTGACAATTTTAGCTACATTAAGGTAGCTGAATAACCACCTGTTTGGGAGAGTAATAGATTTTGAACAAATCCGGAAAATAAAAATAGCTAACTCGGTTTAACTGAGCTGCTTGTTTAATTTACCTAGCGTGCCTTTCGAAAATTGTTGTCAAATTATGTAGATACATCTATTCCTAACGGTTTTGACTGCAGAAAAAGGGTTCTGCTTGTATTATGTTCTTGATTATTGCTTCTCCTCTTACTGTGACGTTCACCACTGAAAGTTATTAAATAAATTGCAAAATGTAAAAAAAAAGAAACGAAAACAATTAGGACATGTTCATTGAGCATAACTGTAATTGCTTATCTTTCAGAACGATGTATTTAGCCTATCTCCTATTGGTAGCTTTGACATTCCTCCACATCTGGATGTTTGTGGGCGGTAGTCCCCTCACGGGATGTCCGGACATGTGTACGTGTGACGGAAAACGAATGAGGTGTGAACAATTTATTCCAAGAAAGGTTCCAAATGACGTCAGCGAAATACTACTTACATTTAATTCTACACATCTATCTCCAGGAATATTCTGTAATGTATCATGGTTTAATGTAATAAAGTTGTCCATTGAGTACACTGCCCCATGGCGAAATTCTTTCCGCTTAGATGCCTATGTGTTCTTGTGCTTAAAACAAATTCAGGTTTTGAAAATTAACACTACAAATTATTTTAAAAGTGACAAGAATTCACTGTATGGATTGGAAAATGTAACAGTTCTGGATTTATCGGGATGTGGACGGCTCCAAACTCAGGATTTGGTTATTTTACTGTCAGTCAAAACAAATATTGTTAATCTTAGGAAACTGATTTTATCTGGATTTGGTTCTATTCTTGTAGGTTTAGATCTTTCACAGGATCTTATAGATGCTCTCGCAGACAAAGATATAACTGAGATGGATTTAACCAACACAGGGATATCGTCTAACCATCCAAATATAAGCGGCATTTGTGATACTTTAAAAACATTAAATCTGTCAAACTCCGAAATAAGTTTCAGTTTTCATTTTAATAAGTTCAGTTCGTGTAAATCGTTGAGCTTATTAGACCTAAACGGAGCCAGTTTTCCGTTCAGTAAATTCACAAAGACGATATTCGTAAATGAACATGGTACGGTAAATAGAAATTATATGCTATTTAAACATTTAGATATACTCCATGCAAGCCGTTTAATTCCCAATATCAAAAGTGTCTATGTCAATAACTGTTCTGTGACAGGATTGGGTGACAGTTATAACCTGAAAGAGCTTCAGCTGAATGGATATAATCTACCCACACTAGATATTGAAGTAGTGAATTTATTCAATGAATTACAATATTTCGAACTATCTGATAATAGAATACAAAACATCGGTTCCAAAATTTTTAAAACATTCAAGCATTTAACCAAACTCGACTTGTCTAAAAATAAACTTTCACAAAGCAATTTGTTTGATGAAACATTTTCCGTTTTATTTAAAAATAATTCAAATCTAACCGAGATCAGCTTGAGCGAAAACGGACTTCGATATCTTCCAGCAGCAACGTTTTCATCCAACTCATATTTGAAGCGAGTAAATGTTTCCAACAATAAGATCCAACAAATAACTTTTGATGTTTCACGCCTGACAAACCTGGAGATCCTTGATATGCGAAATAATTCAGTTCAACATCTCGATAAAATCTCAAGAGAAACTTTAGATTCTTTATACCAAATGCATCGTCTTGTAAACAAAACAAAACCAAATACAACATCTACTTTCCTGATCGACCTTCGCGAAAATCCGTTTTTGTGTGAGTGTGATTCATTGCCGTTTCTAAAATGGTTCATTGTGTCACCCATTTTTAACACAACAAGACATCAGTATCACTGTAAACTGAATGGTCGGGAGATAGAAATGAACGATAAAGCAGTTGCAGCAGCTGAAGATGACTGCGAGAGGCCGAAACGTAAACTTAGGAAATTATTACTTTCATCAATAATTCCAACGACAGTATCTGCGATGCTAGCACTGGTAACAACCTACGTTGTGAAACGGTACAGGAGAAAGAAGCTATATCAGAAGCTCGAAGATCAAGTTGGTCTTCTTCATGATGATAACATCGGATTTCGTTTTCCTGTTTTTGTGTCCTACTCAAGTGATGACATTGCGTTTGTTATACCAAACGTCATAAATCCGCTTAGGGTAAGATTCCACGTTTTTATTGGTTCAATTATTCTTTGGAAACGAAGCTGTAACACGAAGGTAAAATATAGGTACGCATGCATAGGTTTATTAAGATTCCTGACATACTGTAGCCTGTGCACTCACAAACCTCCATTCTGAGGCCTGTCATCGTTTTTCACAGACCGCCAACGTCTGTAGATTAGATATATATCTATAGATCTATGCAATATAGAAGATTATAAGAGTAAATACACTTCAGGAACTGACTGAATCAGATCCCAAACCCAATCCCCAACATCAAAGGGAAATATTGACAACGACATCCCAACAAACAATAAATTACAAGTGATAAGCCGAGTCAGCAGCTCTTTCCCAAATAGGTGGCAACACAGCTATCTTTATTGAACTAAATAACTGAGACCAACAGAAGGGTTACAACAGACTGAGCAAATTATACGAAAATGCATTTTCCGCTAGGGTAGGATACTATATTATTATTTGTTCAGTTATTCTGACCAGAGGTCTTTGGACACTATCTATCTAGTCAGACAGTTACACATGCATAGTTTTGTGTGCTTGAAATACTGTAGCCTAAACACCAACACTTATTCTATCTCGGATCCTCTGGCCATCTTTCATGGGTTACTAACGTCTATGTGTTAGGTAATTTTTTAAATATATAGAAACCACTTCTTGGAAGTACAGATGTTTTGTTGCTTGTGTCTGTGTACAAACTACGCAAATTTGCGTCTCTGACTTTAGTCGTTAATATTCCCAATTCAGTAGTGCCAGCTCCTTCAGGGAGAGAGGAAAGTAATGTAGAAAACAGGACACAGGAGAAAAATTCTGATTATATCCATCATTACAACCGAGCTGCCATAGATACAGCACTTGGTCAGTCCAAAAGATTTTGCCAGATTTCAAGGAGAAATCCAGTTTTTCTGCAGGTCATTACCCCATCATGAAATCCAATTAAATCATTCACCATGAAATGTTATCTTGCCATTTGTTTATTTATGACTGCTTGCTGCCTGTGCTCAGGTCTTAATTATCACCAAATGCTACTCTAGTGAAACAAAAGTGTCTGCTCTGTGCTACTTTCCACAGTTCTAACAACAGGCATGGAATACATGTAATTTGTGTTCATAATATTTGGTGTTTTCACATAAATGACTTCAATATAATAAAAATGACCTTCTTGGATAGATTAATTATTACTGTTCTTAATATTTAACACTCCGGATTACCAATCCAGGGGTCGCATGTTCGATCCCCCGCTTCTCCGGTCTTTCGGATGAGACTTTAAACCGAGGTCCCGTCTCCATATGACCTCGTTGTTGGTGGGACGTTAAACCTGAGTTCACTCACTCACTCACTCTTAATATTTACTGTGTTTAGAGAATGCCAGTGCTTTGCAAAAAGAAAAGTGCGGTTAAGGTGTCCATAGTTCTATCAATGGTAAAAATGTCTAATTTCAAATCCTTGTAAAAAGCGGTTCAACGTTCACGTTTGTTAATAAAATGTGGGTTGATGTACATATACTGAGTCATATAACTGGCAAAAAAAAATACAGAAAACAAGTTTGAAAAAATAAATCGCTCCAGAAAATACAATTTCCTGTTCTTGTTTCCCGTCCAGCATTGTTATATAAAATAGGCGGGATAGTGATTGGGGCTCCAAGCCTGTACGTTGTATTTTTATTCAGCTTTTTAATGAAATCGAAAGTAGGTCATTTTAGTTGCCAACTAAAATTATCCAAATAAGTTTTTAAACTTTCTTTTACTTGAAAATCAAGGATGTTTTGTTTGTTTAAAGATTGATTATCACTGTCATTTACATTGACGAAACTTTAGTGAAAACAACTTGCATCGATACCTCATGATAATTTTTTTCATGCTGATAGAGCAATGGGGCCTTTAACAGGATTATGCCTTGATTTTCTCATTTATCCTTCAAACATAGGTTTTTTGTAGCTATTTAGAACCACCTCAATGAAGCGGTTCTAGCGAGTCCCAAAAATCTACATTTGGACGAGAGATCAGGAAAATATTACATTGTTTTCGCATTTGTCATTTAAGGGTCGTAAATAGTGTCCAATTTTGCATGGGTGTTTTAACATAATGATGAATATTTACATCAGAAAACATTCTTATTATAAGGCACGTAGAGAAAACGCCTCTTTCAGGCAAAGGGGGAAATAAAGTTCATATATTTGGTCTAGGTCACATAACCAAGATTTCCACCATGCCGATATATATGGCAAAATCCTTTTAAAAAAATCTTCTCCGGAAACATTGGGCCAATTGCCTTCAAATTTTGTATGTAGCATTTGGGACTTTAATTATACACATGATGACACTGGATTGACCTTGTTTTATGGCAAGGTCTAAGCTGGTCCCTTAGGCTAAAAAACACACACACTGAAAAGAGCTTTTTTCTGTCCCTACTTTGATATGGAACAAGACCTGTCAGTGGGACAGGATAGCTCGCCTGACAGTGCCTTGCCCATCACCAAAACTTTAACGTATAACTTTTACATTTTGCTAACGCCGACCTCGGGGGTAGTATAACAGCTCTTCCTGAACTTCGTTTATATATTTAGTCCTGTTCCCATGACCAAGATGGCCGCCATGCGCATATATGGTTAAAAAAATCCTTCTCCCAGATCGAATCAAGAAAAATTAAAAAAAAAAAACAACAGCTATAGCCGTCTAAGTCTGTCTGACGTGGCATGCAGAATAATGTGACGTCATCGCAATAGGTGACATCAGCGGTATGTTAGCTGATCATTTAAGAGTTTATTTTAATTTCTGGCAACTATGATTTATCGTTTTCGAAAAAGAAGGTGAAACATCTTTGGAGTGAAACATCTTCGGTGAGATTGTGAGCCCAGAAATTACAAAATCTTATTTTCATTCACAGTGAAAAATAAAAGTTACCTTTTTATGTTTTAATTTGTAAAAAGATAGATTTTTATTTTCACTGGAAATCTACATTACATTAACATCGGATGAGGATATATTGGTGGAGGATAAATTTCTGCTTGACACATTGCGAGGTTTGCCTTTATAGACGGCGAAGGAGAAAACAAATATGTCTACAAAATGTATGCAAAGTTTGGGCAAGATCCATTGAAAACTGTCGTATGAGTCAATTTAATAAACTCCATACCCTACAGTGCAAAAATTTGCCTAAAATGACTAAGTTCAAAAGGCCATAATTCTGTCAAAATTAATTGTGGCTTCATCAAAAGCCTATATGCACATTTTAATATGTCTGCAATATGTCTGCAAACTTTGAAAAAAGATCCATTAAAAACTGTGGGACAAGAAAAAGCTCCATCAACAAGCGGCCCAGATGGGCTTGATATCGCTCACCTGCATGGCTATTTTGCCACGGGACCATTCTGATACAAAATTGGTCCAGTTCCACTGAGATTTTCACATTTTGATATTTTGCTACGAATAGTAACAAAGGCCAACTTGATGGGGTCTTTATTTGTTAATTTTTGCAACACCTCAATGCAAGAATCATTTTGCCACAAATTTCATCAAAATCCATTCAGCGGTTACTGAAATATTGTCATTTTCATATTTTGTGCTTTTTAGTAACGGCAGATGGCGGCCATCTTGAAATGCCAAAATGCAAAAAAAATCAAAAAGGCTTCATGAAAGGACAATTCTGACACAAAACTAGTCCAATTCCATTGAGATTTTCTAATTTTCACGCCGGGCCGCGTAGCGTCATCGGCAGGGCACCTTACTCATAAGTCAGAGGTCCTGGGTTCGATACCCGGTCTGGCCACATACTTTCGTTTCTCCTTCCGCTGATTCAAGAAGGGCAGATGTCAGTTACTGGCGAAAGTATGTGCACTTAGTACTGGTTAACCACTTAGGAGGTCTAAGCCTGCCCAAGAATAGTGTGGTTAGGTTAACTGACCGTCCCGACATGACCTCAGCTGTTTTCCGTGGACGTTAAACAAAAAATCAATCAATCAAAAAAATTTAATTTTCACATTTTTCTGAGACCTTGGAGTCAGGTCATGCTCCATGTGAAATTTGAGAACCATGGGACCAATAGTTTTACAGAAGAAAATGTTTGAATAGTGTTTTAGGTGTTGACTAACGTCGCACGGGATGACGCACGACGGACGCATTGGTATGACAATAGCTCACTATGGCCCTTCGGGCCAGATGAGCAAAAAACTGTGGAATGAGTTTATTACACAAACTCAATAACCTACAGTGCAAAAAATTGCCAAGACTAAGTTCAAACAGCTGTAATTCTGTCAAGACTAATTCTGACTCCCTCAAAAACTCACATGCACACTTTTCATAGGTCTACAATATGTATGCAAAGTTTGAAAAAAGATCCATTTCAACTGTCGGAAGAGTTGATTACACAAAGTCTATACCATAATACACAGACAGACGGACAGCAGATAGACAGAAGCAAATCTTAATGCCACCTGACTGTCATCACGGGGGCACAAAAACTTTTTTTTAATAAATTAAGTGGCATGATTTTTTTAATAAATTAAGTTGCATGATTTTGTCTTATTCATATATCTTTATCCTTGCATGCAAGGATGTGTCATAAAAAATAAATCAATTATCAAGCAATATATAGATGGTGTAGCATCATTTTCATAAATAATCTATAGATATTGTCAATAATATTTTGCAAATAAATAGCAAATTAAGTACTATACATGATAGACAGGCAGGTCTAAGTCTTTAATGCTAACGAAATATACAGATGGTGTAGCATCATTTTCATAAATAATTTATAGATATTGTCAATAATATTTTGCAAATAAAATAGCAAATTAAGTTCTATACATGACAGACAGGCAGGTCTAAGTTTTTAATGCTAACGAGTAATATTAGGCGGCTTTTCTCAACAGGTTCAGAGATTTTTATCAGTGGACTGAGAAATTAACACCAGCTGTCTAAACTGCAAGCGACCTAATGACTGTAATAAATCAGCTCATGCTGACAACTAACAGTTTCTGCTACACTTCAAAGAACCAGCCAGTTGGAGTAAAAATTCTGTCAAAAACTGCAAGCCTGTGGTGACCAGTGCTGCTTGAAATTTCTCCATGAATATTACCTGTATAATCTGACAGTATTCCACCGTCATTTTCGTACATATCGAATTCCGCTTGAGGCGAGAACCTTGCTTACCGTAAACGGGGTTCCACTGCACTCCACCTTTCATTATTACCCACCCATCGTCCAGATATAACTGAAATACTGTTGAAAAGAACGTAAAATCACAAGTCATCCATTATCCATCTCATTGATTCTTACGGGAATTACTGTCTTGCACAGTAATAGCCCGAGTCTTCTCTGGCTGTTTTTTTTTGTCGCTTAACAGCCTTAGCAATATAGGTGCCATAAATCCGGAGTTGAGTTGCACTGCGCGCCGCTGCTGGAGAGTATAAATGAAATTTGCCGTGTTACTGTGCATTAAGAAACGTTTCCGTAACTGCCTTTCACCAGTAGATATTTTTCAATCATTCGGCGTGTAACAGACAGTCTCATTACCTGAACTAAACTAGTCTTAGCCAGAATATTTTCTTTGATTCAAAAGGCTTTCTCAGTGTCCGCCATCTTGGGATCATTGAAACTGTCATGGTGAAAAGGTAGATTATCTGCTCCGAAATTATGGACAAAATAAACGAAAAAAAACTATAACATGAAATATCATGTTATATTGGGCGTTTGATTATTCTATTCATTTATTTTCCAGCACCCTCTTTTGAGTAATATGTGGAATTTGAGTGCTCAGTTGCAAAGATAAAAGAAAAAGTAATATTTAATACTAAAAGTGTGTCAGGCAGGCAGTCAGTAAGATCACACATCCGTTTTCATAAATCAGAAATACTGTTTTTATCCCGGTTAAATTTCTCACCTTACTGACATAATCATCCTTTTTCTTTAGTTCTAAGACTAAAAGTGTGATAGAAAAAAAGGTACAATAGTTCTAATTTGGTGAGAAATTTAGAAAAGGGATAAAAACAGTATTTCTGATTAATGAAAATGGATATGTGACCTTAGTGACTGCCTGTTTAAAGGTGTCAAGATCTGAAGGTAGGACATTTTATTCCACATTTATTCCACAAAACAATGGGCATCGGAAAGAAAGACCACTGATAATAACTTATGTGAATCTGACTGTACGAAAGAGAGTGTATGCGGCGAGTGAGTCTCGTGAGATCTTCCTGTAGTAATATGATTGCAGGAAAACACGCTACATGGTGGAAATCGCTGAGGCTCAAAACTGAAACAGAAATACGAGTATCTTTCCGAAAATACCTCCGGATGACAGATGCTAGAATACTCTCCTGTTGCAGAGGTCATAAAGAATGACATCTGCTAAGAATAGAAATTTAAAGAGTAACTACACTTCAGGAACTGACTGAATCAGGTCTCTTACCCTATCCACACATCAAAGTGAAAGAATGACAAAGACATCCCAACAAACAATAAATTACAAGTGATATGCCGAGTCAGCAGCTGTTTCCCAAATAGGTGGCAATTCAGCTATCTTTATTGAACTAAATAATTTAGCTAATTTATTTCATCAGTCACTCTTTTTCGAATTTTCGGCCACTTGGCCTTTTTCAAGAAACAAATTCAATTTATACAGACACTACATGACTAAACCACCATTTTGAAAAGTTGTTATGATATGGGAGACAAAGATTATGTTGTATCTACAGACACAATCTTGTCATCCCTCTCATACCAAGACAGGTCTGGCATATGGCTTGGGTTTGAGAATCAGGCGTATATGTGAGAAGGACAATGACTACTATAGACACAGACAAGAATTGAAGGGGCAGCTTAGGAAGAGAGGCTATGCTGGGAAGTTTGTTGAATCCCAACTGCAAAGAGTGGATAGTATGAGAAGGGAGACCCTATTGGAACCTAAACCAAAGTTGGCGAGACAAGAGAGGGTACCTTTGGTAATGACGTTTTCAAAGCTCCTACCAGATGTCAGGAATATCCTGCGGAAGCATTCCAAGGTACTTTACAGATCTGACAGAATGAAGGAGGTATTTGACGAGCTTCCTATACTGGCATACAGGAGGGACAAGAACCTGTGTGACACTCTCGTCCATGGTAAAACGGCGAAGCTTATCCATGCTGGTTCAGAGGAAAGTCAATGTAACTGTAAGGTGTGTCAGGCATTACATGAGGGTGACATCCTGGATACAGCAGGGAAGCAGGCTTATAAACCCATGTCAAAACCAGCTTGTTCTCTACGGAATGTGGTGTATGCTCTACTATGTGAATCTTGCAAGAAGACGGTATATGTTGGAGAGACACATAGATCAGTTAAGGAGCGGATTGGTGAGCATATAAGAGACGTGAAGAATCAGGCAGAGAAACCTATCATGAGACATTTCCGTGGTCATTCAGTTGCTGATGTCAGATTTGTCATCTTGCAGTGTGTAGGCTTACAGACAGTTGGTAGAAGAAAAATGGATAGTTAGTCTGGGGACAAAGGTTCCAGCAGGATGTAATGTGCAAATGGGTTTTTAAATGACAAGATGCTAGCCTAATTAGGTTCTTCTACTGGTGGGCTTGGGCTCAGCTGCACTATCAAATGATGTACATGGAGTGAAGACTCAGATCACTCAACACTTTCGTGTTGTTTGTTCGGGGGCTTCACTACTGGGTTGGTGCAGGTGGGCCTAGGCCTACTGGTTAGGAGCTATAACAGAATGTGTCTGACCATGTGTAACCCTATATGAACCAAAAGATTGACTTTTACCCTTTGTTTATATATATATATATATATATATATATATATATATATATATATATATATATATAGGGAGAAATGAGACAAACATCAAACAAAAATCTTCCCGGTAGCACTGGATCCAACAAATGGATTCAAAATGATTGAAATAAGTATATGGTAGGATTAAATCATCAACAGTGCAAAACAATATTTACTGAGCGCTTTCGGCTTTCGCCTTCTTCAGAGTTTACAGGTACAAGAAAAAAATCAAAATTTCAACATTTCTACAGGTAAATCAAGAAAAAACAAAATAATCATGAAAACGTTTCTCAATTTACTATTCAAATTCACATTAAACGACCAAAGAAATTGAAAAAAGGTCGTTTAACAAAGCAAAATTGCTACAAGGCGGCCGTTTCACGGCCCCAGTTCGAATTTGAAATTGCAAATGGCTGCCAAAATGAGAAAAATCGTATTATGCGATTTGTAGCGGTGTATTTATAGCGATATACATACATTCTGTATACTGGCCATTCAGCTATGATGCAAAACTCACCATAATGAAGGAAAAAGAGAATTTTACATGTAATTACATCGCTACAAAAGCAAGAGTGGAACACTGTATGTCTGGAATAATGCAAGATGCCCCTGCAGAAATAGACTGAAGGTGGGACCGAGGCTAATCTCCTTTGTTAATGCCGCTTGGATTCAAAGTGTTAAGACGACGTATCCAGTAGCTCTCACGACTTTTTCTGGCATTGTCTTTCCACTCTGAATTGCTTTCTAAGCAGCAAACAGAGGCATGACTGAGAAAGTCATGTCCTTGCAAGCAAAAGTGCTCAGCGGTAGGAGATCTTTCATATCTCTTGTGTCTCCAGTCATCTCTGTGACCATTCATTCTGATATTCAGAGGGCCCTTGGTTTCCCCAACATACTGCTTTCCACACTTGCCACAAGAGATCAGATACACAACATTCTGTGTCCTACAATTGGTGTCACCTTTAAGCTTGACACGAGCACCACTGGACGATGTGGCTGTCTGAGAGGGGGTTATCATTCTACAGGTCTGACATCTTGATCTGCCACAGGGTTTACATTCTCCAAGAGGTTCGTCATCGATCGGATCTGGCTTCAGTCTAGCCCGCACAAGATGGTCTTTGAGGCTTTTTGGTCGCCTGTAGGCCATGATTGGCTTCTGCGGGAAGACTGTGCTCAGATGGTCTGATGAGTCTATGATGGACCAGTGTTTGTCGACGATACCCCTGGCTTTAGGAAGGTCTGGATGATATGTCAAGACAAATGGCAGAACAGCTTTGTTTGCTGTCGGCTTGGGCTTGTACGACAAAAGATTTTGTCTTTCCATGTGCCTGACCTTCTCTATGGCTTGGTCAATTACCTGCTTTTGATAACCCCTTTGTTTGAGCTGTTCACAGAGATCCTTTGATCTTTTCTCAAAAGTCTCATCATCCGAGCAGATGCGTCTGATGCGTAGTGCAAGACTATATGGTATATTCTTGCTACAGTGAGGAGGGTGGCAGCTTGTGGGCAAAAGATACTGGTGGGAATCTGTAGGTTTAGTGTAGAGGTCTACAGCAACCTTGTCGTCAGCAAGATGTGACATCGTGTCTAAAAAGACATGTTTGTCATTGGAGACCTCCGCAGTAAACCTAATGGTTGGATGGAAGCTGTTTGCTGTTTCGAGAAATGCCTCAAGAGTTTCTCTGCCATGAGTCCACTTCATGTCAATGTCATCTATAAACCTGAGCCATGAAAATGGTTTCAGGATTACTGACTGCAGTAGTCGTCTTTCAAGCCTACCCATAAATATGTTGGCATACGATGGAGCCATTTTTGTTCCCATGGCCGTCCCTTGAATTTGCAAGTAGTGCTTACCATTGAACTCAAAATTGTTCTCAAATGCAATAATTTTGAGTTCAATGGTAAGCACTACTTGCAAATTCAAGGGACGGCCATGGGAACAAAAATGGCTCCATCGTATGCCAACATATTTATGGGTAGGCTTGAAAGACGACTACTGCAGTCAGTAATCCTGAAACCATTTTCATGGCTCAGGTTTATAGATGACATTGACATGAAGTGGACTCATGGCAGAGAAACTCTTGAGGCATTTCTCGAAACAGCAAACAGCTTCCATCCAACCATTAGGTTTACTGCGGAGGTCTCCAATGACAAACATGTCTTTTTAGACACGATGTCACATCTTGCTGACGACAAGGTTGCTGTAGACCTCTACACTAAACCTACAGATTCCCACCAGTATCTTTTGCCCACAAGCTGCCACCCTCCTCACTGTAGCAAGAATATACCATATAGTCTTGCACTACGCATCAGACGCATCTGCTCGGATGATGAGACTTTTGAGAAAAGATCAAAGGATCTCTGTGAACAGCTCAAACAAAGGGGTTATCAAAAGCAGGTAATTGACCAAGCCATAGAGAAGGTCAGGCACATGGAAAGACAAAATCTTTTGTCGTACAAGCCCAAGCCGACAGCAAACAAAGCTGTTCTGCCATTTGTCTTGACATATCATCCAGACCTTCCTAAAGCCAGGGGTATCGTCGACAAACACTGGTCCATCATAGACTCATCAGACCATCTGAGCACAGTCTTCCCGCAGAAGCCAATCATGGCCTACAGGCGACCAAAAAGCCTCAAAGACCATCTTGTGCGGGCTAGACTGAAGCCAGATCCGACCGATGACGAACCTCTTGAAGAATGTAAACCCTGTGGCAGATCAAGATGTCAGACCTGTAGAATGATAACCCCCTCTCAGACAGCCACATCGTCCAGTGGTGCTCGTGTCAAGCTTAAAGGTGACACCAATTGTAGGACACAGAATGTTGTGTATCTGATCTCTTGTGGCAAGTGTGGAAAGCAGTATGTTGGGGAAACCAAGGGCCCTCTGAATATCAGAATGAATGGTCACAGAGATGACTGGAGACACAAGAGATTTGAAAGATCTCCTACCGCTGAGCACTTTTGCTTGCAAGGACATGACTTTCTCAGTCATGCCTCTGTTTGCTGCTTAGAAAGCAATTCAGAGTGGAAAGACAATGCCAGAAAAAGTCGTGAGAGCTACTGGATACGTCGTCTTAACACTTTGAATCCAAGCGGCATTAACAAAGGAGATTAGCCTCGGTCCCACCTTCAGTCTATTTCTGCAGGGGCATCTTGCATTATTCCAGACATACAGTGTTCCACTCTTGCTTTTGTAGCGATGTAATTACATGTAAAATTCTCTTTTTCCTTCATTATGGTGAGTTTTGCATCATAGCTGAATGGCCAGTATACAGAATGTATGTATATCGCTATAAATACACCGCTACAAATCGCATAATACGATTTTTCTCATTTTGGCAGCCATTTGCAATTTCAAATTCGAACTGGGGCCGTGAAACGGCCGCCTTGTAGCAATTTTGCTTTGTTAAACGACCTTTTTTCAATTTCTTTGGTCGTTTAATGTGAATTTGAATAGTAAATTGAGAAACGTTTTCATGATTATTTTGTTTTTTCTTGATTTACCTGTAGAAATGTTGAAATTTTGATTTTTTTCTTGTACCTGTAAACTCTGAAGAAGGCGAAAGCCGAAAGCGCTCAGTAAATATTGTTTTGCACTGTTGATGATTTAATCCTACCATATATATATATATATATATATATATATATATATATATATATATATAAAACAAAGATTGGCTCATGACGTGGCTTATATGGAATTAACCACTGTATTTATTTGAATGTAATTCTTTAAATGTTATAGCCTTATATGAAAAAAATTAGATATAACAAAATGCCTAACAAAATTAGATAATATTTTGTTTGTGAAAAGGAGATATAGGGAGACAGCATCTTTTATAAAGGTATCTTAATTCACAATCTGGAGTTTTACTTAAGTTCGAACGTCAACAAGAAAAGTTATCTACTTTGTTTGTTTACGCACTTTTGGGGCTTGTATTCAAATGTTTGATTAGAAAAAGTGGTAAGTATGATGGTTTATTTAGATGATCAGTTATCAGTTTTACTTGTTTTCAAACATGTCAAATATCTTAGTTTATATCAATTTGTTGCACGCTACTTTCATATTTAATCAAAGCGGATTTTGAAAAGCAAAATCTAATAGTCAGGTTATTGTGAAATTTGCGAACGGCTGAGCGTTTTTGAGACCTTTTGTTACTTTTTCGAACGCGGTTCGAGAAATGTTTAAAAAAGGGGGAAAAGACAAGTTTTTTGCTGGTTCAGAGGCGTTTGGCACATTGTTGTTCTTGTGGAGAAAGTTTGTGTGGCACTTTGCCAGTTTGTGGTCGTGGGCCACGGTGTCTTAAAAAAGAGAGAGAGAGAGAAAAAAAAACAGAGGACCAATGGTCCTGAAGCTCACCTGACACCTTCTGTCAACAGACACAATTTGTCATTTCGCTCATTTGTTACAAATCTGAAACCAGTAGCTTAAAAGGTGTGCATATTTTAATTTAAAAATCTCAGTGACCTTGAGCAAAGTTCAAAAAATGACCTTGACCTTTGATGACCTTGTCTTCATGTATTCATTTAGTTAACCATACTTTCCAATTATTATATCTAGGCTTAAAAAAATTCCGTAACATCAACTGTTTAAGCATTTTCCCACAAAAAAGCATAACATACCAAAGTTGACCTTGCCATACATTAGGTCAAGGTCAATGCGCCGTCATGATTTGTACAAACTATGATGAGCCCGAGTCCTCAATGCTACATACCATGCCACGAGGTCCTTGTGCCTTTGGTTCTGGAGAAGTAGATTTTTGAAGGAGTTTTACCATACCATATATGGGCATGTCGTACACTTGAATGGTTTCTGAGAAATCCACTGCTTAAGCATTTTCCAATGCATCAAACTCGACCTTGCCATAAATTAGGTCACAGTCAATGCACAGTCCTGATTTGTATAAATTATGATGGGCCCAACTTCCAAATGCAACATACCAAGTTTCAAGGTCATAGGCCTTTTAGTTCTGGAGAAGAAGATTTTTGAAGGGGTTTTACAATATATGGACATGGCGGCCATCTTGGTCATGTGACCCAGATCCTGGAAACCTACTTTCGTTCCCCCATCCCACTAAGACTCCATATAAAATTTGGCTTCAATCGGGGAAGTGGTTTCAGAGGAGAAGATGTTTGAAAATCTTGACAACAGATGGACCATATATTGCAAATATCGTACCTTAGCCTTGAATAGTTTCTGCAAAATCCACTGTTTAAGCATTTTCCCATATAAAAGCCTAACATACCAAAGTTGACAGTGTCATAAATTAGATCAAGGTCAACGCACGGTCATCATTCAAGGTCATGGTCCTTCTGGTTCTGAAGAAGAAGATTTTTGAAAGTTTTTTTACCATATATGGATGTGGTGGCCATCTTGGTCATGTGACCCAGATCCTGGTAACAATCTTTCGTTCCCCCATCTCACTGAGACTCCATATTAAATTTAGCTTCAGTCAGCCCAGTGGTTTCTGAGGAAATGATGTTTGAAAATCTTGACGACTGACGGGCTGACAGAATGACCTTGACCTTTAGTGACATAATATCTTCAGCTGTTCATTTAGTTGACCATGTATACCAAATATTGTACCTTAGACTTAAGGTGAGGTGGGAGTAATTGACAAAACACATGATTTTATTCATACTTCCTTATATTGTACATTTTCAGTCCCTCTTTCAGAAAATGTAATAAAAAAGGGGGGTCGCCGATGTCGTTTTTAAGATATCTGACCTCGAAAACGTCAATATTTCCACTTTTACGAACCGACGTTATAATGGCGTTCTATGGAAAATGCACTTTTTTACTCGTACCTCTTGGATAAAAACCTTCATTCTGAGAAAACAAAACACATTTTTTTCTTCAAAAACTAACACAGTATCACCCAATGATAGAAGTTCACATTAAAGCAATAAAAATAGTAGGTCGCCGACTTAACTTTCGAGTTACAGTGCATTAAATGCCCAGCCTGTCGTCTCTTTAGACTGAAATGTTGACGTTGCGCAGGGTGACGTTTACGTCACTTAACTTTTCGCGCCACATATCAACTATCGCTTTTTGTAGGCTACCAGCAAAATTTGTCTGGAACTTTCATCACTCATGATTGTCATTGTCTGGAAAGTGCAGAATGAAGGCAGATGTAATACGTTTCTCTAAATCTCTGCATAATCCGTCTTAACTAAGTATTTTTAATTTTAAAAAAATCGAAAGCATTGCCATTATGCCCTCCCATACAGCTGACGGGCACCCGAGACAGTTGACGGGCACCCAAGTAGGGGCGGGCTTCCACGTGCTATGACATTTGAACAATTCCCTTGTCCACTTGGCTTTTGCACAGTGTAAGCGAGTCAAGTATTCCAGTTCCTGACCCGACCCAAGAAAGGGGCTAATATGTTCTGCACGGCAACCTAGCGGTCCAACGACTGGAATTCGTCGACTCTCTCTCTCTCTCTCTCTCTCTCTGTAAAAATGATAGGCAGCTTTGATTCACTTTAGCGTCCAGGAGATACTTTGATATACACTTGAAACAGAAATAAGAAATGAAAAACAGAAAAGTGAAAGAAAGGCAAGGAAAAAGAAACGCCACATTGTTTTTAGCTTATTGACAGAACAGATGTTGAATTATCGTATTAACATCGATAAAAGATTCTGACGACATTGCGTCGACCTTGATTAGGCTGCCTGGCGGTGTGCAAATGCTAGGGACATTCTAAGAATTTTTAATATAACTGAAATTTGGCATAGCTTTTGCTGATTAGTATTTAAAGTGTGGGTGGTATGATAACGACTGTCTATGGCTGCTACCATGTTAACTGCTAAGTACGTGGTGGAAGTGTAGACAGTGATCTGACTATTCATTGTACGATTCTGGATTCAATTTCACGAGGCTTTGTTATTGCAACTCAACAGCTGCGAACTCCATCTAACAAACTAGAGAACAGCTATATTTTTTCAGTTTCTTCTCTACGGCACTTTCTAACTCAAAAGCTGTGAACTCCGTCTCATAAACTGTCATAAACTCTTAAGAAACTGTCAAATATCCCACAAGTAGTCTTCCGCACGGAAAACTAACTATCTTTTTCAGTTTCTCCTCTACGGCACTTTCTACTTCCTTTAAATTTCGCCCAGCGCTCAGCCTCCTTGCATTTTGTGAGCAGACCATGAAGTGATCACAGAAGCGGCTAACGTTGACGCCATCTTGTTTTTATCAAATGGAACGTTCGACGTCATTACGTAGCGTAGTGACGGAAACTGCCGCACGGCGGCGCTGAATTACTCCCACCTCACCTTAAACAGTTTCTGAGAAATCCACTGTTTAGGCGTTATCCCATAAAAAAGCCTAAGGTACCGAAGTTGACCGTGTCATAAATTAGGTCAAGGTCAACGCAAGGTCTTCATTTGTATAAATTATGATGGGCCCGAATTCCCAATGCTACATACCAAGTTTCAGGATCATAGGCCTTTTGGTTCTGAAGAGGAAGATTTTTTAAGGGTTTTTACCATATATGGGCGTGGCGGCCATCTTGGTCATGTGAACAAGACCCGAGGTATGAACTTTCGTTCCCCTACCACACTGAGACTCCATATGAAATTTGGCTTCAATTGCACCAGTTGTTTCAGAGAAGAAGATGTTTGAAAATCTTGACGACGGTAGACCGACGGAATGACCTTGACCTTTGGTGACATAATATCTTCAGCTGTTCATTCAGTTGACCATATATACACCAAATATTGTACCTTATACTTAAATAGCTCTTGAGAAATCAACTCTTTAGGCCTTTCCCTATATAAAAGCCTAAGGTACCGAAGTTGAGCGTATCATAAATTAGGTCAAGGTCACCTCAAGGTCATCATTTGTACTAACTATAATGGGCCCGCATACCCGATGCTACATTTCAAGTTTCAAGGTCATAGGCTTTTTTATTCTGGAGAAGAAGACTTTTGAAGGGTTTTTACCATATATGGGCGTGGCGGCCATCTTGGTCATATGACCCAGATACCCCAACAATCTTTCGTTCCCCCAACCTAGGAAGGCTCCATATGAAATTTGACTTCAATGGGCCTAGTGGTTTCATAGAAGATGGTTGAAAATCTTGACGACTGACGGGCTGACAGAATGACCTTGACCTTTAGTGACATAATATCTTCAGCTGTTCATTTAGTTGACCATATATACCAAATATTGTACCTTAGACTTAAACAGTTTCTGTGAAATCCACTGTTTAGGCGTTTTCCCATATAAAAGCCTAAGGTACCGAAGTTGACCATGTCATAAATTAGGTCAAGGCCACCGCACGGTCATCATTTGTACAAACTATGATGGGCCCAAATGCCCGATGCTACATACCAAATTTCAAGGTCAAAGGCCTTTTGGTTCTGAAGAAGAAGATTTTTTAAGGGTTTTTACCATATATGGGTGTGGCAGCCATCATGGTCATGTGACCCAGACCCGGGAGAGGAACTTTTGTTCCTCCACCCCACTGGGCTCCATATGAAATTTGGCTTCAAATCGGCCCAGTGGTTTCAGAGAAGAAGATGTTTGAAAATGTTGACGACGGATGGACCGACGGAATGACATTGACCTTTAGTGACATAATATCTTCATTAACTCATTTAGTTGACCATGTATACCAAATATTGTACCTTATACTTAATAAGTTCCTGAGAAATCCACTGATTAAGCATAATCTCAAATAAAAGCCTAATGTTCCAAAGTTGACCGTGTCATAAATTAGGTCAAGGTCACCACAAGGTCATCATTTGTACAAACTATGATGGGCCCGTATGCCCGATGCTACATACCAAGTTTCAAGGTCATAGGCCTTTTGGTTCTGGAGAAGAATATTTTTGAAGGGTTTTTACCATATATGGGCGTGGCGGCCATCTTGGTCATGTGACCCAGACCCGGGGTAGAAAACTTTTGTTTCTCCACCCCACTGAGACTCCATATGATATTTGGCTTCAATCGGCCCAGTGGTTTCTGAGAAGAAGATGTTTGAAAATGTTGACGACGGATGGACCGACGGAATGACCTTGACCTTTAGTGAAATAATATCTTCATTTGCTTATTTAGTTGACCATGTATACCAAGTATTATACCTTAGACTTAAATAGTTTCTGAGAAATCCACCGTTTAAGCATTTTCTCATATAAAAGCCTAATGTTCCAAAGTTGACCGTGTCATAAATTAGGTGACAGTCACCACAAGGTCATCATTTGTACAAACTATGATAAGCTCGCATGCCCAATGCTACATACCAAGTTTCAAGGTCATGGGATATTTGGTTCTGGAGAACAAGAATTTTGAAGGGTTTTTACCATATATGGGCGTGGCGGCCATCTTGGTCATGTGACCCAGACCCGGGGTAGAAAACTTTTGTTCCCCCACCCCACTGAGACTCCATATCATATTTGGCTTCAATCGGCCCAGTGGTTTCTGAGAAGAAGATGTTTGAAAATGTTGACGACGGATGGACCGACGGAATGACCTTGACCTTTAGTGACATAATATCTTCATTTGCTTATTTAGTTGACCATGTATACCAAGTATTATACCTTAGACTTAAATAGTTTCTGAGAAATCCACCGTTTAAGCATTTTCTCATATAAAAGCCTAATGTTCCAAAGTTGACCGTGTCATAAATTAGGATAAGCTCGCATGCCCAATGCTACATACCAAGTTTCAAGGTCATAGGCCTTTTGGTTCTGGAGAAGATTTTTGAAGGGTTTTTACCATATATGGGCGTGGCGGCCATCTTGGTCATGTGACCCAGATACCCGGAACAAACTTAGCTTCCCCCGACCTAGGTAGGCTCCACATGATATATGGCTTCAATCGGCCCAGTGGTTTCAGAGGAGAAGATGTTTGAAAATGTTGACGACGGACGGACGGGCGACGGACGACGGACGGACGGACGACGGACGGATGGACGACGGATGCCTGGCTACACTATAAGCTCACCTATGAGCCTAAAGGCTCAGGTGAGATAAAATATATATATATAGCTTAGGCGGGGCACTGTGCCAATTTGTGATCGTTGGTCACGGTATTGTCCAAAAAAAAGGGAAGAAAAAGAAAGGGAAGAAAACAAAAAGAGAATGTATCATGGCACTTTGCCAATTTGTGATCGTGGGTCACAGTATAGTCAAAAAAAAAAAAAGAATGCATAAGTTGCATGTTTGCGATCGTGGGTCACGATATTATCAAAAAAGAAAGAAAAGAAAAAGAAAGGGAAGAAAACAAAAAGAGAATGCATCATGGCACTTTGCCAATTATTTGAGGTTATTGGTATCGTCAAAGAGATGCTCTTGAAAACTGTTGTGGCTATTTGCCGTTTTATGATCACGAGCAACGATAATTATGATAAACATGATGGGCAATAGGGAAAACAGTAATATAATAATTGACACATTTTTTGCAGATTTTACTCGCGTGTTACGTTTTACATTAAATGAGTTCTTGAATTTTTGTGGCATTTGCCAGTTGGTCAGTTTGTGGACACGGGTCATGGGCTAATCAAATAAGAAAAACTGTAATAAGGAGGACATGTAATGACGAGGAAAGGAAAAATTACGTGGCAGTTTGCCACATTTTGGTAGCATGTCAGGATATGATTAAAGTAAAATGGAAGAGCAGTCATAGGGTTTTTGTGACAGTTTATCAGTTAGCAGTCATAGGTGCACGTAAAAAGAGAGAAAAGATGGTCGCTGTTTGCGCTTAATTTCTGTTAAGAGTCACCATGTCTGTTCAGTTTTGTTTTTCAGTTGTCATAAAACATAATACTTTGCACGTTGGCGCACAGCCTATAATAGAACTTACATTTGCTCCTTATATTCTAGTCGTTTTTCCTGGCTGAACGATGGACATATACAGCGATGTATGAAGGCGTTTAAGATTTGTTTATGATTGTTCTGGTGCTGCGGTCATGACGATTCCAGTTTAAAGCTTATCAGCTAACAACATCTTCTGATGGTTTGATTCAGATCTTTCAAAGTGGTATAAGTCGTAAAAAATTAGTTCTTATTAAGTCGTGTCGTAATATTTGGACTGTTATGTGTTATTCAGACGGAGCTGGTGTGGAACATTTAATTGCGTATTTTACGCTAAGAACTGGAAGAAAGAGGCACTGTTTTACTTGTATTGTGAGAAGAGGTAATAGATGCAGCACAGGTTCTCGTTGCTGTTTGGCAAAGAAATCAGTGGCATTGGTCGGCCTTCATAATAGTATCAGTTTTCAACATCAATACGATTCTTATGTCTCTTAGTATTTGTACTTTGTTTTAGTGGTACTTTAATCACTGTTTTTATTAAGGCGATTTCTCAATTAATTTTCACGTGATTATGTTATTCTTCAGATGGCATTACCAATGTATTTGCTTTACAAATTTTACGTTCAGATACATGAGCGCAGCTATTTTAGCCAAATCCGATCATTTCTTGTTACATTAGAGTTTACGGAGGGATCGTTTATTTTCTTTCATTTGTGGGAGATTTTAAACATCGACAGTTCTTTTCCCCTTCTTTGTCTTGTCGGGCCGTAGCGGACAGCGGCATTCCTATCGACAATTCGTTGTTTCTTTATTTCTTAATCAGCATTTTGCTTTAAGACATGTTAGAAAAGACAATATTTATTTTCGGACAAACGAAGTGCGGGAGAAAGTAAATCCATTTCTTTTCGGTCGGTCTTTTATAGTAATATGTGCGATATTGTTTCAGCCTATTTCAGGTTTTTTCTGTATTAAGTATCATGAGATATGAGTGAGTTTCTTATCGCACGATTTTGCTAGTCTTTTAAAATGATTGTTTTGAGTGTTTTAGTCAGTCGACCGCTTCGCTACGTAGAGACAGGTCTGTGTATTTTCGTTTGTTTCTGAAATTTCTGACCGATTTTGCAACTATTGATCGGATATGAAATGGTAGCATTTTTTTTGAATGATATTGATTTCAAAGAGAGAAGATAGGCCTAGTTTTGGTCCAAAATTTTACCCACTTTCACTTTTACCACATGAACCTATTTTCTTATTTCGCAAATGGTTTAAAATCTAAGTTTTTGAAGTCAATCTTTGCTGTTAGTATAGAAAAAAGGCAGATTTTCAAAGCGTATTTATATACATAAAAAAGCAAGGGTGTTTATGTGTAACGGTATACAATTTCAGTTGAAATTACGCTATAAATGTGCGATAGTTGAATAGTGAAATGAGACTGAAAATAGTTGAGTGAGACAACACTCTCTAGTTTGGCTTTCAGTGGCTGAAGTCTGCAGTGGAGGAGCGTTCGTTTAGTACGGACATTTTTGCACTGCGGGATTAGCTTATTGACAGAAACTTGTGTGAACGGTCTTGCTGGTCTTGAGCATGGATAAACCTACCTCCCCCTCCCACAAATATAAAAAATATAATTAAAGGGAGTAGGGTTGGGTAGCCCGGTCGCAGCGTTTCAACCTCAACTTGAATCCAATTAAGCTACTTGCAGACCCGTCATTTTTATGAGATTTTGTATGCGTCAGTGACTTTCGATGTCAGATATCCTTGTACAGAAATTATGAGTTTTTTTTAAATTGTTACTTATGTAACGTAGGTTTTGTGTATATGTAATAAATGGAGCCGTAGCGAACAGCGGCATTCCTATCGACAATTCGTTGTTTCTTTATTTCTTAATCAGCATTTTGCTTTAAGACATGTTAGAAAAGACAATATTTATTTTCGGACAAACGAAGTGCATGAGAAAATAAATCCATTTCTTTTCGGTCGGTCTTTTATAGTTATATGTGCGATATTGTTTCAGCCTATATCACGTTTTTCTGTATTCAGTATCATGAGATATGAGTGAGTATCTTAAATACTCTTGATCATAAAAGTCTAATATTGCGTTAACCTGGAAGTTTAAACGGAACCTGAACCTGGGCCTCTGACGGACTTACGGACGTACACTGGTACAGCTAACCCGAACGCTCTACGAGGATCGTCCAAAAAGTTCAGTCACTCATCTCATTACTTTGATTACTTGTATGCTAGGATAATGTATTATACGTCAATGAAAAGCCCTGACCCTCTTCTTTAAAATGATACCAAAACATTGATTGAATGAAATAATCTAATTATCTTTACTCCGGTTTTACATTCAGTCCTCCGTACGACTGGCCTAATTTCTTGTCGGAGAGCAATTTTTGCGTTTCAGCTTGTGAATGATTCAAACAGTATATTTTTATTGGTAATCATCGCACCTTGCTGAAATTTTCGGTGCTTCTACTCATAACATCAACACAGGAAGCCGAATGAAAAAGAACGATATCCGTTCATTATTTACATGGAATACAGGTAAGATTTATGACGTCATTGAAATAACTGAGGGTGAGGTTGGGCCTGTAAAATCGATTTAAGCCCCCCAGTAATTCATTACTGACCGTTCCAAGGCGGTAGTTCTGTTGTGGTTCTCTGTTGCCTGTTTTTTGGTGTCAGAGTTTCTGTGATGTTTTACCTTATGTATGTTCTTATTATTTTTGGTTCGGTTGGGTTGCTGAGTGGCCACCTTTTGGGAACAAGCTGCTCACTCGGTTGGCCATATGTTCTCTGTATCTTGATTATTTGTAATCTTAGTTGTTTCCAACTATGGTTTGAGGACTGGATTTGGATTTTGATTGTTTCAGTTCCTGGTCTTTGCATACTTTTTACTTTTATGTAAAATTCAAGTTACATGTACTTCGAAAGTGTAATCGGAGCACACTTTTGAAAATTTTATTTCTGTATGAATTGAAAATATTCGAAGCATTGCAAAAGGAAATATTTTGGAAGGTTATGAACTCGTAAAATGAAAAAAAGAGTGAATCTGATAGTCTTTTATGAGTTTTAGCAAAGCTGCAGAATAACGTTTGAATGTAGCTTTTTATTTCTCGTTTCTGGCAACAGACGGTTTCAAATTGCGACAATAACTTCTGTATTGTCCATGGTTAAAAACTGTGCTAGCATTTGGTAAATTTGTTTTGTAATGTTTGGCATGCTTAAATTCATATTCAGCAACAGTAGGCATAGTAATGAGCTTTTGTGCCTCGATCTTTAAACCCAATGGCCATTATATATGCAGTGTAAATAAAAATAATATTTTTGCGAACCAGAATAAAAGATGTCAGTGTAAATTATTTCCAGTGTCGTTGCATGCATAAATATAGCAATATGTGCCCCTTAGAACTAATTGATTTACTTCAGAATTCGTGTGTTTTACATGCATAGTAGTTGCTTCAGTAAACTATCTAAATTGTCTTTAATTACAAACTTTTTTCAGGGTTTGTATATCCATACCTGAAGAATATTTTGCAAAATTAAACAATAATTTTGCAAAGGCCCATTATGAATTATTCCGTGCGTTGCATGCACTATCTACATGTAGTGCCAGTGGTATGGAGGTATACCTTGATCGAAGCAAATTGTCACTCTTTCCTTCATGACTCATGAATTATTTTTATAAAATCGTTTAGGGAAAGCATACGCTTCTTCAATGGTGTAATTTACAGAATCAATTTTATGCTTTTTCCCGGGAAATAAGGCGAGTGACAGAACTTTTTGGACGATCCTCGTATGCACTCTCGGCCACGGGGCCATAATAGCCAAACAAAGGAGTTGATGTTACAGAAAACAGGACCGAAACCGTCCAAAGAAATAAATATATAGCTGAAATACTTAATGTATACAGTGTACAGTGGTAAATTCAATCAAATAGTTGTCAGATAAATCTTTTACTATGCATTTATAAGGTGTCATAAACAGGTTTACCATACCCCGGTCCCCATGGCTTACGCAGTATAATAGAGACAAAGAAAAATGGGGCCGGAACGACACTATCTATCTATCTATCTATCTATCTATCTATCTATCTATCTATCTATCTATCTATCTATCTATCTATCTATCTATCTAATCTATCTATCTATCTATCTATCTATCTATCTATCTATCTATACAGAACCAAACTCATATTCTTATAGCAAGTTTTATCATATGAACTATCTATCTATCTATACAGAACCAAACTCATATTCTTATAGCAAGTTTTATCATATGAACAGGCAAAGTAGTGAACATGTACAAACTAGCATCTATACCTACCTTATCAATAATCAGGGAAGGCAAAACAACAAATACTTTTCCCATATTCCGTTGCTAGGACTGCAAACGTGTCATATGGATTCATTACAGAAGAAACAACATCACTCTGTTTATTTTAAATTTGAAATTGAAATTACTGGCCGCCCAAATACCATTGCACTCATATTCTAGAGGCAATGCTTTTCCTCCGAAATCGGTCCGTCACTGATGAGGTATTTTAGCCGAGACTACGTAGTCTGGTCCATGTTCCTTTTTCTGAATGTACTCTCTGCTCTTGAAGGATCTCTTTAAGCTTCTAATTTTATTCCTTTACGCAGAAACCCGAACTTTAACTGTTTTATCATTAATAAACACTTTCATCGGTTAACCGGATGCGCCGAAAAGTCAGCGGCGGAACTCTAAGAAGAACGAACGAACGGTAGCACAGTTGGGAACCTCCCCCGGTATACGTCACCGCACACGAGGTCAAATAAAAATCAGAAAGCTGTTATCGACGCTTTCTAGTGACTTTATTGTTGATATCCTTGTAAATATAGAGAGTTGAAATAACTGATCAGGGCCAATGTATTAAAAAAATAACATAGTGAAGAGTAAGTGCTTAGAAGCCAGCAGTCTTCAAAAGTTGTGTTTGAAAAATCGGATGATGTTGGAAATAGGGTTTGGGATCTGATTCAGTCAGTTCCTGAAGTGTAGTTACTCTTAAAAATTATCATACGGTTTACATTTTTTGGATGTTCAATATACTAGTTACTCTGATGGTTAAAGCCGCTAATTAAAAACTAAAAAGGGCTTTGCTAATCCGATCTGAGAAGTCTCGGATAACAGAGTATATATTGTCCCCATTCGCGGTATCTCAGAAATGATTATATACCCGAAACGAAATGATCTCCCCTCTACCTATGCACAATATTCATAAATAACAATAAGTTAGGGGTAGAAAGATCGAAAAGCCACTGTGAAGTAAAAGATTTTCAAATGATTAATTGAGACCAGAAATGATCTTGGAATCATTATTCTACCTCAACAGATTATGTTACTTAACAGCATTTTATCAACCTGTCCGCTTGTAACTGTTAGCACAATTTAAAATTGAGCAGTTCAAAATAGGTTTTTCCTTTCCCATTTGGTGCTAAGGGTAGGATGTGGTAAGCGATTGTATCGTTTTCTGATCGTTGCATGCTTATATTCTTTGTATGCTCCATCCCGTCTCAAATAAAAGTAAATAACATAGGAGCCGCGACACGATAAAACCAACAAAGTGGCATGTGCTACCTGCACAGACAGATCAGCCTTGGAATCCGCCCAGAATCTTTGCCTTGCGCTTGAAGGGTACCTAAGGGTCTAAGCTAGTTTTATGCGATTAGCGAAGATTCTTATCTTACTGGGCGGATGCCTAGGCTGATCTGAATTTTCCGCTGGGAGCCCATACCACTTTGTTTTCTAATGTCGCGGCTCATAGCAACGTTCACACTATACACATGTTTTAACTGAACACGTAAGAGAACAATAGGGAAAAAAATATGGCGCACTCGTAGAATAAATTGATTTGTCCTAAGTGCATTATACATACACAAACATACGCAATTAATTCAAATCGGATCAGACGTCGCGAAACGCAGCTTCTGATAAGGTTTTACATTGTTTATATATAAAAGCTGGCAATGTCCCTAATAAACGAAAAAGCACACTAAAGTATACACCTTAAATGACATATGGACTCATACAATATATCCATGAAGCAAAATTAGGTCATAGTAGGTCTGTATTCATTTCAGGAAAATCTGCAGAGAATAGCTGACACTGACAGAGAGCTAGTTTGTGTAGGTGACAGATATTTCAGACTGGGTCGCAGCATCTTTTCGGAGATAATAACCTGTCTTGAAGATTGTGCTGTGGAAGTTGTTGTCATGTCAACAAATTATTGTAAGAGTGATTACTGTAAACTAGAAATAGAACAATCTCATCTTATGCGTAAACCAATAGTTATCATAGTAAAAGAGGAAGTTGACGAGGAAGACATGAATGCAGTTACAAAGTTACTAGAATAAAATTCATCATGGAAGATGGTCAAGTTAGGCTTCAGCGTGATTGGGAAGATGTTTGTCTCTCCATTATACAACTTCTGTGAAGTTTGGAAACCTATTTCAGATCTATCATTGACCTTATGTGAAAGTTTTGTGATGTTTAGACAGACGATTTCAAATTATCAATTTTTTTTCCTGAAGTTTGGAAAGAGGTTTCAAATTACCATAAAAATTATTGGAAAGGATAGGTATGACATAACAGTGCAGAGAGTGCAGAGAGGGCAGTCTGATCAGGATCTCCCCTGTTTGTCATTGCATAGCTTCTTCGAGACGATTGACTGCATTGATAAACTGAACTGTTCAATTTTAAGACATCTACGGTAAAAAAACTTAATATCCATTTTTTTAGATTTTTGGTCATCATAAAACTTCTATGAAGTTTGGAAAAACGGTTTAAAATTAATAATTTCTTCGAGTTTTGGATAGTGATTTAAAAAAATTATATATATGAGATATTCACAAATGTCAAATTGTGAAATGTCTGAATATTGTGTGTGTGTGTGTATGTGTGTGT
The DNA here is from genome assembly GCA_963989385.1 of Ctena decussata. Lineage (NCBI taxonomy): Eukaryota > Metazoa > Mollusca > Bivalvia > Lucinida > Lucinidae > Ctena > Ctena decussata. Next base: position 78,828,835 of record OZ022510.1, on the reverse strand, counting down.
GTTTGTTTTACTAAATATTTTGTTCTGTTTTGCTGCATGTGAACAATTTCTACTATTCTTGTGGGATATACTGTGTGACTATGACATTAACCAGTTAGCAATCCATGTAAAGAATCAAAGAGCATTGACAATGAACGCATAAATATATACTGCTCAAACTATTTAAAATATCACTGTATATAATGCCATTAGTCTTCATATAAAACTCTTCATCATGGAAACTCAAAAATAGCCTACGCATCAGTGATTATAAATAGACATTGATGCCTTTCTTTGGTTTAATGGTGATGAGTTTTATACAGGGACTTAATGAAAATATATATACCGTGATACTTTGAGCGGCGAGGTTTCAAAATGTTTTAGTTTTAAATTGTTTATTTAGTCACCCACATTTATGTCTTTATTATTCTATAATATGTGTCTTTTGTTAAAATAATAACAATAATAATATCATCTGTATTTTCATTTTTATAGCTGAATGACGAGTTAGGGGACCTCCATACGAACCGAACTACCAACTAATTGTGTGAACCGCAGCGGAGGGTGAGGGTGAAGGTTTTGGCCCAGTAAAACCGGTTTAAACCCCCCCAGTAGTTATTACTGACCGTCCCAAGGCGGTACTTTTGTTGCGGTTGCATTTGTTTTATGTTTGGTGCTGTTTAATTTATTGTGTTCTCAGTTTAATCCTTATATCATAAAAATAGAAAATAGGTAAAAGTTATTGTTAAATGTTTTTCATATAATTTGCTTAGTCCGTTGTAACCCGTCTGTTGGTCTAAATTATTTAGTTCAATAAAGATAGCTGAGTTGCCATCTATTTGGGAAAGAGCTGCTGACTCAGCTTATCACGTGTAATTTATTGTTTGTTGGGATGTCTTTGTCAATCTTTCCCTTTGATGTTGGGGATAGGGTTTTGGATCTGATTCAGTCAGTTCCTGAAGTGTAGTTACTCTTTAAATTTGTTATTGCCTTTTTACTATCAAGCCATTGACGTTATATAGTTGATGATACAAAATGTACAGGTGCGTTACAAAATTTTTATACATGGGTTAATATTTCATAATTTTTACATACCCCAAAGTCCTTCATTTGCTTGCCATATGCATGCAGATGGTAGTACATGAAAATTACTTCGAGATATGCTTTAGAGATATCCCAAGATGCAATAAACTGACTTTTCCGTTTCCTGTCTATAGACAATAGAATTGTTTATCATATCACAAATGTGGTATTACTTTACACATATAATAAGAACATGATCAAGACTTTTGGTCAGAATGTTTTGCTACTTATGCAGATTGCAGAATCGATATTATGTCAGATACATTGCAATTAGTGTAAGTAAACAAAAACATATGATTTCGTTCCTATTTACATACAGTTAACCCACTTTGCAACGCTTTAAAGATACAGCTGCTCTGTGTTTCACGAAACTTCCAAATACGAGGGATGTTCAGAATGTTCTGATCGTGACGTTATATTTTGATAAGCATCATAAAGACAGAACTTCTGATAGCAAAACTGTATAGAGGTGTGATATGTCAAGACAACTCTGCAAACGCCGTGTAAATTTTCTAAAGGAAATATTTTTGAACGTCTTTGAAAGAGGTATACCCTACAGCCACTGCAAAGTTTTACTTAAGAAGGTCGTAGTTCATATATAAGCAGCCTTTACTTTTTTTCGTCATTGCTACCTAAACACAAACCCTAGGCAACTGTTTCCTGTAAATATCGCGGACTTTGTATTTAATCTAGGTTCCATACTGTCCCGTGAATTTGGATTATCTGCATTTTATGTAGTAGCAAATTCCCTCAGTCTACTAAAGGTATCATGATTTTGTAACAAAAATTAATGTTTTAGTATTCAAAATCTTGTCAGAAAAAGCTTTTGCATACTCCAATTCGAAATTGTCGAAAAATCAAGAATTAACACACAAAACGATGTTGTCACAGCTTTAGAAAATGACGTTGACGTCGATTTCAATGACGACATTAGAACTGCGCATTGCTTTGCAAGGAATGAACCTGAAACGTTCTCTACCCTTCTAACTTTAAATGGATATTGACGGCAACGCTTGACAAACAGCTGACAAAACGTAATTTTGTATTTACGATGTTTTTTTGACTGGAATGACACACTAAAATAAATTCACATACGACTTTAAGCCAGTGGTATGACTTGGGCCTAATAAACTGCGTTGTGCCTCAGTAAGAAAATGTATCTTTGTATAGTGTTTGGTATCACTGTCAAGGCAAAATATAGTGCTTTTAATACATGCAAAGCATTTGCCCCCAGCATGCCGCTAAACAAAGTTATGCGGTGAGAATCATAACTTTCTGAACAACCCTCGTACTGTACAAAGACAAAACTGTCCTTATATACACTTTGTGCTTTTCTAATCATTACATTTTCGAAATTCAAACCATATATCGAGCACTTGTTCTCATAAAACAGGGTTAAGCACCTTTTTTCGCAGCAGAATCTCCCAAAAGTTGTCCTCTGAAGGCAAGCAACATTTTAAAAGATTTTTAGTCAATGGGAGCCAATTTGACATTTCGGATTTGTTTGAGCCATTTCAAAATTGAGCTTTGAAAAGTATTCCTATTGGGCATTGCTTCTAAAATAACGCACTTTTCCATACTTCTATGAGTACAAGAGCATTTATACGTCGCCAAGGTATTGCATTTCTAGACTGGCCGTCTAACTCGCCAGATCTAAGCCCTATAGAATCTGTGTGGAATACTGTGAAGCGGCGCATGAGGCTTTTGCCGAATAGGAAAAAGGGTCTTTGGAAAAATGTTCAAGAAATATGGTACAGCATATTAATGGATGAATTAAAGGCCCTATATTCGACCGAGCTTGCTAGAATCAAGGCTGTTATTACGGCAAAAGGAGGTGTAACTGAGCGCTAAATGCAATGGTGATATACTAGTGACCACGGTTCAACTTTATAAATGATTTACCTGCAATGAAAGTACTATGAATTGGCATGAATGTAGTATAAAATATTGTAAACAATATCATTTTTCACCCCTTTAATCGTCTCTTGATAATGATACCTGTATGTAAAAAATTATGAAATATTTACCCATGTATTAAAATTTTGTAACGCACCTTTACATGCAATATATACTATTTTACTCATAGTTTCAACTAATAAATACTTGATAGGTTGCTAAACAGAGAATCGTGCCTATGATATTGCCGTTGTTCCCTGCTTAAAACCGTTTGTCTCCCCCATTATGACACATTCTCGGACTGTTGATAACGGCAATAATCAAACCTTATAATTTGTGGTCAGATGTTAACGGAATTGCATGGAGATTTAAGAGAAATGCGTATACAGTTAGCTAAAAGTTTTGTATCCACAGGTAATGTACTTATGCAGCTATAAGACGGGGCTTTTTCTCTCTGTCCAGAATTACCCCGAATATTTAATCAGTCTTGTGCGATTTGGTTACGTATAAGTTAAGTTTATTTTAGGGTTAGAGACCCAGTGTATCTTGGGATATGAAAAACAGGGTCAGTCCCTCTCTTTTCGCTGCCTTATCATTCCCTGGTTCAAATGCAAGTGGTCAAAACACCCAAATCATAAGTCCGAACTTATAAGTCATTTTGGCATTGACAATTCCGGAATATTTTAGATACACAGATATGGACCCAAAAATAGAGGTGTGATCAGGTGCTCGCGAGTGGTTAGCAGCGCCTGCCTATTATAGTACACCCGCCATATCTATGTATCAGTAGAAAAATCAGTGAAAAAGAAAGTCCGGTATTTGAAAGCTTAACTTAGCTTCGGCTGAGGCCATTAAATCAAATATTAGTTTAGAAACGGCCACATTGTTTGGATCAACGAGGTCATGGTATCTCCCATAAATTTATTTAACTGTCAAGACAAGCTTTACTTTCTGATAACCCTTTGTCAACAATTTACGGGTGAGCAGCTTTCCTCTTTGAACAAAGTCTTGATATATGAAACAGGTTCTAGCATAGCGGACTAGCTGAGAAACATAAACTCCGTATGCAGGTGCCGAAGGGATGTTACTACTCAAAAATAGAATTTCAACTATGGGAAAATTGAAGTCGTCCCTCTTGTCATATAGTCTAGCAACAAGCTTTCCATTTTCAATATAGAGATAACATAAGTATGAGGCAGATTAACTGAACTCTGTGGTGTTTTTAATTTCAAGTTCACATGGATACATAAGGTCAATAAACTCGGATATCTTTGGATTATTCAGAGACGGACCATCATCTATGTACCTGTAGGTGAACTTGAATTTCTGTACAAAGTATTTAGGCCCCGACCTAAAGCTATATATTTTAGTTGGTTGGGACCGGAGCCTTTTTGTCTGTTGCTTGGTCAACCGGGGCTCAACTGGTGACCTTCTTTTGCTTCAGATTTCCAGTGGGGTTGTTTGGCAGGACAGGGATCTCCACCTGTCAGACGGCCCGTTGTATCTGTTGAGTCCTCGTCTTTGCTTCTTCATGGTGTTGAAATTTGATTTATGTGTTTACCGTGATGATTCATTGACGAGTTAGAGGGTTATCATGCGAACCGAACAACCAACTAAATGTTTTGTACCACTTCAGAAACTGAGGGTGAGGTTGGGCCTGTAAAATCGATTTAAGCCCCCAGTAATTCATTACTGACCGTTCCAAGGCGGTAGTTCTGTTGTGGTTCTTTGTTGCCTGTTTTTGGTGTCAGAGTTTCTGTTATGTTTTACCTTATGTATGTTATTATTATTTTTGGTTCGGTTTGGGTTGCTGAGTGGCCACCTTTTGGGAACAAGCTGCTCACTCGGTTGGCCATATGTTCTCTGTATCTTGATTATTTGTAATCTTAGTTGTTTCCAACTATGGTTTGAGGGCTAGATTTGGATTTTGATTGTTTCAGTTCCTGGTCTTTGCATACTTTTTACTTTTATTACCCTCTTTTAAGAGCCCTTGTATAAACTCCGAAAAAAGATGTCCATTTACTACTGGACTGACAGAGAGAGATAGAGGTTTTCTGTCCCCGGCTGACCGAACGGTGATGCAAACCCGCACCCTCCAAAACTATAACCAAAGGTATCTAATTACTCGACCGCGCGCCTCTTTGACTGAAATACACCACTCTTTCCAATATGAACGTAACTAAATCGAGTTTTGTGCGACAGACGCGGGTATCTGTATTTAGCGTCAGTGTTGCAGACACCCAAAAATGTAAAAGAAAAATGATGATAGACAGGTTCGGACAGGAACCCATACCGGATGTACGGAATAATCTCTTACACCGGTTCACGGCTGATTCACGCACAAAATATCATGTCAGCGGCCATAGCAAGTTAGAATTTTCGTTGTTTCTCTGCTGGCAGATAACTGTTTCCGCTGAACTGAAAAGAGAAGTCGGCGGAGAAGTTATGCGTTTTACAATACCTGCTTCGATGCAGAGTGATTCATTGCGAACGTGTCATGACACTGTCGCATTCTATACGAATCAGTCAAAATCATCGTGTTAAAAGCTAAACGAGCACGCTGAAGAGCTTCCGGAATGTGGTACCTGTAAACACCGGGATCAAAGCAGTTAGGTCAGTTTGAATATTACCTCTAGTCATTTCTATTTTAGTTTAGGTAACCTCGGCGGATGAATACGGACTTCTTCCTGAAATGATGTCCTCTAGTCATTTTCTCTTGCCTATGTACTTATAAAGCTGTCTATGACAGTTACTTATAGTCATAACGCTACATGCTCTGTCACCAGTAATGCCGCCTTTATGAAAACACCTCTTACACGCAGAGTGAAGGCACCAACAGGAGACTAATATCACGGGGAAACATTCAGTACTGATCAGTCAAAACATGATTTTAAAGCTAAACGAACACCCTTAAATGAAGCCCTCAACAACGCCATGATCTGTTCTGTTGCTTAGAGATCCGCCGCTTATATATTCGGCGCACCCTCACTGAGGTAGAATTGATATTGAAAGTTCCGTTTTGAAAAAAAAGTTAAGTGCAATACTGATGGTAATTATTTACATGTGCTGTAACTTATTTACACACAAAACTGCTGAAAATGGTGATTCCGACCTAGCGCTTGGTACCAAAAACATAACATGGAAACAAGTTACGATCTTCTAAAACAGAACACTGCAAATGTTTAGAGCATAACAACAAGCGTATATGTCGCAGAGTGGATGCACCAGCTGGAGATAGTATACAGGGTGACTCAGGTACCATAAGCGATGTGACATTTCTCATTACAAACATGTGGGGTGCCAAGTCGATAAATAAAGACTTCGCACGTTAATACGCGCTTCTCCTCGTGGAAGGCGAAAGATCTACAGACACAAATGAATTAACTAGCAAATGTTCATAGCAGACGACTCTATTTAGGATCACCATATTTCAGAGTTTACATCAAAGTCAATTAGGACTCTAGAAATTTTTCGACGCAATTAATCCTTTGCACTTAGGTACACAAACTGCTGCATATGAAACATTGGTTAAACCTAAACTTGAGTGCCTCATCTAATTTGAGATCCCCATCTTTTAACTCATTCTTAGCAGGTTGAGAAGGTCTAGAGAACAGCAGCTATGCGGATCTCTAGGCAATGGCGCAACACAACTAGTGGTAATATGCGCGATGAGCTGGAGTGGCTATCCCCGGACGCTCATTTAGAGCAGACCTATGATTCTTCAAGATACGCTCCGGTGCCGTTTATATCATACAGGACTGATATATGTCAGGAAGGTTACAAGTTAGAGCGCCACGCAGCTCTCAATATCGTAGATGTCAGATCCACGTCCATTGAACATTAGCTTGCAGCTAGACAACTAAAAAATAAAGTCTTATGGAAGTCGGTGGTGGATTCAACCATTTTAAATTTGCTGTTTTACTCCTACTGGAGGTGTGCCGAGACGGGCAGAAATTCTACGTAACAACAACAACAATATAGCGATTCTACAGAGGAACAGCTCCCCTATTTTATGTTGAAGCTGTAGTATGACAAAAAAAAACATTCTACCAATAATAAAAGCTGAACGGTCGTCGGCTTTTTAAAAAAGCAAACACTTGTCTCTCATTCCTTCAACATTCTATCCGGAGCTGGTGACACAGTTTCGGCCGTGTGCACTTTAACCGATTCGTCCGCAAACCGTTTGTACTTTTTTTAAATGTGCAGAGGTTATGAAGATATGAGGTATCGTAGGTGGACCTGTTTCAGTGACTGACCAGTTTCAGTGACCTTTTAAATTTTGTCAATATTTTTAAAAAGTGGTAGAGCAAATAATTCTTTTTTGCAGTGATATACACTAAGTTATGTTGCCTTTGTGTAGGTTTGATAATAACATCATTCTACCTAGAAGAACTTCACAGTATACAGGTTTTCATGACAACCCCTTTTTTCATACATTTTTCTTATTACTTTTTCTACACTGTAAAATTCCAATCAAATTTATTATCAGAGGAATATTTCTGATTTATTTTCTATTTGGATATGTTAATTAGCATGTTATAATTCTGTTTATAGAACTGAAGATATAAATGACATACATTAAACATTGATTTTATGGTATTGAAATAATTGCTGTCCTTAAAACAGCACAGCTGCTTTTTCAACCAGTCTGCAAAGTTTCTTTTTAAATATTGTTGAAATTAAGTGACCAGGGAATAAATACTAGTTAAAAATATCTTTACTATTGTTTTCAACATAAAATACTATAAAAACATTTGGATAAAATGTATTTGCATGCAAGTTTTGGTTTGATTTGTAACCCCACCCCCTTATTTTGACAGGGTATTTTTTTTATTTTCATGATGTCATCTTTTTCTTGATGAGCATGAGCAGCCATTGCCTTCAGTATGTTTTTATATTCAGTTTATGAGTTTCAATCTTGAGCAACAGCAACCAGCTTCATATTGCAACTTGTATAGAAAATGAGTGGGGGTCACTGAAACTGGTCCGACTTTATTACTGTAAGCTAAATATAGGTCTAGAAAATAAAGGCCTCCAAAATTCAGTGTTTCAAGTTTTCCATCTTTATCTGGATAACATTCAAAAGTTAGAATGCCTCACTAAAATAAACCATTAAAGAAATTCTGTTTTTATGTGAAACATTGCCACTGTGTGTATAATACTGTTAGGGTCACTGAAACTGGTCATTCGAGGATACTTTCGATCAATTTTTGGGTACATTAAATAGCAATTTTACCGTATATAATAAAAAAGATGCATTGAAACCCGCGTAATAAGAATGTTATGACCAAACTAAAGAGTAACGCCCAATAAAACGGTACGAGAAGTTATTTTCTATCCCGATCAATTTTGATTTATTTCGTTAAAATGGTCCAAGGCAGTTTATTTTGTATGTTTTATCGATCAGCATGTGCATTTAACCTGCCATTATGAAAAATATTTCATTAAGTCTTTAAGATATCCTGGGGCCGTATTTATTGAACGACATAAGTCGTTGCTATGCTGTTGCTAAGGCTAACTTCTTAATTGGAGATTCTCTACAACTATGAAAGTTGCTTTGGAGGAACAGTCTGAGAGAGAACCTTCTTCATAAAATTCAGCCTAAGCAACAGCATAGCAACCACTTAAGTCGCTTTATAAATACGGCCCCTGAAGGTGAATGGGAACATTTGCAGTTTTACCTTCCTTTTCAAAAGTGGTTTACTTTCAAAGGAGAGAATATGCTCCCTTTCTGTTAAGAACAGACTCCATTTTGGAAGAGCTTCGTTATCCAGGGAAGATTTAAAAAATACTTAAAACTTGTCTACCTTTTTTTCAAAAATGCAGAAAAACATGGAGAAAAAAACATGGAGTGCACCCTTAACCCTTAATATTGGAAAGAGGATGGTCCTCATAAGCCTTGGTCTTGCGATCAAATCCTGTTTTTTATGGGCTTTGTACTTACATTTGACAAATAAATTATTATTTCAATCCAGATTGTCGCCGTTGTCAAAGTCCTTGATTTGTCCACCAACACAGAATTTATGACCCCATCTCCTCCAGGTAAAAACTGATTTGTATAAACTTTTCAGTATAGTGTTACCGCTGTCTCAGTAATCGTAGAATGTCGTGGGTCATGTCTGGACATTTTTGCTGTAGTCTTAGCCCTTGAATGTTGCAGTGCAAAATATAGAAACTATCTGTTGTGTCCAGAGGGGATAAGGAGATCCCAGCCCGAGGGTGTACCGTTTAAGTGGGAAACGAGGCTTCCCACTTAAACGGTACAGCTAATGGTTGGGATCCCCATCAAACTGGACACTAATGATTACATATTTTTCTCTCCTCTACAAATATTAAAACGATTATTTGGCCCACTTTATTCTTCTACCTTAAAACGAGCTATTCTGATTTAATTTAATGCGTGACTTGGAGAGTGACATTGACATCATAAACCCAACACGATCACCTCACAAAGCCAAATAATTGTTATAACAGCTGGTAAGCTAGAGGAATATTATTTTATGACAATATTAAGTAAAATGAATGTTCCCAAATCCTGTCTAGGAAGCCAATGAGCAAACAAATTCAAACGAATTCACATGTATTTTATCTCACATGGATGAACATGAGGGATGATATTTGCTACTGTCTTTATAGAAAACGGATGACTCTATCATTTACGCTGTGGTAAATGAGAAAAATCTTGTAGCCACACTCATCCTTCAGTTCTAAACAACTGTCAAGAGACTTATTGATGGCGATAACGCGATTTTAAGTCCTTTCATCATATCAGCCTTATTGGAGGATGACAATGAAAGACGGTGTAAAATGAAGCCCCGTTTACGGTTTAAATGTTTCCGCCTTGAATTGAACCGCTAGATCAGCAGGCAACAGACTGGTACCACCATCTTAGTTCATATATATCATCGGGGTTAAGATAGTACGCTTTCTGTCAGTTATCTATCTTGATCCAGAGACCTTGACAAATCATACGCATGCCATAACTGGAGTGAATTTTGTGTGTTTTAAGATTTTAATATTGTCAGCATAGTGCTGATACTGTATGACTTTTGTATGTGTATCTTTGAAACTTTTTAAATCATTTTTGCATAATTATCTGTGGTGGCTCTAATCCAAGCCAAGTGGTCCATTCCATCTTTTACAATATACCCTATAGTTAAGAAGGTCAAATTGCTTTCTTCTAGTGTACATGTTTTACAGTTATTACTCACTCACCTGTTGTAGGCTGTGAGATTACTTTGGCCAGTTTAGTCAGTTCACAGTTGGAAGCCTTTGTGTTGACATCTCTTCTGAAGCTTTGAAACTTTATATTTTAGTTTGAAAATCCAAGTTACCCAAGGTATGTAGTTACAGTAGCATTTAGTAGCACTGGTGAAATTATCAGTTTTTGATCCTTTTTGTATTTTTGTACTTTAGAAAATAGAGACAATTTAGCTAAATTCCAGAGACTGCAATTTTCCCTTTTCACTACATTAACTACTAAATTCACATTGCACTTAACATGTTAATTGCATTTCAGCATGAAGAGCACATAGAACTACATGGCTGAGTGGTGAGCGGCTTTGTGTGAAAGGTTCGGGCCCATAGTCTGGTAAGCATAATATTCAATTTTTGATCAGTAACAGGTTATATCTTAAATAAGGGTTTCAGAAGATAGCAGTGGATCACAGGTTAAATTCAGATGCTTTAAGTGCATTTGATTAAACAGTATTTATTTATTAAGGTGGTTGACTGTATTCAAAGTACAGTTTAAATGGTGATAAGCCTCTTTTGATTGTCACTTTTGTTGTTCAAAATGGCTCGATTCATTTCATGGTTTTCGGGTGGCAATCATGGAAAACTATATCATGGCGAGCTTGCTATTTTAGTATAATTAGCAGAGTGACCGTGGGACGAGGTTTAGTCAGTGTAATTTCTGTGTTCTTAACACTATTTAGTTGAATGAAGAAAAAAGCATTGTTTTCTTCAATTTACATGTATTTAGAATTGTCTTTTATAATTTGTGATATACAAATGTGATAGCATTACTAAGGATCAAGTTTTATTCGTTTGACATTTTGTTTATAGGCTATTGACGCAAATATATGCTTATTTGCATATTTGCAATAAATCGGGGCGTACAATTGGTTATTGACGCAAATATATGCGTATTTGCGTATTTGCAACAAATCATGGCGTACAATAAACGCATTATGATTTATAAGTTTAGTTATGACAAATTTGCGTGGAAAGTGCAAATTAGGCTTGTGTAGTTAGACTTGATAATCAGTAATGCGCACATGTATATATGAAATGTAAATAGATCTTAAGTCGTCATTACCTAATGCATTTAATTGTTTTATCTCTATTTCACAAATGTGTCATGTGGGAATGATTGGGAAGTTCTGCAGTTTTGCGATTCAGCAGTTGTCGCTGTGTAATTGCTGCTAATATTAAATAGCGACAATGTTGCATTTCGCATGCCAGTGAATTTGCAGATATGGGCGGAAGTTGAACTTTCGCAGATATTTGATAAATTCAATTATAAACATGATTGATAAGTTATTTATATTTGTTCATTTTAATTGCAGGACTTATTCTCCACAACCTTCATAGGATTTATTCGATCTCTACATGATGATTTGATCGTCCAATATTTTGGGACATTTTCAACGTAATAAACATGTATCTTGCCTCCAAGATCTCGTGTCTCTTTTGAAAACACTGAGCTAGACGTGGCCAGCTGAGAGGCGAGTTACAATGGCGCCCAACGCGAATGAACCAGTTTTATTCAATTTTTTTTAACTCTTTGGACAGTTTCAGTACTGTTGAGTATAGCCTCATTGCGGGGGTATCTGTGACTGTGATAACCTGAGTTATTGTACATATATAAGTTTCTGTGGACAATATCGCTGAATATAATTCCTGTGACCGTTTTGATGAATCAAGTTTCTGTGACTGTGCAGATGGATTGTAATCACTCTGAACTGTGTTGAAGAGCCATAAAGTCAAATATACTGTCAAAGTACTGCGATGTACATTCTAGCTACAGAAGTGCCATATTTTATTGTGTTCATAGACTTGCTGTTTTAACAGTCTTCATGCTTAGTGCTTGGTGATCCACTGATATCCACTGTCAACAGATTGGTGAGCTAAAATGAAAATTCATTTATCAAATTCATTTATAAAAGTCTAAATTAAAAAAAAAAATGTCCCATTTGATCAGGCATTTTGATCATGCATTATGGTTTCGGTCTGGTTTGATCATGCAATGAATTGAACAGTCTGTCTGAATGTTTGAGACTAGCGCAGTCTGATCATAGCCCCAACCGTATAACTTTCATAACTGTGTGATGCCTACACAACACATGTATATATAATGAGCAGTCTGATCAGGATTTTTACTGTTTAACTGTTACCTAGATCTATAAAACAATTAGCAACAGCAATGATAAGGCTGTGAAGCAGATCATCTTTCTGCAAAAAGTGAGAAAGCAAACAATTTTGTTCCAATTTTTGTCAGACTGCCTCAGACTACATGTAGAAGAGAAAGTCCAAAGGAAGCAAACAGTTGTGTCCTAATTTTTTTGTCAGACTGTGTTAAACTGAAAGAGAAATCACTTATTAATATTTCACATAAATATGCATGCCATTACTTACTTACTAACTCACAGTAGAGTACCCAGTAAGTCCTAGTCTGTCCGGTAGATTGTATATCATTTTACTTCGGTTCAGCAGAGTATTGATAATTGTGTCCTAACACAGTGTGTAATTACGGTAATTTAGCAGCTTGACCTAGTTAGATTGACAGTGTAGTCGTCACAGTGTTAATAGCATTACTTCCCTTTGACCAAATGTGTAAAATGTGCACTTAGTGTTGACAGAATTATTTCTCATTAACTGTAAAGTTTAAAAGAATTATTTAATTTATTCTTTAATATTCTAGTGCAAGAATGTAGCTATTTATCTTATTAATTCTATAATTTAATAGTTGTGTCCCTACAATTCAGTCATTACAAGACAATTTATTTTGCATAAATAGTTTCAGTGTAAACATTTAGAGCCAATGTAGATAATGATAATAGAACTTAACACTCATAGTTAGTATCAAAACTAAACAAGAGTATAGTTTAAATAATAAGTTTAGTTTCCACTGCAATAGTTAAAAACGGTTCCCAATAGTTCATAACAGTTCACAATAGTTCACAACAATCATTTAGAGCCAGTGCATTGAATAGTTTCTTCTCTATTGCTAATAGGTAGGGCTGTTTGTTTGATTTGAACATAGGTATTCTTGTATAGAATATTATATCATAGTACAAGAGGGATTTGTGCTTCTATATACATTAGTTTGTTCCTAAGTTAAATTTAAATTAGTTGCACTTGACTTTCAAACCTTATGAGTTGTAGAGATTTTCAGTATTATCTCACCAGAAACCCTATAATTGTCCCAGATCAACCTCAAACAAGAACTTTAGTTATTGTCTCTGACAGTAAAGGCTGTTATCTACAGAGGGTTCCTACTGACTCAGTCACAGAAGATAGAATATTATTTAATAGTAGAGGAGGTAGGACTACCAGGCAGGCAGCTGGTATTATAACTCAGAATATTGATTATTATGTTCATCGTTTTAAGAAAATACTTTTAGCTGTGTGGACATTTACCTGTGATTTTACTTATAAATCAGAGCGGTGTATTTATTTGAGTGACTTAACAGTAGACCAAGTTGTAGGTCAGTGCCAAAGAATATTGTCTATTTGCAGGCCATATGGAGAAAGAGTTAAGGTTGTTTTTCTGGAATGTCCATATTATTCAGTGTCCATATGGAATTATGTTAAAGGCAACATAGAAAGAGAGCAATTTAAGGAGTCTGATAAAATACTTGAGTCTAAAATAGATTTATTAAATTTAAGAGTTAGGGATTTAAATGAACAAAACAGAATCTCTGCTCCAAAATTTAGTGTAGATCTCAAAAAGTTCAGAAAAAGTAATAAAAATCATGGGAATTTGAAAATTTCATTTGGTGTACTAACAGATGGGATTCATCCTTGTGAAGTATTGAGTAAATACTGGCTCAGGCGTTTGATAAATACAGTTTTAGTCAGAGAATGCTTTGATTAAGTATACATTGTATTTTTACAGTTGACTACATTGAGGTGAGAACAGGAACAATATGTTTAGACATTGGTTCTGCCATATATGTTTCCTGTATCAATATACTCATGTGTAGAATATGCTGTGACATTACAATTTCAGTGACAGTTCTAAATATTTCAAGTGTAATACCTTGTGGTAGTTAACTGGATACAATTATAAGGAGATAGCATTCATGTTTAGACATTGGTTCTGCCATGCATTGCATCTGCCATTATACTTGTATGTAGAATGTGCTATTACAATGTATAAAAATTGAATTGTTTTTCCAGTAAAGAAATTATGCAGTCTCTGGAATTTAGCTAAATTGTCTCTATTTTCTAAAGTACAAAAATACAAAAAGGATCAAAAACTGATAATTTCACCAGTGCTACTAAATGCTACTGTAACTACATACCTTGGGTAACTTGGATTTTCAAACTAAAATATAAAGTTTCAAAGCTTCAGAAGAGATGTCAACACAAAGGCTTCCAACTGTGAACTGACTAAACTGGCCAAAGTAATCTCACAGCCTACAACAGGTGAGTGAGTAATAACTGTAAAACATGTACACTAGAAGAAAGCAATTTGACCTTCTTAACTATAGGGTATATTGTAAAAGATGGAATGGACCACTTGGCTTGGATTAGAGCCACCACAGATAATTATGCAAAAATGATTTAAAAAGTTTCCAAGATACACATACAAAAGTCATACAGTATCAGCACTATGCTGACAATATTAAAATCTTAAAACACACAAAATTCACTCCAGTTACACCCTCACCCTCCCATTGTAACTCGCCTCTCAGCTGGCCACGACTAGCTCATTTAAAAGAGACACGAGATTCTTGAGGCAAGTCACCAATTTATTCATCATTTTGGAAATGTCCCAATAATGGACAATCAAAACATCATGGAAGATACGACGATTGTGGAGGATAAGTCCTGCAATTAAAATGAACAGTTATAAATAACTTATCAATCATGTTTATAATTGAATTCATCAAATATCTGCGAAAGTTCAACTTCCGCCAATATCTGCAAATTCACTGGCATGCGAAATTCAACATTGTCGCTATTTAACATTAGCAGCAATTATACAGCGACAACTGCTGAATCGCAAAACCGCAGAACTTCCCAATCATTCCCACATGACACATTTGTGAAATAGAGATAAAACAATTAAATGCATTAGGTAATGACGACTTAAGATCTATTTACATTTCATATATACATGTGCGCATTACTAATTATCAAGCCTAACTACAAAAGCCTAATTTGCACTTTCCACGCAAATTTGTCATAACTAAACTTATAAATCATAATGCGTTTATTGTACGCCCTGATTTGTTGCAAATACGCAAATACGCATATATTTGCGTCAATAACAAATTGTACGCCCCAATTTATTGCAAATATGCAAATAAGCATATATTTGCGTCAATAACCTATAAACAAAATGTGAAACGAATAAAACTTGATCCTTAGTAATGCTATCACATTTGTATATCACAAATTATAAAAGACAATTCTAAATACATGTAAATTGAAGAAAACAATGCTATTTTCTTCATTCAACTAAATAGTGTTAAGAACACAGAAATTACACTGACAAAACCTCGTCCCACGGTCACTCTGCTAATTATACTGAAATAGCAAACTCGCCATGATATAGCTTTCCATGATTGCCACCGGAAAACCATGAAATGAATCGAGCCATTTTGAACAACAAAAGTGACAATCAAAAGAGGCTTATCAGCATTTAAACTGTACTTTGAATACAGTCAACCACCTTAATAAAGAAATACTGTTTAATCAAATGCACTTAAAGCATCTGAATTTAACCTGTGATCCACTGCTATCTTCTGAAACCCTAATTTAAGATATAACCTGTTACTGATAAAAACTTGAATATTATGCTTACCAGACTATGGGCCCGAACCTTTCACACGAAGCCGCTCACCACTCAGCCATGTAGCTCTATGTGCTCTTCATGCTGAAATGCAATTAACATGTTAAGTGCAATGTGAATTTAGTAGTTAATGTAGTGAAAAGGGAAAATTGCAGTTTCTGGAATTTAGCTAAATTGTCTCTATTTCTAAAGTACAAAAATACAAAAAGGATCAAAAGCTGATAATTTCACCAGTTCTACTGTCGCTATTTAACATTAGCAGCAATTATACAGCGACAACTGCTGAATCGCAAAACTGCAGAACTTCCCAATCATTCCCAATCATTCCCACATGACACATTTGTGAAATAGAGATAAAACAATTAAATGCATTAGGTAATGACGACTTAAGATCTATTTACATTTCATGTGCGCATTACTAATTATCAAGCCTAACTACACAAGCCTAATTTGCACTTTCCACGCAAATTTGTCATACTAAACTTATACATTGATAATGCGTTTATTGTACGCCCTGATTTGTTGCAAATACGCAAATACGCATATATTTGCGTCAATAACAAATTGTACGCCCCAATTTATTGCAAATATGCAAATAAGCATATATTTGCGTCAATAACCTATAAACAAAATGTGAAACGAATAAAAACTTGATCCTTAGTAATGCTATCACATTTGTATATCACAAATTATCAAAGACAATTCTAAATACATGTAAATTGAAGAAAACGGTGCTATTTTCTTCATTCAACTAAATAGTGTTAAGAACACAGAAATTACACTGACAAAACCTCGTCCCACGGTCACTCTGCTAATTATACTAAAATAGGAAGCTCGCCATGATATAGTTTTCCATGATTGCCATCCGAAAACCATGAAATGAATCGAGCCATTTTGAACAACAAAAGTGACAATCAAAAGAGGCTTATCAGCATTTAAACTCAACTTTAAATACAGTCAACCACCTTAATAAAGAAATACTGTTTAATCAAATGCACTTAAAGCATGTGAATTTAACCTGTGATCCACTGCTATCTTCTGAAACCCTTATTTAAAATATAACCTGTTACTGATAAAAACTTGAATATTATGCTTACCAGACTATGGGCCCGAACCTTTCACACAAAGCCGCTCACCACTCAGCCATGTAGTTCTATGTGCTCTTCATGCTGAAATGCAATTAACATGTTAAGTGCAATGTGAATTTAGTAGTTAATGTAGTGAAAAGGGAAAATTGCAGTTTCTGGAATTTAGCTAAATTGTCTCTATTTTCTAAAGTACAAAAATACAAAAAGGATCAAAAGCTGATAATTTCACCAGTTCTACTAAATACTACTGTAACTACATACCTTGGATAACTTGGATTTTCAAACTATTATATAAATGTATAAAGTTTCAAAGCTTCAGAAGAGAGATGCTAACACAAAGGCTTCCAACTGTGAACTGACTACACTGGCCAAAGTAATCTCACAGCCTACAACAGGTGAGTGAGTAATAACTGTAAAACATGTACACTAGAAGAAAGCAATTTGACCTTCTTAACTATAGGGTATATTGTAAAAGATGGAATGGACCACTTGGCTTGGATTAGAGCCACCACATATAATTATGCAAAAATGATTTAAAAAGTTTCCAAGATACACATACAAAAGTCATACAGTATCAGCACTATGCTGACAATATTAAAATCTTAAAACACACAAAATTCACTCCAGTTACATAAAATGATGAAAAAGTAATACATTTTTCATGACTTTCAAGAATATAATATCAATGATTTAAAGAAAATAAGTGTATGTAAATAAATCCAAAAGGATAGAAGCTTCGAGTACGCCACTAGAATGCTTTTCTTTCCAACATCCTGGTTTGTTTTCCCATAGGTAATGTTTATTATATGAATGGCATATTAATGTAGATTGTTGTCTTTAAATGTGCTTGTGAATTATTTGCGTCATGTCTGTTTTTTTGAGGGATAAAAACACACCACCCGTCTCTAAAATAACAGTGAATAAATGAGAATGACACAAACACAAATTGTTTCTTGTAATCACCATCATGCCAAAATAACATCTGTATTCAGTATAAATAAAATAATAATGAATAAAAATATAAGAGATAGGCCATATCCCCTTTCAGATATAAATACTGATCCAGGAAAAGAATTTAAGTATCTGTCAGAAATGATGTGTGGACTTAAATGAGTTCATCGCATGCCTTTGAACGACATGATTTACAATAAATTTTGACATTAAAATAATGGAATATGTATTACCATAGTAATATAAAACTTCTTGAGTTTCCCAATAAATATTTTTTGAGTTGTACCTTTGGGCATGTACTTGTGATAACGTTTGTTTGTGATAATAAAATATTTAACTCAAAAAAAAAAAAAAAAAAAAAAAAAAAATAATAAATTTTGACATAATTATGTTACTTTATAATTAAAATACAACTTAATGTAGAAAATGCAAATGTGATTGCAGTATTTGTTTTGCGGAAACTTGGTCTGAAAAAGATGTCCAATGTTTGCAAACAACACAACGCCAGCCGTTTAGGGAACTAATCAATGGCCACTGAGTGTGCATCTTTTCTCATTTACTAACTTTCATTTTGCTAAATATTCTGACATAAAGTAAACACTGCAGGTGCCCATAGTTTGCAATAATATTGAAATAAAAGAAAAATCTCAAATCTTATTCTAAGACAAAAGCGATCTGATTACACCCCCACCCCCATTTTTTTCATATTTTTGCAGCTGTAGATTATCTCCCACTTGTGTGAGAAGTGTTTTCATTTGGGATAACTGACTAATCACTTATCTGGGAAAGAGCTGTTTATTCGGTTTACGTGCATGTCTTTCGTACACTGTTGTCATTTGATGTATATTCTAAACAACCATTTGGTTTTTAGGCGAGATATAAGATCTGTTTGTATTAGTTCCTGATCATTAACAGTTTGAGCCGCGACACGAAAAAACCGACAAAATGGCATGTGCGCCTACCGAAGACTCAGATCAGCCTGTGAGTTCACTTAGTCTGATCGGAGTCTTTGCTGTCTGCATGGAATTAGCTTAGACCCTTAGCTACCCTTTGAATGCACAGCAAAGACTCTGATAAGACTCGGCTGCTGCCCTGGGTGATCATCCGGTATCTGAGAATGTATTATTTGAGCCGCGACATGACAAAACCAACAAAGTGCATGCGCGCCCAGTGAAGACTCAGATCAGCCTGTGCATTCGCTGAGTCTGATTAGACTCTTCGCTGTGCACTTAAAGGGTAGCTAAACGTCTATATATAAGCAAGCTCCTTATGGACAGTAAAGACTGTGATCTGATCAGACTGGGCGGATGCCAAGGTTGATCCGAATCTTCGCAGGGCGCACATGCCACTTTGCTAGTTTTGTCATGTCGCAGCTCATTAATTTAGGATACAAACGATATCAATGTAGGTTTATAATTTATCGACAAAAGACTGCATGCACCAAATGTACCTGAAAACTGACTATATTCCGGAAAACAAGTGACCTCCTGAGGATAAATACATCACACTTGTTTGGCCGAATCGATTGAAAAATTATAAAAATGTCGAATGCTGACATTTATGTAGTAAAATTGTTCTGTTATTTACAAATCTGATGCACCTTGCGGCTGTTTTGGAGATTTTGAAAAAATGCATGATTTACAGTGAGATTCCGAGCACTAGGTCATATAAAACGGTGCAGCTGTGAAAGTACGTCACGAATCTGACACCATAGGTAATTAGGGTTGTAAATAATTGAAAAACGATATTTGTGACAATTAAAGAGAACTCCCTATAAATGTGTCAATGGTGATTTTGACGTTTACCGAAATTTCTTACAGGCAACTTACATAACAAGTGCCAGAGGTCCATATACGAAATATCCATAAACTGGCCTTATTCGACTGGGCGCTTCGTGCTTCACAATTCCTACAATGAAGCACTCTTTTCTGTAGAAAAAGTGCTGCACTCGAAAAATCACACTTCGTGCACACTTTCGTGCTTCACGGTTCTTAGCGTGACGCACCTTTCTATAGAAAAGAAAGTGCTTCACGCTAAGGATCGTGGAACGCAAATGGCTCAGTCGAATGCGGTTTTTTTATCATCATAACCCACATCTACGAGGGGCGATCGAAAAGTAATGCAAATGGCCTCATAACTTTGTTTAGGAGAATACTGGGTACAAATGCTAATCATATGCTGAAAACACTACATTTTGTCTTTACAATGATACCAAACGCTGTACAAAGACACCTTTCCATATTGACTTACAACGCATTTTATTTGGCCCCAGTTATACCACTGGGCTAATTTCATATGTAAAATCTTTTCAGTATTGGGCATTCAAGTCAAATATCGTTGCAAATACAAAATTAATCTTTGTCAGTTGGTTGCCCATTGTTGCCTACAATATTCATACAAAAGTTAGAAGGGTGGCAACTGTTATCGATTTATTCCTTGCAAAGCAATGCGCAGTTCTTATGACGTTATTGAAAAATATACGTTAACGTCATTTGTAAAAGTTGTAGAAGCTTCGTTTTGGGCATTAATTTGAATTTAATGACAGGTTTTCGTTGACCATGTAAATGCTCTTGCTGACAAAATTTTGAATGCTGATACACTTGTTTTCATAACAAAATCATTTAATTGTTGGTAGAAATGGGGAATTAGCTACTACTAATCCATTTTCCCGGGCCAGTATGGAATCCAGATTAAAAACAATTTCCGCGATATTTTCAGGACAACATTGCCTGGGCATTGTCTTTAAGTAGCAAAAATAAAACAAATCCAAGACTGCTAATATATAAATTACGGCCTACTAAACTAAAATTCTGCAGTGTCTTTAGGGTCTTTCAAAGAAGTTAAAAATGCGCCCTTTTGATAAAATACACCGTGTTTGCAGACTTACCTACGCATATCATAGCTTATGTGTTTTTGCAATTAGAAATTCTGTTTTTATGTTGGTTACCGAAAATTACGTCATTTGCATTACTTTTCGAACGCCCCTCGTATATTGAGAATTGGAATACATGCTGACCTCCATTGGAGCGTAAGATCCGCATCATTCATAACTTCTGAGGCGATAATTTAATATTATGAACCTTATGACCAGTGTTGCAAACGGTTGAACATCAGGTAAATTACATTAACTTTTTAAGTCTGTTTATGGTGGAGCTGTATTTGATATCAGTCGTTCAATTAGATTTTAGAAGAATTCAATTCAAAATTTGGCCTTAGGTCTTAACAAGTAAGTTTGTTTTAACATATTTTTTGTCAAACGTAACAACGAATTTGGGCGTACCGCACGTTCTAGCAGAGATTTCCGACATAAGCTACGGTACGACAACCAACGAACCTTAGCTACCTTAGCGAAACGATAGCAGACGTTAGAAGCTGTTTACTAGGGAGACATTCATATTTTGATCCTGAGAAAGTCAAATGCTTATTTACCAGCCTTTTTTTCCGACACATAAATAAACACACTTTCTGTTGGGCATCAAAACTATATCAAAAGTTCCGGTTGAGCAATTGTGCATACAGAACATGTATACAGCTACTAACATTTCGACCAGAAAAGACTAAAATGGATGAGCATGGTCACCCGCGTAGTGTACTTACAGCCTTGCGCTGTTCAGTCAGCAAGTCGTGGGCAGGTTGGTCGGTTGTGTTTGGTTTAACGACCCTTTGAGACCGTATTTCAGTCTATATGGGTCGTCTCCAAAAAGAGGGAGAAAGAAGCGCTAAATGATAGGCAAGGGAAAATATGTCCAAACAACCCAAACCCGCACTTACTGCAAGCACAGTAGGCCACTGCCCTACTATAATCTAAATTAGTAGGACGCCCCGGCGTACCGTGAAGATTCTGATCAGACTGTTCAGAACCAAAATCGGCAATGCATTAATGCTTGCATATGGCTTCGAATCAGTTTACCACCGCACTGTTTAGCAAGGTGCGATGTCCGTCAGTCCGCCCAACCGTCATTCCGTTCACATTTGCGTCAACCCTGGCGTTAAAGTCTTTTCAGTTGATTAAACAACAACATCAACCATCAACAACAAAACAAAACAAAACAAAAAACAACACTGCACCATGGTTTCTCAACGTTCATATGGAACATGACCAAACTGCAACACTTCAGAATGGTAAAATTTAGCCAGGTTAAGAATCAGAATCTAAAAGGGACAACATTAGTAAATACCGCTCACATATGCGTCAGCCCTGGAGTTAAGTACTATACAATTAATTTCTCCAAAATCACCGCGCTCAGGGTTCTCAAATCATGAAGCATGATCAGACTGCAACGCTTCAGAATTGCAAACTTCAGCCAGATCAAATATATTAGAGGTACATGTATAAGCAAAAAAAAAAAAAAAATACAACAAATGGCTAAGACCTTATTATTGATCCCCGGCCCCACCTATGGGCCTTGTCCAGCAGCTTAGGTAGTCCATAGCAAAAACATGTATATCATGAACCAAACAAAGAAATCTTCAATGCCGGAGTAAATAACGAACGGCCTGAATGACAAAAACTATATACCCCTGGCATACTTCGTATGTTGAGGGTATAATAAGGTGGGAGATATTCCACTATATTTTTATCTTTCTTTCAACCATTTTTACGGAGAAAGGGGGCGGGGTGGGGAGGAATACATTGTGACTGATACCACAAACAACAGAGCTATTTCAGCTCGCCTGAACAAAGTTCAGGAAGGGCAATTGCACTACCCCCGGCGTCGGCGCTGGCATTAGCGTTGGCGGCGGCGTCTGCGTTCGCAAAATGTTAAAGTTTTTCGTTAAAGATTTTATGATCTCATAGTTTCTAAACCCTTTGATCGATTTGAATTATATTTGGTATAGTAACAGATATTGGTCCGATATTTTATTAAGCACCATCCACACCCCTGGTCACGACCTTTTAGGTCAAGATCACTGACTAAGAATTTTCATGTTACCGTTTTACATTATTTTTCTAAGATCTCATTGTTTCTTAAGTAAGTATGAAACAAACCTAGCCGTGCATAATTAGGCGCCATTGAAGTATTTGCTATCTATAAGTAAAAAAATACAGCAAATGGCTAAGTTCTAATTATTGACCACTGGCTCCACCCATGAGCCTAACCTAGCAGCCTAGGTAGTCTGTATGAAAAGCAATGCTATCGAGATAGCATGAATCAAATATCAAAGAATTCTTCAATGCCGCTACAGAGATATGAGCAATCAAAATGATTTAACGCAAAATTTTGACATAATGAAAATGCCTAAGTTTTAACAATTGACCACCGACCCTACCCTTGGGCCTGACCTAGGGACTGAGATAATTTACATCAAAGGTGGTACTATTGAGATATCATGGATCAAATATGGAAAGAATCTGATGCTATGTTACAGTGAAATAAGCAATCAAAAAATATTTTAAGCAAAACTTAGATGTAAAGTTGACGAATGGACGGAGGTGTGAAAAAATCTATATACCCCTGATATACTTCTGTTTTTCTACCGAATTGTGACATTTCTCTCATCAATGGAGGCGACACTAGTCTTTTCAACCACAATGGAGACATAATTCGTTGTAAATATTTTATATGTCGCTGGCCGGGTTTATATACGTTATTTGAGCGTCCTTTTTTGGGGACGTCTCGGTAGCGTAATGGTTAAAGCTGACGCACATTGCAGTGCTAGGCGCTGTCGCCGCATCCGTGAGGGTTCAAACCCGGCCAGCGACATATAAAATATTTACAACGAATTATGTCTCCATTGTGGTTGAAAAGACAAGTGAGCCTCCATTGATGAGAGAAATGTCATAATTCGGTAGAAAAACAGAAGTTAAGAATAAGTAGAAACCCCTATATACGGAGTGTACTGCAACGTCGGTTAGCTTTATATACGTTATTTGAGCGTCCTTTTTTGGGGACGTCTCGGTAGCGTAATGGTTAAAGCTGACGCACATTGCAGTGCTAGGCGCTGTCGCCGCATCCGTGAGGGTTCAAACCCGGCCAGCGACATATAAAATATTTACAACGAATTATGTCTCCATTGTGGTTGAAAAGACAAGTGTCGCCTCCATTGATGAGAGAAATGTCATAATTCGGTAGAAAAACAGAAGTTAAGAATAAGTAGAAACCCCTATATACGGAGTGTACTGCAACGTCGGTTAGCTTTGTATACGTTATTTGAGCGTCCTTTTTTGGGGACGTCTCGGTAGCGTAATGGTTAAAGCTGACGCACATTGCAGTGCTAGGCGCTGTCGCCGCTTCCGTGAGGGTTCAAACCCGGCCAGCGACATACCCCTGATATAGTTCGTATGTCGGGGTATAAAAATGGTCGTGTTTACGCGATCAGAATGACTATATGAAAAACGCAATCCCTCTGTTTTATTTTTCTGTGAAGGTTAAGGAAACTTACTATTTTTATTATTCTGGGCAATTGCTGAGACATAATTTGACATCTGATCCCAAATTGTGACCTTTACTTTCAGTTTGTGACTATAAATGTTATATGTCACAAATCTTCTGATAGCGCTTTACCTATCTGTGAAGTTTGATGAAAGTCGTTTTAATGTAATCGCAGAGACTTGATTTGACCTATATCCTCTTTGACCTTGATCTTAGGCGTGGAAGACTAAATCTTGCACACTGTAAAAAAAATCTGTAGCTTTTAATGTAGAATAACTGGAAACCTGCTGCCAGTCCTTTTCCCGTTATTTTTACGGGCGTTTGCCTGTAAGACATTGTTGGAAATCACGAAATGGAAGTTTTATATTAACTTGGCGCACTCGAAAATAATTTTGCATTGTTAAAGGGCTATCTGATCAAAAACGACACCTGCTTTATTCTGCCCCACTCTGCTTGATGATTCCTGCAATTTTTGCGGGCGCCCGTAAAAAATAACGGTAAAAGGACTGGCAGCTGGTTGCCAGTTATTTTACCGTAAAATCTACCGTGTTTTTTTTCAGCAACACACCTTCTCATTATGCTTTATCTTTCTGTGAAGTTTCATCAGATTTGCTTCAGTAGTTTATAAGCTATAGCTGAGGCATGATTTAAGACAAAATATGACCTTTGACCCAACTGTGGCCTTCACCTTGGGTTTGGGAACCTTCATCATGTGCACAACACCTCATTATTTTTTATTATTTCTGTTAGTTTTTGAGTCATCTCTAATACATAATTTGTAACGGACGGATGCACACAAGGACGGACTGGCGGGGTGGACGGTGCGATTATAATATGCCATCCGAAGTCCCTTCGGGGCATAAAAAGGAAAAAGAAATCACCGGCATTACATTTAGCGGCTTTAGGTAAATAACAGAATTCTTTAGAGAAAAACAATGACGGCTACAACAAAGTCGTACAGAATTAGATCGAATCAGTGATGCGGTACATGTATGGTTCAGCATATTTCTATAACTGTCCTGTTGACCCAATCTGCATGACGAGGTATCAAATGCGATGCTAGTGGAATAACAAGATTATGTGAAAGTGCGACAGGTTTCCAGGCGAATTGTTTCTGAGCCCACAAGCGTAAACCAACGTTTTGCAAAAGCTAATACTTGTAGGTGCTTCCGGGAAGGCACGTGCTTGCATTGTTTGCAGTAGGTACGAGATTCAGACTGTTTCTGGTAGTTCTTTCTCATCTATCCTTGGCTATCTCCCTCTGGGATGCTTAGGTCTGGGGATAGTATTGGGTAAATTTTACTGGCGGGGCTGGACAATAGTATGGCGAAGACCGACTGTGTTTGCAGTAGGTGCGGGATCATTTTTGTAAACCTGTTTGTTTGGGAAGGTGGTGGTGGTGGTGGCGCGGGGATGGGGGGATATTTTTGCCTCTCCTATCTCCCTCTTAGGGAGGCGTCTCGATATAAACTCCTGTTACAAATAACCAAACTATCTACATGTACCTCTCTATGGAAAAACAAAATCTGTTTCAAAGTGGGCTATGAAGTAGGCTACATATACAAACTCATTTAAATCGAAGTACTTCGATACGACGTTAGTTGCTGTATAGCTGCTGTTTGGCTGTTTAGGCACATGTATGAGACGCATCCTGAAAATCTTGAAATAAGGTTGCGTATTCCCATACCAGCCTGCGCATACTGACAGTCTCATCAGAGCATGCGCAATTTAGTTGACATTAACTGACTCTTGAAGTATATGTCATGACCAGACTGCGCACTGCGCTGATATAGGCATAAATCGTGTGTGTCAGTTTTTCTACGCTTTTTCAGACAAAGTGAACAAATAATGATCGCTCCCTGGAAATTAGTTCCTAACGTATGCTATCGTCGCTAACGTTCGTTCGTTATGGTATCGTCGCTTATGTCGGAAATCCCTAGCAATACTACCATAAAGCCACAGTCTCACTGTCACGTATTGAGGGCTAGGTTTAATTACGGATTAAACCAAACGGTAAAACGGCAGTATTAGTTGTAAAACATAGTGAATACGTAAATAGATACAGCTAAAATACGTGGCCTAATTACGTTTGATTTAGATATTTTAACTCAAACATGGCATTTTGCTATGCGTAGCGTATACGTAGTTAAACGTACCAACACGTAGTACAGCGTGGTCAAAACGTACTAAAACGTAGCCGAAAGGCATTAAATACGTACAAAAACGTAACAAGAATAACCTAGAGGACTTCTAAGTCTCAGTTTCACTGTAACGTAATAAGGACTAGGTTTTTCTACGTATTTAAAACATACCAAAACGGGAATATGCGTATTAAAACGTAGTGAATACGTATTATATACGGATATAAACAGCTACATACGTGGCCTAGGTAAGTTTGATTTGAAAAATCATCTTAAACGTAGCATTTCGAAATACTTACTGTATGCGTAGTTAAAGCGTATTGAAGCGTAGTCTAAACGTACTAGAACGTAGATGGAACGTTTTGAATACGTAGCCATACGTGAAGGTCTTCTACGTACTAGTACGCAGTATATACGCTTTGTCACGTCTTAGTACGTTTCGTGACGTTTAATTCTGCGTTTCATTATAATTTGGTATCTTTTGCGATACCTACTGAAACGTCACTTTGACTAGGTAGTTATCCCGGACACTACCTAGTAGTCCCTAGTGAAACGTACGGAATCGTAGTAGGTAAGTGAACTGTTCTCATCCATTAGAAAGCGAGGTACTAAGCCGTTTGATAACCGGATAAGACGATGTAAATCGTACTTAAGGTGGTGAATTGTGGTAAACATAAAATCTGCATAAACCCATTAATTTAGAATACAGAATAGAGGGACATGCTGTTAAAAAGTGTTTAATATGGAAAAATCAAAGGGTAATTTTGTGCTCAGAAATCTAGAAAATTAACTTCATTCTTGAAAATATACTTAGTTCTGAAGTTTCTTTAATGCATTAGAAAGACCGTCCTAGCAATTTTTTGTTCCAACTCTTTCTCAAATTTGTAAGGTAGACCAGATGAAAACAGTCACTTTTTCTCAAATGTCTGACCATGTATGGTGCATGTACACTGCATGCATTACTAAAATACAAGTAGAACAGTTATTCCTTTATCATACTCACATTAGGTCTGAGCAAATAGTGCAAACCCAGATCACACAGGAGCAGCCTGATCAGGGTCTACAGACTTTCCATCAAATTGATCAGTTTTGGGGCACATTTCTGCACTGTGAAACCAAACTGTTCCAATTTTAGGACAGTTATGGTAATTATTTTTAGTGTCCCAATATGTAGAATTTTTACCATTACACAGGTGTGTTTATGAAATTGTTCAACCCTGAAAATGGACTCTACTGTGTATTCTGACAAATATTTGGACACAGAGGAGACCATATTTTATCTGCCAACCCTGAAAATTTGTGAAAAAAAATGGAAAAAATAATTGATAGGACGTTCTCCATAATGTATTAAAGAACATTCAGACCCTATTACATTTTTAATAACGATGGTTATTTTTCACATTTTTGCGCAAACATATTACCCTTTGAAATTTTCTTATATAAACCTTTTTTAACTTCAACACGTCCTGCATATTTGGATTCTGAAACGTGAGAAAACAAAATAGAGAAGGCGTCTGCTAATTTTGGGTAAGATCTGTTATATTTTCAACATTTTTTGCAGATTATTTACTTAACCCCAAATCAGTGATTATCACCACCTTAAAGGTATTGGAAACGTACTAAACACGTAGTAACACCCAGCTACCTACAAAACGGGATACATTTATTTGCCAAACGTAGGGAGGGAAACGTAGTACAACCTAGCCCTCAAAACGTGACAATGAGACTGGGCCCTAAAATTCTTACAAATGGGACGCCCAAAGTCATTCCCATAATAGTAATGTGTCCAAAAGATGCAGATGTAATGACAAACGGTGTTGGCCTTCATCAGACTGCACCTTAGAAGCAGTCTTATCAGGATCTACACTTAGGGGATAACTGTCTTGAAAATAGTCATTTGGAGAGGAAGATCATTGGTTTTATGGTCGGAAATTTCGTTTTACGGCGACGCGCCAGCGGAGCCGTGAAACGCAAATTTGCGACAATAAAACCGATGGTTTACCTCTCCAAAGACAATTTTCAATACAGCTATCCCCATTCTAATGCACCTTTCTATATTTTCACTTTTCATAATGTACTTGTTTGCACCCGTTTCAAGCGCTGTCAGCAACGTAAAACCAAACGCCAGCCAATGAGAAGCGACGTACTTAATCACGTCGGGTTTGCGACAGTATATCGCAGAATATACTGTCGCAAGGTTTTGACGTTATCCAATCAGACGTCACGTTATATCTATAAGTGCATAGAATATTTGTTCAGAGATATATGTCCAAATGTTTAGAATGTCTACGATATTTATGGCCTTTTTCGTATAAATGAATTGGTTTATACACCAGTTCTCCAGATATGCAGTAACAATAAGTGACAATATAACAAACACCAAAAGCAATACAAAATACATAAAACAGATGAAAATGAATCATCTGTTTTTGCCTATTTTCCATTTTAAACCACGAAACAAATCAGACAAGAAAGTGGGTAGCTGTACAGATTATCCCCTGGAACGGTCAGCAAATAATAAGTGTCAGGGATGGGGTGTAGGAAAGCGTTCTCTTAACAGTTTAAACGGTCGATAGGGAGTGAGAAGCGATCTTAAATCGGTTTTACGGAGCTCCTTGACCGATGTTTACATCATGATTCATGTGGCCACTAGCTCGGTCCGAATAGAACATGAGAGGGAACAGAGATAAAAGGCAGACACTGAAACAAAGCAACAAAAGAAATCGTCAGTGGAATTCCGATAAACGCAAACAAAGGCAGGAAAATATGAGGCATCGAACAACAATATATATTATAAAACAAACCAACTGTAGGTCGGAGACTTCATCAAGTCTTAGGTGCGAAGTATACACTTGCAATTTGAAATGACAGCACTTATTTGTCCTTGTATGGGTAAACAAACAAGAAGTTTCACGAAAAAACTTATGTTTGTATCCGATCCTTTTATAGCGATTCACTGTCCTTCTGAACTGATCCGAAAGTCATTCTTACCTACAATCTTCTAAACTTATATACCAAGGCATAATCATATTCAGGCTCTGATAGGCTTGTAGCAAAAGCGTTTCCCATTCGTCATCAAAGGAACTCTAGCCATAAGGCGAAGAGTTTCCCAGTTGGCTTACATTAAACTTTACATACAAAACTATATAACATATCGGTCCTCTGTTATCATCAAAAGTGTATGGAATGGTTTGCATTTATATCTGTACTATATCTAAAAAAGGCGGACTTTACCTAGATTATCGCTTGTTTGCTCATTTGGACCCCTTTTGGTTATTATCAGTTTATGAATTGACTGACTTATTAAAATTAAGAAATTGCAGTATTTTTCTCTGGCTTTCGACGTCGGTTTATATCAGGGTAACTGACGAGGCTTGATAAGCCGAAACTTCGAGGTATGGCCCATGTTCCTTGCATTTATATCTGTACTATATCTAAAAAAGGCGGACTTTACCTAGATTATCGCTTGTTTGCTCATTTGGACCCCTTTTGGTTATTATCAGTTTATGAATTGACTGACTTATTAAAATTAAGAAATTGCAGTATTTTTCTCTGGCTTTCGACGTCGGTTTATATCAGGGTAACTGACGAGGCTTGATAAGCCGAAACTTCGAGGTATGGCCCATGTTCCTTCTTTCGAATATATTCTTTGCTCTTGAAAGAACTCTTTTAGATTTTAATTTGACTTCACTGCAGCTGGTGTTGTGACGTGTGGCGACCGCATATCGTATCCCCGTACGTCATCCATAGTGCAGATTATTTATTATTTTTTGTCCTTTGAGATCAGAGAATATATTCTGAAAAATCAAAAAACCTGATTGGTTTGGACTCATTGATTATTATCAGATATTTTAATTGACTGCATTATTAAAATTAAGAAATTGCAGTATTTTTCTCTGACTTTCGTCGCCGGATTATATCAAGGTCTCTGACGAGGCTTTATTAGCCGAAACTTCGAAGTATTGCCAATGTTCCTTCTTTCGAATATGTTCTATGCTCTTGAAGGAACTCTTTTAGATTTTAATCTATCCTATTCCTGAGTTAAACGGTGGTCAGGACGGAATATACATCAACAGGATCATCAAACTTCAATTTCAAAAATACAACAGTACAAATATTCAGGTAGCCAAGTGCATGGTCGAATGACTATGATAAAATATACATGTACAGTGGTATGCCTTAGTATATTTATCTGCAAATCTGGTTTTGAAAGCTAGTAGAGTAGGCCATTCTCGATAAGACTTTACGGGCCTTGGCAACCCTGGCCATCAACCCCTCCCCTTGTCCCACATAACCACTGACCTTTGGCGTGTAAGTACGCTGCAGAAAACTACAGGTCAATGGGCTAGTAGATTTAAAGGGGGAAAATTACTTCAAGTAAAAAAAATTATGATGCTGTTATTATGGTAGCTGAATGGCCATCTGTTTGGGAAAGAGCTGCTCATTCGGTTTACTATGCTCACAGTGTATAAGC
Organism: Ctena decussata; assembly: GCA_963989385.1. Taxonomy (NCBI): domain Eukaryota; kingdom Metazoa; phylum Mollusca; class Bivalvia; order Lucinida; family Lucinidae; genus Ctena; species Ctena decussata. Next base: position 78,797,822 of record OZ022510.1, on the reverse strand, counting down.
GGACAGTCACCAAATCGGAAGCGACAATTGACTGTACACCCAAAAATCATTAGTGACACATAAACAACTGGTGAGGTGGACCGGTAAAAAGCAGGTAAGTCCTTATCGAATCTGTTCTTTTAGATGCGGTTTTCGACATCGGGGAGAGAATTAGATGAACTTCACTTGTAGCATTGTCAGTTTGACATATCACCACCCAATCTCTGTGTAAAAATCAAGTTTTCCTGCTTAATCACCAGTTTTGCTTTATTTTCTGTCGATCGACACGGACAATCGGGGTTAAAAAGACTAGAATTATGGCATCATTTCTGTTAAAACCAACATAAAATCATCGCTACACCTTTATCCTGTGATATCCAATAGCTGAATCCATCTAAACATTACTTAAAACAAATATATCGCCTCCTGAATCGCACACGTTCGTCTCATTTGACTGTCCGACTAGTGACAACTGTACCTAATCATTAGCGACATATCAAGAAACAAAACTGTCCGACTAGTAGTGATTGTATTTTCACATTCATGACGATAATTTTCAACAAATGTTTGAAAAAGGTAATAAAAATATCGTTTTGGATGCTTCACTGGGATCATCATTTGGGGAGAAGGCTATCAAGCATTGCTTGATAAAAAATTGATCATATGGCTAAATGTTTCTCTGTCAACATTTCAATCAAAATTGTGACCTAGCCGCGTACCGCTTTTGTGATGCGTTACTGGTTTTCAGAAATTCGCATTTTCCGTCTTTCGGTACCGTTTAAGCAACCATCAATGCAATAAAAAGTAAAGAAAGCTAATGTAAACCCCAACTACTCCTTACCTGTAAAAATACATTTTGACCTTAATTATTATTAATCGATCAGTTTTCTAAGCAAATTCTGTGTCTGTGAAGACAAACTCAGTGCTATGTCTCAGAAAATCGATGGCCATTGGTCAAAACCCACACATTACATTATTAGGCGAGCTCGGAATTTCGAGTTTCCGGTTGGACTGGAGGAGAAAGGTCAAAGGTCACGATTGGAAAAATCCGATAGGTTATCATTACGGTTATCTGTTTAGTCGATATAAAACACGTTTTTCGGTGCACAGTTAAAGGCCCCATTGCTCTATCAGAAAGAAATTTTTTATCGTGAGGTATCGCTACAAACTTCTCACTACAGTTTCGCCATTGATTATCATCGTGAATGGCCGGCTTTGAAAAATCAAAGCGTCCTTGAGTTTACCATAAAATAGATTTGAAAAAAATAACTAGGTCATTTTAGTTACCAACCAAAATGACCTACTTTCGATTTCACAAGCTTTATTTCATGATAGAAATACAACGTACAGGCGGTAAAAATATAAGGTACAGGTGTTCAACAGGTGATAAAAATACAATGTACAAAAAGAATTAGGCAAGGATCCCCTTGATTGTGCCGCTGTTGCATTATTGCACTGCTTAACGGGGAACCAGAGACGAAACCCGTATTTTTATGGAGAGACTTATCTTTTTTTTTCAAAATACCTTGTTCCTTGATTTTTGCTAGTTATATGCTACAAAAAAGCACATCAACCAACATATTTTCATCAATTCTAAAGGCTGTACAGGTTTCATAATGATTTGTAATTTGACGGTTTTTACCTTTGATAGGACTATGGAGACTTTAAGGTCATGACGAGCCAGTTAACTGTTCATATACAAGCTTAGACTATCTAAGCAAGTGAAACGAATAAGTTCTCCGACGACAGTAAATGACAAGTACCGTTGGTTATAACCGCACATATTCAGATATATTTCTGTGAGCACGTTAAGTTGTTTCCCAAGAGATGGGGAATTAGGAAAGACAGATAGGGTAGACGTGAAATAAATAAAACACACTTGCAAAAAGCACACAAAAAACTAAAACAACCCCCACATTACGCACCTGATGCAAGCACACGTCCTCGTCCTACATTGTAATTTAGGTTAGGCAGAGCAAAGAGGATGTAGAAGGGTAGTAGGGTATCAATGTAGATCTAGGTGACAATGTTGTGTCGTTTGTAAAATATGTTTTCATATCGTCTGTCCATTGTAATTAGTTTCGCCTGTTGAAAAACACATTCAAAGTACATTTTCTTTACACAGAAAAATTCAGAAAGACTCTCAGTATTTTCAGTTTATTTCAAAGCTTACGAATAAATCATTGAGCCTGCCATGCTAATCTGTGCAAATTTATGGTTGATATAAACAGCATACTGGACTTCTGAAACAAACTCAATCCAGTAGAAGTTCTTACTCTCCGTTGTCGTTATATTTCGATAAAGAATACTTAAGTAAAATTATTTACTAACACATTTTCTGCTCAATAAGACTTACAGGAAAATCGTCGCTAGTCGTTCAACACCATTTTTTGTTTTTGTCACTAGTCGGACAGTCGAATGAGACGAACGTGTGCGAATCAGGAGGCAATATATGTGTTTTAAGTAATGTTTCGATGGATTCAGCTATTGGATATCACAGGATAAAGGTGTAGCGATGATTTTATGTTGGTTTTAACAGAAATGATGCCATAATTCTAGTCTTTTTAACCCCGATTGTCCGTGTCGATCGACAGAAAATAAAGCAAAACTGGTGATTAAGCAGGAAAACTTGATGTTTGCACGGAGATTGGGTGGTGATATGTCAAACTGACAATGCTACAGGTGAAGTACATCTAATTCTCTCCCCGATGTCGAAAACCGCATCTAAAAGAACAGATTCGATAAGGATTTACCTGCTTTTTACCGGTCCACCTCACCAGTTGTTTCATCTGACACTTAAGTCTTCAAGGCACGCTAAGTAGAGTACTCGGTTACCTGTTACCTGGAGCGAGTTTTAGTGTGAATGCAGTTATTTCCCTTAGACCCGCGAAGCGATAGGTATTAATCGATATTAGGAATGTCATATCGTTGTCCATATCCCCGGATCTGTACAGGTGTTGAACTTCTCTGAAGCCATTTTTTTTGTCATCACTGTGTTTGATATTTTATTAGCATAATAACAATACGAAGGAGCTGATGGAAACATTTTTACTTTTTTAACAATATGGGTTTTCTTGTTCTCATATCAAATCAATTGACTTTTCTTACTTGCTCACTCTTGTTGTAATTAGTCTCTTTTTTCCACATATTTAGGTCAATTTCGTAAGGATTAGCGAGAAAAATAGATCTGATTATTGGTCGTTTTAGTTTCTGACAACAAAAACATGAAACAATAATACTTATAATAAATTATGATATTTCGATCCCTCTTTGACGGTCTCAGCTTTATGGAAAGATTAAGCCTGATACAGACACCCATCCACCCACGTTTTTTTTCTTTGTTTCTTATTATTTTTCTTTCTTTTGCCCCACCCATTGGGGCTCACGAAATATATATAGGAGATAACGGGAATCCTCGGAGTGACGTCATCGGATGATCACGTGGGTAGATTGGCTATCAAAAAGATAGCGACAGACAGTGGTCTTCTATGGGATTTTTCTTAAAATTAACCTCTGAAATGCGTGAAATATAGTTTAGAAAGCTACGAATAAATAGAAACCGATAAAACCAGTGCAAATATTGTCTTAATCGCTTGTCGCGCGAAAAAAGATAGTTACTCAATATTATTTAAAGATATTTAATTGCTCGATATACATTGACTTGCTTCGGAACAGGACTTTTTCTCATAATAACTTTGACTGAAAAAGAAAAATAAAGAAATGAAATAAAAATAAATAAATCGGATGTACTAAAGATCAGTATTTTAACCTTTAAACCTTTTCGACAATCAAGTTGATTAGTAAATATAACTCGGGTAATAGAAAATGAAAGACAATAAAATATAGAAACTTGTATCCAACGAGAACTAATGCAAAATTAATAAAACATACTGGTCTGATTTAGGGATAAGAAAATGTAAAAAATGAAATTAAGTAAACGAATTAATAGTCATGACTGCGATTCAAAAGAGAATGTTATAAAACGGTAAAGGATAATATACATGTATAAGCAGAGAAACTTCTGTTTGAAATTAATATCAGTATTTACCACATTATTTAGTCCGAGCTCATGACATCTGAAAAACAGATTCACTCTGTCTGTCTCTCTCTCTAATGGTTTGATAAAACGGTAAAGGATGATATAACAACAGAGAATCTTCTCTGTTTTGAAATGCAGTATTTACCACAATATTAAGTCCGAGCTCATGACATCTAAACAACAAATACTCTCTCTCTCTCTCTCTCTCTCTCTGTCTCTCTCTCTCTCTCTCATTGTTTGCGTGATTGATTATCGACTTTTTGCCCACCAGTATGGGGAATACCTTGGAAATCCTTATCGATGACGTCACCGCGTTTTCTCCTATTGGCTGCCTGATGCTTCTGCGGCAGCGGCTGCTAGACCTGAGTGTCATTTATAGCAGGCCGAGTTATTCTAGTAGTCCTACAAATTCAGAGGCATTATCTCGACATGACTAAAATATTATTTTCTGGGACGTTAAACCACCACTCAACAGCAACGACAACTTTTTTCTTTTGACTTTCTGTTTTGACAAAAGTTTTCAAAAGTTTTATGCAAATACCGTCTTTCGGCTTTCTGCTAAGCTGCTAAACATTTACGATTAGTATTCAAAAGTTGCCTTTTTCTGCGAACAAAAAAAAAAATAAATAAATAAAAGAGTCTCGACACGACAAAACAAACAAAGTGGCATGTGCGCCCTGCGAACACTCAGATCAGCGTGCGAATCCGTCCAGTCTGATCAGATTCTTCTCTGTCCGCGAAGAGGTAGCTTAGCCCATTGGTTATCCTGCCCAGGCTGGTCTAAGACTTCGCAGGGCGCTATGGCAATGTGTTCGTTTTGTTGCGACGCTGCTAAAATTACTATTTTTGTACGGTTAAAACATCATCAGAAGACGATCTTTAATATATATCGGACTGAATATCGGTTTCTAACTTTCATTGCCGTTAGCGAGGGTTAATTTTGAAATTGCATTGTTTTGACAAGACATGTGACCGAATTTCACACCTTCAGACAGATGGCGTGTCGACAACAGCGGCTCAGTAGGCTTCTCAGTCAATGACTTTAGCAAACAATTAAATGAGCCGTGACATGACAGAACACAGCTGCATGTGCGCCCAGCGAATACTCAGATCAGCCTGGGTATCCGCCTAATCTAATCAGAGGCTTCAATATCGGCATGGAGGTAGCTCAGGGTATTAGCTACCCTTTAATCGCACAGCAAACACTCGGTGGCTGCTAAGCCTGATCTTCGTCTTCGCTGGGTGCACATTCCACTTTGCTGTTTATCGTGTCGCGGCTCGTATGAGGAAAAGTATGAAAAATGACCAATCTAAATTTAATTACAACATGGGATCAGCTTGCCAATTTTAAATGGTTTGCGCACAGGCACAACCTGATTTGATCACACATGTTTAAAATATTTTGATGATAAATATTCGGATCAGTTCGGTTTATGCAGAAACGGGTTAGTTTATACAAACTAATACTAAAATTGACAAAAACAAAAATTATTAACTGATCATAAACTCAGACCAGTGTTGCGCAAGGGCATAAGTGGTCTGAGTCAGTTTGCATACTGATCAATCTATATTGTTTAAACTTAAATATATATTTAAGTCATGCCCGAAACTGTGAACAACTAATTCCATAAATTGAATGTTGCAGCTTTATATTTCTTAGCATTTATCTTTAGTTATTTCATGATGAGTTCATTTCAAACTTTAATGAGATGACAATTACTATAACTGATAGGAGGAAATATCGGATTTTATGATCGATAATCGATTAATGCACGCGTGATAAACATGTTACTTATACTGTATACATAGCGTATAATCAACGTATTCTGATCAGCTTGCGCAAACCGTTCAGACTCTGTTGGGTCTTATCATTTTGCACATATCAGACGCTGATAACATTGCACAGATGCACAGGCTTATTACGTAAGTACTCATTTTAGCAGAAATACCAAAAATAGCACAAAATTTTTATCTTTAAATAATCAACTAGCTTCACTTAAAACAGTCATATATTAAAGGGACAAAGTTTCATTATGAAAAGAAATATTACTAATAAAGTGAAACATAAAAAAAATATTACTATAGCCTTGCAAGAAAAATGTTTCATAGCATTTTTCCTTAGCTATGCGTACTATGCTATAGTAAGCGTTGCGAGGATATCTTCATCATGATTTAGTTTCTTACACTCAACAGTACTGTAATATCTAAAGTGAGCAATACATGTCTCCTAATAATAAATGAGCAAATCTGCCAGTTAGCTAGTCAATAAAAATCTTCTAAGATAGACAAAACATATTTCGGTCGGTTTCTTTGATAAATACGCCCCACCAAACTCGAATAAATTTCAGTTAAAACTGTTTTCACAAACACTAGAAAATGTAATAACTGATAACTAATAGATTAAATTAACATTACCATAAGATATGTAATTATTTGTTTTCATAGTTGATTTTTTTAAGCTGCCTAAGAATTAAAAAAAAAAAAAAAAAAAAAAAAAAAAAAAAAACCTACAATTAGTCGATTTACCGTTTTTTTTTTTTTTTTTTTTTTGTTCTTTTTTTTTTTTTTTCACGTTTGATTGTCACGTTTAAGAGTTCATTGATTTCTTTCTTTTTTTTCCTTTCTTGCGTCCTTCTTTCATTCGATCTTTCTTTCTTAATCAAACTATATAAATATTGTTCCTTTCTTAATTACATGTAGATCATAAAAAGCACACACGAAATATATAAACAACACACGAATACCAAGAAAGGATGTGGTGTTAGCCTTTACGCAATATAGGCGGATTTGGACTTAGACTATTTGAGACATAATTATGAGCCGGAGGTTTTATCGAAACACGACTTTTTGTATGTTTAGAGATCAATGGAAGATACTTATAGTATACTTATTTTATTATGAATTACATCAATGTAAACCTTATAAAAATCTCTCGATGGTGATAACTTATAAAAGTTTTATAGAAAATTCGATCATTTTCAAATTTTAGGCTGAACATAGCTTCTTGGGCATTTTCGACATGATTCGTATATAATTTCAAGTGATTGAAGCTTCAAACTTCAAATGCCGATGGAAGAAGCAAAACATGAAGTTATTTTATATATTTTTACACCATATTAACGGACAAAGACTGAAGTTTATGTTCATAACTTATAAAAAATGTCGTACTATCATATATGTATCTAATTTAACATTTTACATTGTATACCTATGTAATTGCATATAGCACTGGACAGAATTTCAACAGGTAAGCTCTCGGATAAACCCGTAAGTCGCTATCGGTAATTTCCGCCGTATTGAAGCATAAAGTTCCCTATGATGTGTCACTAATGATTTTCGGGTGTACAGTCAATTGTCGCTTCCGATTTGGTGACTGTCCGCTTATACACTGTGATGCTTGTCTTTCGTAAACTTGTGTGAATTACTGTGCGTATGTGCTTCTTTCCCTATTGGTTTTGAGACCGGAATGTGGGATTTGATTGTATAAAATCCTGATCTTTGCCTTTTTTTCACTTTCAAAAGAACTACAACAGTGCGCCTCGTATTTTCATTTTTCGACAAAATATTTACCTTTACGTATGCAAATAAGATACGCATGCATAGTACATTGTAAGTGAATAAGTAGATTTGCACGAATACCGAACTTTCTAAAGTGCTGACTTCTTGTCTTACTGCCATCAAAAATCATGTTATTTAATATTGAGAACAGGTCTATGAAAGATCAGATACAAACCTCTTTGGGCAATTAAAAATTCATGTAGGATATTAAATAACCTAAAATCGCGAGGTTTTCCAGCTTGTCTACATATGACTTTTTGACATTATATACTACCTTGCCCCATAGTCTTATGAATAAGACTATTCTTCTGCCAGAGTTTTCCAAAGGAAAGGCTCTCTTTATATTGCAAGTAATGCTAGTCGTGCTTTCCTCACCTCTGAAGCGGTCAGGAATTATAATTTATGGTCTTGTGAGAAAATGTGTGAAGCTTTCTCCTTTGTCTTGGACAATAGTTATATCAGATTTGTCTCTAAAGTATGTAGACAAATTAAAAGTATTCCTATGGGTACTTATTGTGCGGCTCTTGTATCTGATCTTCTTCTGTTCTGTAATGAGCGAGACTTTATGCTATCTCTTTCAGAGGATACCCAATCTGGATTATTGAAGCTTTCAATTCTACTTCACGGTATCTGCATGACCTATTGAATATTGACAATGACTTGTTTGATAGCATGGTCAATGAAATCTACCCTTCTGCACTTCAGTAAAATAAATCCAGCGTCTCAGATACCAATGCCTAATTTTTCGATTTAAACTTTTTCTATATCGGTTGTTTTTGGTACAATTAAATTTTACGATAAACTAGATGATTTTGATTTCAATTTTAAGTTGTTATTTTTTCCTTTTTAGATGGCGGGTTTCCTCGTTCTACATCCTTTGGTGTTTATATTTCTCAACTTATTGGCTTTGCTCGATGTAGATGATTTTTGTATTCGTAATAACGTTTTGACAGTAAAACTTCTTAAACAAGAGTACAGAAGTCATAAAGTTAATAAAAACATAGGTCTTTCGGAACCTGAATTCTATGGCGACTTTGTGAATAAATTCAGAAAAAATAATTGGTAAAATGATTTTTTTATCATTTTATGAGGAGAATAGTTCGATATAAAAAGATTGGTAATAATATAGCAGTTTTGCGACAAACTGCATGCTTGGTTGTTAACTCAATCAAGGTTAACAACTTTGCTTACCTCTTCGATTACACGTTGGTGGGTCGGGCCTCCAACGTTTGGAATGCACCAACCTACGCCTAACATAATAGTAACACAGACGGTTAGCGCTTGTGGTGTTATTCAGCGACGAACCTTGACACTTTCGTTTAGGCACTAGTAAGAATAGTAGATTTTAGTAGATATTTAGCCAGAAAGTTTGATAAAAGAAGCACCTACCTCGCGTGTGTAAACCGGTCCGCCATCTTTGGTGGTCTGTTTCGTTTCCTAAAAAGGATGTTCCAGATCTTAATCCAGACAGTGACCGTATCAAATCAGTTTCATTTATACTGACTCCTTGACACACATTGAGAAGTTGTTCGGAAGAGGTGAAGTATTGGGAAAAAATAATGACAGATGGTTCACACTTTTTAAATGAAAAAAGGACCAAACTAGTTTTATTCCACATTTTCAAAATTTATGCCAAATAAAGCAGAATTGGAATAAAATGCAAAAATTCCATAGGTACCCTAAAATAATTCTTTCAGATCATCATAAAATCAAATCGTAATGGTAGTGTCCTTTGTGTCTAAAAAGGACTGATTTGTCAGAAAGATAATACGTGGCCTTTACGTAGAACATTCAAGACGTTTCTTTTTTTACCTTAGGCGTCAGCCGGGCCGGGTAGCGCAATCGGTAGGGCACCTGACTCGTAAGCCAGAGGTCCTGGGTTCGAATCCCGGTCTGGCCACATACTTTCGTTTCTCCTTCCGCTGATTCAAGAAGGGCAGTTGTCAGTTACTGGCGAAAGTATGTGCACTTAGTACTGGTTAACCGCTTAGGAGGTCTAAGCCTGCCCAGGAATAGTGTGGTTAGGTTAACTGACCGTCCCGACATGACCTTAGTTGTTTACCGTGGACGTTATGCATCAAATCAACCAACCAACCAACCTTAGGCGTCACTTGACGACAACGTCACACGATTAATTGTCATTCATCGGTGTATAAAAAATTGGTCAAAAGGGTTTACCTATGAAAAGTCAGTGGCAAGTGTAAATATAACACTTTGGCGCGTATACCTAAGGTCATTGACAACGTCCATGTCACAATGCGTTTTTTATTAAAATAATGTTCAGTTTGACGGCGTTAAAATTCCATTTTAAAAAGGGCCATATGATAAACAAAATCTTACACTTGTGTTCATCTCATATGAAATATATGAAACACGCCGAAGGCTCGTTTCATAATTTCATACGAAATATAACCACTCTTGCAAGATCCTTTTTATATTTTGGAACATTGCAGAAGCTGAGAGCGAAAATTGGGAGCCTGTAAAAGCGGGTTTAAGCTCACAAGTAATTTATTTCTGATTGTTCCAAGGCGGTGCTTCTGTAACTTGTGATTCTTCAGTGTCATTTTCAATCACTTATTATGCACTCGGCAATTTTAGTTGAATGACCATCTGATTTGGGACGGTACACATTTTAAAGGGAGATCCTCTTGAAACAAGGAAAACATTAGAGAAACGAAATTAAAAGACTCAGTTTAACTGAGCTGTTTGTTCAGTTTACCATGCGCATCCTTCGTGACCTGCCGTCAATATATGTAGATACTTCTTTCTTTCTCTCTTTTCGAGGACAGGGTATGTGATCTGATTAAATCAGTTCCTAATCATTGATTATCCTTTCAGTAAAACATTTACCACTGTACAGGATAAGATAAATTACAGACTTAAACCAAATAAAAAAACAAAACATGAAAAGGTAAGGTACGTGGTCCTAAGATCGTCACCTTAGAGCACTTAAACGTATATTCTATGCATATGGTGACGGCTATTTATAAATGCGTTATGGTAGAAGCGTGACGAATAAAGTTGAAGAGGTGTTCAATAACGAAACCGGTTCTTTTTATGCAAAAACACCTAAAATCATGTTCGTTTATAGAGGAAGGGTCGGCCTGGCGATCTTAGGACATATGGGCCCTAGAGTCGTCATCAGTGTGCCCTAGCGTCGTCATAGGGTTGATTTGTCATGTTTTTATGTTTTTAAAAGACACTTATTTTCATGTTATGAAGCAAAGTAAAACATATTTAGTTATTTTGAGGTTCAATGACCATCAAAGAGAAAGCATCTTATTATGATGTTGCTTTGAAGACGAGATCAGTCCATGCCAACACAGAGTCTGTCCCGGGAGTCCGATTATTTTTTACTTCCTGTAACAATAATGATATATAAGTACATGTTTTAAGACATCAAAATCATGATATTTGAAGATCCTGATATGACTGCACACATTCACTTGTGTTTTAGGTTACACTCATGTCAAAAGTCATAATGGTTTGACAAATAACATTGTTACCTTCGAAAATGGAATATAAAACTTGATGGAATTTATGTTTATTTGAAAATTTTTACAGTTGAAGAGTAAGCGGTAAAATGGTTTTAGACTTAGGGCGTTTATTAGAAATAATTTGGTACTGTATTATGTAACATTATGAAGTGGCGAAGCATGCTTGTAAAATATGTTCCGATTGTTAGCAATAAGTTCTCATGTTTTGGTTATAAGCATGAAGTCTCGTGATTTTCGCTGAACAGCGAGTACATTAACGATTTGTCATTCGAGCCACTGACAGTTTTGAGTAAGGATAGACATGAGCGACGACTGCGCTATTGCACGCGGCAGCCGGGCATCTTTTCTCGAGATCATTTCACGTTTGGAAGGCGTCAGACTTTGCAGACGACCATCAGCAGAACATTTGATAAGTATTTATGTTCCTTTTATTTTACAGTTTAGTTACAAGCTGTGATAGAGCAAAAATTTGAAATTTCTATGGATATGTCGGTTTATTTCAGATTATTATAATCTGCGCTAGAGAAGAAGATATTGTTCAGAGTGTTTAGCAAGAATCGCCTGATCTTGTTATCGTATTGTCCTTTGGTCCTTTGGTTCTGTTTCAGTTTCAGTTTTTATCTTAAAATCATGTTCATTGTGCAAATTATTATGAAAGTAGTGCTATTGGTTAAGGGAGGCTACTCCTGCAAGCAAGTTTTCTTAAAATGGCCACGCATATTCAAAAAAAGTATTGAAAGTTTCTAATTTAGTTAAAAGCTTATCTAAGCTTAAAATTGGAGATATTGCCTCACTAGTGCTTTATGGAAGGTTTGCCGATACGTTTCAATTTCTAGGTTTCATACAGTATGATTTTAGGACGTGTGAGTTTTATTATTCCTGCTGTACAAAGCGGGACTGAAAATGTTATGTTTTATAGGTTTCTACGGCATATTTTTACCAATGTTGGTATAATCAGTTAGCCCCCCATCGCTTCAGCTTGGGGCTGGCGGAGCGATAACGCGAACTACACTGAAATTTTTAGAGCAGGATACGCATTGCTTAGCATTCCTTTGCACGCGTTTCTTTTAATCTTCACTTTCATATCTTTGTTTTATTTTATTGTCCTTGTCAGCTGACATAGAACTAAATCCTGGACCGATCGACTTTCCATGTGGGAATTGTGCCCTTGAAGTCTCTGAGACAGACCCAGCAATAGAACGTGACGAGTGTGGTAAATGGTTTCACATACAGTGCCAGTCCATAGAGCAAGGCACGTATGATGATTTGGTTGCCTCCAACCAGTCTTTCTCATGGATATGCTCAAACTGTGATCATCCTAACTTTTAAAATATTCGCGTCGTACGAATCGCCGAATAATTTTAGCGTTCTGACCGATGAGTCGCTATCTCTACCCCATCCTTCTTCGTCGCCAACCCGGGTTGCTCAGCCTCGTGGGAACACACCGAAAAAAGTTTCCAAACTTCTTGTGCTTAACATAAATTGTCAGTCACTTGTAAATAAAAAAGCAGAATTTTACAGCCTTCTTGATACATACAAACCAGATATCGTCATTAAAACCGAATCGTGGCTCACATCAAATCATCAAAACAGTGAATTTTTCCCAGCATCCCTCGGCTATGTCCCCTTCAGACAAGATAGAGAAAAAGGTGCAATGGGGGGAGGTGTTCTCATCCTGGTCAAAGATTGCTATATTGCAACAGAGCAAAACAGCATAAAACAAACTGCGAAATTGTTTGGGTGAAAATTGACATTGTCTCTGCCAAATCTCTCTTTGTTGCAGCATACTACAGACCCAAAGAAGGTGACATACAGAGTGCTGAGGAACTAAGACGATCACTTGACATGGTTACAAAGACCCAAGGTAATGTCTGGATCCTGGGGGACTTCAATTACCCGAAGTTCTCCTGGGATGCAGAACACCCCTCCATTAAGCCTGGTTGTGGTTTCACACATATTTATGACGATTTTGTTTCCATGCTGGATGATTTTAGCATGGTTCAAGTTGTCAATGAACCCACAAGGGGCGAAAACGTCCTAGATCTCTTTCTCACTTCTAACCATACACTTGTAAATAAAGTTGAAATTCTCCCTGGTATTGCTGACCATCATATCATGGTCGCTGATGTTAATGTTAAGCCTACAATAGGATTACAAAAACCTAGATCTGTACCTTTATGTAGGAAAGCTGATTGGGAGAGTTTCAAGAAATACATGTCTGATTTTGCCTCTGATTTTATGATAAATTACCATGATAAAACTGTAGAACAGCTCTGGAATTCATTTAAAACAGCTATAAATCAAGGCGTTTCAACGTTTATTCCTATTAAAAGTTTTGGACTTAAGAAGAGCCTCCCATGGATCACCCAGGATATTAAAAGACTCATCCGAAAGCGCGATAAACTTTTCCACATCCAGAGGTCAGGAAAGACCACGGACAGACACCACTTTAAACAGGAAAAGTATCTTGTTCAGGCTAAAATTAAATCAGCATATGACAACTACTTACAAGACATATTAGGACTCTCTGCACAAACAGCAGATGGCAGTCCCTCTGGCTTTATAACAAAAAAACTGTTCTCCCTGATAAAGAATGTAAGACAAGACACTCAGGGAATCTCATCACTTACGGATAAGAAACACAACATTTCGACATCTAACAAAAAAGAACAAGCAAATCTTTTAAACCAGCAGTTTCAGTCTGTCTTTTCCCCATTATCTCCTTTACGTTTACATGTAGGCCAGCTTTGTGTAGAAAAGATACAACAGTTCTTTGAAAGTATTCCAGAAAATCTGAAGTGTAAATACCCTAAAATGCCTGAAATAAAAATTGACCTAAATGGAATTTTGAAACTTTTAGCAAATCTGAAACCAGATAAAGCAGCTGGCCTGGACGATATCAAACCAGTTCTACTGAAAGAACTTCGAACTGAGATTGCCCCTGTAGTAAAAATAATATTTGAAAAGTCTATGGAAACTGGCACATTACCAAATGATTGGACATCAGCAAGGGTGAGCCCTATATTCAAAAAGGGTGACAAGAGCGATCCTGCAAATTACAGGCCAATTTCTTTGACCTGTATTTTGTGTAAGCTCATGGAGCATATCTTACCCGGCATTTCAATGAAAACAACATCCTGTATGATCTCCAGCATGGTTTTCGGGAAAGCGCTCATGCGAAACGCAACTCATACAGCCTGTTGAGGATCTTGGCAGGCAACTCATACAAGGAAATCAAATAGATTTAGTCTTGCTCGACTTTAGCAAGGCATTTGACAAAGTCAATCACCTGAAACTCCTTTTTAAACTGTTGACTTATGGAGTGAATGGTAAAACTCTACATTGGATAAAATCCTTTCTTGGGGGTCGAACCCAGGCTGTAGTGCTTGAAGGGGAGTCATCAGCAGAAGTACTCGTGACATCTGGAGTACCCCAGGGCTCAGTTCTTGGCCCACTCCTCTTCTTGCTCTACATAAATGACCTACCAGACAATATTCAGTCCCAGCTAAGACTATTTGCAGACGATACTGCTGTTTACCTCACTGTAGCTAACCCAAATGACAGCAACACTCTCCAGAATGACCTCAACACCTTACAACAATGGGAACGAACCTGGGATATGTGGAATTTAATCCAAGCAAATGTCAGGTGCTACATATAAGCAAATCCAGAAAACCCATCATTTCCCAGTATACCCTCCATGGGGAGATTCTGGAGGCTGTTGACAGTGCAAAATACCTTGGGGTAAACATATCCAAAGATCTTAGCTGGAACACCCACATAAATGAAATTACAAATAAGGCTAATAGAACTTTAGGTTTTGTTAAAAGAAATATTAGAACTAAAAATCAGTCCGTAAAAGAATTAGCCTATAAAACTTTAGTCCGACCCCAGTTTGAGTATGCCTCCACCGTCTGGAGCCCTTTCTCAAAACAGAATATCCAAAAAGTAGAAATGTTGCAAAGAAGGGCTGCCAGATGGGTGACAAGTAGATATTCCTCGTATGATAGTGTAACTGAGATGCTGAGTAACCTCGTGAGGCGCTCCTTAGAAAATCGCCGATATGATGCTCGCCTTGCGATGTTCTATAAGATCACGTATGGTCTTGTTGCCGTGCCAATGCTTTCATATTTTGAGCGTCCCATCAGATTATCTCGTCTCATGCATCCACTAAGTTTCCGCCAGGTACATGCTACTACAGATTATTACCGGTATTCCTTTTTTTCCAATGACTGTTGTTTTGTGGAACTGGCTCCCTACAGGTATAGTTCTCTTAAAAGATCTTGACTCCTTCAAGCTAGAAGTGAGCAAGATAAATCATCAATGGCCATAGAAAATAAGATCTGTTTTTACTCTGCTTTTATCTCATTACTTTGCTAACAATACTAACACTTTCATCTTTTTTTTCTAATCTCACTATGATTCTTTTAGATCTCACTATCACTTTCTTAGTTTTATTCTTACTAAAAGTAAAAAGTATGCAAAGACCAGGACCTGAAACAATCAAAATCCAAATCCGGCCCTCAAACCATAGTTGGAAACAACTAAGATTACAAATAATCAAGATACAGAGAACATATGGCCAACCGAGTGAGCAGCTTGTTCCCAAAAGGTGGCCACTCAGCAACCCAAACCGAACCAAAAATAATAATAACATACATAAGGTAAAACATCACAGAAACTCTGACACCAAAAACAGGCAACAAAGAACCACAACAGAACTACCGCCTTGGAACGGTCAGTAATGAATTACTGGGGGCTTAAATCGATTTTACAGGCCCAACCTCACCCTCAGTTTCTGAAGTGGTACAAAACATTTAGTTGGTTGTTCGGTTCGCATGATAACCCTCTAACTCGTCAATGAATCATCACGGTAAACACATAAATCAAATTTCAACACCATGAAGAAGCAAAGACGAGGACTCAACAGATACAACGGGCCGTCTGACAGGTGGAGATCCCTGTCCTGCCAAACAACCCCACTGGAAATCTGAAGCAAAAAAAGGTCACCAGTTGAGCCCCGGTGGACAAAGCAACAGACAAAAAGGCTCCGGTCCCAACCAACTAAAATATATAGCTTTAGGTCGGGGCCATCATAGAGTCTGACGACCGATCCCCGGTGTGCAATTAAAGAGTGCAGCAAAGCTATCAACCGTGATTGGGTTAATCACTAATTAATGATAAAAGTTTAGATCCTTTAAGAGCAAAGAAAACATTCATAAGTAAGAAGTTGGGCCATACCGCGGTTTCGGCTATTCAAGCCTCATCAGTGACCCTTTAAATCTGGCACAAGGAGCCAGAGGAAAAACAGTAAATTTGCAGGTTTAACATGGCAGTCGTCTCAAAGACTGATATAAGTCGAAAAATACCAAAATATTTCAAATAAGCATGCAGACTGTCGCATAACATTTAAATTATAGCCAATACGTTTGTGACGTATTATTATTTTTCGGAATTGATCAGAAAAATCAGTCCTACCCTTAATCTTTTTGAATTTGTATACTAAGTCACCATAAAATTCTGGTTTCGATAGGCCTTGGTGTAAAAGAAATTTTAATCCGACATCAAATTTTGAAACCAATTCATGGTGTCTGCGATAGAATTTAGAAAAAGCCTTTCTAAGCTTATGATACCGATAGCCCTGTTGAAGAAGTTTAGCAGTTAAACATTTATTACGGGCATTAAAGTCATCTACATGACTACACACTCTAGCAAATCTTATAAGTTGAGAAATATACACTCCATAAGAGGGACGACGTGGAACGTCACCATCCAAAAATGGAAAATTAACTATATCAAAGTCAAAGTCATCACGTTTATCATAAATTTTAGAAGATACAAAACCGTTAGAAATAGATAGATGTAAATCCAAAAAGGGGGCCTCGGTATCTGAAGTATTAGCTTTATTCAATTTAAGTACAGGTGGGTAAATTTGGTTAACCATGCTTTCAAAATAAGGATTATCAATATTCAGAAGATCGTCTAAATATCTAGAGGTTGAGTTAAATGCCTCAATAATATCAGCTTGATTATCAACAGAAAGAGAAGTCATGAAATCTCTTTCATATCAAAATAAAAACAAATCGGCCACAAGAGGAGCACAATTTGTACCCATCGGAATACCAACAATTTGTCTGTATACCTTATTACCAAATCTGATGTAAATATTATCTAAGAGATATGATAAGGCGTCACATACATTCTGACATGACCAAAGACTATATCCTCTATATATTGTACGGTCAGTAGAAGTGAAAAACGCTTTCTTATCGTTACAGGCAATATAAAGGGTATCTTCATTTTTGGAGAACTTTTTCAAGGCCGTCTCAATCAAATCAACAAGTTTTTCCTTTATTAAATTATGGGGTAATGTGGTATAAAGAGTAGAAAAATCATAAGTGGACAAACTAGTCGCACGGAACCCTCTTGACTTCAGTTTACTAAGTACCTCACCAGAATTTTTTTATAGACCAAAACATATTTTTCCCTGACCTCTCATACACTGTCTCATAGTACCAAATGACACGAGATTTCACAGCAGTGAGGCAAGAAGTTAATAATTTAGAAAATTCTGTAGTAGTACAAGAGCTAGAGTTGGCCATGAATCTAGCTTTATACGGTTTTTTATGAAGCTTAGGTAACCAATGCATCGTAGGAAGTTTGTCTTGGCGTTCCTTAACGTTAACAGCAAACTTTAAAGGCAAATTATTTGAGTGGCTATTAACGACAGTCTTCTCATCTGTAAAAGTCTCTTCGTAAGCCGTAGTTCCGTTAAGTTCCTGCTTCAAAGTGTTAATATAGTGCATCCGACAAACAACAACAATGCTGTTTGCGGCCTTGTCAGCAGGAACCAAAACATACTTCCTATGAAAATCCTGGATACCCTGCTTCAAATATCTAAAGGAAGATTTAGGCTTAGGAGGTAAAAGATTAGTATTGTGTGAATAAAACTTTATACGTTTATCCACAATATTAAAGATACTTAGTTTCCATTTCTTTAAAGCGTTACTTTCAACACCCTCTCGTTTACACCAACGATTACCAAAATCATTTAATGCAGATGCAATTTCTTCCCTACATCTGTTGAAATCGATATGGGAAGGGAATCTATACTTAGGACCCTTAGAAACAATGTTACGAATTCTAGAATCCGGGATGATCTTCAAATTTCCAGTCACAACATGACCTGCTGATGGGTAAATAAATTTGGAATCTTTACAGTCTCATGAATCAGGAGTATTAGCATCGATGTCAAGATCAGACACAAGTTTATTGAAATTAAATATGATACTTCTAATCGGTTTGTTATACTTATAACAAATAATAGGTGGTTCAGAATTTTGGAAATAATCAGGTATGGAAGATGTAACAGATTTATCCTGAAATATACTAGGTAGATCTATAAAGTCAATACCTTTGTTAATGAAAGGGATTTTAATGAAATTTCTTTTATGATTGATTTCAGAATCAATTAGTGGACGGAGAGCGTGTTGAGTATAACATCTAGTTAGAAGTGCCGCTTCGTACATTTGGTGATTTAATCTGCGCATAATACTCAGTAGAGGGTGACGCAGTAAACATAGATAGATAGATAGATAGATAGATAGATAGATAGATAATTTTCTAGATTGTGTCCCAATTATGACGGTGTTTTCGGTACCATAGTGTGTTATAATGTTGTTATAACTCATTTCAGTTCTTTTTTGTCATTCGAATTACCTTATGGTGGTTTGGAACGGTATTGAAATTTCTGCAGATTATGTGTTTCTCTGTGTTTACAAAGGCGGAAAAATGCTGTTCGGTATTCAGCTGTTTAAACTGTGATTTACTGTCAGGGCAATCTTTCAAGTTGTTTTAGTACATGTACTCTCAGGCTATGTGTATGGATGGACGCTCATTGCCTCGCACTGCGGTCACGGATACATTCAGCTGAGGAGCTGTTTAAACATTGTAATGAGAATGGTAACACAAATACAGCGGCTATACATTGTATTTTTACCATTTTATTAAAGTTTATAATATTGAAAGCTGGTTCGTTCTGGTTGCCAATTCGTTTTTCTACGTTTTAAAGTCCTATCCGTGCCAAAAAGTCTAACGATAAATCGTTAGAGAAAGCGGTTCAAGATAGGGTAGAGTCGGGTAACATAAAACAAATGCAACCGCAACGAAAGTACCGCCTTTGAAGTTTAAAAAGAATGATGACGACCTTAGGGCCCTGACGACTTTAGGGCCATGTTTTGACCTGCTTATTAAGCATATCTATAATTGAATATGATCGTTTGCTTATCTTTCAGAAACGATGTATTTAGCCAGTATCCTATTGGTGGCTACGTCATTCCTTCACATTCGCATGTTTGTGGGAGGGATTCCTCTCCCGGAATGCCCTGACATGTGTAAGTGTGACGGAAAACAAATGACGTGTGAACAGTTTATTCCAAGAACAGTTCCGAATAACGTCAGTGAAATACTACTGTCATTTAATTCTACATATCTTTCTCCAGGAATATTCTGTAATGTATCATGGAATAATGTAATAAAATTGTCAGTTAATTACACGGGTGCAGACTGGTTTCGCTTTGACGACTATGTGTTCATGTGCTTAAAACAGATTCAAGTTCTAAAACTGTACACTACAAATTATTTTAATATGACCAAAAATTCACTGTATGGGCTGGAAAATGTTACAATAAAAATCTTAAAAGGTTCCTTCAAGAGCAGAGAATACATACAGAAGTAGGAACATGGGCCAGACTACGTAGTTTCGGCTAATAAAGCCTCGTCAGTGACCCTGACAATATCTTGTGACGAAACCAGAAAAAGCATACTGTAATTTTTGGATTTATCGGGATGTGAACGGCTGTATACTCGGGACCTGATCAGTTTATTGTCTGTTAAAACCAATGTTGCAAATCTTAGAAAACTGATTTTATCTGGATTTGGTTCTATTCTTGTTGGTTTAGATCTTTCACAGGATCTTGTAGATGTTCTTGCAGACAGAGACATAACTGAGATTGATCTAAGCAACACAGGGGTGTCGGCTTACCATCCAAATATGAGCGGCATTTGTGATACTTTGACAACATTAAATATGTCAAACTCCCAAATAGGCTTCGATTTTCAATAACATCTAAACAGTCCATGTAAATCATTGACTATATAAGACATAAACGGAGCTATACTTTCGTTCAGTCCAATTATTAAGACTCTGTTTTGCAAAAATGACCATTTGGATTTAACGCATTTTTTTCCGATCCTTAAAGATATAGTTATACTCTATTCAAGCCGTTTAATTCCGGCAGACACAATTTTGTCTTTTAGTAATTGTTCTGTGACAGGGATGGGAGGCAGTTATAACTTTATAGAGCTTCAGTTGAATGAATATACAGTCAAACCTGTCTTAAGGGGTCACCCAAGGGAAGGACAAAAAGTGGCTGCTTAAGACAGGTGACCCCTTAATACAGGTTCATTTGCACTGTATTTTGGTTCAAGGGACCCAGAAAAGGTGGCTGCTTAAAGCAGGTGATCCCTTAATAGAGGTGACCACATAAGCAGGTTTGACTGTAATATACCCACACTGGATATTGAACTAGTGAATGTATTCAATGAATTACAATATCTTGAACTAGCTGATAACATGATTCAAACTATCGGTTCGAACCTTTTTAAAAGTTTTAAGCATTTGATCAAACTCGACTTGTCTAAAAATAAACTATCACAAAGCAGGTTGTTTAATGAAACATTTTCTGTTTTATTTCAAAATAATTCAAATCTAACCGAGATCAGTTTGAGTGAAAATGGACTTCGATACCTACCACCAGCAACGTTTTCGCCCAGCATACATTTGAAGCGAATAGATATTTCCAACAATAAGATCCAACAAATCACTTTTGATGTTTCACGCCTGACAAACCTGGAGATACTCGATATGCGAAATAAATCAGTTCAACATCTCGATAAAACCTCAAGAGGAACTTTGGATTCTTTATACGAAATGCGCCGACTTGTAAACCATACAAAGCCAAATACAACATCTACATTTTTGATAGACCTCCGTGCAAATCCATTTTCGTGTGAGTGTAATGCACTGCCGTTCATTAAATGGTTTATTGAGTCACCCATTTTTAACGCAACAAGACATCAGTATCACTGTAATGTTGATGGCCGGCAGATAGAAATGAACAATAAAGCAGTTGCAGCGGCTGAAGATGACTGTGAACGGCCGAAACGTAAACTTAGGAGACTATTACTTTCATCAATTATTCCAACGACAGTTACAGTAATACTAGTACTGGTAATTATCTACGCTGTGAAACGATACAGAAGAAAAAAGCTTTATCAAAGGCTTGTTGATCAAGTTGGTCTTCTTCATGATGATAACATCGGATTCCGTTTTCCTGTTTTCGTGTCCTACTCAAGTGATGACATTGCGTTTGTTATTCCAAACGTCATAAATCCGCTTACGGTAAGATACCGGGTTATTGTTTGTTTTAATATATTGACAAGGGCTGTTTGGAATGGAACCTGTAACACGAAACTAACAGATAGGTACACTTGCATAGTTTTTTTTTGACATATTATAGCTATATTATATATATTAAGTATAGAACATAAACCCTGTTCTGTTCAAAATATAGACGCAGATTGCTTAAAATTGATGGCAGTTTGCTTAAAAATAGAAATAAATAAAATGCCACTTCCAGGAAGTAAAGATATTTTGTTGACTGTGTCTGTGTAAGAATTTAGTAAAGTGGCTGTACGACCTCAGTCGTTAAAATTTTATGTACGATTGAATTCGGGGATGCAGGGAAGCAGGTAGAAGACGGAAACAAGAGGGCCATGAGGCCCTGAATCGCTCACCTGAACAATTGGCAAGGTGGCTTTTACTTATCATGTCTGAAATTGTCAAAATATGAGTTTTGGGTCAAAAGTCAAAGAATGACCATGACCACTTGTACTCATAAATCTTCATGTACTCATTAAGACAACCATATATACCATTTTTGGGCCAAAATCTCCAAAACTTTCAATGAAATCTTATGTTCTAGCATTTTCCCATATTTGACCATGCCGCAAAAAATGTCAAGGTAAACCCAAGGTCACCATTTGAACAGTCTTAGTGGTACTCTAGTACTCCATGCTATTTACCAAGTTTCAAGGCCATAGGTGTATTGGTTCTGGAGAAGAAAAATATTAAAGATTTATACCATAAGTGGTAATGGCAGCCAAGTTGGTCATGTGACCTGGACCGTTTGAACAAATTTTTCATTCAATCAACCCCTGGAGGCTCTATATGAAATGTGTTCACAATTGGCCCTTTGGCTTTTGAGGAAATGGTTGAAAATGTCAAAATATGAGCGATCTGGATCAAAGGTAAAAAAATGACCTTGACCTCTTGTACTCATAATTCTTCATGAACTCATTAAGACAACTGTATATACCAATTTTTTAGGCCAAAATCTTCAAAACTTTCCATGAAATCTTATGTTCTACCATTTTCCTATATTTTACCTTGCTGTAAAAGGTCAAGGTCAACACAAGGTCATAATTTGAACAATCTTGATAGTACTCAAGTACCCAATGCTACATACAAAGTCTCAAGGCCATCGGTCAATTGGTTCTGGAGAAGAAGATTTATAAAGGTATTTACCATATATGGGCATGGCGGCCATGTTGGTCATGTGTCCAGGAGCGTTAGAAAATTTTTTCATTCCCTCAACCCCTCGAGGCTTTATATGAAATTTGGTTTCAATTGGCCCAGTGGTTTTAGAGAAGATTCTTTGAAATTGTCAAAATTTGAGATTTCTGGGTCAAAGGTCAAAGAATGACCTTGACCTCTAGTACTGACATATCTTCATGTACTCATTAAGATGATTGTATATACCAATTTTTAGACCAAAATCTTCAAAACTTACCATGAAATCTCATGTGCTAGCATTTTCCGATATTTGACCTTGCCGTAAAAAAGGGCAAGGTCAACCCAGGGTCATAATTTGAACAATCTTGATAGTACTTGAGTACCCAATGCTACATACTGAGTTTCAAGGCCATCGGTCTACTGGTTCTGGAGAAGAAGATTTTTAAAAGTTTTAACCATATATGGGCGTGGTGGCCATGTTGGTCATGTGACCTGGACCGTATGAACAAATTTTCATTCCCTCAACCCCTGGAGGATCTTTATGCAATTTAATTACAATTGGCCTAGCTGTTTTTGAGGAGATTGTTTGATATTGTCAAAATATGAGAGTTCTGGGTCAAAGGTCAAAGAATGACCTTGACCTCTTGAACTCATATATCTTCATGTAGTCATTAAGATGACTGTATGTACCAATTTTTAGGCCAAAATATTCAACAGTTTCCAAGATATCTTATGTTGCAGCATTTTGCCATATAAAAGCATAAGGAAGCAAATTCGACCTTACCGTAAAAAAGGTCAAGGTCAACCCAAGGTCATAATTTGAACAATCTTGGTAGTACTCGTGTACCCGATGCTACATACCAAGTTTCAAGGCCATCGCCCTATTGGTTCTGGAGAAGAAGATTTTTTCAGGTTTTTACCATATATGGGCATGGCGGCCATGTTGGTCATGTGACCAGGACCGTTTGAACAACTTTTCGTTCCTAAGGTCCCAGGAGGCTCTATATGAAATTTGGTTACAATCGGCCCAGCAGTTTCAGAGGAGAAGTTGTTTGAAAGTGTGGACGGACGGACGGACGGACGGACGGACGGACGACGGACGACGGACGACGGAGCCTTACCATCCTATAAGCTCCCCCGGAGCCGCTGGCTCAGGTGAGCTAAAAAGCAAAAAAAAAAACAACAAAGAACTAATGAACCGCGACACGAGAAAACCAAAAAAGTGGCATGTACGCCGAGTAAAGATTTAGGTCTTGGCATCCATCCAGTCTGATCAAGGTCGTCCCTGTTAACATGGATATAGTTTAGACTTTAGCTACTCTTTCAGCACATTGAAAACACTCTACTCACACTGGGCGACTTTCCAGACTGATCTGAGTCTTCACTGGGTGCATATGCCAATTTGTTGGTTTTGTCGTGTCGTGGTTTTAGTTATACTGTGCAAAAAGTTAAGGATCAAACATTAGACTGAAATTTTTATATTAAAAAAGTTATTTTCAAAAAATCATTTTCTTCTAATGACTACATCTAACAATGCTTCACAAGACTGCATGTGACTTAATTGAATCTGATCACGTTACACACCAGCAGAAATTAATAAATAGGCATTCCCCTAAAATCAAAGTGAAACCTGATATTATCAC
This sequence comes from Ctena decussata, assembly GCA_963989385.1. NCBI lineage: Eukaryota > Metazoa > Mollusca > Bivalvia > Lucinida > Lucinidae > Ctena > Ctena decussata. The sequence continues at coordinate 78,773,471 of OZ022510.1, read as the reverse complement.
AAAACTGTTTGCCCATTATTTTTGGCTTTATCAATACAACATCATTTTCAGTTCTCAATGTGACCTCCAAGGGCCTGAATAACTGCATGACAGTCACTCGGTGTGCTTCTGGTAAATCGCAAGAGGCCCATTTATGGACCAGTTTGCTATTTTACACGAAAGACCTGAATGAGCTCTTTCTTTGAGTTTCAGGAAGCCTCTCGTGATCAGGATTGACGGTGTAACATGTCCAAAGAATGCTCTTTTGGATTTAGAACTTGTGATCAAATTGACATGTCAATGTGGGCGATTGTTTCTGTCGTGAGGTACTGGTTCACCACATTTGCCCTGTGATTCGATGATGCCATTGCCAAAAACGTCAGCAAACGGTCTCGTAACTGGATAACTGGATAAAATATGTCATTCTAAATTGAACACCAATCAGAGTGCCTCTGTCTGGCATGCGCAAGTCCACACATCTGCCCATCCAGATGCCGGACCAGCCACCATCCACCCTCCTCGATGCATGTCATACTCCACTACACAATTTAATTCATTGTCTACACGACGTATACATGGCAGGCGTCACACCCTTCTCCCATCATCGTGGATATCTACAAACAAATCTGGACTCATCTGTGAAAAGAACATGGGCCCAATGACCCAGCTGCCAATTTGTGTTACTTTTTGCCGACTGTCGCCTGGCATTTTTATGCAATCGCATCAATCCTGACCTCATTACCAGGATGTAAGTGCGCAGATTAGCTGTGTAAAGTCTAATTCTAACCATTTTCGCTTAAACTGGTCGATTAAATAATGTTAAGGACAAAAATGCGCGTCCTCACAGTGTTATTGTGATGAACCAGTAGATTGGGACAGAGACCCGTATGGACAAGCCTAGTTGATCATAAGTTTTAAAACTGATTGAACATATTTGACAGATGTTACAACACACCAGTTCTACTCAACAGAGGCCCCAGGAAACTCCTGGAGAGCCGATTCAGGTATTTCATGAAAAATGGCAAAAGGTCCCCAAACGCGCCTTTAGCGATTTACCAAAAGGTCACCAAGTAGCTGTCATGCAGATATTAAGACCCCAAGAGATATCCCTGAGCACTAGCAATGGTTTTGCATGGATACAGTCAAGAATCACCGACATTCAATTTTCACTTCAATTTTAGGGTTTATCTGTCTAATCGTTAGATTAGATTATGCCATTATTGCATATAATCAATGGATTTTCATGATTTAGCAAACATTAATAGTTGATGTTTATCAAATAAACTATTGCAACCAAAAAAAATCTAAAATAAAACTTTTGAATATATCTCAATAGCCCACGTAAAATCTACATGGGTGGATTTCAAGCACGGATGCAAGCGTTAGGAATATACTATTCCATAGTTATAAGACAGTTTAATAATGTGGTAAAATCACAATTCTTTCATTTATCTTTACCGTTTAATACATTCTGCTAGCTTGTGATACCAGACGTGCGGTATTTCATATGACCGCTCACGACATCTAAGCAAATAGCGCTTACGACATATGTGCGAATAGCTTAAGGCCGCTCACGACATCTATGCAAATAGTGCTCTTGCCACAGTTGCATAAAGGTCAAGCTACATTGTGGGTAACTAACGGTTGTACTGCCCATGTCAAAAGATGTTACTAAGATAGTCTACGTCCATGGGCGTAGACAAAAACATACGTTTACAATGTCGACCGTAAAGAATCTAAGTTTTCGGGCAGATAGGTCTGTACAAACAGTGAAAACCAAGATTAGACTGTTCCTTAGGAACCAAAATGATCAAGGTGGTCATAGTTGCCATCCCATCTGTGTATTTTTGTAGGCATTACTCTATGGTAGAACCGGATTATTACAGAAAAATAAAAGGTAGGGCAAGGACCGGCTGTCCTTGCAGCAGGTGCAGAATAAGGCAGTCTGTTTTGGGGATATTTTTTAACTTTAGCGTTTTTTTTTCTAGGGAACGAAACGATGATGTGTTTGTTTTATTCTGTAACATGCAATGTAAGTTTTACAAAAATAATATGCATAACATGACGTTTTCATAAAATTCAATTTTCTTGCATCATGTTTTTTTGAAAAATGTAAAAAAACATACTTTTTATCAGGATAACTGCAACTTTTTTTTACCAGTTTGTTTCAAATAGCATTTAGTATTAGATTATATGATTTGCAGATATGACAGTGCATTCGTGTGCCAGAGAATTTAACGGAAAATGTGTAAAAAAAGTATGTAGAAAAACAATATATATATATTTTTTCTTTTTCTTATCCAAATGTTATCCATAGTAGAAAATGACGAGGAAAAATAGCATCTAATATAAGGGACATAGCCAAACAGCGTAGACCCAGATCAGACGTCGCAAAACGCGGTGCCTAATAATGGACTGCACCGTCTGTAAATGAGCATTTCTCTTTTTAAAATCAGGATAATAACCGTTTTTAAACCAGACTTCCCTAAAATGACTAATGTATTCATCCAGTATAATAGTATTTAACAGGCTTATCGTAGGACAAATCTCTGTTTCCTTGTCCACGCATGCAAGCAGCCGTAGGGCCTTTAAGAACAGGACTGACGGACGAATCAGACGAACGACAGACAATATAATGGACGGACCAACAGCGCCGCGTTACTGTGGCTATGGGTACGTTCCGCGGAGGTGTGGGTGGGGGTGAGGTGTAACGTCGTTACGAGAATTGAAATACACACACACAAATCTGTTTTCATTTCAGGAAAATCTGCAGAAAATGGCTGATACTGACAGAGAACTCGTTTGTGTGGGCGACAGATACTTCAGACTGGGTCGCAGTATATTTTCCGAGATAATTACCTGTCTTGAAGACTGTGCTGTGGTAGTTGTTGTCATGTCAACAAATTATTGTAAGAGTGATTACTGTAAACTAGAACTTGAACAGTCTCGACTTATGCATAAACCTATAATTATTATAGTGAAAGAAGAGGTGGACGAAGAAGCCATGAATGCAGTAACAAAAGAAATATTCAGACATTTCACTCGAATAGGATTCATTATGGAAGATGGCCAAGTGAGGCTTCAGCGTGATTGGGAAGATGTTTGTCTTTCCATCATACAACTTCTGTGAAGTTTGGAAACAGATTTCGAATAAATCATTCTGTGAAGTTTGGATAGACGATTTCAAAGTATTATATAATTTTTCTGAAGTTTGGAAAAAGGTTTCAAATTACCCCTGTTAACCATTGCATTGCTTCTTTGAGACGTGTGACTGGATTGATAAACTGAACTATTCAAGTTTAGGACAGCTATGTTATTTTCTTTAGTGTCCCAAATTTTTAGATTTTCGGTCATCATAAAAGTTCTATGAAGTTTGGAAAAGCTATCTAAAATTAATAACTTCTTCGTGGTTTGGACAGAGATTTCAAAATATCCATACATAGGAAATGTTCACACATGTCAAATTGTGAAATGTCTGACTATAGTGTGTGTATGTGTGTGTGTGTGTGCTTCACCAATTTTTTGTTCTGTTTGATACATGTCAACAAGTTTTACTTCTCTAGTGGATTGTAATGTGTGTTTTTGACATTTACCAGTTATCAACCCAGGTAATGAATCAAAGAGCATTGACTATGAACGCATAAATATATACTGCTCAAACTATTTAAAATATCTCCGTATATGATGCCATTAGACTTCATATAAAACTCTTCATCATGGAAACTAGCAAATCGCCTAGGCATCAGTGACTTTAAATAGACATTGATGCCTAGCCTCTTTCTTTGGTTCGATGGTGATGAGTTATATACAGGGACTTAATGAAAATATATTCCGTGATACTTTGAGAGGTGAGCTTTTAAACATGTTCTACTTTTAAATTGTTCACATAGTCACCCACCTATATGTTTTTATCATTCCATAATATGTGTCTTTTGTGTATAATAGTGACAGTTTTAGTTTTATCAGTATTTTCACATTTATACCTGAATGACGAGTTATTGTTGCCTTTTAACGGCAAGGCTACTGATGTTACTTAGTTGATGATACAAAATGTACCTGCAATATATACTATTTTATCATATGACGTCGCTTCTGAGAGTGTAATAAAGCCATGCATTAAATACGATAATCCACTAGTGGATTAAATATGCAAATTACGTCGTAACGGTGTACGTTGACGTCCATTAAAACGTCGCGTTTTCTAATGGCGAAATCGTGACGTTTTCGGGCAAAATTTGCTAATAAAATGCGATTTTAGTGTCATATGATAAATAGAATCTTGCATTCGTACTCCTGTATAATTGAATTTATTAAACTCGTTGGGGAAAACCGATAACATGCTCGGCAAAGCCTAGCATCTTATATTTTTCCCCAACTCGTTTAATAAATTCAATAATACATGAGCACTCATGTAAGATCCTCTATTTACTCACAGTTTAAACTATATTATACGTGATATGTTTCTGAACAGAGAATCATGCCTATGATATTTCCATTGTCTCCTACTTAACGTCGTTTGTCCCCAACCCCCATTTAGCCACATGCTCGGACTGTTGATAACGGCAAAAAAAAAAAAATCAAATAGATACTTCATGGTCAGTTGTTAAGGAAAAAGGCATGGACGTTTAAGAGAAAAATGCATGAACAGTTAGCGAAAAGTTTATCGACAGCTACTGTACATATTCAACTATAACACGGACTAATCTCTCTCAAACCAAGATATGAAAATCAGTCTTGTGTTATCAAGCAAAGTATAAGTAAAGTTTTTCTCTTCGAAGGTTAGATATACATCGTATCTTGTCATATGAACAGCGGAGCAAGTTCCTCTCCTTTCGCTGCCCTATCCTTCCCTGATTCGAAAAGAAATGATGTCCATTTACTGCTGGATCGACAGAGCTTTCAAGTCGTCCGTCGGCTGTCCGAAATGTGACACAAACCCGCACCCTCCAAAACTATAACCAAGTGTATCTACTTTTAAACACATAATATATGCGATATCATAATTTCGCGGTTTAATAAAAATGGCATATCGGCGTATATTAATTTTGGCGGCCTTGATATACCATGGCTCAAGATAATAAAGAAAATGTATGCAAATCTATAATAATTTTTCATACTTTTCTCTTTAACTATACAGTGTGGCATCGGTTAGAACGCATAATTAGAGGCGATTCTGATAGGATGCTGCATTGTATAGCTTAATAGAAAGGTACGCAAATCCAAAATACTAATACTTATCATCAAATACTCCTTTTTATCTGATCCTCCGTTATGCTCTGTGGTTGTATTTAATATATGAATTATTGGCGGACTTATATTTTAGCGCTATTCGCCCCAACCGCCAATATCGCCAGATTTCAGTAACTGCCAAAAATATGTGTTTTACAGTAACCACTCGACCGTGCGCCTCTTTCAATGAAAAACACCACCCTTTCCAATATAAACGTAACTATACCGAATTTAGTATGGCAGACGCGGGTTTCTGTACTTAATTCCTTCAGTGTCGCTAAATCTCAAAAGCTTGGAAAAACAGCGATGGGCAAGTCTCGTTATGCAAGAAGCCGCCCTTTACCTGTTACTCGGACTAATCTCTAGTTAAACGTTACTGTTACACTGGCTGATTCACGCTCAAAATATCATTGCAGCGTAAGAGTTTTGTGTTTCTTTGCTGATAAATAAATGTTTCCGCTGAACTAAAAAGTATTAGGTGGAGAATTTTATTGTTTTACCATGTATGCTTCGATGCAGAGGGATTTAGGGTTACTGATAAGGGTTTATTAGCCGAAACTACATAGTCTGGCCCATATTCCTTCTTCTGAATGTACTCTCTGCTCTTAAAGGAACTCTTTAAAATTTTAATTTTATACCTAAAAAAACACACAGACAAATTGACAAATAAGGGAAAAATTAGAGCAACGAGTCCGATTCTCAGTCCAACAAAACAATCACTCATTCTCCATATATAGTAAGTTTCAAGATTCTATTTTTAATACTTCCTGAGAAAACTGACAAAAAGAAAAAGCGTTACTGAATTATAGACAGACCCATCCAGCATAGTCCCATTGTTTCAAATCGGGGCTATATAAAGGGAAAACTTAGCAACCTCAATACTACGATATGATACGTTGTTGTTAATCTATATAACAAACATGTAAATTCTGCTTAAACGGTTGCTATGAGATATGTTACGAGAGGAGATGGAGCGAATTCCGTTATGTAGCGCGTTTTCTGTGTTTGCCTGCCTCGTATTATCGGGGTAGATCCACGATTGTTGTACTGTTATCCTCGAACAGTGCTTATCCAGAAAACAACGACGATTAACCCCGAACAAATACATCGGTTACCCCAGAAATCCGGTCTTTTCTTTTCGAGTATTTTCTTTAAGTTTGCTTAGCGAAAGCTAGTACTTGTTTGCATATTATTCCCAACTCTCCTCTTTCTTGACTTAACTATTGGACCACAACAGAAAAGAAAGAATCACCAAACCGCCTAGAATAGACTGAGATCAGCATGTCTGATTCGTCTTCGCTGTACATGTGTCTGAACGAAGAGGCATTGAGTTCTTCTGCACGCACGGTGCATCACATTGTAAATAGCGTAGTTACATGTAAGGGATGTCCCAAATGGACGCTCTAATCTTAGTCATCGGCGCGCGACATTTTATATATATTTTTATGCAACGGCTCTATTTATTTGTTTATTGTTTATTTGTAAGTGCAAAACTGAAAATCTTCGAAACATGTCATAATATAATCTGCATTTATATTCATAACATGTTAAATAGCATGTGCTATAGGAAGATCAAACCTTTTTTTTGTGACATACCAAATGAAAATATACTGATGCGTCCAATGAAAATATAATGATGTGTGTCGTTTAGAAACCTGTTTCATGCGATATCCGAGAAACAAAAATGCAGATGATATTTCGCATCCGCGCCGTCTGATCAGCACTTTATTATTTCTGGTCATTTGTAGACTAATACATGCTGTTTCTATATGCGAATTTTCAAAACACCAGCCAGCCTTTGTAGGCAAGCTGGTTTGATTCTTACATGGCCGGAAACGCTGCAGACAGGTTTTCTGCTGCGGAGCTCTGGAAAGCTTAAAGTTTTTGCTTTGTTTTGTTTAAAATAACCAGAAATGATCAGCTTGGTCTCAGATTAGACTATTCCTAGTGCAATCGAACTGATGTTATAATATAAACTAAATGAAAAGCAGAAACGCTTATCAGTTACAATGTCACATATATCACCACCCTCTCCCTTTTCCCGCTTTTGTCAGGCATGCAGTGTGAAATCACAAGGAACTCCGGTAGCTCAGTAGGTTAAGCGCTGGTCTGCTGATCTAACGGTCTCGGGTTCGAGCCTCGCTGTAGATGGATATTTTTCAATCGTAAACGGGGTTCCATTGCACACAACCTTTCATTATCACTAACCCATCGTCCTTGTATGACTTAAATACCATTAAAAAGGGCGTGAAATCGAAAGTCATCAATCCGTCCATTGAATACCACAGTGCAATATATACGATGCGATAACCATAACGCGACGACAAACGGATAAATTAGGAAAGAATGCCTATAAGCTTTATAAAGCTTATTTTCCAGTCCTTATTAACCAAGATGGGATGTATTACATGTCTGCGACGTATTCTGAAATAAGTATTGTTCAAACCAAATTAAGGGCATATACATTTCATCCTGCTGTTTACACCGCACGATGAAAGTCTCATTAAAATATAAAATACTTTAGTTTCAGTTACGTAAGGGGGTAGCTGTATTCAAAAATGTTATTTAGGGAAGTAAATTGTCGGCATCGTTTGTTTTATGGTCGGAAATGTTGTTTTACGGCGACGCGTCAGCGGGGCGTAAAACGCAATCTGCAATCAAATAAACGACGAGTTACCTTCCCAGATGACTATTTTCAATACAATATCCTTATTATAATGCACCTTTTCAGATTTTCATCTTTCTAAGTTTCCTACGTTGCTCCCATTGGAATTGCTGTCTGCATCCAGAAATAAAACGTCAGCCGATGAGAACCGACATTTCATAATGACGTTGCGTTATATAAGCTTTACCGTAGGGCATTAGACTGTCTCAGTAACATATTCTGATTACGAATTTCGTAATCGTATTGCGTCTGTAGGAAATATGGAAGGCCCTTAATCCATCATGATAAACACATGGTCACGTTAACATTTTTTATTTGAGTTAACAGACGGATGTGTATTGACTTAATTTTTCCGGGTTAACCGAAAAATCGTTCTGGGTTAACAGACGTATTACCGGTTTAAGCGATTTCCTAGTTAACAGTACAACGCACGTTTACCAAAATAATTCCAGATAGAAAGACAGACGGACAGACAGGAACGGGCAGACGTGCCCCAGCCGCAACGTCATCGCGAGACACCTTTCAGACTAGTCTAGATGCGAGAAGACAATAGGCAAAGAAAAGGAAACGCAGCTCGATTCGAACAGAATATACGCACGATTTTCCATTAAAGTGCATACATGTACATGTAAATTGATGCAATTATACTATTTTACATGTTAAATATATTACAAATGTAACTTGGTTATCAATGTATAATGTCAGGAAAGGCTACAATCACAAAGCAGACCCCACCCAAGACATTGAAAGAAGAACAAAACGCAAACAACAAAATGTATCAGTGCCCAACACAGAGGAATTGCACATCACTTCGTCAAACATCAATAACCATACAATATATATAAAACATATATTACATCTATTTCACCTATTTTCTTTTAAAACCAGAAAATAAAGCCGGCAGTAAAGAGGACAGATATACAGGTGACCACAAAGCTAGAAACACAATAAATATGATCTGCATCAGAAGATTCCGTCTTGGAACGGACAGTTTTGAGTCGCGACAGGAGAAAACCAACAAAGTGGCATATGCGCCCAGCGAAATCTCAGATCAGCCTGGGAATTCGCCCAGCCTGATTAGAGTCTTTGTTAAAGAAAATTGTAGCTAAGGGTCTGAGCTAGCTTCGTGTACAAAGCAAAGTCTCTGCCGGGGCGCGTAGCGCAGTTGGTAGCGCGTCTGGCTCAAGAGCTAGAGGTCCCGAGTTCGATACCCGGTCCGGCCACTTATTTTCATTTCCGCATCCGCTGATTCAAGAAGAGCAGTTGTCAGTAACTGGCGAAAGTAAGTTCACTTAGTATTTGTTAACCGCTTAGGATTTTAAGCCTGCCCAGAAATGGTGTGGTTAGGTTCATTTGCAGATGCCAAGGCTAATCTGAGTCTTCGCTAGGCGCACATGCCATTTTGTTTGTTTTGTCGTGTCGCGGCTATTTTATGCGCGCACTCCCTACTGGTAAAGCTCCATACACAAGTAAGTGTTCAGTCTGCGTAGAGGGTTCCAAACTCATTCGTGAGACATCATAGTATAAAATATAAAATCAGCAGAAACCTTTGATGTACTCTGTAAAATCTGAAGCTAGAGCAAAAGGAACCACAGGTCGATGGATCCGACTAATTTGAGAGTCGCTAACTTTAGTGGCTAGGCGCCAACCTTCCGTACCAGATTATTCGGTATTGGATAAAGGATGGTTCCGTCATTTAGTCGAGGGCCGTCATTAAGCCTGAGGCCCGACTCGCCGTCGTGCAGTTGAAGATGGAAGCACCTATTATATTAATGTGTTGGACGGGCGCCATGTACATAAAATTAACAATCATGCTCACGGGGCCCCGTTTTTACGACGTATGCTTCTGGACTAGTGTGGCTAGAGACGCTTTGTTATGGTGACAAAAGTCGCCGCAAAGTCGTGAGATCGCGCCCTGGTTTCGCCATGCGACGACTGGAAATCTCTCTCTGTCTAATCGCCAGTAAATGGGTACCTGCTTCGAATCAGGGAAGGATAAGGCAGCGAAGGGAGAGGGATTGGCTCCGCCTTTCATTTGCTGTGCCCAAGATACAGTGGGGCTCTAACCCCCACTGCCCCTTCGGCAAGTAGGCTATGGGAAACCTTTACCTTACCAGGTTGGACGAATAAAGCTGTTGTCAAGTCGATGAAAGAAAATAAAGTAAATCTACTTTGGACACAATTCATATTTTAAATTTTAATTCATATCTTATTAGTTTAAAGAAAACATTATTTTCATAACATTACTAGTACGTTATCTGAGGGTCATTATTTTGTATTGGCATTAACACGAAAACGTGGGCCCCCCCCCCCCCCCCCCCACACACACACACACAATTTACACAATATGGCGTCAACCTGTACGACATAGCTTTAATATGCAGGTGACAACATTTTTAAAAGTCTTCAAAACTTAAAATAATAATTATATTCTAGCTAGGCTTTATAATACTGAGAAATCAAAAACAAGGGAACAAACAGTGTTGATCAAGAAAAGGCTCCTCGTCTAGATCTACACTGTTTGCAAATTCAATTATTTTCTTCTATTTTTGCGCTTCTAGGGTTTACCCTCTGTGCCTATTACAATCACATCGTCGATTTGTGACTATAAGTCGTTACCAAAGTGAGAATACTACTTTTTCTCATCTATCATCAGAAAATAAAACAAATTATAAACTATCATTTTTTTTATTTACACTCAGGCTTACATAAGTAAACAACATGAGGAGCAGAAAACGAAACATACAGAATACAACAACATGGTGGTATATCAAAAACATAAATTTCAAGGCGCCACAAGAGATCAAAATTATCTATATGCGATTGGCATTCAGTATTGAGTATTTTGATTAAGCTATTGAGTACTAGAGAGAGGAGCACATACACTTACACAGACACACACACACATACATGCACACAAGCAGATGAGAGAACACTTACTGCTATAATGATGTGTCAAAACACCTTATGAACCTACATTTTACATATTATATATGTAAGATATAAGTGCAAGCTATAATGACACAGCGTGATATACAGGTACTATTAATAGTAATGACAGAATTAGTAATAAGTTCACTTATTAAGAGGACTCAAGCAAAATTTCATTACCCCAACCCTTGAAAACATACTTAGAACAGTATTGGCTGCCTATATATTTACGCATGGCTTACCTGCATGAGACTGCATTCAAGGTTCAATTGTTATGGAAGAAACTGGTTTAACAATGCCTAGTCCGTGCGAGTCGTGTCTTGACACGTTGCGGTTTTATTGAGGCAAAACCATGAGTGAGGCCTCGTGACAGTAAAAGTGATGTAAATATTAAAAAAAAATTCGTTTGGATTTAAGACAAAGACTATCAGAATAGCTGAAATGTAAGTTAATAAGTCACTTTATATCCGTAGCTATCCTAAGTACTCGGACAGTGTGGCCATTAACCAGTAGAGTAAAAAATTGTCGGCATCCATTGCAGGTCCCGACCCGACTGGTCCGCATAGACCGGCGGATCAGGGCCCGCAGTGTTTGCCACGATTATTGTTGTCCGAGTAACTAAAACAGCTGCACCGTAATTTTACGGTAATAGCTGGCATAGTACATCCGTTGCAGATCCCGATCAGACAGTTCGAGTAGTGCTGTCCTATCAGAATCTGCAGAATCTGCAATGCAAACCTAGATATTAGCCTTCAATTTTTGTACGACACGTTAAATAGAGGATCTTACATGAGTGCTTATGTTTTATTGAATTTATTAAACGAGTTGGGGAAAAAAGATAAGATGCGAGGCTATGCCGAGCATCTTATCGGTTTTTCCAAACGAGTTTAATAAATTCAATAATACAGGAGCACGACTGCAAGATTCTATTTATCATATGACACTAACTCGCATATTATTAGCAAATTTTGCACTAAAACGTCACGATTTCTCCATTAGAAAACGTTTTTCATGGACGTCAACACATAACGTTACGACGTAATTTGCATATTTAATCCACTAGTGGATTATCGTTTTTAGCTCGCCTGAACGAAAGTTCAGGGAGAGCTATTGTTGTCACCACGGTGTCGGCGTCGGCGTCCGCGTCCGCGTTGGCGTTCGAATTGGATGTTTTGGTTAAAGTTTTTTAAAGACCTATCTCCTTAACCCATGAATGGATTCTTTTGATACTTGCACTGTAGTTAGATATTGGTCCAAAGTTTAACAGGGTACCACCCCCACCTCACTCAGTGACCTTGATGTCAAGGTCATGGACTTAGAAAATTGGGAGTTTTTTTTGGACTGGATGTTTTGGTTAAAGTTTTATAAAGCCCAATATCTCCTTAACCGATGGATGGATTCCTTTGATACTTGCACTGAAGTTAGATATTGGTCTAAAGTTTACAAAGGTACTACCCCCATCCCCCTCAGTGACCTTGATATCAAGGTCATGGACTTAGAAAATTGTCTTTTTATTGATTGGATGTTTTGGTTAAAGTTTTTGAAAGACACATATCTCCTGAACCCATTGATGAATTCTTTTTATATTTGCACTGTAGTTAGAGCTACTGAGTACTACCCCAACCCCGCTCAGTGACCTTGATGTCAAGGTCAGGGACTTAGGAAGTTTTGTAATTGCATACTGATTCATAATGCTTTGCAGAGATTTAGTTTATACTTGAACTGATGTTAGACACTTTTTTGAGTTTTTACAAAACACCTTATACTTACCCCACTGGATGACCTTGAAGTCAAGGTTATCGACTTAGAATTTTGTCTTAAAGATTTTGGTTAAAGTTTTATATTAATGAAGACATAATTTCACAGTGCCACGATGATGGACTCAGTTGATACTAATACTTGGACTGATGTTAGATAATGGTTCATATTACATCCTAGCCCCCCCCCCCGCCCCCCCCCCCCCCCCCCCCCCCCCCCCAGTTTTTTTACCTCAAGCTCATGGACTTTGAAATTTTATTTCATTTTTTTAATTTTAATTTTATTTTAAGACTTATTTCTGGGATAGCTTTTGTTTATAAATGTGTTTTTATTTTGGACATGCTTGCCTGAAGTTTTATGCATAGCAGTCCACACCACCATAGTGAGTGTGATGGGCAAGCACCAATTCAGGCGAGCTATGCTGTCAGGCGACAGCTCTTGTTAATGCATGGCTTTACTACACTCTCAGATGCGACGTCATATGATAAAATACGTTAAAATATGCTACAACGTGACGCAGTCAACGCGCAGACATTGCAGATCCTGATCAGACCCCTACATAGAGTAGTCTGGCCAAGATCTGCAATAGTGGCTCAATAATCAGCGTCCAAATATTCAAGGAAAAATATATGCATGTATCAAGCACAGTGCGATCGTTGGCAAGCACTGCATAACAGGATCAGACTGCCCCGGTGGAACAGGCTGATCATGGTGTGCAGGTATATAAACCGTCCAAGGAACCAAGACAATCGCATAGTCATATAATAATAATTAACAAAATAAAGTGTGTTTGATGACATATCTTGCAGACCCTGGTCAAACTGCTCAGCGGGAGCAGCCTGACCAGGATCTGCACGATTAGTTCTGTTGTTAGAATCCCCATACTTAGGACAAATACGGCAGAGAAATTTGGTGCAGCCTCAAGGCGGTTGACAAACACTGCAAATCCTGATTGCACTGCTCCGCGAGAGCAGTACGACCAGGATGTGCACTACTTGTCCATCCATTAGCATCACCTGACCAAGCTCCAAACAGCAACAAGGAGTCAAGACTCAGTTCGTTAGCAAACACTGCAGATCCTGACCAGACTGCTCCTCTTGGGCAGTCTAGACAGGGTCCAGAGTGTTGATAAGAAATAAGCGTCTGAGTTCACAAAGGACCGCTGCATGGCGCGGTCGACGTCCGAGCATTGCAGATCCCGCCAAGACTGCTCCAACTTGGTCAGTCCGAACAGTCCAAGTTATTGATTAACGAGGGTTTATAATGTACAATACAGCAGCATGATACACTTGAACAAAGAAAACAGCAGTTGGTTGGTTGGTTGGTTGATTTGATGCTTAACGTCCACGGTAAACAACTAAGGTCATGTCGGGACGGTATGTTAACCTAACCACACTATTCCTGGGCAGGCTTAGACCTTCTAAGCGGTTAACCAGTACTAAGTGCACATACTTTCGCCAGTAACTGACAACTGCCCTTCTTGAATCAGCGGAAGGAGAAACGAAAGTATGTGGCCAGACCGGGATTCGAACCCAGGACCTCTGACTTACGAGTCAGGTGCCCTACCGATTGCGCTACCCGGCCCGAAAACAGCAGTAAGGCAGTCATTTTGGCGAACCCGGCAGACCCCGATTTGACCGCTTTATCGGGATCAGTGGTATAATTTAATAACCAATTTTTTTAATTTTTTTTATTTTAGTATAAAATGGAAATTTGACCGAAATATATAACATGCTTTTTTATCATAATTTATTGATTTATTATTATTATTACAAATTCCTAATTTTCCTGGGTAACAATCGTTAAAATATTTCAGATATGGTATCTTGTTAAGGAAGAAAATGCAGTCCTGGACAAAAGAATAGAGTGATAAGCCTTTTGACTCAGTGGCAAGTCAAGAAAATTCGGACAGCATGTAAATTCGGACAGTGACATTGTTTCCTTATAATTCCTCATTATGAGCCGCCTCATTTGGATTTTCACTGTTTGCAATGGTATGTCCGAATTTACCCGCTGTCCGAAGTTACCCGACTCGACCCTATACTTTCAATACAAATACCTTAACCAGTTTTCTTTTTGCCTCTCTTCGCTATAGGGAAAATCTCTCAAAGAGTTTATTAAGTAGAAGCAAATTATGCCCTTTAAGAGTTGACCACTTTTATTAAAAGGGTTTTCACTTTTATTAGAAGGGTTTCATTCTACCTGGAAGGAAACAGAAATTTGCTGAAATTTAACAGTTGCATCTCCCCCTCTCTCCCCGCCTCCTTCCCTATGTCAAAGTGGCGGATAAGATGGAGGTGTATGCACATGCTCTAATACTTAATATATGTATATATTAATATGGTGGGGTTGAAAGCGGGGGCGGAGGGGGTGGTGTTGGGGGGGGGGGGGGGGGCGTGGTAGCAGATCTAAACTGCAGGCCGCTGAAAGGTTAAAGAATATGCTTCAAATGAAGAGCTCACATCTGCCGTCAGTTAGTATTGAAAAATGGCTTCCTTCCTGATCTAACTGTTCAGAACTTATTTATCCTCACTGCAGCTGGTTTTGTGCAGTGTAACGCCCATAAAACGTCTCCTTGTACACCATCGTAGTGCATATTATATATTTTCTGGTCCTTTTGGGCTAACTGAATTCATTTATATTCATTTTGAAAATGGAGGTGCTTGGGCGCATGGAAAGTGTCACACATTTCATTTCTGGTTATGATGATCAGATGCAATAAAACCAAGTCTATTTTCGTTTCTTTGGTGTATTCCTTCCTTGATTCAAAACAATCTAACTACTCTGAACTTATTCACACCTCTAGGCCTGAATCTGCCCTCTTGAACATGTGAGCCGCGACACGACAAAACCAACAATGTGGTTATGCGCCCAGCGCGGATTCAGATCAGCCTGGGCATCCGCTACCTAGCTACCTTTTAAGCGCTTGCAAAGAGTCTGATCGGACTAGGCGGATGCCCAGGCTGATCTGAGTCTACGCCGGGCGCACAACCACATTGTTGGTTTTCTCGTGTGACGGCTCATGTTTCAATGAGCCTTAAGTATTACTCAGAGCCCTTTTTATCATTTCCCAGAAGTAAGGCTTTTCATGTGCATTCGGCTGTGGAGGGCTCCTGTCATCGCCGGTCATGTTGAGTCAGTGCGGTCTTTTGTCTTGGGTGCGATCCTTTAGCGGTCCACGACAGTCCGATGATCGGACTGCCGGGGACCGTGAAGGATTGCTCCTGAGGTATATGATGATTACTATATTTGGATTCTGATTATTTAAGCAAGTACTATTCATCTATTCTTCCATATTCTGAATATCCTTCCCATTCTTTACTTTACTATATTTGTCGCTTTAATGTACAGTTTTTTCTATGTCTTAGGATGTCGTTGTGTACTTAGCAGTATTGTATGTACACGTTATTGGGGCGCACCGTAATTAATGTTGTTAGAACTTGTGGTCCAACTCATTTGTATGTTTATTCTGAGGACAATGAAATATGCTTAGACTATAAGATCAATCCATTTGACATTTAAGGGGTGTCTATTTTAGTTTTTTCTTCTTTTTTCTTTTCGTTGAAAGAAAATTGCCAATTTTCTTATGCAAATAATGTAGAGTCTGATCAGACGCCGCGTTTTGCGGCGGTCTGCGGCGTCTGATCTGGGTCTGCACTGTTTGTCGATGTACATTTCGAAGGACACTGGGCATAAATTGGTTTATAAGTACGTTACCTTCCCTCGCTACCGGATATTGACTTGCAAGTTGTCAGAGTCATCTGCATGATGAACCCCTGTCTTGAACATGTATAAAAGGTTTTTTATCTTCACAAGAACTGTAGTTATGTCTACCTGGAATCTTCTGTAACACGATGTATTGATACCTGGAGCCAGGGAGTCATTATTCGGACAGGTTTCAAGTATTAGCCAATTTTGCAAACGCTAAATTGATTACTACTGGGCCAAATTAAATGAATAAAGTATCGCATTATATTAACTTTTCCTTTTATTTTCCAAATTTCCTATTGCATTTTGTGTTACATGTGAAACAAACAACAACAAATATATAGAGGATATTTGACTTTTTCAGTGTAAGATCGATTTTTATTTCACCGAATGAACACCAAAAGCAGTATTTTCACGAGTGGCGGAGCAACGAGTGAAAATACCACTTTTGGTGTTCATGAGTGAAATAAAAATTCATCTTACATTGAAAAAGTCAAATTTTCTATTTCTTTTATGCTTGAAAATCGCAATAATTCTGTTTATTCAAGAGCGTCAGCCATCACGACAGAAACACAACTTTTTTTCAAATTTGATGCTTCCAGCGTGTTTATTGGGTATGAAATTGGTTGTAAACATAGTTTGCAACTGAAAAACTGATAAACAGATCTAAAAAAATTGCTAAGAAAGAATGCCTATAGGAGACTTAGGCGGCCTGACGTCGCGTGCAGTAACAATGTTACGTTGGCGCTTTAAGTGACGTCATTAACGTCGTAATGACGTGCAAACATGCGTGACGTAATTTATGTCAAACCAGATAAGATTTAGCCAATAAATCAACAAAACACTTGAGGCTATTTCACAAAAATCCTAATTCTGAAACAGTGAAATCGAAAGTGATAATTTCACTGTTTGAAACAGTGAGATTATCAGTTTCGATTTCACCGAGAAATCTCTAATATGAAATAAATAGGCGCTACCTATAAAACGAGGACTGCTGGCATTTTTTTCTCATAACTTACATATACTGAACAAAAATAAAAACTTGACGGTTTTTGTTTCTTAATTTCGGCCAACCTGGCAAATATGTAGTGTATATATGGATTTGTTCGGGTTGGACAGACATCTCTTTACTTAAATTATGATAATTTATTGGTTAACTTTTATCCATTTCGGAGTTATCAAACTTATTCCTATTTCTATAATTCTGACCGGAACTTTAATTTGCGCTTGCGCAGAAGAAAGATTTCTTGTACGCAATAAACAGTATTTCCAG
Organism: Ctena decussata; assembly: GCA_963989385.1. Classification (NCBI taxonomy): domain Eukaryota; kingdom Metazoa; phylum Mollusca; class Bivalvia; order Lucinida; family Lucinidae; genus Ctena; species Ctena decussata. The sequence goes on along the minus strand of OZ022510.1, from coordinate 78,755,928 downwards.
GACTCACAGAAAACACTTTAAACGTTAATGTTAATTGTAATCACGACCTGAAAGTAGCGTTTAAAGATTCAAAACTATCAAATTATCTCCCTTTTAATTAATCATATAGGGATTTTTCTGATGCTATAGTTTCTATACCAGTGCGTCTTTTTTATTGCTTTCTTCGAGATTTGTTTGATTGTCTTGCAAACTCAATGTCTTTATCACTAAATTTCATTGAAAGCCATTTCTTAAACTGCCATAAAGACTTTAATGCGTAATGGGAATTCCATTGAAACTGAATTTCAGACTTCATAATGGCGTGGACTGAGGTTTATCGTTTGGTTCTCACGGCCTCCTAGTCGACCGTGCAATGGAATAAGTTTAGCTAAGGAGTCAATACAGATTGGATTTAATAATGGAAAGACATTGCAAACAGAATTTTTATCATTTAAGCAGACTTCAACAATATTCAATTCGGTGATTGACTGATTGTTTGGTTTTGAGCATAGAAAACAGAAAAGTACCCTCGTGACGTTTACAATAGCCTCGATATTGCTGTATCTAAAGAACTTTGAATATATTACAAATTGAATACTTTTTCTTACTTTAAAATAATTTTTATGTCTCACCTTTTCCCGACTACCGTAGGATGAAGAATAGCGACTGTCAAGTTTTTATTTTTGCTCAGTCTATAAGCAATTACAGGTATGTCGATTCAGATAGTGCAGAAATGTTAGCGGTCTTGCAATTTTCACCATTTTGAAACCACCAAACTGAAGAAAAAAATATTTATGTAATATCTTCAAGTGGGATACACAGTTAGTACAAAATCAAAAGTAATTTCCCTTACAGCCCTTAAGTATTTACTTCTTGTTCTTTCCTATGAGACATCTTACCATATGGCTAAAGATTGGAACATTTTAAACATATTTCATTCTTATCTTAGACTGCATTCTGTAATTTGGATATTGCTGTCTAGTGTTATTTGTGCCAGTACTAACATGCAGTCCTCTAGGACTTGAACCTAGTATCTTAAAAACAGACAGCACCAACTGCTGGACTGTTACATAAGACTGACACAAACTCTAGACAGTGACTGATTGTCTGATTATCAAATGTGAATATCAAATTTATTCAGTGCCTACCTCTCGAAATTTTTTAAGTAAGTGTTAATATCTGCTGTTATAATGAAATTGTATTAAAAATAATGCTGTCTAACCTGTCTCAAGGGTAACTCTGTTAAGGGTCACCTATCTTATGGGGCCTCAGAGGACAATGAACCTCTATTAGGTGTACACCTTTCTGCCATGACTCTGCAGCCAGTTTTTGTGAGGCCCCTTAATGACCCCTTAAGACAGATTTGACTACATGTTGTATGAACACTGGGCAACTTAATCAGACTTAAACTGCATTTTTCATTGAGATTGATCGTGAATCAGCATGTTGCAACTTTACTGAGCATGAACTGGGCAAAAAATATTAGTATGTATGTTTTTCTGACTTAATATGAAATTAAGGCATTGCCTTCTAAGTGACACCAAATCCTCGAAGTATATGAATGTACTGTTGTAAATGTATACTTGATATCATTTAAAGATGGAAATTGTCTGTTTAGCTTTCTTTTGTCAGACATTCGACACTAAACTGATAGGCTTGTTTTTCTCATGGATTGTACAGCCAGTCAAGATTATTTCAGTCATGCAGTTTCAACTAAATCAGTTGTACAAATTTGTTGCCAAAATGTATGATCCCCTAGAAAACTACATGATCATCTGCAAAGAGAGCTTGGCTTCTTGGCTCAAACCTACAGCTGCTTAAAGCACTCATAATACACAATAATGGTGACCTGGTGGCCAGCTTCATATCATATATCATTGATTTAGGTTGAACTTGTGAAACATCATGGTTTTTAGTCACGAAGTTTTGATTTTCTATTCATCTCCAAAGCCCAGAGTCACGAAGTTTTGATTTTCTATTCATCTCCAAAGCCCAGAGTTAAAGATTTGCACACTTTTTCTAAGTGGTCAAAATGAGACTGTGCAATACCAACTAGAGCAAGTGAGCAGGGGCTCACATATACCCTTGGCTAAAAGATGATGCCACTTCTACAGCTTGGCTGTAAAAGTAGAAAATCTATACAACAGTGATTTTTTTCTCTACATAAGTGATGCCCATAAAAAGCACCAGTCCCAATTCAAAATGTATCTTTTTTTCCCAGCTGCAAGTTGAAAAATTCCCAATTGCAGAAAGAATTTTTCTAGGGACCATCTTACAAGCATACATTTACTTGCTTGCTTAGAGAAATAGCAGATATATAGCAATAATTGACTGTAAATTTACTATATATATATTCAGTATCATGTCCCCTATCCCACCACTTGAAACTTAATAAAGGGTTTCCTTTTACTATTTATTATGCATAGTAGATAATCTTATATAGTATATTAGATACTAATATGCCAATTAAGATATCTAATATGACATATAAGGTATCTTATATCCTATATAAGATATCTGATATAGGATATAAGATATCTTACATAGGATATAAGATATCTTATATAGGATATTAGATATCTTATTTAATTTGTCATATTTGATATCTTAATTGGCATATTAAATATATAATATACTATATAAATTATCTAATATATTATAATAGATATCTTATATGTAAAATTAAATAAGACATTTCATATCCTATATAAGATAACTTATATGCGACATAAGATACCTGATTTACTAAATAGTTATCTTATATGTCATAAAAGATATCTTATATGCTATATCAGATATCTTATATATTGTTTTGTGTCTTATGGAAAAGTCAAATAAGCTATCTAATATGCCTATACTAGATATCTTATATAGTATATAAGATATCTTTTATGACATATAAGATATCTTCTATAGGAAATAAGATATCTTATATGGGATATGAGATATCTTATTTAATTTTTTCATATTAGATTTCTTATATAATATATTAGATATATTATATGTTATATTAGATATCTAATATGCCAATTAAGATATCTAATATAACATATATATCATATAATGATGATGATGATTTAAAGTTTAACGACGCGTCAACCAAATATATATCTCATATAACATATCAGATATCTTATATGAAAAAATAAATAAGATATCTCATATCCTATATAAGATATCTTATATCCTATATCAGATATCTTATATAAGATATAAGACATCTTATATGTTATATTTGATATCTCATATGTTATATTAGATATCTTAATTGGCATATTATATTTCTAATATACTATATAAGATATCTTATTTATTAAATAAGATATCTTATATATATGAGATATATAATAAATAAGATTTCTTATATAATGTATTAGATATCTGATATAATAAATGAGATATCTACATTCCATAATAAATAGTAAACTGGCTTGCCATAATTCCGAAATTCCAAATTGTAGGAGAATACGATGAGCTTTTCCCAAATTCCGAGGGAACCCGGCACCATTCCCAAAATAGTGAATAAATCACTGTACCAACACACATTTACACTATGTCCTGCACTGTAATGCACCTTAATATCACAGTCCAATTCCTGTAGACTTCATCAATAAGCTGAAGCGATCGGTCTCTATCAATGAAACTCATAGTTCTACAATGAAGAACATAATTGGCCCTATTCGTATTTTTTGTTGTTATCGGACATCTTTTTTCTTTTTAGTTGGCTGTATTACATTCTACCGATGCCAAAATATCAAGCATAGCAAATCAATTACATAGCAAATCATTACACTGTTATGCTTACCGCTGCGATTCAGCAATTATTACCAGCATTCTATTTATATTGTTCCATTCACATCTGTATAGTCAGTAAAAACAAAGATTTCATCCAGAAGTTTCAATACTGCCATCTTGTTGATCTCAAAAGCACTTGAGCACATGAGCGTTCGATTGTAGGGTAAGGTATAAGCAATCCCCATCGTAACCCTTGATTAGTCAATCCTCATTGTAACCGTTGATTAGTCAAACATATTTAGTTATTAATGCCTTTCTTCTTTTTTCTATCTTTTTTGACAGCTCAATCATACTTTCAATGAAAATTTTCTTGATATTTTTGGACTTTCGCTGTATCTGAACGATACATATTTCTTTAGTTCATGAAATGAAAAAGAGATTTTTCTTGAGAAAATTATTTACTTTCATTTTTCAAAACTGCCGTGTAATAAGAAAATGTCCTGTCAGACATATGCATAAAATTTACTGAAGACTCAGATCAGCCTAATCAGCATGATTTCCTTGAATATGGGGCAAAGAGACTGCATGCAGGTGCAGGCGAGACTGAAGCTTTACTGGTTGCATTGGTCAATAGGCACGTTTTCATATGAAGCAGCCCAATGACTGAATGATTGAGCAGGAGTGGAGGGGGAAGGGTGGGACCAGAAAAAAAGGAATGAAGAAACAAGCCTCCAGACTGAGTTTGATGCAACAGTAGGGCGGTGCGTCAACGTCAATTTGACATTGTTTTGAATTTGATGTCGTGTGCATAGATAGAGGTTGCGGGAATAGATGAGAAAAGAAAATGACACACAGGCGCACATGTACAGTTGTACACACACTTCTCTTTCATTGTTACAGTATGACGCCTAGCCCAGAATACATAGTGCCTAGCTGCAAAAATTAATCCGTATTTTACATTCACCTGGTATGTGTCATCATCAAATTGGTTTCCCAATATTTCATTCGGAATACTTAAGCACTTGTTAAGTACCTGCAACGGGCTGTTGCCAACGAATATAAAAAAAGTGAGATTTTGAAAGGTTTTTAGAACTTTTTGTCAGTCAAATGATGGTGGTTAACACATTTTTGTATCACTTTTCAAATGCTGTGTAGGAATTTCCTTGGTCATCACGGGAAAACCAAGTTTAAGCGGCTTGGATTCACGGTCAGCATTTGGTATACCAAGTCCATTTTTAGCGAAAAGTGAGCGAGTGAACTCAGATTTAACGTCCCACCAACAAAGTCATATGGAGACTGGACCTCGGTTTAAAGTCTCATCCGAAAGACCGGAGAAGCAGGGGATCGATTTGTCGACCCCTAGATTGGTAGTCTGGCGTGTTATCCACTACACTACAGCCGCTCCTTTTAGCAAAGAGACGGCAATATCCTGTTATTTGACCCGCACGGAATAAACCGCATGTAAAGGGAGGTAATCAAATATGCAAATTAGGTCTAAAATATGTAAATTCGCTTTATTCCGTAAGTAAATTTCTATATCTATAAAGCAAACAAACCTAGAGGGCGGGTTGCGGAAATATAGGCGGGTCAAATAACAGGATTATGCCAAAGAGACGGTGATATGCCAGCCATTAACAATAATACCTCGACATTGATTTTAAGGGACTAGGGAACCCAAACTTTGCAGGTCGTGAAAACTAGTGACAATGGCAAATTTCCCTGATTTTCAAGTTTGGCGTTGTTTTGTCACAGCGCGCTTGTAGAATAGCTGGGGTTTCCCTTTCTTTGTGGCTCTGTGCACTGGAAGGCCCAACATCGAAGGCTGATACGGATAGAAACTATAATTCCGCAGCAACATGTCCAGGTCAACATTTTTTCTGTTTCTATCAGGTAATTTTTCATCCAGAATTGGAGTGTCTGCGTACGGTCGCAAAAACGCCGATACTGGTTGATCTGCGTACCGCCTATGCTTTTTGTTAGCTACCATTGTTCAAATCGTATAAATTCTGCGTATATCCGCAAAAACTCCAGAAATGTTCATGTGCGTAGATGCGCAAACTCCTAATAGGGGCGCGGAGTTTTCTGCGTACGATCGCAGAAACCCCGGTATTGGATGATCTGCGTACCGTCTATTTTTTTTAGCTACTCTCGTTCAAATAGTACAAATTCTGCGTATATCCGCAGAAAATTCTGCGGATATCCGCAGAAACTCTAAACTTGTTCATGTGCGTAGATGCGCAAATACCTAATAGGGGCACATGTTTTTTTTTTGTGTGCGTACATCCGCAGACACTCCAGAATCGTTACTGAGTTGAAAAGTGTGTTTATATCCGCAGATACTCCACATAAATTAAGTCTGCGCAGATGGCAAAAGTTTAATAGAGGTGCGGACTTTTTCTGCGTACATCCGCAGAGAATCCAGAATATTCTCAGTTTGTAAAAAGGCGGTCTCAGCGTTCTGTGGATACGTGGATGTATTCATTTTCAGGAACAGGTATGGCCTAGCATTTCGTTTTTTGTATGAAATATAGGAATACACTTTTAAAAAATTCCCGTAGATTTTACGGTAGAATACCTGGCAATCAGCTGCCAGTTCATTTCCCATTATTTTTACGGAAATGGACTGGCAGCTGGTTGTCAGGTATTCTACAGTAAAATCTACGGAAATTTTTTACCGTGTGCAATCCAGTTTTCTTTTCTCGGAGTTTCTGCGGATGTACAGTACGCAGAAAACTCCGGAATTCAATTACCCTTTAAAATAGCGCTTCCACGCACGATAGGAATTTCTGCGGATATACACAGAACAACTCCGCAACTTGATGTGGTTTCTGTGCACATCCAAAGACATTTTTGTTTCTTTGTATATGCGCATATCCTTCCAATTTCAAGTACAAGTGTGCTGGATTTGGAGTTTCTGCGGATGCACTCAGAAAAAACTCCGCATGACTATTACTACAGTATTTTTGAGCAACTGCGCACGTTACGATGTTTGGAATTTCTGCGGACGTACGCAGAAATACTCCCCGTGACTATTACCATTTTGCACATCGATCCCCGCACATTATGGTTGTTTGGAGTTTCTGCGGACGTACGCAGAACAACTCCCCGTGACTATTACCATTTTGCGCATATCCGCACAATATGATTGTTTGGAGTTTCTGCGGACGTACGCAGAAATACTCCCCGTGACTATTACCATTTTGCGCATATCCGCACATTATGGTTGTTTGGAGTTTCTGCGGACATATGCAGAACAACTCCCCGTGACTATTACCATTTTGCGCATCCCCGCACATTACGGTTGTTCGGAGTTTCTGCGGACGTACGCAGAACAACTCCCCGTGACTTTTACCATTTTGCGCATATCTGCACATTATGGTTGTTTGGAGTTTCTGCGGACATACGCAGAACAACTCCGCGTGACTATTACCATTTTGCGCATATACGCATAGTTCAGTGTTTCGGAGTTTCTGCGGATATACGCAAATATCATTGCTGTTAAAATATTATTGATGGCATAATATTACATATGATGCGTTAATCAACCAGAATCGGAGTTTTTGCGGCCGTACGCAGATATTCCAAATCTGGGTGAAAAATTAACTCGTTTCTATTTGCACTGTCATCGTTACAGGACTAGTAGTAGTTGCACCCTCTTTTCAAGGTTCGCCGCATATCAGACAATACCAGGTTTATCGGGATAGTGATTTTAATTTTACCAGAGACTATTTGCTTGGAACGAGCAGGGGTAGTACCACGTTATGAATGTAATGAAAGTGATGCACACTTTGAAACTCAAGCGCCAGTGAGTTGCCACTGCTAATTTTAACAAAACTTTGATTACTTTTCGAGAATCAGAATCAGAATCAGAATTGTTTACTGGTGATACGTCCAATGACAATCATTCACCAGGACCTGTGAATCAGGGAAGCTAGTCCCTAGCCCTTATAAGAGAAGTAAACTTAGTAACTGAATCCTCTGCACCCTCAGCAGCAGAAATAAGTGAATCTTCCAGGGAATTCCAATCTCTAATAGTCTGGGTGAAGAAACTGGACTTGTAAATGTCAGTCCCAGCCAATGGGGTTTGAAATGCCAGGGAATGATGATTCCTGGTACGCCTACTTGGGGGAACAAGGTCATTTATGGGTATACTGGCTGCACCCCTAAGACCTTTGTACAGCATTATGAGTCTACTATCTTTCCTTCTCTTTTTTAGGGTTTCCCACTTAAGTTTCTCCAGAATGCCAGTCATACTCCCAGTTTCATATGTGTAATTTCCCGTTACAAATCTAGCTGCCCTTTTCTGCACCTTCTCAAGTTCATCTTGAAGAAGTATACTTTGAGGGTCCCAAACTGAACTGCCATACTCCAGGACTGGACGCACCAGTCCCTTGTATGCTGACTCTTTAACATCTTGTGGGCATGCTGCCAAGTTACGTCTGAGGAAGCCGAGGGTCAGTTAGCCTTTGTGCAAATATTGCTGACATGGGTGTTCCATTTCAAATCGTTGGTAATGGTTATGCCGAGATACTTGATAGTTTCTACATTATTGAGGACCGTTCCCTCTAAGGTGTAGGAAGCATTGATCTTCTTGATCCATTTCCTTGTAATTTGCATTATGTTGCATTTGACAGGTTGGAATCTCATGCCCCAACTCCTTGCCCAACAACCTAAACGGTCTATATCCTCCTGAAGTTTCACTGTGTCTTCAATATCTCTGATTACACGATAGCAAACACAGTCGTCAGCAAAAAGTCTTAATTCCGAGTCAATATTTTCTATTATATCGTTAATGTACAACGAGAATAACAGTGGTCCAAGCACGGTGCCCTGGGGGACACCCGACAAAACCGGGGCCCAATTCGACTTAACTCCATTTACCACCACATGCTGCTGCCTGTAACAGAGAAAAGAATCTATCCATTTCAGAGTCTTCCCACCAATACAATAGCCGAATAGCTTACATTTAAGTAATTCATGAGGGGGAGTGTCGAAAGCTTTCTCGAAGTCCAAGATAAAAGTGTCAACCTGACCACCCTTGTCCAAGATTTTAGCCCAGTCGTTTATAACTGTGATCAATTGAGTTTCACAACTATGTTTCTTCCGAAAGGCATGTTGTCTGTCTGACAAAAGTTTATGTTCATCCAAATGTGCCATAATATTAGAGCAGACAATGTGTTCGAGTAGCTTGCATGGTACACAAGTTAGAGAAACCGGTCGGTAATTGCAAGCCAAAGCCCTATCTCCTTTTTTGAAGAGCGGGCATATATTTGCAAGAGACCATTCCTTGGGGATTTCACCCGTGTCAATAGATTGTTGGAAGAGATGAGCAAATATTGGGCCTAATTCAGATGCTAGTTCTTTTAAGACTCTAGGATGCAATTCATTGGGCCCTAAAGCTTTTGATGGATTCAAGCCCTTAAGAAGTTTCGTTACACCTTCTGCCGAAACATGAATGTCCTCCATGAAAGGAGCCAAGCGATTAAGAAGGGGGACTTGAGTGTGCTCACTTTTATTAAACACATCCGAAATCTGACCGTTAAATTAATCAGCCTGTTCCAACTCTGATTCGGCAACACCACCGCCATTTCTCTTCTTTAGGGGCGGGATGCCTTGAGTATCTTTCTTTTGACTATTAATGTACCTGTAGAAGTCTCTGGGATTAGCCTTTATGTCACCAACCAAGTTATTGACATACAAATCATGTTGCTTTTTCACATCAGCTTTAATTTCTCTTCTCAAAGATTCAAATTTTGACCTAAGTTTGCTACTGCCAGTCTGTTTGGCCTTCGCATGTGTCTTATTTCTTCTACAAATCTTTCTTCTTATCTCAGGGGTTATCCAAGGGACAGAAGAAGTTGACCTACTGGTTTTTGAGGGGATATGCTTCACAGCAGACTCCTGAATAAAGGAGGTTATCAAGTCAAAGTTTTCCTGAACCGAGCGATTGTCCGAGTAACCATTGAAGTACCTATGTTTTGCGAAGTCTGACACTTCTTTCCTCATTGATTCAAAGTCTCCCTTTTGGTACAAAAACACTTTCCTCCGAGGTTTCTTTTTTGGGGGGATATAAATTTTCAATGTTCCTGAGATCACATCATGATCACTAAGTTTGTCTGGGGAATGTATTTCTTGGAACTGGCCAGGAAGCGAAGTGAGAATTAAATCCAAAGTGTTTTCTCCCGAGTCGGGAAATTCACCAGTTGTTCTAAACCATGATCATTCATAACATCAATCAACATTTGTCCCTCTGACTGACTTAACACTGATCCTGACTTATTAAGTCGGTCTGGCCAAGCAATATCCTTGAAGTTGAAATCCCCTAGTACATGAACTGAGGGGAGCTTATTTCCCTTGTGCTTTGTCCTAATATGATCTAACTGATCACGAAGCAATTGAAATTCCTCACTTGAGCCACCAGGTTGACGATACCAACTTGCTACATAATGGGAAGTTTTGTTTGCCAAAATTTTAACCCAAACTGATTCTGAGTCGTTTTCTATTTCTGCCAAGGGCATGTGCGGAATGTCCTTATGGATGAGAAGCATCACTCCGCCACCATGGAGGTTTCTGTCCTTCCTGAATACATTGTAGGGGAATGTTTCAGGGAACAATTCCGAAGTTGCAACTGAACTGTCAATTTTTGTTTCCTGAATAGCCACAACATGAGGTTGGTGGACATCAAGGAAAGCTAATAAATCCAATTTCTTACCCCTAATACTGTTAATGTTCAAGCTAACCAGTTTTAAACCGCCAAGAGTCCTGCCTTTAAAATTTGACTCATTTGAACTGTTTGGTGAAAGTCTGACATTCTTATCCTTTGACAGTGGATTAAATCGATTCGAGAGACCAATTAATGCATTGCGCTTTTTTTTTATCATCTATTTTGTTGTACCTTCCTCTATAGCCAGGTTGTGACCAATGTGAGACGGAGAGCTGCAATATGACATGAGCCATGACACGGACCGCTTGTGCGCGAAATCCCATGATGTTGTGAAGCTTTGAGATTTCCAGACGCTAAATAAACCACTGAACTGGCCTAGTTGTGTCATGATATTGGTCGATTTGGTGGCCGTTTCAAGTCTTGAACGTGGGCATATAATATACACGTTTATACCTTGATTCCGAGGCGGTTTGTTAGTTGGTTTCAAAATAAAACTTTCTGCCGCCTTGTTTACAATTCACGCCAGCGACTTCTTGAGAGGGCTCTGATTGGCTGTATCAATCATGTGACATTCAGCGTTTGCAAATGACAGACTGCATCGCGAGTTATTGCTAGCTAAAAGCATATCCCAGTTGTTAAAGTGTAAACCAGTCGTAAAATCCTGTGTGAAGGAAAGACACTGGTTCCCCTTTTTTGCACTAATTTCAATTGCACGACTGCAAACCTCAGAACCCAGCAAGGTGGTCGTCGCAAATTCGATTCCATAGACTTATACTTGATGGTATTTGCGATACCTAGATACGAGCTCTGCTCGATGGCTGCTTCAGCATCTCGCAGTGCTCGTTATAATTCATTGAAAAGTATAAAAGAAAACTAGGCCTCCATTGTAATCATTGCAGATGCGTGTTATCGGATTACGTACAAATCACCATATAACTGATGAAAACACTATGTAGCAAGCTATCGAATAAAAACAAAACACCTGTTCTCTGAGAGATTCCATAAGCGCACACTTTCTCATCTACAACAGAATGCCTTGCTTGGTCGTGATTTCTGAAAGCCTCAGTAAAATCTCGAAGAGCTGGAAATTTTTTTTTTGGTTAATTTGTTGTTTAAAACAGGCCATAGATTACATGCACATGAAAGGATGAACAAACATCTATCACTTTACCTGCTGATACGCAATAGTGTATTTGTTGCTAGTGACAACCTGAAATGCATTAAAGTGAAAAGTTACCCTCTCAAGGAAAGCTACAGTTCAATTTTAGTATCTTAGATGCAAGGTTTTGACTCATGTTTAAGAGTAGATACCATACAGCAACTTGCCAAGTATTGCCTCGACCAAACTTCAAAGAGAACATTGTAACTTCCCTTTTCATGTTTGAAATTATTTGTGTATTCAAATGCATAAATTTCAGCTGCCAGGGTAAGAAGTCGAATAGATCCATCGGTCAACCCCTGTCATGATTTCTTTGAGTTTGCATGCGGTTCTTGGCTCAGACAAAATGTTATTCCTGAAGACAAAAGTGCGGATCATACAGCCGCTGAAGTGGTAGACGCCATTGCTGTTAAGATGAAATGTAATTATGCTCAAATTGTTTCTGCTTGAATTTCAGCTGCGCGTGTTAGAAGTCGGATAGACCCGTTAGTTAACCCATGTGATGATTTCTTTCACTTTGCCTGTGGGTCTTGGCTCAAAGATCACGTGATACCGGAAGATAAAAGCAACTACAGAACATTTACACAGATTGCTGATGACGTTTCAATCAAATTGAAATGTAATTATGTCATTCATCATGTATTATTTATATGAGAAATGAGAAAAACTTAGCTTTTTATGAAACATTATGAACCAATGCGATGCACTTTTATTATGTTTCGATTTCGGAAGATGTTTTAAATGAATTGAGCCGTTCTCTGTGAAAACCGGGCTTAATGACATTACGTAATAATTACGTTGTGAACGGGTGAGCAACATCAAAATTAATGATTTTTCGGACCTCTATTTATTTCCATGAAAATACCTTAGGCGATGAGATATAACAGAAAAGCCATGAATTCAGACAAAGTCCAGTCATAAATATGACATATGTTGCCACGACAACGCTCATTCCACGGTTACCCAAAGCCTTGAAAACAGATGGTATACCATTATAAAGACCTATCATTTGAGAAAGAATGTGAAGTCATGCAAATTGTCATATGTGTACTATGATATACATATTGAAAATGAGCTAACACACTTTTTTTGTCCAAGTTATTTTGTGTAACAAGCACATAAAAGCGCGTTCAAACAAACGTAGTGACGTTGACATCAAAACATACGTGCATGACGTTTATAACGTCACATAAAGAAACTGCACTACCTGTTAGCTTCTAAAATCTATATCTCGGTAATAAATAATGGTAACCATCTCAAATTTTCAGGAAATGTTTAGAAAACTTAATACTTTTCAGTGAAGCAGTTAGTTAATTTTTGTTCTTATGTCATTAAGCCCGGTTTTCACAGAGACTGGCTAAATTATGTAAAGCTAAAGCAAACTTACTAATGCAACAACAGACAACCACGTTTATTTATCAATTTCACAAAAATAAAATAAAATACAGTCGTAACCGGAATTGTTATAACCACAAGAGAGAGAGAGAGAGAGTTAGACAATACAAATTAAAAGCGATACTCCGTAGACTCAAACGAAACATAATTAAATAGGTGAATGACTGAAGATTTCACGTTCTTTTAAACAGTTACAGTATTTCAGATATATCAGGACGATATGAGGGTGAACATAAAAATACCCCGTGCAACAAAGCACAGTGCATTTAACAAATTTCTAATTGGTCAGTTTTCCACTTTCCTGAATTATGATTTCTATACAATAGTTTTGAATATTATTAAAATCAAACTTTTGGGCCGCTATCCCCTTATATAAAAATGAATGTTGTCAGCAAAACTTGATTGTAATTAGAATTATGACCTTTTTTGGTAAACCATCGAATGTTCTGAAAACGCATAAAGACTGCATCAAACTGCCACAAGATCAAGACATTTCAAGAGAAAATTAAGTTTTTCATCATAAAAACATGACGTCTGTAGTCAGTTTGCATGAAATTCTTGGCTGTACTGCTTTTTATACTAAAGTATTCAGGTTAGCTCCTTTTGAATGTTTGTGTAAATCTTCAAAAATACCCAGAAACGTAGCTGATCATTTTGGAAATGCCGGGACGCGTGTCCTGCTTGTAAAGTACAAGACTATACAGGTATTCGTTCTAGCTGATTTGTAGACAAATTCATCTAAATTTGCATAATGTTTAACTCTATGGGAAAAGTGACAAATTAGAAATTTTGTTCAGTGTATATGGAAAAAATTGAGATTAGCCGCGTTTCACTCTACAAGTGTCAGTCCGAAAGTTTAGGGACAAAAGCGCTACTGTGGAAACATGTCGCTATTATGGTCAATATATACTTATAACCAGTAACCTGATAGAAAATTGACTCATAGTACGGAAGGTACAGTCCTTTTAAATATGTTCAGTCATATTTAATTAGTATTTTGGGTTGTTGCAATAAAACCTCTTATGCATGGGGACGCAGCGATCCACAAAATTTTTTAGAAGACGACATAAATAGACGTCCTACTGAATACCAGTATCATTGTCATTGTGTGGCGAAGAAGTCTTGTATATCCTTAAATCTGAATTTCATATTGATAAAAACGTACTGAATGCCCTTCTCTTTCTTCAACAGCTTTACTTGAAGAAGAAAACAAACCATCAGAACCAGAAGTGATACGCAAAGCCAATGATTTCTATAAAGGATGCCTTAACGAAGGTTGAAATTTTGTTGTTCTAATTCCATTTCTTTACTCATGCCGTTGGAATATAGTTTAGTTAACATTATGCATCTCAAAAATATATAACCAAGCATTGAAAAAATTCAACAGCACCCGAAAGCGTCATCCTTTAGTGATAAAGGTGACAACTGATGAAGGAAAAGAACACAAGAAGATTACTAGATGATAGCATTAATAGTCTGCATACATGTACAATGAGTATCGTCGTTCGCATGAAGTCATATACCCGTTTTTATCCACCAAGTTTTATTTTCAGTTAAGACTGCAGTCTCCTATGTTGATGCTGGTACTGTGCTATGCAGAAGCCTTTAATAAAGAAACATTATATAGCCGCCCAGGCAGTTAACTGTTGAAGACCATGTTACATATACTCCACTCAAACTAATAAACAATAAGATTCTGGAGCTTTCAGCACTACGTCATTGTTGTAAAAACAATAGGTTATACATATTCAATTCAATCATAAAACAATTTGTTTTACATTACTGTATAGTTTCATGTAAATATCTTTAATGGTTTTTGAATGACAGAGCAGACTCAACTTTATGGCAAAAACTACTATTTTCAATTGTTAAAGGGCACCACTCCAAAAATATGTAAACTAGAGTACAGTTGTTGCGCTCTGCATGGCGTCTGATAATGCTTTGTATGTTTGTGAAGTTTTCACAGAAATACATGAACTGATTTTGATATACAGAGTGGACATTATCCTATAGCAAAATCTACTATTTCCAACTGTCAAAGGGTAAAGGTTCAAAAAGATGTAATCCAGAGTTATGGTTCTTGCGTTCTGCATGTTATCTTATAATGCTTTACATTACTGTAAAGTTTCATGTAAATATGTGAAATGATTTTTGAGTTACAGAGTGGACATGACTGTATGGCAAAATCTATTTTTAATTGTTAAAGGGACATAAGTTCAAAACGGCATAATCCAGAGTTACGGTTTCTGCACTCTGCACTTCATACATGTTTGACAGTATATTTCTGTATTTCCTTGCATGAAAATCATTTTTATTTTCTACCTAGCTAAGATAGAAGAGCTAGGAACTGACTTTATCCTGAACTACATGGAAGGGTATGGTGGTTGGCCGATTCTTGGATCTCATGATGGTGGAAATTGGAACGAGACTGCTCATAGCCTCGAAAATTTGATGATACATATGCACCGTGACAGTGTTTCTCTCCCACTAGTTAACATGATGGTGTATCAAGACGTGAAACATCCATCAAAGAACATACTAATGGTAAGCGCTTTTTAGCTCGGTTGTCTTGTTTTGTTTTGTGTGTCGTACTTATTGTTTTTGTTTCCCTTCGGTGTTTGGTACAGGACATCGATTGTGTCGATTCCAGGCCCCAAGGTTATAAAACTTTTTTTCATGCTCAACTCAGCTGAGCATGAAATTTTAATGTTGGCATTTTCATTTTCATAAGCAGAGAAAATTTCATACTCAGCTAAACTGAGCAAGAAACGACTGTAATTTGAATTAATTTGCTATTTCTTAGCAGGTAAAATTTCATGCTCAGTTGAGTTGAGCATAAAAATGTTTTATAACCTTGGGGCCGGATCATTGCCTTCCAATCCACTTTACTTATTCGTGAATGCCTTGTGAATTCTTCTGTCTCATCGCTCATACAGATACTGAGTCTGGTTCGATTTAAACACTATTGTTTTGCATTTCATTTTGATGCAAGCAGTGTCGGCTCTGATGCAATAGAAGCCTAAATTGTTTAACAAGATCCATTTGTAGGATGTGCTTAACTCAAAAATATATTCAAATTTTTCAGTTGACCAGAGATATCAAGCTCTATTTCACAAGAGTAGCCCTTTAGCGGAGGCCACTTGTTACCATTACACGGGTTTTTTTTTATTTTTTTCACTATTCCATTTGCTAAATCGTATGAATAAAAGATACTTGCGTCTCCTGCTTTAGCCAGATATCTGATAAAATATGTATTCATGTATTCCTGCAAATTCTCTATTCCACTCAATACTTAGTGAATACAGTTTGTTCTTGTCTCAAAGAGTTTAAATAGTGATTTTTTTTAGGAATTTTGAATAAATCATGCACCTCTATATGCTTATAAACCAGCAATTTTTGACGCTTGGAGTAAACTTTATTTCAAAACGATATTAAAAATCACGGATGAAACGAATAATAAACATTTCAGATGGACCAGCCAAGTCTGGGCATGCCAAGCAGAGACTATTACCTGAAAGAGCGCAATGACACGGTACTGATGGCTTATCAAAAGATGATAAAAGATATGGCCATAGAGTTCGGTTCAGACAAAGCGACGGCAGAAACGGATGCTAAAGATATGGTTGATCTTGAAAGAGAACTGGCAAACGTAAGTGAAAACCTTTAAAAGCCGGACATTTTGAATTGTACTAGTGGCTTTTCATTGATAATTTTTAAAATATTCTCTTTTGGATACTTATTCTAAGATTTCCGACGCTCATTAAATAAATACCATTATTTCTCAGTAAACATGGTGTCTCAAAAGTATTAGTGGCGTTCCGAAAAATAAGCTGGACATAGAGCAAGTTTTAGCCGCATACCTTCCGAAACTTTTGCTTAAAGGATAGAGGACAGACTCGTACTTATGTAATGACCTGGAATAATTTTAAACAATTTGGAACAGATCCTGGGGGCTCCATTGGCATATACATGATGATGGTTGGGACAGGGTTATCATAAAAAGAATCGAAAGTAACAGAAATAACCATAATCTCCCGTCCTAAAAAGATCGGACCGTGGCATCAGCTAGAAGGTAATGGCGAAACTCTTTGAAAGGGCAGTTTGCTTGTTGATTATATACCGAAGGCAGACACTTACTGCAGAACACAATGTCAGTCTATGGAAGCAGCTGAGAGAGAACATGAAGCGCCAGCACCGAACAAAATTTTACCATGATAATATTAATGCATCTGCTCATACACCAGTAGTGGCATGACTATGTTCCAAAGTTTCCTTATTTCAACAAGAGCACCATAAGCGGGGAAATATACGTCCGTCTTCACCATTCCACGAGAGAAAAAAGTTTAATGTCACGGCTCCGCATGTTTTCCTTGGCCATTCAATATGTAAACTTTCAAAATCTGAAGCCCACTTGTATCATTTAGTCTACGCCGGAAGGATAGACAGATGCTTGCGCCATAACATACGGGCGTATCAAAAAGTGGGAAAACATTAATCTGTGATGAAGACATCATTCATGCTAGTATAATGTTTCTTAACATGAATAATCTCTTTACGCAAACATGACCCAAACCTAACAGCATCGCTGGAAATGAATCTTTGTAACAGTAAATTATGTTAAAAACTAAATAAGACTCTGAAGTGTGCGGAAACATATTCATAGATAGTCTCAAAACTCTTCGTCCAACTCTTGTACCCCGCAAGTATTAAATAATTGCATTCTGATACTTTATTATATTGTATTGACTGAATAGTTGCGTAATTTGTTTTCCTTTGTGATGAGGTTAGGCGCTGGCCTATCAATCTAGCGGTCTCTGGTTCGATTACCACTGGAGGCGGAGGTTTTTCAACCGTAAACGAGGTATCATTGCACATAGCCTTTAACTATTACCCTACCATTGTCCTGATATGACTAAAATACTGTTGAAAGGACGTAAAATGGCATTATCCATTCATCTATCCACTTTGTCATTAGGTTTGTTTTCTCTTTCTATTCAGATAACAGTACGACGCGAGGATAGGCGAGACCCTCTTAAGCTTTATAACAAAATGAGTGTAAGAGATCTGAGCACAAACTTTACAGGGGTAAGGATAGTTGAGCCGCGACAGGAGAAAACCAACAATGTGGTTGTGCGCCATGCGCAGACTCAGATCAGCCTGGGCATCCGCCCAGTCTGATCAGTCTTCGCTGTCCGCATGGAGGTAGCTTAGACCCTAAGATACCCTTTAAGCGCCGAGGGAAAGTCTTATCAGACTGGGCGGATGCTCAGGCTGATATGAGTCTGCACTGGGCGCACAACCACATTGTTGGTTTTGTTGTGTCGCGGATAATTTTATAATCAACATCTTAATCACGCCTGATAAACCAGCAAATCCAGTCCGTTCCGGAAATATCATTCAAGCTTCTACAAATCGCATGTCGAACAGAAACAATGCATAAAAGAACGAAATGCAAGCCTAATTTTTTTTTATACTTTATCTTGTTTAAATACGTAAATATCTGATTGCATTGTTATATTTTGGCTAACTGTTTGCAGAATCTTGAAGTTTATATTTCCAAGAAAGTTTGTTATTGCGTGGTAACCAGTCGTGGTCAGTATAAAGCAAATTGTCATTACAGTGCACATAAACACGAAATTATAATTCTAAATGCATTGAAAAAGATGCGTTTGCTATTTTTAGGAGTTAAAGAAAAACGTTACATGTTATTTTACTCCATTAAATGCTATCGTTAGCGCCGAAAACGAGGCCTTTACAAACGTCATGACGTCCCGTAGGTGTTAGACGGTACCGCGCCTATTTTGTGGAAGAAATGCTTCGGTAAAGTTGGAAAAGATGCAATTTTCACTCACAAAGCTTTGCGTATTTATATATTTGCCACTAGAATGAAAAAAACTATCGTGTGTTTCTGGTTTTTAAAAGAGGGAAAATTTAATAAACAATTTGTTCGATTGTTTTGATTGCTGAGAAATAATTCAAACTCGATCTTAGGTTTCTTTATAAAAAATCCTTATCTAGCACTCTTTCGTTTTTACGCGTAACCTTAAGAACACTAATGAATTATTTCTCTTTAGTCATCCAAAGCAAGCGAATTAACTTTAAATATCTTGAGGTCAACAAACGTGACTACAGAGTAAGGTGGATATAGAGGCTGGACAAATCGTTTAACTGAAGAAATTTGACAAACATATCAGAGATAAAAACAATGTCACCACTACGTCATATCTGAAAAAAAGAAACGTAAATATGACCCTAGTTTAGCAGGTGATCTGCCGTATCATGATGATAACGACATAAAATAGAGAACGAAAAGTAGAGCAGAGTGACTTGGCAATGAAAATATGCCACCCGCTTAACCATATAATTGAAAGAATGAAATGCATAGCAAAAATGACTAGGCAATGCAAATATGCCACTTGGTTTACCAAATCTGTCACATTTCAAAATATTTGTTTGATGTAGCAGGCAAGTCACACACAGTGCATTACAATATCTTCTTGTTTTTCCTCCCGAAAATACGAATGTTTGTGCATTTACGTCTGTGTTCTCTGTGTGCAGTTATTACTTCAAAGTAATTCAAACGCAGTGTCTTTACGATGGTTAGTCTGTGGTGTTGATGATAGAATGCACCTATCTTCAAAAAAAAAAAAAAAAAAAAAAGGAGTTGATTGTTACGATTTCTAATAACCTAGTCACATTTACTTTAATGTAAAACAAACTGGGCGAAGAGTATAATTGAGCCGCGACACGACAAAACCAACAATGTGGTTGTGCGCCCAGCGCAGACTCAGATCAGCCTGGGTATCCGCCCAGTCTGATAAGAGTCTTCGCTGTCCGCATGAAGGTAGCTTTTTCAATCTTTCCCTTTGATGTTGCGGATAGGGTTTGGGATCTGATTCAGTCAGTTCCTGAAGTGTAGTTACTCTTTAAATTTAGACCCTTAGCTACACTTTCAGCGCTGAGCGAAGAGTCTGATTAGAATTGGCAGACGCCCAGGCTGATCTGAGTCTGCGTTGGGCGCACAACCACTTTGTTGTTTTTCTCGTGTCGCGGCTCATATGAACAAATATCATTAGGATGCCACAAAGTCATGGACGCTGCAGTTCGCGCTTATACCCTTCTAGGCTGTTCGAAGGTGCTAATAGGCCCTTAGCCCCTATCTTCGTCTACTAAAATATTCCGCAAAAATCCGCATAATGCGTATCTAATATCTAATGCCTTAAGCGTTAATATATGAGATAACAAAAACGTGTAATGTGATGAAGCAGGCAATATCGAAAAAACTGGGACTCATATAAACAGTGGGCTCTTTTACCTAACAGTTAAGAGAGGTATGTTTCCAAATTAGGGTGTCTGATTTAAATCTTGAGTTTTCCCCTCAACTGCTGTATTTAAGTCAGTGTAGCACAGAATGGACCAAGTCTGATATATGCATGTCTATACTGATTGCTCAGAGCTTTTATTCATGTATATGCATAAATTGAAAGTTAGGCATCAAACGGATATGTTGAAACTGAAAAGGACAGAGGAAACAGCCCCACAATTTTTTATGTGTTTACAGTTCAACTGGCAGAAGTTTATCGAGGGTACACTTGACCTCATCGACATTACCATTGATGAAAGTGAACCAGTTATTGTCGCTGTTCCTGCATACTTTGAAAAACTTATGGGAGTCGTCCATAAATATAGGCCAAGGTAAGAGTTAGACATGCTAACAATTAAGCCATTTATGCCCAGTGGACTATTCCAAAATTAAGTGGGGTCTGGTTTATATTTTACTTTTTACATTTATATTTTTTAAGGAAAAATGCGCATTTGTAATATGCAAATAGTGTAGACGCTGATCAGATGCCGCGTTTTGCGGCGTCTGATCTAGATCTGCACTGTTTGCCAGCGTCCCTTTTATGAGAAGATGGGCAGTAATTGGTTAATATCAAGGTATAACATTTCTCTTTAAATTTGCATATAAAAATCTAATGCATATCCCTTTAATTACATAAGCAAGCAATTATTGCTGTTGTATCTATACGCACAATGAATTAAACATTGCTCCATCATAGTTTTCAGATAATTTTATACGTTTTTCTGTGATGTCTCACTGACGAGTTAGTAAGATAAGGAATATCCTGATACTTAACATTGTACATATACATGCGAGTTGATTAAAAATATTGGTGAAACCAACAATAATGGTATTTGTCTGCGCTCCTCCATCTCTAATTCTTCCAACTTAACTATGGTACCAAAGATGATGGTTTTCTTACCATTTCTCCTAGCTGTTTTATCTCACTCCTTATTTATGACACTTAACATTTTTTTTACATTTCAGAACGGTTGTAAACTACGTAATATGGAGGATGATCACTGGCACGATATTTTATCTTCCGTCCAAGTTTACTGATATAAAAATGGAATATCAAAAGGTATAAATAACATGTTCTTACTTTTGTTACAAGCATGGCTTGTGTAAGCATTTTGATGTTGAAGTCCTTACTGACCTTGTCATAAAGAACCGTTGTGCAAAACCAGCCACGAAGACGAAATCGTTTCTTACGGAAAACTGTCGAAAATGAAACTACTTCAGGGTCTGCACTTTAAAAAACGATCCACGATAGGACAACAGATTGTTTAAAGCCAAAAGATACAACAGTCAGTGACTATTGATCGAGAAAAATTTAGAACTTGTGTGTGCGTGTGGATCTGTTTTTTTTTTATTTTTTTTTTTGTAAAAATAGATGATTGCAATAATTCCTAATTATTTCCTTATTTTTTTCTTTCGAAAGGTCAGTTCGCAGAGATATGACTAAGATGGTTGCAAAACAAATGTTCATTTGAGTTTTTTAAGGCAGTAAACTGTAACCTTACTTTCGCATTTTTATTTATAGGTGTTGGACGGCCGTGTTTCGCGAGCTCCAAGATGGTGGTCTTGCAGTGATAATGTGATCAATCTAATGCCGCAAGTTACCGGTCGGATGTTTGCACAGAAATATTTTAGTGAGGACTCAAAACAAGATGTAAGTACTCATACAAATCTTTTGAAATCGTCAATGTAATCGAGATCGTAGCAATTGCTATTCATCATGTTCTAATGATTCACATTACCCAAACCGTATCCAATATCGATGAATCGCTGACTCCCCTTTACCCATTTATGCCAAGTGGGCTATTCTATCCTTCGAAATTGCGTCCAACCATCACGTTAACTGGTATCGAGTTCAATTTTCATCATTTTTATAGAACTGGCACTAAATGTTATGCAAACAGTGAAAACTTCGATTAGACGCCGGGGGTCTATGCCGTCTCATCTCGGTCTGTACTGTTTGCCGATTCATTTTTTATGAGGCGCTTGTTTTTAATGGATAAATAGCAGCAGATTACATTTAGTTCATTTTTTTCAGTACAACAAAATATTCGTTGAAGATGGGCAATTATCATTTATCTGTTGCAGATACTCTTTGTCAGGTCAGTGTATCTGCCAGCCAAAATGTACTGTTCTGGGGCCGTATTTATAAAACGACTTAAGTGGTTGCTAATAAGACTATTCCTCCAGTGCAAATTTCATAGTTGCAGGGAATCTCCTTCATAGAAATTTAGCCTTAGCAACAGCATAGCAACGACTTAAGTCATTTTATAAATACGCCCCCCCCCCTGATTCTTACTTCTTATTTTGATGTTTTATTTTGATAGTTTTTTCTTTGGTTGTGGCATTTTCTGGGTATCTTAATCTATATATGATATGTTTAACTGTGTAGTAATTTTATACGAGTATGCTAAAGATCACGGGAAAACTTTTTAACTGACAAAATATATAGGAAGATAGCCAAAGAAGGATAACACTGCCCAACACAGATACCGCCAGGTGAAGAGAAAAACACAAACAACAAGGCGAAACAGTACATCTTATTCCAACCTTATCTTCACTTAAAACGTATAAAACTATCACTATTAATTTATTTAACAAATCAAGCACCAAAAATATTTAGCAACTATATTTGCAACAGGTTGAAAACTTGATCGAAAACCTTCGTTCGTCTTTAAAAGAAATGATTACAGACCTGGACTGGATGGAAGGTTCAACAAAATCTTTCGCCAAAGACAAAGTATGTTTTTAATATATATGCGGCATTTCAGCTTTACATCGGAAGCAAAATGGTGAAAATTTTAATAGGGGGCGTGTCCAGTGTTGCACATTTCATTACTGTTCATGACTATAGGTATATGTTTCGTTTTTGTTCTACATGTTGTTAGCTATGCTAACCTGTATGTAATAAAGAATTTGAAATTTGAATTTGAACAGACTAAATTAAACTGAGTCTGCTAGTTTCGTTTCCTTGGTGTATTCCTTGCGTCCAAAGCATTAAACTATTCAGAACCTGCTTATGTACCAACGTTTTAATGGTTGTGCTAATTCCTCTAAGAGCGCAGGCAGATATGATAAAAATAGGTAACTATACCTTTTTCTTTATTAAATGCTTGATGCGTACTTTATGCGTCAGTATGTGACGAACTAGATTTTGAGTAATTGTATTTTTATCCGTCCGAGTATAAAACTCTTTCAGCTCTTATCGCAACATACGTGACGGACACACGGCGCCAAGTGTGTTCAACTATGGTTACGTACCGTTGAGCCACTTGGGTAACGTCGATACGAGAATTGAACAGAACAGAACAGAATCGCAACAATTAAAATACATAAACTTTCGTTCGCACAATAACACCACTACGCTCATGAGCGTAGTGGTGTTATTGTGCGAACGAAATTTTATATTTGGATCTTTGATAATATGAGGGTAAAAGTTTTCAGATGGTTAGACCTGTAATACTGAGCGGCATAAATGCTTTATGCATGATTTATTTGTGCAATTCGAAATTGGAGGCTAACAATATTTTTTTCTGACCTTATTTTACGCCGTAGATTTCCATGGATTACCTGCTGAATGCAATTGCAAATATTACAGCAAACACTGTTATAGTTTGTTTCAGGAAATAGATTCTGGTACGCCAAGAGCTAACGTTTTAGAATTATATTATTAATGCAATTATTTTACTTTTCCTTTAATGAAGGCTGATTCTATAGAGCCAAGAATTGGTTATCCAGATTGGGTATACAATGAGAACAAACTCCACGAAAAACATGATTTGGTAAGGATTTTTATGTATGTATATGTAACTAGAAATATTTATATGACATTTTCTTCCACATAGTATAACATTAACTTTTCTGACAAGTATAAAATCTGAATGCAGTCAAATCTCGATATCTCAGAGACGAGGTTCAACCCAACTGATATATCAAAGTGAATTTTCTGATACCAGAAAATTTACTTTGAGGTATCAGTAGTTTGAGATAAAATGAATTGAAATGAAAATAAAAACAGGAGATGTGCCTAACTATATTTTTTTGATATAAGAGGGTACTTTGAGATATCAGTGTGCAAGATTTTGAGGGTTGACTGTATTTATATTCCTTCTGTCAAAGAGTGCATGGGGTGTGCTTGTTTGCATTTATCCTTCTACACATTCGCAAAACCTTCTTTTAGTTCTTCTATCGCAGCTGTTATATGATTTCTGTATTAATGAGCATTGTTTAGCCAAAACTTGTCAATGCAGAAATTTATACGTCTATCGCTTATTTTTGCGTTAAAGTTCCTCTGGGCTGGTCTTGTAATAAGTAAGAGTAAAAGAGTTGTCACCGCCAAATGTGTATTTTTACACCCTAAACTGAGAAACTGCAAAAGAGTAGCCACCGTGATAGTCTTCAGCATTTCGCCAGTTTATCTGCTATAGCAGCTTCTACCTAGGATAACATGGATGTATCATGTTTCAAGTCTGTCGAAATGCGGAGGTTATCGAAACGTTTCAATGTGGTTACTATTTGCAGTTTCTCTTCACAAGACCAATCGTATTTATTACATGTATGGCATATGTGTTGCTTCATTTTATCATTTAAAAATGTTCTTCGGAGTCGTGAGTGGGCTGTGTTGGTAATGTGGTCTTCTCTAAAGTCTTGATAACTGTATCTTTGTATACTGTTTATTAGATAATTATGAATGCATATAACATTTACATTGAAATGGTTGCAGTCTTTCGTATTATTATTCAGTCTTGATAAGAATGTAAATAAGATTTCGGTTCGGCGTTCTTAGGTAACAGTTTATCCTGAAGACCCACTGAGGTCGTTGATAAGCTTTGGCAAGGAATCTGTTAAGAAGAATCTAAAGAAGCTGAGGATAGACCATGATAGATCGGAGTAAGTTATTTGCGGGATATCCCGCATACACTGATTACCGGTGTATACTAATTACCGGTGTATTCCGTTTCATCCAAATGGCTGACGCGTTCTCCCAGCAATGTATTATGTTTGAAAGGTTATACACCACAAGCAGTCACATCTAACACGGTATGTAGGCAAATTTACGTACACGAAAGTATTACTTACGAGACATTGCGGGAAACTGCGCGTGACAAGTAAACAACTTTTTATTCTGACAGTTTTTCTTGAATATATCTGCACTGACTTAATATTTTACAGATCTGTTTTTACAATGATATTGGGCATATTTCCTTCTATCCAGAAATGTTTAGACGTTGAAGATACCCTCTCCATGTTAAGCCTGATTTTGAGAAAAACATGTTGATTTTGCATTTTTCGCCAGAAAGCAGCATTTAATTTCTTTATTCCTTAATCATTTGCAAAACTGAACCCATCCGCGGGTGGCCTATTTAGTGCTCTTTACAACCACGGTTATGTCAGATTCCAACTTTATACAGTACAAGAATAAACAGCCATGCTTCATAGGCGGGGTCTACCTTTTCGCATTTACGACCATCTCGGCATTCCTTTTAAACATTTACGACCATCTGCGCAAATAAACACAAATCTTGACACGACCATCGACAAAACTCTGGTATGAAATCATCTGTATCAGAAAGATTGCATTAAATCTCGTCTTCTTCTCAGTCTAGATATGCAGGAAAGCGTCCCAAGACAGTTTTGCCGAACTTCCATGACTAAAATAAGCCTAATCCTCCTTTTAATACAAATAAAACCTCACTCGAAAGCTATTCGATCGTCTTATAACTGTGTTAGCCATGGTATTTCGGTCAAACAGTGGTTTGTAACGCTTGACTGCATATCTAGATTGAGGAGAAGACATGATTTAATGCAAAACTTCAAATATATCTGATATCATACAAAACTTTTGTCGATGGTCGTGTCAAGATTTGTGTTTATTTGCGCAGATGGTAGTAAATGTTTAAAAGGAATGCCGAGATGGTCGTAAATGCGAAAAGGTTGACCCCTCCTGTGAAACATGGCTGTTTATTCTTGTACTGTATAAAGTTGGAATCTGACATAACCGTGGTTGTAAAGAGCACTAAACAGGCCACCAGCGGATGGGTTCAGTTTTGCAAATGATAAAGGAATAAAGAAATTCAATGCTGCTCTCTGGCGAAAAATGCAAAATCTACATGTT
The DNA here is from genome assembly GCA_963989385.1 of Ctena decussata. Taxonomy (NCBI): domain Eukaryota; kingdom Metazoa; phylum Mollusca; class Bivalvia; order Lucinida; family Lucinidae; genus Ctena; species Ctena decussata. The sequence goes on along the minus strand of OZ022510.1, from coordinate 78,729,521 downwards.
TTTCTCAAAATCAGGCTTAACACGGAGAGTGTATCTTCAGCGTCTATATGTTTCTAGATAGAAGGAAATATGCCCAATATCATTGTAAAAACAGATCTGTAAAATATTTAGTCAGTGCAGATATATTCAAGAAAACGGTCAGAAAGTAAAGTTGTTTACCTGTCACGCGCAGTTTCCCGCAAAGTCTCGTAAGTAATACTTTCGTGTACGTAAATTTGCCTACATACCGTGTCTAATAGGGGTAAAAATGTGACGATTATTGCAGCAGGTAATGCAGCAGGTATAAGGATTCCACCTTATTATATTTTCCCTGGAAAACGCTGGAATGACAATTTGATGACCGGTTCTTGCCCAGGTTCATCCGGATATATGACTGAAAGAAGATGGTCCAATTCTGATGTTTTCATTGACTACCTGGAACGGCATTTTAAAAAGCATGTGCCAAGTAGCGATTCACCAGCATTGGTAATCTTTGATGGTCATAGATCCCATATCAATCTTACTTTGAAGGAGTGGGGCATTGCCAATAATGTAGTCTTTTTCGTCCTTCCTCCCCATACATCTCATGTAACTCAGCCTCTAGATGTTGGGTGCTTTGGGCCACTCAAAAATGCCTACTACAGCGAGTGCCAAGCATTTCTGAGAAGGAACCCAGGAATGCAGAATACGCGCTATAATGTAGCAGAAATATCTGGGAGAGCCTATAACAAAGGTCTTACACCAGAAAACCTCATCTCTTCATGCAGAAAGACCGGTATTTATCCTGTAAGGAGGCAAGTCACTGATGAAATAAATACAGCACCATCAGTTATTTATTCTAAACAAGAAAACTCTCTTTCTAAGTCAAATGCTGAATCCAGCAGTTTTCTGAACAGCAAGAAGGTTGTGAAAGTTAAAGAATCAGAGTCAAAACGAAAGGCCCCACCGGCTATCAAGGGTAACATCATGTCTCCTTCAAATGAACCTCTAATGAAAAAAATTGCAATTCAGAAAGATGAGTCGAAATCCATCAAGGTAAAGAAAACATCTAAAGTTGTCAGAGAAGAGAAGCCGGCCAAGTCAATGAGTAAACCAAGTATCAGTTCACCAAGGCCTAGTACCTCAGGAATTCAGAGGTGCATAGTCACAGAGGACTCTCAAGACAGGGATAATTCTGAGGCTGACAATGGTGACCTGTGTTGCGTGTGTAAAAAATACCAGCCTGATGATTTAAACCTAGTGTACATTCTTGAAATTGTGTCCTTGGGACAGTGCAGTCGCTGTGATCACTGGACCCACTTGAAATTCTGCTCAAAAGTGAGATGTGTGAGGCGAGGCAGTGTCTTCCTTTGCCCTCATTGTGAATAAACAAAATGTTTAATTAAAAAATACATGATAAACTTCAGCAGAAGTTTTAATCAAAAGTTTTCCAGTTAATTGTTTACCAATAACTGTTTCATCAGAGATAACCATAACATGTAGACACTTATACCCAGATAATTTTCTAGAGCGTTTGTTTACATATGCACCGGTATAAGTAACAAAGGGCATTCGAAATGGTGACTGGGGTGGTCCAATATAAATGAAGTTTTTAGCAGGTTGAAGTTAATCTTGAAGCATATATCATTTATTTCCATTGCAGGAATTAATATATAATTGAACAAAACATAATTTATCAGATTCTGTAGAATAGTTGGTTTAATATACTGACTTCAACAGTTAGTACACCGGTAATTAGTAACACCATTATACATGTTCTAATAAATATAGGTCTGGGGGACCGTATTGGTTTGAAGAAATGGCTGTCAATAGTATTCCAGTTGTTCTGCTTCTCTTTCTTCTGAGACTTGTGTCATACTTAATTGAAAACAAACATGTTCAAAGCTTTATTTGAGTTTTTCGTTTTAAGATTTCAATTTCAGTCGAAGTGCGATGTGGTGAGCATATGTGAAGAAGATGTTATGGCAACGACCAGGATCGCTAACCACACCAAACCGAATACCGAAAACAGTTTAGATATATTGGTTCTTATTAAGCGCAATGCATGCATTCCGGAGAATAGCTAAAAGAAACATGTAAACCTTGTTTATAGCTCGGAATGCTTAAACAACATGATAAACTTCATACTATACCTGATATGCTTAAAGGGGCTTGAAATAATTGGGCTAAAATAGTACAGTCTTGGCTAAAATTTATCACTCGGTAGTGCCGAACAAAATATTATATTATATTATCTACCAAACTGCCAAAGGAGTGACTTATTGCATTTTGTATATAAATCAATCCAAAAAATCACTTCGTTTGGGTAAGTGACAGAAATTGCTTCCAATTAGCATTTAATACAATCTTTATTATTATTACTATGAATTATAATAACATTATTATCATTCTTGTTATTATTATCATTGTATTTTTAGATGGGATATGTCACCAGCGGCTGTGAATGCTAACTACATTCGTGCGACAAACCAGATAAGTAAGTAAGGTTCAGAGTTTTCTAAGCTGAATATAACGGGGCTGTAACTTGGTTAATTATATGAGCCGCGACACGAGAAAACCAACAATGTGGTTGTGCGCCTTGCGCAGACTCAGATCAGCCTGGGCATCCGCTAAAATTGATCAGACCCTTCGTTAAGTCCTCAAAGGGTAGCTTAGGATCTAAGTTTTCTCCTTCCAGACTGCGAAGACTCTGATCAGAATGGGCGGATGCCCAGGCTGTTCTGAGTCTGCGCTGGGCGCACCACCACATTGTTGGTATTCTCGTGTCGCGGCTCATATACAGGTGTAATTTCCAATGATTGAATGTTGGCAGCATGTGAATAGGATGTGAACAAACATTTAAAGTTTGCAGCATAAAGCTCAATGGAAATATTTGCTGTACTGAGCAAATCTTTCAAACGATAACCTGTTAGTGATAATTTCTGGAATAACCCAAACATTAAGAACTCAGTCTCCTTACTCAAGTATAGTTAACATGTTTTGGTCCGTTCGGGGAACTGAGAAAATATTTAAAACAATTATACTCACAATAGTGCTAGCGGGCGCGCGCAAGGTTAAGCATTAGTCTATTCCCAATGAACAGATTCAGACAAACAGAATCAGCTACTTTCGTTTCTTTGTGTGCCTTTTTTTAAAAGTATCAGTTTTGTCAAAATCTATTTTCACTTAGTGCAACTCAAAAGCCATAAAAAATTCTGTTACATATCTATTTGATAGTCATAGGAGCCATTGAGCTAATTTAGAATGATTCTCATAATGTTTCTTTTCAGGCCGAGGCAAAAGGCCGTGAGCTCATTTACACAATTTAATATTTGTTATTAACTCACTCGATAAACTTTTTTCTTTCTGAATACCTATCCTCCAAGAGAAGTGTCTTAGCAGTAGTTGATTTATTGTTTATTGTATTGTTTTCATAGACTAATCTTATTTCAGCATTCCCTGCCGCCATTCTTCAACCACCATTTTACTCAAAAGACCAACCATCGTAAGTTATTTTGGCGTTTTTGCTTTTCATGAGTCATAGCAAGGTAAACGTACTAATGCTTTATTACGAATCGGCAACATCAGTAATCCTTTCGGAATTATAAAACAAAATTTAAAAAAAAAACCCAATGTTTCATTTAAGCTACATCAAACTGAGAATTCAAAGACTAGAGTACAAACAAGGTAGGTCTAGATGAAACGGCTCACTATTATCATCCGGATCTACGTCGTTTGCAAATTAAACTTTTTCTTTTATTTTTGGCGCTTTAATTGTTTTTGTTTCATTTTCTTCAGTTACATGTTTGTAATTGTGTTTTTCCTGCATATCGTTACCATTTTTGTAGCCATCTTGATATTTCAAATCTGTCTCTGCGGGTTCGTGAATTTATTTGTTAAGATGTATGGGTTCATCACTAAATCATTTAGCCAATATGCAAAAAGGAAGCAAGGTTTGTGACTCCATGTTTGATTCCTTGGACGCAGACGCCTTTCCAAAATGGAGGCTACTCTTAGATTGAAAACAATGTTCCTTTAGGTGGCAAATAAAGCATTTGAGACGGGAGATAATCTCTTCTTGGTGATAATTACTTCTCCATGAAGTGTTCCAAGTCACCTGAGTGTCTTTAATATACTGTGTTAAATATTTCAGCTACTTAAATTATGGTGGAATTGGATTTGTAATAGGACATGAAATGACGCATGGTTTTGATGATCAGGGTAATATCAGTTACTTTATTCTAGCAAATCTGAATTATGTCTGATTTTCTTTATACAGTATTGTGTGTCTATACGGTCAAACAGATGCGAAATCTTACAATTAATCAGACATAAGCAGTTGTATTAAAAGTTTATAAGTAAGCTTATATCGCTTATTTATAAAGTAGAATCAAAAGCTTGACTCCTCTATGTACATCTGGTATACGTTATGATAAAGCAAAGATCTCGATAAAATGAATTTATTACAAAAACAAAAATTAAAAAGGCAATGACCTGAAACTGACATCTGGTCTATGACACTAAAAGGGAAGGAGTAGCATAAGGGCACAACTCTAGTTCCTAAATTTATTTCTTTGATTTCTAATGTTCGAACACGGATCTGATGTTAGGACTACAGTGTATGGTTTCATGGAGTATTAAGGAAAATATGTCTTTGGACTATTACCATATCCCCCGCCCCTTCTTCTGGGGCTCTGGTATATCATTTTGCTATTTAAGACGAGTGTGTTCCAGTACTGTTATATGTATTCTCTGTCAAAAAAAGGAACGATACCAATATCGGCCATATTTTCAAGAAACCCAGTGCACATTGGAGTTAACTGAGGCTAATGTAAGTTTGGGAAGACGCCAAGACACAAAATGCCCAGAAAATCGTCAATCCATACCTTTCCACATAAGAGTTCGATAGGATTTAAGTGGGAATGCACCTTATTGACACGCATGCGTAAGAATAAATTTTGTATAGCCCAGAAAAGTTCATATTGCAGAATCTCGAAAACACTTTAAATTCCAAAATCTTGTACTCAGGCTTAACGTGCGAGGTTTAAATTCATCAAATTCTCAGATTATATTCCTTTTAATTAAAAATATAGAAATTTTCAAGGCATCATTATTACCTCATCTGACCGGTTTTTTTCCCAAAGTTTCTTCATTAACATTTTTGTTACGTCATTGTTTCCACTGCATAATGACACAATTAGAAGAATCGTTACGCACCCGCTGGCCGTTACGATTTCAACTTCTTATGAAAATCTCATTGCAAGTGACATTTTGAACATTCTTTATCCTGAGTTGTGGCTCAGATTTTAAATTTCAATTTCTTTGGCCTGCAGCCTTTCCGAAGGCTTGCTCTAGTGTGTGGCGCATAGAATCTGGGAAATCATTATTCACACACCAACGTTAAATTACTTTGAACTTTAGAAATTTTAACGGCGTTACTCTGCGAAAATGAAAAACTACCTCCTGCATATTTAAACGACCCTTTAAGCATGTGTGGCCTTAAGAAAACAAAACGAATGAGTCTGGTAAATAGGCAAATGAATACCCTTGTGAAATTAATAAAAACTAAATGTTAATAACTTCAACGGTTACTATGACAACACAAGGAATTACATGTATAGGATTTTTTTGACATAGTAGATTTTGCTTGAATATGTGTATGCTTACTAATATTTAAAGAATTGAACTGTACGAGTAATTGATATTACCTTCGAGGAAGCGGAGCCTCCGAAATGGTTATATCAATTACAAGTACAGTCAATTTTCTAAATGTTTTTGCATCATGGTCCAATCAGAAACCAGATTTTTCTTCCGTGGCTGTTCCTTTCAGAATATTTATTGCTGCAGGTGACATTGTTTAAATTAGCTCCTATAATCAAGTCTGGCATATTCATGCTTTTGTGGCACACTTTTTAACTTGGCTGATAAGCTAAATACCTCATCCAAAAATTGCAGGAAATTTTGAACTTCAAATATAATGGTTTGGCGCGTTAGTCTACTTTGTTTGCAAATTTGTATTAAATGATGAATTCTAAGTCACTGTGCTTTAACACTGTACAGAATAATGTCTGACTGTGCATTGTTTAAATGGTAAATAAAACTCTCTTTACCCAACTAAGTTTCTTTTTTTTCCTAGCTATTCAACAACAGGTGTCTGAAAATTAATTCACTTTTGACAGTTTCCATTGTCTTTAGTAGAATGGACTGTGCGGTATTGTTAATACTGCATGGTAGTTAGACCACGGCTTTGAATTAATCTCAGTGTAACTGAATGGGAATCGGAAGCTCCGCCTACTTGATAAGATGCTGGTGTCTGTTGGTAATTCAAATACTGCACACCAAACCTCAAAGGAAACAATATAGGCCATGATACAATATATTATTATCATCAATTCATAATGGTAAAACGACAAAATCTGATATATTGCTGGCTACACTCCACGGATTATCTATTTCGAAAGTTTCAGCCGAGCGATAGTGCTGTAGATGATAACTTCATGAAGTCAAGAAATAGAAATGAGCCGCGACAAAACAAAGTGGCTTTATGTACCCATCGAAGACCAAGCTCTGACTGGGCATCCACCCAACTTGATCAGTCTCCGCTGTGCAATGAAAGAGCTGATCCGAGTCTTCGCTCAACGCACTTGCCACTTTGTTAGATTTCTCTTATTGCGTCTCAAATAATTTTGATTTATTCAGGGCGAGTATTTGATAAAAGTGGTAACTTGAACGACTGGTGGTCGGCATCAGACGAAAGGAAATTTAAACAGAAAGCTCAGTGTATGATAGATCAGTATGGTAGCTATGTTGTGCCGGGAACTGGAAACATGACGGTAATTGGTTCAGCTGCATTTGAGATTGTGTTGAGTCGGTGAATATGAGTAATATTAAAACACACTACTCGGTATGTGAGTGTCAACTTATCTGGGACTTAAGTAATGACAGTTATGGCCGCTTGTACAACGGGATAAGTGGGAGTTGAGCGGTACTCAGGTGAGAATCTCCGTTGATCGGATTTACCAACTCATGTTAGGATCACGGCTCCGATCAGGTCTGATTATCGCTCACTTAGCTTTTGTATCGATAAGGAAACGGTGAGTGGCGCTCAGAAAGTACGGATCACACAAACCTGCCTCGTAGCAGGTTTGGAAAACGTGTCCCTGACATTTCTTCTCATTTCGGTATTTCAAATCTTAAATAAAGTAAAAATAGGGTAAGCACATTATCAGTAATAGGGTAAGCACATTATCAGTTTGTATTGGACATTAAAAATGGAATATATTTAGATACAGTTGATGTTTTAGTAAGGCTTTAAGATAAGGAAAAATATTCGTAACAGGCTTGATCCCGTCATATTTCATGATTTTATATTTGAACAGATACCATTTGACGAGGGGGTGGTCGGGCCGGTGATAGTGCTGGGTAACTTTCAGTGCCGAGGCGTCCAACCAAATTTGATGATAGTAGGACAAGGGCCTACTGTGCTGGCAGTAGGTACGGATGGGGGGGTGTTTGGATTTTTAGCACGCCTGAACGAAGTTCAGGAAGAGCTATTGTACTACCCCCGGTGTCAGCGCTGGCGGCGTCGGCGTTAGCAAAACGTTAAAGTTTTTAAGATCTCATAGTTTCTAAATCCTTTTATCAATTTAAATTAATTTGGTAGAATAATAGATATCGGTCCAAAATTTTATTCCGCACCATTATCACCCCTGACTATTACCTGTAGGTCAAGGTCATGGGTTTTATTTTCAAATTTTCATTCAGCCCCCCCCCCCCCCCGCCACCCACTTACCCACACACCAACACACACACACACACACACACACACACAGAGAGTTTTAGGTCACAGATGTATGGTTTCAAACTGCCTAGATGTAAAGTTATACCCAGACTGATGACAGATACCAGAGTTTTACCTGGAAGCAGCATCACCTTCCTACTCGACCTTGAAGGTCAAGTTCACATTTTTCGAACTTTGTGTTCATGATGGGCAAGCACCAGTTCAGGCGAGCTATGCAGACTGGTGATAGCTCTTGTTTCTCTCGCCTATTATACCTCTTTTCTTTCTCCCCTTTTCTGGGAGACGGCTCGATATAGAGTGAAATACTGTCTCAAAGGGCCGTTAAACCCAAACCAACCAACCATATGTTGAAAACTAGTGTTTTTAAGTATATTGTCTGCGCCACGGAAGTATTGCCTTCCTATATGTTAAATCGGTGGATTGTGGTCAGCATGTTTTATATACGCAGGATATGAAGCCCTGAGTTTCAGCAGGGATAAACAGAAATATGTAAAATTCTAGTATTTTGATGGATGCTACAGATTCCAAATTTGACATTTAGTTATCCAGATAAATTCCTTTATTTACGATGATTACTATTACATGTACAATAGAAATGGCATACTGTCATGCGCTCGCATATGCTCCAATATACCAACATACGGAAAAGAAAGAAATTATTTCTACAAGTAAATTATGTAGTAAAAAGAACTTTTGATACGCAGTAACAGTCTGCTTTAATAAATGTTGGGTTAAATATTAAAAAGAAGTTACGAATTTATTCAAGGTTTAAATAGATGCCTTTGTACGAGCTTTGTTTTAAAATTAGTTTGTATGTACAGTGAAACTTCGCTCATGCTCCACGGTCTCAATTTACTTTTCATCTTCCCTTTTTTCTTGCAAAACATTTTTAAATAACATTTTTACACGATAAAATTGATCATACTGTCTTTGTTGTCTTGTCATGCTCTTCGACTAGTTGGAGATACAGAGTCAGAATCTAAACAAATGATGCTGAAGAAACGGTCGCTTAACAAATGGGGAAATCTTTAACGTACATATACTTCCACATCTATGAACAAACTATAATAAATGGGGACGCACATGTCCCTACCGTTGCAGATACCGGAAGCGAGCCCTGCAATTTCGAATGGACATGTCCCTGCAAAGATCAGCGTACAAATTCACGCAGTTAGGTTCAGATTTCTCGGTTTCTACACGGCTATGGTATGATGCCAACCAGCAATGATGCCTAATATGAATAATATGACTATAATGATGCGCAGGCTGGTCACGACTTTCTCTGCTTACATATGCCAAGAACTGGATCTTTCTATTACCGAGGGTCAGTTGCCAGTATTCTAATACTAGGTACATTACAACCCTGTCGAAATCAGTTATTTTCTATTGTTCAAGTACAACTTGATCGTTACTCAGATGAGTGTGACTTGATCTTCACGTGAATAAAGCCGATCAAATGTGAGCTGATCCGCGCTTGAGCTAGAGTTAACTCTTACTTATATGATCCGAAGATAATTGCATAAGTCCGAGTCAGACAAGCTTTTGTTGTACAAGTGGCCATAAGTGTTTGACTGTAAGCATGCGAAGTAAAGTGAGATCCGGAGTGTTTATGGTAGAAAGAAGAGATGGTCTGTTCAAAACTGAAACAGGAATTATGGCGGTATAAAATAATAAATGAGATGAACTGTCAAAAATGTAGAAGAATTAAATTAGCGCCTGTATCGGTCTCAGACGTATCACTATGAAATTTTCTTTGATAGTGATAAAATATGAAATACAATTTAATTAAATATTTAACAGAAATAGACATATATGCCTACAGAAATATGTAATATTCAAAACAGTTTGGTAAATGTTAATGTATCCTTTAAACAAGACATTAAATAAAAAATGGACTATATTAATATGCATGTTCGATGGTTAATTCAGTCATGACATTTTTTAAACATTTTGAGTCTTTGAACTCGTAGATTAGGCCAATAGCCTGATCATATGGAATAAATTTGTTAAACGACATTTAAGCAACTCCTTGTTATTATTACATTATGTATCTTATATTTAAGCTAAACGGAATTAATACTCAAGGAGAAAATATTGCCGATAATGGTGGTATCAAGGAAAGTTTTAAGGTAATTCTTAAACTCTCCGTGTCGAAGAAGTATTCACAAAAGTGTTGTTTTCATTAAAAATTAAGAATGCAAAATTTGCAAAAATAAAACAATCTATCATGGAATGGTTCAAGCCTATATTGCTTCAAAGTTTCATTAAAGCACGATTCTAACATGACGTTTTACGCTTTCCCATTTGAACGTATAGGAAGCGGCGGCGTTGTAAAATATGTGATAAATCACGTTACTCAGTCAAAGCGTGCAAATTTTGTCAACATATATATCTTTCAACGTCCGCCTCAAAATAGCCAGTTAGAAAACGTCGCAATGTACTTGTGTTTTCATTCTTTATAATGATGAAATCGAATTAATTTTTCCTTCTCACTGAATTATCGCTGATTAATACATATGTGGTGTGGCAGATACGAATATTCATTCACTCCGGCTTCGCCGTCGTGAATGAATGTTTCGCGATCTGCTCTGCAACTTCATAATATGATGTTAATCAGCAATAATTCACGGGAAAGACTAACTTCGTTCTTTAATGTATACAAAAGCTGAAAACAAGTACTGCATGAAGCTTAAAAAAAGATCCTGTGAAACCTTTCATCCGTTTAATACAACGGATCGGTCCCTTCGGCTTTGCAAATTTCCATATGTATTTTATACATATTTCGTAATTTTGCTATTACACATATTAAAAACGGACTCAAGGATATATACTGTAACTTAGAATATCAGTTACAGTTAACTACGTCATTCTAGCTGCTCGAAAATGTAGTTTAAGTTGTTTACATGTTTCAGGCCTATCAAAAATGGGTAGAATCAAACGGTGCAGAACAAAAGTTACCGGGCTTACCATATACTAGCAGCCAGCTGTATTTTCTTAACGCTGCACATGGTTAGTGTTAAAAATCTTCCAGTATCATAATATTTTAAGTTCAGATGATTTTGTAAACTAACATAAATGTCTTCATAAATTAGACAATATGTAATTCTCCCATGCTTAATCCTCCTGATTCGGCCCCCAAGCTTTCAACAGAATTTAATTTTACGGAAATGCATTTTCGGTCATACATGTACATATAAGCCGCGACACGAGAAAACAAACAAAGTGGCTGTGCGCCCAGCGCACCTCAGATCAGCCTGGGCAGTCGCCCAGTCTGAGAGTCTTCGCTGTTCGCATGGAGGTAGCTTAGACTCTTGGCTACCCTTTAAGCGCTTAGTAAAGAGTGAAGAGAATGCTTAGGCTGATATGAGTCTGCGCTGAACGCCAAACAACTTTGTTTGTTTTCATGTGTCGCAGCTCAATTACATGTTTTTTTAATTGAAACGGTGTTTATTTGGCTGTCTGAGACATTATATACACACATGTGTACGTTAAAGACAAATATTCTTGTCCATTGGCTGCCATAATCCTATTAAGTAGAGAACATTTGTCTTTAATGAATTCTATCACAAATTACTAAATCAATCCATCTCCAGAACTAATAAAATGATGGCCCTAATTCTGTGAACAATACTGCTTCATTGTATCTTCAAGGTGTGGTGTTCTAAATACCGTGATCAGGAAAAGATCAGAAGAATCCGTATAGATCCACACAGTATCAACATGTTCAGGTAAATAAGCATTAAATATGTATTTAACACGGAATTAAATGACCTGTGAATAATTATGGGTTTGAGAACATCTGAAATTTCTGTTGAAGGATTTTCAGTTTGTAATGTCATTAATAATGACGGAGCATGGCGAACAATGTTTACCATGCTCCTGTACCAATGATGTAACAGATCTTTTACAATAGCAACTAAGGAATTTCCAACTGTTGTACTTAGTGCCTGGGCAAAATCACGTTGCAATAACGTCAATTTGACATCAATACGACTCCATAGTTGCTATGGTAATAGATCTATGACGCCATTGGTATAGGAGCATGGTAAACATTGTTTGCCATTCTCCGCCAAATTTTAATGACGTTACAAACTAAAATTCTTTGAAAGGAAATTTCAGATTTTCACAAACAAATAATTATTCTAAAGTTATTAAAATATGTGTTATAGGAGGTTCTTTTACCCCACCCTTTTTCTACTCTAACCCATTAATGACGAGAAGGGAGTCTTCCACCTGTCTCTTTAATTTCCATTATCTGTTAAACGGTGCCAGGTTTGATTTACTTTTTTCTGATTTATCTTTAAGACTCCTATATTTCAAGCAAATAGTGTAGACTCTGATCAGACGTGGTGTATGGTCTAGGTCCACACAGTTTGCCAATGTCCCGTTTATGAAAGTGCTTAGTACAATTGAGCTACTGCGTCCATTTCTATATTGATAATTTCTACTTCGACTAGTCTCTTTAACCTACGGGGAGTTGCTTTGTGGTCAAGACTTTTATAAGAAGAAACTTTATTTTTTTCGTTTTTCCTCCCGGCTCAATGGAGTCAAATCTAAAGGTTGTTGTTGTTGTTGTGGTATTATTGCTTTACGGCCACGGTAAAAAGCTATGGTCATGTCAGGACGGTCAATTAACCTCAATACACTATTCCTGGGCAGATTGGCCCTCCTAAGCGTTTAACCAGTTCTAAATGCGCACACTTCCGTCAGTAACTGACAACTGCCCTTCTTGAATCAGCAGAAGGGGAAACGAAAGTAAGGAGTCGAACCCGGGATCAAATCCTAAGGAATGAATTTGCTCTTTTAGAGGCAAAGTCTTTCCTTTAAGAGTAGACCCGAGTTTGGAAGAGCTTCATCTTCCAAGGAAGCAAACAGGAAGTCACAAAATTTGTTTCCCTTTGTGAAAATGGCGGAAATATAGATCGGTATACCTATACTTCAAAAACAGGGGCGTAGTTACCATTATGCAAATACACAGGTGCGTATTGAAATTTTGTCAAATTGACAAAATTTCAACACACACCTGCGTATTTTCATGATAAAATGTTGTTAATTGGGCATACTTTTAATACTAACTTCAAACAGACACGAAAATTTGAAATATCTTAGCGGCTTAACCCCCTAATATTACCCTCAATGAGTATAAAACATGATTGTGCGTACTTTGTAATTGCCCCTAGCTACGCCCCTGAAAAATAATACTTTGTGGCAGTTAGTAAAGTGGGTGGGATGTGAAATAAGATTGTTGACTCCATGATTATTTCCTGTTTACATTCACTACCGTTGTCTATGACGCGCTCACGTGTTTTGTAGTTCCTCGAAGATGACGTAAACTATATGCTAATTTAGGAATTGTTGCTTTTACATACAGGAGATATTATATTGTGGTAAAACATATTATACAATGCGAAATCATATTTTCAGAGTCTATGGACCACTACAGAATTCTGACGAGTTTGCAGAGGCCTTCAACTGTCCGGCTAGCTCGTGGATGAACCCCCAAAACAAATGTGCTGTCTGGTGAGGCGCAATATGATGCTGAAAGGAATATCAAAAGACTTATGACGTGACTGGCATTGAATGTATGTTTGCGAAAGTACAAACACTAAAGCTCAAACCAGCCTGTGCAAACCTACAGTCTGGTAATCTTTAGTAGAGTCTTAGTAGTGTCTTCAGAGGCAAACAGTACATCTAAACTGCAACGGTTTTAGCTGGACTGGTGCGTGGAATGTGGATGCAGCTTTTGTAGTTTGCATGTATGCTAAAGACGATGTATGTATGTGCCATGGTTTATTTGCCTACACAAGCTCCAGGAACAAAACAATGTGGCAGTCGAAGAAATACATTCTGCGGCATCAGATATTGCAAAAGACATGTATTCTGCAAAATGAGTTTCTTCGACATTGTTTGATGCCAAATATACAAGTAGATTGTATACAAATCTCCGTGTATTGTCATATGATTTATGTCAGAATGTGGCTCAGCATACGTTTAAAGTTATGTGTGTTTCTTCTGTCTGATTACTGTATTGTCTCCGTATTGTACATGAAAAAAAACCTAGTTTGCCGTAGTTAAAAACCATGTTGAATTAAACAAAAAGAAAACCTTTTGCTTTATAATTATTGTTCCGCCACACTTTCCTAGCATACTTTATTTTCACCATGATATCCGTTTGTCCGTTGTTTATCTTTTCGGCCTTCCGTAGATTGGTTCACTAAGGAAACACAATGAGCCAAGTTTTAGGACAAAGAATTTTGATTACATAAATTTAAAACCTGTAATTGTATGATCCCAAACCTGGAACATATCAAAATTACAGCATTCACCCGCTTTTGTACCATTCATCACTAGTCGCAGGACCACCGTGCTCCATATGTGGGTTATGGTCAGGTTTTTGTACTCGAAAATTGGCATGATATAAAATGTCTGTCTTTAGTTTTCATCATTTGTTTATTTGTACGACAATTGTTTGTAACTGACTGATAATACAAATGGATAGGTACTGCTCAACTGACAATATCTTTGCTGATCACAGACTGAAATTAATACTGAGCCGCGACACGACAAAACCAACAATGTGGTTGTGCGCCCAGCGCAGACTCAGTCCAGTCTGATCAGAGTCTTCGCTGGCCGCATGAAGATAGCTGAGACCCTTAGATACCCTTTAAGGGCTTAGCAAAGAGTCTGATCAAATTGGGCCAATGACCAGGCTGATCTGAGTCTTTGCTGGGCGCACAACCACATTGTTGGTTTTCTCGTGTCGCAGCTCAATTAATGGTTGCATTAATGTTACACATTTAGAAAACGTACAATTTTAAGAACATTCAGATATTCGCAGATTAGTAAAATCTTTAAGCTTCCATTGTTCCATTGTTTCAAGAAGTAAAGAAACAATAATTCCTTGGGCGACTATGTCGCTACTGAAAAACAACTCAGTCTACTTCTATAGATTTCTCCACTTACTCATATTGCTGATTAATGTTTAGGCTTTTAAAAATTGAGATAAAAACTGTAGGTAGGTGTGAACGTGATTATATTAGTCCAAATAGTATGAAAACTGGGAAAAGGTCAGCAAGTGTGGCAGATGTGACAAGATAATGGCAATCTGTTATTATCACGAAAGGTATTTTAGTTACAGTTTAATCGAGCTTAATGCAGTCTTTAGATGCATAATTAGACAAGGAAGCAACGCATTAAGTAGACATAAATTCTAGCTTTGTTTAACGGAGTAGGTCAATGTCGAAACAAGACTTTGATGTTGCGGAGATAATGTAACGACATACATTGTCGTACAGAATAACCTCAAGAATAGCTACTCCTTTAGCAAACCTATGAATAGAGCTACACAGTAATGAATAGACGTATCGTACTGAAGATTAAAATCTTAAAAAGTTCCTTCAAGAGCGGAGAATACATACAAAAGTAGGAACATGGGCCAGACTACGTAGTTTCGGCTAATAAAGCCTCCTTAGTGACCGTGACAATATCTGGTGACGAAACCAGAAAAAAAGCATACTGTAATTTCTTAATTTTAATTGGGCAGTCGATTCAAAGGCTGATTTCGATTTCTCAGAATCTATCCTCTGATCTCTAAAGGCTGTAAATATGATATAATCTGCACTATGGATGATGTACGGAGAGACGTTTTACGGCCGCCACACGGCACAACACCAGCTGCAGTAAGGTAAACTTAAAATCTTGAAAAGTTCCTTCAAGAGCGGAACTAAATTAAGAAATTACAATATTCTTTTTTCTGGTTTCGTCACCAGATACTGTCACGGTCACTGACGAGGCTTTATTGGCCGAAACTACGTAGTCTGGCCCATTATGCCAGTATTTGTGCAGCAGCAGCCGTATTCATGCCGACGCATGTTTGTTAACGAATACAACTACAAATACATGGTAGCTTTATTCGTAAGAAAAGAGCTAACGGAGTAGCTGTATTCGAAGGTAGCCCTACTCGGTACAACAATGCGTGTTTTTGTGAAGTTTTTAAACCACATGTAATTGTTTTAGTCTCTGAGAGCTAAACGCAGTGGGTTGAAGTATGTTTAACAAAGCCTGAAAAGAAGGGAAGCAACCTTTCCATTTTTATTTTTACCTTCCGGGTCAGCTCTCATTTTATGAAGGGTTTCATCTCTATTCAAAGCGAACAGAAAGTCACTAAAGAGTTTTTTTTTCTTTTTAAAAAGATGGCGGAAAGTACATGTTTGTGTTAGTGTATAAATACTTCTTAACAACACTATTTAGTTAGTCATTCCTTTCCCAATAATAAGGGTCAGTGTGGTTAATTTAATGACAAGGGTGACCTCCATGCATTTCTGTCATTTTTACAAAGGGCCAGATATGATTTTTGTGACTTTCTGTTTGCTTCCTTGGTCAACGCACCCTTTCCAAAATGGGAAAGTCGGGTACCTTCGGACAGCGGGTAAATTCGGACAGTGACATTGTTTCCTTAATATGTCAGTTAGTTGGAATTTAGACAAAATTAACTGGGCAAACAGTGAAAATCCTGATGAGACGGCTGGATTTTCACTCTTTGCAATGGTATGTCCGAATTTACCCGCTGTCCGAAATTACCCGACTCCACTCTACTTCTAAAGGAAAGAGCTTGCTTCTGTTAGAGCAAATTACTTCCTTTAAGAGTTGTTCTCTATTCACACTGAATAAGAAAATCTGAAGTTTCTGTTGAAAGAATTTCCGTTGTAAATGTCACTGAAAAACTCGGGGAGCATGGCATACACTGTATGTCACGGTCCTGTGCCAAAGACACCATAGATCTGTTACCATAGCAACTAAGAGTTTATACTGATGTCAAAGTGACGTAATCAAGACGTAATTCTGCAAGGTACTAAGCACAACAGTTGGTAATTCCATGGTTGCTATAGCAACGGATCTATTGCGGCATTGGTATCGGAGCGTATGCCATCCTCCGGCAAAACGTCAATGACATTACAAACTGAAATTCTTTCAACAGAAACTTCAGATTTTCTCAAACAAATAATTATTCTCGTCACTTAATTCCGTGTTTATTGTGAATAACCCAACAATAATAAAAGCCAAACTTCCTTTCCTGCAATGTTACTCATTTACCTTAATTAAGATCCACTCTCTTAACCATAACAAAATGATATTTTCGTAACAAATTACAACAGTTTTACTATGAATGTTATTAGACTTCTTGACCTGCCACATTTTTTCACTATGATCTCTACCAAACAGTACACTTGTCTCTTGGATTCATTTTAGAATCAACTGGACATTTAAATGCGTTAGTAAAATCCTCGGAGTTCTGAAGTGGTCCATATACTCTGTAAAAATAAGAGAACGGCATATCATTTGAATTTTTATACGCCCGTCGAAAATTTTGTATTGTGTCGTCGCCTGCGTTTATCCGTCCGTCCTTCCGTCTGTCCGTCTCACCGTCCGTACGCCCGTTCACTTTTCGTGTCCGCTCCATATCTCCTTAACCCCTTGACAATTTTTTTTAAACTTAGGTGAAACGTTTGCCTTATCGAGACAGCAAAACCCATATTTCGACGATATCCGACAAAGGTCAATGTCACACTTAGCGGTCAAAGTTCAAAAGGTAAGATTTCCTGTCCGCTCCATATCTCAAAAACCGTTTAAGATCCCTTCATGAAAGTTTGTAAAATATAAAGTACTGTCAGACGATGTGCAGAGAAAAAACATAACCCTACTTTCAGTTTTGACGGAATTATGTCCCTTTGTATTTTTCATATAGTAACTTCATATAAGCTTCGTGTCCCCTCCGTATCCCGTAAACCGTTTAAGATGAGGTGGGAGTAATTCAGCGCCGCCGTGCGGCAGTTTCTGTCGCCACGTTACGTAATGACGTCAAACGTTCCATTTGATAAAAACAAGATGGTGTCAACGTTAGCCGCTTCTGTGATTTTTACATGGTCTGCTCACAAAATGCAAGAGGCTGAGCGCTGGGTGAAATTTAAAGGAAATAGAAAGTGCCGTAGGGAAGAAACTTGTTATAAATTATTGCAGTTCTACATTTGTGCCATGTTGGTTGTTGTAGGTTATTTCATGTTTTAGGGGAAGGGTTGTAGCATAACTAATGTTGAGAGAACATGAAGCCCGACCCCATTGTTTGCACATTGTATGTGTACAAGGACAATAAAAAGAGAAGAAACTGAAAAAAGTATAGTTAGTTTTCCGTGCGGAAGACTTCTTGTGGGATAGCTGACAGTTTCTTATCAGTTCACTTGACGGAGTTCGCAGCTGTTGAGTTGCAGTAGTTTTAATTAAGAAAAGAAAATAAAAAGTGCCGTAGAAAAGAAACTGAAAAAATATAGCTAGTTTTCCGTGGGGAGGACGCTGTTCTCTACAGTTTCTCATTAGTTTGTTAGACGAACTTCGGAGCTGTTGAGCTCAATAATTTTATAACAAATTTCTATACCGTAACAAAGCCTCTTGAAATGAAACCAGAATCATACAATGAGTAGTCAGATCACTGTCTACACTTCGACCACGCATTTTACAGTTAACATGGTAGCAGCAATAGACAGTCGTTTTCATACCACCCACACTTAAAATACTAATCAGTAAAAGTTATGCCAAAGTTCAGTTATATTAAAATTCTTAGACTGTCCCTAGCATTTGAACAACGCCAGACAGCGGTATCAACGTCAATGCAATCTCGTCAGAATCTTTTTATCTACGTTGATACGACAATTCAACGATCTGTTCTGTCAATCAGCTCAAAACAACATGGCGGTTCCTTTACCTCGCCTTTCCTTCACTTTTCTGTCTTTTATTTCTTCTTTCTGTTTCAAGTGTACATTAGAGAATCGTTTTATTGTATCATCTACTTCTAGCTAGACACTAAAGTGAATCCAGGCTGCCTATCATTTTCATAGAGAGAGCAGAGCTCTAGATAAGAGGGCGTATTTGGTGATAATTAGGTATAATTTTTCTTATTTCTCATCGAAACCATATGTTGTGACCCCTCATCTGAACCGTCTCGTCGAGACGGTTCAGATGAGGGGTCACAACATATGTTTTTATGCAGAATTAACAAAAATTATCCCTAATTATCACCAAATACGCCCTCTTATCTAGAGCTCTGAGAGAGGGAGAGAGAGAGAGAGAGAGAGAGCCGCCAAAGTCCAGTCGTTGGAACTCTAGGTTATAGTGCAGAATATTATAGGTTCTTTCTTGGGTCGGGTCAGGACCTGGAAAACATGACTGGGTTACACTGCACAAACGAAAAGTGGACAAGAGAACTGTTCAAATGTCATAACACGTGGAAGCCAGCCCTGAAGTTCTTGCTTCTGAGAGTTTGTCAACTCGGGTGCGCTTCAACTGTATGGGGGGGGGGGCATTATGGCAATCGTTTCGATTTTTTTAATTAAAATAATAGTTAAGACGGCTTATGCAGAGATTGATGGAAAAGTATTACATCTGCCGTCATCCTGCACTTTCCCGACGATAAAAATTCCAATTCGTTAACGGTGACTTTTGCTCAGTCTCAATTGCTTTGGGAATGCCAACTTTGACGGCGTCATAAGCACATTAACGTTTAACATGGTAACAATCTTTTAGCACACAACACTGTGTACTTGTACACAAATGTCTACACCGCCACAAATTGGCTCTGGTATAAGATTTGAAGATGAAACAGCGCTTGAAAAAGATAAGTTGCATAAAAGATTTATGGCTTTTTTTTTGTTAAATCCTTGGGTACAAATGCGACCCGATTCTGCTTTATAAAAAACCTTTGATCTTACTTTTTGGGTTTCTGGTAACCAAAATGATACCTTACACAGCGGAAAACGTTTTAAATAAGTCTGAATTGTTCGCTGATTTGTATAAACTTGCTAAATTTATTTCCCTCAGTATATTTAAAAAAATAACTGTTGCATATCCGGACCATGAATTATGTACTCTTGATCAGTTTTCGTGTCCGGGCTGTAACTCAAAATTTTGATTTTTGTTTATGAGTAGAAATTCATGAAACCTGACAGTTATTTTTGCCTTTTACAACTGATGAAGATTCTAGCTTATACCTGCTTCATGAGTTATCTCCTCGTAATTAATTTTGGTCTGTAAGTTCATGTCTGAATTGTAGCTACTAATTGCTTAGGGATATAGGTACAAGCATGAGTTACCATAAATGAGCCGCGACACGAGAAAACCAACAATGTGCTTGTGCGCCCAGCGCAGACTCAGATCAGCCTGGGCATCTGCCTAGTTTGAGCAGACTAGTTGTTAAGTGCTCAAATGGTAGCTAAGGGTCTAAGCTACCTCTATGCGGACATCGAAGACTCTGATCAGCCTGGGCGGATGTCCAGGCTTATCTGACTCTGCGTTGGGCGCACAATCACTTTGTTGGTTTTGTCGTGTCGCGACTCAAATGCTTTCATCTTAATTTGACTATATGCCATGAATAAGACTGATAATCTTTGGACTGTTAATTTTGAGTTATGCCCTTGGCAAAATTTCTTGTTCGGGCCATAGATCCCTAGCTATGTGGAATATTTTAATGAAACATAACAGTTATATGCATCTTAAGGTGGTGATTTATGGTAAATGTAAAAATCTGCATAAAACCATAAAAAAGTAAGGGATCTCCCTGAAAGTTAGCAGACTTCTTATTTTTGTTGTTCTTTACAGTTTAGAATACAAAATAGACGTACATGCTGCTTAAAAAAGTGTTTTTATAAGGAAAAATCAAAGGGTAGTTTTCTGCGCAATAATCAAAATTAACATCGTTATTGAAAATTTACGTAGTACTGAAGGTGCGTTATTGCATAATGAAGAGCGTACTAGCAATAATTTATACCAACTCTGTAGACCAGATGAAAACGGTAGCTTTTTCTCAAATGTTCAACCATGTACAAGGTAATGTACACTGGATGCATTTATTAAATATAGGGTAGGCAAGCATACCTATGTAAAACCTACAGTATAAATAATACATTACTTACATGATCACTGGTGTGTAGATGAAATTGTTCAACCTTGTTAAAATAGTCTCACCTATCTCACCTGTGTGTTTTGACAAAAACATTTGGACACAGACCGCATCTTTTTTCATCTGCTCAGCCTGATAATGTGTGAAAGAGTTTGAAAAAATAATTGCTAGCTTGCTCTCCATTATGCAACAAGGAACTCGCAGCACTAAGTATATTTTCAATAACAATATTATATTTTCAGATTATTGCGCACAAAATTACCCTTTGATCTTTCCTTATTAAAACAATTTTTAACATTAAAAAATGCTGCATTTTGGGAGTATGAATTGTCAGAAACAACATAAAGAAGGCATATGCTAAGTTTTGGAAAGATCAGTGGTAGTTTGAGTGTTTTATGCATATTTTTGTCTTTGCCCCAAATCAGTGATTATCACCACCTTAATTGGAAGGAATGTCATACATAAAAAGACAACTTTTGAACGAGACTTTGGCCATTTATGGCATTTAAAGAAAAGCAAATTCGAGGATGTTCTTTCACATTGGATCAGTCGTTTCCAATGATGATAGTTTATCAGTCATTTTCGCTTACCTGTATGTAATACATGACCGTTAAGTACGTTCCCGGTTCCCGGTTCCTGGTACCCGGTTCGGGAACCGGGTTCCCGGTTCCTGGTATCCGGTTCCCGGAACCGGGAACCCGGTTCCCGAACGTACTTAACCTGGAACGTACTTAACGGTCATATGAAATACAGGGAGTTATTGTTGTCATCCTGACGTCGGTGTAAGCGTTGGCGTGGGCGTGGGCATGGGCGTAACACTAATTTATATTTGATTTATTTGGTAGTAGTCGACGGCTTTGATACCTGTCTGTTTGCCTGCCTGTCTGTCCATTGATGTAATCAGCAGAAGTTTTGTTTTCATGTGCCGGTGGATCTGGTATGGAGATGTACATGGGCTTGTTTTGTGTTGGTGATACATCAAAATCAATAATGGAGCTGTAACACGACAAAACCAACAAATTGGCATATTTGCCCAGCGAAGACTCAGATCAGTCTGGGTATCTGCCCAATCTGATCAAAGTCTTCGATGTGCACTTAAGGGATCAATCCAAGGGTCTAATGCGGACAGCAAAGACTTTGATTAGACCAGGCGGCTGCCCAGGCAGATCTGAGTCTTTGCTGGGCATACATGCCACTTCGTTGGTTTTGTCGTTTCGCAGCTCAAATTAGTGAAAAAGAGCAATACCTTCTCATTGAGACATGCCTATAACTTCCTGTGCTCGAATTTCAACCAGGAAACTAAATGATACTTAGTTTAATTGTATGATAAAAGCGTGGTGACATTTGACTTTTTATTGTTCATTTTTATTGTGTTATGAAGGCAATAATTTTAATTTGAATAGATTATTGTAAAATAGATTGTCTGCTTGAGAAAAATTCTGTTTTGGATCCAAGGATTTCATGTTGCTATATTAGCTGCAGTATGCAATGGCATGCAGTGTTTGTCCTTGCACTCTGGATGAATGGATGACTTGCGACTGTACGTCCTTTACAACAGCACTTCAGTCATATCAGGACGATGGGAGGGTGATAATGAACGGCTGTGTGCAATGGAGCCCCATTTGCGGTAGGAAAGATTCTCGCCTCAAGTGGGACTTGAATCCGGTCCACTAGATCAGTAGGCCAACGCTTGGCCCACGGAGCTACCGGGGATCCTTGCAATCTGGAAATAGCTTTATAATGGCAGTTTGGGGGATAAAGCTCATCTATTTGACAACTTTTAGGATATTTAAGTGTAACAGTTGAACTTCCAGGGGAAGGAACTCTATCATTTTCATTTTGCTTCATTTCTCAAAAGTTATTGCCTATAGGAGTAGACCTCCTTTACACTTTGTACTTAAAGTACAGAATTTGCTTCTTCAAGTACAGAATTTGCTCTCTGTTTGCTTCCAGAGAGACAGAGAGAGAGAGAGAGAGAGAGAGCAAATTCTGTACTTTCCAAATATATATGGGCCAAATAATGGCCTAAAAGAGTAGTTGTCCGTTTGGAAATGATTTGGCATCAATGGAAGCAAGTATAGAGAGAGCAAACAGAGAGAGAGACAGAGAGAGAGAGAGACGGAGAGAGAGAGAGAGAGCAAATTTTTATTTTTATTTTTTGTAATTGGAGCAAAACTATTGCCTTTAAGAGTTGCCCTCCCTGTGGAAAGGATTTGACTTAAAGGGAAGAGCAAATAGAGTAAGAGCAAATTCTGTACTTAAAGTACAAAATTTGCTCTCTCTATATTTGCTTTCCTTGATGTGTGATGTGCCTTGCAAGAAGGGAGACAAATACTGCTCTCGGAGGTTTATTCATACCACTTGAAGGTTCAGTTATACATAGTCAAATACCATATTAATCCTTATAAACACCCCTTCTCCAATAAACGATCCCTGCCTCTTTTCCAGAAATAATGTAAAATAAAGTTGCATGAATTCGTGTTTGCTTTTCTGGATGAGGTAGCGCTTTTACATGGGAACTACTCTTAAAGGAAAGAATTTGCTCATAGAGGAGCAAATTCTTTCAGAGTTTATTCCTACTGAGAAGGGAGGTAAAAAATAGGAGTTTCCTACTCTAAAAGTATACCCAGTCATCTTAATAGTTTTTGTAGAAGCCCCGGTAGCTGGCCTGCTGATCTAGCAGTCCCGAGTTCGATTCCTGGAGCCGGAACCGTAAATGGGGTTTCATTGCACACAGCCTTTCATTATCACCCTCCCATTGTCCCGATATGACCAAAAAACTTTGAAAAGGACTTAGAATCGCAAATCATCCATCCATCCATTTAATACTCTTTGTTAGAGATATTTAGCAGAGGCTGATTTACAACACTTTATAAACGCCCCTATCCCCCTTTCGTAAAATGCAACGCCTCCGGGGTGTTTAATAGGACTAATACAATAGAACCATAAAGACCTTATCCCGGGGCTACCTAGACTGTATTCTTGTTTAAAGAATCACACTTGCTGGCATTAGGTTTAAAATGCGGCTGTCAGTCACAGAATTTATCATTCAGTATGTTTCGATCTAGGACCTGAATATGAAAGATGCATGTAAAATAAGCCTTGATATTTGACACTGTCACAGTAAATGCTGGGTGGAAAAATGTTGTTTGAGTTGGACAGTAGACCATATTTGAGCCGCGAAACGACAAAACCAACAAAGTAGCATGTGCGCCCATCGAAGACTTAGATCAGCCTGTGCATCCGCCCAGTCTGATCAGAGTCTTCGCTGTCCGCATGGAGCTGACATAGGCCCTTAGCTACCTTTTAAGCACACAGCCAAGACTCTGATCAGACTGGGCGGATGTTCAGGCTGATCTGACTCTTAGCTGGACGCTAATGCAACTCCGTTGATTTTCTTATGTTCCGGCTCAATTATATGAACAGCAAACACTCCTTTCAGAATTTTCAAGCTGATAAGAGTTTATATTTGTCAGGTGATAGATTTCTCAGGTTCCACTGACAAGGAAAACTCTGAGCAGACTGCGCCAACTGCTCGCACATGCTACATGACGCATTTCGTTTGTACATTTTGCTTTTACATTTTGCTTATATTTGTATATTGTTTTGAATAAAAGTCTGTTAAGTGAGTGTAATAACGGAATTTATCCTCTTTTGGATATATTAGTTTGAGCTGCAACGCGACAAAACCTACAAAGTGGCAGTTGTGCCCTGCAAAGACTCAGATCAGCCTGAGCATCCTACAGTCTGATTGCAGTCTTCCCTGTTTGCATGGGAATAGCTTAGACCCTTAGCTTACGTTTAACCGCATAGCGAAGTGGATGCCCAGGCTGATCTGAGTTTATGCGTGGCGCATAAACCGCTATTATATTGGTTTGTCGTGTCGCAGCTCATATACTTGCTTGTCGCTTTCTGGTCAACAAAACTCTTTTACAATGGGGTCTACTTTTTAAGGAAACAATTTGCTTCCAGAGAAGCAAATTCTTTTCTTTAAGAGTAGACCCCAAATTAGGAATTGTGTTTACCAGGAAGAGAAGCAAATTCTTTTCTGTAAGAGTTGACCCCAATGTAGAAGAGTTGTGTTGACCAGGGAGAGAAGCAAATTCTTTCTTTTAAGATTTGACCGTATTGAGAATGGAGGCAGTAAATGAAAATGGAGGAGTCTCCATTGAAAGTGTGTCCACTCACCATCAAGGAGAAAAATGTTTTCAGAAAAAAATCTTATCATTTAAGAATTGCTTCCACTGGCAAATGGAACATGCTTATAGGGACGCAAATTGAATTTCCAAGAAAAATGTTTTCCAAACCATGGCGGTGTAACAGTATTTCTCAGAAACAAACAAATGACACTTAAGATGGATGGGTACACCTTCAGGGGAAGTAACTACCATTTTTTGTGTCCCCCACCCCCACCATAACGTCATTTTCAATTGGCCGGGGGCATTTGTAATACAGTTTCACCACTGTCCGTCCGTCAATTCGTACGAAAAATTGGTTTCCGTTCGTTAGTTTTGAAGAGATTAGCGTATTGGATTTTTTTTATTAATACACAGGTATATAATCAGAATATATTAAGGGTAAAATCGAGCCATTTTTAGCTCCCCTGAGCCAAGGGCTCCGGGGCAACATATAGGATGGTAGCTTCTGTCGTCCGTCACCAATTTCAAAGGACTCCTCTGAAACTACTGGGCCAGTTTCAATTAAATTTCACGCAGCCTCCAGGCAAAGGGGGCATCATATTCTGATGATACTGACAAGGCTAATCTACTCAACAATTTCTTCAGAAACCAATTACTATTAAACGAAAGTAATGCAATCCTATCAATTTTTTTTACATATTTTTCAAAAGATGTCATTTTTAGTTCCTTAGGTATAACCACCCTCTGAAATCGAGCTAGTCCTTAACTCATTACCTGTAGGCAAAGCTGTCGGGCCAGATTGAATAAATAACCGAATTTTACGTGAAATCGCGTATGAATTTTCCGTCCCTCCCTGCTCTTTAGTCAATCTGTCTCTACAACTAGGTACGGTCCCGGATATTTGGAAGGTCTCTCATGTTTGCCCTATCTACAAAAAAGATGATCCCTCTTCAGTTTCTAAATACCGTCCAATATCTCTTTTAAACGCATAAGATAAAGTAGCAGAACGAGTCGTATTTAAACATTTATACAGTCACTTCAGAGACAACAATATACTTACACCACTACAGTCTGGATTTATCCCCAAGGACTCAAAAATAACCAACTACAAATTTTGTCAAGCTCTTGATAACGACAATGAGATCAGGGTCGTATTTTGCGACATTAGCAAAGCTTTTGACCGTGTTTGGAATGCCGGTGTTCTTTGTAAGCTTGAAGCAGTGGGTGTCTCCGATAGTTTACTTTCATGGTTTAGTAGATATCTCTCCAACAGAAGACAACGAGTAACTTTACCTGGTGTTTATTCAGATTGGAAACAAATTAAGGCAGATGTTCCTCAAGGTTCTATATTAGGTCCCCTTCTTTTTTCTATATATAAATGACATTGTTAACGACATTGGCTCACATATTCGCCCTTTTGCTGATGACACTAGTTTATATATACATGTAGTTGTTGAGAATCCTGATGATGCGGCTGAACTTTTAAATGCAGATCTTGGGAAAATTACAACTTGGGCTGAACAGTGGCTAAGGACGTTTAATCCTCCTAAAACAGAATATATGTTGATATATAGAAAAATTATTAAACCAGTGCATCCCCCTATCTTTTTGAGTAACCAGCAAATTACAGAAGTAAAGTTTCATAAAGACCTGGGCATATTCCTTTCTAACGACTGCACATGTCATAAAACGTATCGATCATATAAAAGAAAAAACATGGAAAAGGATTGATGTCATGCGTAGGCTTACAATTCAACTAGACAGAAAATCTCTGGAAAAAATATGCATAAGTTTTATCAGGCCGATTCTTGAGTATGGAAACGAAGTTTGGGCTAATTGTACACAATAAGAAAAAGATGAACTTTAACAGATTCAGGTAGAAGCAAGGAGAATAACAACTGGTGCAACGAAATTAATATCCCATAACAATTTATATCGTGAAATAGGATGGGAGACTCTCGATGCAAGGCGGAATAAACAAAAATTGATGCTGTTTTGTAGAATATACTATTCCGTCCCCCCACCCCCTACCCTTATCTTTCAACCTTAGTTCCCCCCTCCACTTGTTGGCCAAAGTTCTAGATATAACTTAAGAAATGCTAATGACCTTCAAACAATTGACGCACGTACCACACAGTATTTAAATTCATTTCTTCCCTCAACTGTCAGAGACAGGAACAATTTACCGTCTGAAATAAAAACAATCTGACACTGCTATAACATTTAAGTCTAGTCCTCGGAAATATTTTCTACTGCATTGTACTATTTACCAACAGCATTGTACTATTTACCAACAACAAAGAATCACACTTATACAATTCACCTAACAACACTGTCAGATCTCTTCCGAACTGCTCATATCTGGGGACACTTTTTTACCACTGAAGATAAATAAATTGCTATTTGAAGAAGTTCAAGATATCCAAGATACAGAACGATTTTAAATTAAGCTCAGCTGACGCCACCTCATACTCTTAACGTGTGTTAAAAACTAGATGCATTTACCTTCTCCGATTCTAAAGTTAATCATGCAAGTGTAAACATAAAGTTATATCTTTCCTACTTTCTACTTTACTAACACCAGTGCTCTCTAGGAATTAGCGGCTTAAATCCAACCCCGAAGAAACACCTCGTGCTCTCACGCTTGCTCCAAACATTATCTTTTTTGTTTTGAGCAATTTCTGAAATCGTTAAAGTATTTTTAATTTATTTCAATTTTTATTCATTTTTTATTATTTTATTTATTTATTTTTGTTCATGTCTCAGATATTATTCACTCAATTTTTGTTTTGCTAAAGACTTGATTGCTTTATTGTCTTTCTTTTTTTCTGGTTAAGATTATCTAATTTTTCTTTATATTCATACTTTATTGCTCGCTGATTGATTATAGATCTGAATTTATATTGTCACTCATTTGTCACAGAGTTTATATGTAACAAGGAGAGGAACTAAATAAGCAGTGCCTGCTTCCGTTCCCATCCTTCAACTTATCAAAGTATATATCTGTTTCATGTATGTAAATAAAGAAGCGAATAAATATGTTTAAACCAATAGTAAAATTTATGTTGGTCGAGAATCCAAGATGGCCGCCGTTACTAAAAATTAGCAAAAACAATAAAGATACTTTTTCCGGAGCCACTTGTTATATCTGGTTGCAATTTGCATGGAGCATGTATTGGGACATTGGTTTTCAAAATTATCAAAACGAAAAAAGACTGTAGTGAAATTAGGTCTCAGTGACCTACTTACCGTTTAAGAGGCAATTTTGCTGAAAAGCCAGTATCTCAAGAAACGCTGCGCAGATCATTATTGGTCAAAGGAGTAGTGTCTATAAGGCTGTTTTCATGGCCTGACCGATTTTCTTTTAAACTCTGTAAACTGAAAGTTATATGTGTTTGCTGTAATGTCATAAGATATTAGATCAAGTGGTGAAGGTTTCTTTGTTGTGTACACGATGAAAGTGGATGGGGTAATTCTGACTGGAAGAGTGTTCTGTTAAGAGAATGCTAATATTTATTTTTGCTACTTAGAACTAGAA
Organism: Ctena decussata; assembly: GCA_963989385.1. Taxonomy (NCBI): domain Eukaryota; kingdom Metazoa; phylum Mollusca; class Bivalvia; order Lucinida; family Lucinidae; genus Ctena; species Ctena decussata. The sequence continues at coordinate 78,701,139 of OZ022510.1, read as the reverse complement.
GTCTACCATTTCATGATTTCGTATGCCATGCCAGATATGACAAATGATTATAATACTTTTGTGAAATTTCTACTTGTAGTGTGTTTATACTCACTTGTATGATACCTAATTTCTAGCCTTTTTTATTTTTCAACTTTAGGCAAAACCAAAACGGGTTTGTACACTCAAAGCTACACCAATGATATGCTGCAGTTAAACAGTATATTAGATGGTTGTTCCAAAATCATGCCGATAATTTTCAGAATGAATATATTCTGAGTTATCTTCCCTTAAAACCGTTTTTTAAAATAATTACTCAGTTTTTACAATAAGTGGCGGGATGTGATGTTTCCAAGCTGGTTGTCCATTGTGTCTGTCTATCTGACCATCTGTCTCTCTGTCTAGTTGTCTGTCTGGTCATCTGTCTGTCCTTTTATCCTAGAACACATCGTTTCCCTTCGATAATTTGAGTATTTTTTATGTTTTCTTTTTTCTTAACTTGGCACGTGCACTGTTCTTGTGAATAGCTCGCTAAGGATTGTTAATGGGCGAATTTTGATATCTTCTGACAGAATTATTGCCCTTGTCAATGTCTAAAACGTGGAATTATCGACCCCTGACGCAATGCTAAATACAAAATACTTGCATCAAGTCATAAAAAATTAATCTTTAAAAAATCAGAACTAAAAAGGCTTTTTATAAAATATATAACAAACTGTCAAAACAATAGTAGCTTCTAGGGGTGGTTATATCTATATCACAAGGTGGTTATCTGCCTTGAGGGTCACTGATGAGGCCTAATTGGCCGAAACTAGCTAGTCTGGCCCAGAAAACTTGTACACTCGACAGTTTTTAGTTCTTTGTTGTGATCCTTGCTTCCAAAGGATAACCCTTTTATAGGACTTATAGACACTGCTTCTTTAATCAGAGAAATTGTAAAAAAATTTTTTCAAATTTATACGAATGGACGTCTGTGCCATTACTAAGACCAAGAAAAATATGAAAATGAAAATATCTCAAGAACCTATAAATAAAATTTGGACCACCTTTATGTCAGAATGATCCTTGCATGATGTTATGTTTTTTTTTGCAAATTGACCATACAAGATGGTCGCCATTCACTGTTACTTAAAACTGCAAAAAAGAAAAATGAAACAAACCAATATCTCTAATTGAGTGCTTAATATGAAAGCGCAAAGCAGATGCGAGATAACATTCCGCGGATTACTATTTTACAATAAAGCCGCTTAAAATGCATTTGCAGTTGCACTGAATTATATTAGTCCCCACAAAAGATTACGAATAGATAACTCATGCGCAACTTAATCGATTTATGGCAACCAACCAACGAGTTGTTTACCGCCGAAGGCGGCAAACAACGAGTGTTGGTTGCTTTACGATAAAGGCGTTTTTCTGTTCTATTCTATTCTGTCCCGTACCACTAAGGCTTCGAAATTTTTGTGTCAATAAATTTCCGGTCGGCGTTTTTCCTTCATGGAGAAACGAGACGCTGGCATTTTTATTGGACGAAAATAAATTCTTGAACTTCCGCCGCCACTTCCCTGGCAACACGCGTCTGAGTTCCAGAAAAAAAAATCCTATGATGGCCGTCAGAATATTCGGCTAGAAGGCCGTACAGCTGGAAAAAAAACAACTCTTATCTTTTAACTGCGGCTTCTCGGCATCTGTTTATTGGTGACACGCATTATATTTCTAGGTCGGCAGCAGGAGGTGCACACGTGATGTAGCTAGCAAGCTTTACAACTGTCTAGAAACGACAAAGGCTGACGGAGAGATGCAATACAGCTCATGACTTCCACTAGGCCTAACGGTTTTCCCTCAGTTATATAAATAATCTAGTAATCGATTGGATGAAGCACCAGTGTGACGTTGCATCTTTTATGTGTGACGTCAAAACCAACACACTGGTTGCGTTCGGGGTTTTGCCAATGTCACTATTGACATGCCAATGACGCTCTGAGTTTCAATATTGGCACCATTGACTCTACCATTGAAACCAGCATTGCCGACCATTGGCTGCCAATACGGCAGACAACTTAGGGCGTGGGAAAAATTACAATGGCGGGAAATTTGCGTCATTCAATATGGCAATTAATTTAACCCATAATAAACACTCGAGTTGACACAGGAGAAGTTTTCCCCACAATAATGAAAGGAAACTAGAAAAACTAAAAATTTCTAAGCACAGAAAAATATTGGCTCTGCAATGGTGGTATAGGCGCCATCAGCTCTACCAATGGTACCATTGGTGCCATTGGCTCTACCAAAGAACTGCCAGTGGTGACATTGGCAATTTTGCCAGTGGTGCCAACGTTGCCAATGGCACCATTGGCTGCCGATACTGTGCAGGGTTTTACGGTTGCCAGTGGTACCATTCTCTCTCTGTCTGTCTGTCTGTCTCTTCAAAACACCTGTCCCCTGTTCTGTCTCTTGCATAGGCCTACTCTTTTATTCTCATTTCATTATCATTTATTTAATATCTCGTGATACGAATGTGTTGTTCAGATGTCGACCGAAAATGGTAAAATCAATCAATCAATCAATCAACTAATTAATCAATCTCAAAACAAAAGGAGCTATCCATGCAGCTGTGATACAATTTTCTTGTTTCAGTTCTTTACTGGAGTCATAATGTAGGATGGTTGCAATTTAGGTGGCGCCTATTTCATATTAGGAAAGTATACTTGCGAAAAGTCTGAATATCATTTTAGTCTATATGACTTTAAAATCTGAATTTGAACTAAATATTGAATAATGGAGAGACGGATTAACTATTTTGTTGTTAGTGTCTATGCTGTATAATCATTTCATCAGAACACGTATTTTAAGTCCTCCATTCAAAACAAACACATGGGACCCGTTATCTCATTTGCTTAAGCGCTGACCTTCTAAGGTAGCAATACGGGTTGAAATTCCGCTGGAAGCGGAAATTGTTTCCATAAACAGGCTACCACTGCACAAAGCCTTCCATCATCACCTTCCATCGGCACGAAATGACTAAAATATTGTTGAAAGAACAGAAAAACTACGTTATCCGCCAAGGCATCAAAACATACAAATCATATGATTGAACGACACGTTTCTTTGCAGTTATGCTCACTTTTGAAATGTCTTAGTATTGTGAAGAGTCGGAATTCTTTTGTAACAATATTTCTCTTTGTCTCTTTGTTTGAATTCTATGTCTAAACTTCACAGAAGTTGTATAATGGAAAGACAAACACCTCCCAATCGCGCTGAAGCCTAACGTGACCATCTTCCAAATTGAATCCTATTCGAGTAAAATGCCTGAATATTTCTTTTGTAACTGCATTCATCTCTCCCTCATCCACTTCTTCCTTCATTATGATAATTATTGGTTTATGCATAAGACGAGATTGTTCAATTTCTAGTTTACAGTAATCGCTCTTGCAATAGTTTTGTGACATGACAACAACTACCACAGCACAGTCCTGAAGACAGGTAATTATCTCAGAAAAGATACTGCGACCCAGTCTAAAGTATCTGTCGCCCACACAAACTAAATCTCTGTCAGTACCAGCTATTCTCTGTAGATGATTCTGAAATATAAATAGAGTTTGTATTACAAATCATAATAGGACGTGCGAGGTTCTTCATAATAGTCGTGCTAAATATAATTGTTAATATTTCAGCGAATCCTTCCTTATCTTGCAACATTTGTTGACGATATTTTACCAATGTTATCAATACAATCCTGTTATCGTCTTCAAGAGCATACGCTATTATCAGATTTAAGTAGGACCGATACTGTATGTTATTCTGTCGGCATGGTTGTGATTCAATGCCAGATATTAAAACAGTTTCATGCGTTGGTTGATCATAGTATTTTCAGTAATTATGATGCAGATGCTTGAAATGCGCTGAATTAAATTTGTAAAAAATAGATGTTTAACTTATTACGTATAATTTGTTCTTATCGTCAGGATTCGTGCTTTTTGTAAGACTGCATTTGTGGTTATTTTTGTTGGGTTGAACAACTAAGTATTTGATGAACCAAGGCAGAACGAAGGGCGAGGGTTGGTCAACCACAGTAATTTCATTACTGACCGTCCTAAGGCGGAAGCTCTGTTTTGGTTCTTCTTGGTTGTTCATGTGTTGTTTGTTGATATGTCTGTTATGGATATAGTGTTTGTGATGTTCAGACTAGCCCGTTGAACACCTACATGGGAAATGACTGTTAACATGGTTGCCGCTGGTGTTGTCCTTGGAGGTGACTAATTTTATGCTGTCTCTTTCCCACATAGTGTCTTGTGTTGGATCTATGATTGAATTATGTCATGTCCTGAGAATTTTCCTCCTTAGTTTTAGCGTCAACAAACTGTTCTTGCAAGCAAGGACATTTAAGATTACTTATATGCAGAATGACTCAAATCCTCGTTATACTCACATTAAATAGGCTCTCTTAGGTGTGACTTTCTCGGATTGTGGCTTGTTTTTGCATATGTCATTACTAGTCAATTATTATTTTTATTTAATTCTACTACAGTTGGTTTCAAAGGTTGTGTGACGGCTATGAATATACCTTCTGGTCCTTAGGGAGCATTGAGTTCACTGATAGTGATCTTGAAAATGGAGTTCTGCTTAAGCCAGAGCTAAGTGGTGTGGCTGGTGGTGAACATTTCTAACTAGTCATCCACAAATTCAATTAAAGAGACAGAATTTTGCGATTTTCATTTGTTTCGTGAACTCATAGCTGTAACTGATCTGAAGTTTCAGAACTTATCATATTATCATACAGAGACTTCTTGAAACTAATCAGTCTTTGAAACGACTGCCCAATTAAAATTAAGAAATTACAGTATGCTTTTTCTGGTTTCCTCACCATATATTGTCAGGGTCACTGACGAGGCTTTATTAGCCGAAACTACGTAGTCTGGCCCATGTTCCTACTTCTGTATGTATTCTCTGCTCTTGAAGGAACTTTTTAAGATTTTAATTTTACCTCACTGCAGCTGGTGTTGTGCCGTGTGGAGGCCGTAAAAAGTCTCCCCGTACATCATCCATAGTGCAGATTATATTTTATTTACATCCTTTGAGATCGGAGGATAGATTCTGAGAAATCTAAAATTTGAGGTCGATGAAGACTATTATTCTAGATCATCGTCTTTTATATTATTTGGATCCTTTTGAAACTAATCAGTCTTTGAAACGACTGCCCAATTAAAATTAAGAAATTACAGTATGCTTTTTCTGGTTTCCTCACCATATATTGTCAGGGTCACTGACGAGGCTTTATTAGCCGAAACTACGTAGTCTGGCCCATGTTCCTACTTCTGTATGTATTCTCTGCTCTTGAAGGAACTTTTTAAGATTTTAATTTTACCTCACTGCAGCTGGTGTTGTGCCGTGTGGAGGCCGTAAAAAGTCTCCCCGTACATCATCCATAGTGCAGATTATATTTTATTTACATCCTTTTAGATCGGAGGATAGATTCTGAGAAATCTAAAATTTGAGGTCGATGAAGACTATTATTCTAGATCATCGTCTTTTATATTATTTTGATCCTTTTGAAACTAATCAGTCTTTGAAACGACTGCCCAATTAAAATTAAGAAATTACAGTAAGCTTTTTCTGGTTTCCTCACCATATATTGTCAGGGTCACTGACGAGGCTTTATTAGCCGAAACTACGTAGTCTGGCCCATGTTCCTACAACTGTATGTATTCTCTGCTCTTGAAGGAACTTTTTAAGATTTTAATTTTACCTCACTGCAGCTGGTGTTGTGCCGTGTGGAGGCCGTAAAAAGTCTCCCCGTACATCATCCATAGTGCAGATTATATTTTATTTACATCCTTTGAGATCGGAGGATAGATTCTGAGAAATCTAAAATTTGAGGTCGATGAAGACTATTATTCTAGATCATCGTCTTTTATATTATTTGGATCCTTTTGAAACTAATCAGTCTTTGAAACGACTGCCCAATTAAAATTAAGAAATTACAGTATGCTTTTTCTGGTTTCCTCACCATATATTGTCAGGGTCACTGACGAGGCTTTATTAGCCGAAACTACGTAGTCTGGCCCATGTTCCTACTTCTGTATGTATTCTCTGCTCTTGAAGGAACTTTTTAAGATTTTAATTCATCATAAAATCCACATCGGGTAATATAGGCATATGTGGTCGATTGCGAATCGAGAGGTCGTTGGTTCGATCCACCATTCTGATGAATAAAGTTCCGTTCATGTTGTAAACAACTCAATCAGACCGAGGATTCTGTTTTGCTTTGTTCGTTAATTGTTTCTGGACATGTCTTGCTTTCAAAATGTTTCATTTTTAAAAACATATTGTCTTCACTGCGACTTGTGCTGAGTGTCATTTGGCGGCCTTAAAACTTCTCCCCGCACTTTTTCATAATCTTCCTAGGCATGTTAAGGGTTAATGTAATATCCAAGCTTCAGTTCTTTGTAACCTTTTTGCTCTTGTTTTCCTTACATTCTGGACCTTAACCTCTTACAAATGTGTAAAGGTAACTTGAAACTGCAGTGTCACAGCCAAATTAATGAGAGAACCAGATTAGAAAGATATGATAAGTTTCCCCAGATCACGTGATGCCAGCTATTGGAATAAACACAGGGGACTGATGATAACCTTTATCATGAAAGTCAAGAGCATAGTATCGGCTTCCGTAGGTATCAGAAATCAATTTGTCTAAGTGCTATGTGATATGAGTTAGATCACTGTACTTAACCGTAAACAATAAATACAGGTTATATACAGTCGGCCTGCCATAATAAGGACTTATAAATTGAGAGACAAACTTTTGTTTTTAATGCATCTATATGAGGACATAAACAATCTTGCTTTTCATTCTATATGCAACGTTACTGATAATATGCATTATTTAGCAAATTTGAGGTGCATGGTAACAACCTATTATTGGTTGCCACCAATTTGTAATTACACTTAATATGTATTTGGAATTTATTTCTACCGTCGCTATTTGATGGATCTCCAAACTGTATTTAGTGGGTATAACTGCATTGGGTTCGATAATATTCACTTTCAAATGTTCGGAAAAATGCTGGGAGTGGATGCCCAGATCGGTCTACAGAAAATGCAATCTCTGCTTACCCAATAGCTAAACTTAAACATCGACATGTTTCATGCGGACAATGAAGAGTTTCAAAACTATATAGTGCGATAATATTGAAAAGTTTGGCTTAGAATATCATGTTGAATCTTGGATAAGTCACTTTCTTTGGTTGTTCTGTGGTTGTTACTGGTTCCCGGTTTCAACAAAACTCCTGAAAATCAAGGAAATACTTTTTTGTCTCGTTGGTTTTGATTGGCCGTTGATTTTGTAGGCGGAGCGACCACACCAGAAATGATCGACCTCGCTCTTTATCTCGCAGGTAAAAAGTACCGCCCTAACTTAAATGATTACGGATGAACGAGTAAACAGAGAAAACAAGAACACTCTGAAAACAATTTACAAAACAGTATGTAGGTGACAAAAGTATCAACGCTGTTTACTACAGCTTGAGATTCTTCTATAAACGTGCAATTTACTCATCACAATACTGAAGAAACCATGTTTTGAAACAATGGCATCTGATGACTTTAAATTCTGTCTCGGACTTTTCCTGTCTGTACTTATCTGCTTTGGAATTGCAGGAAACATTACTTCCTACATCATTTGGACGAGAGGAACTCGTTGCAGGAAATTGCAAAGTGGAATGTATCTGCGAGCCTTAGCAATTTCAGATACCATTGCCTTATGCATACCTGCCACGCACAAAGCTGTGTATTTCATATTTAATGTGGAGCTGAAAATTCAAAGCACAGTTGTCTGTAAAACAGAGAACACTGGACGCCATTTTGGTTTTCTAGTATCATCATGGATTATTGTTTGTTTTACTATTGAAAGGACTCTGTCTCTTTATGAGCCACACAAGTCTCGAATATGGTTCAACAAGGATAGAACCAGAGTCATAGTGATTGTTATCTTTCTAATGATTTTTTTCATTAATTTACCGTATGGAATTGTGTACCACGTTGTTCAAACATATGAAAATGAAAGTCAAGCAACTGCAGCAGAAAACAGTTTGGATTCTACACCAGGAAATAGTGGCAACATTGCAGATAACTACACAAACACGACGGTACAGTATAAGTGTGCATGTACATCCGACCCTTCGTCACTATTTGCCTTTAAGAATTGGTACCATATCTGGTTCATGGATTTTGTGCTTATTTTTGTTGTTCCGTTCATGCTAATTGCCATTAGCAACACAGCAGTTCTGTTTTTTATAGTTATTCGACGAAATACCAAAACGCTGCAGTCTACACAAAAGTCAATGGCACTGGGTGTGACAATGAGGGCTGTTACAGTTAGTATTGTGCACTGCATCACAACTGGACCCTACACAGTGGCTGTTTTATTTCCGGGGCTCCCAGATACAGCATCCAGGGTCAAAGACAGCCTCGAATATTATATATACCCGTTAACAATTGTGCTTGCGTATCTAAACCACGCTGTAAACTTTGTGCTTTACAGTTTCTTAGGAACTGACTTCAGACGCGATTGTGCGGAAATGTTGTGTATCGAAAAGAGATCTGTTCGTCAAAAAACTACTTTTGGTCTAGCATCGCGAAGTATCTTCGGCAGGAGAAGAAATAAACCTGTGAGAAACAAGGATATCGATAAGAGCAGGTTTTGATGACTTTTATAGAATGTTTATATTCCCTTTTAAATAATGTATGCTGTAAGTCTCACTAGAACTGCCTCGGAGAGAAATGTTTATTTAGGGATTTTATCAGAGGGTGTAATTCCTAAAATATCATGAGCCTCTCATCACAGCGCAACTACTCTGGAGCTCTGACGATGTGGACTGAATAATATAACATTGCACTACGATAACTCATATAAATGATCTATTGTTATCCCTGAGAGGATAATAGAGCGGTAAGAGATTACCTTGTAACGAGCGGAGCTGCAGCTGCAGGCCGCGCTGAGCTCGTATTTAGCAGCATGGGCACTGTATAAGGAATCTCCTACTCAGCTCACGTCACAGAAAAGAGATATTAGACAACACAATCCGTCCAGTCTGCTCAGACTCTTCGCTTAGCGCTTAAAGGGTAGCTTAGGGTCTAAGCTACCTCCATGCTGGCAGCGAAGATTCTGATCAGTCTGGGCGGATGCCCAGGCTGATCTGAGTCTGCGCTGGGCGAACAACCACTTTGTTGGTTTTCTCGTGTCGCGGCTCACTTTTCTAAGACGGCTGTGAAGAACCTTACATTGAGCACTCTTGAGTTGAAGAGTTTGCTGTAAGACTGATAGGGTCAAGTCGGGTAAATTTGGACAGGGGGTAAATTCGGTCTGTGACATTGTTCCCGTTATACGTCAGGCGTTTGATATTAAAAATAAATTAACTGGACAAACAGTCCTGATGAGACGGCTCATTATTAGCCGTCCCATCTGGATTTTCACTGTTGGCATTGGTATGTCTGAATTTACCCGCTGTCTGAGTTTACCCGACTCGACCCTACTTAGAAATATTTTTTTCAAAATTTTATCGCCGGCACTATAAATTGGTTTCTAAATTCAATGTCGGATTAAAAGGACCTATCGGAACAAGAATTATATGGTGACATAGTCTCTAAATTCGAAGAAAAAAACATTGTAGGTAGGGCTGATTTTACTGATCCGAAAAATTATTATACGTTACAAACGTATTGGATATAACATAAATGTAATGCTACAGTCTGAATGCTTCGTAGTAAACCCAATTATGGTTAATAACTTTGCTTCCCCTTTTTATTGCACGCCGGTGGATCAGGCTTCAGGCGTAAATATGTACTCGACATAAAACTATTTATTCTAGTTGGTTAGGACCGGAATATGTCTTGTTTGTTGCTTGACCATTTGGGATTCAACTGTTTTTTTTTTTGTTTCAGTCTTTCAATGGTGGTGTTTGACACCTCAGGGATCTCCCGGTGTCGCAAAACATTAAAGGGAAGATAAGCGTCTAAGCTACTTTCTTGCGGACAGCGAAAACTTTGATCAGACTGGGCGGATGCCAAGGATGCTCTGAGTCTGCGCTGGGCGCACAACCACTTTGTTGGTTTTGTCATGTCGCGACTCAAATTTCGTTGAATGACTTATTCAAGCAATAAAATACCACCTACCGCTGAAAAAATAGCAAGATCATTTTGAGTGGGTAAGTAAAGTAATACTATGAGTATCGAAAAGATAAAATACAAATCAAATCGACGAATGAATTAAAACTACAATAGGCTGGACCAGTGTCGCCTAAACAGAAACTGCCGTCCGGCTAGCTACTTTTCCCTCTATTTTGAATTCTGTTACGATTCTTAAAAGTGCTTGTTTTGTAACAAAACCTTGATTAAAACACCTGCAAAAATGGATTATTGCAATTTTTACATTACCATAATGCTTGAAACATAATCTTTCTTATAATTTAAAAAAACACTATTTTTTTGGTGAAAATATGGATGAATGAATCACTTTCAAACACGGGCGTACATGTACTTACTAATTTTACTTGAGATCGTGTTTATTTAGCATTATTATATAGTTTTCTTCATTCCGTTAATCGGAAACATTTTTTTTTTTTTTTTTTTTTTTTGGACGGCGTTTAATTAAAGCGCGGATCAGTATATCGTATGCGCCGATTTTATTTACGAAGGCGCGGATTTTGTTTTTGTATAATTTGCGCATTTCATAAGGGTTTAGGGTACATGTATTTGGTTAACGATTAGATAAGCACCTATAGCTTCCGTTAGCCAGCCGTTTAATTCAACGTCTGTTAACCCCTGCTCACTTTTAACTTGGCCATGGTACCGTCTTTTCTTATGTGTCTTTTTGCAAAGTGTGTTTATGCATCTCCAATATATATCTCCTGTTTTCAGTACAGCGACCGTTCTATAGACATCACATGTATAATTCTTTTTTGTCCTTTGCAAGTCTCAGAAATTTGAAATACCATTGATCAAATTTAAATGTAAAAAACATCGTTTAAACGATAAAATGGTCTTGCGTGTATACCACAGATTAAAAGAATGAGAAAAATAACTGTCAAATAGCTCAGTAGAACACAAGTGACCAGAGTAATTATCGGATAAATGAACCATAGGCACACGAAGCGTTGAATGAAATTATCTGCCGCACTTTTGAAACAATGGCACGAAATGGTTTCCGCGCTTTTGGTACTTTGCCCCGTCTTGATGGCTGTTGGCATCAACCGATGGCAAGTATCGGCTTATTAGTGTCACGCTAAAGCGTAAAAACTGTATACCTGCGTGCGGGGTCGGGCAATTATTCAATCAGACATTCTAGTGAACACTTTTGATGCTGGGTGCTACAAAATATTGTCATTAAGGAGTATTCTAATATAAGTGGATCAGCATTAATAAGTTTTGTAACATTTGGGTTGTCCCTGTCTCCCACTTTGGTTCGTGGGCCAGAATATTGGTAAACAATGTAAAAAAAATATAGAACTGATTTTACTGATATCTTGAATTAGGTATTAGGTTTACATATTCTATACAAGAAACTGCATCTAGCAAAACCGATCCATAGTTCCTAGTTCTATGAATATACTCAGGACTAGCACTTCTTTTGGGTCATACCACAATCCAGTTTCACATTACAAAGCCAACATGTTATAGCGCAGTAACACAACTCATGTACGAAAAGAAGATATATAAAACAACATAGAATTCAATGATCTGAGAATAATTATTTGTTTGAGAAAATCTGGTGTTTCTCAGTTGAAAGAATTTCAGTTTGTAATAATTATCGCTGAAACATTGACGGAGCATGTCATACACTGTTTGCCTTGATCGAATACCAATGATATAATGAATCTGTTACCATAGAAACTAAGAGTCCATATTGATGTCAAAGTAACGTCATCAAGACGCCATTTGCCAAGGTACATATACTAAGCACAACACAATTGTTGGTAAATCCATAGTTGCAATGATTATTGGAACAAGCTAATAATATTGGTGGGCAACAGCGTAACTTCCTTGTTTATTACAGCTGTTGGCATATATGAATGAAATAGTTCGAATGTATACAATTAATTGAATGGATGGATGACTTGTGATTTTACGTCCTTTTCAACATTATTTCAGTCATATCAGGATGAGATGATATTATGTTGTGAATTAACACTGGACAATAGTACAGTTTTCCGGCCAAAGAGAATATTTAGCAAACTTTAAAAATACAAGTGCGGAAAAAAGAGAAGAAGTTTTATTTTTTTTAAGTTGTTCCGACGACTTAATAACTTGTTCGGACGACATAACATCTTGGTGGAACAACTAAATATCTTGTTCGCACAAGATAATTAACTTGTTCCGACAACTTAATGTCTCGTTCGGACGACTTACTAACTCATTCGGACAACCGTTCGCTCAAGATAAACAACTCGTTCCGGCAACTCTATACCTGGTTCGGACGACTTGAAATCTTGTTCGCACAAGATAATTAACTTGTTCCAACAACATAAATTAATCAGCAACGAACACAAAACAAATGCAACCGATACGAAAATACAGCCTTGGGACGGACTGTAATAATTACTTGTGGGACGGACAATAATAATTACTTGGGGATTTAAATCGGGTTTACAGGGCCCCTACCTTCACCCTCCGCTGCGGTTTACACAATTAAGTTGATTGTTTGGCTCGAATGCTATTAAATGACAACGCATCAAATATGTTAAGAAAGAAGTAGAACACTAAATTTTGGAGAAGCAGCGGCAGTCTGAAAACTTTCTGATCATTCCTTGTAGCTTGTTTTTCTTTTGAATCTCCCAAGTTTGCAGGTTACTAGGACAGACATAAAGTTTCAGAAGAAATTTAGCCAACTTAGATTGTATACTTCAGGGTTACTTGCCCTTGAGTGGAGAAAATGCCCATGACTTTATCTGGAGCACAGCAACATTCAGATATCTTTTTTCAAATTTAAAGAGTAACTACACTTCAGGAACAAACTCACAGATAACCCAGACATTCATTAACTCTCTGAAAAGTTTGATATTAGGCCAGATAGGACTATATAGTTGTTAGTAACTTACCCTTGTGTAGTAAAAAGTTCCCCTTAAACTTATAAATTAATGGAGAAGTTTTTGTCGGAAACAGTATCTGTCTGCACCGCTTTTCGAAACTTTTTCAAACTTGCTGGTTACCAGCTCATAAATTCTCAGAGGAGTTCTAAAACCGATTAATTTGGACCATTCAAATTGCAGTTACTCATCTTTGAGTGACAAGTAAGTCCTTTTCCTACCTCCCTGACGACAGTCAGCGGGCATTAAGAGTGCGTTGCTCTTATCTGTCTGTCCGTCCGTCTGTTTGTCCACATGTCCGTTCGTCACACATTTTGGCTAAGAGTTGTGTAATCAACTTCTCCTACAGTTTTCAATGGATAATTTTCAAACCTTGCTATAGCTATACTTGCTTTGGCCATAATGAAGATGTGCATGTGGAGTTTCGATGAGGAGAAAGTTAATTTTGACATAATAACTGCATTTTAAACTGAGTCATTTTGGTATCTCTTTCATTGTAAAGGTATGGAATTTGTGTAATCAACTCCTCCAACAGTTTTAATTTGATGTTTTTCAAACCTTGTATACTTGTTGTGGATAAAAAGAAAATGTGCATATGATTTGTATGCTCCCCGAAAGTTCAGCATATAGTTGCCGCTTTGTCCGTTCGTCTGTCCGTCCGTCCGTATAACTTTTGTCCGGAGCATATCTCTGAAAGTATAAGGGGGAACTAAATAAAATTTCACACATTGATAGAGGACAACGAGGGGAAGTGCATTGCACAAGAACCGTAACCCTGTCACAAGTATTTACGAAGTAAGCTTTCTTTCCAGTTTTTTTCAATATTTTGCTTGTCCGGAGCATATCTCTGAAAGTAAAATGGGGAACTAAATGAAACTTTACACGTTGATAGAGGTTAATAAGAGGAAGTGCAGAGCACAAGATCCGTAACCCTGTCACAAGTATTTACGAAGTTACCTCCCTTTCTAGTTTTTTTTTAATATTTTGCTTGTCCGGAGCATATCTCTTAAAGTATTAGGGGAAACTAAATGAAACTTCACACAATGATAGAGAACAATTAGAAGAAGTGCAGAGCACAACCATAACCCTGTCACATGTATTTATGAACTTAGCTCCCTTTCCACTGTTTTCAATACTTTGCTTGTCCGGAGCATATTTCTGAACCTATAAGGGGGAACTAAATGAAACTTCACACATTGATAGAAGACAATTAGAGGAAGTGCAGTGCACAAGAACCATAACCCTGTCATAAGTATTTACAAAGTTAGCTCCCTTTCCAGTTTTTTCAACATTAAGCTTGACCGGTGCATATCTCCAAAAGTGTTAAAGGGAACTAAATGAAACGTCAACATTGAAAGAGGGCAATAAGAGAAGTTGCAGAGCACAGGAACCATAACCCTGTCTTAAGTATTTACAGAGTTAGCTCCCTTCCTATTGTTTCAGTATTTTGCATGTCCAGAGCATATCTCTGAAAGTATAAAAGGGCACTTAATGAAACTTCACACACTAATAGAGGGCAATAAATAAAAGTGCATGACACAAGAACCATACCCATATCATAAGTAATTACAGAGTTAGCTCTCTTCTTATTTTTTGCTTTATTTTGCTTGTATGGAGCATATCTTAGGAAGTATTGAAGGAAACTAAATGAAATTTCACACATTGATGGAGGGTAAAACAAGGAAGTGCAGAGCTAAAGAACTATAACCCTACCTTTAGTAATTACGGAGTTAGCTCCCTTCCGAATTCTTTCAGTTATTTAGCTTGTCCGGAGTATATCTCTGTACATATTTAAGAGAACATGAATGAAATTTCACAAACTAATAGAGGGCAATGAGAAGAAGTGCAGAGCAGAAGAACCATAACTGTATCCCAAGGTATTTTGGAGTTACTTCCCTTCTTATTTTTCTCAGTTGTATGCATGTCTAGAGCATTGCTCTAAAAGTATTTAAGAGAATTATTTTTTTCCATTTTAAATTGCACAACCCGCAGGTTTGCACTATAATCACTGTGTGAGTCCGTCCGTCCGTTATCAGTTAGCAAAAGCGCTTATAATTCTTGAACCGCATTCTATATTTTGATAAGATTTTGCATACTTATACATGCCAACATTATCTAACGACTCGCATTCATAATCGTTTTTTTTGATGAACGAGGCTTTGCTGAACACAAGTTGAAAATTTACGGTCAAGTAGTGAAAATGCTCATAACTCTTGAACCCCGGCCCGTGGTATATATGGTTCAAATTTTGTATACTTATGCATTTTAACATTGTCCAGCCACCGGCATGCAAAACGGTGACGAGGCTTCCCCGAACATCATTTTATTTTCAGCTATTTTATGGAAAATGCTCATAACTCTTGGACCGCTTGGTATATTTGCTTCAAATTTTGTATACTTGTGTAATTTAACATCGCCCAACCACTGGTATGCAAAAATTCTTATTGCACAACCCGCAGGTTTGCACTATAATCACTGTGTGAGTCCGTCCGTCCGTCCGTTATCAGTTAGCGAAAACGCTTATTACCCTTGAACCGCATTCTATATTTTGATAAAATTTCGCATTTATATACTTGTCAACATTATCTAACGATTCGCATGCATAACCGTCTTTTCTGATGGACTAGGCTGTGCTGAACACAAGTTGAAAATTTACGGTCAAGTAGTGAAAATGCTCATAACTCTTGAACCCCGTGGTATATTTGGTTCAAATTTTGTATACTTATGTCTTTTAACATTGTCCAGCCACCGGCATGCAAAAACGGTGACGAAAGTCTAAACGGTATTGCACGACCCACAGTGTGCACTTTAATCGCTGTGCAAGTCCATCAGTCTGTTTGTCCTTCCGCTGTAGTCAGTGAGTGAAATTGCTCATAACTCTTAACCACATTGTGTAGTTTGATAAAAATATGCATCATTCTACAAGAAATGACCAATTTCATTTCCTTACATTCCTTCTGGCACCAGAAACTGATTATTCTACATTGTTACGCAGAAGGTTTTACACTCGGTCGACACGGGTGTAGAGCCTTATGCGTCGCCAGGACGGCGGAGGGTGACTTCCGGTTAAAGAGTTATCTACCAGTGTATTACACTAACAAGGAAACTCTAACAACGTTAGAATTTTTGAAGTTTATATATAATGTAAATTCTATATACAACAAATCAATTTAGTTTAAACATATTTATTGCATCATAAACTGTACATGATCACAATATAAACATGATACAAACAATTGGATCAGAACGAAAGCATAAATGCTTATTTAGTTCTTCTCCTGTGCAAATAAAGTTGTAATTTCACAATGGCATATATATACATTTCATGACAATAGGTTTATAATCAAACTATTTCTAATTAATTGTGGTAACTTATGAATAGATATACACATGTAAGTCATTTCACATTTAGAAATATACAAAAACATTGGTTTTAAATACTGATGGAAAATCATGTCTAGATAGAAAGAAAACAAGAGAAATGAAGACATAAAAAAGAGATGAAAATGAATCTAAATAATGATGAGAGAGAGAGAAAGGAGAATACGTATAGTGAGCAGAATGGTGGAGCTGGGGAGGGGAATGGGGAGCAACAAATTGGAAATGCTGTCTCTTTTAAACAAACAGTACCGTACGTAGCGTGGTACATAGGGAACTACTAAAACTGTACTTCTGTTATTTTCTATGACGTTTGTATGTAGCAAGTACTGACAGTTATAGAAAACTCAGGATAGCTATACAGCAACAGAATGTCGTATCGGGGTGAAGTAGAAATATTAAAACCTCTTGGTTGAAGCTATATAACTTTGCACTGCTAAAAATATGTCTTGGTTTGACTCTATTGACAAAAAAGCATTCCCTTTTAAGAGAGAATCTAGTGTAACAATGCAATATTCTGACACCTTACGTAAGAGCTCGACTCTATGCGCACTATATAATGTACAACGAAGAAAATAGTGATCGACGTTTTCAACGTCACCACATCTGCATAATGGTGATTCTACTATGTTTTTCAGGAAAAGGTCATAGTTAAGAGAACTGCATCCCAATCGAAGTCTGGTATGCAGAATTTGTAATTTTCTATTCCCAATGTAAAAATACTTCGGTATAGTTTCTCTGTACTGATTTAAATGCCTTTTAAAGGAATCAACTGTCTCTACATTTCTATCAGCGCAGGGTAGGCTGTTCCAATCTCGGATAACAGATGGCAAAAAGAATTAAAATACTGAGTAGTACGTGAATAAACACTTTGAAGATCATTTGCATTCCTCAAATTGTAATGTGAGACACTCTGTCCAAGTGGCGGAACCAGAGACGATAAATATAGTGGAGCAATATTGTTGAACATTTTATAAAAGAGCACAAGTTTATGTTTTTTCCTTCTGGAATCTAACTCCTCCCAACCAGTTTCGTCAGTAAGTGTTTGAATAGACACAAGTTTTGTAGCCCCAGAGGCTATCCGGGCAGCTTCCAATTGAATTTTTTCAAGGTCTTGTTTTTCAGTTTGAGTGCAGTTGTCCCAAAGAACGTCTGCATATTCAAGAATAGGCCGAATAAATACTACATAAATTGTTTCTAGCGATTTTCTATCGAGATCGTATTTTAATTTCCGCATTATGTTAATTCTTGTCCATGCTTTCTCCTTAATATAATCCATATGTTTATGCCAAGAACAATCCGATGAAAAAAATACACCTAAATGTTTATGATATTCTACTTCACTTACTTGTTGATTTAGCATGAAAAGAGGAGGATGTACTGGTTTATCAATTTTACGTGATATTAGAAGTGCTTCAGTTTTAGTGGGATTGAATGTTACCAACCAAGTTTGGGCCCAACGGCATATTTTGTCGAGATCAAAGTTTAAGATTTCTGCGGCGGTATCAGGATGTTCAACTACAATAAACAAGCTTGTATCATCGGCAAATAATCTAATATTGGACCCTATTTCCGAGACAATGTCATTAATGTAGAGTAGAAATAACAGAGGACCTAGTATCGAGCCTTGGGGTACACCAGCATGAATAAAGTTCCAGTTAGATTGTGCCCCTGGTAAAACTACGCGTTGTTTTCTGTTTTCAAGATAACTTACGAACCACTTAAGAAGGTTACCAGATATTCCTGCTGCTTTTAGCTTGTGAATAAGACCTGCATGCCATACCCGGTCGAACGCCTTACTAATGTCGCAAAAGACAACCCTAACTTCCTTTCCAGAGTCCAGGGCTTGGCAGAAGGTATTATAGAGATATGTAAGTTGGTTAACGGTAGAGTCTTCGGGTGTAAAGCCCGACTGGAACGAGGAAAGAATATTGTTATCGAGAAAATGATTATATAGGTACTTGAACACTAGTCTTTCTAAAGATTTGTCCAAATTGCTTAGTAAGGAAATTGGACGATGGTTAGAAACAACTGTTGGATCACCACCTTTGAATACTGGGGAAACATTAGCTCTTTGAAACAGTCTGGAACTTCGCCATTATGCAGAGACTGATTAAAGAGAGAACAGATAGGCAGAGATATTTGATTAGCTAACTCACGGATAATCCGATTACTGATGCCATCAGGGCCAGAAGCTTTACCAACAGGAAGTGATTTAAGAATGAGTTCAACTTCATTGGGTGTTAGTGAAATGGAACTTAAGGTTTCTTCAACAGGATAAGGTACAATCTGAGGTAATACTGCATTTTGGTCGTCTAGTGAAGTTTGATCTCTAAAATAGTCATTCAGAACGTTGGCTTTCTCAGTGTCATCGGCGTAGACAGCACCATCTTTCTCAAGAAGAGGAACTGATGGCTTTGTATTCGGTGAAATAAATGATTTCAGAATCGTCCACCATTGCTTTGAGGATAAATTGTCAGATTTCAATTTTTCTGCAAGACTAACATTAAAGGGCTTTTTTTGATTCTAGGATTAGGGATACGACTTTGTTTCGAAGTTGTTTAAATTTGATCCAGTGGCACGAAAGTTTCGTGCGTTTAGCTTTACGGTAAGCTCGTTTGCGTTTTCTAATGTATCTTTTAATCGTGGATGTTATCCTGGGCGGTTCAGACGGGCGAATAGTTACTGTTTTGTTTGGTATACAATTTTCAGCGATACTTAACAATTCATTTATAATATTTTTAGCATAAACATTTATATCAGGGTTTTGTAACGCAGTCCAATTCGTAGATGAAGCTCTTAGTCTCAGGAGGTTATAATCGCCCTGGTCATATCTCCATATTCGACGTATGAAGGATTTACGTTTCGGCTTAGCAAAATTGAAGACACCAAATATAGGACAGTGGTATCGCAATTCTTGTTGAAGAAAAGGATCTCCAACACCGCAGTAGATCACATGATTCTTATTGCTCACAAGTAGTAAGTCAATCAGAGAATACGAATTTTCGGTAAAGTGACTAGGGTCGTTGATCATCTGGTGTAAAGAAAACTGATCACAGAAACAAAAGATTTTTCTAGCTGTCTGAGGATTAAGCATATTAAGATTAAAGTCCCCCGTTATAATAATGTCACTTATACCTGTATCAACAGCAAGATGAATTGAATCTTCAATTGTTGAATAGTAGACTGAATCTGAATTTGGAGGTCTATAAAATAAACCAAATAGAATGTGTTTATGCTTAAGCACAAGCTCTATCCATATACACTCGATTCCCCGCGACTCAAGGTCGACCCTGCGCTTGTGATAGAGAGATTCTTTAACGTATATAAGAAGCCCGCCATGACTATCACCGGCTCGATCTTTACGTTCAGGGATACTGAAAGTCTGCATGTAAAGATCATCAAATGATATAGCTGGATTAAGCCAAGTTTCTGTAAACGCTAAGATGTCAAACTCAAAGAGTTCTGATGCTAGGAGATCTAACTTTGAAACAAAAGTAAAAAGTATGCAAAGACCAGGAACTGAAACAATCAAAATCCAAATCCAGCCCTCAAACCATAGTTGGAAACAACTAAGATTACAAATAATCAAGATACAGAGAACATATGGCCAACCGAGTGAGCAGCTTGTTCCCAAAAGGTGGCCACTCAGCAACCCAAACCGAACCAAAAATAATAAGAACATACATAAGGTAAAACATCACAGAAACTCTGACACCAAAAACAGGCAACAAAGACACACAACAGAACTACCGCCTTGGAACGGTCAGTAATGAATTACTGGGGGGCTTAAATCGATTTTACAGGCCCAACCTCACCCTCAGTTTCTGAAGTGGTACAAACATTTAGTTGGTTGTTCGGTTCGCATGATAACCCTCTAACTCGTCAATGAATCATCACGGTAAACACATAAATCAAATTTCAACACCATGAAGAAGCAAAGACGAGGACTCAACAGATACAACGGGCCGTCTGACAGGTGGAGATCCCTGTCCTGCCAAACAACCCCACTGGAAATCTATTAAGGGACATGAATAATGGAAAATGATTGCAAACAACCCCTGAGGATTGGAAGAATAAGACTTTGAACATTATAATGGATAAATGACAAATGATTCGATAAGTTTAAAAAATTAAAAGCGGCGGATGAAGCTGACGATAAATCAGTGACACTGCTTATTGATGAGACTGTAGATGGGCCTGGGTTTGGATGGATGTCTCCTGCTAAAAGTAGTATTTCACATATCCAGGTTATTATAACTATCGTAACTAACATTTGGAATCCATGAAACGCAAAACTGCGATTCTCTTCATATGATTTGCCATATATTGCATGTTTAAGTATACTAGGGAATATAACCCTGTCGGCATGATGAGCATTATCTTTGACAGATGATGAAATAGAAAAAGACATATCTGCTTTGCACCATACGTATAGTAAAATTAGAAACTGAAAAAGCAAGGGCACGCAGGTACTACGGTATGTCAGCACACGCGTATCGGCGACAGACACTTTTATCTGTTTTTTCATGAAATCGATGTTATGAGAAACAAGAAAAGAACAGTCGCCATCACGCATACATACACTGTGCAGTAATGACAGCTTGTAAACCCAGAACATCCCCATACCTCCCCCCACGCTCCAGCTCCAGAAGTGCAGTAGAAAAGTAAGAAAAAGAAGTTAAACATGAAAAAATGAAACATCATTTTCAGATGCAAATTCGATGGAAAAATTTGGAATAATAGTATATAAGGTCAGAGTTACTTTTTTTTTACCGTATATAATAACGTATATAACAAATCAATTTACAACTGTCACAATTACAATAATATACAACACATATCAGTTCATGTCGCTGGCCCAAGTAAGGTGTTTGTTTCAAATCTGTAATCGATTTGCGTACAATACGCAAATAGATTACCGTCTGACGTCAACACCGTACTCGGCTCAGCGCCATGAACTAAAGAAAAATACAAAGAACAAAAAAACGTTAGTTTGAGCTCATACAAAAAAAACAAGGCCTTATGTTGGTAGACTTCACTTTGTCGTTCCCTGGATCATGTCATGGGCCAGTCCATATATTATGAGGAACACCAACTTATATTAACACATGCACGATTATATACTGGTCGCTCCCTGGATCGTACCAGGGACCAGTCTATATATAACAAGACACACTATAGTGGACGAACACTGTACCACTTTCACCTCCGCAGTATTAGATCGCCTTCGCCGACATTTTGTGCTTCCCGCCTCTGCTAGGAAAACATGCACAAGGGCGTTGTAACTGCTCTACCCGGGTTGGTATTAACCTGGAGACGTATATCGAATCTCCAGGTGAGACGTGGCTCTAAGCCCTAACAGCTGACTGCCGGACTTGATGTGCCTAAAAATAACGAACTTACACTTAATACATTGTAACTGCATAATAACAATACGTAAGACTTGGGCCTGTCTTGGAAATACCATACAACGCCCTCGGCGAATGCCGAGCATAACGTGCACACGCCAGCCGTGTCACTAGACACGACTCGCGCTCACGATGTAAAGCTAAAAGTGTGCTTACCACTTCCGCCAATGAAGAAACGTAGATCCTACCACGCATGTGCGTCGAAGGATCTGACGTCAAACATTGTCAAGAAGTATACTGACGTCAACAGGCATCACCATGACATACCCCACATACAACATGAATGAATCTAAACAATGACCTATTTACATTAAATTGATTGACCAAAATCTAACTCGCATATGTATTAATTCATTTCTTTAAACTAAGCGTAATACCATTTGCCATAGAATATAATAGCTGAATAAGCGTTTCTAACACATTTGGGATCATAACGTTTGATCTGACATCATGACACCAATGATGTTATACCATATGACGTCATTTAGTGAAGGCAAATCAAACGCATGACGACCAATTGTTACCATAATAACATATGGAAAAAACCCTTAATGCGGTGCATGCTATGGCGTCAATTGACGTCACATGAATACCATGAATGCAATTGACGTCACTGGACAACGGTGAAACTAATATAAAAAGTGCTGACGTCGCAATAACATGAATGCAACTGACGTCACATGAATAACATGAATGCAATTGACGTCACTGGACGTCAAATAGACGCACACCATTGCAACCAACATCAGTGATATAAACTATTTCCGTAATTTACAAAACTTCCTAATATACAAATACCATGCGCAGCATGGTCAGTATAAACAAAATTGGTCGACACATGCACAGCCTGATCACTGTCAACAAAATCAAATCAGTCGACACGTATAATCATACCATATCAATCAGAAGTCACATTTTTCATTCTTAGCCAAACTATTCTAAATAAATATAATAAAATCTTACCGTTCTGGTCTTAACACAGTATGTGGGCACACAACAATATATCACCTTAGAATTAAACAGCCACGTCTAACTTTTCATTAAAGAATAGGAGTATAAATACTATGCGTCTCACTTTTAAATCATGGAACTCGAATCTAAGCGTGTAGGTATTCACATTAAAATCATGCAATACGCTGTCCACAATCAAAAGACACGTGCAGGTATTCACCTTAAAATCATGCAATACGCTGTCCACGAAAGGTATTCACAAACAACCCATGCATAACGTAGCCACAATTTCCGTAAATGTTTATTACCACAGTTGCCCTAAAAACTGTAGCCCTACTGATTGAAAGGATTAAAATGATTTCGACGACATAGTCGACGATCGGATCCATTTCGTAACATACATTCACCACGGGTTGTGCACATTACCATCAGTTGATTGTATTTAATTCACAAAGAAAATCACTCCTTCACCAGAATACTTATTCACCTATTCCAAGCCTTCGGGAAGCATCCATCGGTTCTACCTATTTTCTTGTTTGATGTAGTAGAAATCAGTTTGATGGAATAACGGCCTGTTAAACTTAGTCATTTTGGGCAGATTTTTACACTATACATATATGGTATGGAGTTTGTGTAATCTTTTCAAACTGTGTACCCATGTTGGGGGCAGAATGAAAATGTGCATGTAAGATTTTGATAAAGATAAAATTAATTTTGATAGAATTACAGCCTTCTCAACTAAGTAAATTTGGGTAGTTTTCTGCATTTTAGAAAGTAGAGGTAGTGTAATTGTCAATTGGAGTCGTTGTAGTTAGTATTTGTGCTTAAAAGGTGCTTGTGCAGGTGGCTTTTTGATAAAGATAGATTTAATTTAGATAGAATTACGACCTTTTGAACTTAGTAACTTTGGGTAGTATTCTGCATTTTAGAATATAGAGGTAGTGTAATTGTCAATTGAGTCATTGTTGATAGTGTTGTGCTTAATAGGTGCTTTAGGGAGGTACACTGTCATGTGAAAGGCGCTGCACGGGGGCAACATTCTTGTCTTTCAGACACAATTTTCTAGTTTAATGTGATATGTTGGGGCTTAGTGAAAAGTTAATAACATTTAGAGGATATTTCAACGTTCGATTAAATTATTCGAACTTTTAATCAAGTTTTACCCAGAACGAAAAAGTCGTAGTATATCATATATCATATCATATATCAGCAGCATATCATAATTTATGTCCATGGTAGAGCTTTAAATACTTTAGTTGCCTTTTTAATTTCCTGTTTTACGAAAAAGTCGTATCTACATACTTTTTCCTTAATTTTCGCTAACACAGTATGCCTTAAAAATAGAAGGAACAATCCGCAAACCGGTTGAACCCTCCACCTCTCCCCCCCCCCCCCTCCCACACACACACATTTTTCATTGTTTGCCGCCCAAGTTGGCACTTCTGTTTTGGTTCTTCTTGGTTTGACTGTTATGATATATGGTTTGTTATGTTAAGGCTAGCCCTGGCATTAAAAATTTAAAATTGAAAATAGATAAAAATATATGTTTAATGTTTTACGTATAATTTGCTAGGGTTTGGTTTTTGTAAGACTGATGTGTCGGCGGTGGTTGTTTTTGTTGGGTTCAACATAAAACATACGTCATTAAAATACAACTGTTTCTACTGTGAGTTATAGTTACGACTGAGTCCACAATCAGAAGGAGGACCGCTCACTTAATCTAAGTGAACAGTATGTCTGAAGCTAGAGCTCGATTGCCACTACAAAACCTACAGTCAACACAGGAAAATTAAAAAAAAAGGGTAACTAGATAAACACAGTCGCAATCACTGCTGACTCTCCACAATCACATAAAATGTTACTGGGATCGATCTCCACAAACACAAATATAAAAACTGCAGGAGTCTGGAGTCCCCACATTCACAAAGATAGCTGGGCTCTACGTCAGGCTACGTCGACACAGCACAGACCCCTCACTATAAATCGATAATAAACTTGTCGATACCAGGCCTACGTCACATTTAAACTTTCATCGTCTCCTCTGGCCTCCGAATTTTGTCAGATTATTCTATTTTGTCCTCTCTCAGAGGTTTTGATCTCCCTCAGCTCTCTTGCCGGGAGACATTAAAACATAATGTTTGAGAAGCAGCCATCGATCTGATTCCTTGTGTAGCTCAGGCTTGTCAGCAATGTACACCGACATAGGATACCCCAAACGCGGAACCTGCCAGATAACAAGCACAAATGAGACAAATCTCAGGCAAACAATAAACCTCTTAGAACGATACAGCTCACACGAAATACAAACGTCAAAACAACGTTACCACTGTGACGTTGTGTCAACGTTGACCCAACAGCATAATAGAAATTACAGTTGAACTTACAATCGTGACATGGTTTACACGTTATTTCAACGTTGAACCCAAAAATAATAAAAACAAATTAAGAATAATCAACCAAACTCTAATTTCACAACGACAGCACTATACCAAATATATCTACAACATGCATAGCATGACGTCAAACAACGGACATGCAACGCAGTGTCGATATATCGCGCTATAGACATCGCACACTGGCAACAAGAATTGGTCACATATACAGATTATACACAAACTGTCATCAATGATAAATATTGCGAACAATGCACTGAAGAAAAAGAGTCGTCATAACGTCGATACAATGTATTTGGGATGTCACTTGCTCCTGACAATTTACGATACATATCACTAAAATTGCATGACATAATGATTCTTAGAAATCATGAATGTAGTCAACGTGATGAAATGTCATAGCGACGTCAATTCGACGTTGATGCAACGTTGATATATAAAGAAACTAGTGCTAATCTGATACTTACGTAAAAACTACGTTGATATCACTCAAAAAAAAACCGTAGATACACCGTAAACGGCATACCGACGTAGACAGAACAATGAGATATGAAAGCATATAAATTGCTAAAAAATGCGTGTAAGAAATACTCACGGGAGTATTTCATGTCTAAACCTTAATCAAAACCATAATCAGTACCTGACAATCAAGAGCAGCCTGCGCAACTTGGAAAAGCTAAATACTCAGATTATTTAACCATGAAATGAGATTACATTCTGAATAAAAGCATTACTTACAGGCTACCATGAGAATCGCACTTCAGTGAAAGACGAGTAACAAATGGCTACCTATCAGGCGGCGTTTGTATAAGGATACAGAGAATTCGGTTACAGGCAGAAAATCCATGGAAATATAAACATAACTTTATTAAATTTAGTGCGACAGACGCGCGTTTCTGTATTGAACTTCTTCAGTGTCGCTAGATCCCAAAAGTTTGAAAGCAACGTGATGGGCAGGTCTAATATGAAATTAAGGCACTGCCTTTGTGCAAACACACTCTTTACGGTCCTTGAAGATCTTTGATGGGGTGAAGTGCTACCCTAGGCACCAACTTGTCATTGTAGTTTGGGTCAAATTGGCCCGAGTGGCACTCACCTGGATTAGCAAACTGTAATGGTAATGGTGACATCCTTGAGAGACCGGTGCAGCTCGTGTGATATCCATGCTGCCCTAAAATAAGGCAACTATACTGTGTGCGCAAGTTTCTGCCATTTTTACAAAGGAGAGTCAACTTATGTGTCCTCTTGCATGTTTACCTTGGCACTCAAGTTGGCAGTGTGGCTATTTTTATTTGTGTGGGCGGGTGGCTGGGGTCCACTCTGAATGGAGGAAATTTGCTCTATAGGGAGCAGATTCTTTCCTTTGGGTGTTGGCCCCAGTTTTGAAGTCACAGAGTCTGGGTTTGCCAACCTGCTTTCCTTGAGGGTGTTCTCATTAACCTTATCGTTATTATTCAGATACTTTAACAGTTAAGGTGTGAAAAAACACCAGCTTTTCAATGGAGTGTAGTAGTACGGCCAATTAGTTATGTGTAAATATGTATATAGGTATAGAGTATCTAACTGACCAGTCTAACTGGTCCGGATCTTCTAGGCTAGTGGTTGTGTGCTTGCTTTATAATCTTGGGGTCGTGAGATCGATTCCCGGTGGGGTCGCTCGACGAAATTTTCTTTACAGATTTTTCTCCTACTACAATGGTGCTGTGACCAGGGTGATTACCGTTGGAGCCCAAGGGCGAAACAATGGCTGCAGAGTTAAAAAGAACCTGGATTATAATTTCATTTCCTTAACATTTGATACAAATGTTCTTTGGTAGGATGGAGGAGTGTAGTAGTACGGCCAATGAGTGATGTGTAAATATGTATTTAGGTATATAGAGTGTATAACTGACTAGCCTAACTGGTCCGGACCTTTTAGCCTAGTGGTTGTGTGCTCGCTTTATAATCTTGAGGTTGTGAGATCGATCCCCGGTCGGGGCGCTCAACGAAATTTTCTTTACAGATTTTTCTCCTCCTCCTACAGGTGCAACTAACTGTGGTGCACCTTAATATTTTTCGCCACTTTTACGTAAGTAGGCAGCCTTTCTGATTTCTTTTTTGCTTCCTCGGGAGGCATAGCCCTTCCAGGTGGGTCTTCCTCTTGAGATGTTTCACTTTAACATTATATAGTAAGTAAGCCATACACTGTCATGGTCAGAAAATACATCACTTGCATGTACCGAATGTTTTTATGTATTGTATGTTTGGTACTGTACTTGGGGTCAGCCCTGTAACTGGATTTAAGAACAGTTAACTGATTTGGTTTGATTTGAAGACGTTGCTAAGCCACCAGTACCTATGAGCGACATGAGCCTCATTGTGCAAGAAAGGGCATCAGCAACGGGGTCGTGCACTGGAGCTATGCATAGTAGGAAAGAAAGAATAAAGAAAAAAAAGTTTAAGAAAAAGAATGAAATGAAAAACGAAATAAAAAAGAAAAGAAAGAAAATAAAATACACCTTATAGGGTTTATTCTGCTGGTTTTTGCAATCCTTAAGACGGGCTTGAAGGCTTGAACGTCATGCCAGTATCGATTAGAGTCTGAATTTAAATGTCGAAGAAGAACCGCAGTGCACATTAAGAAAGAACCATAGCAGACTTGTTCGGTATGCAGATAGAATGGAAACATATGTAGGCGCGCCTTCTTAAGGTGTCCTTATGGTCTGCTGCCACAATATTAAGCTGCTTTGTGACAGTGGTTGGGTGCACTAATCATCTGAAAGTCCACACTTTCCTCAGCGATCTGCACCATTAAGAGGCAGGGATTCAACTGTCTTCAAAATAATATCGGAAGTCAGTCCTGCTGCCCTCTCTCAGCAGTCCTTATATTCCGCAGCTGAGAGACACTTCAGATAATTAGTGTAATTCTGAGTATTAAATCATATGGTGTTTAAAATTGTACTCATGATGATTGCTTTGATTAGCAAATCAAAGAATTCGTTTGTGTATCAGACTGTTATTTATTCAGTTCCAAAGATAATTGAAATGGACTAAAATATAGATGTTAAGGCTGTGTCATGATTATTTTACTAAAAATAGTCGTAGAAATCAACTTTTTAATCAAATGGCTTGTTAACACTGGCCAAACACACCATTCCTGCTCCATTCTAACCTAGGTGGGCTCTCTGGTGCGCCGTCGTTTCCAATTCACATGACGCGCCACGGTACGGGGTTTTACCTATGAACTCAGTTCCGGTCTAGACTAAGTTCCGGTCACGAGCAGACGACAAAACGTTTACAGTTTGAGCTATCCTTTCTACGAACATAATTAACAAAACGAGAATTATTGTAGCGAGAAATATTTAATGTACATTTCCTTTATAGAGTGATTGCAAAAATAAGTTTGTGGACTCGTAAAAAATTTCGATTAGAGCACTTGGTTCGTGACTAGTCTCGCGATAATTTACGAACTTCCGGTTCTCCAAGATGGCCGCAACCATGATCGTTACCACACATTTTATCTGCCTAAGTATATAGGACCAAAACTGATACAGTAAAGCGAACATACTTCGTGTGTTCGCTATTAAGAATAATCATAAACTACATCTTCCGAGATCGCATTATAACCGCACCAACCGAAAACATAAGTTCCCAAAACGAAGTGTTTTATGCCACGAAATGGCTTTTATAACACATGTAGTCTAAAATACGTCTAAAGAACAAATATCAGAAAAAGAAAGAATTGAACCAATAGCAACTTATCTTAAATCAGCATGTAAAACAAACCTGCCCATATCTTTTGCGTCTGCATAATATTATCACACAATCATTTCTACTTATAAAAGGCTGTATGAAAGAAAGGCTTATCTGTTAATTGTATAAATATGTCTTTCCAAAATCAAATAGTCCGCCTGGTTTCTATTTCGATCTTTCTATTCAAACTTACAAGAAATATGATTTGGATCCAGTAAAACGTGCTTAGGCTCCTAACCCCCACCTCCTCCACCACACTTTGTAATATATTACTGACAGTTTCACGGCCGTACGTCTCATGTGGTTATTTTCCTCAATGCTACATGTTCATGTGTTCGCATGTCTATTGTCTCTACCAATATGATCACATGAATAGCTGCCCATTCTGCTTTCTGTTTCGTTTTGTTTTGTAATTTAAAAAAAATGGGTAAAACTAGATGTTGCTTCTGTATTCAATCAGGGTGACTGAATGACCACCTGTTTGGGAAAGTGCTGGTTTTTAAGTTTGCCATGTTCGTCTTTCGTGAACTTTTGTCACTTTGTGTGTGTGCTTCTTTCACTTTTGGTATTGAGGGAGGGATGTTGGCTGTAATTGTATTGATAGTTCATTGCCAATATTTTTACTAATTAATCTAGGACCCTTTTCTTGTAGAATTAATATTTTTGTCTCAAATGCTTGAGTTTCTCTAAATCTACATATCTAAAATCTAAAATAAATCAGAGAAGCTAAATGATGGACAAACAAACATCTTCCCAATCACGCTGAAGTTTAACCTGTCCATCTTCCAAAATGAATCCTATTCGAGTAAAATGTCTAAATATTTCCTTTGTAACTGCATTCATTTCTCCCTCGTCAACCTATTCTTTCACTATGATAAATATTGGTTTATGCATGAGACGAGATTGTTCTATTTCTAGTTTACAGTAATCGCTCTTGCAATAATTTTTTGACATGACAACTACTACCATAGCACAGTCTTGGAGACAGGTAATTATCTCGGAAAAGATGCTGCGACCCAGTCTAAAGTGTCTGTCGCCCACACAAACTAAATCTCTGTCAGTACCAGCTATTCTCTGTAGATGATCCTGAAATAGAAATAGAGGTTTGTCATTCAAAAAAAATGAGTCGGACGTACGAGGTACCTGCACTATCATAGGTTTATGATTTCTATCAAGAGTTTTAAAATCTCTGTCATAGGTTTCAGAACCTGTCATTTCAAAACGTGTGAGTTAACTTTCAAACATAAGTTTGGACAAAATTATGACTTCCAGGTGCACAATAAGTCTACAAACACAGGTTAATAAAAATCTCAGTCATGAATTTTGAGTTCAAACACAGGCTTTAGATTTACTATCACAGGTTTTCAGAAACCTATGGTAGAGATTTTTAAAACCCATGATAGAAAACCATAAACCTATGGTAGTGATTTTCAAACATAGGTTTGAGTAATAACCCGTGTTTGTAATTTACAAACCTATGTTTATAGACTTATTGTGCACTTAGCAAGCATAATTTGTTTCACTCATAGATTAGAAGATTATGTCATAGGTTTTAGAATGTCTTTTTTTAAAGCAATGATAGAACTTTAAACACCTGTTAGAACTTTCAAAACCTATGTTAGAACTTTTTAAACCTATGTTTCAGAATTTCAAACCTGGGTTAGAAGTTCAAACATAGGTGCATATTGTGCACTTGGGTTGCCATACTGCACGTAATAAATTCACATAACATAATAGTAATAGACAATTCCAATTTAATCGGATTCGGATACGTATTCTGAATTGAGCCAAAAGAATATGCTTTTGGGGATTTTCTCAAAAGATATAAATTAGTGCGAGTGCTGACTTTGTGGAACAGGCCTCCCAGCGGGCACATGACGTCAAAATGAAAAAGTACTGACGTCGATGCGACGTGATGAATCCCCACCGACATCAGGATGACATCATTTCAAGTAAATGTGCCTGTGGGTTCACTTTAAAATGGTAGGGCCCAGCGGGCACATAAAGTCGAAATGACGTTTCACTGACTTCCTTACGTCACATCAACGTTAGTACGACGTTATTACGACGTCATGTGCCTGTAGGGGTTGTTATTCTAAAATCTATTCCTGCATTTGCATAAACGTCTCTGTATGTCGTCACAAAATGTAAAAGCGGTGGTATATTATGTCGCCAGATAAAAAGGGTAGAGGTTGCCCATAGCCTAGTAGCCGTAGGGGCTGTTGAGGTAAAAAGCCAGCTGTGACTTGGGCACAGCACATGAAAGGCGGAACATATCCCTCTCCTTTTGCCGCCTTATCCTTACCCGATGCTGAGCAGATACCTATTTACTGCTTGGTTGACAAAGAGTTTTCCAGTCGTCGGATGGCGAAGCCCGGGTTCGATTGCACGACCTTCCAGCGCCTTTCTACACCATAACCGAGCGTCTCTAACCACTCGACCACGGCGCCTCTCTGGACGACGTAACCCTATAAAGTTCCATTTCTGCAACTGTATGCTACACGGCCACTCTATAGAAGGGTTGCATCGGAACCCGAGCAGGGACCTACGGTACCCGGGTCCGACTACTCGATCCGTATTCGGCTTCCGCAGAAGAAGCGTGGAGGGGAAGGGGAGTAGGGGTCCTTCAAATAAGGGATTCAAGGTTGGAATTCTCCAGTAGGGAGTTCAAGGGACAAAGTCTGCACGCTCCCCCCCCCCTCCCTCTTCCTGCGGACGGAAAACTGGCATGAGTTGTGTCTGACTCCAAATGCTACACTTTCCCCGTTTAAAAAAGCTTAAAACGAATAAAAATATACTATGATTACTGATACTTACCCGGTAGCGGCTCCGAAATTACGTGCAAGTTTTCATTTAGCGAGGGATTTTTTCTTTTAATTGGACAATTTAGGTGTTCTAATTGTGCCCGTCCATTCTTTAGAATTGTCTTCCAACCTCTTCTTTTATTTGCGACTTCTTCTTTCTTCCCCTTTCTTTGAGCCCTAAAGGATCGTCTTAGCGAAGCCAGAATACAACTGAGATGTGGCCAAGACCACTAGAGTGTCCACTGCTTGACTATTACAGTGTGTATTAAGAATTCGCCATGTTAGCCAATGGCTGCTTTGATCTTTCTGTGAACAGTCTCATTAGCTCCTTGTCCTTATACAAGATCTTCAGAAACCTTCGTTAGCATCTCACCTCAAAAGCAAGCGTTTATTTCTCTAACCCTGCAGCCAAGGGCCACGTTTTATAGGCACAAAAACGTGGATGTGACAAGGAAGTGCTTCACTTTCACCTTTGACCTAAAGAAATAGTTATTATCTCTCCGAATTTGCTTCAGCTTTGTTTGGGTTGCAGTGACGTGCAATCTTTGAGAGAACCTCTGGGGCCGTATTCATAAAGCCACTTAAGTCGTTGCTATGCGGTTGCTAAAAGTAAAAAGTATGCAAAGACCAGGAACTGAAACAATCAAAATCCAAATCCAGCCCTCAAACCATAGTTGGAAACAACTAAGATTACAAATAATCAAGATACAGAGAACATATGGCCAACCGAGTGAGCAGCTTGTTTCCCAAAAGGTGGCCACTCAGCAACCCAAACCGAACCAAAAATAATAATAACATACATAAGGTAAAACATCACAGAAACTCTGACACCAAAAACAGGCAACAAAGAACCACAACAGAACTACCGCCTTGGAACGGTCAGTAATGAATTACTGGGGGGGCTTAAATCGATTTTACAGGCCCAACCTCACCCTCAGTTTCTGAAGTGGTACAGTCTTGTAAGACTGTTCCTCCAGAGCAAATTTCATAGTTGTAGGGAATCTCCTTCAAAGAAATTTAGCCTTAGCAACAGCATAGCAACCACTTAAGTCGTTTTATGAATACGGCCCCAGGTCCGGAGCTCATCTAAGACAACCGCTTCAAGGCTTGGGAATTTCGTTTAGAAGCACCTTGAGTTCTACTAAAGCTGGTGCTATGTGGCCCGACCAATGGTGTCCATTTCGTTAATGGTCATGAACAGACTCAATTAAACCGAGCCAGCTATTTTCTTTTCTTAGGTGTATTCATTGCTTGTAAAATATCTTTTAAGAATATATAATGAACATGTATTGTCATACAGAGACTCGACACTTAAATCCAGATCGAGTATTTTCGGAGTTAGTGTGCTCGACTGCGAATCGAAATCATGAAAAAGTCGATCCAAAGCTGCCATGAATAAATCCTTTTGATCTCATGAACAGACTCAATCAGATCGAGTCTTTTATGGTAGAGCTCTGTTACGATAAAACCTATAACGTAGCATGTGCTCCCAGCGAAGAAATCAGCCTGGCCATACACTCAGTAAGATCGGTGTCTTCCCTGTCAGCATGGAGGTAGCTAAGACCATCTAGGCGGATGCCCAGGCTGAACTGTCTTCGCAGGGCGCACATGCTGCTTTGTTGGTATTGTCATGTCGCCGGTCAAAAGTTTCTTTGGGACATTCTTTGCTTTCGAAGGATTTAAAATTTTAGAACATAGTTTATTGTTAAATGTCGAGTGGCAGCCGTAAACGTCCGCTTGCATTTCGCCGCAGTGCAGATTACTTCTTTCAGATGTGTTACGTTCATTTAGTGTCATTTTTGAAAAGTTCTGCTTCGGTCGGGGTTAGAGTATGTAACTAGATTTGCCATTTCAATACTTGCTATGTCTCAGTCAAAACTAATCTGCTATTTTCATTTCTTTAGTATAAGCCTTATTCCCTACGGATCTTAATTTACAATATCTTCAGTGCAGCTGGTATTAAGTGCCGTAATACAACTGTTAAATATGCCGCGACACGAGAAAACCAAAAAAGTGGATTTGCTCAGATCAGCCTGGGCAGCCGTCCAGTTTGATCACGCTCTTCGTTAAGCACTCAAAGGGTAGCTAAGGGTCTAAGCTACCTCATCGCGGACAGCGAAGACCCTGATCAGACTGGGCGGATGCCCAGGCTGATCTAAGTCTGCGCTGGGCGCACAACCACATGGTTGGTTTTGCCCAGTCTGATCAGAGTCTTCGCTGTCCGCATGGGGGTAGCTTAGACTCTTAGCTACCCTTTGAGCACTTAACGAAGGGTCTGATCAAATTTGGCGGATGCCTAGGCTGATCTCAGTCCGCGCAGTGCGCACAACCACATTGTTGGTTTTTTCATGTCGCGGCTCATATATTGTTAATTCTATGTAGATCACTGGGTTCATTAAGAGACATTAACAAATAGATTTTTCTTAAGCTAGTGCACATTTCGCTACCAGTCATGAGCACACTCAATAAAACTGAGTCTGCTATTATCGTATCGTCGGTGTCATTCCGTGCTTCAAAACGATCTACCTCATATTTGACTGATCCTTTTCAATTAGCCAGGCTATAGCTTTGTACCAGGGACCGTACCTGACTACTCTTAATGAAAGAAGATTAAAGGCTGTTTCTTACCTTAAGCCCCAGTCACACACACACATTACGGATTGGGCGGATAGTTGCGGACTTTAAATCCACTCAATTTGTGGGCGTGGTCTCTATCCATATCGAATCCGTATCGTATCCGTATGGTATCCACAAGGTCCGCAGGAAATGCCACCAAATTTTGAAAAGTTCAAATATTCAGGCGCGGACGAGTTAACCATAATGATCCGTTACTGAAGGCATTTATCCGCATTTATGCGTATCTAATCCGTATCTAATCCGTATCTGAACCTATCGTTCCGCGGTCCACCCAAACTTTGTGGATAAAACAGTTTCATGCGGATTGTTACGGTTAGTTACGGGTCTCGTTCTGCGTATTGTTACGGATTGATGCCCCAGTCAGATTAGCTGTTCGCAATTATCCTCACCAATACGTATTTGTCAGTATTGAAGTTTAAGTTATCCGTATAGAAACGTATCTGAAGGTAAAAGTCCGTACAAAAACTCCGAACGAGACCCGTAACTAACCGTTATTGAAGGTAACGATCTGCGCGAAACCGTATCAGTCCACAACTTGGGGTTGGGCTGCGGAATGATAGGTTTATATACGGATTAGATACGGATAAGATACGGATTAGATACGGATTATATATGGATACATGCGAATGAATGCCTTCAGTTACCTTTTGTTACGGATCAATACGGTTTACTCGTCCGCGCCTAAATTTTGAAAATTTTCAAAATTTGGAATCGGATCCTGCGGACCCTACGGATACGATACGGACAGTTACAGACCCTGCGGATGCGATACGGACCTTCACGAATAACACCGGACAGATACGGATGGGCCATCCGGAGATGCGATACGGACCATTACGAATAAAACCGGACATATACGCACGGGCCAACCGCAGCATCAACAACATCTTTCCGCATATAGAAGTAACAGAACGTAATGGAAGGTAAGTAGTACGTATACATTCGTATCATCTCTCATCGTATTGATTCAAAGGGAAACTATCTGACCGCAGACATCCGCATTTATCCTTAATCATACGCATCTATAGTTAACTGTATCCGTAAATTAATCAAGAAAATAAGCCACGCCCACAAATTCTGCGGATTATTGTGGATTTTTATCCACAACTATCCGCCCAATCCGTAATGTGTGTGTGTGACTGGGGCATAAAGGGGATTAAGGACATTTGGTATAACGAATTCACTGTCATCACTTGAGAAGGAAACGAAAACAGGAAAACGGAATCCGATCTTATCATCATGAAGAAGTCCAACTCGATCCTCTAGCCTCTGATAAAATTTCTTTTTTCTGTATCGTTTCACAACGCAGTTAATTACCAGTGCTAGTAATGTAGCTGTTGTCGATGGTATAACTGATGATAATAATAGTTTTCTCAGTTTACGTGTCGGTCGTTCACAGTCATTTTCAGCCGCTTCAATTGCTTTACTGTTCATTTCTATTTCCTGACCATCAGCTTTACAGTGATACTGATGCCTTATAGCTGTAAATATGGGTGACGCTACAAACCATTTAACAAACTGCAGTGAATCACACTCACATGAAAATGGATTCGAACGAAGATCAACTAGAACTGTAGATGCTGAATTTTGTTTTGTATGATTTTTCCGTCGTTGTTGCCTTTCGTACAATGAATCCAAAAACCTTCTAGATGACTCATTGAGATATTGAATTGAATTGTTTCGCATATCGAGGGTTTCCAGAATTATCAGGTGCGAAACATTAAATGTTATTTGGTGGAGGAGGTTACTAGAAATATCTATTCGCTTTAAATAGACGTTTGAAGCAAAGGTTGTTAATGGTAAGTATTGTAGCCCATTATCATTTAGGCTGATTTCTTCTAAAAGTAAATTATTTTGAAATAAGACTGAAAATGTTTCATCAAACAAGTGAGTTTGCGAAAGTCTGTTTTTAGACACGTCAAGTTTCATTAAATACTGGAAATTTTTGAATGTGTTGGTCCCGGTGGATTCCATTCTGTTATCAGAGACGTCGACATATTGTAACTGGTGCAGTAATTTGAATTTATCCAATTGCACATCAAATACCGGTATATTATATCCACTAAAGCGAAGTTCTTTGCAGTTAAATCTCACAGGCAAGCCAATCAGAGAACAGTTATGGAAGTACATGGACTGGAGATTGAAGGTTACACGACTTAGATTTAGCATAGTTAAATATTGATAAAACTGATAACCACCGAGAAACCCCCATTTTACAGATAAGGTCGCATCTATGCAGGTCACATTGTTTGGTATATTGTGCGGAATACTCATTGCATATAGGTCGAAGTTGCGCAAAGACCTACATGTTCTGTGTAACAGAAAATGAGCTTTGTTATTTAAACTGGAATGTGAAATATTCAGCGTTTTCAAAGTATCACAAATACCGTCCAAAATTGGATTGTGAGCTGATATTGGTGTGTTGCTTAGATCAATTTCAGTGATATCTTTATCTGAAAGGACATCTATGATATCTTGCGAAATGTCAATGCCTTCTAAAATATTACCAGCATTGGTTAAAATCAATTTCTTAAGATTTGCAACCCCGGCTCTTCCAGACAGTAATTTAACAAGGTCCTGAGTACGGAGCCGAGCGCATCCCGTTAAATCAAGAACTGTAACATTGTACAGTCCGAACAGTGCATTGTTGGTGGCATTAAAAATATTTCTTGAATATAGTTTTAAAAATCGAATCCGTTCTAAACAGATGAAAACATAGTTGTCTAAGCAAAACATGTCTGAGCCAGTGTCTTCAATAGACAACTTAGTTACACCATCCCATGAAACATTACAAAATATTCCTGGCGATAGAAGGGAGGAATTAAACAATATTAATATTATTTCACTGACATACTTTGGAACGGTTCTTGGAATAACATTTTCACATTTTATACGCACTGTGTCGCACCTACAATTTTCAGGACACTCTTGGGGAATAGTGCTACGCTCACACATCCCAAACACTAGGAAGCCCAAAACCCATTTCATGATGACCAGAGACTTCAATTCTGAAAGAAAACTACAAAAAATTGGTAATGCGCAATGAACATGTCTTTTGACATTTCTTTTTTTTTTCTTTTTTTTTTTACAACGTTCAGTTTAATTCTTTGTTTGGTTAAATTAGCATGTCTTCAATGATCACCTTTGGGACATACGTAAAATGGCCGTGCAAACCTTGATTATTGTGCCTG
This sequence comes from Ctena decussata, assembly GCA_963989385.1. Taxonomy (NCBI): domain Eukaryota; kingdom Metazoa; phylum Mollusca; class Bivalvia; order Lucinida; family Lucinidae; genus Ctena; species Ctena decussata. The sequence continues at coordinate 78,663,587 of OZ022510.1, read as the reverse complement.
AATAAAACATATTACTACACTCTTACATACAGTTCTATAGGGGTCGGCTAAGCGATATTGTTGTCAAAGCGGAAATTGTGTATGTGGACTTGAAATTCTTTACCGTAGTCATGTATGGGTGACTAAGCGCACTCTCTCTTTACGAAATATCTCAGTTTGAAATTTTGCGTAGAGCTCCTTGTCAGATAGTTTTGAAATTTCACGGAAATCTGAGGAGGAGATTTTACAAATCTTTGATATAGAAAAAAAATCAAGGTCCTCTACCTGATGGACATTTTCTTAATTTCAAATCTTGACACAGCGTAAACATTCCCACAAAAAACAATGCTCTCAAATTATGTTCATATCGGACCAGGAGTTTCTGAGGATGAGATTGGTAAAGCAGAAGGATTTGGGATTGGACGATATCGTTAAATCGCTTAGTCACTCGCTCAGTATATAATGGATTGTTATAGGACATGCTATGTTCTGAGCCTTTTAATCCTTTAAACTTTAGATAAACATGATTGTTTTGATTATTCCAAAATCTAAATTATTTTTTTTAAAAGAGTAACTACACTTCAGGAACTGACTGAATCAGATCCCAAACCCTATCCCCAACATTAAAGGGAAAGATTAACTCTACTTTTTTAATAGATTATTGTCATAATTTTTGGATAGAAAAAGTTAGGTCATTTCTATATATAAAGTCCATACCCTTCTTAATATTGATTACATTGTGAAGATCATGATAAACGTCATCCCTTTGTTTAAATAACCAATTAAAACTACATTTAGTTTTTGCTTCAATACACATTGCTAATTCATTCTAAAACTACATATAATTATCTTTCTGATGTTGGGGATAGGGTTTGGGATCTGATTCAGTGAGTTCCTGAAGTGTAGTTACTCTTTAAATTTCTAAATTTATAAAAAGATGCATCTCTTCTCGGAAATGTGTTAGCTTTTTTTTAAATTAAACTCCATGAGAGGTAAAACTGAAACTTAAAATTTACCGTATAAGTCCGGGTTGTACAACGGATTAATGAATATAAGTACTATTTTGTTGCTTGCTCAAATATATATATGAAATAATAATGATAAAGATAATTTTGATAAAAAAGTATACTGAACAGACTTTCAAAAATCTATCTATCTTTTTATCTATCTATCTATCTATCTATCTATCTATCTATCTATCTATCTATCTAAGAACAGGAATTCTATTCTGTGTTTATTAAATACATTCCAAGACGGTTCTTCTGTTGTGGTTCCTTAATGTTACATGCGGTTATTTCAAGTTCCCAATGGTTTCTATCAGTCTGGTCGCATATATAGCTGCCCGGTCTGCTTTCGGTTTTGTTTTGTTTTGTAATTAAAAATATGATATATATGCTGCTGTCTCTGATTAGGGTATCTGTATGACCATTTGTTTCGGAAAATGCTTCTCTTTCGGTTAACCGTACGTATCTTTTGTGAACATTTGTTTTTTTTCGTGTTTGTGCTTCTTTCCTCTTTGGTTTTGAATGTGATATATAGGATATGACTGTATAAATTCCTGATCATCGCCTATCTTTTGACTTTACATTTTTCTCTAAATACCTATCTGTCTTAAGAATATGATTATATTTTGAACTTCTGAATAACCAAATATTAATAAGCAGTGTATTATAAGTTTCGTAATATGTAATGAAATTTGTAAATTGCGAACCGCGTTTTTCCAACTAAAACCTAAGCTCGCCAGTAAATTTAGCAACCAGGTCTCCATAGAGTATAGGGAAATAAATGCGAGTGGATTTTTGTTGGTGACAAGATTTGAAAAGACATGTTATCAAGACTTACATGGATAACGTATGCAAATACCCTCAGAGCGACAGGCATTCACCATTTTACTCTGATTTGAATTTTTCACTTGTATTGCACTTATCAATTTCCCCCCTTATTATTTGTACATTACTTCCTTCATCAGTTGTAAATTTGAAAAAAGTTCTATTTAACTTATGGGTTTTATACAGCTTTCACCTACATTTATATGCATGTATATAACCTTAGAGCATTGGCATTTTGTGCATCACAGGCGACTCATATGACTCTGATCATTTCCTGAAAGTCGCAGAAAAACCTGCTTCAAACTCTGATTTTATAAAGATATTTTCATGGTTTTATACATGAGGAGGCAGGGGCAGATAACGTCTATGGCATAATTTGTGAGCATTACAGGAGCCTTTTATCATTCTGATCAATTGCTGCAAGTTTCAGAAAAACTGCTTCGAAATCTGATTTTTATAACTTTTTGTCATGATTCTATACATCTATTATAGCCCCAGGACAGGAACAGATGATCCTTGGACAAAATTTTTACGGATATATAAAGCTTTTGTTACTTCAATTATTTTTGTGAAGTCTTATCATGATACTCCAAATAGTAAAGTATCTAGAGACCGAAAGCTGTTTTAGCAAGTGCCATAACTGTCAGAAATTACAATCCCAAGCGCGACAAATGCATTTGCAAAATTTGAAAGATATCCGTTAATAAATACTTAAGTTATCGAACGGAAACGACGTGCGGACGGACGGACGTACTTCGGGCAGACGGACAGACAAACGGACGACCAACATGAAAACACAAAACCCCACCACTGTCATGTGGCGGGGTTAACAAAAGAAATAGCGTCAACCCAAACAAGACGAAATGTCCGGCTAACAAATGCTTAAAACACAACCGCGCAGTCTTGTCATGTTTTCCGATGCGTGCTTTATTGAGCCAATGCTTCTTCGGTTGGATAGATAGAACTCTGATCTGAATGTGTGAAATGACGGATCGATTTGAGTCCTGTCTACTTACGGACGGGGCAGCAAAGTAGCGTGCTAAGTCATATGCGGCTAGTGTACGCACATCATCTAGATTCGGATTTTCGCATTCACCCTTTATACAGTACAGATTAAACGCATATAGACCTATAATATTATTTCTTATCGGTCAGTTTTCTGCTGTGTAGAATCATGAAACAACATGTTTGAGCATTATATGAATCTTATTTTTGAACATTATATAATCTAGAAGGCTGTCAAACACTTCTTAAAAGTAAATGTGGTAATTAAAACTCTATCCTAATATTAGAGTTACGAGCCCTTCTTTGTAAGCCACAAAATGTGTCTACACTATTTAAACTAACAGCGAACTATCACAAGACCAAGAAATTTTAGGCGTAAATAAAGGTTTTCATCATAAAAAAAGCTCAGTCTTCATCCAACTAGGGCAGCTGAAAATAAGATCGGGTGGAAAGGGATAATTGCAGTGAAACGACCGTCCAATAATATAATATGGTATAGAAGAGAATGGAATTGAAAGATGCAAGAATTGTTCTGGTATTTTCCATGTGCCGAACACATTGCACGTGTACCGGGCATGCACAGTCTCAGACAAGCTCGTTCAATTTATTCCTTGATCCTGGCATTGAATGATATACAATATAACATCACCTCCCATTTTTTGTTTAGTAGGAAATTTTAGAATTATACCTAACTTTACGTTGTTTTTGCCTAATTAATTAAATGCAGAAATATGCATTTGTCGCACTAAATTTGGTAAAGATACAACTGAGCCGCATTATGAGAAAACCAACAAAGTAGCATTACGGCGCGCAAAGACTCGGTCCAGCCTTGGCATTTACCCAGTCTGATCAAAGTCTTTGTTTTGCGCTTAAAGGGTAGCTAAGGGTCTACTTCCATGCGTACAGCAAATACTCTGATCAGACTTAGCGGATGCTTAGGCTGATCTCAATCGTCGCTGAGCTCACATGCTTCTTTGTCGTTTTGTCGTGTCGCGGCTTACACATAAACTTCGAAGCATATTAGCTTTAATAATTAACTGAAACAAACAGCGTACGAGGCAGTTTTCTGATTTAAATTAAATACTAAAGGAGGTGTTATGTTTATTTCCAGAACATGCAAAGAAAAAAAATCTAATATCGTGTAATAACGCAAACTTTGTAAATGCATTTATTTTGGTTACAAAATGCGGATCCATCAACCATATTCCATTTCTCTTAATGCGACCGAATTATCCTTATCAATTCCTCCTATCTCTTTATCTGAAAATAATGCCATGCTGACTTGCTGATATAACTAGAAATGTGTCCATAGGACACAGATGCCCCCGCATAATGCCCTAAGTAAGATGGCGCCTTGTTTAAGGTACTGGCATTTGTAGCATAACTAGGTTCACAAGGGCAGACTTCTGTTGTACATGTTTGTTGTTTTCCTTGGGCAGATGTATTGTGCTTCTTGGATCAAAAGAAGTGTGTGTGTGTGTGTGTGTGTGTGTGTGTGTGGGGGGGGGGTTATGACTGTGATATGTGATAATATTCTGTATCTTATCACAGAAATGGATGCCATGCAACTTTCCAAAAGAAATAGCCCGGAAACAAGTAACTTTTCAAAAACTAACAAACGGAAACCATTATTGTATGAAATGAAGTCGAAAAAGGGCCATAACCCCCACAATAATCGACGGATTTTGCCCAACATCATACTTGACCTGTGTTTTATGATATACCTGTGTATAAAAAATGAATTCAGTACACCAATGATTTCAAAAAGATATCGATCGGAAACCATGTTTTCATACAAAATGAAGTCGAAAAAGGGCCATAACCCCCACAATAATCGACGGATTTTACCCAACATCATACTTGACCTGTATTTTATGATATACCTGTGTATAAAAAATGAATTCAATACACCAATGATTTCAAAAAGATATCGATCGGAAACCATGTTTTCATACAAAATGAAGTCGAAAAAGGGCCATAACCCCCACGATTATCGACGGATTTTACCCAACATCATACTTGACCTGTATTTTATGATATACCTGTGTATAAAAAATGAATTCAGTACACCAATGATTTCAAAAGATATCGATCGGAAACCATGTTTTCATATAAAATGAAGTCGAAAAAGGGCCATAATCCACACAATAATGGACGGATTTTGCCAAACATGGAACTTGGACTGTATTTTATGATTATATACCTGTGTATAAAATATGAATTCAATACACCAATGCTTTCAAAAGACATCGAACGGAAACCATTTTGTCATACAAAATGAAGTCGAAAAAGGGCCATAACTCGCACAATAATCGACGTACTCCACGTACGTACGGACAGCGGCGATACTATATGCCCCCCCCCCACCCCCATTTTCAATGGCGGGGGCATAACAAAATTATAAGCAATAATCCTCAAATATTTTTAACTATATACGGTCGTATATTCACATCATGACGGATCATGCGTCAATTCATGCAACTGACAGCAATTTCAGTGATATCAAAGTGCAGTTAATATAATCACATGGTTAAAGTCATTTTATATTTATATTTATTGGAAGCATTTTGGCAAGCGGCTGGTTTGTTCCTCTTCATGGCTTTTAATAATACTCCACTTTAGTAATATGCAAAGACTCAAGGGCGTTTGATTCGATGAAAATGATATTTACCAAAGCTGGGAACCTCTTACTACGCTAGATGCTGACTGAACCTATAAGCAGTGACTGTGTGGCGTTAAACAGTGTACACAGTAGCTAATGGCTGTATTTTTGTTAATATCTATTTTTGTCCTAGATGCTCGAAACAACACACGAAAAGCCTTTTCCATCCACATACAAATCTTCACCAAAAATTAAACGCCAAGTGGGACCCCAACAAGGACGATGATGCAGACGCCATATCTCTACCTGTACTTTCGCAAAGCCCGGCGACAGCGCACCTTGTTAAAACTTTCAATATATTGCTGCAAAATATTGTAAGAGCGACACGACAACACTAACAATCTGGTTGTGCGCCCAGCGCAGACTCAGATCAGCCTTGGCATCCGCCCAGTCTGATAAGAGTCTTCACTGTCCGCATGGAGGTAACTTAGACCCTCCGCGACTCTTTGAGCACTTAACAAAGAGTCTGGAAGAAACTGGGAGAACGCTCAGGCTGATCTGAGTCTTCATTTGGCGCACAATCATATCAATTTGTTGGTTTTGTCGTGTCGCGGCTCTAATGTGTTCTGCAAAATTTTTGGTTTACAATAAAGATGTATGTGTTCATCTCTATGTCACTCCACCATTTTACATAGAAAAACATATTTAAAGACTTCTTGTTTGCTGGCTGGATGACAAAGCCCTTTCATTGGCATCACCTATTAAAATGAAAGAAGGAACTTTTTAAGATTTTCATTTTACTTCACTGCAGCTGGTGTTTGTGCCGTGTGGCGACCGTAAAACTTCTCCCCGTACATAATTCATAGTAAAGATTTTTTTTTCGTCCTTTGTGATCACAGGATATATTTTGAGAAATCTGAAACTTTAGATTAGTTTAGACTCTTTTTCTAGATCATCGTCTTGTATATTGTTTGGACCGTTTTTGATACTAGTCAGTCTTTGAATCGACTGCCTAATTAAATTAAGATATTTCAGTATGCTTTTCTCTGGTTTCGTCACCAGATAATGTCAGGGTCACTGATGAGGCTTAATTAGCCGAAACTACGTAGTCTGGCCCCTGTGTGCTGTTCTGAATATAGTCTCTGCTCTTGAAGGAACTCTTTAAGATTTACATCTTATTAATCCAAAGAGAATAAAAGTGTCCCATTGAGGTTTGACCCGTCCCTACTTCCCTCCCACCGAGAAGGGGGCCGAACAAAAATGAAAATGATAGAGTTCCTTCCCCTAAAAGTGTCAGCATTAACGTTATATCAATTCTTAATAAAATCCTAAAAATGAGCGAAATAGTCTTAGAATTTCCTCTGTCATGGAAAAACACTGACGGTGATGTTGGACAGAATAAACTTGTTTATGATAAATGCCTTTATCATTAATCGTACATTCAAACTAAGCTGATATTTGGGCATTTTCTACAGATTTTATTGGTTTATATTTTTATATGAGCCGCGACACGACAAACCCAACAATGTGGTTGTGCACCCAGCGCAGACTTAGATCAGCCTACACATCTGCTAATTTTGATCAGACTCTTTGTTAAGTTTTTAAAGGGTAGCTTAGGGTCTAAGCTACCTCCATGCGGACAGAGAAGACTCTTATCAGACTGGGCGGATGCCCAGGCTGATCTGAGTCTGCGATGGACACACAACCACATTGTTGGTTTTGTCGTGTCGCGGCTCATATGTAGCACAAGGTTACCTATTAAGCTGACACAAAATCAACATAAAAAAGGTCTATTTTAATAAAATGGATCATAATGAAATTTATGTATGCATATATTTAATATTAGAACATACTGAAGCAAACAAATCTGTGATTGATTTTACAAGTCATCCATAATACCTTGGGTAGTCCTTCAGAGTTTTCACAATTAACGTCAAGACAATGTGCAATCCAAGAACATACAGAGCAATTGCAGTGAAAGAATGTACTAATTTAAATTGTTTAAATCACAACCGGCGAGTTAAATGCAATAAATTATCGCCATGAAAGTACAATGTGTTTAACTTCCCTGATATAACCAAATACTCAACCGTTATCTGATAAAGTTAGCTGAAAGAAACTGTTCCTCTTCCTGACAGACAATGATTAGCCAGTGATAAGAAGGTCGGAATGCAGCTCTTCCTGCTGGATTAGGCAATTCAATATTTATCACAGTCTTCGCGCAACAGCATTGCCGTCCAGTAATACGAGGTGTGTTCCAAATTTAATGTCAGTGTAGTTTTATTTCGCGCCAGTCGTGCAATATGGGCTCAAAACCACCTCGTGTCGATAGAGTGATCATTAAAATGGTAACATAGGTAGACATCTCGCTCACAGCCTGACTGACCTTTGTTCAGTGTACATTTTTCATAGCGCAAAAATGACTAGAAAAAAAACGTGCGTGAAATTAGGGCCTATATAAAAGGTAGGTCGCAACTCGGTAAAAACAAACCTATAGATATTCACCTTGAGGTATCTATGGAGAGGACCAAATGTCTTACAGGATGATTTGAAGGTGGATTGCTAAATTTAGGAGCTGGCAGCAGCAACATACAGATGCTTCCCACACAGGTCACACTGTAACAACAATAACTAAAAGTAATATCGAAAAAACATCTGCAATACCCTGAAAAAAGATGCCCGATTCATAGTGAGGCAACTAGCCCTGTTGACAAACGTGTCGTAAGCATGAGTTCGTGGTTTTTTCAAGAAGTATTTACAGCATAGGAAAATAAGTGAAAGATGGATACCCAATCTGATGAACAAAAGAGGACCCGTGTAGCAAATACAAAAAAATCATGGCTTTTTAATCACTGGACCTTTTAGAAACAAATCGGCCTTTAAATTGACTTACTTATCAAACTTTAGAAATTACAGTGTGTTTCTCTGGCTTTCGCCTCCAGGTATTGTCAGGGTCACTGTTGAGGGTTGAGTAGCCGCACTTACGAGGTATGGCCCAAGTTTCTTCATTTGAATGTATTCCCTGCTCTTGAAGGAACTCTTTAAGATCTTAATTTCAACAATCAAGTCACTGGTGATGAGACCCGGGCTTACTATTTTGATCCAAAGCGGAAGTGTTTCAACCGAATTTGGTCCAACAAAAATCAAGTTGTCTTAGTATTGCCAAACGAACTAGAACGGTAAAGAAGGTTTTGTGTGTAATTTTCTTCAATAATAAGGGTCCAGGCATGCCAAATTCCGATGCCAAAAGGTAGAATAGTCACAACAAAGTTCTATAACACTGTTGTAGAACTGAAGATGTACTACAAAACACGTCGCCCCAAAACAGGAGTTAAGCACCTCAGACGCTTGCATGATAATGCTCCCGCTCACAGGTCATCACCTTGTGATCGAGTTTTTAGAGCCAGAAAAGGTCACCGTCCTACCACATCCTCCGTTTTCGCGAGATGTGGCTCCCTGCGACTATTCTCTATTTCCAAAACTCTAATATCATCCATCTGGAAAAGGATTCAATTCGAGAAATGCCCTTGACTCTGCGGTTTATCAGTATCTGATGGGTGTCCCCATGGTAGCGCATTAAAAGTGCTTCCAAAAGTGGATTGACCGGCTAGAAAGGAGTATTCAAGTAAATGGAGTAAATGGAGTGTATTTTGAAGGGCAGAGCAAGTCAAAATGATCAGAACATTTGCAATAAAGGAGAAACAATGAAAGTGACATTAATTTTGAAACACCCCTCGTATCTTACGCTGCGTATAAGTTGGACAGTAGTATGACTGCGATTTGTTTGAAGTTCATTCGACCCCACAGTCTACAATTCTGTGCATTCCATGTCGAAAAACCCCTGATAAGCATCCTCTTAATTGTAATTCCAGGATTTTGACCATCTCCTATATAACTGTTCGCTTCGCATTTTTTTTTTATTAAATTTGTTCATGACGCTAGCATTATGGCGCCTGAACGTTAACAGCTTCCATGGGGCGGCATTAAAAGTCTCCACGTATGTGAGCATTGTTCAGATTTTATATTTTCTTGTGCTTTAGGATCGTTGGTTGGTTGTTTTGGTTTTAAAGACCATTTGAGACATTATTTTATCGGGCCGTGTTCCAGAGAGAGGGAGAAAGAAGAAAGAAGTGATAGACGAGAGTAAATGTCCGAACAACTCCCACCCGTACCTACTGCAAGGACAGTAGGCCATTGCACTACTATTCAAATCTGTTGGACGCCCCGGCGCTGGAAGTTACACGCAGCACCATTGCACCACCCGACCAGCCCCCGTTTAGGATCGTTGAACTTATTCAGAGTCATGCCGCTGAAACCGGTGCTTGTGGGCTCGGGCATTGTTCAGACATTTATAATACATCATTACACATGATCAGATTTAATTCAACCGCGTCTGCTATTTTTGTTTCTTTTACGTGATGTTTGCTTCCAGAGATTCTTCCTGTAAATTTTATTTTATCCGGCTATGGCTACCGCTGTTCGACTTAAAGCAACATACGGTCGTTTAAATGTTTTGTATTATTATGTAAGGTATTTTTCGATCAATGAGTTGTAATACGATACAAATATGTTTTAAAATAATGTGTAAAATAGATATTGTAGTTGATGACCGTTAAGTACGTTCCCGGTTCCTGGTTCCCAGTTCCCGGTTCCCGGTTCCTGGTTCCCGGTTCCCGGTTCCCGGTTCCTGGTTCCCGGTTCCCGGTTCCTGGTTTCCAGTTCCCGGTTCCTGGTTCCCGGTTCCCAGTTCCCGGTCCCCGGTTCCTGGTTCCCGGTTCCTGGTTCCCGGTTCCTGGTTCCCGGTTCCCTTTCCTGGTTCCCGGTTCCCGGTTCCCGTTCCTGGTTCCCGGTTCCTGGTTCCCGGTTCCTGGTTCCCGGTTCCCGGGTTCCTGGTTCCGCTTCCTGATTCCAGGTTCGCGTTTCCTGGTTCCAGGTTTCTAATTCCCGGTTCCAAGTTCCCGGTTCCTGGTTCCCTGTTCCTGATTCCCGATTCCAGGTTCCCGGTTCCCGGTTCCTAATTCCCGGTTCCAAGTTACCGGTTCCTGGTTCCCGGTTCCCGATTTCTCGCTGCGCCAACTATATAATAATCAGTATTGTTCATAAGAAACTGTTTCCTTCTTTCTCTTTTGCAGTTCTTTCAGATCTATGTGTTTTTTTTCCAAATAAGGAACAAGGAACTAGTTCCCGGTTCCCGATTCCCGATTCCCAGTTCCCGATTATATCAGGGTTTCGTTTGTTACTTACAAAGTTGAATTCATTGTATTAAAGCATTACATTTACTTGGTAGCAACATCATCTAATGCCTAATATCATGCGTTATTTCCAAAACAGATTATTTATGCAACTTGGTTTAAACCGCTTTTTGTTCAATAAGGAACCGGGAACTGGTTCCTTGTTGCCGATTTGTCGTTTTCAAACAATGATGATGGATATACTAATAAGGAACAAGAACTAGTTCCCGGTTCCCGATTCTCAGTTCCCGATTATATTTTTTTCTTAGTTAAAAAAAAGCATTGATTAGAAGTGGCTTTTCACATTTACTCGATTGCAACACCATTATACGCCTTACAACATGTTATATGTCAGAACAAGTATTAATATGCCAAATATTAAATAATTAGTATTGTTCATAAGCAACCGGAGATTGTTTCCTTGTTGCCTTTTTGCAGTTCTCTCATATTGATGATTTCTCTCCAAATAAGGAACAAGGAACTAGATCCCGGTTCCCGGTTCGCGATTCCCAGTTCCCGATTATTTTGTACTTTCATTTCTTACTTACAATATTGAATTAATTGTAATAAAAGCATCACATTTAGTCTGTGGCAAAACTATCTTATGCCAAATAATATGTAATATGTCAAAAACAATTATTCACGCAACTGTATTTAAACCGCTTTTTGTTCTATAAGGAACCGGGAACTGGTTCCTTGTTGTCGATTGGCCGTTTTCAAACAATGGTGATGGATATACAAATCAGGAACAGGCAACTAGTTCCCGGTTCCCGATTCTCAGTTCCCGATTAGAATTTGTATTTTCTTTTAGTTACAAAGAAGCATTTATAAGAAGAAATGACTTTTCACATATACCCGATTGCAACATCATTTAATGCCTTATACAACATGTTATATGTCAGAATACATATCGCTGCGCCAACTAAATAATAATCAGTATTGTTCATAAGGAACTGTTCCCTTGTTCCTCTTTTGCAGTTCTTTCAGTTCGATGTGTTTTTTTCCAAATAAGGAACAAGGAACTAGTTCCCGGTTCCCGGTTTCCTATTCCCGATGTCCAATGTCCGATTACAGTGCTTTCGAACTGTTTCCTTGGTCCCCTTTTGCAATTCTTTCAGATCAATGTGTTGTTTTTTTTTGTTGTTTTTTTTTCAAATAAGGAACAAGGAACTAGTTCCCGGTTCCCGGTTCCCGGTTCCCGATTCCCGATTCTCAGTTCCCGATTATATTAGACTTTCGTTTATTACTTACAAAGTTGAATTCATTGTATTAAAGCATTACATTTACTTGGTAGCAACATCATCTAATGTCTAATATCATGGGGTATTTCAAAAATAGATTATTTATGCAAAATGGTTTAAACCGCTTTTTGTTCAATAAGGAACCGGGAACTGGTTCCTTGTTGTCGATTTGTTGTTTTCAAACAATGATGATGGATATACAAATCAGGAATAAGAACTAGTTCCCGGTTCCCGATTCTCAGTTCCCGATTAGATTTTTTCTTAGTTACCAAAAAGCATTGATAAGAAGTGTCTTTTCACATTTACTCGATTGCAACACCATTATACGCCTTACAACATGTTATATGTCAGAACAAATATTAATATGCCAAATATTAAATAATTAGTATTGTTCATAAGCAACCGGAAATTGTTTCCTTGTTGCCTTTTTGCAGTTCTCTCATATTGATGATTTCTTTCCAAATAAGGAACAAGGAACTAGATCCCGGTTCCCGGTTCCCGATTCCCAGTTCCCGATTATTTTGTACTTTCATTTCTTGCTTACAAAATTGAATTGATTGTAATAAAAGCATCACATTTAGTCTGTGGCAAAACTATCTTATGCCAAATAATATGTTATATGTCAAAAAACAATTATTCATGCAACTTCATTTTAACCGCTTTTTGTTCTATAAGGAACCGGGAACTGGTTCCTTGTTGCCGATTGGCCGTTTTCAAACAATGGTGATGGGTATACAAATCAGGAACAGGCAACCTTGTTGCCGATTTGTTGTTTTCAAACAATGATGATGGATATACAAATCAGGAACAAGAACTAGTTCCCGGTTCCCGATTCTCAGTTCCCGATTAGATTTTTTCTTAGTTACAAAAAAGCATTGATAAGAAGTGTCTTTTCACATTTACTCGATGGCAACACCATTATACGCCTTACAACATGTTATATGTCAGAACAAGTATTAATATGCCAAATATTAAATAATTAGTATTGTTCATAAGCAACCGGAAATTGTTTCTTTGTTGCCTTTTTGCAGTTCTCTCATATTGATGATTTCTTTCCAAATAAGGAACAAGGAACTAGATCCCGGTTCCCGGTTCCCGATTCCCAGTTCCCGATTATTTTGTACTTTCATTTCTTGCTTACAAAATTGAATTGATTGTAATAAAAGCATCACATTTAGTCTGTGGCAAAACTATCTTATGCCAAATAATATGTAATATGTCAAAAAACAATTATTCATGCAACTTCATTTAAACCGCTTTTTGTTCTATAAGGAACCGGGAACTGGTTCCTTGTTGCCGATTGGCCGTTTTCAAACAATGGTGATGGATATACAAATCAGGAACAGGCAACTAGTTCCCGGTTCCCGATTCTCAGTTCCCGATTAGAATTTGTATTTTCTTTTAGTTACAAAGAAGCATTTACTGGTGACCTTCTTTTGCTTCAGATTTCCAGTGGGGTTGTTTGGCAGGACAGGGATCTCCACCTGTCAGACGGCCCGTTGTATCTGTTGAGTCCTCGTCTTTGCTTCTTCATGGTGTTGAAATTTGATTTATGTGTTTACCGTGATGATTCATTGACGAGTTAGAGGGTTATCATGCGAACCGAACAACCAACTAAATGTTTTGTACCACTTCAGAAACTGAGGGTGATGTTGGGCCTGTAAAATCGATTTAAGCCCCCCAGTAATTCATTACTGACCGTTCCAAGGCGGTAGTTCTGTTGTGGTTCTTTGTTGCCTGTTTTTGGTGTCAGACTTTCTGTGATGTTTTACCTTATGTATGTTATTATTATTTTTGGTTCGGTTTGGGTTGCTGAGTGGCCACCTTTTGGGAACAAGCTGCTCACTCGGTTGGCCATATGTTCTCTGTATCTTGATTATTTGTAATTTTAGTTGTTTCCAACTATGGTTTGAGGGCTGGATTTGGATTTTGATTGTTTCAGTTCCTGGTCTTTGCATACTTTTTACTTTTATAAGAACAAATGACTTTTTCACATACACCCGATTGCAACATCATTTAATGCCTTATACAACATGTTATATGTCAGAATACATATCGCTGCGCCAACTAAATAATAATCAGTATTGTTCATAAGGAACTGTTTTCTTGTTCTTCTTTTGCAGTATTTTCAGATCGATGTGTTTTTTTTTCCAAATAAGGAACAAGGAACTAGTTCCCGGTTCCCGGTTTCCTATTCCCGATGTCCAGTTCCCGATAACATTGTGCTTTCGAACTGTTTCCTTGGTCCTCTTTTGCAGTTCTTTCAGATCAATGTGTTGTTTGTTGTTTTTTTCAAATAAGGAACAAGGAACTAGTTCCCGGTTCCCGGTTCCCGATTCCCGATTCTCAGTTCCCGATTATATTAGGCTTTCGTTTGTTACTTACAAAGTTGAATTCATTATATTAAAGCATTACATTTACTTGGTAGCAACATCATCTTATGCCTAATATCATGCGTTATTTCAAAAATAGATTATTTATGCAACTTGGTTTAAACCGCTTTTTGTTCAATAAGGAACCGGGAACTGGTTCCTTGTTGCCGATTTGTCGTTTTCAAACAATGATGATGGATGTACCAATAAGGAACAAGAACTAGTTCCCGGTTCCCGATTCTCAGTTCCCGATTAGATTTTTTGCTTAGTTAAAAAAAAGCATTGATTAGAAGTGACTTTTCACATTTACTCGATTGCAACACCATTATACGCCTTACAGCATGTTATATGTCAGAACAAGTATTAATATGCCAAATATTAAATAATTAGTATTGTTCATAAGCAACCGGAAATTGTTTCCTTGTTGCCTTTATGCAGTTCTCTCATATCGATGATTTCTTTCCAAATAAGGAACAAGGAACTAGATCTCGGTTCCCGGTTCCCGATTCCCGATTCCCAGTTCCCGATTATATTAGGCTTTCGTTTGTTACTTACAAAGTTGAATTCATTGTATTAAAGCATTACATTTAGTCTGTGGCAAAACTATCTTATGCCAAATAATATGTGATATGTCAAAAAACAGTTATTCATGCAACTTCCTTTAAACCTTTTTTTGTTCTATAAGGAACCGGGAACTGCTTCCTTGTTGCCGATTGGCCGTTTTCAAACAATGGTGATGGATATACAAATCAGGAACAGGCAACTAGTTCCCGGTTCCCGATTCTCAGTTCCCGATGTGAATTTGCATTTTCTTTTAGTTACAAAGAAGCATTTATAAGAACAAATAACTTTTTCACATATACCCGATTGCAACATCATTTTATGCCTTATACAACATGTTATATGTCAGAATACATATCGCTGCGCCAAGTAAATAATAATCAGTATTGTTCATAAGGAACTGTTTTCTTGTTCTTCTTTTGCAGTTCTTTCAGATCGATGTGTATTTTTTTCCAAATAAGGAACAAGGAACTAGTTCCCGGTTCCCGGTTTCCTATTCCCGATGTCCAGTTCCCGATTACATTGTGCTTTCGAACTGTTTCCTTGGTCCTCTTTTGCAGTTCTTTCAGATCAATGTGTTGTTTTTTTGTGTGTGTTTTTTAAATAAGGAACAAGGAATTAGTTCCCGGTTCCCGGTTCCCGATTCCCGATTCTCAGTTCCCGATTATATTAGGCTTTCGTTTGTTACTTACAAAGTTGAATTCATTGTATTAAAGCATTACATTTACTTGGTAGCAACATCATCTAATGCCTAATATCATGCGTTATGTAAAAAAATAGATTATTTATGCAACTTGGTTTAAACCGCTTTTTGTTCAATAAGGAACCGGGAACTGGTTCCTTGTTGCCGATTTGTTGTTTTCAAACAATGATGATGGATATACAAATCAGGAACAAGAACTAGTTCCCGGTTCCCGATTCTCAGTTCCCGATTAGATTTTTTCTTAGTTACAAAAAAGCATTGATAAGAAGTGTCTTTTCACACTTACTCGATTGCAACACCATTATACGCCTTACAACATGTTATATGTCAGAACAAGTATTAATATGCCAAATATTGAATAATTAGTATTGTTCATAAGCAATCGGAAATTGTTCCTTGTTGCCTTTTTGCAGTTCTCTCATATTGATGATTTCTCTCCAAATAAGGAAGATGACTTACATATAAGCGTTACGCTTACTGTCAGATCCTGTATTGCTTCACTCTATTATTTATATGTATGTATAAAATCTTTGAATAAAATATTGTTTAAACCAAATAAGGAACAAGGAACTAGATCCCGGTTCCCGGTTCCCGATTCCCAGTTCCCGATTATTTTGTACTTTCATTTCCTCTTTACAAAGTTGAATTCATTGTATTAAAGCATTACATTTAGTCTGTGGCAAAACTATCTTATGCCAAATAATATGTAATATGTCAAAAAACAATTATTCATGCAACTTCATTTAAACCGCTTTTTGTTCTATAAGGAACCGAGAACTGGTTCCTTGTTGCCGATTGGCCGTTTTCAAACAATTGTGATGGATATACAAATCAGGAACAGGCAACTAGTTCCCGGTTCCCGATTCTCAGTTCCCGATGAGAATTTGCATTTTCTTTCAGTTACAAAGAAGCATTTGTAAGAACAAATGACTTTTTCACATATTCCCGATTGCAACATCATTTAATGCCTTATACAACATGTTATACGAGGGTCATCCAAAAAGTTCTGTCACTGGCTTATATCTCGAAAACGAAAAGTGCGATTCACCTAAAATAAAAACCATTCAAAAACCCTGTTTTTTTATCACATAGCTGCAAAAAACTGATTCTTGTATCAATGACATAACATTCACAATCTGCATCAAAAGAAGGGTACCCTCACCCGACTGGCAAATTTGTAGATGCAACTCCGGCAATAAGCAATGAAGGGGTGTCTATTATCGCTTCCCGGTGCCTACGATATCTCAGGTGCTAATAAAGACAACCAAAAAATCTCCAAGCGATTCTGTCCATTTTAAAGAGTTTACAGCATTTCGTAACCTCAACTTTATGCAAATAACGCCTTAGGAAAATCGACCAGGTCATGTTCTAAGTTCAAAAGCTTCATAAACGTATAATATTTCATATTCTGAAGCATATCTGTACTGCAGTAGATCATGACAATGTGTTCTCAATCAAAATTTCAGAAAGATCCCAAAAATGAAGGCACAGTGGGTCCTTAAAAATCACGTGACTGCGATTTTCACCGTATTTCATATATTAATATTTTGCATCGCATATAATCGACAGAAGTCGCTGATTTTTATGTAGTATCCCACAAAATGCATCAGACAGCAACCCTGAAAATTTCAGAATCCTGCGATATGTAATTGACGAGATATGCAGCATGAAGCAAGGCAGCAGAAAAACAAAAATCGTGAAAATAGGCCAGTGTCAAATATAAGGTCTGTATCTGAGCTTATAACTAAACCAGATGGCATGTTTTCACCATTTACCTGATATCAGTATAAAGATAAAAGATTGCTCTTTTGATTGTTGCAAACCGTGGTAAGCTATCACGTCTGTGAGCAAAGTTATGAGTCCAGTGACAGAACTTTTTGGATGATCCTCGTATGTCAGAATACATATCGCTGCGCCAACTAAATAATAATCAGTATTGTTCATAAGGAACTGTTTTCTTTTTCTTCTTTTGCAGTTCTTTCAGATCGAAATGTTTTTTTCCAAATAACGAACAAGGAACTAGTTCCCGGTTCCCGGTTTCCCATTCCCGATGTCCAGTTCCCGATTACATTGTGCTTTCGAACTGTTTCCTTGTTCCTCTTTTGCAGTTCTTTCAGATCAATGTGTTGTTTGTTGTTTTGTTCAAATAAGGAACAAGGAACTAGTTCCCGGTTCCCGGTTCCCGATTCCCGATTCTCAGTTCCCGATTATATTAGGCTTTCGTTTGTTACTTACAAAGTTGAATTCATTGTATTAAAGCATTACATTTACTTGGTAGCAACATCATCTAATGCCTAATATCATGCGTTATTTCAAAAATAGATTATTTATGCAACTTGGTTTAAACCGCTTTTTGTTCAATAAGGAACCGGGAACTGGTTCCTTGTTGCCGATTTGTCGTTTTCAAACAATGATGATGGATATACCAATAAGGAACAAGAACTAGTTCCCGGTTCCCGATTCTCAGTTCCCGATTAGATTTTTTTCTTAGTTAAAAAAAAAGCAATGATTAGAAGTGACTTTTCACATTTACTCGATTGCAACACCATTATACGCCTTACAACATGTTATATGTCAGAACAAGTATTAATATGCCAAATATTAAATAATTAGTATTGTTCATAAGCAACCGGAAATTGTTTCCTTGTTGCCTTTTTGCAGTTCTCTCATATTGATGATTTCTCTCCAAATAAGGAACAAGGAACTAGATCCCGGTTCCCGGTTCCCGATTCCCGATTCCCAGTTCCCGATTATATTAGGCTTTCGTTTGTTACTTACAAAGTTGAATTCATTGTATTAAAGCATTACATTTAGTCTGTGGCAAAACTATCTTATGCCAAATAATATGTAGTATGTCAAAAAACAAATATTCATGCAACTTCATTTAAGCCGCTTTTTGTTCTATAAGGAACCGGGAACTGGTTCCTTGTTGCCGATTGGCCGTTTTCAAACAATGGTGATGGATATACAAATCAGGAACAGGCAACTAGTTCCCGGTTCCCGATTCTCAGTTCCCGATGAGAATTTGCATTTTCTTTTAGTTACAAAGAAGCATTTATAAGAACAAATGACTTTTTCACATATACCCGATTGCAACATCATTTTATGCCTTATACAACATGTTATATGTCAGAATACATATCGCTGCGCTAAGTAAATAATAATCAGTATTGTTCATAAGGAACTGTTTCCTTGTTCCTCTTTTGCAGTTCTTTCAGATCGATGTGTTTCTTTTTCCAAATAAGGAACAAGGAACTAGTTCCCGGTTCCCGGTTTCCTATTCCCGATGTCCAGTTCCCGATTACATTGTGCTTTCGAACTGTTTCCTTGTTCCTCTTTTGCAGTTCTTTCAGATCATACTTTTCACTTTGTTCAAGGTCACACTGACATTCTCACGACACTTGGCCGATTCGAAACCATATTTCGTCTGAAGCCTCCCTGTGTCAGGGGAAAATGTTAAGCAGGTTGCGATGGCCATATGACCTTACGATTAAATGTCTTTAAAATCTCCTCTAAAACCAAAATATATCCAATGACCTTAAAACTTTGTTTGTAGCACCAGGGACCCTGGCCCTACAAGGTTCATTTAAGTAATGACCTGCATTGACCTTGACCTAATTTTTGTTAGTAGCAACTTTGGTATGTTATGCATCTATATGGGAAAATGCTGAAACAAACTGTTTAATTGTTAGACATATGTTTGGTAATATCGTTTACTAAATAAGCAAAGAAGACATGTTTGGCTAAATGTCAAGGTCATTCTTTGAACTTTATAAAGGTCACTGAAATTCTGTCGCCCTTCAACATTTTCAATCGTCTCCCCAGAAGCCACTGGACGTATTGAAACCATATTTCATGTGAAGCCTCCCTAGGTCGGGGAAAGTTTGTTCAAGTGATATTGGTCATCTGTCCAAGATGGCCGCCATCTTCATGGGAACGAAAAGTTGTTCAAGTTGGTTAGTCTCATGACCAAGATATTACCTGTCAGCCATACCGCATATAGATTTAGATAAGCTGCGCAATATGAGGACGACCTATTCCAAGAAAGGGGTTTAAAACCATCTGACATTAATGATTGCACCTCCTGGTTAAAAAGATAAGCAGATGAGCTTTTCAACGTCAGAATAAGGCCAGACAGACTGCTATAAATTTTTTGTTTTTGTTTTTATTTTTGTTTAGAAGGCATCTAATCTTTGTCTTGTGGATTGCTGCCGACATTAATAAAATGAGAAGTTTACTTTACTATTGTTGCATATCTATTTGTTGGACTCATGCAATATGCTGGTGAATATGAAAACCTATATTCATGTCTCATTTTAAACAACCGACTGTTGTATGTTAAATAGGCATTAAACGTTTGTATTGTGTATAAAAAAGTTCACGATGAAAGAACAAGTGTAAAATCTGACACCAACTGCATCTGTTCAGGCTGATGGCGATCCAGATTTTTGTATAAATGCCATACAGATGTGTTTAGTAATTTCCAAAAATATGCACAAACTCTTGAATTACGACGTTTTACGTAAAGCGGCGCAGGTCACCAATACCTGATTGTATTTTTGTTTTTTATCATTTAAGATGTTATTTTATTTAGCCATTGCGGAGCAGCCGATGAGGCTAAGCAGAACTTGCCGCACCCCGGGGGCAGAAGATTTTAAGACCATTCTACTTTGATTTTTATACCGCATCATATTTTATTAGCGGGATATTTAGTTTTCTCGCACCTTGTCCATGTATATGTCCGGCTGTCGTATGTATGGGTCCGTCCCTCCGTCCGTCAGGAAGCACTTTGTTTCCACTTTTAAATTTGAGTTTTTATTGGCAGATTTTCTTTGGATTTCGCATGGGTTGTGATCTTTGGAATACCTAGATTGCTATTGATGATGGGCAAGTTTATAATATCTTTGGCAAAGTTATTGCCCAAAGTTGATGACTTAGAAGTGATTGTTGGTCCGCAGCTCTTTGACAATTTGAAATATCTTGATCTTAATTCACAGCTGGCAGTACTTTTCTTTGAAGTTGCCAGTACTGATAAATTATGTTAACTATAGTTATCATGTACTGTTATCATGTACAGTTATCATGTGCAGTTTTGAATAGACCAATCATTACAGAGCTGCAATTTAAGATTCTCCTGTTTCATTAACTCTGCTGTTTTGGCCACATAAATATTTGTTAAAGGTATTCCTTTGACTCCCTTTGCTAAAATGAGTCTCAACAACATATGTTATATGAAAATAATCCATTAAATCAAATGACTGCATAAGACTCACCTCAGAGATTATTGATGGTAACCAACTTTTTGTGCAGAAAATGAACACTGAATTAAGGTCGCAGTAAACTGTTTGGGTAAGCGACTCTGCCATTTTCATTTTTGCTTCCCTTCTGAATGGGGGACAACTCTTGAAAGCAGGAATTTGTTCCTTTAGGAGCAAATTCTTTCCTTTAAGAGTGGACCCTAAGGAGCAAATTCTTTTCTTTAAGAGTAGACCAATGAGAAGAGCTACGTCAACCAGAGAAGCAATTTGTTCCTTTTGCATAAATGGCAGAAAAAACATAGATGTGTACCCATACATCATTAAACATATGTTGTGTTTACTCATCAAT
Organism: Ctena decussata; assembly: GCA_963989385.1. Lineage (NCBI taxonomy): Eukaryota > Metazoa > Mollusca > Bivalvia > Lucinida > Lucinidae > Ctena > Ctena decussata. The sequence goes on along the minus strand of OZ022510.1, from coordinate 78,642,457 downwards.
TAGGTGAATCCATACAACATATGTTTAGTAGAAAAAAAATGAAATTAACCATTGAAATTTGTGGGTAATCCATTTGAAAAGGCACACCAGTGAGGTTATTTCAGTAAGCCAACACATGTTTTAGTTGAAAAAAGCCTCTACGTTACGAATTCTGATGGCCCATACACTGCATACCTGGTAATTGCAAAAAAATGAGCACTAAAACATAAGTGATAGAAATAGCCTAAACAAAATGAGATAAATAGTGAATACCCTTGACAAACAATTTCTTTGCGATTAAAAAGAATAGCAGAGATTACCCAACAAAATCTGTTTAAACTGCAGCCCAATTTTCTTGTCTTTCCTCTTCTGTGTACAATGTTAAAATAGGACAAACCTTCTGATTCAAATTTCCCACTGAACACTCAAGCCATTTCTGATAGGTCCGCTAACGGATGTCCTTAATGCGTCTGACAGGAAGGCCCATTTTCCAGACAAGGTGAGGCAGGTTGAATTAGATAGAATAAATGAAGAAGATAAAATGAGTCGCGACACAACAAAACCAACAATATGGTTGTGCGCCCAACGCAGACTCAGATCAGCCTGGACATCTGCCCAGTCTGATCAGAGTCTTCGCTGTCCGCATGGAGGTAGATGGGACCCTTAGCTATCCTTTAAGTGCGTAGTGAAGAGTCTGATCAGAATGGGTGATTGCTCAGGCTGATCTGAGTCAGCGCCATGCGCACAACCACATTGTTGGTTTTCTCGTGTCGCGGCTCAAATATACTTTTTATTGGTTTAATTATTCGTTTTTAGGTTAAAAGTTCAATAAAGCTGTGGATTAAAACAGATATATGCATTTCTTTTTGAGATGTATCAGTAGATATCGGTACTGATTGTAAGGTGTACAGGATAATTGGACTCGCCCTAAAGGGCCCGTCCATTATCCTGTACACCTAATGATCAGTACCGATATCTTTAGGGCCCGTCCATTATCCTGTACACCTAACAATCAGTACCGATATTTACTGATGCATTTCAAAAAAATTGGATATATCTATTACATATTTCACAGAAATAGTCAAATTAACATAATTGAGCCGCGACACGACAAAACCAACAAAGTGGTTGTGCGCAGACTCAGATCAGCCTGGGAATTTGCCCAGTCTGATCATCTTTGCTGTCAGCATGAATATAGCTTAGACCCTTAGCTACCATTTGTGCACATAACGAAGAGTCTAGTCTAACTGGTCGAATGCCCAGGGGTGCACAAACACATTGTTGGTTTTGTGTCGCGGCTCAATTATTATTAACCGGTTTTTACACGTGTGTAAAGTCATGAAAAGTTTCATATGAAATCATTATTGTTATGACATATAAAATAATCAACCTTCGATCAAAACACTCAAAGCTATCAGTGATAGTCAAACCCTTTTTACAGGGAGAATATCTGTCTCGGTCACAAAGCTATACATGTACGAAATCATGAAATAAAAACCTATAAAATATAACAGAAAGTGCATAGGTTTGCAGTGTCGGGGAATGACGCAGTCATTTATAGTACTTCTGTTGTTTGTTCAGCTTGCATATTTACCGCATCCAAGAAAGTCTTGAGCTCAAAAATATTTTTCTGATTGCAAACAGTGTCTTTGTCTAAGGTTTACAGAATTAACAAACATATTCTAAAGAAGCACATGATATCAGGAAAGCAAACATTTGGATTTACAATTGTTCGAACTGACCAAACACGTCCCACACACCTTCTGCACTCTCCACAAAACAGTTGCGTCATGTTTTTTTTGTTTTTTTTTCCTTTCTTATATCAATGTTTAACAGGCTTTGCAGTATAAATTTTATATATTCTGTGAGACAATTGTCGCGTTTTAAACTTGGAAGGTTTAGTAAAAAGCGATTATGTAGTTTCGGATTTGATGTTCCTGCTCTAGGGCAGCGTCTATTGAGAAAACCGTGATGTGCTCATGCTGCAAAGGTGTCACGTAAGATGATGCTTCTTTTTATTCAATCGCTATGAATACGATATAAAATAACTAAACTACTACATTATTTTATTGCTTTCACTGAGAAAGCGTTAAAAGTATTCAAGATACGGACTGTTTGTTTAAAAGTTGTGCCTAGCTTAAAACTAACCTGTTATGATGCTGGTATAGCCACAAATCTACAATAATATCACTCGTTTGTTTTGTTCATTTTGCTTATTCAGACAACCGTAATCATTTCTACATGATTATGTTTGTGTTAGAATAAGTATCTTTCTTTCGGATATAAATTTTAATTCTGTGCATTTATCAGAGTGGATTGTGTACATTTATAAGAATGCATGGCTTCTTTTGCTAGTCTTTTACGTCATTTTGATGAATCAATCCCGGGAAAATCTTCTTAATTTACGTTATATATATTTGCTTCTGTACGCATTCATAAGAAACACTACACAGACAGTGCCTCATCATCAATCCTATAGAACGATAGTCTTGGTTTTAATATGAGGTTCATGGATTTTACATTTATTCTCCCGCAAAACAGATCTCCATGTTGCTTCGACAATGGGAGAGGAAGAAAAATAAAAGTAACTAAACTCTCAGTAAAACTAACTGGGATTTTAAAGTTTAAAGAACATCAGTTCTTATGTTGTATAATTTTTAAGATATGCCTTTTACATTTATGATGCTTGGCTTTGTTAACTTGTTAGTATGTTCTTTTTTTAGAGGACTCATAGTGGTTGTGATTGATTTTGGCTTTGCATGGCTAGTTTCTTTTTCACATTTGTCTAAGATTGTATATGGGGCTTTTTTATATTTAGATGTTGATTTAAAATCCGGTGTAACTAAATAAAATCATCCCTGATCAAAATCTTATGACCACTCTACCACGCCACTATATTCCTATGAACCACGTCAAGTATAAACCATGTGGTCTAGAATCGGATTGACCCCAGTTCCTTTGTTAGCCTGACCAAGGTCATAGATAGTGTTCGATGGTAAGTTAAGTATATATTTCAGGATGTCGAGATGCTACTGGCAAATAGTATAGATCCTGATAAACAAGTGTGGATTTGGAGGCTGATTTGATTCTACATTGGTCGCAAAAGTCTTTAGAAACAAGCAGTCTGTTCGTTCCGTTACGCATCAAGAAAGCATTTTACATGTTTCCATCGAACAAGGTAGAAACTGATCAGAAAGAACGGATTTGCAAGATTATCAGTGTAAAAACTGGTCGCTAAAGTCTTAGGGGACGCGCAGTCAGATCAATGTCTTCACTTGCTTACAGATAAAAGAAGCATTCTAGATTCTTCCAGTGAGTAATGTAGATGCAGTCACAGTCTGATCTGAGTCTACTTTTGCCATGAAAGTGTCAAGAGAAGCGCAGTCAGATCAATAAAGCATTTTCGATGTTTCTAGATAACAATGTACACCCTGGTCCCTCGTCGGATTGCGCGAATGAGCAGGAAGCTCTGCCTTCACACTCTTCACAAAGGCCGTAAGGAACGACATGACTAGTGATAACTCAGATCACCCATAATCAAGTACGAACAATACGGGTGACATTAGTCAAGTCCTCCTTTATTAACATTGTAAAGGCAGATCTATCTGTGCATTCGCGCAGTCTGACCAGAGCCGTCACTATTCCTTCCTGGATCAGAGTTACATTTGAGATGTAAACAGTGCAGACCCTGATCAGACATCGCGGATCCCTAATCAGAAGGGGCAGATTCGCAGGCTGATCTAGGTATGGTATGAAGAGACATGCATCTAGCTGCTTCCCGCGAATAGTGTAAGCCATAAACATACACAGCACAGATTTTTACTCTCATCTGGAACCGAAATATTCGAAAAACTGTTAAGGAACGCGTAGCCTGATCAGGGGCGACACCATTCGCTTGATTGGTGTATGTATATATAATGGATGTGGTAATGTGTATGTCTTCGTTAAAAGTTCGGAGGTTAGATGTAAGAAGAATTAAGAAGTAGCGAGTTAGAAATAAAAGTTAGAAGTAAGATGTTAGAAGTAAGAAGTTAAATAAAATGTTAGAAGTAAAAGGTAAGATGTTAGAAGTAAGAATTTAGAGGTTTGAAGTACGAATACGAAGTCCCTACGCGGCTTTTGCGGTATTCTGTCCTTGTTTTCAAATACGCAACGCTTTTACAGACGGCGGATCACAGGTATCCACGTCTATTAGACTGACCACAATATGCTCAGGTGAGCTAAAACTGTCACCTTGGGCTGGTAGTAAACGTCACACACCACAGCAGCAGTAGCTGCAGCAGCAATAATAACAAAAAAAAATATCAACTCCAGCAACATAAATAATTGTAATAATAACCTTTCCAGGATTTAAAGACGGTGAGACTGATAAGGCGGGGGTCAATATTCCATCCATCTCTGTTATCTCTTTAATATTAGGGAGGTAAAGAGTTTTGAGCACATGCGTTCTCCTGTATTAAAAAAAGCAAACACAGTGTAAAATATATTGTTCATCTACATACAATAAGTACATCACATTGTCAAATGATAACTCTTGTCAAGTTGAAACAAAGGAAATAAATTGTTCCTGATGGTGCGGATTAGCTTACCCTATTTAATATGGGTTTTAATATAAAATGTATCCATACCAAACTTAGTGCGACAGGTTCTGTATTTAACTTCTTCAGTGTTGAAAAACCTAAAAAGTTGGACAAAAAAGCGAGGATGGGCAGATCTCGGTAGGCATCCCTCTCCAAGCCACACTTACTGTCACATTCCGCGGAACAGACTTTAATGAATTAATTTTCTTTCGCACGTGTTAATGACGTGCTGTCTGAATATATTTTATAGAACAGGCAAGATTCTTTGGTGAACACATATACTCCGGTGCTTATTAACGAACAGCATTCTTGTTTTTGAGTCCCTCATTTGTTGATTATGTACCGTTACCCGTCGATGTAAATAGCTTCCCTTTGGTTTAAACAATATTTAAGTTTTACATACAAATATAGTTTCCCTTTCACCGTAACTCTCTTCATCGCAGCCTCTATATTTCTAAACATTAACAATATTTTCACTTCACATGTCACTGATTCGTAGATATAAATTTCTCTTCTGCTTTCTAATACGTACATATACAGTTATATCCGTTGTAAGTAAGAACCGAAAGCACAAAATAATCGGAAACTGGGAATTGGGAACCAGGAACTAGTTCCTTGTTCCTTATCTGCAGGAAGAATTATAAATGTGAGGGAACTGCAAAAGGGCATCATGACATGATATTAGGCATAAGATGATGTTGCCACCAAGTAAATGTGATGCTTTAGTTACAATGAATTCAAATTTGTAAGTAAGAAGAGAAAGTACAAAATAATCGGGAACCGAAAATCGGCAATCGGGAACCGGGAACCAGGAACTAGTTCCTTGTTCCTTATTTGTAAAACAATCATGAATGTGAGAGAACTGCAAATAGGTAACAAGGAACCTGTTTCCGCTTCCTTATTGAATAATACTGATGTTTAAATAGTTGGCACAATAGGATTTATTCTGACATATAACATATTGAAAGCCAAATAATGATGCTGCAATTGGGTAAATGTGATAAGCCACTTTTATCAATGCTTCGTAGTAACTAAAAAAACACATTCTAATCGGGAACTGAGACTCGGGAACCGGGAACTAGTTCTTGTTCCTTATTAGTATATCTATCATCATTGTTTGAAAACGACAAATCGGCAACAAGGAACCAGTTCCCGGTTCCTTATTGAACAAAAAGCGGTTTAAACCAAGTTGCATAAATAATCTATTTTTGAAATAACGCATGATATTAGGCATTATGTGATGTTGCTACCAAGTAAATGTAATGCTTTAATACAATGAATTCAACTTTGTAAGTAACAAACGAAAGCCTAATATAATCGGGAACTGGGAATCGGAAACCGGGAACCGGGAAGTAGTTCCTTGTTCCTTATTTGAAACAAAAAACCACACACATTGATCTGAAAGAACTGCAAAAGGGGACCAAGGAAACAGTTCGAAAGCACAATGTAATCGGGAACTGGACATCGGGAATAGGAAACCGGGAACCGGGAACCGGGAACTGGTTCCTTGTTCCTTATTTGGAAAAAAAAACACATCGATCTGAAAAAAATGGCAAAAGAAGAACAAGGAAACAGTTCCTTATGAACAATACTGATTATTATTTAGTTGGCGCAGTGATATGTATTCTGACATATAACATGTTGTATAAGGCATTAAATGATGTTGCAATCGGGTATATGTTCTTATAAATGCTTCTTTGTAACTAAAAGAAAATACAAATTCTAATCGGGAACTGAGAATCGGGAGCCGGGAACTAGTTGCCTGTTCCTGATTTGTACACCCATAACCATTGTTTGAAAACGGCCAATCGGCAACAAGGAACCAGTTCCCGGTTCCTTATAGAACAAAAAGCGGTTTAAATGAAGTTGCATGAATAATTGTTTTTTGACATATTACGTATTATTAGGCATAAGTTAGTTTTGCCACAGACTAAATGTAATGCTTTAATACAATGAATTCAACTTTGTAAGTAACAAACGAAAGCCTAATATAATCGGGAACTGGGAATCGGGAATCGGGAACCGGGAACCGGGATCTAGTTCCTTGTTCCTTATTTGGAAAGCAATCATCAATATGAGAGAACTGCAAAACGGCAACAAGGAAACAATTTCCGGTTGCTTATGAACAATACTAATTATTTAATATTTGGCATATTAATACTTGTTCTGACATATAACATGCTGTAAGGCGTATAATGGTGTTGCAATTGAGTAAATGTGAAAAGTCACTTCTAATCAATGCTTTTTTTTTAACTAAGAAAAAATCTAATCGGGAACTGAGAATCGGGAACCGGGAACTAGTTCTTGTTCCTTATTGGTATATCCATCATCATTGTTTGAAAACGACAAATCGGCAACAAGGAACCAGTTCCCGGTTCCTTATTGAACAAAAAGCGGTTTAAACCAAGTTGCATAAATAATCTATTTTTGAAATAACGCATGATATTAGGCATTAGATGATGTTGCTACCAAGTAAATGTAATGCTTTAATACAATGAATTCAACTTTGTAAGTAACAAACGAAAGCCTTATATAATCGAAAACTGAGAATCGGGAATCGGGAACCGGGAACCGGGAACTAGTTCCTTGTTCCTTATATGAAAAACAACAACAAAAAAACAAAGAACACATTGATCTGAAAGAACTGCAAAAGAGGACCAAGGAAACAGTTCGAAAGCACAATGTAATCGGGAACTGGACCTCGGGAATAGGAAACCGGGAACCGGGAACTGGTTCCTTGTTCCTTATTTGGAAAAAAAAAACACATCGATCTGAAAGAACTGCAAAAGAAGAACAAGAAAACAGTTCCTTATGAACAATACTGATTATTATTTAGTTGGCACAGCGATATGTATTCTGACATATAACATGTTGTATAAGGCATTAAATGATGTTGCAATCGGGTATATGTGAAAAAGTCATTTGTTCTTATAAATTCTTTTTTGTTACTAAAAGAAAATGCAAATTCTAATCGGGAACTGAGAATCGGGAACCGGGAACTAGTTGCCTGTTCCTGATTTGTATAATCATCACCACCGTTTTAAAAACGGCCAATCGGCAACAAGGAACGAGTTCCCGGTTCCTTATAGAACAAAAAGCGGTTAAATGAAGTTGCATGAATAATTGTTTTTTGACATATTACATATTATTTGGCATAAGATAGTTTTGCCATAGACTAAATGTAATGCTATAATACAATGAATTCAACTTTGTAAGTAACAAACGAAAGCCTAATATAATCGGGAACTGGGAATCGGGAATCGGGAACCGGGAACCGGGATCTAGTTCCTTGTTCCTTATTTGGAAAGAAATCATCAATATGAGAGAACTGCAAAAAGGCAACAAGGAAACAATTTCCGGTTGCTTATGAACAATACTAATTATTTAATATTTGGCATATTAATACTTGTTCTGACATATAACATGCTGTAAGGCGTATAATGGTGTTGCAATCGAGTAAATGTGAAAAGTCACTTCTAATCAATGTTTTTTTTTTTTAATTAAGTAAAAAATCTAATCGGGAACTGAGAATCGGGAACCGGGAACTAGTTCTTGTTCCTTATTGGTATATCCATCATCATTGTTTGAAAACGACAAATCGGCAACAAGGAACCAGTTCCCGGATCCTTATTGAACAAAAAGCGGTTTAAACCAAGTTGCATAAATAATCTATTTTTGACATAACGCATGATATTAGGCATTAGATGATGTTGCTACCAAGTAAATGTAATGCTTGAATACAATGAATTCAACTTTGTAAGTAACAAACGAAAGCCTAATATAATCGGGAACTGAGAATCGGGAACCGGGAACCGGGAACTAGTTCCTTGTTCCTTATTTGAAAAAACAACAACAAAGAACACATTGATCTGAAAGAACTGCAAAAGAGGACCAAGGAAACAGTTCGAAAGCACAATGTAATCGGGAACTGGACATCGGGAATAGGAAACCGGGAACCGGGAACTAGTTCCTTGTTCCTTATTTGAAAAAAAAAACACATCGATCTGAAAGAACTGCAAAAGAAGAACAAGACAACAGTTCCTTATGAACAATACTGATTATTATTTACTTGGCGCAGCGATATGTATTCTGACATATAACATGTTGTATAAGGCATTAAATGATGTTGCAATCGGGTATATGTGAAAAAGTCATTTGTTCTTATAAATTCTTCTTTGTAACTAAAAGAAAATGCAAATTCTAATCGGGAACTGAGACTCGGGAACCGGGAACTAGTTGCCTGTTCCTGATTTGTATAATCATCACCATTGTTTGAAAACGGCCAATCGGCAACAAGGAACCAGTTCCCGGTTCCTTATAGGACAAAAAGCGGTTTAAATGAAGTTGCATGAATAACTGTGTTTTGACATATTACATATTATTTGGCATAAGATAGTTTTGCCACAGACTAAATGTAATGCTTTAATACAATGAATTCAACTTTGTAAGTAACAAACGAAAGCCTAATATAATCGGGAACTGGGAATCGGGAATCGGGAACCGGGAACCGGGATCTAGTTCCTTGTTCCTTATTTGGAAAGAAATCATCAATATGAGAGAACTGCAAAAAGGCAACAAGGAAACAATTTCCGGTTGCTTATGAACAATACTAATTATTTAATATTTGGCATATTAATACTTGTTCTGACATATAACATGCTGTAAGGCGTATAATGGTGTTGCAATCGAGTAAATGTGAAAAGTCACTTCTAATCAATGCTTTTTTTTAAACTAAGAAAAAAATCTAATCGGGAACTGAGAATCGGGAACCGGGAACTAGTTCTTGTTCCTTATTGGTATATCCATCATCATTGTTTGAAAACGACAAATCGGCAACAAGGAACCAGTTCCCGGTTCCTTATTGAACAAAAAGCGGTTTAAACCAAGTTGCATAAATAATCTATTTTTGAAATAACGCATGATATTAGGCATTAGATGATGTTGCTACCAAGTAAATGTAATGCTTTAATACAATGAATTCAACTTTGTAAGTAACAAACGAAAGCCTAATATAATCGGGAACTGAGAATCGGGAATCGGGAATCGGGAACCGGGAACTAGTTCCTTGTTCCTTATTCGAAAAAAACAAACAAAGAACACATTGATCTGAAAGAACTGCAAAAGAGGACCAAGGTAACAGTTCGAAAGCACAATGTAATCGGGAACTGGACATCGGGAATAAGAAACCGGGAACCGGGAACTAGTTCCTTGTTCCTTATTTGGAAAAAAAAAAACACATCGATCTGAAAGAACTGCAAAAGAAGAACAAGAAAACAGTTCCTTATGAACAATACTGATTATTATTTAGTTGGCGCAGCGATATGTATTCTGACATATAACATGTTGTATAAGGCATTAAATGATGTTGCAATCGGGTATATGTGAAAAAGTCATTTGTTCTTATAAATTCTTCTTTGTAACTAAAAGAAAATGCAAATTCTAATCGGGAACTGAGACTCGGGAACCGGGAACGAGTTGCCTGTTCCTGATTTGTATAATCATCACCATTGTTTGAAAACGGCCAATCGGCAACAAGGAACCAGTTCCCGGTTCCTTATAGGACAAAAAGCGGTTTAAATGAAGTTGCATGAATAACTGTGTTTTGACATATTACATATTATTTGGCATAAGATAGTTTTGCCACAGACTAAATGTAATGCTTTAATACAATGAATTCAACTTTGTAAGTAACAAACGAAAGCCTAATATAATCGGGAACTGGGAATCGGGAATCGGGAACCGGGAACCGGGATCTAGTTCCTTGTTCCTTATTTGGAAAGAAATCATCAATATGAGAGAACTGCAAAAAGGCAACAAGGAAACAATTTCCGGTTGCTTATGAACAATACTAATTATTTAATATTTGGCATATTAATACTTATTCTGACATATAACATGCTGTAAGGCGTATAATGGTGTTGCAATCGAGTAAATGTGAAAAGTCACTTCTAATCAATGCTTTTTTTTAACTAAGAAAAAATCTAATCGGGAACTGAGAATCGGGAACCGGGAACTAGTTCTTGTTCCTTATTGGTATATCCATCATCATTGTTTAAAAACGACAAATCGGCAACAAGGAACCAGTTCCCGGTTCCTTATTGAACAAAAAGCGGTTCAAACCAAGTTGCATAAATAATTATATTTTTGAAATAACGCATGATATTAGGCATTAGATGATGTTGCTACCAAGTAAATGTAATGCTTTAATACAATGAATTCAACTTTGTAAGTAACAAACGAAAGCCTAATATAATCGGGAACTGAGAATCGGGAATCGGGAACCGGGAACCGGGAACTAGTTCCTTGTTCCTTATTTGAAAAAAAACAACAAACAACACATTGATCTGAAAGAACTGCAAAAGAGGACCAAGGAAACAGTTCGAAAGCACAATGTAATCGGGAACTGGACATCGGGAATAGGAAACCGGGAACCGGGAACTAGTTCCTTGTTCCTTATTTGGAAAAAAACACATCGATCTGAAAGAACTGCAAAAGAAGAACAAGAAAACAGTTCCTTATGAACAATACTGATTATTATTTAGTTGGGGCTGCGACAGACTAAATGTGATGCTTTTATTACAATTAATTCAATTTTGTAAGCAAGAAATGAAAGTACAAAGTAATCGGGAACTGGGAATCGGGAACCGGGAACCGGGATCTAGTTCCTTGTTCCTAATTTGGAGAGAAATCATCAATATGAGAGAACTGCAAAAAGGCAACAAGGAAACAATTTCCGGTTGCTTATGAACAATACTAATTATTTAAAATTTGGCATATTACTATTTGTTCTGACATATAACATGTTGTAAGGCGTATAATGGTGTTGCAATCGAGTAAATGTGAAAAGTCACTTCTTATCAATGCTTTTTTGTAACTAAGAAAAAAATCTAATCGGGAACTGAGAATCGGGAACCGGGAACTAGTTCTTGTTCCTTATTTGTATATCCATCATCATTGTTTAAAAACGACAAATCGGCAACAAGGAACCAGTTCCCGGTTCTTTATTGAACAAAAAGCGGTTTAAACCAAGCCCCCTAAATAATATATTTTTGAAATATGACATGATATCAGGCATTGGATGATGTTGCTACCAAGTAAATGCAATGCTTTAATACAATGAATTCAATTTTGTAAGTAACAAACGAAAGCCTGATATAATCGAGAACTGGGAATCGGGAATCGGGAACCGGGAACTAGTTCCTTGTTCCTTATTTGGAAAAAAATCATAGATCTGAAAGAACTGCAAAAGAGAAACAAGGAAACAGTTCCTTATGAACAAATTCTGATTATAATATAGCGAGAAATCGGGAACCGGGAACCAGGAACCGGTAACTTGGAACAGGGAATTAGGAACCGGGAAATGGGAACCTGGAATCGGGAATCAGGAACAGGGAACCAAGAACCGGGAACCATGAACCGGGAACTTGGAACCGGGAATTAGAAACCGGGAACCAGGAACCGGGAACCGGGAATCAGGAAGCGGAACCAAGAACCCGGGAACCGGGAACCAGGAATCGGTAACTTGGAACCGGGAATTAGGAACCGGGAACCGGGAACCAGGAACCGGGAACCGGGAACCGGGAACCGGGAACCAGGAACCGGGAACCGGGAACCGGGAACAAGGAACCGGGAACCGGGAACCAGGAACCGGGAACCAGGAACCGGGAACCGGGAACCGGGAACCAGGAACCGGGAACCGGGAACCAGGAACCGGGAACCGGGAACCGGGAACTGGGAACCAGGAACCGGGAACCGGGAACCGGGAACTGGGAACCAGGAACCGGGAACCGGGAACGTACTTAACGGTCATTTGAAGTTGTACTTTTCGACAATCAACTGGTGATGACGCTATTTATAGTCGCTAAGCGCCTCCTAGAACTTTTCCTCCCACTAGCGTCATCAACCGATGAACGTCGAAATAAATGTCGATTCGTGACAGAACGTCATGCAAACGCCACTCAGTCAACGTTAATACGTTGATACTAATCAACTTTGTTTCAACATAGTGTGCCAGCTGCAAACATTAACTTAAACTAAAATTATTTAACTTTATCATATGACGTCGCATCTGAGAGTGTTATAAAGCCATGCATTAAATGCGATAATCCACTAGTGGATTAAATATGCAAATGACGTCGTAACGTTATACGATGACGTCAATAAAAACGTCGCGTTTTCTTATGGCGAAATCGTGACATTTTAGTGCAAATTCTGTCGATAAAATGCGATTTTAGTGTCATATGATAAATAGAATCTTGCATTTGTGCTCCTGTATTATTGAATTTATTAAACTCGTTGGTAAAAACGATAAGATGCTCGGCACAGCCTCGCATCTTATCTCTTTCACCAACTCGTTTAATAAATTCAATAATACATGAGCACTCATGTAAGATCCTCTATTTACTACAACATCAATTCCCGTTTGTTTCATTTTCAGGAAGCCAGATGAAAGACTTTGAACGGGACTTCAATAAATGACAATATATATTTAGGTGGTATGTAATATAACATTGTATTCACTCTCCAAAAATCATTTTCATGCTGCTGTTTAGATCAGACGTATCTATCGTAAATCCTTCAGACTTTATTACTGATGGGAGAAACATATGTAGCTAGAAATAACCAGGATTTTTTGTATCACTTTGCATATGACTAGTAATCAAAGGCACAGAAGTCTATAAGTCTTCTTTTCCACAGCTCTGACACTGAATAAAAAAGTTTATTAATCGTCCCATTTAAGATATAGAATTTATAAACCGAGGGAGGTTTGAAGTTCCAATAAGGAAACGAGTCTGAAGGACGAGTTTCTTTATCGGATCTTCAAACCTCCCGAGGTTTATGCTGTTGAGTGCTTATCTTGTTTATGTCAGTATTATATAATATGGTTTGATGCATACACTTTATTATAATTGTAGTCACCTGATCTGGCATACTGTATCACGTCCAGTGGATAAGCTCACACCATCAGATCACCCGAGACGCTTGGGAAGAGTTTATAGGATAGGCAGCCTCCGTCGTGCGTCCACAATTTCAAACAACCTCTCGTCTGAAACCGATAGCCCAGTTGTAACCAAATTCTAGATAGAGCTTCCAGGGCTTCCGGAAACGAAATGTTGTTCAAATGATCTGGGTCACATGACCAATAATGCCGCCACGCCCTTATATGGTATAAACCTTTATAAAATCTCCTCCAGAACCAAGGGACCGATGACATGGAAACTTGGTGTGTAGTATTGGGTATAGGAGTGCTACCAAGATTGTTCAAAGTATGATCTTGGGTTGACTTTTTTATGGCAAGGTTAATATTGCTGTTTGGTGTTTTTATATGGAAACATGCTAGAACTTAAGATTCCATGGAAATTGTTGAAGATTTTGGCTAAAATTGGTATATGCAGTCGTCAATATGAAGATTTATGAATATAGGAGGTCAAGACGATTCTTTGACTTTAAACCTAAGACTCTCATATTTTGACAATTTTAAACATCTCAAAAGCCAGTGGACCAATTGTAACCAAATTTCATGTAAAGCCTCGAGGGGCTGAGGAAACAAATATTTGTTCAAAGGGACTAGGTCACAAGCCCAACATGTCTGCCATGCCCATATATCGTGAAACCTTTAAAGATCATCTTATACAGAACCAACTGACCATTGGCCTGAAACTTGATATGTAGGATTGAGTACTCGAGTACTATCAAGATTGTTCAAATGATGACCTTGGGTTGACCTTGACCTTTTTTACGTCAAGGTCAAATATGGGAAAATGGAAGAACAATCAGCTTAATGAGAAGAAGAGGTCAATGTCATTATTTGACCTTTGCCCCTGGACTCCCGCATTTCGGCAATTTTAAACATCTCCTCCAAAGTCAATTGGCCAATTAATACCAAATTTCACATATAGCCTTCGGAGGTTGAGGGAGCGAAACTTTGTTCAAACGGTCCAGGTCACATGGCCACACGGCTACCATGCCCATATATGTCTGACCCTGGACTCCCACATTTTGAAAATTTCAAACATCTCCTCAAAAGCCATTGGGCCAATTAATACCAAATTTCACATATAACCTTCATGGAGTGTGGGAACGAAATATTGTTCAAACAGTCCCGGTCTGATGGCCAACATGGCCGCAATGCCCATATATGGTAAAAATCTTAAGACATTTTATTCTTTAGAACAAATCGACCAATGGTCCTGAAACTTGGTATGTAGCATTGGCTACTTAAGTATTACCAAGATTGTTTATATGATGAACTTGGGTTGACCTTGAACTTTGTTTACAGCGAGGTCATGTATGGGAAAATGCCAGAACATAAGATTTCAAGGAACATTTTTAAGATATTGGCAGAATAAAAATGGTATATTCAGTCGTACATGAATATTTGTGAGAACAAGAGGTCAAATTTTTTTCTTTTGACCTTTGACCGAGGCATCTCATATTTGACAACTTCAAACATCTCCTCAAAAGCCACTGGTCTAACTTTAACCAAATTTCTCATATTATCCTTCAGGGTTGACGGAACGAAAATTTTGAAAATTTCAAACATCTCCTCAAAAGCCATTGGGCCAATTAATACCAAATTTCACATATAACCTTCATGGAGTGTGGGAACGAAATATTGTTCAAACAGTCCCGGTCTGATGGCCAACATGGCCGCAATGCCCATATATGGTAAAAATCTTAAGACATTTTATTCTTTAGAACAAATCGACCAATGGTCCTGAAACTTGGTATGTAGCATTGGCTACTTAAGTATTACCAAGATTGTTTATATGATGACCTTGGGTTGACCTTGAACTTTGTTTACAGCGAGGTCATGTATGGGAAAATGCCAGAACATAAGATTTCAAGGAACATTTTTAAGATATTGGCAGAATAAAAATGGTATATTCAGTCGTACATGAATATTTGTGAGAACAAGAGGTCAAATTTTTTTCTTTTGACCTTTGACCGAGGCATCTCATATTTGACAACTTCAAACATCTCCTCAAAAGCCACTGGTCTAACTTTAACCAAATTTCTCATATAATCCTTCAGGGTTGACGGAACGAAAATTTGTTCAAACCCCCAGGTCGGATGACCACATGGTAAAAAAGGTAAAGGTTTCCCATAGCCTAATAGCCGTAGGGGCAGTGGGGGTTAGAGACCCACTGTATCTTGGGCACAGCTGATGAAAGGCGGAGCCCATCCCTCTCCTTTCGCTGCCTTATCCTTCCCTGATTCGAAAAAGGTACCCATTTACTGCTGGGTTGACAGAGAGAGTTTTCCAGTCATCGTATGGCGACAGTGAGCCGCGAACTCACGACCTTACGGTGACTTTCTGCACAATAGCCGAGCCACTCTAACCACTCGACTACGGCGTCTCTCATCGACCACATGGTAGATTCTTTAAAAGCCTTCTTCTCCAGAAGTAATTGACGGATGACCTTGAAATTTGGTATATAGCATTAGTTACTCAAGTACTAGCAAGACTGTTCAAATGATGACCTTTTTATAGCATTTTCAAATATAGGACAAAGGGTATAATAGCAAATGCCAGAACAAATGCCAGAACAAAGTGTATCATGGACAGTTTTGAAGCATTTGGCCAAAGATTGTTCAGATGATGATCTTTGTTTGGCCTTTACATTTTTACGACATTCTTTTTTTAATTTGCTTTCTGGTGTTTTTATGTGGGTAAATGCTCAATACAAGAATTCATTAAACTTGTTAACGATTTTGGTGCAAAAGTTAATAAATACAGTAAAATAAATGAGTACATGAACATTTTTTGAAATATAGGTGAAGGTCATTCTATGACTTTTAACCAATGTCTCACATTTTGACAGTTTTTTGACAGTTTCAAACCACAAGTCTGTTCAAATAAGGACCCTAGTTTGACGTTTGCCCTTTTTACTCTGAGGAGTGATTCAGGACACAATGACCCTCTTGTGTTTGCATCTCTTTAAAGGTCTTCTGAATGCGGTGATCAAATTTAAAGAGTAACTACACTTCAGGAACTGACTGAATCAGATCCCAAACCCTATCCCCAACATCAAAGGAAAGATTGACATCCCAACAAACAATAAATTACAAGTGATAAGCCGAGTCAGCAGCTCTTTCCCAAATAGGTGGCAACTCAGCTATCTTTATTGAACTAAATAACTTAGACCAATAGAAGAGTTACAACAGACTAAGCAAATTATACAAAAAACATTTAACAACAATTTTTACCTATTTTCTATTTGTATTATAGAAGGGTTAGAATGAGAACACAATAAATTAAACAGCACCGAACATAAAACAAATGCTATCGCAGCCCTAATTATGTCTCTCTCCCCCCCCCCCGCCCCCCCCCTCCCCCCCACACACACACAAAAGGGGCCGGAGATATGTTGTTTTGCCCTGGTGATCTGTCCGTCTGTCCGTCACAAAGTTCTGTCATATCTTGTTTTCTTTCCAACTTTAAAACCCAACGGGCGTATATTGCCCCGCTCAGCGGAGCGCTTGTTAGTATGGAAATCGTGTTCGCTCAATAACTCTGTAACCGATTGAGATAATTTAACGAACTTTGTTACAAATATAAAGCATCATCAGATGACGTGCAGAGAACTAGACCTGTAACTCTAACCACATTTTTATGGAATTATGCCCCTTTGTAAATTTTAGTTTTGAAATCGTGTCCGCTCCATAACTCTAAAACTATGTAAGATATGTTCATGAAACTTGGTAAAAATAAAGAACATCAGAGAATGTGCAGAGAAAAGAAAAATAACTCCAACTACATTTTTACAGAATTATGCCCCTTTGGAAATTTAGTATAGACATCGTGTCCGCTCAACAACTCTGTAACGGACTGAGATAATTTCACATAAATTTAGTACAAATATAAAGCATTCTCAGACGATGTGCAGAGAGCTAGGACCGTATCTCCACCTTCATTTTTTATGGAAAATTGCCCCTTTGTAAATTTTAGTATGGAGATCGTGTCCACTCGTTAACTCTAAAACTATATGATATATTTTCATGAAACTTAGTACAAATATAGAGCATCATCAGAATATGTGCAGAGAACAAGAACCACAACTCCACCTACATTTTTACGGAATTATGCCCATTTAAAATTCTAGTATGCAAATCGTGTCCGCTCAATAACTCTGTAACCGATTGAGATAACTTCACGAAACTTGGTACAAATATAAAGCATCATCAAACGACATTTTGAGAGCAAGACACATAACATTTTATGAAATTATGCCTCTTTGTAATTTTTATACCCCCGTCGAAGACGGGTCGTATTATGTCGTGGCCTCCGTCCGTCCGTCCGCCCGTCCTTCCATCTGTCTGTCAGTCCGTCCGTTAACTTTTCGAGTCCGCTCCATGTCTCCTTAACCCCTTGAAATATTCTTTTGAAACTTGGGTCAAATGTTTGCTTTACCAAGACAATGTGCAGAACTTATATTTCAACGATGTCCGACTAGGGTCAAGCTCACTCTTAGAGGTCAAAGTTCAAAAGGTAACATTTCATGTATGCTCCATATCTTGAAAACCGTTTAAGATTTCTTCATGAAAGTTTGTACAAATATAAAACACTATCAGACGATTTGCAGAGAAGAAAAACAATAACGCTACTTTCAGTTTTGACGGAGTTATGTCCCTTCGTATTTTGCCTATGGTAATTTCCTATTAGCTTTGTGTCCACCCCAGATCTTGAAAACTGTTTCAGATTTCTTCATTGAAGTGTGTGAAAATATAAAGCACTATCTGACAATGTGCAGAGAAAAAGATCCATAACCCTACTTTCAGTTTTGACGGAATTATTTCCCTTTGTATTTTGTATAGTAATTTAATATAAGGCTCGTGTCCGCTACATATCTCAAAAACCATTTAAGATATCTTCATGAAAGTTTGTACAAATATAAACCACCATCAGACAATGTGCAGAGAAAAAGAACCATAACCCTACTTTCGGTGTTGACGGAATTGTATCCCTTTGTATTTTTCATATAGAAATAACATATAAGCTTCTTGTCCGCTCCATATCTCGAAAACCGTTTAAGATTTCTTCATGAAAGTTTTTATAAATACATAACATTATCAGTCAATTTGCACAGAAAAAAAAAACATGACTCTACTTTCACTTTTAACATAACTATGCCCCTTTGTAATTTTATGCCCCCACATCATATGATGCCGGGGGCATATAGTGTTCGGGTTGTGCATACGTACGACCGTCATTATGTACGTACGTACGTGATCCTGTTTGACTCAGGTTAACATTTTTGTAAAAGGTAGAATTCAGGGTTCCTGTTATTGTAGCTTCTTGAAATTCTGTATGAGGATTTATAACTATAAGTACAAAAGTAATACACAAGAATCGGGGTGTGATGATCAATAAGTCACGGTCCATTGACTTCGGACTTAGGCAAATTTTGCAAGGTTAAGATTTTTGTAGGAGGTATATTTCTGGGTTTCTTTTGTTGTAGCAACTTGAATTTTTGCATGAGGGTATATATGTATAAGTTCAACAGAAATACACAAGTATCAGGGCATAATGATCCATATGTCACGGTCCACTGATTTCAGACTAAGGCTAATTGTGCAAGGTTAAGATTTTTGTAAGAGGTAGCTTTAAGGGTTCTTATTATTGTAGCATCTTGACATTGGTATGAGGGTTTATATCTATAAGTACAACAGAAATACATCAGAATCAGGGCATTATGATCCATATGTCACGGTTCACTGATTTCGGACTAAAGCAACTTTTGCAAGGTAAATATTTTTGTAAGAGGTAGATTTTAGGGTTCCTATTATTGTAGCAACTTAAAATTTTGCACGAGGATTAATATCTGTGAGTAAAACAGGAATATACAAGAATCTGGTCATGAAGACCCATATGTCAGGATCCACTGAGTTCAGACTTTTTACAAGGTTAAGAGTTTTGTAAGAGGTAGAATTTAGGGTTCCTGTATTGTAGCCATTTGAAATTTCATATGAGAATTTATAAGTACAACAAAAATATACGAAAATCAGGTCATGATGATCCATATATCGTGGTCCACTGACCTTCTACTTTGACCTTTCAATGACTCTTGAACTGTGTAAATGGCTGTAGTTGTGATATTTCAAACTTCGGGCAACGCATGGCCTATGGCCTTTTATATTATACAAGTCTTCAACTATGAACCCAGTTATACTACAAGTGCCAGTACCTTAATCAAGACGCCATCTTACTCAAAGCACTAGGCGGGAGCATCTGTGTACTGTGGACACATTACTAGATTGTAATGTAATTTTGTTTTAAATTCGTGTACGCTCTATATCTCCTTAAACCTTTGGAAGATTTTTTGAAACTTGAGTGAAATGTTCTCCTTATCGAGGCAACGTGAGGAACTCGTATTAAACAATGTCCGACAAAGGTCAAAGGTCACACTTAGAGGTCAAAGTTCAAAAGGTAGCATTATTTGTACGCTTCATATCTCGAAAACCATATAAGATTTCTTCATAAAAGTTTATATAAATATGAAGCACCATCAGACAATGTGAAGAGAAAAAGAACCATAACCCTACTTTCAGTTTTGATGAAAAATGTCCCTTTGTATTTTTCTTATAGTAATTTCATATTAGCTTTGTGTCTGCTCCATATCTTGAAAACTGTTTTAGTTTTCTTCATGTAATTTTGTACAAATATCAGACTATATGCAGATAAAAAGAATCATAACCCTACCTTCAGTTCTGATGGAATCATTCCCCTTTGTAATTTTCGTATAGGAGTTTATATTAGCTTTGTTTGTTTTGCATTTTATATCTGCCTTTTGTTTGAAAATTTAAGCTACTGACAAAGTTCTGTCATCTCTTGTTTTCTTCTTAACTTTAAACCCCAACGGGCGTATATTGTCCCGCTCAGCGGAGCGCTTGTTAACTCCACCTACATTTTTATGGAATTATGCCCCTTTGTAAATTTTAGTAGGGAAATCGTGCCCGCTCCATAGCTCAAAAACTATATGAGATATGGTCATGAAACTTAATACAACTATACAGCATCATCAGAGGATATGCGGAGAATAAGAACCGTAACTCCACCTACATTTTTATAGAATTATGTTCCTTTGAACATATGTTCCTATAGAAATCGTGTCCGCTCAATAACTCTGTAACCGATTGAGACAATTTCATGAAACTTGGTTCAAATTTAAAGCATCATCAGTCGACGTTCAGAGAGCAAGACCTGTAACTCCACCTACATTTTTTATGGAATTATCCCCCTTCGTAAATTTTAGTATGGAAAGCGTGTCCGCTCCAAAACTCTTAAACTATATGAGAAATTTTCATGAAACTTAGTACAAATGTAGAGCATCATCAGACGACATGCAGAGAACAAGAAACGTAACTCCAACTACATTTTATTACGGAATAATGCCTCTTTGGAAACTTTAGTATGAACATCGTGTCTGCTCAGTAACTCTGTAACCGATTGAGATAATTTTATGAAACTTGGTACAAATATAAAGCACTATCAGACGGCGAGAAGAGAGCAAGACCCGTAACTCCACCTATATTTTTTGAGCAATTATGTCCGTTTGTAAATTTAAATATGGAAATCGTGTCCGCTCCATAACCCTAAATCCATATGAGATATTTTCATGAAACTTAGTACAAATAAAGAGCATCATCAGAGAATGTGCAGAGATCAAGAACCGTAGCTCCACCTACATTTTTGTCCAGAATTGTTCCTTTGAAAATTTTAGTATGGCAATTGTGTCTGCTCCATAACTCCAAAACTATATGAGATATTTTTGCAAAACTTAGAACAAAAAAGCATCATTAGACATTGTGTAGAGAACAAAAACTGTAAATCCATCTTTATTTTTACGGATATACGAGGGGTGTTCGAAAAGTTTTGCAAATGGCCTCATGGCTTTGTTTAGGAGCATGCTGGGCACAACTGCTATGCATGTACTGAAAGCAATGCATTTTGTCTTTACAATGATACCAAACACTTTACAAAGACACATTTCCTTATTGAGTTACAGCGCATTTTAATAGGTCACAGTCATACCACTGGGCTAATTGTATATGTAAAATCTTTTCAGGGTTAGGCATTCAAGTCAAATATCCTTGTAAATACCAAATTAATCTTTGTTATTTGCTTGTCCATCGTTGCCTATAATATCCATACAAAAGTTAGAAGGGCGACAACTGTTATCGATTTATTCCTTGCAAAGCAATGCGCAGTTCTTATGACGTTATTGAATTTTACGTTAACGTCATTTTTGAAAGCTTGCAGAGGCTTTATTTTTGGCATTAATTTGAATTTGTTGACAGGTTTTCGTTGACCCATGTAAATGCTCTTGCCGACAATAATTTGAATGCTAATACACTTGTCTTCATTACAAAATCATCAAATTTTAGTAGAAATGGAGTAATTGCTACAGCATAAAGTACGGATAATCCATATTCCCGGCCCTGTACGGAAGCCAGATTAAAACTGATTTCCGCGATATTTACAGAACAACATTGTCTGGGCATTGTCTTTAACTAACAAAGATAAAAAGATATCAAAGACTGCTGATATATAAATTACGGCCTACTAAAGTAAAATTTTGCAGTGCCTTTAGGGTATACCTCTTTCAAAGAAGTTAAAAATGCGTCCTTTTTTAAAAAATGCATCTTGTTAGTAGACTTCTCTTCGCATGATATAGCTTAATGTGTTTTTGCAATCAGAAGTTCTGTCTGTATGGTGGTTACCGAGAAATTACGTCATTTGCAATACTTTCCGAACGCCCCTCGTATGTCCCATTTTTATATTTTAGTATGGAAATCGTGTCTGCTCAATAACTCCGTAACTGATTGAGATAATTTTCTGAAACTTGGTACAAATATAAATCATCATGAGATTATATGCTGAAAACAAGAACCATAACTCCACCTCCATTTTTAGGAATTATGCCCGTTTGTAAGTTTTGATACGGAAATGGTGTCCACTCCATATCTCTGAAACTAATGAGATATTTTCGCAAATTTGGTACAAATATAAAGCATCATGACTTGATTGGCAGAGACAAGGAACCGAAATTCTGCTTACAGTTTTTACAGAATTACGCCCCTTTGAAAAGTTTAGTATGGAAATCGTGTGAAACTTGGTACAAATATAAAACATCAGACAATGTGCAGTGAACAAGAACTGTAAATCCATCAACACTTTTTTTATGGCATTATGCCCCCTCTGTAAATTTTAGTATGGAAATCATGTTAGTTTGTTCCATTACTTTAAAACTGTAAATGATATTTTCATCAAACTTTATACAAATATAAAGCATCATCAGATGATGTGCAGAGAACAAGATCCATATGCTGTGTATCTATAAAACCTTGAGAGATTTTTTAATGGGCTCCTCCTCCCCTACACCCATTCCATTTTATGTGTATTGTTTTTCCTCTCCTTTTTTAAAAAAAATAGCATATTTACATCATTTCAAAATTACACATTCTGTACATCATGGTATCAAACAGATTGGCACCAGTTAACATCGACCTTGAGAGATTTGCCAATGAAACTTTACACAAGTGCGAAGGAAATGAGACTGTTATTCTGGATTTTTTGGAATTTCCCCTTTTGAACATTGTAAATAGTACATTTTGCTTTAATTGAAGATATTTTCATGATTTTTGTACAATTATAAAGCATCATCCAATGATGTGCAGAAAAAACAAGATCAGTGGCTCCGCCTACAGTTTTAATGAAATTATGCCCCTTGGTAATTTTTCGGTATAGAAATGGTTTTCCCTCTGTAACTTAAAAACCGTTGAAGATATTTTTACAACACGTGGTTCAAATTTAAACCATCATCAGAAGATTTGCAGAGAAAAAAACCCCATAGATCCATCGACATTTTTCAAACAATAATGCACCTTTTAATTTTTAACTGGCGACTGTATATCTGCCCTTGTAACTTTTCGGCATGGAGATCTTGTCCTCTATGTAACTTTAAAACGTCGAAAATTGGTACAAATACAAGAGCATAGTTAGTAGATATTCAGAAAATAAGAACCATAACTCCATATACATTCCTGGTGAGGAGTGGGGTGAGGGGTGGGGAGAGGGGGTGGGGAAGGGGGAAGTCATCTGTTTTTGTTTCAAAAACAAACGTCTAGTAATATCCATTAGCAATTATCGATAAAACGTGCTTTATATTGTATTCCCTCGTAAAGAAGTTTGCAGTTTTTATAATTTGCGAAAGAACATGTCTGCAACACTGACAACAGGGCTAAACCAAAAAGCATTCAAGATGCAAATAATGTCGCCCCTACAGGCGTCTTGAGTATAATTATTTAATCAGACGGGGTGGGGGTGATGGTACCATGAACTCTCTAAAGAGAAAGGTACCCCTTCGTGTCTTCGACAGAGACAACATTCGGCGTCCTAATTTCAGGACCAGTTTCAAAAAGTCGACGAGGCCTCTGTGAATATAGTGAGAGAAAGGCGGTTTCTGCACTTTGATTCTTCAATTTTGCTAACCCTCAAAGTTTGAAATAACAGTTTGTCTCGTCATGCAACGGACATCACGCTTACCAACGCAATCCCCAAGATAGGGCAGTCGCAGCCACCAGGCACTATCCTTCCACCAAGTAAAGCAACATTTAATTCTAGCACCAAAAGACCAGACACTTTCAAGGCTGTTTAAACGAAACATTCCGATAACAATGAAATACGTTTGATATTTTTAGTTTTCTTCTTCAACAAAACGGCACATTGATTGATCACCAGGCACTGTAATGCTGCCCATTCCCGGGCGATAATCAACTCGGAACACAGTACTTTATTCATAAGCTTAAAATAAATGAAAGGCAGATTCTGTAAAGGCTACACCCTGACCATTATCAATCAATTCATTTTTTGTTGTACCGAACAGTTACAAAATTTACAATTGAAATAAAAAGAAAGTGGGCAGACTGTTAGATACCACAGTTTCGCATTTTAGTTTTTAAGATCAGTTAAGCCTGTGCGTTGCATAGTCGATGGACTTTGTAGTAAGAGTCACCTGTGTTTTATAGAACTCCAGAGCACAGCCGTACATGCCTGATACTGCAAGATGCAACAAGCCAAATAATCCTTTACGCCAGTCCTCCTCCCCCCACCCCCAACCACCCCCCCCCCCAACCGCCCACCCCTGCCCCGCCCTGGAAAAAAGAATAATAACAAGTGAGAGAAAATACATTAGGCTGTATGTCGCAATGACAAGTCAGTATAAGGAGTATGAGTACCTAACTATGTTTTCCCGACATATTTGGCTAAGGGGAACAACTTTCGTGACACCCTATTTGCTTCCATGGACCAGGTAGCCCTCCTAAAACGGAATCTACTTTTAAAGAAAATAATTTTCGACTAGGCTTAATATATGGCTTCATATCATTAAAATTTCTGGAATTGTATACCTTGTCTACATGATATAATGTCTTGCACTCAAATTTACTCGAATTTCATTCTAGCCATATTTTGGCTTATCTTACAAAATGACCAATTTTCGGTCAAAATAACGTGTCAAGATAAATATGGCAGATTTAAATTCCTGAGAGTGTAGCATTCACCTTACACAGTTACTTAATAAGTATTTTAGTAAGTACAGAAATCAACACTGAAGATATGTCTATTTAGAGCAGTTGCCATACAGACGTTTGCACTTACTGTCTTGTACTGTTTAACAGCCTCACTGCTTTATGAGCGGTACCAATTCCTGTAATATGCTCCTTGCCGAAAGTTTAGCATATTTTCAAAATAAATGTACCATGATTAAGCATTAAGCTTAAGCATTGTAAAAACACCAAATTGGAATTGATTTGAAAAAAAAAGCACTGCAGAAAGCGAGCGCAAACACGAATGCCCCAAAAATTCACATTCTCGAAAAAATAATTCCTCGTTTTAATGATTGTAAAAGCAGTTATTTCGTATTCGCCAAGAACATTTACCGTTGCAAAACGTTAATTTGGTGTAAAAGAAAGTCACTCACAGCGCATTACAACGAAACATTTTTTCTCCCCAAAATGTAGTTTTTGGACATGTACGTCTGTGCTCGCTTTGTGCAGTGGTTACTCGAATTCAAATCAAAGTTGTTTATTTTACGATGATTAATCATCGGTGTTTATGATGGACAAAAATCGCTTCCACAGAAAGTTAGAATTCAATTGTTATTATCTCCAATATTATTCTTATGTTTGTTTTAACATTATGCTAAACTTTTGGCGAGGAGTATATTTGATCGGTAGCTATCGCTGCAAGGTTATAATAATTGTAAATGATCGTCTTTAGCCGACATTAAACAAATAAATAATTTGGCTAACAACATCATCGCCCGAGTGTAACCACCCACGCAAAGGCTGGATGGCAAACAACATAGACTCTAACGAGATTGCTCATAATGAGCTACTCATCAGGATCTACGCTGTTTGAAAATTCGTCTACTTTCGTCAGTGGCATTTAAGGTATTAATGCTGAATACGTTCCACCGTACTCACCATGCAGTATGCAGTCATGTGAGTTTGCTCATTTTTATATGCAAAAACCATGTCCAGAAGAATGCACAGTACAAAAAAACACGGTAGCCAGTTATGGAAGCGTCCTAGTGCCAGGTTAAAAAATATTTATCTCATACGTAGGAGATACTTACTAATTCCTACGTAGGACTTACTAAGTCCTACGTAGGAGTAACTAAGTCCTACATAGGAGATAATAAATCATACGTAGGACTTATTAAGTCCTATGTAGGAGATAATATGACACAAAGAAAGAGTCATAAAAACAGAAACTGCTACAGGAGATTTACACTAACTCTACAAAAGTAGATAACTCAAGACAAGCTACAAATATATTATGTCTATCTAAGATCTTAGCCATTTCTTGATGTCTTGAGCAACGTTCAAACAACATCATATCGACGTCGATGCAAAGTGATTATGTTGCAAAGATATTAATACGACGTGTTTTCAACGTTGTACGCCTGCTGAGTACCTACGTAAAGTAGCAATTTCTTCTTTTCTTAGAGGTTTTTTATCTTTGTGTTTCTGCTGGCTTGTGATTTATGCTGCATATCTCGTTAACTGTTATCGCAGAATTCTGAATTTTGGGGTTTGCTGTCTGCTGCATTCTTTGAGGCAATTAATAAAAATCAGAGATTTCTTTCCATTATATGCGATACAAACTATTGATATCTATTGTGTCACAGTAATATGTTGAAATACACAGTCACGTGATTTTCAATGAACCAATGTGCCTTCATTTTGGAGAACTTTTTCAAAATATTAATTGAGATCACATTGTTATGATCTACTTCTGTAATTTAAATATATGCTTAAAAAGTTGAAATACTATACATTAATGAAGCTACTAACAGTACTTAGAACTTGTCGACTTTCGTATGGCGTTGTTTGCATAATTACGAGATTGAAAAATGCTGTAAACTCTATAAAATTCACACACTGACTTGGAGTTTTTTTCACTGTGGTTATTAGTACCTGAAAAATCGTAGGCACAAGTCAGCTATAATAGGTATCCCTTATCTGGGTATAACTGGAGCTGGATTTGCTAGTATGGTGAGTGTACCCTTCCTGTAAAGCAGACTGTGACTGTTATGTCATTAATACAAGGATCAGTTTGCTATAGCTCTGTGATAAAACAGGGTTTCTGAATGATTTTTATTTTGGGTAAATATCACCTTTCGTTTTCGAGATAAAACTTTTGGATGATCCTCGTATTGTCTACAGGGACAAGAAGATACGTCGTAGTTAAGAGCTTTTTGCGGCTGACGGACAACAGTGTACCCCAGCTAAAGTGAATTTAAGAAATAAGCAGACATGAATTCCCTGAATGATAAGAATTTTTTTACCATTATGAGCTCAGCTGAGTAGGAAAGTGTATAATTATTAAATTAACCCAGGCCTAAAATAATTTGTATCCACAGCAACTATGGCGCTTATGCGATCTTAAAGCAGAACTATGAGAGAAAATTCATAATTGAGCAGTGACACAAGAAAACAAAAAAACTGGCATGTGCGCCAGTGCAGATAAGCCTGGGCATCCGCCCATTATGATCAGAGTCGTCGCTTAAAGGGCAGCTTACAGTCCAAGCAAGCCTAATGTGGAAAGCAAAGGCTCTGATCATACTGGGCAGATGCCCAGGCTGATCTGAGCCTTCGCTGGGCGCAGGTGCCACTTTTTTGTTTTCTCGTGTCGCGGGTCATATGTTAAAAGATGATGAGAAGGCAACGTTCAGGAACAGACTCATTCGCGTTAAAAATCCTGCCTTAAATACCAAGTAGGAAAGGAAAAGAAAAATTATCCGTGGCATGAGAAAAACCAACAAAGAGGCATGTGCCCCAGCGAAGACTAAGATCCACCTGGGCGTCCGCCAAGTCCGATCAGAGTCTTTGCTGTGCGCTTAAAATGTGACTAAGGGTCTGAGCTACCTCCATGCCGACAGGGTAAACTCTAATCTGACTGGGAGAATACCCAGACTAATCTGAGTCTTCGCTCAGCGTACATGCAACTTTGGTGGTTTTGTCATGTCGCGCCTCAAGGCAAAGACTAATAGAAAGCCAACAAACAATGACAATAATTGTAACCCACCAAAAAAGCACCGCCTTGGAACGGTCAATAACATACACAATGTATTACTGGGCTGTATGTTTGGGGAGGGCAGGGCGTGAAACCTGGAAATCTGACTTAACATGGGAGTCTGAACTTTACGTCATTAAACATCTCAGCCCAATTAAGTCTTAGTTTTACTTTAAGGACTGTACAGCTTTATTTTATATCTTCTGTCACGTATCTTATATTTGCATTAAAGGATTAGATTTTATTTTTGTAGATTTTCTCGCTGATTTAGCGCCTGCAAATCATTATAAACACTGAACAAAGATCAAAGGGCTTTCAGTCAATTTTGTGAATCATTCGCCGAGCTTGACACATCGATAAAATCCATAAAAATCGAGGGCTGTTACGATTGGTGCGTTAGGTTGTCCCTATATAAATGAAATCTTAAACTGTATTTCCCTCCGCTAATGTTATATTACTGTTGAAATTGTGAGTCAAATTTTCTACGTTCTTCTGATTTTTTTCTGCATCTCTAGGTGTACCCTACGCACCTGATCTTGAGCATTGTCGAACATTTTCTACTTGCATTTAGATTTTGAATTACTCTTCCTTTGAAAGTAGCTCATTTTAGGGTTACATTAGACTTGCTCCAGTCGGATATATTAAATTGTTTGTCACATATAATTTTTTTTTATCTTTTTTATGTTCTATGTTTGGCTAGTCTAGAAATGAATTTTTCTCCTGTGGGTTTGTCTGAGATAGAAATCAACCCCATGCCTATAGACTAGCACAAAGAAGAAAAATATGTATATTCAAGAAAAGTTATGAAAAATCCAAATATGTATATTTCTAAGCCTTGGGCAAGGCTAGGGTTACATGTATAATGTGTTTTAAGGATGTCATTAATTCAACAATATGTAAAAATTTCAGCTAACAACATTTATTTTTCTGCTATGTCAACATTAAAATGCCCATATAAGCCCAAAAAATAAAAATAAACATATGTTGTGGGTATTCACTGTGTTTATTAGAGCACAAGGGGTATTTTGATTTTATTTTAGTCAGTTGAATTTTTTGTTGGGGGTCTCTCGACCTGCAAAGTTGAGTGGGTGGGGTACACTCTTATTTCATAAAAGCAAAAGCTTCTTTGGGGATCCAAACCTTCGACCCCGCTTCTGCAATGGTATAAAGCAGTTAGTTGTTCGGTCTTCATAAATGAGCCGCGACACGAGAAAACCAACATAGTGGTTGTGCGCCCAGCGCAGACTCAGATCAACCTGGGCATCCGCCATCCGCAGAATTCATCACAAAGGGGAAAAACTCCCCTTTTTTACCGAAACCGGATGAATTTCCAATACCCTGTAGAGTTAGTACGCTTGGTTACCTGAATAACGGATTAACTGCCATTCGAGGACACCCTCAGGTAATATTGTCACAGTGTCTTGCGATAGCTAATTTCGGCGGTGTTATAACCGAGGTTATTACACAGGTATTTTCATTATGGTGTATTTGAAGAGTGATTATAAAATCGACTCTTTGTATTACTTGTTTGCTTCCCAGTTCTATTTATCCGTGTGTGCCAAGCTAGGTCTGTGGTTTTCAGCTTTTAAACAGAACCGTCTCACAAACAGTTCAATTTATCGGTACCTTAATAATTCTAAGTATTGGGACAGATAGGTTTAAGCAAACAGTGCAGCTCGAGAACAGACTGATTGTCGAAGAGCAGTCGGATCAAGGTCTATTCTGTTTGCATTTAACCATACTATTCAATGTTTTGGAAAATTACAGTAATTATGTTAGGTGTCCCAATATTTAAAATTTTAAGGCGTATTTATGAAAATAAATTTCCTCATCTAACAGGTAATACGTAAACACATGAAAAAAAGAATATAGCAATCCTGAATGTTTGCGCGTTTTCAATATTGTATTAAGTCACCAGTTTTTGCACTACTTCAATGCTAATTCAAAGCATTAAATAAATGCTAATTCAATTCCTTGTTTTGTCAAATTTCATTGCATTGCTTGCAATTCTTTAAATTACTAACTGAACTATTACCATTAGAAAAAAACTAGAATGTTAAATCTACATCAAGATGATAATCCTATTAAATATCAGCAATTACACATATTTTTCCATTTACATTCCTTTCGTTTAGTTTCTTGTAAAGACTGTTAAACATTTGAAGATGGCGTGTGCGCCAAACAAGGTTCAGACCAACTTGCGCATCCGCGCAGTCTAAACAAGGCGCGCACCCAATGGATTAACCATAAATATTTCAATATCTTAAATGAAAACTTCTGGTACAACTCATTTTGTTACTTTATAGATGCCATATCCCATAGATGGCTAATACAACCAGCGAAGGCTATGATTAACCTGCGCGTATGCTTAGTGTGAACTGTGCCTTAACCTCACGCAACCAACGACGCCTATGACCAAACTGCGCGTATGCACAGTCTGACCTGAGCCTTCGCTGGTCTTAATCAGCGAAATGAGCCTTCGCTGGTCGTACATGCCATGCCGCTTTACTGTCAATCTCAGGTAAAGCTCATAAAATTACAAGAGAAATACATAGATAATGGGCCACCGATAAACAAGCCAGCTCATAGTAGAATTTACAACCAGCAACAGCTCAAGAGATCATAGTAGTAATAATAATGGTAATAACAAAAATATACAGTGAGCCAAGAAACATTTACATTGTCTACAGTATTTACAGACAGTGGATGTCGTGTCGCGGCTCAAATATGCATGTCAAGCCAAAATGTGTTCTATGACCTATGCATAAAAAAGACCCAAACTAGCAAGCACATAACGCATATGCGCACGCTGATTGAGAGCAAAGCAGAGCTTCCCGTCTGAAGAAGCGTGGCTACCAGCCTGTGGGACTCGGATCAGCAGTACTGCGGTGAAATCATCTAAATATGAAATGACCCTAATGTCCATGGGTAATCAGACCCAATAAATTTATTTCTAATTAGACCTTATAAATTTAATTCTAATTCGTCGTTCTGAGTGTTTAGTTCATATTATGGTATCTACCCTTCAGAAATAAAAACAAATATCATCTAATTTATGAGTCAAACAATTACTCTGTTTATCTTATCGGTTTTGTGACCGCATGTTGTATATTGTCAGATAAGCTGGGCAATAAATAAATCGTCGCGTGGCCATATTTACCGCAGCAATAAAACTAGTAAGCTGTTAACACAGGTCTATCAAGTTTGATTTCTTTGTCAAGAGGGGCAATTTAATAATAAAACAAATAAATAAAGAACTTAACTTGAAAAAGTATTTAATTCCTTAACATCTCAAATAATACAAATGCTGAGTGCACTCTTTAGGAATCGCCTCGGCGAGGAGATTCTGAGCAACATATCAACGAGGAGATTCTAATGACTATCAGTATTTTATGCAAAATTAGATTCCTAAATTAACCCTTTTGTTGCATCTTGTTAGGAGATATGATTTAATGGTAATAAATGGGCGTAGCCTGGAAATGGTTGCACAATTCAGTTGTGTCAATTAATTCAGCTATTTGAGTAATAAACTTTTCACACTTTTCAGTTAATCTTCAATTAATTTTAACAAAAGGACTACTTCAGATGCGAAAGATCACAGCGACCTTTTTTAATGACGCCTAATTAGGAAGACACACCGAATCTTAAATGTTTAGACAACAATTATAGAAAAATGTAAGCAGTCTAATGACACGCTAAGTTTTCGAAAGACACGGGCCGCAATTCAAAAAGGTAATTGCACATCAAGGAGCTAATTAAACCTGCTAATTGATAATATTTTCTTTTTAGTAAGTTAATCATGGAATCCTGTAATATTATATAATTTAGATAGATTAATGGGCATGTAGTGTTACCATATTTTACCATATTTTAATAGAATTTCTTCAAACATTAATCTAAAAACATTACTAAAACCATTCCACACGCTTTATTATTATTATTGTTATAATTGTTGTTAGTATTACCTGTGTATGCGAATATCTAACAGTTTTAACAGTGGCATAGAATAGTGCTAGGTATGAATTGATCCGTCATCAACCGCTTGCTGCAAACCGGTCTTACACGGTAAAATGCAGTTTTAGTTGCTTCGTCCACTAGGCTTTTTTGAAAAATGACCTAACTTTTTTTAAAAGCAGAAATATGAATTATATACCTTTAGAAAGATAAATCTTTCTAGTTTTAGGAAGTATCAGCAATTTTGTATTTAATGGAAAAAATAATGTTGTTTTAATCGGTTATTTAATCAAAGGGGTGTCGTTTTTTATGATTTTTACATTGTGGTTAATAGAAAGAAGGGTATGGACATTAAATATAAAAATGACCTAACTTTTTTTCATCCAAAAATTATGAAAGTTATATATTTGTAAAATAGAGTTAATGTAGATTTAGGAATCATCAACAATAATTTGTTTATCTAAGGTTTTAACAGTTTTATTGGCTCAGAAAATAACATGTCCTATGTCAGCCCATTATAAAATGAACGTGTCACTTATCGACTTATTGATACGTTGGCTAGGTGAATCTACACTCCATTTCTGCCCATGCCAGTCTGATCAGACTTTTCGCTAAGCGCTTAAAGGGTAGCTAATGGTCTAAGCTACCTCAATGCGGATAGCGAAGACTCTGATCAGACTGGGCGGATGCCCAGGCTGATCTGAGTCTGCGCTGGGTGCACAACAACTTTGTAGGTTTTCCCGTGTCGCGGCTCAATGAATGATCACGGGAAACGATAAAATCGCGGTTTAAAACAATGAAAAAAAATATTCAGGCGAAACAAATATACATTTTGTAAAATACTTTATAAAATTTACGTTTGTTTCGCCCGAAGCTGCCATATCTCAACACTCCGTTCCTGTACTTGCAAAACGTCGTGTTATGACTTCATTTGCAGTCATGTCCGCTAGCTAAAAGCAATAAGATAGAGAGACATATTTTTCCAAAGGATTGTAATACTTAAGATTGTTGTCCATTTGATTGCGGAATGGCTGGTTATGCCTGTCGTAGCTGAATAGTTTCGCCTTTGGTCCTGATTTTCACTTCTCTTTTCATGCGTCACGAATTAATGGTTTAAACTGTTCCCCATCAAGCGTGAGTCAGTTAACTGTCGAATGACCACCTCCTGATGTTCTCCCTTAGATTTGTTTTAAGTTCTAACTCTTTACTTCACAGGAGTTGTATGATGGAAAGACAAACATCTTCCCAATCACGCTGAAGTCTAACTTGGCCATCCTCCAAAGTGAATCCTATTCGAGTATAATGCTTGAATATTTCCTTTGTAACTGCATTCATCTCTCCCTCATCCACTTCCTCTTTCACTATGATAATTATTGGTTTATGCATAAGACGAGATTGTTCTATTTCTAGTTTACAGTAATCGCTCTTACAATAATTTGGTGACATGACAACAACTACCACAGCACAGTCTTCAAGACAGGTGATTATCTCAGAGAAGATACTGCGACCCAGTCTAAAGTATCTGTCACCCACACAAACTAGCTCCCTTTCAGTACCAGTAATAGTTTGTAGATGTCTCTGAAATAAAGATACAGATGTTTCATATGAATAATGTGCATGGCATATGAAGACTCGCCAAGTTATATTTCGGACGGAGAACAATAAATATACGTGTTTCAATTGCTTTACTAATAACGGAACTGCTGTTCACAATTAGAAAGTTCTGTGAGAGGTACGTTAATCTGTAAGATCGCGACAATGGTGGTAGTTTCCAGACGTAACTATCAAATGTTCGCCCACAGTATCGTAATTTGATATGACCAGATTCCCGAACTGCAAGGATCTACGTATTGGTTGACACATACGGCGGATGAAGCATGCTTAACAGAAGATGCTTACATCACGTGAGCGTGTCGTCTCACGTCTTTACTCTGGGCAAGTCTCC
This sequence comes from Ctena decussata, assembly GCA_963989385.1. NCBI lineage: Eukaryota > Metazoa > Mollusca > Bivalvia > Lucinida > Lucinidae > Ctena > Ctena decussata. The sequence goes on along the minus strand of OZ022510.1, from coordinate 78,608,415 downwards.
GTTGGATGAAACGGTAGAATAAATACACTTTATTATAATAGTAACTTGATCTGGCGTACTGTATCACGTCGAGTGGATGAGCTCATAACATCGGATCACCCGAGACGAGGGTGATCCGATGGTATGAGCTCATCACGAGACGTGATACAGTATGCCAGATCAAGTAACTGTTATAATAATTTGTTTATTATATGCCTTATGGTATAGTCAACTATTCAACTATTCATACGCGTCGAGCCGGATTTGAACCTGCGCGGCCGAGGTATGTAGCTAGTTGTGAGACAAACACTACCGACTGAGCTATCGTGGTGCGTCATTTTACGTGTTTGTTGACATTACGTCACTCATAGTCCAATTTCTCTGGTTCTCGTTTCTGCGATGCACTTTAACAAATGACGCGCCTGAAGCTGGAACTCCGAAATAGCCTCGTTTTAAAGGATAGTGATACGGATTCAGAAAACGTCAGTTTGATACGGTTCTTTGTATCAGATGACAAGAAAACAGGCAGTTCAAAGGGTGTATCATTGATACGTATATAATAAAACGTATAGAACTGCAGGTGCAATTAGTTACTCTTCTATTGTTTTCTGCTTTATTAGTGAGGCAGGTCTGACGTTCACCGTTCTACCTCTTACAGGATTAACATTTCTCAACTTATTCGGTTTGCTAGAGTATCTCATGTTGTGGTCCCTCATTGGAACTGTCTCAACAGGACGGTTCTGATGAGGGGTCACAATATGTGTGGAAACATGTGTTGTGGTCCCTCATTTGAACCCTCTTAACAAGCTGGTCCTGGTGAGGGGTCACAATATATGTGTTTAGGTTCCACGGTGTTGAGGTTTGTCACAGAGTTGTCCCTGTTACTCCTCTCTATCTAGAGCAATGTAGGTATTGCTCATGCTTATCCGAATGAAAAAGGCGAATGCGCTTCTTATTGTCTGGCTTAATGGGCAAAAACTGGAACAGTAAAAGGAAAATGGCTTTGATTAGGTTGTCTCCCTTAGAACTGGTATTGACTTGTTCACACTTCTTTTCATAATTCTTCTTGTTTCTGTCGTTTCGAATTATACCTTGCTAACAGAGGTTTTCAAAATAAAATAAATTTGAATTTGAATTTGAATTTGTTTGACTAACTTCAGTGCCTGTAATAAAATTTTAACTGTATATTACGTTTCATTTCTGGCCGATACGGAACAATCCGAAATTGTATAGGTACCTGGTACGGACGACTTCAAGCCGTTACGGATCATTTTTTTCCGGTCATCCGTGCAACCTGGGTGAGGTCCTGTTGACGCTTGTGTTATATATATCATCATGAAAACTGAACTTCCTTATGCGTCACAGTCACCGAGAAGCTGACTGGTTGTAAATATATATTTACTAATGAATTAGTCTTCCTAATGCTTGGAAAGTAGATGGACAGTCAACCAGTCGATTGAAAACTGAAAGTAGTAGTAAACTCGAGTAATGACAGACCTCTATTCTCTGATTTTTTTAGGCTGCAGGTAAACCTGCTGAAAATCGTAGATGCATGTATGAGATTTTAAATGCTCTTATTTCAGCAGTGATTAACACCGCATTTAGAAAAAATTGTAACAAAATTGAATTTCATAAAAAAAATCATGAAAATATATGTAATCGATGGGGCATGCTTATTAATTTACTGGTTCGTAAGGAACAGTCTGATCTCGATTTCAACTGTTTGTACAGACCTTTCTGCCAGAGAACTTAGGATCTTTATGGTAGACATTGCTCTGTATTGTATGTAATAACTGTATATACTCCTCAGATGACAAATTTTATCATGAACAATAACTCTGTTTTGTTTTAACAAATTAAACAAAGAGTTTACATTGTTTTACTACCTTAAGGAGTGTCTGGTTTATTTGTATCTGGTTATTTTTAAAGAAACTGCTGTTAATTTTATGCCAACGGTATAAACCCTTAGCAGATGCCGCGTTCTGTGGCGTCTGATCTGGATCCACACTTTCTGTCTCAGTATTTTTTGTTTATGTGACGCAGGGCATTAACCAGAGTCTAGTTATTCTGTTCATATCCATATTTTTGTATGTTTATGAATCATTGACCTTGGCAGCAGAGTTAGAGAAAAGAGATGAGGTGCTTTAAAGCTCGTTTTACATCTCGTACAAGCACCACGTAACCAATGAGGATAATCAAAGATCGATCGATCCAAGCAGCCATTTGAGGATATGACAAACTCCTTATCAACTCAAACTATGCCCGTTGGACCAGCTATAACTATTGTAAGGATTTTAGCAAAAATGACAAGTAAGTCTCTTACCTTAAGCGGATTAAGGATATTTGGTATAACAAAAACGCTGTCATCACTTGAGTAGGAGAGAAAAACTGGAAAACGGAATCCGATCTGATCATCACGAAGAAGTTCAACTTGATCCTCAAGCCTCTTGTAAAATTCCTGTCTTCTGTATCGTTTCACCACGTAGACAATTATCAGTATTAGTAGTGCAGTAACTGTCGTTGAAACTATTGATGAAAATAATATTTTCCTCAGTTTACGTTTTGGCCGTTCACAGTCATCTTCAGCCGCTGCAACAGCTTTGTCGTTCATTTCTATATTTCTCTCATTTAGTTTGCAGTGATACAGATGTCTTGTAGTTGCAAAGATGGGTGACACTGTAAACCATTTAATAAACTGCAACGAATCGCACTCGCATGAAAATGGATTTCCACGAAGATCTATCAAACTAGTGGACGTTATATTTTGTTTCGTAGAATTCTTCTGACGTTGCTGCATTTCATATAAAGAATCCAAAGCCCCTCTTGAGAACTCATCGAGGTGTTTAACTGAATTATTTCGCATATCGAGGACGTCCAAATTTATTAGGCGCGAAATATTAAAAGTTATTTGTTGGATTGCATTGTTAGATATGTCTATTCGCTTCAAATATCTGTTGGAAGTAAATATCATCGGTGGTAAATATCTCAAACCGTTATCGTTCAGGTTAATCTCTTCTAATATAGAATTGTTTTGAAATAAGACCGAAAATATTTCATCAAACAGTTTGCATTGCGAAAGCTTATTCTTGGACAAGTCGATTTTTAGTAAATGCTTGAATCTTTTAAAAATGTTGGAACCGATGGTATGCATCTTATTATCAGAGAGTTCAACAACCTCTAACTGATCAAATACATTTTCTACCACTATGTCCAGTGAGGGTAGATTATATCCATTAAACTGAAGCTCTTTCCAATTATAATTGTCACCCAGTCCAGTCAAAGAACAATTAATGAAATAAAACTGTTTGTCATCAGCGAATAAACGACTTAAATTAAGTGTAGCCAAATTCTTAAGGAATGGTGCATCAACTTTACTTTTAAAATGATAATTTATACATGACCAGTTCGAAAACAGTTTTGTATGTGGTATTCTTATTCGATTTAAGTCCAAGTTACGCAAAGACTTACACGGTTGTTGTAAATCAAAATGAGATCTGTATTCCATATTTGAGTTAGACATATTAAGTGTTTTTAGAGTATCACAAATGCCGACCATATTTGGCTCGCTAAATAGCACTGGTGTGTAACTTACATCTATTTCAGATATATTTTTACTTGAAAGTGCATCTATGAGTCTCTGCGAAAATTCAATTCCTTCATGAGTCCGGCCCGTATTTTGTAAAATCAGTTTCTTAAGATTGGCAGTATTGTTTTTAGCAGACAGTAATGTAACGAGGTCCTGATTATTGAGCCGACTGCATCCCGATAAATCCAGTACTGTAACATTTTCTAGCCCGTACAGTGAATTATTAGATATCTGAAATCTCTTTGAAGTGTGTAGTTTTAAATCTTGAATCTGTTTTAAGCCCATGAACACATAGTTGCCCAAGTTAAATTCCGCTAAGAGAGAGGAGTAGTCAATTGACAGCTTTGTAACATTATTCCATGATATATTACAGAATATTCCTGGAGAAAGGATTGTAGTATTATTCAATTTTAATACTACTTCCTTGGCGTAATCTGGAACCATTCTTGGTATACTATTTTCACATGTTATTTGTTGTCCGTTACAATTACACGTGTTAGGGCATCCCGAGAAGGAACTGCCACCCAGAGACGTCCACAAGTGAAGGAAAGACATAGCAAATGTTAAAGTGGTTGAAAGCTTCATTTTCTGAAAAATAAGCATACAGCAATAGTAAATGCATATTTTCTTCGTCAGATGTTGGTGATAATTTGTGTAACGTCCAAAATGACGTAAAACGTCGTTCATTACATTAATCCTATATACAATGTATGCACTAATTCAATTTATTGCTGTAAAATGAAATCAGATGAAATTGTTTTGTTTCTTATTTCTGTTAAAACCATGGTGGATTAAGTTGAGACGGTTTTTTAAATACATGTTCCCGAGAAGAATTGAGAAAAAATAGAGCATACCTAGGTAAACTTTATTATTAAGGGTCGGTCGGGGTTTACAAGATTCGTTCCCATTATTACTCTACAGTGCAATGTTTTATCAAAGGCCGGGATACAACACTTCCTTCAATATGATCCGGGCACAGCAATTCCTACAATAGCGAAAACTCAAATAAGCCTGCGCATCCACGGACTCTGATCAGTCTTCGCTGTGCGCTCTATGGATAGCTAGCGACCCTATGCTTTTTACCGCGGCATGTGTAGAGTATGATCAGACTGCGCGGATGCTCAGGCTGATCTGTAATCCGTGCAGTCTGATCTATATCTTCGATGAGCGCACATGTAAATTCTTATAATTTCGGCGGAACCATGCTGATGTCTGTTCTCGTCTCTTCTTCTTTCTCTCATCTTCTGTCAACTGTAAAGCTCGTGAATGGTCATTTTGCCCGAATAATTTGGAAACAAACAGTGAAATATGGTTATTAATTTATCAGAATATTAGTTTTGAGAACGGTGCGTGATTAGATTTATGATATTTACCCATATAAGCTACAGATAAGCCAACATTCTAACAGTAACGTTTTACGGCGTTTTTACGGCGCGATAAAAAGGACAAAAGACGGCGTTTGTGACACTTTACCTAGACAAAGCATTCCAAAGATATTTTAATCAATATTCAACCATTTCACTTGATTCAAAAAACAGCCTGGAGTAAATAAAAAACGTATTTTCATATTTTATTTAGAAAAAGAGATTCGAAGCGATATTTTTTTTCTGTTTAGTAACGAAATAATGCCTCGTATTTATGAAGACGTCATTTCTGTGAATGTGACATTTTTCCTAGACATCGCAAAATATTGATAATTTTTCGTAAAATAGAAAAAATCACGACTAAATTAAAAAAAAATTCTATTCTCAAAACGCATTTTTGTGAAATACTTCAATTTACAAACCGGCGAAAAACTAAAAAGTAATACACCAAAATATATACATGCCCTCCATCTTTTTCCCCATTTTCTATAGATCTCTACACTTTCATTTTATTTGCTTGGTCGGCCATTACTTGTTTGTTTGTTTAGTGACCTCAATTTCATGCATAACGTCGTGAAGATTGGTGCAAAACCTAGCTGTGCGCAGAAAAGTTACACGATTTCATACATTTTTAGGTAAAATTTTTATATTTTGAAGCACCCCACTAAACGATTTCTGTTACGTTTCTACATGCAAAATTGGACGTTTTTTACTTAGTATGTGGACAATAACTTTTACTATATGTCTAAATTGTCACTTTTTTCTCTCCAATGTAAAATGTAATTAATTACCTCTTGAATGATGTTTAGTTTGTGGAAATGTGTTAGGAATAAGTGAAGGAGCGAACATTCAATAAATAGGCCCCACTACTTTTTGAAATTATCACCAACATCTGACGCGACGTAAAAAGAATTTATAATATACTGGATGTCTTGCACACGGCATGTCCTGATCAGAGTCTTTCCTATACAACTTATTTATCCTTGAGTCTCTTAAAAGTAAAACGTGAAAACTCTGAAACGTCTGCGCAGACGTTCTCGCTGTTCTGGGTACTATTAGACAGCGGTATAGGTCTCTATAACGGCAGTTATGTAACTTTGGAAGCAGTGAGTATACATTCTAGAATCGTTTTTACGCTTGACTGACGTCGCGCGAAAAAAAGGAAAAAATCAGACAACTCGTGCAACTAGCCTAAGCTGTCGTTGGTAGTTTCATGATTAAAGGAAAAAGTCGAGAATTCTTTGAGTATTATGAAAACCTGCCGCAGTGATCGCAGGTTGTAAAACACAGGTCTTACGTCGCATTACAAGTCACAGTCGGTCTTCCGACCTCACAATCAGTCGTGCGACCAGTCGTGCAATCTCGCGACGGTTTTTGTAAGCAGAAGTATAAGATCTCAACTAATCGCGCACTCAGACAAGCAATTGTTCGATCAATCGCGCAATCAATCAGTCACGCAACCTCCCGATTAGAAGTGCAAGTAGTTTTGACTTCCAATGATACGTCATTGCACGATCAGTCTCTATGCGGTCGTATGTATGTGAACGCGCTGTCAGAGTCATGAGAAAAACAAGACTCCTTTTTATCCTCACAAAATACACACAAACCGTGCTTACCTGCTGAGTCGGTAAATTAAGGTAGAAAGATACTGAATAACTTTTTTTTAAACTAGACAGAGTTATCGTTCATGATGAAATTGGTTTTCTGTGGCGTTGTAAATGTATATAACATACACTTACAATGTCTACCGTATAGATACTAAGTTTTTGGACCAATAGGTTTGTAAAAACAGTGGAAACCAAGATCAGACTGCTCTATAGGATCCAGTCTGATCAGGGTCTACACAGTTGTCATTCCATCTGCGCACTTATGTAGGCATTACTCTATGGTAGAACCGGAATAACAGGTTAATTAATTGTGGGGAAAGGACGGGCAGTGCTTGCAGCAGGTGCAGAATAGGAGTTGTATGTTTTTTTTTGTTGAAGTTGTTTGGTGGTGGTGGTGGGGAGAGGGGGAGGGGCGCAGGGTTTGTATACTCTATCCTCGATCTTTCCCTATTTTTTCTTTTCTTTCTCCCTCTGTCTGAGTTACGGCTCGATGTAGACTGAAATGCTTAAAGAGCCTTTAAATCTAAAACAACCAAACAGCTATTCAAGGGAATTAACTGCAACATTACCTCTGCCACTATCTCAAATTTTGGGATATATTTGAACTTTAATATTGTTTTGCCAGCAAACGAAACGATGATTTTTGTTTTGTTTTATTCTGTAACATACAATTTAACTTTCACTGATATAATATGCATAACCATGTCTCATCGATCAAATATATTTCCCGTCAATTTTTATTAAGAAATTCAATTTTCTTGCATTTTTTTTTCAAAAAAAAATGCAAAAAAAAAAAAAAAAAAAAAACAAAAAACTTATTATCAAGATCACTGCATTTTTTTTATCATTTTGAGTCAATGGCTGGTTGGTTGGCTGGTTTGGATTTTACAGCCCTTTGAGACAGTAATTCTGTCTATATAGGGCCGTCTCCCAAAAGAGGGGGAGAAAGAAGAGAGAAATAATAGACGAGAGAAAAATCTCCAAACAACCCCTACCCGCACCTACTGCAAGCACTGTACGCCCTACTGCCCTACTACTATTCAAATAAGTAGGACGCTTCGGACTGGAAGTTACACGCAGCACCTTTGCAAACCCCCCCCCCCCCCCGCCCCACCACCATATTTTGACTCAAATGTCCTATATTATGAATTATATGATTTGCAGAAAAGGAAGCCCATTCCTGTGATGGAGGTATGAAATGAAAAGGTAAATGTGTAAAAAAAAGTATTTAGAAGTACAAAAAAGTGGGGGGGGGGGGGGCGGGGGGGGGGGGTATCAATAAGGTGGGTTTTCTGCATCCTACCAAAGTTTTCTTTTTTTAACTGATGATATATTCCAATGTGTCTAGTTTATTGGATTATATGTGAGTGTGAGTGAACTCGGGTTTAACGTCCCACCAACAATGAGGTCATATGGAGACGGGACCTCGGTTTAAAGTCTCATCCGAAAGACCGGAGAAGCGGGGGATCGAACTTGCGACCCCTGGATTGGTAGTCTGGATTGTTATCCACTACGCTACAGCCGCTCCTTGGGGATTATATGTGACTTTGGTCGGAAAGCCCTACTTACTGAGCTTTGGGGCCACAGAAGTGGGTGGGGTAATCCAACATGGTTTTAGCCTGTCTTGTAAAAACATTCACATTTGGTAGAAGAGTACTGCAGACAGACAGGATTTGATAAAATGATTAACAGAACATCTAAACTATATTTCCATATCATTTTATTTGGTTTAATTTGAACGTATATTGTCAAAAAAGACTTCCTTTGACATTCAGCATTTTTTGATATTTTAACCTCAATTTTCAATATTTCTTGGCCTTATTGTTGAATAAACAGACATGTTATCATCAAACTCATGTCAAGGAAGCACCTTGACAAGGACGTTCGGATGATGTGACCAGAAATTCACAATGGTATAGTTTTCATGGTCGACTGAACACATAAACTTGCTTGGAGGATGGTTTTCTTTCTATTTTGACCTAGAATTACGAACCTTTGGTCAAATTACTATTTTAACTGCTATATTATGCCCCACGCCCTGCCACTAAAGACGAGGGAATACATATTGGCTTCAGTGCGGATCTCGTTGGCATCTGCATTTGTGTATGTGTCACATATTAAGTCCTTCTGTGACCTTGGAAACAAGGTCAAGGTCATCAAAATCTGACCTTGACCTTGTTTCCGAGGTCAAAGTATGTGACACAGACACAGATGCAGACGCCGAGGAGATCCGATCTGAAGCCAATATGTATTCTCTCACCTTTAGTGGCGGGGGTGTAGGGCATAATATAACAGTTAAAATAGTAATTTGGCCAAATGTTCGTAAGTCTAGGTCAAAATTAAATGAAAAAACATCTTCCAAGCAAGTTTATGTTTTCAGTCGACCATGAAAACTAGGTCATTGTGAAATTATGGTCACATCATCCGAATGTCCTGGTCAGGGTGCTTCCTTGACATGAATTTGATGACAACTGGTCTGTTTATCTAACAATAGGGCCAAGAAATATTGAAATTTTTAGGACAAAAATACAAAAAAAATGCTCAATGTCAAAGGAAGTCTTTTTTGACAACACACGTTCAAATTAACCCAAATAAAATAATATGGAAATATAGTTTAGATGTTCTGTTAATCATTTTATCAAATCCTGTCTGTCTGCAGTACTCTTCTACCAAATGAGAATGTTTTACAAGACAGGCTTAAACCATTGTGGAATACCCCACCCACTTCTGTGGTCCCATAGCTCAGTAAGTAGGGCTTTCCGACCAAAGTCACATATAGTCCAATAAACTAGACACATTAGAGTATACCATCAATTAAAAAAAGAAAACTTTGGTAGGATGCAGAAAACCCACCTTATTGATACCCCCCCCCTCTCCCCCTTTTGGGTATTTTTTAGGAAAACAAAACGGTGTTTTTTTTCCTTATCCAAATGTTTTATTGCCCTTTAGGTTATTTGGCTGGTATAATTGTTTGAATACCCCACAAATATTTCTATTCAGTATCTTTCTACCTTGATTTTGATAAAAAATATACTGAACACCTTTAGAAACGCATTTTTACAAACTGATTATTTCACAATTTTCTGTGCCTGGAGTGATTAAATGCCATGTCATGTGTTTAAATATACTATGCAAAATAAATATAGCAATATTTTGTATGTGCCAGATCCGCCATATCAGGCTTTTATTGTCACTTTATTGCATACAGATACAAAGGCCGATCGTTCGAGATGGACTGCCAGGTAAAAAATTCAAGAATGCTCAATTGCAACTACCGTGACGTCAGTTTTTATGACCATTGTATGTGAATGACATTTTTGATCATGTACAAAAGCCAAAACCATTATGAGGCGTCTGGTTTGCTGTTAAAATAAAGGAAAACGCTCTAAAACATTTGAATATGCTACGAGTATGAGCTTTACAAAGTTTGAAAATTTGACGTTTTTCCCTTGTTTTTACGTTATCGTTTTAAAACTTTGTTTCTGATCAGTATTTCGTGAATCCGTTTCGAGTGTATGATTGTGTGGTATCTACCAATATGATAACGCAAACAATTCAGAAAGAAAATTTTGCCCCATAACTGAGCATAGGTCAAAAGTTTTTGACTAACGTCATCATTTTCTTATAGTTACGTGCTCAATGTTGCACTTCAGTATCGAGAAAAATTGCAAAATATAAAAACTTGCTAAATATATTTTGCATAGCATATATCAGAGAGCATTGGGTAGCATATCTGTCAAAGAATAACATACACAACTTAATGCATGTGAACTTTTTAATGACTTTAATAGTGACTAAAGTATGCTTGGCTGATTTGCGAATTTACGTCCTTTTATTAAAAAGTATTTTAAACAGTATTTTGGTCTTATCGGCACGATGAGAGAATGATCATGAATGGCTGTTTGTAATAGAACCTTATTTACAGTCAGACAGACTTCTATCAGCAAGAGTCGAACCCAGGACCGCTGGTCAGCAGGAATTCTTAACCCACTGAGCCACTGGGAATCCTCGATATACTGAGACTAAATCAATATAAAGGAAGTGTGAATTATGCTAGTTTGTCATGCAGTTTTTGGCAGTCGTTAATGCTCGTTTCTCTTGTATTCTTTTATACGTGAATTGAGCTCAATTTAGATAAGATATATATGAACAAAAATAAATTCGATATATATATATATATATATATATATATATATATATATAATATATATATATATATATATATATATATATATATATATATATATATATATATATATATATATATACTAACGAATAATAAATTTCACTATATTGAGGCACTACTGTGCCTACTATTTTTGGAAGGGGCCAAGCCGTAAAAAATAGTATAATATGAGCCGCGACACGAAACCAACAAAGTGGTTGTGCGCCCAGCGCAGACTCAGATCAGCCTGGCTACCGCCCAGTTTGATCAGACTTTCCGCTTTGCGCTCATAGGGTAGTAAGGCTCTAAGCTGCCTTCATACGGACAGCGAAGACCCTGATCAGACTGGACTGATGCCCAGGCTGATCTGAGTCTGCGCTGGACGCACGACCACATTGATTGTTTTCTCGCGTCGCGGCTCAGTTATAAAGACACGTAATATAATTACAGTAATTGTTCGAAAAATCGAAGAGTTTGTTTTCACTATGCAATAATGCTCCCCCCCCCCCCCCCCATGCTCCCCCCACCCCACACTCTCCCCTCCGCAAAAATTAATAAATAAGTAAAAAAAAATAAAAATAAAATTGATGCAAATGCAATAGCGAACAGGGTAGATCCAGATCGGACTGCTCTTTTTGGAGCAGTCTGATCTTGTTCTGCGCTGCTCGTTCAGAACTATCAGTTCCAATATTTAGAAGTCTATAGTACACGTAGGCAAACCAAATTGTTTGTACCACGCAGAAATAAAATACTTTGTTTAAACTTACTCTAAAGTTTCCGTTTAATAAAACATTAGAATACATTTAAGCTGTACCCTCTTTATTCAAAATAAACTGAGTATGCTTTAATTTATAGTCGAATTTTGTGTAGTAGGCATTTTAATCAGTCGGGTATATCATAACTCATGTCGCGAGACGCACACCTTCAGTGACGCAAATACGATATAATTAATCAAATGGATGGATGAACTAGAAACGGGGTTTATCAAACCTGTTACAGAAACATAAGATAGCCCTCAAATGACAGTTATAACAAGCATATTTACAAATTCCGAATTTAGAGGAGAAAATTTTACTTGAAGAATGAAGGGAAACTAAAAAATAGTAGCGTATGTCCCCAGAAAGTAAACTCCGTTCGCCTTAATCTGGCGACCACCCGCCTCATCGTCGAGCCACTTCAACAGCTATGGGCAACAACATGTCGGATGCTGTGATAACATGCAATAAGCAAAACTAATTCGAACTATTTCAAGCTAACTCTATCCATATTCATACTTATTTTACTCATTTGAAATGGATCTACCGGAATTAATAAATTTGAATATAAACGATACTATACACAATTTAGTGCGACAGACGCGCGAGTCTGTATATAACTTGAAAGAAACTAAAAAGTGTGTCTGTGAAACACTTTGCCGCCAACCATCTGCGTCAAATTTAAGGTGTCTTAGCCCGAAAAGGGGCACAATTCTGTTAATTTGTATGGTATTTCCTCCTAAGATAATCAGATTATCTATAAACTGTTTCCAAGCTACATGCTAAATATCCTAGCTCAAACAGTCTTTTTGTCTGTTGCTTGGTCCACCGGGGCTCAACTGGTGACCTTCTTTTGCTTCAGATTTCCAGTGGGGTTGTTTGGCAGGACAGGGATTTCCACCTGTCAGACGGCCCGTTGTATCAGTTGAGTCCTCGTCCTTGCTTCTTCATGGTGTTGAAATTTGATTTATGTGTTTACCGTGATGATTCATTGACGAGTTAGAGGGTTATCATGCGAACCGAACAACCAACTAAATGTTTTGTACCACTTCAGATACTGAGGGTGAGGTTGGGCCTGTAAAATCGATTTAAGCCCCCCAGTAATTCATTACTGACCGTTCCAAGGCGGTAGTTCTGTTGTGGTTCTCGGTTGCCTGTTTTTGGTGTCAGAGTTTCTGTGATGTTTTACCTTATTTATGTTCTTATTATTTTTGGTTCGGTTTGGGTTGCTGAGTGGCCACCTTTTGGGAACAAGCTGCTCACTCGGTTGGCCATATGTTCTCTGTATCTTGATTATTTGTAATCTTAGTTGTTTCCAACTATGGTTTGAGGGCTGGATTTGGATTTTGATTGTTTCAGTTCCTGGTCTTTGCATACTTTTTACTTTTCTAAATATATAGTTAAAATTTTTGTTTTAGTCTACGTCTAGAAACAGAAGGGAAGGCAGTGGTGAACGGTAGCTTCTAAGTACTGACTATCATGGGAATAATTCCGTAATTACGGAATGCAGAGTTATCTAGCGTTTACCAAAGTATTAACAACCAATAATACTAAAAATCAATTACATATGTGAAGCAGTTGAGAAGTTGGAAAAAACGCCAAATTCAAGCAAGGGACATCACTTGGTCATTTCTGACATAATTTGCCCAAAAGTTTATTCAGTTCTTGCATATCTCACCATCAACATGTAATATCATCATCCTAACTCAAATGCTTTCTTGAAGTATCATGGTAACAAGACTTCCTTTTATTTTCAACACAGGGGAGGTAACTCTAATTGTACAGCTTTGATAGAGCTAAAATCATAGGAGTCTGCTCATTGTTCATGATCTGTTCATATATGAAATTTCAAAACCGTTTTCCCAGTGGTTCTAGAGCCCAGTAACTGTATACAAAATCTCAGAGGAAACAACTCTGTAGTAACTGAATGCAGGGTTATCTAGCATTTACCAAAATATTTTACATATCGATAAAAACAAATATTATAAATTTAGTTTCTTATGTCAAACGGTTCAAACGTTTGAAAAATGCCACATCCAAACAGGGGGCATAACTAAGTCAATTTTTACCTAAATTTGCCGAAACATTAATCAGTCCTTGCAGATCTCACCATCAACCTGTATATAGAATAACGCCATCCTTGCTCAAGTACCTTTTGAGGTATCCTGGTAACAAGATTTTTTACACAGGGGAGGTAACTCTGAAAATACAAGAATACATTTGGGTCTGCTTTAATTTTTACTAATCTATTCATTTACTAAATTTCAAACCCCCAGTATTTCTGGTTCTTGAGCCAAGCAGCTGCATAACTACTGATTATCAGCGGGAATAACTCAGTAATCACTTAATGCAGAGTTACCTAACCTTAATCAAAACATTTTATACATCAAGAGTTACTAATTTACCAAAAATTAGGTTCCAAGGTTAAGCGGTTCAGAATCTGGCAAATCGGCGTCGCCAAATTCAACAAAGGGGCATAGATTGCTCTTGTAACAGGGAACTTGCCAAAACGGTAATAAGATAATCTACACGTTAGCCCCTACATGGGCTCACTCGGTATTTCCAGGATTTTGGGAACAATTTTTCATGTAATTTTTCGAAAAAAGGGGGATATTTCTGTAAGTACATGGCAGACGGAAAAGAAAAAATACGGGTCAGTTTATTTTTATGATCTATCCATCTATAATATATCAAGGCCCTAGCAGTTGTTGTTCTTGAGAAATATACCATCAGAATGATCAGCACATCCAATACGAATAGTATACAAACAAAAAGGCCATGGTGGCCCTGAATCGCTCACCTGAGCATTAATCAGTTCACTGGCTCTGGTGAAGATTTATAAGAGATTTTACCGTACATGGGAATGGCGGCCACCTTGGTCATGTGACCAAGATCATTTGAAGGACTTTCAATCCTTTGACCCATGCAGGCTCCATATGAAATTTGAGTTTAGTCTGCCCAGTGGTTTCAGAGATGTTAGAAAATGTTTATGGATGGATGACAGAGGCAGCTAACACCAATACTGTAAGGCTCAGGTGAGCTAAAAATGGCAGAGTTGCTTCCCCGAAAAGTACCCGTTCGTGTTGAGTACCTTTGATGGATTTGATCTAGACTGAACTAGGCGAACACAGATGATAGAATGGTAGCATCATTATCTCTCTGTAGTGAAATTAATGTTTTCCAAGGAGTTTATGGCTGGCATCATTGCAATGTTAGTTCTTATTCTTGCAGCATAACTTTATTAAGGTTTGACCTTAGTGACCTAGTTTTTGACCGACATGACTCATTTTCAAACCTGACCTAGATTTTATGGAGATAAACATTCTGACAAAGATTCATGAAGATTGGATCAAAACTGTGCCCTCTTGGGTGTACATAAAGTTTTTCTAAGATTTGACCTAGTGACCTAGTTTTTGACCCCACATGACCTAGTTTCAGACCTGGCCTGGATATTGTGAGGATAACATTCTGACAAAGTTTCATGAAGATTGGATCAAAACTGTGACCTCTACAGGTACACAAGGTCTTTCTTTTAGTTGACCCTAGACCTAGTTTTTGACCCAACATGACCCAGTTTCAAACTTCGCCTGGTTATTGTGAAGATAAAAATTCTGACAAGATTGGATCAAATCTGTGCCCTCTGGAGCATACACAAGGTCGTTCTTATATTTGACTTGGTGACCTAGTTTTTGACCCGACAGGACCTACTTCAAACTTGGCCCAGATATTGTGATGATAAACATTCTGACAAAGTTTCATGAAGATTGGATCAAAACTGTGACCTCTACAGGTACACAAGGTCTTTCTTTTAGTTGACCCTAGACCTAGTTTTTGACCCAACATGACCCAGTTTCAAACTTCGCCTGGTTATTGTGAAGATAAAAATTCTGACAAGATTGGATCAAATCTGTGCCCTCTGGAGCATACACAAGGTCGTTCTTATATTTGACTTGGTGACCTAGTTTTTGACCCGACATGACCTACTTCAAACTTGGCTCAGATATTGTGATGATAAACATTCTGACAAAGTTTCAAAAAGATTGAATCAAAACTGTGTCCTCTAGAGCGTACACAAGGTTATTTTAAGATTTGACCAAGTGACCTAGTTTTTGACCCGACATGACCAAGTTTCAAAACTGACCTGGATATTGTGATGATAAACATTCTGACAAAGTTTCATGAAGATTGGATCAAAACTGTGACCTCTAGAGCGTACACAAGGTTTTTCAAATATTTGAGCTAGTGACCTAGTTTTGAACCCGACATGACCCAGTTTCTAACTTGGCCTGGATATTGTGAGGATAAACATTCTGACAAAGATTCATTAAGATTGGATCAAAACTTTGACCTCTAGAGCGTACACAAGGTTTTTCTAAGATTTGACCTAGTGACCTAGTTTTTGTCCCGACATGACCCAGTTTCATACTTGGCCTGGATATTGTGAGAATAAACATTCTGACAAAGTTTCATTAAGATTGATTCAAAAAACTGTTTCCTCTACAGCATACACAAGGTTTTCCTAATATCTGACCTTGTGACCTAGTTTTTGACACAACATGACCCTAGACATGACTCTAGAGCCTACACAAGGTTATTTTAAGATTTGACCAAGTGACCTAGTTTTTGACCCGACATGACCAAGTTTCAAAACTGACCTGGATATTGTGATGATAAACATTCTGACAAAGTTTCATGAAGATTGGATCAAAACTGTGACCTCTAGAGCGTACACAAGGTTTTTCAAATATTTGAGCTAGTGACCTAGTTTTGAACCCGACATGACCCAGTTTCTAACTTGGCCTGGATATTGTGAGGATAAACATTCTGACAAAGATTCATTAAGATTGGATCAAAACTTTGACCTCTAGAGCGTACACAAGGTTTTTCTAAGATTTGACCTAGTGACCTAGTTTTTGACCCGACATGACCCAGTTTCATACTTGGCCTGGATATTGTGAGAATAAACATTCTGACAAAGTTTCATTAAGATTGGATCAAAAAACTGTTTCCTCTAGAGCGTACACAAGGTTTTCCTAATATTTGACCTTGTGATCTAGTTTTTGACACAACATGACCCAGTTTCGAACTTCGCCTGGATCTTGTGAGCATAAACATTCTGACAAAGTTTCATGAAGATTGGATCAAAACTGTGGCCTCTAGAGCGTACACAAGGTTTTTCTTATATTTGAGCTAGTGACCTAGTTTTTGACCCGACATGACCCAGTTTCGATCTTGGCCTAGATATTGTAAGGATTAACATTCTGACAAAGTTTCATGAAGATTGGATCAAAACTGTGACCTCTAGAGCGTACACAAGGTTTTTCTTATATTTGACCGAGTGACCTAGTTTTTGACCCGACATGACCCAGTTTCGAACTTGGCCTAGATTTTATAGATATAAACATTCTGACAAAGTTTCATAAAGATTGGATCGAAAGTGTGCCCGCTAGAGTGTACACAAACAAAAGTTGACGGACGGACGTCCAGACGTCCACACGTACGACGGACGACGGACATCACGGTATCCAAAAAGCTCACCCTGAGCACTGTGCTCAGGTGAGCTAAAAATAGGGTGCTAGGTCAAGCAGTTCAAAATTTAGAAAAATGCCAAATTCAACAAAGGGGCATAATTCGGAGTCATTTTTGACGGAATATGCTCAAAGTTAATCAGGTGAGCTACACCTTAGTCTCTATCAGGTTGCCAAATATAAGCCTCCTAGCTTACGCGGTATTCCCAGGATTTTTGACACAAAATTTCATTTAATAATTTTTTTCAGAAAAAGGGACATAACACCGCAAGTACATGGCTGTTGGACAAACAGAAATACGTATCCTCTAATTTGTATAGTCTTCCAACCTATGAATATCTAAACCCCAGCATATACGGTTCTTGAGTAAATGAAGTGTTACGTACGGACGGACGGACGGATTGACGGACGGTCAGGCCGATACCAATATGCCCCCTAACCTTCTTCGGAGTTTGGGGCATAAAAGGTGATGGGCAGGTCTCGAAAGGCAACAAGCAGCCCTCTCCGAGCCACCCTTACTGGCGCATTCCCCCATATTAAAACCAACCCCGGTCATTATTTTTTTTTTAAAAAAGGCGACCCCCGGTCAAAGTATACTGAGTATTACGACCCCTATATGTAAATCAAAATGACGATTCGCGTAGACAAAGATATTGACGTCCTCCCTCCCCCCCCCCCGCCCCCCCCCCCACTTCCCTCCACATGCGTAAACTATACAAGTTTGTGTGTGTGTGTGTGTGTGTGTGTGTGTGTGTGTGTGTGTGTGTGTGTGTGTGTGTGTGTGTGTGTGTGTGTGTGTGTGTGTGTGTGGAGGGGGGTGGGAGGACGTCGTTATTTTTGTCTCCGCGAATCGTCATTTAAATTTACATATAGGGGTCATAATACTCAGTATACTTTGACCGGGAGTCACATTTTTTTAGAAAATAATGACCGGGGTTGGTTTTTCTATGGGGGTCACAATATCTGCAAGGGTTGTTTTACTTCGCTTGGTAAAGTAATAACATTTATGACATGGGGCTCATAAAATTATGACATGGGAGTCACTATTCTTTAAAGAAAAATGAGCCGTGGGTGCTGGGAGGCGTGTGTGTGTGTGGGGGGGGGGGGGGTCGGTGGAGGGGTCGTAATTCTATGGGGGTCACTTTACTTCGTTACACCGGCGCTATGGGCATATGCAGTCATAGGAAAAGTCTCCATAATCAAGTCTTGTGTCTTGTTTTTTGTTTTTGTTTCCAAGAGCAGCCTTTATAAACTGAACCGCGACGCGACAAAAACAACAATGTGGCATGTGCTCACAGCGAATACTCAGATCAGCCTTGGAATCCGCTCAGTCTGAGCAGAGTCTTTGCTGTCGGTATGGAGGTAGCAGAGCCATGTAGCTATCTTTTGAGCGCACATGAAAGACTCTGATCAGACTGGAC
Organism: Ctena decussata; assembly: GCA_963989385.1. Lineage (NCBI taxonomy): Eukaryota > Metazoa > Mollusca > Bivalvia > Lucinida > Lucinidae > Ctena > Ctena decussata. The sequence goes on along the minus strand of OZ022510.1, from coordinate 78,590,010 downwards.
GGATCAGAATATCCGCTGGGCGCACATGCCACTTTAATGGTTTTGTCGTGTCACGGCTCAACTGTAGTTGACTTCATCTGAGTTAGTTTAAAGGGTGGTATGGCGGCTGTTAAAAAGGCACCCGATAGGTCACCATTGTACATTTTTCTTTTCTTTTTTTATATATTATTTTTTAATTTTTATTTTATTTGAGTGGGCTATGAACATTGTGCACAGTTTCGGCGGTACATGTATTTGGCGTGATAAGCCTTGGAAACGAGACTGATGTCAAACGAACATTGGGAACTTTATGCTTCAATATGGCGAAAACTACCGATAGCGACTTACGGGTTTATCCGAGAGCTTACCTGTTCAAATCCTGTCGAACTAATTTTAAATGGGTATTATTCGTCAAATTAGATTAAAAAATAAAAAAAAATATAAAAAAATAAACAAAACCATACCCCCACCCCCACCCTAAAATGATGAGCTGACTTTATAAGGATAGGCATTACTGGGTTAAGTATGTCATGAATGAGCCCCGACAAAGTGGTTGTGCGCCCAGCGCAGACTCAGATCAGCCTGGCCATCCGACCAGTCTGACCAGAGTCTTCGTTGTCCGCATGGACCTAACTTAGACCCTTAGCTACTCTTTAAGCGCTTAGCAAAGAGTCTTATCAGACTGTGCAGATGGCCAGGCTGACCTGAGTCTGCCCTGGGCGCGCAGCCACTTTCTTGGTTTTCTCGCGTCTAGGCTCAATTATGTATGAGCGGTCATATGTTTTGGCGGAAAAAGAAGTTATTAATCATTTAGGTTCCCACTTCTTACCCAATAGTATATCTATATTGCACTGTCGAACCAGAAATTCGGTCATGCATAATGCGATACGGTGAAAGAGTTTAATAAGTTTTCATAATAAAAATGTAATAAGCATAAACTATGCAGTTAATCAAAATGAAAACGTTTACGTAAATTCGCTGTTCAAATTTAAAATTACATATTTACACCCCCAGGACATAAACCACATTTATTACCACTTTGAAGCTGTTTTTCGTTTTCACTGAAGGGTGAATCTCAGTTCGAAACGAAAATTCCCCATTTTTTTCTCTCACAATTGGTGAGGAAAACAATATTTTCGACTTTTGGTTCTTACTATTTTTCCTAAACATAACAAAAAATGTATGTTTAAAAAATATGAGGCTTTGTAGAAAACTGTTTACAAAGTAGAACTATCACATCTGAAATACTAGAGAGTAAAATCTGACGCTCTTGCTATAGAGGTTGGGCCTGTAAAATCGATTTAAGCCCCCCAGTAATTCATTACTGACCGTTCCAAGGCGGTAGTTCTGTTGTGGTTCTTTGTTGCCTGTTTTTGGTGTCAGAGTTTCTGTGATGTTTTACCTTATGTATGTTATTATTATTTTTGGTTCGGTTTGGGTTGCTGAGTGGCCACCTTTTGGGAACAAGCTGCTCACTCGGTTGGCCATATGTTCTCTGTATCTTGATTATTTGTAATCTTAGTTGTTTCCAACTATGGTTTGAGGGCTGGATTTGGATTTTGATTGTTTCAGTTCCTGGTCTTTGCATACTTTTTACTTTTAATGAATGTCTTACTAAATCAAAATCTTATGAATGAACAGTAAGGATCTTATTTTTCAAAAGAAAATTATCTCCGAAAAAGAAAAAAAATGAGGGGATATCGATAGGTTTTGAGGCTCCCACATGTTTTCCATTTGGATAGTTCAATGAACACACCTGATGTACAACCTTGCCTTAGCTACTGATTCTATGCAAACTAATAATGAGCCGCGACACGAGAAAACCAACAAAGTGGCATGTACGCCCAGCAAAGACTCAGATCAGCCTTGGCATCCGCCAAGTCTGATCAGTGTCTTCGCTGTCCGCATGGAGGTAGCTTACATCCTAAGCCACCCTTTAAGTACAAACTCAAAACTGTGATCAGATTTAGCAGATGCCTAGACTGACCAGAGCGTACATGCCACTTTGTTGGTTTTGTCGTGTCGCAGCTTAGTTGTAATAGACATACTCACAGTGACTTTACAAAATGAGCAGAACGGCGGTAAAGTTTCACATCCTGTAGAGTCAGTCTGTCAAACAGTGAGACTGAGTCTTTCCCTTCGCTATTTTCTGCAACTTACAAACGCTGGGTGAAGGAATTCCAGCGTGAGTTAAGTGGACGATCCCCGGTCTGACCGGTCATCAGCCACTACCATTGATTCTGTGCACAAGGTAGTGAAGGAAAGCCGTCGTATCACTCTCCATAATGTAACAAGAAGACACAGGCATTTCATGTGGATCCACACACGGCATTCGTTATGACACAATCCACATGTCCAAGGTTGGTGCATGATTGGTCCCGAGAATGTTCTCAGATTACATGATCCTATCGAGCACCAACATCAGTGGAGCCTTTCTAGCTCGGTTCAACGCCAATCCAGATCATTATCATTTTAGGGTTATAACCTGTGATGTAACCTGGCTTTATTGTTATGATCCGTAGAGCAAACAAGAATCGATGGAATGGAAACACGCCACATCTTTAAAGACAAAGAAACTCAAAGCAACCAGGCCCCCAAGGTTATAAAACTATTTTCGTGCTCCACTCAGCTGAGCATGGATTTTTTCTGCTGATAAATATGAAAATGCCAGCTAATCTTGGCATTTGTATAGTTACAAGCAGAGAAAAGTTCATACTCGGCTAAACTGAGCCCGAAAACAACTGCACTTATCTGCAACTTGCTATTTATTAACCGGTAAAATTTCATACTCAGCTGAGTTGAGCATGAAAAAAGTTTTATAACCTCGGGGCCTGGTCCATAAAGATGGTTGTGGCGACCGTTTCCGGGACAGCAAAGGAATGGTTCACATCGATTACCTCCCTAGAGAGCCAAAAGGGATGGGGAATACCACGCTAACCTACTGAAGCTGATGCGCCATTCCATCCCGCGGAAAAAATCCGTCTTGGGATTTTTCTTCACCAGGCGCCACACCAGTAAATACCAGCCGAGTATGTATACAAGCTATGCTGCGAATTCCTCTTTCACCCACTCTAAAAACTAAGCCTTGCCCCAGCGATTTTCACCTCTTTCCAAGGTTAAAACACACACACACACACACACACACACAAAACACAACTTTGGGACCAGAGATGAGTGCGAGGGGTGTATGAATTGGAAAGACCTGTGCACGGGGAAATCGGAACACCGAGCGGCTTTAGCCGCGAGGTGTTTTCATTTCCCCGTGCTCAGGTCTTTCCGATTCATACACCACGAGCACGAATCCGGTAACTGACTTACACTTCGACACAGTAATGCTGTCAGCTCCACTGATCTCTTGCGCAGTTTATGAGTCCGTCGAATGTAACTGGAAGCATTGTACAGAAGTAGAAGTAAAAATAATTTTTGTGTGAGTGTATCTGGATTTAACCTGCTTGTAAAAAGGTAAAAAAAACTTTTGATATACTGCAGCATTACACAAACACTTTAGTTTCCAAGTTTTTGGACCAAGATCAGGGCGACGTGCCGCGTACAATAATGGTTACCTTCCCCTTCTTAGTTTTTGAGTTATGTCCCTTTGATTAGTTTTTTCCCAGATTAGTCCTGTGCACGCCATCATAACTAGATAACTGAATGGGATATTTTGATGAAACTTCATGGCAATGTGTATGAGGTTCCGACCATGTGTCGCGTATAAAACTGCTTGGTCTCATTTCCTTTATTTCGGAGCTACGTTCCTTTGAAAAATGGACTTCTGGAAACCAATTAGAAGAATGAAGAACAGATTAGCCTGCATAGCCATACATTTTGAGTCGTGACGTCCTCGTAAGGATGAACAATATGAAGACCTTGTTCTTCCTGCGCAGTTGCTGATCCGATTTTTGGTTGTTCTCATGAGGCAAAAATCTTTCCTTTTCATATTTCTCATCATAATTACATGTGGCGTCGCATGAAAAGGAGTTATAAGCATATGATAACGTTAGAATAGCAAATGTTCAGCTCAAAGAAGCTAGCGTATCGCTGCAAGTTGATCAATGTCTTCGTTTTTATGCATATGGGCAAGATTCAGGTAAGGCAATGCAGTTGTCCAGTCCGCGTCCCTCTCGAAAAGGTGATACTGTTTTATACTCTGACCAATCTGCGCAGCTTTATAATCTGACCAATCTGCGCAGCTTTGCAGACTGTTTGAAGTGTCTGCTGCCAAATACATTTTCTAGGGTGCGTAGATTCTTTTGTGAACAAGGTATTGTGATCAGACTGCATTATGCCCAGGCTGATCTGAGTTACCTGTTTGCAACAATCAAAAGGTATATTTTCACACGACGCTAATCATTTTAAGCCAGCTAATCATGTGAACTAGAATTGGCACGGACCCATGGGACTCTATGGAGAAAACATCTCACGGTTACGCAATTTCCGGGTGTTCCAGTTAGCTACTAACCCGAAGGAAATAAAGGAAGCGAAGTGTAACCCTGTTTCCACATAAAAAGGTTGCGCTCATTTGTGTCTAAGGAATAGAAAATATCTAACTACAGCCTTACAACAGTTCTCTGACGACATTTACGACCGCCAAACAAACACTGAAAGACAAAAGACTTGCAATATTTTTCTTTGATTTCTCAATAAGTTGTCCGCTGTGTATACCCATTAAAATGTATCGGCAAGGGGATTCTAAACAAGATTTAAAGGCATGGTTTTGTAGGCATGAAAGATTTTTTTTTTTTTTTTTTTTTTTTAAATTAGTTAAACATTTCTTTAAAAATTTCTTTTATACTTTTCAATGAATTATAGAGATTTCTCGGTGAAATCGACACTGATAATCTCACTGTTTCAAACAGTGAAATTATCACTTTCGATTTCACTGTTTCAGAAATAGGATTTTTGTGAAATAGCCTCATTGATTGATTGATTGATTTGATGCTTAACGTCCACGGTAAACAACTATGGTCATGTCGGGACGGTCAGTTAACCTAACCACACTATTCCTGGGCAGGCTTAGACCTCCTAAGCGGTTAACCAGTACTAAGTGCACATACTTTCGCCAGTAACTGACAACTGCCCTTCTTGAATCAGCGGAAGGAGAAACGAAAGTATGTGGCCAGACCGGGTTTCGAACCCAGGACCTCTGACTTACCAGTCAGGTGCCCTACCGATTGCGCCACGCGGCCCGGCTCAAGTGTTTTTGTTGATTAACTAGCTAAATCTTATCTGGATTGACAAAAATTACGCCACGCATGTTTGCACGTCATATCGACGTTAATGACGTCACTTAGAGAGCCAACAAACATTGTTACTGCACGCGACGTCAGGCCGCCTAAGTCTCCTGTAGGCATTCTATCTGGGCAAATTCTTTGAGATCTGTTTATCAAAATGGTATCTGAAGCTATTTTTCAGTTGCAAATTTCGTTTACAACCAATATCATACTCAATAAACACGCTAGAAGCATCAAATTTGACGCAAAACGGCTAGAAAAAAGGTTGTGTTTCTGTCGTGATGGCTGACGCTCTTGGATAAACAGAATTATTGCGATTTTCAAGCATAAAAGAAATAGAAAATTTGACTTTTTCAGTGTAAGATGAATTTTTATTTCACTCATCAACACCAAAAGTGATATTTTCACTCGTGGCTTCGCCACTCGTGAAAATACTGCTTTTGGTGTTCATTCGGTGAAATAAAAATCGATCTTACACTGAAAAAGTCAAATATCCTCTATACCTCCTCCGAACAAATGAAGATACGAGCTGTAATACTGATGCGTAGATGTATATGATACACCTAAACAGACATGATATGTCACGCTCTATGTGCATATTTGAACAGTCTTTGGCATTAACATCTGTTTGAAGTCTAAAGCAGAGGTTGAAAACTTTAAAATGACTGTAAAACCATTTTCAATTTCTAACCACTAGGGGAAGATGCAGCCTTGTAAACGTTATTGTTGTTATGTGCGAAGTATCTCGATCAAATAGAGACTCCGTTTGTTTTCTAAAGCACACATTTATATTCACTGCAGCTGATGTAAATCGACTTGCCGCGGCTATAAAAATGTCTCCCCGTACTTCATCATGCGGCAGATTTTATTTTCAGTTCCTTTGGGATCATTGAGTCCATGTTATTATCTTTGAAGGCCGAAAGCCAATTAAACCGGCGCTATAGATGCGTGTGTGTGTGGGTGGGGGGGGGGGGGGCATGCTTGGGGAGGCAGGGGGCGTATGCAGCTTCTCAAACCACATTGAACTTTGATCTTGGTTCTTGCATGCGTTCTTTGTTTCAAGGCAACCTTTATAGATTTTCATTTATCCTATAAAATCCATGTGTGCAAGAAAGGTGAAGTCACATTATGCTTGGAAAAAGTTTGTATCTGAAAACCATTTAGTATTTTAAGTACATTTTCTCTCTGAAAAAGTTTAAATATTTCATATGCAAATTCTCGAACCTATAAAATCAGAAAAGTAGTTTCAAAACATTTTATGTCTACGGCCAAAACAAGTACTATGTGTATACCATAAACAGAACCCAGAGACTTTAAATTCTAGGCATACAATAACACTTTGGTCACGTAAACTACATCGGTAAATATTTGCATATTTGTCTAAGGCCGTTTTGAATAATTAATCATGACAATAAAAGCAGTAACAACTATACACACATTCTGTATGAGGAAGTACGCAGTTAATATACCATTTTTTACATTAGTCACTGTTTTGGTGATCGACGTTTTTCCTTTTGTCGTGTACAGCATATATTCTAAGAATGCTACATACCAACGTTGGTGCTTGTGTCACTTAGTTAACTACGAGGGCGTTCGAAAAATTTTGCAAATTATGTACTTTCTTGGTAACCACCATAAAAACAGAACTTCTGATAGTCGTCAAAACACATAAAGCTATGATATACCTTTATACATCTGCAAACACGGTGTATTTAAAAAAAAAGACGCAATTTTCTAACTTCTTTGAAAAAGGCATACCCTCAAGGCACTGAAGGATTTTACTTAAGTAGACCGTAATTCATATTTGAGCAGTCATTGATTCTTTTTATTTTTGCTACTGTAAGACAATGCACAGGTAATGTTGTTCTGTAAACATCTTGGAAATTATATTTTCTACACTGTCTCGTGAATAAGAATTATCCGTATTACATATAGTGGCAACTTCTCCCTTTCTAGAAAAGTTATTATGATTTTGGAATGAAAACAAGTGTGTTACCATTCAAAGCATTCACATTGATCAACAAAAACCTGTTAATAAATTCAAATCAATGCAAGAAAAAGAAGCTTCTACATTGACGTTGACGTCGATTTCAATAACGTCATTAAGAACAGCGCATTGCTTTGCAAGGAATAAATCTATAACACTTGCCACCCTTCTAACGTTTGTATGGATATTGCAGGCAACGGCTGACAAGCCGTTGACAAAGATTAATTTTGTATTAACAACGATATTTTGACTTGGGTGCCTAACACTGAAAAGATCTTATTTATGAAATTAGCCCAGTGGTATGACTGGAGCCTATTAAAATGCGTTGTAAGTAAATAAGAAATAGTGTCTTTGTATAGTGTTTGGTATTCGCTGTAAAGACAAAAAAGTAGTGCTTTCAGTACATGCATAGCATATGAGGCCATTTGCAAAACTTTCCGAACGTCCCTCGTAATTTTGTCACATTCTGTTAAAGTAAGAGCGTTAACTTATAATGACAATTCCTCATTCCATGCAAAAATCTGCGTCACATTCAGGCTGGTAGCTATAATAAATCGATTGGTTGGTTGGTTTGGGTTTCACGGCCCTTTGAGACATAATTCCAGTCTATATCGGGCCGTCTCCCAGAGAGAGGGAGAAAGAAAAGAGAAATGATAGACGAGAGAAAAATATCGAAACAACCCCCTGCCCGCACCTACTGCAAGCACAGTAAGCCCTTGCCCTACTTTTATCCAAATAAAGAGGACGCCCCGGCACTGGAAGTTATAACCAGCACGAGTACAGTATAGGTCTTATACAAATTTTAAGAACAGATCTGAACCGTAACGGCCAAGTTCACTTTTCGCTAAGGTTGTTTAGTTTTTAGTTTTAGTTAAGAGACAAGTTCAAATATTTCAACAGCAGAGTCTAAGCATTCGAATCAGGAAGTCTAAAATTTGGCATTTTCAATGCTTTTATTTTAAGGAGACATAGGGATGACTTCTAAGCACGTAATTACGCAAAACTAGCCAGGTGAAAGACTTTAAACAGCCCACTGATTGCACATGCATAGTATGCTAAATCTTATAGGTGTGACATCCCTTATTCAGTGAATAAACCCTACCACCACTGAACTAGAAAGTGTAAACAGTTTTTAAAATTCGTAGAAGATCTATAGTTAAATAGAATATACCTTTGAAAATTTTCTACCAGATATTTTTTTATAGTTCTTTTGTCAGCTGAACCCACGACTACATGGGAAAGGGTGCAGTTTTGTCACTTTCCTCAAAATTAGTAACTCATTTATAGCTATATCACACAGTCGCGAATTAGACAGACAGACAGACAGACAGACAAAACTTTATTCTCTCAAGATATTGAACATGACATATGAGGAAACACATATTAATAATATATAGCGAAGGTGAAATAAGTTTTAGTAGTAGCGAGGACCGGGCATTCTTACATAATATTCTCATGTGTGAATTTCTACATTAAATCAACAGACAGGCTGACATACACATTAGTACTAAATTTGTTCATAAAAAGGGAGAACATGTTGAGTACGAAGCCCTAACTTCAAATTTCCAGCACATTGATTATCATGACATGCGCTCACAGTTGGTATCCGAACGAACCCGGGTACCCGCACAGACTGATCAGCACATGCCCTGTGAAATCCACGAACCCAAGGAATCCATAACCCAAAATGTTAACACCCTGATTATATCCCGTGCCGGTACACTGGCCAGCCCAGGCACCCAGTGCAAGCGTCCACAGTCGACAAAATCACCTTAATATTCACTATATTTTTAATGACAACGAAAACAAAATGAGTGACTAATGCCCCATTCACATGCGCAGATTTGCTCACGTAAGTATTTTTTGCAAATGCAAATTTTACTCACATAAGTAAATTCGTCATGTGAACGCAAATACATACGTAAGCATATTTGCTTAAATGTAAAATTTGCTCCAGGTCTGACTAGGTGCAAAAGTATACTTGCATATAAGGAAATTTAATCCTGGAGTATTTCTCTTCATGTGATAAAGTAACGTACATATATTTATGGGTTTTCCATTGCCCTACCATAGCATGGGACGTAGAGGAATTCAGCATCCTTGACTTAAGGTTATCTTCCAAACCACCCAACCCTATAACCCTGTGAGCCCCAAACAAAAGCAGGTTATTGTGACCTATTTCTGTGGTTCACTCCCATTTCGCCTATGATCTGGCCCCATTTCACCTATTCCCATTTCGCCTACTCCCATTTCCCACTCTAAATACATGTACATCACTTTTCCGGGGTTGCCTACTCATTTTTTGCTTAAAAATTATAATGATATTTTTTATTTTATTATATTTATTTACACTATCATAACAGATTTTAAAACTTGCTACATCAAATATTTCATCAGGAATGAAAACAATGAACCAGGCAGTGAGTAGAGTTTCCTAAACTTACAGATCACAGAAGCGGTTAACCTTGATGCCATCTTGTTTTTACTCATTCGGAACGTTTGACGTCATTACGTAACGTAGCGACAGAGAGACTGTACGCCCAGTATTTCATATTTTTTCGTTGATTTCAATTCGAACCAGTCTAATCATAACTTCCATTTGGTGTCGTTACGAAAGAAATTCCATTGACAGTAATGTATCTTACAGGTAAAAATATGCCTTACCAATCCTCTACCATAGAGCTGCTCCTTCGAACTGCAGGCGAGTGTTCGCTACAATAGAAAATAATCTATTGTTTGTAAATAAAAACTTCTAAATGAAACTCTGATCGATACGTTTGAACTTGTTTTAGAAGTCATGTGCTAGTGTATGGCCAATGCGAATACGGCTTAACACCTGACATAGTCCCACGAACAAAAGCGCACGTGGTCAATGTCCAACAATAAGCCCGTGATTTAACCTTACAGTGAATAGAGGAATTTATACCTGTTACAAAAGGCCTGGTTTCGGAAAGGTGAATTGTGACAAACATCTAATATAGAGCGGTTCATCACAATTCAACGTTTTTGTTGCATAAATTACAGTTGCGTTCAAACAAGTTCTCCCACTTATCATAAATTCTGCTACAGAGCATCTGTAGCTTTTATGTATGGACACATCGACAAAGAGAAAATCAACCTTGCTTTATAAGTCTTAGGATTGTACAGACCCAAATCAAGTTGGCTCTTGAGGTAAATGGGCACAATTTCAGGGGAAGCAACTTTTCCATTTTTATTTTTAACTTCCGGGTCAGCTCTCATGTTATGAAGGATTTCATCTCCCTTCAAAGCGATCAGAAAGTCAATATTTTAAAAAAAAAAAAAGATGGCGGAACGTACATGTATGTGTTAGTGTACTGATACCTCTTAACAACACTGTTTAATTAGTCATTTCTTTCCCAATGATAATGGTCAGTGTGGTTAATTAATGACATGGGTCGACCTCCATGCATTTCTGCCATTTTTACAAAGGGCCAGGTATGGTTTTTGTGACTTCCTGTTTGCCTCCCTGGTCAACGCACCCTTTCCCAAATGGGATTGTCGGGGTAAATTCGGACAGCGGGTAATTCGGACAGTGACATTGTTTCCTTTATATGTCAGTTGTTTGGAATTTAAACAAAATTGACTGGGAAAACAGTGAAAATCCTGATGAGACGGCACATTATGAGCCGTGTTTTGATTTTCACTGTTTGCAATGGTATGTCCGAATTTACCCGCTATCCGAAATTACCCGACTCTACTCTACTTCTAAAGGAAAGAGCTTGCTTCTGTTAGAGCAAATTACTTCCTTTAAGAGTTGTTCATTATTCACACTGAATAAGAAAATCTGAAGTTTGTGTTGAAAGAATTTCCGTCGTAAATGGCACTGAAAACTTGTCGGAGGATGGCGTACACTGTATGTCATGGTCCTATGCCAAAAACACCATATATATGTTACCATAGCAACTAAGAGTTCATACTGATGTCAAAGTGACGTAATCAAGACGTAATTCTGCAAGGTACTAAGCACAACAGTTGGTAATTCCATAGTTGCTATGGTAACGGATCTATGGCGGCATTGGTAAGACATTATAAACTGAAATTCTTTTAACAGAAACTTCTGATTTCCTCGAACAAACTATTATTCTCGTCACTTAATTCCGTGTTTACTGTGAATAACCCAAAAATAATAAAAGCCAAAGTTCCTTTCCTGCAAGGTTACTCATTTACCTTAAATAAGATCCACTCTCTTAACTATAAAAATGATACTTTCGTAACAAATTACGACTATTTTACTATGAATTTTATTAGATTAATTGGACCTGCCACATTTTTTCACTATGATCTCTACCAAACAGTACACTTGTCTCTTGGATTCATTTTAGAACCAACTGGACATTTAAATGCGTTAGCAAAATCCTCGGAGTTCTGAAGTGGTCCATATACTCTGTAAAAATAAGAGAACGGCATATCATTTAAATTGTTATACGCCCGTCGAAGACGGGTCGTCTTGTGTCGTGGCCTCCGTCCATCCGTCCGTCCTTCTGTCTGTCCGTCTCACCGTCCGAACGTCCGTTCACTTTTCGTGTCCGCTCTATATCTCCTTGACCCCTTGACAATTTTTTTTGAAACTTAGGTCAAATGTTTGCCGCATCGAGACAATGTGCAAAACCCATATTTCAACGATGTACGACAAAGGTCAAGGTCACACTTCGAGGTCAAAGGTCAAAAGGTAACATTTCGTGTCCGCTCCATATCTCAAAAACCATTTAAGATCTCTTCATGAAAGTTTGTAAAATATAAAGCACTATCAAACGATGTGCAGAGAAAAAAATATAACCCTACTTTCAGTTTTGACGGAATTAATTCCCTTTGCATTTTTCATAAAGTAACTTAATATAAGCTTCGTGTCCCCTCCGCGTCCCGTAAACCGCTTAAGATATTTTCATGAAAATTGTATAAATATAAAGCACCTTCAGACAATGTGCAGATAAAAAGAACCATAACCTTACTTTCACTTTTAACAAAAGTACGCCCCTTCGTATTTTTTGTGTTGCAATTTTGTATTAATTTTTGTCCGCTGCATATCTCCTTAACTTTTTGAAAGATATTTTTGAAAATTAAGTGAAATTTTCACCTTATCGAGGCAACGTGCAGAACTCCTATTTCAACAATTTCCGATAAAGGTCAAGGTCACACTTAGAGGTCAAAGTTCAGAAGGTGACATTTTTCCGCTCCATATCTCGAAAACCGTATAAGATTTCTTTATAAAGTTTATACAAATATGAAGCATTATCAGACAATGTTCAGAGAAAAAGAACCATAACCCGACTTTCAGTTTTGACGGAATTAGGCACCTTTATATTTTTCATATAGTAATTTCATATTAGCTTTGTGTCTGCTCCATATCTTGAAAACCGTTCAAGATTTCTTCATGAAAGTTTGTACAAATATCAGACAATATGCAGAGAAAAAGAACCATAACCCTACTTTCAGTTCGGATGGAATTATGCTCCTTTGTAATTTTTGTCTAGGAATTTCATATTAGGTTCGTTTGTTTTGTAGTTTTATATTCGCCTTATTCTTGAAAATTTAAGCTACTGACAAAGTTCTGTCATCTCTTGTTTTCTTTCCAACTTTAAGCCTAAACCTAAAAGGGCATGTAATGCCCCGCTCAGCTGAGCTCTAGTTAAATAACAATTATTATTATTTAGTTCTGAACTCATACAAGAATATATTCGACACTGTGTATAAGTACTATTTCGCAATTTGGGGAAAATATATTAATTGTACATAAAATAGATGCAATAATATTCACCAAAGACGATAATAAGACAGTTTAAAATGGTGACTATGCTACGCTATATACACATTTTTGACTAAATAGAGGATCTTACATGAGTGCTTATGTATTATTGAATTTATTAAACGAGTTGGGGAAAAAGATAAGATGCGAGGCTTTGCCGAGCATCTTATCGGTTTTCCCCAACGAGTTTAATAAATTCAATAATACAGGAGCACGAATGCAAGATTCTGTTTATCATATGACACTAAAATCGCACTTTATTAGCAAAATTTGCACTAAAACGTCACAATTTCGCCATTAGAAAACGCGACGTTTTTATGAACTTCAACGTATAACGTTAGGACGTAATTTGCATATTTAATCCACTAGTGGATTATCGAATTTAATGCATGGCTTTATTACACTCTTAGATGCGACGTCATATGATAAATACATTTATTGGCAAGAACTGCGATGCACGTGATCTCTCATATAAATACCGTGCGTAAACACATAACCCCTTGCCCAAATTTACACTTATATTTTTGACTCCATAACTACTGGAATTGCCTATCCATTCAACCGTAAACAGAGTTCCACTGCATACAACATTCATTGGCACCCTTCTATCGTTCTAATATGACTGAAATACCGTTACAAAGGACACAAACTCGCAAGTCAGTCTTTATCAATGCAAAACGACATAATGCGGATCACAAACTAAACGTTTGGTATGGCTCTTAAGGCGAATGGGTACATTTTAAGGGGAAGCAATTATGCGATTTACATTTATGTCTCCCTTCCCAGTGGGGATGAACTCTTTAAAATTTTGGAACTTCTACATCGTCCAGGAAAGCAAACCTAGGGGGCTACAAATGAGCCGCGACACGAGAAAACCAACAATGTGGTTCTGCGCCCAGCGCAGACTCATATCAACCTAGGCACGTGCCAAGTCTGTTCAGAATCTTCGCTAAGCGCTTAAAGGGTAACTAAGGGCCTTAGCGACCTCCATGTGGACAGCGAAGGCTCTGATCAGACTAGGCGGATGCCCAGGCTGATCTGAGTCTGCGCTGGGCGCACAACCACTTTGTTGGTTTTCTCGTGTCGTGGCTTAAATGTTATTTTTCCTCATACATTTAAACGTGGCGGAAAAAAACAAGGAGATTTACCTGAACTCGTAAAAATAAACATTTACAGAAAATTTGCCGTTAACAGTTATGTAATTGAATCCCGGGAGAGGGCACAAATTACCTGTACATATCCAGACTATGAGGATTAGTTAAAATATGAACAATTTTTGTTTCATCCCGGTACTTCCCACACCATGTCTGAATAACGTATAATGTGGTTAGCGTCAACTTTATATTTTATTCCAGAGCAGTTGTTGAAGAAAGGATAATGCTTGGCCCGCGAAGGTAAAAACTGAACTAATAGCAGATAGCCTTCAACAATATCATACTGGGGCCGTGACATGTGGCCTTTTAAGAAGCATGCAGCTGTTTAAAGAATTGTAAATGTTTTCAGAATTTAAAGGTCATTTTGTAAACTGAGATAGCTATAAAATTTATTGTTACTTATCCGGAGATTACATGTATTTATCTTTCGAGAAATAAATAATAAGTACATTTGCAAATGATTTAAAGGTATACTCCCTCGTATTTCATTACGAAGTAATCACAAAATTATGAAACTGGTTAGTTGTATGCAACATAATTAAGATTTGTTCAAAAAATCTTCAGCGAAAACCTCTTTGTTACGGAGGCAGAGACGATATATCAATGCATACCCTTCTTGAATATTCACGAATATTTTGTCGTCATAAATTCATTGACTCCCACAGGCGTTTCTGCAAGCATGTTTTGAATTTTATGATTGGTGGAGTAAATAACTTTACAATAGCATTAACTCTAATCTGTGCACGTGAGTTCTTTTCAGCCAATAACTGTATGGAGACGATTAAAGAAAGCGCTTAAGATTATTCATGATATAACTTTAACCTGATTAACTATGATTGCTGGGCGTATCCAGTCTTCATGTTTGGCGGGAATGGTGACCCGCTATTGCCGCTCTTTTTGCTTATTTTCTTAAATTTTCCTATTTTCAATGACCATCACAAATCGTAAATTTGGCAGATAAATGTACTTTTAATAGCAATCATTATCATGCCTAGGATATAATGTTTTGTGAGAAATTTTAAAATTAATAGAAATATTGAGGGTGTAAATCTTTAAGTAATAGTTCTTGTTTGTGGATGGTGAAGACTAATAACCATCGAGATGAAAGTCAACATGACATGGCGTTTTTTCTGCTTTTTTTCTTTTTTTTAATTCTTATAACTTGCCATATGAACTCATTATTAAGTGATTACTTTTTTACAGATCAATGTTATACATAAGATGGAATAGCTCGATGCGGAATAATTACATAGAGGATCTTACATGAGTGCTCATGTATTATTGAATTTATTAAACGAGTTGGGGGAAAAGATAAGATGCGAGGCTTTGCCGAGCATCTTATCGTTTTCCCCAACGAGTTTAATAAATTCAATAATACTGGAGCACGAATGCAAGATTCTTTTTATTATATGACACTAAAATCGCATTTTATTAGCAAAATTTGCATTAAAACGTCACGTTTTTGCCGTTAGAAAACGCGACGTTTTATGGACGTCAACGTAAAATGTTTCGACGTAATTTGCATATTTAATCCACTAGCAGTAGGAACGCAAACCCTCGAAAAGCGGTGATTGTATTTGCAACGGTGGATCCTTCCACATAAAAATTAGGCCCTAAAAATGGCGAACATGGTTCTTGACGAAATTTCCCATTATTCTCAAATGTATTTAGAGGCATTGGCTATATTAAAATGATTCAACACAGAAAATTGCTTTGTTAACTAGTATTAAGCAGGCTTTCTCAACAAAATTGAGGTCCAAAAATGCTCGAAATGCTAAAATATTCATCGTCAAAGTACAATACACTATCTTGGTTCTACCGAAAACTTGCATCAACATAAAACATAATTTACAGAGAGCCGGGACTTTCTCCAATGCGCACAGCCATGCCATCGAAAACTTTATTATTTCTTCTTTGTGCATGTGAAATTTCAAGCAATATCCTTTTGGAACATTTTTAAATTGCAAAATGAAAGATGGCATCAATGGTTTTAACGCTCAAGAAACGGTCTTGCACGTGATATGAGCACCAACAATACTTGCCGGACAGCCACAATTTAGACAGAAAATTAAGGTCGATACTTGTCAAACATGAGCTCAAATTGCTAAAAAACTTGAAAAGGGGAAAAAGTACGGAGTTTAGTGAGCTAAAATAGACTACAAACTGGTAGAACATACCTCACCGGGGGCTCACCCGACTGCTGGCCTGATTGGCATTGTACAAATTTGACCTGCCACTCCAATTTATGACAATAATATCCTTTTCAAACTTTATTTATCTTTCAAACAGTCATCTGTTATCTGTCAAATAATTTATTAGGTCACTTTGTTGTTACGTCATTGTTGAAAATGATGACGTATTCATATTACCTAGAACTATAGGCAGCCGGCATGCCATGTAAACGTATAATAGTTACGTCGAATATGAATTAACAAGATAATTTCATTAGAACCCGGTACGAAGTAAGAGAGTTTTTTTTTCTTTCTTGTCATTTTGTTTGTCGAGTTTTCGAAATAGTTTATAATCTGATTTTATAATTTGCTCAACAATTACCAGTGGTATATACTTAAGTGAGAAAGAAACAAGAAACAAGCCGAGCGGGGATGGAAGGAGGTTGGGCGGCCGCGGGGGTGGGGTGGTGGGGGGTAGTTTTCGAAATAATTTACAATCTGATTTTATAATTTGCTCAACAATTACCAGTGGTATATACTTAAGTGAGAAAGAAACAAAAAAACAAGCCGAGCGGAGATCCATAGAAGGAGGTTGGGCGGCCGCGGGGGGGGGGGGGGGCGAATTCCTATTTAATCACAGATATATCTATAAATGAGACGAAGATGTGTTGTTATACATTGGTATAATATTAATTTAGTCTGGAATGACGCCTGTAGGTGATGTTTTGGTACCAAACATCAAAACACGACTTGAACACTGAACAATCGTTGCTCTCTCTCTCTCTCTCTCTCTCTCTCTCTCTGTCAATTCAGTAGAAGAGTTTAGGCTACATTGTTGTTACACACACTGAGATTTATAACATTTGAATCTTCAAAGAGGACTCTTTTTTTTAATTTAAAAGAGGACCCTTGTCGCATGTGACAACAGCAAAAACCTGCTTAGTCTGACGACTAGCTGATTATATAATCGAACAGCAAAATCCTGATTGACTGGTTGGCTTGCAAGAACACCTTTCCATTCTGAAATAGTCTGGCGACTACGAAGTTCGACGATGAACCTGAAAAGGGTGTCGGGGTGCGTGGGTGAGTGGGTGGGCGAGGGGGGATGTGTGGGGAAAATTACGTGCCATCCGACGTTTGGCGCGTGGTACAAAAAGCAGCCATAATACTGTACATATATACTTAAACTGTATATGAATCGCTAAACTTCGGCAAACTCCATACTTTGAATAATTGTTAAGACCTTTGACTGTGTACTTAAACTGTCTGCTTGAAAGTTGAAAACAGAAGAGGTGTGAGGAACTGTTAAAATACGCACGTAGTTTGTATACTTATTCAACCAACAGCAAACTGAACTACCACCAAAAATCCAAACTAGAATGCGCAAATGCAAGATGTTCATCTTATCACCCGTAAACTTTCTGACCCTTATAATATAAAAAAGTGAAAACCTTCCCGCACTTCACCAGTGTTAGATGCGAATCTGGAGGCCGCTCGATTCCTATCACTGCCTAATGAATGTGTTTTAACTGTTATTTGATTCGATTCGGAAATCGATTGTTCAAGAGTTTACTTTCAGGACACAGAGTATGAAGAATAAACCCAGAGTTGAGCATAAAGTGTACCGGATTGCCCTTTACGTTTGCCTTCAGGAAGATTTGTGAAAGCAAAAATATCAAATTTTCTGGTGACCTTTAAGATACCTGGGACTGCTAGTCAAAGAAAGATAAGACCACACAATTTCAGTTAAAGTTCTAATTGGCACACAAATGAAGAATGAACCGAAAAGAAATTGAGAACGTACATGTATGTAAATGTGCGCGCTTAAGGAGACTGGGTACATTTCACCAGGGTAGGGAAACACGTGACCACGACGCCATATTTATTGTTTCATGTGGTAGCATCTCGGCAATTTTAATTTATACCTACCTTTCCAAAGGGAATCAACTCTTTCAGAAAAGCATTTGCTCCTTTGGAGGCAAAGTGTTTTTTGAAGAATTTTCCGGTACAGGAAAACTATGTGGAAGTCAATAAAGTTGTTCCCCTTTGTAGAAATGGCAGCCGTTCCCCATTTGTAGAAATGGCAGCCGTAAATACATGGAGTCATACCCACCGTGCCACCATAAGATTTTAAATTCTAGCAAACCTGCAGGTCTAAAATCTGGCAAACATTTCCATTGTTGTGATTTCTTTATTCGCGTGTTTCCGGATATCCGTAAATTAATTATGGATTTAGGATATCGATAAGTAAGGAATAAACATGATAAGGGACGAGTCATTTAATACCAGGTGGGGGAGGGGGAGGAGGATGAACTGGAGGGGGCGGGGAGGGTGGGTGGGGGGGGGGTCGGAAATCAATAACCCTCGGAGCAGGCGGGGGGGGGTCATATATTTTATTAGGCATATTGTATGAGTGTGTGTGTGTGTGTGGGGGGGGGGGGGGTCAGAATTATTCTATCAGCCTTCATTTTTACCCTAAAATTTTATTACCCCTCAAATTTCAGACTCATTCCTTTCAACTCAAAACTTTAAGACATTTGGTGGGGGGGCAGCTTCATATCTAAAACAGATCTTTTTCATTGATTTGCTAGAAGAACAGTATGAAAGTGTCTATAAATTCATGTCAAGTAGATGATTTTGTAATTAATTTTAATGCCTGCATTTGTGATAATATCAGTTGTCCAGGTGCCTTTTCATCAGCAAAACTACTGTGCCTCCCCCAACCCCGCCACCCAGAGGCCCAATTAATAGGATATTATCAACAGTTATAATTATCAAGCATTCAACAACAGATTTCTGGATGGTCACATGCAGAAGAAAGTGAAAGAAATGCAGACAAAGTTTAAACAGACCATGATTAATTAACCTACTAGAATAAGAAAATGTTCTTTGTATTTCATACAGCTTTTGATTGAGGTCAGTCTGACATAAAATAGGTAAAATGGTGTGTGTGTGTGTGGGGGGGGGGGGGGGGAGGGAGGGGGAGGGTAGCTGGGATTGGGATTGGGGGATGGGGCGGGTCATGTCATAATTTTTTTTGTCGCCTATCTGGGGGAGGGGGGAGGGGGGGATAATTCTGTTGAGACTGAGTGGGTCGGAAAAATTTTGGTGATTCATATGAAAATGTACCCGGCCCCCCACCTGATAAATAACTCGTCCCTAAATAGTAAAACGGCATCCCATACAAAATTACGTCATAAGTTTATCAATAAGTGTCATGTTTACAAATTGCTACAGTATCGAGGTAAGAGTTGACATTATTCTATCTCTCAATAAATGATGTAAAAAATATATTTGCTTGACTGTTTTATTCTGTCTTGGTCGAAAATTAATCAGTGTAAGGTGGTAAGGTTTCTACGAACAAGCAGATTAAGTGCCAAATGAAAGGGTTGGGATAAACATTCAATTGACCATATGTGCCAAAAATTCTCGTTCTTTAGTTTTCGAGTTATAGCCCCTGAAAGTCGAAAACTGCACGACTTTGCCCTCGAATATCTCGACAACGGAGAAAGGAGAATTTCTGGGATTTTTTTCCCAAGAAATATATGGGAATTATCTGTAATTTAGCACAGTTTCAGAACGATTCGTGAAAGTCACCTTTTAAGAATAACTTCCACTGCAGGCCCATATATAAAAGTGTGCTCCTTTATTACTCTGCACATGGACAATTATTTGCGCTGTTATTTGCCCCAGGCATGTACCTATGTAATTACCGTTTACAGTGTAAAGATGGATGTTATCGGTCACTGAACGTCGGAGCAGTAGGCGTTTAATGCATTTTCCCATAGGGTCCAATGCAAAATTGACACCTCATTTTCTCCATTCTCAAGAGCTTTGAGTCTCTGCAAAACATATACATGTGTAGACACAAATAAGTGAAATAGAATGAAGGCTATTTCAGCTTTAGCTTTTATTCCGTTTGGGAGCTAAAGTCGCACAAACTTTTGTTTACAAAAATTTCGATGGCCTATAGTTCGCAAGTTATGCAATCAGTTGACATAAGATTGTGCATGCATGTAGACATGTTAATGGCCTTTATATATGCCAAGTTTCAGATGGCTACCTACTCATACAAGCAAGCAGTAGCGGTTTGAAATTTTCACAATTTGGGCTACACGTTCGGGACGATTCGTGACCTTAGGTGACTTGCACAATTCGGGCTGAAACTAGTGCCAAATGAAAGGGTTGGGATAAACATTCAATTGACCATATGTGCCAAAAATTCTCGTTCTTTAGTTTTCGAGTTATAGCCCCTGAAAGTCGAAAACTGCACGACTTTGCCCTCGAATATCTCGACAATGGAGAAAGGAGAATTTCTGGGATTTTTTTCCCAAGAAATATATGGGAATTATCTGTAATTTAGCACAGTTTCAGAACGATTCGTGAAAGTCACCTTTTAAGAATAACTTCCACTGCAGGCCCATATATAAAAGTTTGCTCCTTTATTACTCTGCACATAGACAATTATTTGCGCTGTTATTTGCCCCAGGCATGTACCTATGTAATTACCGTTTACAGTGTAAAGATGGATGTTATCGGTCACTGAACGTCGGAGCAGTAGGCGTTTAATGCATTTTCCCATAGGGTCCAATGCAAAATTGACACCTCATTTTCTCCATTCTCAAGAGCTTTGAGTCTCTGCAAAACATATACATGTGTAGACACAAATAAGTGAAATAGAATGAAGGCTATTTCAGCTTTAGCTTTTATTCCGTTTGGGAGCTAAAGTCGCACAAACTTTTGTTTACAAAAATTTCGATGGCCTATAGTTCACAAGTTATGCAATCAGTTGACATAAGATTGTGCATGCATGTAGACATGTTAATGGCCTTTATATATGCCAAGTTTCAGATGGCTACCTACTCATACAAGCAAGCAGTAGCGGTTTGAAATTTTCACAATTTGGGCTACACGTTCGGGACGATTCGTGACCTTAGGTGACTTGCACAATTCGGGCTGAAACTAGTGCCAAATGAAAGGGTTGGGATAAACATTCAATTGACCATATGTGCCAAAAATTCTCGTTCTTTAGTTTTCGAGTTATAGCCCCTGAAAGTCGAAAACTGCACGACTTTGCCCTCGAATATCTCGACAACGGAGAAAGGAGAATTTCTGGGATTTTTTTCCCAAGAAATATATGGGAATTATCTGTAATTTAGCACAGTTTCAGAACGATTCGTGAAAGTCACCTTTTAAGAATAACTTCCACTGCAGGCCCATATATAAAAGTTTGCTCCTTTATTACTCTGCACATGGACAATTATTTGCGCCGTTATTTGCCCCAGGCATGTACCTATGTAATTACCGTTTACAGTGTAAAGATGGATGTTATCGGTCACTGAACGTCGGAGCAGTAGGCGTTTAATGCATTTTCCCATAGGGTCCAATGCAAAATTGACACCTCATTTTCTCCATTCTCAAGAGCTTTGAGTCTCTGCAAAACATATACATGTGTAGACACAAATAAGTGAAATAGAATGAAGGCTATTTCAGCTTTAGCTTTTATTCCGTTTGGGAGCTAAAGTCGCACAAACTTTTGTTTACAAAAATTTCGATGGCCTATAGTTCGCAAGTTATGCAATCAGTTGACATAAGATTGTGCATGCATGTAGACATGTTAATGGCCTTTATATATGCCAAGTTTCAGATGGCTACCTACTCATACAAGCAAGCAGTAGCGGTTTGAAATTTTCACAATTTGGGCTACACGTTCGGGACGATTCGTGACCTTAGGTGACTTGCACAATTCGGGCTGAAACTAGTGCCGAATGAAAGGGTTGGGATAAACATTCAATTGACCATATGTGCCAAAAATTCTCGTTCTTTAGTTTTCGAGTTATAGCCCCTGAAAGTCGAAAACTGCACGACTTTGCCCTCGAATATCTCGACAACGGAGAAAGGAGAATTTCTGGGATTTTTTTCCCAAGAAATATATGGGAATTATCTGTAATTTAGCACAGTTTCAGAACGATTCGTGAAAGTCACCTTTTAAGAATAACTTCCACTGCAGGCCCATATATAAAAGTTTGCTCCTTTATTACTCTGCACATGGACAATTATTTGCGCTGTTATTTGCCCCAGGCATGTACCTATGTAATTACCGTTTACAGTGTAAAGATGGATGTTATCGGTCACTGAACGTCGGAGCAGTAGGCGTTTAATGCATTTTCTTATAGGGTCCAATGCAAAATTGACACCTCATTTTCTCCATTCTCAAGAGCTTTGAGTCTCTGCAAAACATATACATGTGTAGACACAAATAAGTGAAATAGAATGAAGGCTATTTCAGCTTTAGCTTTTATTCCGTTTGGGAGCTAAAGTCGCACAAACTTTTGTTTACAAAAATTTCGATGGCCTATAGTTCGCAAGTTATGCAATCAGTTGACATAAGATTGTGCATGCATGTAGACATGTTAATGGCCTTTATATATGCCAAGTTTCAGATGGCTACCTACTCATACAAGCAAGCAGTAGCGGTTTGAAATTTTCACAATTTGGGCTACACGTTCGGGACGATTCGTGACCTTAGGTGACTTGCACAATTCGGGCTGAAACTAGTGCCAAATGAAAGGGTTGGGATAAACATTCAATTGACCATATGTGCCAAAAATTCTCGTTCTTTAGTTTTCGAGTTATAGCCCCTGAAAGTCGAAAACTGCACGACTTTGCCCTCGAATATCTCGACAACGGAGAAAGGAGAATTTCTGGGATTTTTTTCCCAAGAAATATATGGGAATTATCTGTAATTTAGCACAGTTTCAGAACGATTCGTGAAAGTCACCTTTTAAGAATAACTTCCACTGCAGGCCCATATATAAAAGTTTGCTCCTTTATTACTCTGCACATGGACAATTATTTGCGCTGTTATTTGCCCCAGGCATGTACCTATGTAATTACCGTTTACAGTGTAAAGATGGATGTTATCGGTCACTGAACGTCGGAGCAGTAGGCGTTTAATGCATTTTCCCATAGGGTCCAATGCAAAATTGACACCTCATTTTCTCCATTCTCAAGAGCTTTGAGTCTCTGCAAAACATATACATGTGTAGACACAAATAAGTGAAATAGAATGAAGGCTATTTCAGCTTTAGCTTTTATTCCGTTTGGGAGCTAAAGTCGCACAAACTTTTGTTTACAAAAATTTCGATGGCCTATAGTTCACAAGTTATGCAATCAGTTGACATAAGATTGTGCATGCATGTAGACATGTTAATGGCCTTTATATATGCCAAGTTTCAGATGGCTACCTACTCATACAAGCAAGCAGTAGCGGTTTGAAATTTTCACAATTTGGGCTACACGTTCGGGACGATTCGTGACCTTAGGTGACTTGCACAATTCGGGCTGAAACTAGTGCCAAATGAAAGGGTTGGGATAAACATTCAATTGACCATATGTGCCAAAAATTCTCGTTCTTTAGTTTTCGAGTTATAGCCCCTGAAAGTCGAAAACTGCACGACTTTGCCCTCGAATATCTCGACAACGGAGAAAGGAGAATTTCTGGGATTTTTTTCCCAAGAAATATATGGGAATTATCTGTAATTTAGCACAGTTTCAGAACGATTCGTGAAAGTCACCTTTTAAGAATAACTTCCACTGCAGGCCCATATATAAAAGTTTGCTCCTTTATTACTCTGCACATGGACAATTATTTGCGCTGTTATTTGCCCCAGGCATGTACCTATGTAATTACCGTTTACAGTGTAAAGATGGATGTTATCGGTCACTGAACGTCGGAGCAGTAGGCGTTTAATGCATTTTCCCATAGGGTCCAATGCAAAATTGACACCTCATTTTCTCCATTCTCAAGAGCTTTGGGTCTCTGCAAAACATATACATGTGTAGACACAAATAAGTGAAATAGAATGAAGGCTATTTCAGCTTTAGCTTTTATTCCGTTTGGGAGCTAAAGTCGCACAAACTTTTGTTTACAAAAATTTCGATGGCCTATAGTTCGCAAGTTATGCAATCAGTTGACATAAGATTGTGCATGCATGTAGACATGTTAATGGCCTTTATATATGCCAAGTTTCAGATGGCTACCTACTCATACAAGCAAGCAGTAGCGGTTTGAAATTTTCACAATTTGGGCTACACGTTCGGGACGATTCGTGACCTTAGGTGACTTGCACAATTCGGGCTGAAACTAGTGCCAAATGAAAGGGTTGGGATAAACATTCAATTGACCATATGTGCCAAAAATTCTCGTTCTTTAGTTTTCGAGTTATAGCCCCTGAAAGTCGAAAACTGCACGACTTTGCCCTCGAATATCTCGACAACGGAGAAAGGAGAATTTCTGGGATTTTTTTCCCAAGAAATATATGGGAATTATCTGTAATTTAGCACAGTTTCAGAACGATTCGTGAAAGTCACCTTTTAAGAATAACTTCCACTGCAGGCCCATATATAAAAGTTTGCTCCTTTATTACTCTGCACATGGACAATTATTTGCGCTGTTATTTGCCCCAGGCATGTATGTTACGAAATGGATCTAATCGTCCACTATGTCGTCGAGATTATTTTAATCCTTTCAATCAGTAAGGCTACAGTTTTTAGGGTAACTGTGGTAATAAAACATTTACGGAAATTGTGGCTACGTTATGCATGGGTTGTTTGTGAATACCTCTCGTGGACAGCGTATTGCACGATTTTAAGGTGAATACCTGCACGAGTCTTTTGATTGTGGAAAGTGTGTTGCATGATTTTAATGTGAGACGCATAGTATTTATACGCCTATCTTTTAATGAAAAGTTAGACGTGGCTGTTTAATTCTTGATGGATGTTATATCGTTGTGTGCCCAGATTCTGTGTTAAGACCTAGAAGGGCACATCAAGTCCGGCAGTCAGCTGTTAGGGCTTAGAGCCACGTCTCACCTGGAGATTCGATAAACGTCTCCAGGTTAATACCAACCCGGGTAGAGGCAGTTACCACGCCGTTTGTGCATGGTTCCCAAGCAGAGGCGGGAAGCACAAAATGTAGGCGGAAGTGGTTAGCACAGTTTTGCCAGATTCTGTGATAAGATCTGAAGGTCACATCAAGTGTGGGACAGTGTTCGTCCACTAAGGTGTTTTAATATATATAGACTGGTCCCTGGTACGATCCAGGGAGCGACCAGTATATAATCGTGCACGTGTTAAGAGTTGGTATTCCTCATGATATATGGACTGGCCCATGACATGATCCAGGGAACGACGAATTGAAGTCTACCAACATAAGGCCTTGTTTTTTTGTATGAGCTCAAACTAACGTTTTTTGTCCTTTGTGTTTTCCTTTAGTTCATGGCGCTGAGCCGAGTACGGTGTTGACGTCAGACGGTAATCTATTTGCGTATTGTACGCAAATCGATTACAGATTTGAAACAAACACCTTACTTGGGCCAGCGACATGAACTGATATGTGTTGTATATTATTGTAATTGCGACAGTTGTAAATTGTATTGTTGTATATAGAATTTACATTATATATAAACTTAAAAAAATTCTAACGTTGTTAGAGTTTCCTTGTTAGTGTATTACACTAGTAGATAACCCTTTAACCGGAAGTCACCCTCCGCCGTCCTGGCGACGCATAAGGCTCTACACCCGTGTCGACCGTGTGTAAAACCTTCTGCGTAACATGGTGTCAGAAGTGGGATTTGACTTCTGGTTAATATCTGCCAGTGTAAGACATTGACAATATATACAGAATCTAGGCACAATTTTGTCAGACATTTTTTTTTTTATTATTGACTTTCTGATTGTTCTTTTCTAAGGTGACGTAAGGCTGTGAATTTTAGGGGAGCAATTTTGCCACTAAATTCTTGTAAATGTAACCTACACTCAATTAAGGTCAACTATCCTTATTCCCTGCATGATGAAGTGCGATAGCCCATGCATTAATTTGTGATAGAATGTAACAGGTTGCATATCTGAGTGGGGAAACTGAGGTATATAGACCTGAATTGTCTTGGCACGGATGATACATATTTAGTTTTAAGGTCCGTTTGAGTACCTTGGCACTGCTGTTGCATGACAATCTGTAAGTTTATTAACCTAAACGTTTTGTACGTTGTGTCGTAACCGTTACTGAGGTCCATTTTATGTCCTGATTTAGTAACGTAGGTCACTCGTAACGTTATATAATATCGTTACAATGAATTAAACCTAATAGCGGAATCTTAAGTTTGATTTACCGTTGGTATCTAATATGGTTTTGTAATGTAGGACGTACAGTTGTCGTGTCAGTGTTAATACGTTGCGTTACATACGTTACGTTTGTATATCCGATACGCTAGATCAAGTTGGGCGTAATTGTATGTGGGTTATTTACGTCATCTAATTACGTCATCTAATAGTGAAAAGTAATTCTCGGCAAAGTCAACGTCAGTTTATGACGTCATTTCCGGTCTGTTATCAACGTAACTTTAATAGCTACGTCTAGATCGCGAGTATACTAATTAATCAACGTTTTAGTTGGATTAGTTTGTTATTATTTTTGTTAACGTTTTAGTTAACGTGTGTGACTATAAGTGAACGTCGGTTTCAGTTAAATTAACGTGAGCTTTACGTTAAGCGTCATGGATCAGTTAGTTAAGACGGGAAGGGAGTTAGGTTATGAAGGGCAGGCATTGCAGGAATTTGTTAAGCAACAGCAAGAGACTGAGAGGGCAGAAAGGCACGCGGTAAGGGAACTTGATAAGGAAAAGATTGCGCAGGCCGATAAAGACAGGGAAATTGAGTTAGCTAAGATCGCAGCGGAGAAAGAGAGGATCGCGCAAACCGAAAAAGATAGGGAAATTGAATTGGCTAGGATCGCGACGGAAGAAGCTAAGATTGCGGCGGATAGGGAAATCGAGATGGCGCGGATTGAAAGTATAGAGCGGCAAGCCGAGAAAGATAGGGAAGCTAGGTTGTATCAAGTCGAAAGCGATAAGGAAGCAAAGTTGTCGAGCGAAGTTGAGTTAGAAAAGTTGAAGTATAGTTTTGAATTGCAGCAACGCGAGTTAAAGAATCAGATAGATTTGCAGAAGGTAACGTTTAGAGTTGAATTAGAAAAACAGAAGGCTGAAAAGTTAGCGCATGCGCGAGATCCCAAATTACCGTATTTTGATGAAAGTAAGGACAAAATGGATAGTTACTTATCAAGGTTTGAGAAATACGCGACGGCGAATAAATGGGATAAAAACGTTTGGGCTGCATATTTAAGCGCATTACTTAAAGGTCGCGCGCTTGATGTCTATGATAGATTGTCTGTAGATGATGCAGCGGATTATGACAAGTTGAAAGATGCGTTGTTAAAGAATTTCGATATGACTGAACGCGGATTTAGGAAGAAATTTCGCTATGATAGGCCTGAAAAGTCCGAAACGTTTATTCAGTTTAGTAGTAGACTTAGGTCGTATCTTAATAAATGGTTGAAAATGGCGAAGGTAGACCAGTCTTATGAATCTGTTTGCGATTTTTTCGCTAGAGATCAGTTTTTAGAATCCTGTAGTAAAGAACTATATGTTCATTTGAAACCGAAAACATTCACGAATCTAGGTGAGATGGCTAGGGAAGCAGATTTATTTGCAGAAGCACGTGGCGGTGTCTACGCTTGTGTTAATAAGGGGCAGCGTGATAGTAAGGGCGTAACTCAGAGTAGATCTGATAATAAGCCGAGTGCGAAGCCAGAGATAAAATGTAGTATTTGTGGTAAGGGACATTTAACATATAAATGTTTTAAGAATCCCGATAGGAAGCAAGCATATAGTGCAGAGGTAGGTGCAAGTGCAAGCGGGTATAGCGGAAGTAAGGGGAGTAGTTATGCACCGAAAGATGAGACACAAAGATCACAGAGTAAGAGCGATACTGTACAGACGAAGGGTAGTAATTCAGATCGTGGCCGTGGTCGGGGTTATTCCCGCGGACGTGGTCGGGGTGGCGGACATCAAATGAGTTTTTGTAAAACTACAATGAATAGGTCTCATGAAATTGAAGGTCTCTATAAGAGTAAGGAAGAAAGTCCACTAATCAATGATAACGTGGATAGGGAAGGTGTCTGTTACTTTTTAAGGTCGCGATTACCAACAGCGCAGGGTACGGTTAATGGTAAGACTGTTGTAGTTTTAAGGGACACAGGTTGTACTGGGTGTGTCGTTCGTAGAAACTTGGTTTCTAATGATCAATTACTTGGTAGAGAATCTGATGTAACTTTGATTGATGAATCTACCCAAAGGTATCCCTTAGCAATGGTTGACATAGATTGTTCATTTTTCACAGGAAAAACTGAGGCATTGTGCATGGAAGATACATTGTATGACCTGGTTATTGGAAATATTGACGGGTCAAAACTTCCCGATATGTCCCATTTTGCAATGGCGGCAGTGACTAGGTCACAAGCTAAGCAAGGTGAAGAGGTCTATAAGAAACTTAAAGTTCCTGATCAAATTATTGCTAGTGATAAGGAGGCATTGAAGCAGGCCCAAGTTGTTGACCCTAAATTGAATGGCATAAGGCAAAGAGTGGAATCTGGGAATGTGACGATTAGTCGTGGATTGAACCGGGGTGAAACTAAGTTTATTCGAAAGAAAGATTTATTGTATAGGCAGTTTACTAAGGGAAACAAGGTCACTTTGCAACTTATTATCCCTGAAGGTTTTCGTGAAAAGGTGTTAAGATTGGCGCACGAAACCTTGATGTCAGGTCATTTGGGCATAAAGAAAACTATGGATAGAGTTTTAACTGAGTTCTTTTGGCCTGGAATTTGTGGTGATGTGGCAAGGTTTTGTAAATCTTGTGACATATGTCAAAGGACTATTCAAAAAGGTCGTGTCACTAAGGTACCTTTAGGAAAGTTGCCACAGATTGACACACCATTTAAACGAGTCGCTGTTGATATAGTTGGACCGATAGAACCTCGTTCTGGCAGGAAATCCCGCTATATTTTAACAATGATAGATTATGCGACGAGATATCCCGAGGCGGTAGCGTTACCCGGCATTGAAACGGAACGCGTAGCCGAAGCGTTAGTTGAGATGTTTAGTAGAGTTGGCATACCTGATGAAATGTTAACAGATTGCGGAAGTCAGTTTACTGCTGAAGTTATGAAAGAAGTAAGCAGGCTGTTATCACTCCAGCAGTTAACCACGACGCCGTATCATCCTATCTGCAACGGTCTCGTAGAGCGTTTTCACGCGACGTTGAAGCAAATGCTACGTAGGATGTGCGCAGAACGTCCAAAAGACTGGGATAAATATCTCCCAGCACTACTGTTTGCAATAAGGGAGGTTCCGCAGGAGTCATTAGGGTTTTCTCCGTTCGAACTGTTATACGGACGTAACGTTAAGGGCCCTATGGCAATATTACGTGAATTATGGTCTGAAGAGGTACAGGATGAGCAGGTTCTGTCTACGTACCAGTACGTAATTGAGTTGAGAGAACGGTTAGAGCAGACGTGTAAGTTAGCACATGATAATTTACGGAAAGTACAAGTAAAGCAAAAGGCTTATTATGACAAACGCGCTAGGTCGCGTAAATTTAACGTGGGAGATAAAGTACTGTTATTACTGCCAACTGACAGTAATAAACTGTTATTGCAGTGGAAGGGTCCATATGAAGTAGTAGAGGTGGTGAATAGAATGGACTATAAAATCGACGTCAATGGTGTCGTGAGTACATATCATGCTAATATGCTGAAACAGTATGTCGAACGTCGTACTGTGCCGTCACATTGTTTATTGTCGACTGAGACTACAGAGTCGGTTGATGACGATGGTAGTGATGAATTTTCTCTTGATGATTGTGCTTTTCCGACAGCTAAAGAGCCGGAAACTTATAACGACGTCAGTATTTCAGATACGTTAACGTCAGAACAACGTATGGAGGTTGAAGCGTTGATTAAACAGTACCCGGATGTACTATCAAGTTTACCCGGTCGAACTGATCAAATAAAGCACGATATCAAACTACTCACGTCAGAACCCATACGGACGAAAGGTTATTCTATCCCGTATAAGACGCGTAACGTCATGGAGACGGAGATACAGGATATGTTAGATTTAGGGGTAATCGAGCCGTCGATTTCACCGTATTCATCTCCTGTTGTCCTAGTTCCGAAGAAAGACGGATCGGTTAGATTCTGTATCGACTTCCGGAAGCTTAACAAAGTGACGGAATTCGATGCAGAACCTATGCCAAATATGGAGGAGGTTATCAATAAAATGTCGGGACATAAATTCTTTACAAAGATGGACCTGAGTAAGGGTTATTGGCAAGTCAGTCTTACTGAAAGGTCTAAACCTTTGACGGCATTTGAAACGCCTAAGGGTTTATTCCAGTTTAAAACTATGCCCTTCGGTTTGGTCAATTCGGGAGCCTCATTTTGTAGGTTAATGAGAATCATATTGTCCAATCTCCCAAATGTTGACAGCTTTGTTGATGACATGTGGATATTCACTGAAACATGGAAGGATCATGTGACGTCATTACGTCAAGTGTTAGATCGGCTCAGGTCGGCCAAATTGACGGCAAAACCATCTAAATGCATGATCGGATATGGCAGTATCGAGTGCCTTGGTCACAATATCGTCGGACAGACGGTACGACCGCAAGAGGACAAGATACAGGCTATCAGAGATGCTCCTCGTCCATGTACGAAAAGACAAATTAAATCTTTTCTGGGATTAGCTGGGTTTTACCGTCGTTTCATCCCAAATTTCTCATCCATAGCTTCTCCTCTGACTGATTTAACTAAACGGGATAGACCTAATTCTATCAAAGATTGGCAAGATCAGCATGAAAGGGCATTTCAAACCCTGAAGAGTAGGCTCACGTCTAGTCCTATTCTTCGCTTACCTGTTTTTCAAGAAGGTAACCCGTTTGTACTTCGAACAGACGCTTCAGACGTTGGTCTTGGAGCTATTTTGCTTCAGGAGTTCGAAGGTGAAGGTCGTTTGCCGATTGCTTATGCTAGCAAGAAATTGTTACCTCGGGAAAAGAACTACTCTGTAATTGAGAAGGAATGTTTGGGTATTATCTGGGGTGTTGAGAAATTTCGTAAGTACCTGTATGGGGCGGAGTTCCTACTTGAAACTGACCACAAACCTTTGTCTTATATGCAGACAGCTAAGGTGCTCAATCCCCGAATCATGCGTTGGGCCATGAAATTACAGCCGTACAGATTCAGGATCGTTGCTATCCGCGGCCAAGATAATTTGGGGGCGGACTACCTTAGTAGATAGTTTGGCCACGTTATGCATCGCACCGTTGTTGTGTATATAGCTAGTTTTCCAGTTTTGACATAGCCTACGATTCGATCGCATTTCGTACTATTTCAGAAAAGAAACATTGTTATGTTTTTTTCTCCCTAAGGGGAAACCTATGTTACGAAATGGATCTAATCGTCCACTATGTCGTCGAGATTATTTTAATCCTTTCAATCAGTAAGGCTACAGTTTTTAGGGTAACTGTGGTAATAAAACATTTACGGAAATTGTGGCTACGTTATGCATGGGTTGTTTGTGAATACCTCTCGTGGACAGCGTATTGCACGATTTTAAGGTGAATACCTGCACGAGTCTTTTGATTGTGGAAAGTGTGTTGCATGATTTTAATGTGAGACGCATAGTATTTATACGCCTATCTTTTAATGAAAAGTTAGACGTGGCTGTTTAATTCTTGATGGATGTTATATCGTTGTGTGCCCAGATTCTGTGTTAAGACCTAGAAGGGCACATCAAGTCCGGCAGTCAGCTGTTAGGGCTTAGAGCCACGTCTCACCTGGAGATTCGATAAACGTCTCCAGGTTAATACCAACCCGGGTAGAGGCAGTTACCACGCCGTTTGTGCATGGTTCCCAAGCAGAGGCGGGAAGCACAAAATGTAGGCGGAAGTGGTTAGCACAGTTTTGCCAGATTCTGTGATAAGATCTGAAGGTCACATCAAGTGTGGGACAGTGTTCGTCCACTAAGGTGTTTTAATATATATAGACTGGTCCCTGGTACGATCCAGGGAGCGACCAGTATATAATCGTGCACGTGTTAAGAGTTGGTATTCCTCATGATATATGGACTGGCCCATGACATGATCCAGGGAACGACGAATTGAAGTCTACCAACATAAGGCCTTGTTTTTTTGTATGAGCTCAAACTAACGTTTTTTGTCCTTTGTGTTTTCCTTTAGTTCATGGCGCTGAGCCGAGTACGGTGTTGACGTCAGACGGTAATCTATTTGCGTATTGGATGCAAATCGATTACAGATTTGAAACAAACACCTTACTTGGGCCAGCGACATGAACTGATATGTGTTGTATATTATTGTAATTGCGACAGTTGTAAATTGTATTGTTGTATATAGAATTTACATTATATATAAACTTAAAAAAATTCTAACGTTGTTAGAGTTTCCTTGTTAGTGTATTACACTAGTAGATAACCCTTTAACCGGAAGTCACCCTCCGCCGTCCTGGCGACGCATAAGGCTCTACACCCGTGTCGACCGTGTGTAAAACCTTCTGCGTAACAATGTACCTATGTAATTACCGTTTACAGTGTAAAGATGGATGTTATCGGTCACTGAACGTCGGAGCAGTAGGCGTTTAATGCATTTTCCCATAGGGTCCAATGCAAAATTGACACCTCATTTTCTCCATTCTCAAGAGCTTTGAGTCTCTGCAAAACATATACATGTGTAGACACAAATAAGTGAAATAGAATGAAGGCTATTTCAGCTTTAGCTTTTATTCCGTTTGGGAGCTAAAGTCGCACAAACTTTTGTTTACAAAAATTTCGATGGCCTATAGTTCGCAAGTTATGCAATCAGTTGACATAAGATTGTGCATGCATGTAGACATGTTAATGGCCTTTATATATGCCAAGTTTCAGATGGCTACCTACTCATACAAGCAAGCAGTAGCGGTTTGAAATTTTCACAATTTGGGCTACACGTTCGGGACGATTCGTGACCTTAGGTGACTTGCACAATTCGGGCTGAAACTAGTGCCAAATGAAAGGGTTGGGATAAACATTCAATTGACCATATGTGCCAAAAATTCTCGTTCTTTAGTTTTCGAGTTATAGCCCCTGAAAGTCGAAAACTGCACGACTTTGCCCTCGAATATCTCGACAACGGAGAAAGGAGAATTTCTGGCATTTTTTTCCCCAAAAATATATGGGAATTATCTGTAATTTAGCACAGTTTCAGAACGATTCGTGAAAGTCACCTTTTAAGAATAACTTCCACTGCAGGCCCATATATAAAAGTTTGCTCCTTTATTACTCTGCACATGGACAATTATTTGCGCTGTTATTTGCCCCAGGCATGTACCTATGTAATTACCGTTTACAGTGTAAAGATGGATGTTATCGGTCACTGAACGTCGGAGCAGTAGGCGTTTAATGCATTTTCCCATAGGGTCCAATGCAAAATTGACACCTCATTTTCTCCATTCTCAAGAGCTTTGAGTCTCTGCAAAACATATACATGTGTAGACACAAATAAGTGAAATAGAATGAAGGCTATTTCAGCTTTAGCTTTTATTCCGTTTGGGAGCTAAAGTCGCACAAACTTTTGTTTACAAAAATTTCGATGGCCTATAGTTCGCAAGTTATGCAATCAGTTGACATAAGATTGTGCATGCATGTAGACATGTTAATGGCCTTTATATATGCCAAGTTTCAGATGGCTACCTACTCATACAAGCAAGCAGTAGCGGTTTGAAATTTTCACAATTTGGGCTACACGTTCGGGACGATTCGTGACCTTAGGTGACTTGCACAATTCGGGCTGAAACTAGTGCCAAATGAAAGGGTTGGGATAAACATTCAATTGACCATATGTGCCAAAAATTCTCGTTCTTTAGTTTTCGAGTTATAGCCCCTGAAAGTCGAAAACTGCACGACTTTGCCCTCGAATATCTCGACAACGGAGAAAGGAGAATTTCTGGGATTTTTTTCCCAAGAAATATATGGGAATTATCTG
Organism: Ctena decussata; assembly: GCA_963989385.1. Lineage (NCBI taxonomy): Eukaryota > Metazoa > Mollusca > Bivalvia > Lucinida > Lucinidae > Ctena > Ctena decussata. The sequence continues at coordinate 78,555,787 of OZ022510.1, read as the reverse complement.
TAATTTAGCACAGTTTCAGAACGATTCGTGAAAGTCACCTTTTAAGAATAACTTCCACTGCAGGCCCATATATAAAAGTTTGCTCCTTTATTACTCTGCACATGGACAATTATTTGCGCTGTTATTTGCCCCAGGCATGTACCTATGTAATTACCGTTTACAGTGTAAAGATGGATGTTATCGGTCACTGAACGTCGGAGCAGTAGGCGTTTAATGCATTTTCCCATAGGGTCCAATGCAAAATTGACACCTCATTTTCTCCATTCTCAAGAGCTTTGAGTCTCTGCAAAACATATACATGTGTAGACACAAATAAGTGAAATCAAATGAAGGCTATTTCAGCTTTAGCTTTTATTCCGTTTGGGAGCTAAAGTCGCACAAACTTTTGTTTACAAAAATTTCGATGGCCTATAGTTCGCAAGTTATGCAATCAGTTGACATAAGATTGTGCATGCATGTAGACATGTTAATGGCCTTTATATATGCCAAGTTTCAGATGGCTACCTACTCATACAAGCAAGCAGTAGCGGTTTGAAATTTTCACAATTTGGGCTACACGTTCGGGACGATTCGTGACCTTAGGTGACTTGCACAATTCGGGCTGAAACTAGTGCCAAATGAAAGGGTTGGGATAAACATTCAATTGACCATATGTGCCAAAAATTCTCGTTCTTTAGTTTTCGAGTTATAGCCCCTGAAAGTCGAAAACTGCACGACTTTGCCCTCGAATATCTCGACAACGGAGAAAGGAGAATTTCTGGGATTTTTTTCCCAAGAAATATATGGGAATTATCTGTAATTTAGCACAGTTTCAGAACGATTCGTGAAAGTCACCTTTAAGAATAACTTCCACTGCAGGCCCATATATAAAAGTTTGCTCCTTTATTACTCTGCACATGGACAATTATTTGCGCTGTTATTTGCCCCAGGCATGTACCTATGTAATTACCGTTTACAGTGTAAAGATGGATGTTATCGGTCACTGAACGTCGGAGCAGTAGGCGTTTAATGCATTTTCCCATAGGGTCCAATGCAAAATTGACACCTCATTTTCTCCATTCTCAAGAGCTTTGAGTCTCTGCAAAACATATACATGTGTAGACACAAATAAGTGAAATAGAATGAAGGCTATTTCAGCTTTAGCTTTTATTCCGTTTGGGAGCTAAAGTCGCACAAACTTTTGTTTACAAAAATTTCGATGGCCTATAGTTCGCAAGTTATGCAATCAGTTGACATAAGATTGTGCATGCATGTAGACATGTTAATGGCCTTTATATATGCCAAGTTTCAGATGGCTACCTACTCATACAAGCAAGCAGTAGCGGTTTGAAATTTTCACAATTTGGGCTACACGTTCGGGACGATTCGTGACCTTAGGTGACTTGCACAATTCGGGCTGAAACTAGTGCCAAATGAAAGGGTTGGGATAAACATTCAATTGACCATATGTGCCAAAAATTCTCGTTCTTTAGTTTTCGAGTTATAGCCCCTGAAAGTCGAAAACTGCACGACTTTGCCCTCGAATATCTCGACAACGGAGAAAGGAGAATTTCTGGGATTTTTTTCCCAAGAAATATATGGGAATTATCTGTAATTTAGCACAGTTTCAGAACGATTCGTGAAAGTCACCTTTTAAGAATAACTTCCACTGCAGGCCCATATATAAAAGTTTGCTCCTTTATTACTCTGCACATGGACAATTATTTGCGCTGTTATTTGCCCCAGGCATGTACCTATGTAATTACCGTTTACAGTGTAAAGATGGATGTTATCGGTCACTGAACGTCGGAGCAGTAGGCGTTTAATGCATTTTCCCATAGGGTCCAATGCAAAATTGACACCTCATTTTCTCCATTCTCAAGAGCTTTGAGTCTCTGCAAAACATATACATGTGTAGACACAAATAAGTGAAATCAAATGAAGGCTATTTCAGCTTTAGCTTTTATTCCGTTTGGGAGCTAAAGTCGCACAAACTTTTGTTTACAAAAATTTCGATGGCCTATAGTTCGCAAGTTATGCAATCAGTTGACATAAGATTGTGCATGCATGTAGACATGTTAATGGCCTTTATATATGCCAAGTTTCAGATGGCTACCTACTCATACAAGCAAGCAGTAGCGGTTTGAAATTTTCACAATTTGGGCTACACGTTCGGGACGATTCGTGACCTTAGGTGACTTGCACAATTCGGGCTGAAACTAGTGCCAAATGAAAGGGTTGGGATAAACATTCAATTGACCATATGTGCCAAAAATTCTCGTTCTTTAGTTTTCGAGTTATAGCCCCTGAAAGTCGAAAACTGCACGAGTTTGCCCTCGAATATCTCGACAACGGAGAAAGGAGAATTTCTGGGATTTTTTTCCCAAGAAATATATGGGAATTATCTGTAATTTAGCACAGTTTCAGAACGATTCGTGAAAGTCACCTTTTAAGAATAACTTCCACTGCAGGCCCATATATAAAAGTTTGCTCCTTTATTACTCTGCACATGGACAATTATTTGCGCTGTTATTTGCCCCAGGCATGTACCTATGTAATTACCGTTTACAGTGTAAAGATGGATGTTATCGGTCACTGAACGTCGGAGCAGTAGGCGTTTAATGCATTTTCCCATAGGGTCCAATGCAAAATTGACACCTCATTTTCTCCATTCTCAAGAGCTTTGAGTCTCTGCAAAACATATACATGTGTAGACACAAATAAGTGAAATAGAATGAAGGCTATTTCAGCTTTAGCTTTTATTCCGTTTGGGAGCTAAAGTCGCACAAACTTTTGTTTACAAAAATTTCGATGGCCTATAGTTCGCAAGTTATGCAATCAGTTGACATAAGATTGTGCATGCATGTAGACATGTTAATGGCCTTTATATATGCCAAGTTTCAGATGGCTACCTACTCATACAAGCAAGCAGTAGCGGTTTGAAATTTTCACAATTTGGGCTACACGTTCGGGACGATTCGTGACCTTAGGTGACTTGCACAATTCGGGCTGAAACTAGTGCCAAATGAAAGGGTTGGGATAAACATTCAATTGACCATATGTGCCAAAAATTCTCGTTCTTTAGTTTTCGAGTTATAGCCCCTGAAAGTCGAAAACTGCACGACTTTGCCCTCGAATATCTCGACAACGGAGAAAGGAGAATTTCTGGGATTTTTTTCCCAAGAAATATATGGGAATTATCTGTAATTTAGCACAGTTTCAGAACGATTCGTGAAAGTCACCTTTTAAGAATAACTTCCACTGCAGGCCCATATATAAAAGTTTGCTCCTTTATTACTCTGCACATGGACAATTATTTGCGCTGTTATTTGCCCCAGGCATGTATCTATGTAATTACCGTTTACAGTGTAAAGATGGATGTTATCGGTCACTGAACGTCGGAGCAGTAGGCGTTTAATGCATTTTCCCATAGGGTCCAATGCAAAATTGACACCTCATTTTCTCCATTCTCAAGAGCTTTGAGTCTCTGCAAAACATATACATGTGTAGACACAAATAAGTGAAATAGAATGAAGGCTATTTCAGCTTTAGCTTTTATTCCGTTTGGGAGCCAAAGTCGCACAAACTTTTGTTTACAAAAATTTCGATGGCCTATAGTTCGCAAGTTATGCAATCAGTTGACATAAGATTGTGCATGCATGTAGACATGTTAATGGCCTTTATATATGCCAAGTTTCAGATGGCTACCTACTCATACAAGCAAGCAGTAGCGGTTTGAAATTTTCACAATTTGGGCTACACGTTCGGGACGATTTGTGACCTTAGGTGACTTGCACAATTCGGGCTGAAACTAGTGCCAAATGAAAGGGTTGGGATAAACATTCAATTGACCATATGTGCCAAAAATTCTCGTTCTTTAGTTTTCGAGTTATAGCCCCTGAAAGTCGAAAACTGCACGACTTTGCCCTCGAATATCTCGACAACGGAGAAAGGAGAATTTCTGGGATTTTTTTCCCAAGAAATATATGGGAATTATCTGTAATTTAGCACAGTTTCAGAACGATTCGTGAAAGTCACCTTTTAAGAATAACTTCCACTGCAGGCCCATATATAAAAGTTTGCTCCTTTATTACTCTGCACATGGACAATTATTTGCGCTGTTATTTGCCCCAGGCATGTACCTATGTAATTACCGTTTACAGTGTAAAGATGGATGTTATCGGTCACTGAACGTCGGAGCAGTAGGCGTTTAATGCATTTTCCCATAGGGTCCAATGCAAAATTGACACCTCATTTTCTCCATTCTCAAGAGCTTTGAGTCTCTGCAAAACATATACATGTGTAGACACAAATAAGTGAAATCAAATGAAGGCTATTTCAGCTTTAGCTTTTATTCCGTTTGGGAGCTAAAGTCGCACAAACTTTTGTTTACAAAAATTTCGATGGCCTATAGTTCGCAAGTTATGCAATCAGTTGACATAAGATTGTGCATGCATGTAGACATGTTAATGGCCTTTATATATGCCAAGTTTCAGATGGCTACCTACTCATACAAGCAAGCAGTAGCGGTTTGAAATTTTCACAATTTGGGCTACACGTTCGGGACGATTCGTGACCTTAGGTGACTTGCACAATTCGGGCTGAAACTAGTGCCAAATGAAAGGTTGGGATAAACATTCAATTGACCATATGTGCCAAAAATTCTCGTTCTTTAGTTTTCGAGTTATAGCCCCTGAAAGTCGAAAACTGCACGACTTTGCCCTCGAATATCTCGACAACGGAGAAAGGAGAATTTCTGGGATTTTTTTCCCAAGAAATATATGGGAATTATCTGTAATTTAGCACAGTTTCAGAACGATTCGTGAAAGTCACCTTTTAAGAATAACTTCCACTGCAGGCCCATATATAAAAGTTTGCTCCTTTATTACTCTGCACATGGACAATTATTTGCGCTGTTATTTGCCCCAGGCATGTACCTATGTAATTACCGTTTACAGTGTAAAGATGGATGTTATCGGTCACTGAACGTCGGAGCAGTAGGCGTTTAATGCATTTTCCCATAGGGTCCAATGCAAAATTGACACCTCATTTTCTCCATTCTCAAGAGCTTTGAGTCTCTGCAAAACATATACATGTGTAGACACAAATAAGTGAAATAGAATGAAGGCTATTTCAGCTTTAGCTTTTATTCCGTTTGGGAGCTAAAGTCGCACAAACTTTTGTTTACAAAAATTTCGATGGCCTATAGTTCGCAAGTTATGCAATCAGTTGACATAAGATTGTGCATGCATGTAGACATGTTAATGGCCTTTATATATGCCAAGTTTCAGATGGCTACCTACTCATACAAGCAAGCAGTAGCGGTTTGAAATTTTCACAATTTGGGCTACACGTTCGGGACGATTCGTGACCTTAGGTGACTTGCACAATTCGGGCTGAAACTAGTGCCAAATGAAAGGGTTGGGATAAACATTCAATTGACCATATGTGCCAAAAATTCTCGTTCTTTAGTTTTCGAGTTATAGCCCCTGAAAGTCGAAAACTGCACGACTTTGCCCTCGAATATCTCGACAACGGAGAAAGGAGAATTTCTGGCATTTTTTTCCCCAAAAATATATGGGAATTATCTGTAATTTAGCACAGTTTCAGAACGATTCGTGAAAGTCACCTTTTAAGAATAACTTCCACTGCAGGCCCATATATAAAAGTTTGCTCCTTTATTACTCTGCACATGGACAATTATTTGCGCTGTTATTTGCCCCAGGCATGTACCTATGTAATTACCGTTTACAGTGTAAAGATGGATGTTATCGGTCACTGAACGTCGGAGCAGTAGGCGTTTAATGCATTTTCCCATAGGGTCCAATGCAAAATTGACACCTCATTTTCTCCATTCTCAAGAGCTTTGAGTCTCTGCAAAACATATACATGTGTAGACACAAATAAGTGAAATAGAATGAAGGCTATTTCAGCTTTAGCTTTTATTCCGTTTGGGAGCTAAAGTCGCACAAACTTTTGTTTACAAAAATTTCGATGGCCTATAGTTCGCAAGTTATGCAATCAGTTGACATAAGATTGTGCATGCATGTAGACATGTTAATGGCCTTTATATATGCCAAGTTTCAGATGGCTACCTACTCATACAAGCAAGCAGTAGCGGTTTGAAATTTTCACAATTTGGGCTACACGTTCGGGACGATTCGTGACCTTAGGTGACTTGCACAATTCGGGCTGAAACTAGTGCCAAATGAAAGGGTTGGGATAAACATTCAATTGACCATATGTGCCAAAAATTCTCGTTCTTTAGTTTTCGAGTTATAGCCCCTGAAAGTCGAAAACTGCACGACTTTGCCCTCGAATATCTCGACAACGGAGAAAGGAGAATTTCTGGGATTTTTTTCCCAAGAAATATATGGGAATTATCTGTAATTTAGCACAGTTTCAGAACGATTCGTGAAAGTCACCTTTTAAGAATAACTTCCACTGCAGGCCCATATATAAAAGTTTGCTCCTTTATTACTCTGCACATGGACAATTATTTGCGCTGTTATTTGCCCCAGGCATGTATCTATGTAATTACCGTTTACAGTGTAAAGATGGATGTTATCGGTCACTGAACGTCGGAGCAGTAGGCGTTTAATGCATTTTCCCATAGGGTCCAATGCAAAATTGACACCTCATTTTCTCCATTCTCAAGAGCTTTGAGTCTCTGCAAAACATATACATGTGTAGACACAAATAAGTGAAATAGAATGAAGGCTATTTCAGCTTTAGCTTTTATTCCGTTTGGGAGCTAAAGTCGCACAAACTTTTGTTTACAAAAATTTCGATGGCCTATAGTTCGCAAGTTATGCAATCAGTTGACATAAGATTGTGCATGCATGTAGACATGTTAATGGCCTTTATATATGCCAAGTTTCAGATGGCTACCTACTCATACAAGCAAGCAGTAGCGGTTTGAAATTTTCACAATTTGGGCTACACGTTCGGGACGATTTGTGACCTTAGGTGACTTGCACAATTCGGGCTGAAACTAGTGCCAAATGAAAGGGTTGGGATAAACATTCAATTGACCATATGTGCCAAAAATTCTCGTTCTTTAGTTTTCGAGTTATAGCCCCTGAAAGTCGAAAACTGCACGACTTTGCCCTCGAATATCTCGACAACGGAGAAAGGAGAATTTCTGGGATTTTTTTCCCAAGAAATATATGGGAATTATCTGTAATTTAGCACAGTTTCAGAACGATTCGTGAAAGTCACCTTTTAAGAATAACTTCCACTGCAGGCCCATATATAAAAGTTTGCTCCTTTATTACTCTGCACATGGACAATTATTTGCGCTGTTATTTGCCCCAGGCATGTACCTATGTAATTACCGTTTACAGTGTAAAGATGGATGTTATCGGTCACTGAACGTCGGAGCAGTAGGCGTTTAATACATTTTCCCATAGGGTCCAATGCAAAATTGACACCTCATTTTCTCCATTCTCAAGAGCTTTGAGTCTCTGCAAAACATATACATGTGTAGACACAAATAAGTGAAATAGAATGAAGGCTATTTCAGCTTTAGCTTTTATTCCGTTTGGGAGCTAAAGTCGCACAAACTTTTGTTTACAAAAATTTCGATGGCCTATAGTTCGCAAGTTATGCAATCAGTTGACATAAGATTGTGCATGCATGTAGACATGTTAATGGCCTTTATATATGCCAAGTTTCAGATGGCTACCTACTCATACAAGCAAGCAGTAGCGGTTTGAAATTTTCACAATTTGGGCTACACGTTCGGGACGATTCGTGACCTTAGGTGACTTGCACAATTCGGGCTGAAACTAGTGCCAAATGAAAGGGTTGGGATAAACATTCAATTGACCATATGTGCCAAAAATTCTCGTTCTTTAGTTTTCGAGTTATAGCCCCTGAAAGTCGAAAACTGCACGACTTTGCCCTCGAATATCTCGACAACGGAGAAAGGAGAATTTCTGGCATTTTTTTCCCCAAAAATATATGGGAATTATCTGTAATTTAGCACAGTTTCAGAACGATTCGTGAAAGTCACCTTTTAAGAATAACTTCCACTGCAGGCCCATATATAAAAGTTTGCTCCTTTATTACTCTGCACATGGACAATTATTTGCGCTGTTATTTGCCCCAGGCATGTACCTATGTAATTACCGTTTACAGTGTAAAGATGGATGTTATCGGTCACTGAACGTCGGAGCAGTAGGCGTTTAATGCATTTTCCCATAGGGTCCAATGCAAAATTGACACCTCATTTTCTCCATTCTCAAGAGCTTTGAGTCTCTGCAAAACATATACATGTGTAGACACAAATAAGTGAAATAGAATGAAGGCTATTTCAGCTTTAGCTTTTATTCCGTTTGGGAGCTAAAGTCGCACAAACTTTTGTTTACAAAAATTTCGATGGCCTATAGTTCGCAAGTTATGCAATCAGTTGACATAAGATTGTGCATGCATGTAGACATGTTAATGGCCTTTATATATGCCAAGTTTCAGATGGCTACCTACTCATACAAGCAAGCAGTAGCGGTTTGAAATTTTCACAATTTGGGCTACACGTTCGGGACGATTCGTGACCTTAGGTGACTTGCACAATTCGGGCTGAAACTAGTGCCAAATGAAAGGGTTGGGATAAACATTCAATTGACCATATGTGCCAAAAATTCTCGTTCTTTAGTTTTCGAGTTATAGCCCCTGAAAGTCGAAAACTGCACGACTTTGCCCTCGAATATCTCGACAACGGAGAAAGGAGAATTTCTGGGATTTTTTTCCCAAGAAATATATGGGAATTATCTGTAATTTAGCACAGTTTCAGAACGATTCGTGAAAGTCACCTTTTAAGAATAACTTCCACTGCAGGCCCATATATAAAAGCTTGCTCCTTTATTACTCTGCACATGGACAATTATTTGCGCTGTTATTTGCCCCAGGCATGTACCTATGTAATTACCGTTTACAGTGTAAAGATGGATGTTATCGGTCACTGAACGTCGGAGCAGTAGGCGTTTAATGCATTTTCCCATAGGGTCCAATGCAAAATTGACACCTCATTTTCTCCATTCTCAAGAGCTTTGAGTCTCTGCAAAACATATACATGTGTAGACACAAATAAGTGAAATAGAATGAAGGCTATTTCAGCTTTAGCTTTTATTCCGTTTGGGAGCTAAAGTCGCACAAACTTTTGTTTACAAAAATTTCGATGGCCTATAGTTCGCAAGTTATGCAATCAGTTGACATAAGATTGTGCATGCATGTAGACATGTTAATGGCCTTTATATATGCCAAGTTTCAGATGGCTACCTACTCATACAAGCAAGCAGTAGCGGTTTGAAATTTTCACAATTTGGGCTACACGTTCGGGACGATTCGTGACCTTAGGTGACTTGCACAATTCGGGCTGAAACTAGTGCCAAATGAAAGGGTTGGGATAAACATTCAATTGACCATATGTGCCAAAAATTCTCGTTCTTTAGTTTTCGAGTTATAGCCCCTGAAAGTCGAAAACTGCACGACTTTGCCCTCGAATATCTCGACAACGGAGAAAGGAGAATTTCTGGGATTTTTTTCCCAAGAAATATATGGGAATTATCTGTAATTTAGCACAGTTTCAGAACGATTCGTGAAAGTCACCTTTTAAGAATAACTTCCACTGCAGGCCCATATATAAAAGTTTGCTCCTTTATTACTCTGCACATGGACAATTATTTGCGCTGTTATTTGCCCCAGGCATGTACCTATGAAATTACCGTTTACAGTGTAAAGATGGATGTTATCGGTCACTGAACGTCGGAGCAGTAGGCGTTTAATGCATTTTCCCATAGGGTCCAATGCAAAATTGACACCTCATTTTCTCCATTCTCAAGAGCTTTGAGTCTCTGCAAAACATATACATGTGTAGACACAAATAAGTGAAATAGAATGAAGGCTATTTCAGCTTTAGCTTTTATTCCGTTTGGGAGCTAAAGTCGCACAAACTTTTGTTTACAAAAATTTCGATGGCCTATAGTTCGCAAGTTATGCAATCAGTTGACATAAGATTGTGCATGCATGTAGACATGTTAATGGCCTTTATATATGCCAAGTTTCAGATGGCTACCTACTCATACAAGCAAGCAGTAGCGGTTTGAAATTTTCACAATTTGGGCTACACGTTCGGGACGATTCGTGACCTTAGGTGACTTGCACAATTCGGGCTGAAACTAGTGCCAAATGAAAGGGTTGGGATAAACATTCAATTGACCATATGTGCCAAAAATTCTCGTTCTTTAGTTTTCGAGTTATAGCCCCTGAAAGTCGAAAACTGCACGACTTTGCCCTCGAATATCTCGACAACGGAGAAAGGAGAATTTCTGGGATTTTTTTCCCAAGAAATATATGGGAATTATCTGTAATTTAGCACAGTTTCAGAACGATTCGTGAAAGTCACCTTTTAAGAATAACTTCCACTGCAGGCCCATATATAAAAGTTTGCTCCTTTATTACTCTGCACATGGACAATTATTTGCGCTGTTATTTGCCCCAGGCATGTACCTATGTAATTACCGTTTACAGTGTAAAGATGGATGTTATCGGTCACTGAACGTCGGAGCAGTAGGCGTTTAATGCATTTTCCCATAGGGTCCAATGCAAAATTGACACCTCATTTTCTCCATTCTCAAGAGCTTTGAGTCTCTGCAAAACATATACATGTGTAGACACAAATAAGTGAAATAGAATGAAGGCTATTTCAGCTTTAGCTTTTATTCCGTTTGGGAGCTAAAGTCGCACAAACTTTTGTTTACAAAAATTTCGATGGCCTATAGTTCGCAAGTTATGCAATCAGTTGACATAAGATTGTGCATGCATGTAGACATGTTAATGGCCTTTATATATGCCAAGTTTCAGATGGCTACCTACTCATACAAGCAAGCAGTAGCGGTTTGAAATTTTCACAATTTGGGCTACACGTTCGGGACGATTCGTGACCTTAGGTGACTTGCACAATTCGGGCTGAAACTAGTGCCAAATGAAAGGGTTGGGATAAACATTCAATTGACCATATGTGCCAAAAATTCTCGTTCTTTAGTTTTCGAGTTATAGCCCCTGAAAGTCGAAAACTGCACGACTTTGCCCTCGAATATCTCGACAACGGAGAAAGGAGAATTTCTGGGATTTTTTTCCCAAGAAATATATGGGAATTATCTGTAATTTAGCACAGTTTCAGAACGATTCGTGAAAGTCACCTTTTAAGAATAACTTCCACTGCAGGCCCATATATAAAAGTTTGCTCCTTTATTACTCTGCACATGGACAATTATTTGCGCTGTTATTTGCCCCAGGCATGTACCTATGTAATTACCGTTTACAGTGTAAAGATGGATGTTATCGGTCACTGAACGTCGGAGCAGTAGGCGTTTAATGCATTTTCCCATAGGGTCCAATGCAAAATTGACACCTCATTTTCTCTATTCTCAAGAGCTTTGAGTCTCTGCAAAACATATACATGTGTAGACACAAATAAGTGAAATAGAATGAAGGCTATTTCAGCTTTAGCTTTTATTCCGTTTGGGAGCTAAAGTCGCACAAACTTTTGTTTACAAAAATTTCGATGGCCTATAGTTCGCAAGTTATGCAATCAGTTGACATAAGATTGTGCATGCATGTAGACATGTTAATGGCCTTTATATATGCCAAGTTTCAGATGGCTACCTACTCATACAAGCAAGCAGTAGCGGTTTGAAATTTTCACAATTTGGGCTACACGTTCGGGACGATTCGTGACCTTAGGTGACTTGCACAATTCGGGCTGAAACTAGTGCCAAATGAAAGGGTTGGGATAAACATTCAATTGACCATATGTGCCAAAAATTCTCGTTCTTTAGTTTTCGAGTTATAGCCCCTGAAAGTCGAAAACTGCACGACTTTGCCCTCGAATATCTCGACAACGGAGAAAGGAGAATTTCTGGGATTTTTTTCCCAAGAAATATATGGGAATTATCTGTAATTTAGCACAGTTTCAGAACGATTCGTGAAAGTCACCTTTTAAGAATAACTTCCACTGCAGGCCCATATATAAAAGTTTGCTCCTTTATTACTCTGCACATGGACAATTATTTGCGCTGTTATTTGCCCCAGGCATGTACCTATGTAATTACCGTTTACAGTGTAAAGATGGATGTTATCGGTCACTGAACGTCGGAGCAGTAGGCGTTTAATGCATTTTCCCATAGGGTCCAATGCAAAATTGACACCTCATTTTCTCCATTCTCAAGAGCTTTGAGTCTCTGCAAAACATATACATGTGTAGACACAAATAAGTGAAATAGAATGAAGGCTATTTCAGCTTTAGCTTTTATTCCGTTTGGGAGCTAAAGTCGCACAAACTTTTGTTTACAAAAATTTCGATGGCCTATAGTTCGCAAGTTATGCAATCAGTTGACATAAGATTGTGCATGCATGTAGACATGTTAATGGCCTTTATATATGCCAAGTTTCAGATGGCTACCTACTCATACAAGCAAGCAGTAGCGGTTTGAAATTTTCACAATTTGGGCTACACGTTCGGGACGATTCGTGACCTTAGGTGACTTGCACAATTCGGGCTGAAACTAGTGCCAAATGAAAGGGTTGGGATAAACATTCAATTGACCATATGTGCCAAAAATTCTCGTTCTTTAGTTTTCGAGTTATAGCCCCTGAAAGTCGAAAACTGCACGACTTTGCCCTCGAATATCTCGACAACGGAGAAAGGAGAATTTCTGGGATTTTTTTCCCAAGAAATATATGGGAATTATCTGTAATTTAGCACAGTTTCAGAACGATTCGTGAAAGTCACCTTTTAAGAATAACTTCCACTGCAGGCCCATATATAAAAGTTTGCTCCTTTATTACTCTGCACATGGACAATTATTTGCGCTGTTATTTGCCCCAGGCATGTACCTATGTAATTACCGTTTACAGTGTAAAGATGGATGTTATCGGTCACTGAACGTCGGAGCAGTAGGCGTTTAATGCATTTTCCCATAGGGTCCAATGCAAAATTGACACCTCATTTTCTCCATTCTCAAGAGCTTTGAGTCTCTGCAAAACATATACATGTGTAGACACAAATAAGTGAAATAGAATGAAGGCTATTTCAGCTTTAGCTTTTATTCCGTTTGGGAGCTAAAGTCGCACAAACTTTTGTTTACAAAAATTTCGATGGCCTATAGTTCGCAAGTTATGCAATCAGTTGACATAAGATTGTGCATGCATGTAGACATGTTAATGGCCTTTATATATATGCCAAGTTTCAGATGGCTACCTACTCATACAAGCAAGCAGTAGCGGTTTGAAATTTTCACAATTTGGGCTACACGTTCGGGACGATTCGTGACCTTAGGTGACTTGCACAATTCGGGCTGAAACTAGTGCCAAATGAAAGGGTTGGGATAAACATTCAATTGACCATATGTGCCAAAAATTCTCGTTCTTTAGTTTTCGAGTTATAGCCCCTGAAAGTCGAAAACTGCACGACTTTGCCCTCGAATATCTCGACAACGGAGAAAGGAGAATTTCTGGGATTTTTTTCCCAAGAAATATATGGGAATTATCTGTAATTTAGCACAGTTTCAGAACGATTCGTGAAAGTCACCTTTTAAGAATAACTTCCACTGCAGGCCCATATATAAAAGTTTGCTCCTTTATTACTCTGCACATGGACAATTATTTGCGCTGTTATTTGCCCCAGGCATGTACCTATGTAATTACCGTTTACAGTGTAAAGATGGATGTTATCGGTCACTGAACGTCGGAGCAGTAGGCATTTAATGCATTTTCCCATAGGGTCCAATGCAAAATTGACACCTCATTTTCTCCATTCTCAAGTGCTTTGAGTCTCTCCAAAACATATACATGTGTAGACACAAATAAGTGAAATAGAATGAAGGCTATTTCAGCTTTAGCTTTTATTCCGTTTGGGAGCTAAAGTCGCACAAACTTTTGTTTACAAAAATTTCGATGGCCTATAGTTCGCAAGTTATGCAATCAGTTGACATAAGATTGTGCATGCATGTAGACATGTTAATGGCCTTTATATATGCCAAGTTTCAGATGACTACCTACTCATACAAGCAAGCAGTAGCGGTTTGAAATTTTCACAATTTGGGCTACACGTTCGGGACGATTCGTGACCTTAGGTGACTTGCACAATTCGGGCTGAAACTAGTGCCAAATGAAAGGGTTGGGATAAACATTCAATTGACCATATGTGCCAAAAATTCTCGTTCTTTAGTTTTCGAGTTATAGCCCCTGAAAGTCGAAAACTGCACGACTTTGCCCTCGAATATCTCGACAACGGAGAAAGGAGAATTTCTGGCATTTTTTTCCCCAAAAATATATGGGAATTATCTGTAATTTAGCACAGTTTCAGAACGATTCGTGAAAGTCACCTTTTAAGAATAACTTCCACTGCAGGCCCATATATAAAAGTTTGCTCCTTTATTACTCTGCACATGGACAATTATTTGCGCTGTTATTTGCCCCAGGCATGTACCTATGTAATTACCGTTTACAGTGTAAAGATGGATGTTATCGGTCACTGAACGTCGGAGCAGTAGGCGTTTAATGCATTTTCCCATAGGGTCCAATGCAAAATTGACACCTCATTTTCTCCATTATCAAGAGCTTTGAGTCTCTGCAAAACATATACATGTGTAGACACAAATAAGTGAAATAGAATGAAGGCTATTTCAGCTTTAGCTTTTATTCCGTTTGGGAGCTAAAGTCGCACAAACTTTTGTTTACAAAAATTTCGATGGCCTATAGTTCGCAAGTTATGCAATCAGTTGACATAAGATTGTGCATGCATGTAGACATGTTAATGGCCTTTATATATGCCAAGTTTCAGATGGCTACCTACTCATACAAGCAAGCAGTAGCGGTTTGAAATTTTCACAATTTGGGCTACACGTTCGGGACGATTCGTGACCTTAGGTGACTTGCACAATTCGGGCTGAAACTAGTGCCAAATGAACGGGTTGGGATAAACATTCAATTGACCATATGTGCCAAAAATTCTCGTTCTTTAGTTTTCGAGTTATAGCCCCTGAAAGTCGAAAACTGCACGACTTTGCCCTCGAATATCTCGACAACGGAGAAAGGAGAATTTCTGGGATTTTTTTCCCAAGAAATATATGGGAATTATCTGTAATTTAGCACAGTTTCAGAACGATTCGTGAAAGTCACCTTTTAAGAATAACTTCCACTGCAGGCCCATATATAAAAGTTTGCTCCTTTATTACTCTGCACATGGACAATTATTTGCGCTGTTATTTGCCCCAGGCATGTACCTATGTAATTACCGTTTACAGTGTAAAGATGGATGTTATCGGTCACTGAACGTCGGAGCAGTAGGCGTTTAATGCATTTTCCCATAGGGTCCAATGCAAAATTGACACCTCATTTTCTCCATTCTCAAGAGCTTTGAGTCTCTGCAAAACATATACATGTGTAGACACAAATAAGTGAAATAGAATGAAGGCTATTTCAGCTTTAGCTTTTATTCCGTTTGGGAGCTAAAGTCGCACAAACTTTTGTTTACAAAAATTTCGATGGCCTATAGTTCGCAAGTTATGCAATCAGTTGTCATAAGATTGTGCATGCATGTAGACATGTTAATGGCCTTTATATATGCCAAGTTTCAGATGGCTACCTACTCATACAAGCAAGCAGTAGCGGTTTGAAATTTTCACAATTTGGGCTACACGTTCGGGACGATTCGTGACCTTAGGTGACTTGCACAATTCGGGCTGAAACTAGTGCCAAATGAAAAGGTTGGGATAAACATTCAATTGACCATATGTGCCAAAAATTCTCGTTCTTTAGTTTTCGAGTTATAGCCCCTGAAAGTCGAAAACTGCACGACTTTGCCCTCGAATATCTCGACAACGGAGAAAGGAGAATTTCTGGGATTTTTTTCCCAAGAAATATATGGGAATTATCTGTAATTTAGCACAGTTTCAGAACGATTCGTGAAAGTCACCTTTTAAGAATAACTTCCACTGCAGGCCCATATATAAAAGTTTGCTCCTTTATTACTCTGCACGTGGACAATTATTTGCGCTGTTATTTGCCCCAGGCATGTACCTATGTAATTACCGTTTACAGTGTAAAGATGGATGTTATCGGTCACTGAACGTCGGAGCAGTAGGCGTTTAATGCATTTTCCCATAGGGTCCAATGCAAAATTGACACCTCATTTTCTCCATTCTCAAGAGCTTTGAGTCTCTGCAAAACATATACATGTGTAGACACAAATAAGTGAAATAGAATGAAGGCTATTTCAGCTTTAGCTTTTATTCCGTTTGGGAGCTAAAGTCGCACAAACTTTTGTTTACAAAAATTTCGATGGCCTATAGTTCGCAAGTTATGCAATCAGTTGACATAAGATTGTGCATGCATGTAGACATGTTAATGGCCTTTATATATGCCAAGTTTCAGATGGCTACCTACTCATACAAGCAAGCAGTAGCGGTTTGAAATTTTCACAATTTGGGCTACACGTTCGGGACGATTCGTGACCTTAGGTGACTTGCACAATTCGGGCTGAAACTAGTGCCAAATGAAAGGGTTGGGATAAACATTCAATTGACCATATGTGCCAAAAATTCTCGTTCTTTAGTTTTCGAGTTATAGCCCCTGAAAGTCGAAAACTGCACGACTTTGCCCTCGAATATCTCGACAACGGAGAAAGGAGAATTTCTGGGATTTTTTTCCCAAGAAATATATGGGAATTATCTGTAATTTAGCACAGTTTCAGAACGATTCGTGAAAGTCACCTTTTAAGAATAACTTCCACTGCAGGCCCATATATAAAAGTTTGCTCCTTTATTACTCTGCACATGGACAATTATTTGCGCTGTTATTTGCCCCAGGCATGTACCTATGTAATTACCGTTTACAGTGTAAAGATGGATGTTATCGGTCACTGAACGTCGGAGCAGTAGGCGTTTAATGCATTTTCCCATAGGGTCCAATGCAAAATTGACACCTCATTTTCTCCATTCTCAAGAGCTTTGAGTCTCTGCAAAACATATACATGTGTAGACACAAATAAGTGAAATAGAATGAAGGCTATTTCAGCTTTAGCTTTTATTCCGTTTGGGAGCTAAAGTCGCACAAACTTTTGTTTACAAAAATTTCGATGGCCTATAGTTCGCAAGTTATGCAATCAGTTGACATAAGATTGTGCATGCATGTAGACATGTTAATGGCCTTTATATATGCCAAGTTTCAGATGGCTACCTACTCATACAAGCAAGCAGTAGCGGTTTGAAATTTTCACAATTTGGGCTACACGTTCGGGACGATTCGTGACCTTAGGTGACTTGCACAATTCGGGCTGAAACTAGTGCCAAATGAAAGGGTTGGGATAAACATTCAATTGACCATATGTGCCAAAAATTCTCGTTCTTTAGTTTTCGAGTTATAGCCCCTGAAAGTCGAAAACTGCACGACTTTGCCCTCGAATATCTCGACAACGGAGAAAGGAGAATTTCTGGGATTTTTTTCCCAAGAAATATATGGGAATTATCTGTAATTTAGCACAGTTTCAGAACGATTCGTGAAAGTCACCTTTTAAGAATAACTTCCACTGCAGGCCCATATATAAAAGTTTGCTCCTTTATTACTCTGCACATGGACAATTATTTGCGCTGTTATTTGCCCCAGGCATGTACCTATGTAATTACTGTTTACAGTGTAAAGATGGATGTTATCGGTCACTGAACGTCGGAGCAGTAGGCGTTTAATGCATTTTCCCATAGGGTCCAATGCAAAATTGACACCTCATTTTCTCCATTCTCAAGAGCTTTGAGTCTCTGCAAAACATATACATGTGTAGACACAAATAAGTGAAATAGAATGAAGGCTATTTCAGCTTTAGCTTTTATTCCGTTTGGGAGCTAAAGTCGCACAAACTTTTGTTTACAAAAATTTCGATGGCCTATAGTTCGCAAGTTATGCAATCAGTTGACATAAGATTGTGCATGCATGTAGACATGTTAATGGCCTTTATATATGCCAAGTTTCAGATGGCTACCTACTCATACAAGCAAGCAGTAGCGGTTTGAAATTTTCACAATTTGGGCTACACGTTCGGGACGATTCGTGACCTTAGGTGACTTGCACAATTCGGGCTGAAACTAGTGCCAAATGAAAGGGTTGGGATAAACATTCAATTGACCATATGTGCCAAAAATTCTCGTTCTTTAGTTTTCGAGTTATAGCCCCTGAAAGTCGAAAACTGCACGACTTTGCCCTCGAATATCTCGACAACGGAGAAAGGAGAATTTCTGGGATTTTTTTCCCAAGAAATATATGGGAATTATCTGTAATTTAGCACAGTTTCAGAACGATTCGTGAAAGTCACCTTTTAAGAATAACTTCCACTGCAGGCCCATATATAAAAGTTTGCTCCTTTATTACTCTGCACATGGACAATTATTTGCGCTGTTATTTGCCCCAGGCATGTACCTATGTAATTACCGTTTACAGTGTAAAGATGGATGTTATCGGTCACTGAACGTCGGAGCAGTAGGCGTTTAATGCATTTTCCCATAGGGTCCAATGCAAAATTGACACCTCATTTTCTCCATTCTCAAGAGCTTTGAGTCTCTGCAAAACATATACATGTGTAGACACAAATAAGTGAAATAGAATGAAGGCTATTTCAGCTTTAGCTTTTATTCCGTTTGGGAGCTAAAGTCGCACAAACTTTTGTTTACAAAAATTTCGATGGCGATAGTTCGCAAGTTATGCAATCAGTTGACATAAGATTGTGCATGCATGTAGACATGTTAATGGCCTTTATATATGCCAAGTTTCAGATGGCTACCTACTCATACAAGCAAGCAGTAGCGGTTTGAAATTTTCACAATTTGGGCTACACGTTCGGGACGATTCGTGACCTTAGGTGACTTGCACAATTCGGGCTGAAACTAGTGCCAAATGAAAGGGTTGGGATAAACATTCAATTGACCATATGTGCCAAAAATTCTCGTTCTTTAGTTTTCGAGTTATAGCCCCTGAAAGTCGAAAACTGCACGACTTTGCCCTCGAATATCTCGACAACGGAGAAAGGAGAATTTCTGGGATTTTTTCCCAAGAAATATATGGGAATTATCTGTAATTTAGCACAGTTTCAGAACGATTCGTGAAAGTCACCTTTTAAGAATAACTTCCACTGCAGGCCCATATATAAAAGTTTGCTCCTTTATTACTCTGCACATGGACAATTATTTGCGCTGTTATTTGCCCCAGGCATGTACCTATGTAATTACCGTTTACAGTGTAAAGATGGATGTTATCGGTCACTGAACGTCGGAGCAGTAGGCGTTTAATGCATTTTCCCATAGGGTCCAATGCAAAATTGACACCTCATTTTCTCCATTCTCAAGAGCTTTGAGTCTCTGCAAAACATATACATGTGTAGACACAAATAAGTGAAATAGAATGAAGGCTATTTCAGCTTTAGCTTTTATTCCGTTTGGGAGCTAAAGTCGCACAAACTTTTGTTTACAAAAATTTCGATGGCCTATAGTTCGCAAGTTATGCAATCAGTTGACATAAGATTGTGCATGCATGTAGACATGTTAATGGCCTTTATATATGCCAAGTTTCAGATGGCTACCTACTCATACAAGCAAGCAGTAGCGGTTTGAAATTTTCACAATTTGGGCTACACGTTCGGGACGATTCGTGACCTTAGGTGACTTGCACAATTCGGGCTGAAACTAGTGCCAAATGAAAGGGTTGGGATAAACATTCAATTGACCATATGTGCCAAAAATTCTCGTTCTTTAGTTTTCGAGTTATAGCCCCTGAAAGTCGAAAACTGCACGACTTTGCCCTCGAATATCTCGACAACGGAGAAAGGAGAATTTCTGGGATTTTTTTCCCAAGAAATATATGGGAATTATCTGTAATTTAGCACAGTTTCAGAACGATTCGTGAAAGTCACCTTTTAAGAATAACTTCCACTGCAGGCCCATATATAAAAGTTTGCTCCTTTATTACTCTGCACATGGACAATTATTTGCGCTGTTATTTGCCCCAGGCATGTACCTATGTAATTACCGTTTACAGTGTAAAGATGGATGTTATCGGTCACTGAACGTCGGAGCAGTAGGCGTTTAATGCATTTTCCCATAGGGTCCAATGCAAAATTGACACCTCATTTTCTCCATTCTCAAGAGCTTTGAGTCTCTGCAAAACATATACATGTGTAGACACAAATAAGTGAAATAGAATGAAGGCTATTTCAGCTTTAGCTTTTATTCCGTTTGGGAGCTAAAGTCGCACAAACTTTTGTTTACAAAAATTTCGATGGCCTATAGTTCGCAAGTTATGCAATCAGTTGACATAAGATTGTGCATGCATGTAGACATGTTAATGGCCTTTATATATATGCCAAGTTTCAGATGGCTACCTACTCATACAAGCAAGCAGTAGCGGTTTGAAATTTTCACAATTTGGGCTACACGTTCGGGACGATTCGTGACCTTAGGTGACTTGCACAATTCGGGCTGAAACTAGTGCCAAATGAAAGGGTTGGGATAAACATTCAATTGACCATATGTGCCAAAAATTCTCGTTCTTTAGTTTTCGAGTTATAGCCCCTGAAAGTCGAAAACTGCACGACTTTGCCCTCGAATATCTCGACAACGGAGAAAGGAGAATTTCTGGGATTTTTTTCCCAAGAAATATATGGGAATTATCTGTAATTTAGCACAGTTTCAGAACGATTCGTGAAAGTCACCTTTTAAGAATAACTTCCACTGCAGGCCCATATATAAAAGTTTGCTCCTTTATTACTCTGCACATGGACAATTATTTGCGCTGTTATTTGCCCCAGGCATGTACCTATGTAATTACCGTTTACAGTGTAAAGATGGATGTTATCGGTCACTGAACGTCGGAGCAGTAGGCATTTAATGCATTTTCCCATAGGGTCCAATGCAAAATTGACACCTCATTTTCTCCATTCTCAAGTGCTTTGAGTCTCTCCAAAACATATACATGTGTAGACACAAATAAGTGAAATAGAATGAAGGCTATTTCAGCTTTAGCTTTTATTCCGTTTGGGAGCTAAAGTCGCACAAACTTTTGTTTACAAAAATTTCGATGGCCTATAGTTCGCAAGTTATGCAATCAGTTGACATAAGATTGTGCATGCATGTAGACATGTTAATGGCCTTTATATATGCCAAGTTTCAGATGGCTACCTACTCATACAAGCAAGCAGTAGCGGTTTGAAATTTTCACAATTTGGGCTACACGTTCGGGACGATTCGTGACCTTAGGTGACTTGCACAATTCGGGCTGAAACTAGTGCCAAATGAAAGGGTTGGGATAAACATTCAATTGACCATATGTGCCAAAAATTCTCGTTCTTTAGTTTTCGAGTTATAGCCCCTGAAAGTCGAAAACTGCACGACTTTGCCCTCGAATATCTCGACAACGGAGAAAGGAGAATTTCTGGGATTTTTTTCCCAAGAAATATATGGGAATTATCTGTAATTTAGCACAGTTTCAGAACGATTCGTGAAAGTCACCTTTTAAGAATAACTTCCACTGCAGGCCCATATATAAAAGTTTGCTCCTTTATTACTCTGCACATGGACAATTATTTGCGCTGTTATTTGCCCCAGGCATGTACCTATGTAATTATCGTTTACAGTGTAAAGATGGATGTTATCGGTCACTGAACGTCGGAGCAGTAGGCGTTTAATGCATTTTCCCATAGGGTCCAATGCAAAATTGACACCTCATTTTCTCCATTCTCAAGAGCTTTGAGTCTCTGCAAAACATATACATGTGTAGACACAAATAAGTGAAATAGAATGAAGGCTATTTCAGCTTTAGCTTTTATTCCGTTTGGGAGCTAAAGTCGCACAAACTTTTGTTTACAAAAATTTCGATGGCCTATAGTTCGCAAGTTATGCAATCAGTTGACATAAGATTGTGCATGCATGTAGACATGTTAATGGCCTTTATATATGCCAAGTTTCAGATGGCTACCTACTCATACAAGCAAGCAGTAGCGGTTTGAAATTTTCACAATTTGGGCTACACGTTCGGGACGATTCGTGACCTTAGGTGACTTGCACAATTCGGGCTGAAACTAGTGCCAAATGAAAGGGTTGGGATAAACATTCAATTGACCATATGTGCCAAAAATTCTCGTTCTTTAGTTTTCGAGTTATAGCCCCTGAAAGTCGAAAACTGCACGACTTTGCCCTCGAATATCTCGACAACGGAGAAAGGAGAATTTCTGGGATTTTTTTCCCAAGAAATATATGGGAATTATCTGTAATTTAGCACAGTTTCAGAACGATTCGTGAAAGTCACCTTTTAAGAATAACTTCCACTGCAGGCCCATATATAAAAGTTTGCTCCTTTATTACTCTGCACATGGACAATTATTTGCGCTGTTATTTGCCCCAGGCATGTACCTATGTAATTACCGTTTACAGTGTAAAGATGGATGTTATCGGTCACTGAACGTCGGAGCAGTAGGCGTTTAATGCATTTTCCCATAGGGTCCAATGCAAAATTGACACCTCATTTTCTCCATTCTCAAGAGCTTTGAGTCTCTGCAAAACATATACATGTGTAGACACAAATAAGTGAAATAGAATGAAGGCTATTTCAGCTTTAGCTTTTATTCCGTTTGGGAGCTAAAGTCGCACAAACTTTTGTTTACAAAAATTTCGATGGCCTATAGTTCGCAAGTTATGCAATCAGTTGACATAAGATTGTGCATGCATGTAGACATGTTAATGGCCTTTATATATGCCAAGTTTCAGATGGCTACCTACTCATACAAGCAAGCAGTAGCGGTTTGAAATTTTCACAATTTGGGCTACACGTTCGGGACGATTCGTGACCTTAGGTGACTTGCACAATTCGGGCTGAAACTAGTGCCAAATGAAAGGGTTGGGATAAACATTCAATTGACCATATGTGCCAAAAATTCTCGTTCTTTAGTTTTCGAGTTATAGCCCCTGAAAGTCGAAAACTGCACGACTTTGCCCTCGAATATCTCGACAACGGAGAAAGGAGAATTTCTGGGATTTTTTTCCCAAGAAATATATGGGAATTATCTGTAATTTAGCACAGTTTCAGAACGATTCGTGAAAGTCACCTTTTAAGAATAACTTCCACTGCAGGCCCATATATAAAAGTTTGCTCCTTTATTACTCTGCACATGGACAATTATTTGCGCTGTTATTTGCCCCAGGCATGTACCTATGTAATTACCGTTTACAGTGTAAAGATGGATGTTATCGGTCACTGAACGTCGGAGCAGTAGGCGTTTAATGCATTTTCCCATAGGGTCCAATGCAAAATTGACACCTCATTTTCTCCATTCTCAAGAGCTTTGAGTCTCTGCAAAACATATACATGCGTAGACACAAATAAGTGAAATAGAATGAAGGCTATTTCAGCTTTAGCTTTTATTCCGTTTGGGAGCTAAAGTCGCACAAACTTTTGTTTACAAAAATTTCGATGGCCTATAGTTCGCAAGTTATGCAATCAGTTGACATAAGATTGTGCATGCATGTAGACATGTTAATGGCCTTTATATATGCTAAGTTTCAGATGGCTACCTACTCATACAAGCAAGCAGTAGCGGTTTGAAATTTTCACAATTTGGGCTACACGTTCGGGACGATTCGTGACCTTAGGTGACTTGCACAATTCGGGCTGAAACTAGTGCCAAATGAAAGGGTTGGGATAAACATTCAATTGACCATATGTGCCAAAAATTCTCGTTCTTTAGTTTTCGAGTTATAGCCCCTGAAAGTCGAAAACTGCACGACTTTGCCCTCGAATATCTCGACAACGGAGAAAGGAGAATTTCTGGGATTTTTTTCCCAAGAAATATATGGGAATTATCTGTAATTTAGCACAGTTTCAGAACGATTCGTGAAAGTCACCTTTTAAGAATAACTTCCACTGCAGGCCCATATATAAAAGTTTGCTCCTTTATTACTCTGCACATGGACAATTATTTGCGCTGTTATTTGCCCCAGGCATGTACCTATGTAATTACCGTTTACAGTGTAAAGATGGATGTTATCGGTCACTGAACGTCGGAGCAGTAGGCGTTTAATGCATTTTCCCATAGGGTCCAATGCAAAATTGACACCTCATTTTCTCCATTCTCAAGAGCTTTGAGTCTCTGCAAAACATATACATGTGTAGACACAAATAAGTGAAATAGAATGAAGGCTATTTCAGCTTTAGCTTTTATTCCGTTTGGGAGCTAAAGTCGCACAAACTTTTGTTTACAAAACTTTCGATGGCCTATAGTTCGCAAGTTATGCAATCAGTTGACATAAGATTGTGCATGCATGTAGACATGTTAATGGCCTTTATATATGCCAAGTTTCAGATGGCTACCTACTCATACAAGCAAGCAGTAGCGGTTTGAAATTTTCACAATTTGGGCTACACGTTTGGGACGATTCGTGACCTTAGGTGACTTGCACAATTCGGGCTGAAACTAGTGCCAAATGAAAGGGTTGGGATAAACATTCAATTGACCATATGTGCCAAAAATTCTCGTTCTTTAGTTTTCGAGTTATAGCCCCTGAAAGTCGAAAACTGCACGACTTTGCCCTCGAATATCTCGACAACGGAGAAAGGAGAATTTCTGGGATTTTTTTCCCAAGAAATATATGGGAATTATCTGTAATTTAGCACAGTTTCAGAACGATTCGTGAAAGTCACCTTTTAAGAATAACTTCCACTGCAGGCCCATATATAAGAGTTTGCTCCTTTATTACTCTGCACATGGACAATTATTTGCGCTGTTATTTGCCCCAGGCATGTACCTATGTAATTACCGTTTACAGTGTAAAGATGGATGTTATCGGTCACTGAACGTCGGAGCAGTAGGCGTTTAATGCATTTTCCCATAGGGTCCAATGCAAAATTGACACCTCATTTTCTCCATTCTCAAGAGCTTTGAGTCTCTGCAAAACATATACATGTGTAGACACAAATAAGTGAAATAGAATGAAGGCTATTTCAGCTTTAGCTTTTATTCCGTTTGGGAGCTAAAGTCGCACAAACTTTTGTTTACAAAAATTTCGATGGCCTATAGTTCGCAAGTTATGCAATCAGTTGACATAAGATTGTGCATGCATGTAGACATGTTAATGGCCTTTATATATGCCAAGTTTCAGATGGCTACCTACTCATACAAGCAAGCAGTAGCGGTTTGAAATTTTCACAATTTGGGCTACACGTTCGGGACGATTCGTGACCTTAGGTGACTTGCACAATTCGGGCTGAAAGTAGTGCCAAATGAAAGGGTTGGGATAAACATTCAATTGACCATATGTGCCAAAAATTCTCGTTCTTTAGTTTTCGAGTTATAGCCCCTGAAAGTCGAAAACTGCACGACTTTGCCCTCGAATATCTCGACAACGGAGAAAGGAGAATTTCTGGGATTTTTTTCCCAAGAAATATATGGGAATTATCTGTAATTTAGCACAGTTTCAGAACGATTCGTGAAAGTCACCTTTTAAGAATAACTTCCACTGCAGGCCCATATATAAAAGTTTGCTTCTTTATTACTCTGCACATGGACAATTATTTGCGCTGTTATTTGCCCCAGGCATGTACCTATGCAATTACCGTTTACAGTGTAAAGATGGATGTTATCGGTCACTGAACGTCGGAGCAGTAGGCGTTTAATGCATTTTCCCATAGGGTCCAATGCAAAATTGACACCTCATTTTCTCCATTCTCAAGAGCTTTGAGTCTCTGCAAAACATATACATGTGTAGACACAAATAAGTGAAATAGAATGAAGGCTATTTCAGCTTTAGCTTTTATTCCGTTTGGGAGCTAAAGTCGCACAAACTTTTGTTTACAAAAATTTCGATGGCCTATAGTTCGCAAGTTATGCAATCAGTTGACATAAGATTGTGCATGCATGTAGACATGTTAATGGCCTTTATATATGCCAAGTTTCAGATGGCTACCTACTCATACAAGCAAGCAGTAGCGGTTTGAAATTTTCACAATTTGGGCTACACGTTCGGGACGATTCGTGACCTTAGGTGACTTGCACAATTCGGGCTGAAACTAGTGCCAAATGAAAGGGTTGGGATAAACATTCAATTGACCATATGTGCCAAAAATTCTCGTTCTTTAGTTTTCGAGTTATAGCCCCTGAAAGTCGAAAACTGCACGACTTTGCCCTCGAATATCTCGACAACGGAGAAAGGAGAATTTCTGGGATTTTTTCCCAAGAAATATATGGGAATTATCTGTAATTTAGCACAGTTTCAGAACGATTCGTGAAAGTCACCTTTTAAGAATAACTTCCACTGCAGGCCCATATATAAAAGTTTGCTCCTTTATTACTCTGCACATGGACAATTATTTGCGCTGTTATTTGCCCCAGGCATGTACCTATGTAATTACCGTTTACAGTGTAAAGATGGATGTTATCGGTCACTGAACGTCGGAGCAGTAGGCGTTTAATGCATTTTCCCATAGGGTCCAATGCAAAATTGACACCTCATTTTCTCCATTCGCAAGAGCTTTGAGTCTCTGCAAAACATATACATGTGTAGACACAAATAAGTGAAATAGAATGAAGGCTATTTCAGCTTTAGCTTTTATTCCGTTTGGGAGCTAAAGTCGCACAAACTTTTGTTTACAAAAATTTCGATGGCCTATAGTTCGCAAGTTATGCAATCAGTTGACATAAGATTGTGCATGCATGTAGACATGTTAATGGCCTTTATATATGCCAAGTTTCAGATGGCTACCTACTCATACAAGCAAGCAGTAGCGGTTTGAAATTTTCACAATTTGGGCTACACGTTCGGGACGATTCGTGACCTTAGGTGACTTGCACAATTCGGGCTGAAACTAGTGCCAAATGAAAGGGTTGGGATAAACATTCAATTGACCATATGTGCCAAAAACTCTCGTTCTTTAGTTTTCGAGTTATAGCCCCTGAAAGTCGAAAACTGCACGACTTTGCCCTCGAATATCTCGACAACGGAGAAAGGAGAATTTCTGGGATTTTTTTCCCAAGAAATATATGGTAATTATCTGTAATTTAGCACAGTTTCAGAACGATTCGTGAAAGTCACCTTTTAAGAATAACTTCCACTGCAGGCCCATATATAAAAGTTTGCTCCTTTATTACTCTGCACATGGACAATTATTTGCGCTGTTATTTGCCCCAGGCATGTACCTATGTAATTACCGTTTACAGTGTAAAGATGGATGTTATCGGTCACTGAACGTCGGAGCAGTAGGCGTTTAATGCATTTTCCCATAGGGTCCAATGCAAAATTGACACCTCATTTTCTCCATTCTCAAGAGCTTTGAGTCTCTGCAAAACATATACATGTGTAGACACAAATAAGTGAAATAGAATGAAGGCTATTTCAGCTTTAGCTTTTATTCCGTTTGGGAGCTAAAGTCGCACAAACTTTTGTTTACAAAAATTTCGATGGCCTATAGTTCGCAAGTTATGCAATCAGTTGACATAAGATTGTGCATGCATGTAGACATGTTAATGGCCTTTATATATGCCAAGTTTCAGATGGCTACCTACTCATACAAGCAAGCAGTAGCGGTTTGAAATTTTCACAATTTGGGCTACACGTTCGGGACGATTCGTGACCTTAGGTGACTTGCACAATTCGGGCTGAAACTAGTGCCAAATGAAAGGGTTGGGATAAACATTCAATTGACCATATGTGCCAAAAATTCTCGTTCTTTAGTTTTCGAGTTATAGCCCCTGAAAGTCGAAAACTGCACGACTTTGCCCTCGAATATCTCGACAACGGAGAAAGGAGAATTTCTGGGATTTTTTTCCCAAGAAATATATGGGAATTATCTGTAATTTAGCACAGTTTCAGAACGATTCGTGAAAGTCACCTTTTAAGAATAACTTCCACTGCAGGCCCATATATAAAAGTTTGCTCCTTTATTACTCTGCACATGGACAATTATTTGCGCTGTTATTTGCCCCAGGCATGTACCTATGTAATTACCGTTTACAGTGTAAAGATGGATGTTATCGGTCACTGAACGTCGGAGCAGTAGGCGTTTAATGCATTTTCCCATAGGGTCCAATGCAAAATTGACACCTCATTTTCTCCATTCTCAAGAGCTTTGAGTCTCTGCAAAACATATACATGTGTAGACACAAATAAGTGAAATAGAATGAAGGCTATTTCAGCTTTAGCTTTTATTCCGTTTGGGAGCTAAAGTCGCACAAACTTTTGTTTACAAAAATTTCGATGGCCTATAGTTCGCAAGTTAAGCAATCAGTTGACATAAGATTGTGCATGCATGTAGACATGTTAATGGCCTTTATATATGCCAAGTTTCAGATGGCTACCTACTCATACAAGCAAGCAGTAGCGGTATGAAATTTTCACAATTTGGGCTACACGTTCGGGACGATTCGTGACCTTAGGTGACTTGCACAATTCGGGCTGAAACTAGTGCCAAATGAAAGGGTTGGGATAAACATTCAATTGACCATATGTGCCAAAAATTCTCGTTCTTTAGTTTTCGAGTTATAGCCCCTGAAAGTCGAAAACTGCACGACTTTGCCCTCGAATATCTCGACAACGGAGAAAGGAGAATTTCTGGGATTTTTTCCCAAGAAATATATGGGAATTATCTGTAATTTAGCACAGTTTCAGAACGATTCGTGAAAGTCACCTTTTAAGAATAACTTCCACTGCAGGCCCATATATAAAAGTTTGCTCCTTTATTACTCTGCACATGGACAATTATTTGCGCTGTTATTTGCCCCAGGCATGTACCTATGTAATTACCGTTTACAGTGTAAAGATGGATGTTATCGGTCACTGAACGTCGGAGCAGTAGGCGTTTAATGCATTTTCCCATAGGGTCCAATGCAAAATTGACACCTCATTTTCTCCATTCTCAAGAGCTTTGAGTCTCTGCAAAACATATACATGTGTAGACACAAATAAGTGAAATAGAATGAAGGCTATTTCAGCTTTAGCTTTTATTCCGTTTGGGAGCTAAAGTCGCACAAACTTGTGTTTACAAAAATTTCGATGGCCTATAGTTCGCAAGTTATGCAATCAGTTGACATAAGATTGTGCATGCATGTAGACATGTTAATGGCCTTTATATATGCCAAGTTTCAGATGGCTACCTACTCATACAAGCAAGCAGTAGCGGTTTGAAATTTTCACAATTTGGGCTACACGTTCGGGACGATTCGTGACCTTAGGTGACTTGCACAATTCGGGCTGAAACTAGTGCCAAATGAAAGGGTTGGGATAAACATTCAATTGACCATATGTGCCAAAAATTCTCGTTCTTTAGTTTTCGAGTTATAGCCCCTGAAAGTCGAAAACTGCACGACTTTGCCCTCGAATATCTCGACAACGGAGAAAGGAGAATTTCTGGGATTTTTTTCCCCAGAAATATATGGGAATTATCTGTAATTTAGCACAGTTTCAGAACGATTCGAGAAAGTCACCTTTTAAGAATAACTTCCACTGCAGGCCCATATATAAAAGTTTGCTCCTTTATTACTCTGCACATGGACAATTATTTGCGCTGTTATTTGCCCCAGGCATGTACCTATGTAATTACCGTTTACAGTGTAAAGATGGATGTTATCGGTCACTGAACGTCGGAGCAGTAGGCGTTTAATGCATTTTCCCATAGGGTCCAATGCAAAATTGACACCTCATTTTCTCCATTCTCAAGAGCTTTGAGTCTTTGCAAAACATATACATGTGTAGACACAAATAAGTGAAATAGAATGAAGGCTATTTCAGCTTTAGCTTTTATTCCGTTTGGGAGCTAAAGTCGCACAAACTTTTGTTTACAAAAAATTACGATGTCCTATAGTTCGCAAGTTATGCAATCAGTTGACATAAGATTGTGCATGCATGTAGACATGTTAATGGCCATTATATATGCCAAGTTTCAGATGGCTACCTACTCATACAAGCAAGCAGTAGCGGTTTGAAATTTTCACAATTTGGGCTACACGTTCGGGACGATTCGTGACCTTAGGTGACTTGCACAATTCGGGCTGAAACTAGTGCCAAATGAAAGGGTTGGGATAAACATTCAATTGACCATATGTGCCAAAAATTCTCGTTCTTTAGTTTTCGAGTTATAGCCCCTGAAAGTCGAAAACTGCACGACTTTGCCCTCGAATATCTCGACAACGGAGAAAGGAGAATTTCTGGGATTTTTTCCCAAGAAATATATGGGAATTATCTGTAATTTAGCACAGTTTCAGAACGATTCGTGAAAGTCACCTTTTAAGAATAACTTCCACTGCAGGCCCATATATAAAAGTTTGCTCCTTTATTACTCTGCACATGGACAATTATTTGCGCTGTTATTTGCCCCAGGCATGTACCTATGTAATTACCGTTTACAGTGTAAAGATGGATGTTATCGGTCACTGAACGTCGGAGCAGTAGGCGTTTAATGCATTTTCCCATAGGGTCCAATGCAAAATTGACACCTCATTTTCTCCATTCTCAAGAGCTTTGAGTCTCTGCAAAACATATACATGTGTAGACACAAATAAGTGAAATAGAATGAAGGCTATTTCAGCTTTAGCTTTTATTCCGTTTGGGAGCTAAAGTCGCACAAACTTTTGTTTACAAAAATTTCGATGGCCTATAGTTCGCAAGTTATGCAATCAGTTGACATAAGATTGTGCATGCATGTAGACATGTTAATGGCCTTTATATATGCCAAGTTTCAGATGGCTACCTACTCATACAAGCAAGCAGTAGCGGTTTGAAATTTTCACAATTTGGGCTACACGTTCGGGACGATTCGTGACCTTAGGTGACTTGCACAATTCGGGCTGAAACTAGTGCCAAATGAAAGGGTTGGGATAAACATTCAATTGACCATATGTGCCAAAAATTCTCGTTCTTTAGTTTTCGAGTTATAGCCCCTGAAAGTCGAAAACTGCACGACTTTGCCCTCGAATATCTCGACAACGGAGAAAGGAGAATTTCTGGGATTTTTTTCCCAAGAAATATATGGGAATTATCTGTAATTTAGCACAGTTTCAGAACGATTCGTGAAAGTCACCTTTTAAGAATAACTTCCACTGCAGGCCCATATATAAAACTTTGCTCCCTTATTACTCTGCACATGGACAATTATTTGCGCTGTTATTTGCCCCAGGCATGTACCTATGTAATTACCGTTTACAGTGTAAAGATGGATGTTATCGGTCACTGAACGTCGGAGCAGTAGGCGTTTAATGCATTTTCCCATAGGGTCCAATGCAAAATTGACACCTCATTTTCTCCATTCTCAAGAGCTTTGAGTCTCTGCAAAACATATACATGTGTAGACACAAATAAGTGAAATAGAATGAAGGCTATTTCAGCTTTAGCTTTTATTCCGTTTGGGAGCTAAAGTCGCACAAACTTGTGTTTACAAAAATTTCGATGGCCTATAGTTCGCAAGTTATGCAATCAGTTGACATAAGATTGTGCATGCATGTAGACATGTTAATGGCCTTTATATATGCCAAGTTTCAGATGGCTACCTACTCATACAAGCAAGCAGTAGCGGTTTGAAATTTTCACAATTTGGGCTACACGTTCGGGACGATTCGTGACCTTAGGTGACTTGCACAATTCGGGCTGAAACTAGTGCCAAATGAAAGGGTTGGGATAAACATTCAATTGACCATATGTGCCAAAAACTCTCGTTCTTTAGTTTTCGAGTTATAGCCCCTGAAAGTCGAAAACTGCACGACTTTGCCCTCGAATATCTCGACAACGGAGAAAGGAGAATTTCTGGGATTTTTTTTCCCAAGAAATATATGGGAATTATCTGTAATTTAGCACAGTTTCAGAACGATTCGTGAAAGTCACCTTTTAAGAATAACTTCCACTGCAGGCCCATATATAAAAGTTTGCTCCTTTATTACTCTGCACATGGACAATTATTTGCGCTGTTATTTGCCCCAGGCATGTACCTATGTAATTACCGTTTACAGTGTAAAGATGGATGTTATCGGTCACTGAACGTCGGAGCAGTAGGCGTTTAATGCATTTTCCCATAGGGTCCAATGCAAAATTGACACCTCATTTTCTCCATTCTCAAGAGCTTTGAGTCTCTGCAAAACATATACATGTGTAGACACAAATAAGTGAAATAGAATGAAGGCTATTTCAGCTTTAGCTTTTATTCCGTTTGGGAGCTAAAGTCGCACAAACTTTTGTTTACAAAAATTTCGATGGCCTATAGTTCGCAAGTTATGCAATCAGTTGACATAAGATTGTGCATGCATGTAGACATGTTAATGGTCTTTATATATGCCAAGTTTCAGATGGCTACCTACTCATACAAGCAAGCAGTAGCGGTTTGAAATTTTCACAATTTGGGCCACACGTTCGGGACGATTCGTGACCTTAGGTGACTTGCACAATTCGGGCTGAAACTAGTGCCAAATGAAAGGGTTGGGATAAACATTCAATTGACCATATGTGCCAAAAATTCTCGTTCTTTAGTTTTCGAGTTATAGCCCCTGAAAGTCGAAAACTGCACGACTTTGCCCTCGAATATCTCGACAACGGAGAAAGGAGAATTTCTGGGATTTTTTTCCCAAGAAATATATGGGAATTATCTGTAATTTAGCACAGTTTCAGAACGATTCGTGAAAGTCACCTTTTAAGAATAACTTCCACTGCAGGCCCATATATAAAAGTTTGCTCCTTTATTACTCTGCACATGGACAATTATTTGCGCTGTTATTTGCCCCAGGCATGTACCTATGTAATTACCGTTTACAGTGTAAAGATGGATGTTATCGGTCACTGAACGTCGGAGCAGTAGGCGTTTAATGCATTTTCCCATAGGGTCCAATGCAAAATTGACACCTCATTTTCTCCATTCTCAAGAGCTTTGAGTCTCTGCAAAACATATACATGTGTAGACACAAATAAGTGAAATAGAATGAAGGCTATTTCAGCTTTAGCTTTTATTCCGTTTGGGAGCTAAAGTCGCACAAACTTTTGTTTACAAAAATTTCGATGGCCTATAGTTCGCAAGTTATGCAATCAGTTGACATAAGATTGTGCATGCATGTAGACATGTTAATGGCCTTTATATATGCCAAGTTTCAGATGGCTACCTACTCATACAAGCAAGCAGTAGCGGTTTGAAATTTTCACAATTTGGGCTACACGTTCGGGACGATTCGTGACCTTAGGTGACTTGCACAATTCGGGCTGAAACTAGTGCCAAATGAAAGGGTTGGGATAAACATTCAATTGACCATATGTGCCAAAAAGTCTCGTTCTTTAGTTTTCGAGTTATAGCCCCTGAAAGTCGAAAACTGCACGACTTTGCCCTCGAATATCTCGACAACGGAGAAAGGAGAATTTCTGGGATTTTTTTCCCAAGAAATATATGGGAATTATCTGTAATTTAGCACAGTTTCAGAACGATTCGTGAAAGTCACCATTTAAGAATAACTTCCACTGCAGGCCCATATATAAAAGTTTGCTCCTTTATTACTCTGCACATGGACAATTATTTGCGCTGTTATTTGCCCCAGGCATGTACCTATGTAATTACCGTTTACAGTGTAAAGATGGATGTTATCGGTCACTGAACGTCGGAGCAGTAGGCGTTTAATGCATTTTCCCATAGGGTCCAATGCAAAATTGACACCTCATTTTCTCCATTCTCAAGAGCTTTGAGTCTCTGCAAAACATATACATGTGTAGACACAAATAAGTGAAATAGAATGAAGGCTATTTCAGCTTTAGCTTTTATTCCGTTTGGGAGCTAAAGTCGCACAAACTTTTGTTTACAAAAATTTCGATGGCCTATAGTTCGCAAGTTATGCAATCAGTTGACATAAGATTGTGCATGCATGTAGACATGTTAATGGCCTTTATATATGCCAAGTTTCAGATGGCTACCTACTCATACAAGCAAGCAGTAGCGGTTTGAAATTTTCACAATTTGGGCTACACGTTCGGGACGATTCGTGACCTTAGGTGACTTGCACAATTCGGGCTGAAACTAGTGCCAAATGAAAGGGTCGGGATAAACATTCAATTGACCATATGTGCCAAAAATTCTCGTTCTTTAGTTTTCGAGTTATAGCCCCTGAAAGTCGAAAACTGCACGACTTTGCCCTCGAATATCTCGACAACGGAGAAAGGAGAATTTCTGGGATTTTTTTCCCAAGAAATATATGGGAATTATCTGTAATTTAGCACAGTTTCAGAACGATTCGTGAAAGTCACCTTTTAAGAATAACTTCCACTGCAGGCCCATATATAAAAGTTTGCTCCTTTATTACTCTGCACATGGACAATTATTTGCGCTGTTATTTGCCCCAGGCATGTACCTATGTAATTACCGTTTACAGTGTAAAGATGGATGTTATCGGTCACTGAACGTCGGAGCAGTAGGCGTTTAATGCATTTTCCCATAGGGTCCAATGCAAAATTGACACCTCATTTTCTCCATTCTCAAGAGCTTTGAGTCTCTGCAAAACATATACATGTGTAGACACAAATAAGTGAAGTAGAATGAAGGCTATTTCAGCTTTAGCTTTTATTCCGTTTGGGAGCTAAAGTCGCACAAACTTTTGTTTACAAAAATTTCGATGGCCTATAGTTCGCAAGTTATGCAATCAGTTGACATAAGATTGTGCATGCATGTAGACATGTTAATGGCCTTTATATATGCCAAGTTTCAGATGGCTACCTACTCATACAAGCAAGCAGTAGCGGTTTGAAATTTTCACAATTTGGGCTACACGTTCGGGACGATTCGTGACCTTAGGTGACTTGCACAATTCGGGCTGAAACTAGTGCCAAATGAAAGGGTTGGGATAAACATTCAATTGACCATATGTGCCAAAAAGTCTCGTTCTTTAGTTTTCGAGTTATAGCCCCTGAAAGTCGAAAACTGCACGACTTTGCCCTCGAATATCTCGACAACGGAGAAAGGAGAATTTCTGGGATTTTTTTCCCAAGAAATATATGGGAATTATCTGTAATTTAGCACAGTTTCAGAACGATTCGTGAAAGTCACCATTTAAGAATAACTTCCACTGCAGGCCCATATATAAAAGTTTGCTCCTTTATTACTCTGCACATGGACAATTATTTGCGCTGTTATTTGCCCCAGGCATGTACCTATGTAATTACCGTTTACAGTGTAAAGATGGATGTTATCGGTCACTGAACGTCGGAGCAGTAGGCGTTTAATGCATTTTCCCATAGGGTCCAATGCAAAATTGACACCTCATTTTCTCCATTCTCAAGAGCTTTGAGTCTCTGCAAAACATATACATGTGTAGACACAAATAAGTGAAATAGAATGAAGGCTATTTCAGCTTTAGCTTTTATTCCGTTTGGGAGCTAAAGTCGCACAAACTTTTGTTTACAAAAATTTCGATGGCCTATAGTTCGCAAGTTATGCAATCAGTTGACATAAGATTGTGCATGCATGTAGACATGTTAATGGCCTTTATATATGCCAAGTTTCAGATGGCTACCTACTCATACAAGCAAGCAGTAGCGGTTTGAAATTTTCACAATTTGGGCTACACGTTCGGGACGATTCGTGACCTTAGGTGACTTGCACAATTCGGGCTGAAACTAGTGCCAAATGAAAGGGTCGGGATAAACATTCAATTGACCATATGTGCCAAAAATTCTCGTTCTTTAGTTTTCGAGTTATAGCCCCTGAAAGTCGAAAACTGCACGACTTTGCCCTCGAATATCTCGACAACGGAGAAAGGAGAATTTCTGGGATTTTTTTCCCAAGAAATATATGGGAATTATCTGTAATTTAGCACAGTTTCAGAACGATTCGTGAAAGTCACCTTTTAAGAATAACTTCCACTGCAGGCCCATATATAAAAGTTTGCTCCTTTATTACTCTGCACATGGACAATTATTTGCGCTGTTATTTGCCCCAGGCATGTACCTATGTAATTACCGTTAACAGTGTAAAGATGGATGTTATCGGTCACTGAACGTCGGAGCAGTAGGCGTTTAATGCATTTTCCCATAGGGTCCAATGCAAAATTGACACCTCATTTTCTCCATTCTCAAGAGCTTTGAGTCTCTGCAAAACATATACATGTGTAGACACAAATAAGTGAAATAGAATGAAGGCTATTTCAGCTTTAGCTTTTATTCCGTTTGGGAGCTAAAGTCGCACAAACTTTTGTTTACAAACTTTTTGATGGCCTATAGTTCGCAAGTTATGCAATCAGTTGACATAAGATTGTGCATGCATGTAGACATGTTAATGGCCTTTATATATGCCAAGTTTCAGATGGCTACCTACTCATACAAGCAAGCAGTAGCGGTTTGAAATTTTCACAATTTGGGCTACACGTTCGGGACGATTCGTGACCTTAGGTGACTTGCACAATTCGGGCTGAAACTAGTGCCAAATGTAGGGGTTGGGATAAACATTCAATTGACCATATGTGCCAAAAATTCTCGTTCTTTAGTTTTCGAGTTATAGCCCCTGAAAGTCGAAAACTGCACGACTTTGCCCTCGAATATCTCGACAACGGAGAAAGGAGAATTTCTGGGATTTTTTTCCCAAGAAATATATGGGAATTATCTGTAATTTAGCACAGTTTCAGAACGATTCGTGAAAGTCACCTTTTAAGAATAACTTCCACTGCAGGCCCATATATAAAAGTTTGCTCCTTTATTACTCTGCACATGGACAATTATTTGCGTGTTATTTGCCCCAGGCATGTACCTATGTAATTACCGTTTACAGTGTAAAGATGGATGTTATCGGTCGCTGAACGTCGGAGCAGTAGGCGTTTAATGCATTTTCCCATAGGGTCCAATGCAAAATTGACACCTCATTTTCTCCATTCTCAAGAGCTTTGAGTCTCTGCAAAACATATACATGTGTAGACACAAATAAGTGAAATAGAATGAAGGTTATTTCAGCTTTAGCTTTTATTCCGTTTGGGAGCTAAAGTTGCACAAACTTTTGTTTACAAAAATTTCGATGGCCTATAGTTCGCAAGTTATGCAATCAGTTGACATAAGATTGTGCATGCATGTAGACATGTTAATGGCCTTTATACATGCCAAGTTTCAGATGGCTACCTACTCATACAAGCAAGCAGTAGCGGTTTGAAATTTTCACAATTTGGGCTACACGTTCGGGATGATTCGTGACCTTAGGTGACTTGCACAATTCGGGCTGAAACTAGTGCCAAATGAGAGGGTTGGGATAAACATTCAATTGACCATATGTGCCAAAAATTCTCGTTCTTTAGTTTTCGAGTTATAGCCCCTGGAAGTCGTAAACTGCACGACTTTGCCCTCGAATATCCCGACAACGGAGAAAGGAGAATTTCTGGGATTTTTTCCCAAGAAATATATGGGAATTATCTGTAATTTTAGCACAGTTTCAGAACGATTCGTGAAAGTCACCTTTTAAGAATAACTTCCAGTGCAGCCCATACATAAAAGTTTGCTCCTTTATTACTCTGCACAGGGACAATTATTTGCGCTGTTATTTGCCCCAGGCATGTACCTATGTAATTACCGTTTACAGTGTAAAGATGGATGTTATCGGTCGCTAAACGTCGAAGCAGTAGGCGTTTAATGCATTTTCCCATAGGGTCCAATGCAAAATTGACACCTCATTTTCTCCATTCTCAAGAGCTTTGAGTCTCTGCAAAACATATACATGTGTAGACACAAATAAGTGAAATAGAATGAAGGCTATTTCAGCTTTAGCTTTTATTCCGTTTGGGAGCTAAAGTCGCACAGACTTTTGTTTACAAAAAATTCGATGGCCTATAGTTCGCAAGTTATGCAATCAGTTGACATAAGATTGTGCATGCATGTAGACATGTTAATGGCCTTTATACATGCCAAGTTTCAGATGGCTACCTACTCATACAAGCAAGCAGTAGCGGTTTGAAATTTTCACAATTTGGGCTACACGTTCGGGACGATTCGTGACCTTAGGTGACTTGCACAATTCGGGCTGAAACTAGTGCCAAATAAGAGGGTTGGGATAAACATTCAATTGACCATATGTGCCAAAAATTCTCGTTCTTTAGTTTTCGAGTTATAGCCCCTGGAAGTCGTAAACTGCACGACTTTGCCCTCGAATATCTCGACAACGGAGAAAGGAGAATTTCTGGGATTTTTTCTCAAGAAATATATGGGAATTATCTGTAATTTTAGCACAGTTTCAGAACGATTCATGAAAGTCACCTTTTAAGAATAACTTCCACTGCAGCCCATACATATAAGTTTGCTCCTTTATTACTCTGCACATGGACAATTATTTGCGCTGTTATTTGCCCCAGGCATGTACCTATGTAATTACCGTTTACAGTGTAAAGATGGATGTTATCGGTCGCTGAACGTCGGAGCAGTAGGCGTTTAATGCATTTTCCCATAGGGTCCAATGCAAAATTGACACCTCATTTTCTCCATTCTCAAGAGCTTTGAGTCTCTGCAAAACATATACATGTGTAGACACAAATAAGTGAAATAGAATGAAGGCTATTTCAGCTTTAGCTTTTATTCCGTTTGGGAGCTAAAGTCGCACAAACTTTTGTTTACAAAAATTTCGATGGCCTATAGTTCGCAAGTTATGCAATCAGTTGACATAAGATTGTGCATGCATGTAGACATGTTAATGGCCTTTATACATGCCAAGTTTCAGATGGCTACCTACTCATACAAGCAAGCAGTAGCGGTTTGAAATTTTCACAATTTGGGCTACACGTTCGGGACGATTCGTGACCTTAGGTGACTTGCACAATTCGGGCTGAAACTAGTGCCAAATGAATGGGTTGGGATAAACATTCAATTGACCATATGTGCCAAAAATTCTCGTTCTTTAGTTTTCGAGTTATAGCCCCTGAAAGTCGAAAACTGCACGACTTTGCCCTCGAATATCTCGACAACGGAGAAAGGAGAATTTCTGGGATTTTTTTCCCAAGAAATATATGGGAATTATCTGTAATTTAGCACAGTTTCAGAACGATTCGTGAAAGTCACCTTTTAAGAATAACTTCCACTGCAGGCCCATATATAAAAGTTTGCTCCTTTATTACTCTGCACATGGACAATTATTTGCGCTGTTATTTGCCCCAGGCATGTACCTATGTAATTACCGTTTACAGTGTAAAGATGGATGTTATCGGTCACTGAACGTCGGAGCAGTAGGCGTTTAATGCATTTTCCCATAGGGTCCAATGCAAAATTGACACCTCATTTTCTCCATTCTCAAGAGCTTTGAGTCTCTGCAAAACATATACATGTGTAGACACAAATAAGTGAAATAGATTGAAGGCTATTTCAGCTTTAGCTTTTATTCCGTTTGGGAGCTAAAGTCGCACAAACTTTTGTTTACAAAAATTTCGATGGCCTATAGTTCGCAAGTTATGCAATCAGTTGACATAAGATTGTGCATGCATGTAGACATGTTAATGGCCTTTATATATGCCAAGTTTCAGATGGCTACCTACTCATACAAGCAAGCAGTAGCGGTTTGAAATTTTCACAATTTGGGCTACACGTTCGGGACGATTCGTGACCTTAGGTGACTTGCACAATTCGGGCTGAAACTAGTGCCAAATGAAAGGGTTGGGATAAACATTCAATTGACCATATGTGCCAAAAATTCTCGTTCTTTAGTTTTCGAGTTATAGCCCCTGAAAGTCGAAAACTGCACGACTTTGCCCTCGAATATCTCGACAACGGAGAAAGGAGAATTTCTGGGATTTTTTTCCCAAGAAATATATGGGAATTATCTGTAATTTAGCACAGTTTCAGAACGATTCGTGAAAGTCACCTTTTAAGAATAACTTCCACTGCAGGCCCATATATAAAAGTTTGCTCCTTTATTACTCTGCACATGGACAATTATTTGCGCTGTTATTTGCCCCAGGCATGTACCTATGTAATTACCGTTTACAGTGTAAAGATGGATGTTATCGGTCACTGAACGTCGGAGCAGTAGGCGTTTAATGCATTTTCCCATAGGGTCCAATGCAAAATTGACACCTCATTTTCTCCATTCTCAAGAGCTTTGAGTCTCTGCAAAACATATACATGTGTAGACACAAATAAGTGAAATAGAATGAAGGCTATTTCAGCTTTAGCTTTTATTCCGTTTGGGAGCTAAAGTCGCACAAACTTTTGTTTACAAAAATTTCGATGGCCTATAGTTCGCAAGTTATGCAATCAGTTGACATAAGATTGTGCATGCCTGTAGACATGTTAATGGCCTTTATATATGCCAAGTTTCAGATGGCTACCTACTCATACAAGCAAGCAGTAGCGGTTTGAAATTTTCACAATTTGGGCTACACGTTCGGGACGATTCGTGACCTTAGGTGACTTGCACAATTCGGGCTGAAACTAGTGCCAAATGAAAGGGTTGGGATAAACATTCAATTGACCATATGTGCCAAAAATTCTCGTTCTTTAGTTTTCGAGTTATAGCCCCTGAAAGTCGAAAACTGCACGACTTTGCCCTCGAATATCTCGACAACGGAGAAAGGAGAATTTCTGGGATTTTTTTCCCAAGAAATATATGGGAATTATCTGTAATTTAGCACAGTTTCAGAACGATTCGTGAAAGTCACCTTTTAAGAATAACTTCCACTGCAGGCCAATATATAAAGGTTTGCTCCTTTATTACTCTGCACATGGACAATTATTTGCGCTGTTATTTGCCCCAGGCATGTACCTATGTAATTACCGTTTACAGTGTAAAGATGGATGTTATCGGTCACTGAACGTCGGAGCAGTAGGCGTTTAATGCATTTTCCCATAGGGTCCAATGCAAAATTGACACCTCATTTTCTCCATTCTCAAGAGCTTTGAGTCTCTGCAAAACATATACATGTGTAGACACAAATAAGTGAAATAGAATGAAGGCTATTTCAGCTTTAGCTTTTATTCCGTTTGGGAGCTAAAGTCGCACAAACTTTTGTTTACAAAAATTTCGATGGCCTATAGTTCGCAAGTTATGCAATCAGTTGACATAAGATTGTGCATGTATGTAGACATGTTAATGGCCTTTATATATGCCAAGTTTCAGATGGCTACCTACTCATACAAGCAAGCAGTAGCGGTTTGAAATTTTCACAATTTGGGCTACACGTTCGGGACGATTCGTGACCTTAGGTGACTTGCACAATTCGGGCTGAAACTAGTGCCAAATGAAAGGGTTGGGATAAACATTCAATTGACCATATGTGCCAAAAATTCTCGTTCTTTAGTTTTCGAGTTATAGCCCCTGAAAGTCGAAAACTGCACGACTTTGCCCTCGAATATCTCGACAACGGAGAAAGGAGAATTTCTGGGATTTTTTTCCCAAGAAATATATGGGAATTATCTGTAATTTAGCACAGTTTCAGAACGATTCGTGAAAGTCACCTTTTAAGAATAACTTCCACTGCAGGCCCATATATAAAAGTTTGCTCCTTTATTACTCTGCACATGGACAATTATTTGCGCTGTTATTTGCCCCAGGCATGTACCTATGTAATTACCGTTTACAGTGTAAAGATGGATGTTATCGGTCACTGAACGTCGGAGCAGTAGGCATTTAATGCATTTTCCCATAGGGTCCAATGCAAAATTGACACCTCATTTTCTCCATTCTCAAGAGCTTTGAGTCTCTGCAAAACATATACATGTGTAGACACAAATAAGTGAAATAGAATGAAGGCTATTTCAGCTTTAGCTTTTATTCCGTTTGGGAGCTAAAGTCGCACAAACTTTTGTTTACAAAAATTTCGATGGCCTATAGTTCGCAAGTTATGCAATCAGTTGACATAAGATTGTGCATGCATGTAGACATGTTAATGGCCTTTATATATGCCAAGTTTCAGATGGCTACCTACTCATACAAGCAAGCAGTAGCGGTTTGAAATTTTCACAATTTGGGCTACACGTTCGGGACGATTCGTGACCTTAGGTGACTTGCACAATTCGGGCTGAAACTAGTGCCAAATGAAAGGGTTGGGATAAACATTCAATTGACCATATGTGCCAAAAATTCTCGTTCTTTAGTTTTCGAGTTATAGCCCCTGAAAGTCGAAAACTGCACGACTTTGCCCTCGAATATCTCGACAACGGAGAAAGGAGAATTTCTGGGATTTTTTTCCCAAGAAATATATGGGAATTATCTGTAATTTAGCACAGTTACAGAACGATTCGTGAAAGTCACCTTTTAAGAATAACTTCCACTGCAGGCCCATATATAAAAGTTTGCTCCTTTATTACTCTGCACATGGACAATTATTTGCGCTGTTATTTGCCCCAGGCATGTACCTATGTAATTACCGTTTACAGTGTAAAGATGGATGTTATCGGTCACTGAACGTCGGAGCAGTAGGCGTTTAATGCATTTTCCCATAGGGTCCAATGCAAAATTGACACCTCATTTTCTCCATTCTCAAGAGCTTTGAGTCTCTGCAAAACATATACATGTGTAGACACAAATAAGTGAAATAGAATGAAGGCTATTTCAGCTTTAGCTTTTATTCCGTTTGGGAGCTAAAGTCGCACAAACTTTTGTTTACAAAAATTTCGATGGCCTATAGTTCGCAAGTTATGCAATCAGTTGACATAAGATTGTGCATGCATGTAGACATGTTAATGGCCTTTATATATGCCAAGTTTCAGATGGCTACCTACTCATACAAGCAAGCAGTAGCGGTTTGAAATTTTCACAATTTGGGCTACACGTTCGGGACGATTCGTGACCTTAGGTGACTTGCACAATTCGGGCTGAAACTAGTGCCAAATGAAAGGGTTGGGATAAACATTCAATTGACCATATGTGCCAAAAATTCTCGTTCTTTAGTTTTCGAGTTATAGCCCCTGAAAGTCGAAAACTGCACGACTTTGCCCTCGAATATCTCGACAACGGAGAAAGGAGAATTTCTGGGATTTTTTTCCCAAGAAATATATGGGAATTATCTGTAATTTAGCACAGTTTCAGAACGATTCGTGAAAGTCACCTTTTAAGAATAACTTCCACTGCAGGCCCATATATAAAAGTTTGCTCCTTTATTACTCTGCACATGGACAATTATTTGCGCTGTTATTTGCCCCAGGCATGTACCTATGTAATTACCGTTTACAGTGTAAAGATGGATGTTATCGGTCACTGAACGTCGGAGCAGTAGGCGTTTAATGCATTTTCCCATAGGGTCCAATGCAAAATTGACACCTCATTTTCTCCATTCTCAAGAGCTTTGAGTCTCTGCAAAACATATACATGTGTAGACACAAATAAGTGAAATAGAATGAAGGCTATTTCAGCTTTAGCTTTTATTCCGTTTGGGAGCTAAAGTCGCACAAACTTTTGTTTACAAAAATTTCGATGGCCTATAGTTCGCAAGTTATGCAATCAGTTGACATAAGATTGTGCATGCCTGTAGACATGTTAATGGCCTTTATATATGCCAAGTTTCAGATGGCTACCTACTCATACAAGCAAGCAGTAGCGGTTTGAAATTTTCACAATTTGGGCTACACGTTCGGGACGATTCGTGACCTTAGGTGACTTGCACAATTCGGGCTGAAACTAGTGCCAAATGAAAGGGTTGGGATAAACATTCAATTGACCATATGTGCCAAAAATTCTCG
Source organism: Ctena decussata (assembly GCA_963989385.1). Classification (NCBI taxonomy): domain Eukaryota; kingdom Metazoa; phylum Mollusca; class Bivalvia; order Lucinida; family Lucinidae; genus Ctena; species Ctena decussata. The sequence continues at coordinate 78,512,138 of OZ022510.1, read as the reverse complement.
TTCTTTAGTTTTCGAGTTATAGCCCCTGAAAGTCGAAAACTGCACGACTTTGCCCTCGAATATCTCGACAACGGAGAAAGGAGAATTTCTGGGATTTTTTTCCCAAGAAATATATGGGAATTATCTGTAATTTAGCACAGTTTCAGAACGATTCGTGAAAGTCACCTTTTAAGAATAACTTCCACTGCAGGCCAATATATAAAGGTTTGCTCCTTTATTACTCTGCACATGGACAATTATTTGCGCTGTTATTTGCCCCAGGCATGTACCTATGTAATTACCGTTTACAGTGTAAAGATGGATGTTATCGGTCACTGAACGTCGGAGCAGTAGGCGTTTAATGCATTTTCCCATAGGGTCCAATGCAAAATTGACACCTCATTTTCTCCATTCTCAAGAGCTTTGAGTCTCTGCAAAACATATACATGTGTAGACACAAATAAGTGAAATAGAATGAAGGCTATTTCAGCTTTAGCTTTTATTCCGTTTGGGAGCTAAAGTCGCACAAACTTTTGTTTACAAAAATTTCGATGGCCTATAGTTCGCAAGTTATGCAATCAGTTGACATAAGATTGTGCATGTATGTAGACATGTTAATGGCCTTTATATATGCCAAGTTTCAGATGGCTACCTACTCATACAAGCAAGCAGTAGCGGTTTGAAATTTTCACAATTTGGGCTACACGTTCGGGACGATTCGTGACCTTAGGTGACTTGCACAATTCGGGCTGAAACTAGTGCCAAATGAAAGGGTTGGGATAAACATTCAATTGACCATATGTGCCAAAAATTCTCGTTCTTTAGTTTTCGAGTTATAGCCCCTGAAAGTCGAAAACTGCACGACTTTGCCCTCGAATATCTCGACAACGGAGAAAGGAGAATTTCTGGGATTTTTTTCCCAAGAAATATATGGGAATTATCTGTAATTTAGCACAGTTTCAGAACGATTCGTGAAAGTCACCTTTTGAGAATAACTTCCACTGCAGGCCCATATATAAAAGTTTGCTCCTTTATTACTCTGCACATGGACAATTATTTGCGCTGTTATTTGCCCCAGGCATGTACCTATGTAATTACCGTTTACAGTGTAAAGATGGATGTTATCGGTCACTGAACGTCGGAGCAGTAGGCGTTTAATGCATTTTCCCATAGGGTCCAATGCAAAATTGACACCTCATTTTCTCCATTCTCAAGAGCTTTGAGTCTCTGCAAAACATATACATGTGTAGACACAAATAAGTGAAATAGAATGAAGGCTATTTCAGCTTTAGCTTTTATTCCGTTTGGGAGCTAAAGTCGCACAAACTTTTGTTTACAAAAATTTCGATGGCCTATAGTTCGCAAGTTATGCAATCAGTTGACATTAGATTGTGCATGCATGTAGACATGTTAATGGCCTTTATATATGCCAAGTTTCAGATGGCTACCTACTCATACAAGCAAGCAGTAGCGGTTTGAAATTTTCACAATTTGGGCTACACGTTCGGGACGATTCGTGACCTTAGGTGACTTGCACAATTCGGGCTGAAACTAGTGCCAAATGAAAGGGTTGGGATAAACATTCAATTGACCATATGTGCCAAAAATTCTCGTTCTTTAGTTTTCGAGTTATAGCCCCTGAAAGTCGAAAACTGCACGACTTTGCCCTCGAATATCTCGACAACGGAGAAAGGAGAATTTCTGGGATTTTTTTCCCAAGAAATATATGGGAATTATCTGTAATTTAGCACAGTTTCAGAACGATTCGTGAAAGTCACCTTTTAAGAATAACTTCCACTGCAGGCCCATATATAAAAGTTTGCTCCTTTATTACTCTGCACATGGACAATTATTTGCGCTGTTATTTGCCCCAGGCATGTACCTATGTAATTACCGTTTACAGTGTAAAGATGGATGTTATCGGTCACTGAACGTCGGAGCAGTAGGCGTTTAATGCATTTTCCCATAGGGTCCAATGCAAAATTGACACCTCATTTTCTCCATTCTCAAGAGCTTTGAGTCTCTGTAAAACATATACATGTGTAGACACAAATAAGTGAAATAGAATGAAGGCTATTTCAGCTTTAGCTTTTATTCCGTTTGGGAGCTAAAGTCGCACAAACTTTTGTTTACAAAAATTTCGATGGCCTATAGTTCGCAAGTTATGCAATCAGTTGACATAAGATTGTGCATGCATGTAGACATGTTAATGGCCTTTATATATGCCAAGTTTCAGATGGCTACCTACTCATACAAGCAAGCAGTAGCGGTTTGAAATTTTCACAATTTGGGCTACACGTTCGGGACGATTCGTGACCTTAGGTGACTTGCACAATTCGGGCTGAAACTAGTGCCAAATGAAAGGGTTGGGATAAACATTCAATTGACCATATGTGCCAAAAATTCTCGTTCTTTAGTTTTCGAGTTATAGCCCCTGAAAGTCGAAAACTGCACGACTTTGCCCTCGAATATCTCGACAACGGAGAAAGGAGAATTTCTGGGATTTTTTTCCCAAGAAATATATGGGAATTATCTGTAATTTAGCACAGTTTCAGAACGATTCGTGAAAGTCACCTTTTAAGAATAACTTCCACTGCAGGCCCATATATAAAAGTTTGCTCCTTTATTACTCTGCACATGGACAATTATTTGCGCTGTTATTTGCCCCAGGCATGTACCTATGTAATTACCGTTTACAGTGTAAAGATGGATGTTATCGGTCACTGAACGTCGGAGCAGTAGGCGTTTAATGCATTTTCCCATAGGGTCCAATGCAAAATTGACACCTCATTTTCTCCATTCTCAAGAGCTTTGAGTCTCTGCAAAACATATACATGTGTAGACACAAATAAGCGAAATAGAATGAAGGCTATTTCAGCTTTAGCTTTTATTCCGTTTGGGAGCTAAAGTCGCACAAACTTTTGTTTACAAAAATTTCGATGGCCTATAGTTCGCAAGTTATGCAATCAGTTGACATAAGATCGTGCATGCATGTAGACATGTTAATGGCCTTTATATATGCCAAGTTTCAGATGGCTACCTACTCATACAAGCAAGCAGTAGCGGTTTGAAATTTTCACAATTTGGGCTACACGTTCGGGACGATTCGTGACCTTAGGTGACTTGCACAATTCGGGCTGAAACTAGTGCCAAATGAAAGGGTTGGGATAAACATTCAATTGACCATATGTGCCAAAAATTCTCGTTCTTTAGTTTTCGAGTTATAGCCCCTGAAAGTCGAAAACTGCACGACTTTGCCCTCGAATATCTCGACAACGGAGAAAGGAGAATTTCTGGGATTTTTTTCCCAAGAAATATATGGGAATTATCTGTAATTTAGCACAGTTTCAGAACGATTCGTGAAAGTCACATTTTAAGAATAACTTCCACTGCAGGCCCATATATAAAAGTTTGCTCCTTTATTACTCTGCACATGGACAATTATTTGCGCTGTTATTTGCCCCAGGCATGTACCTATGTAATTACCGTTTACAGTGTAAAGATGGATGTTATCGGTCACTGAACGTCGGAGCAGTAGGCGTTTAATGCATTTTCCCATAGGGTCCAATGCAAAATTGACACCTCATTTTCTCCATTCTCAAGAGCTTTGAGTCTCTGCAAAACATATACATGTGTAGACACAAATAAGTGAAATAGAATGAAGGCTATTTCAGCTTTAACTTTTATTCCGTTTGGGAGCTAAAGTCGCACAAACTTTTGTTTACAAAAATTTCGATGGCCTATAGTTCGCAAGTTATGCAATCAGTTGACATAAGATTGTGCATGCATGTAGACATGTTAATTGCCTTTATATATGCCAAGTTTCAGATGGCTACCTACTCATACAAGCAAGCAGTAGCGGTTTGAAATTTTCACAATTTGGGCTACACGTTCGGGACGATTCGTGACCTTAGGTGACTTGCACAATTCGGGCTGAAACTAGTGCCAAATGAAAGGGTTGGGATAAACATTCAATTGACCATATGTGCCAAAAATTCTCGTTCTTTAGTTTTCGAGTTATAGCCCCTGAAAGTCAAAAATTGCACGACTTTGCCCTCGAATATCTCGACAACGGAGAAAGGAGAATTTCTGGGATTTTTTTCCCAAGAAATATATGGGAATTATCTGTAATTTAGCACAGTTTCAGAACGATTCGTGAAAGTCACCTTTTAAGAATAACTTCCACTGCAGGCCCATATATAAAAGTTTGCTCCTTTATTACTCTGCACATGGACAATTATTTGCGCTGTTATTTGCCCCAGGCATGTACCTATGTAATTACCGTTTACAGTGTAAAGATGGATGTTATCGGTCACTGAACGTCGGAGCAGTAGGCGTTTAATGCATTTTCCCATAGGGTCCAATGCAAAATTGACACCTCATTTTCTCCATTCTCAAGAGCTTTGAGTCTCTGCAAAACATATACATGTGTAGACACAAATAAGTGAAATAGAATGAAGGCTATTTCAGCTTTAGCTTTTATTCCGTTTGGGAGCTAAAGTCGCACAAACTTTTGTTTACAAAAATTTCGATGGCCTATAGTTCACAAGTTATGCAATCAGTTGACATAAGATTGTGCATGCATGTAGACATGTTAATGGCCTTTATATATGCCAAGTTTCAGATGGCTACCTACTCATACAAGCAAGCAGTAGCGGTTTGAAATTTTCACAATTTGGGCTACACGTTCGGGACGATTCGTGACCTTAGGTGACTTGCACAATTCGGGCTGAAACTAGTGCCAAATGAAAGGGTTGGGATAAACATTCAATTGACCATATGTGCCAAAAATTCTCGTTCTTTAGTTTTCGAGTTATAGCCCCTGAAAGTCGAAAACTGCACGACTTTGCCCTCGAATATCTCGACAACGGAGAAAGGAGAATTTCTGGGATTTTTTTCCCAAGAAATATATGGGAATTATCTGTAATTTAGCACAGTTTCAGAACGATTCGTGAAAGTCACCTTTTAAGAATAACTTCCACTGCAGGCCCATATATAAAAGTTTGCTCCTTTATTACTCTGCACATGGACAATTATTTGCGCTGTTATTTGCCCCAGGCATGTACCTATGTAATTACCGTTTACAGTGTAAAGATGGATGTTATCGGTCACTGAACGTCGGAGCAGTAGGCGTTTAATGCATTTTCCCATAGGGTCCAATGCAAAATTGACACCTCATTTTCTCCATTCTCAAGAGCTTTGAGTCTCTGCAAAACATATACATGTGTAGACACAAATAAGTGAAATAGAATGAAGGCTATTTCAGCTTTAGCTTTTATTCCGTTTGGGAGCTAAAGTCGCACAAACTTTTGTTTACAAAAATTTCGATGGCCTATAGTTCGCAAGTTATGCAATCAGTTGACATAAGATTGTGCATGCATGTAGACATGTTAATGGCCTTTATATATGCCAAATTTCAGATGGCTACCTACTCATACAAGCAAGCAGTAGCGGTTTGAAATTTTCACAATTTGGGCTACACGTTCGGGACGATTCGTGACCTTAGGTGACTTGCACAATTCGGGCTGAAACTAGTGCCAAATGAAAGGGTTGGGATAAACATTCAATTGACCATATGTGCCAAAAATTCTCGTTCTTTAGTTTTCGAGTTATAGCCCCTGAAAGTCGAAAACTGCACGACTTTGCCCTCGAATATCTCGACAACGGAGAAAGGAGAATTTCTGGGATTTTTTTCCCAAGAAATATATGGGAATTATCTGTAATTTAGCACAGTTTCAGAACGATTCGTGAAAGTCACCTTTTAAGAATAACTTCCACTGCAGGCCCATATATAAAAGTTTGCTCCTTTATTACTCTGCACATGGACAATTATTTGCGCTGTTATTTGCCCCAGGCATGTACCTATGTAATTACCGTTTACAGTGTAAAGATGGATGTTATCGGTCACTGAACGTCGGAGCAGTAGGCGTTTAATGCATTTTCCCATAGGGTCCAATGCAAAATTGACACCTCATTTTCTCCATTCTCAAGAGCTTTGAGTCTCTGCAAAACATATACATGTGTAGACACAAATAAGTGAAATAGAATGAAGGCTATTTCAGCTTTAGCTTTTATTCCGTTTGGGAGCTAAAGTCGCACAAACTTTTGTTTACAAAAATTTCGATGGCCTATAGTTCGCAAGTTATGCAATCAGTTGACATAAGATTGTGCATGCCTGTAGACATGTTAATGGCCTTTATATATGCCAAGTTTCAGATGGCTACCTACTCATACAAGCAAGCAGTAGCGGTTTGAAATTTTCACAATTTGGGCTACACGTTCGGGACGATTCGTGACCTTAGGTGACTTGCACAATTCGGGCTGAAACTAGTGCCAAATGAAAGGGTTGGGATAAACATTCAATTGACCATATGTGCCAAAAATTCTCGTTCTTTAGTTTTCGAGTTATAGCCCCTGAAAGTCGAAAACTGCACGACTTTGCCCTCGAATATCTCGACAACGGAGAAAGGAGAATTTCTGGGATTTTTTTCCCAAGAAATATATGGGAATTATCTGTAATTTAGCACAGTTTCAGAACGATTCGTGAAAGTCACCTTTTAAGAATAACTTCCACTGCAGGCCCATATATAAAAGTTTGCTCCTTTATTACTCTGCACATGGACAATTATTTGCGCTGTTATTTGCCCCAGGCATGTACCTATGTAATTACCGTTTACAGTGTAAAGATGGATGTTATCGGTCACTGAACGTCGGAGCAGTAGGCGTTTAATGCATTTTCCCATAGGGTCCAATGCAAAATTGACACCTCATTTTCTCCATTCTCAAGAGCTTTGAGTCTCTGCAAAACATATACATGTGTAGACACAAATAAGTGAAATAGAATGAAGGCTATTTCAGCTTTAGCTTTTATTCCGTTTGGGAGCTAAAGTCGCACAAACTTTTGTTTACAAAAATTTCGATGGCCTATAGTTCGCAAGTTATGCAATCAGTTGACATAAGATTGTGCATGCATGTAGACATGTTAATGGCCTTTATATATGCCAAGTTTCAGATGGCTACCTACTCATACAAGCAAGCAGTAGCGGTTTGAAATTTTCACAATTTGGGCTACACGTTCGGGACGATTCGTGACCTTAGGTGACTTGCACAATTCGGGCTGAAACTAGTGCCAAATGAAAGGGTTGGGATAAACATTCAATTGACCATATGTGCCAAAAATTCTCGTTCTTTAGTTTTCGAGTTATAGCCCCTGAAAGTCGAAAACTGCACGACTTTGCCCTCGAATATCTCGACAACGGAGAAAGGAGAATTTCTGGGATTTTTTCCCAAGAAATATATGGGAATTATCTGTAATTTAGCACAGTTTCAGAACGATTCGTGAAAGTCACCTTTTAAGAATAACTTCCACTGCAGGCCCATATATAAAAGTTTGCTCCTTTATTACTCTGCACATGGACAATTATTTGCGCTGTTATTTGCCCCAGGCATGTACCTATGTAATTACCGTTTACAGTGTAAAGATGGATGTTATCGGTCACTGAACGTCGGAGCAGTAGGCGTTTAATGCATTTTCCCATAGGGTCCAATGCAAAATTGACACCTCATTTTCTCCATTCTCAAGAGCTTTGAGTCTCTGCAAAACATATACATGTGTAGACACAAATAAGTGAAATAGAATGAAGGCTATTTCAGCTTTAGCTTTTATTCCGTTTGGGAGCTAAAGTCGCACAAACTTTTGTTTACAAAAATTTCGATGGCCTATAGTTCGCAAGTTATGCAATCAGTTGACATAAGATTGTGCATGCATGTAGACATGTTAATGGCCTTTATATATGCCAAGTTTCAGATGGCTACCTACTCATACAAGCAAGCAGTAGCGGTTTGAAATTTTCACAATTTGGGCTACACGTTCGGGACGATTCGTGACCTTAGGTGACTTGCACAATTCGGGCTGAAACTAGTGCCAAATGAAAGGGTTGGGATAAACATTCAATTGACCATATGTGCCAAAAATTCTCGTTCTTTAGTTTTCGAGTTATAGCCCCTGAAAGTCGAAAACTGCACGACTTTGCCCTCAAATATCTCGACAACGGAGAAAGGAGAATTTCTGGGATTTTTTCCCAAGAAATATATGGGAATTATCTGTAATTTAGCACAGTTTCAGAACGATTCGTGAAAGTCACCTTTTAAGAATAACTTCCACTGCAGGCCCATATATAAAAGTTTGCTCCTTTATTACTCTGCACATGGACAATTATTTGCGCTGTTATTTGCCCCAGGCATGTACCTATGTAATTACCGTTTACAGTGTAAAGATGGATGTTATCGGTCACTGAACGTCGGAGCAGTAGGCGTTTAATGCATTTTCCCATAGGGTCCAATGCAAAATTGACACCTCATTTTCTCCATTCTCAAGAGCTTTGAGTCTCTGCAAAACATATACATGTGTAGACACAAATAAGTGAAATAGAATGAAGGCTATTTCAGCTTTAGCTTTTATTCCGTTTGGGAGCTAAAGTCGCACAAACTTTTGTTTACAAAAATTTCGATGGCCTATAGTTCGCAAGTTATGCAATCAGTTGACATAAGATTGTGCATGCATGTAGACATGTTAATGGCCTTTATATATGCCAAGTTTCAGATGGCTACCTACTCATACAAGCAAGCAGTAGCGGTTTGAAATTTTCACAATTTGGGCTACACGTTCGGGACGATTCGTGACCTTAGGTGACTTGCACAATTCGGGCTGAAACTAGTGCCAAATGAAAGGTTTGGGATAAACATTCAATTGCCCATATGTGCCAAAAATTCTCGTTCTTTAGTTTTCGAGTTATAGCCCCTGAAAGTCGAAAACTGCACGACTTTGCCCTCGAATATCTCGACAACGGAGAAAGGAGAGTTCTGGGATTTTTTTCCCAAGAAATATATGGGAATTATCTGTAATTTAGCACAGTTTCAGAACGATTCGTGAAAGTCACCTTTTAAGAATAACTTCCACTGCAGGCCCATATATAAAAGTTTGCTCCTTTATTACTCTGCACATGGACAATTATTTGCGCTGTTATTTGCCCCAGGCATGTACCTATGTAATTACCGTTTACAGTGTAAAGATGGATGTTATCGGTCACTGAACGTCGGAGCAGTAGGCGTTTAATGCATTTTCCCATAGGGTCCAATGCAAAATTGACACCTCATTTTCTCCATTCTCAAGAGCTTTGAGTCTCTGCAAAACATATACATGTGTAGACACAAATAAGTGAAATAGAATGAAGGCTATTTCAGCTTTAGCTTTTATTCCATTTGGGAGCTAAAGTCGCACAAACATTTGTTTACAAAAATTTCGATGGCCTATAGTTCGCAAGTTATGCAATCAGTTGACATAAGATTGTGCATGCATGTAGACATGTTAATGGCCTTTATATATGCCAAGTTTCAGATGGCTACCTACTCATACAAGCAAGCAGTAGCGGTTTGAAATTTTCACAATTTGGGCTACACGTTCGGGACGATTCGTGACCTTAGGTGACTTGCACAATTCGGGCTGAAACTAGTACCAAATGAAAGGGTTGGGATAAACATTCAATTGACCATATGTGCCAAAAATTCTCGTTCTTTAGTTTTCGAGTTATAGCCCCTGAAAGTCGAAAACTGCACGACTTTGCCCTCGAATATCTCGACAACGGAGAAAGGAGAATTTCTGGGATTTTTTCCCAAGAAATATATGGGAATTATCTGTAATTTAGCACAGTTTCAGAACGATTCGTGAAAGTCACCTTTTAAGAATAACTTCCACTGCAGGCCCATATATAAAAGTTTGCTCCTTTATTACTCTGCACATGGACAATTATTTGCGCTGTTATTTGCCCCAGGCATGTACCTATGTAATTACCGTTTACAGTGTAAAGATGGATGTTATCGGTCACTGAACGTCGGAGCAGTAGGCGTTTAATGCATTTTCCCATAGGGTCCAAAGCAAAATTGACACCTCATTTTCTCCATTCTCAAGAGCTTTGAGTCTCTGCAAAACATATACATGTGTAGACACAAATAAGTGAAATAGAATGAAGGCTATTTCAGCTTTAGCTTTTATTCCGTTTGGGAGCTAAAGTCGCACAAACTTTTGTTTACAAAAATTTCGATGGCCTATAGTTCGCAAGTTATGCAATCAGTTGACATAAGATTGTGCATGCATGTAGACATGTTAATGGCCTTTATATATGCCAAGTTTCAGATGGCTACCTACTCATACAAGCAAGCAGTAGCGGTTTGAAATTTTCACAATTTGGGCTACACGTTCGGGACGATTCGTGACCTTAGGTGACTTGCACAATTCGGGCTGAAACTAGTACCAAATGAAAGGGTTGGGATAAACATTCAATTGACCATATGTGCCAAAAATTCTCGTTCTTTAGTTTTCGAGTTATAGCCCCTGAAAGTCGAAAACTGCACGAATTTGCCCTCGAATATCTCGACAACGGAGAAAGGAGAATTTCTGGGATTTTTTTCCCAAGAAATATATGGGAATTATCTGTAATTTAGCACAGTTTCAGAACGATTCGTGAAAGTCACCTTTTAAGAATAACTTCCACTGCAGGCCCATATATAAAAGTTTGCTCCTTTATTACTCTGCACATGGACAATTATTTGCGCTGTTATTTGCCCCAGGCATGTACCTATGTAATTACCGTTTACAGTGTAAAGATGGATGTTATCGGTCACTGAACGTCGGAGCAGTAGGCGTTTAATGCATTTTCCCATAGGGTCCAATGCAAAATTGACACCTCATTTTCTCCATTCTCAAGAGCTTTGAGTCTCTGCAAAACATATACATGTGTAGACACAAATAAGTGAAATAGAATGAAGGCTATTTCAGCTTTAGCTTTTATTCCGTTTGGGAGCTAAAGTCGCACAAACTTTTGTTTACAAACATTTCGATGGCCTATAGTTCGCAAGTTATGCAATCAGTTAACATAAGATTGTGCATGCATGTAGACATGTTAATGGCCTTTATATATGCCAAGTTTCAGATGGCTACCTACTCATACAAGCAAGCAGTAGCGGTTTGAAATTTTCACAATTTGGGCTACACGTTCGGGACGATTCGTGACCTTAGGTGACTTGCACAATTCGGGCTGAAACTAGTGCCAAATGAAAGGGTTGGGATAAACATTCAATTGACCATATGTGCCAAAAATTCTCGTTCTTTAGTTTTCGAGTTATAGCCCCTGAAAGTCGAAAACTGCACGACTTTGCCCTCGAATATCTCGACAACGGAGAAAGGAGAATTTCTGGGATTTTTTTCCCAAGAAATATATGGGAATTATCTGTAATTTAGCACAGTTTCAGAAAGATTCGTGAAAGTCACCTTTTAAGAATAACTTCCACTGCAGGCCCATATATAAAAGTTTGCTCCTTTATTACTCTGCACATGGACAATTATTTGCGCTGTTATTTGCCCCAGGCATGTACCTATGTAATTACCGTTTACAGTGTAAAGATGGATGTTATCGGTCACTGAACGTCGGAGCAGTAGGCGTTTAATGCATTTTCCCATAGGGTCCAATGCAAAATTGACACCTCATTTTCTCCATTCTCAAGAGCTTTGAGTCTCTGCAAAACATATACATGTGTAGACACAAATAAGTGAAATAGAATGAAGGCTATTTCAGCTTTAGCTTTTATTCCGTTTGGGAGCTAAAGTCGCACAAACTTTTGTTTACAAAAATTTCGATGGCCTATAGTTCGCAAGTTATGCAATCAGTTGACATAAGATTGTGCATGCATGTAGACATGTTAATGGCCTTTATATATGCCAAGTTTCAGATGGCTACCTACTCATACAAGCAAGCAGTAGCGGTTTGAAATTTTCACAATTTGGGCTACACGTTCGGGACGATTCGTGACCTTAGGTGACTTGCACAATTCGGGCTGAAACTAGTGCCAAATGAAAGGGTTGGGATAAACATTCAATTGACCATATGTGCCAAAAATTCTCGTTCTTTAGTTTTCGAGTTATAGCCCCTGAAAGTCGAAAACTGCACGACTTTGCCCTCGAATATCTCGACAACGGAGAAAGGAGAATTTCTGGGATTTTTTTCCCAAGAAATATATGGGAATTATCTGTAATTTAGCACAGTTTAAGAACGATTCGTGAAAGTCACCTTTTAAGAATAACTTCCACTGCAGGCCCATATATAAAAGTTTGCTCCTTTATTACTCTGCACATGGACAATTATTTGCGCTGTTATTTGCCCCAGGCATGTACCTATGTAATTACCGTTTACAGTGTAAAGATGGATGTTATCGGTCACTGAACGTCGGAGCAGTAGGCGTTTAATGCATTTTCCCATAGGGTCCAATGCAAAATTGACACCTCATTTTCTCCATTCTCAAGAGCTTTGAGTCTCTGCAAAACATATACATGTGTAGACACAAATAAGTGAAATAGAATGAAGGCTATTTCAGCTTTAGCTTTTATTCCGTTTGGGAGCTAAAGTCGCACAAACTTTTGTTTACAAAAATTTCGATGGCCTATAGTTCGCAAGTTATGCAATCAGTTGACATAAGATTGTGCATGCATGTAGACATGTTTATGGCCTTTATATATGCCAAGTTTCAGATGGCTACCTACTCATACAAGCAAGCAATAGCGGTTTGAAATTTTCACAATTTGGGCTACACGTTCGGGACGATTCGTGACCTTAGGTGACTTGCACAATTCGGGCTGAAACTAGTGCCAAATGAAAGGGTTTGGATAAACATTCAATTGACCATATGTGCCAAAAATTCTCGTTCTTTAGTTTTCGAGTTATAGCCCCTGAAAGTCGAAAACTGCACGACTTTGCCCTCGAATATCTCGACAACGGAGAAAGGAGAATTTCTGGGATTTTTTTCCCAAGAAATATATGGGAATTATCTGTAATTTAGCACAGTTTTAGAACGATTCGTGAAAGTCACCTTTTAAGAATAACTTCCACTGCAGGCCCATATATAAAAGTTTGCTCCTTTATTACTCTGCACATGGACAATTATTTGCGCTGTTATTTGCCCCAGGCATGTACCTATGTAATTACCGTTTACAGTGTAAAGATGGATGTTATCGGTCACTGAACGTCGGAGCAGTAGGCGTTTAATGCATTTTCCCATAGGGTCCAATGCAAAATTGACACCTCATTTTCTCCATTCTCAAGAGCTTTGAGTCTCTGCAAAACATATACATGTGTAGACGCAAATAAGTGAAATAGAATGAAGGCTATTTCAGCTTTAGCTTTTATTCCGTTTGGGAGCTAAAGTCGCACAAACTTTTGTTTACAAAAATTTCGATGGCCTATAGTTCGCAAGTTATGCAATCAGTTGACATAAGATTGTGCATGCATGTAGACATGTTAATGGCCTTTATATATGCCAAGTTTCAGATGGCTACCTACTCATACAAGCAAGCAGTAGCGGTTTGAAATTTTCACAATTTGGGCTACACGTTCGGGACGATTCGTGACCTTAGGTGACTTGCACAATTCGGGCTGAAACTAGTGCCAAATGAAAGGGTTGGGATAAACATTCAATTGACCATATGTGCCAAAAATTCTCGTTCTTTAGTTTTCGAGTTATAGCCCCTGAAAGTCGAAAACTGCACGACTTTGCCCTCGAATATCTCGACAACGGAGAAAGGAGAATTTCTGGGATTTTTTTCCCAAGAAATATATGGGAATTATCTGTAATTTAGCACAGTTTCAGAACGATTCGTGAAAGTCACCTTTTAAGAATAACTTCCACTGCAGGCCCATATATAAAAGTTTGCTCCTTTATTACTCTGCACATGGACAATTATTTGCGCTGTTATTTGCCCCAGGCATGAACCTATGTAATTACCGTTTACAGTGTAAAGATGGATGTTATCGGTCACTGAACGTCGGAGCAGTAGGCGTTTAATGCACTTTCCCATAGGGTCCAATGCAAAATTGACACCTCATTTTCTCCATTCTCAAGAGCTTTGAGTCCTGCAAAACATATACATGTGTAGACACAAATAAGTGAAATAGAATGAAGGCTATTTCAGCTTTAGCTTTTATTCCGTTTGGGAGCTAAAGTCGCACAAACTTTTGTTTACAAAAATTTCGATGGCCTATAGTTCGCAAGTTATGCAATCAGTTGACATAAGATTGTGCATGCATGTAGACATGTTAATGGCCTTTATATATGCCAAGTTTCAGATGGCTACCTACTCATACAAGCAAGCAGTAGCGGTTTGAAATTTTCACAATTTGGGCTACACGTTCGGGACGATTCGTGACCTTAGGTGACTTGCACAATTCGGGCTGAAACTAGTGCCAAATGAAAGGGTTGGGATAAACATTCAATTGACCATATGTGCCAAAAATTCTCGTTCTTTAGTTTTCGAGTTATAGCCCCTGAAAGTCGAAAACTGCACGACTTTGCCCTCGAATATCTCGACAACGGAGAAAGGAGAATTTCTGGGATTTTTTTCCCAAGAAATATATGGGAATTATCTGTAATTTAGCACAGTTTCAGAACGATTCGTGAAAGTCACCTTTTAAGAATAACTTCCACTGCAGGCCCATATATAAAAGTTTGCTCCTTTATTACTCTGCACATGGACAATTATTTGCGCTGTTATTTGCCCCAGGCATATACCTATGTAATTACCGTTTACAGTGTAAAGATGGATGTTATCGGTCACTGAACGTCGGAGCAGTAGGCGTTTAATGCATTTTCCCATAGGGTCCAATGCAAAATTGACACCTCATTTTCTCCATTCTCAAGAGCTTTGAGTCTCTGCAAAACATATACATGTGTAGACACAAATAAGTGAAATAGAATGAAGGCTATTTCAGCTTTAGCTTTTATTCCGTTTGGGAGCTAAAGTCGCACAAACTTTTGTTTACAAAAATTTCGATGGCCTATAGTTCGCAAGTTATGCAATCAGTTGACATAAGATTGTGCATGCATGTAGACATGTTAATGGCCTTTATATATGCCAAGTTTCAGATGGCTACCTACTCATACAAGCAAGCAGTAGCGGTTTGAAATTTTCACAATTTGGGCTACACGTTCGGGACGATTCGTGACCTTAGGTGACTTGCACAATTCGGGCTGAAACTAGTGCCAAATGAGAGGGTTGGGATAAACATTCAATTGACCATATGTGCCAAAAATTCTCGTTCTTTAGTTTTCGAGTTATAGCCCCTGAAAGTCGAAAACTGCACGACTTTGCCCTCGAATATCTCGACAACGGAGAAAGGAGAATTTCTGGGATTTTTTTCCCAAGAAATATATGGGAATTATCTGTAATTTAGCACAGTTTCAGAACGATTCGTGAAAGTCACCTTTTAAGAATAACTTCCACTGCAGGCCCATATATAAAAGTTTGCTCCTTTATTACTCTGTACATGGACAATTATTTGCGCTGTTATTTGCCCCAGGCATGTACCTATGTAATTACCGTTTACAGTGTAAAGATGGATGTTATCGGTCACTGAACGTCGGAGCAGTAGGCGTTTAATGCATTTTCCCATAGGGTCCAATGCAAAATTGACACCTCATTTTCTCCATTCTCAAGAGCTTTGAGTCTCTGCAAAACATATACATGTGTAGACACAAATAAGTGAAATAGAATGAAGGCTATTTCAGCTTTAGCTTTTATTCCGTTTGGGAGCTAAAGTCGCACAAACTTTTGTTTACAAAAATTTCGATGGCCTATAGTTCGCAAGTTATGCAATCAGTTGACATAAGATTGTGCATGAATGTAGACATGTTAATGGCCTTTATATATGCCAAGCTTCAGATGGCTACCTACTCATACAAGCAAGCAGTAGCGGTTTGAAATTTTCACAATTTGGGCTACACGTTCGGGACGATTCGTGACCTTAGGTGACTTGCACAATTCGGGCTGAAACTAGTGCCAAATGAAAGGGTTGGGATAAACATTCAATTGACCATATGTGCCAAAAATTCTCGTTCTTTAGTTTTCGAGTTATAGCCCCTGAAAGTCGAAAACTGCACGACTTTGCCCTCGAATATCTCGACAACGGAGAAAGGAGAATTTCTGGGATTTTTTTCCCAAGAAATATATGGGAATTATCTGTAATTTAGCACAGTTTCAGAACGATTCGTGAAAGTCACCTTTTAAGAATAACTTCCACTGCAGGCCCATATATAAAAGTTTGCTCCTTTATTACTCTGTACATGGACAATTATTTGCGCTGTTATTTGCCCCAGGCATGTACCTATGTAATTACCGTTTACAGTGTAAAGATGGATGTTATCGGTCACTGAACGTCGGAGCAGTAGGCGTTTAATGCATTTTCCCATAGGGTCCAATGCAAAATTGACACCTCATTTTCTCCATTCTCAAGAGCTTTGAGTCTCTGCAAAACATATACATGTGTAGACACAAATAAGTGAAATAGAATGAAGGCTATTTCAGCTTTAGCTTTTATTCCGTTTGGGAGCTAAAGTCGCACAAACTTTTGTTTACAAAAATTTCGATGGCCTATAGTTCGCAAGTTATGCAATCAGTTGACATAAGATTGTGCATGCATGTAGACATGTTAATGGCCTTTATATATGCCAAGCTTCAGATGGCTACCTACTCATACAAGCAAGCAGTAGCGGTTTGAAATTTTCACAATTTGGGCTACACGTTCGGGACGATTCGTGACCTTAGGTGACTTGCACAATTCGGGCTGAAACTAGTGCCAAATGAAAGGGTTGGGATAAACATTCAATTGACCATATGTGCCAAAAATTCTCGTTCTTTAGTTTTCGAGTTATAGCCCCTGAAAGTCGAAAACTGCACGACTTTGCCCTCGAATATCTCGACAACGGAGAAAGGAGAATTTCTGGGATTTTTTTCCCAAGAAATATATGGGAATTATCTGTAATTTAGCACAGTTTCAGAACGATTCGTGAAAGTCACCTTTTAAGAATAACTTCCACTGCAGGCCCATATATAAAAGTTTGCTCCTTTATTACTCTGCACATGGACAATTATTTGCGCTGTTATTTGCCCCAGGCATGTACCTATGTAATTACCGTTTACAGTGTAAAGATGGATGTTATCGGTCACTGAACGTCGGAGCAGTAGGCGTTTAATGCATTTTCCCATAGGGTCCAATGCAAAAATGACACCTCATTTTCTCCATTCTCAAGAGCTTTAAGTCTCTGCAAAACATATACATGTGTAGACACAAATAAGTGAAATAGAATGAAGGCTATTTCAGCTTTAGCTTTTATTCCGTTTGGGAGCTAAAGTCGCACAAACTTTTGTTTACAAAAATTTCGATGGCCTATAGTTCGCAAGTTATGCAATCAGTTGACATAAGATTGTGCATGCATGTAGACACGTTAATGGCCTTTATATATGCCAAGTTTCAGATGGCTACCTACTCATACAAGCAAGCAGTAGCGGTTTGAAATTTTCACAATTTGGGCTACACGTTCGGGACGATTCGTGACCTTAGGTGACTTGCACAATTCGGGCTGAAACTAGTGCCAAATGAAAGGGTTGGGATAAACATTCAATTGACCATATGTGCCAAAAATTCTCGTTCTTTAGTTTTCGAGTTATAGCCCCTGAAAGTCGAAAACTGCACGACTTTGCCCTCGAATATCTCGACAACGGAGAAAGGAGAATTTCTGGGATTTTTTTCCCAAGAAATATATGGGAATTATCTGTAATTTAGCACAGTTTCAGAACGATTCGTGAAAGTCACCTTTTAAGAATAACTTCCACTGCAGGCCCATATATAAAAGTTTGCTCCTTTATTACTCTGCACATGGACAATTATTTGCGCTGTTATTTGCCCCAGGCATGTACCTATGTAATTACCGTTTACAGTGTAAAGATGGATGTTATCGGTCACTGAACGTCGGAGCAGTAGGCGTTTAATGCATTTTCCCATAGGGTCCAATGCAAAATTGACACCTCATTTTCTCCATTCTCAAGAGCTTTGAGTCTCTGCAAAACATATACATGTGTAGACACAAATAAGTGAAATAGAATGAAGGCTATTTCAGCTTTAGCTTTTATTCCGTTTGGGAGCTAAAGTCGCACAAACTTTTGTTTACAAAAATTTCGATGGCCTATAGTTCGCAAGTTATGCAATCAGTTGACATAAGATTGTGCATGCATGTAGACATGTTAATGGCCTTTATATATGCCAAGTTTCAGATGGCTACCTACTCATACAAGCAAGCAGTAGCGGTTTGAAATTTTCACAATTTGGGCTACACGTTCGGGACGATTCGTGACCTTAGGTGACTTGCACAATTCGGGCTGAAACTAGTGCCAAATGAAAGGGTTGGGATAAACATTCAATTGACCATATGTGCCAAAAATTCTCGTTCTTTAGTTTTCGAGTTATAGCCCCTGAAAGTCGAAAACTGCACGACTTTGCCCTCGAATATCTCGACAACGGAGAAAGGAGAATTTCTGGGATTTTTTTCCCAAGAAATATATGGGAATTATCTGTAATTTAGCACAGTTTCAGAACGATTCGTGAAAGTCACCTTTTAAGAATAACTTCCACTGCAGGCCCATATATAAAAGTTTGCTCCTTTATTACTCTGCACATGGACAATTATTTGCGCTGTTATTTGCCCCAGGCATGTACCTATGTAATTACCGTTTACAGTGTAAAGATGGATGTTATCGGTCACTGAACGTCGGAGCAGTAGGCGTTTAATGCATTTTCCCATAGGGTCCAATGCAAAATTGACACCTCATTTTCTCCATTCTCAAGAGCTTTGAGTCTCTGCAAAACATATACATGTGTAGACACAAATAAGTGAAATAGAATGAAGGCTATTTCAGCTTTAGCTTTTATTCCGTTTGGGAGCTAAAGTCGTACAAACTTTTGTTTACAAAAATTTCGATGGCCTATAGTTCGCAAGTTATGCAATCAGTTGACATAAGATTGTGCATGCATGTAGACATGTTAATGGCCTTTATATATGACAAGTTTCAGATGGCTACCTACTCATACAAGCAAGCAGTAGCGGTTTGAAATTTTCACAATTTGGGCTACACGTTCGGGACGATTCGTGACCTTAGGTGACTTGCACAATTCGGGCTGAAACTAGTGCCAAATGAAAGGGTTGGGATAAACATTCAATTGACCATATGTGCCAAAAATTCTCGTTCTTTAGTTTTCGAGTTATAGCCCCTGAAAGTCGAAAACTGCACGACTTTGCCCTCGAATATCTCGACAACGGAGAAAGGAGAATTTCTGGGATTTTTTTCCCAAGAAATATATGGGAATTATCTGTAATTTAGCACAGTTTCAGAACGATTCGTGAAAGTCACCTTTTAAGAATAACTTCCACTGCAGGCCCATATATAAAAGTTTGCTCCTTTATTACTCTGCACATGGACAATTATTTGCGCTGTTATTTGCCCCAGGCATGTACCTATGTAATTACCGTTTACAGTGTATAGATGGATGTTATCGGTCACTGAACGTCGGAGCAGTAGGCGTTTAATGCATTTTCCCATAGGGTCCAATGCAAAATTGACACCTCATTTTCTCCATTCTCAAGAGCTTTGAGTCTCTGCAAAACATATACATGTGTACACACAAATAAGTGAAATAGAATGAAGGCTATTTCAGCTTTAGCTTTTATTCCGTTTGGGAGCTAAAGTCGCACAAACTTTTGTTTACAAAAATTTCGATGGCCTATAGTTCGCAAGTTATGCAATCAGTTGACATAAGATTGTGCATGCATGTAGACATAGTAATGGCCTTTATATATGCCAAGTTTCAGATGGCTACCTACTCATACAAGCAAGCAGTAGCGGTTTGAAAATTTCACAATTTGGGCTACACGTTCGGGACGATTCGTGACCTTAGGTGACTTGCACAATTCGGGCTGAAACTAGTGCCAAATGAAAGGGTTGGGATAAACATTCAATTGACCATATGTGCCAAAAATTCTCGTTCTTTAGTTTTCGAGTTATAGCCCCTGAAAGTCGAAAACTGCACGACTTTGCCCTCGAATATCTCGACAACGGAGAAAGGAGAATTTCTGGGATTTTTTTCCCAAGAAATATATGGGAATTATCTGTAATTTAGCACAGTTTCAGAACGATTCGTGAAAGTCACCTTTTAAGAATAACTTCCACTGCAGGCCCATATGTAAAAGTTTGCTCCTTTATTACTCTGCACATGGACAATTATTTGCGCTGTTATTTGCCCCAGGCATGTACCTATGTAATTACCGTTTACAGTGTAAAGATGGATGTTATCGGTCACTGAACGTCGGAGCAGTAGGCGTTTAATGCATTTTCCCATAGGGTCCAATGCAAAATTGACACCTCATTTTCTCCATTCTCAAGAGCTTTGAGTCTCTGCAAAACATATACATGTGTAGACACAAATAAGTGAAATAGAATGAAGGCTATTTCAGCTTTAGCTTTTATTCCGTTTGGGAGCTAAAGTCGCACAAACTTTTGTTTACAAAAATTTCGATGGCCTATAGTTCGCAAGTTATGCAATCAGTTGACATAAGATTGTGCATGCATGTAGACATGTTAATGGCCTTTATATATGCCAAGTTTCAGATGGCTACCTACTCATACAAGCAAGCAGTAGCGGTTTGAAATTTTCACAATTTGGGCTACACGTTCGGGACGATTCGTGACCTTAGGTGACTTGCACAATTCGGGCTGAAACTAGTACCAAATGAAAGGGTTGGGATAAACATTCAATTGACCATATGTGCCAAAAATTCTCGTTCTTTAGTTTTCGAGTTATAGCCCCTGAAAGTCGAAAACTGCACGACTTTGCCCTCGAATATCTCGACAACGGAGAAAGGAGAATTTCTGGGATTTTTTTCCCAAGAAATATATGGGAATTATCTGTAATTTAGCACAGTTTCAGAACGATTCGTGAAAGTCACCTTTTAAGAATAACTTCCACTGCAGGCCCATATATAAAAGTTTGCTCCTTTATTACTCTGCACATGGACAATTATTTGCGCTGTTATTTGCCCCAGGCATGTACCTATGTAATTACCGTTTACAGTGTAAAGATGGATGTTATCGGTCACTGAACGTCGGAGCAGTAGGCGTTTAATGCATTTTCCCATAGGGTCCAATGCAAAATTGACACCTCATTTTCTCCATTCTCAAGAGCTTTGAGTCTCTGCAAAACATATACATGTGTAGACACAAATAAGTGAAATAGAATGAAGGCTATTTCAGCTTTAGCTTTTATTCCGTTTGGGAGCTAAAGTCGCACAAACTTTTGTTTACAAAAATTTCGATGGCCTATAGTTCGCAAGTTATGCAATCAGTTGACATAAGATTGTGCATGCATGTAGACATGTTAATGGCCTTTATATATGCCAAGTTTCAGATGGCTACCTACTCATACAAGCAAGCAGTAGCGGTTTGAAAATTTCACAATTTGGGCTACACGTTCGGGACGATTCGTGACCTTAGGTGACTTGCACAATTCGGGCTGAAACTAGTGCCAAATGAAAGGGTTGGGATAAACATTCAATTGACCATATGTGCCAAAAATTCTCGTTCTTTAGTTTTCGAGTTATAGCCCCTGAAAGTCGAAAACTGCACGACTTTGCCCTCGAATATCTCGACAACGGAGAAAGGAGAATTTCTGGGATTTTTTTCCCAAGAAATATATGGGAATTATCTGTAATTTAGCACAGTTTCAGAACGATTCGTGAAAGTCACCTTTTAAGAATAACTTCCACTGCAGGCCCATATATAAAAGTTTGCTCCTTTATTACTCTGCACATGGACAATTATTTGCGCTGTTATTTGCCCCAGGCATGTACCTATGTAATTACCGTTTACAGTGTAAAGATGGATGTTATCGGTCACTGAACGTCGGAGCAGTAGGCGTTTAATGCATTTTCCCATAGGGTCCAATGCAAAATTGACACCTCATTTTCTCCATTCTCAAGAGCTTTGAGTCTCTGCAAAACATATACATGTGTAGACACAAATAAGTGAAATAGAATGAAGGCTATTTCAGCTTTAGCTTTTATTCCGTTTGGGAGCTAAAGTCGCACAAACTTTTGTTTACAAAAATTTCGATGGCCTATAGTTCGCAAGTTATGCAATCAGTTGACATAAGATTGTGCATGCATGTAGACATGTTAATGGCCTTTATATATGCCAAGTTTCAGATGGCTACCTACTCATACAAGCAAGCAGTAGCGGTTTGAAATTTTCACAATTTGGGCTACACGTTCGGGACGATTCGTGACCTTAGGTGACTTGCACAATTCGGGCTGAAACTAGTGCCAAATGAAAGGGTTGGGATAAACATTCAATTGACCATATGTGCCAAAAATTCTCGTTCTTTAGTTTTCGAGTTATAGCCCCTGAAAGTCGAAAACTGCACGACTTTGCCCTCGAATATCTCGACAACGGAGAAAGGAGAATTTCTGGGATTTTTTTCCCAAGAAATACAGTCAAACCTGTCTTAAGGGGTCACCCAAGGGAAGGACAAAAATTGGCTGCTTAAGACAGGTGACCCCTTAATACAGGTTCATATGCACTGTATTTTGGTTCAAGGGACCCAGAAAATGTGGCTGCTTAAGACAGGTGACCCCTTAATAGAGGTGACCCCATGAGCAGGTTTGACTGTATATGGAATTATCTGTAATTTAGCACAGTTTCAGAACGATTCGTGAAAGTCACCTTTTAAGAATAACTTCCACTGCAGGCCCATATATAAAAGTTTGCTCCTTTATTACTGTGCACATGGACAATTATTTGCGCTGTTATTTGCCCCAGGCATGTACCTATGTAATTACCGTTTACAGTGTAAAGATGGATGTTATCGGTCACTGAACGTCGGAGCAGTAGGCGTTTAATGCATTTTCCCATAGGGTCCAATGCAAAATTGACACCTCATTTTCTCCATTCTCAAGAGCTTTAAGTCTCTGCAAAACATATACATGTGTAGACACAAATAAGTGAAATAGAATGAAGGCTATTTCAGCTTTAGCTTTTATTCCGTTTGGGAGCTAAAGTCGCACAAACTTTTGTTTACAAAAATTTCGATGGCCTATAGTTCGCAAGTTATGCAATCAGTTGACATTAGATTGTGCATGCATGTAGACATGTTAATGGCCTTTATATATGCCAAGTTTCAGATGGCTACCTACTCATACAAGCAAGCAGTAGCGGTTTGAAATTTTCACAATTTGGGCTACACGTTCGGGACGATTCGTGACCTTAGGTGGCTTGCACAATTCGGGCTGAAACTAGTGCCAAATGAAAGGGTTGGGATAAACATTCAATTGACCATATGTGCCAAAAATTCTCGTTCTTTAGTTTTCGAGTTATAGCCCCTGAAAGTCGAAAACTGCACGACTTTGCCCTCGAATATCTCGACAACGGAGAAAGGAGAATTTCTGGGATTTTTTTCCCAAGAAATATATGGGAATTATCTGTAATTTAGCACAGTTTCAGAACGATTCGTGAAAGTCACCTTTTAAGAATAACTTCCACTGCAGGCCCATATATAAAAGTTTGCTCCTTTATTACTCTGCACATGGACAATTATTTGCGCTGTTATTTGCCCCAGGCATGTACCTATGTAATTACCGTTTACAGTGTAAAGATGGATGTTATCGGTCACTGAACGTCGGAGCAGTAGGCGTTTAATGCATTTTCCCATAGGGTCCAATGCAAAATTGACACCTCATTTTCTCCATTCTCAAGAGCTTTGAGTCTCTGCAAAACATATACATGTGTAGACACAAATAAGTGAAATAGAATGAAGGCTATTTCAGCTTTAGCTTTTATTCCGTTTGGGAGCTAAAGTCGCACAAACTTTTGTTTACAAAAATTTCGATGGCCTATAGTTCGCAAGTTATGCAATCAGTTGACATAAGATTGTGCATGCATGTAGACATGTTAATGGCCTTTATATATGCCAAGTTTCAGATGGCTACCTACTCATACAAGCAAGCAGTAGCGGTTTGAAATTTTCACAATTTGGGCTACACGTTCGGGACGATTCGTGACCTTAGGTGACTTGCACAATTCGGGCTGAAACTAGTACCAAATGAAAGGGTTGGGATAAACATTCAATTGACCATATGTGCCAAAAATTCTCGTTCTTTAGTTTTCGAGTTATAGCCCCTGAAAGTCGAAAACTGCACGACTTTGCCCTCGAATATCTCGACAACGGAGAAAGGAGAATGTCTGGGATTTTTTTCCCAAGAAATATATGGGAATTATCTGTAATTTAGCACAGTTTCAGAACGATTCGTGAAAGTCACCTTTTAAGAATAACTTCCACTGCAGGCCCATATATAAAAGTTTGCTCCTTTATTACTCTGCACATGGACAATTATTTGCGCTGTTATTTGCCCCAGGCATGTACCTATGTAATTACCGTTTACAGTGTAAAGATGGATGTTATCGGTCACTGAACGTCGGAGCAGTAGGCGTTTAATGCATTTTCCCATAGGGTCCAATGCAAAATTGACACCTCATTTTCTCCATTCTCAAGAGCTTTGAGTCTCTGCAAAACATATACATGTGAAGACACAAATAAGTGAAATAGAATGAAGGCTATTTCAGCTTTAGCTTTTATTCCGTTTGGGAGCTAAAGTCGCACAAACTTTTGTTTACAAAAATTTCGATGGCCTATAGTTCGCAAGTTATGCAATCAGTTGACATAAGATTGTGCATGCATGTAGACATGTTAATGGCCTTTATATATGCCAAGTTTCAGATGGCTACCTACTCATACAAGCAAGCAGTAGCAGTTTGAAATTTTCACAATTTGGGCTACACGTTCGGGACGATTCGTGACCTTAGGTGACTTGCACAATTCGGGCTGAAACTAGTGCCAAA
This sequence comes from Ctena decussata, assembly GCA_963989385.1. Lineage (NCBI taxonomy): Eukaryota > Metazoa > Mollusca > Bivalvia > Lucinida > Lucinidae > Ctena > Ctena decussata. The sequence continues at coordinate 78,487,339 of OZ022510.1, read as the reverse complement.
TGAAAGGGTTGGGATAAACATTCAATTGACCATATGTGCCAAAAATTCTCGTTCTTTAGTTTTCGAGTTATAGCCCCTGAAAGTCGAAAACTGCACGACTTTGCCCTCGAATATCTCGACAACGGAGAAAGGAGAATTTCTGGGATTTTTTTCCCAAGAAATATATGGGAATTATCTGTAATTTAGCACAGTTTCAGAACGATTCGTGAAAGTCACCTTTTAAGAATAACTTCCACTGCAGGCCCATATATAAAAGTTTGCTCCTTTATTACTCTGCACATGGACAATTATTTGCGCTGTTATTTGCCCCAGGCATGTACCTATGTAATTACCGTTTACAGTGTAAAGATGGATGTTATCGGTCACTGAACGTCGGAGCAGTAGGCGTTTAATGCATTTTCCCATAGGGTCCAATGCAAAATTGACACCTCATTTTCTCCATTCTCAAGAGCTTTGAGTCTCTGCAAAACATATACATGTGTAGACACAAATAAGTGAACTAGAATGAAGGCTATTTCAGCTTTAGCTTTTATTCCGTTTGGGAGCTAAAGTCGCACAAACTTTTGTTTACAAAAATTTCGATGGCCTATAGTTCGCAAGTTATGCAATCAGTTGACATAAGATTGTGCATGCATGTAGACATGTTAATGGCCTTTATATATGCCAAGTTTCAGATGGCTACCTACTCATACAAGCAAGCAGTAGCGGTTTGAAATTTTCACAATTTGGGCTACACGTTCGGGACGATTCGTGACCTTAGGTGACTTGCACAATTCGGGCTGAAACTAGTACCAAATGAAAGGGTTGGGATAAACATTCAATTGACCATATGTGCCAAAAATTCTCGTTCTTTAGTTTTCGAGTTATAGCCCCTGAAAGTCGAAAACTGCACGACTTTGCCCTCGAATATCTCGACAACGGAGAAAGGAGAATTTCTGGGATTTTTTTCCCAAGAAATATATGGGAATTATCTGTAATTTAGCACAGTTTCAGAACGATTCGTGAAAGTCACCTTTTAAGAATAACTTCCACTGCAGGCCCATATATAAAAGTTTGCTCCTTTATTACTCTGCACATGGACAATTATTTGCGCTGTTATTTGCCCCAGGCATGTACCTATGTAATTACCGTTTACAGTGTAAAGATGGATGTTATCGGTCACTGAACGTCGGAGCAGTAGGCGTTTAATGCATTTTCCCATAGGGTCCAATGCAAAATTGACACCTCATTTTCTCCATTCTCAAGAGCTTTGAGTCTCTGCAAAACATATACATGTGTAGACACAAATAAGTGAAATAGAATGAAGGCTATTTCAGCTTTAGCTTTTATTCCGTTTGGGAGCTAAAGTCGCACAAACTTTTGTTTACAAAAATTTCGATGGCCTATAGTTCGCAAGTTATGCAATCAGTTGACATAAGATTGTGCATGCATGTAGACATGTTAATGGCCTTTATATATGCCAAGTTTCAGATGGCTACCTACTCATACAAGCAAGCAGTAGCGGTTTGAAATTTTCACAATTTGGGCTACACGTTCGGGACGATTCGTGACCTTAGGTGACTTGCACAATTCGGGCTGAAACTAGTGCCAAATGAAAGGGTTGGGATAAACATTCAATTGACCATATGTGCCAAAAATTCTCGTTCTTTAGTTTTCGAGTTATAGCCCCTGAAAGTCGAAAACTGCACGACTTTGCCCTCGAATATCTCGACAACGGAGAAAGGAGAATTTCTGGGATTTTTTCCCAAGAAATATATGGGAATTATCTGTAATTTAGCACAGTTTCAGAACGATTCGTGAAAGTCACCTTTTAAGAATAACTTCCACTGCAGGCCCATATATAAAAGTTTGCTCCTTTATTACTCTGCACATGGACAATTATTTGCGCTGTTATTTGCCCCAGGCATGTACCTATGTAATTACCGTTTACAGTGTAAAGATGGATGTTATCGGTCACTGAACGTCGGAGCAGTAGGCGTTTAATGCATTTTCCCATAGGGTCCAAAGCAAAATTGACACCTCATTTTCTCCATTCTCAAGAGCTTTGAGTCTCTGCAAAACATATACATGTGTAGACACAAATAAGTGAAATAGAATGAAGGCTATTTCAGCTTTAGCTTTTATTCCGTTTGGGAGCTAAAGTCGCACAAACTTTTGTTTACAAAAATTTCGATGGCCTATAGTTCGCAAGTTATGCAATCAGTTGACATAAGATTGTGCATGCATGTAGACATGTTAATGGCCTTTATATATGCCAAGTTTCAGATGGCTACCTACTCATACAAGCAAGCAGTAGCGGTTTGAAATTTTCACAATTTGGGCTACACGTTCGGGACGATTCGTGACCTTAGGTGACTTGCACAATTCGGGCTGAAACTAGTACCAAATGAAAGGGTTGGGATAAACATTCAATTGACCATATGTGCCAAAAATTCTCGTTCTTTAGTTTTCGAGTTATAGCCCCTGAAAGTCGAAAACTGCACGACTTTGCCCTCGAATATCTCGACAACGGAGAAAGGAGAATTTCTGGGATTTTTTTCCCAAGAAATATATGGGAATTATCTGTAATTTAGCACAGTTTCAGAACGATTCGTGAAAGTCACCTTTTAAGAATAACTTCCACTGCAGGCCCATATATAAAAGTTTGCTCCTTTATTACTCTGCACATGGACAATTATTTGCGCTGTTATTTGCCCCAGGCATGTACCTATGTAATTACCGTTTACAGTGTAAAGATGGATGTTATCGGTCACTGAACGTCGGAGCAGTAGGCGTTTAATGCATTTTCCCATAGGGTCCAATGCAAAATTGACACCTCATTTTCTCCATTCTCAAGAGCTTTGAGTCTCTGCAAAACATATACATGTGTAGACACAAATAAGTGAAATAGAATGAAGGCTATTTCAGCTTTAGCTTTTATTCCGTTTGGGAGCTAAAGTCGCACAAACTTTTGTTTACAAAAATTTCGATGGCCTATAGTTCGCAAGTTATGCAATCAGTTGACATAAGATTGTGCATGCATGTAGACATGTTAATGGCCTTTATATATGCCAAGTTTCAGATGGCTACCTACTCATACAAGCAAGCAGTAGCGGTTTGAAATTTTCACAATTTGGGCTACACGTTCGGGACGATTCGTGACCTTAGGTGACTTGCACAATTCGGGCTGAAACTAGTGCCAAATGAAAGGGTTGGGATAAACATTCAATTGACCATATGTGCCAAAAATTCTCGTTCTTTAGTTTTCGAGTTATAGCCCCTGAAAGTCGAAAACTGCACGACTTTGCCCTCGAATATCTCGACAACGGAGAAAGGAGAATTTCTGGGATTTTTTTCCCAAGAAATATATGGGAATTATCTGTAATTTAGCACAGTTTCAGAACGATTCGTGAAAGTCACCTTTTAAGAATAACTTCCACTGCAGGCCCATATATAAAAGTTTGCTCCTTTATTACTCTGCACATGGACAATTATTTGCGCTGTTATTTGCCCCAGGCATGTACCTATGTAATTACCGTTTACAGTGTAAAGATGGATGTTATCGGTCACTGAACGTCGGAGCAGTAGGCGTTTAATGCATTTTCCCATAGGGTCCAATGCAAAATTGACACCTCATTTTCTCCATTCTCAAGAGCTTTGAGTCTCTGCAAAACATATACATGTGTAGACACAAATAAGTGAAATAGAATGAAGGCTATTTCAGCTTTAGCTTTTATTCCGTTTGGGAGCTAAAGTCGCACAAACTTTTGTTTACAAAAATTTCGATGGCCTATAGTTCGCAAGTTATGCAATCAGTTGACATAAGATTGTGCATGCATGTAGACATGTTAATGGCCTTTATATATGCCAAGTTTCAGATGGCTACCTACTCATACAAGCAAGCAGTAGCGGTTTGAAATTTTCACAATTTGGGCTACACGTTCGGGACGATTCGTGACCTTAGGTGACTTGCACAATTCGGGCTGAAACTAGTGCCAAATGAAAGGGTTTGGATAAACATTCAATTGACCATATGTGCCAAAAATTCTCGTTCTTTAGTTTTCGAGTTATAGCCCCTGAAAGTCGAAAACTGCACGACTTTGCCCTCGAATATCTCGACAACGGAGAAAGGAGAATTTCTGGGATTTTTTTCCCAAGAAATATATGGGAATTATCTGTAATTTAGCACAGTTTCAGAACGATTCGTGAAAGTCACCTTTTAAGAATAACTTCCACTGCAGGCCCATATATAAAAGTTTGCTCCTTTATTACTCTGCACATGGACAATTATTTGCGCTGTTATTTGCCCCAGGCATGTACCTATGTAATTACCGTTTACAGTGTAAAGATGGATGTTATCGGTCACTGAACGTCGGAGCAGTAGGCGTTTAATGCATTTTCCCATAGGGTCCAATGCAAAATTGACACCTCATTTTCTCCATTCTCAAGAGCTTTGAGTCTCTGCAAAACATATACATGTGTAGACACAAATAAGTGAAATAGAATGAAGGCTATTTCAGCTTTAGCTTTTATTCCGTTTGGGAGCTAAAGTCGCACAAACTTTTGTTTACAAAAATTTCGATGGCCTATAGTTCGCAAGTTATGCAATCAGTTGACATAAGATTGTGCATGCATGTAGACATGTTAATGGCCTTTATATATGCCAAGTTTCAGATGGCTACCTACTCATACAAGCAAGCAGTAGCGGTTTGAAATTTTCACAATTTGGGCTACACGTTCGGGACAATTCGTGACCTTAGGTGACTTGCACAATTCGGGCTGAAACTAGTGCCAAATGAAAGGGTTGGGATAAACATTCAATTGACCATATGTGCCAAAAATTCTCGTTCTTTAGTTTTCGAGTTATAGCCCCTGAAAGTCGAAAACTGCACGACTTTGCCCTCGAATATCTCGACAACGGAGAAAGGAGAATTTCTGGGATTTTTTCCCAAGAAATATATGGGAATTATCTGTAATTTAGCACAGTTTCAGAACGATTCGTGAAAGTCACCTTTTAAGAATAACTTCCACTGCAGGCCCATATATAAAAGTTTGCTCCTTTATTACTCTGCACATGGACAATTATTTGCGCTGTTATTTGCCCCAGGCATGTACCTATGTAATTACCGTTTACAGTGTAAAGATGGATGTTATCGGTCACTGAACGTCGGAGCAGTAGGCGTTTAATGCATTTTCCCATAGGGTCCAAAGCAAAATTGACACCTCATTTTCTCCATTCTCAAGAGCTTTGAGTCTCTGCAAAACATATACATGTGTAGACACAAATAAGTGAAATAGAATGAAGGCTATTTCAGCTTTAGCTTTTATTCCGTTTGGGAGCTAAAGTCGCACAAACTTTTGTTTACAAAAATTTCGATGGCCTATAGTTCGCAAGTTATGCAATCAGTTGACATAAGATTGTGCATGCATGTAGACATGTTAATGGCCTTTATATATGCCAAGTTTCAGATGGCTACCTACTCATACAAGCAAGCAGTAGCGGTTTGAAATTTTCACAATTTGGGCTACACGTTCGGGACGATTCGTGACCTTAGGTGACTTGCACAATTCGGGCTGAAACTAGTACCAAATGAAAGGGTTGGGATAAACATTCAATTGACCATATGTGCCAAAAATTCTCGTTCTTTAGTTTTCGAGTTATAGCCCCTGAAAGTCGAAAACTGCACGACTTTGCCCTCGAATATCTCGACAACGGAGAAAGGAGAATTTCTGGGATTTTTTTCCCAAGAAATATATGGGAATTATCTGTAATTTAGCACAGTTTCAGAACGATTCGTGAAAGTCACCTTTTAAGAATAACTTCCACTGCAGGCCCATATATAAAAGTTTGCTCCTTTATTACTCTGCACATGGACAATTATTTGCGCTGTTATTTGCCCCAGGCATGTACCTATGTAATTACCGTTTACAGTGTAAAGATGGATGTTATCGGTCACTGAACGTCGGAGCAGTAGGCGTTTAATGCATTTTCCCATAGGGTCCAATGCAAAATTGACACCTCATTTTCTCCATTCTCAAGAGCTTTGAGTCTCTGCAAAACATATACATGTGTAGACACAAATAAGTGAAATAGAATGAAGGCTATTTCAGCTTTAGCTTTTATTCCGTTTGGGAGCTAAAGTCGCACAAACTTTTGTTTACAAAAATTTCGATGGCCTATAGTTCGCAAGTTATGCAATCAGTTGACATAAGATTGTGCATGCATGTAGACATGTTAATGGCCTTTATATATGCCAAGTTTCAGATGGCTACCTACTCATACAAGCAAGCAGTAGCGGTTTGAAATTTTCACAATTTGGGCTACACGTTCGGGACGATTCGTGACCTTAGGTGACTTGCACAATTCGGGCTGAAACTAGTGCCAAATGAAAGGGTTGGGATAAACATTCAATTGACCATATGTGCCAAAAATTCTCGTTCTTTAGTTTTCGAGTTATAGCCCCTGAAAGTCGAAAACTGCACGACTTTGCCCTCGAATATCTCGACAACGGAGAAAGGAGAATTTCTGGGATTTTTTTCCCAAGAAATATATGGGAATTATCTGTAATTTAGCACAGTTTCAGAACGATTCGTGAAAGTCACCTTTTAAGAATAACTTCCACTGCAGGCCCATATATAAAAGTTTGCTCCTTTATTACTCTGCACATGGACAATTATTTGCGCTGTTATTTGCCCCAGGCATGTACCTATGTAATTACCGTTTACAGTGTAAAGATGGATGTTATCGGTCACTGAACGTCGGAGCAGTAGGCGTTTAATGCATTTTCCCATAGGGTCCAATGCAAAATTGACACCTCATTTTCTCCATTCTCAAGAGCTTTGAGTCTCTGCAAAACATATACATGTGTAGACACAAATAAGTGAAATAGAATGAAGGCTATTTCAGCTTTAGCTTTTATTCCGTTTGGGAGCTAAAGTCGCACAAACTTTTGTTTACAAAAATTTCGATGGCCTATAGTTCGCAAGTTATGCAATCAGTTGACATAAGATTGTGCATGCATGTAGACATGTTAATGGCCTTTATTTATGCCAAGTTTCAGATGGCTACCTACTCATACAAGCAAGCAGTAGCGGTTTGAAATTTTCACAATTTGGGCTACACGTTCGGGACGATTCGTGACCTTAGGTGACTTGCACAATTCGGGCTGAAACTAGTGCCAAATGAAAGAGTTGGGATAAACATTCAATTGACCATATGTGCCAAAAATTCTCGTTCTTTAGTTTTCGAGTTATAGCCCCTGAAAGTCGAAAACTGCACGACTTTGCCCTCGAATATCTCCACAACGGAGAAAGGAGAATTTCTGGGATTTTTTTCCCAAGAAATATATGGGAATTATCTGTAATTTAGCACAGTTTCAGAACGATTCGTGAAAGTCACCTTTTAAGAATAACTTCCACTGCAGGCCCATATATAAAAGTTTGCTCCTTTATTACTCTGCACATGGACAATTATTTGCGCTGTTATTTGCCCCAGGCATGTACCTATGTAATTACCGTTTACAGTGTAAAGATGGATGTTATCGGTCACTGAACGTCGGAGCAGTAGGCGTTTAATGCATTTTCCCATAGGGTCCAATGCAAAATTGACACCTCATTTTCTCCATTCTCAAGAGCTTTGAGTCTCTGCAAAACATATACATGTGTAGACACAAATAAGTGAAATAGAATGAAGGCTATTTCAGCTTTAGCTTTTATTCCGTTTGGGAGCTAAAGTCGCACAAACTTTTGTTTACAAAAATTTCGATGGCCTATAGTTCGCAAGTTATGCAATCAGTTGACATAAGATTGTGCATGCATGTAGACATGTTAATGGCCTTTATATATGCCAAGTTTCAGATGGCTACCTACTCATACAAGCAAGCAGTAGCGGTTTGAAATTTTCACAATTTGGGCTACACGTTCGGGACGATTCGTGACCTTAGGTGACTTGCACAATTCGGGCTGAAACTAGTGCCAAATGAAAGGGTTGGGATAAACATTCAATTGACCATATGTGCCAAAAATTCTCGTTCTTTAGTTTTCGAGTTATAGCCCCTGAAAGTCGAAAACTGCACGACTTTGCCCTCGAATATCTCGACAACGGAGAAAGGAGAATTTCTTGGATTTTTTTCCCAAGAAATATATGGGAATTATCTGTAATTTAGCACAGTTTCAGAACGATTCGTGAAAGTCACCTTTTAAGAATAACTTCCACTGCAGGCCCATATATAAAAGTTTGCTCCTTTATTACTCTGCACATGGACAATTATTTGCGCTGTTATTTGCCCCAGGCATGTACCTATGTAATTACCGTTTACAGTGTAAAGATGGATGTTATCGGTCACTGAACGTCGGAGCAGTAGGCGTTTAATGCATTTTCCCATAGGGTCCAATGCAAAATTGACACCTCATTTTCTCCATTCTCAAGAGCTTTGAGTCTCTGCAAAACATATACATGTGTAGACACAAATAAGTGAAATAGAATGAAGGCTATTTCAGCTTTAGCTTTTATTCCGTTTGGGAGCTAAAGTCGCACAAACTTTTGTTTACAAAAATTTCGATGGCCTATAGTTCGCAAGTTATGCAATCAGTTGACATAAGATTGTGCATGCATGTAGACATGTTAATGGCCTTTATATATGCCAAGTTTCAGATGGCTACCTACTCATACAAGCAAGCAGTAGCGGTTTGAAATTTTCACAATTTGGGCTACACGTTCGGGACGATTCGTGACCTTAGGTGACTTGCACAATTCGGGCTGAAACTAGTGCCAAATGAAAGGGTTTGGATAAACATTCAATTGACCATATGTGCCAAAAATTCTCGTTCTTTAGTTTTCGAGTTATAGCCCCTGAAAGTCGAAAACTGCACGACTTTGCCCTCGAATATCTCGACAACGGAGAAAGGAGAATTTCTGGGATTTTTTTCCCAAGAAATATATGGGAATTATCTGTAATTTAGCACAGTTTCAGAACGATTCGTGAAAGTCACCTTTTAAGAATAACTTCCACTGCAGGCCCATATATAAAAGTTTGCTCCTTTATTACTCTGCACATGGACAATTATTTGCGCTGTTATTTGCCCCAGGCATGTACCTATGTAATTACCGTTTACAGTGTAAAGATGGATGTTATCGGTCACTGAACGTCGGAGCAGTAGGCGTTTAATGCATTTTCCCATAGGGTCCAATGCAAAATTGACACCTCATTTTCTCCATTCTCAAGAGCTTTGAGTCTCTGCAAAACATATACATGTGTAGACACAAATAAGTGAAATAGAATGAAGGCTATTTCAGCTTTAGCTTTTATTCCGTTTGGGAGCTAAAGTCGCACAAACTTTTGTTTACAAAAATTTCGATGGCCTATAGTTCGCAAGTTATGCAATCAGTTGACATAAGATTGTGCATGCATGTAGACATGTTAATGGCCTTTATATATGCCAAGTTTCAGATGGCTACCTACTCATACAAGCAAGCAGTAGCGGTTTGAAATTTTCACAATTTGGGCTACACGTTCGGGACGATTCGTGACCTTAGGTGACTTGCACAATTCGGGCTGAAACTAGTGCCAAATGAAAGGGTTTGGATAAACATTCAATTGACCATATGTGCCAAAAATTCTCGTTCTTAAGTTTTCGAGTTATAGCCCCTGAAAGTCGAAAACTGCACGACTTTGCCCTCGAATATCTCGACAACGGAGAAAGGAGAATTTCTGGGATTTTTTTCCCAAGAAATATATGGGAATTATCTGTAATTTAGCACAGTTTCAGAACGATTCGTGAAAGTCACCTTTTAAGAATAACTTCCACTGCAGGCCCATATATAAAAGTTTGCTCCTTTATTACTCTGCACATGGACAATTATTTGCGCTGTTATTTGCCCCAGGCATGTACCTATGTAATTACCGTTTACAGTGTAAAGATGGATGTTATCGGTCACTGAACGTCGGAGCAGTAGGCGTTTAATGCATTTTCCCATAGGGTCCAATGCAAAATTGACACCTCATTTTCTCCATTCTCAAGAGCTTTGAGTCTCTGCAAAACATATACATGTGTAGACACAAATAAGTGAAATAGAATGAAGGCTATTTCAGCTTTAGCTTTTATTCCGTTTGGGAGCTAAAGTCGCACAAACTTTTGTTTACAAAAATTTCGATGGCCTATAGTTCGCAAGTTATGCAATCAGTTGACATAAGATTGTGCATGCATGTAGACATGTTAATGGCCTTTATATATGCCAAGTTTCAGATGGCTACCTACTCATACAAGCAAGCAGTAGCGGTTTGAAATTTTCACAATTTGGGCTACACGTTCGGGACGATTCGTGACCTTAGGTGACTTGCACAATTCGGGCTGAAACTAGTGCCAAATGAAAGGGTTGGGATAAACATTCAATTGACCATATGTGCCAAAAATTCTCGTTCTTTAGTTTTCGAGTTATAGCCCCTGAAAGTCGAAAACTGCACGACTTTGCCCTCGAATATCTCGACAACGGAGAAAGGAGAATTTCTTGGATTTTTTTCCCAAGAAATATATGGGAATTATCTGTAATTTAGCACAGTTTCAGAACGATTCGTGAAAGTCACCTTTTAAGAATAACTTCCACTGCAGGCCCATATATAAAAGTTTGCTCCTTTATTACTCTGCACATGGACAATTATTTGCGCTGTTATTTGCCCCAGGCATGTACCTATGTAATTACCGTTTACAGTGTAAAGATGGATGTTATCGGTCACTGAACGTCGGAGCAGTAGGCGTTTAATGCATTTTCCCATAGGGTCCAATGCAAAATTGACACCTCATTTTCTCCATTCTCAAGAGCTTTGAGTCTCTGCAAAACATATACATGTGTAGACACAAATAAGTGAAATAGAATGAAGGCTATTTCAGCTTTAGCTTTTATTCCGTTTGGGAGCTAAAGTCGCACAAACTTTTGTTTACAAAAATTTCGATGGCCTATAGTTCGCAAGTTATGCAATCAGTTGACATAAGATTGTGCATGCATGTAGACATGTTAATGGCCTTTATATATGCCAAGTTTCAGATGGCTACCTACTCATACAAGCAAGCAGTAGCGGTTTGAAATTTTCACAATTTGGGCTACACGTTCGGGACGATTCGTGACCTTAGGTGACTTGCACAATTCGGGCTGAAACTAGTGCCAAATGAAAGGGTTTGGATAAACATTCAATTGACCATATGTGCCAAAAATTCTCGTTCTTTAGTTTTCGAGTTATAGCCCCTGAAAGTCGAAAACTGCACGACTTTGCCCTCGAATATCTCGACAACGGAGAAAGGAGAATTTCTGGGATTTTTTTCCCAAGAAATATATGGGAATTATCTGTAATTTAGCACAGTTTCAGAACGATTCGTGAAAGTCACCTTTTAAGAATAACTTCCACTGCAGGCCCATATATAAAAGTTTGCTCCTTTATTACTCTGCACATGGACAATTATTTGCGCTGTTATTTGCCCCAGGCATGTACCTATGTAATTACCGTTTACAGTGTAAAGATGGATGTTATCGGTCACTGAACGTCGGAGCAGTAGGCGTTTAATGCATTTTCCCATAGGGTCCAATGCAAAATTGACACCTCATTTTCTCCATTCTCAAGAGCTTTGAGTCTCTGCAAAACATATACATGTGTAGACACAAATAAGTGAAATAGAATGAAGGCTATTTCAGCTTTAGCTTTTATTCCGTTTGGGAGCTAAAGTCGCACAAACTTTTGTTTACAAAAATTTCGATGGCCTATAGTTCGCAAGTTATGCAATCAGTTGACATAAGATTGTGCATGCATGTAGACATTTTAATGGCCTTTATATATGCCAAGTTTCAGATGGCTACCTACTCATACAAGCAAGCAGTAGCGGTTTGAAATTTTCACAATTTGGGCTACACGTTCGGGACGATTCGTGACCTTAGGTGACTTGCACAATTTGGGCTGAAACTAGTGCCAAATAATAAGGGTTGGGATAAACATTCAATTGACCATATGTGCCAAAAATTCTCGTTCTTTAGTTTTCGAGTTATAGCCCCTGAAAGTCGAAAACTGCACGACTTTGCCCTCGAATATCTCGACAACGGAGAAAGGAGAATTTCTGGGATTTTTTTCCCAAGAAATATATGGGAATTATCTGTAATTTAGCACAGTTTCAGAACGATTCGTGAAAGTCACCTTTTAAGAATAACTTCCACTGCAGGCCCATATATAAAAGTTTGCTCCTTTATTACTCTGCACATGGACAATTATTTGCGCTGTTATTTGCCCCAGGCATGTACCTATGTAATTACCGTTTACAGTGTAAAGATGGATGTTATCGGTCACTGAACGTCGGAGCAGTAGGCGTTTAATGCATTTTCCCATAGGGTCCAATGCAAAATTGACACCTCATTTTCTCCATTCTCAAGAGCTTTGAGTCTCTGCAAAACATATACATGTGTAGACACAAATAAGTGAAATAGAATGAAGGCTATTTCAGCTTTAGCTTTTATTCCGTTTGGGAGCTAAAGTCGCACAAACTTTTGTTTACAAAAATTTCGATGGCCTATAGTTCGCAAGTTATGCAATCAGTTGACATAAGATTGTGCATGCATGTAGACATTTTAATGGCCTTTATATATGCCAAGTTTCAGATGGCTACCTACTCATACAAGCAAGCAGTAGCGGTTTGAAATTTTCACAATTTGGGCTACACGTTCGGGACGATTCGTGACCTTAGGTGACTTGCACAATTCGGGCTGAAACTAGTGCCAAATGAAAGGGTTGGGATAAACATTCAATTGACCATATGTGCCAAAAATTCTCGTTCTTTAGTTTTCGAGTTATAGCCCCTGAAAGTCGAAAACTGCACGACTTTGCCCTCGAATATCTCGACAACGGAGAAAGGAGAATTTCTGGGATTTTTTCCCCAAGAAATATATGGGAATTATCTGTAATTTAGCACAGTTTCAGAACGATTCGTGAAAGTCACCTTTTAAGAATAACTTCCACTGCAGGCCCATATATAAAAGTTTGCTCCTTTATTACTCTGCACATGGACAATTATTTGCGCTGTTATTTGCCCCAGGCATGTACCTATGTAATTACCGTTTACAGTGTAAAGATGGATGTTATCGGTCAGTGAACGTCGGAGCAGTAGGCGTTTAATGCATTTTCCCATAGGGTCCAATGCAAAATTGACACCTCATTTTCTCCATTCTCAAGAGCTTTGAGTCTCTGCAAAACATATACATGTGTAGACACAAATAAGTGAAATAGAATGAAGGCTATTTCAGCTTTAGCTTTTATTCCGTTTGGGAGCTAAAGTCGCACAAACTTTTGTTTACAAAAATTTCGATGGCCTATAGTTCGCAAGTTATGCAATCAGTTGACATAAGATTGTGCATGCATGTAGACATGTTAATGGCCTTTATATATGCCAAGTTTCAGATGGCTACCTACTCATACAAGCAAGCAGTAGCGGTTTGAAATTTTCACAATTTGGGCTACACGTTCGGGACGATTCGTGACCTTAGGTGACTTGCACAATTCGGGCTGAAACTAGTGCCAAATGAAAGGGTTGGGATAAACATTCAATTGACCATATGTGCCAAAAATTCTCGTTCTTTAGTTTTCGAGTTATAGCCCCTGAAAGTCGAAAACTGCACGACTTTGCCCTCGAATATCTCGACAACGGAGAAAGGAGAATTTCTGGGATTTTTTTCCCAAGAAATATATGGGAATTATCTGTAATTTAGCACAGTTTCAGAACGATTCGTGAAAGTCACCTTTTAAGAATAACTTCCACTGCAGGCCCATATATAAAAGTTTGCTCCTTTATTACTCTGCACATGGAGAATTATTTGCGCTGTTATTTGCCCCAGGCATGTACCTATGTAATTACCGTTTACAGTGTAAAGATGGATGTTATCGGTCACTGAACGTCGGAGCAGTAGGCGTTTAATGCATTTTCCCATAGGGTCCAATGCAAAATTGACACCTCATTTTCTCCATTCTCAAGAGCTTTGAGTCTCTGCAAAACATATACATGTGTAGACACAAATAAGTGAAATAGATTGAAGGCTATTTCAGCTTTAGTTTTTTTATTCCGTTTGGGAGCTAAAGTCGCACAAACTTTTGTTTACAAAAATTTCGATGGCCTATAGTTCGCAAGTTATGCAATCAGTTGACATAAGATTGTGCATGCATGTAGACATGTTAATGGCCTTTATATATGCCAAGTTTCAGATGGCTACCTACTCATACAAGCAAGCAGTAGCGGTTTGAAATTTTCACAATTTGGGCTACACGTTCGGGACGATTCGTGACCTTAGGTGACTTGCACAATTCGGGCTGAAACTAGTGCCAAATGAAAGGGTTGGGATAAACATTCAATTGACCATATGTGCCAAAAATTCTCGTTCTTTAGTTTTCGAGTTATAGCCCCTGAAAGTCGAAAACTGCACGACTTTGCCCTCGAATATCTCGACAACGGAGAAAGGAGAATTTCTGGGATTTTTTTCCCAAGAAATATATGGGAATTATCTGTAATTTAGCACAGTTTCAGAACGATTCGTGAAAGTCACCTTTTAAGAATAACTTCCACTGCAGGCCCATATATAAAAGTTTGCTCCTTTATTACTCTGCACATGGACAATTATTTGCGCTGTTAGTTGCCCCAGGCATGTACCTATGTAATTACCGTTTACAGTGTAAAGATGGATGTTATCGGTCACTGAACGTCGGAGCAGTAGGCGTTTAATGCATTTTCCCATAGGGTCCAATGCAAAATTGACACCTCATTTTCTCCATTCTCAAGAGCTTTGAGTCTCTGCAAAACATATACATGTGTAGACACAAATAAGTGAAATAGAATGAAGGCTATTTCAGCTTTAGCTTTTATTCCGTTTGGGAGCTAAAGTCGCACAAACTTTTGTTTACAAAAATTTCGATGGCCTATAGTTCGCAAGTTATGCAATCAGTTGACATAAGATTGTGCATGCATGTAGACATGTTAATGGCCTTTATATATGCCAAGTTTCAGATGGCTACCTACTCATACAAGCAAGCAGTAGCGGTTTGAAATTTTCACAATTTGGGCTACACGTTCGGGACGATTCTTGACCTTAGGTGACTTGCACAATTCGGGCTGAAACTAGTGCCAAATGAAAGGGTTGGGATAAACATTCAATTGACCATATGTGCCAAAAATTCTCGTTCTTTAGTTTTCGAGTTATAGCCCCTGAAAGTCGAAAACTGCACGACTTTGCCCTCGAATATCTCGACAACGGAGAAAGGAGAATTTCTGGGATTTTTTTCCCAAGAAATATATGGGAATTATCTGTAATTTAGCACAGTTTCAGAACGATTCGTGAAAGTCACCTTTTAAGAATAACTTCCACTGCAGGCCCATATATAAAAGTTTGCTCCTTTATTACTCTGCACATGGACAATTATTTGCGCTGTTATTTGCCCCAGGCATGTACCTATGTAATTACCGTTTACAGTGTAAAGATGGATGTTATCGGTCACTGAACGTCGGAGCAGTAGGCGTTTAATGCATTTTCCCATAGGGTCCAATGCAAAATTGACACCTCATTTTCTCCATTCTCAAGAGCTTTGAGTCTCTGCAAAACATATACATGTGTAGACACAAATAAGTGAAATAGAATGAAGGCTATTTCAGCTTTAGCTTTTATTCCGTTTGGGAGCTAAAGTCGCACAAACTTTTGTTTACAAAAATTTCGATGGCCTATAGTTCGCAAGTTATGCAATCAGTTGACATAAGATTGTGCATGCATGTAGACATGTTAATGGCCTTTATATATGCCAAGTTTCAGATGGGTACCTACTCATACAAGCAAGCAGTAGCGGTTTGAAATTTTCACAATTTGGGCTACACGTTCGGGACGATTCGTGACCTTAGGTGACTTGCACAATTCGGGCTGAAACTAGTGCCAAATGAAAGGGTTGGGATAAACATTCAATTGACCATATGTGCCAAAAATTCTCGTTCTTTAGTTTTCGAGTTATAGCCCCTGAAAGTCGAAAACTGCACGACTTTGCCCTCGAATATCTCGACAACGGAGAAAGGAGAATTTCTGGGATTTTTTTCCCAAGAAATATATGGGAATTATCTGTAATTTAGCACAGTTTCAGAACGATTCGTGAAAGTCACCTTTTAAGAATAACTTCCACTGCAGGCCCATATATAAAAGTTTGCTCCTTTATTACTCTGCACATGGACAATTATTTGCGCTGTTATTTGCCCCAGGCATGTACCTATGTAATTACCGTTTACAGTGTAAAGATGGATGTTATCGGTCAGTGAACGTCGGAGCAGTAGGCGTTTAATGCATTTTCCCATAGGGTCCAATGCAAAATTGACACCTCATTTTCTCCATTCTCAAGAGCTTTGAGTCTCTGCAAAACATATACATGTGTAGACACAAATAAGTGAAATAGAATGAAGGCTATTTCAGCTTTAGCTTTTATTCCGTTTGGGAGCTAAAGTCGCACAAACTTTTGTTTACAAAAATTTCGATGGCCTATAGTTCGCAAGTTATGCAATCAGTTGACATAAGATTGTGCATGCATGTAGACATGTTAATGGCCTTTATATATGCCAAGTTTCAGATGGCTACCTACTCATACAAGCAAGCAGTAGCGGTTTGAAATTTTCACAATTTGGGCTACACGTTCGGGACGATTCGTGACCTTAGGTGACTTGCACAATTCGGGCTGAAACCAGTGCCAAATGAAAGGGTTGGGATAAACATTCAATTGACCATATGTGCCAAAAATTCTCGTTCTTTAGTTTTCGAGTTATAGCCCCTGAAAGTCGAAAACTGCACGACTTTGCCCTCGAATATCTCGACAACGGAGAAAGGAGAATTTCTGGGATTTTTTTCCCAAGAAATATATGGGAATTATCTGTAATTTAGCACAGTTTCAGAACGATTCGTGAAAGTCACCTTTTAAGAATAACTTCCACTGCAGGCCCATATATAAAAGTTTGCTCCTTTATTACTCTGCACATGGACAATTATTTGCGCTGTTATTTGCCCCAGGCATGTACCTATGTAATTACCGTTTACAGTGTAAAGATGGATGTTATCGGTCACTGAACGTCGGAGCAGTAGGCGTTTAATGCATTTTCCCATAGGGTCCAATGCAAAATTGACACCTCATTTTCTCCATTCTCAAGAGCTTTGAGTCTCTGCAAAACATATACATGTGTAGACACAAATAAGTGAAATAGAATGAAGGCTATTTCAGCTTTAGCTTTTATTCCGTTTGGGAGCTAAAGTCGCACAAACTTTTGTTTACAAAAATTTCGATGGCCTATAGTTCGCAAGTTATGCAATCAGTTGACATAAGATTGTGCATGCATGTAGACATGTTAATGGCCTTTATATATGCCAAGTTTCAGATGGCTACCTACGCATACAAGCAAGCAGTAGCGGTTTGAAATTTTCACAATTTGGGCTACACGTTCGGGACGATTCGTGACCTTAGGTGACTTGCACAATTCGGGCTGAAACTAGTGCCAAATGAAAGGGTTGGGATAAACATTCAATTGACCATATGTGCCAAAAATTCTCGTTCTTTAGTTTTCGAGTTATAGCCCCTGAAAGTCGAAAACTGCACGACTTTGCCCTCGAATATCTCGACAACGGAGAAAGGAGAATTTCTGGGATTTTTTTCCCAAGAAATATATGGGAATTATCTGTAATTTAGCACAGTTTCAGAACGATTCGTGAAAGTCACCTTTTAAGAATAACTTCCACTGCAGGCCCATATATAAAAGTTTGCTCCTTTATTACTCTGCACATGGACAATTATTTGCGCTGTTATTTGCCCCAGGCATGTACCTATGTAATTACCGTTTACAGTGTAAAGATGGATGTTATCGGTCACTGAACGTCGGAGCAGTAGGCGTTTAATGCATTTTCCCATAGGGTCCAATGCAAAATTGACACCTCATTTTCTCCATTCTCAAGAGCTTTGAGTCTCTGCAAAACATATACATGTGTAGACACAAATAAGTGAAATAGAATGAAGGCTATTTCAGCTTTAGCTTTTATTCCGTTTGGGAGCTAAAGTCGCACAAACTTTTGTTTACAAAAATTTCGATGGCCTATAGTTCGCAAGTTATGCAATCAGTTGACATAAGATTGTGCATGCATGTAGACATGTTAATGGCCTTTATATATGCCAAGTTTCAGATGGCTACCTACTCATACAAGCAAGCAGTAGCGGTTTGAAATTTTCACAATTTGGGCTACACGTTCGGGACGATTCGTGACCTTAGGTGACTTGCACAATTCGGGCTGAAACTAGTGCCAAATGAAAGGGTTGGGATAAACATTCAATTGACCATATGTGCCAAAAATTCTCGTTCTTTAGTTTTCGAGTTATAGCCCCTGAAAGTCGAAAACTGCACGACTTTGCCCTCGAATATCTCGACAACGGAGAAAGGAGAATTTCTGGGATTTTTTCCCCAAGAAATATATGGGAATTATCTGTAATTTAGCACAGTTTCAGAACGATTCGTGAAAGTCACCTTTTAAGAATAACTTCCACTGCAGGCCCATATATAAAAGTTTGCTCCTTTATTACTCTGCACATGGACAATTATTTGCGCTGTTATTTGCCCCAGGCATGTACCTATGTAATTACCGTTTACAGTGTAAAGATGGATGTTATCGGTCAGTGAACGTCGGAGCAGTAGGCGTTTAATGCATTTTCCCATAGGGTCCAATGCAAAATTGACACCTCATTTTCTCCATTCTCAAGAGCTTTGAGTCTCTGCAAAACATATACATGTGTAGACACAAATAAGTGAAATAGAATGAAGGCTATTTCAGCTTTAGCTTTTATTCCGTTTGGGAGCTAAAGTCGCACAAACTTTTGTTTACAAAAATTTCGATGGCCTATAGTTCGCAAGTTATGCAATCAGTTGACATAAGATTGTGCATGCATGTAGACATGTTAATGGCCTTTATATATGCCAAGTTTCAGATGGCTACCTACTCATACAAGCAAGCAGTAGCGGTTTGAAATTTTCACAATTTGGGCTACACGTTCGGGACGATTCGTGACCTTAGGTGACTTGCACAATTCGGGCTGAAACTAGTGCCAAATGAAAGGGTTGGGATAAACATTCAATTGACCATATGTGCCAAAAATTCTCGTTCTTTAGTTTTCGAGTTATAGCCCCTGAAAGTCGAAAACTGCACGACTTTGCCCTCGAATATCTCGACAACGGAGAAAGGAGAATTTCTGGGATTTTTTTCCCAAGAAATATATGGGAATTATCTGTAATTTAGCACAGTTTCAGAACGATTCGTGAAAGTCACCTTTTAAGAATAACTTCCACTGCAGACCCATATATAAAAGTTTGCTCCTTTATTACTCTGCACATGGAGAATTATTTGCGCTGTTATTTGCCCCAGGCATGTACCTATGTAATTACCGTTTACAGTGTAAAGATGGATGTTATCGGTCACTGAACGTCGGAGCAGTAGGCGTTTAATGCATTTTCCCATAGGGTCCAATGCAAAATTGACACCTCATTTTCTCCATTCTCAAGAGCTTTGAGTCTCTGCAAAACATATACATGTGTAGACACAAATAAGTGAAATAGATTGAAGGCTATTTCAGCTTTAGTTTTTTTATTCCGTTTGGGAGCTAAAGTCGCACAAACTTTTGTTTACAAAAATTTCGATGGCCTATAGTTCGCAAGTTATGCAATCAGTTGACATAAGATTGTGCATGCATGTAGACATGTTAATGGCCTTTATATATGCCAAGTTTCAGATGGCTACCTACTCATACAAGCAAGCAGTAGCGGTTTGAAATTTTCACAATTTGGGCTACACGTTCGGGACGATTCGTGACCTTAGGTGACTTGCACAATTCGGGCTGAAACTAGTGCCAAATGAAAGGGTTGGGATAAACATTCAATTGACCATATGTGCCAAAAATTCTCGTTCTTTAGTTTTCGAGTTATAGCCCCTGAAAGTCGAAAACTGCACGACTTTGCCCTCGAATATCTCGACAACGGAGAAAGGAGAATTTCTGGGATTTTTTTCCCAAGAAATATATGGGAATTATCTGTAATTTAGCACAGTTTCAGAACGATTCGTGAAAGTCACCTTTTAAGAATAACTTCCACTGCAGGCCCATATATAAAAGTTTGCTCCTTTATTACTCTGCACATGGACAATTATTTGCGCTGTTAGTTGCCCCAGGCATGTACCTATGTAATTACCGTTTACAGTGTAAAGATGGATGTTATCGGTCACTGAACGTCGGAGCAGTAGGCGTTTAATGCATTTTCCCATAGGGTCCAATGCAAAATTGACACCTCATTTTCTCCATTCTCAAGAGCTTTGAGTCTCTGCAAAACATATACATGTGTAGACACAAATAAGTGAAATAGAATGAAGGCTATTTCAGCTTTAGCTTTTATTCCGTTTGGGAGCTAAAGTCGCACAAACTTTTGTTTACAAAAATTTCGATGGCCTATAGTTCGCAAGTTATGCAATCAGTTGACATAAGATTGTGCATGCATGTAGACATGTTAATGGCCTTTATATATGCCAAGTTTCAGATGGCTACCTACTCATACAAGCAAGCAGTAGCGGTTTGAAATTTTCACAATTTGGGCTACACGTTCGGGACGATTCTTGACCTTAGGTGACTTGCACAATTCGGGCTGAAACTAGTGCCAAATGAAAGGGTTGGGATAAACATTCAATTGACCATATGTGCCAAAAATTCTCGTTCTTTAGTTTTCGAGTTATAGCCCCTGAAAGTCGAAAACTGCACGACTTTGCCCTCGAATATCTCGACAACGGAGAAAGGAGAATTTCTGGGATTTTTTTCCCAAGAAATATATGGGAATTATCTGTAATTTAGCACAGTTTCAGAACGATTCGTGAAAGTCACCTTTTAAGAATAACTTCCACTGCAGGCCCATATATAAAAGTTTGCTCCTTTATTACTCTGCACATGGACAATTATTTGCGCTGTTATTTGCCCCAGGCATGTACCTATGTAATTACCGTTTACAGTGTAAAGATGGATGTTATCGGTCACTGAACGTCGGAGCAGTAGGCGTTTAATGCATTTTCCCATAGGGTCCAATGCAAAATTGACACCTCATTTTCTCCATTCTCAAGAGCTTTGAGTCTCTGCAAAACATATACATGTGTAGACACAAATAAGTGAAATAGAATGAAGGCTATTTCAGCTTTAGCTTTTATTCCGTTTGGGAGCTAAAGTCGCACAAACTTTTGTTTACAAAAATTTCGATGGCCTATAGTTCGCAAGTTATGCAATCAGTTGACATAAGATTGTGCATGCATGTAGACATGTTAATGGCCTTTATATATGCCAAGTTTCAGATGGGTACCTACTCATACAAGCAAGCAGTAGCGGTTTGAAATTTTCACAATTTGGGCTACACGTTCGGGACGATTCGTGACCTTAGGTGACTTGCACAATTCGGGCTGAAACTAGTGCCAAATGAAAGGGTTGGGATAAACATTCAATTGACCATATGTGCCAAAAATTCTCGTTCTTTAGTTTTCGAGTTATAGCCCCTGAAAGTCGAAAACTGCACGACTTTGCCCTCGAATATCTCGACAACGGAGAAAGGAGAATTTCTGGGATTTTTTTCCCAAGAAATATATGGGAATTATCTGTAATTTAGCACAGTTTCAGAACGATTCGTGAAAGTCACCTTTTAAGAATAACTTCCACTGCAGGCCCATATATAAAAGTTTGCTCCTTTATTACTCTGCACATGGACAATTATTTGCGCTGTTATTTGCCCCAGGCATGTACCTATGTAATTACCGTTTACAGTGTAAAGATGGATGTTATCGGTCACTGAACGTCGGAGCAGTAGGCGTTTAATGCATTTTCCCATAGGGTCCAATGCAAAATTGACACCTCATTTTCTCCATTCTCAAGAGCTTTGAGTCTCTGCAAAACATATACATGTGTAGACACAAATAAGTGAAATAGAATGAAGGCTATTTCAGCTTTAGCTTTTATTCCGTTTGGGAGCTAAAGTCGCACAAACTTTTGTTTACAAAAATTTCGATGGCCTATAGTTCGCAAGTTATGCAATCAGTTGACATAAGATTGTGCATGCATGTAGACATGTTAATGGCCTTTATATATGCCAAGTTTCAGATGGCTACCTACTCATACAAGCAAGCAGTAGCGGTTTGAAATTTTCACAATTTGGGCTACACGTTCGGGACGATTCGTGACCTTAGGTGACTTGCACAATTCGGGCTGAAACCAGTGCCAAATGAAAGGGTTGGGATAAACATTCAATTGACCATATGTGCCAAAAATTCTCGTTCTTTAGTTTTCGAGTTATAGCCCCTGAAAGTCGAAAACTGCACGACTTTGCCCTCGAATATCTCGACAACGGAGAAAGGAGAATTTCTGGGATTTTTTTCCCAAGAAATATATGGGAATTATCTGTAATTTAGCACAGTTTCAGAACGATTCGTGAAAGTCACCTTTTAAGAATAACTTCCACTGCAGGCCCATATATAAAAGTTTGCTCCTTTATTACTCTGCACATGGACAATTATTTGCGCTGTTATTTGCCCCAGGCATGTACCTATGTAATTACCGTTTACAGTGTAAAGATGGATGTTATCGGTCACTGAACGTCGGAGCAGTAGGCGTTTAATGCATTTTCCCATAGGGTCCAATGCAAAATTGACACCTCATTTTCTCCATTCTCAAGAGCTTTGAGTCTCTGCAAAACATATACATGTGTAGACACAAATAAGTGAAATAGAATGAAGGCTATTTCAGCTTTAGCTTTTATTCCGTTTGGGAGCTAAAGTCGCACAAACTTTTGTTTACAAAAATTTCGATGGCCTATAGTTCGCAAGTTATGCAATCAGTTGACATAAGATTGTGCATGCATGTAGACATGTTAATGGCCTTTATATATGCCAAGTTTCAGATGGGTACCTACTCATACAAGCAAGCAGTAGCGGTTTGAAATTTTCACAATTTGGGCTACACGTTCGGGACGATTCGTGACCTTAGGTGACTTGCACAATTCGGGCTGAAACTAGTGCCAAATGAAAGGGTTGGGATAAACATTCAATTGACCATATGTGCCAAAAATTCTCGTTCTTTAGTTTTCGAGTTATAGCCCCTGAAAGTCGAAAACTGCACGACTTTGCCCTCGAATATCTCGACAACGGAGAAAGGAGAATTTCTGGGATTTTTTTCCCAAGAAATATATGGGAATTATCTGTAATTTAGCACAGTTTCAGAACGATTCGTGAAAGTCACCTTTTAAGAATAACTTCCACTGCAGGCCCATATATAAAAGTTTGCTCCTTTATTACTCTGCACATGGACAATTATTTGCGCTGTTATTTGCCCCAGGCATGTACCTATGTAATTACCGTTTACAGTGTAAAGATGGATGTTATCGGTCACTGAACGTCGGAGCAGTAGGCGTTTAATGCATTTTCCCATAGGGTCCAATGCAAAATTGACACCTCATTTTCTCCATTCTCAAGAGCTTTGAGTCTCTGCAAAACATATACATGTGTAGACACAAATAAGTGAAATAGAATGAAGGCTATTTCAGCTTTAGCTTTTATTCCGTTTGGGAGCTAAAGTCGCACAAACTTTTGTTTACAAAAATTTCGATGGCCTATAGTTCGCAAGTTATGCAATCAGTTGACATAAGATTGTGCATGCATGTAGACATGTTAATGGCCTTTATATATGCCAAGTTTCAGATGGCTACCTACTCATACAAGCAAGCAGTAGCGGTTTGAAATTTTCACAATTTGGGCTACACGTTCGGGACGATTCGTGACCTTAGGTGACTTGCACAATTCGGGCTGAAACCAGTGCCAAATGAAAGGGTTGGGATAAACATTCAATTGACCATATGTGCCAAAAATTCTCGTTCTTTAGTTTTCGAGTTATAGCCCCTGAAAGTCGAAAACTGCACGACTTTGCCCTCGAATATCTCGACAACGGAGAAAGGAGAATTTCTGGGATTTTTTTCCCAAGAAATATATGGGAATTATCTGTAATTTAGCACAGTTTCAGAACGATTCGTGAAAGTCACCTTTTAAGAATAACTTCCACTGCAGGCCCATATATAAAAGTTTGCTCCTTTATTACTCTGCACTTGGACAATTATTTGCGCTGTTATTTGCCCCAGGCATGTACCTATGTAATTACCGTTTACAGTGTAAAGATGGATGTTATCGGTCACTGAACGTCGGAGCAGTAGGCGTTTAATGCATTTTCCCATAGGGTCCAATGCAAAATTGACACCTCATTTTCTCCATTCTCAAGAGCTTTGAGTCTCTGCAAAACATATACATGTGTAGACACAAATAAGTGAAATAGAATGAAGGCTATTTCAGCTTTAGCTTTTATTCCGTTTGGGAGCTAAAGTCGCACAAACTTTTGTTTACAAAAATTTCGATGGCCTATAGTTCGCAAGTTATGCAATCAGTTGACATAAGATTGTGCATGCATGTAGACATGTTAATGGCCTTTATATATGCCAAGTTTCAGATGGCTACCTACTCATACAAGCAAGCAGTAGCGGTTTGAAATTTTCACAATTTGGGCTACACGTTCGGGACGATTCGTGACCTTAGGTGACTTGCACAATTCGGGCTGAAACTAGTGCCAAATGAAAGGGTTGGGATAAACATTCAATTGACCATATGTGCCAAAAATTCTCGTTCTTTAGTTTTCGAGTTATAGCCCCTGAAAGTCGAAAACTGCACGACTTTGCCCTCGAATATCTCGACAACGGAGAAAGGAGAATTTCTGGGATTTTTTTCCCAAGAAATATATGGGAATTATCTGTAATTTAGCACAGTTTCAGAACGATTCGTGAAAGTCACCTTTTAAGAATAACTTCCACTGCAGGCCCATATATAAAAGTTTGCTCCTTTATTACTCTGCACATGGACAATTATTTGCGCTGTTATTTGCCCCAGGCATGTACCTATGTAATTACCGTTTACAGTGTAAAGATGGATGTTATCGGTCACTGAACGTCGGAGCAGTAGGCGTTTAATGCATTTTCCCATAGGGTCCAATGCAAAATTGACACCTCATTTTCTCCATTCTCAAGAGCTTTGAGTCTCTGCAAAACATATACATGTGTAGACACAAATAAGTGAAATAGAATGAAGGCTATTTCAGCTTTAGCTTTTATTCCGTTTGGGAGCTAAAGTCGCACAAACTTTTGTTTACAAAAATTTCGATGGCCTATAGTTCGCAAGTTATGCAATCACTTGACATAAGATTGTGCATGCATGTAGACATGTTAATGGCCTTTATATATGCCAAGTTTCAGATGGCTACCTACTCATACAAGCAAGCAGTAGCGGTTTGAAATTTTCACAATTTGGGCTACACGTTCGGGACGATTCGTGACCTTAGGTGACTTGCACAATTCGGGCTGAAACTAGTGCCAAATGAAAGGGTTGGGATGAACATTCAATTGACCATATGTGCCAAAAATTCTCGTTCTTTAGTTTTCGAGTTATAGCCCCTGAAAGTCGAAAACTGCACGACTTTGCCCTCGAATATCTCGACAACGGAGAAAGGAGAATTTCTGGGATTTTTTTCCCAAGAAATATATGGGAATTATCTGTAATTTAGCACAGTTTCAGAACGATTCGTGAAAGTCACCTTTTAAGAATAACTTCCACTGCAGGCCCATATATAAAAGTTTGCTCCTTTATTACTCTGCACTTGGACAATTATTTGCGCTGTTATTTGCCCCAGGCATGTACCTATGTAATTACCGTTTACAGTGTAAAGATGGATGTTATCGGTCACTGAACGTCGGAGCAGTAGGCGTTTAATGCATTTTCCCATAGGGTCCAATGCAAAATTGACACCTCATTTTCTCCATTCTCAAGAGCTTTGAGTCTCTGCAAAACATATACATGTGTAGACACAAATAAGTGAAATAGAATGAAGGCTATTTCAGCTTTAGCTTTTATTCCGTTTGGGAGCTAAAGTCGCACAAACTTTTGTTTACAAAAATTTCGATGGCCTATAGTTCGCAAGTTATGCAATCAGTTGACATAAGATTGTGCATGCATGAAGACATGTTAATGGCCTTTATATATGCCAAGTTTCAGATGGCTACCTACTCATACAAGCAAGCAGTAGCGGTTTGAAATTTTCACAATTTGGGCTACACGTTCGGGACGATTCGTGACCTTAGGTGACTTGCACAATTCGGGCTGAAACTAGTGCCAAATGAAAGGGTTGGGATAAACATTCAATTGACCATATGTGCCAAAAATTCTCGTTCTTTAGTTTTCGAGTTATAGCCCCTGAAAGTCGAAAACTGCACGACTTTGCCCTCGAATATCTCGACAACGGAGAAAGGAGAATTTCTGGGATTTTTTCCCAAGAAATATATGGGAATTATCTGTAATTTAGCACAGTTTCAGAACGATTCGTGAAAGTCACCTTTTAAGAATAACTTCCACTGCAGGCCCATATATAAAAGTTTGCTCCTTTATTACTCTGCACATGGACAATTATTTGCGCTGTTATTTGCCCCAGGCATGTACCTATGTAATTACCGTTTACAGTGTAAAGATGGATGTTATCGGTCACTGAACGTCGGAGCAGTAGGCGTTTAATGCATTTTCCCATAGGGTCCAATGCAAAATTGACACCTCATTTTCTCCATTCTCAAGAGCTTTGAGTCTCTGCAAAACATATACATGTGTAGACACAAATAAGTGAAATAGAATGAAGGCTATTTCAGCTTTAGCTTTTATTCCGTTTGGGAGCTAAAGTCGCACAAACTTTTGTTTACAAAAATTTCGATGGCCTATAGTTCGCAAGTTATGCAATCAGTTGACATAAGATTGTGCATGCATGTAGACATGTTAATGGCCTTTATATATGCCAAGTTTCAGATGGCTACCTACGCATACAAGCAAGCAGTAGCGGTTTGAAATTTTCACAATTTGGGCTACACGTTCGGGACGATTCGTGACCTTAGGTGACTTGCACAATTCGGGCTGAAACTAGTGCCAAATGAAAGGGTTGGGATAAACATTCAATTGACCATATGTGCCAAAAATTCTCGTTCTTTAGTTTTCGAGTTATAGCCCCTGAAAGTCGAAAACTGCACGACTTTGCCCTCGAATATCTCGACAACGGAGAAAGGAGAATTTCTGGGATTTTTTTCCCAAGAAATATATGGGAATTATCTGTAATTTAGCACAGTTTCAGAACGATTCGTGAAAGTCACCTTTTAAGAATAACTTCCACTGCAGGCCCATATATAAAAGTTTGCTCCTTTATTACTCTGCACATGGACAATTATTTGCGCTGTTAGTTGCCCCAGGCATGTACCTATGTAATTACCGTTTACAGTGTAAAGATGGATGTTATCGGTCACTGAACGTCGGAGCAGTAGGCGTTTAATGCATTTTCCCATAGGGTCCAATGCAAAATTGACACCTCATTTTCTCCATTCTCAAGAGCTTTGAGTCTCTGCAAAACATATACATGTGTAGACACAAATAAGTGAAATAGAATGAAGGCTATTTCAGCTTTAGCTTTTATTCCGTTTGGGAGCTAAAGTCGCACAAACTTTTGTTTACAAAAATTTCGATGGCCTATAGTTCGCAAGTTATGCAATCAGTTGACATAAGATTGTGCATGCATGTAGACATGTTAATGGCCTTTATATATGCCAAGTTTCAGATGGCTACCTACGCATACAAGCAAGCAGTAGCGGTTTGAAATTTTCACAATTTGGGCTACACGTTCGGGACGATTCGTGACCTTAGGTGACTTGCACAATTCGGGCTGAAACTAGTGCCAAATGAAAGGGTTGGGATAAACATTCAATTGACCATATGTGCCAAAAATTCTCGTTCTTTAGTTTTCGAGTTATAGCCCCTGAAAGTCGAAAACTGCACGACTTTGCCCTCGAATATCTCGACAACGGAGAAAGGAGAATTTCTGGGATTTTTTTCCCAAGAAATATATGGGAATTATCTGTAATTTAGCACAGTTTCAGAACGATTCGTGAAAGTCACCTTTTAAGAATAACTTCCACTGCAGGCCCATATATAAAAGTTTGCTCCTTTATTACTCTGCACATGGACAATTATTTGCGCTGTTATTTGCCCCAGGCATGTACCTATGTAATTACCGTTTACAGTGTAAAGATGGATGTTATCGGTCACTGAACGTCGGAGCAGTAGGCGTTTAATGCATTTTCCCATAGGGTCCAATGCAAAATTGACACCTCATTTTCTCCATTCTCAAGAGCTTTGAGTCTCTGCAAAACATATACATGTGTAGACACAAATAAGTGAAATAGAATGAAGGCTATTTCAGCTTTAGCTTTTATTCCGTTTGGGAGCTAAAGTCGCACAAACTTTTGTTTACAAAAATTTCGATGGCCTATAGTTCGCAAGTTATGCAATCAGTTGACATAAGATTGTGCATGCATGTAGACATGTTAATGGCCTTTATATATGCCAAGTTTCAGATGGCTACCTACGCATACAAGCAAGCAGTAGCGGTTTGAAATTTTCACAATTTGGGCTACACGTTCGGGACGATTCGTGACCTTAGGTGACTTGCACAATTCGGGCTGAAACTAGTGCCAAATGAAAGGGTTGGGATAAACATTCAATTGACCATATGTGCCAAAAATTCTCGTTCTTTAGTTTTCGAGTTATAGCCCCTGAAAGTCGAAAACTGCACGACTTTGCCCTCGAATATCTCGACAACGGAGAAAGGAGAATTTCTGGGATTTTTTTCCCAAGAAATATATGGGATTTATCTGTAATTTAGCACAGTTTCAGAACGATTCGTGAAAGTCACCTTTTAAGAATAACTTCCACTGCAGGCCCATATATAAAAGTTTGCTCCTTTATTACTCTGCACATGGACAATTATTTGCGCTGTTAGTTGCCCCAGGCATGTACCTATGTAATTACCGTTTACAGTGTAAAGATGGATGTTATCGGTCACTGAACGTCGGAGCAGTAGGCGTTTAATGCATTTTCCCATAGGGTCCAATGCAAAATTGACACCTCATTTTCTCCATTCTCAAGAGCTTTGAGTCTCTGCAAAACATATACATGTGTAGACACAAATAAGTGAAATAGAATGAAGGCTATTTCAGCTTTAGCTTTTATTCCGTTTGGGAGCTAAAGTCGCACAAACTTTTGTTTACAAAAATTTCGATGGCCTATAGTTCGCAAGTTATGCAATCAGTTGACATAAGATTGTGCATGCATGTAGACATGTTAATGGCCTTTATATATGCCAAGTTTCAGATGGCTACCTACGCATACAAGCAAGCAGTAGCGGTTTGAAATTTTCACAATTTGGGCTACACGTTCGGGACGATTCGTGACCTTAGGTGACTTGCACAATTCGGGCTGAAACTAGTGCCAAATGAAAGGGTTGGGATAAACATTCAATTGACCATATGTGCCAAAAATTCTCGTTCTTTAGTTTTCGAGTTATAGCCCCTGAAAGTCGAAAACTGCACGACTTTGCCCTCGAATATCTCGACAACGGAGAAAGGAGAATTTCTGGGATTTTTTTCCCAAGAAATATATGGGAATTATCTGTAATTTAGCACAGTTTCAGAACGATTCGTGAAAGTCACCTTTTAAGAATAACTTCCACTGCAGGCCCATATATAAAAGTTTGCTCCTTTATTACTCTGCACATGGACAATAATTTGCGCTGTTATTTGCCCCAGGCATGTACCTATGTAATTACCGTTTACAGTGTAAAGATGGATGTTATCGGTCACTGAACGTCGGAGCAGTAGGCGTTTAATGCATTTTCCCATAGGGTCCAATGCAAAATTGACACCTCATTTTCTCCATTCTCAAGAGCTTTGAGTCTCTGCAAAACATATACATGTGTAGACACAAATAAGTGAAATAGAATGAAGGCTATTTCAGCTTTAGCTTTTATTCCGTTTGGGAGCTAAAGTCGCACAAACTTTTGTTTACAAAAATTTCGATGGCCTATAGTTCGCAAGTTATGCAATCAGTTGACATAAGATTGTGCATGCATGTAGACATGTTAATGGCCTTTATATATGCCAAGTTTCAGATGGCTACCTACTCATACAAGCAAGCAGTAGCGGTTTGAAATTTTCACAATTTGGGCTACACGTTCGGGACGATTCGTGACCTTAGGTGACTTGCACAATTCGGGCTGAAACTAGTGCCAAATGAAAGGGTTGGGATAAACATTCAATTGACCATATGTGCCAAAAATTCTCGTTCTTTAGTTTTCGAGTTATAGCCCCTGAAAGTCGAAAACTGCACGACTTTGCCCTCGAATATCTCGACAACGGAGAAAGGAGAATTTCTGGGATTTTTTTCCCAAGAAATATATGGGAATTATCTGTAATTTAGCACAGTTTCAGAACGATTCGTGAAAGTCACCTTTTAAGAATAACTTCCACTGCAGGCCCATATATAAAAGTTTGCTCCTTTATTACTCTGCACATGGACAATTATTTGCGCTGTTATTTGCCCCAGGCATGTACCTATGTAATTACCGTTTACAGTGTAAAGATGGATGTTATCGGTCACTGAACGTCGGAGCAGTAGGCGTTTAATGCATTTTCCCATAGGGTCCAATGCAAAATTGACACCTCATTTTCTCCATTCTCAAGAGCTTTGAGTCTCTGCAAAACATATACATGTGTAGACACAAATAAGTGAAATAGAATGAAGGCTATTTCAGCTTTAGCTTTTATTCCGTTTGGGAGCTAAAGTCGCACAAACTTTTGTTTACAAAAATTTCGATGGCCTATAGTTCGCAAGTTATGCAATCAGTTGACATAAGATTGTGCATGCATGTAGACATGTTAATGGCCTTTATATATGCCAAGTTTCAGATGGCTACCTACTCATACAAGCAAGCAGTAGCGGTTTGAAATTTTCACAATTTGGGCTACACGTTCGGGACGATTCGTGACCTTAGGTGACTTGCACAATTCGGGCTGAAACTAGTGCCAAATGAAAGGGTTGGGATAAACATTCAATTGACCATATGTGCCAAAAATTCTCGTTCTTTAGTTTTCGAGTTATAGCCCCTGAAAGTCGAAAACTGCACGACTTTGCCCTCGAATATCTCGACAACGGAGAAAGGAGAATTTCTGGGATTTTTTTCCCAAGAAATATATGGGAATTATCTGTAATTTAGCACAGTTTCAGAACGATTCGTGAAAGTCACCTTTTAAGAATAACTTCCACTGCAGGCCCATATATAAAAGTTTGCTCCTTTATTACTCTGCACATGGACAATTATTTGCGCTGTTATTTGCCCCAGGCATGTACCTATGTAATTACCGTTTACAGTGTAAAGATGGATGTTATCGGTCACTGAACGTCGGAGCAGTAGGCGTTTAATGCATTTTCCCATAGGGTCCAATGCAAAATTGACACCTCATTTTCTCCATTCTCAAGAGCTTTGAGTCTCTGCAAAACATATACATGTGTAGACACAAATAAGTGAAATAGAATGAAGGCTATTTCAGCTTTAGCTTTTATTCCGTTTGGGAGCTAAAGTCGCACAAACTTTTGTTTACAAAAATTTCGATGGCCTATAGTTCGCAAGTTATGCAATCAGTTGACATAAGATTGTGCATGCATGTAGACATGTTAATGGCCTTTATATATGCCAAGTTTCAGATGGCTACCTACTCATACAAGCAAGCAGTAGCGGTTTGAAATTTTCACAATTTGGGCTACACGTTCGGGACGATTCGTGACCTTAGGTGACTTGCACAATTCGGGCTGAAACTAGTGCCAAATGAAAGGGTTGGGATAAACATTCAATTGACCATATGTGCCAAAAATTCTCGTTCTTTAGTTTTCGAGTTATAGCCCCTGAAAGTCGAAAACTGCACGACTTTGCCCTCGAATATCTCGACAACGGAGAAAGGAGAATTTCTGGGATTTTTTTCCCAAGAAATATATGGGAATTATCTGTAATTTAGCACAGTTTCAGAACGATTCGTGAAAGTCACCTTTTAAGAATAACTTCCACTGCAGGCCCATATATAAAAGTTTGCTCCTTTATTACTCTGCACATGGACAATTATTTGCGCTGTTATTTGCCCCAGGCATGTACCTATGTAATAACCGTTTACAGTGTAAAGATGGGTGTTATCGGTCACTGAACGTCGGGGCAGTAGGCGTTTAATGCATTTTCCCATAGGGTCCAATGCAAAATTGACACCTCATTTTCTCCATTCTCAAGAGCTTTGAGTCTCTGCAAAACATATACATGTGTAGACACAAATAAGTGAAATAGAATGAAGGCTATTTCAGCTTTAGCTTTTATTCCGTTTGGGAGCTAAAGTCGCACAAACTTTTGTTTACAAAAATTTCGATGGCCTATAGTTCGCAAGTTATGCAATCAGTTGACATAAGATTGTGCATGCGTGTAGACATGTTAATGGCCTTTATATATGCCAAGTTTCAGATGGCTACCTACTCATACAAGCAAGCAGTAGCGGTTTGAAATTTTCACAATTTGGGCTACACGTTCAGGACGATTCGTGACCTTAGGTGACTTGCACAATTCGGGCTGAAACTAGTGCCAAATGAAAGGGTTGGGATAAACATTCAATTGACCATATGTGCCAAAAATTCTCGTTCTTTAGTTTTCGAGTTATAGCACCTGAATGTCGAAAACTGCACGACTTTGCCCTCGAATATCTCGACAACGGAGAAAGGAGAATTTCTGGGATTTTTTTCCCAAGAAATATATGGGAATTATCTGTAATTTAGCACAGTTTCAGAACGATTCGTGAAAGTCACCTTTTAAGAATAACTTCCACTGCAGGCCCATATATAAAAGTTTGCTCCTTTATTACTCTGCACATGGACAATTATTTGCGCTGTTATTTGCCCCAGGCATGTACCTATGTAATTACCGTTTACAGTGTAAAGATGGATGTTATCGGTCACTGAACGTCGGGGCAGTAGGCGTTTAATGCATTTTCCCATAGGGTCCAATGCAAAATTGACACCTCATTTTCTCCATTCTCAAGAGCTTTGAGTCTCTGCAAAACATATACATGTGTAGACACAAATAAGTGAAATAGAATGAAGGCTATTTCAGCTTTAGCTTTTATTCCGTTTGGGAGCTAAAGTCGCACAAACTTTTGTTTACAAAAATTTCGATGGCCTATAGTTCGCAAGTTATGCAATCAGTTGACATAAGATTGTGCATGCATGTAGACATGTTAATGGCCTTTATATATGCCAAGTTTCAGATGGCTACCTACTCATACAAGCAAGCAGTAGCGGTTTGAAATTTTCACAATTTGGGCTACACGTTCGGGACGATTCGTGACCTTAGGTGACTTGCACAATTCGGGCTGAAACTAGTGCCAAATGAAAGGGTTGGGATAAACATTCAATTGACCATATGTGCCAAAAATTCTCGTTCTTTAGTTTTCGAGTTATAGCCCCTGAAAGTCGAAAACTGCACGACTTTGCCCTCGAATATCTCGACAACGGAGAAAGGAGAATTTCTGGGATTTTTTTCCCAAGAAATATATGGGAATTATCTGTAATTTAGCACAGTTTCAGAACGATTCGTGAAAGTCACCTTTTAAGAATAACTTCCACTGCAGGCCCATATATAAAAGTTTGCTCCTTTATTACTCTGCACATGGACAATTATTTGCGCTGTTATTTGCCCCAGGCATGTACCTATGTAATTACCGTTTACAGTGTAAAGATGCATGTTATCGGTCACTGAACGTCGGAGCAGTAGGCGTTTAATGCATTTTCCCATAGGGTCCAATGCAAAATTGACACCTCATTTTCTCCATTCTCAAGAGCTTTGAGTCTCTGCAAAACATATACATGTGTAGACACAAATAAGTGAAATAGAATGAAGGCTATTTCAGCTTTAGCTTTTATTCCGTTTGGGAACTAAAGTCGCACAAACTTTTGTTTACAAAAATTTCGATGGCCTATAGTTCGCAAGTTATGCAATCAGTTGACATAAGATTGTGCATGCATGTAGACATGTTAATGGCCTTTATATATGCCAAGTTTCAGATGGCTACCTACTCATACAAGCAAGCAGTAGCGGTTTGAAATTTTCACAATTTGGGCTACACGTTCGGGACGATTCGTGACCTTAGGTGACTTGCACAATTCGGGCTGAAACTAGTGCCAAATGAAAGGGTTGGGATAAACATTCAATTGACCATATGTGCCAAAAATTCTCGTTCTTTAGTTTTCGAGTTATAGCCCCTGAAAGTCGAAAACTGCACGACTTTGCCCTCGAATATCTCGACAACGGAGAAAGGAGAATTTCTGGGATTTTTTTCCCAAGAAATATATGGGAATTATCTGTAATTTAGCACAGTTTCAGAACGATTCGTGAAAGTCACCTTTTAAGAATAACTTCCACTGCAGGCCCATATATAAAAGTTTGCTCCTTTATTACTCTGCACATGGACAATTATTTGCGCTGTTATTTGCCCCAGGCATGTACCTATGTAATTACCGTTTACAGTGTAAAGATGGATGTTATCGGTCACTGAACGTCGGAGCAGTAGGCGTTTAATGCATTTTCCCATAGGGTCCAATGCAAAATTGACACCTCATTTTCTCCATTCTCAAGAGCTTTGAGTCTCTGCAAAACATATACATGTGTAGACACAAATAAGTGAAATAGAATGAAGGCTATTTCAGCTTTAGCTTTTATTCCGTTTGGGAGCTAAAGTCGCACAAACTTTTGTTTACAAAAATTTCGATGGCCTATAGTTCGCAAGTTATGCAATCAGTTGACATAAGATTGTGCATGCATGAAGACATGTTAATGGCCTTTATATATGCCAAGTTTCAGATGGCTACCTACTCATTCAAGCAAGCAGTAGCGGTTTGAAATTTTCACAATTTGGGCTACACGTTCGGGACGATTCGTGACCTTAGGTGACTTGCACAATTCGGGCTGAAACTAGTGCCAAATGAAAGGGTTGGGATAAACATTCAATTGACCATATGTGCCAAAAATTCTCGTTCTTTAGTTTTCGAGTTATAGCCCCTGAAAGTCGAAAACTGCACGACTTTGCCCTCGAATATCTCGACAACGGAGAAAGGAGAATTTCTGGGATTTTTTTCCCAAGAAATATATGGGAATTATCTGTAATTTAGCACAGTTTCAGAACGATTCGTGAAAGTCACCTTTTAAGAATAACTTCCACTGCAGGCCCATATATAAAAGTTTGCTCCTTTATTACTCTGCACATGGACAATTATTTGCGCTGTTATTTGCCCCAGGCATGTACCTATGTAATTACCGTTTACAGTGTAAAGATGGATGTTATCGGTCACTGAACGTCGGAGCAGTAGGCGTTTAATGCATTTTCCCATAGGGTCCAATGCAAAATTGACACCTCATTTTCTCCATTCTCAAGAGCTTTGAGTCTCTGCAAAACATATACATGTGTAGACACAAATAAGTGAAATAGAATGAAGGCTATTTCAGCTTTAGCTTTTATTCCGTTTGGGAGCTAAAGTCGCACAAACTTTTGTTTACAAAAATTTCGATGGCCTATAGTTCGCAAGTTATGCAATCAGTTGACATAAGATTGTGCATGCATGTAGACATGTTAATGGCCTTTATATATGCCAAGTTTCAGATGGCTACCTACTCATACAAGCAAGCAGTAGCGGTTTGAAATTTTCACAATTTGGGCTACACGTTCGGGACGATTCGTGACCTTAGGTGACTTGCACAATTCGGGCTGAAACTAGTGCCAAATGAAAGGGTTGGGATAAACATTCAATTGACCATATGTGCCAAAAATTCTCGTTCTTTAGTTTTCGAGTTATAGCCCCTGAAAGTCGAAAACTGCACGACTTTGCCCTCGAATATCTCGACAACGGAGAAAGGAGAATTTCTGGGATTTTTTTCCCAAGAAATATATGGGAATTATCTGTAATTTAGCACAGTTTCAGAACGATTCGTGAAAGTCACCTTTTAAGAATAACTTCCACTGCAGGCCCATATATAAAAGTTTGCTCCTTTATTACTCTGCACATGGACAATTATTTGCGCTGTTATTTGCCCCAGGCATGTACCTATGTAATTACCGTTTACAGTGTAAAGATGGATGTTATCGGTCACTGAACGTCGGAGCAGTAGGCGTTTAATGCATTTTCCCATAGGGTCCAATGCAAAATTGACACCTCATTTTCTCCATTCTCAAGAGCTTTGAGTCTCTGCAAAACATATACATGTGTAGACACAAATAAGTGAAATAGAATGAAGGCTATTTCAGCTTTAGCTTTTATTCCGTTTGGGAGCTAAAGTCGCACAAACTTTTGTTTACAAAAATTTCGATGGCCTATAGTTCGCAAGTTATGCAATCAGTTGACATAAGATTGTGCATGCCTGTAGACATGTTAATGGCCTTTATATATGCCAAGTTTCAGATGGCTACCTACTCATACAAGCAAGCATTAGCGGTTTGAAATTTTTTCAATTTGGGCTACACGTTCAGGACGATTCGTGACCTTAGGTGACTTGCACAATTCGGGCTGAAACTAGTGCCAAATGAAAGGGTTGGGATAAACATTCAATTGACCATATGTGCCAAAAATTCTCGTTCTTTAGTTTTCGAGTTATAGCACCTGAATGTCGAAAACTGCACGACTGTGCCCTCGAATATCTCGACAACGGAGAAAGGAGAATTTCTGGGATTTTTTTCCCAAGAAATATATGGGAATTATCTGTAATTTAGCACAGTTTCAGAACGATTCGTGAAAGTCACCTTTTAAGAATAACTTCCACTGCAGGCCCATATATAAAAGTTTGCTCCTTTATTACTCTGCACATGGACAATTATTTGCGCTGTTATTTGCCCCAGGCATGTACCTATGTAATTACCGTTTACAGTGTAAAGATGGATGTTATCGGTCACTGAACGTCGGGGCAGTAGGCGTTTAATGCATTTTCCCATAGGGTCCAATGCAAAATTGACACCTCATTTTCTCCATTCTCAAGAGCTTTGAGTCTCTGCAAAACATATACATGTGTAGACACAAATAAGTGAAATAGAATGAAGGCTATTTCAGCTTTAGCTTTTATTCCGTTTGGGAGCTAAAGTCGCACAAACTTTTGTTTACAAAACTTTCGATGGCCTATAGTTCGCAAGTTATGCAATCAGTTGACATAAGATTGTGCATGCCTGTAGACATGTTAATGGCCTTTATATATGCCAAGTTTCAGATGGCTACCTACTCATACAAGCAAGCAGTAGCGGTTTGAAATTTCCACAATTTGGGCTACACGTTCGGGACGATTCGTGACCTTAGGTGACTTTCACAATTCGGGCTGAAACTAGTGCCAAATGAAAGGGTTGGGATAAACATTCAATTGACCATATGTGCCAAAAATTCTCGTTCTTTAGTTTTCGAGTTATAGCCCCTGAAAGTCGAAAACTGCACGACTTTGCCCTCGAATATCTCGACAACGGAGAAAGGAGAATTTCTGGGATTTTTTTCCCAAGAAATATATGGGAATTATCTGTAATTTAGCACAGTTTCAGAACGATTCGTGAAAGTCACCTTTTAAGAATAACTTCCACTGCAGGCCCATATATAAAAGTTTGCTCCTTTATTACTCTGCACATGGACAATTATTTGCGCTGTTATTTGCCCCAGGCATGTACCTATGTAATTACCGTTTACAGTGTAAAGATGGATGTTATCGGTCACTGAACGTCGGAGCAGTAGGCGTTTAATGCATTTTCCCATAGGGTCCAATGCAAAATTGACACCTCATTTTCTCCATTCTCAAGAGCTTTGAGTCTCTGCAAAACATATACATGTGTAGACACAAATAAGTGAAATAGAATGAAGGCTATTTCAGCTTTAGCTTTTATTCCGTTTGGGAGCTAAAGTCGCACAAACTTTTGTTTACAAAAATTTCGATGGCCTATAGTTCGCAAGTTATGCAATCAGTTGACATAAGATTGTGCATGCATGTAGACATGTTAATGGCCTTTATATATGCCAAGTTTCAGATGGCTACCTACTCATACAAGCAAGCAGTAGCGGTTTGAAATTTTCACAATTTGGGCTACACGTTCGGGACGATTCGTGACCTTAGGTGACTTGCACAATTCGGGCTGAAACTAGTGCCAAATGAAAGGGTTGGGATAAACATTCAATTGACCATATGTGCCAAAAATTCTCGTTCTTTAGTTTTCGAGTTATAGCCCCTGAAAGTCGAAAACTGCACGACTTTGCCCTCGAATATCTCGACAACGGAGAAAGGAGAATTTCTGGGATTTTTTTCCCAAGAAATATATGGGAATTATCTGTAATTTAGCACAGTTTCAGAACGATTCGTGAAAGTCACCTTTTAAGAATAACTTCCACTGCAGGCCCATATATAAAAGTTTGCTCCTTTATTACTCTGCACATGGACAATTATTTGCGCTGTTATTTGCCCCAGGCATGTACCTATGTAATTACCGTTTACAGTGTAAAGATGGATGTTATCGGTCACTGAACGTCGGAGCAGTAGGCGTTTAATGCATTTTCCCATAGGGTCCAATGCAAAATTGACACCTCATTTTCTCCATTCTCAAGAGCTTTGAGTCTCTGCAAAACATATACATGTGTAGACACAAATAAGTGAAATAGAATGAAGGCTATTTCAGCTTTAGCTTTTATTCCGTTTGGGAGCTAAAGTCGCACAAACTTTTGTTTACAAAAATTTCGATGGCCTATAGTTCGCAAGTTATGCAATCACTTGACATAAGATTGTGCATGCATGAAGACATGTTAATGGCCTTTATATATGCCAAGTTTCAGATGGCTACCTACTCATTCAAGCAAGCAGTAGCGGTTTGAAATTTTCACAATTTGGGCTACACGTTCGGGACGATTCGTGACCTTAGGTGACTTGCACAATTCGGGCTGAAACTAGTGCCAAATGAAAGGGTTGGGATAAACATTCAATTGACCATATGTGCCAAAAATTCTCGTTCTTTAGTTTTCGAGTTATAGCCCCTGAAAGTCGAAAACTGCACGACTTTGCCCTCGAATATCTCGACAACGGAGAAAGGAGAATTTCTGGGATTTTTTTCCCAAGAAATATATGGGAATTATCTGTAATTTAGCACAGTTTCAGAACGATTCGTGAAAGTCACCTTTTAAGAATAACTTCCACTGCAGGCCCATATATAAAAGTTTGCTCCTTTATTACTCTGCACATGGACAATTATTTGCGCTGTTATTTGCCCCAGGCATGTACCTATGTAATTACCGTTTACAGTGTAAAGATGGATGTTATCGGTCACTGAACGTCGGAGCAGTAGGCGTTTAATGCATTTTCCCATAGGGTCCAATGCAAAATTGACACCTCATTTTCTCCATTCTCAAGAGCTTTGAGTCTCTGCAAAACATATACATGTGTAGACACAAATAAGTGAAATAGAATGAAGGCTATTTCAGCTTTAGCTTTTATTCCGTTTGGGAGCTAAAGTCGCACAAACTTTTGTTTACAAAAATTTCGATGGCCTATAGTTCGCAAGTTATGCAATCAGTTGACATAAGATTGTGCATGCATGTAGACATGTTAATGGCCTTTATATATGCCAAGTTTCAGATGGCTACCTACTCATACAAGCAAGCAGTAGCGGTTTGAAATTTTCACAATTTGGGCTACACGTTCGGGACAATTCGTGACCTTAGGTGACTTGCACAATTCGGGCTGAAACTAGTGCCAAATGAAAGGGTTGGGATAAACATTCAATTGACCATATGTGCCAAAAATTCTCGTTCTTTAGTTTTCGAGTTATAGCCCCTGAAAGTCGAAAACTGCACGACTTTGCCCTCGAATATCTCGACAACGGAGAAAGGAGAATTTCTGGGATTTTTTTCCCAAGAAATATATGGGAATTATCTGTAATTTAGCACAGTTTCAGAACGATTCGTGAAAGTCACCTTTTAAGAATAACTTCCACTGCAGGCCCATATATAAAAGTTTGCTCCTTTATTACTCTGCACATGGACAATTATTTGCGCTGTTATTTGCCCCAGGCATGTACCTATGTAATTACCGTTTACAGTGTAAAGATGGATGTTATCGGTCACTGAACGTCGGAGCAGTAGGCGTTTAATGCATTTTCCCATAGGGTCCAATGCAAAATTGACACCTCATTTTCTCCATTCTCAAGAGCTTTGAGTCTCTGCAAAACATATACATGTGTAGACACAAATAAGTGAAATAGAATGAAGGCTATTTCAGCTTTAGCTTTTATTCCGTTTGGGAGCTAAAGTCGCACAAACTTTTGTTTACAAAAATTTCGATGGCCTATAGTTCGCAAGTTATGCAATCAGTTGACATAAGATTGTGCATGCATGTAGACATGTTAATGGCCTTTATATATGCCAAGTTTCAGATGGCTACCTACTCATACAAGCAAGCAGTAGCGGTTTGAAATTTTCACAATTTGGGCTACACGTTCGGGACGATTCGTGACCTTAGG
This sequence comes from Ctena decussata, assembly GCA_963989385.1. Taxonomy (NCBI): domain Eukaryota; kingdom Metazoa; phylum Mollusca; class Bivalvia; order Lucinida; family Lucinidae; genus Ctena; species Ctena decussata. The sequence goes on along the minus strand of OZ022510.1, from coordinate 78,446,776 downwards.
TGACTTGCACAATTCGGGCTGAAACTAGTGCCAAATGAAAGGGTTGGGATAAACATTCAATTGACCATATGTGCCAAAAATTCTCGTTCTTTAGTTTTCGAGTTATAGCCCCTGAAAGTCGAAAACTGCACGACTTTGCCCTCGAATATCTCGACAACGGAGAAAGGAGAATTTCTGGGATTTTTTTCCCAAGAAATATATGGGAATTATCTGTAATTTAGCACAGTTTCAGAACGATTCGTGAAAGTCACCTTTTAAGAATAACTTCCACTGCAGGCCCATATATAAAAGTTTGCTCCTTTATTTCTCTGCACATGGACAATTATTTGCGCTGTTATTTGCCCCAGGCATGTACCTATGTAATTACCGTTTACAGTGTAAAGATGGATGTTATCGGTCACTGAACGTCGGAGCAGTAGGCGTTTAATGCATTTTCCCATAGGGTCCAATGCAAAATTGACACCTCATTTTCTCCATTCTCAAGAGCTTTGAGTCTCTGCAAAACATATACATGTGTAGACACAAATAAGTGAAATAGAATGAAGGCTATTTCAGCTTTAGCTTTTATTCCGTTTGGGAGCTAAAGTCGCACAAACTTTTGTTTACAAAAATTTCGATGGCCTATAGTTCGCAAGTTATGCAATCAGTTGACATACGATTGTGCATGCATGTAGACATGTTAATGGCCTTTATATATGCCAAGTTTCAGATGGCTACCTACTCATACAAGCAAGCAGTAGCGGTTTGAAATTTTCACAATTTGGGCTACACGTTCGGGACGATTCGTGACCTTAGGTGACTTGCACAATTCGGGCTGAAACTAGTGCCAAATGAAAGGGTTGGGATAAACATTCAATTGACCATATGTGCCAAAAATTCTCGTTCTTTAGTTTTCGAGTTATAGCCCCTGAAAGTCGAAAACTGCACGACTTTGCCCTCGAATATCTCGACAACGGAGAAAGGAGAATTTCTGGGATTTTTTTCCCAAGAAATATATGGGAATTATCTGTAATTTAGCACAGTTTCAGAACGATTCGTGAAAGTCACCTTTTAAGAATAACTTCCACTGCAGGCCCATATATAAAAGTTTGCTCCTTTATTACTCTGCACATGGACAATTATTTGCGCTGTTATTTGCCCCAGGCATGTACCTATGTAATTACCGTTTACAGTGTAAAGATGGATGTTATCGGTCACTGAACGTCGGAGCAGTAGGCGTTTAATGCATTTTCCCATAGGGTCCAATGCAAAATTGACACCTCATTTTCTCCATTCTCAAGAGCTTTGAGTCTCTGCAAAACATATACATGTGTAGACACAAATAAGTGAAATAGAATGAAGGCTATTTCAGCTTTAGCTTTTATTCCGTTTGGGAGCTAAAGTCGCACAAACTTTTGTTTACAAAAATTTCGATGGCCTATAGTTCGCAAGTTATGCAATCAGTTGACATAAGATTGTGCATGCATGTAGACATGTTAATGGCCTTTATATATGCCAAGTTTCAGATGGCTACCTACTCATACAAGCAAGCAGTAGCGGTTTGAAATTTTCACAATTTGGGCTACACGTTCAGGACGATTCGTGACCTTAGGTGACTTGCACAATTCGGGCTGAAACTAGTGCCAAATGAAAGGGTTGGGATAAACATTCAATTGACCATATGTGCCAAAAATTCTCGTTCTTTAGTTTTCGAGTTATAGCCCCTGAAAGTCGAAAACTGCACGACTTTGCCCTCGAATATCTCGACAACGGAGAAAGGAGAATTTCTGGGATTTTTTTCCCAAGAAATATATGGGAATTATCTGTAATTTAGCACAGTTTCAGAACGATTCGTGAAAGTCACCTTTTAAGAATAACTTCCACTGCAGGCCCATATATAAAAGTTTGCTCCTTTATTACTCTGCACATGGACAATTATTTGCGCTGTTATTTGCCCCAGGCATGTACCTATGTAATTACCGTTTACAGTGTAAAGATGGATGTTATCGGTCACTGAACGTCGGAGCAGTAGGCGTTTAATGCATTTTCCCATAGGGTCCAATGCAAAATTGACACCTCATTTTCTCCATTCTCAAGAGCTTTGAGTCTCTGCAAAACATATACATGTGTAGACACAAATAAGTGAAATAGAATGAAGGCTATTTCAGCTTTAGCTTTTATTCCGTTTGGGAGCTAAAGTCGCACAAACTTTTGTTTACAAAAATTTCGATGGCCTATAGTTCGCAAGTTATGCAATCAGTTGACATAAGATTGTGCATGCATGAAGACATGTTAATGGCCTTTATATATGCCAAGTTTCAGATGGCTACCTACTCATTCAAGCAAGCAGTAGCGGTTTGAAATTTTCACAATTTGGGCTACACGTTCGGGACGATTCGTGACCTTAGGTGACTTGCACAATTCGGGCTGAAACTAGTGCCAAATGAAAGGGTTGGGATAAACATTCAATTGACCATATGTGCCAAAAATTCTCGTTCTTTAGTTTTCGAGTTATAGCCCCTGAAAGTCGAAAACTGCACGACTTTGCCCTCGAATATCTCGACAACGGAGAAAGGAGAATTTCTGGGATTTTTTTCCCAAGAAATATATGGGAATTATCTGTAATTTAGCACAGTTTCAGAACGATTCGTGAAAGTCACCTTTTAAGAATAACTTCCACTGCAGGCCCATATATAAAAGTTTGCTCCTTTATTACTCTGCACATGGACAATTATTTGCGCTGTTATTTGCCCCAGGCATGTACCTATGTAATTACCGTTTACAGTGTAAAGATGGATGTTATCGGTCACTGAACGTCGGAGCAGTAGGCGTTTAATGCATTTTCCCATAGGGTCCAATGCAAAATTGACACCTCATTTTCTCCATTCTCAAGAGCTTTGAGTCTCTGCAAAACATATACATGTGTAGACACAAATAAGTGAAATAGAATGAAGGCTATTTCAGCTTTAGCTTTTATTCCGTTTGGGAGCTAAAGTCGCACAAACTTTTGTTTACAAAAATTTCGATGGCCTATAGTTCGCAAGTTATGCAATCAGTTGACATAAGATTGTGCATGCATGTAGACATGTTAATGGCCTTTATATATGCCAAGTTTCAGATGGCTACCTACTCATACAAGCAAGCAGTAGCGGTTTGAAATTTTCACAATTTGGGCTACACGTTCGGGACAATTCGTGACCTTAGGTGACTTGCACAATTCGGGCTGAAACTAGTGCCAAATGAAAGGGTTGGGATAAACATTCAATTGACCATATGTGCCAAAAATTCTCGTTCTTTAGTTTTCGAGTTATAGCCCCTGAAAGTCGAAAACTGCACGACTTTGCCCTCGAATATCTCGACAACGGAGAAAGGAGAATTTCTGGGATTTTTTTCCCAAGAAATATATGGGAATTATCTGTAATTTAGCACAGTTTCAGAACGATTCGTGAAAGTCACCTTTTAAGAATAACTTCCACTGCAGGCCCATATATAAAAGTTTGCTCCTTTATTACTCTGCACATGGACAATTATTTGCGCTGTTATTTGCCCCAGGCATGTACCTATGTAATTACCGTTTACAGTGTAAAGATGGATGTTATCGGTCACTGAACGTCGGAGCAGTAGGCGTTTAATGCATTTTCCCATAGGGTCCAATGCAAAATTGACACCTCATTTTCTCCATTCTCAAGAGCTTTGAGTCTCTGCAAAACATATACATGTGTAGACACAAATAAGTGAAATAGAATGAAGGCTATTTCAGCTTTAGCTTTTATTCCGTTTGGGAGCTAAAGTCGCACAAACTTTTGTTTACAAAAATTTCGATGGCCTATAGTTCGCAAGTTATGCAATCAGTTGACATAAGATTGTGCATGCATGTAGACATGTTAATGGCCTTTATATATGCCAAGTTTCAGATGGCTACCTACTCATACAAGCAAGCAGTAGCGGTTTGAAATTTTCACAATTTGGGCTACACGTTCGGGACGATTCGTGACCTTAGGTGACTTGCACAATTCGGGCTGAAACTAGTGCCAAATGAAAGGGTTGGGATAAACATTCAATTGACCATATGTGCCAAAAATTCTCGTTCTTTAGTTTTCGAGTTATAGCCCCTGAAAGTCGAAAACTGCACGACTTTGCCCTCGAATATCTCGACAACGGAGAAAGGAGAATTTCTGGGATTTTTTTCCCAAGAAATATATGGGAATTATCTGTAATTTAGCACAGTTTCAGAACGATTCGTGAAAGTCACCTTTTAAGAATAACTTCCACTGCAGGCCCATATATAAAAGTTTGCTCCTTTATTTCTCTGCACATGGACAATTATTTGCGCTGTTATTTGCCCCAGGCATGTACCTATGTAATTACCGTTTACAGTGTAAAGATGGATGTTATCGGTCACTGAACGTCGGAGCAGTAGGCGTTTAATGCATTTTCCCATAGGGTCCAATGCAAAATTGACACCTCATTTTCTCCATTCTCAAGAGCTTTGAGTCTCTGCAAAACATATACATGTGTAGACACAAATAAGTGAAATAGAATGAAGGCTATTTCAGCTTTAGCTTTTATTCCGTTTGGGAGCTAAAGTCGCACAAACTTTTGTTTACAAAAATTTCGATGGCCTATAGTTCGCAAGTTATGCAATCAGTTGACATACGATTGTGCATGCATGTAGACATGTTAATGGCCTTTATATATGCCAAGTTTCAGATGGCTACCTACTCATACAAGCAAGCAGTAGCGGTTTGAAATTTTCACAATTTGGGCTACACGTTCGGGACGATTCGTGACCTTAGGTGACTTGCACAATTCGGGCTGAAACTAGTGCCAAATGAAAGGGTTGGGATAAACATTCAATTGACCATATGTGCCAAAAATTCTCGTTCTTTAGTTTTCGAGTTATAGCCCCTGAAAGTCGAAAACTGCACGACTTTGCCCTCGAATATCTCGACAACGGAGAAAGGAGAATTTCTGGGATTTTTTTCCCAAGAAATATATGGGAATTATCTGTAATTTAGCACAGTTTCAGAACGATTCGTGAAAGTCACCTTTTAAGAATAACTTCCACTGCAGGCCCATATATAAAAGTTTGCTCCTTTATTACTCTGCACATGGACAATTATTTGCGCTGTTATTTGCCCCAGGCATGTACCTATGTAATTACCGTTTACAGTGTAAAGATGGATGTTATCGGTCACTGAACGTCGGAGCAGTAGGCGTTTAATGCATTTTCCCATAGGGTCCAATGCAAAATTGACACCTCATTTTCTCCATTCTCAAGAGCTTTGAGTCTCTGCAAAACATATACATGTGTAGACACAAATAAGTGAAATAGAATGAAGGCTATTTCAGCTTTAGCTTTTATTCCGTTTGGGAGCTAAAGTCGCACAAACTTTTGTTTACAAAAATTTCGATGGCCTATAGTTCGCAAGTTATGCAATCAGTTGACATAAGATTGTGCATGCATGTAGACATGTTAATGGCCTTTATATATGCCAAGTTTCAGATGGCTACCTACTCATACAAGCAAGCAGTAGCGGTTTGAAATTTTCACAATTTGGGCTACACGTTCAGGACGATTCGTGACCTTAGGTGACTTGCACAATTCGGGCTGAAACTAGTGCCAAATGAAAGGGTTGGGATAAACATTCAATTGACCATATGTGCCAAAAATTCTCGTTCTTTAGTTTTCGAGTTATAGCCCCTGAAAGTCGAAAACTGCACGACTTTGCCCTCGAATATCTCGACAACGGAGAAAGGAGAATTTCTGGGATTTTTTTCCCAAGAAATATATGGGAATTATCTGTAATTTAGCACAGTTTCAGAACGATTCGTGAAAGTCACCTTTTAAGAATAACTTCCACTGCAGGCCCATATATAAAAGTTTGCTCCTTTATTACTCTGCACATGGACAATTATTTGCGCTGTTATTTGCCCCAGGCATGTACCTATGTAATTACCGTTTACAGTGTAAAGATGGATGTTATCGGTCACTGAACGTCGGAGCAGTAGGCGTTTAATGCATTTTCCCATAGGGTCCAATGCAAAATTGACACCTCATTTTCTCCATTCTCAAGAGCTTTGAGTCTCTGCAAAACATATACATGTGTAGACACAAATAAGTGAAATAGAATGAAGGCTATTTCAGCTTTAGCTTTTATTCCGTTTGGGAGCTAAAGTCGCACAAACTTTTGTTTACAAAAATTTCGATGGCCTATAGTTCGCAAGTTATGCAATCAGTTGACATAAGATTGTGCATGCATGTAGACATGTTAATGGCCTTTATATATGCCAAGTTTCAGATGGCTACCTACTCATACAAGCAAGCAGTAGCGGTTTGAAATTTTCACAATTTGGGCTACACGTTCGGGACAATTCGTGACCTTAGGTGACTTGCACAATTCGGGCTGAAACTAGTGCCAAATGAAAGGGTTGGGATAAACATTCAATTGACCATATGTGCCAAAAATTCTCGTTCTTTAGTTTTCGAGTTATAGCCCCTGAAAGTCGAAAACTGCACGACTTTGCCCTCGAATATCTCGACAACGGAGAAAGGAGAATTTCTGGGATTTTTTTCCCAAGAAATATATGGGAATTATCTGTAATTTAGCACAGTTTCAGAACGATTCGTGAAAGTCACCTTTTAAGAATAACTTCCACTGCAGGCCCATATATAAAAGTTTGCTCCTTTATTACTCTGCACATGGACAATTATTTGCGCTGTTATTTGCCCCAGGCATGTACCTATGTAATTACCGTTTACAGTGTAAAGATGGATGTTATCGGTCACTGAACGTCGGAGCAGTAGGCGTTTAATGCATTTTCCCATAGGGTCCAATGCAAAATTGACGCCTCATTTTCTCCATTCTCAAGAGCTTTGAGTCTCTGCAAAACATATACATGTGTAGACACAAATAAGTGAAATAGAATGAAGGCTATTTCAGCTTTAGCTTTTATTCCGTTTGGGAGCTAAAGTCGCACAAACTTTTGTTTACAAAAATTTCGATGGCCTATAGTTCGCAAGTTATGCAATCAGTTGACATAAGATTGTGCATGCCTGTAGACATGTTAATGGCCTTTATATATGCCAAGTTTCAGATGGCTACCTACTCATACAAGCAAGCAGTAGCGGTTTGAAATTTTCACTATTTGGGCTACACGTTCGGGACGATTCGTGACCTTAGGTGACTTGCACAATTCGGGCTGAAACTAGTGCCAAATGAAAGGGTTGGGATAAACATTCAATTGACCATATGTGCCAAAAATTCTCGTTCTTTAGTTTTCGAGTTATAGCCCCTGAAAGTCGAAAACTGCACGACTTTGCCCTCGAATATCTCGACAACGGAGAAAGGAGAATTTCTGGGATTTTTTTCCCAAGAAATATATGGGAATTATCTGTAATTTAGCACAGTTTCAGAACGATTCGTGAAAGTCACCTTTTAAGAATAACTTCCACTGCAGGCCCATATATAAAAGTTTGCTCCTTTATTTCTCTGCACATGGACAATTATTTGCGCTGTTATTTGCCCCAGGCATGTACCTATGTAATTACCGTTTACAGTGTAAAGATGGATGTTATCGGTCACTGAACGTCGGAGCAGTAGGCGTTTAATGCATTTTCCCATAGGGTCCAATGCAAAATTGACACCTCATTTTCTCCATTCTCAAGAGCTTTGAGTCTCTGCAAAACATATACATGTGTAGACACAAATAAGTGAAATAGAATGAAGGCTATTTCAGCTTTAGCTTTTATTCCGTTTGGGAGCTAAAGTCGCACAAACTTTTGTTTACAAAAATTTCGATGGCCTATAGTTCGCAAGTTATGCAATCAGTTGACATAAGATTGTGCATGCATGTAGACATGTTAATGGCCTTTATATATGCCAAGTTTCAGATGGCTACCTACTCAAACAAGCAAGCAGTAGCGGTTTGAAATTTTCACTATTTGGGCTACACGTTCGGGACGATTCGTGACCTTAGGTGACTCGCACAATTCGGGCTGAAACTAGTGCCAAATGAAAGGGTTGGGATAAACATTCAATTGACCATATGTGCCAAAAATTCTCGTTCTTTAGTTTTCGAGTTATAGCCCCTGAAAGTCGAAAACTGCACGACTTTGCCCTCGAATATCTCGACAACGGAGAAAGGAGAATTTCTGGGATTTTTTTCCCAAGAAATATATGGGAATTATCTGTAATTTAGCACAGTTTCAGAACGATTCGTGAAAGTCACCTTTTAAGAATAACTTCCACTGCAGGCCCATATATAAAAGTTTGCTCCTTTATTACTCTGCACATGGACAATTATTTGCGCTGTTATTTGCCCCAGGCATGTACCTATGTAATTACCGTTTACAGTGTAAAGATGGATGTTATCGGTCACTGAACGTCGGAGCAGTAGGCGTTTAATGCATTTTCCCATAGGGTCCAATGCAAAATTGACACCTCATTTTCTCCATTCTCAAGAGCTTTGAGTCTCTGCAAAACATATACATGTGTAGACACAAATAAGTGAAATAGAATGAAGGCTATTTCAGCTTTAGCTTTTATTCCGTTTGGGAGCTAAAGTCGCACAAACTTTTGTTTACAAAAATTTCGATGGCCTATAGTTCGCAAGTTATGCAATCAGTTGACATAAGATTGTGCATGCATGTAGACATGTTAATGGCCTTTATATATGCCAAGTTTCAGATGGCTACCTACTCATACAAGCAAGCAGTAGCGGTTTGAAATTTTCACAATTTGGGCTACACGTTCAGGACGATTCGTGACCTTAGGTGACTTGCACAATTCGGGCTGAAACTAGTGCCAAATGAAAGGGTTGGGATAAACATTCAATTGACCATATGTGCCAAAAATTCTCGTTCTTTAGTTTTCGAGTTATAGCCCCTGAAAGTCGAAAACTGCACGACTTTGCCCTCGAATATCTCGACAACGGAGAAAGGAGAATTTCTGGGATTTTTTTCCCAAGAAATATATGGGAATTATCTGTAATTTAGCACAGTTTCAGAACGATTCGTGAAAGTCACCTTTTAAGAATAACTTCCACTGCAGGCCCATATATAAAAGTTTGCTCCTTTATTACTCTGCACATGGACAATTATTTGCGCTGTTATTTGCCCCAGGCATGTACCTATGTAATTACCGTTTACAGTGTAAAGATGGATGTTATCGGTCACTGAACGTCGGAGCAGTAGGCGTTTAATGCATTTTCCCATAGGGTCCAATGCAAAATTGACACCTCATTTTCTCCATTCTCAAGAGCTTTGAGTCTCTGCAAAACATATACATGTGTAGACACAAATAAGTGAAATAGAATGAAGGCTATTTCAGCTTTAGCTTTTATTCCGTTTGGGAGCTAAAGTCGCACAAACTTTTGTTTACAAAAATTTCGATGGCCTATAGTTCGCAAGTTATGCAATCAGTTGACATAAGATTGTGAATGCATGAAGACATGTTAATGGCCTTTATATATGCCAAGTTTCAGATGGCTACCTACTCATACAAGCAAGCAGTAGCGGTTTGAAATTTTCACAATTTGGGCTACACGTTCGGGACGATTCGTGACCTTAGGTGACTTGCACAATTCGGGCTGAAACTAGTGCCAAATGAAAGGGTTGGGATAAACATTCAATTGACCATATGTGCCAAAAATTCTCGTTCTTTAGTTTTCGAGTTATAGCCCCTGAAAGTCGAAAACTGCACGACTTTGCCCTCGAATATCTCGACAACGGAGAAAGGAGAATTTCTGGGATTTTTTTCCCAAGAAATATATGGGAATTATCTGTAATTTAGCACAGTTTCAGAACGATTCGTGAAAGTCACCTTTTAAGAATAACTTCCACTGCAGGCCCATATATAAAAGTTTGCTCCTTTATTACTCTGCACATGGACAATTATTTGCGCTGTTATTTGCCCCAGGCATGTACCTATGTAATTACCGTTTACAGTGTAAAGATGGATGTTATCGGTCACTGAACGTCGGAGCAGTAGGCGTTTAATGCATTTTCCCATAGGGTCCAATGCAAAATTGACACCTTATTTTCTCCATTCTCAAGAGCTTTGAGTCTCTGCAAAACATATACATGTGTAGACACAAATAAGTGAAATAGAATGAAGGCTATTTCAGCTTTAGCTTTTATTCCGTTTGGGAGCTAAAGTCGCACAAACTTTTGTTTACAAAAATTTCGATGGCCTATAGTTCGCAAGTTATGCAATCAGTTGACATAAGATTGTGCATGCATGTAGACATGTTAATGGCCTTTATATATGCCAAGTTTCAGATGGCTACCTACTCATACAAGCAAGCAGTAGCGGTTTGAAATTTTCACAATTTGGGCTACACGTTCGGGACGATTCGTGACCTTAGGTGACTTGCACAATTCGGGCTGAAACTAGTGCCAAATGAAAGGGTTGGGATAAACATTCAATTGACCATATGTGCCAAAAATTCTCGTTCTTTAGTTTTCGAGTTATAGCCCCTGAAAGTCAAAAACTGCACGACTTTGCCCTCGAATATCTCGACAACGGAGAAAGGAGAATTTCTGGGATTTTTTTCCCAAGAAATATATGGGAATGATCTGTAATTTAGCACAGTTTCAGAACGATTCGTGAAAGTCACCTTTTAAGAATAACTTCCACTGCAGGCCCATATATAAAAGTTTGCTCCTTTATTACTCTGCACATGGACAATTATTTGCGCTGTTATTTGCCTCAGGCATGTACCTATGTAATTACCGTTTACAGTGTAAAGATGGATGTTATCGGTCACTGAACGTCGGAGCAGTAGGCGTTTAATGCATTTTCCCATAGGGTCCAATGCAAAATTGACACCTCATTTTCTCCATTCTCAAGAGCTTTGAGTCTCTGCAAAACATATACATGTGTAGACACAAATAAGTGAAATAGAATGAAGGCTATTTCAGCTTTAGCTTTTATTCCGTTTGGGAGCTAAAGTCGCACAAACTTTTGTTTACAAAAATTTCGATGGCCTATAGTTCGCAAGTTATGCAATCAGTTGACATAAGATTGTGCATGCATGTAGACATGTTAATGGCCTTTATATATGCCAAGTTTCAGATGGCTACCTACTCATACAAGCAAGCAGTAGCGGTTTGAAATTTTCACAATTTGGGCTACACGTTCGGGACGATTCGTGACCTTAGGTGACTTGCACAATTCGGGCTGAAACTAGTGCCAAATGAAAGGGTTGGGATAAACATTCAATTGACCATATGTGCCAAAAATTCTCGTTCTTTAGTTTTCGAGTTATAGCCCCTGAAAGTCGAAAACTGCACGACTTTGCCCTCGAATATCTCGACAACGGAGAAAGGAGAATTTCTGGGATTTTTTTCCCAAGAAATATATGGGAATTATCTGTAATTTAGCACAGTTTCAGAACGATTCGTGAAAGTCACCTTTTAAGAATAACTTCCACTGCAGGCCCATATATAAAAGTTTGCTCCTTTATTACTCTGCACATGGACAATTATTTGCGCTGTTATTTGCCCCAGGCATGTACCTATGTAATTACCGTTTACAGTGTAAAGATGGATGTTATCGGTCACTGAACGTCGGAGCAGTAGGCGTTTAATGCATTTTCCCATAGGGTCCAATGCAAAATTGACACCTCATTTTCTCCATTCTCAAGAGCTTTGAGTCTCTGCAAAACATATACATGTGTAGACACAAATAAGTGAAATAGAATGAAGGCTATTTCAGCTTTAGCTTTTATTCCGTTTGGGAGCTAAAGTCGCACAAACTTTTGTTTACAAAAATTTCGATGGCCTATAGTTCGCAAGTTATGCAATCAGTTGACATAAGATTGTGCATGCATGTAGACATGTTAATGGCCTTTATATATGCCAAGTTTCAGATGGCTACCTACTCATACAAGCAAGCAGTAGCGGTTTGAAATTTTCACAATTTGGGCTACACGTTCGGGACGATTCGTGACCTTAGGTGACTTGCACAATTCGGGCTGAAACTAGTGCCAAATGAAAGGGTTGGGATAAACATTCAATTGACCATATGTGCCAAAAATTCTCGTTCTTTAGTTTTCGAGTTATAGCCCCTGAAAGTCGAAAACTGCACGACTTTGCCCTCGAATATCTCGACAACGGAGAAAGGAGAATTTCTGGGATTTTTTTCCCAAGAAATATATGGGAATTATCTGTAATTTAGCACAGTTTCAGAACGATTCGTGAAAGTCACCTTTTAAGAATAACTTCCACTGCAGGCCCATATATAAAAGTTTGCTCCTTTATTACTCTGCACATGGACAATTATTTGCGCTGTTATTTGCCCCAGGCATGTACCTATGTAATTACCGTTTACAGTGTAAAGATGGATGTTATCGGTCACTGAACGTCGGAGCAGTAGGCGTTTAATGCATTTTCCCATAGGGTCCAATGCAAAATTGACACCTCATTTTCTCCATTCTCAAGAGCTTTGAGTCTCTGCAAAACATATACATGTGTAGACACAAATAAGTGAAATAGAATGAAGGCTATTTCAGCTTTAGCTTTTATTCCGTTTGGGAGCTAAAGTCGCACAAACTTTTGTTTACAAAAATTTCGATGGCCTATAGTTCGCAAGTTATGCAATCAGTTGACATAAGATTGTGCATGCATGTAGACATGTTAATGGCCTTTATATATGCCAAGTTTCAGATGGCTACCTACTCATACAAGCAAGCAGTAGCGGTTTGAAATTTTCACAATTTGGGCTACACGTTCGGGACGATTCGTGACCTTAGGTGACTTGCACAATTCGGGCTGAAACTAGTGCCAAATGAAAGGGTTGGGATAAACATTCAATTGACCATATGTGCCAAAAATTCTCGTTCTTTAGTTTTCGAGTTATAGCCCCTGAAAGTCGAAAACTGCACGACTTTGCCCTCGAATATCTCGACAACGGAGAAAGGAGAATTTCTGGGATTTTTTTCCCAAGAAATATATGGGAATTATCTGTAATTTAGCACAGTTTCAGAACGATTCGTGAAAGTCACCTTTTAAGAATAACTTCCACTGCAGGCCCATATATAAAAGTTTGCTCCTTTATTACTCTGCACATGGACAATTATTTGCGCTGTTATTTGCCCCAGGCATGTACCTATGTAATTACCGTTTACAGTGTAAAGATGGATGTTATCGGTCACTGAACGTCGGAGCAGTAGGCGTTTAATGCATTTTCCCATAGGGTCCAATGCAAAATTGACACCTCATTTTCTCCATTCTCAAGAGCTTTGAGTCTCTGCAAAACATATACATGTGTAGACACAAATAAGTGAAATAGAATGAAGGCTATTTCAGCTTTAGCTTTTATTCCGTTTGGGAGCTAAAGTCGCACAAACTTTTGTTTACAAAAATTTCGATGGCCTATAGTTCGCAAGTTATGCAATCAGTTGACATAAGATTGTGCATGCATGTAGACATGTTAATGGCCTTTATATATGCCAAGTTTCAGATGGCTACCTACTCATACAAGCAAGCAGTAGCGGTTTGAAATTTTCACAATTTGGGCTACACGTTCGGGACGATTCGTGACCTTAGGTGACTTGCACAATTCGGGCTGAAACTAGTGCCAAATGAAAGGGTTGGGATAAACATTCAATTGACTATATGTGCCAAAAATTCTCGTTCTTTAGTTTTCGAGTTATAGCCCCTGAAAGTCGAAAACTGCACGACTTTGCCCTCGAATATCTCGACAACGGAGAAAGGAGAATTTCTGGGATTTTTTTCCCAAGAAATATATGGGAATTATCTGTAATTTAGCACAGTTTCAGAACGATTCGTGAAAGTCACCTTTTAAGAATAACTTCCACTGCAGGCCCATATATAAAAGTTTGCTCCTTTATTACTCTGCATATGGACAATTATTTGCGCTGTTATTTGCCCCAGGCATGTACCTATGTAATTACCGTTTACAGTGTAAAGATGGATGTTATCGGTCACTGAACGTCGGAGCAGTAGGCGTTTAATGCATTTTCCCATAGGGTCCAATGCAAAATTGACACCTTATTTTCTCCATTCTCAAGAGCTTTGAGTCTCTGCAAAACATATACATGTGTAGACACAAATAAGTGAAATAGAATGAAGGCTATTTCAGCTTTAGCTTTTATTCCGTTTGGGAGCTAAAGTCGCACAAACTTTTGTTTACAAAAATTTCGATGGCCTATAGTTCGCAAGTTATGCAATCAGTTGACATATGATTGTGCATGCATGTAGACATGTTAATGGCCTTTATATATGCCAAGTTTCAGATGGCTACCTACTCATACAAGCAAGCAGTAGCGGTTTGAAATTTTCACAATTTGGGCTACACGTTCGGGACGATTCGTGACCTTAGGTGACTTGCACAATTCGGGCTGAAACTAGTGCCAAATGAAAGGGTTGGGATAAACATTCAATTGACCATATGTGCCAAAAATTCTCGTTCTTTAGTTTTCGAGTTATAGCCCCTGAAAGTCGAAAACTGCACGACTTTGCCCTCGAATATCTCGACAACGGAGAAAGGAGAATTTCTGGGATTTTTTTCCCAAGAAATATATGGGAATTATCTGTAATTTAGCACAGTTTCAGAACGATTCGTGAAGGTCACCTTTTAAGAATAACTTCCACTGCAGGCCCATATATAAAAGTTTGCTCCTTTATTACTCTGCACATGGACAATTATTTGCGCTGTTATTTGCCCCAGGCATGTACCTATGTAATTACCGTTTACAGTGTAAAGATGGATGTTATCGGTCACTGAACGTCGGAGCAGTAGGCGTTTAATGCATTTTCCCATAGGGTCCAATGCAAAATTGACACCTCATTTTCTCCATTCTCGAGAGCTTTGAGTCTCTGCAAAACATATACATGTGTAGACACAAATAAGTGAAATAGAATGAAGGCTATTTCAGCTTTAGCTTTTATTCCGTTTGGGAGCTAAAGTCGCACAAACTTTTGTTTACAAAAATTTCGATGGCCTATAGTTCGCAAGTTATGCAATCAGTTGACATAAGATTGTGCATGCATGTAGACATGTTAATGGCCTTTATATATGCCAAGTTTCAGATGGCTACCTACTCATACAAGCAAGCAGTAGCGGTTTGAAATTTTCACAATTTGGGCTACACGTTCGGGACGATTCGTGACCTTAGGTGACTTGCACAATTCGGGCTGAAACTAGTGCCAAATGAAAGGGTTGGGATAAACATTCAATTGACCATATGTGCCAAAAATTCTCGTTCTTTAGTTTTCGAGTTATAGCCCCTGAAAGTCGAAAACTGCACGACTTTGCCCTCGAATATCTCGACAACGGAGAAAGGAGAATTTCTGGGATTTTTTTCCCAAGAAATATATGGGAATTATCTGTAATTTAGCACAGTTTCAGAACGATTCGTGAAAGTCACCTTTTAAGAATAACTTCCACTGCAGGCCCATATATAAAAGTTTGCTCCTTTATTACTCTGCACATGGACAATTATTTGCGCTGTTATTTGCCCCAGGCATGTACCTATGTAATTACCGTTTACAGTGTAAAGATGGATGTTATCGGTCACTGAACGTCGGAGCAGTAGGCGTTTAATGCATTTTCCCATAGGGTCCAATGCAAAATTGACACCTCATTTTCTCCATTCTCAAGAGCTTTGAGTCTCTGCAAAACATATACATGTGTAGACA
Source organism: Ctena decussata (assembly GCA_963989385.1). Taxonomy (NCBI): domain Eukaryota; kingdom Metazoa; phylum Mollusca; class Bivalvia; order Lucinida; family Lucinidae; genus Ctena; species Ctena decussata. Next base: position 78,431,130 of record OZ022510.1, on the reverse strand, counting down.
CAAATAAGTGAAATAGAATGAAGGCTATTTCAGCTTTAGCTTTTATTCCGTTTGGGAGCTAAAGTCGCACAAACTTTTGTTTACAAAAATTTCGATGGCCTATAGTTCGCAAGTTATGCAATCAGTTGACATAAGATTGTGCATGCATGTAGACATGTTAATGGCCTTTATATATGCCAAGTTTCAGATGGCTACCTACTCATACAAGCAAGCAGTAGCGGTTTGAAATTTTCACAATTTGGGCTACACGTTCGGGACGATTCGTGACCTTAGGTGACTTGCACAATTCGGGCTGAAACTAGTGCCAAATGAAAGGGTTGGGATAAACATTCAATTGACCATATGTGCCAAAAATTCTCGTTCTTTAGTTTTCGAGTTATAGCCCCTGAAAGTCGAAAACTGCACGACTTTGCCCTCGAATATCTCGACAACGGAGAAAGGAGAATTTCTGGGATTTTTTTCCCAAGAAATATATGGGAATTATCTGTAATTTAGCACAGTTTCAGAACGATTCGTGAAAGTCACCTTTTAAGAATAACTTCCACTGCAGGCCCATATATAAAAGTTTGCTCCTTTATTACTCTGCACATGGACAATTATTTGCGCTGTTATTTGCCCCAGGCATGTACCTATGTAATTACCGTTTACAGTGTAAAGATGGATGTTATCGGTCACTGAACGTCGGAGCAGTAGGCGTTTAATGCATTTTCCCATAGGGTCCAATGCAAAATTGACACCTCATTTTCTCCATTCTCAAGAGCTTTGAGTCTCTGCAAAACATATACATGTGTAGACACAAATAAGTGAAATAGAATGAAGGCTATTTCAGCTTTAGCTTTTATTCCGTTTGGGAGCTAAAGTCGCACAAACTTTTGTTTACAAAAATTTCGATGGCCTATAGTTCGCAAGTTATGCAATCAGTTGACATAAGATTGTGCATGCATGTAGACATGTTAATGGCCTTTATATATGCCAAGTTTCAGATGGCTACCTACTCATACAAGCAAGCAGTAGCGGTTTGAAATTTTCACAATTTGGGCTACACGTTCGGGACGATTCGTGACCTTAGGTGACTTGCACAATTCGGGCTGAAACTAGTGCCAAATGAAAGGGTTGGGATAAACATTCAATTGACCATATGTGCCAAAAATTCTCGTTCTTTAGTTTTCGAGTTATAGCCCCTGAAAGTCGAAAACTGCACGACTTTGCCCTCGAATATCTCGACAACGGAGAAAGGAGAATTTCTGGGATTTTTTTCCCAAGAAATATATGGGAATTATCTGTAATTTAGCACAGTTTCAGAACGATTCGTGAAAGTCACCTTTTAAGAATAACTTCCACTGCAGGCCCATATATAAAAGTTTGCTCCTTTATTACTCTGCACATGGACAATTATTTGCGCTGTTATTTGCCCCAGGCATGTACCTATGTAATTACCGTTTACAGTGTAAAGATGGATGTTATCGGTCACTGAACGTCGGAGCAGTAGGCGTTTAATGCATTTTCCCATAGGGTCCAATGCAAAATTGACACCTCATTTTCTCCATTCTCAAGAGCTTTGAGTCTCTGCAAAACATATACATGTGTAGACACAAATAAGTGAAATAGAATGAAGGCTATTTCAGCTTTAGCTTTTATTCCGTTTGGGAGCTAAAGTCGCACAAACTTTTGTTTACAAAAATTTCGATGGCCTATAGTTCGCAAGTTATGCAATCAGTTGACATAAGATTGTGCATGCATGTAGACATGTTAATGGCCTTTATATATGCCAAGTTTCAGATGGCTACCTACTCATACAAGCAAGCAGTAGCGGTTTGAAATTTTCACAATTTGGGCTACACGTTCGGGACGATTCGTGACCTTAGGTGACTTGCACAATTCGGGCTGAAACTAGTGCCAAATGAAAGGGTTGGTATAAACATTCAATTGACTATATGTGCCAAAAATTCTCGTTCTTTAGTTTTCGAGTTATAGCCCCTGAAAGTCGAAAACTGCACGACTTTGCTCTCGAATATCTCGACAACGGAGAAAGGAGAATTTCTGGGATTTTTTTCCCAAGAAATATATGGGAATTATCTGTAATTTAGCACAGTTTCAGAACGATTCGTGAAAGTCACCTTTTAAGAATAACTTCCACTGCAGGCCCATATATAAAAGTTTGCTCCTTTATTACTCTGCACATGGACAATTATTTGCGCTGTTATTTGCCCCAGGCATGTACCTATGTAATTACCGTTTACAGTGTAAAGATGGATGTTATCGGTCACTGAACGTCGGAGCAGTAGGCGTTTAATGCATTTTCCCATAGGGTCCAATGCAAAATTGACACCTTATTTTCTCCATTCTCAAGAGCTTTGAGTCTCTGCAAAACATATACATGTGTAGACACAAATAAGTGAAATAGAATGAAGGCTATTTCAGCTTTAGCTTTTATTCCGTTTGGGAGCTAAAGTCGCACAAACTTTTGTTTACAAAAATTTCGATGGCCTATAGTTCGCAAGTTATGCAATCAGTTGACATATGATTGTGCATGCATGTAGACATGTTAATGGCCTTTATATATGCCAAGTTTCAGATGGCTACCTACTCATACAAGCAAGCAGTAGCGGTTTGAAATTTTCACAATTTGGGCTACACGTTCGGGACGATTCGTGACCTTAGGTGACTTGCACAATTCGGGCTGAAACTAGTGCCAAATGAAAGGGTTGGGATAAACATTCAATTGACCATATGTGCCAAAAATTCTCGTTCTTTAGTTTTCGAGTTATAGCCCCTGAAAGTCGAAAACTGCACGACTTTGCCCTCGAATATCTCGACAACGGAGAAAGGAGAATTTCTGGGATTTTTTTCCCAAGAAATATATGGGAATTATCTGTAATTTAGCACAGTTTCAGAACGATTCGTGAAGGTCACCTTTTAAGAATAACTTCCACTGCAGGCCCATATATAAAAGTTTGCTCCTTTATTACTCTGCACATGGACAATTATTTGCGCTGTTATTTGCCCCAGGCATGTACCTATGTAATTACCGTTTACAGTGTAAAGATGGATGTTATCGGTCACTGAACGTCGGAGCAGTAGGCGTTTAATGCATTTTCCCATAGGGTCCAATGCAAAATTGACACCTCATTTTCTCCATTCTCAAGAGCTTTGAGTCTCTGCAAAACATATACATGTGTAGACACAAATAAGTGAAATAGAATGAAGGCTATTTCAGCTTTAGCTTTTATTCCGTTTGGGAGCTTAAGTCGCACAAACTTTTGTTTACAAAAATTTCGATGGCCTATAGTTCGCAAGTTATGCAATCAGTTGACATAAGATTGTGCATGCATGTAGACATGTTAATGGCCTTTATATATGCCAAGTTTCAGATGGCTACCTACTCATACAAGCAAGCAGTAGCGGTTTGAAATTTTCACAATTTGGGCTACACGTTCGGGACGATTCGTGACCTTAGGTGACTTGCACAATTCGGGCTGAAACCAGTGCCAAATGAAAGGGTTGGGATAAACATTCAATTGACCATATGTGCCAAAAATTCTCGTTCTTTAGTTTTCGAGTTATAGCCCCTGAAAGTCGAAAACTGCACGACTTTGCCCTCGAATATCTCGACAACGGAGAAAGGAGAATTTCTGGGATTTTTTCCCAAGAAATATATGGGAATTATCTGTAATTTAGCACAGTTTCAGAACGATTCGTGAAAGTCACCTTTTAAGAATAACTTCCACTGCAGGCCCATATATAAAAGTTTGCTCCTTTATTACTCTGCACATGGACAATTATTTGCGCTGTTATTTGCCCCAGGCATGTACCTATGTAATTACCGTTTACAGTGTAAAGATGGATGTTATCGGTCACTGAACGTCGGAGCAGTAGGCGTTTAATGCATTTTCCCATAGGGTCCAATGCAAAATTGACACCTCATTTTCTCCATTCTCAAGAGCTTTGAGTCTCTGCAAAACATATACATGTGTAGACACAAATAAGTGAAATAGAATGAAGGCTATTTCAGCTTTAGCTTTTATTCCGTTTGGGAGCTAAAGTCGCACAAACTTTTGTTTACAAAAATTTCGATGGCCTATAGTTCGCAAGTTATGCAATCAGTTGACATAAGATTGTGCATGCATGTAGACATGTTAATGGCCTTTATATATGCCAAGTTTCAGATGGCTACCTACTCATACAAGCAAGCAGTAGCGGTTTGAAATTTTCACAATTTGGGCTACACGTTCGGGACGATTCGTGACCTTAGGTGACTTGCACAATTCGGGCTGAAACTAGTGCCAAATGAAAGGGTTGGGATAAACATTCAATTGACCATATGTGCCAAAAATTCTCGTTCTTTAGTTTTCGAGTTATAGCCCCTGAAAGTCGAAAACTGCACGACTTTGCCCTCGAATATCTCGACAACGGAGAAAGGAGAATTTCTGGGATTTTTTTCCCAAGAAATATATGGGAATTATCTGTAATTTAGCACAGTTTCAGAACGATTCGTGAAAGTCACCTTTTAAGAATAACTTCCACTGCAGGCCCATATATAAAAGTTTGCTCCTTTATTACTCTGCACATGGACAATTATTTGCGCTGTTATTTGCCCCAGGCATGTACCTATGTAATTACCGTTTACAGTGTAAAGATGGATGTTATCGGTCACTGAACGTCGGAGCAGTAGGCGTTTAATGCATTTTCCCATAGGGTCCAATGCAAAATTGACACCTCATTTTCTCCATTCTCAAGAGCTTTGAGTCTCTGCAAAACATATACATGTGTAGACACAAATAAGTGAAATAGAATGAAGGCTATTTCAGCTTTAGCTTTTATTCCGTTTGGGAGCTAAAGTCGCACAAACTTTTGTTTACAAAAATTTCGATGGCCTATAGTTCACAAGTTATGCAATCAGTTGACATAAGATTGTGCATGCATGTAGACATGTTAATGGCCTTTATATATGCCAAGTTTCAGATGGCTACCTACTCATACAAGCAAGCAGTAGCGGTTTGAAATTTTCACAATTTGGGCTACACGTTCGGGACGATTCGTGACCTTAGGTGACTTGCACAATTCGGGCTGAAACTAGTACCAAATGAAAGGGTTGGGATAAACATTCAATTGACCATATGTGCCAAAAATTCTCGTTCTTTAGTTTTCGAGTTATAGCCCCTGAAAGTCGAAAACTGCACGACTTTGCCCTCGAATATCTCGACAACGGAGAAAGGAGAATTTCTGGGATTTTTTTCCCAAGAAATATATGGGAATTATCTGTAATTTAGCACAGTTTCAGAACGATTCGTGAAAGTCACCTTTTAAGAATAACTTCCACTGCAGGCCCATATATAAAAGTTTGCTCCTTTATTACTCTGCACATGGACAATTATTTGCGCTGTTATTTGCCCCAGGCATGTACCTATGTAATTACCGTTTACAGTGTAAAGATGGATGTTATCGGTCACTGAACGTCGGAGCAGTAGGCGTTTAATGCATTTTCCCATAGGGTCCAATGCAAAATTGACACCTCATTTTCTCCATTCTCAAGAGCTTTGAGTCTCTGCAAAACATATACATGTGTAGACACAAATAAGTGAAATAGAATGAAGGCTATTTCAGCTTTAGCTTTTATTCCGTTTGGGAGCTAAAGTCGCACAAACTTTTGTTTACAAAAATTTCGATGGCCTATAGTTCGCAAGTTATGCAATCAGTTGACATAAGATTGTGCATGCATGTAGACATGTTAATGGCCTTTATATATGCCAAGTTTCAGATGGCTACCTACTCATACAAGCAAGCAGTAGCGGTTTGAAATTTTCACAATTTGGGCTACACGTTCGGGACGATTCGTGACCTTAGGTGACTTGCACAATTCGGGCTGAAACTAGTGCCAAATGAAAGGGTTGGGATAAACATTCAATTGACCATATGTGCCAAAAATTCTCGTTCTTTAGTTTTCGAGTTATAGCCCCTGAAAGTCGAAAACTGCACGACTTTGCCCTCGAATATCTCGACAACGGAGAAAGGAGAATTTCTGGGATTTTTTTCCCAAGAAATATATGGGAATTATCTGTAATTTAGCACAGTTTCAGAACGATTCGTGAAAGTCACCTTTTAAGAATACCTTCCACTGCAGGCCCATATATAAAAGTTTGCTCCTTTATTACTCTGCACATGGACAATTATTTGCGCTGTTATTTGTCCCAGGCATGTACCTATGTAATTACCGTTTACAGTGTAAAGATGGATGTTATCGGTCACTGAACGTCGGAGCAGTAGGCGTTTAATGCATTTTCCCATAGGGTCCAATGCAAAATTGACACCTCATTTTCTCCATTCTCAAGAGCTTTGAGTCTCTGCAAAACATATACATGTGTAGACACAAATAAGTGAAATAGAATGAAGGCTATTTCAGCTTTAGCTTTTATTCCGTTTGGGAGCTAAAGTCGCACAAACTTTTGTTTACAAAAATTTCGATGGCCTATAGTTCGCAAGTTATGCAATCAGTTGACATAAGATTGTGCATGCATGTAGACATGTTAATGGCCTTTATATATGCCAAGTTTCAGATGGCTACCTACTCATACAAGCAAGCAGTAGCGGTTTGAAATTTTCACAATTTGGGCTACACGTTCGGGACGATTCGTGACCTTAGGTGACTTGCACAATTCGGGCTGAAACTAGTGCCAAATGAAAGGGTTGGGATAAACATTCAATTGACCATATGTGCCAAAAATTCTCGTTCTTTAGTTTTCGAGTTATAGCCCCTGAAAGTCGAAAACTGCACGACTTTGCCCTCGAATATCTCGACAACGGAGAAAGGAGAATTTCTGGGATTTTTTTCCCAAGAAATATATGGGAATTATCTGTAATTTAGCACAGTTTCAGAACGATTCGTGAAAGTCACCTTTTAAGAATAACTTCCACTGCAGGCCCATATATAAAAGTTTGCTCCTTTATTACTCTGCACATGGACAATTATTTGCGCTGTTATTTGCCCCAGGCATGTACCTATGTAATTACCGTTTACAGTGTAAAGATGGATGTTATCGGTCACTGAACGTCGGAGCAGTAGGCGTTTAATGCATTTTCCCATAGGGTCCAATGCAAAATTGACACCTCATTTTCTCCATTCTCAAGAGCTTTGAGTCTCTGCAAAACATATACATGTGTAGACACAAATAAGTGAAATAGAATGAAGGCTATTTCAGCTTTAGCTTTTATTCCGTTTGGGAGCTAAAGTCGCACAAACTTTTGTTTACAAAAATTTCGATGGCCTATAGTTCGCAAGTTATGCAATCAGTTGACATAAGATTGTGCATGCATGTAGACATGTTAATGGCCTTTATATATGCCAAGTTTCAGATGGCTACCTACTCATACAAGCAAGCAGTAGCGGTTTGAAATTTTCACAATTTGGGCTACACGTTCGGGACGATTCGTGACCTTAGGTGACTTGCACAATTCGGGCTGAAACTAGTGCCAAATAATAAGGGTTGGGATAAACATTCAATTGACCATATGTGCCAAAAATTCTCGTTCTTTAGTTTTCGAGTTATAGCCCCTGAAAGTCGAAAACTGCACGACTTTGCCCTCGAATATCTCGACAACGGAGAAAGGAGAATTTCTGGGATTTTTTTCCCAAGAAATATATGGGAATTATCTGTAATTTAGCACAGTTTCAGAACGATTCGTGAAGGTCACCTTTTAAGAATAACTTCCACTGCAGGCCCATATATAAAAGTTTGCTCCTTTATTACTCTGCACATGGACAATTATTTGCGCTGTTATTTGCCCCAGGCATGTACCTATGTAATTACCGTTTACAGTGTAAAGATGGATGTTATCGGTCACTGAACGTCGGAGCAGTAGGCGTTTAATGCATTTTCCCATAGGGTCCAATGCAAAATTGACACCTCATTTTCTCCATTCTCAAGAGCTTTGAGTCTCTGCAAAACATATACATGTGTAGACACAAATAAGTGAAATAGAATGAAGGCTATTTCAGCTTTAGCTTTTATTCCGTTTGGGAGCTAAAGTCGCACAAACTTTTGTTTACAAAAATTTCGATGGCCTATAGTTCGCAAGTTATGCAATCAGTTGACATAAGATTGTGCATGCATGTAGACATGTTAATGGCCTTTATATATGCCAAGTTTCAGATGGCTACCTACTCATACAAGCAAGCAGTAGCGGTTTGAAATTTTCACAATTTGGGCTACACGTTCGGGACGATTCGTGACCTTAGGTGACTTGCACAATTCGGGCTGAAACTAGTGCCAAATGAAAGGGTTGGGATAAACATTCAATTGACCATATGTGCCAAAAATTCTTGTCTTTAGTTTTCGAGTTATAGCCCCTGAAAGTCGAAAACTACACGACTTTGCCCTCGAATATCTCGACAACGGAGAAAGGAGAATTTCTGGGATTTTTTTCCCAAGAAATATATGGGAATTATCTGTAATTTAGCACAGTTTCAGAACGATTCGTGAAAGTCACCTTTTAAGAATAACTTCCACTGCAGGCCCATATATAAAAGTTTGCTCCTTTATTACTCTGCACATGGACAATTATTTGCGCTGTTATTTGCCCCAGGCATGTACCTATGTAATTACCGTTTACAGTGTAAAGATGGATGTTATCGGTCACTGAACGTCGGAGCAGTAGGCGTTTAATGCATTTTCCCATAGGGTCCAATGCAAAATTGACACCTCATTTTCTCCATTCTCAAGAGCTTTGAGTCTCTGCAAAACATATACATGTGTAGACACAAATAAGTGAAATAGATTGAAGGCTATTTCAGCTTTAGTTTTTTTATTCCGTTTGGGAGCTAAAGTCGCACAAACTTTTGTTTACAAAAATTTCGATGGCCTATAGTTCGCAAGTTATGCAATCAGTTGACATAAGATTGTGCATGCATGTAGACATGTTAATGGCCTTTATATATGCCAAGTTTCAGATGGCTACCTACTCATACAAGCAAGCAGTAGCGGTTTGAAATTTTCACAATTTGGGCTACACGTTCGGGACGATTCGTGACCTTAGGTGACTTGCACAATTCGGGCTGAAACTAGTGCCAAATGAAAGGGTTGGGATAAACATTCAATTGACCATATGTGCCAAAAATTCTCGTTCTTTAGTTTTCGAGTTATAGCCCCTGAAAGTCGAAAACTGCACGACTTTGCCCTCGAATATCTCGACAACGGAGAAAGGAGAATTTCTGGGATTTTTTTCCCAAGAAATATATGGGAATTATCTGTAATTTAGCACAGTTTCAGAACGATTCGTGAAAGTCACCTTTTAAGAATAACTTCCACTGCAGGCCCATATATAAAAGTTTGCTCCTTTATTACTCTGCACATGGACAATTATTTGCGCTGTTAGTTGCCCCAGGCATGTACCTATGTAATTACCGTTTACAGTGTAAAGATGGATGTTATCGGTCACTGAACGTCGGAGCAGTAGGCGTTTAATGCATTTTCCCATAGGGTCCAATGCAAAATTGACACCTCATTTTCTCCATTCTCAAGAGCTTTGAGTCTCTGCAAAACATATACATGTGTAGACACAAATAAGTGAAATAGAATGAAGGCTATTTCAGCTTTAGCTTTTATTCCGTTTAGGAGCTAAAGTCGCACAAACTTTTGTTTACAAAAATTTCGATGGCCTATAGTTCGCAAGTTATGCAATCAGTTGACATAAGATTGTGCATGCATGTAGACATGTTAATGGCCTTTATATATGCCAAGTTTCAGATGGCTACCTACTCATACAAGCAAGCAGTAGCGGTTTGAAATTTTCACAATTTGGGCTACACGTTCGGGACGATTCGTGACCTTAGGTGACTTGCACAATTCGGGCTGAAACTAGTGCCAAATGAAAGGGTTGGGATAAACATTCAATTGACCATATGTGCCAAAAATTCTCGTTCTTTAGTTTTCGAGTTATAGCCCCTGAAAGTCGAAAACTGCACGACTTTGCCCTCGAATATCTCGACAACGGAGAAAGGAGAATTTCTGGGATTTTTTTCCCAAGAAATATATGGGAATTATCTGTAATTTAGCACAGTTTCAGAACGATTCGTGAAAGTCACCTTTTAAGAATAACTTCCACTGCAGGCCCATATATAAAAGTTTGCTCCTTTATTACTCTGCACATGGACAATTATTTGCGCTGTTATTTGCCCCAGGCATGTACCTATGTAATTACCGTTTACAGTGTAAAGATGGATGTTATCGGTCACTGAACGTCGGAGCAGTAGGCGTTTAATGCATTTTCCCATAGGGTCCAATGCAAAATTGACACCTCATTTTCTCCATTCTCAAGAGCTTTGAGTCTCTGCAAAACATATACATGTGTAGACACAAATAAGTGAAATAGAATGAAGGCTATTTCAGCTTTAGCTTTTATTCCGTTTGGGAGCTAAAGTCGCACAAACTTTTGTTTACAAAAATTTCGATGGCCTATAGTTCGCAAGTTATGCAATCAGTTGACATAAGATTGTGCATGCATGTAGACATGTTAATGGCCTTTATATATGCCAAGTTTCAGATGGCTACCTACTCATACAAGCAAGCAGTAGCGGTTTGAAATTTTCACAATTTGGGCTACACGTTCGGGACGATTCGTGACCTTAGGTGACTTGCACAATTCGGGCTGAAACTAGTGCCAAATGAAAGGGTTGGGATAAACATTCAATTGACCATATGTGCCAAAAATTCTCGTTCTTTAGTTTTCGAGTTATAGCCCCTGAAAGTCGAAAACTGCACGACTTTGCCCTCGAATATCTCGACAACGGAGAAAGGAGAATTTCTGGGATTTTTTTCCCAAGAAATATATGGGAATTATCTGTAATTTAGCACAGTTTCAGAACGATTCGTGAAAGTCACCTTTTAAGAATAACTTCCACTGCAGGCCCATATATAAAAGTTTGCTCCTTTATTACTCTGCACATGGACAATTATTTGCGCTGTTATTTGCCCCAGGCATGTACCTATGTAATTACCGTTTACAGTGTAAAGATGGATGTTATCGGTCACTGAACGTCGGAGCAGTAGGCGTTTAATGCATTTTCCCATAGGGTCCAATGCAAAATTGACACCTCATTTTCTCCATTCTCAAGAGCTTTGAGTCTCTGCAAAACATATACATGTGTAGACACAAATAAGTGAAATAGAATGAAGGCTATTTCAGCTTTAGCTTTTATTCCGTTTGGGAGCTAAAGTCGCACAAACTTTTGTTTACAAAAATTTCGATGGCCTATAGTTCGCAAGTTATGCAATCAGTTGACATAAGATTGTGCATGCATGTAGACATGTTAATGGCCTTTATATATGCCAAGTTTCAGATGGCTACCTACTCATACAAGCAAGCAGTAGCGGTTTGAAATTTTCACAATTTGGGCTACACGTTCGGGACGATTCGTGACCTTAGGTGACTTGCACAATTCGGGCTGAAACTAGTGCCAAATGAAAGGGTTGGGATAAACATTCAATTGACCATATGTGCCAAAAATTCTCGTTCTTTAGTTTTCGAGTTATAGCCCCTGAAAGTCGAAAACTGCACGACTTTGCCCTCGAATATCTCGACAACGGAGAAAGGAGAATTTCTGGGATTTTTTTCCCAAGAAATATATGGGAATTATCTGTAATTTAGCACAGTTTCAGAACGATTCGTGAAAGTCACCTTTTAAGAATAACTTCCACTGCAGGCCCATATATAAAAGTTTGCTCCTTTATTACTCTGCACTTGGACAATTATTTGCGCTGTTATTTGCCCCAGGCATGTACCTATGTAATTACCGTTTACAGTGTAAAGATGGATGTTATCGGTCACTGAACGTCGGAGCAGTAGGCGTTTAATGCATTTTCCCATAGGGTCCAATGCAAAATTGACACCTCATTTTCTCCATTCTCAAGAGCTTTGAGTCTCTGCAAAACATATACATGTGTAGACACAAATAAGTGAAATAGAATGAAGGCTATTTCAGCTTTAGCTTTTATTCCGTTTGGGAGCTAAAGTCGCACAAACTTTTGTTTACAAAAATTTCGATGGCCTATAGTTCGCAAGTTATGCAATCAGTTGACATAAGATTGTGCATGCATGTAGACATGTTAATGGCCTTTATATATGCCAAGTTTCAGATGGCTACCTACTCATACAAGCAAGCAGTAGCGGTTTGAAATTTTCACAATTTGGGCTACACGTTCGGGACGATTCGTGACCTTAGGTGACTTGCACAATTCGGGCTGAAACCAGTGCCAAATGAAAGGGTTGGGATAAACATTCAATTGACCATATGTGCCAAAAATTCTCGTTCTTTAGTTTTCGAGTTATAGCCCCTGAAAGTCGAAAACTGCACGACTTTGCCCTCGAATATCTCGACAACGGAGAATGTAGAATTTCTGGGATTTTTTTCCCAAGAAATATATGGGAATTATCTGTAATTTAGCACAGTTTCAGAACGATTCGTGAAAGTCACCTTTTAAGAATAACTTCCACTGCAGGCCCATATATAAAAGTTTGCTCCTTTATTACTCTGCACATGGACAATTATTTGCGCTGTTATTTGCCCCAGGCATGTACCTATGTAATTACCGTTTACAGTGTAAAGATGGATGTTATCGGTCACTGAACGTCGGAGCAGTAGGCGTTTAATGCATTTTCCCATAGGGTCCAATGCAAAATTGACACCTCATTTTCTCCATTCTCAAGAGCTTTGAGTCTCTGCAAAACATATACATGTGTAGACACAAATAAGTGAAATAGAATGAAGGCTATTTCAGCTTTAGCTTTTATTCCGTTTGGGAGCTAAAGTCGCACAAACTTTTGTTTACAAAAATTTCGATGGCCTATAGTTCGCAAGTTATGCAATCAGTTTACATAAGATTGTGCATGCATGTAGACATGTTAATGGCCTTTATATATGCCAAGTTTCAGATGGCTACCTACTCATACAAGCAAGCAGTAGCGGTTTGAAATTTTCACAATTTGGGCTACACGTTCGGGACGATTCGTGACCTTAGGTGACTTGCACAATTCGGGCTGAAACTAGTGCCAAATGAAAGGGTTGGGATAAACATTCAATTGACCATATGTGCCAAAAATTCTCGTTCTTTAGTTTTCGAGTTATAGCCCCTGAAAGTCGAAAACTGCACGACTTTGCCCTCGAATATCTCGACAACGGAGAAAGGAGAATTTCTGGGATTTTTTTCCCAAGAAATATATGGGAATTATCTGTAATTTAGCACAGTTTCAGAACGATTCGTGAAAGTCACCTTTTAAGAATAACTTCCACTGCAGGCCCATATATAAAAGTTTGCTCCTTTATTACTCTGCACATGGACAATTTTTGCGCTGTTATTTGCCCCAGGCATGTACCTATGTAATTACCGTTTACAGTGTAAAGATGGATGTTATCGGTCACTGAACGTCGGAGCAGTAGGCGTTTAATGCATTTTCCCATAGGGTCCAATGCAAAATTGACACCTCATTTTCTCCATTCTCAAGAGCTTTGAGTCTCTGCAAAACATATACATGTGTAGACACAAATAAGTGAAATAGAATGAAGGCTATTTCAGCTTTAGCTTTTATTCCGTTTGGGAGCTAAAGTCGCACAAACTTTTGTTTACAAAAATTTCGATGGCCTATAGTTCGCAAGTTATGCAATCAGTTGACATAAGATTGTGCATGCATGTAGACATGTTAATGGCCTTTATATATGACAAGTTTCAGATGGCTACCTACTCATACAAGCAAGCAGTAGCGGTTTGAAATTTTCACAATTTGGGCTACACGTTCGGGACGATTCGTGACCTTAGGTGACTTGCACAATTCGGGCTGAAACTAGTGCCAAATGAAAGGGTTGGGATAAACATTCAATTGACCATATGTGCCAAAAATTCTCGTTCTTTAGTTTTCGAGTTATAGCCCCTGAAAGTCGAAAACTGCACGACTTTGCCCTCGAATATCTCGACAACGGAGAAAGGAGAATTTCTGGGATTTTTTTCCCAAGAAATATATGGGAATTATCTGTAATTTAGCACAGTTTCAGAACGATTCGTGAAAGTCACCTTTTAAGAATAACTTCCACTGCAGGCCCATATATAAAAGTTTGCTCCTTTATTACTCTGCACATGGACAATTATTTGCGCTGTTATTTGCCCCAGGCATGTACCTATGTAATTACCGTTTACAGTGTAAAGATGGATGTTATCGGTCACTGAACGTCGGAGCAGTAGGCGTTTAATGCATTTTCCCATAGGGTCCAATGCAAAATTGACACCTCATTTTCTCCATTCTCAAGAGCTTTGAGTCTCTGCAAAACATATACATGTGTAGACACAAATAAGTGAAATAGAATGAAGGCTATTTCAGCTTTAGCTTTTATTCCGTTTGGGAGCTAAGGTCGCACAAACTTTTGTTTACAAAAATTTCGATGGCCTATAGTTCGCAAGTTATGCAATCAGTTGACATAAGATTGTGCATGCATGTAGACATGTTAATGGCCTTTATATATGCCAAGTTTCAGATGGCTACCTACTCATACAAGCAAGCAGTAGCGGTTTGAAATTTTCACAATTTGGGCTACACGTTCGGGACGATTCGTGACCTTAGGTGACTTGCACAATTCGGGCTGAAACTAGTGCCAAATGAAAGGGTTGGGATAAACATTCAATTGACCATATGTGCCAAAAATTCTCGTTCTTTAGTTTTCGAGTTATAGCCCCTGAAAGTCGAAAACTGCACGACTTTGCCCTCGAATATCTCGACAACGGAGAAAGGAGAATTTCTGGGATTTTTTTCCCAAGAAATATATGGGAATTATCTGTAATTTAGCACAGTTTCAGAACGATTCGTGAAAGTCACCTTTTAAGAATAACTTCCACTGCAGGCCCATATATAAAAGTTTGCTCCTTTATTACTCTGCACATGGACAATTATTTGCGCTGTTATTTGCCCCAGGCATGTACCTATGTAATTACCGTTTACAGTGTAAAGATGGATGTTATCGGTCACTGAACGTCGGAGCAGTAGGCGTTTAATGCATTTTCCCATAGGGTCCAATGCAAAATTGACACCTCATTTTCTCCATTCTCAAGAGCTTTGAGTCTCTGCAAAACATATACATGTGTAGACACAAATAAGTGAAATAGAATGAAGGCTATTTCAGCTTTAGCTTTTATTCCGTTTGGGAGCTAAAGTCGCACAAACTTTTGTTTACAAAAATTTCGATGGCCTATAGTTCGCAAGTTATGCAATCAGTTGACATAAGATTGTGCATGCATGTAGACATGTTAATGGCCTTTATATATGCCAAGTTTCAGATGGCTACCTACTCATACAAGCAAGCAGTAGCGGTTTGAAATTTTCACAATTTGGGCTACACGTTCGGGACGATTCGTGACCTTAGGTGACTTGCACAATTCGGGCTGAAACAAGTGCCAAATGAAAGGGTTGGGATAAACATTCAATTGACCATATGTGCCAAAAATTCTCGTTCTTTAGTTTTCGAGTTATAGCCCCTGAAAGTCGAAAACTGCACGACTTTGCCCTCGAATATCTCGACAACGGAGAAAGGAGAATTTCTGGGATTTTTTTCCCAAGAAATATATGGGAATTATCTGTAATTTAGCACAGTTTCAGAACGATTCGTGAAAGTCACCTTTTAAGAATAACTTCCACTGCAGGCCCATATATAAAAGTTTGCTCCTTTATTACTCTGCACATGGACAATTATTTGCGCTGTTATTTGCCCCAGGCATGTACCTATGTAATTACCGTTTACAGTGTAAAGATGGATGTTATCGGTCACTGAACGTCGGAGCAGTAGGCGTTTAATGCATTTTCCCATAGGGTCCAATGCAAAATTGACACCTCATTTTCTCCATTCTCAAGAGCTTTGAGTCTCTGCAAAACATATACATGTGTAGACACAAATAAGTGAAATAGAATGAAGGCTATTTCAGCTTTAGCTTTTATTCCGTTTGGGAGCTAAAGTCGCACAAACTTTTGTTTACAAAAATTTCGATGGCCTATAGTTCGCAAGTTATGCAATCAGTTGACATAAGATTGTGCATGCATGTAGACATGTTAATGGCCTTTATATATGCCAAGTTTCAGATGGCTACCTACTCATACAAGCAAGCAGTAGCGGTTTGAAATTTTCACAATTTGGGCTACACGTTCGGGACGATTCGTGACCTTAGGTGACTTGCACAATTCGGGCTGAAACTAGTGCCAAATGAAAGGGTTGGGATAAACATTCAATTGACCATATGTGCCAAAAATTCTCGTTCTTTAGTTTTCGAGTTATAGCCCCTGAAAGTCGAAAACTGCACGACTTTGCCCTCGAATATCTCGACAACGGAGAAAGGAGAATTTCTGGGATTTTTTTCCCAAGAAATATATGGGAATTATCTGTAATTTAGCACAGTTTCAGAACGATTCGTGAAAGTCACCTTTTAAGAATAACTTCCACTGCAGGCCCATATATAAAAGTTTGCTCCTTTATTACTCTGCACATGGACAATTATTTGCGCTGTTATTTGCCCCAGGCATGTACCTATGTAATTACCGTTTACAGTGTAAAGATGGATGTTATCGGTCACTGAACGTCGGAGCAGTAGGCGTTTAATGCATTTTCCCATAGGGTCCAATGCAAAATTGACACCTCATTTTCTCCATTCTCAAGAGCTTTGAGTCTCTGCAAAACATATACATGTGTAGACACAAATAAGTGAAATAGAATGAAGGCTATTTCAGCTTTAGCTTTTATTCCGTTTGGGAGCTAAAGTCGCACAAACTTTTGTTTACAAAAATTTCGATGGCCTATAGTTCGCAAGTTATGCAATCAGTTGACATAAGATTGTGCATGCATGTAGACATGTTAATGGCCTTTATATATGCCAAGTTTCAGATGGCTACCTACTCATACAAGCAAGCAGTAGCGGTTTGAAATTTTCACAATTTGGGCTACACGTTCGGGACGATTCGTGACCTTAGGTGACTTGCACAATTCGGGCTGAAACTAGTGCCAAATGAAAGGGTTGGGATAAACATTCAATTGACCATATGTGCCAAAAATTCTCGTTCTTTAGTTTTCGAGTTATAGCCCCTGAAAGTCGAAAACTGCACGACTTTGCCCTCGAATATCTCGACAACGGAGAAAGGAGAATTTCTGGGATTTTTTTCCCAAGAAATATATGGGAATTATCTGTAATTTAGCACAGTTTCAGAACGATTCGTGAAAGTCACCTTTTAAGAATAACTTCCACTGCAGGCCCATATATAAAAGTTTGCTCCTTTATTACTCTGCACATGGACAATTATTTGCGCTGTTATTTGCCCCAGGCATGTACCTATGTAATTACCGTTTACAGTGTAAAGATGGATGTTATCGGTCACTGAACGTCGGAGCAGTAGGCGTTTAATGCATTTTCCCATAGGGTCCAATGCAAAATTGACACCTCATTTTCTCCATTCTCAAGAGCTTTGAGTCTCTGCAAAACATATACATGTGTAGACACAAATAAGTGAAATAGAATGAAGGCTATTTCAGCTTTAGCTTTTATTCCGTTTGGGAGCTAAAGTCGCACAAACTTTTGTTTACAAAAATTTCGATGGCCTATAGTTCGCAAGTTATGCAATCAGTTGACATAAGATTGTGCATGCATGTAGACATGTTAATGGCCTTTATATATGCCAAGTTTCAGATGGCTACCTACTCATACAAGCAAGCAGTAGCGGTTTGAAATTTTCACAATTTGGGCTACACGTTCGGGACGATTCGTGACCTTAGGTGACTTGCACAATTCGGGCTGAAACTAGTGCCAAATAATAAGGGTTGGGATAAACATTCAATTGACCATATGTGCCAAAAATTCTCGTTCTTTAGTTTTCGAGTTATAGCCCCTGAAAGTCGAAAACTGCACGACTTTGCCCTCGAATATCTCGACAACGGAGAAAGGAGAATTTCTGGGATTTTTTTCCCAAGAAATATATGGGAATTATCTGTAATTTAGCACAGTTTCAGAACGATTCGTGAAGGTCACCTTTTAAGAATAACTTCCACTGCAGGCCCATATATAAAAGTTTGCTCCTTTATTACTCTGCACATGGACAATTATTTGCGCTGTTATTTGCCCCAGGCATGTACCTATGTAATTACCGTTTACAGTGTAAAGATGGATGTTATCGGTCACTGAACGTCGGAGCAGTAGGCGTTTAATGCATTTTCCCATAGGGTCCAATGCAAAATTGACACCTCATTTTCTCCATTCTCAAGAGCTTTGAGTCTCTGCAAAACATATACATGTGTAGACACAAATAAGTGAAATAGAATGAAGGCTATTTCAGCTTTAGCTTTTATTCCGTTTGGGAGCTAAAGTCGCACAAACTTTTGTTTACAAAAATTTCGATGGCCTATAGTTCGCAAGTTATGCAATCAGTTGACATAAGATTGTGCATGCATGTAGACATGTTAATGGCCTTTATATATGCCAAGTTTCAGATGGCTACCTACTCATACAAGCAAGCAGTAGCGGTTTGAAATTTTCACAATTTGGGCTACACGTTCGGGACGATTCGTGACCTTAGGTGACTTGCACAATTCGGGCTGAAACTAGTGCCAAATAATAAGGGTTGGGATAAACATTCAATTGACCATATGTGCCAAAAATTCTCGTTCTTTAGTTTTCGAGTTATAGCCCCTGAAAGTCGAAAACTGCACGACTTTGCCCTCGAATATCTCGACAACGGAGAAAGGAGAATTTCTGGGATTTTTTTCCCAAGAAATATATGGGAATTATCTGTAATTTAGCACAGTTTCAGAACGATTCGTGAAGGTCACCTTTTAAGAATAACTTCCACTGCAGGCCCATATATAAAAGTTTGCTCCTTTATTACTCTGCACATGGACAATTATTTGCGCTGTTATTTGCCCCAGGCATGTACCTATGTAATTACCGTTTACAGTGTAAAGATGGATGTTATCGGTCACTGAACGTCGGAGCAGTAGGCGTTTAATGCATTTTCCCATAGGGTCCAATGCAAAATTGACACCTCATTTTCTCCATTCTCAAGAGCTTTGAGTCTCTGCAAAACATATACATGTGTAGACACAAATAAGTGAAATAGAATGAAGGCTATTTCAGCTTTAGCTTTTATTCCGTTTGGGAGCTAAAGTCGCACAAACTTTTGTTTACAAAAATTTCGATGGCCTATAGTTCGCAAGTTATGCAATCAGTTGACATAAGATTGTGCATGCATGTAGACATGTTAATGGCCTTTATATATGCCAAGTTTCAGATGGCTACCTACTCATACAAGCAAGCAGTAGCGGTTTGAAATTTTCACAATTTGGGCTACACGTTCGGGACGATTCGTGACCTTAGGTGACTTGCACAATTCGGGCTGAAACTAGTGCCAAATGAAAGGGTTGGGATAAACATTCAATTGACCATATGTGCCAAAAATTCTCGTTCTTTAGTTTTCGAGTTATAGCCCCTGAAAGTCGAAAACTGCACGACTTTGCCCTCGAATATCTCGACAACGGAGAAAGGAGAATTTCTGGGATTTTTTTCCCAAGAAATATATGGGAATTATCTGTAATTTAGCACAGTTTCAGAACGATTCGTGAAAGTCACCTTTTAAGAATAACTTCCACTGCAGGCCCATATATAAAAGTTTGCTCCTTTATTACTCTGCACATGGACAATTATTTGCGCTGTTATTTGCCCCAGGCATGTACCTATGTAATTATCGTTTACAGTGTAAAGATGGATGTTATCGGTCACTGAACGTCGGAGCAGTAGGCGTTTAATGCATTTTCCCATAGGGTCCAATGCAAAATTGACACCTCATTTTCTCCATTCTCAAGAGCTTTGAGTCTCTGCAAAACATATACATGTGTAGACACAAATAAGTGAAATAGAATGAAGGCTATTTCAGCTTTAGCTTTTATTCCGTTTGGGAGCTAAAGTCGCACAAACTTTTGTTTACAAAAATTTCGATGGCCTATAGTTCGCAAGTTATGCAATCAGTTGACATAAGATTGTGCATGCATGTAGACATGTTAATGGCCTTTATATATGCCAAGTTTCAGATGGCTACCTACTCATACAAGCAAGCAGTAGCGGTTTGAAATTTTCACAATTTGGGCTACACGTTCGGGACGATTTGTGACCTTAGGTGACTTGCACAATTCGGGCTGAAACTAGTGCCAAATGAAAGGGTTGGGATAAACATTCAATTGACCATATGTGCCAAAAATTCTCGTTCTTTAGTTTTCGAGTTATAGCCCCTGAAAGTCGAAAACTGCACGACTTTGCCCTCGAATATCTCGACAACGGAGAAAGGAGAATTTCTGGGATTTTTTTCCCAAGAAATATATGGGAATTATCTGTAATTTAGCACAGTTTCAGAACGATTCGTGAAAGTCACCTTTTAAGAATAACTTCCACTGCAGGCCCATATATAAAAGTTTGCTCCTTTATTACTCTGCACATGGACAATTATTTGCGCTGTTATTTGCCCCAGGCATGTACCTATGTAATTACCGTTTACAGTGTAAAGATGGATGTTATCGGTCACTGAACGTCGGAGCAGTAGGCGTTTAATGCATTTTCCCATAGGGTCCAATGCAAAATTGACACCTCATTTTCTCCATTCTCAAGAGCTTTGAGTCTCTGCAAAACATATACATGTGTAGACACAAATAAGTGAAATAGAATGAAGGCTATTTCAGCTTTAGCTTTTATTCCGTTTGGGAGCTAAAGTCGCACAAACTTTTGTTTACAAAAATTTCGATGGCCTATAGTTCGCAAGTTATGCAATCAGTTGACATAAGATTGTGCATGCATGTAGACATGTTAATGGCCTTTATATATGCCAAGTTTCAGATGGCTACCTACTCATACAAGCAAGCAGTAGCGGTTTGAAATTTTCACAATTTGGGCTACACGTTCGGGACGATTCGTGACCTTAGGTGACTTGCACAATTCGGGCTGAAACAAGTGCCAAATGAAAGGGTTGGGATAAACATTCAATTGACCATATGTGCCAAAAATTCTCGTTCTTTAGTTTTCGAGTTATAGCCCCTGAAAGTCGAAAACTGCACGACTTTGCCCTCGAATATCTCGACAACGGAGAAAGGAGAATTTCTGGGATTTTTTTTCCCAAGAAATATATGGGAATTATCTGTAATTTAGCACAGTTTCAGAACGATTCGTGAAAGTCACCTTTTAAGAATAACTTCCACTGCAGGCCCATATATAAAAGTTTGCTCCTTTATTACTCTGCACATGGACAATTATTTGCGCTGTTATTTGCCCCAGGCATGTACCTATGTAATTACCGTTTACAGTGTAAAGATGGATGTTATCGGTCACTGAACGTCGGAGCAGTAGGCGTTTAATGCATTTTCCCATAGGGTCCAATGCAAAATTGACACCTCATTTTCTCCATTCTCAAGAGCTTTGAGTCTCTGCAAAACATATACATGTGTAGACACAAATAAGTGAAATAGAATGAAGGCTATTTCAGCTTTAGCTTTTATTCCGTTTGGGAGCTAAAGTCGCACAAACTTTTGTTTACAAAAATTTCGATTGCCTATAGTTCGCAAGTTATGCAATCAGTTGACATAAGATTGTGCATGCATGTAGACATGTTAATGGCCTTTATATATGCCAAGTTTCAGATGGCTACCTACTCATACAAGCAAGCAGTAGCGGTTTGAAATTTTCACAATTTGGGCTACACGTTCGGGACGATTCGTGACCTTAGGTGACTTGCACAATTCGGGCTGAAACTAGTGCCAAATGAAAGGGTTGGGATAAACATTCAATTGACCATATGTGCCAAAAATTCTCGTTCTTTAGTTTTCGAGTTATAGCCCCTGAAAGTCGAAAACTGCACGACTTTGCCCTCGAATATCTCGACAACGGAGAAAGGAGAATTTCTGGGATTTTTTTCCCAAGAAATATATGGGAATTATCTGTAATTTAGCACAGTTTCAGAACGATTCGTGAAAGTCACCTTTTAAGAATAACTTCCACTGCAGGCCCATATATAAAAGTTTGCTCCTTTATTACTCTGCACATGGACAATTATTTGCGCTGTTATTTGCCCCAGGCATGTACCTATGTAATTACCGTTTACAGTGTAAAGATGGATGTTATCGGTCACTGAACGTCGGAGCAGTAGGCGTTTAATGCATTTTCCCATAGGGTCCAATGCAAAATTGACACCTCATTTTCTCCATTCTCAAGAGCTTTGAGTCTCTGCAAAACATATACATGTGTAGACACAAATAAGTGAAATAGAATGAAGGCTATTTCAGCTTTAGCTTTTATTCCGTTTGGGAGCTAAAGTCGCACAAACTTTTGTTTACAAAAATTTCGATGGCCTATAGTTCGCAAGTTATGCAATCAGTTGACATAAGATTGTGCATGCATGTAGACATGTTAATGGCCTTTATATATGCCAAGTTTCAGATGGCTACCTACTCATACAAGCAAGCAGTAGCGGTTTGAAATTTTCACAATTTGGGCTACACGTTCGGGACGATTCGTGACCTTAGGTGACTTGCACAATTCGGGCTGAAACTAGTGCCAAATGAAAGGGTTGGGATAAACATTCAATTGACCATATGTGCCAAAAATTCTCGTTCTTTAGTTTTCGAGTTATAGCCCCTGAAAGTCGAAAACTGCACGACTTTGCCCTCGAATATCTCGACAACGGAGAAAGGAGAATTTCTGGGATTTTTTTCCCAAGAAATATATGGGAATTATCTGTAATTTAGCACAGTTTCAGAACGATTCGTGAAAGTCACCTTTTAAGAATAACTTCCACTGCAGGCCCATATATAAAAGTTTGCTCCTTTATTACTCTGCACATGGACAATTATTTGCGCTGTTATTTGCCCCAGGCATGTACCTATGTAATTACCGTTTACAGTGTAAAGATGGATGTTATCGGTCACTGAACGTCGGAGCAGTAGGCGTTTAATGCATTTTCCCATAGGGTCCAATGCAAAATTGACACCTCATTTTCTCCATTCTCAAGAGCTTTGAGTCTCTGCAAAAAATATACATGTGTAGACACAAATAAGTGAAATAGAATGAAGGCTATTTCAGCTTTAGCTTTTATTCCGTTTGGGAGCTAAAGTCGCACAAACTTTTGTTTACAAAAATTTCGATGGCCTATAGTTCGCAAGTTATGCAATCAGTTGACATAAGATTGTGCATGCATGTAGACATGTTAATGGCCTTTATATATGCCAAGTTTCAGATGGCTACCTACTCATACAAGCAAGCAGTAGCGGTTTGAAATTTTCACAATTTGGGCTACACGTTCGGGACGATTCGTGACCTTAGGTGACTTGCACAATTCGGGCTGAAACTAGTGCCAAATAATAAGGGTTGGGATAAACATTCAATTGACCATATGTGCCAAAAATTCTCGTTCTTTAGTTTTCGAGTTATAGCCCCTGAAAGTCGAAAACTGCACGACTTTGCCCTCGAATATCTCGACAACGGAGAAAGGAGAATTTCTGGGATTTTTTTCCCAAGAAATATATGGGAATTATCTGTAATTTAGCACAGTTTCAGAACGATTCGTGAAGGTCACCTTTTAAGAATAACTTCCACTGCAGGCCCATATATAAAAGTTTGCTCCTTTATTACTCTGCACATGGACAATTATTTGCGCTGTTATTTGCCCCAGGCATGTACCTATGTAATTACCGTTTACAGTGTAAAGATGGATGTTATCGGTCACTGAACGTCGGAGCAGTAGGCGTTTAATGCATTTTCCCATAGGGTCCAATGCAAAATTGACACCTCATTTTCTCCATTCTCAAGAGCTTTGAGTCTCTGCAAAACATATACATGTGTAGACACAAATAAGTGAAATAGAATGAAGGCTATTTCAGCTTTAGCTTTTATTCCGTTTGGGAGCTAAAGTCGCACAAACTTTTGTTTACAAAAATTTCGATGGCCTATAGTTCGCAAGTTATGCAATCAGTTGACATAAGATTGTGCATGCATGTAGACATGTTAATGGCCTTTATATATGCCAAGTTTCAGATGGCTACCTACTCATACAAGCAAGCAGTAGCGGTTTGAAATTTTCACAATTTGGGCTACACGTTCGGGACGATTCGTGACCTTAGGTGACTTGCACAATTCGGGCTGAAACTAGTGCCAAATGAAAGGGTTGGGATAAACATTCAATTGACCATATGTGCCAAAAATTCTCGTTCTTTAGTTTTCGAGTTATAGCCCCTGAAAGTCGAAAACTGCACGACTTTGCCCTCGAATATCTCGACAACGGAGAAAGGAGAATTTCTGGGATTTTTTTCCCAAGAAATATATGGGAATTATCTGTAATTTAGCACAGTTTCAGAACGATTCGTGAAAGTCACCTTTTAAGAATAACTTCCACTGCAGGCCCATATATAAAAGTTTGCTCCTTTATTACTCTGCACATGGACAATTATTTGCGCTGTTATTTGCCCCAGGCATGTACCTATGTAATTACCGTTTACAGTGTAAAGATGGATGTTATCGGTCACTGAACGTCGGAGCAGTAGGCGTTTAATGCATTTTCCCATAGGGTCCAATGCAAAATTGACACCTCATTTTCTCCATTCTCAAGAGCTTTGAGTCTCTGCAAAACATATACATGTGTAGACACAAATAAGTGAAATAGAATGAAGGCTATTTCAGCTTTAGCTTTTATTCCGTTTGGGAGCTAAAGTCGCACAAACTTTTGTTTACAAAAATTTCGATGGCCTATAGTTCGCAAGTTATGCAATCAGTTGACATAAGATTGTGCATGCATGTAGACATGTTAATGGCCTTTATATATGCCAAGTTTCAGATGGCTACCTACTCATACAAGCAAGCAGTAGCGGTTTGAAATTTTCACAATTTGGGCTACACGTTCGGGACGATTCGTGACCTTAGGTGACTTGCACAATTCGGGCTGAAACTAGTGCCAAATGAAAGGGTTGGGATAAACATTCAATTGACCATATGTGCCAAAAATTCTCGTTCTTTAGTTTTCGAGTTATAGCCCCTGAAAGTCGAAAACTGCACGACTTTGCCCTCGAATATCTCGACAACGGAGAAAGGAGAATTTCTGGGATTTTTTTCCCAAGAAATATATGGGAATTATCTGTAATTTAGCACAGTTTCAGAACGATTCGTGAAAGTCACCTTTTAAGAATAACTTCCACTGCAGGCCCATATATAAAAGTTTGCTCCTTTATTACTCTGCACATGGACAATTATTTGCGCTGTTATTTGCCCCAGGCATGTACCTATGTAATTACCGTTTACAGTGTAAAGATGGATGTTATCGGTCACTGAACGTCGGAGCAGTAGGCGTTTAATGCATTTTCCCATAGGGTCCAATGCAAAATTGACACCTCATTTTCTCCATTCTCAAGAGCTTTGAGTCTCTGCAAAACATATACATGTGTAGACACAAATAAGTGAAATAGAATGAAGGCTATTTCAGCTTTAGCTTTTATTCCGTTTGGGAGCTAAAGTCGCACAAACTTTTGTTTACAAAAATTTCGATGGCCTATAGTTCGCAAGTTATGCAATCAGTTGACATAAGATTGTGCATGCATGTAGACATGTTAATGGCCTTTATATATGCCAAGTTTCAGATGGCTACCTACTCATACAAGCAAGCAGTAGCGGTTTGAAATTTTCACAATTTGGGCTACACGTTCGGGACGATTCGTGACCTTAGGTGACTTGCACAATTCGGGCTGAAACTAGTGCCAAATGAAAGGGTTGGGATAAACATTCAATTGACCATATGTGCCAAAAATTCTCGTTCTTTAGTTTTCGAGTTATAGCCCCTGAAAGTCGAAAACTGCACGACTTTGCCCTCGAATATCTCGACAACGGAGAAAGGAGAATTTCTGGGATTTTTTTCCCAAGAAATATATGGGAATTATCTGTAATTTAGCACAGTTTCAGAACGATTCGTGAAAGTCACCTTTTAAGAATAACTTCCACTGCAGGCCCATATATAAAAGTTTGCTCCTTTATTACTCTGCACATGGACAATTATTTGCGCTGTTATTTGCCCCAGGCATGTACCTATGTAATTACCGTTTACAGTGTAAAGATGGATGTTATCGGTCACTGAACGTCGGAGCAGTAGGCGTTTAATGCATTTTCCCATAGGGTCCAATGCAAAATTGACACCTCATTTTCTCCATTCTCAAGAGCTTTGAGTCTCTGCAAAACATATACATGTGTAGACACAAATAAGTGAAATAGATTGAAGGCTATTTCAGCTTTAGCTTTTATTCCGTTTGGGAGCTAAAGTCGCACAAACTTTTGTTTACAAAAATTTCGATGGCCTATAGTTCGCAAGTTATGCAATCAGTTGACATAAGATTGTGCATGCATGTAGACATGTTAATGGCCTTTATATATGCCAAGTTTCAGATGGCTACCTACTCATACAAGCAAGCAGTAGCGGTTTGAAATTTTCACAATTTGGGCTACACGTTCGGGACGATTCGTGACCTTAGGTGACTTGCACAATTCGGGCTGAAACTAGTGCCAAATGAAAGGGTTGGGATAAACATTCAATTGACCATATGTGCCAAAAATTCTCGTTCTTTAGTTTTCGAGTTATAGCCCCTGAAAGTCGAAAACTGCACGACTTTGCCCTCGAATATCTCGACAACGGAGAAAGGAGAATTTCTGGGATTTTTTTCCCAAGAAATATATGGGAATTATCTGTAATTTAGCACAGTTTCAGAACGATTCGTGAAAGTCACCTTTTAAGAATAACTTCCACTGCAGGCCCATATATAAAAGTTTGCTCCTTTATTACTCTGCACATGGACAATTATTTGCGCTGTTATTTGCCCCAGGCATGTACCTATGTAATTACCGTTTACAGTGTAAAGATGGATGTTATCGGTCACTGAACGTCGGAGCAGTAGGCGTTTAATGCATTTTCCCATAGGGTCCAATGCAAAATTGACACCTCATTTTCTCCATTTTCAAGAGCTTTGAGTCTCTGCAAAACATATACATGTGTAGACACAAATAAGTGAAATAGAATGAAGGCTATTTCAGCTTTAGCTTTTATTCCGTTTGGGAGCTAAAGTCGCACAAACTTTTGTTTACAAAAATTTCGATGGCCTATAGTTCGCAAGTTATGCAATCAGTTGACATAAGATTGTGCATGCATGTAGACATGTTAATGGCCTTTATATATGCCAAGTTTCAGATGGCTACCTACTCATACAAGCAAGCAGTAGCAGTTTGAAATTTTCACAATTTGGGCTACACGTTCGGGACGATTCGTGACCTTAGGTGACTTGCACAATTCGGGCTGAAACTAGTGCCAAATGAAAGGGTTGGGATAAACATTCAATTGACCATATGTGCCAAAAATTCTCGTTCTTTAGTTTTCGAGTTATAGCCCCTGAAAGTCGAAAACTGCACGACTTTGCCCTCGAATATCTCGACAACGGAGAAAGGAGAATTTCTGGGATTTTTTTCCCAAGAAATATATGGGAATTATCTGTAATTTAGCACAGTTTCAGAACGATTCGTGAAAGTCACCTTTTAAGAATAACTTCCACTGCAGGCCCATATATAAAAGTTTGCTCCTTTATTACTCTGCACATGGACAATTATTTGCGCTGTTATTTGCCCCAGGCATGTACCTATGTAATTACCGTTTACAGTGTAAAGATGGATGTTATCGGTCACTGAACGTCGGAGCAGTAGGCGTTTAATGCATTTTCCCATAGGGTCCAATGCAAAATTGACACCTCATTTTCTCCATTCTCAAGAGCTTTGAGTCTCTGCAAAACATATACATGTGTAGACACAAATAAGTGAAATAGAATGAAGGCTATTTCAGCTTTAGCTTTTATTCCGTTTGGGAGCTAAAGTCGCACAAACTTTTGTTTACAAAAAATTCGATGGCCTATAGTTCGCAAGTTATGCAATCAGTTGACATAAGATTGTGCATGCATGTAGACATGTTAATGGCCTTTATATATGCCAAGTTTCAGATGGCTACCTACTCATACAAGCAAGCAGTAGCGGTTTGAAATTTTCACAATTTGGGCTACACGTTCGGGACGATTCGTGACCTTAGGTGACTTGCACAATTCGGGCTGAAACTAGTGCCAAATGAAAGGGTTGGGATAAACATTCAATTGACCATATGTGCCAAAAATTCTCGTTCTTTAGTTTTCGAGTTATAGCCCCTGAAAGTCGAAAACTGCACGACTTTGCCCTCGAATATCTCGACAACGGAGAAAGGAGAATTTCTGGGATTTTTTTCCCAAGAAATATATGGGAATTATCTGTAATTTAGCACAGTTTCAGAACGATTCGTGAAAGTCACCTTTTAAGAATAACTTCCACTGCAGGCCCATATATAAAAGTTTGCTCCTTTATTACTCTGCACATGGACAATTATTTGCGCTGTTATTTGCCCCAGGCATGTACCTATGTAATTACCGTTTACAGTGTAAAGATGGGTGTTATCGGTCACTGAACGTCGGGGCAGTAGGCGTTTAATGCATTTTCCCATAGGGTCCAATGCAAAATTGACACCTCATTTTCTCCATTCTCAAGAGCTTTGAGTCTCTGCAAAACATATACATGTGTAGACACAAATAAGTGAAATAGAATGAAGGCTATTTCAGCTTTAGCTTTTATTCCGTTTGGGAGCTAAAGTCGCACAAACTTTTGTTTACAAAAATTTCGATGGCCTATAGTTCGCAAGTTATGCAATCAGTTGACATAAGATTGTGCATGCATGTAGACATGTTAATGGCCTTTATATATGCCAAGTTTCAGATGGCTACCTACTCATACAAGCAAGCAGTAGCGGTTTGAAATTTTCACAATTTGGGCTACACGTTCGGGACGATTCGTGACCTTAGGTGACTTGCACAATTCGGGCTGAAACTAGTGCCAAATGAAAGGGTTGGGATAAACATTCAATTGACCATATGTGCCAAAAATTCTCGTTCTTTAGTTTTCGAGTTATAGCCCCTGAAAGTCGAAAACTGCACGACTTTGCCCTCGAATATCTCGACAACGGAGAAAGGAGAATTTCTGGGATTTTTTTCCCAAGAAATATATGGGAATTATCTGTAATTTAGCACAGTTTCAGAACGATTCGTGAAAGTCACCTTTTAAGAATAACTTCCACTGCAGGCCCATATATAAAAGTTTGCTCCTTTATTACTCTGCACATGGACAATTATTTGCGCTGTTATTTGCCCCAGGCATGTACCTATGTAATTACCGTTTACAGTGTAAAGATGGATGTTATCGGTCACTGAACGTCGGGGCAGTAGGCGTTTAATGCATTTTCCCATAGGGTCCAATGCAAAATTGACACCTCATTTTCTCCATTCTCAAGAGCTTTGAGTCTCTGCAAAACATATACATGTGTAGACACAAATAAGTGAAATAGAATGAAGGCTATTTCAGCTTTAGCTTTTATTCCGTTTGGGAGCTAAAGTCGCACAAACTTTTGTTTACAAAAATTTCGATGGCCTATAGTTCGCAAGTTATGCAATCAGTTGACATAAGATTGTGCATGCATGTAGACATGTTAATGGCCTTTATATATGCCAAGTTTCAGATGGCTACCTACTCATACAAGCAAGCAGTAGCGGTTTGAAATTTTCACAATTTGGGCTACACGTTCGGGACGATTCGTGACCTTAGGTGACTTGCACAATTCGGGCTGAAACTAGTGCCAAATGAAAGGGTTGGGATAAACATTCAATTGACCATATGTGCCAAAAATTCTCGTTCTTTAGTTTTCGAGTTATAGCCCCTGAAAGTCGAAAACTGCACGACTTTGCCCTCGAATATCTCGACAACGGAGAAAGGAGAATTTCTGGGATTTTTTTCCCAAGAAATATATGGGAATTATCTGTAATTTAGCACAGTTTCAGAACGATTCGTGAAAGTCACCTTTTAAGAATAACTTCCACTGCAGGCCCATATATAAAAGTTTGCTCCTTTATTACTCTGCACATGGACAATTATTTGCGCTGTTATTTGCCCCAGGCATGTACCTATGTAATTACCGTTTACAGTGTAAAGATGGATGTTATCGGTCACTGAACGTCGGGGCAGTAGGCGTTTAATGCATTTTCCCATAGGGTCCAATGCAAAATTGACACCTCATTTTCTCCATTCTCAAGAGCTTTGAGTCTCTGCAAAACATATACATGTGTAGACACAAATAAGTGAAATAGAATGAAGGCTATTTCAGCTTTAGCTTTTATTCCGTTTGGGAGCTAAAGTCGCACAAACTTTTGTTTACAAAAATTTCGATGGCCTATAGTTCGCAAGTTATGCAATCAGTTGACATAAGATTGTGCATGCATGTAGACATGTTAATGGCCTTTATATATGCCAAGTTTCAGATGGCTACCTACTCATACAAGCAAGCAGTAGCGGTTTGAAATTTTCACAATTTGGGCTACACGTTCGGGACGATTCGTGACCTTAGGTGACTTGCACAATTCGGGCTGAAACTAGTGCCAAATGAAAGGGTTGGGATAAACATTCAATTGACCATATGTGCCAAAAATTCTCGTTCTTTAGTTTTCGAGTTATAGCCCCTGAAAGTCGAAAACTGCACGACTTTGCCCTCGAATATCTCGACAACGGAGAAAGGAGAATTTCTGGGATTTTTTTCCCAAGAAATATATGGGAATTATCTGTAATTTAGCACAGTTTCAGAACGATTCGTGAAAGTCACCTTTTAAGAATAACTTCCACTGCAGGCCCATATATAAAAGTTTGCTCCTTTATTACTCTGCACATGGACAATTATTTGCGCTGTTATTTGCCCCAGGCATGTACCTATGTAATTACCGTTTACAGTGTAAAGATGGGTGTTATCGGTCACTGAACGTCGGGGCAGTAGGCGTTTAATGCATTTTCCCATAGGGTCCAATGCAAAATTGACACCTCATTTTCTCCATTCTCAAGAGCTTTGAGTCTCTGCAAAACATATACATGTGTAGACACAAATAAGTGAAATAGAATGAAGGCTATTTCAGCTTTAGCTTTTATTCCGTTTGGGAGCTAAAGTCGCACAAACTTTTGTTTACAAAAATTTCGATGGCCTATAGTTCGCAAGTTATGCAATCAGTTGACATAAGATTGTGCATGCATGTAGACATGTTAATGGCCTTTATATATGCCAAGTTTCAGATGGCTACCTACTCATACAAGCAAGCAGTAGCGGTTTGAAATTTTCACAATTTGGGCTACACGTTCGGGACGATTCGTGACCTTAGGTGACTTGCACAATTCGGGCTGAAACTAGTGCCAAATGAAAGGGTTGGGATAAACATTCAATTGACCATATGTGCCAAAAATTCTCGTTCTTTAGTTTTCGAGTTATAGCCCCCGAAAGTCGAAAACTGCACGACTTTGCCCTCGAATATCTCGACAACGGAGAAAGGAGAATTTCTGGGATTTTTTTCCCAAGAAATATATGGGAATTATCTGTAATTTAGCACAGTTTCAGAACGATTCGTGAAAGTCACCTTTTAAGAATAACTTCCACTGCAGGCCCATATATAAAAGTTTGCTCCTTTATTACTCTGCACATGGACAATTATTTGCGCTGTTATTTGCCCCAGGCATGTACCTATGTAATTACCGTTTACAGTGTAAAGATGGATGTTATCGGTCACTGAACGTCGGGGCAGTAGGCGTTTAATGCATTTTCCCATAGGGTCCAATGCAAAATTGACACCTCATTTTCTCCATTCTCAAGAGCTTTGAGTCTCTGCAAAACATATACATGTGTAGACACAAATAAGTGAAATAGAATGAAGGCTATTTCAGCTTTAGCTTTTATTCCGTTTGGGAGCTAAAGTCGCACAAACTTTTGTTTACAAAAATTTCGATGGCCTATAGTTCGCAAGTTATGCAATCAGTTGACATAAGATTGTGCATGCATGTAGACATGTTAATGGCCTTTATATATGCCAAGTTTCAGATGGCTACCTACTCATACAAGCAAGCAGTAGCGGTTTGAAATTTTCACAATTTGGGCTACACGTTCGGGACGATTCGTGACCTTAGGTGACTTGCACAATTCGGGCTGAAACTAGTGCCAAATGAAAGGGTTGGGATAAACATTCAATTGACCATATGTGCCAAAAATTCTCGTTCTTTAGTTTTCGAGTTATAGCCCCTGAAAGTCGAAAACTGCACGACTTTGCCCTCGAATATCTCGACAACGGAGAAAGGAGAATTTCTGGGATTTTTTTCCCAAGAAATATATGGGAATTATCTGTAATTTAGCACAGTTTCAGAACGATTCGTGAAAGTCACCTTTTAAGAATAACTTCCACTGCAGGCCCATATATAAAAGTTTGCTCCTTTATTACTCTGCACATGGACAATTATTTGCGCTGTTATTTGCCCCAGGCATGTACCTATGTAATTACCGTTTACAGTGTAAAGATGGATGTTATCGGTCACTGAACGTCGGAGCAGTAGGCGTTTAATGCATTTTCCCATAGGGTCCAATGCAAAATTGACACCTCATTTTCTCCATTCTCAAGAGCTTTGAGTCTCTGCAAAACATATACATGTGTAGACACAAATAAGTGAAATAGAATGAAGGCTATTTCAGCTTTAGCTTTTATTCCGTTTGGGAGCTAAAGTCGCACAAACTTTTGTTTACAAAAATTTCGATGGCCTATAGTTCGCAAGTTATGCAATCAGTTGACATAAGATTGTGCATGCATGTAGACATGTTAATGGCCTTTATATATGCCAAGTTTCAGATGGCTACCTACTCATACAAGCAAGCAGTAGCGGTTTGAAATTTTCACAATTTGGGCTACACGTTCGGGACGATTCGTGACCTTAGGTGACTTGCACAATTCGGGCTGAAACTAGTGCCAAATGAAAGGGTTGGGATAAACATTCAATTGACCATATGTGCCAAAAATTCTCGTTCTTTAGTTTTCGAGTTATAGCCCCTGAAAGTCGAAAACTGCACGACTTTGCCCTCGAATATCTCGACAACGGAGAAAGGAGAATTTCTGGGATTTCTTTCCCAAGAAATATATGGGAATTATCTGTAATTTAGCACAGTTTCAGAACGATTCGTGAAAGTCACCTTTTAAGAATAACTTCCACTGCAGGCCCATATATAAAAGTTTGCTCCTTTATTACTCTGCACATGGACAATTATTTGCGCTGTTATTTGCCCCAGGCATGTACCTATGTAATTACCGTTTACAGTGTAAAGATGGATGTTATCGGTCACTGAACGTCGGAGCAGTAGGCGTTTAATGCATTTTCCCATAGGGTCCAATGCAAAATTGACACCTCATTTTCTCCATTCTCAAGAGCTTTGAGTCTCTGCAAAACATATACATGTGTAGACACAAATAAGTGAAATAGAATGAAGGCTATTTCAGCTTTAGCTTTTATT
This sequence comes from Ctena decussata, assembly GCA_963989385.1. Classification (NCBI taxonomy): domain Eukaryota; kingdom Metazoa; phylum Mollusca; class Bivalvia; order Lucinida; family Lucinidae; genus Ctena; species Ctena decussata. The sequence continues at coordinate 78,397,647 of OZ022510.1, read as the reverse complement.
CCGTTTGGGAGCTAAAGTCGCACAAACTTTTGTTTACAAAAATTTCGATGGCCTATAGTTCGCAAGTTATGCAATCAGTTGACATAAGATTGTGCATGCATGTAGACATGTTAATGGCCTTTATATATGCCAAGTTTCAGATGGCTACCTACTCATACAAGCAAGCAGTAGCGGTTTGAAATTTTCACAATTTGGGCTACACGTTCGGGACGATTCGTGACCTTAGGTGACTTGCACAATTCGGGCTGAAACTAGTGCCAAATGAAAGGGTTGGGATAAACATTCAATTGACCATATGTGCCAAAAATTCTCGTTCTTTAGTTTTCGAGTTATAGCCCCTGAAAGTCGAAAACTGCACGACTTTGCCCTCGAATATCTCGACAACGGAGAAAGGAGAATTTCTGGGATTTTTTCCCAAGAAATATATGGGAATTATCTGTAATTTAGCACAGTTTCAGAACGATTCGTGAAAGTCACCTTTTAAGAATAACTTCCACTGCAGGCCCATATATAAAAGTTTGCTCCTTTATTACTCTGCACATGGACAATTATTTGCGCTGTTATTTGCCCCAGGCATGTACCTATGTAATTACCGTTTACAGTGTAAAGATGGATGTTATCGGTCACTGAACGTCGGAGCAGTAGGCGTTTAATGCATTTTCCCATAGGGTCCAATGCAAAATTGACACCTCATTTTCTCCATTCTCAAGAGCTTTGAGTCTCTGCAAAACATATACATGTGTAGACACAAATAAGTGAAATAGAATGAAGGCTATTTCAGCTTTAGCTTTTATTCCGTTTGGGAGCTAAAGTCGCACAAACTTTTGTTTACAAAAATTTCGATGGCCTATAGTTCGCAAGTTATGCAATCAGTTGACATAAGATTGTGCATGCATGTAGACATGTTAATGGCCTTTATATATGCCAAGTTTCAGATGGCTACCTACTCATACAAGCAAGCAGTAGCGGTTTGAAATTTTCACAATTTGGGCTACACGTTCGGGACAATTCGTGACCTTAGGTGACTTGCACAATTCGGGCTGAAACTAGTGCCAAATGAAAGGGTTGGGATAAACATTCAATTGACCATATGTGCCAAAAATTCTCGTTCTTTAGTTTTCGAGTTATAGCCCCTGAAAGTCGAAAACTGCACGACTTTGCCCTCGAATATCTCGACAACGGAGAAAGGAGAATTTCTGGGATTTTTTTCCCAAGAAATATATGGGAATTATCTGTAATTTAGCACAGTTTCAGAACGATTCGTGAAAGTCACCTTTTAAGAATAACTTCCACTGCAGGCCCATATAAAAGTTTGCTCCTTTATTACTCTGCACATGGACAATTATTTGCGCTGTTATTTGCCCCAGGCATGTACCTATGTAATTACCGTTTACAGTGTAAAGATGGATGTTATCGGTCACTGAACGTCGGAGCAGTAGGCGTTTAATGCATTTTCCCATAGGGTCCAATGCAAAATTGACACCTCATTTTCTCCATTCTCAAGAGCTTTGAGTCTCTGCAAAACATATACATGTGTAGACACAAATAAGTGAAATAGAATGAAGGCTATTTCAGCTTTAGCTTTTATTCCGTTTGGGAGCTAAAGTCGCACAAACTTTTGTTTACAACAATTTCGATGGCCTATAGTTCGCAAGTTATGCAATCAGTTGACATAAGATTGTGCATGCCTGTAGACATGTTAATGGCCTTTATATATGCCAAGTTTCAGATGGCTACCTACTCATACAAGCAAGCAGTAGCGGTTTGAAATTTTCACTATTTGGGCTACACGTTCGGGACGATTCGTGACCTTAGGTGACTTGCACAATTCGGGCTGAAACTAGTGCCAAATGAAAGGGTTGGGATAAACATTCAATTGACCATATGTGCCAAAAATTCTCGTTCTTTAGTTTTCGAGTTATAGCCCCTGAAAGTCGAAAACTGCACGACTTTGCCCTCGAATATCTCGACAACGGAGAAAGGAGAATTTCTGGGATCTTTTTCCCAAGAAATATATGGGAATTATCTGTAATTTAGCACAGTTTCAGAACGATTCGTGAAAGTCACCTTTTAAGAATAACTTCCACTGCAGGCCCATATATAAAAGTTTGCTCCTTTATTTCTCTGCACATGGACAATTATTTGCGCTGTTATTTGCCCCAGGCATGTACCTATGTAATTACCGTTTACAGTGTAAAGATGGATGTTATCGGTCACTGAACGTCGGAGCAGTAGGCGTTTAATGCATTTTCCCATAGGGTCCAATGCAAAATTGACACCTCATTTTCTCCATTCTCAAGAGCTTTGAGTCTCTGCAAAACATATACATGTGTAGACACAAATAAGTGCAATAGAATGAAGGCTATTTCAGCTTTAGCTTTTATTCCGTTTGGGAGCTAAAGTCGCACAAACTTTTGTTTACAAAAATTTCGATGGCCTATAGTTCGCAAGTTATGCAATCAGTTGACATAAGATTGTGCATGCATGTAGACATGTTAATGGCCTTTATATATGCCAAGTTTCAGATGGCTACCTACTCATACAAGCAAGCAGTAGCGGTTTGAAATTTTCACAATTTGGGCTACACGTTCGGGACGATTCGTGACCTTAGGTGACTTGCACAATTCGGGCTGAAACTAGTGCCAAATGAAAGGGTTGGGATAAACATTCAATTGACCATATGTGCCAAAAATTCTCGTTCTTTAGTTTTCGAGTTATAGCCCCTGAAAGTCGAAAACTGCACGACTTTGCCCTCGAATATCTCGACAACGGAGAAAGGAGAATTTCTGGGATTTTTTTCCCAAGAAATATATGGGAATTATCTGTAATTTAGCACAGTTTCAGAACGATTCGTGAAAGTCACCTTTTAAGAATAACTTCCACTGCAGGCCCATATATAAAAGTTTGCTCCTTTATTACTCTGCACATGGACAATTATTTGCGCTGTTATTTGCCCCAGGCATGTACCTATGAAATTACCGTTTACAGTGTAAAGATGGATGTTATCGGTCACTGAACGTCGGAGCAGTAGGCGTTTAATGCATTTTCCCATAGGGTCCAATGCAAAATTGACACCTCATTTTCTCCATTCTCAAGAGCTTTGAGTCTCTGCAAAACATATACATGTGTAGACACAAATAAGTGAAATAGAATGAAGGCTATTTCAGCTTTAGCTTTTATTCCGTTTGGGAGCTAAAGTCGCACAAACTTTTGTTTACAAAAATTTCGATGGCCTATAGTTCGCAAGTTATGCAATCAGTTGACATAAGATTGTGCATGCATGTAGACATGTTAATGGCCTTTATATATGCCAAGTTTCAGATGGCTACCTACTCATACAAGCAAGCAGTAGCGGTTTGAAATTTTCACAATTTGGGCTACACGTTCGGGACGATTCGTGACCTTAGGTGACTTGCACAATTCGGGCTGAAACTAGTGCCAAATGAAAGGGTTGGGATAAACATTCAATTGACCATATGTGCCAAAAATTCTCGTTCTTTAGTTTTCGAGTTATAGCCCCTGAAAGTCGAAAACTGCACGACTTTGCCCTCGAATATCTCGACAACGGAGAAAGGAGAATTTCTGGGATTTTTTTCCCAAGAAATATATGGGAATTATCTGTAATTTAGCACAGTTTCAGAACGATTCGTGAAAGTCACCTTTTAAGAATAACTTCCACTGCAGGCCCATATATAAAAGTTTGCTCCTTTATTACTCTGCACATGGACAATTATTTGCGCTGTTATTTGCCCCAGGCATGTACCTATGTAATTACCGTTTACAGTGTAAAGATGGATGTTATCGGTCACTGAACGTCGGAGCAGTAGGCGTTTAATGCATTTTCCCATAGGGTCCAATGCAAAATTGACACCTCATTTTCTCCATTCTCAAGAGCTTTGAGTCTCTGCAAAACATATACATGTGTAGACACAAATAAGTGAAATAGAATGAAGGCTATTTCAGCTTTAGCTTTTATTCCGTTTGGGAGCTAAAGTCGCACAAACTTTTGTTTACAAAAATTTCGATGGCCTATAGTTCGCAAGTTATGCAATCAGTTGACATAAGATTGTGCATGCCTGTAGACATGTTAATGGCCTTTATATATGCCAAGTTTCAGATGGCTACCTACTCATACAAGCAAGCAGTAGCGGTTTGAAATTTTCACTATTTGGGCTACACGTTCGGGACGATTCGTGACCTTAGGTGACTTGCACAATTCGGGCTGAAACTAGTGCCAAATGAAAGGGTTGGGATAAACATTCATTTGACCATATGTGCCAAAAATTCTCGTTCTTTAGTTTTCGAGTTATAGCCCCTGAAAGTCGAAAACTGCACGACTTTGCCCTCGAATATCTCGACAACGGAGAAAGGAGAATTTCTGGGATTTTTTTCCCAAGAAATATATGGGAATTATCTGTAATTTAGCACAGTTTCAGAACGATTCGTGAAAGTCACCTTTTAAGAATAACTTCCACTGCAGGCCCATATATAAAAGTTTGCTCCTTTATTTCTCTGCACATGGACAATTATTTGCGCTGTTATTTGCCCCAGGCATGTACCTATGTAATTACCGTTTACAGTGTAAAGATGGATGTTATCGGTCACTGAACGTCGGAGCAGTAGGCGTTTAATGCATTTTCCCATAGGGTCCAATGCAAAATTGACACCTCATTTTCTCCATTCTCAAGAGCTTTGAGTCTCTGCAAAACATATACATGTGTAGACACAAATAAGTGAAATAGAATGAAGGCTATTTCAGCTTTAGCTTTTATTCCGTTTGGGAGCTAAAGTCGCACAAACTTTTGTTTACAAAAATTTCGATGGCCTATAGTTCGCAAGTTATGCAATCAGTTGACATAAGATTGTGCATGCATGTAGACATGTTAATGGCCTTTATATATGCCAAGTTTCAGATGGCTACCTACTCATACAAACAAGCAGTAGCGGTTTGAAATTTTCACAATTTGGGCTACACGTTCGGGACGATTCGTGACCTTAGGTGACTTGCACAATTCGGGCTGAAACTAGTGCCAAATGAAAGGGTTGGGATAAACATTCAATTGACCATATGTGCCAAAAATTCTTGTTCTTTAGTTTTCGAGTTATAGCCCCTGAAAGTCGAAAACTGCACGACTTTGCCCTCGAATATCTCGACAACGGAGAAAGGAGAATTTCTGGGATTTTTTTCCCAAGAAATATATGGGAATTATCTGTAATTTAGCACAGTTTCAGAACGATTCGTGAAAGTCACCTTTTAAGAATAACTTCCACTGCAGGCCCATATATAAAAGTTTGCTCCTTTATTACTCTGCACATGGACAATTATTTGCGCTGTTATTTGCCCCAGGCATGTACCTATGTAATTACCGTTTACAGTGTAAAGATGGATGTTATCGGTCACTGAACGTCGGAGCAGTAGGCGTTTAATGCATTTTCCCATAGGGTCCAATGCAAAATTGACACCTCATTTTCTCCATTCTCAAGAGCTTTGAGTCTCTGCAAAACATATACATGTGTAGACACAAATAAGTGAAATAGAATGAAGGCTATTTCAGCTTTAGCTTTTATTCCGTTTGGGAGCTAAAGTCGCACAAACTTTTGTTTACAAAAATTTCGATGGCCTATAGTTCGCAAGTTATGCAATCAGTTGACATAAGATTGTGCATGCATGTAGACATGTTAATGGCCTTTATATATGCCAAGTTTCAGATGGCTACCTACTCATACAAGCAAGCAGTAGCGGTTTGAAATTTTCACAATTTGGGCTACACGTTCAGGACGATTCGTGACCTTAGGTGACTTGCACAATTCGGGCTGAAACTAGTGCCAAATGAAAGGGTTGGGATAAACATTCAATTGACCATATGTGCCAAAAATTCTCGTTCTTTAGTTTTCGAGTTATAGCCCCTGAAAGTCGAAAACTGCACGACTTTGCCCTCGAATATCTCGACAACGGAGAAAGGAGAATTTCTGGGATTTTTTTCCCAAGAAATATATGGGAATTATCTGTAATTTAGCACAGCTTCAGAACGATTCGTGAAAGTCACCTTTTAAGAATAACTTCCACTGCAGGCCCATATATAAAAGTTTGCTCCTTTATTACTCTGCACATGGACAATTATTTGCGCTGTTATTTGCCCCAGGCATGTACCTATGTAATTACCGTTTACAGTGTAAAGATGGATGTTATCGGTCACTGAACGTCGGAGCAGTAGGCGTTTAATGCATTTTCCCATAGGGTCCAATGCAAAATTGACACCTCATTTTCTCCATTCTCAAGAGCTTTGAGTCTCTGCAAAACATATACATGTGTAGACACAAATAAGTGAAATAGAATGAAGGCTATTTCAGCTTTAGCTTTTATTCCGTTTGGGAGCTAAAGTCGCACAAACTTTTGTTTACAAAAATTTCGATGGCCTATAGTTCGCAAGTTATGCAATCAGTTGACATAAGATTGTGCATGCATGTAGACATGTTAATGGCCTTTATATATGCCAAGTTTCAGATGGCTACCTACTCATACAAGCAAGCAGTAGCGGTTTGAAATTTTCACAATTTGGGCTACACGTTCGGGACGATTCGTGACCTTAGGTGACTTGCACAATTCGGGCTAAAACTAGTGCCAAATGAAAGGGTTGGGATAAACATTCAATTGACCATATGTGCCAATAATTCTCGTTCTTTAGTTTTCGAGTTATAGCCCCTGAAAGTCGAAAACTGCACGACTTTGCCCTCGAATATCTCGACAACGGAGAAAGGAGAATTTCTGGGATTTTTTTCCCAAGAAATATATGGGAATTATCTGTAATTTAGCACAGTTTCAGAACGATTCGTGAAAGTCACCTTTTAAGAATAACTTCCACTGCAGGCCCATATATAAAAGTTTGCTCCTTTATTACTCTGCACATGGACAATTATTTGCGCTGTTATTTGCCCCAGGCATGTACCTATGTAATTACCGTTTACAGTGTAAAGATGGATGTTATCGGTCACTGAACGTCGGAGCAGTAGGCGTTTAATGCATTTTCCCATAGGGTCCAATGCAAAATTGACACCTCATTTTCTCCATTCTCAAGAGCTTTGAGTCTCTGCAAAACATATACATGTGTAGACACAAATAAGTGAAATAGAATGAAGGCTATTTCAGCTTTAGCTTTTATTCCGTTTGGGAGCTAAAGTCGCACAAACTTTTGTTTACAAAAATTTCGATGGCCTATAGTTCGCAAGTTATGCAATCAGTTGACATAAGATTGTGCATGCATGTAGACATGTTAATGGCCTTTATATATGCCAAGTTTCAGATGGCTACCTACTCATACAAGCAAGCAGTAGCGGTTTGAAATTTTCACAATTTGGGCTACACGTTCGGGACGATTCGTGACCTTAGGTGACTTGCACAATTCGGGCTGAAACTAGTGCCAAATGAAAGGGTTGGGATAAACATTCAATTGACCATATGTGCCAATAATTCTCGTTCTTTAGTTTTCGAGTTATAGCCCCTGAAAGTCGAAAACTGCACGACTTTGCCCTCGAATATCTCGACAACGGAGAAAGGAGAATTTCTGGGATTTTTTTCCCAAGAAATATATGGGAATTATCTGTAATTTAGCACAGTTTCAGAACGATTCGTGAAAGTCACCTTTTAAGAATAACTTCCACTGCAGGCCCATATATAAAAGTTTGCTCCTTTATTACTCTGCACATGGACAATTATTTGCGCTGTTATTTGCCCCAGGCATGTACCTATGTAATTACCGTTTACAGTGTAAAGATGGATGTTATCGGTCACTGAACGTCGGAGCAGTAGGCGTTTAATGCATTTTCCCATAGGGTCCAATGCAAAATTGACACCTCATTTTCTCCATTCTCAAGAGCTATGAGTCTCTGCAAAACATATACATGTGTAGACACAAATAAGTGAAATAGAATGAAGGCTATTTCAGCTTTAGCTTTTATTCCGTTTGGGAGCTAAAGTCGCACAAACTTTTGTTTACAAAAATTTCGATGGCCTATAGTTCGCAAGTTATGCAATCAGTTGACATAAGATTGTGCATGCATGTAGACATGTTAATGGCCTTTATATATGCCAAGTTTCAGATGGCTACCTACTCATACAAGCAAGCAGTAGCGGTTTGAAATTTTCACAATTTGGGCTACACGTTCGGGACGATTCGTGACCTTAGGTGACTTGCACAATTCGGGCTGAAACTAGTGCCAAATGAAAGGGTTGGGATAAACATTCAATTGATCATATGTGCCAAAAATTCTCGTTCTTTAGTTTTCGAGTTATAGCCCCTGAAAGTCGAAAACTGCACGACTTTGCCCTCGAATATCTCGACAACGGAGAAAGGAGAATTTCTGGGATTTTTTTCCCAAGAAATATATGGGAATTATCTGTAATTTAGCACAGTTTCAGAACGATTCGTGAAAGTCACCTTTTAAGAATAACTTCCACTGCAGGCCCATATATAAAAGTTTGCTCCTTTATTACTCTGCACATGGACAATTATTTGCGCTGTTATTTGCCCCAGGCATGTACCTATGTAATTACCGTTTACAGTGTAAAGATGGATGTTATCGGTCACTGAACGTCGGAGCAGTAGGCGTTTAATGCATTTTCCCATAGGGTCCAATGCAAAATTGACACCTCATTTTCTCCATTCTCAAGAGCTTTGAGTCTCTGCAAAACATATACATGTGTAGACACAAATAAGTGAAATAGAATGAAGGCTATTTCAGCTTTAGCTTTTATTCCGTTTGGGAGCTAAAGTCGCACAAACTTTTGTTTACAAAAATTTTGATGGCCTATAGTTCGCAAGTTATGCAATCAGTTGACATAAAATTGTGCATGCATGTAGACATGTTAATAGCCTTTATATATGCCAAGTTTCAGATGGCTACCTACTCATACAAGCAAGCAGTAGCGGTTTGCAATTTTCACAATTTGGGCTACACGTTCGGGACGATTCGTGACCTTAGGTGACTTGCACAATTCGGGCTGAAACTAGTGCCAAATGAAAGGGTTGGGATAAACATTCAATTGACCATATGTGCCAAAAATTCTCGTTCTTTAGTTTTCGAGTTATAGCCCCTGAAAGTCGAAAACTGCACGACTTTGCCCTCGAATATCTCGACAACGGAGAAAGGAGAATTTCTGGGATTTTTTTCCCAAGAAATATATGGGAATTATCTGTAATTTAGCACAGTTTCAGAACGATTCGTGAAAGTCACCTTTTAAGAATAACTTCCACTGCAGGCCCATATATAAAAGTTTGCTCCTTTATTACTCTGCACATGGACAATTATTTGCGCTGTTATTTGCCCCAGGCATGTACCTATGTAATTACCGTTTACAGTGTAAAGATGGATGTTATCGGTCACTGAACGTCGGAGCAGTAGGCGTTTAATGCATTTTCCCATAGGGTCCAATGCAAAATTGACACCTCATTTTCTCCATTCTCAAGAGCTTTGAGTCTCTGCAAAACATATACATGTGTAGACACAAATAAGTGAAATAGAATGAAGGCTATTTCAGCTTTAGCTTTTATTCCGTTTGGGAGCTAAAGTCGCACAAACTTTTGTTTACAAAAATTTCGATGGCCTATAGTTCGCAAGTTATGCAATCAGTTGACATAAGATTGTGCATGCATGTAGACATGTTAATGGCCTTTATATATGCCAAGTTTCAGATGGCTACCTACTCATACAAGCAAGCAGTAGCGGTTTGAAATTTTCACAATTTGGGCTACACGTTCGGGACGATTCGTGACCTTAGGTGACTTGCACAATTCGGGCTGAAACTAGTGCCAAATGAAAGGGTTGGGATAAACATTCAATTGACCATATGTGCCAAAAATTCTCGTTCTTTAGTTTTCGAGTTATAGCCCCTGAAAGTCGAAAACTGCACGACTTTGCCCTCGAATATCTCGACAACGGAGAAAGGAGAATTTCTGGGATTTTTTTCCCAAGAAATATATGGGAATTATCTGTAATTTAGCACAGTTTCAGAACGATTCGTGAAAGTCACCTTTTAAGAATAACTTCCACTGCAGGCCCATATATAAAAGTTTGCTCCTTTATTACTCTGCACATGGACAATTATTTGCGCTGTTATTTGCCCCAGGCATGTACCTATGTAATTACCGTTTACAGTGTAAAGATGGATGTTATCGGTCACTGAACGTCGGAGCAGTAGGCGTTTAATGCATTTTCCCATAGGGTCCAATGCAAAATTGACACCTCATTTTCTCCATTCTCAAGAGCTTTGAGTCTCTGCAAAACATATACATGTGTAGACACAAATAAGTGAAATAGAATGAAGGCTATTTCAGCTTTAGCTTTTATTCCGTTTGGGAGCTAAAGTCGCACAAACTTTTGTTTACAAAAATTTCGATGGCCTATAGTTCGCAAGTTATGCAATCAGTTGACATAAGATTGTGCATGCATGTAGACATGTTAATGGCCTTTATATATGCCAAGTTTCAGATGGCTACCTACTCATACAAGCAAGCAGTAGCGGTTTGAAATTTTCACAATTTGGGCTACACGTTCGGGACGATTCGTGACCTTAGGTGACTTGCACAATTCGGGCTGAAACTAGTGCCAAATGAAAGGGTTGGGATAAACATTCAATTGACCATATGTGCCAAAAATTCTCGTTCTTTAGTTTTCGAGTTATAGCCCCTGAAAGTCGAAAACTGCACGACTTTGCCCTCGAATATCTCGACAACGGAGAAAGGAGAATTTCTGGGATTTTTTTCCCAAGAAATATATGGGAATTATCTGTAATTTAGCACAGTTTCAGAACGATTCGTGAAAGTCACCTTTTAAGAATAACTTCCACTGCAGGCCCATATATAAAAGTTTGCTCCTTTATTACTCTGCACATGGACAATTATTTGCGCTGTTATTTGCCCCAGGCATGTACCTATGTAATTACCGTTTACAGTGTAAAGATGGATGTTATCGGTCACTGAACGTCGGAGCAGTAGGCGTTTAATGCATTTTCCCATAGGGTCCAATGCAAAATTGACACCTAATTTTCTCCATTCTCAAGAGCTTTGAGTCTCTGCAAAACATATACATGTGTAGACACAAATAAGTGAAATAGAATGAAGGCTATTTCAGCTTTAGCTTTTATTCCGTTTGGGAGCTAAAGTCGCACAAACTTTTGTTTACAAAAATTTCGATGGCCTATAGTTCGCAAGTTATGCAATCAGTTGACATAAGATTGTGCATGCATGTAGACATGTTAATGGCCTTTATATATGCCAAGTTTCAGATGGCTACCTACTCATACAAGCAAGCAGTAGCGGTTTGAAATTTTCACAATTTGGGCTACACGTTCGGGACGATTCGTGACCTTAGGTGACTTGCACAATTCGGGCTGAAACTAGTGCTAAATGAAAGGGTTGGGATAAACATTCAATTGACCATATGTGCCAAAAATTCTCGTTCTTTAGTTTTCGAGTTATAGCCCCTGAAAGTCGAAAACTGCACGACTTTGCCCTCGAATATCTCGACAACGGAGAAAGGAGAATTTCTGGGATTTTTTTCCCAAGAAATATATGGGAATTATCTGTAATTTAGCACAGTTTCAGAACGATTCGTGAAAGTCACCTTTTAAGAATAACTTCCACTGCAGGCCCATATATAAAAGTTTGCTCCTTTATTACTCTGCACATGGACAATTATTTGCGCTGTTATTTGCCCCAGGCATGTACCTATGTAATTACCGTTTACAGTGTAAAGATGGATGTTATCGGTCACTGAACGTCGGAGCAGTAGGCGTTTAATGCATTTTCCCATAGGGTCCAATGCAAAATTGACACCTCATTTTCTCCATTCTCAAGAGCTTTGAGTCTCTGCAAAACATATACATGTGTAGACACAAATAAGTGAAATAGAATGAAGGCTATTTCAGCTTTAGCTTTTATTCCGTTTGGGAGCTAAAGTCGCACAAACTTTTGTTTACAAAAATTTCGATGGCCTATAGTTCGCAAGTTATGCAATCAGTTGACATAAGATTGTGCATGCATGTAGACATGTTAATGGCCTTTATATATGCCAAGTTTCAGATGGCTACCTACTCATACAAGCAAGCAGTAGCGGTTTGAAATTTTCACAATTTGGGCTACACGTTCGGGACGATTCGTGACCTTAGGTGACTTGCACAATTCGGGCTGAAACTAGTGCCAAATGAAAGGGTTGGGATAAACATTCAATTGATCATATGTGCCAAAAATTCTCGTTCTTTAGTTTTCGAGTTATAGCCCCTGAAAGTCGAAAACTGCACGACTTTGCCCTCGAATATCTCGACAACGGAGAAAGGAGAATTTCTGGGATTTCTTTCCCAAGATATATATGGGAATTATCTGTAATTTAGCACAGTTTCAGAACGATTCGTGAAAGTCACCTTTTAAGAATAACTTCCACTGCAGGCCCATATATAAAAGTTTGCTCCTTTATTACTCTGCACATGGACAATTATTTGCGCTGTTATTTGCCCCAGGCATGTACCTATGTAATTACCGTTTACAGTGTAAAGATGGATGTTATCGGTCACTGAACGTCGGAGCAGTAGGCGTTTAATGCATTTTCCCATAGGGTCCAATGCAAAATTGACACCTCATTTTCTCCATTCTCAAGAGCTTTGAGTCTCTGCAAAACATATACATGTGTAGACACAAATAAGTGAAATAGAATGAAGGCTATTTCAGCTTTAGCTTTTATTCCGTTTGGGAGCTAAAGTCGCACAAACTTTTGTTTACAAAAATTTCGATGGCCTATAGTTCGCAAGTTATGCAATCAGTTGACATAAGATTGTGCATGCATGTAGACATGTTAATGGCCTTTATATATGCCAAGTTTCAGATGGCTACCTACTCATACAAGCAAGCAGTAGCGGTTTGAAATTTTCACAATTTGGGCTACACGTTCGGGACGATTCGTGACCTTAGGTGACTTGCACAATTCGGGCTGAAACTAGTGCCAAATGAAAGGGTTGGGATAAACATTCAATTGACCATATGTGCCAAAAATTCTCGTTCTTTAGTTTTCGAGTTATAGCCCCTGAAAGTCGAAAACTGCACGACTTTGCCCTCGAATATCTCGACAACGGAGAAAGGAGAATTTCTGGGATTTTTTCCCAAGAAATATATGGGAATTATCTGTAATTTAGCACAGTTTCAGAACGATTCGTGAAAGTCACCTTTTAAGAATAACTTCCACTGCAGGCCCATATATAAAAGTTTGCTCCTTTATTACTCTGCACATGGACAATTATTTGCGCTGTTATTTGCCCCAGGCATGTACCTATGTAATTACCGTTTACAGTGTAAAGATGGATGTTATCGGTCACTGAACGTCGGAGCAGTAGGCGTTTAATGCATTTTCCCATAGGGTCCAATGCAAAATTGACACCTCATTTTCTCCATTCTCAAGAGCTTTGAGTCTCTGCAAAACATATACATGTGTAGACACAAATAAGTGAAATAGAATGAAGGCTATTTCAGCTTTAGCTTTTATTCCGTTTGGGAGCTAAAGTCGCACAAACTTTTGTTTACAAAAATTTCGATGGCCTATAGTTCGCAAGTTATGCAATCAGTTGACATAAGATTGTGCATGCATGTAGACATGTTAATGGCCTTTATATATGCCAAGTTTCAGATGGCTACCTACTCATACAAGCAAGCAGTAGCGGTTTGAAATTTTCACAATTTGGGCTACACGTTCGGGACAATTCGTGACCTTAGGTGACTTGCACAATTCGGGCTGAAACTAGTGCCAAATGAAAGGGTTGGGATAAACATTCAATTGACCATATGTGCCAAAAATTCTCGTTCTTTAGTTTTCGAGTTATAGCCCCTGAAAGTCGAAAACTGCACGACTTTGCCCTCGAATATCTCGACAACGGAGAAAGGAGAATTTCTGGGATTTTTTTCCCAAGAAATATATGGGAATTATCTGTAATTTAGCACAGTTTCAGAACGATTCGTGAAAGTCACCTTTTAAGAATAACTTCCACTGCAGGCCCATATATAAAAGTTTGCTCCTTTATTACTCTGCACATGGACAATTATTTGCGCTGTTATTTGCCCCAGGCATGTACCTATGTAATTACCGTTTACAGTGTAAAGATGGATGTTATCGGTCACTGAACGTCGGAGCAGTAGGCGTTTAATGCATTTTCCCATAGGGTCCAATGCAAAATTGACACCTCATTTTCTCCATTCTCAAGAGCTTTGAGTCTCTGCAAAACATATACATGTGTAGACACAAATAAGTGAAATAGAATGAAGGCTATTTCAGCTTTAGCTTTTATTCCGTTTGGGAGCTAAAGTCGCACAAACTTTTGTTTACAAAAATTTCGATGGCCTATAGTTCGCAAGTTATGCAATCAGTTGACATAAGATTGTGCATGCCTGTAGACATGTTAATGGCCTTTATATATGCCAAGTTTCAGATGGCTACCTACTCATACAAGCAAGCAGTAGCGGTTTGAAATTTTCACTATTTGGGCTACACGTTCGGGACGATTCGTGACCTTAGGTGACTTGCACAATTCGGGCTGAAACTAGTGCCAAATGAAAGGGTTGGGATAAACATTCAATTGACCATATGTGCCAAAAATTCTCGTTCTTTAGTTTTCGAGTTATAGCCCCTGAAAGTCGAAAACTGCACGACTTTGCCCTCGAATATCTCGACAACGGAGAAAGGAGAATTTCTGGGATCTTTTTCCCAAGAAATATATGGGAATTATCTGTAATTTAGCACAGTTTCAGAACGATTCGTGAAAGTCACCTTTTAAGAATAACTTCCACTGCAGGCCCATATATAAAAGTTTGCTCCTTTATTTCTCTGCACATGGACAATTATTTGCGCTGTTATTTGCCCCAGGCATGTACCTATGTAATTACCGTTTACAGTGTAAAGATGGATGTTATCGGTCACTGAACGTCGGAGCAGTAGGCGTTTAATGCATTTTCCCATAGGGTCCAATGCAAAATTGACACCTCATTTTCTCCATTCTCAAGAGCTTTGAGTCTCTGCAAAACATATACATGTGTAGACACAAATAAGTGCAATAGAATGAAGGCTATTTCAGCTTTAGCTTTTATTCCGTTTGGGAGCTAAAGTCGCACAAACTTTTGTTTACAAAAATTTCGATGGCCTATAGTTCGCAAGTTATGCAATCAGTTGACATAAGATTGTGCATGCATGTAGACATGTTAATGGCCTTTATATATGCCAAGTTTCAGATGGCTACCTACTCATACAAGCAAGCAGTAGCGGTTTGAAATTTTCACAATTTGGGCTACACGTTCGGGACGATTCGTGACCTTAGGTGACTTGCACAATTCGGGCTGAAACTAGTGCCAAATGAAAGGGTTGGGATAAACATTCAATTGACCATATGTGCCAAAAATTCTCGTTCTTTAGTTTTCGAGTTATAGCCCCTGAAAGTCGAAAACTGCACGACTTTGCCCTCGAATATCTCGACAACGGAGAAAGGAGAATTTCTGGGATTTTTTTCCCAAGAAATATATGGGAATTATCTGTAATTTAGCACAGTTTCAGAACGATTCGTGAAAGTCACCTTTTAAGAATAACTTCCACTGCAGGCCCATATATAAAAGTTTGCTCCTTTATTACTCTGCACATGGACAATTATTTGCGCTGTTATTTGCCCCAGGCATGTACCTATGTAATTACCGTTTACAGTGTAAAGATGGATGTTATCGGTCACTGAACGTCGGAGCAGTAGGCGTTTAATGCATTTTCCCATAGGGTCCAATGCAAAATTGACACCTCATTTTCTCCATTCTCAAGAGCTTTGAGTCTCTGCAAAACATATACATGTGTAGACACAAATAAGTGAAATAGAATGAAGGCTATTTCAGCTTTAGCTTTTATTCCGTTTGGGAGCTAAAGTCGCACAAACTTTTGTTTACAAAAATTTCGATGGCCTATAGTTCGCAAGTTATGCAATCAGATGACATAAGATTGTGCATGCATGTAGACATGTTAATGGCCTTTATATATGCCAAGTTTCAGATGGCTACCTACTCATACAAGCAAGCAGTAGCGGTTTGAAATTTTCACAATTTGGGCTACACGTTCGGGACGATTCGTGACCTTAGGTGACTTGCACAATTCGGGCTGAAACTAGTGCCAAATGAAAGGGTTGGGATAAACATTCAATTGACCATATGTGCCAAAAATTCTCGTTCTTTAGTTTTCGAGTTATAGCCCCTGAAAGTCGAAAACTGCACGACTTTGCCCTCGAATATCTCGACAACGGAGAAAGGAGAATTTCTGGGATTTTTTTCCCAAGAAATATATGGGAATTATCTGTAATTTAGCACAGTTTCAGAACGATTCGTGAAAGTCACCTTTTAAGAATAACTTCCACTGCAGGCCCATATATAAAAGTTTGCTCCTTTATTACTCTGCACATGGACAATTATTTGCGCTGTTATTTGCCCCAGGCATGTACCTATGTAATTACCGTTTACAGTGTAAAGATGGATGTTATCGGTCACTGAACGTCGGAGCAGTAGGCGTTTAATGCATTTTCCCATAGGGTCCAATGCAAAATTGACACCTCATTTTCTCCATTCTCAAGAGCTTTGAGTCTCTGCAAAACATATACATGTGTAGACACAAATAAGTGAAATAGAATGAAGGCTATTTCAGCTTTAGCTTTTATTCCGTTTGGGAGCTAAAGTCGCACAAACTTTTGTTTACAAAAATTTCGATGGCCTATAGTTCGCAAGTTATGCAATCAGTTGACATAAGATTGTGCATGCCTGTAGACATGTTAATGGCCTTTATATATGCCAAGTTTCAGATGGCTACCTACTCATACAAGCAAGCAGTAGCGGTTTGAAATTTTCACTATTTGGGCTACACGTTCGGGACGATTCGTGACCTTAGGTGACTTGCACAATTCGGGCTGAAACTAGTGCCAAATGAAAGGGTTGGGATAAACATTCAATTGACCATATGTGCCAAAAATTCTCGTTCTTTAGTTTTCGAGTTATAGCCCCTGAAAGTCGAAAACTGCACGACTTTGCCCTCGAATATCTCGACAACGGAGAAAGGAGAATTTCTGGGATTTTTTTCCCAAGAAATATATGGGAATTATCTGTAATTTAGCACAGTTTCAGAACGATTCGTGAAAGTCACCTTTTAAGAATAACTTCCACTGCAGGCCCATATATAAAAGTTTGCTCCTTTATTTCTCTGCACATGGACAATTATTTGCGCTGTTATTTGCCCCAGGCATGTACCTATGTAATTACCGTTTACAGTGTAAAGATGGATGTTATCGGTCACTGAACGTCGGAGCAGTAGGCGTTTAATGCATTTTCCCATAGGGTCCAATGCAAAATTGACACCTCATTTTCTCCATTCTCAAGAGCTTTGAGTCTCTGCAAAACATATACATGTGTAGACACAAATAAGTGAAATAGAATGAAGGCTATTTCAGCTTTAGCTTTTATTCCGTTTGGGAGCTAAAGTCGCACAAACTTTTGTTTACAAAAATTTCGATGGCCTATAGTTCGCAAGTTATGCAATCAGTTGACATAAGATTGTGCATGCATGTAGACATGTTAATGGCCTTTATATATGCCAAGTTTCAGATGGCTACCTACTCATACAAGCAAGCAGTAGCGGTTTGAAATTTTCACAATTTGGGCTACACGTTCGGGACGATTCGTGACCTTAGGTGACTTGCACAATTCGGGCTGAAACTAGTGCCAAATGAAAGGGTTGGGATAAACATTCAATTGATCATATGTGCCAAAAATTCTCGTTCTTTAGTTTTCGAGTTATAGCCCCTGAAAGTCGAAAACTGCACGACTTTGCCCTCGAATATCTCGACAACGGAGAAAGGAGAATTTCTGGGATTTTTTTCCCAAGAAATATATGGGAATTATCTGTAATTTAGCACAGTTTCAGAACGATTCGTGAAAGTCACCTTTTAAGAATAACTTCCACTGCAGGCCCATATATAAAAGTTTGCTCCTTTATTACTCTGCACATGGACAATTATTTGCGCTGTTATTTGCCCCAGGCATGTACCTATGTAATTACCGTTTACAGTGTAAAGATGGATGTTATCGGTCACTGAACGTCGGAGCAGTAGGCGTTTAATGCATTTTCCCATAGGGTCCAATGCAAAATTGACACCTCATTTTCTCCATTCTCAAGAGCTTTGAGTCTCTGCAAAACATATACATGTGTAGACACAAATAAGTGAAATAGAATGAAGGCTATTTCAGCTTTAGCTTTTATTCCGTTTGGGAGCTAAAGTCGCACAAACTTTTGTTTACAAAAATTTCGATGGCCTATAGTTCGCAAGTTATGCAATCAGTTGACATAAAATTATGCATGCATGTAGACATGTTAATAGCCTTTATATATGCCAAGTTTCAGATGGCTACCTACTCATACAAGCAAGCAGTAGCGGTTTGCAATTTTCACAATTTGGGCTACACGTTCGGGACGATTCGTGACCTTAGGTGACTTGCACAATTCGGGCTGAAACTAGTGCCAAATGAAAGGGTTGGGATAAACATTCAATTGACCATATGTGCCAAAAATTCTCGTTCTTTAGTTTTCGAGTTATAGCCCCTGAAAGTCGAAAACTGCACGACTTTGCCCTCGAATATCTCGACAACGGAGAAAGGAGAATTTCTGGGATTTTTTTCCCAAGAAATATATGGGAATTATCTGTAATTTAGCACAGTTTCAGAACGATTCGTGAAAGTCACCTTTTAAGAATAACTTCCACTGCAGGCCCATATATAAAAGTTTGCTCCTTTATTACTCTGCACATGGACAATTACTTGCGCTGTTATTTGCCCCAGGCATGTACCTATGTAATTACCGTTTACAGTGTAAAGATGGATGTTATCGGTCACTGAACGTCGGAGCAGTAGGCGTTTAATGCATTTTCCCATAGGGTCCAATGCAAAACTGACACCTCATTTTCTCCATTCTCAAGAGCTTTGAGTCTCTGCAAAACATATACATGTGTAGACACAAATAAGTGAAATAGAATGAAGGCTATTTCAGCTTTAGCTTTTATTCCGTTTGGGAGCTAAAGTCGCACAAACTTTTGTTTACAAAAATTTCGATGGCCTATAGTTCGCAAGTTATGCAATCAGTTGACATAAGATTGTGCATGCATGTAGACATGTTAATGGCCTTTATATATGCCAAGTTTCAGATGGCTACCTACTCATACAAGCAAGCAGTAGCGGTTTGAAATTTTCACAATTTGGGCTACACGTTCGGGACGATTCGTGACCTTAGGTGACTTGCACAATTCGGGCTGAAACTAGTGCCAAATGAAAGGGTTGGGATAAACATTCAATTGACCATATGTGCCAAAAATTCTCGTTCTTTAGTTTTCGAGTTATAGCCCCTGAAAGTCGAAAACTGCACGACTTTGCCCTCGAATATCTCGACAACGGAGAAAGGAGAATTTCTGGGATTTTTTTCCCAAGAAATATATGGGAATTATCTGTAATTTAGCACAGTTTCAGAACGATTCGTGAAAGTCACCTTTTAAGAATAACTTCCACTGCAGGCCCATATATAAAAGTTTGCTCCTTTATTACTCTGCACATGGACAATTATTTGCGCTGTTATTTGCCCCAGGCATGTACCTATGTAATTACCGTTTACAGTGTAAAGATGGATGTTATCGGTCACTGAACGTCGGAGCAGTAGGCGTTTAATGCATTTTCCCATAGGGTCCAATGCAAAATTGACACCTCATTTTCTCCATTCTCAAGAGCTTTGAGTCTCTGCAAAACATATACATGTGTAGACACAAATAAGTGAAATAGAATGAAGGCTATTTCAGCTTTAGCTTTTATTCCGTTTGGGAGCTAAAGTCGCACAAACTTTTGTTTACAAAAATTTCGATGGCCTATAGTTCGCAAGTTATGCAATCAGTTGACATAAGATTGTGCATGCATGTAGACATGTTAATGGCCTTTATATATGCCAAGTTTCAGATGGCTACCTACTCATACAAGCAAGCAGTAGCGGTTTGAAATTTTCACAATTTGGGCTACACGTTCGGGACGATTCGTGACCTTAGGTGACTTGCACAATTCGGGCTGAAACTAGTGCTAAATAAAAGGGTTGGGATAAACATTCAATTGACCATATGTGCCAAAAATTCTCGTTCTTTAGTTTTCGAGTTATAGCCCCTGAAAGTCGAAAACTGCACGACTTTGCCCTCGAATATCTCGACAACGGAGAAAGGAGAATTTCTGGGATTTTTTTCCCAAGAAATATATGGGAATTATCTGTAATTTAGCACAGTTTCAGAACGATTCGTGAAAGTCACCTTTTAAGAATAACTTCCACTGCAGACCCATATATAAAAGTTTGCTCCTTTATTACTCTGCACATGGACAATTATTTGCGCTGTTATTTGCCCCAGGCATGTACCTATGTAATTACCGTTTACAGTGTAAAGATGGATGTTATCGGTCACTGAACGTCGGAGCAGTAGGCGTTTAATGCATTTTCCCATAGGGTCCAATGCAAAATTGACACCTCATTTTCTCCATTCTCAAGAGCTTTGAGTCTCTGCAAAACATATACATGTGTAGACACAAATAAGTGAAATAGAATGAAGGCTATTTCAGCTTTAGCTTTTATTCCGTTTGGGAGCTAAAGTCGCACAAACTTTTGTTTACAAAAATTTCGATGGCCTATAGTTCGCAAGTTATGCAATCAGTTGACATAAGATTGTGCATGCATGTAGACATGTTAATGGCCTTTATATATGCCAAGTTTCAGATGGCTACCTACTCATACAAGCAAGCAGTAGCGGTTTGAAATTTTCACAATTTGGGCTACACGTTCGGGACGATTCGTGACCTTAGGTGACTTGCACAATTCGGGCTGAAACTAGTGCCAAATGAAAGGGTTGGGATAAACATTCAATTGACCATATGTGCCAAAAATTCTCGTTCTTTAGTTTTCGAGTTATAGCCCCTGAAAGTCGAAAACTGCACGACTTTGCCCTCGAATATCTCGACAACGGAGAAAGGAGAATTTCTGGGATTTTTTTCCCAAGAAATATATGGGAATTATCTGTAATTTAGCACAGTTTCAGAACGATTCGTGAAAGTCACCTTTTAAGAATAACTTCCACTGCAGGCCCATATATAAAAGTTTGCTCCTTTATTACTCTGCACATGGACAATTATTTGCGCTGTTATTTGCCCCAGGCATGTACCTATGTAATTACCGTTTACAGTGTAAAGATGGATGTTATCGGTCACTGAACGTCGGAGCAGTAGGCGTTTAATGCATTTTCCCATAGGGTCCAATGCAAAATTGACACCTCATTTTCTCCATTCTCAAGAGCTTTGAGTCTCTGCAAAACATATACATGTGTAGACACAAATAAGTGAAATAGAATGAAGGCTATTTCAGCTTTAGCTTTTATTCCGTTTGGGAGCTAAAGTCGCACAAACTTTTGTTTACAAAAATTTCGATGGCCTATAGTTCGCAAGTTATGCAATCAGTTGACATAAGATTGTGCATGCATGTAGACATGTTAATGGCCTTTATATATGCCAAGTTTCAGATGGCTACCTACTCATACAAGCAAGCAGTAGCGGTTTGAAATTTTCACAATTTGGGCTACACGTTCAGGACGATTCGTGACCTTAGGTGACTTGCACAATTCGGGCTGAAACTAGTGCCAAATGAAAGGGTTGGGATAAACATTCAATTGACCATATGTGCCAAAAATTCTCGTTCTTTAGTTTTCGAGTTATAGCCCCTGAAAGTCGAAAACTGCACGACTTTGCCCTCGAATATCTCGACAACGGAGAAAGGAGAATTTCTGGGATTTTTTTCCCAAGAAATATATGGGAATTATCTGTAATTTAGCACAGCTTCAGAACGATTCGTGAAAGTCACCTTTTAAGAATAACTTCCACTGCAGGCCCATATATAAAAGTTTGCTCCTTTATTACTCTGCACATGGACAATTACTTGCGCTGTTATTTGCCCCAGGCATGTACCTATGTAATTACCGTTTACAGTGTAAAGATGGATGTTATCGGTCACTGAACGTCGGAGCAGTAGGCGTTTAATGCATTTTCCCATAGGGTCCAATGCAAAATTGACACCTCATTTTCTCCATTCTCAAGAGCTTTGAGTCTCTGCAAAACATATACATGTGTAGACACAAATAAGTGAAATAGAATGAAGGCTATTTCAGCTTTAGCTTTTATTCCGTTTGGGAGCTAAAGTCGCACAAACTTTTGTTTACAAAAATTTCGATGGCCTATAGTTCGCAAGTTATGCAATCAGTTGACATAAGATTGTGCATGCATGTAGACATGTTAATGGCCTTTATATATGCCAAGTTTCAGATGGCTACCTACTCATACAAGCAAGCAGTAGCGGTTTGAAATTTTCACAATTTGGGCTACACGTTCGGGACGATTCGTGACCTTAGGTGACTTGCACAATTCGGGCTGAAACTAGTGCCAAATGAAAGGGTTGGGATAAACATTCAATTGACCATATGTGCCAATAATTCTCGTTCTTTAGTTTTCGAGTTATAGCCCCTGAAAGTCGAAAACTGCACGACTTTGCCCTCGAATATCTCGACAACGGAGAAAGGAGAATTTCTGGGATTTTTTTCCCAAGAAATATATGGGAATTATCTGTAATTTAGCACAGTTTCAGAACGATTCGTGAAAGTCACCTTTTAAGAATAACTTCCACTGCAGGCCCATATATAAAAGTTTGCTCCTTTATTACTCTGCACATGGACAATTATTTGCGCTGTTATTTGCCCCAGGCATGTACCTATGTAATTACCGTTTACAGTGTAAAGATGGATGTTATCGGTCACTGAACGTCGGAGCAGTAGGCGTTTAATGCATTTTCCCATAGGGTCCAATGCAAAATTGACACCTCATTTTCTCCATTCTCAAGAGCTTTGAGTCTCTGCAAAACATATACATGTGTAGACACAAATAAGTGAAATAGAATGAAGGCTATTTCAGCTTTAGCTTTTATTCCGTTTGGGAGCTAAAGTCGCACAAACTTTTGTTTACAAAAATTTCGATGGCCTATAGTTCGCAAGTTATGCAATCAGTTGACATAAGATTGTGCATGCATGTAGACATGTTAATGGCCTTTATATATGCCAAGTTTCAGATGGCTACCTACTCATACAAGCAAGCAGTAGCGGTTTGAAATTTTCACAATTTGGGCTACACGTTCGGGACGATTCGTGACCTTAGGTGACTTGCACAATTCGGGCTGAAACTAGTGCCAAATGAAAGGGTTGGGATAAACATTCAATTGATCATATGTGCCAAAAATTCTCGTTCTTTAGTTTTCGAGTTATAGCCCCTGAAAGTCGAAAACTGCACGACTTTGCCCTCGAATATCTCGACAACGGAGAAAGGAGAATTTCTGGGATTTTTTTCCCAAGAAATATATGGGAATTATCTGTAATTTAGCACAGTTTCAGAACGATTCGTGAAAGTCACCTTTTAAGAATAACTTCCACTGCAGGCCCATATATAAAAGTTTGCTCCTTTATTACTCTGCACATGGACAATTATTTGCGCTGTTATTTGCCCCAGGCATGTACCTATGTAATTACCGTTTACAGTGTAAAGATGGATGTTATCGGTCACTGAACGTCGGAGCAGTAGGCGTTTAATGCATTTTCCCATAGGGTCCAATGCAAAATTGACACCTCATTTTCTCCATTCTCAAGAGCTTTGAGTCTCTGCAAAACATATACATGTGTAGACACAAATAAGTGAAATAGAATGAAGGCTATTTCAGCTTTAGCTTTTATTCCGTTTGGGAGCTAAAGTCGCACAAACTTTTGTTTACAAAAATTTCGATGGCCTATAGTTCGCAAGTTATGCAATCAGTTGACATAAAATTGTGCATGCATGTAGACATGTTAATAGCCTTTATATATGCCAAGTTTCAGATGGCTACCTACTCATACAAGCAAGCAGTAGCGGTTTGCAATTTTCACAATTTGGGCTACACGTTCGGGACGATTCGTGACCTTAGGTGACTTGCACAATTCGGGCTGAAACTAGTGCCAAATGAAAGGGTTGGGATAAACATTCAATTGACCATATGTGCCAAAAATTCTCGTTCTTTAGTTTTCGAGTTATAGCCCCTGAAAGTCGAAAACTGCACGACTTTGCCCTCGAATATCTCGACAACGGAGAAAGGAGAATTTCTGGGATTTTTTTCCCAAGAAATATATGGGAATTATCTGTAATTTAGCACAGTTTCAGAACGATTCGTGAAAGTCACCTTTTAAGAATAACTTCCACTGCAGGCCCATATATAAAAGTTTGCTCCTTTATTACTCTGCACATGGACAATTATTTGCGCTGTTATTTGCCCCAGGCATGTACCTATGTAATTACCGTTTACAGTGTAAAGATGGATGTTATCGGTCACTGAACGTCGGAGCAGTAGGCGTTTAATGCATTTTCCCATAGGGTCCAATGCAAAATTGACACCTCATTTTCTCCATTCTCAAGAGCTTTGAGTCTCTGCAAAACATATACATGTGTAGACACAAATAAGTGAAATAGAATGAAGGCTATTTCAGCTTTAGCTTTTATTCCGTTTGGGAGCTAAAGTCGCACAAACTTTTGTTTACAAAAATTTCGATGGCCTATAGTTCGCAAGTTATGCAATCAGTTGACATAAGATTGTGCATGCATGTAGACATGTTAATGGCCTTTATATATGCCAAGTTTCAGATGGCTACCTACTCATACAAGCAAGCAGTAGCGGTTTGAAATTTTCACAATTTGGGCTACACGTTCGGGACGATTCGTGACCTTAGGTGACTTGCACAATTCGGGCTGAAACTAGTGCCAAATGAAAGGGTTGGGATAAACATTCAATTGACCATATGTGCCAAAAATTCTCGTTCTTTAGTTTTCGAGTTATAGCCCCTGAAAGTCGAAAACTGCACGACTTTGCCCTCGAATATCTCGACAACGGAGAAAGGAGAATTTCTGGGATTTTTTTCCCAAGAAATATATGGGAATTATCTGTAATTTAGCACAGTTTCAGAACGATTCGTGAAAGTCACCTTTTAAGAATAACTTCCACTGCAGGCCCATATATAAAAGTTTGCTCCTTTATTACTCTGCACATGGACAATTATTTGCGCTGTTATTTGCCCCAGGCATGTACCTATGTAATTACCGTTTACAGTGTAAAGATGGATGTTATCGGTCACTGAACATCGGAGCAGTAGGCGTTTAATGCATTTTCCCATAGGGTCCAATGCAAAATTGACACCTCATTTTCTCCATTCTCAAGAGCTTTGAGTCTCTGCAAAACATATACATGTGTAGACACAAATAAGTGAAATAGAATGAAGGCTATTTCAGCTTTAGCTTTTATTCCGTTTGGGAGCTAAAGTCGCACAAACTTTTGTTTACAAAAATTTCGATGGCCTATAGTTCGCAAGTTATGCAATCAGTTGACATAAGATTGTGCATGCATGTAGACATGTTAATGGCCTTTATATAAGCCAAGTTTCAGATGGCTACCTACTCATACAAGCAAGCAGTAGCGGTTTGAAATTTTCACAATTTGGGCTACACGTTCGGGACGATTCGTGACCTTAGGTGACTTGCACAATTCGGGCTGAAACTAGTGCCAAATGAAAGGGTTGGGATAAACATTCAATTGACCATATGTGCCAAAAATTCTCGTTCTTTAGTTTTCGAGTTATAGCCCCTGAAAGTCGAAAACTGCACGACTTTGCCCTCGAATATCTCGACAACGGAGAAAGGAGAATTTCTGGGATTTTTTTCCCAAGAAATATATGGGAATTATCTGTAATTTAGCACAGTTTCAGAACGATTCGTGAAAGTCACCTTTTAAGAATAACTTCCACTGCAGGCCCATATATAAAAGTTTGCTCCTTTATTACTCTGCACATGGACAATTATTTGCGCTGTTATTTGCCCCAGGCATGTACCTATGTAATTACCGTTTACAGTGTAAAGATGGATGTTATCGGTCACTGAACGTCGGAGCAGTAGGCGTTTAATGCATTTTCCCATAGGGTCCAATGCAAAATTGACACCTCATTTTCTCCATTCTCAAGAGCTTTGAGTCTCTGCAAAACATATACATGTGTAGACACAAATAAGTGAAATAGAATGAAGGCTATTTCAGCTTTAGCTTTTATTCCGTTTGGGAGCTAAAGTCGCACAAACTTTTGTTTACAAAAATTTCGATGGCCTATAGTTCGCAAGTTATGCAATCAGTTGACATAAGATTGTGCATGCATGTAGACATGTTAATGGCCTTTATATATGCCAAGTTTCAGATGGCTACCTACTCATACAAGCAAGCAGTAGCGGTTTGAAATTTTCACAATTTGGGCTACACGTTCGGGACGATTCGTGACCTTAGGTGACTTGCACAATTCGGGCTGAAACTAGTGCTAAATGAAAGGGTTGGGATAAACATTCAATTGACCATATGTGCCAAAAATTCTCGTTCTTTAGTTTTCGAGTTATAGCCCCTGAAAGTCGAAAACTGCACGACTTTGCCCTCGAATATCTCGACAACGGAGAAAGGAGAATTTCTGGGATTTTTTTCCCAAGAAATATATGGGAATTATCTGTAATTTAGCACAGTTTCAGAACGATTCGTGAAAGTCACCTTTTAAGAATAACTTCCACTGCAGACCCATATATAAAAGTTTGCTCCTTTATTACTCTGCACATGGACAATTATTTGCGCTGTTATTTGCCCCAGGCATGTACCTATGTAATTACCGTTTACAGTGTAAAGATGGATGTTATCGGTCACTGAACGTCGGAGCAGTAGGCGTTTAATGCATTTTCCCATAGGGTCCAATGCAAAATTGACACCTCATTTTCTCCATTCTCAAGAGCTTTGAGTCTCTGCAAAACATATACATGTGTAGACACAAATAAGTGAAATAGAATGAAGGCTATTTCAGCTTTAGCTTTTATTCCGTTTTGGAGCTAAAGTCGCACAAACTTTTGTTTACAAAAATTTCGATGGCCTATAGTTCGCAAGTTATGCAATCAGTTGACATAAGATTGTGCATGCATGTAGACATGTTAATGGCCTTTATATATGCCAAGTTTCAGATGGCTACCTACTCATACAAGCAAGCAGTAGCGGTTTGAAATTTTCACAATTTGGGCTACACGTTCGGGACGATTCGTGACCTTAGGTGACTTGCACAATTCGGGCTGAAACTAGTGCCAAATGAAAGGGTTGGGATAAACATTCAATTGACCATATGTGCCAAAAATTCTCGTTCTTTAGTTTTCGAGTTATAGCCCCTGAAAGTCGAAAACTGCACGACTTTGCCCTCGAATATCTCGACAACGGAGAAAGGAGAATTTCTGGGATTTTTTTCCCAAGAAATATATGGGAATTATCTGTAATTTAGCACAGTTTCAGAACGATTCGTGAAAGTCACCTTTTAAGAATAACTTCCACTGCAGGCCCATATATAAAAGTTTGCTCCTTTATTACTCTGCACATGGACAATTATTTGCGCTGTTATTTGCCCCAGGCATGTACCTATGTAATTACCGTTTACAGTGTAAAGATGGATGTTATCGGTCACTGAACGTCGGAGCAGTAGGCGTTTAATGCATTTTCCCATAGGGTCCAATGCAAAATTGACACCTCATTTTCTCCATTCTCAAGAGCTTTGAGTCTCTGCAAAACATATACAAGTGTAGACACAAATAAGTGAAATAGAATGAAGGCTATTTCAGCTTTAGCTTTTATTCCGTTTGGGAGCTAAAGTCGCACAAACTTTTGTTTACAAAAATTTCGATGGCCTATAGTTCGCAAGTTATGCAATCAGTTGACATAAGATTGTGCATGCATGTAGACATGTTAATGGCCTTTATATATGCCAAGTTTCAGATGGCTACCTACTCATACAAGCAAGCAGTAGCGGTTTGAAATTTTCACAATTTGGGCTACACGTTCAGGACGATTCGTGACCTTAGGTGACTTGCACAATTCGGGCTGAAACTAGTGCCAAATGAAAGGGTTGGGATAAACATTCAATTGACCATATGTGCCAAAAATTCTCGTTCTTTAGTTTTCGAGTTATAGCCCCTGAAAGTCGAAAACTGCACGACTTTGCCCTCGAATATCTCGACAACGGAGAAAGGAGAATTTCTGGGATTTTTTTCCCAAGAAATATATGGGAATTATCTGTAATTTAGCACAGCTTCAGAACGATTCGTGAAAGTCACCTTTTAAGAATAACTTCCACTGCAGGCCCATATATAAAAGTTTGCTCCTTTATTACTCTGCACATGGACAATTACTTGCGCTGTTATTTGCCCCAGGCATGTACCTATGTAATTACCGTTTACAGTGTAAAGATGGATGTTATCGGTCACTGAACGTCGGAGCAGTAGGCGTTTAATGCATTTTCCCATAGGGTCCAATGCAAAATTGACACCTCATTTTCTCCATTCTCAAGAGCTTTGAGTCTCTGCAAAACATATACATGTGTAGACACAAATAAGTGAAATAGAATGAAGGCTATTTCAGCTTTAGCTTTTATTCCGTTTGGGAGCTAAAGTCGCACAAACTTTTGTTTACAAAAATTTCGATGGCCTATAGTTCGCAAGTTATGCAATCAGTTGACATAAGATTGTGCATGCATGTAGACATGTTAATGGCCTTTATATATGCCAAGTTTCAGATGGCTACCTACTCATACAAGCAAGCAGTAGCGGTTTGAAATTTTCACAATTTGGGCTACACGTTCGGGACGATTCGTGACCTTAGGTGACTTGCACAATTCGGGCTGAAACTAGTGCCAAATGAAAGGGTTGGGATAAACATTCAATTGACCATATGTGCCAATAATTCTCGTTCTTTAGTTTTCGAGTTATAGCCCCTGAAAGTCGAAAACTGCACGACTTTGCCCTCGAATATCTCGACAACGGAGAAAGGAGAATTTCTGGGATTTTTTTCCCAAGAAATATATGGGAATTATCTGTAATTTAGCACAGTTTCAGAACGATTCGTGAAAGTCACCTTTTAAGAATAACTTCCACTGCAGGCCCATATATAAAAGTTTGCTCCTTTATTACTCTGCACATGGACAATTATTTGCGCTGTTATTTGCCCCAGGCATGTACCTATGTAATTACCGTTTACAGTGTAAAGATGGATGTTATCGGTCACTGAACGTCGGAGCAGTAGGCGTTTAATGCATTTTCCCATAGGGTCCAATGCAAAATTGACACCTCATTTTCTCCATTCTCAAGAGCTTTGAGTCTCTGCAAAACATATACATGTGTAGACACAAATAAGTGAAATAGAATGAAGGCTATTTCAGCTTTAGCTTTTATTCCGTTTGGGAGCTAAAGTCGCACAAACTTTTGTTTACAAAAATTTCGATGGCCTATAGTTCGCAAGTTATGCAATCAGTTGACATAAGATTGTGCATGCATGTAGACATGTTAATGGCCTTTATATATGCCAAGTTTCAGATGGCTACCTACTCATACAAGCAAGCAGTAGCGGTTTGAAATTTTCACAATTTGGGCTACACGTTCGGGACGATTCGTGACCTTAGGTGACTTGCACAATTCGGGCTGAAACTAGTGCCAAATGAAAGGGTTGGGATAAACATTCAATTGATCATATGTGCCAAAAATTCTCGTTCTTTAGTTTTCGAGTTATAGCCCCTGAAAGTCGAAAACTGCACGACTTTGCCCTCGAATATCTCGACAACGGAGAAAGGAGAATTTCTGGGATTTTTTTCCCAAGAAATATATGGGAATTATCTGTAATTTAGCACAGTTTCAGAACGATTCGTGAAAGTCACCTTTTAAGAATAACTTCCACTGCAGGCCCATATATAAAAGTTTGCTCCTTTATTACTCTGCACATGGACAATTATTTGCGCTGTTATTTGCCCCAGGCATGTACCTATGTAATTACCGTTTACAGTGTAAAGATGGATGTTATCGGTCACTGAACGTCGGAGCAGTAGGCGTTTAATGCATTTTCCCATAGGGTCCAATGCAAAATTGACACCTCATTTTCTCCATTCTCAAGAGCTTTGAGTCTCTGCAAAACATATACATGTGTAGACACAAATAAGTGAAATAGAATGAAGGCTATTTCAGCTTTAGCTTTTATTCCGTTTGGGAGCTAAAGTCGCACAAACTTTTGTTTACAAAAATTTCGATGGCCTATAGTTCGCAAGTTATGCAATCAGTTGACATAAAATTGTGCATGCATGTAGACATGTTAATAGCCTTTATATATGCCAAGTTTCAGATGGCTACCTACTCATACAAGCAAGCAGTAGCGGTTTGCAATTTTCACAATTTGGGCTACACGTTCGGGACGATTCGTGACCTTAGGTGACTTGCACAATTCGGGCTGAAACTAGTGCCAAATGAAAGGGTTGGGATAAACATTCAATTGACCATATGTGCCAAAAATTCTCGTTCTTTAGTTTTCGAGTTATAGCCCCTGAAAGTCGAAAACTGCACGACTTTGCCCTCGAATATCTCGACAACGGAGAAAGGAGAATTTCTGGGATTTTTTTCCCAAGAAATATATGGGAATTATCTGTAATTTAGCACAGTTTCAGAACGATTCGTGAAAGTCACCTTTTAAGAATAACTTCCACTGCAGGCCCATATATAAAAGTTTGCTCCTTTATTACTCTGCACATGGACAATTATTTGCGCTGTTATTTGCCCCAGGCATGTACCTATGTAATTACCGTTTACAGTGTAAAGATGGATGTTATCGGTCACTGAACGTCGGAGCAGTAGGCGTTTAATGCATTTTCCCATAGGGTCCAATGCAAAATTGACACCTCATTTTCTCCATTCTCAAGAGCTTTGAGTCTCTGCAAAACATATACATGTGTAGACACAAATAAGTGAAATAGAATGAAGGCTATTTCAGCTTTAGCTTTTATTCCGTTTGGGAGCTAAAGTCGCACAAACTTTTGTTTACAAAAATTTCGATGGCCTATAGTTCGCAAGTTATGCAATCAGTTGACATAAGATTGTGCATGCATGTAGACATGTTAATGGCCTTTATATATGCCAAGTTTCAGATGGCTACCTACTCATACAAGCAAGCAGTAGCGGTTTGAAATTTTCACAATTTGGGCTACACGTTCGGGACGATTCGTGACCTTAGGTGACTTGCACAATTCGGGCTGAAACTAGTGCCAAATGAAAGGGTTGGGATAAACATTCAATTGACCATATGTGCCAAAAATTCTCGTTCTTTAGTTTTCGAGTTATAGCCCCTGAAAGTCGAAAACTGCACGACTTTGCCCTCGAATATCTCGACAACGGAGAAAGGAGAATTTCTGGGATTTTTTTCCCAAGAAATATATGGGAATTATCTGTAATTTAGCACAGTTTCAGAACGATTCGTGAAAGTCACCTTTTAAGAATAACTTCCACTGCAGGCCCATATATAAAAGTTTGCTCCTTTATTACTCTGCACATGGACAATTATTTGCGCTGTTATTTGCCCCAGGCATGTACCTATGTAATTACCGTTTACAGTGTAAAGATGGATGTTATCGGTCACTGAACGTCGGAGCAGTAGGCGTTTAATGCATTTTCCCATAGGGTCCAATGCAAAATTGACACCTCATTTTCTCCATTCTCAAGAGCTTTGAGTCTCTGCAAAACATATACATGTGTAGACACAAATAAGTGAAATAGAATGAAGGCTATTTCAGCTTTAGCTTTTATTCCGTTTGGGAGCTAAAGTCGCACAAACTTTTGTTTACAAAAATTTCGATGGCCTATAGTTCGCAAGTTATGCAATCAGTTGACATAAGATTGTGCATGCATGTAGACATGTTAATGGCCTTTATATATGCCAAGTTTCAGATGGCTACCTACTCATACAAGCAAGCAGTAGCGGTTTGAAATTTTCACAATTTGGGCTACACGTTCGGGACGATTCGTGACCTTAGGTGACTTGCACAATTCGGGCTGAAACTAGTGCCAAATGAAAGGGTTGGGATAAACATTCAATTGACCATATGTGCCAAAAATTCTCGTTCTTTAGTTTTCGAGTTATAGCCCCTGAAAGTCGAAAACTGCACGACTTTGCCCTCGAATATCTCGACAACGGAGAAAGGAGAATTTCTGGGATTTTTTTCCCAAGAAATATATGGGAATTATCTGTAATTTAGCACAGTTTCAGAACGATTCGTGAAAGTCACCTTTTAAGAATAACTTCCACTGCAGGCCCATATATAAAAGTTTGCTCCTTTATTACTCTGCACATGGACAATTATTTGCGCTGTTATTTGCCCCAGGCATGTACCTATGTAATTACCGTTTACAGTGTAAAGATGGATGTTATCGGTCACTGAACGTCGGAGCAGTAGGCGTTTAATGCATTTTCCCATAGGGTCCAATGCAAAATTGACACCTCATTTTCTCCATTCTCAAGAGCTTTGAGTCTCTGCAAAACATATACATGTGTAGACACAAATAAGTGAAATAGAATGAAGGCTATTTCAGCTTTAGCTTTTATTCCGTTTGGGAGCTAAAGTCGCACAAACTTTTGTTTACAAAAATTTCGATGGCCTATAGTTCGCAAGTTATGCAATCAGTTGACATAAGATTGTGCATGCATGTAGACATGTTAATGGCCTTTATATATGCCAAGTTTCAGATGGCTACCTACTCATACAAGCAAGCAGTAGCGGTTTGAAATTTTCACAATTTGGGCTACACGTTCGGGACGATTCGTGACCTTAGGTGACTTGCACAATTCGGGCTGAAACTAGTGCCAAATGAAAGGGTTGGGATAAACATTCAATTGACCATATGTGCCAAAAATTCTCGTTCTTTAGTTTTCGAGTTATAGCCCCTGAAAGTCGAAAACTGCACGACTTTGCCCTCGAATATCTCGACAACGGAGAAAGGAGAATTTCTGGGATTTTTTCCCAAGAAATATATGGGAATTATCTGTAATTTAGCACAGTTTCAGAACGATTCGTGAAAGTCACCTTTTAAGAATAACTTCCACTGCAGGCCCATATATAAAAGTTTGCTCCTTTATTACTCTGCACATGGACAATTATTTGCGCTGTTATTTGCCCCAGGCATGTACCTATGTAATTACCGTTTACAGTGTAAAGATGGATGTTATCGGTCACTGAACGTCGGAGCAGTAGGCGTTTAATGCATTTTCCCATAGGGTCCAATGCAAAATTGACACCTCATTTTCTCCATTCTCAAGAGCTTTGAGTCTCTGCAAAACATATACATGTGTAGACACAAATAAGTGAAATAGAATGAAGGCTATTTCAGCTTTAGCTTTTATTCCGTTTGGGAGCTAAAGTCGCACAAACTTTTGTTTACAAAAATTTCGATGGCCTATAGTTCGCAAGTTATGCAATCAGTTGACATATGATTGTGCATGCATGTAGACATGTTAATGGCCTTTATATATGCTAAGTTTCAGATGGCTACCTACTCATACAAGCAAGCAGTAGCGGTTTGAAATTTTCACAATTTGGGCTACACGTTCGGGACGATTCGTGACCTTAGGTGACTTGCACAATTCGGGCTGAAACTAGTGCCAAATGAAAGGGTTGGGATAAACATTCAATTGACCATATGTGCCAAAAATTCTCGTTCTTTAGTTTTCGAGTTATAGCCCCTGAAAGTCGAAAACTGCACGACTTTGCCCTCGAATATCTCGACAACGGAGAAAGGAGAATTTCTGGGATTTTTTTCCCAAGAAATATATGGGAATTATCTGTAATTTAGCACAGTTTCAGAACGATTCGTGAAAGTCACCTTTTAAGAATAACTTCCACTGCAGGCCCATATATAAAAGTTTGCTCCTTTATTACTCTGCACATGGACAATTATTTGCGCTGTTATTTGCCCCAGGCATGTACCTATGTAATTACCGTTTACAGTGTAAAGATGGATGTTATCGGTCACTGAACGTCGGAGCAGTAGGCGTTTAATGCATTTTCCCATAGGGTCCAATGCAAAATTGACACCTCATTTTCTCCATTCTCGAGAGCTTTGAGTCTCTGCAAAACATATACATGTGTAGACACAAATAAGTGAAATAGAATGAAGGCTATTTCAGCTTTAGCTTTTATTCCGTTTGGGAGCTAAAGTCGCACAAACTTTTGTTTACAAAAATTTCGATGGCCTATAGTTCGCAAGTTATGCAATCAGTTGACATAAGATTGTGCATGCATGTAGACATGTTAATGGCCTTTATATATGCCAAGTTTCAGATGGCTACCTACTCATACAAGCAAGCAGTAGCGGTTTGAAATTTTCACAATTTGGGCTACACGTTCGGGACGATTCGTGACCTTAGGTGACTTGCACAATTCGGGCTGAAACTAGTGCCAAATGAAAGGGTTGGGATAAACATTCAATTGACCATATGTGCCAAAAATTCTCGTTCTTTAGTTTTCGAGTTATAGCCCCTGAAAGTCGAAAACTGCACGACTTTGCCCTCGAATATCTCGACAACGGAGAAAGGAGAATTTCTGGGATTTTTTTCCCAAGAAATATATGGGAATTATCTGTAATTTAGCACAGTTTCAGAACGATTCGTGAAAGTCACCTTTTAAGAATAACTTCCACTGCAGGCCCATATATAAAAGTTTGCTCCTTTATTACTCTGCACATGGACAATTA
Organism: Ctena decussata; assembly: GCA_963989385.1. NCBI lineage: Eukaryota > Metazoa > Mollusca > Bivalvia > Lucinida > Lucinidae > Ctena > Ctena decussata. Next base: position 78,362,872 of record OZ022510.1, on the reverse strand, counting down.
TTTGCGCTGTTATTTGCCCCAGGCATGTACCTATGTAATTACCGTTTACAGTGTAAAGATGGATGTTATCGGTCACTGAACGTCGGAGCAGTAGGCGTTTAATGCATTTTCCCATAGGGTCCAATGCAAAATTGACACCTCATTTTCTCCATTCTCAAGAGCTTTGAGTCTCTGCAAAACATATACATGTGTAGACACAAATAAGTGAAATAGAATGAAGGCTATTTCAGCTTTAGCTTTTATTCCGTTTGGGAGCTAAAGTCGCACAAACTTTTGTTTACAAAAATTTCGATGGCCTATAGTTCGCAAGTTATGCAATCAGTTGACATAAGATTGTGCATGCATGTAGACATGTTAATGGCCTTTATATATGCCAAGTTTCAGATGGCTACCTACTCATACAAGCAAGCAGTAGCGGTTTGAAATTTTCACAATTTGGGCTACACGTTCGGGACGATTCGTGACCTTAGGTGACTTGCACAATTCGGGCTGAAACTAGTGCCAAATGAAAGGGTTGGGATAAACATTCAATTGACCATATGTGCCAAAAATTCTCGTTCTTTAGTTTTCGAGTTATAGCCCCTGAAAGTCGAAAACTGCACGACTTTGCCCTCGAATATCTCGACAACGGAGAAAGGAGAATTTCTGGGATTTTTTTCCCAAGAAATATATGGGAATTATCTGTAATTTAGCACAGTTTCAGAACGATTCGTGAAAGTCACCTTTTAAGAATAACTTCCACTGCAGGCCCATATATAAAAGTTTGCTCCTTTATTACTCTGCACATGGACAATTATTTGCGCTGTTATTTGCCCCAGGCATGTACCTATGTAATTACCGTTTACAGTGTAAAGATGGATGTTATCGGTCACTGAACGTCGGAGCAGTAGGCGTTTAATGCATTTTCCCATAGGGTCCAATGCAAAATTGACACCTCATTTTCTCCATTCTCAAGAGCTTTGAGTCTCTGCAAAACATATACATGTGTAGACACAAATAAGTGAAATAGAATGAAGGCTATTTCAGCTTTAGCTTTTATTCCGTTTGGGAGCTAAAGTCGCACAAACTTTTGTTTACAAAAATTTCGATGGCCTATAGTTCGCAAGTTATGCAATCAGTTGACATAAGATTGTGCATGCATGTAGACATGTTAATGGCCTTTATATATGCCAAGTTTCAGATGGCTACCTACTCATACAAGCAAGCAGTAGCGGTTTGAATTTTTCACAATTTGGGCTACACGTTCGGGACGATTCGTGACCTTAGGTGACTTGCACAATTCGGGCTGAAACTAGTGCCAAATGAAAGGGTTGGGATAAACATTCAATTGACCATATGTGCCAAAAATTCTCGTTCTTTAGTTTTCGAGTTATAGCCCCTGAAAGTCGAAAACTGCACGACTTTGCCCTCGAATATCTCGACAACGGAGAAAGGAGAATTTCTGGGATTTTTTTCCCAAGAAATATATGGGAATTATCTGTAATTTAGCACAGTTTCAGAACGATTCGTGAAAGTCACCTTTTAAGAATAACTTCCACTGCAGGCCCATATATAAAAGTTTGCTCCTTTATTACTCTGCACATGGACAATTATTTGCGCTGTTATTTGCCCCAGGCATGTACCTATGTAATTACCGTTTACAGTGTAAAGATGGATGTTATCGGTCACTGAACGTCGGAGCAGTAGGCGTTTAATGCATTTTCCCATAGGGTCCAATGCAAAATTGACACCTCATTTTCTCCATTCTCAAGAGCTTTGAGTCTCTGCAAAACATATACATGTGTAGACACAAATAAGTGAAATAGAATGAAGGCTATTTCAGCTTTAGCTTTTATTCCGTTTGGGAGCTAAAGTCGCACAAACTTTTGTTTACAAAAATTTCGATGGCCTATAGTTCGCAAGTTATGCAATCAGTTGACATAAGATTGTGCATGCATGTAGACATGTTAATGGCCTTTATATATGCCAAGTTTCAGATGGCTACCTACTCATACAAGCAAGCAGTAGCGGTTTGAATTTTTCACAATTTGGGCTACACGTTCGGGACGATTCGTGACCTTAGGTGACTTGCACAATTCGGGCTGAAACTAGTGCCAAATGAAAGGGTTGGGATAAACATTCAATTGACCATATGTGCCAAAAATTCTCGTTCTTTAGTTTTCGAGTTATAGCCCCTGAAAGTCGAAAACTGCACGACTTTGCCCTCGAATATCTCGACAACGGAGAAAGGAGAATTTCTGGGATTTTTTTCCCAAGAAATATATGGGAATTATCTGTAATTTAGCACAGTTTCAGAACGATTCGTGAAAGTCACCTTTTAAGAATAACTTCCACTGCAGGCCCATATATAAAAGTTTGCTCCTTTATTACTCTGCACATGTACAATTATTTGCGCTGTTATTTGCCCCAGGCATGTACCTATGTAATTACCGTTTACAGTGTAAAGATGGATGTTATCGGTCACTGAACGTCGGAGCAGTAGGCGTTTAATGCATTTTCCCATAGGGTCCAATGCAAAATTGACACCTCATTTTCTCCATTCTCAAGAGCTTTGAGTCTCTGCAAAACATATACATGTGTAGACACAAATAAGTGAAATAGAATGAAGGCTATTTCAGCTTTAGCTTTTATTCCGTTTGGGAGCTAAAGTCGCACAAACTTTTGTTTACAAAAATTTCGATGGCCTATAGTTCGCAAGTTATGCAATCAGTTGACATAAGATTGTGCATGCATGTAGACATGTTAATGGCCTTTATATATGCCAAGTTTCAGATGGCTACCTACTCATACAAGCAAGCAGTAGCGGTTTGAAATTTTCACAATTTGGGCTACACGTTCGGGACGATTCGTGACCTTAGGTGACTTGCACAATTCGGGCTGAAACTAGTGCCAAATGAAAGGGTTGGGATAAACATTCAATTGACCATATGTGCCAAAAATTCTCGTTCTTTAGTTTTCGAGTTATAGCCCCTGAAAGTCGAAAACTGCTCGACTTTGCCCTCGAATATCTCGACAACGGAGAAAGGAGAATTTCTGGGATTTTTTTCCCAAGAAATATATGGGAATTATCTGTAATTTAGCACAGTTTCAGAACGATTCGTGAAAGTCACCTTTTAAGAATAACTTCCACTGCAGGTCCATATATAAAAGTTTGCTCCTTTATTACTCTGCACATGGACAATTATTTGCGCTGTTATTTGCCCCAGGCATGTACCTATGTAATTACCGTTTACAGTGTAAAGATGGATGTTATCGGTCACTGAACGTCGGAGCAGTAGGCGTTTAATGCATTTTCCCATAGGGTCCAATGCAAAATTGACACCTCATTTTCTCCATTCTCAAGAGCTTTGAGTCTCTGCAAAACATATACATGTGTAGACACAAATAAGTGAAATAGAATGAAGGCTATTTCAGCTTTAGCTTTTATTCCGTTTGGGAGCTAAAGTCGCACAAACTTTTGTTTACAAAAACTTCGATGGCCTATAGTTCGCAAGTTATGCAATCAGTTGACATAAGATTGTGCATGCATGTAGACATGTTAATGGCCTTTATATATGCCAAGTTTCAGATGGCTACCTACTCATACAAGCAAGCAGTAGCGGTTTGAAATTTTCACAATTTGGGCTACACGTTCGGGACGATTCGTGACCTTAGGTGACTTGCACAATTCGGGCTGAAACTAGTGCCAAATGAAAGGGTTGGGATAAACATTCAATTGACCATATGTGCCAAAAATTCTCGTTCTTTAGTTTTCGAGTTATAGCCCCTGAAAGTCGAAAACTGCACGACTTTGCCCTCGAATATCTCGACAACGGAGAAAGGAGAATTTCTGGGATTTTTTTCCCAAGAAATATATGGGAATTATCTGTAATTTAGCACAGTTTCAGAACGATTCGTGAAAGTCACCTTTTAAGAATAACTTCCACTGCAGGCCCATATATAAAAGTTTGCTCCTTTATTACTCTGCACATGGACAATTATTTGCGCTGTTATTTGCCCCAGGCATGTACCTATGTAATTACCGTTTACAGTGTAAAGATGGATGTTATCGGTCACTGAACGTCGGAGCAGTAGGCGTTTAATGCATTTTCCCATAGGGTCCAATGCAAAATTGACACCTCATTTTCTCCATTCTCAAGAGCTTTGAGTCTCTGCAAAACATATACATGTGTAGACACAAATAAGTGAAATAGAATGAAGGCTATTTCAGCTTTAGCTTTTATTCCGTTTGGGAGCTAAAGTCGCACAAACTTTTGTTTACAAAAATTTCGATGGCCTATAGTTCGCAAGTTATGCAATCAGTTGACATAAGATTGTGCATGCATGTAGACATGTTAATGGCCTTTATATATGCCAAGTTTCAGATGGCTACCTACTCATACAAGCAAGCAGTAGCGGTTTGAAATTTTCACAATTTGGGCTACACGTTCGGGACGATTCGTGACCTTAGGTGACTTGCACAATTCGGGCTGAAACTAGTGCCAAATGAAAGGGTTGGGATAAACATTCAATTGACCATATGTGCCAAAAATTCTCGTTCTTTAGTTTTCGAGTTATAGCCCCTGAAAGTCGAAAACTGCACGACTTTGCCCTCGAATATCTCGACAACGGAGAAAGGAGAATTTCTGGGATTTTTTTCCCAGGAAATATATGGGAATTATCTGTAATTTAGCACAGTTTCAGAACGATTCGTGAAAGTCACCTTTTAAGAATAACTTCCACTGCAGGCCCATATATAAAAGTTTGCTCCTTTATTACTCTGCACATGGACAATTATTTGCGCTGTTATTTGCCCCAGGCATGTACCTATGTAATTACCGTTTACAGTGTAAAGATGGATGTTATCGGTCACTGAACGTCGGAGCAGTAGGCGTTTAATGCATTTTCCCATAGGGTCCAATGCAAAATTGACACCTCATTTTCTCCATTCTCAAGAGCTTTGAGTCTCTGCAAAACATATACATGTGTAGACACAAATAAGTGAAATCGAATGAAGGCTATTTCAGCTTTAGCTTTTATTCCGTTTGGGAGCTAAAGTCGCACAAACTTTTGTTTACAAAAATTTCGATGGCCTATAGTTCGCAAGTTATGCAATCAGTTGACATAAGATTGTGCATGCATGTAGACATGTTAATGGCCTTTATACATGCCAAGTTTCAGATGGCTACCTACTCATACAAGCAAGCAGTAGCGGTTTGAAATTTTCACAATTTGGGCTACACGTTCGGGACGATTCGTGACCTTAGGTGACTTGCACAATTCGGGCTGAAACTAGTGCCAAATGAAAGGGTTGGGATAAACATTCAATTGACCATATGTGCCAAAAATTCTCGTTCTTTAGTTTTCGAGTTATAGCCCCTGAAAGTCGAAAACTGCACGACTTTGCCCTCGAATATCTCGACAACGGAGAAAGGAGAATTTCTGGGATTTTTTTCCCAAGAAATATATGGGAATTATCTGTAATTTAGCACAGTTTCAGAACGATTCGTGAAAGTCACCTTTTAAGAATAACTTCCACTGCAGGCCCATATATAAAAGTTTGCTCCTTTATTACTCTGCACATGGACAATTATTTGCGCTGTTATTTGCCCCAGGCATGTACCTATGTAATTACCGTTTACAGTGTAAAGATGGATGTTATCGGTCACTGAACGTCGGAGCAGTAGGCGTTTAATGCATTTTCCCATAGGGTCCAATGCAAAATTGACACCTCATTTTCTCCATTCTCAAGAGCTTTGAGTCTCTGCAAAACATATACATGTGTAGACACAAATAAGTGAAATCGAATGAAGGCTATTTCAGCTTTAGCTTTTATTCCGTTTGGGAGCTAAAGTCGCACAAACTTTTGTTTACAAAAATTTCGATGGCCTATAGTTCGCAAGTTATGCAATCAGTTGACATAAGATTGTGCATGCATGTAGACATGTTAATGGCCTTTATATATGCCAAGTTTCAGATGGCTACCTACTCATACAAGCAAGCAGTAGCGGTTTGAAATTTTCACAATTTGGGCTACACGTTCGGGACGATTCGTGACCTTAGGTGACTTGCACAATTCGGGCTGAAACTAGTGCCAAATGAAAGGGTTGGGATAAACATTCAATTGACCATATGTGCCAAAAATTCTCGTTCTTTAGTTTTCGAGTTATAGCCCCTGAAAGTCGAAAACTGCACGACTTTGCCCTCGAATATCTCGACAACGGAGAAAGGAGAATTTCTGGGATTTTTTCCCAAGAAATATATGGGAATTATCTGTAATTTAGCACAGTTTCAGAACGATTCGTGAAAGTCACCTTTTAAGAATAACTTCCACTGCAGGCCCATATATAAAAGTTTGCTCCTTTATTACTCTGCACATGGACAATTATTTGCGCTGTTATTTGCCCCAGGCATGTACCTATGTAATTACCGTTTACAGTGTAAAGATGGATGTTATCGGTCACTGAACGTCGGAGCAGTAGGCGTTTAATGCATTTTCCCATAGGGTCCAATGCAAAATTGACACCTCATTTTCTCCTTTCTCAAGAGCTTTGAGTCTCTGCAAAACATATACATGTGTAGACACAAATAAGTGAAATAGAATGAAGGCTATTTCAGCTTTAGCTTTTATTCCGTTTGGGAGCTAAAGTCGCACAAACTTTTGTTTACAAAAATTTCGATGGCCTATAGTTCGCAAGTTATGCAATCAGTTGACATAAGATTGTGCATGCATGTAGACATGTTAATGGCCTTTATATATGCCAAGTTTCAGATGGCTACCTACTCATACAAGCAAGCAGTAGCGGTTTGAAATTTTCACAATTTGGGCTACACGTTCGGGACGATTCGTGACCTAAGGTGACTTGCACAATTCGGGCTGAAACTAGTGCCAAAATGAAAGGGTTGGGATAAACATTCAATTGACTATATGTGCCAAAAATTCTCGTTCTTTAGTTTTCGAGTTATAGCCCCTGAAAGTCGAAAACTGCACGACTTTGCCCTCGAATATCTTGACAACGGAGAAAGGAGAATTTCTGGGATTTTTTTCCCAAGAAATATATGGGAATTATCTGTAATTTAGCACAGTTTCAGAACGATTCGTGAAAGTCACCTTTTAAGAATAACTTCCACTGCAGGCCCATATATAAAAGTTTGCTCCTTTATTACTCTGCACATGGACAATTATTTGCGCTGTTATTTGCCCCAGGCATGTACCTATGTAATTACCGTTTACAGTGTAAAGATGGGTGTTATCGGTCACTGAACGTCAGAGCAGTAGGCGTTTAATGCATTTTCCCATAGGGTCCAATGCAAAATTGACACCTCATTTTCTCCATTCTCAAGAGCTTTGAGTCTCTGCAAAACATATACATGTGTAGACACAAATAAGTAAAATAGAATGAAGGCTATTTCAGCTTTAGCTTTTATTCCGTTTGGGAGCTAAAGTCGCACAAACTTTTGTTTACAAAAATTTCGATGGCCTATAGTTCGCAAGTTATGCAATCAGTTGACATAAGATTGTGCATGCATGTAGACATGTTAATGGCCTTTATATATGCCAAGTTTCAGATGGCTACCTACTCATACAAGCAAGCAGTAGCGGTTTGAAATTTTCACAATTTGGGCTACACGTTCGGGACGATTCGTGACCTTAGGTGACTTGCACAATTCGGGCTGAAACTAGTGCCAAATGAAAGGGTTGGGATAAACATTCAATTGACCATATGTGCCAAAAATTCTCGTTCTTTAGTTTTCGAGTTATAGCCCCTGAAAGTCGAAAAGTGCACGACTTTGCCCTCGAATATCTCGACAACGGAGAAAGGAGAATTTCTAGGATTTTTTTCCCAAGAAATATATGGGAATTATCTGTAATTTAGCACAGTTTCAGAACGATTCGTGAAAGTCACCTTTTAAGAATAACTTCCACTGCAGGCCCATATATAAAAGTTTGCTCCTTTATTACTCTGCACATGGACAATTATTTGCGCTGTTATTTGCCCCAGGCATGTACCTATGTAATTACCGTTTACAGTGTAAAGATGGATGTTATCGGTCACTGAACGTCGGAGCAGTAGGCGTTTAATGCATTTTCCCATAGGGTCCAATGCAAAATTGACACCTCATTTTCTCCATTCTCAAGAGCTTTGAGTCTCTGCAAAACATATACATGTGTAGACACAAATAAGTGAAATAGAATGAAGGCTATTTCAGCTTTAGCTTTTATTCCGTTTGGGAGCTAAAGTCGCACAAACTTTTGTTTACAAAAATTTCGATGGCCTATAGTTCGCAAGTTATGCAATCAGTTGACATAAGATTGTGCATGCATGTAGACATGTTAATGGCCTTTATATATGCCAAGTTTCAGATGGCTACCTACTCATACAAGCAAGCAGTAGCGGTTTGAAATTTTCACAATTTGGGCTACACGTTCGGGACGATTCGTGACCTTAGGTGACTTGCACAATTCGGGCTGAAACTAGTGCCAAATGAAAGGGTTGGGATAAACATTCAATTGACCATATGTGCCAAAAATTCTCGTTCTTTAGTTTTCGAGTTATAGCCCCTGAAAGTCGAAAACTGCACGACTTTGCCCTCGAATATCTCGACAACGGAGAAAGGAGAATTTCTGGGATTTTTTTCCCAAGAAATATATGGGAATTATCTGTAATTTAGCACAGTTTCAGAACGATTCGTGAAAGTCACCTTTTAAGAATAACTTCCACTGCAGGCCCATATATAAAAGTTTGCTCCTTTATTACTCTGCACATGGACAATTATTTGCGCTGTTATTTGCCCCAGGCATGTACCTATGTAATTACCGTTTACAGTGTAAAGATGGATGTTATCGGTCACTGAACGTCGGAGCAGTAGGCGTTTAATGCATTTTCCCATAGGGTCCAATGCAAAATTGACACCTCATTTTCTCCATTCTCAAGAGCTTTGAGTCTCTGCAAAACATATACATGTGTAGACACAAATAAGTGAAATAGAATGAAGGCTATTTCAGCTTTAGCTTTTATTCCGTTTGGGAGCTAAAGTCGCACAAACTTTTGTTTACAAAAATTTCGATGGCCTATAGTTCGCAAGTTATGCAATCAGTTGACATAAGATTGTGCATGCATGTAGACATGTTAATGGCCTTTATATATGCCAAGTTTCAGATGGCTACCTACTCATACAAGCAAGCAGTAGCGGTTTGAAATTTTCACAATTTGGGCTACACGTTCGGGACGATTCGTGACCTTAGGTGACTTGCACAATTCGGGCTGAAACTAGTGCCAAATGAAAGGGTTGAGATAAACATTCAATTGACCATATGTGCCAAAAATTCTCGTTCTTTAGTTTTCGAGTTATAGCCCCTGAAAGTCGAAAACTGCACGACTTTGCCCTCGAATATCTCGACAACGGAGAAAGGAGAATTTCTGGGATTTTTTTCCCAAGAAATATATGGGAATTATCTGTAATTTAGCACAGTTTCAGAACGATTCGTGAAAGTCACCTTTTAAGAATAACTTCCACTGCAGGCCCATATATAAAAGTTTGCTCCTTTATTACTCTGCACATGGACAATTATTTGCGCTGTTATTTGCCCCAGGCATGTACCTATGTAATTACCGTTTACAGTGTAAAGATGGATGTTATCGGTCACTGAACGTCGGAGCAGTAGGCGTTTAATGCATTTTCCCATAGGGTCCAATGCAAAATTGACACCTCATTTTCTTCATTCTCAAGAGCTTTGAGTCTCTGCAAAACATATACATGTGTAGACACAAATAAGTGAAATAGAATGAAGGCTATTTCAGCTTTAGCTTTTATTCCGTTTGGGAGCTAAAGTCGCACAAACTTTTGTTTACAAAAATTTCGATGGCCTATAGTTCGCAAGTTATGCAATCAGTTGACATAAGATTGTGCATGCATGTAGACATGTTAATGGCCTTTATATATGCCAAGTTTCAGATGGCTACCTACTCATACAAGCAAGCAGTAGCGGTTTGAAATTTTCACAATTTGGGCTACACGTTCGGGACGATTCGTGACCTAAGGTGACTTGCACAATTCGGGCTGAAACTAGTGCCAAAATGAAAGGGTTGGGATAAACATTCAATTGACTATATGTGCCAAAAATTCTCGTTCTTTAGTTTTCGAGTTATAGCCCCTGAAAGTCGAAAACTGCACGACTTTGCCCTCGAATATCTCGACAACGGAGAAAGGAGAATTTCTGGGATTTTTTTCCCAAGAAATATATGGGAATTATCTGTAATTTAGCACAGTTTCAGAACGATTCGTGAAAGTCACCTTTTAAGAATAACTTCCACTGCAGGCCCATATATAAAAGTTTGCTCCTTTATTACTCTGCACATGGACAATTATTTGCGCTGTTATTTGCCCCAGGCATGTACCTATGTAATTACCGTTTACAGTGTAAAGATGGGTGTTATCGGTCACTGAACGTCGGAGCAGTAGGCGTTTAATGCATTTTCCCATAGGGTCCAATGCAAAATTGACACCTCATTTTCTCCATTCTCAAGAGCTTTGAGTCTCTGCAAAACATATTCATGTGTAGACACAAATAAGTGAAATAGAATGAAGGCTATTTCAGCTTTAGCTTTTATTCCGTTTGGGAGCTAAAGTCGCACAAACTTTTGTTTACAAAAATTTCGATGGCCTATAGTTCGCAAGTTATGCAATCAGTTGACATAAGATTGTGCATGCATGTAGACATGTTAATGGCCTTTATATATGCCAAGTTTCAGATGGCTACCTACTCATACAAGCAAGCAGTAGCGGTTTGAAATTTTCACAATTTGGGCTACACGTTCGGGACGATTCGTGACCTTAGGTGACTTGCACAATTCGGGCTGAAACTAGTGCCAAATGAAAGGGTTGAGATAAACATTCAATTGACCATATGTGCCAAAAATTCTCGTTCTTTAGTTTTCGAGTTATAGCCCCTGAAAGTCGAAAACTGCACGACTTTGCCCTCGAATATCTCGACAACGGAGAAAGGAGAATTTCTGGGATTTTTTTCCCAAGAAATATATGGGAATTATCTGTAATTTAGCACAGTTTCAGAACGATTCGTGAAAGTCACCTTTTAAGAATAACTTCCACTGCAGGCCCATATATAAAAGTTTGCTCCTTTATTACTCTGCACATGGACAATTATTTGCGCTGTTATTTGCCCCAGGCATGTACCTATGTAATTACCGTTTACAGTGTAAAGATGGATGTTATCGGTCACTGAACGTCGGAGCAGTAGGCGTTTAATGCATTTTCCCATAGGGTCCAATGCAAAATTGACACCTCATTTTCTTCATTCTCAAGAGCTTTGAGTCTCTGCAAAACATATACATGTGTAGACACAAATAAGTGAAATAGAATGAAGGCTATTTCAGCTTTAGCTTTTATTCCGTTTGGGAGCTAAAGTCGCACAAACTTTTGTTTACAAAAATTTCGATGGCCTATAGTTCGCAAGTTATGCAATCAGTTGACATAAGATTGTGCATGCATGTAGACATGTTAATGGCCTTTATATATGCCAAGTTTCAGATGGCTACCTACTCATACAAGCAAGCAGTAGCGGTTTGAAATTTTCACAATTTGGGCTACACGTTCGGGACGATTCGTGACCTAAGGTGACTTGCACAATTCGGGCTGAAACTAGTGCCAAAATGAAAGGGTTGGGATAAACATTCAATTGACTATATGTGCCAAAAATTCTCGTTCTTTAGTTTTCGAGTTATAGCCCCTGAAAGTCGAAAACTGCACGACTTTGCCCTCGAATACCTCGACAACGGAGAAAGGAGAATTTCTGGGATTTTTTTCCCAAGAAATATATGGGAATTATCTGTAATTTAGCACAGTTTCAGAACGATTCGTGAAAGTCACCTTTTAAGAATAACTTCCACTGCAGGCCCATATATAAAAGTTTGCTCCTTTATTACTCTGCACATGGACAATTATTTGCGCTGTTATTTGCCCCAGGCATGTACCTATGTAATTACCGTTTACAGTGTAAAGATGGGTGTTATCGGTCACTGAACGTCGGAGCAGTAGGCGTTTAATGCATTTTCCCATAGGGTCCAATGCAAAATTGACACCTCATTTTCTCCATTCTCAAGAGCTTTGAGTCTCTGCAAAACATATACATGTGTAGACACAAATAAGTAAAATAGAATGAAGGCTATTTCAGCTTTAGCTTTTATTCCGTTTAGGAGCTAAAGTCGCACAAACTTTTGTTTACAAAAATTTCGATGGCCTATAGTTCGCAAGTTATGCAATCAGTTGACATAAGATTGTGCATGCATGTAGACATGTTAATGGCCTTTATATATGCCAAGTTTCAGATGGCTACCTACTCATACAAGCAAGCAGTAGCGGTTTGAAATTTTCACAATTTGGGCTACACGTTCGGGACGATTCGTGACCTTAGGTGACTTGCACAATTCGGGCTGAAACTAGTGCCAAATGAAAGGGTTGGGATAAACATTCAATTGACCATATGTGCCAAAAATTCTCGTTCTTTAGTTTTCGAGTTATAGCCCCTGAAAGTCGAAAAGTGCACGACTTTGCCCTCGAATATCTCGACAACGGAGAAAGGAGAATTTCTGGGATTTTTTTCCCAAGAAATATATGGGAATTATCTGTAATTTAGCACAGTTTCAGAACGATTCGTGAAAGTCACCTTTTAAGAATAACTTCCACTGCAGGCCCATATATAAAAGTTTGCTCCTTTATTACTCTGCACATGGACAATTATTTGCGCTGTTATTTGCCCCAGGCATGTACCTATGTAATTACCGTTTACAGTGTAAAGATGGATGTTATCGGTCACTGAACGTCGGAGCAGTAGGCGTTTAATGCATTTTCCCATAGGGTCCAATGCAAAATTGACACCTCATTTTCTCCATTCTCAAGAGCTTTGAGTCTCTGCAAAACATATACATGTGTAGACACAAATAAGTGAAATAGAATGAAGGCTATTTCAGCTTTAGCTTTTATTCCGTTTGGGAGCTAAAGTCGCACAAACTTTTGTTTACAAAAATTTCGATGGCCTATAGTTCGCAAGTTATGCAATCAGTTGACATAAGATTGTGCATGCATGTAGACATGTTAATGGCCTTTATATATGCCAAGTTTCAGATGGCTACCTACTCATACAAGCAAGCAGTAGCGGTTTGAAATTTTCACAATTTGGGCTACACGTTCGGGACGATTCGTGACCTTAGGTGACTTGCACAATTCGGGCTGAAACTAGTGCCAAATGAAAGGGTTGGGATAAACATTCAATTGACCATATGTGCCAAAAATTCTCGTTCTTTAGTTTTCGAGTTATAGCCCCTGAAAGTCGAAAACTGCACGACTTTGCCCTCGAATATCTCGACAACGGAGAAAGGAGAATTTCTGGGATTTTTTTCCCAAGAAATATATGGGAATTATCTGTAATTTAGCACAGTTTCAGAACGATTCGTGAAAGTCACCTTTTAAGAATAACTTCCACTGCAGGCCCATATATAAAAGTTTGCTCCTTTATTACTCTGCACATGGACAATTATTTGCGCTGTTATTTGCCCCAGGCATGTACCTATGTAATTACCGTTTACAGTGTAAAGATGGATGTTATCGGTCACTGAACGTCGGAGCAGTAGGCGTTTAATGCATTTTCCCATAGGGTCCAATGCAAAATTGACACCTCATTTTCTCCATTCTCAAGAGCTTTGAGTCTCTGCAAAACATATACATGTGTAGACACAAATAAGTGAAATAGAATGAAGGCTATTTCAGCTTTAGCTTTTATTCCGTTTGGGAGCTAAAGTCGCACAAACTTTTGTTTACAAAAATTTCGATGGCCTATAGTTCGCAAGTTATGCAATCAGTTGACATAAGATTGTGCATGCATGTAGACATGTTAATGGCCTTTATATATGCCAAGTTTCAGATGGCTACCTACTCATACAAGCAAGCAGTAGCGGTTTGAAATTTTCACAATTTGGGCTACACGTTCGGGACGATTCGTGACCTTAGGTGACTTGCACAATTCGGGCTGAAACTAGTGCCAAATGAAAGGGTTGAGATAAACATTCAATTGACCATATGTGCCAAAAATTCTCGTTCTTTAGTTTTCGAGTTATAGCCCCTGAAAGTCGAAAACTGCACGACTTTGCCCTCGAATATCTCGACAACGGAGAAAGGAGAATTTCTGGGATTTTTTTCCCAAGAAATATATGGGAATTATCTGTAATTTAGCACAGTTTCAGAACGATTCGTGAAAGTCACCTTTTAAGAATAACTTCCACTGCAGGCCCATATATAAAAGTTTGCTCCTTTATTACTCTGCACATGGACAATTATTTGCGCTGTTATTTGCCCCAGGCATGTACCTATGTAATTACCGTTTACAGTGTAAAGATGGATGTTATCGGTCACTGAACGTCGGAGCAGTAGGCGTTTAATGCATTTTCCCATAGGGTCCAATGCAAAATTGACACCTCATTTTCTTCATTCTCAAGAGCTTTGAGTCTCTGCAAAACATATACATGTGTAGACACAAATAAGTGAAATAGAATGAAGGCTATTTCAGCTTTAGCTTTTATTCCGTTTGGGAGCTAAAGTCGCACAAACTTTTGTTTACAAAAATTTCGATGGCCTATAGTTCGCAAGTTATGCAATCAGTTGACATAAGATTGTGCATGCATGTAGACATGTTAATGGCCTTTATATATGCCAAGTTTCAGATGGCTACCTACTCATACAAGCAAGCAGTAGCGGTTTGAAATTTTCACAATTTGGGCTACACGTTCGGGACGATTCGTGACCTTAGGTGACTTGCACAATTCGGGCTGAAACTAGTGCCAAATGAAAGGGTTGGGATAAACATTCATTTGACCATATGTGCCAAAAATTCTCGTTCTTTAGTTTTCGAGTTATAGCCCCTGAAAGTCGAAAACTGCACGACTTTGCCCTCGAATATCTCGACAACGGAGAAAGGAGAATTTCTGGGATTTTTTTCCCAAGAAATATATGGGAATTGTCTGTAATTTAGCACAGTTTCAGAACGATTCGTGAAAGTCACCTTTTAAGAATAACTTCCACTGCAGGCCCATATATAAAAGTTTGCTCCTTTATTACTCTGCACATGGACAATTATTTACGCTGTTATTTGCCCCAGGCATGTACCTATGTAATTACCGTTTACAGTGTAAAGATGGATGTTATCGGTCACTGAACGTCGGAGCAGTAGGCGTTTAATGCATTTTCCCATAGGGTCCAATGCAAAATTGACACCTCATTTTCTCCATTCTCAAGAGCTTTGAGTCTCTGCAAAACATATACATGTGTAGACACAATTTAGTGAAATAGAATGAAGGCTATTTCAGCTTTAGCTTTTATTCCGTTTGGGAGCTAAAGTCGCACCAACTTTTGTTTACAAAAATTTCGATGGCCTATAGTTCGCAAGTTATGCAATCAGTTGACATAAGATTGTGCATGCATGTAGACATGTTAATGGCCTTTATATATGCCAAGTTTCAGATGGCTACCTACTCATACAAGCAAGCAGTAGCGGTTTGAAATTTTCACAATTTGGGCTACACGTTCGGGACGATTCGTGACCTTAGGTGACTTGCACAATTCGGGCTGAAACTAGTGCCAAATGAAAGGGTTGGGATAAACATTCAATTGACCATATGTGCCAAAAATTCTCGTTCTTTAGTTTTCGAGTTATAGCCCCTGAAAGTCGAAAACTGCACGACTTTGCCCTCGAATATCTCGACAACGGAGAAAGGAGAATTTCTGGGATTTTTTTCCCAAGAAATATATGGGAATTATCTGTAATTTAGCACAGTTTCAGAACGATTCGTGAAAGTCACCTTTTAAGAATAACTTCCACTGCAGGCCCATATATAAAAGTTTGCTCCTTTATTACTCTGCACATGGACAATTATTTGCGCTGTTATTTGCCCCAGGCATGTACCTATGTAATTACCGTTTACAGTGTAAAGATGGATGTTATCGGTCACTGAACGTCGGAGCAGTAGGCGTTTAATGCATTTTCCCATAGGGTCCAATGCAAAATTGACACCTCATTTTCTCCATTCTCAAGAGCTTTGAGTCTCTGCAAAACATATACATGTGTAGACACAAATAAGTGAAATAGAATGAAGGCTATTTCAGCTTTAGCTTTTATTCCGTTTGGGAGCTAAAGTCGCACAAACTTTTGTTTACAAAAATTTCGATGGCCTATAGTTCGCAAGTTATGCAATCAGTTGACATAGGATTGTGCATGCATGTAGACATGTTAATGGCCTTTATATATGCCAAGTTTCAGATGGCTACCTACTCATACAAGCAAGCAGTAGCGGTTTGAAATTTTCACAATTTGGGCTACACGTTCGGGACGATTCGTGACCTTAGGTGACTTGCACAATTCGGGCTGAAACTAGTGCCAAATGAAAGGGTTGGGATAAACATTCAATTGACCATATGTGCCAAAAATTCTCGTTCTTTAGTTTTCGAGTTATAGCCCCTGAAAGTCGAAAACTGCACGACTTTGCCCTCGAATATCTCGACAACGGAGAAAGGAGAATTTCTGGGATTTTTTCCCAAGAAATATATGGGAATTATCTGTAATTTAGCACAGTTTCAGAACGATTCGTGAAAGTCACCTTTTAAGAATAACTTCCACTGCAGGCCCATATATAAAAGTTTGCTCCTTTATTACTCTGCACATGGACAATTATTTGCGCTGTTATTTGCCCCAGGCATGTACCTATGTAATTACCGTTTACAGTGTAAAGATGGATGTTATCGGTCACTGAACGTCGGAGCAGTAGGCGTTTAATGCATTTTCCCATAGGGTCCAATGCAAAATTGACACCTCATTTTCTCCTTTCTCAAGAGCTTTGAGTCTCTGCAAAACATATACATGTGTAGACACAAATAAGTGAAATAGAATGAAGGCTATTTCAGCTTTAGCTTTTATTCCGTTTGGGAGCTAAAGTCGCACAAACTTTTGTTTACAAAAATTTCGATGGCCTATAGTTCGCAAGTTATGCAATCAGTTGACATAAGATTGTACATGCATGTAGACATTTTAATGGCCTTTATATATGCCAAGTTTCAGATGGCTACCTACTCATACAAGCAAGCAGTAGCGGTTTGAAATTTTCACAATTTGGGCTACACGTTCGGGACGATTCGTGACCTTAGGTGACTTGCACAATTCGGGCTGAAACTAGTGCCAAATGAAAGGGTTGGGATAAACATTCAATTGACCATATGTGCCAAAAATTCTCGTTCTTTAGTTTTCGAGTTATAGCCCCTGAAAGTCGAAAACTGCACGACTTTGCCCTCGAATATCTCGACAACGGAGAAAGGAGAATTTCTGGGATTTTTTTCCCAAGAAATATATGGGAATTATCTGTAATTTAGCACAGTTTCAGAACGATTCGTGAAAGTCACCTTTTAAGAATAACTTCCACTGCAGGCCCATATATAAAAGTTTGCTCCTTCATTACTCTGCACATGGACAATTATTTGCGCTGTTATTTGCCCCAGGCATGTACCTATGTAATTACCGTTTACAGTGTAAAGATGGATGTTATCGGTCACTGAACGTCGGAGCAGTAGGCGTTTAATGCATTTTCCCATAGGGTCCAGTGCAAAATTGACACCTCATTTTCTCCATTCTCAAGAGCTTTGAGTCTCTGCAAAACATATACATGTGTAGACACAAATAAGTGAAATAGAATGAAGGCTATTTCAGCTTTAGCTTTTATTCCGTTTGGGAGCTAAAGTCGCACAAACTTTTGTTTACAAAAATTTCGATGGCCTATAGTTCGCAAGTTATGCAATCAGTTGACATAAGATTGTGCATGCATGTAGACATGTTAATGGCCTTTATATATGCCAAGTTTCAGATGGCTACCTACTCATACAAGCAAGCAGTAGCGGTTTGAAATTTTCACAATTTGGGCTACACGTTCGGGACGATTCGTGACCTTAGGTGACTTGCACAATTCGGGCTGAAACTAGTGCCAAATGAAAGGGTTGGGATAAACATTCAATTGACCATATGTGCCAAAAATTCTCGTTCTTTAGTTTTCGAGTTATAGCCCCTGAAAGTCGAAAACTGCACGACTTTGCCCTCGAATATCTCGACAACGGAGAAAGGAGAATTTCTGGGATTTTTTTCCCAAGAAATATATGGGAATTATCTGTAATTTAGCACAGTTTCAGAACGATTCGTGAAAGTCACCTTTTAAGAATAACTTCCACTGCAGGCCCATATATAAAAGTTTGCTCCTTTATTACTCTGCACATGGACAATTATTTGCGCTGTTATTTGCCCCAGGCATGTACCTATGTAATTACCGTTTACAGTGTAAAGATGGATGTTATCGGTCACTGAACGTCGGAGCAGTAGGCGTTTAATGCATTTTCCCATAGGGTCCAATGCAAAATTGACACCTCATTTTCTCCATTCTCAAGAGCTTTGAGTCTCTGCAAAACATATACATGTGTAGACACAAATAAGTAAAATAGAATGAAGGCTATTTCAGCTTTAGCTTTTATTCCGTTTGGGAGCTAAAGTCGCACAAACTTTTGTTTACAAAAATTTCGATGGCCTATAGTTCGCAAGTTATGCAATCAGTTGACATAAGATTGTGCATGCATGTAGACATGTTAATGGCCTTTATATATGCCAAGTTTCAGATGGCTACCTACTCATACAAGCAAGCAGTAGCGGTTTGAAATTTTCACAATTTGGGCTACACGTTCGGGACGATTCGTGACCTTAGGTGACTTGCACAATTCGGGCTGAAACTAGTGCCAAATGAAAGGGTTGGGATAAACATTCAATTGACCATATGTGCCAAAAATTCTCGTTCTTTAGTTTTCGAGTTATAGCCCCTGAAAGTCGAAAACTGCACGACTTTGCCCTCGAATATCTCGACAACGGAGAAAGGAGAATTTCTGGGATTTTTTTCCCAAGAAATATATGGGAATTATCTGTAATTTAGCACAGTTTCAGAACGATTCGTGAAAGTCACCTTTTAAGAATAACTTCCACTGCAGGCCCATATATAAAAGTTTGCTCCTTTATTACTCTGCACATGGACAATTATTTGCGCTGTTATTTGCCCCAGGCATGTACCTATGTAATTACCGTTTACAGTGTAAAGATGGATGTTATCGGTCACTGAACGTCGGAGCAGTAGGCGTTTAATGCATTTTCCCATAGGGTCCAATGCAAAATTGACACCTCATTTTCTCCATTCTCAAGAGCTTTGAGTCTCTGCAAAACATATACATGTGTAGACACAAATAAGTGAAATAGAATGAAGGCTATTTCAGCTTTAGCTTTTATTCCGTTTGGGAGCTAAAGTCGCACAAACTTTTGTTTACAAAAATTTCGATGGCCTATAGTTCGCAAGTTATGCAATCAGTTGACATAAGATTGTGCATGCATGTAGACATGTTAATGGCCTTTATATAAGCCAAGTTTCAGATGGCTACCTACTCATACAAGCAAGCAGTAGCGGTTTGAAATTTTCACAATTTGGGCTACACGTTCGGGACGATTCGTGACCTTAGGTGACTTGCACAATTCGGGCTGAAACTAGTGCCAAATGAAAGGGTTGGGATAAACATTCAATTGACCATATGTGCCAAAAATTCTCGTTCTTTAGTTTTCGAGTTATAGCCCCTGAAAGTCGAAAACTGCACGACTTTGCCCTCGAATATCTCGACAACGGAGAAAGGAGAATTTCTGGGATTTTTTTCCCAAGAAATATATGGGAATTATCTGTAATTTAGCACAGTTTCAGAACGATTCGTGAAAGTCACCTTTTAAGAATAACTTCCACTGCAGGCCCATATATAAAAGTTTGCTCCTTTATTACTCTGCACATGGACAATTATTTGCGCTTTTATTTGCCCCAGGCATGTACCTATGTAATTACCGTTTACAGTGTAAAGATGGATGTTATCGGTCACTGAACGTCGGAGCAGTAGGCGTTTAATGCATTTTCCCATAGGGTCCAATGCAAAATTGACACCTCATTTTCTCCATTCTCAAGAGCTTTGAGTCTCTGCAAAACATATACATGTGTAGACACAAATAAGTGAAATAGAATGAAGGCTATTTCAGCTTTAGCTTTTATTCCGTTTGGGAGCTAAAGTCGCACAAACTTTTGTTTACAAAAATTTCGATGGCCTATAGTTCGCAAGTTATGCAATCAGTTGACATAAGATTGTGCATGCATGTAGACATGTTAATGGCCTTTATATATGCCAAGTTTCAGATGGCTACCTACTCATACAAGCAAGCAGTAGCGGTTTGAAATTTTCACAATTTGGGCTACACGTTCGGGACGATTCGTGACCTTAGGTGACTTGCACAATTCGGGCTGAAACTAGTGCCAAATGAAAGGGTTGGGATAAACATTCAATTGACCATATGTGCCAAAAATTCTCGTTCTTTAGTTTTCGAGTTATAGCCCCTGAAAGTCGAAAACTGCACGACTTTGCCCTCGAATATCTCGACAACGGAGAAAGGAGAATTTCTGGGATTTTTTTCCCAAGAAATATATGGGAATTATCTGTAATTTAGCACAGTTTCAGAACGATTCGTGAAAGTCACCTTTTAAGAATAACTTCCACTGCAGGCCCATATATAAAAGTTTGCTCCTTTATTACTCTGCACATGGACAATTATTTGCGCTGTTATTTGCCCCAGGCATGTACCTATGTAATTACCGTTTACAGTGTAAAGATGGATGTTATCGGTCACTGAACGTCGGAGCAGTAGGCGTTTAATGCATTTTCCCATAGGGTCCAATGCAAAATTGACACCTCATTTTCTCCATTCTCAAGAGCTTTGAGTCTCTGCAAAACATATACATGTGTAGACACAAATAAGTGAAATAGAATGAAGGCTATTTCAGCTTTAGCTTTTATTCCGTTTGGGAGCTAAAGTCGCACAAACTTTTGTTTACAAAAATTTCGATGGCCTATAGTTTGCAAGTTATGCAATCAGTTGACATAAGATTGTGCATGCATGTAGACATGTTAATGGCCTTTATATATGCCAAGTTTCAGATGGCTACCTACTCATACAAGCAAGCAGTAGCGGTTTGAAATTTTCACAATTTGGGCTACACGTTCGGGACGATTCGTGACCTTAGGTGACTTGCACAATTCGGGCTGAAACTAGTGCCAAATGAAAGGGTTGGGATAAACATTCAATTGACCATATGTGCCAAAAATTCTCGTTCTTTAGTTTTCGAGTTATAGCCCCTGAAAGTCGAAAACTGCACGACTTTGCCCTCGAATATCTCGACAACGGAGAAAGGAGAATTTCTGGGATTTTTTTCCCAAGAAATATATGGGAATTATCTGTAATTTAGCACAGTTTCAGAACGATTCGTGAAAGTCACCTTTTAAGAATAACTTCCACTGCAGGCCCATATATAAAAGTTTGCTCCTTTATTACTCTGCACATGGACAATTATTTGCGCTGTTATTTGCCCCAGGCATGTACCTATGTAATTACCGTTTACAGTGTAAAGATGGATGTTATCGGTCACTGAACGTCGGAGCAGTAGGCGTTTAATGCATTTTCCCATAGGGTCCAATGCAAAATTGACACCTCATTTTCTCCATTCTCAAGAGCTTTGAGTCTCTGCAAAACATATACATGTGTAGACACAAATAAGTGAAATAGAATGAAGGCTATTTCAGCTTTAGCTTTTATTCCGTTTGGGAGCTAAAGTCGCACAAACTTTTGTTTACAAAAATTTCGATGGCCTATAGTTCGCAAGTTATGCAATCAGTTGACATAAGATTGTGCATGCATGTAGACATGTTAATGGCCTTTATATAAGCCAAGTTTCAGATGGCTACCTACTCATACAAGCAAGCAGTAGCGGTTTGAAATTTTCACAATTTGGGCTACACGTTCGGGACGATTCGTGACCTTAGGTGACTTGCACAATTCGGGCTGAAACTAGTGCCAAATGAAAGGGTTGGGATAAACATTCAATTGACCATATGTGCCAAAAATTCTCGTTCTTTAGTTTTCGAGTTATAGCCCCTGAAAGTCGAAAACTGCACGACTTTGCCCTCGAATATCTCGACAACGGAGAAAGGAGAATTTCTGGGATTTTTTCCCAAGAAATATATGGGAATTATCTGTAATTTAGCACAGTTTCAGAACGATTCGTGAAAGTCACCTTTTAAGAATAACTTCCACTGCAGGCCCATATATAAAAGTTTGCTCCTTTATTACTCTGCACATGGACAATTATTTGCGCTTTTATTTGCCCCAGGCATGTACCTATGTAATTACCGTTTACAGTGTAAAGATGGATGTTATCGGTCACTGAACGTCGGAGCAGTAGGCGTTTAATGCATTTTCCCATAGGGTCCAATGCAAAATTGACACCTCATTTTCTCCATTCTCAAGAGCTTTGAGTCTCTGCAAAACATATACATGTGTAGACACAAATAAGTAAAATAGAATGAAGGCTATTTCAGCTTTAGCTTTTATTCCGTTTGGGAGCTAAAGTCGCACAAACTTTTGTTTACAAAAATTTCGATGGCCTATAGTTCGCAAGTTATGCAATCAGTTGACATAAGATTGTGCATGCAAGTTTCAGATGGCTACCTACTCATACAAGCAAGCAGTAGCGGTTTGAAATTTTCACAATTTGGGCTACACGTTCGGGACGATTCGTGACCTTAGGTGACTTGCACAATTCGGGCTGAAACTAGTGCCAAATGAAAGGGTTGGGATAAACATTCAATTGACCATATGTGCCAAAAATTCTCGTTCTTTAGTTTTCGAGTTATAGCCCCTGAAAGTCGAAAACTGCACGACTTTGCCCTCGAATATCTCGACAACGGAGAAAGGAGAATTTCTGGGATTTTTTTCCCAAGAAATATATGGGAATTATCTGTAATTTAGCACAGTTTCAGAACGATTCGTGAAAGTCACCTTTTAAGAATAACTTCCACTGCAGGCCCATATATAAAAGTTTGCTCCTTTATTACTCTGCACATGGACAATTATTTGCGCTGTTATTTGCCCCAGGCATGTACCTATGTAATTACCGTTTACAGTGTAAAGATGGATGTTATCGGTCACTGAACGTCGGAGCAGTAGGCGTTTAATGCATTTTCCCATAGGGTCCAATGCAAAATTGACACCTCATTTTCTCCATTCTCAAGAGCTTTGAGTCTCTGCAAAACATATACATGTGTAGACACAAATAAGTGAAATAGAATGAAGGCTATTTCAGCTTTAGCTTTTATTCCGTTTGGGAGCTAAAGTCGCACAAACTTTTGTTTACAAAAATTTCGATGGCCTATAGTTCGCAAGTTATGCAATCAGTTGACATAAGATTGTGCATGCATGTAGACATGTTAATGGCCTTTATATATGCCAAGTTTCAGATGGCTACCTACTCATACAAGCAAGCAGTAGCGGTTTGAAATTTTCACAATTTGGGCTACACGTTCGGGACGATTCGTGACCTTAGGTGACTTGCACAATTCGGGCTGAAACTAGTGCCAAATGAAAGGGTTGGGATAAACATTCAATTGACCATATGTGCCAAAAATTCTCGTTCTTTAGTTTTCGAGTTATAGCCCCTGAAAGTCGAAAACTGCACGACTTTGCCCTCGAATATCTCGACAACGGAGAAAGGAGAATTTCTGGGATTTTTTTCCCAAGAAATATATGGGAATTATCTGTAATTTAGCACAGTTTCAGAACGATTCGTGAAAGTCACCTTTTAAGAATAACTTCCACTGCAGGCCCATATATAAAAGTTTGCTCCTTTATTACTCTGCACATGGACAATTATTTGCGCTGTTATTTGCCCCAGGCATGTACCTATGTAATTACCGTTTACAGTGTAAAGATGGATGTTATCGGTCACTGAACGTCGGAGCAGTAGGCGTTTAATGCATTTTCCCATAGGGTCCAATGCAAAATTGACACCTCATTTTCTTCATTCTCAAGAGCTTTGAGTCTCTGCAAAACATATAGATGTGTAGACACAAATAAGTGAAACAGAATGAAGGCTATTTCAGCTTTAGCTTTTATTCCGTTTGGGAGCTAAAGTCGCACAAACTTTTGTTTACAAAAATTTCGATGGCCTATAGTTCGCAAGTTATGCAATCAGTTGACATAAGATTGTGCATGCATGTAGACATGTTAATGGCCTTTATATATGCCAAGTTTCAGATGGCTACCTACTCATACAAGCAAGCAGTAGCGGTTTGAAATTTTCACAATTTGGGCTACACGTTCGGGACGATTCGTGACCTTAGGTGACTTGCACAATTCGGGCTGAAACTAGTGCCAAATGAAAGGGTTGGGATAAACATTCATTTGACCATATGTGCCAAAAATTCTCGTTCTTTAGTTTTCGAGTTATAGCCCCTGAAAGTCGAAAACTGCACGACTTTGCCCTCGAATATCTCGACAACGGAGAAAGGAGAATTTCTGGGATTTTTTTCCCAAGAAATATATGGGAATTATCTGTAATTTAGCACAGTTTCAGAACGATTCGTGAAAGTCACCTTTTAAGAATAACTTCCACTGCAGGCCCATATATAAAAGTTTGCTCCTTTATTACTCTGCACATGGACAATTATTTGCGCTGTTATTTGCCCCAGGCATGTACCTATGTAATTACCGTTTACAGTGTAAAGATGGATGTTATCGGTCACTGAACGTCGGAGCAGTAGGCGTTTAATGCATTTTCCCATAGGGTCCAATGCAAAATTGACACCTCATTTTCTCCATTCTCAAGAGCTTTGAGTCTCTGCAAAACATATACATGTGTAGACACAAATAAGTGAAATAGAATGAAGGCTATTTCAGCTTTAGCTTTTATTCCGTTTGGGAGCTAAAGTCGCACAAACTTTTTTTTACAAAAATTTCGATGGCCTATAGTTCGCAAGTTATGCAATCAGTTGACATAAGATTGTGCATGCATGTAGACATGTTAATGGCCTTTATATATGCCAAGTTTCAGATGGCTACCTACTCATACAAGCAAGCAGTAGCGGTTTGAAATTTTCACAATTTGGGCTACACGTTCGGGACGATTCGTGACTTTAGGTGACTTGCACAATTCGGGCTGAAACTAGTGCCAAATGAAAGGGTTGGGATAAACATTCAATTGACCATATGTGCCAAAAATTCTCGTTCTTTAGTTTTCGAGTTATAGCCCCTGAAAGTCGAAAACTGCACGACTTTGCCCTCGAATATCTCGACAACGGAGAAAGGAGAATTTCTGGGATTTTTTTCCCAAGAAATATATGGGAATTATCTGTAATTTAGCACAGTTTCAGAACGATTCGTGAAAGTCACCTTTTAAGAATAACTTCCACTGCAGGCCCATATATAAAAGTTTGCTCCTTTATTACTCTGCACATGGACAATTATTTGCGCTGTTATTTGCCCCAGGCATGTACCTATGTAATTACCGTTTACAGTGTAAAGATGGATGTTATCGGTCACTGAACGTCGGAGCAGTAGGCGTTTAATGCATTTTCCCATAGGGTCCAATGCAAAATTGACACCTCATTTTCTCCATTCTCAAGAGCTTTGAGTCTCTGCAAAACATATACATGTGTAGACACAAATAAGTGAAATAGAATGAAGGCTATTTCAGCTTTAGCTTTTATTCCGTTTGGGAGCTAAAGTCGCACAAACTTTTGTTTACAAAAATTTCGATGGCCTATAGTTCGCAAGTTATGCAATCAGTTGACATAAGATTGTGCATGCTTGTAGACATGTTAATGGCCTTTATACATGCCAAGTTTCAGATGGCTACCTACTCATACAAGCAAGCAGTAGCGGTTTGAAATTTTCACAATTTGGGCTACACGTTCGGGACGATTCGTGACCTTAGGTGACTTGCACAATTCGGGCTGAAACTAGTGCCAAATGAAAGGGTTGGGATAAACATTCAATTGACCATATGTGCCAAAAATTCTCGTTCTTTAGTTTTCGAGTTATAGCCCCTGAAAGTCGAAAACTGCACGACTTTGCCCTCGAATATCTCGACAACGGAGAAAGGAGAATTTCTGGGATTTTTTTCCCAAGAAATATATGGGAATTATCTGTAATTTAGCACAGTTTCAGAACGATTCGTGAAAGTCACCTTTTAAGAATAACTTCCACTGCAGGCCCATATATAAAAGTTTGCTCCTTTATTACTCTGCACATGGACAATTATTTGCGCTGTTATTTGCCCCAGGCATGTACCTATGTAATTACCGTTTACAGTGTAAAGATGGATGTTATCGGTCACTGAACGTCGGAGCAGTAGGCGTTTAATGCATTTTCCCATAGGGTCCAATGCAAAATTGACACCTCATTTTCTCCATTCTCAAGAGCTTTGAGTCTCTGCAAAACATATACATGTGTAGACACAAATAAGTGAAATAGAATGAAGGCTATTTCAGCTTTAGCCTTTATTCCGTTTGGGAGCTAAAGTCGCACAAACTTTTGTTTACAAAAATTTCGATGGCCTATAGTTCGCAAGTTATGCAATCAGTTGACATAAGATTGTGCATGCATGTAGACATGTTAATGGCCTTTATACATGCCAAGTTTCAGATGGCTACCTACTCATACAAGCAAGCAGTAGCGGTTTGAAATTTTCACAATTTGGGCTACACGTTCGGGACGATTCGTGACCTTAGGTGACTTGCACAATTCGGGCTGAAACTAGTGCCAAATGAAAGGGTTGGGATAAACATTCAATTGACCATATGTGCCAAAAATTCTCGTTCTTTAGTTTTCGAGTTATAGCCCCTGAAAGTCGAAAACTGCACGACTTTGCCCTCGAATATCTCGACAACGGAGAAAGGAGAATTTCTGGGATTTTTTTTCCAAGAAATATATGGGAATTATCTGTAATTTAGCACAGTTTCAGAACGATTCGTGAAAGTCACCTTTTAAGAATAACTTCCACTGCAGGCCCATATATAAAAGTTTGCTCCTTTATTACTCTGCACATGGACAATTATTTGCGCTGTTATTTGCCCCAGGCATGTACCTATGTAATTACCGTTTACAGTGTAAAGATGGATGTTATCGGTCACTGAACGTCGGAGCAGTAGGCGTTTAATGCATTTTCCCATAGGGTCCAATGCAAAATTGACACCTCATTTTCTCCATTCTCAAGAGCTTTGAGTCTCTGCAAAACATATACATGTGTAGACACAAATAAGTGAAATAGAATGAAGGCTATTTCAGCTTTAGCTTTTATTCCGTTTGGGAGCTAAAGTCGCACAAACTTTTTTTTACAAAAATTTCGATGGCCTATAGTTCGCAAGTTATGCAATCAGTTGACATAAGATTGTGCATGCATGTAGACATGTTAATGGCCTTTATATATGCCAAGTTTCAGATGGCTACCTACTCATACAAGCAAGCAGTAGCGGTTTGAAATTTTCACAATTTGGGCTACACGTTCGGGACGATTCGTGACTTTAGGTGACTTGCACAATTCGGGCTGAAACTAGTGCCAAATGAAAGGGTTGGGATAAACATTCAATTGACCATATGTGCCAAAAATTCTCGTTCTTTAGTTTTCGAGTTATAGCCCCTGAAAGTCGAAAACTGCACGACTTTGCCCTCGAATATCTCGACAACGGAGAAAGGAGAATTTCTGGGATTTTTTTCCCAAGAAATATATGGGAATTATCTGTAATTTAGCACAGTTTCAGAACGATTCGTGAAAGTCACCTTTTAAGAATAACTTCCACTGCAGGCCCATATATAAAAGTTTGCTCCTTTATTACTCTGCACATGGACAATTATTTGCGCTGTTATTTGCCCCAGGCATGTACCTATGTAATTACCGTTTACAGTGTAAAGATGGATGTTATCGGTCACTGAACGTCGGAGCAGTAGGCGTTTAATGCATTTTCCCATAGGGTCCAATGCAAAATTGACACCTCATTTTCTCCATTCTCAAGAGCTTTGAGTCTCTGCAAAACATATACATGTGTAGACACAAATAAGTGAAATAGAATAATGGCTATTTCAGCTTTAGCTTTTATTCCGTTTGGGAGCTAAAGTCGCACAAACTTTTGTTTACAAAAATTTCGATGGCCTATAGTTCGCAAGTTATGCAATCAGTTGACATAAGATTGTGCATGCATGTAGACATGATAATGGCCTTTATATATGCCAAGTTTCAGATGGCTACCTACTCATACAAGCAAGCAGTAGCGGTTTGAAATTTTCACAATTTGGGCTACACGTTCGGGACGATTCGTGACCTTAGGTGACTTGCACAATTCGGGCTGAAACTAGTGCCAAATGAAAGGGTTGGGATAAACATTCAATTGACCATATGTGCCAAAAATTCTCGTTCTTTAGTTTTCGAGTTATAGCCCCTGAAAGTCGAAAACTGCACGACTTTGCCCTCGAATATCTCGACAACGGAGAAAGGAGAATTTCTGGGATTTTTTTCCCAAGAAATATATGGGAATTATCTGTAATTTAGCACAGTTTCAGAACGATTCGTGAAAGTCACCTTTTAAGAATAACTTCCACTGCAGGCCCATATATAAAAGTTTGCTCCTTTATTACTCTGCACATGGACAATTATGTGCGCTGTTATTTGCCCCAGGCATGTACCTATGTAATTACCGTTTACAGTGTAAAGATGGATGTTATCGGTCACTGAACGTCGGAGCAGTAGGCGTTTAATGCATTTTCCCATAGGGTCCAATGCAAAATTGACACCTCATTTTCTCCATTCTCAAGAGCTTTGAGTCTCTGCAAAACATATACATGTGTAGACACAAATAAGTGAAATAGAATGAAGGCTATTTCAGCTTTAGCTTTTATTCCGTTTGGGAGCTAAAGTCGCACAAACTTTTGTTTACAAAAATTTCGATGGCCTATAGTTCGCAAGTTATGCAATCAGTTGACATAAGATTGTGCATGCTTGTAGACATGTTAATGGCCTTTATACATGCCAAGTTTCAGATGGCTACCTACTCATACAAGCAAGCAGTAGCGGTTTGAAATTTTCACAATTTGGGCTACACGTTCGGGACGATTCGTGACCTTAGGTGACTTGCACAATTCGGGCTGAAACTAGTGCCAAATGAAAGGGTTGGGATAAACATTCAATTGACCATATGTGCCAAAAATTCTCGTTCTTTAGTTTTCGAGTTATAGCCCCTGAAAGTCGAAAACTGCACGACTTGGCCCTCGAATATCTCGACAACGGAGAAAGGAGAATTTCTGGGATTTTTTTCCCAAGAAATATATGGGAATTATCTGTAATTTAGCACAGTTTCAGAACGATTCGTGAAAGTCACCTTTTAAGAATAACTTCCACTGCAGGCCCATATATAAAAGTTTGCTCCTTTATTACTCTGCACATGGACAATTATTTGCGCTGTTATTTGCCCCAGGCATGTACCTATGTAATTACCGTTTACAGTGTAAAGATGGATGTTATCGGTCACTGAACGTCGGAGCAGTAGGCGTTTAATGCATTTTCCCATAGGGTCCAATGCAAAATTGACACCTCATTTTCTCCATTCTCAAGAGCTTTGAGTCTCTGCAAAACATATACATGTGTAGACACAAATAAGTGAAATAGAATGAAGGCTATTTCAGCTTTAGCCTTTATTCCGTTTGGGAGCTAAAGTCGCACAAACTTTTGTTTACAAAAATTTCGATGGCCTATAGTTCGCAAGTTATGCAATCAGTTGACATAAGATTGTGCATGCATGTAGACATGTTAATGGCCTTTATACATGCCAAGTTTCAGATGGCTACCTACTCATACAAGCAAGCAGTAGCGGTTTGAAATTTTCACAATTTGGGCTACACGTTCGGGACGATTCGTGACCTTAGGTGACTTGCACAATTCGGGCTGAAACTAGTGCCAAATGAAAGGGTTGGGATAAACATTCAATTGACCATATGTGCCAAAAATTCTCGTTCTTTAGTTTTCGAGTTATAGCCCCTGAAAGTCGAAAACTGCACGACTTTGCCCTCGAATATCTCGACAACGGAGAAAGGAGAATTTCTGGGATTTTTTTCCCAAGAAATATATGGGAATTATCTGTAATTTAGCACAGTTTCAGAACGATTCGTGAAAGTCACCTTTTAAGAATAGCTTCCACTGCAGGCCCATATATAAAAGTTTGCTCCTTTATTACTCTGCACATGGACAATTATTTGCGCTGTTATTTGCCCCAGGCATGTACCTATGTAATTACCGTTTACAGTGTAAAGATGGATGTTATCGGTCACTGAACGTCGGAGCAGTAGGCGTTTAATGCATTTTCCCATAGGGTCCAATGCAAAATTGACACCTCATTTTCTCCATTCTCAAGAGCTTTGAGTCTCTGCAAAACATATACATGTGTAGACACAAATAAGTGAAATAGAATGAAGGCTATTTCAGCTTTAGCTTTTATTCCGTTTGGGAGCTAAAGTCGCACAAACTTTTGTTTACAAAAATTTCGATGGCCTATAGTTCGCAAGTTATGCAATCAGTTGACATAAGATTGTGCATGCATGTAGACATGTTAATGGCCTTTATATATGCCAAGTTTCAGATGGCTACCTACTCATACAAGCAAGCAGTAGCGGTTTGAAATTTTCACAATTTGGGCTACACGTTCGGGACGATTCGTGACCTTAGGTGACTTGCACAATTCGGGCTGAAACTAGTGCCAAATGAAAGGGTTGGGATAAACATTCAATTGACCATATGTGCCAAAAATTCTCGTTCTTTAGTTTTCGAGTTATAGCCCCTGAAAGTCGAAAACTGCACGACTTGGCCCTCGAATATCTCGATAACGGAGAAAGGAGAATTTCTGGGATTTTTTTCCCAAGAAATATATGGGAATTATCTGTAATTTAGCACAGTTTCAGAACGATTCGTGAAAGTCACCTTTTAAGAATAACTTCCACTGCAGGCCCATATATAAAAGTTTGCTCCTTTATTACTCTGCACATGGACAATTATTTGCGCTGTTATTTGCCCCAGGCATGTACCTATGTAATTACCGTTTACAGTGTAAAGATGGATGTTATCGGTCACTGAACGTCGGAGCAGTAGGCGTTTAATGCATTTTCCCATAGGGTCCAATGCAAAATTGACACCTCATTTTCTCCATTCTCAAGAGCTTTGAGTCTCTGCAAAACATATACATGTGTAGACACAAATAAGTGAAATAGAATGAAGGCTATTTCAGCTTTAGCTTTTATTCCGTTTGGGAGCTAAAGTCGCACAAACTTTTGTTTACAAAAATTTCGATGGCCTATAGTTCGCAAGTTATGCAATCAGTTGACATAAGATTGTGCATGCATGTAGACATGTTAATGGCCTTTATATATGCCAAGTTTCAGATGGCTACCTACTCATACAAGCAAGCAGTAGCGGTTTGAAATTTTCACAATTTGGGCTACACGTTCGGGACGATTCGTGACCTTAGGTGACTTGCACAATTCGGGCTGAAACTAGTGCCAAAATGAAAGGGTTGGGATAAACATTCAATTGACCATATGTGCCAAAAATTCTCGTTCTTTAGTTTTCGAGTTATAGCCCCTGAAAGTCGAAAACTGCACGACTTGGCCCTCGAATATCTCGAAAACGGAGAAAGGAGAATTTCTGGGATTTTTTTCCCAAGAAATATATGGGAATTATCTGTAATTTAGCACAGTTTCAGAACGATTCGTGAAAGTCACCTTTTAAGAATAACTTCCACTGCAGGCCCATATATAAAAGTTTGCTCCTTTATTACTCTGCACATGGACAATTATTTGCGCTGTTATTTGCCCCAGGCATGTACCTATGTAATTACCGTTTACAGTGTAAAGATGGATGTTATCGGTCACTGAACGTCGGAGCAGTAGGCGTTTAATGCATTTTCCCATAGGGTCCAATGCAAAATTGACACCTCATTTTCTCCATTCTCAAGAGCTTTGAGTCTCTGCAAAACATATACATGTGTAGACACAAATAAGTAAAATAGAATGAAGGCTATTTCAGCTTTAGCTTTTATTCTGTTTGGGAGCTAAAGTCGCACAAACTTTTGTTTACAAAAATTTCGATGGCCTATAGTTCGCAAGTTATGCAATCAGTTGACATAAGATTGTACATGCATGTAGACATGTTAATGGCCTTTATATATGCCAAGTTTCAGATGGCTACCTACTCATACAAGCAAGCAGTAGCGGTTTGAAATTTTCACAATTTGGGCTACACGTTCGGGACGATTCATGACCTTAGGTGACTTGCACAATTCGGGCTGAAACTAGTGCCAAATGAAAGGGTTGGGATAAACATTCAATTGACCATATGTGCCAAAAATTCTCGTTCTTTAGTTTTCGAGTTATAGCCCCTGAAAGTCGAAAACTGCACGCTTTTGCCCTCGAATATCTCGACAACGGAGAAAGGAGAATTTCTGGGATTTTTTTCCCAAGAAATATATGGGAATTATCTGTAATTTAGCACAGTTTCAGAACGATTCGTGAAAGTCACCTTTTAAGAATAACTTCCACTGCAGGCCCATATATAAAAGTTTGCTCCTTTATTACTCTGCACATGGACAATTATTTGCGCTGTTATTTGCCCCAGGCATGTACCTATGTAATTACCGTTTACAGTGTAAAGATGGATGTTATCGGTCACTGAACGTCGGAGCAGTAGGCGTTTAATGCATTTTCCCATAGGGTCCAATGCAAAATTGACACCTCATTTTCTCCATTCTCAAGAGCTTTGAGTCTCTGCAAAACATATACATGTGTAGACACAAATAAGTGAAATAGAATGAAGGCTATTTCAGCTTTAGCTTTTATTCCGTTTGGGAGCTAAAGTCGCACAAACTTTTGTTTACAAAAATTTCGATGGCCTATAGTTCGCAAGTTATGCAATCAGTTGACATAAGATTGTGCATGCATGTAGACATGTTAATGGCCTTTATATAAGCCAAGTTTCAGATGGCTACCTACTCATACAAGCAAGCAGTAGCGGTTTGAAATTTTCACAATTTGGGCTACACGTTCGGGACGATTCGTGACCTTAGGTGACTTGCACAATTCGGGCTGAAACTAGTGCCAAATGAAAGGGTTGGGATAAACATTCAATTGACCATATGTGCCAAAAATTCTCGTTCTTTAGTTTTCGAGTTATAGCCCCTGAAAGTCGAAAACTGCACGACTTTGCCCTCGAATATCTCGACAACGGAGAAAGGAGAATTTCTGGGATTTTTTTCCCAAGAAATATATGGGAATTATCTGTAATTTAGCACAGTTTCAGAACGATTCGTGAAAGTCACCTTTTAAGAATAACTTCCACTGCAGGCCCATATATAAAAGTTTGCTCCTTTATTACTCTGCACATGGACAATTATTTGCGCTGTTATTTGCCCCAGGCATGTACCTATGTAATTACCGTTTACAGTGTAAAGATGGATGTTATCGGTCACTGAACGTCGGAGCAGTAGGCGTTTAATGCATTTTCCCATAGGGTCCAATGCAAAATTGACACCTCATTTTCTCCATTCTCAAGAGCTTTGAGTCTCTGCAAAACATATACATGTGTAGACACAAATAAGTAAAATAGAATGAAGGCTATTTCAGCTTTAGCTTTTATTCCGTTTGGGAGCTAAAGTCGCACAAACTTTTGTTTACAAAAATTTCGATGGCCTATAGTTCGCAAGTTATGCAATCAGTTGACATAAGATTGTGCATGCATGTAGACATGTTAATGGCCTTTATATATGCCAAGTTTCAGATGGCTACCTACTCATACAAGCAAGCAGTAGCGGTTTGAAATTTTCACAATTTGGGCTACACGTTCGGGACGATTCGTGACCTTAGGTGACTTGCACAATTCGGGCTGAAACTAGTGCCAAATGAAAGGGTTGGGATAAACATTCAATTGACCATATGTGCCAAAATTCTCGTTCTTTAGTTTTCGAGTTATAGCCCCTGAAAGTCGAAAACTGCACGACTTTGCCCTCGAATATCTCGACAACGGAGAAAGGAGAATTTCTGGGATTTTTTTCCCAAGAAATATATGGGAATTATCTGTAATTTAGCACAGTTTCAGAACGATTCGTGAAAGTCACCTTTTAAGAATAACTTCCACTGCAGGCCCATATATAAAAGTTTGCTCCTTTATTACTCTGCACATGGACAATTATTTGCGCTGTTATTTGCCCCAGGCATGTACCTATGTAATTACCGTTTACAGTGTAAAGATGGATGTTATCGGTCACTGAACGTCGGAGCAGTAGGCGTTTAATGCATTTTCCCATAGGGTCCAATGCAAAATTGACACCTCATTTTCTCCATTCTCAAGAGCTTTGAGTCTCTGCAAAACATATACATGTGTAGACACAAATAAGTAAAATAGAATGAAGGCTATTTCAGCTTTAGCTTTTATTCCATTTGGGAGCTAAAGTCGCACAAACTTTTGTTTACAAAAATTTCGATGGCCTATAGTTCGCAAGTTATGCAATCAGTTGACATAAGATTGTGCATGCATGTAGACATGTTAATGGCCTTTATATATGCCAAGTTTCAGATGGCTACCTACTCATACAAGCAAGCAGTAGCGGTTTGAAATTTTCACAATTTGGGCTACACGTTCGGGACGATTCGTGACCTTAGGTGACTTGCACAATTCGGGCTGAAACTAGTGCCAAATGAAAGGGTTGGGATAAACATTCAATTGACCATATGTGCCAAAATTCTCGTTCTTTAGTTTTCGAGTTATAGCCCCTGAAAGTCGAAAACTGCACGACTTTGCCCTCGAATATCTCGACAACGGAGAAAGGAGAATTTCTGGGATTTTTTTCCCAAGAAATATATGGGAATTATCTGTAATTTAGCACAGTTTCAGAACGATTCGTGAAAGTCACCTTTTAAGAATAACTTCCACTGCAGGCCCATATATAAAAGTTTGCTCCTTTATTACTCTGCACATGGACAATTATTTGCGCTGTTATTTGCCCCAGGCATGTACCTATGTAATTACCGTTTACAGTGTAAAGATGGATGTTATCGGTCACTGAACGTCGGAGCAGTAGGCGTTTAATGCATTTTCCCATAGGGTCCAATGCAAAATTGACACCTCATTTTCTCCATTCTCAAGAGCTTTGAGTCTCTGCAAAACATATACATGTGTAGACACAAATAAGTGAAATAGAATGAAGGCTATTTCAGCTTTAGCTTTTATTCCGTTTGGGAGCTAAAGTCGCACAAACTTTTGTTTACAAAAATTTCGATGGCCTATAGTTCGCAAGTTATGCAATCAGTTGACATAAGATTGTGCATGCATGTAGACATGTTAATGGCCTTTATATATGCCAAGTTTCAGATGGCTACCTACTCATACAAGCAAGCAGTAGCGGTTTGAAATTTTCACAATTTGGGCTACACGTTCGGGACGATTCGTGACCTTAGGTGACTTGCACAATTCGGGCTGAAACTAGTGCCAAATGAAAGGGTTGGGATAAACATTCAATTGACCATATGTGCCAAAAATTCTCGTTCTTTAGTTTTCGAGTTATAGCCCCTGAAAGTCGAAAACTGCACGACTTTGCCCTCGAATATCTCGACAACGGAGAAAGGAGAATTTCTGGGATTTTTTTCCCAAGAAATATATGGGAATTATCTGTAATTTAGCACAGTTTCAGAACGATTCGTGAAAGTCACCTTTTAAGAATAACTTCCACTGCAGGCCCATATATAAAAGTTTGCTCCTTTATTACTCTGCACATGGACAATTATTTGCGCTGTTATTTGCCCCAGGCATGTACCTATGTAATTACCGTTTACAGTGTAAAGATGGATGTTATCGGTCACTGAACGTCGGAGCAGTAGGCGTTTAATGCATTTTCCCATAGGGTCCAATGCAAAATTGACACCTCATTTTCTCCATTCTCAAGAGCTTCGAGTCTCTGCAAAACATATACATGTGTAGACACAAATAAGTGAAATAGAATGAAGGCTATTTCAGCTTTAGCTTTTATTCCGTTTGGGAGCTAAAGTCGCACAAACTTTTGTTTACAAAAATTTCGATGGCCTATAGTTCGCAAGTTATGCAATCAGTTGACATAAGATTGTGCATGCATGTAGACATGTTAATGGCCTTTATATATGCCAAGTTTCAGATGGCTACCTACTCATACAAGCAAGCAGTAGCGGTTTGAAATTTTCACAATTTGGGCTACACGTTCGGGACGATTCGTGACCTTAGGTGACTTGCACAATTCGGGCTGAAACTAGTGCCAAATGAAAGGGTTGGGATAAACATTCAATTGACCATATGTGCCAAAAATTCTCGTTCTTTAGTTTTCGAGTTATAGCCCCTGAAAGTCAAAAACTGCACGACTTTGCCCTCGAATATCTCGACAACGGAGAAAGGAGAATTTCTGGGATTTTTTTCCCAAGAAATATATGGGAATTATCTGTAATTTAGCACAGTTTCAGAACGATTCGTGAAAGTCACCTTTTAAGAATAACTTCCACTGCAGGCCCATATATAAAAGTTTGCTCCTTTATTACTCTGCACATGGACAATTATTTGCGCTGTTATTTGCCCCAGGCATGTACCTATGTAATTACCGTTTACAGTCAGTGTAAAGATGGATGTTATCGGTCACTGAACGTCGGAGCAGTAGGCGTTTAATGCATTTTCCCATAGGGTCCAATGCAAAATTGACACCTCATTTTCTCCATTCTCAAGAGCTTCGAGTCTCTGCAAAACATATACATGTGTAGACACAAATAAGTGAAATAGAATGAAGGCTATTTCAGCTTTAGCTTTTATTCCGTTTGGGAGCTAAAGTCGCACAAACTTTTGTTTACAAAAATTTCGATGGCCTATAGTTCGCAAGTTATGCAATCAGTTGACATAAGATTGTGCATGCATGTAGACATGTTAATGGCCTTTATATATGCCAAGTTTCAGATGGCTACCTACTCATACAAGCAAGCAGTAGCGGTTTGAAATTTTCACAATTTGGGCTACACGTTCGGGACGATTCGTGACCTTAGGTGACTTGCACAATTCGGGCTGAAACTAGTGCCAAATGAAAGGGTTGGGATAAACATTCAATTGACCATATGTGCCAAAAATTCTCGTTCTTTAGTTTTCGAGTTATAGCCCCTGAAAGTCGAAAACTGCACGACTTTGCCCTCGAATATCTCGACAACGGAGAAAGGAGAATTTCTGGGATTTCTTTCCCAAGAAATATATGGGAATTATCTGTAATTTAGCACAGTTTCAGAACGATTCGTGAAAGTCACCTTTTAAGAATAACTTCCACTGCAGGCCCATATATAAAAGTTTGCTCCTTTATTACTCTGCACATGGACAATTATTTGCGCTGTTATTTGCCCCAGGCATGTACCTATGTAATTACCGTTTACAGTGTAAAGATGGATGTTATCGGTCACTGAACGTCGGAGCAGTAGGCGTTTAATGCATTTTCCCATAGGGTCCAATGCAAAATTGACACCTCATTTTCTCCATTCTCAAGAGCTTTGAGTCTCTGCAAAACATATACATGTGTAGACACAAATAAGTGAAATAGAATGAAGGCTATTTCAGCTTTAGCTTTTATTCCGTTTGGGAGCTAAAGTCGCACAAACTTTTGTTTACAAAAATTTCGATGGCCTATAGTTCGCAAGTTATGCAATCAGTTGACATAAGATTGTGCATGCATGTAGACATGTTAATGGCCTTTATATATGCCAAGTTTCAGATGGCTACCTACTCATACAAGCAAGCAGTAGCGGTTTGAAATTTTCACAATTTGGGCTACACGTTCGGGACGATTCGTGACCTTAGGTGACTTGCACAATTCGGGCTGAAACTAGTGCCAAATGAAAGGGTTGGGATAAACATTCAATTGACCATATGTGCCAAAAATTCTCGTTCTTTAGTTTTCGAGTTATAGCCCCTGAAAGTCGAAAACTGCACGACTTTGCCCTCGAATATCTCGACAACGGAGAAAGGAGAATTTCTGGGATTTCTTTCCCAAGAAATATATGGGAATTATCTGTAATTTAGCACAGTTTCAGAACGATTCGTGAAAGTCACCTTTTAAGAATAACTTCCACTGCAGGCCCATATATAAAAGTTTGCTCCTTTATTACTCTGCACATGGACAATTATTTGCGCTGTTATTTGCCCCAGGCATGTACCTATGTAATTACCGTTTACAGTGTAAAGATGGATGTTATCGGTCACTGAACGTCGGAGCAGTAGGCGTTTAATGCATTTTCCCATAGGGTCCAATGCAAAATTGACACCTCATTTTCTCCATTCTCAAGAGCTTTGAGTCTCTGCAAAACATATACATGTGTAGACACAAATAAGTGAAATAGAATGAAGGCTATTTCAGCTTTAGCTTTTATTCCGTTTGGGAGCTAAAGTCGCACAAACTTTTGTTTACAAAAATTTCGATGGCCTATAGTTCGCAAGTTATGCAATCAGTTGACATAAGATTGTGCATGCATGTAGACATGTTAATGGCCTTTATATATGCCAAGTTTCAGATGGCTACCTACTCATACAAGCAAGCAGTAGCGGTTTGAAATTTTCACAATTTGGGCTACACGTTCGGGACGATTCGTGACCTTAGGTGACTTGCACAATTCGGGCTGAAACTAGTGCCAAATGAAAGGGTTGGGATAAACATTCAATTGACCATATGTGCCAAAAATTCTCGTTCTTTAGTTTTCGAGTTATAGCCCCTGAAAGTCGAAAACTGCACGACTTTGCCCTCGAATATCTCGACAACGGAGAAAGGAGAATTTCTGGGATTTTTTCCCAAGAAATATATGGGAATTATCTGTAATTTAGCACAGTTTCAGAACGATTCGTGAAAGTCACCTTTTAAGAATAACTTCCACTGCAGGCCCATATATAAAAGTTTGCTCCTTTATTACTCTGCACATGGACAATTATTTGCGCTGTTATTTGCCCCAGGCATGTACCTATGTAATTACCGTTTACAGTGTAAAGATGGATGTTATCGGTCACTGAACGTCGGAGCAGTAGGCGTTTAATGCATTTTCCCATAGGGTCCAATGCAAAATTGACACCTCATTTTCTCCATTCTCAAGAGCTTTGAGTCTCTGCAAAACATATACATGTGTAGACACAAATAAGTGAAATAGAATGAAGGCTATTTCAGCTTTAGCTTTTATTCCGTTTGGGAGCTAAAGTCGCACAAACTTTTGTTTACAAAAATTTCGATGGCCTATAGTTCGCAAGTTATGCAATCAGTTGACATAAGATTGTGCATGCATGTAGACATGTTAATGGCCTTTATATATGCCAAGTTTCAGATGGCTACCTACTCATACAAGCAAGCAGTAGCGGTTTGAAATTTTCACAATTTGGGCTACACGTTCGGGACGATTCGTGACCTTAGGTGACTTGCACAATTCGGGCTGAAACTAGTGCCAAATGAAAGGGTTGGGATAAACATTCAATTGACCATATGTGCCAAAAATTCTCGTTCTTTAGTTTTCGAGTTATAGCCCCTGAAAGTCGAAAACTGCACGACTTTGCCCTCGAATATCTCGACAACGGAGAAAGGAGAATTTCTGGGATTTTTTTCCCAAGAAATATATGGGAATTATCTGTAATTTAGCACAGTTTCAGAACGATTCGTGAAAGTCACCTTTTAAGAATAACTTCCACTGCAGGCCCATATATAAAAGTTTGCTCCTTTATTACTCTGCACATGGACAATTATTTGCGCTGTTATTTGCCCCAGGCATGTACCTATGTAATTACCGTTTACAGTGTAAAGATGGATGTTATCGGTCACTGAACGTCGGAGCAGTAGGCGTTTAATGCATTTTCCCATAGGGTCCAATGCAAAATTGACACCTCATTTTCTCCATTCTCAAGAGCTTTGAGTCTCTGCAAAACATATACATGTGTAGACACAAATAAGTGAAATAGAATGAAGGCTATTTCAGCTTTAGCTTTTATTCCGTTTGGGAGCTAAAGTCGCACAAACTTTTGTTTACAAAAATTTCGATGGCCTATAGTTCGCAAGTTATGCAATCAGTTGACATAAGATTGTGCATGCATGTAGACATGTTAATGGCCTTTATATATGCCAAGTTTCAGATGGCTACCTACTCATACAAGCAAGCAGTAGCGGTTTGAAATTTTCACAATTTGGGCTACACGTTCGGGACGATTCGTGACCTTAGGTGACTTGCACAATTCGGGCTGAAACTAGTGCCAAATGAAAGGGTTGGGATAAACATTCAATTGACCATATGTGCCAAAAATTCTCGTTCTTTAGTTTTCGAGTTATAGCCCCTGAAAGTCGAAAACTGCACGACTTTGCCCTCGAATATCTCGACAACGGAGAAAGGAGAATTTCTGGGATTTTTTTCCCAAGAAATATATGGGAATTATCTGTAATTTAGCACAGTTTCAGAACGATTCGTGAAAGTCACCTTTTAAGAATAACTTCCACTGCAGGCCCATATATAAAAGTTTGCTCCTTTATTACTCTGCACATGGACAATTATTTGCGCTGTTATTTGCCCCAGGCATGTACCTATGTAATTACCGTTTACAGTGTAAAGATGGATGTTATCGGTCACTGAACGTCGGAGCAGTAGGCGTTTAATGCATTTTCCCATAGGGTCCAATGCAAAATTGACACCTCATTTTCTCCATTCTCAAGAGCTTTGAGTCTCTGCAAAACATATACATGTGTAGACACAAATAAGTGAAATAGAATGAAGGCTATTTCAGCTTTAGCTTTTATTCCGTTTGGGAGCTAAAGTCGCACAAACTTTTGTTTACAAAAATTTCGATGGCCTATAGTTCGCAAGTTATGCAATCAGTTGACATAAGATTGTGCATGCATGTAGACATGTTAATGGCCTTTATATATGCCAAGTTTCAGATGGCTACCTACTCATACAAGCAAGCAGTAGCGGTTTGAAATTTTCACAATTTGGGCTACACGTTCGGGACGATTCGTGACCTTAGGTGACTTGCACAATTCGGGCTGAAACTAGTGCCAAATGAAAGGGTTGGGATAAACATTCAATTGACCATATGTGCCAAAAATTCTCGTTCTTTAGTTTTCGAGTTATAGCCCCTGAAAGTCGAAAACTGCACGACTTTGCCCTCGAATATCTCGACAACGGAGAAAGGAGAATTTCTGGGATTTTTTTCCCAAGAAATATATGGGAATTATCTGTAATTTAGCACAGTTTCAGAACGATTCGTGAAAGTCACCTTTTAAGAATAACTTCCACTGCAGGCCCATATATAAAAGTTTGCTCCTTTATTACTCTGCACATGGACAATTATTTGCGCTGTTATTTGCCCCAGGCATGTACCTATGTAATTACCGTTTACAGTGTAAAGATGGATGTTATCGGTCACTGAACGTCGGAGCAGTAGGCGTTTAATGCATTTTCCCATAGGGTCCAATGCAAAATTGACACCTCATTTTCTCCATTCTCAAGAGCTTTGAGTCTCTGCAAAACATATACATGTGTAGACACAAATAAGTGAAATAGAATGAAGGCTATTTCAGCTTTAGCTTTTATTCCGTTTGGGAGCTAAAGTCGCACAAACTTTTGTTTACAAAAATTTCGATGGCCTATAGTTCGCAAGTTATGCAATCAGTTGACATAAGATTGTGCATGCATGTAGACATGTTAATGGCCTTTATATATGCCAAGTTTCA
The DNA here is from genome assembly GCA_963989385.1 of Ctena decussata. NCBI lineage: Eukaryota > Metazoa > Mollusca > Bivalvia > Lucinida > Lucinidae > Ctena > Ctena decussata. The sequence continues at coordinate 78,321,127 of OZ022510.1, read as the reverse complement.
GATGGCTACCTACTCATACAAGCAAGCAGTAGCGGTTTGAAATTTTCACAATTTGGGCTACACGTTCGGGACGATTCGTGACCTTAGGTGACTTGCACAATTTGGGCTGAAACTAGTGCCAAATGAAAGGGTTGGGATAAACATTCAATTGACCATATGTGCCAAAAATTCTCGTTCTTTAGTTTTCGAGTTATAGCCCCTGAAAGTCGAAAACTGCACGACTTTGCCCTCGAATATCTCGACAACGGAGAAAGGAGAATTTCTGGGATTTTTTTCCCAAGAAATATATGGGAATTATCTGTAATTTAGCACAGTTTCAGAACGATTCGTGAAAGTCACCTTTTAAGAATAACTTCCACTGCAGGCCCATATATAAAAGTTTGCTCCTTTATTACTCTGTACATGGACAATTATTTGCGCTGTTATTTGCCCCAGGCATGTACCTATGTAATTACCGTTTACAGTCAGTGTAAAGATGGATGTTATCGGTCACTGAACGTCGGAGCAGTAGGCGTTTAATGCATTTTCCCATAGGGTCCAATGCAAAATTGACACCTCATTTTCTCCATTCTCAAGAGCTTCGAGTCTCTGCAAAACATATACATGTGTAGACACAAATAAGTGAAATAGAATGAAGGCTATTTCAGCTTTAGCTTTTATTCCGTTTGGGAGCTAAAGTCGCACAAACTTTTGTTTACAAAAATTTCGATGGCCTATAGTTCGCAAGTTATGCAATCAGTTGACATAAGATTGTGCATGCATGTAGACATGTTAATGGCCTTTATATATGCCAAGTTTCAGATGGCTACCTACTCATACAAGCAAGCAGTAGCGGTTTGAAATTTTCACAATTTGGGCTACACGTTCGGGACGATTCGTGACCTTAGGTGACTTGCACAATTCGGGCTGAAACTAGTGCCAAATGAAAGGGTTGGGATAAACATTCAATTGACCATATGTGCCAAAAATTCTCGTTCTTTAGTTTTCGAGTTATAGCCCCTGAAAGTCGAAAACTGCACGACTTTGCCCTCGAATATCTCGACAACGGAGAAAGGAGAATTTCTGGGATTTCTTTCCCAAGAAATATATGGGAATTATCTGTAATTTAGCACAGTTTCAGAACGATTCGTGAAAGTCACCTTTTAAGAATAACTTCCACTGCAGGCCCATATATAAAAGTTTGCTCCTTTATTACTCTGCACATGGACAATTATTTGCGCTGTTATTTGCCCCAGGCATGTACCTATGTAATTACCGTTTACAGTGTAAAGATGGATGTTATCGGTCACTGAACGTCGGAGCAGTAGGCGTTTAATGCATTTTCCCATAGGGTCCAATGCAAAATTGACACCTCATTTTCTCCATTCTCAAGAGCTTTGAGTCTCTGCAAAACATATACATGTGTAGACACAAATAAGTGAAATAGAATGAAGGCTATTTCAGCTTTAGCTTTTATTCCGTTTGGGAGCTAAAGTCGCACAAACTTTTGTTTACAAAAATTTCGATGGCCTATAGTTCGCAAGTTATGCAATCAGTTGACATAAGATTGTGCATGCATGTAGACATGTTAATGGCCTTTATATATGCCAAGTTTCAGATGGCTACCTACTCATACAAGCAAGCAGTAGCGGTTTGAAATTTTCACAATTTGGGCTACACGTTCGGGACGATTCGTGACCTTAGGTGACTTGCACAATTCGGGCTGAAACTAGTGCCAAATGAAAGGGTTGGGATAAACATTCAATTGACCATATGTGCCAAAAATTCTCGTTCTTTAGTTTTCGAGTTATAGCCCCTGAAAGTCGAAAACTGCACGACTTTGCCCTCGAATATCTCGACAACGGAGAAAGGAGAATTTCTGGGATTTTTTCCCAAGAAATATATGGGAATTATCTGTAATTTAGCACAGTTTCAGAACGATTCGTGAAAGTCACCTTTTAAGAATAACTTCCACTGCAGGCCCATATATAAAAGTTTGCTCCTTTATTACTCTGCACATGGACAATTATTTGCGCTGTTATTTGCCCCAGGCATGTACCTATGTAATTACCGTTTACAGTGTAAAGATGGATGTTATCGGTCACTGAACGTCGGAGCAGTAGGCGTTTAATGCATTTTCCCATAGGGTCCAATGCAAAATTGACACCTCATTTTCTCCATTCTCAAGAGCTTTGAGTCTCTGCAAAACATATACATGTGTAGACACAAATAAGTGAAATAGAATGAAGGCTATTTCAGCTTTAGCTTTTATTCCGTTTGGGAGCTAAAGTCGCACAAACTTTTGTTTACAAAAATTTCGATGGCCTATAGTTCGCAAGTTATGCAATCAGTTGACATAAGATTGTGCATGCATGTAGACATGTTAATGGCCTTTATATATGCCAAGTTTCAGATGGCTACCTACTCATACAAGCAAGCAGTAGCGGTTTGAAATTTTCACAATTTGGGCTACACGTTCGGGACGATTCGTGACCTTAGGTGACTTGCACAATTCGGGCTGAAACTAGTGCCAAATGAAAGGGTTGGGATAAACATTCAATTGACCATATGTGCCAAAAATTCTCGTTCTTTAGTTTTCGAGTTATAGCCCCTGAAAGTCGAAAACTGCACGACTTTGCCCTCGAATATCTCGACAACGGAGAAAGGAGAATTTCTGGGATTTTTTTCCCAAGAAATATATGGGAATTATCTGTAATTTAGCACAGTTTCAGAACGATTCGTGAAAGTCACCTTTTAAGAATAACTTCCACTGCAGGCCCATATATAAAAGTTTGCTCCTTTATTACTCTGCACATGGACAATTATTTGCGCTGTTATTTGCCCCAGGCATGTACCTATGTAATTACCGTTTACAGTGTAAAGATGGATGTTATCGGTCACTGAACGTCGGAGCAGTAGGCGTTTAATGCATTTTCCCATAGGGTCCAATGCAAAATTGACACCTCATTTTCTCCATTCTCAAGAGCTTTGAGTCTCTGCAAAACATATACATGTGTAGACACAAATAAGTGAAATAGAATGAAGGCTATTTCAGCTTTAGCTTTTATTCCGTTTGGGAGCTAAAGTCGCACAAACTTTTGTTTACAAAAATTTCGATGGCCTATAGTTCGCAAGTTATGCAATCAGTTGACATAAGATTGTGCATGCATGTAGACATGTTAATGGCCTTTATATATGCCAAGTTTCAGATGGCTACCTACTCATACAAGCAAGCAGTAGCGGTTTGAAATTTTCACAATTTGGGCTACACGTTCGGGACGATTCGTGACCTTAGGTGACTTGCACAATTCGGGCTGAAACTAGTGCCAAATGAAAGGGTTGGGATAAACATTCAATTGACCATATGTGCCAAAAATTCTCGTTCTTTAGTTTTCGAGTTATAGCCCTTGAAAGTCGAAAACTGCACGACTTTGCCCTCGAATATCTCGACAACGGAGAAAGGAGAATTTCTGGGATTTCTTTCCCAAGAAATATATGGGAATTATCTGTAATTTAGCACAGTTTCAGAACGATTCGTGAAAGTCACCTTTTAAGAATAACTTCCACTGCAGGCCCATATATAAAAGTTTGCTCCTTTATTACTCTGCACATGGACAATTATTTGCGCTGGTATTTGCCCCAGGCATGTACCTATGTAATTACCGTTTACAGTGTAAAGATGGATGTTATCGGTCACTGAACGTCGGAGCAGTAGGCGTTTAATGCATTTTCCCATAGGGTCCAATGCAAAATTGACACCTCATTTTCTCCATTCTCAAGAGCTTTGAGTCTCTGCAAAACATATACATGTGTAGACACAAATAAGTGAAATAGAATGAAGGCTATTTCAGCTTTAGCTTTTATTCCGTTTGGGAGCTAAAGTCGCACAAACTTTTGTTTACAAAAATTTCGATGGCCTATAGTTCGCAAGTTATGCAATCAGTTGACATAAGATTGTGCATGCATGTAGACATGTTAATGGCCTTTATATATGCCAAGTTTCAGATGGCTACCTACTCATACAAGCAAGCAGTAGCGGTTTGAAATTTTCACAATTTGGGCTACACGTTCGGGACGATTCGTGACCTTAGGTGACTTGCACAATTTGGGCTGAAACTAGTGCCAAATGAAAGGGTTGGGATAAACATTCAATTGACCATATGTGCCAAAAATTCTCGTTCTTTAGTTTTCGAGTTATAGCCCCTGAAAGTCGAAAACTGCACGACTTTGCCCTCGAATATCTCGACAACGGAGAAAGGAGAATTTCTGGGATTTTTTTCCCAAGAAATATATGGGAATTATCTGTAATTTAGCACAGTTTCAGAACGATTCGTGAAAGTCACCTTTTAAGAATAACTTCCACTGCAGGCCCATATATAAAAGTTTGCTCCTTTATTACTCTGTACATGGACAATTATTTGCGCTGTTATTTGCCCCAGGCATGTACCTATGTAATTACCGTTTACAGTGTAAAGATGGATGTTATCGGTCACTGAACGTCGGAGCAGTAGGCGTTTAATGCATTTTCCCATAGGGTCCAATGCAAAATTGACACCTCATTTTCTCCATTCTCAAGAGCTTTGAGTCTCTGCAAAACATATACATGTGTAGACACAAATAAGTGAAATAGAATGAAGGCTATTTCAGCTTTAGCTTTTATTCCGTTTGGGAGCTAAAGTCGCACAAACTTTTGTTTACAAAAATTTCGATGGCCTATAGTTCGCAAGTTATGCAATCAGTTGACATAAGATTGTGCATGCATGTAGACATGTTAATGGCCTTTATATATGCCAAGTTTCAGATGGCTACCTACTCATACAAGCAAGCAGTAGCGGTTTGAAATTTTCACAATTTGGGCTACACGTTCGGGACGATTCGTGACCTTAGGTGACTTGCACAATTCGGGCTGAAACTAGTGCCAAATGAAAGGGTTGGGATAAACATTCAATTGACCATATGTGCCAAAAATTCTCGTTCTTTAGTTTTCGAGTTATAGCCCCTGAAAGTCGAAAACTGCACGACTTTGCCCTCGAATATCTCGACAACGGAGAAAGGAGAATTTCTGGGATTTTTTTCCCAAGAAATATATGGGAATTATCTGTAATTTAGCACAGTTTCAGAACGATTCGTGAAAGTCACCTTTTAAGAATAACTTCCACTGCAGGCCCATATATAAAAGTTTGCTCCTTTATTACTCTGCACATGGACAATTATTTGCGCTGTTATTTGCCCCAGGCATGTACCTATGTAATTACCGTTTACAGTGTAAAGATGGATGTTATCGGTCACTGAACGTCGGAGCAGTAGGCGTTTAATGCATTTTCCCATAGGGTCCAATGCAAAATTGACACCTCATTTTCTCCATTCTCAAGAGCTTTGAGTCTCTGCAAAACATATACATGTGTAGACACAAATAAGTGAAATAGAATGAAGGCTATTTCAGCTTTAGCTTTTATTCCGTTTGGGAGCTAAAGTCGCACAAACTTTTGTTTACAAAAATTTCGATGGCCTATAGTTCGCAAGTTATGCAATCAGTTGACATAAGATTGTGCATGCATGTAGACATGTTAATGGCCTTTATATATGCCAAGTTTCAGATGGCTACCTACTCATACAAGCAAGCAGTAGCGGTTTGAAATTTTCACAATTTGGGCTACACGTTCGGGACGATTCGTGACCTTAGGTGACTTGCACAATTCGGGCTGAAACTAGTGCCAAATGAAAGGGTTGGAATAAACATTCAATTGACCATATGTGCCAAAAATTCTCGTTCTTTAGTTTTCGAGTTATAGCCCCTGAAAGTCGAAAACTGCACGACTTTGCCCTCGAATATCTCGACAACGGAGAAAGGAGAATTTCTGGGATTTTTTTCCCAAGAAATATATGGGAATTATCTGTAATTTAGCACAGTTTCAGAACGATTCGTGAAAGTCACCTTTTAAGAATAACTTCCACTGCAGGCCCATATATAAAAGTTTGCTCCTTTATTACTCTGCACATGGACAATTATTTGCGCTGTTATTTGCCCCAGGCATGTACCTATGTAATTACCGTTTACAGTGTAAAGATGGATGTTATCGGTCACTGAACGTCGGAGCAGTAGGCGTTTAATGCATTTTCCCATAGGGTCCAATGCAAAATTGACACCTCATTTTCTCCATTCTCAAGAGCTTTGAGTCTCTGCAAAACATATACATGTGTAGACACAAATAAGTGAAATAGAATGAAGGCTATTTCAGCTTTAGCTTTTATTCCGTTTGGGAGCTAAAGTCGCACAAACTTTTGTTTACAAAAATTTCGATGGCCTATAGTTCGCAAGTTATGCAATCAGTTGACATAAGATTGTGCATGCATGTAGACATGTTAATGGCCTTTATATATGCCAAGTTTCAGATGGCTACCTACTCATACAAGCAAGCAGTAGCGGTTTGAAATTTTCACAATTTGGGCTACACGTTCGGGACGATTCGTGACCTTAGGTGACTTGCACAATTCGGGCTGAAACTAGTGCCAAATGAAAGGGTTGGGATAAACATTCAATTGACCATATGTGCCAAAAATTCTCGTTCTTTAGTTTTCGAGTTATAGCCCCTGAAAGTCGAAAATTGCACGACTTTGCCCTCGAATATCTCGACAACGGAGAAAGGAGAATTTCTGGGATTTTTTTCCCAAGAAATATATGGGAATTATCTGTAATTTAGCACAGTTTCAGAACGATTCGTGAAAGTCACCTTTTAAGAATAACTTCCACTGCAGGCCCATATATAAAAGTTTGCTCCTTTATTACTCTGCACATGGACAATTATTTGCGCTGTTATTTGCCCCAGGCATGTACCTATGTAATTACCGTTTACAGTGTAAAGATGGATGTTATCGGTCACTGAACGTCGGAGCAGTAGGCGTTTAATGCATTTTCCCATAGGGTCCAATGCAAAATTGACACCTCATTTTCTCCATTCTCAAGAGCTTTCAGTCTCTGCAAAACATATACATGTGTAGACACAAATAAGTGAAATAGAATGAAGGCTATTTCAGCTTTAGCTTTTATTCCGTTTGGGAGCTAAAGTCGCACAAACTTTTGTTTACAAAAATTTCGATGGCCTATAGTTCGCAAGTTATGCAATCAGTTGACATAAGATTGTGCATGCATGTAGACATGTTAATGGCCTTTATATATGCCAAGTTTCAGATGGCTACCTACTCATACAAGCAAGCAGTAGCGGTTTGAAATTTTCACAATTTGGGCTACACGTTCGGGACGATTCGTGACCTTAGGTGACTTGCACAATTCGGGCTGAAACTAGTGCCAAATGAAAGGGTTGGGATAAACATTCAATTGACCATATGTGCCAAAAATTCTCGTTCTTTAGTTTTCGAGTTATAGCCCCTGAAAGTCGAAAACTGCACGTCTTTGCCCTCGAATATCTCGACAACGGAGAAAGGAGAATTTCTGGGATTTTTTTCCCAAGAAATATATGGGAATTATCTGTAATTTAGCACAGTTTCAGAACGATTCGTGAAAGTCACCTTTTAAGAATAACTTCCACTGCAGGCCCATATATAAAAGTTTGCTCCTTTATTACTCTGCACATGGACAATTATTTGCGCTGTTATTTGCCCCAGGCATGTACCTATGTAATTACCGTTTACAGTGTAAAGATGGATGTTATCGGTCACTGAACGTCGGAGCAGTAGGCGTTTAATGCATTTTCCCATAGGGTCCAATGCAAAATTGACACCTCATTTTCTCCATTCTCAAGAGCTTTGAGTCTCTGCAAAACATATACATGTGTAGACACAAATAAGTGAAATAGAATGAAGGCTATTTCAGCTTTAGCTTTTATTCCGTTTGGGAGCTAAAGTCGCACAAACTTTTGTTTACAAAAATTTCGATGGCCTATAGTTCGCAAGTTATGCAATCAGTTGACATAAGATTGTGCATGCATGTAGACATGTTAATGGCCTTTATATATGCCAAGTTTCAGATGGCTACCTACTCATACAAGCAAGCAGTAGCGGTTTGAAATTTTCACAATTTGGGCTACACGTTCGGGACGATTCGTGACCTTAGGTGACTTGCACAATTCGGGCTGAAACTAGTGCCAAATGAAAGGGTTGGGATAAACATTCAATTGACCATATGTGCCAAAAATTCTCGTTCTTTAGTTTTCGAGTTATAGCCCCTGAAAGTCGAAAACTGCACGACTTTGCCCTCGAATATCTCGACAACGGAGAAAGGAGAATTTCTGGGATTTTTTTCCCAAGAAATATATGGGAATTATCTGTAATTTAGCACAGTTTCAGAACGATTCGTGAAAGTCACCTTTTAAGAATAACTTCCACTGCAGGCCCATATATAAAAGTTTGCTCCTTTATTACTCTGCACATGGACAATTATTTGCGCTGTTATTTGCCCCAGGCATGTACCTATGTAATTACCGTTTACAGTGTAAAGATGGATGTTATCGGTCACTGAACGTCGGAGCAGTAGGCGTTTAATGCATTTTCCCATAGGGTCCAATGCAAAATTGACACCTCATTTTCTCCATTCTCAAGAGCTTTGAGTCTCTGCAAAACATATACATGTGTAGACACAAATAAGTGAAATAGAATGAAGGCTATTTCAGCTTTAGCTTTTATTCCGTTTGGGAGCTAAAGTCGCACAAACTTTTGTTTACAAAAATTTCGATGGCCTATAGTTCGCAAGTTATGCAATCAGTTGACATAAGATTGTGCATGCATGTAGACATGTTAATGGCCTTTATATATGCCAAGTTTCAGATGGCTACCTACTCATACAAGCAAGCAGTAGCGGTTTGAAATTTTCACAATTTGGGCTACACGTTCGGGACGATTCGTGACCTTAGGTGACTTGCACAATTCGGGCTGAAACTAGTGCCAAATGAAAGGGTTGGAATAAACATTCAATTGACCATATGTGCCAAAAATTCTCGTTCTTTAGTTTTCGAGTTATAGCCCCTGAAAGTCGAAAACTGCACGACTTTGCCCTCGAATATCTCGACAACGGAGAAAGGAGAATTTCTGGGATTTTTTTCCCAAGAAATATATGGGAATTATCTGTAATTTAGCACAGTTTCAGAACGATTCGTGAAAGTCACCTTTTAAGAATAACTTCCACTGCAGGCCCATATATAAAAGTTTGCTCCTTTATTACTCTGCACATGGACAATTATTTGCGCTGTTATTTGCCCCAGGCATGTACCTATGTAATTACCGTTTACAGTGTAAAGATGGATGTTATCGGTCACTGAACGTCGGAGCAGTAGGCGTTTAATGCATTTTCCCATAGGGTCCAATGCAAAATTGACACCTCATTTTCTCCATTCTCAAGAGCTTTGAGTCTCTACAAAACATATACATGTGTAGACACAAATAAGTGAAATAGAATGAAGGCTATTTCAGCTTTAGCTTTTATTCCGTTTGGGAGCTAAAGTCGCACAAACTTTTGTTTACAAAAATTTCGATGGCCTATAGTTCGCAAGTTATGCAATCAGTTGACATAAGATTGTGCATGCATGTAGACATGTTAATGGCCTTTATATATGCCAAGTTTCAGATGGCTACCTACTCATACAAGCAAGCAGTAGCGGTTTGAAATTTTCACAATTTGGGCTACACGTTCGGGACGATTCGTGACCTTAGGTGACTTGCACAATTCGGGCTGAAACTAGTGCCAAATGAAAGGGTTGGGATAAACATTCAATTGACCATATGTGCCAAAAATTCTCGTTCTTTAGTTTTCGAGTTATAGCCCCTGAAAGTCGAAAACTGCACGACTTTGCCCTCGAATATCTCGACAACGGAGAAAGGAGAATTTCTGGGATTTTTTTCCCAAGAAATATATGGGAATTATCTGTAATTTAGCACAGTTTCAGAACGATTCGTGAAAGTCACCTTTTAAGAATAACTTCCACTGCAGGCCCATATATAAAAGTTTGCTCCTTTATTACTCTGCACATGGACAATTATTTGCGCTGTTATTTGCCCCAGGCATGTACCTATGTAATTACCGTTTACAGTGTAAAGATGGATGTTATCGGTCACTGAACGTCGGAGCAGTAGGCGTTTAATGCATTTTCCCATAGGGTCCAATGCAAAATTGACACCTCATTTTCTCCATTCTCAAGAGCTTTGAGTCTCTGCAAAACATATACATGTGTAGACACAAATAAGTGAAATAGAATGAAGGCTATTTCAGCTTTAGCTTTTATTCCGTTTGGGAGCTAAAGTCGCACAAACTTTTGTTTACAAAAATTTCGATGGCCTATAGTTCGCAAGTTATGCAATCAGTTGACATAAGATTGTGCATGCATGTAGACATGTTAATGGCCTTTATATATGCCAAGTTTCAGATGGCTACCTACTCATACAAGCAAGCAGTAGCGGTTTGAAATTTTCACAATTTGGGCTACACGTTCGGGACGATTCGTGACCTTAGGTGACTTGCACAATTCGGGCTGAAACTAGTGCCAAATGAAAGGGTTGGGATAAACATTCAATTGACCATATGTGCCAAAAATTCTCGTTCTTTAGTTTTCGAGTTATAGCCCCTGAAAGTCGAAAACTGCACGACTTTGCCCTCGAATATCTCGACAACGGAGAAAGGAGAATTTCTGGGATTTTTTTCCCAAGAAATATATGGGAATTATCTGTAATTTAGCACAGTTTCAGAACGATTCGTGAAAGTCACCTTTTAAGAATAACTTCCACTGCAGGCCCATATATAAAAGTTTGCTCCTTTATTACTCTGTACATGGACAATTATTTGCGCTGTTATTTGCCCCAGGCATGTACCTATGTAATTACCGTTTACAGTGTAAAGATGGATGTTATCGGTCACTGAACGTCGGAGCAGTAGGCGTTTAATGCATTTTCCCATAGGGTCCAATGCAAAATTGACACCTCATTTTCTCCATTCTCAAGAGCTTTGAGTCTCTGCAAAACATATACATGTGTAGACACAAATAAGTGAAATAGAATGAAGGCTATTTCAGCTTTAGCTTTTATTCCGTTTGGGAGCTAAAGTCGCACAAACTTTTGTTTACAAAAATTTCGATGGCCTATAGTTCGCAAGTTATGCAATCAGTTGACATAAGATTGTGCATGCATGTAGACATGTTAATGGCCTTTATATATGCCAAGTTTCAGATGGCTACCTACTCATACAAGCAAGCAGTAGCGGTTTGAAATTTTCACAATTTGGGCTACACGTTCGGGACGATTCGTGACCTTAGGTGACTTGCACAATTCGGGCTGAAACTAGTGCCAAATGAAAGGGTTGGGATAAACATTCAATTGACCATATGTGCCAAAAATTCTCGTTCTTTAGTTTTCGAGTTATAGCCCCTGAAAGTCGAAAACTGCACGACTTTGCCCTCGAATATCTCGACAACGGAGAAAGGAGAATTTCTGGGATTTTTTTCCCAAGAAATATATGGGAATTATCTGTAATTTAGCACAGTTTCAGAACGATTCGTGAAAGTCACCTTTTAAGAATAACTTCCACTGCAGGCCCATATATAAAAGTTTGCTCCTTTATTACTCTGCACATGGACAATTATTTGCGCTGTTATTTGCCCCAGGCATGTACCTATGTAATTACCGTTTACAGTGTAAAGATGGATGTTATCGGTCACTGAACGTCGGAGCAGTAGGCGTTTAATGCATTTTCCCATAGGGTCCAATGCAAAATTGACACCTCATTTTCTCCATTCTCAAGAGCTTTGAGTCTCTGCAAAACATATACATGTGTAGACACAAATAAGTGAAATAGAATGAAGGCTATTTCAGCTTTAGCTTTTATTCCGTTTGGGAGCTAAAGTCGCACAAACTTTTGTTTACAAAAATTTCGATGGCCTATAGTTCGCAAGTTATGCAATCAGTTGACATAAGATTGTGCATGCATGTAGACATGTTAATGGCCTTTATATATGCCAAGTTTCAGATGGCTACCTACTCATACAAGCAAGCAGTAGCGGTTTGAAATTTTCACAATTTGGGCTACACGTTCGGGACGATTCGTGACCTTAGGTGACTTGCACAATTCGGGCTGAAACTAGTGCCAAATGAAAGGGTTGGGATAAACATTCAATTGACCATATGTGCCAAAAATTCTCGTTCTTTAGTTTTCGAGTTATAGCCCCTGAAAGTCGAAAACTGCACGACTTTGCCCTCGAATATCTCGACAACGGAGAAAGGAGAATTTCTGGGATTTTTTTCCCAAGAAATATATGGGAATTATCTGTAATTTAGCACAGTTTCAGAACGATTCGTGAAAGTCACCTTTTAAGAATAACTTCCACTGCAGGCCCATATATAAAAGTTTGCTCCTTTATTACTCTGCACATGGACAATTATTTGCGCTGTTATTTGCCCCAGGCATGTACCTATGTAATTACCGTTTACAGTGTAAAGATGGATGTTATCGGTCACTGAACGTCGGAGCAGTAGGCGTTTAATGCATTTTCCCATAGGGTCCAATGCAAAATTGACACCTCATTTTCTCCATTCTCAAGAGCTTTGAGTCTCTGCAAAACATATACATGTGTAGACACAAATAAGTGAAATAGAATGAAGGCTATTTCAGCTTTAGCTTTTATTCCGTTTGGGAGCTAAAGTCGCACAAACTTTTGTTTACAAAAATTTCGATGGCCTATAGTTCGCAAGTTATGCAATCAGTTGACATAAGATTGTGCATGCATGTAGACATGTTAATGGCCTTTATATATGCCAAGTTTCAGATGGCTACCTACTCATACAAGCAAGCAGTAGCGGTTTGAAATTTTCACAATTTGGGCTACACGTTCGGGACGATTCGTGACCTTAGGTGACTTGCACAATTCGGGCTGAAACTAGTGCCAAATGAAAGGGTTTGGATAAACATTCAATTGACCATATGTGCCAAAAATTCTCGTTCTCTAGTTTTCGAGTTATAGCCCCTGAAAGTCGAAAACTGCACGACTTTGCCCTCGAATATCTCGACAACGGAGAAAGGAGAATTTCTGGGATTTTTTTCCCAAGAAATATATGGGAATTATCTGTAATTTAGCACAGTTTCAGAACGATTCGTGAAAGTCACCTTTTAAGAATAACTTCCACTGCAGGCCCATATATAAAAGTTTGCTCCTTTATTACTCTGCACATGGACAATTATTTGCGCTGTTATTTGCCCCAGGCATGTACCTATGTAATTACCGTTTACAGTGTAAAGATGGATGTTATCGGTCACTGAACGTCGGAACAGTAGGCGTTTAATGCATTTTCCCATAGGGTCCAATGCAAAATTGACACCTCATTTTCTCCATTCTCAAGAGCTTTGAGTCTCTGCAAAACATATACATGTGTAGACACAAATAAGTGAAATAGAATGAAGGCTATTTCAGCTTTAGCTTTTATTCCGTTTGGGAGCTAAAGTCGCACAAACTTTTGTTTACAAAAAAATCGATGGCCTATAGTTCGCAAGTTATGCAATCAGTTGACATAAGATTGTGCATGCATGTAGACATGTTAATGGCCTTTATATATGCCAAGTTTCAGATGGCTACCTACTCATACAAGCAAGCAGTAGCGGTTTGAAATTTTCACAATTTGGGCTACACGTTCGGGACGATTCGTGACCTTAGGTGACTTGCACAATTCGGGCTGAAACTAGTGCCAAATGAAAGGGTTGGGATAAACATTCAATTGACCATATGTGCCAAAAATTCTCGTTCTTTAGTTTTCGAGTTATAGCCCCTGAAAGTCGAAAACTGCACGACTTTGCCCTCGAATATCTCGACAACGGAGAAAGGAGAATTTCTGGGATTTTTTTCCCAAGAAATATATGGGAATTATCTGTAATTTAGCACAGTTTCAGAACGATTCGTGAAAGTCACCTTTTAAGAATAACTTCCACTGCAGGCCCATATATAAAAGTTTGCTCCTTTATTACTCTGCACATGGACAATTATTTGCGCTGTTATTTGCCCCAGGCATGTACCTATGTAATTACCGTTTACAGTGTAAAGATGGATGTTATCGGTCACTGAACGTCGGAGCAGTAGGCGTTTAATGCATTTTCCCATAGGGTCCAATGCAAAATTGACACCTCATTTTCTCCATTCTCAAGAGCTTTGAGTCTCTGCAAAACATATACATGTGTAGACACAAATAAGTGAAATAGAATGAAGGCTATTTCAGCTTTAGCTTTTATTCCGTTTGGGAGCTAAAGTCGCACAAACTTTTGTTTACAAAAAATTCGATGGCCTATAGTTCGCAAGTTATGCAATCAGTTGACATAAGATTGTGCATGCATGTAGACATGTTAATGGCCTTTATATATGCCAAGTTTCAGATGGCTACCTACTCATACAAGCAAGCAGTAGCGGTTTGAAATTTTCACAATTTGGGCTACACGTTCGGGACGATTCGTGACCTTAGGTGACTTGCACAATTCGGGCTGAAACTAGTGCCAAATGAAAGGGTTGGGATAAACATTCAATTGACCATATGTGCCAAAAATTCTCGTTCTTTAGTTTTCGAGTTATAGCCCCTGAAAGTCGAAAACTGCACGACTTTGCCCTCGAATATCTCGACAACGGAGAAAGGAGAATTTCTGGGATTTTTTTCCCAAGAAATATATGGGAATTATCTGTAATTTAGCACAGTTTCAGAACGATTCGTGAAAGTCACCTTTTAAGAATAACTTCCACTGCAGGCCCATATATAAAAGTTTGCTCCTTTATTACTCTGCACATGGACAATTATTTGCGCTGTTATTTGCCCCAGGCATGTACCTATGTAATTACCGTTTACAGTGTAAAGATGGATGTTATCGGTCACTGAACGTCGGAACAGTAGGCGTTTAATGCATTTTCCCATAGGGTCCAATGCAAAATTGACACCTCATTTTCTCCATTCTCAAGAGCTTTGAGTCTCTGCAAAACATATACATGTGTAGACACAAATAAGTGAAATAGAATGAAGGCTATTTCAGCTTTAGCTTTTATTCCGTTTGGGAGCTAAAGTCGCACAAACTTTTGTTTACAAAAATTTCGATGGCCTATAGTTCGCAAGTTATGCAATCAGTTGACATAAGATTGTGCATGCATGTAGACATGTTAATGGCCTTTATATATGCCAAGTTTCAGATGGCTACCTACTCATACAAGCAAGCAGTAGCGGTTTGAAATTTTCACAATTTGGGCTACACGTTCGGGACGATTCGTGACCTTAGGTGACTTGCACAATTCGGGCTAAAACTAGTGCCAAATGAAAGGGTTGGGATAAACATTCAATTGACCATATGTGCCAAAAATTCTCGTTCTTTAGTTTTCGAGTTATAGCCCCTGAAAGTCGAAAACTGCACGACTTTGCCCTCGAATATCTCGACAACGGAGAAAGGAGAATTTCTGGGATTTTTTTCCCAAGAAATATATGGGAATTATCTGTAATTTAGCACAGTTTCAGAACGATTCGTGAAAGTCACCTTTTAAGAATAACTTCCACTGCAGGCCCATATATAAAAGTTTGCTCCTTTATTACTCTGCACATGGACAATTATTTGCGCTGTTATTTGCCCCAGGCATGTACCTATGTAATTACCGTTTACAGTGTAAAGATGGATGTTATCGGTCACTGAACGTCGGAGCAGTAGGCGTTTAATGCATTTTCCCATAGGGTCCAATGCAAAATTGACACCTCATTTTCTCCATTCTCAAGAGCTTTGAGTCTCTGCAAAACATATACTTGTGTAGACACAAATAAGTGAAATAGAATGAAGGCTATTTCAGCTTTAGCTTTTATTCCGTTTGGGAGCTAAAGTCGCACAAACTTTTGTTTACAAAAATTTCGATGGCCTATAGTTCGCAAGTTATGCAATCAGTTGACATAAGATTGTGCATGCATGTAGACATGTTAATGGCCTTTATATATGCCAAGTTTCAGATGGCTACCTACTCATACAAGCAAGCAGTAGCGGTTTGAAATTTTCACAATTTGGGCTACACGTTCGGGACGATTCGTGACCTTAGGTGACTTGCACAATTCGGGCTGAAACTAGTGCCAAATGAAAGGGTTGGGATAAACATTCAATTGACCATATGTGCCAAAAATTCTCGTTCTTTAGTTTTCGAGTTATAGCCCCTGAAAGTCGAAAACTGCACGACTTTGCCCTCGAATATCTCGACAACGGAGAAAGGAGAATTTCTGGGATTTTTTTCCCAAGAAATATATGGGAATTATCTGTAATTTAGCACAGTTTCAGAACGATTCGTGAAAGTCACCTTTTAAGAATAACTTCCACTGCAGGCCCATATATAAAAGTTTGCTCCTTTATTACTCTGCACATGGACAATTATTTGCGCTGTTATTTGCCCCAGGCATGTACCTATGTAATTACCGTTTACAGTGTAAAGATGGATGTTATCGGTCACTGAACGTCGGAGCAGTAGGCGTTTAATGCATTTTCCCATAGGGTCCAATGCAAAATTGACACCTCATTTTCTCCATTCTCAAGAGCTTTGAGTCTCTGCAAAACATATACATGTGTAGACACAAATAAGTGAAATAGAATGAAGGCTATTTCAGCTTTAGCTTTTATTCCGTTTGGGAGCTAAAGTCGCACAAACTTTTGTTTACAAAAATTTCGATGGCCTATAGTTCGCAAGTTATGCAATCAGTTGACATAAGATTGTGCATGCATGTAGACATGTTAATGGCCTTTATATATGCCAAGTTTCAGATGGCTACCTACTCATACAAGCAAGCAGTAGCGGTTTGAAATTTTCACAATTTGGGCTACACGTTCGGGACGATTCGTGACCTTAGGTGACTTGCACAATTCGGGCTGAAACTAGTGCCAAATGAAAGGGTTGGGATAAACATTCAATTGACCATATGTGCCAAAAATTCTCGTTCTTTAGTTTTCGAGTTATAGCCCCTGAAAGTCGAAAACTGCACGACTTTGCCCTCGAATATCTCGACAACGGAGAAAGGAGAATTTCTGGGATTTTTTTCCCAAGAAATATATGGGAATTATCTGTAATTTAGCACAGTTTCAGAACGATTCGTGAAAGTCACCTTTTAAGAATAACTTCCACTGCAGGCCCATATATAAAAGTTTGCTCCTTTATTACTCTGCACATGGACAATTATTTGCGCTGTTATTTGCCCCAGGCATGTACCTATGTAATTACCGTTTACAGTGTAAAGATGGATGTTATCGGTCACTGAACGTCGGAGCAGTAGGCGTTTAATGCATTTTCCCATAGGGTCCAATGCAAAATTGACACCTCATTTTCTCCATTCTCAAGAGCTTTGAGTCTCTGCAAAACATATACATGTGTAGACACAAATAAGTGAAATAGAATGAAGGCTATTTCAGCTTTAGCTTTTATTCCGTTTGGGAGCTAAAGTCGCACAAACTTTTGTTTACAAAAATTTCGATGGCCTATAGTTCGCAAGTTATGCAATCAGTTGACATAAGATTGTGCATGCATGTAGACATGTTAATGGCCTTTATATATGCCAAGTTTCAGATGGCTACCTACTCATACAAGCAAGCAGTAGCGGTTTGAAATTTTCACAATTTGGGCTACACGTTCGGGACGATTCGTGACCTTAGGTGACTTGCACAATTCGGGCTGAAACTAGTGCCAAATGAAAGGGTTGGGATAAACATTCAATTGACCATATGTGCCAAAAATTCTCGTTCTTTAGTTTTCGAGTTATAGCCCCTGAAAGTCGAAAACTGCACGACTTTGCCCTCGAATATCTCGACAACGGAGAAAGGAGAATTTCTGGGATTTTTTTCCCAAGAAATATATGGGAATTATCTGTAATTTAGCACAGTTTCAGAACGATTCGTGAAAGTCACCTTTTAAGAATAACTTCCACTGCAGGCCCATATATAAAAGTTTGCTCCTTTATTACTCTGCACATGGACAATTATTTGCGCTGTTATTTGCCCCAGGCATGTACCTATGTAATTACCGTTTACAGTGTAAAGATGGATGTTATCGGTCACTGAACGTCGGAGCAGTAGGCGTTTAATGCATTTTCCCATAGGGTCCAATGCAAAATTGACACCTCATTTTCTCCATTCTCAAGAGCTTTGAGTCTCTGCAAAACATATACATGTGTAGACACAAATAAGTGAAATAGAATGAAGGCTATTTCAGCTTTAGCTTTTATTCCGTTTGGGAGCTAAAGTCGCACAAACTTTTGTTTACAAAAATTTCGATGGCCTATAGTTCGCAAGTTATGCAATCAGTTGACATAAGATTGTGCATGCATGTAGACATGTTAATGGCCTTTATATATGCCAAGTTTCAGATGGCTACCTACTCATACAAGCAAGCAGTAGCGGTTTGAAATTTTCACAATTTGGGCTACACGTTCGGGACGATTCGTGACCTTAGGTGACTTGCACAATTCGGGCTGAAACTAGTGCCAAATGAAAGGGTTGGGATAAACATTCAATTGACCATATGTGCCAAAAATTCTCGTTCTTTACTTTTTGAGTTATAGCCCCTGAAAGTCGAAAACTGCACGACTTTGCCCTCGAATATCTCGACAACGGAGAAAGGAGAATTTCTGGGATTTTTTCCCAAGAAATATATGGGAATTATCTGTAATTTAGCACAGTTTCAGAACGATTCGTGAAAGTCACCTTTTAAGAATAACTTCCACTGCAGGCCCATATATAAAAGTTTGCTCCTTTATTACTCTGCACATGGACAATTATTTGCGCTGTTATTTGCCCCAGGCATGTACCTATGTAATTACCGTTTACAGTGTAAAGATGGATGTTATCGGTCACTGAACGTCGGAACAGTAGGCGTTTAATGCATTTTCCCATAGGGTCCAATGCAAAATTGACACCTCATTTTCTCCATTCTCAAGAGCTTTGAGTCTCTGCAAAACATATACATGTGTAGACACAAATAAGTGAAATAGAATGAAGACTATTTCAGCTTTAGCTTTTATTCCGTTTGGGAGCTAAAGTCGCACAAACTTTTGTTTACAAAAATTTCGATGGCCTATAGTTCGCAAGTTATGCAATCAGTTGACATAAGATTGTGCATGCATGTAGACATGTTAATGGCCTTTATATATGCCAAGTTTCAGATGGCTACCTACTCATACAAGCAAGCAGTAGCGGTTTGAAATTTTCACAATTTGGGCTACACGTTCGGGACGATTCGTGACCTTAGGTGACTTGCACAATTCGGGCTGAAACTAGTGCCAAATGAAAGGGTTGGGATAAACATTCAATTGACCATATGTGCCAAAAATTCTCGTTCTTTAGTTTTCGAGTTATAGCCCCTGAAAGTCGAAAACTGCACGACTTTGCCCTCGAATATCTCGACAACGGAGAAAGGAGAATTTCTGGGATTTTTTTCCCAAGAAATATATGGGAATTATCTGTAATTTAGCACAGTTTCAGAACGATTCGTGAAAGTCACCTTTTAAGAATAACTTCCACTGCAGGCCCATATATAAAAGTTTGCTCCTTTATTACTCTGCACATGGACAATTATTTGCGCTGTTATTTGCCCCAGGCATGTACCTATGTAATTACCGTTTACAGTGTAAAGATGGATGTTATCGGTCACTGAACGTCGGAGCAGTAGGCGTTTAATGCATTTTCCCATAGGGTCCAATGCAAAATTGACACCTCATTTTCTCCATTCTCAAGAGCTTTGAGTCTCTGCAAAACATATACATGTGTAGACACAAATAAGTGAAATAGAATGAAGGCTATTTCAGCTTTAGCTTTTATTCCGTTTGGGAGCTAAAGTCGCACAAACTTTTGTTTACAAAAATTTCGATGGCCTATAGTTCGCAAGTTATGCAATCAGTTGACATAAGATTGTGCATGCATGTAGACATGTTAATGGCCTTTATATATGCCAAGTTTCAGATGGCTACCTACTCATACAAGCAAGCAGTAGCGGTTTGAAATTTTCACAATTTGGGCTACACGTTCGGGACGATTCGTGACCTTAGGTGACTTGCACAATTCGGGCTGAAACTAGTGCCAAATGAAAGGGTTGGGATAAACATTCAATTGACCATATGTGCCAAAAATTCTCGTTCTTTAGTTTTCGAGTTATAGCCCCTGAAAGTCGAAAACTGCACGACTTTGCCCTCGAATATCTCGACAACGGAGAAAGGAGAATTTCTGGGATTTTTTTCCCAAGAAATATATGGGAATTATCTGTAATTTAGCACAGTTTCAGAACGATTCGTGAAAGTCACCTTTTAAGAATAACTTCCACTGCAGGCCCATATATAAAAGTTTGCTCCTTTATTACTCTGCACATGGACAATTATTTGCGCTGTTATTTGCCCCAGGCATGTACCTATGTAATTACCGTTTACAGTGTAAAGATGGATGTTATCGGTCACTGAACGTCGGAGCAGTAGGCGTTTAATGCATTTTCCCATAGGGTCCAATGCAAAATTGACACCTCATTTTCTCCATTCTCAAGAGCTTTGAGTCTCTGCAAAACATATACATGTGTAGACACAAATAAGTGAAATAGAATGAAGGCTATTTCAGCTTTAGCTTTTATTCCGTTTGGGAGCTAAAGTCGCACAAACTTTTGTTTACAAAAATTTCGATGGCCTATAGTTCGCAAGTTATGCAATCAGTTGACATAAGATTGTGCATGCATGTAGACATGTTAATGGCCTTTATATATGCCAAGTTTCAGATGGCTACCTACTCATACAAGCAAGCAGTAGCGGTTTGAAATTTTCACAATTTGGGCTACACGTTCGGGACGATTCGTGACCTTAGGTGACTTGCACAATTCGGGCTGAAACTAGTGCCAAATGAAAGGGTTGGGATAAACATTCAATTGACCATATGTGCCAAAAATTCTCGTTCTTTAGTTTTCGAGTTATAGCCCCTGAAAGTCGAAAACTGCACGACTTTGCCCTCGAATATCTCGACAACGGAGAAAGGAGAATTTCTGGGATTTTTTCCCAAGAAATATATGGGAATTATCTGTAATTTAGCACAGTTTCAGAACGATTCGTGAAAGTCACCTTTTAAGAATAACTTCCACTGCAGGCCCATATATAAAAGTTTGCTCCTTTATTACTCTGCACATAGACAATTATTTGCGCTGTTATTTGCCCCAGGCATGTACCTATGTAATTACCGTTTACAGTGTAAAGATGGATGTTATCGGTCACTGAACGTCGGAACAGTAGGCGTTTAATGCATTTTCCCATAGGGTCCAATGCAAAATTGACACCTCATTTTCTCCATTCTCAAGAGCTTTGAGTCTCTGCAAAACATATACATGTGTAGACACAAATAAGTGAAATAGAATGAAGACTATTTCAGCTTTAGCTTTTATTCCGTTTGGGAGCTAAAGTCGCACAAACTTTTGTTTACAAAAATTTCGATGGCCTATAGTTCGCAAGTTATGCAATCAGTTGACATAAGATTGTGCATGCATGTAGACATGTTAATGGCCTTTATATATGCCAAGTTTCAGATGGCTACCTACTCATACAAGCAAGCAGTAGCGGTTTGAAATTTTCACAATTTGGGCTACACGTTCGGGACGATTCGTGACCTTAGGTGACTTGCACAATTCGGGCTGAAACTAGTGCCAAATGAAAGGGTTGGGATAAACATTCAATTGACCATATGTGCCAAAACTTCTCGTTCTTTAATTTTCGAGTTATAGCCCCTGAAAGTCGAAAACTGCACGACTTTGCCCTCGAATATCTCGACAACGGAGAAAGGAGAATTTCTGGGATTTTTTTCCCAAGAAATATATGGGAATTATTTGTAATTTAGCACAGTTTCAGAACGATTCGTGAAAGTCACCTTTTAAGAATAACTTCCACTGCAGGCCCATATATAAAAGTTTGCTCCTTTATTACTCTGCACATGGACAATTATTTGCGCTGTTATTTGCCCCAGGCATGTACCTATGTAATTACCGTTTACAGTGTAAAGATGGATGTTATCGGTCACTGAACGTCGGAGCAGTAGGCGTTTAATGCATTTTCCCATAGGGTCCAATGCAAAATTGACACCTCATTTTCTCCATTCTCAAGAGCTTTGAGTCTCTGCAAAACATATACATGTGTAGACACAAATAAGTGAAATAGAATGAAGGCTATTTCAGCTTTAGCTTTTATTCCGTTTGGGAGCTAAAGTCGCACAAACTTTTGTTTACAAAAATTTCGATGGCCTATAGTTCGCAAGTTATGCAATCAGTTGACATAAGATTGTGCATGCATGTAGACATGTTAATGGCCTTTATATATGCCAAGTTTCAGATGGCTACCTACTCATACAAGCAAGCAGTAGCGGTTTGAAATTTTCACAATTTGGGCTACACGTTCGGGACGATTCGTGACCTTAGGTGACTTGCACAATTCGGGCTGAAACTAGTGCCAAATGAAAGGGTTGGGATAAACATTCAATTGACCATATGTGCCAAAAATTCTCGTTCTTTAGTTTTCGAGTTATAGCCCCTGAAAGTCGAAAACTGCACGACTTTGCCCTCGAATATCTCGACAACGGAGAAAGGAGAATTTCTGGGATTTTTTTCCCAAGAAATATATGGGAATTATCTGTAATTTAGCACAGTTTCAGAACGATTCGTGAAAGTCACCTTTTAAGAATAACTTCCACTGCAGGCCCATATATAAAAGTTTGCTCCTTTATTACTCTGCACATGGACAATTATTTGCGCTGTTATTTGCCCCAGGCATGTACCTATGTAATTACCGTTTACAGTGTAAAGATGGATGTTATCGGTCACTGAACGTCGGAACAGTAGGCGTTTAATGCATTTTCCCATAGGGTCCAATGCAAAATTGACACCTCATTTTCTCCATTCTCAAGAGCTTTGAGTCTCTGCAAAACATATACATGTGTAGACACAAATAAGTGAAATAGAATGAAGACTATTTCAGCTTTAGCTTTTATTCCGTTTGGGAGCTAAAGTCGCACAAACTTTTGTTTACAAAAATTTCGATGGCCTATAGTTCGCAAGTTATGCAATCAGTTGACATAAGATTGTGCATGCATGTAGACATGTTAATGGCCTTTATATATGCCAAGTTTCAGATGGCTACCTACTCATACAAGCAAGCAGTAGCGGTTTGAAATTTTCACAATTTGGGCTACACGTTCGGGACGATTCGTGACCTTAGGTGACTTGCACAATTCGGGCTGAAACTAGTGCCAAATGAAAGGGTTGGGATAAACATTCAATTGACCATATGTGCCAAAACTTCTCGTTCTTTAATTTTCGAGTTATAGCCCCTGAAAGTCGAAAACTGCACGACTTTGCCCTCGAATATCTCGACAACGGAGAAAGGAGAATTTCTGGGATTTTTTTCCCAAGAAATATAAGGGAATTATTTGTAATTTAGCACAGTTTCAGAACGATTCGTGAAAGTCACCTTTTAAGAATAACTTCCACTGCAGGCCCATATATAAAAGTTTGCTCCTTTATTACTCTGCACATGGACAATTATTTGCGCTGTTATTTGCCCCAGGCATGTACCTATGTAATTACCGTTTACAGTGTAAAGATGGATGTTATCGGTCACTGAACGTCGGAGCAGTAGGCCTTTAATGCATTTTCCCATAGGGTCCAATGCAAAATTGACACCTCATTTTCTCCATTCTCAAGAGCTTTGAGTCTCTGCAAAACATATACATGTGTAGACACAAATAAGTGAAATAGAATGAAGGCTATTTCAGCTTTAGCTTTTATTCCGTTTGGGAGCTAAAGTCGCACAAACTTTTGTTTACAAAAATTTCGATGGCCTATAGTTCGCAAGTTATGCAATCAGTTGACATAAGATTGTGCATGCATGTAGACATGTTAATGGCCTTTATATATGCCAAGTTTCAGATGGCTACCTACTCATACAAGCAAGCAGTAGCGGTTTGAAATTTTCACAATTTGGGCTACACGTTCGGGACGATTCGTGACCTTAGGTGACTTGCACAATTCGGGCTGAAACTAGTGCCAAATGAAAGGGTTGGGATAAACATTCAATTGACCATATGTGCCAAAAATTCTCGTTCTTTAGTTTTCGAGTTATAGCCCCTGAAAGTCGAAAACTGCACGACTTTGCCCTCGAATATCTCGACAACGGAGAAAGGAGAATTTCTGGGATTTTTTTCCCAAGAAATATATGGGAATTATCTGTAATTTAGCACAGTTTCAGAACGATTCGTGAAAGTCACCTTTTAAGAATAACTTCCACTGCAGGCCCATATATAAAAGTTTGCTCCTTTATTACTCTGCACATGGACAATTATTTGCGCTGTTATTTGCCCCAGGCATGTACCTATGTAATTACCGTTTACAGTGTAAAGATGGATGTTATCGGTCACTGAACGTCGGAGCAGTAGGCGTTTAATGCATTTTCCCATAGGGTCCAATGCAAAATTGACACCTCATTTTCTCCATTCTCAAGAGCTTTGAGTCTCTGCAAAACATATACATGTGTAGACACAAATAAGTGAAATAGAATGAAGGCTATTTCAGCTTTAGCTTTTATTCCGTTTGGGAGCTAAAGTCGCACAAACTTTTGTTTACAAAAATTTCGATGGCCTATAGTTCGCAAGTTATGCAATCAGTTGACATAAGATTGTGCATGCATGTAGACATGTTAATGGCCTTTATATATGCCAAGTTTCAGATGGCTACCTACTTATACAAGCAAGCAGTAGCGGTTTGAAATTTTCACAATTTGGGCTACACGTTCGGGACGATTCGTGACCTTAGGTGACTTGCACAATTCGGGCTGAAACTAGTGCCAAATGAAAGGGTTGGGATAAACATTCAATTGACCATATGTGCCAAAAATTCTCGTTCTTTAGTTTTCGAGTTATAGCCCCTGAAAGTCGAAAACTGCACGACTTTGCCCTCGAATATCTCGACAACGGAGAAAGGAGAATTTCTGGGATTTTTTTCCCAAGAAATATATGGGAATTATCTGTAATTTAGCACAGTTTCAGAACGATTCGTGAAAGTCACCTTTTAAGAATAACTTCCACTGCAGGCCCATATATAAAAGTTTGCTCCTTTATTACTCTGCACATGGACAATTATTTGCGCTGTTATTTGCCCCAGGCATGTACCTATGTAATTACCGTTTACAGTGTAAAGATGGATGTTATCGGTCACTGAACGTCGGAGCAGTAGGCGTTTAATGCATTTTCCCATAGGGTCCAATGCAAAATTGACACCTCATTTTCTCCATTCTCAAGAGCTTTGAGTCTCTGCAAAACATATACATGTGTAGACACAAATAAGTGAAATAGAATGAAGGCTATTTCAGCTTTAGCTTTTATTCCGTTTGGGAGCTAAAGTCGCACCAACCTTTTGTTTACAAAAATTTCGATGGCCTATAGTTCGCAAGTTATGCAATCAGTTGACATAAGATTGTGCATGCATGTAGACATGTTAATGGCCTTTATATATGCCAAGTTTCAGATGGCTACCTACTCATACAAGCAAGCAGTAGCGGTTTGAAATTTTCACAATTTGGGCTACACGTTCGGGACTATTCGTGACCTTAGGTGACTTGCACAATTCGGGCTGAAACTAGTGCCAAATGAAAGGGTTGGGATAAACATTCAATTGACCATATGAGCCAAAAATTCTCGTTCTTTAGTTTTCGAGTTATAGCCCCTGAAAGTCGAAAACTGCACGACTTTGCCCTCGAATATCTCGACAACGGAGAAAGGAGAATTTCTGGGATTTTTTTCCCAAGAAATATATGGGAATTATCTGTAATTTAGCACAGTTTCAGAACGATTCGTGAAAGTCACCTTTTAAGAATAACTTCCACTGCAGGCCCATATATAAAAGTTTGCTCCTTTATTACTCTGCACATGGACAATTATTTGCGCTGTTATTTGCCCCAGGCATGTACCTATGTAATTACCGTTTACAGTGTAAAGCTGGATGTTATCGGTCACTGAACGTCGGAGCAGTAGGCGTTTAATGCATTTTCCCATAGGGTCCAATGCAAAATTGACACCTCATTTTCTCCATTCTCAAGAGCTTTGAGTCTCTGCAAAACATATACATGTGTAGACACAAATAAGTGAAATAGAATGAAGGCTATTTCAGCTTTAGCTTTTATTCCGTTTGGGAGCTAAAGTCGCACAAACTTTTGTTTACAAAAATTTCGATGGCCTATAGTTCGCAAGTTATGCAATCAGCTGACATAAGATTGTGCAAGCATGTAGACATGTTAATGGCCTTTATATATGCCAAGTTTCAGATGGCTACCTACTCATACAAGCAAGCAGTAGCGGTTTGAAATTTTCACAATTTGGGCTACACGTTCGGGACGATTCGTGACCTTAGGTGACTTGCACAATTCGGGCTGAAACTAGTGCCAAATGAAAGGGTTGGGCTAAACATTCAATTGACCATATGTGCCAAAAATTCTCGTTCTTTAGTTTTCGAGTTATAGCCCCTGAAAGTCGAAAACTGCACGACTTTGCCCTCGAATATCTCGACAACGGAGAAAGGAGAATTTCTGGGATTTTTTTCCCAAGAAATATATGGGAATTATCTGTAATTTAGCACAGTTTCAGAACGATTCGTGAAAGTCACCTTTTAAGAATAACTTCCACTGCAGGCCCATATATAAAAGTTTGCTCCTTTATTACTCTGCACATGGACAATTATTTGCGCTGTTATTTGCCCCAGGCATGTACCTATGTAATTACCGTTTACAGTGTAAAGATGGATGTTATCGGTCACTGAACGTCGGAGCAGTAGGCGTTTAATGCATTTTCCCATAGGGTCCAATGCAAAATTGACACCTCATTTTCTCCATTCTCAAGAGCTTTGAGTCTCTGCAAAACATATACATGTGTAGACACAAATAAGTGAAATAGAATGAAGGCTATTTCAGCTTTAGCTTTTATTCCGTTTGGGAGCTAAAGTCGCACAAACTTTTGTTTACAAAAATTTCGATGGCCTATAGTTCGCAAGTTATGCAATCAGTTGACATAAGATTGTGCATGCATGTAGACATGTTAATGGCCTTTATATATGCCAAGTTTCAGATGGCTACCTACTCATACAAGCAAGCAGTAGCGGTTTGAAATTTTCACAATTTGGGCTACACGTTCGGGACGATTCGTGACCTTAGGTGACTTGCACAATTCGGGCTGAAACTAGTGCCAAATGAAAGGGTTGGGATAAACATTCAATTGACCATATGTGCCAAAACTTCTCGTTCTTTAATTTTCGAGTTATAGCCCCTGAAAGTCGAAAACTGCACGACTTTGCCCTCGAATATCTCGACAACGGAGAAAGGAGAATTTCTGGGATTTTTTTCCCAAGAAATATAAGGGAATTATTTGTAATTTAGCACAGTTTCAGAACGATTCGTGAAAGTCACCTTTTAAGAATAACTTCCACTGCAGGCCCATATATAAAAGTTTGCTCCTTTATTACTCTGCACATGGACAATTATTTGCGCTGTTATTTGCCCCAGGCATGTACCTATGTAATTACCGTTTACAGTGTAAAGATGGATGTTATCGGTCACTGAACGTCGGAGCAGTAGGCGTTTAATGCATTTTCCCATAGGGTCCAATGCAAAATTGACACCTCATTTTCTCCATTCTCAAGAGCTTTGAGTCTCTGCAAAACATATACATGTGTAGACACAAATAAGTGAAATAGAATGAAGGCTATTTCAGCTTTAGCTTTTATTCCGTTTGGGAGCTAAAGTCGCACCAACCTTTTGTTTACAAAAATTTCGATGGCCTATAGTTCGCAAGTTATGCAATCAGTTGACATAAGATTGTGCATGCATGTAGACATGTTAATGGCCTTTATATATGCCAAGTTTCAGATGGCTACCTACTCATACAAGCAAGCAGTAGCGGTTTGAAATTTTCACAATTTGGGCTACACGTTCGGGACTATTCGTGACCTTAGGTGACTTGCACAATTCGGGCTGAAACTAGTGCCAAATGAAAGGGTTGGGATAAACATTCAATTGACCATATGTGCCAAAAATTCTCGTTCTTTAGTTTTCGAGTTATAGCCCCTGAAAGTCGAAAACTGCACGACTTTGCCCTCGAATATCTCGACAACGGAGAAAGGAGAATTTCTGGGATTTTTTTCCCAAGAAATATATGGGAATTATCTGTAATTTAGCACAGTTTCAGAACGATTCGTGAAAGTCACCTTTTAAGAATAACTTCCACTGCAGGCCCATATATAAAAGTTTGCTCCTTTATTACTCTGCACATGGACAATTATTTGCGCTGTTATTTGCCCCAGGCATGTACCTATGTAATTACCGTTTACAGTGTAAAGATGGATGTTATCGGTCACTGAACGTCGGAGCAGTAGGCGTTTAATGCATTTTCCCATAGGGTCCAATGCAAAATTGACACCTCATTTTCTCCATTCTCAAGAGCTTTGAGTCTCTGCAAAACATATACATGTGTAGACACAAATAAGTGAAATAGAATGAAGGCTATTTCAGCTTTAGCTTTTATTCCGTTTGGGAGCTAAAGTCGCACAAACTTTTGTTTACAAAAATTTCGATGGCCTATAGTTCGCAAGTTATGCAATCAGTTGACATAAGATTGTGCAAGCATGTAGACATGTTAATGGCCTTTATATATGCCAAGTTTCAGATGGCTACCTACTCATACAAGCAAGCAGTAGCGGTTTGAAATTTTCACAATTTGGGCTACACGTTCGGGACGATTCGTGACCTTAGGTGACTTGCACAATTCGGGCTGAAACTAGTGCCAAATGAAAGGGTTGGGCTAAACATTCAATTGACCATATGTGCCAAAAATTCTCGTTCTTTAGTTTTCGAGTTATAGCCCCTGAAAGTCGAAAACTGCACGACTTTGCCCTCGAATATCTCGACAACGGAGAAAGGAGAATTTCTGGGATTTTTTTCCCAAGAAATATATGGGAATTATCTGTAATTTAGCACAGTTTCAGAACGATTCGTGAAAGTCACCTTTTAAGAATAACTTCCACTGCAGGCCCATATATAAAAGTTTGCTCCTTTATTACTCTGCACATGGACAATTATTTGCGCTGTTATTTGCCCCAGGCATGTACCTATGTAATTACCGTTTACAGTGTAAAGATGGATGTTATCGGTCACTGAACGTCGGAGCAGTAGGCGTTTAATGCATTTTCCCATAGGGTCCAATGCAAAATTGACACCTCATTTTCTCCATTCTCAAGAGCTTTGAGTCTCTGCAAAACATATACATGTGTAGACACAAATAAGTGAAATAGAATGAAGGCTATTTCAGCTTTAGCTTTTATTCCGTTTGGGAGCTAAAGTCGCACAAACTTTTGTTTACAAAAATTTCGATGGCCTATAGTTCGCAAGTTATGCAATCAGTTGACATAAGATTGTGCATGCATGTAGACATGTTAATGGCCTTTATATATGCCAAGTTTCAGATGGCTACCTACTCATACAAGCAAGCAGTAGCGGTTTGAAATTTTCACAATTTGGGCTACACGTTCGGGACGATTCGTGACCTTAGGTGACTTGCACAATTCGGGCTGAAAATAGTGCCAAATGAAAGGGTTGGGATAAACATTCAATTGACCATATGTGCCAAAAATTCTTGTTCTTTAGTTTTCGAGTTATAGCCCCTGAAAGTCGAAAACTGCACGACTTTGCCCTCGAATATCTCGACAACGGAGAAAGGAGAATTTCTGGGATTTTTTTCCCAAGAAATATATGGGAATTATCTGTAATTTAGCACAGTTTCAGAACGATTCGTGAAAGTCACCTTTTAAGAATAACTTCCACTGCAGGCCCATATATAAAAGTTTGCTCCTTTATTACTCTGCACATGGACAATTATTTGCGCTGTTATTTGCCCCAGGCATGTACCTATGTAATTACCGTTTACAGTGTAAAGATGGATGTTATCGGTCACTGAACGTCGGAGCAGTAGGCGTTTAATGCATTTTCCCATAGGGTCCAATGCAAAATTGACACCTCATTTTCTCCATTCTCAAGAGCTTTGAGTCTCTGCAAAACATATACATGTGTAGACACAAATAAGTGAAATAGAATGAAGGCTATTTCAGCTTTAGCTTTTATTCCGTTTGGGAGCTAAAGTCGCACAAACTTTTGTTTACAAAAATTTCGATGGCCTATAGTTCGCAAGTTATGCAATCAGTTGACATAAGATTGTGCATGCATGTAGACATGTTAATGGCCTTTATATATGCCAAGTTTCAGATGGCTACCTACTCATACAAGCAAGCAGTAGCGGTTTGAAATTTTCACAATTTGGGCTACACGTTCGGGACGATTCGTGACCTTAGGTGACTTCCACAATTCGGGCTGAAACTAGTGCCAAATGAAAGGGTTGGGATAAACATTCAATTGACCATATGTGCCAAAAATTCTCGTTCTTTAGTTTTCGAGTTATAGCCCCTGAAAGTCGAAAACTGCACGACTTTGCCCTCGAATATCTCGACAACGGAGAAAGGAGAATTTCTGGGATTTATTTCCCAAGAAATATATGGGAATTATCTGTAATTTAGCACAGTTTCAGAACGATTCGTGAAAGTCACCTTTTAAGAATAACTTCCACTGCAGGCCCATATATAAAAGTTTGCTCCTTTATTACTCTGCACATGGACAATTATTTGCGCTGTTACTTGCCCCAGGCATGTACCTATGTAATTACCGTTTACAGTGTAAAGATGGATGTTATCGGTCACTGAACGTCGGAGCAGTAGGCGTTTAATGCATTTTCCCATAGGGTCCAATGCAAAATTGACACCTCATTTTCTCCATTCTCAAGAGCTTTGAGTCTCTGCAAAACATATACATGAGTAGACACAAATAAGTGAAATAGAATGAAGGCTATTTCAGCTTTAGCTTTTATTCCGTTTGGGAGCTAAAGTCGCACAAACTTTTGTTTACAAAAATTTCGATGGCCTATAGTTCGCAAGTTATGCAATCAGTTGACATAAGATTGTGCATGCATGTAGACATGTTAATGGCCTTTATATATGCCAAGTTTCAGATGGCTACCTACTCATACAAGCAAGCAGTAGCGGTTTGAAATTTTCACAATTTGGGCTACACGTTCGGGACGATTCGTGACCTTAGGTGACTTGCACAATTCGGGCTGAAACTAGTGCCAAATGAAAGGGTTGGGATAAACATTCAATTGACCATATGTGCCAAAAATTCTCGTTCTTTAGTTTTCGAGTTATAGCCCTTGAAAGTCGAAAACTGCACGACTTTGCCCTCGAATATCTCGACAACGGAGAAAGGAGAATTTCTGGGATTTTTTCCCAAGAAATATATGGGAATTATCTGTAATTTAGCACAGTTTCAGAACGATTCGTGAAAGTCACTTTTTAAGAATAACTTCCACTGCAGGCCCATATATAAAAGTTTGCTCCTTTATTACTCTGCACATGGACAATTATTTGCGCTGTTATTTGCCCCAGGCATGTACCTATGTAATTACCGTTTACAGTGTAAAGATGGATGTTATCGGTCACTGAACGTCGGAGCAGTAGGCGTTTAATGCATTTTCCCATAGGGTCCAATGCAAAATTGACACCTCATTTTCTCCATTCCCAAGAGCTTTGAGTCTCTGCAAAACATATACATGTGTAGACACAAATAAGTGAAATAGAATGAAGGCTATTTCAGCTTTAGCTTTTATTCCGTTTGGGAGCTAAAGTCGCACAAACTTTTGTTTACAAAAATTTCGATGGCCTATAGTTCGCAAGTTATGCAATCAGTTGACATAAGATTGTGCATGCATGTAGACATGTTAATGGCCTTTATATATGCCAAGTTTCAGATGGCTACCTACTCATACAAGCAAGCAGTAGCGGTTTGAAATTTTCACAATTTGGGCTACACGTTCGGGACGATTCGTGACCTTAGGTGACTTGCACAATTCGGGCTGAAACTAGTGCCAAATGAAAGGGTTGGGATAAACATTCAATTGACCATATGTGCCAAAACTTCTCGTTCTTTAGTTTTCGAGTTATAGCCCCTGAAAGTCGAAAACTGCACGACTTTGCCCTCGAATATCTCGACAACGGAGAAAGGAGAATTTCTGGGATTTTTTTCCCAAGAAATATATGGGAATTATCTGTAATTTAGCACAGTTTCAGAACGATTCGTGAAAGTCACCTTTTAAGAATAACTTCCACTGCAGGCCCATATATAAAAGTTTGCTCCTTTATTACCCTGCACATGGACAATTATTTGCGCTGTTATTTGCCCCAGGTATGTACCTATGTAATTACCGTTTACAGTGTAAAGATGGATGTTATCGGTCACTGAACGTCGGAGCAGTAGGCGTTTAATGCATTTTCCCATAGGGTCCAATGCAAAATTGACACCTCATTTTCTCCATTCTCAAGAGCTTTGAGTCTCTGCAAAACATATACATGTGTAGACACAAATAAGTGAAATAGAATGAAGGCTATTTCAGCTTTAGCTTTTATTCCGTTTGGGAGCTAAAGTCGCACAAACTTTTGTTTACAAAAATTTCGATGGCCTATAGTTCGCAAGTTATGCAATCAGTTGACATAAGATTGTGCATGCATGTAGACATGTTAATGGCCTTTATATATGCCAAGTTTCAGATGGCTACCTACTCATACAAGCAAGCAGTAGCGGTTTGAAATTTTCACAATTTGGGCTACACGTTCGGGACGATTCGTGACCTTAGGTGACTTGCACAATTCGGGCTGAAACTAGTGCCAAATGAAAGGGTTGGGATAAACATTCAATTGACCATATGTGCCAAAAATTCTCGTTCTTTAGTTTTCGAGTTATAGCCCCTGAAAGTCGAAAACTGCACGACTTTGCCCTCGAATATCTCGACAACGGAGAAAGGAGAATTTCTGGGATTTTTTTCCCAAGAAATATATGGGAATTATCTGTAATTTAGCACAGTTTCAGAACGATTCGTGAAAGTCACCTTTTAAGAATAACTTCCACTGCAGGCCCATATATAAAAGTTTGCTCCTTTATTACTCTGCACATGGACAATTATTTGCGCTGTTATTTGCCCCAGGCATGTACCTATGTAATTACCGTTTACAGTGTAAAGATGGATGTTATCGGTCACTGAACGTCGGAGCAGTAGGCGTTTAATGCATTTTCCCATAGGGTCCAATGCAAAATTGACACCTCATTTTCTCCATTCTCAAGAGCTTTGAGTCTCTGCAAAACATATACATGTGTAGACACAAATAAGTGAAATAGAATGAAGGCTATTTCAGCTTTAGCTTTTATTCCGTTTGGGAGCTAAAGTCGCACAAACTTTTGTTTACAAAAATTTCGATGGCCTATAGTTCGCAAGTTATGCAATCAGTTGACATAAGATTGTGCATGCATGTAGACATGTTAATGGCCTTTATATATGCCAAGTTTCAGATGGCTACCTACTCATACAGCCAAGCAGTAGCGGTTTGAAATTTTCACAATTTGGGCTACCCGTTCAGGACGATTCGTGACCTTAGGTGACTTGCACAATTCGGGCTGAAACTAGTGCCAAATGAAAGGGTTGGGATAAACATTCAATTGACCATATGTGCCAAAAATTCTCGTTCTTTAGTTTTCGAGTTATAGCCCCTGAAAGTCGAAAACTGCACGACTTTGCCCTCGAATATCTCGACAACGGAGAAAGGAGAATTTCTGGGATTTTTTTCCCAAGAAATATATGGGAATTATCTGTAATTTAGCACAGTTTTAGAACGATTCGTGAAAGTCACCTTTTAAGAATAACTTCCACTGCAGGCCCATATATAAAAGTTTGCTCCTTTATTACTCTGCACATGGACAATTATTTGCGCTGTTATTTGCCCCAGGCATGTACCTATGTAATTACCGTTTACAGTGTAAAGATGGATGTTATCGGTCACTGAACGTCGGAGCAGTAGGCGTTTAATGCATTTTCCCATAGGGTCCAATGCAAAATTGACACCTCATTTTCTCCATTCTCAAGAGCTTTGAGTCTCTGCAAAACATATACATGTGTAGACACAAATAAGTGAAATAGAATGAAGGCTATTTGAGCTTTAGCTTTTATTCCGTTTGGGAGCTAAAGTCGCACAAACTTTTGTTTACAAAAATTTCGATGGCCTATAGTTCGCAAGTTATGCAATCAGTTGACATAAGATTGTGCATGCATGTAGACATGTTAATGGCCTTTATATATGCCAAGTTTCAGATGGCTACCTACTCATACAAGCAAGCAGTAGCGGTTTGAAATTTTCACAATTTGGGCTACACGTTCGGGACGATTCGTGACCTTAGGTGACTTGCACAATTCGGGCTGAAACTAGTGCCAAATGAAAGGGTTGGGATAAACATTCAATTGACCATATGTGCCAAAAATTCTCGTTCTTTAGTTTTCGAGTTATAGCCCCTGAAAGTCGAAAACTGCACGACTTTGCCCTCGAATATCTCGACAACGGAGAAAGGAGAATTTCTGGGATTTATTTCCCAAGAAATATATGGGAATTATCTGTAATTTAGCACAGTTTCAGAACGATTCGTGAAAGTCACCTTTTAAGAATAACTTCCACTGCAGGCCCATATATAAAAGTTTGCTCCTTTATTACTCTGCACATGGACAATTATTTGCGCTGTTATTTGCCCCAGGCATGTACCTATGTAATTACCGTTTACAGTGTAAAGATGGATGTTATCGGTCACTGAACGTCGGAGCAGTAGGCGTTTAATGCATTTTCCCATAGGGTCCAATGCAAAATTGACACCTCATTTTCTCCATTCTCAAGAGCTTTGAGTCTCTGCAAAACATATACATGTGTAGACACAAATAAGTGAAATAGAATGAAGGCTATTTCAGCTTTAGCTTTTATTCCGTTTGGGAGCTAAAGTCGCACAAACTTTTGTTTACAAAAATTTCGATGGCCTATAGTTCGCAAGTTATGCAATCAGTTGACATAAGATTGTGCATGCATGTAGACATGTTAATGGCCTTTATATATGCCAAGTTTCAGATGGCTACCTACTCATACAAGCAAGCAGTAGCTGTTTGAAATTTTCACAATTTGGGCTACACGTTCGGGACGATTCGTGACCTTAGGTGACTTGCACAATTCGGGCTGAAACTAGTGCCAAATGAAAGGGTTGGGATAAACATTCAATTGACCATATGTGCCAAAAATTCTCGTTCTTTAGTTTTCGAGTTATAGCCCCTGAAAGTCGAAAACTGCACGACTTTGCCCTCGAATATCTCGACAACGGAGAAAGGAGAATTTCTGGGATTTTTTTTCCAAGAAATATATGGGAATTATCTGTAATTTAGCACAGTTTCAGAACGATTCGTGAAAGTCACCTTTTAAGAATAACTTCCACTGCAGGCCCATATATAAAAGTTTGCTCCTTTATTACTCTGCACATGGACAATTATTTGCGCTGTTATTTGCCCCAGGCATGTACCTATGTAATTACCGTTTACAGTGTAAAGATGGATGTTATCGGTCACTGAACGTCGGAGCAGTAGGCGTTTAATGCATTTTCCCATAGGGTCCAATGCAAAATTGACACCTCATTTTCTCCATTCTCAAGAGCTTTGAGTCTCTGCAAAACATATACATGTGTAGACACAAATAAGTGAAATAGAATGAAGGCTATTTCAGCTTTAGCTTTTATTCCGTTTGGGAGCTAAAGTCGCACAAACTTTTGTTTACAAAAATTTCGATGGCCTATAGTTCGCAAGTTATGCAATCAGTTGACATAAGATTGTGCATGCATGTAGACATGTTAATGGCCTTTATATATGCCAAGTTTCAGATGGCTACCTACTCATACAAGCAAGCAGTAGCGGTTTGAAATTTTCACAATTTGGGCTACACGTTCGGGACGATTCGTGACCTTAGGTGACTTGCACAATTCGGGCTGAAACTAGTGCCAAATGAAAGGGTTGGGATAAACATTCAATTGACCATATGTGCCAAAAATTCTCGTTCTTTAGTTTTCGAGTTATAGCCCCTGAAAGTCGAAAACTGCACGACTTTGCCCTCGAATATCTCGACAACGGAGAAAGGAGAATTTCTGGGATTTTTTTTCCAAGAAATATATGGGAATTATCTGTAATTTAGCACAGTTTCAGAACGATTCGTGAAAGTCACCTTTTAAGAATAACTTCCACTGCAGGCCCATATATAAAAGTTTGCTCCTTTATTACTCTGCACATGGACAATTATTTGCGCTGTTATTTGCCCCAGGCATGTACCTATGTAATTACCGTTTACAGTGTAAAGATGGATGTTATCGGTCACTGAACGTCGGAGCAGTAGGCGTTTAATGCATTTTCCCATAGGGTCCAATGCAAAATTGACACCTCATTTTCTCCATTCTCAAGAGCTTTGAGTCTCTGCAAAACATATACATGTGTAGACACAAATAAGTGAAATAGAATGAAGGCTATTTCAGCTTTAGCTTTTATTCCGTTTGGGAGCTAAAGTCGCACAAACTTTTGTTTACAAAAATTTCGATGGCCTATAGTTCGCAAGTTATGCAATCAGTTGACATAAGATTGTGCATGCATGTAGACATGTTAATGACCTTTATATATGCCAAGTTTCAGATGGCTACCTACTCATACAAGCAAGCAGTAGCTGTTTGAATTTTTCACAATTTGGGCTACACGTTCGGGACGATTCGTGACCTTAGGTGACTTGCACAATTCGGGCTGAAACTAGTGCCAAATGAAAGGGTTGGGATAAACATTCAATTGACCATATGTGCCAAAAATTCTCGTTCTTTAGTTTTCGAGTTATAGCCCCTGAAAGTCGAAAACTGCACGACTTTGCCCTCGAATATCTCGACAACGGAGAAAGGAGAATTTCTGGGATTTTTTCCCAACAAATATATGGGAATTATCTGTAATTTAGCACAGTTTCAGAACGATTCGTGAAAGTCACCTTTTAAGAATAACTTCCACTGCAGGCCCATATATAAAAGTTTGCTCCTTTATTACTCTGCACATGGACAATTATTTGCGCTGTTATTTGCCCCAGGCATGTACCTATGTAATTACCGTTTACAGTGTAAAGATGGATGTTATCGGTCACTGAACGTCGGAGCAGTAGGCGTTTAATGCATTTTCCCATAGGGTCCAATGCAAAATTGACACCTCATTTTCTCCATTCTCAAGAGCTTTGAGTCTCTGCAAAACATATACATGTGTAGACACAAATAAGTGAAATAGAATGAAGGCTATTTCAGCTTTAGCTTTTATTCCGTTTGGGAGCTAAAGTCGCACAAACTTTTGTTTACAAAAATTTCGATGGCCTATAGTTCGCAAGTTATGCAATCAGTTGACATAAGATTGTGCATGCATGTAGACATGTTAATGGCCTTTATATATGCCAAGTTTCAGATGGCTACCTACTCATACAAGCAAGCAGTAGCGGTTTGAAATTTTCACAATTTGGGCTACACGTTCGGGACGATTCGTGACCTTAGGTGACTTGCACAATTCGGGCTGAAACTAGTGCCAAATGAAAGGGTTGGGATAAACATTCAATTGACCATATGTGCCAAAAATTCTCGTTCTTTAGTTTTCGAGTTATAGCCCCTGAAAGTCGAAAACTGCACGACTTTGCCCTCGAATATCTCGACAACGGAGAAAGGAGAATTTCTGGGATTTTTTCCCAACAAATATATGGGAATTATCTGTAATTTAGCACAGTTTCAGAACGATTCGTGAAAGTCACCTTTTAAGAATAACTTCCACTGCAGGCCCATATATAAAAGTTTGCTCCTTTATTACTCTGCACATGGACAATTATTTGCGCTGTTATTTGCCCCAGGCATGTACCTATGTAATTACCGTTTACAGTGTAAAGATGGATGTTATCGGTCACTGAACGTCGGAGCAGTAGGCGTTTAATGCATTTTCCCATAGGGTCCAATGCAAAATTGACACCTCATTTTCTCCATTCTCAAGAGCTTTGAGTCTCTGCAACACATATACATGTGTAGACACAAATAAGTGAAATAGAATGAAGGCTATTTCAGCTTTAGCTTTTATTCCGTTTGGGAGCTAAAGTCGCATAAACTTTTGTTTACAAAAATTTCGATGGCCAGTAGTTCGCAAGTTATGCAATCAGTTGACATAAGATTGTGCATGCATGTAGACATGTTAATGGCCTTTATATATGCCAAGTTTCAGATGGCTACCTACTCATACAAGCAAGCAGTAGCGGTTTGAAATTTTCACAATTTGGGCTACACGTTCGGGACGATTCGTGACCTTAGGTGACTTGCACAATTCGGGCTGAAACTAGTGCCAAATGAAAGGGTTGGGATAAACATTCAATTGACCATATGTGCCAAAAATTCTCGTTCTTTAGTTTTCGAGTTATAGCCCCTGAAAGTCGAAAACTGCACGACTTTGCCCTCGAATATCTCGACAACGGAGAAAGGAGAATTTCTGGGATTTTTTTCCCAAGAAATATATGGGAATTATCTGTAATTTAGCACAGTTTCAGAACGATTCGTGAAAGTCACCTTTTAAGAATAACTTCCACTGCAGGCCCATATATAAAAGTTTGCTCCTTTATTACTCTGCACATGGACAATTATTTGCGCTGTTATTTGCCCCAGGCATGTACCTATGTAATTACCGTTTACAGTGTAAAGATGGATGTTATCGGTCACTGAACGTCGGAGCAGTAGGCGTTTAATGCATTTTCCCATAGGGTCCAATGCAAAATTGACACCTCATTTTCTCCATTCTCAAGAGCTTTGAGTCTCTGCAAAACATATACATGTGTAGACACAAATAAGTGAAATAGAATGAAGGCTATTTCAGCTTTAGCTTTTATTCCGTTTGGGAGCTAAAGTCGCACAAACTTTTGTTTACAAAAATTTCGATGGCCTATAGTTCGCAAGTTATGCAATCAGTTGACATAAGATTGTGCATGCATGTAGACATGTTAATGGCCTTTATATATGCCAAGTTTCAGATGGCTACCTACTCATACAAGCAAGCAGTAGCGGTTTGAAATTTTCACAATTTGGGCTACACGTTCGGGACGATTCGTGACCTTAGGTGACTTGCACAATTCGGGCTGAAACTAGTGCCAAATGAAAGGGTTGGGATAAACATTCAATTGACCATATGTGCCAAAAATTCTCGTTCTTTAGTTTTCGAGTTATAGCCCCTGAAAGTCGAAAACTGCACGACTTTGCCCTCGAATATCTCGACAACGGAGAAAGGAGAATTTCTGGGATTTTTTTCCCAAGAAATATATGGGAATTATCTGTAATTTAGCACAGTTTCAGAACGATTCGTGAAAGTCACCTTTTAAGAATAACTTCCACTGCAGGCCCATATATAAAAGTTTGCTCCTTTATTACTCTGCACATGGACAATTATTTGCGCTGTTATTTGCCCCAGGCATGTACCTATGTAATTACCGTTTACAGTGTAAAGATGGATGTTATCGGTCACTGAACGTCGGAGCAGTAGGCGTTTAATGCATTTTCCCATAGGGTCCAATGCAAAATTGACACCTCATTTTCTCCATTCTCAAGAGCTTTGAGTCTCTGCAAAACATATACATGTGTAGACACAAATAAGTGAAATAGAATGAAGGCTATTTCAGCTTTAGCTTTTATTCCGTTTGGGAGCTAAAGTCGCACAAACTTTTGTTTACAAAAATTTCGATGGCCTATAGTTCGCAAGTTATGCAATCAGTTGACATAAGATTGTGCATGCATGTAGACATGTTAATGGCCTTTATATATGCCAAGTTTCAGATGGCTACCTACGCATACAAGCAAGCAGTAGCGGTTTGAAATTTTCATAATTTGGGCTACACGTTCGGGACGATTCGTGACCTTAGGTGACTTGCACAATTCGGGCTGAAACTAGTGCCAAATGAAAGGGTTGGGATAAACATTCAATTGACCATATGTGCCAAAAATTCTCGTTCTTTAGTTTTCGAGTTATAGCCCCTGAAAGTCGAAAACTGCACGACTTTGCCCTCGAATATCTCGACAACGGAGAAAGGAGAATTTCTGGGATTTTTTTCCCAAGAAATATATGGGAATTATCTGTAATTTAGCACAGTTTCAGAACGATTCGTGAAAGTCACCTTTTAAGAATAACTTCCACTGCAGGCCCATATATAAAAGTTTGCTCCTTTATTACTCTGCACATGGACAATTATTTGCGCTGATATTTGCCCCAGGCATGTACCTATGTAATTACCGTTTACAGTGTAAAGATGGATGTTATCGGTCACTGAACGTCGGAGCAGTAGGCGTTTAATGCATTTTCCCATAGGGTCCAATGCAAAATTGACACCTCATTTTCTCCATTCTCAAGAGCTTTGAGTCTCTGCAAAACATATACATGTGTAGACACAAATAAGTGAAATAGAATGAAGGCTATTTCAGCTTTAGCTTTTATTCCGTTTGGGAGCTAAAGTCGCACAAACTTTTGTTTACAAAAATTTCGATGGCCTATAGTTCGCAAGTTATGCAATCAGTTGACATAAGCTTGTGCATGCATGTAGACATGTTAATGGCCTTTATATATGCCAAGTTTCAGATGGCTACCTACTCATACAAGCAAGCAGTAGCGGTTTGAAATTTTCACAATTTGGGCTACACGTTCGGGACGATTCGTGACCTTAGGTGACTTGCACAATTCGGGCTGAAACTAGTGCCAAATGAAAGGGTTGGGATAAACATTCAATTGACCATATGTGCCAAAAATTCTCGTTCTTTAGTTTTCGAGTTATAGCCCCTGAAAGTCGAAAACTGCACGACTTTGCCCTCGAATATCTCGACAACGGAGAAAGGAGAATTTCTGGGATTTTTTTCCAAGAAATATATGGGAATTATCTGTAATTTAGCACAGTTTCAGAACGATTCGTGAAAGTCACCTTTTAAGAATAACTTCCACTGCAGGCCCATATATAAAAGTTTGCTCCTTTATTACTCTGCACATGGACAATTATTTGCGCTGTTATTTGCCCCAGGCATGTACCTATGTAATTACCGTTTACAGTGTAAAGATGGATGTTATCGGTCACTGAACGTCGGAGCAGTAGGCGTTTAATGCATTTTCCCATAGGGTCCAATGCAAAATTGACACCTCATTTTCTCAATTCTCAAGAGCTTTGAGTCTCTGCAAAACATATACATGTGTAGACACAAATAAGTGAAATAGAATGAAGGCTATTTCAGCTTTAGCTTTTATTCCGTTTGGGAGCTAAAGTCGCACAAACTTTTGTTTACAAAAATTTCGATGGCCTATAGTTCGCAAGTTATGCAATCAGTTGACATAAGATTGTGCATGCATGTAGACATGTTAATGGCCTTTATATATGCCAAGTTTCAGATGGCTACCTACTCATACAAGCAAGCAGTAGCGGTTTGAAATTTTCACAATTTGGGCTACACGTTCGGGACGATTCGTGACCTTAGGTGACTTGCACAATTCGGGCTGAAACTAGTGCCAAATGAAAGGGTTGGGATAAACATTCAATTGACCATATGTGCCAAAAATTCTCGTTCTTTAGTTTTCGAGTTATAGCCCCTGAAAGTCGAAAACTGCACGACTTTGCCCTCGAATATCTCGACAACGGAGAAAGGAGAATTTCTGGGATTTTTTTCCCAAGAAATATATGGGAATTATCTGTAATTTAGCACAGTTTCAGAACGATTCGTGAAAGTCACCTTTTAAGAATAACTTCCACTGCAGGCCCATATATAAAAGTTTGCTCCTTTATTACTCTGCACATGGACAATTATTTGCGCTGTTATTTGCCCCAGGCATGTACCTATGTAATTACCGTTTACAGTGTAAAGATGGATGTTATCGGTCACTGAACGTCGGAGCAGTAGGCGTTTAATGCATTTTTCCATAGGGTCCAATGCAAAATTGACACCTCATTTTCTCCATTCTCAAGAGCTTTGAGTCTCTGCAAAACATATACATGTGTAGACACAAATAAGTGAAATAGAATAAAGGCTATTTCAGCTTTAGCTTTTATTCCGTTTGGGAGCTAAAGTCGCACAAACTTTTGTTTACAAAAATTTCGATGGCCTATAGTTCGCAAGTTATGCAATCAGTTGACATAAGCTTGTGCATGCATGTAGACATGTTAATGGCCTTTATATATGCCAAGTTTCAGATGGCTACCTACTCATACAAGCAAGCAGTAGCGGTTTGAAATTTTCACAATTTGGGCTACACGTTCGGGACGATTCGTGACCTTAGGTGACTTGCACAATTCGGGCTGAAACTAGTGCCAAATGAAAGGGTTGGGATAAACATTCAATTGACCATATGTGCCAAAAATTCTCGTTCTTTAGTTTTCGAGTTATAGCCCCTGAAAGTCGAAAACTGCACGACTTTGCCCTCGAATATCTCGACAACGGAGAAAGGAGAATTTCTGGGATTTTTTTCCCAAGAAATATATGGGAATTATCTGTAATTTAGCACAGTTTCAGAACGATTCGTGAAAGTCACCTTTTAAGAATAACTTCCACTGCAGGCCCATATATAAAAGTTTGCTCCTTTATTACTCTGCACATGGACAATTATTTGCGCTGTTATTTGCCCCAGGCATGTACCTATGTAATTACCGTTTACAGTGTAAAGATGGATGTTATCGGTCACTGAACGTCGGAGCAGTAGGCGTTTAATGTATTTTCCCATAGGGTCCAATGCAAAATTGACACCTCATTTTCTCCATTCTCAAGAGCTTTGAGTCTCTGCAAAACATATACATGTGTAGACACAAATAAGTGAAATAGAATGAAGGCTATTTCAGCTTTAGCTTTTATTCCGTTTGGGAGCTAAAGTCGCACAAACTTTTGTTTACAAAAATTTCGATGGCCTATAGTTCGCAAGTTATGCAATCAGTTGACATAAGATTGTGCATGCATGTAGACATGTTAATGGCCTTTATATATGCCAAGTTTCAGATGGCTACCTACTCATACAAGCAAGCAGTAGCGGTTTGAAATTTTCACAATTTGGGCTACACGTTCGGGACGATTCGTGACCTTAGGTGACTTGCACAATTCGGGCTGAAACTAGTGCCAAATGAAAGGGTTGGGATAAACATTCAATTGACCATATGTGCCAAAAATTCTCGTTCTTTAGTTTTCGAGTTATAGCCCCTGAAAGTCGAAAACTGCACGACTTTGCCCTCGAATATCTCGACAACGGAGAAAGGAGAATTTCTGGGATTTTTTTCCCAAGAAATATATGGGAATTATCTGTAATTTAGCACAGTTTCAGAACGATTCGTGAAAGTCACCTTTTAAGAATAACTTCCACTGCAGGCCCATATATAAAAGTTTGCTCCTTTATTACTCTGCACATGGACAATTATTTGCGCTGTTATTTGCCCCAGGCATGTACCTATGTAATTACCGTTTACAGTGTAAAGATGGATGTTATCGGTCACTGAACGTCGGAGCAGTAGGCGTTTAATGCATTTTCCCATAGGGTCCAATGCAAAATTGACACCTCATTTTCTCCATTCTCAAGAGCTTTGAGTCTCTGCAAAACATATACATGTGTAG
The DNA here is from genome assembly GCA_963989385.1 of Ctena decussata. Classification (NCBI taxonomy): domain Eukaryota; kingdom Metazoa; phylum Mollusca; class Bivalvia; order Lucinida; family Lucinidae; genus Ctena; species Ctena decussata. The sequence continues at coordinate 78,277,537 of OZ022510.1, read as the reverse complement.
ACACAAATAAGTGAAATAGAATGAAGGCTATTTCAGCTTTAGCTTTTATTCCGTTTGGGAGCTAAAGTCGCACAAACTTTTGTTTACAAAAATTTCGATGGCCTATAGTTCGCAAGTTATGCAATCAGTTGACATAAGATTGTGCATGCATGTAGACATGTTAATGGCCTTTATATATGCCAAGTTTCAGATGGCTACCTACTCATACAAGCAAGCAGTAGCGGTTTGAAATTTTCACAATTTGGGCTACACGTTCGGGACGATTCGTGACCTTAGGTGACTTGCACAATTCGGGCTGAAACTAGTGCCAAATGAAAGGGTTGGGATAAACATTCAATTGACCATATGTGCCAAAAATTCTCGTTCTTTAGTTTTCGAGTTATAGCCCCTGAAAGTCGAAAACTGCACGACTTTGCCCTCGAATATCTCGACAACGGAGAAAGGAGAATTTCTGGGATTTTTTTCCCAAGAAATATATGGGAATTATCTGTAATTTAGCACAGTTTCAGAACGATTCGTGAAAGTCACCTTTTAAGAATAACTTCCACTGCAGGCCCATATATAAAAGTTTGCTCCTTTATTACTCTGCACATGGACAATTATTTGCGCTGTTATTTGCCCCAGGCATGTACCTATGTAATTACCGTTTACAGTGTAAAGATGGATGTTATCGGTCACTGAACGTCGGAGCAGTAGGCGTTTAATGCATTTTCCCATAGGGTCCAATGCAAAATTGACACCTCATTTTCTCCATTCTCAAGAGCTTTGAGTCTCTGCAAAACATATACATGTGTAGACACAAATAAGTGAAATAGAATGAAGGCTATTTCAGCTTTAGCTTTTATTCCGTTTGGGAGCTAAAGTCGCACAAACTTTTGTTTACAAAAATTTCGATGGCCTATAGTTCGCAAGTTATGCAATCAGTTGACATAAGATTGTGCATGCATGTAGACATGTTAATGGCCTTTATATATGCCAAGTTTCAGATGGCTACCTACTCATACAAGCAAGCAGTAGCGGTTTGAAATTTTCACAATTTGGGCTACACGTTCGGGACGATTCGTGACCTTAGGTGACTTGCACAATTCGGGCTGAAACTAGTGCCAAATGAAAGGGTTGGGATAAACATTCAATTGACCATATGTGCCAAAAATTCTCGTTCTTTAGTTTTCGAGTTATAGCCCCTGAAAGTCGAAAACTGCACGACTTTGCCCTCGAATATCTCGACAACGGAGAAAGGAGAATTTCTGGGATTTTTTTCCCAAGAAATATATGGGAATTATCTGTAATTTAGCACAGTTTCAGAACGATTCGTGAAAGTCACCTTTTAAGAATAACTTCCACTGCAGGCCCATATATAAAAGTTTGCTCCTTTATTACTCTGCACATGGACAATTATTTGCGCTGTTATTTGCCCCAGGCATGTACCTATGTAATTACCGTTTACAGTGTAAAGATGGATGTTATCGGTCACTGAGCGTCGGAGCAGTTGGCGTTTAATGCATTTTCCCATAGGGTCCAATGCAAAATTGACACCTCATTTTCTCCATTCTCAAGAGCTTTGAGTCTCTGCAAAACATATACATGTGTAGACACAAATAAGTGAAATAGAATGAAGGCTATTTCAGCTTTAGCTTTTATTCAGTTTGGGAGCTAAAGTCGCACAAACTTTTGTTTACAAAAATTTCGATGGCCTATAGTTCGCAAGTTATGCAATCAGTTGACATAAGATTGTGCATGCATGTAGACATGTTAATGGCCTTTATATATGCCAAGTTTCAGATGGCTACCTACTCATACAAGCAAGCAGTAGCGGTTTGAAATTTTCACAATTTGGGCTACACGTTCGGGACGATTCGTGACCTTAGGTGACTTGCACAATTCGGGCTGAAACTAGTGCCAAATGAAAGGGTTGGGTTAAACATTCAATTGACCATATGTGCCAAAAATTCTCGTTCTTTAGTTTTCGAGTTATAGCCCCTGAAAGTCGAAAACTGCACGACTTTGCCCTCGAATATCTCGACAACGGAGAAAGGAGAATTTCTGGGATTTTTTTCCCAAGAAATATATGGGAATTATCTGTAATTTAGCACAGTTTCAGAACGATTCGTGAAAGTCACCTTTTAAGAATAACTTCCACTGCAGGCCCATATATAAAAGTTTGCTCCTTTATTACTCTGCACATGGACAATTATTTGCGCTGTTATTTGCCCCAGGCATGTACCTATGTAATTACCGTTTACAGTGTAAAGATGGATGTTATCGGTCACTGAACGTCGGAGCAGTAGGCGTTTAATGCATTTTCCCATAGGGTCCAATGCAAAATTAACACCTCATTTTCTCCATTCTCAAGAGCTTTGAGTCTCTGCAAAACATATACATGTGTAGACACAAATAAGTGAAATAGAATGAAGGCTATTTCAGCTTTAGCTTTTATTCCGTTTGGGAGCTAAAGTCGCACAAACTTTTGTTTACAAAAAATTCGATGGCCTATAGTTCGCAAGTTATGCAATCAGTTGACATAAGATTGTGCATGCATGTAGACATGTTAATGGCCTTTCTATATGCCAAGTTTCAGATGGCTACCTACTCATACAAGCAAGCAGTAGCGGTTTGAAATTTTCACAATTTGGGCTACACGTTCTGGACGTTTCGTGACCTTAGGTGACTTGCACAATTCGGGCTGAAACTAGTGCCAAATGAAAGGGTTGGGAAAAAATTCAATTGACCATATGTGCCAAAAATTCTCGTTCTTTAGTTTTCGAGTTATAGCCCCTGAAAGTCGAAAACTGCACGACTTTGCCCTCGAATATCTCGACAACGGAGAAAGGAGAATTTCTGGGATTTTTTTCCCAAGAAATATATGGGAATTATCTGTAATTTAGCACAGTTTCAGAACGATTCGTGAAAGTCACCTTTTAAGAATAACTTCCACTGCAGGCCCATATATAAAAGTTTGCTCCTTTATTACTCTGCACATGGACAATTATTTGCGCTGTTATTTGCCCCAGGCATGTACCTATGTAATTACCGTTTACAGTGTAAAGATGGATGTTATCGGTCACTGAACGTCGGAGCAGTAGGTGTTTAATGCATTTTCCCATAGGGTCCAATGCAAAATTGACACCTCATTTTCTCCATTCTCAAGAGCTTTGAGTCTCTGCAAAACATATACATGTGTAGACACAAATAAGTGAAATAGAATGAAGGCTATTTCAGCTTTAGCTTTTATTCCGTTTGGGAGCTAAAGTCGCACAAACTTTTGTTTACAAAAATTTCGATGGCCTATAGTTCGCAAGTTATGCAATCAGTTGACATAAAATTGTGCATGCATGTAGACATGTTAATGGCCTTTATATATGCCAAGTTTCAGATGGCTACCTACTCATACAAGCAAGCAGTAGCGGTTTGAAATTTTCACAATTTGGGCTACACGTTCGGGACGATTCGTGACCTTAGGTGACTTGCACAATTCGGGCTGAAACTAGTGCCAAATGAAAGGGTTGGGATAAACATTCAATTGACCATATGTGCCAAAAATTCTCGTTCTTTAGTTTTCGAGTTATAGCCCCTGAAAGTCGAAAACTGCACGACTTTGCCCTCGAATATCTCGACAACGGAGAAAGGAGAATTTCTGGGATTTTTTTCCCAAGAAATATATGGGAATTATCTGTAATTTAGCACAGTTTCAGAACGATTCGTGAAAGTCACCTTTTAAGAATAACTTCCACTGCAGGCCCATATATAAAAGTTTGCTCCTTTATTACTCTACACATGGACAATTATTTGCGCTGTTATTTGCCCCAGGCATGTACCTATGTAATTACCGTTTACAGTGTAAAGATGGATGTTATCGGTCACTGAACGTCGGAGCAGTAGGCGTTTAATGCATTTTCCCATAGGGTCCAATGCAAAATTGACACCTCATTTTCTCCATTCTCAAGAGCTTTGAGTCTCTGCAAAACATATACATGTGTAGACACAAATAAGTGAAATAGAATGAAGGCTATTTCAGCTTTAGCTTTTATTCCGTTTGGGAGCTAAAGTCGCACAAACTTTTGTTTACAAAAATTTCGATGGCCTATAGTTCGCAAGTTATGCAATCAGTTGACATAAGATTGTGCATGCATGTAGACATGTTAATGGCCTTTATATATGCCAAGTTTCAGATGGCTACCTACTCATACAAGCAAGCAGTAGCGGTTTGAAATTTTCACAATTTGGGCTACACGTTCGGGACGATTCGTGACCTAAGGTGACTTGCACAATTCGGGCTGAAACTAGTGCCAAATGAAAGGGTTGGGATAAACATTCAATTGACCATATGTGCCAAAAATTCTCGTTCTTTAGTTTTCGAGTTATAGCCCCTGAAAGTCGAAAACTGCACGACTTTGCCCTCGAATATCTCGACAACGGAGAAAGGAGAATTTCTGGGATTTTTTTCCCAAGAAATATATGGGAATTATCTGTAATTTAGCACAGTTTCAGAACGATTCGTGAAGGTCACCTTTTAAGAATAACTTCCACTGCAGGCCCATATATAAAAGTTTGCTCCTTTATTACTCTGCACATGGACAATTATTTGCGCTGTTATTTGCCCCAGGCATGTACCTATGTAATTACCGTTTACAGTGTAAAGATGGATGTTATCGGTCACTGAACGTCGGAGCAGTAGGCGTTTAATGCGTTTTCCCATAGGGTCCAATGCAAAATTGACACCTCATTTTCTCCATTCTCAAGAGCTTTGAGTCTCTGCAAAACATATACATGTGTAGACACAAATAAGTGAAATAGAATGAAGGCTATTTCAGCTTTAGCTTTTATTCCGTTTGGGAGCTAAAGTCGCACAAACTTTTGTTTACAAAAATTTCGATGGCCTATAGTTCGCAAGTTATGCAATCAGTTGACATAAGATTGTGCATGCATGTAGACATGTTAATGGCCTTTATATATGCCAAGTTTCAGATGGCTACCTACTCATACAAGCAAGCAGTAGCGGTTTGAAATTTTCACAATTTGGGCTACACGTTCGGGACGATTCGTGACCTTAGGTGACTTGCACAATTCGGGCTGAAACTAGTGCCAAATGAAAGGGTTGGGATAAACATTCAATTGACCATATGTGCCTAAAATTCTCGTTCTTTAGTTTTCGAGTTAAAGCCCCTGAAAGTCGAAAACTGCACGACTTTGCCCTCGAATATCTCGACAACGGAGAAAGGAGAATTTCTGGGATTTTTTTCCCAAGAAATATATGGGAATTATCTGTAATTTAGCACAGTTTCAGAACGATTCGTGAAAGTCACCTTTTAAGAATAACTTCCACTGCAGGCCCATATATAAAAGTTTGCTCCTTTATTACTCTGCACATGGACAATTATTTGCGCTGTTATTTGCCCCAGGCATGTACCTATGTAATTACCGTTTACAGTGTAAAGATGGATGTTATCGGTCACTGAACGTCGGAGCAGTAGGCGTTTAATGCATTTTCCCATAGGGTCCAATGCAAAATTGACACCTCATTTTCTCCATTCTCAAGAGCTTTGAGTCTCTGCAAAACATATACATGTGTAGACACAAATAAGTGAAATAGAATGAAGGCTATTTCAGCTTTAGCTTTTATTCCGTTTGGGAGCTAAAGTCGCACAAACTTTTGTTTACAAAAATTTCGATGGCCTATAGTTCGCAAGTTATGCATCAGTTGACATAAGATTGTGCATGCATGTAGACATGTTAATGGCCTTTATATATGCCAAGTTTCAGATGGCTACCTACTCATACAAGCAAGCAGTAGCGGTTTGAAATTTTCACAATTTGGGCTACACGTTCGGGACGATTCGTGACCTTAGGTGACTTGCACAATTCGGGCTGAAACTAGTGCCAAATGAAAGGGTTGGGATAAACATTCAATTGACCATATGTGCCAAAAATTCTCGTTCTTTAGTTTTCGAGTTATAGCCCCTGAAAGTCGAAAACTGCACGACTTTGCCCTCGAATATCTCGACAACGGAGAAAGGAGAATTTCTGGGATTTTTTTCCCAAGAAATATATGGGAATTATCTGTAATTTAGCACAGTTTCAGAACGATTCGTGAAAGTCACCTTTTAAGAATAACTTCCACTGCAGGCCCATATATAAAAGTTTGCTCCTTTATTACTCTGCACATGGACAATTATTTGCGCTGTTATTTGCCCCAGGCATGTACCTATGTAATTACCGTTTACAGTGTAAAGATGGATGTTATCGGTCACTGAACGTCGGAGCAGTAGGCGTTTAATGCATTTTCCCATAGGGTCCAATGCAAAATTGACACCTCATTTTCTCCATTCTCAAGAGCTTTGAGTCTCTGCAAAACATATACATGTGTAGACACAAATAAGTGAAATAGAATGAAGGCTATTTCAGCTTTAGCTTTTATTCCGTTTGGGAGCTAAAGTCGCACAAACTTTTGTTTACAAAAATTTCGATGGCCTATAGTTCGCAAGTTATGCAATCAGTTGACATAAGCTTGTGCATGCATGTAGACATGTTAATGGCCTTTATATATGCCAAGTTTCAGATGGCTACCTACTCATACAAGCAAGCAGTAGCGGTTTGAAATTTTCACAATTTGGGCTACACGTTCGGGACGATTCGTGACCTTAGGTGACTTGCACAATTCGGGCTGAAACTAGTGCCAAATGAAAGGGTTGGGATAAACATTCAATTGACCATATGTGCCAAAAATTCTCGTTCTTTAGTTTTCGAGTTATAGCCCCTGAAAGTCGAAAACTGCACGACTTTGCCCTCGAATATCTCGACAACGGAGAAAGGAGAATTTCTGGGATTTTTTTCCCAAGAAATATATGGGAATTATCTGTAATTTAGCACAGTTTCAGAACGATTCGTGAAAGTCACCTTTTAAGAATAACTTCCACTGCAGGCCCATATATAAAAGTTTGCTCCTTTATTACTCTGCACATGGACAATTATTTGCGCTGTTATTTGCCCCAGGCATGTACCTATGTAATTACCGTTTACAGTGTAAAGATGGATGTTATCGGTCACTGAACGTCGGAGCAGTAGGCGTTTAATGCATTTTCCCATAGGGTCCAATGCAAAATTGACACCTCATTTTCTCCATTCTCAAGAGCTTTGAGTCTCTGCAAAACATATACATGTGTAGACACAAATAAGTGAAATAGAATGAAGGCTATTTCAGCTTTAGCTTTTATTCCGTTTGGGAGCTAAAGTCGCACAAACTTTTGTTTACAAAAATTTCAATGGCCTATAGTTCGCAAGTTATGCAATCAGTTGACATAAGATTGTGCATGCATGTAGACATGTTAATGGCCTTTATATATGCCAAGTTTCAGATGGCTACCTACTCATACAAGCAAGCAGTAGCGGTTTGAAATTTTCACAATTTGGGCTACACGTTCGGGACGATTCGTGACCTTAGGTGACTTGCACAATTCGGGCTGAAACTAGTGCCAAATGAAAGGGTTGGGATAAACATTCAATTGACCATATGTGCCAAAAATTCTCGTTCTTTAGTTTTCGAGTTATAGCCCCTGAAAGTCGAAAACTGCACGACTTTGCCCTCGAATATCTCGACAACGGAGAAAGGAGAATTTCTGGGATTTTTTTCCCAAGAAATATATGGGAATTGTCTGTAATTTAGCACAGTTTCAGAACGATTCGTGAAAGTCACCTTTTAAGAATAACTTCCACTGCAGGCCCATATATAAAAGTTTGCTCCTTTATTACTCTGCACATGGACAATTATTTGCGCTGTTATTTGCCCCAGGCATGTACCTATGTAATTACCGTTTACAGTGTAAAGATGGATGTTATCGGTCACTGAACGTCGGAGCAGTAGGCGTTTAATGCATTTTCCCATAGGATCCAATGCAAAATTGACACCTCATTTTCTCCATTCTCAAGAGCTTTGAGTCTCTGCAAAACATATACATGTGTAGACACAAATAAGTGAAATAGAATGAAGGCTATTTCAGCTTTAGCTTTTATTACGTTTGGGAGCTAAAGTCGCACAAACTTTTGTTTACAAAAATTTCGATGGCCTATAGTTCGCAAGTTATGCAATCAGTTGACATAAGATTGTGCATGCATGTAGACATGTTAATGGCCTTTATATATGCCAAGTTTCAGATGGCTACCTACTCATACAAGCAAGCAGTAGCGGTTTGAAATTTTCACAATTTGGGCTACACGTTCGGGACGATTCGTGACCTTAGGTGACTTGCACAATTCGGGCTGAAACTAGTGCCAAATGAAAGGGTTGGGATGAACATTCAATTGACCATATGTGCCAAAAATTCTCGTTCTTTAGTTTTCAAGTTATAGCCCCTGAAAGTCGAAAACTGCACGACTTTGCCCTCGAATATCTCGACAAAGGAGAAAGGAGAATTTCTGGGATTTTTTTCCCAAGAAATATATGGGAATTATCTGTAATTTAGCACAGTTTCAGAACGATTCGTGAAAGTCACCTTTTAAGAATAACCTCCACTGCAGGCCCATATATAAAAGTTTGCTCCTTTATTACTCTGCACATGGACAATTATTTGCGCTGTTATTTGCCCCAGGCATGTACCTATGTAATTACCGTTTACAGTGTAAAGATGGATGTTATCGGTCACTGAACGTCGGAGCAGTAGGCGTTTAATGCATTTTCCCATAGGGTCCAATGCAAAATTGACACCTCATTTTCTCCATTCTCAAGAGCTTTGAGTCTCTGCAAAACATATACATGTGTAGACACAAATAAGTGAAATAGAATGAAGGCTATTTCAGCTTTAGCTTTTATTCCGTTTGGGAGCTAAAGTCGCACAAACTTTTGTTTACAAAAATTTCGATGGCCTATAGTTCGCAAGTTATGCAATCAGTTGACATAAGATTGTGCATGCATGTAGACATGTTAATGGCCTTTATATATGCCAAGTTTCAGATGGCTACCTACTCATACAAGCAAGCAGTAGCGGTTTGAAATTTTCACAATTTGGGCTACACGCTCGGGACGATTCGTGACCTTAGGTGACTTGCACAATTCGGGCTGAAACTAGTGCCAAATGAAAGGGTTGGGATAAACATTCAATTGACCATATGTGCCAAAAATTCTCGTTCTTTAGTTTTCGAGTTATAGCCCCTGAAAGTCGAAAACTGCACGACTTTGCCCTCGAATATCTCGACAACGGAGAAAGGAGAATTTCTGGGATTTTTTTCCCAAGAAATATATGGGAATTATCTGTAATTTAGCACAGTTTCAGAACGATTCGTGAAAGTCACCTTTTAAGAATAACTTCCACTGCAGGCCCATATATAAAAGTTTGCTCCTTTATTACTCTGCACATGGACAATTATTTGCGTTGTTATTTGCCCCAGGCATGTACCTATGTAATTACCGTTTACAGTGTAAAGATGGATGTTATCGGTCACTGAACATCGGAGCAGTAGGCGTTTAATGCATTTTCCCATAGGGTCCAATGCAAAATTGACACCTCATTTTCTCCATTCTCAAGAGCTTTGAGTCTCTGCAAAACATATACATGTGTAGACACAAATAAGTGAAATAGAATGAAGGCTATTTCAGCTTTAGCTTTTATTCCGTTTGGGAGCTAAAGTCGCACAAACTTTTGTTTACAAAAATTTCGATGGCCTATAGTTCGCAAGTTATGCAATCAGTTGACATAAGATTGTGCATGCATGTAGACATGTTAATGGCCTTTATATATGCCAAGTTTCAGATGGCTACCTACTCATACAAGCAAGCAGTAGCGGTTTGAAATTTTCACAATTTGGGCTACACGTTCGGGACGATTCGTGACCTTAGGTGACTTGCACAATTCGGGCTGAAACTAGTGCCAAATGAAAGGGTTGGGATAAACATTCAATTGACCATATGTGCCAAAAATTCTCGTTCTTTAGTTTTCGAGTTATAGCCCCTGAAAGTCGAAAACTGCACGACTTTGCCCTCGAATATCTCGACAACGGAGAAAGGAGAATTTCTGGGATTTTTTTCCCAAGAAATATATGGGAATTGTCTGTAATTTAGCACAGTTTCAGAACGATTCGTGAAAGTCACCTTTTAAGAATAACTTCCACTGCAGGCCCATATATAAAAGTTTGCTCCTTTATTACTCTGCACATGGACAATTATTTGCGCTGTTATTTGCCCCAGGCATGTACCTATGTAATTACCGTTTACAGTGTAAAGATGGATGTTATCGGTCACTGAACGTCGGAGCAGTAGGCGTTTAATGCATTTTCCCATAGGGTCCAATGCAAAATTGACACCTCATTTTCTCCATTCTCAAGAGCTTTGAGTCTCTGCAAAACATATACATGTGTAGACACAAATAAGTGAAATAGAATGAAGGCTATTTCAGCTTTAGCTTTTATTCCGTTTGGGAGCTAAAGTCGCACAAACTTTTGTTTACAAAAATTTCGATGGCCTATAGTTCGCAAGTTATGCAATCAGTTGACATAAGATTGTGCATGCATGTAGACATGTTAATGGCCTTTATATATGCCAAGTTTCAGATGGCTACCTACTCATACAAGCAAGCAGTAGCGGTTTGAAATTTTCACAATTTGGGCTACACGTTCGGGACGATTCGTGACCTTAGGTGACTTGCACAATTCGGGCTGAAACTAGTGCCAAATGAAAGGGTTGGGATGAACATTCAATTGACCATATGTGCCAAAAATTCTCGTTCTTTAGTTTTCGAGTTATAGCCCCTGAAAGTCGAAAACTGCACGACTTTGCCCTCGAATATCTCGACAACGGAGAAAGGAGAATTTCTGGGATTTTTTTCCCAAGAAATATATGGGAATTATCTGTAATTTAGCACAGTTTCAGAACGATTCGTGAAAGTCACCTTTTAAGAATAACCTCCACTGCAGGCCCATATATAAAAGTTTGCTCCTTTATTACTCTGCACATGGACAATTATTTGCGCTGTTATTTGCCCCAGGCATGTACCTATGTAATTACCGTTTACAGTGTAAAGATGGATGTTATCGGTCACTGAACGTCGGAGCAGTAGGCGTTTAATGCATTTTCCCATAGGGTCCAATGCAAAATTGACACCTCATTTTCTCCATTCTCAAGAGCTTTGAGTCTCTGCAAAACATATACATGTGTAGACACAAATAAGTGAAATAGAATGAAGGCTATTTCAGCTTTAGCTTTTATTCCGTTTGGGAGCTAAAGTCGCACAAACTTTTGTTTACAAAAATTTCGATGGCCTATAGTTCGCAAGTTATGCAATCAGTTGACATAAGATTGTGCATGCATGTAGACATGTTAATGGCCTTTATATATGCCAAGTTTCAGATGGCTACCTACTCATACAAGCAAGCAGTAGCGGTTTGAAATTTTCACAATTTGGGCTACACGTTCGGGACGATTCGTGACCTTAGGTGACTTGCACAATTCGGGCTGAAACTAGTGCCAAATGAAAGGGTTGGGATAAACATTCAATTGACCATATGTGCCAAAAATTCTCGTTCTTTAGTTTTCGAGTTATAGCCCCTGAAAGTCGAAAACTGCACGACTTTGCCCTCGAATATCTCGACAACGGAGAAAGGAGAATTTCTGGGATTTTTTTCCCAAGAAATATATGGGAATTATCTGTAATTTAGCACAGTTTCAGAACGATTCGTGAAAGTCACCTTTTAAGAATAACTTCCACTGCAGGCCCATATATAAAAGTTTGCTCCTTTATTACTCTGCACATGGACAATTATTTGCGCTGTTATTTGCCCAAGCATGTACCTATGTAATTACCGTTTACAGTGTAAAGATGGATGTTATCGGTCACTGAACATCGGAGCAGTAGGCGTTTAATGCATTTTCCCATAGGGTCCAATGCAAAATTGACACCTCATTTTCTCCATTCTCAAGAGCTTTGAGTCTCTGCAAAACATATACATGTGTAGACACAAATAAGTGAAATAGAATGAAGGCTATTTCAGCTTTAGCTTTTATTCCGTTTGGGAGCTAAAGTCGCACAAACTTTTGTTTACAAAAATTTCGATGGCCTATAGTTCGCAAGTTATGCAATCAGTTGACATAAGATTGTGCATGCATGTAGACATGTTAATGGCCTTTATATATGCCAAGTTTCAGATGGCTACCTACTCATACAAGCAAGCAGTAGCGGTTTGAAATTTTCACAATTTGGGCTACACGTTCGGGACGATTCGTGACCTTAGGTGACTTGCACAATTCGGGCTGAAACTAGTGCCAAATGAAAGGGTTGGGATAAACATTCAATTGACCATATGTGCCAAAAATTCTCGTTCTTTAGTTTTCGAGTTATAGCCCCTGAAAGTCGAAAACTGCACGACTTTGCCCTCGAATATCTCGACAACGGAGAAAGGAGAATTTCTGGGATTTTTTTCCCAAGAAATATATGGGAATTATCTGTAATTTAGCACAGTTTCAGAACGATTCGTGAAAGTCACCTTTTAAGAATAACTTCCACTGCAGGCCCATATATAAAAGTTTGCTCCTTTATTACTCTGCACATGGACAATTATTTGCGCTGTTATTTGCCCCAGGCATGTACCTATGTAATTACCGTTTACAGTGTAAAGATGGATGTTATCGGTCACTGAACGTCGGAGCAGTAGGCGTTTAATGCATTTTCCCATAGGGTCCAATGCAAAATTGACACCTCATTTTCTCCATTCTCAAGAGCTTTGAGTCTCTGCAAAACATATACATGTGTAGACACAAATAAGTGAAATAGAATGAAGGCTATTTCAGCTTTAGCTTTTATTCCGTTTGGGAGCTAAAGTCGCACAAACTTTTGTTTACAAAAATTTCGATGGCCTATAGTTCGCAAGTTATGCAATCAGTTGACATAAGATTGTGCATGCATGTAGACATGTTAATGGCCTTTATATATGCCAAGTTTCAGATGGCTACCTACTCATACAAGCAAGCAGTAGCGGTTTGAAATTTTCACAATTTGGGCTACACGTTCGGGACGATTCGTGACCTTAGGTGACTTGCACAATTCGGGCTGAAACTAGTGCCAAATGAAAGGGTTGGGATAAACATTCAATTGACCATATGTGCCAAAAATTCTCGTTCTTTAGTTTTCGAGTTATAGCCCCTGAAAGTCGAAAACTGCACGACTTTGCCCTCGAATATCTCGACAACGGAGAAAGGAGAATTTCTGGGATTTTTTTCCCAAGAAATATATGGGAATTATCTGTAATTTAGCACAGTTTCAGAACGATTCGTGAAAGTCACCTTTTAAGAATAACTTCCACTGCAGGCCCATATATAAAAGTTTGCTCCTTTATTACTCTGCACATGGACAATTATTTGCGCTGTTATTTGCCCCAGGCATGTACCTATGTAATTACCGTTTACAGTGTAAAGATGGATGTTATCGGTCACTGAACGTCGGAGCAGTAGGCGTTTAATGCATTTTCCCATAGGGTCCAATGCAAAATTGACACCTCATTTTCTCCATTCTCAAGAGCTTTGAGTCTCTGCAAAACATATACATGTGTAGACACAAATAAGTGAAATAGAATGAAGGCTATTTCAGCTTTAGCTTTTATTCCGTTTGGGAGCTAAAGTCGCACAAACTTTTGTTTACAAAAATTTCGATGGCCTATAGTTCGCAAGTTATGCAATCAGTTGACATAAGATTGTGCATGCATGTAGACATGTTAATGGCCTTTATATATGCCAAGTTTCAGATGGCTACCTACTCATACAAGCAAGCAGTAGCGGTTTGAAATTTTCACAATTTGGGCTACACGTTCGGGACGATTCGTGACCTTAGGTGACTTGCACAATTCGGGCTGAAACTAGTGCCAAATGAAAGGGTTGGGATAAGCATTCAATTGACCATATGTGCCAAAAATTCTCGTTCTTTAGTTTTCGAGTTATAGCCCCTGAAAGTCGAAAACTGCACGACTTTGCCCTCGAATATCTCGACAACGGAGAAAGGAGAATTTCTGGGATTTTTTTCCCAAGAAATATATGGGAATTATCTGTAATTTAGCACAGTTTCAGAACGATTCGTGAAAGTCACCTTTTAAGAATAACTTCCACTGCAGGCCCATATATAAAAGTTTGCTCCTTTATTACTCTGCACATGGACAATTATTTGCGCTGTTATTTGCCCCAGGCATGTACCTATGTAATTACCGTTTACAGTGTAAAGATGGATGTTATCGGTCACTGAACGTCGGAGCAGTAGGCGTTTAATGCATTTTCCCGTAGGGTCCAATGCAAAATTGACACCTCATTTTCTCCATTCTCAAGAGCTTTGAGTCTCTGCAAAACATATACATGTGTAGACACAAATAAGTGAAATAGAATGAAGGCTATTTCAGCTTTAGCTTTTCTTCCGTTTGGGAGCTAAAGTCGCACAAACTTTTGTTTACAAAAATTTCGATGGCCTATAGTTTGCAAGTTATGCAATCAGTTGACATAAGATTGTGCATGCATGTAGACATGTTAATGGCCTTTATATATGCCAAGTTTCAGATGGCTACCTACTCATACAAGCAAGCAGTAGCGGTTTGAAATTTTCACAATTTGGGCTACACGTTCGGGACGATTCGTGACCTTAGGTGACTTGCACAATTCGGGCTGAAACTAGTGCCAAATGAAAGGGTTGGGATAAGCATTCAATTGACCATATGTGCCAAAAATTCTCGTTCTTTAGTTTTCGAGTTATAGCCCCTGAAAGTCGAAAACTGCACGACTTTGCCCTCGAATATCTCGACAACGGAGAAAAGAGAATTTCTGGGATTTTTTTCCCAAGAAATATATGGGAATTATCTGTAATTTAGCACAGTTTCAGAACGATTCGTGAAAGTCACCTTTTAAGAATAACTTCCACTGCAGGCCCATATATAAAAGTTTGCTCCTTTATTACTCTGCACATGGACAATTATTTGCGCTGTTATTTGCCCCAGGCATGTACCTATGTAATTACCGTTTACAGTGTAAAGATGGATGTTATCGGTCACTGAACGTCGGAGCAGTAGGCGTTTAATGCATTTTCCCGTAGGGTCCAATGCAAAATTGACACCTCATTTTCTCCATTCTCAAGAGCTTTGAGTCTCTGCAAAACATATACATGTGTAGACACAAATAAGTGAAATAGAATGAAGGCTATTTCAGCTTTAGCTTTTATTCCGTTTGGGAGCTAAAGTCGCACAAACTTTTGTTTACAAAAATTTCGATGGCCTATAGTTCGCAAGTTATGCAATCAGTTGACATAAGATTGTGCATGCATGTAGACATGTTAATGGCCTTTATATATGCCAAGTTTCAGATGGCTACCTACTCATACAAGCAAGCAGTAGCGGTTTGAAATTTTCACAATTTGGGCTACACGTTCGGGACGATTCGTGACCTTAGGTGACTTGCACAATTCGGGCTGAAACTAGTGCCAAATGAAAGGGTTGGGATAAACATTCAATTGACCATATGTGCCAAAAATTCTCGTTCTTTAGTTTTCGAGTTATAGCCCCTGAAAGTCGAAAACTGCACGACTTTGCCCTCGAATATCTCGACAACGGAGAAAGGAGAATTTCTGGGATTTTTTTCCCAAGAAATATATGGGAATTATCTGTAATTTAGCACAGTTTCAGAACGATTCGTGAAAGTCACCTTTTAAGAATAACTTCCACTGCAGGCCCATATATAAAAGTTTGCTCCTTTATTACTCTGCACATGGACAATTATTTGCGCTGTTATTTGCCCCAGGCATGTACCTATGTAATTACCGTTTACAGTGTAAAGATGGATGTTATCGGTCACTGAACGTCGGAGCAGTAGGCGTTTAATGCATTTTCCCATAGGGTCCAATGCAAAATTGACACCTCATTTTCTCCATTCTCAAGAGCTTTGAGTCTCTGCAAAACATATACATGTGTAGACACAAATAAGTGAAATAGAATGAAGGCTATTTCAGCTTTAGCTTTTATTCCGTTTGGGAGCTAAAGTCGCACAAACTTTTGTTTACAAAAATTTCGATGGCCTATAGTTCGCAAGTTATGCAATCAGTTGACATAAGATTGTGCATGCATGTAGACATGTTAATGGCCTTTATATATGCCAAGTTTCAGATGGCTACCTACTCATACAAGCAAGCAGTAGCGGTTTGAAATTTTCACAATTTGGGCTACACGTTCGGGACGATTCGTGACCTTAGGTGACTTGCACAATTCGGGTTGAAACTAGTGCCAAATGAAAGGGTTGGGATAAACATTCAATTGACCATATGTGCCAAAAATTCTCGTTCTTTAGTTTTCGAGTTATAGCCCCTGAAAGTCGAAAACTGCACGACTTTGCCCTCGAATACCTCTACAACGGAGAAAGGAGAATTTCTGGGATTTTTTCCCAAGAAATATATGGGAATTATCTGTAATTTAGCACAGTTTCAGAACGATTCGTGAAAGTCACCTTTTAAGAATAACTTCCACTGCAGGCCCATATATAAAAGTTTGCTCCTTTATTACTCTGCACATGGACAATTATTTGCGCTGTTATTTGCCCCAGGCATGTACCTATGTAATTACCGTTTACAGTGTAAAGATGGATGTTATCGGTCACTGAACGTCGGAGCAGTAGGCGTTTAATGCATTTTCCCATAGGGTCCAATGCAAAATTGACACCTCATTTTCTCCATTCTCAAGAGCTTTGAGTCTCTGCAAAACATATACATGTGTAGACACAAATAAGTGAAATAGAATGAAGGCTATTTCAGCTTTAGCTTTTATTCCGTTTGGGAGCTAAAGTCGCACAAACTTTTGTTTACAAAAATTTCGATGGCCTATAGTTCGCAAGTTATGCAATCAGTTGACATAAGATTGTGCATGCGTGTAGACATGTTAATGGCCTTTATATATGTCAAGTTTCAGATGGCTACCTACTCATACAAGCAAGCAGTAGCGGTTTGAAATTTTCACAATTTGGGCTACACGTTCGGGACGATTCGTGACCTTAGGTGACTTGCACAATTCGGGCTGAAACTAGTGCCAAATGAAAGGGTTGGGATAAACATTCAATTGACCATATGTGCCAAAAATTCTCGTTCTTTAGTTTTCAAGTTATAGCCCCTGAAAGTCGAAAACTGCACGACTTTGCCCTCGAATATCTCGACAACGGAGAAAGGAGAATTTCTGGGATTTTTTTCCCAAGAAATATATGGGAATTATCTGTAATTTAGCACAGTTTCAGAACGATTCGTGAAAGTCACCTTTTAAGAATAACTTCCACTGCAGGCCCATATATAAAAGTTTGCTCCTTTATTTCTCTGCACATGGACAATTATTTGCGCTGTTATTTGCCCCAGGCATGTACCCATGTAATTACCGTTTACAGTGTAAAGATGGATGTTATCGGTCACTGAACGTCGGAGCAGTAGGCGTTTAATGCATTTTCCCATAGGGTCCAATGCAAAATTGACACCTCATTTTCTCCATTCTCAAGAGCTTTGAGTCTCTGCAAAACATATACATGTGTAGACACAAATAAGTGAAATAGAATGAAGGCTATTTCAGCTTTAGCTTTTATTCCGTTTGGGAGCTAAAGTCGCACAAACTTTTGTTTACAAAAATTTCGATGGCCTATAGTTCGCAAGTTATGCAATCAGTTGACATAAGATTGTGCATGCATGTAGACATGTTAATGGCCTTTATATATGCCAAGTTTCAGATGGCTACCTACTCATACAAGCAAGCAGTAGCGGTTTGAAATTTTCACAATTTGGGCTACACGTTCGGGACGATTCGTGACCTTAGGTGACTTGCACAATTCGGGCTGAAACTAGTGCCAAATGAAAGGGTTGGGATAAACATTCAATTGACCATATGTGCCTAAAATTCTCGTTCTTTAGTTTTCGAGTTATAGCCCCTGAAAGTCGAAAACTGCACGACTTTGCCCTCGAATATCTCGACAACGGAGAAAGGAGAATTTCTGGGATTTTTTTCCCAAGAAATATATGGGAATTATCTGTAATTTAGCACAGTTTCAGAACGATTCGTGAAAGTCACCTTTTAAGAATAACTTCCACTGCAGGCCCATATATAAAAGTTTGCTCCTTTATTACTCTGCACATGGACAATTATTTGCGCTGTTATTTGCCCCAGGCATGTACCTATGTAATTACCGTTTACAGTGTAAAGATGGATGTTATCGGTCACTGAACGTCGGAGCAGTAGGCGTTTAATGCATTTTCCCATAGGGTCCAATGCAAAATTGACACCTCATTTTCTCCATTCTCAAGAGCTTTGAGTCTCTGCAAAACATATACATGTGTAGACACAAATAAGTGAAATAGAATGAAGGCTATTTCAGCTTTAGCTTTTATTCCGTTTGGGAGCTAAAGTCGCACAAACTTTTGTTTACAAAAATTTCGATGGCCTATAGTTCGCAAGTTATGCATGAGTTGACATAAGATTGTGCATGCATGTAGACATGTTAATGGCCTTTATATATGTCAAGTTTCAGATGGCTACCTACTCATACAAGCAAGCAGTAGCGGTTCGAAATTTTCACAATTTGGGCTACACGTTCGGGACGATTCGTGACCTTAGGTGACTTGCACAATTCGGGCTGAAACTAGTGCCAAATGAAAGGGTTGGGATAAACATTCAATTGACCATATGTGCCAAAAATTCTCGTTCTTTAGTTTTCGAGTTATAGCCCCTGAAAGTCGAAAACTGCACGACTTTGCCCTCGAATATCTCGACAACGGAGAAAGGAGAATTTCTGGGATTTTTTTCCCAAGAAATATATGGGAATTATCTGTAATTTAGCACAGTTTCAGAACGATTCGTGAAAGTCACCTTTTAAGAATAACTTCCACTGCAGGCCCATATATAAAAGTTTGCTCCTTTATTACTCTGCACATGGACAATTATTTGCGCTGTTATTTGCCCCAGGCATGTACCTATGTAATTACCGTTTACAGTGTAAAGATGGATGTTATCGGTCACTGAACGTCGGAGCAGTAGGCGTTTAATGCATTTTCCCATAGGGTCCAATGCAAAATTGACACCTCATTTTCTCCATTCTCAAGAGCTTTGAGTCTCTGCAAAACATATACATGTGTAGACACAAATAAGTGAAATAGAATGAAGGCTATTTCAGCTTTAGCTTTTATTCCGTTTGGGAGCTAAAGTCGCACAAACTTTTGTTTACAAAAATTTCGATGGCCTATAGTTCGCAAGTTATGCAATCAGTTGACATAAGAGTGTGCATGCATGTAGACATGTTAATGGCCTTTATATATGCCAAGTTTCAGATGGCTACCTACTCATACAAGCAAGCAGTAGCGGTTTGAAATTTTCACAATTTGGGCTACACGTTCGGGACGATTCGTGACCTTAGGTGACTTGCACAATTCGGGCTGAAACTAGTGCCAAATGAAAGGGTTGGGATAAACATTCAATTGACCATATGTGCCAAAAATTCTCGTTCTTTAGTTTTCGAGTTATAGCCCCTGAAAGTCGAAAACTGCACGACTTTGCCCTCGAATATCTCGACAACGGAGAAAGGAGAATTTCTGGGATTTTTTTCCCAAGAAATATATGGGAATTATCTGTAATTTAGCACAGTTTCAGAACGATTCGTGAAAGTCACCTTTTAAGAATAACTTCCACTGCAGGCCCATATATAAAAGTTTGCTCCTTTATTACTCTGCACATGGACAATTATTTGCGCTGTTATTTGCCCCAGGCATGTACCTATGTAATTACCGTTTACAGTGTAAAGATGGATGTTATCGGTCACTGAACGTCGGAGCAGTAGGCGTTTAATGCATTTTCCCATAGGGTCCAATGCAAAATTGACACCTCATTTTCTCCATTCTCAAGAGCTTTGAGTCTCTGCAAAACATATACATGTGTAGACACAAATAAGTGAAATAGAATGAAGGCTATTTCAGCTTTAGCTTTTATTCCGTTTGGGAGCTAAAGTCGCACAAACTTTTGTTTACAAAAATTTCGATGGCCTATAGTTCGCAAGTTATGCAATCAGTTGACATAAGATTGTGCATGCATGTAGACATGTTAATGGCCTTTATATATGCCAAGTTTCAGATGGCTACCTACTCATACAAGCAAGCAGTAGCGGTTTGAAATTTTCACAATTTGGGCTACACGTTCGGGACGATTCGTGACCTTAGGTGACTTGCACAATTCGGGCTGAAACTAGTGCCAAATGAAAGGGTTGGGATAAACATTCAATTGACCATATGTGCTTAAAATTCTCGTTCTTTAGTTTTCGAGTTATAGCCCCTGAAAGTCGAAAACTGCACGACTTTGCCCTCGAATATCTCGACAACGGAGAAAGGAGAATTTCTGGGATTTTTTTCCCAAGAAATATATGGGAATTATCTGTAATTTAGCACAGTTTCAGAACGATTCGTGAAAGTCACCTTTTAAGAATAACTTCCACTGCAGGCCCATATATAAAAGTTTGCTCCTTTATTACTCTGCACATGGACAATTATTTGCGCTGTTATTTGCCCCAGGCATGTACCTATGTAATTACCGTTTACAGTGTAAAGATGGATGTTATCGGTCACTGAACGTCGGAGCAGTAGGCGTTTAATGCATTTTCCCATAGGGTCCAATGCAAAATTGACACCTCATTTTCTCCATTCTCAAGAGCTTTGAGTCTCTGCAAAACATATACATGTGTAGACACAAATAAGTGAAATAGAATGAAGGCTATTTCAGCTTTAGCTTTTATTCCGTTTGGGAGCTAAAGTCGCACAAACTTTTGTTTACAAAAATTTCGATGGCCTATAGTTCGCAAGTTATGCATCAGTTGACATAAGATTGTGCATGCATGTAGACATGTTAATGGCCTTTATATATGTCAAGTTTCAGATGGCTACCTACTCATACAAGCAAGCAGTAGCGGTTCGAAATTTTCACAATTTGGGCTACACGTTCGGGACGATTCGTGACCTTAGGTGACTTGCACAATTCGGGCTGAAACTAGTGCCAAATGAAAGGGTTGGGATAAACATTCAATTGACCATATGTGCCAAAAATTCTCGTTCTTTAGTTTTCGAGTTATAGCCCCTGAAAGTCGAAAACTGCACGACTTTGCCCTCGAATATCTCGACAACGGAGAAAGGAGAATTTCTGGGATTTTTTTCCCAAGAAATATATGGGAATTATCTGTAATTTAGCACAGTTTCAGAACGATTCGTGAAAGTCACCTTTTAAGAATAACTTCCACTGCAGGCCCATATATAAAAGTTTGCTCCTTTATTACTCTGCACATGGACAATTATTTGCGCTGTTATTTGCCCCAGGCATGTACCTATGTAATTACCGTTTACAGTGTAAAGATGGATGTTATCGGTCACTGAACGTCGGAGCAGTAGGCGTTTAATGCATTTTCCCATAGGGTCCAATGCAAAATTGACACCTCATTTTCTCCATTCTCAAGAGCTTTGAGTCTCTGCAAAACATATACATGTGTAGACACAAATAAGTGAAATAGAATGAAGGCTATTTCAGCTTTAGCTTTTATTCCGTTTGGGAGCTAAAGTCGCACAAACTTTTGTTTACAAAAATTTCGATGGCCTATAGTTCGCAAGTTATGCAATCAGTTGACATAAGATTGTGCATGCATGTAGACATGTTAATGGCCTTTATATATGCCAAGTTTCAGATGGCTACCTACTCATACAAGCAAGCAGTAGCGGTTTGAAATTTTCACAATTTGGGCTACACGTTCGGGACGATTCGTGACCTTAGGTGACTTGCACAATTCGGGCTGAAACTAGTGCCAAATGAAAGGGTTGAGATAAACATTCAATTGACCATATGTGCCTAAAATTCTCGTTCTTTAGTTTTCGAGTTATAGCCCCTGAAAGTCGAAAACTGCACGACTTTGCCCTCGAATATCTCGACAACGGAGAAAGGAGAATTTCTGGGATTTTTTTCCCAAGAAATATATGGGAATTATCTGTAATTTAGCACAGTTTCAGAACGATTCGTGAAAGTCACCTTTTAAGAATAACTTCCACTGCAGGCCCATATATAAAAGTTTGCTCCTTTATTACTCTGCACATGGACAATTATTTGCGCTGTTATTTGCCCCAGGCATGTACCTATGTAATTACCGTTTACAGTGTAAAGATGGATGTTATCGGTCACTGAACGTCGGAGCAGTAGGCGTTTAATGCATTTTCCCATAGGGTCCAATGCAAAATTGACACCTCATTTTCTCCATTCTCAAGAGCTTTGAGTCTCTGCAAAACATATACATGTGTAGACACAAATAAGTGAAATAGAATGAAGGCTATTTCAGCTTTAGCTTTTATTCCGTTTGGGAGCTAAAGTCGCACAAACTTTTGTTTACAAAAATTTCGATGGCCTATAGTTCGCAAGTTATGCAATCAGTTGACATAAGATTGTGCATGCATGTAGACATGTTAATGGCCTTTATATATGCCAAGTTTCAGATGGCTACCTACTCATACAAGCAAGCAGTAGCGGTTTGAAATTTTCACAATTTGGGCTACACGTCCGGGACGATTCGTGACCTTAGGTGACTTGCACAATTCGGGCTGAAACTAGTGCCAAATGAAAGGGTTGGGATAAACATTCAATTGACCATATGTGCCAAAAATTCTCGTTCTTTAGTTTTCGAGTTAAAGCCCCTGAAAGTCGAAAACTGCACGACTTTGCCCTCGAATATCTCGACAACGGAGAAAGGAGAATTTCTGGGATTTTTTTCCCAAGAAATATATGGGAATTATCTGTAATTTAGCACAGTTTCAGAACGATTCGTGAAAGTCACCTTTTAAGAATAACTTCCACTGCAGGCCCATATATAAAAGTTTGCTCCTTTATTACTCTGCACATGGACAATTATTTGCGCTGTTATTTGCCCCAGGCATGTACCTATGTAATTACCGTTTACAGTGTAAAGATGGATGTTATCGGTCACTGAACGTCGGAGCAGTAGGCGTTTAATGCATTTTCCCATAGGGTCCAATGCAAAATTGACACCTCATTTTCTCCATTCTCAAGAGCTTTGAGTCTCTGCAAAACATATACATGTGTAGACACAAATAAGTGAAATAGAATGAAGGCTATTTCAGCTTTAGCTTTTATTCCGTTTGGGAGCTAAAGTCGCACAAACTTTTGTTTACAAAAATTTCGATGGCCTATAGTTCGCAAGTTATGCAATCAGTTGACATAAGATTGTGCATGCATGTAGACATGTTAATGGCCTTTATATATGCCAAGTTTCAGATGGCTACCTACTCATACAAGCAAGCAGTAGCGGTTTGAAATTTTCACAATTTGGGCTACACGTTCGGGACGATTCGTGACCTTAGGTGACTTGCACAATTCGGGCTGAAACTAGTGCCAAATGAAAGGGTTGAGATAAACATTCAATTGACCATATGTGCCTAAAATTCTCGTTCTTTAGTTTTCGAGTTATAGCCCCTGAAAGTCGAAAACTGCACGACTTTGCCCTCGAATATCTCGACAACGGAGAAAGGAGAATTTCTGGGATTTTTTTCCCAAGAAATATATGGGAATTATCTGTAATTTAGCACAGTTTCAGAACGATTCGTGAAAGTCACCTTTTAAGAATAACTTCCACTGCAGGCCCATATATAAAAGTTTGCTCCTTTATTACTCTGCACATGGACAATTATTTGCGCTGTTATTTGCCCCAGGCATGTACCTATGTAATTACCGTTTACAGTGTAAAGATGGATGTTATCGGTCACTGAACGTCGGAGCAGTAGGCGTTTAATGCATTTTCCCATAGGGTCCAATGCAAAATTGACACCTCATTTTCTCCATTCTCAAGAGCTTTGAGTCTCTGCAAAACATATACATGTGTAGACACAAATAAGTGAAATAGAATGAAGGCTATTTCAGCTTTAGCTTTTATTCCGTTTGGGAGCTAAAGTCGCACAAACTTTTGTTTACAAAAATTTCGATGGCCTATAGTTCGCAAGTTATGCAATCAGTTGACATAAGATTGTGCATGCATGTAGACATGTTAATGGCCTTTATATATGCCAAGTTTCAGATGGCTACCTACTCATACAAGCAAGCAGTAGCGGTTTGAAATTTTCACAATTTGGGCTACACGTCCGGGACGATTCGTGACCTTAGGTGACTTGCACAATTCGGGCTGAAACTAGTGCCAAATGAAAGGGTTGGGATAAACATTCAATTGACCATATGTGCCAAAAATTCTCGTTCTTTAGTTTTCGAGTTAAAGCCCCTGAAAGTCGAAAACTGCACGACTTTGCCCTCGAATATCTCGACAACGGAGAAAGGAGAATTTCTGGGATTTTTTTCCCAAGAAATATATGGGAATTATCTGTAATTTAGCACAGTTTCAGAACGATTCGTGAAAGTCACCTTTTAAGAATAACTTCCACTGCAGGCCCATATATAAAAGTTTGCTCCTTTATTACTCTGCACATGGACAATTATTTGCGCTGTTATTTGCCCCAGGCATGTACCTATGTAATTACCGTTTACAGTGTAAAGATGGATGTTATCGGTCACTGAACGTCGGAGCAGTAGGCGTTTAATGCATTTTCCCATAGGGTCCAATGCAAAATTGACACCTCATTTTCTCCATTCTCAAGAGCTTTGAGTCTCTGCAAAACATATACATGTGTAGACACAAATAAGTGAAATAGAATGAAGGCTATTTCAGCTTTAGCTTTTATTCCGTTTGGGAGCTAAAGTCGCACAAACTTTTGTTTACAAAAATTTCGATGGCCTATAGTTCGCAAGTTATGCAATCAGTTGACATAAGATTGTGCATGCATGTAGACATGTTAATGGCCTTTATATATGCCAAGTTTCAGATGGCTACCTACTCATACAAGCAAGCAGTAGCGGTTTGAAATTTTCACAATTTGGGCTACACGTTCGGGACGATTCGTGACCTTAGGTGACTTGCACAATTCGGGCTGAAACTAGTGCCAAATGAAAGGGTTGGGATAAGCATTCAATTGACCATATGTGCCAAAAATTCTCGTTCTTTAGTTTTCGAGTTATAGCCCCTGAAAGTCGAAAACTGCACGACTTTGCCCTCGAATACCTCTACAACGGAGAAAGGAGAATTTCTGGGATTTTTTTCCCAAGAAATATATGGGAATTATCTGTAATTTAGCACAGTTTCAGAACGATTCGTGAAAGTCACCTTTTAAGAATAACTTCCACTGCAGGCCCATATATAAAAGTTTGCTCCTTTATTACTCTGCACATGGACAATTATTTGCGCTGTTATTTGCCCCAGGCATGTACCTATGTAATTACCGTTTACAGTGTAAAGATGGATGTTATCGGTCACTGAACGTCGGAGCAGTAGGCGTTTAATGCATTTTCCCATAGGGTCCAATGCAAAATTGACACCTCATTTTCTCCATTCTCAAGAGCTTTGAGTCTCTGCAAAACATATACATGTGTAGACACAAATAAGTGAAATAGAATGAAGGCTATTTCAGCTTTAGCTTTTATTCCGTTTGGGAGCTAAAGTCGCACAAACTTTTGTTTACAAAAATTTCGATGGCCTATAGTTCGCAAGTTATGCAATCAGTTGACATAAGATTGTGCATGCATGTAGACATGTTAATGGCCTTTATATATGTCAAGTTTCAGATGGCTACCTACTCATACAAGCAAGCAGTAGCGGTTTGAAATTTTCACAATTTGGGCTACACGTTCGGGACGATTCGTGACCTTAGGTGACTTGCACAATTCGGGCTGAAACTAGTGCCAAATGAAAGGGTTGGGATAAACATTCAATTGACCATATGTGCCAAAAATTCTCGTTCTTTAGTTTTCAAGTTATAGCCCGTGAAAGTCGAAAACTGCACGACTTTGCCCTCGAATATCTCGACAATGGAGAAAGGAGAATTTCTGGGATTTTTTTCCCAAGAAATATATGGGAATTATCTGTAATTTAGCACAGTTTCAGAACGATTCGTGAAAGTCACCTTTTAAGAATAACTTCCACTGCAGGCCCATATATAAAAGTTTGCTCCTTTATTACTCTGCACATGGACAATTATTTGCGCTGTTATTTGCCCCAGGCATGTACCTATGTAATTACCGTTTACAGTGTAAAGATGGATGTTATCGGTCACTGAACGTCGGAGCAGTAGGCGTTTAATGCATTTTCCCATAGGGTCCAATGCAAAATTGACACCTCATTTTCTCCATTCTCAAGAGCTTTGAGTCTCTGCAAAACATATACATGTGTAGACACAAATAAGTGAAATAGAATGAAGGCTATTTCAGCTTTAGCTTTTATTCCGTTTGGGAGCTAAAGTCGCACAAACTTTTGTTTACAAAAATTTCGATGGCCTATAGTTCGCAAGTTATGCAATCAGTTGACATAAGATTGTGCATGCATGTAGACATGTTAATGGCCTTTATATATGCCAAGTTTCAGATGGCTACCTACTCATACAAGCAAGCAGTAGCGGTTTGAAATTTTCACAATTTGGGCTACACGTTCGGGACGATTCGTGACCTTAGGTGACTTGCACAATTCGGGCTGAAACTAGTGCCAAATGAAAGGGTTGGGATAAACATTCAATTGACCATATGTGCCTAAAATTCTCGTTCTTTAGTTTTCGAGTTATAGCCCCTGAAAGTCGAAAACTGCACGACTTTGCCCTCGAATATCTCGACAACGGAGAAAGGAGAATTTCTGGGATTTTTTTCCCAAGAAATATATGGGAATTATCTGTAATTTAGCACAGTTTCAGAACGATTCGTGAAAGTCACCTTTTAAGAATAACTTCCACTGCAGGCCCATATATAAAAGTTTGCTCCTTTATTACTCTGCACATGGACAATTATTTGCGCTGTTATTTGCCCCAGGCATGTACCTATGTAATTACCGTTTACAGTGTAAAGATGGATGTTATCGGTCACTGAACGTCGGAGCAGTAGGCGTTTAATGCATTTTCCCATAGGGTCCAATGCAAAATTGACACCTCATTTTCTCCATTCTCAAGAGCTTTGAGTCTCTGCAAAACATATACATGTGTAGACACAAATAAGTGAAATAGAATGAAGGCTATTTCAGCTTTAGCTTTTATTCCGTTTGGGAGCTAAAGTCGCACAAACTTTTGTTTACAAAAATTTCGATGGCCTATAGTTCGCAAGTTATGCATCAGTTGACATAAGATTGTGCATGCATGTAGACATGTTAATGGCCTTTATATATGTCAAGTTTCAGATGGCTACCTACTCATACAAGCAAGCAGTAGCGGTTTGAAATTTTCACAATTTGGGCTACACGTTCGGGACGATTCGTGACCTTAGGTGACTTGCACAATTCGGGCTGAAACTAGTGCCAAATGAAAGGGTTGGGATAAACATTCAATTGACCATATGTGCCAAAAATTCTCGTTCTTTAGTTTTCGAGTTATAGCCCCTGAAAGTCGAAAACTGCACGACTTTGCCCTCGAATATCTCGACAACGGAGAAAGGAGAATTTCTGGGATTTTTTCCCAAGAAATATATGGGAATTATCTGTAATTTAGCACAGTTTCAGAACGATTCGTGAAAGTCACCTTTTAAGAATAACTTCCACTGCAGGCCCATATATAAAAGTTTGCTCCTTTATTACTCTGCACATGGACAATTATTTGCGCTGTTATTTGCCCCAGGCATGTACCTATGTAATTAACGTTTACAGTGTAAAGATGGATGTTATCGGTCACTGAACGTCGGAGCAGTAGGCGTTTAATGCATTTTCCCATAGGGTCCAATGCAAAATTGACACCTCATTTTCTCCATTCTCAAGAGCTTTGAGTCTCTGCAAAACATATACATGTGTAGACACAAATAAGTGAAATAGAATGAAGGCTATTTCAGCTTTAGCTTTTATTCCGTTTGGGAGCTAAAGTCGCACAAACTTTTGTTTACAAAAATTTCGATGGCCTATAGTTCGCAAGTTATGCAATCAGTTGACATAAGATTGTGCATGCATGTAGACATGTTAATGGCCTTTATATATGCCAAGTTTCAGATGGCTACCTACTCATACAAGCAAGCAGTAGCGGTTTGAAATTTTCACAATTTGGGCTACACGTTCGGGACGATTCGTGACCTTAGGTGACTTGCACAATTCGGGCTGAAACTAGTGCCAAATGAAAGGGTTGGGATAAACATTCAATTGACCATATGTGCCTACAATTCTCGTTCTTTAGTTTTCGAGTTATAGCCCCTGAAAGTCGAAAACTGCACGACTTTGCCCTCGAATATCTCGACAACGGAGAAAGGAGAATTTCTGGGATTTTTTTCCCAAGAAATATATGGGAATTATCTGTAATTTAGCACAGTTTCAGAACGATTCGTGAAAGTCACCTTTTAAGAATAACTTCCACTGCAGGCCCATATATAAAAGTTTGCTCCTTTATTACTCTGCACATGGACAATTATTTGCGCTGTTATTTGCCCCAGGTATGTACCTATGTAATTACCGTTTACAGTGTAAAGATGGATGTTATCGGTCACTGAACGTCGGAGCAGTAGGCGTTTAATGCATTTTCCCATAGGGTCCAATGCAAAATTGACACCTCATTTTCTCCATTCTCAAGAGCTTTGAGTCTCTGCAAAACATATACATGTGTAGACACAAATAAGTGAAATAGAATGAAGGCTATTTCAGCTTTAGCTTTTATTCCGTTTGGGAGCTAAAGTCGCACAAACTTTTGTTTACAAAAATTTCGATGGCCTATAGTTCGCAAGTTATGCAATCAGTTGACATAAGATTGTGCATGCATGTAGACATGTTAATGGCCTTTATATATGCCAAGTTTCAGATGGCTACCTACTCATACAAGCAAGCAGTAGCGGTTTGAAATTTTCACAATTTGGGCTACACGTTCGGGACGATTCGTGACCTTAGGTGACTTGCACAATTCGGGCTGAAACTAGTGCCAAATGAAAGGGTTGGGATAAACATTTAATTGACCATATGTGCCTACAATTCTCGTTCTTTAGTTTTCGAGTTATAGCCCCTGAAAGTCGAAAACTGCACGACTTTGCCCTCGAATATCTCGACAACGGAGAAAGGAGAATTTCTGGGATTTTTTTCCCAAGAAATATATGGGAATTATCTGTAATTTAGCACAGTTTCAGAACGATTCGTGAAAGTCACCTTTTAAGAATAACTTCCACTGCAGGCCCATATATAAAAGTTTGCTCCTTTATTACTCTGCACATGGACAATTATTTGCGCTGTTATTTGCCCCAGGCATGTACCTATGTAATTAACGTTTACAGTGTAAAGATGGATGTTATCGGTCACTGAACGTCGGAGCAGTAGGCGTTTAATGCATTTTCCCATAGGGTCCAATGCAAAATTGACACCTCATTTTCTCCATTCTCAAGAGCTTTGAGTCTCTGCAAAACATATACATGTGTAGACACAAATAAGTGAAATAGAATGAAGGCTATTTCAGCTTTAGCTTTTATTCCGTTTGGGAGCTAAAGTCGCACAAACTTTTGTTTACAAAAATTTCGATGGCCTATAGTTCGCAAGTTATGCAATCAGTTGACATAAGATTGTGCATGCATGTAGACATGTTAATGGCCTTTATATATGCCAAGCTTCAGATGGCTACCTACTCATACAAGCAAGCAGTAGTGGTTTGAAATTTTCACAATTTGGGCTACACGTTCGGGACGATTCGTGACCTTAGGTGACTTGCACAATTCGGGCTGAAACTAGTGCCAAATGAAAGGGTTGGGATAAACATTCAATTGACCATATGTGCCAAAAATTCTCGTTCTTTAGTTTTCGAGTTATAGCCCCTGAAAGTCGAAAACTGCACGACTTTGCCCTCGAATATCTCGACAACGGAGAAAGGAGAATTTCTGGGATTTTTTTCCCAAGAAATATATGGGAATTATCTGTAATTTAGCACAGTTTCAGAACGATTCGTGAAAGTCACCTTTTAAGAATAACTTCCACTGCAGGCCCATATATAAAAGTTTGCTCCTTTATTACTCTGCACATGGACAATTATTTGCGCTGTTATTTGCCCCAGGCATGTACCTATGTAATTACCGTTTACAGTGTAAAGATGGATGTTATCGGTCACTGAACGTCGGAGCAGTAGGCGTTTAATGCATTTTCCCATAGGGTCCAATGCAAAATTGACACCTCATTTTCTCCATTCTCAAGAGCTTTGAGTCTCTGCAAAACATATACATGTGTAGACACAAATAAGTGAAATAGAATGAAGGCTATTTCAGCTTTAGCTTTTATTCCGTTTGGGAGCTAAAGTCGCACAAACTTTTGTTTACAAAAATTTCGATGGCCTATAGTTCGCAAGTTATGCAATCAGTTGACATAAGATTGTGCATGCATGTAGACATGTTAATGGCCTTTATATATGCCAAGTTTCAGATGGCTACCTACTCATACAAACAAGCAGTAGCGGTTTGAAATTTTCACAATTTGGGCTACACGTTCGGGACGATTCGTGACCTTAGGTGACTTGCACAATTCGGGCTGAAACTAGTGCCAAATGAAAGGGTTGGGATAAACATTCAATTGACCATATGTGCCAAAAATTCTCGTTCTTTAGTTTTCGAGTTATAGCCCCTGAAAGTCGAAAACTGCACGACTTTGCCCTCGAATATCTCGACAACGGAGAAAGGAGAATTTCTGGGATTTTTTTCCCAAGAAATATATGGGAATTATCTGTAATTTAGCACAGTTTCAGAACGATTCGTGAAAGTCACCTTTTAAGAATAACTTCCACTGCAGGCCCATATATAAAAGTTTGCTCCTTTATTACTCTGCACATGGACAATTATTTGCGCTGTTATTTGCCCCAGGCATGTACCTATGTAATTACCGTTTACAGTGTAAAGATGGATGTTATCGGTCACTGAACGTCGGAGCAGTAGGCGTTTAATGCATTTTCCCATAGGGTCCAATGCAAAATTGACACCTCATTTTCTCCATTCTCAAGAGCTTTGAGTCTCTGCAAAACATATACATGTGTAGACACAAATAAGTGAAATAGAATGAAGGCTATTTCAGCTTTAGCTTTTATTCCGTTTGGGAGCTAAAGTCGCACAAACTTTTGTTTACAAAAATTTCGATGGCCTATAGTTCGCAAGTTATGCAATCAGTTGACATAAGATTGTGCATGCATGTAGAAATGTTAATGGCCTTTATATATGCCAAGTTTCAGATGGCTACCTACTCATACAAGCAAGCAGTAGCGGTTTGAAATTTTCACAATTTGGGCTACACGTTCGGGACGATTCGTGACCTTAGGTGACTTGCACAATTCGGGCTGAAACTAGTGCCAAATGAAAGGGTTGGGATAAACATTCAATTGACCATATGTGCCAAAAATTCTCGTTCTTTAGTTTTCGAGTTATAGCCCCTGAAAGTCGAAAACTGCACGACTTTGCCCTCGAATATCTCGACAACGGAGAAAGGAGAATTTCTGGGATTTTTTTCCCAAGAAATATATGGGAATTATCTGTAATTTAGCACAGTTTCAGAACGATTCGTGAAAGTCACCTTTTAAGAATAACTTCCACTGCAGGCCCATATATAAAAGTTTGCTCCTTTATTACTCTGCACATGGACAATTATTTGCGCTGTTATTTGCCCCAGGCATGTACCTATGTAATTACCGTTTACAGTGTAAAGATGGATGTTATCGGTCACTGAACGTCGGAGCAGTAGGCGTTTAATGCATTTTCCCATAGGGTCCAATGCAAAATTGACACCTCATTTTCTCCATTCTCAAGAGCTTTGAGTCTCTGCAAAACATATACATGTGTAGACACAAATAAGTGAAATAGAATGAAGGCTATTTCAGCTTTAGCTTTTATTCCGTTTGGGAGCTAAAGTCGCACAAACTTTTGTTTACAAAAATTTCGATGGCCTATAGTTCGCAAGTTATGCAATCAGTTGACATAAGATTGTGCATGCATGTAGACATGTTAATGGCCTTTATATATGCCAAGTTTCAGATGGCTACCTACTCATACAAGCAAGCAGTAGTGGTTTGAAATTTTCACAATTTGGGCTACACGTTCGGGACGATTCGTGACCTTAGGTGACTTGCACAATTCGGGCTGAAACTAGTGCCAAATGAAAGGGTTGGGATAAACATTCAATTGACCATATGTGCCAAAAATTCTCGTTCTTTAGTTTTCGAGTTATAGCCCCTGAAAGTCGAAAACTGCACGACTTTGCCCTCGAATATCTCGACAACGGAGAAAGGAGAATTTCTGGGATTTTTTTCCCAAGAAATATATGGGAATTATCTGTAATTTAGCACAGTTTCAGAACGATTCGTGAAAGTCACCTTTTAAGAATAACTTCCACTGCAGGCCCATATATAAAAGTTTGCTCCTTTATTACTCTGCACATGGACAATTATTTGCGCTGTTATTTGCCCCAGGCATGTACCTATGTAATTACCGTTTACAGTGTAAAGATGGATGTTATCGGTCACTGAACGTCGGAGCAGTAGGCGTTTAATGCATTTTCCCATAGGGTCCAATGCAAAATTGACACCTCATTTTCTCCATTCTCAAGAGCTTTGAGTCTCTGCAAAACATATACATGTGTAGACACAAATAAGTGAAATAGAATGAAGGCTATTTCAGCTTTAGCTTTTATTCCGTTTGGGAGCTAAAGTCGCACAAACTTTTGTTTACAAAAATTTCGATGGCCTATAGTTCGCAAGTTATGCAATCAGTTGACATAAGATTGTGCATGCATGTAGACATGTTAATGGCCTTTATATATGCCAAGTTTCAGATGGCTACCTACTCATACAAACAAGCAGTAGCGGTTTGAAATTTTCACAATTTGGGCTACACGTTCGGGACGATTCGTGACCTTAGGTGACTTGCACAATTCGGGCTGAAACTAGTGCCAAATGAAAGGGTTGGGATAAACATTCAATTGACCATATGTGCCAAAAATTCTCGTTCTTTAGTTTTCGAGTTATAGCCCCTGAAAGTCGAAAACTGCACGACTTTGCCCTCGAATATCTCGACAACGGAGAAAGGAGAATTTCTGGGATTTTTTTCCCAAGAAATATATGGGAATTATCTGTAATTTAGCACAGTTTCAGAACGATTCGTGAAAGTCACCTTTTAAGAATAACTTCCACTGCAGGCCCATATATAAAAGTTTGCTCCTTCATTACTCTGCACATGGACAATTATTTGCGCTGTTATTTGCCCCAGGCATGTACCTATGTAATTACCGTTTACAGTGTAAAGATGGATGTTATCGGTCACTGAACGTCGGAGCAGTAGGCGTTTAATGCATTTTCCCATAGGGTCCAATGCAAAATTGACACCTCATTTTCTCCATTCTCAAGAGCTTTGAGTCTCTGCAAAACATATACATGTGTAGACACAAATAAGTGAAATAGAATGAAGGCTATTTCAGCTTTAGCTTTTATTCCGTTTGGGAGCTAAAGTCGCACAAACTTTTGTTTACAAAAATTTCGATGGCCTATAGTTCGCAAGTTATGCAATCAGTTGACATAAAATTGTGCATGCATGTAGACATGTTAATGGCCTTTATATATGCCAAGTTTCAGATGGCTACCTACTCATACAAGCAAGCAGTAGCGGTTTGAAATTTTCACAATTTGGGCTACACGTTCGGGACGATTCGTGACCTTAGGTGACTTGCACAATTCGGGCTGAAACTGGTGCCAAATGAAAGGGTTGGGATAAACATTCAATTGACCATATGTGCCAAAAATTCTCGTTCTTTAGTTTTCGAGTTATAGCCCCTGAAAGTCGAAAACTGCACGACTTTGCCCTCGAATATCTCGACAACGGAGAAAGGAGAATTTCTGGGATTTTTTTCCCAAGAAATATATGGGAATTATCTGTAATTTAGCACAGTTTCAGAACGATTCGTGAAAGTCACCTTTTAAGAATAACTTCCACTGCAGGCCCATATATAAAAGTTTGCTCCTTTATTACTCTGCACATGGACAATTATTTGCGCTGTTATTTGCCCCAGGCATGTACCTATGTAATTACCGTTAACAGTGTAAAGATGGATGTTATCGGTCACTGAACGTCGGAGCAGTAGGCGTTTAATGCATTTTCCCATAGGGTCCAATGCAAAATTGACACCTCATTTTCTCCATTCTCAAGAGCTTTGAGTCTCTGCAAAACATATACATGTGTAGACACAAATAAGTGAAATAGAATGAAGGCTATTTCAGCTTTAGCTTTTATTCCGTTTGGGAGCTAAAGTCGCACAAACTTTTGTTTACAAAAATTTTGATGGCCTATAGTTCGCAAGTTATGCAATCAGTTGACATAAGATTGTGCATGCATGTAGACATGTAAATGGCCTTTATATATGCCAAGTTTCAGATGGCTACCTACTCATACAAGCAAGCAGTAGCGGTTTGAAATTTTCACAATTTGGGCTACACGTTCGGGACGATTCGTGACCTTAGGTGACTTGCACAATTCGGGCTGAAACTAGTGCCAAATGAAAGGGTTGGGATAAACATTCAATTGACCATATGTGCCAAAAATTCTCGTTCTTTAGTTTTCGAGTTATAGCCCCTGAAAGTCGAAAACTGCACGACTTTGCCCTCGAATATCTCGACAACGGAGAAAGGAGAATTTCTGGGATTTTTTTCCCAAGAAATATATGGGAATTATCTGTAATTTAGCACAGTTTCAGAACGATTCGTGAAAGTCACCTTTTAAGAATAACTTCCACTGCAGGCCCATATATAAAAGTTTGCTCCTTTATTACTCTGCACATGGACAATTATTTGCGCTGTTATTTGCCCCAGGCATGTACCTATGTAATTACCGTTTACAGTGTAAAGATGGATGTTATCGGTCACTGAACGTCGGAGCAGTAGGCGTTTAATGCATTTTCCCATAGGGTCCAATGCAAAATTGACACCTCATTTTCTCCATTTTCAAGAGCTTTGAGTCTCTGCAAAACATATACATGTGTAGACACAAATAAGTGAAATAGAATGAAGGCTATTTCAGCTTTAGCTTTTATTCCGTTTGGGAGCTAAAGTCGCACAAACTTTTGTTTACAAAAATTTCGATGGCCTATAGTTCGCAAGTTATGCAATCAGTTGACATAAGATTGTGCATGCATGTAGACATGTTAATGGCCTTTATATATGCCAAGTTTCAGATGGCTACCTACTCATACAAGCAAGCAGTAGCGGTTTGAAATTTTCACAATTTGGGCTACACGTTCGGGACGATTCGTGACCTTAGGTGACTTGCACAATTCGGGCTGAAACTAGTGCCAAATGAAAGGGTTGGGATAAACATTCAATTGACCATATGTGCCGAAAATTCTCGTTCTTTAGTTTTCGAGTTATAGCCCCTGAAAGTCGAAAACTGCACGACTTTGCCCTCGAATATCTCGACAACGGAGAAAGGAGAATTTCTGGGATTTTTTTCCCAAGAAATATATGGGAATTATCTGTAATTTAGCACAGTTTCAGAACGATTCGTGAAAGTCACCTTTTAAGAATAACTTCCACTGCAGGCCCATATATAAAAGTTTGCTCCTTTATTACTCTGCACATGGACAATTATTTGCGCTGTTATTTGCCCCAGGCATGTACCTATGTAATTACCGTTTACAGTGTAAAGATGGATGTTATCGGTCACTGAACGTCGGAGCAGTAGGCGTTTAATGCATTTTCCCATAGGGTCCAATGCAAAATTGACACCTCATTTTCTCCATTCTCAAGAGCTTTGAGTCTCTGCAAAACATATACATGTGTAGACACAAATAAGTGAAATAGAATGAAGGCTATTTCAGCTTTAGCTTTTATTCCGTTTGGGAGCTAAAGTCGCACAAACTTTTGTTTACAAAAATTTCGATGGCCTATAGTTCGCAAGTTATGCAATCAGTTGACATAAGATTGTGCATGCATGTAGACATGTTAATGGCCTTTATATATGCCAAGTTTCAGATGGCTACCTATTCATACAAGCAAGCAGTAGCGGTTTGAAATTTTCACAATTTGGGCTACACGTTCGGGACGATTCGTGACCTTAGGTGACTTGCACAATTCGGGCTGAAACTAGTGCCAAATGAAAGGGTTGGGATAAACATTCAATTGACCATATGTGCCAAAAATTCTCGTTCTTTAGTTTTCCAGTTATAGCCCCTGAAAGTCGAAAACTGCACGACTTTGCCCTCGAATATTTCGACAACGGAGAAAGGAGAATTTCTGGGATTTTTTTCCCAAGAAATATATGGGAATTATCTGTAATTTAGCACAGTTTCAGAACGATTCGTGAAAGTCACCTTTTAAGAATAACTTCCACTGCAGGCCCATATATAAAAGTTTGCTCCTTTATTACTCTGCACATGGACAATTATTTGCGCTGTTATTTGCCCCAGGCATGTACCTATGTAATTACCGTTAACAGTGTAAAGATGGATGTTATCGGTCACTGAACGTCGGAGCAGTAGGCGTTTAATGCATTTTCCCATAGGGTCCAATGCAAAATTGACACCTCATTTTCTCCATTCTCAAGAGCTTTGAGTCTCTGCAAAACATATACATGTGTAGACACAAATAAGTGAAATAGAATGAAGGCTATTTCAGCTTTAGCTTTTATTCCGTTTGGGAGCTAAAGTCGCACAAACTTTTGTTTACAAAAATTTCGATGGCCTATAGTTCGCAAGTTATGCAATCAGTTGACATAAGATTGTGCATGCATGTAGACATGTTAATGGCCTTTATATATGCCAAGTTTCAGATGGCTACCTACTCATGCAAGCAAGCAGTAGCGGTTTGAAATTTTCACAATTTGGGCTACACGTTCGGGACGATTCGTGACCTTAGGTGACTTGCACAATTCGGGCTGAAACTAGTGCCAAATGAAAGGGTTGGGATAAACATTCAATTGACCATATGTGCCAAAAATTCTCGTTCTTTAGTTTTCGAGTTATAGCCCCTGAAAGTCGAAAACTGCACGACTTTGCCCTCGAATATCTCGACAACGGAGAAAGGAGAATTTCTGGGATTTTTTTCCCAAGAAATATATGGGAATTATCTGTAATTTAGCACAGTTTCAGAACGATTCGTGAAAGTCACCTTTTAAGAATAACTTCCACTGCAGGCCCATATATAAAAGTTTGCTCCTTTATTACTCTGCACATGGACAATTATTTGCGCTGTTATTTGCCCCAGGCATGTACCTATGTAATTACCGTTAACAGTGTAAAGATGGATGTTATCGGTCACTGAACGTCGGAGCAGTAGGCGTTTAATGCATTTTCCCATAGGGTCCAATGCAAAATTGACACCTCATTTTCTCCATTCTCAAGAGCTTTGAGTCTCTGCAAAACATATACATGTGTAGACACAAATAAGTGAAATAGAATGAAGGCTATTTCAGCTTTAGCTTTTATTCCGTTTGGGAGCTAAAGTCGCACAAACTTTTGTTTACAAAAATTTTGATGGCCTATAGTTCGCAAGTTATGCAATCAGTTGACATAAGATTGTGCATGCATGTAGACATGTAAATGGCCTTTATATATGCCAAGTTTCAGATGGCTACCTACTCATACAAGCAAGCAGTAGCGGTTTGAAATTTTCACAATTTGGGCTACACGTTCGGGACGATTCGTGACCTTAGGTGACTTGCACAATTCGGGCTGAAACTAGTGCCAAATGAAAGGGTTGGGATAAACATTCAATTGACCATATGTGCCAAAAATTCTCGTTCTTTAGTTTTCGAGTTATAGCCCCTGAAAGTCGAAAACTGCACGACTTTGCCCTCGAATATCTCGACAACGGAGAAAGGAGAATTTCTGGGATTTTTTTCCCAAGAAATATATGGGAATTATCTGTAATTTAGCACAGTTTCAGAACGATTCGTGAAAGTCACCTTTTAAGAATAACTTCCACTGCAGGCCCATATATAAAAGTTTGCTCCTTTATTACTCTGCACATGGACAATTATTTGCGCTGTTATTTGCCCCAGGCATGTACCTATGTAATTACCGTTTACAGTGTAAAGATGGATGTTATCGGTCACTGAACGTCGGAGCAGTAGGCGTTTAATGCATTTTCCCATAGGGTCCAATGCAAAATTGACACCTCATTTTCTCCATTTTCAAGAGCTTTGAGTCTCTGCAAAACATATACATGTGTAGACACAAATAAGTGAAATAGAATGAAGGCTATTTCAGCTTTAGCTTTTATTCCGTTTGGGAGCTAAAGTCGCACAAACTTTTGTTTACAAAAATTTCGATGGCCTATAGTTCGCAAGTTATGCAATCAGTTGACATAAGATTGTGCATGCATGTAGACATGTTAATGGCCTTTATATATGCCAAGTTTCAGATGGCTACCTACTCATACAAGCAAGCAGTAGCGGTTTGAAATTTTCACAATTTGGGCTACACGTTCGGGACGATTCGTGACCTTAGGTGACTTGCACAATTCGGGCTGAAACTAGTGCCAAATGAAAGGGTTGGGATAAACATTCAATTGACCATATGTGCCAAAAATTCTCGTTCTTTAGTTTTCGAGTTATAGCCCCTGAAAGTCGAAAACTGCACGACTTTGCCCTCGAATATCTCGACAACGGAGAAAGGAGAATTTCTGGGATTTTTTTCCCAAGAAATATATGGGAATTATCTGTAATTTAGCACAGTTTCAGAACGATTCGTGAAAGTCACCTTTTAAGAATAACTTCCACTGCAGGCCCATATATAAAAGTTTGCTCCTTTATTACTCTGCACATGGACAATTATTTGCGCTGTTATTTGCCCCAGGCATGTACCTATGTAATTACCGTTTACAGTGTAAAGATGGATGTTATCGGTCACTGAACGTCGGAGCAGTAGGCGTTTAATGCATTTTCCCATAGGGTCCAATGCAAAATTGACACCTCATTTTCTCCATTCTCAAGAGCTTTGAGTCTCTGCAAAACATATACATGTGTAGACACAAATAAGTGAAATAGAATGAAGGCTATTTCAGCTTTAGCTTTTATTCCGTTTGGGAGCTAAAGTCGCACAAACTTTTGTTTACAAAAATTTCGATGGC
This sequence comes from Ctena decussata, assembly GCA_963989385.1. Classification (NCBI taxonomy): domain Eukaryota; kingdom Metazoa; phylum Mollusca; class Bivalvia; order Lucinida; family Lucinidae; genus Ctena; species Ctena decussata. The sequence goes on along the minus strand of OZ022510.1, from coordinate 78,238,439 downwards.
CTATAGTTCGCAAGTTATGCAATCAGTTGACATAAGATTGTGCATGCATGTAGACATGTTAATGGCCTTTATATATGCCAAGTTTCAGATGGCTACCTATTCATACAAGCAAGCAGTAGCGGTTTGAAATTGTCACAATTTGGGCTACACGTTCGGGACGATTCGTGACCTTAGGTGACTTGCACAATTCGGGCTGAAACTAGTGCCAAATGAAAGGGTTGGGATAAACATTCAATTGACCATATGTGCCAAAAATTCTCGTTCTTTAGTTTTCCAGTTATAGCCCCTGAAAGTCGAAAACTGCACGACTTTGCCCTCGAATATTTCGACAACGGAGAAAGGAGAATTTCTGGGATTTTTTTCCCAAGAAATATATGGGAATTATCTGTAATTTAGCACAGTTTCAGAACGATTCGTGAAAGTCACCTTTTAAGAATAACTTCCACTGCAGGCCCATATATAAAAGTTTGCTCCTTTATTACTCTGCACATGGACAATTATTTGCGCTGTTATTTGCCCCAGGCATGTACCTATGTAATTACCGTTAACAGTGTAAAGATGGATGTTATCGGTCACTGAACGTCGGAGCAGTAGGCGTTTAATGCATTTTCCCATAGGGTCCAATGCAAAATTGACACCTCATTTTCTCCATTCTCAAGAGCTTTGAGTCTCTGCAAAACATATACATGTGTAGACACAAATAAGTGAAATAGAATGAAGGCTATTTCAGCTTTAGCTTTTATTCCGTTTGGGAGCTAAAGTCGCACAAACTTTTGTTTACAAAAATTTCGATGGCCTATAGTTCGCAAGTTATGCAATCAGTTGACATAAGATTGTGCATGCATGTAGACATGTTAATGGCCTTTATATATGCCAAGTTTCAGATGGCTACCTACTCATGCAAGCAAGCAGTAGCGGTTTGAAATTTTCACAATTTGGGCTACACGTTCGGGACGATTCGTGACCTTAGGTGACTTGCACAATTCGGGCTGAAACTAGTGCCAAATGAAAGGGTTGGGATAAACATTCAATTGACCATATGTGCCAAAAATTCTCGTTCTTTAGTTTTCGAGTTATAGCCCCTGAAAGTCGAAAACTGCACGACTTTGCCCTCGAATATCTCGACAACGGAGAAAGGAGAATTTCTGGGATTTTTTTCCCAAGAAATATATGGGAATTATCTGTAATTTAGCACAGTTTCAGAAAGATTCGTGAAAGTCACCTTTTAAGAATAACTTCCACTGCAGGCCCATATATAAAAGTTTGCTCCTTTATTACTCTGCACATGGACAATTATTTGCGCTGTTATTTGCCCCAGGCATGTACCTATGTAATTACCGTTAACAGTGTAAAGATGGATGTTATCGGTCACTGAACGTCGGAGCAGTAGGCGTTTAATGCATTTTCCCATAGGGTCCAATGCAAAATTGACACCTCATTTTCTCCATTCTCAAGAGCTTTGAGTCTCTGCAAAACATATACATGTGTAGACACAAATAAGTGAAATAGAATGAAGGCTATTTCAGCTTTAGCTTTTATTCCGTTTGGGAGCTAAAGTCGCACAAACTTTTGTTTACAAAAATTTCGATGGCCTATAGTTCGCAAGTTATGCAATCAGTTGACATAAGATTGTGCATGCATGTAGACATGTTAATGGCCTTTATATATGCCAAGTTTCAGATGGCTACCTACTCATACAAGCAAGCAGTAGCGGTTTGAAATTTTCACAATTTGGGCTACACGTTCGGGACGATTCGTGACCTTAGGTGACTTGCACAATTCGGGCTGAAACTAGTGCCAAATGAAAGGGTTGGGATAAACATTCAATTGACCATATGTGCCAAAAATTCTCGTTCTTTAGTTTTCGAGTTATAGCCCCTGAAAGTCGAAAACTGCACGACTTTGCCCTCGAATATCTCGACGACGGAGAAAGGAGAATTTCTGGGATTTTTTTCCCAAGAAATATATGGGAATTATCTGTAATTTAGCACAGTTTCAGAACGATTCGTGAAAGTCACCTTTTAAGAATAACTTCCACTGCAGGCCCATATATAAAAGTTTGCTCCTTTATTACTCTGCACATGGACAATTATTTGCGCTGTTATTTGCCCCAGGCATGTACCTATGTAATTACCGTTTACAGTGTAAAGATGTATGTTATCGGTCACTGAACGTCGGAGCAGTAGGCGTTTAATGCATTTTCCCATAGGGTCCAATGCAAAATTGACACCTCATTTTCTCCATTCTCAAGAGCTTTGAGTCTCTGCAAAACATATACATGTGTAGACACAAATAAGTGAAATAGAATGAAGGCTATTTCAGCTTTAGCTTTTATTCCGTTTGGGAGCTAAAGTCGCACAAACTTTTGTTTACAAAAATTTCGATGGCCTATAGTTCGCAAGTTATGCAATCAGTTGACATAAGATTGTGCATGCATGTAGACATGTTAATGGCCTTTATATATGCCAAGTTTCAGATGGCTACCTACTCATACAAGCAAGCAGTAGCGGTTTGAAATTTTCACAATTTGGGCTACACGTTCGGGACGATTCGTGACCTTAGGTGACTTGCACAATTCGGGTTGAAACTAGTGCCAAATGAAAGGGTTGGGATAAACATTCAATTGACCATATGTGCCAAAAATTCTCGTTCTTTAGTTTTCGAGTTATAGCCCCTGAAAGTCGAAAACTGCACGACTTTGCCCTCGAATATCTCGACAACGGAGAAAGGAGAATTTCTGGGTTTTTTTTCCCAAGAAATATATGGGAATTATCTGTAATTTAGCACAGTTTCAGAACGATTCGTGAAAGTCACCTTTTAAGAATAACTTCCACTGCAGGCCCATATATAAAAGTTTGCTCCTTTATTACTCTGCACATGGACAATTATTTGCGCTGTTATTTGCCCCAGGCATGTACCTATGTAATTACCGTTTACAGTGTAAAGATGGATGTTATCGGTCACTGAACGTCGGAGCAGTAGTCGTTTAATGCATTTTCCCATAGGGTCCAATGCAAAATTGACACCTCATTTTCTCCATTCTCAAGAGCTTTGAGTCTCTGCAAAACATATACATGTGTAGACACAAATAAGTGAAATAGAATGAAGGCTATTTCAGCTTTAGCTTTTATTCCGTTTGGGAGCTAAAGTCGCACAAACTTTTGTTTACAAAAATTTCGATGGCCTATAGTTCGCAAGTTATGCAATCAGTTGACATAAGATTGTGCATGCATGTAGACATGTTAATGGCCTTTATATATGCCAAGTTTCAGATGGCTACCTACTCATACAAGCAGGCAGTAGCGGTTTGAAATTTTCACAATTTGGGCTACACGTTCGGGACGATTCGTGACCTTAGGTGACTTGCACTATTCGGGCTGAAACTAGTGCCAAATGAAAGGGTTGGGATAAACATTCAATTGACCATATGTGCCAAAAATTCTCGTTCTTTAGTTTTCGAGTTATAGCCCCTGAAAGTCGAAAACTGCACGACTTTGCCCTCGAATATCTCGACAACGGAGAAAGGAGAATTTCTGGGATTTTTTTCCCAAGAAATATATGGGAATTATCTGTAATTTAGCACAGTCTCAGAACGATTCGTGAAAGTCACCTTTTAAGAATAACTTCCACTGCAGGCCCATATATAAAAGTTTGCTCCTTTATTACTCTGCACATGGACAATTATTTGCGCTGTTATTTGCCCCAGGCATGTACCTATGTAATTACCGTTAACAGTGTACAGATGGATGTTATCGGTCACTGAACGTCGGAGCAGTAGGCGTTTAATGCATTTTCCCATAGGGTCCAATGCAAAATTGACACCTCATTTTCTCCATTCTCAAGAGCTTTGAGTCTCTGCAAAACATATACATGTGTAGACACAAATAAGTGAAATAGAATGAAGGCTATTTCAGCTTTAGCTTTTATTCCGTTTGGGAGCTAAAGTCGCACAAACTTTTGTTTACAAAAATTTCGATGGCCTATAGTTCGCAAGTTATGCAATCAGTTGACATAAGATTGTGCATGCATGTAGACATGTTAATGGCCTTTATATATGCCAAGTTTCAGATGGCTACCTACTCATACAAGCAAGCAGTAGCGGTTTGAAATTTTCACAATTTGGGCTACACGTTCAGGACGATTCGTGACCTTAGGTGACTTGCACAATTCGGGCTGAAACTAGTGCCAAATGAAAGGGTTGGGATAAACATTCAATTGACCATATGTGCCAAAAATTCTCGTTCTTTAGTTTTCGAGTTATAGCCCCTGAAAGTCGAAAACTGCACGACTTTGCCCTCGAATATCTCGACAACGGAGAAAGGAGAATTTCTGGGATTTTTTTCTCAAGAAATATATGGGAATTATCTGTAATTTAGCACAGTTTCAGAACGATTCGTGAAAGTCACCTTTTAAGAATAACTTCCCCTGCAGGCCCATATATAAAAGTTTGCTCCTTTATTACTCTGCACATGGACAATTATTTGCGCTGTTATTTGCCCCAGGCATGTACCTATGTAATTACCGTTTACAGTGTAAAGATGGATGTTATCGGTCACTGAACGTCGGAGCAGTAGGCGTTTAATGCATTTTCCCATAGGGTCCAATGCAAAATTGACACCTCATTTTCTCCATTCTCAAGAGCTTTGAGTCTCTGCAAAACATATACATGTGTAGACACAAATAAGTGAAATAGAATGAAGGCTATTTCAGCTTTAGCTTTTATTCCGTTTGGGAGCTAAAGTCGCACAAACTTTTGTTTACAAAAATTTCGATGGCCTATAGTTCGCAAGTTATGCAATCAGTTGACATAAGATTGTGCATGCATGTAGACATGTTAATGGCCTTTATATATGCCAAGTTTCAGATGGCTACCTACTCATACAAGCAAGCAGTAGCGGTTTGAAATTTTCACAATTTGGGCTACACGTTCGGGACGATTCGTGACCTTAGGTGACTTGCACAATTCGGGCTGAAACTAGTGCCAAATGAAAGGGTTGGGATAAACATTCAATTGACCATATGTGCCAAAAATTCTCGTTCTTTAGTTTTCGAGTTATAGCCCCTGAAAGTCGAAAACTGCACGACTTTGCCCTCGAATATCTCGACGACGGAGAAAGGAGAATTTCTGGGATTTTTTTCCCAAGAAATATATGGGAATTATCTGTAATTTAGCACAGTTTCAGAACGATTCGTGAAAGTCACCTTTTAAGAATAACTTCCACTGCAGGCCCATATATAAAAGTTTGCTCCTTTATTACTCTGCACATGGACAATTATTTGCGCTGTTATTTGCCCCAGGCATGTACCTATGTAATTACCGTTTACAGTGTAAAGATGGATGTTATCGGTCACTGAACGTCGGAGCAGTAGGCGTTTAATGCATTTTCCCATAGGGTCCAATGCAAAATTGACACCTCATTTTCTCCATTCTCAAGAGCTTTGAGTCTCTGCAAAACATATACATGTGTAGACACAAATAAGTGAAATAGAATGAAGGCTATTTCAGCTTTAGCTTTTATTCCGTTTGGGAGCTAAAGTCGCACAAACTTTTGTTTACAAAAATTTCGATGGCCTATAGTTCGCAAGTTATGCAATCAGTTGACATAAGATTGTGCATGCATGTAGACATGTTAATGGCCTTTATATATGCCAAGTTTCAGATGGCTACCTACTCATACAAGCAAGCAGTAGCGGTTTGAAATTTTCACAATTTGGGCTACACGTTCGGGACGATTCGTGACCTTAGGTGACTTGCACAATTCGGGTTGAAACTAGTGCCAAATGAAAGGGTTGGGATAAACATTCAATTGACCATATGTGCCAAAAATTCTCGTTCTTTAGTTTTCGAGTTATAGCCCCTGAAAGTCGAAAACTGCACGACTTTGCCCTCGAATATCTCGACAACGGAGAAAGGAGAATTTCTGGGTTTTTTTTCCCAAGAAATATATGGGAATTATCTGTAATTTAGCACAGTTTCAGAACGATTCGTGAAAGTCACCTTTTAAGAATAACTTCCACTGCAGGCCCATATATAAAAGTTTGCTCCTTTATTACTCTGCACATGGACAATTATTTGCGCTGTTATTTGCCCCAGGCATGTACCTATGTAATTACCGTTTACAGTGTAAAGATGGATGTTATCGGTCACTGAACGTCGGAGCAGTAGTCGTTTAATGCATTTTCCCATAGGGTCCAATGCAAAATTGACACCTCATTTTCTCCATTCTCAAGAGCTTTGAGTCTCTGCAAAACATATACATGTGTAGACACAAATAAGTGAAATAGAATGAAGGCTATTTCAGCTTTAGCTTTTATTCCGTTTGGGAGCTAAAGTCGCACAAACTTTTGTTTACAAAAATTTCGATGGCCTATAGTTCGCAAGTTATGCAATCAGTTGACATAAGATTGTGCATGCATGTAGACATGTTAATGGCCTTTATATATGCCAAGTTTCAGATGGCTACCTACTCATACAAGCAGGCAGTAGCGGTTTGAAATTTTCACAATTTGGGCTACACGTTCGGGACGATTCGTGACCTTAGGTGACTTGCACTATTCGGGCTGAAACTAGTGCCAAATGAAAGGGTTGGGATAAACATTCAATTGACCATATGTGCCAAAAATTCTCGTTCTTTAGTTTTCGAGTTATAGCCCCTGAAAGTCGAAAACTGCACGACTTTGCCCTCGAATATCTCGACAACGGAGAAAGGAGAATTTCTGGGATTTTTTTCCCAAGAAATATATGGGAATTATCTGTAATTTAGCACAGTCTCAGAACGATTCGTGAAAGTCACCTTTTAAGAATAACTTCCACTGCAGGCCCATATATAAAAGTTTGCTCCTTTATTACTCTGCACATGGACAATTATTTGCGCTGTTATTTGCCCCAGGCATGTACCTATGTAATTACCGTTAACAGTGTACAGATGGATGTTATCGGTCACTGAACGTCGGAGCAGTAGGCGTTTAATGCATTTTCCCATAGGGTCCAATGCAAAATTGACACCTCATTTTCTCCATTCTCAAGAGCTTTGAGTCTCTGCAAAACATATACATGTGTAGACACAAATAAGTGAAATAGAATGAAGGCTATTTCAGCTTTAGCTTTTATTCCGTTTGGGAGCTAAAGTCGCACAAACTTTTGTTTACAAAAATTTCGATGGCCTATAGTTCGCAAGTTATGCAATCAGTTGACATAAGATTGTGCATGCATGTAGACATGTTAATGGCCTTTATATATGCCAAGTTTCAGATGGCTACCTACTCATACAAGCAAGCAGTAGCGGTTTGAAATTTTCACAATTTGGGCTACACGTTCAGGACGATTCGTGACCTTAGGTGACTTGCACAATTCGGGCTGAAACTAGTGCCAAATGAAAGGGTTGGGATAAACATTCAATTGACCATATGTGCCAAAAATTCTCGTTCTTTAGTTTTCGAGTTATAGCCCCTGAAAGTCGAAAACTGCACGACTTTGCCCTCGAATATCTCGACAACGGAGAAAGGAGAATTTCTGGGATTTTTTTCTCAAGAAATATATGGGAATTATCTGTAATTTAGCACAGTTTCAGAACGATTCGTGAAAGTCACCTTTTAAGAATAACTTCCCCTGCAGGCCCATATATAAAAGTTTGCTCCTTTATTACTCTGCACATGGACAATTATTTGCGCTGTTATTTGCCCCAGGCATGTACCTATGTAATTACCGTTTACAGTGTAAAGATGGATGTTATCGGTCACTGAACGTCGGAGCAGTAGGCGTTTAATGCATTTTCCCATAGGGTCCAATGCAAAATTGACACCTCATTTTCTCCATTCTCAAGAGCTTTGAGTCTCTGCAAAACATATACATGTGTAGACACAAATAAGTGAAATAGAATGAAGGCTATTTCAGCTTTAGCTTTTATTCCGTTTGGGAGCTAAAGTCGCACAAACTTTTGTTTACAAAAATTTCGATGGCCTATAGTTCGCAAGTTATGCAATCAGTTGACATAAGATTGTGCATGCATGTAGACATGTTAATGGCCTTTATATATGCCAAGTTTCAGATGGCTACCTACTCATACAAGCAAGCAGTAGCGGTTTGAAATTTTCACAATTTGGGCTACACGTTCGGGACGATTCGTGACCTTAGGTGACTTGCACAATTCGGGCTGAAACTAGTGCCAAATGAAAGGGTTGGGATAAACATTCAATTGACCATATGTGCCAAAAATTCTCGTTCTTTAGTTTTCGAGTTATAGCCCCTGAAAGTCGAAAACTGCACGACTTTGCCCTCGAATATCTCGACAACGGAGAAAGGAGAATTTCTGGGATTTTTTTCCCAAGAAATATATGGGAATTATCTGTAATTTAGCACAGTTTCAGAACGATTCGTGAAAGTCACCTTTTAAGAATAACTTCCACTGCAGGCCCATATATAAAAGTTTGCTCCTTTATTACTCTGCACATGGACAATTATTTGCGCTGTTATTTGCCCCAGGCATGTACCTATGTAATTACCGTTTACAGTGTAAAGATGGATGTTATCGGTCACTGAACGTCGGAGCAGTAGGCGTTTAATGCATTTTCCCATAGGGTCCAATGCAAAATTGACACCTCATTTTCTCCATTCTCAAGAGCTTTGAGTCTCTGCAAAACATATACATGTGTAGACACAAATAAGTGAAAAAGAATGAAGGCTATTTCAGCTTTAGCTTTTATTCCGTTTGGGAGCTAAAGTCGCACAAACTTTTGTTTACAAAAATTTCGATGGCCTATAGTTCGCAAGTTATGCAATCAGTTGACATAAGATTGTGCATGCATGTAGACATGTTAATGGCCTTTATATATGCCAAGTTTCAGATGGCTACCTACTCATACAAGCAAGCAGTAGCGGTTTGAAATTTTCACAATTTGGGCTACACGTTCGGGACGATTCGTGACCTTAGGTGACTTGCACAATTCGGGCTGAAACTAGTGCCAAATGAAAGGGTTGGGATAAACATTCAATTGACCATATGTGCCAAAAATTCTCGTTCTTTAGTTTTCGAGTTATAGCCCCTGAAAGTCGAAAACTGCACGACTTTGCCCTCGAATATCTCGACAACGGAGAAAGGAGAATTTCTGGGATTTTTTTCCCAAGAAATATATGGGAATTATCTGTAATTTAGCACAGTTTCAGAACGATTCGTGAAAATCACCTTTTAAGAATAACTTCCACTGCAGGCCCATATATAAAAGTTTGCTCCTTTATTACTCTGCACATGGACAATTATTTGCGCTGTTATTTGCCCCAGGCATGTACCTATGTAATTACCGTTTACAGTGTAAAGATGGATGTTATCGGTCACTGAACGTCGGAGCAGTAGGCGTTTAATGCATTTTCCCATAGGGTCCAATGCAAAATTGACACCTCATTTTCTCCATTCTCAAGAGCTTTGAGTCTCTGCAAAACATATACATGTGTAGACACAAATAAGTGAAATAGAATGAAGGCTATTTCAGCTTTAGCTTTTATTCCGTTTGGGAGCTAAAGTCGCACAAACTTTTGTTTACAAAAATTTCGATGGCCTATAGTTCGCAAGTTATGCAATCAGTTGACATAAGATTGTGCATGCATGTAGACATGTTAATGGCCTTTATATATGCCAAGTTTCAGATGGCTACCTACTCATACAAGCAAGCAGTAGCGGTTTGAAATTTTCACAATTTGGGCTACACGTTCGGGACGATTCGTGACCTTAGGTGACTTGCACAATTCGGGCTGAAACTAGTGCCAAATGAAAGGGTTGGGATAAACATTTAATTGACCATATGTGCCAAAAATTCTCGTTCTTTAGTTTTCGAGTTATAGCCCCTGAAAGTCGAAAACTGCACGACTTTGCCCTCGAATATCTCGACAACGGAGAAAGGAGAATTTCTGGGATTTTTTTTCCCAAGAAATATATGGGAATTATCTGTAATTTAGCACAGTTTCAGAACGATTCGTGAAAATCACCTTTTAAGAATAACTTCCACTGCAGGCCCATATATAAAAGTTTGCTCCTTTATTACTCTGCACATGGACAATTATTTGCGCTGTTATTTGCCCCAGGCATGTACCTATGTAATTACCGTTTACAGTGTAAAGATGGATGTTATCGGTCACTGAACGTCGGAGCAGTAGGCGTTTAATGCATTTTCCCATAGGGTCCAATGCAAAATTGACACCTCATTTTCTCCATTCTCAAGAGCTTTGAGTCTCTGCAAAACATATACATGTGTAGACACAAATAAGTGAAATAGAATGAAGGCTATTTCAGCTTTAGCTTTTATTCCGTTTGGGAGCTAAAGTCGCACAAACTTTTGTTTACAAAAATTTCGATGGCCTATAGTTCGCAAGTTATGCAATCAGTTGACATAAGATTGTGCATGCATGTAGACATGTTAATGGCCTTTATATATGCCAAGTTTCAGATGGCTACCTACTCATACAAGCAAGCAGTAGCGGTTTGAAATTTTCACAATTTGGGCTACACGTTCGGGACGATTCGTGACCTTAGGTGACTTGCACAATTCGGGCTGAAACTAGTGCCAAATGAAAGGCTTGGGATAAACATTTAATTGACCATATGTGCCAAAAATTCTCGTTCTTTAGTTTTCGAGTTATAGCCCCTGAAAGTCGAAAACTGCACGACTTTGCCCTCGAATATCGTGACAACGGTGAAAGGAGAATTTCTGGGATTTTTTTCCCAAGAAATATATGGGAATTATCTGTAATTTAGCACAGTTTCAGAACGATTCGTGAAAGTCACCTTTTAAGAATAACTTCCACTGCAGGCCCATATATAAAAGTTTGCTCCTTTATTACTCTGCACATGGACAATTATTTGCGCTGTTATTTGCCCCAGGCATGTACCTATGTAATTACCGTTTATAGTGTAAAGATGGATGTTATCGGTCACTGAACGTCGGAGCAGTAGGCGTTTAATGCATTTTCCCATAAGGTCCAATGCAAAATTGACACCTCATTTTCTCCATTCTCAAGAGCTTTGAGTCTCTGCAAAACATATACATGTGTAGACACAAATAAGTGAAATAGAATGAAGGCTATTTCAGCTTTAGCTTTTATTCCGTTTGGGAGCTAAAGTCGCACAAACTTTTGTTTACAAAAATTTCGATGGCCTATAGTTCGCAAGTTATGCAATCAGTTGACATAAGATTGTGCATGCATGTAGACATGTTAATGGCCTTTATATATGCCAAGTTTCAGATGGCTACCTACTCATACAAGCAAGCAGTAGCGGTTTGAAATTTTCACAATTTGGGCTACACGTTCGGGACGATTCGTGACCTTAGGCGACTTGCACAATTCGGGCTGAAACTAGTGCCAAATGAAAGGGTTGGGATAAACATTCAATTGGCCATATGTGCCAAAAATTCTCGTTCTTTAGTTTTCGAGTTATAGCCCCTGAAAGTCGAAAACTGCACGACTTTGCCCTCGAATATCTCGACAACGGAGAAAGGAGAATTTCTGGGATTTTTTTCCCAAGAAATATATGGGAATTATCTGTAATTTAGCACAGTTTCAGAACGATTCGTGAAAGTCACCTTTTAAGAATAACTTCCACTGCAGGCCCATATATAAAAGTTTGCTCCTTTATTACTCTGCACATGGACAATTATTTGCGCTGTTATTTGCCCCAGGCATGTACCTATGTAATTACCGTTTACAGTGTAAAGATGGATGTTATCGGTCACTGAACGTCGGAGCAGTAGGCGTTTAATGCATTTTCCCATAGGGTCCAATGCAAAATTGACACCTCATTTTCTCCATTCTCAAGAGCTTTGAGTCTCTGCAAAACATATACATGTGTAGACACAAATAAGTGAAATAGAATGAAGGCTATTTCAGCTTTAGCTTTTATTCCGTTTGGGAGCTAAAGTCGCACAAACTTTTGTTTACAAAAATTTCGATGGCCTATAGTTCGCAAGTTATGCAATCAGTTGACATAAGATTGTGCATGCATGTAGACATGTTAATGGCCTTTATATATGCCAAGTTTCAGATGGCTACCTACTCATACAAGCAAGCAGTAGCGGTTTGAAATTTTCACAATTTGGGCTACACGTTCGGGACGATTCGTGACCTTAGGTGACTTGCACAATTCGGGCTGAAACTAGTGCCAAATGAAAGGGTTGGGATAAACATTCAATTGACCATATGTGCCAAAAATTCTCGTTCTTTAGTTTTCGAGTTATAGCCCCTGAAAGTCGAAAACTGCACGACTTTGCCCTCGAATATCTCGACAACGGAGAAAGGAGAATTTCTGGGATTTTTTTCCCAAGAAATATATGGGAATTATCTGTAATTTAGCACAGTTTCAGAACGATTCGTGAAAGTCACCTTTTAAGAATAACTTCCACTGCAGGCCCATATATAAAAGTTTGCTCCTTTATTACTCTGCACATGGACAATTATTTGCGCTGTTATTTGCCCCAGGCATGTACCTATGTAATTACCGTTTACAGTGTAAAGATGGATGTTATCGGTCACTGAACGTCGGAGCAGTAGGCGTTTAATGCATTTTCCCATAGGGTCCAATGCAAAATTGACACCTCATTTTCTCCATTCTCAAGAGCTTTGAGTCTCTGCAAAACATATACATGTGTAGACACAAATAAGTGAAATAGAATGAAGGCTATTTCAGCTTTAGCTTTTATTCCGTTTGGGAGCTAAAGTCGCACAAACTTTTGTTTACAAAAATTTCGATGGCCTATAGTTCGCAAGTTATGCAATCAGTTGACATAAGATTGTGCATGCATGTAGACATGTTAATGGCCTTTATATATGCCAAGTTTCAGATGGCTACCTACTCATATAAGCAAGCAGTAGCGGTTTGAAATTTTCACAATTTGGGCTACACGTTCGGGACGATTCGTGACCTTAGGAGACTTGCAGAATTCGGGCTGAAACTAGTGCCAAATGAAAGGGTTGGGATAAACATTCAATTGACCATATGTGCCAAAAATTCTCGTTCTTTAGTTTTCGAGTTATAGCCCCTGAAAGTCGAAAACTGCACGACTTTGCCCTCGAATATCTCGACAACGGAGAAAGGAGAATTTCTGGGATTTTTTTCCCAAGAAATATATGGGAATTATCTGTAATTTAGCACAGTTTCAGAACGATTCGTGAAAGTCACCTTTTAAGAATAACTTCCACTGCAGGCCCATATATACAAGTTTGCTCCTTTATTACTCTGCACATGGACAATTATTTGCGCTGTTATTTGCCCCAGGCATGTACCTATGTAATTACCGTTTACAGTGTAAAGATGGATGTTATCGGTCACTGAACGTCGGAGCAGTAGGCGTTTAATGCATTTTCCCATAGGGTCCAATGCAAAATTGACACCTCATTTTCTCCATTCTCAAGAGCTTTGAGTCTCTGCAAAACATATACATGTGTAGACACAAATAAGTGAAATAGAATGAAGGCTATTTCAGCTTTAGCTTTTATTCCGTTTGGGAGCTAAAGTCGCACAAACTTTTGTTTACAAAAATTTCGATGGCCTATAGTTCGCAAGTTATGCAATCAGTTGACATAAGATTGTGCATGCATGTAGACATGTTAATGGCCTTTATATATGCCAAGTTTCAGATGGCTACCTACTCATACAAGCAAGCAGTAGCGGTTTGAAATTTTCACAATTTGGGCTACACGTTCGGGACGATTCGTGACCTTAGGTGACTTGCACAATTCGGGCTGAAACTAGTGCCAAATGAAAGGGTTGGGATAAACATTCAATGGACCATATGTGCCAAAAATTCTCGTTCTTTAGTTTTCGAGTTATAGCCCCTGAAAGTCGAAAACTGCACGACTTTGCCCTCGAATATCTCGACAACGGAGAAAGGAGAATTTCTGGGATTTTTTTCCCAAGAAATATATGGGAATTATCTGTAATTTAGCACAGTTTCAGAACGATTCGTGAAAGTCACCTTTTAAGAATAACTTCCACTGCAGGCCCATATATAAAAGTTTGCTCCTTTATTACTCTGCACATGGACAATTATTTGCGCTGTTATTTGCCCCAGGCATGTACCTATGTTATTACCGTTTACAGTGTAAAGATGGATGTTATCGGTCACTGAACGTCGGAGCAGTAGGCGTTTAATGCATTTTCCCATAGGGTCCAATGCAAAATTGACACCTCATTTTCTCCATTCTCAAGAGCTTTGAGTCTCTGCAAAACATATACATGTGTAGACACAAATAAGTGAAATAGAATGAAGGCTATTTCAGCTTTAGCTTTTATTCCGTTTGGGAGCTAAAGTCGCACAAACTTTTGTTTACAAAAATTTCGATGGCCTATAGTTCGCAAGTTATGCAATCAGTTGACATAAGATTGTGCATGCATGTAGACATGTTAATGGCCTTTATATATGCCAAGTTTCAGATGGCTACCTACTCATACAAGCAAGCAGTAGCGGTTTGAAATTTTCACAATTTGGGCTACACGTTCGGGACGATTCGTGACCTTAGGTGACTTGCACAATTCGGGCTGAAACTAGTGCCAAATGAAAGGGTTGGGATAAACATTCAATTGACCATATGTGCCAAAAATTCTCGTTCTTTAGTTTTCGAGTTATAGCCCCTGAAAGTCGAAAACTGCACGACTTTGCCCTCGAATATCTCGACAACGGAGAAAGGAGAATTTCTGGGATTTTTTTCCCAAGAAATATATGGGAATTATCTGTAATTTAGCACAGTTTCAGAACGATTCGTGAAAGTCACCTTTTAAGAATAACTTCCACTGCAGGCCCATATATAAAAGTTTGCTCCTTTATTACTCTGCACATGGACAATTATTTGCGCTGTTATTTGCCCCAGGCATGTACCTATGTAATTACCGTTTACAGTGTAAAGATGGATGTTATCGGTCACTGAACGTCGGAGCAGTAGGCGTTCAATGCATTTTCCCATAGGGTCCAATGCAAAATTGATACCTCATTTTTCCATTCTCAAGAGCTTTGAGTCTCTGCAAAACATATACATGTGTAGACACAAATAAGTGAAAAAGAATGAAGGCTATTTCAGCTTTAGCTTTTATTCCGTTTGGGAGCTAAAGTCGCACAAACTTTTGTTTACAAAAATTTCGATGACCTATAGTTCGCAAGTTATGCAATCAGTTGACATAAGATTGTGCATGCATGTAGACATGTTAATGGCCTTTATATATGCCAAGTTTCAGATGGCTACCTACTCATACAAGCAAGCAGTAGCGGTTTGAAATTTTCACAATTTGGGCTACACGTTCGGGACGATTCGTGACCTTAGGTGACTTGCACAATTCGGGCTGAAACTAGTGCCAAATGAAAGGGTTGGGATAAACATTCAATTGACCATATGTGCCAAAAATTCTCGTTCTTTAGTTTTCGAGTTATAGCCCCTGAAAGTCGAAAACTGCACGACTTTGCCCTCGAATATCTCGACAACGGAGAAAGGAGAATTTCTGGGATTTTTTTTCCCAAGAAATATATGGGAATTATCTGTAATTTAGCACAGTTTCAGAACGATTCGTGAAAGTCACCTTTTAAGAATAACTTCCACTGCAGGCCCATATATAAAAGTTTGCTCCTTTATTACTCTGCACATGGACAATTATTTGCGCTGTTATTTGCCCCAGGCATGTACCTATGTAATTACCGTTTACAGTGTAAAGATGGATGTTATCGGTCACTGAACGTCGGAGCAGTAGGCGTTTAATGCATTTTCCCATAGGGTCCAATGCAAAATTGACACCTCATTTTCTCCATTCTCAAGAGCTTTGAGTCTCTGCAAAACATATACATGTGTAGACACAAATAAGTGAAATAGAATGAAGGCTATTTCAGCTTTAGCTTTTATTCCGTTTGGGAGCTAAAGTCGCACAAACTTTTGTTTACAAAAATTTCGATGGCCTATAGTTCGCAAGTTATGCAATCAGTTGACATAAGATTGTGCATGCATGTAGACATGTTAATGGCCTTTATATATGCCAAGTTTCAGATGGCTACCTACTCATACAAGCAAGCAGTAGCGGTTTGAAATTTTCACAATTTGGGCTACACGTTCGGGACGATTCGTGACCTTAGGTGACTTGCACAATTCGGACTGAAACTAGTGCCAAATGAAAGGGTTGGGATAAACATTCAATTGACCATATGTGCCAAAAATTCTCGTTCTTTAGTTTTCGAGTTATAGCCCCTGAAAGTCGAAAACTGCACGACTTTGCCCTCGAATATCTCGACAACGGAGAAAGGAGAATTTCTGGGATTTTTTTCCCAAGAAATATATGGGAATTATCTGTAATTTAGCACAGTTTTAGAACGATTCGTGAAAGTCACCTTTTAAGAATAACTTCCACTGCAGGCCCATATATAAAAGTTTGCTCCTTTATTACTCTGCACATGGACAATTATTTGCGCTGTTATTTGCCCCAGGCATGTACCTATGTAATTACAGTTTACAGTGTAAAGATGGATGTTATCGGTCACTGAACGTCGGAGCAGTAGGCGTTTAATGCATTTTCCCATAGGGTCCAATGCAAAATTGACACCTCATTTTCTCCATTCTCAAGAGCTTTGAGTCTCTGCAAAACATATACATGTGTAGACACAAATAAGTGAAATAGAATGAAGGCTATTTCAGCTTTAGCTTTTATTCCGTTTGGGAGCTAAAGTCGCACAAACTTTTGTTTACAAAAATTTCGATGGCCTATAGTTCGCAAGTTATGCAATCAGTTGACATAAGATTGTGCATGCATGTAGACATGTTAATGGCCTTTATATATGCCAAGTTTCAGATGGCTACCTACTCATACAAGCAAGCAGTAGCGGTTTGAAATTTTCACAATTTGGGCTACACGTTCGGGACGATTCGTGACCTTAGGTGACTTGCACAATTCGGGCTGAAACTAGTGCCAAATGAAAGGGTTGGGATAAACATTCAATTGACCATATGTGCCAAAAATTCTCGTTCTTTAGTTTTCGAGTTATAGCCCCTGAAAGTCGAAAACTGCACGACTTTGCCCTCGAATATCTCGACAACGGAGAAAGGAGAATTTCTGGGATTTTTTTCCCAAGAAATATATGGGAATTATCTGTAATTTAGCACAGTTTCAGAACGATTCGTGAAAGTCACCTTTTAAGAATAACTTCCACTGCAGGCCCATATATAAAAGTTTGCTCCTTTATTACTCTGCACATGGACAATTATTTGCGCTGTTATTTGCCCCAGGCATGTACCTATGTAATTACCGTTTACAGTGTAAAGATGGATGTTATCGGTCACTGAACGTCGGAGCAGTAGGCGTTTAATGCATTTTCCCATAGGGTCCAATGCAAAATTGACACCTCATTTTCTCCATTCTCAAGAGCTTTGAGTCTCTGCAAAACATATACATGTGTAGACACAAATAAGTGAAATAGAATGAAGGCTATTTCAGCTTTAGCTTTTATTCCGTTTGGGAGCTAAAGTCGCACAAACTTTTGTTTACAAAAATTTCGATGGCCTATAGTTCGCAAGTTATGCAATCAGTTGACATAAGATTGTGCATGCATGTAGACATGTTAATGGCCTTTATATATGCCAAGTTTCAGATGGCTACCTACTCATACAAGCAAGCAGTAGCGGTTTGAAATTTTCACAATTTGGGCTACACGTTCGGGACGATTCGTGACCTTAGGTGACTTGCACAATTCGGGCTGAAACTAGTGCCAAATGAAAGGGTTGGGATAAACATTCAATTGACCATATGTGCCAAAAATTCTCGTTCTTTAGTTTTCGAGTTATAGCCCCTGAAAGTCGAAAACTGCACGACTTTGCCCTCGAATATCTCGACAACGGAGAAAGGAGAATTTCTGGGATTTTTTTCCCAAGAAATATATGGGAATTATCTGTAATTTAGCACAGTTTCAGAACGATTCGTGAAAGTCACCTTTTAAGAATAACTTCCACTGCAGGCCCATATATAAAAGTTTGCTCCTTTATTACTCTGCACATGGACAATTATTTGCGCTGTTATTTGCCCCAGGCATGTACCTATGTAATTACCGTTTACAGTGTAAAGATGGATGTTATCGGTCACTGAACGTCGGAGCAGTAGGCGTTTAATGCATTTTCCCATAGGGTCCAATGCAAAATTGACACCTCATTTTCTCCATTCTCAAGAGCTTTGAGTCTCTGCAAAACATATACATGTGTAGACACAAATAAGTGAAATAGAATGAAGGCTATTTCAGCTTTAGCTTTTATTCCGTTTGGGAGCTAAAGTCGCACAAACTTTTGTTTACAAAAATTTCGATGGCCTATAGTTCGCAAGTTATGCAATCAGTTGACATAAGATTATGCATGCATGTAGACATGTTAATGGCCTTTATATATGCCAAGTTTCAGATGGCTACCTACTCATACAAGCAAGCAGTAGCGGTTTGAAATTTTCACAATTTGGGCTACACGTTCGGGACGATTCGTGACCTTAGGTGACTTGCACAATTCGGGCTGAAACTAGTGCCAAATGAAAGGGTTGGGATAAACATTCAATTGACCATATGTGCCAAAAATTCTCGTTCTTTAGTTTTCGAGTTATAGCCCCTGAAAGTCGAAAACTGCACGACTTTGCCCTCGAATATCTCGACAACGGAGAAAGGAGAATTTCTGGGATTTTTTTCCCAAGAAATATATGGGAATTATCTGTAATTTAGCACAGTTTCAGAACGATTCGTGAAAGTCACCTTTTAAGAATAACTTCCACTGCAGGCCCATATATAAAAGTTTGCTCCTTTATTACTCTGCACATGGACAATTATTTGCGCTGTTATTTGCCCCAGGCATGTACCTATGTAATTACCGTTTACAGTGTAAAGATGGATGTTATCGGTCACTGAACGTCGGAGCAGTAGGCGTTTAATGCATTTTCCCATAGGGTCCAATGCAAAATTGACACCTCATTTTCTCCATTCTCAAGAGCTTTGAGTCTCTGCAAAACATATACATGTGTAGACACAAATAAGTTAAATAGAATGAAGGCTATTTCAGCTTTAGCTTTTATTCCGTTTGGGAGCTAAAGTCGCACAAACTTTTGTTTACAAAAATTTTGATGGCCTATAGTTCGCAAGTTATGCAATCAGTTGACATAAGATTGTGCATGCATGTAGACATGTTAATGGCCTTTATATATGCCAAGTTTCAGATGGCTACCTACTCATACAAGCAAGCAGTAGCGGTTTGAAATTTTCACAATTTGGGCTACACGTTCGGGACGATTCGTGACCTTAGGTGACTTGCACAATTCGGGCTGAAACTAGTGCCAAATGAAAGGGTTGGGATAAACATTCAATTGACCATATGTGCCAAAAATTCTCGTTCTTTAGTTTTCGAGTTATAGCCCCTGAAAGTCGAAAACTGCACGACTTTGCCCTCGAATATCTCGACAACGGAGAAAGGAGAATTTCTGGGATTTTTTTCCCAAGAAATATATGGGAATTATCTGTAATTTAGCACAGTTTCAGAACGATTCGTGAAAGTCACCTTTTAAGAATAACTTCCACTGCAGGCCCATATATAAAAGTTTGCTCCTTTATTACTCTGCACATGGACAATTATTTGCGCTGTTATTTGCCCCAGGCATGTACCTATGTAATTACCGTTTACAGTGTAAAGATGGATGTTATCGGTCACTGAACGTCGGAGCAGTAGGCGTTTAATGCATTTTCCCATAGGGTCCAATGCAAAATTGACACCTCATTTTCTCCATTCTCAAGAGCTTTGAGTCTCTGCAAAACATATACATGTGTAGACACAAATAAGTGAAAAAGAATGAAGGCTATTTCAGCTTTAGCTTTTATTCCGTTTGGGAGCTAAAGTCGCACAAACTTTTGTTTACAAAAATTTCGATGGCCTATAGTTCGCAAGTTATGCAATCAGTTGACATAAGATTGTGCATGCATGTAGACATGTTAATGGCCTTTATATATGCCAAGTTTCAGATGGCTACCTACTCATACAAGCAAGCAGTAGCGGTTTGAAATTTTCACAATTTGGGCTACACGTTCGGGACGATTCGTGACATTAGGTGACTTGCACAATTCGGGCTGAAACTAGTGCCAAATGAAAGGGTTGGGATAAACATTCAATTGACCATATGTGCCCAAAATTCTCGTTCTTTAGTTTTCGAGTTATAGCCCCTGAAAGTCGAAAACTGCACGATTTTGCCCTCGAATATCTCGACAACGGAGAAAGGAGAATTTCTGGGATTTTTTTCCCAAGAAATATATGGGAATTATCTGTAATTTAGCACAGTTTCAGAACGATTCGTGAAAGTCACCTTTTAAGAATAACTTCCACTGCAGGCCCATATATAAAAGTTTGCTCCTTTATTACTCTGCACATGGACAATTATTTGCGCTGTTATTTGCCCCAGGCATGTACCTATGTAATTACCGTTTACAGTGTAAAGATGGATGTTATCGGTCACTGAACGTCGGAGCAGTAGGCGTTTAATGCATTTTCCCATAGGGTCCAATGAAAATTGACACCTCATTTTCTCCATTCTCAAGAGCTTTGAGTCTCTGCAAAACATATACATGTGTAGACACAAATAAGTGAAATAGAATGAAGGCTATTTCAGCTTTAGCTTTTATTCCGTTTGGGAGCTAAAGTCGCACAAACTTTTGTTTACAAAAATTTCGATGGCCTATAGTTCGCAAGTTATGCAATCAGTTGACATAAGATTGTGCATGCATGTAGACATGTTAATGGCCTTTATATATGCCAAGTTTCAGATGGCTACCTACTCATACAAGCAAGCAGTAGCGGTTTGAAATTTTCACAATTTGGGCTACACGTTCGGGACGATTCGTGACCTTAGGTGACTTGCACAATTCGGACTGAAACTAGTGCCAAATGAAAGGGTTGGGATAAACATTCAATTGACCATATGTGCCAAAAATTCTCGTTCTTTAGTTTTCGAGTTATAGCCCCTGAAAGTCGAAAACTGCACGACTTTGCCCTCGAATATCTCGACAACGGAGAAAGGAGAATTTCTGGGATTTTTTTCCCAAGAAATATATGGGAATTATCTGTAATTTAGCACAGTTTCAGAACGATTCGTGAAAGTCACCTTTTAAGAATAACTTCCACTGCAGGTCCATATATAAAAGTTTGCTCCTTTATTACTCTGCACATGGACAATTATTTGCGCTGTTATTTGCCCCAGGCATGTACCTATGTAATTACCGTTTACAGTGTAAAGATGGATGTTATCGGTCACTGAACGTCGGAGCAGTAGGCGTTTAATGCATTTTCCCATAGGGTCCAATGCAAAATTGACACCTCATTTTCTCCATTCTCAAGAGCTTTGAGTCTCTGCAAAACATATACATGTGTAGACACAAATAAGTGAAATAGAATGAAGGCTATTTCAGCTTTAGCTTTTATTCCGTTTGGGAGCTAAAGTCGCACAAACTTTTGTTTACAAAAATTTCGATGGCCTATAGTTCGCAAGTTATGCAATCAGTTGACATAAGATTGTGCATGCATGTAGACATGTTAATGGCCTTTATATATGCCAAGTTTCAGATGGCTACCTACTCATACAAGCAAGCAGTAGCGGTTTGAAATTTTCACAATTTGGGCTACACGTTCGGGACGATTCGTGACCTTAGGTGACTTGCACAATTCGGGCTGAAACTAGTGCCAAATGAAAGGGTTGGGATAAACATTCAATTGACCATATGTGCCAAAAATTCTCGTTCTTTAGTTTTCGAGTTATAGCCCCTGAAAGTCGAAAACTGCACGACTTTGCCCTCGAATATCTCGACAACGGAGAAAGGAGAATTTCTGGGATTTTTTTCCCAAGAAATATATGGGAATTATCTGTAATTTAGCACAGTTTCAGAACGATTCGTGAAAGTCACCTTTTAAGAATAACTTCCACTGCAGGCCCATATATAAAAGTTTGCTCCTTTATTACTCTGCACATGGACAATTATTTGCGCTGTTATTTGCCCCAGGCATGTACCTATGTAATTACCGTTTACAGTGTAAAGATGGATGTTATCGGTCACTGAACGTCGGAGCAGTAGGCGTTTAATGCATTTTCCCATAGGGTCCAATGCAAAATTGACACCTCATTTTCTCCATTCTCAAGAGCTTTGAGTCTCTGCAAAACATATACATGTGTAGACACAAATAAGTGAAATAGAATGAAGGCTATTTCAGCTTTAGCTTTTATTCCGTTTGGGAGCTAAAGTCGCACAAACTTTTGTTTACAAAAATTTCGATGGCCTATAGTTCGCAAGTTATGCAATCAGTTGACATAAGATTGTGCATGCATGTAGACATGTTTATGGCCTTTATATATGCCAAGTTTCAGATGGCTACCTACTCATACAAGCAAGCAGTAGCGGTTTGAAATTTTCACAATTTGGGCTACACGTTCGGGACGATTCGTGACCTTAGGTGACTTGCACAATTCGGGCTGAAACTAGTGCCAAATGAAAGGGTTGGGATAAACATTCAATTGACCATATGTGCCAAAAATTCTCGTTCTTTAGTTTTCGAGTTATAGCCCCTGAAAGTCGAAAACTGCACGACTTTGCCCTCGAATATCTCGACAACGGAGAAAGGAGAATTTCTGGGATTTTTTTCCCAAGAAATATATGGGAATTATCTGTAATTTAGCACAGTTTCAGAACGATTCGTGAAAGTCACCTTTTAAGAATAACTTCCACTGCAGGCCCATATATAAAAGTTTGCTCCTTTATTACTCTGCACATGGACAATTATTTGCGCTGTTATTTGCCCCAGGCATGTACCTATGTAATTACCGTTTACAGTGTAAAGATGGATGTTATCGGTCACTGAACGTCGGAGCAGTAGGCGTTTAATGCATTTTCCCATAGGGTCCAATGCAAAATTGACACCTCATTTTCTCCATTCTCAAGAGCTTTGAGTCTCTGCAAAACATATACATGTGTAGACACAAATAAGTGAAATAGAATGAAGGCTATTTCAGCTTTAGCTTTTATTCCGTTTAGGAGCTAAAGTCGCACAAACTTTTGTTTACAAAAATTTCGATGGCCTATAGTTCGCAAGTTATGCAATCAGTTGACATAAGATTGTGCATGCATGTAGACATGTTAATGGCCTTTATATATGCCAAGTTTCAGATGGCTACCTACTCATACAAGCAAGCAGTAGCGGTTTGAAATTTTCACAATTTGGGCTACACGTTCGGGACGATTCGTGACCTTAGGTGACTTGCACAATTCGGGCTGAAACTAGTGCCAAATGAAAGGGTTGGGATAAACATTCAATTGACCATATGTGCCAAAAATTCTCGTTCTTTAGTTTTCGAGTTATAGCCCCTGAAAGTCGAAAACTGCACGACTGTGCCCTCGAATATCTCGACAACGGAGAAAGGAGAATTTCTGGGATTTTTTTCCCAAGAAATATATGGGTAGGGGCTTCAGGTGTTTTTTAAAAATGCAAATTTACTTATTTTTACATATTTTATGAGAAAGCATATTCAATTTCCTCTAAAATGATATGTATATTATTAGAATAGGGTGCTTGGTTCAAAAGTTATGACATGTTTTAGACAAGCCATTGTGACCAATTTTGTAATCATGCTCCAATGTATTCAGTATACGGGCTGATGGCACCGGATTTCACATTCATTAAGCATAAATTGGGGCAAGGATTTAAGTCTTTTACTTATAGTCTTATTCATATACACTGTATGATGCAGTAATATGGGCGGCAACTTCAGCAAATATTTTTGAGTGGTTCACTCGTTTCCATGGTAACCAGGCTGTCAATTTCTGGTTCAAAATGGCAGCTTAATCGGAGTTTTATATGAAGCGAATAATGACAAAACGACAGAATATGATAAAGAACACTCATAAATGATACAATGTATGAAGCAATTATAAAAGATGCACCATTTACTAACATTTTTTATTTGTGAGTTTGTTTCCATGGTAATGAGGCGGCCATTTTCTTGTTCAAAATGGCCGCTAACACGGAGTTTCCATGATAAAAAGATATCAAATGCAAAATAAAAAAAATAGAAACAGTCACAAATCCTAAAGGTAGTTTAACTCAATTCAGTTATACAAGTTTTACAATTTGCAAGCATTATTTAGTGGTTCAGCTGTTTCCATGGTAACCAGGATGCCATTTACTTGTCCGAAATGGCCAAGAAAACAGTGTTTGTCGGCCAGACTGAAAGAGATGACATTACGAGAAAAGGGGATAAATTAAATTCACAAATGATCTAGTGTGTGCCTCAGTACCTAGTTAAAGCTGGAACATTTGCTCGCATTTTAATTGATTCACTTGTTTCCAAGGTAATATGGTGGCTTTTTTGTTGGTCAAACTTTCTGTAAAATCTGCATTTCTATAAAAAAGAAGGTAAAGCCCGAAATGCACGTCTCGCTTACCACCTCTCGCAACAGATACAAGTCACTACCTCATTCGAGAAATTAAATACATCTGTAAGATATGCTTATATCGCAAAATATCACGCACATCCCTGTCAGTAAATATAACATATTCTTGTAAAATATATAGCTCATCCAAGCGTGTTTATGCGTTGTCATACATGAGTAAAGAACAGTTCTTTGATCATTCGGGACCGTAATAAATAGCAAATAACATAAAGCATCAGTCTCCCCGTACTTGGTTAATTTGTTGGTAGGATGGGGTTTAACAACTCTTTGAATTTAAAGAGTAACTACACCTCAGGAACTGACTGAATCAGATCAGTATTTCAATTTGTGTCGAGCTGTCTCCCAGAGACGGAGAGAAAGAAAAGATATGACAGGCGAGAGAAGAAATATCCAAATTACCCCACCCACATCTCCTGCAAACACAGTAGACCCTTACTCTTCTATTATCCATATACAATAGTTGGACGCCTCGGCACTGAAATTTACCGGGCACCATCGCCCGACCGCAACCATCCCCCTCCTCCCCCTTCCCACAACCACCGTACTTAGAAACGTATCCCCGGGTTTACTATAATAATGCAGATCATGTTTTTTTTCCATTCCTTTAGGGTGGTCATTTGACAGCTAGAAAACGGTTAAATTGAAGTTCAGTGCAGCCATATAAAAAGTGTCACCATACTTCACCATGCATAGTGAATATTACATAATGGAATCATTGGGCTCATTCTGAGTCAGTTCGAAAATAATGCCGCTGAAGCCGGGGGGCTAGGGGGACATTGGCAGTGTTGCAACAGTAAATTACTGCACTTGAACTGACTCAATGAAATCAAGTCTCTTTTAGGCCTACCCGTTTCTTTAATGTCTGCCTTGCGACCTGAAGACCTTTCAAGATTAATTCTTAGTAAAGAACACCTGATACAAATCCTTGAAATATTTTCACTGACCACAGAACGTTCCTTTCATGATTTATTTTTGGCTGACCAGTTGACAATGTTTGTCAGCTGATCAGTAAGTAACTTAAAGACCCTTTATTTGTATAATCTTTTATTGTGAGTTATCGCTGCAAGCTTCTTACTAAAGATTCATTTTTGTACATGACCCTGATATAGTTTAAACATATAAAACATTGTTAAGTTTCATTTAAAATCGTTCGGGTACTATAAATTTGCAACTAAAATGATCTTCCAATAAACGGTAAAAATACAGCGTACAAACCTGACGCGCTTTTTCATAATATTGCATAGTTCGACGGGGAACCAGGAAAGGAACTAGTACTTTGTGGAGCTGTTTTCCCATCATTTATTATTATTATTATTATTATTTCAGCCTTTTTTGAGGATTAGAGACATTGAAAAAGTTGAATATGGAAATCCGCATCTGTAGCAGCAAATTTGGTTATCGAAACACATTGTTTCCCTTACTCTTTGCAACAGCTATGTGATTCAATATATATGCTCATAAACCCAAATTCTCATTTATCACCAAACGTGAAGGTTGATTTAGACGTTCTATCACTGTGAGTAGAAAGTACTATGGAGACTTTAAGGTGCATAGTCCAACTTTAGCAGCGGCCGCAGCAGACTTAGTGCGATAACAGATATTGATGGTACCAAAATGTATCTCGTCTTAAAATAAATATACAAATTTAAATAACAACTTCATTCAGGACTGACAAAAGAAAAAAACTCCAAGCTGATATTCATCTTGGCTTTGCACTGTTTGACCAACACAAAGGCACTGATGAAATGACGCATTTTACGACCTTTTCAAGAGCATTCAGTCATATGAAAGGATGTGTGCAATGGAACCCTGTTCACGGTCGAAAAGAGTTTTGCCTACAGCGAGAATCAAACCGCGCTAGCTCAGTGCTAAATCCACTGAGCTACGGAGTACTCCTTAAATGTATGCTGATCTTTAATTGTCGACTGCGATACTTTTGATATACTTGGAATAAAATCTTTTGAATTGTGACAGAAAATGATATGAGAATATGAATTTTATGACAATTGAATTTATGTTGATATGTATGTGTTCACATAATTTTCATGCGGTGAAATTGCCAAATAATTCTGATTAATGCCGACCAAAGTTGGTTTACGGTAAAATAATAAATTTTGCAGATACTTTAACTTTCGCTTTCCTTTGTTTTGTATTTAAAAATGTATGGAAAATAGCAAAACAAAATAATTTAGATAAAAACTGACTCGATTAAATTTGCTTAACACAATAAATATCGACTGCATAATCATAGTTTCGGGGGAGCCCTCGATCAAGTGATGAAAAATCCTGACGTCAAATTTAGCGTAACGGCGGGTGGAGAAACGTCATTAATATCGTCGATACCATGTCTCCAAACAATGATTTCCGCGGCATATAAAATAGCTCATGGCATAGAGGTGGAATGGTTTTTGAAGATTATAGGTCTGAGAATTCGAATCTGAGTGCCTCGGTTTTGCAAAACAGTTATTTACCTGTTAAAATTCGGCTTATTTCAGTCAAATTGCACTAGCTTTCTTGTTAATGATCGAATTTTACCGAGGCAATCAATCTCGTAAAGGTCACTATCTCAGAATTTATTTGATTGGTCAGTCTGACTAATCTCGCTTACACGTTGCCGCGGAAACCGTTTCAAGACACCCCACTATGTTGTAAACAATCGAAAAAATGCGGCCACGTCAGAATGACGTTAAGTGAAAATCGACGGTGGTCATTGGTTACCAAACGTTATTTTACGTGTAAAATAGAATTTTTGGCACTGAAAATGCCCTATAATTAAAACAGAAGGCTGTTTCCATTTCTCTGCATAAAAATAATGACAAAATTCTTGTAAACTACAACAATACAACGTGGTAAAAAGGGGGCATTTTTAGCGCACAACTAGTAAATTACGCGATGACGTAACGTCATCTGAACCCCCTAATATGGGAATTATCTGTAATTTAGCACAGTTTCAGAACGATTCGTGAAAGTCACCTTTTAAGAATAACTTCCACTGCAGGCCCATATATAAAAGTTTGCTCCTTTATTACTCTGCACATGGACAATTATTTGCGCTGTTATTTGCCCCAGGCATGTACCTATGTAATTACCGTTTACAGTGTAAAGATGGATGTTATCGGTCACTGAACGTCGGAGCAGTAGGCGTTTAATGCATTTTCCCATAGGGTCCAATGCAAAATTGACACCTCATTTTCTCCATTCTCAAGAGCTTTGAGTCTCTGCAAAACATATACATGTGTAGACACAAATAAGTGAAATAGAATGAAGGCTATTTCAGCTTTAGCTTTTATTCCGTTTGGGAGCTAAAGTCGCACTAACTTTTGTTTACAAAAATTTCGATGGCCTATAGTTCGCAAGTTATGCAATCAGTTGACATAAGATTGTGCATGCATGTAGACATGTTAATGGCCTTTATATATGCCAAGTTTCAGATGGCTACCTACTCATACAAGCAAGCAGTAGCGGTTTGAAATTTTCACAATTTGGGCTACACGTTCGGGACGATTCGTGACCTTAGGTGACTTGCACAATTCGGGCTGAAACTAGTGCCAAATGAAAGGGTTGGGATAAACATTCAATTGACCATATGTGCCAAAAATTCTCGTTCTTTAGTTTTCGAGTTATAGCCCCTGAAAGTCGAAAACTGCACGACTTTGCCCTCGAATATCTCGACAACGGAGAAAGGAGAATTTCTGGGATTTTTTTCCCAAGAAATATATGGGAATTATCTGTAATTTAGCACAGTTTCAGAACGATTCGTGAAAGTCACCTTTTAAGAATAACTTCCACTGCAGGCCCATATATAAAAGTTTGCTCCTTTATTACTCTGCACATGGACAATTATTTGCGCTGTTATTTGCCCCAGGCATGTACCTATGTAATTACCGTTTACAGTGTAAAGATGGATGTTATCGGTCACTGAACGTCGGAGCAGTAGGCGTTTAATGCATTTTCCCATAGGGTCCAATGCAAAATTGACACCTCATTTTCTCCATTCTCAAGAGCTTTGAGTCTCTGCAAAACATATACATGTGTAGACACAAATAAGTGAAATAGAATGAAGGCTATTTCAGCTTTAGCTTTTATTCCGTTTGGGAGCTAAAGTCGCACAAACTTTTGCTTACAAAAATTTCGATGGCCTATAGTTCGCAAGTTATGCAATCAGTTGACATAAGATTGTGCATGCATGTAGACATGTTAATGGCCTTTATATATGCCAAGTTTCAGATGGCTACCTACTCATACAAGCAAGCAGTAGCGGTTTGAAATTTTCAAAATTTGGGCTACACGTTCGGGACGATTCGTGACCTTAGGTGACTTGCACAATTCGGGCTGAAACTAGTGCCAAATGAAAGGGTTGGGATAAACATTCAATTGACCATATGTGCCAAAAATTCTCGTTCTTTAGTTTTCGAGTTATAGCCCCTGAAAGTCGAAAACTGCACGACTTTGCCCTCGAATATCTCGACAACGGAGAAAGGAGAATTTCTGGGATTTTTTTCCCAAGAAATATATGGGAATTATCTGTAATTTAGCACAGTTTCAGAACGATTCGTGAAAGTCACCTTTTAAGAATAACTTCCACTGCAGGCCCATATATAAAAGTTTGCTCCTTTATTACTCTGCACATGGACAATTATTTGCGCTGTTATTTGCCCCAGGCATGTACCTATGTAATTACCGTTTACAGTGTAAAGATGGATGTTATCGGTCACTGAACGTCGGAGCAGTAGGCGTTTAATGCATTTTCCCATAGGGTCCAATGCAAAATTGACACCTCATTTTCTCCATTTTCAAGAGCTTTGAGTCTCTGCAAAACATATACATGTGTAGACACAAATAAGTGAAATAGAATGAAGGCTATTTCAGCTTTAGCTTTTATTCCGTTTGGGAGCTAAAGTCGCACAAACTTTTGTTTACAAAAATTTCGATGGCCTATAGTTCGCAAGTTATGCAATCAGTTGACATAAGATTGTGCATGCATGTAGACATGTTAATGGCCTTTATATATGCCAAGTTTCAGATGGCTACCTACTCATACAAGCAAGCAGTAGCGGTTTGAAATTTTCACAATTTGGGCTACACGTTCGGGACGATTCGTGACCTTAGGTGACTTGCACAATTCGGGCTGAAACTAGTGCCAAATGAAAGGGTTGGGATAAACATTCAATTGACCATATGTGCCAAAAATTCTCGTTCTTTAGTTTTCGAGTTATAGCCCCTGAAAGTCGAAAACTGCACGACTTTGCCCTCGAATATCTCGACAACGGAGAAAGGAGAATTTCTGGGATTTTTTTCCCAAGAAATATATGGGAATTATCTGTAATTTAGCACAGTTTCAGAACGATTCGTGAAAGTCACCTTTTAAGAATAACTTCCACTGCAGGCCCATATATAAAAGTTTGCTCCTTTATTACTCTGCACATGGACAATTATTTGCGCTGTTATTTGCCCCAGGCATGTACCTATGTAATTACCGTTTACAGTGTAAAGATGGATGTTATCGGTCACTGAACGTCGGAGCAGTAGGCGTTTAATGCATTTTCCCATAGGGTCCAATGCAAAATTGACACCTCATTTTCTCCATTCTCAAGAGCTTTGAGTCTCTGCAAAACATATACATGTGTAGACACAAATAAGTGAAATAGAATGAAGGCTATTTCAGCTTTAGCTTTTATTCCGTTTGGGAGCTAAAGTCGCACAAACTTTTGTTTACAAAAATTTCGATGGCCTATAGTTCGCAAGTTATGCAATCAGTTGACATAAGATTGTGCATGCATGTAGACATGTTAATGGCCTTTATATATGCCAAGTTTCAGATGGCTACCTACTCATACAAGCAAGCAGTAGCGGTTTGAAATTTTCACAATTTGGGCTACACGTTCGGGACGATTCGTGACCTTAGGTGACTTGCACAATTCGGGCTGAAACTAGTGCCAAATGAAAGGGTTGGGATAAACATTCAATTGACCATATGTGCCAAAAATTCTCGTTCTTTAGTTTTCGAGTTATAGCCCCTGAAAGTCGAAAACTGCACGACTTTGCCCTCGAATATCTCGACAACGGAGAAAGGAGAATTTCTGGGATTTTTTTCCCAAGAAATATATGGGAATTATCTGTAATTTAGCACAGTTTCAGAACGATTCGTGAAAGTCACCTTTTAAGAATAACTTCCACTGCAGGCCCATATATAAAAGTTTGCTCCTTTATTACTCTGCACATGGACAATTATTTGCGCTGTTATTTGCCCCAGGCATGTACCTATGTAATTACCGTTTACAGTGTAAAGATGGATGTTATCGGTCACTGAACGTCGGAGCAGTAGGCGTTTAATGCATTTTCCCATAGGGTCCAATGCAAAATTGACACCTCATTTTCTCCATTCTCAAGAGCTTTGAGTCTCTGCAAAACATATACATGTGTAGACACAAATAAGTGAAATAGAATGAAGGCTATTTCAGCTTTAGCTTTTATTCCGTTTGGGAGCTAAAGTCGCACAAACTTTTGTTTACAAAAATTTCGATGGCCTATAGTTCGCAAGTTATGCAATCAGTTGACATAAGATTGTGCATGCATGTAGACATGTTAATGGCCTTTATATATGCCAAGTTTCAGATGGCTACCTACTCATACAAGCAAGCAGTAGCGGTTTGAAATTTTCACAATTTGGGCTACACGTTCGGGACGATTCGTGACCTTAGGTGACTTGCACAATTCGGGCTGAAACTAGTGCCAAATGAAAGGGTTGGGATAAACATTCAATTGACCATATGTGCCAAAAATTCTCGTTCTTTAGTTTTCGAGTTATAGCCCCTGAAAGTCGAAAACTGCACGACTTTGCCCTCGAATATCTCGACAACGGAGAAAGGAGAATTTCTGGGATTTTTTTCCCAAGAAATATATGGGAATTATCTGTAATTTAGCACAGTTTCAGAACGATTCGTGAAAGTCACCTTTTAAGAATAACTTCCACTGCAGGCCCATATATAAAAGTTTGCTCCTTTATTACTCTGCACATGGACAATTATTTGCGCTGTTATTTGCCCCAGGCATGTACCTATGTAATTACCGTTTACAGTGTAAAGATGGATGTTATCGGTCACTGAACGTCGGAGCAGTAGGCGTTTAATGCATTTTCCCATAGGGTCCAATGCAAAATTGACACCTCATTTTCTCCATTCTCAAGAGCTTTGAGTCTCTGCAAAACATATACATGTGTAGACACAAATAAGTGAAATAGAATGAAGGCTATTTCAGCTTTAGCTTTTATTCCGTTTGGGAGCTAAAGTCGCACAAACTTTTGTTTACAAAAATTTCGATGGCCTATAGTTCGCAAGTTATGCAATCAGTTGACATAAGATTGTGCATGCATGTAGACATGTTAATGGCCTTTATATATGCCAAGTTTCAGATGGCTACCTACTCATACAAGCAAGCAGTAGCGGTTTGAAATTTTCACAATTTGGGCTACACGTTCGGGACGATTCGTGACCTTAGGTGACTTGCACAATTCGGGCTGAAACTAGTGCCAAATGAAAGGGTTGGGATAAACATTCAATTGACCATATGTGCCAAAAATTCTCGTTCTTTAGTTTTCGAGTTATAGCCCCTGAAAGTCGAAAACTGCACGACTTTGCCCTCGAATATCTCGACAACGGAGAAAGGAGAATTTCTGGGATTTTTTTCCCAAGAAATATATGGGAATTATCTGTAATTTAGCACAGTTTCAGAACGATTCGTGAAAGTCACCTTTTAAGAATAACTTCCACTGCAGGCCCATATATAAAAGTTTGCTCCTTTATTACTCTGCACATGGACAATTATTTGCGCTGTTATTTGCCCCAGGCATGTACCTATGTAATTACCGTTTACAGTGTAAAGATGGATGTTATCGGTCACTGAACGTCGGAGCAGTAGGCGTTTAATGCATTTTCCCATAGGGTCCAATGCAAAATTGACACCTCATTTTCTCCATTCTCAAGAGCTTTGAGTCTCTGCAAAACATATACATGTGTAGACACAAATAAGTGAAATAGAATGAAGGCTATTTCAGCTTTAGCTTTTATTCCGTTTGGGAGCTAAAGTCGCACAAACTTTTGTTTACAAAAATTTCGATGGCCTATAGTTCGCAAGTTATGCAATCAGTTGACATAAGATTGTGCATGCATGTAGACATGTTAATGGCCTTTATATATGCCAAGTTTCAGATGGCTACCTACTCATACAAGCAAGCAGTAGCGGTTTGAAATTTTCACAATTTGGGCTACACGTTCGGGACGATTCGTGACCTTAGGTGACTTGCACAATTCGGGCTGAAACTAGTGCCAAATGAAAGGGTTGGGATAAACATTCAATTGACCATATGTGCCAAAAATTCTCGTTCTTTAGTTTTCGAGTTATAGCCCCTGAAAGTCGAAAACTGCACGACTTTGCCCTCGAATATCTCGACAACGGAGAAAGGAGAATTTCTGGGATTTTTTTCCCAAGAAATATATGGGAATTATCTGTAATTTAGCACAGTTTCAGAACGATTCGTGAAAGTCACCTTTTAAGAATAACTTCCACTGCAGGCCCATATATAAAAGTTTGCTCCTTTATTACTCTGCACATGGACAATTATTTGCGCTGTTATTTGCCCCAGGCATGTACCTATGTAATTACCGTTTACAGTGTAAAGATGGATGTTATCGGTCACTGAACGTCGGAGCAGTAGGCGTTTAATGCATTTTCCCATAGGGTCCAATGCAAAATTGACACCTCATTTTCTCCATTCTCAAGAGCTTCGAGTCTCTGCAAAACATATACATGTGTAGACACAAATAAGTGAAATAGAATGAAGGCTATTTCAGCTTTAGCTTTTATTCCGTTTGGGAGCTAAAGTCGCACAAACTTTTGCTTACAAAAATTTCGATGGCCTATAGTTCGCAAGTTATGCAATCAGTTGACATAAGATTGTGCATGCATGTAGACATGTTAATGGCCTTTATATATGCCAAGTTTCAGATGGCTACCTACTCATACAAGCAAGCAGTAGCGGTTTGAAATTTTCAAAATTTGGGCTACACGTTCGGGACGATTCGTGACCTTAGGTGACTTGCACAATTCGGGCTGAAACTAGTGCCAAATGAAAGGGTTGGGATAAACATTCAATTGACCATATGTGCCAAAAATTCTCGTTCTTTAGTTTTCGAGTTATAGCCCCTGAAAGTCGAAAACTGCACGACTTTGCCCTCGAATATCTCGACAACGGAGAAAGGAGAATTTCTGGGATTTTTTTCCCAAGAAATATATGGGAATTATCTGTAATTTAGCACAGTTTCAGAACGATTCGTGAAAGTCACCTTTTAAGAATAACTTCCACTGCAGGTCCATATATAAAAGTTTGCTCCTTTATTACTCTGCACATGGACAATTATTTGCGCTGTTATTTGCCCCAGGCATGTACCTATGTAATTACCGTTTACAGTGTAAAGATGGATGTTATCGGTCACTGAACGTCGGAGCAGTAGGCGTTTAATGCATTTTCCTTAAAGGGTCCAATGCAAAATTGACACCTCATTTTCTCCATTCTCAAGAGCTTTGAGTCTCTGCAAAACATATACATGTGTAGACACAAATAAGTGAAATAGAATGAAGGCTATTTCAGCTTTAGCTTTTATTCCGTTTGGGAGCTAAAGTCGCACAAACTTTTGTTTACAAAAATTTCGATGGCCTATAGTTTGCAAGTTATGCAATCAGTTGACATAAGATTGTGCATGCATGTAGACATGTTAATGGCCTTTATATATGCCAAGTTTCAGATGGCTACCTACTCATACAAGCAAGCAGTAGCGGTTTGAAATTTTCACAATTTGGGCTACACGTTCGGGACGATTCGTGACCTTAGGTGACTTGCACAATTCGGGCTGAAACTAGTGCCAAATGAAAGGGTTGGGATAAACATTCAATTGACCATATGTGCCAAAAATTCTCGTTCTTTAGTTTTCGAGTTATAGCCCCTGAAAGTCGAAAACTGCACGACTTTGCCCTCGAATATCTCGACAACGGAGAAAGGAGAATTTCTGGGATTTTTTTCCCAAGAAATATATGGGAATTATCTGTAATTTAGCACAATTTCAGAACGATTCGTGAAAGTCACCTTTTAAGAATAACTTCCACTGCAGGCCCATATATAAAAGTTTGCTCTTTTATTACTCTGCACATGGACAATTATTTGCGCTGTTATTTGCCCTAGGCATGTACCTATGTAATTACCGTTTACAGTGTAAAGATGGATGTTATCGGTCACTGAACGTCGGAGCAGTAGGCGTTTAATGCATTTTCCCATAGGGTCCAATGCAAAATTGACACCTCATTTTCTCCATTCTCAAGAGCTTTGAGTCTCTGCAAAACATATACATGGGTAGACACAAATAAGTGAAATAGAATGAAGGCTATTTCAGCTTTAGCTTTTATTCCGTTTGGGAGCTAAAGTCGCACAAACTTTTGTTTACAAAAATTTCGATGGCCTATAGTTCGCAAGTTATGCAATCAGTTGACATAAGATTGTGCATGCATGTAGACATGTTAATGGCCTTTATATATGCCAAGTTTCAGATGGCTACCTACTCATACAAGCAAGCAGTAGCGGTTTGAAATTTTCACAATTTGGGCTACACGTTCGGGATGATTCGTGACCTTAGGTGACTTGCACAATTCGGGCTGAAACTAGTGCCAAATGAAAGGGTTGGGATAAACATTCAATTGACCATATGTGCCAAAAATTCTCGTTCTTTAGTTTTCGAGTTATAGCCCCTGAAAGTCGAAAACTGCACGACTTTGCCCTCGAATATCTCGACAACGGAGAAAGGAGAATTTCTGGGATTTTTTTCCCAAGAAATATATGGGAATTATCTGTAATTTAGCACAGTTTCAGAACGATTCGTGAAAGTCACCTTTTAAGAATAACTTCCACTGCAGGCCCATATATAAAAGTTTGCTCCTTTATTACTCTGCACATGGACAATTATTTGCGCTGTTATTTGCCCCAGGCATGTACCTATGTAATTACCGTTTACAGTGTAAAGATGGATGTTATCGGTCACTGAACGTCGGAGCAGTAGGCGTTTAATGCATTTTCCCATAGGGTCCAATGCAAAATTGACACCTCATTTTCTCCATTCTCAAGAGCTTTGAGTCTCTGCAAAACATATACATGTGTAGACACAAATAAGTGAAATAGAATGAAGGCTATTTCAGCTTTAGCTTTTATTCCGTTTGGGAGCTAAAGTCGCACAAACTTTTGTTTACAAAAATTTCGATGGCCTATAGTTCGCAAGTTATGCGATCAGTTGACATAAGATTGTGCATGCATGTAGACATGTTAATGGCCTTTATATATGCCAAGTTTCAGATGGCTACCTACTCATACAAGCAAGCAGTAGCGGTTTGAAATTTTCAAAATTTGGGCTACACGTTCGGGACGATTCGTGACCTTAGGTGACTTGCACAATTCGGGCTGAAACTAGTGCCAAATGAAAGGGTTGGGATAAACATTCAATTGACCATATGTGCCAAAAATTCTCGTCTTTAGTTTTCGAGTTATAGCCCCTGAAAGTCGAAAACTGCACGACTTTGCCCTCGAGTATCTCGACAACGGAGAAAGGAGAATTTCTGGGATTTTTTTCCCAAGAAATATATGGGAATTATCTGTAATTTAGCACAGTTTCAGAACGATTCGTGAAAGTCACCTTTTAAGAATAACTTCCACTGCAGGCCCATATATAAAAGTTTGCTCCTTTATTACTCTGCACATGGACAATTATTTGCGCTGTTATTTGCCCCAGGCATGTACCTATGTAATTACCGTTTACAGTGTAAAGATGGATGTTATCGGTCACTGAACGTCGGAGCAGTAGGCGTTTAATGCATTTTCCCATAGGGTCCAATGCAAAATTGACACCTCATTTTCTCCATTCTCAAGAGCTTTGAGTCTCTGCAAAACATATACATGTGTAGACACAAATAAGTGAAATAGAATGAAGGCTATTTCAGCTTTAGCTTTTATTCCGTTTGGGAGCTAAAGTCGCACAAACTTTTGTTTACAAAAATTTCGATGGCCTATAGTTCGCAAGTTATGCAATCAGTTGACATAAGATTGTGCATGCATGTAGACATGTTAATGGCCTTTATATATGCCAAGTTTCAGATGGCTACCTACTCATACAAGCAAGCAGTAGCGGTTTGAAATTTTCACAATTTGGGCTACACGTTCGGGACGATTCGTGACCTTAGGTGACTTGCACAATTCGGGCTGAAACTAGTGCCAAATGAAAGGGTTGGGATAAACATTCAATTGACCATATGTGCCAAAAATTCTCGTTCTTTAGTTTTCGAGTTATAGCCCCTGAAAGTCGAAAACTGCACGACTTTGCCCTCGAATATCTCGACAACGGAGAAAGGAGAATTTCTGGGATTTTTTTCCCAAGAAATATATGGGAATTATCTGTAATTTAGCACAGTTTCAGAACGATTCGTGAAAGTCACCTTTTAAGAATAACTTCCACTGCAGGCCCATATATAAAAGTTTGCTCCTTTATTACTCTGCACATGGACAATTATTTGCGCTGTTATTTGCCCCAGGCATGTACCTATGTAATTACCGTTTACAGTGTAAAGATGGATGTTATCGGTCACTGAACGTCGGAGCAGTAGGCGTTTAATGCATTTTCCCATAGGGTCCAATGCAAAATTGACACCTCATTTTCTCCATTCTCAAGAGCTTTGAGTCTCTGCAAAACATATACATGTGTAGACACAAATAAGTGAAATAGAATGAAGGCTATTTCAGCTTTAGCTTTTATTCCGTTTGGGAGCTAAAGTCGCACAAACTTTTGTTTACAAAAATTTCGATGGCCTATAGTTCGCAAGTTATGCAATCAGTTGACATAAGATTGTGCATGCATGTAGACATGTTAATGGCCTTTATATATGCCAAGTTTCAGATGGCTACCTACTCATACAAGCAAGCAATAGCGGTTTGAAATTTTCAAAATTTGGGCTACACGTTCGGGACGATTCGTGACCTTAGGTGACTTGCACAATTCGGGCTGAAACTAGTGCCAAATGAAAGGGTTGGGATAAACATTCAATTGACCATATGTGCCAAAAATTATCGTTCTTTAGTTTTCGAGTTATAGCCCCTGAAAGTCGAAAACTGCACGACTTTGCCCTCGAATATCTCGACAACGGAGAAAGGAGAATTTCTGGGATTTTTTTCCCAAGAAATATATGGGAATTATCTGTAATTTAGCACAGTTTCAGAACGATTCGTGAAAGTCACCTTTTAAGAATAACTTCCACTGCAGGCCCATATATAAAAGTTTGCTCCTTTATTACTCTGCACATGGACAGTTATTTGCGCTGTTATTTGCCCCAGGCATGTACCTATGTAATTACCGTTTACAGTGTAAAGATGGGTGTTATCGGTCACTGAACGTCGGAGCAGTAGGCGTTTAATGCATTTTCCCATAGGATCCAATGCAAAATTGACACCTCATTTTCTCCATTCTCAAGAGCTTTGAGTCTCTGCAAAACATATACATGTGTAGACACAAATAAGTGAAATAGAATGAAGGCTATTTCAGCTTTAGCTTTTATTCCGTTTGGGAGCTAAAGTCGCACAAACTTTTGTTTACAAAAATTTCGATGGCCTATAGTTCGCAAGTTATGCGATCAGTTGACATAAGATTGTGCATGCATGTAGACATGTTAATGGCCTTTATATATGCCAAGTTTCAGATGGCTACCTACTCATACAAGCAAGCAGTAGCGGTTTGAAATTTTCAAAATTTGGGCTACACGTTCGGGACGATTCGTGACCTTAGGTGACTTGCACAATTCGGGCTGAAACTAGTGCCAAATGAAAGGGTTGGGATAAACATTCAATTGACCATATGTGCCAAAAATTCTCGTTCTTTAGTTTTCGAGTTATAGCCCCTGAAAGTCGAAAACTGCACGACTTTGCCCTCGAATATCTCGACAACGGAGAAAGGAGAATTTCTGGGATTTTTTTCCCAAGAAATATATGGGAATTATCTGTAATTTAGCACAGTTTCAGAACGATTCGTGAAAGTCACCTTTTAAGAATAACTTCCACTGCAGGCCCATATATAAAAGTTTGCTCCTTTATTACTCTGCACATGGACAATTATTTGCGCTGTTATTTGCCCCAGGCATGTACCTATGTAATTACCGTTTACAGTGTAAAGATGGATGTTATCGGTCACTGAACGTCGGAGCAGTAGGCGTTTAATGCATTTTCCCATAGGGTCCAATGCAAAATTGACACCTCATTTTCTCCATTCTCAAGAGCTTTGAGTCTCTGCAAAACATATACATGTGTAGACACAAATAAGTGAAATAGAATGAAGGCTATTTCAGCTTTAGCTTTTATTCCGTTTGGGAGCTAAAGTCGCACAAACTTTTGTTTACAAAAATTTCGATGGCCTATAGTTCGCAAGTTATGCAATCAGTTGACATAAGATTGTGCATGCATGTAGACATGTTAATGGCCTTTATATATGCCAAGTTTCAGATGGCTACCTACTCATACAAGCAAGCAGTAGCGGTTTGAAATTTTCACAATTTGGGCTACACGTTCGGGACGATTCGTGACCTTAGGTGACTTGCACAATTCGGGCTGAAACTAGTGCCAAATGAAAGGGTTGGGATAAACATTCAATTGACCATATGTGCCAAAAATTCTCGTTCTTTAGTTTTCGAGTTATAGCCCCTGAAAGTCGAAAACTGCACGACTTTGCCCTCGAATATCTCGACAACGGAGAAAGGAGAATTTCTGGGATTTTTTTCCCAAGAAATATATGGGAATTATCTGTAATTTAGCACAGTTTCAGAACGATTCGTGAAAGTCACCTTTTAAGAATAACTTCCACTGCAGGCCCATATATAAAAGTTTGCTCCTTTATTACTCTGCACATGGACAATTATTTGCGCTGTTATTTGCCCCAGGCATGTACCTATGTAATTACCGTTTACAGTGTAAAGATGGGTGTTATCGGTCTATGAACGTCGGAGCAGTAGGCGTTTAATGCATTTTCCCATAGGGTCCAATGCAAAATTGACACCTCATTTTCTCCATTCTCAAGAGCTTTGAGTCTCTGCAAAACATATACATGTGTAGACACAAATAAGTGAAATAGAATGAAGGCTATTTCAGCTTTAGCTTTTATTCCGTTTGGGAGCTAAAGTCGCACAAACTTTTGTTTACAAAAATTTCGATGGCCTATAGTTCGCAAGTTATGCAATCAGTTGACATAAGATTGTGCATGCATGTAGACATGTTAATGGCCTTTATATATGCCAAGTTTCAGATGGCTACCTACTCATACAAGCAAGCAGTAGCGGTTTGAAATTTTCACAATTTGGGCTACGTGTTCGGGACGATTCGTGACCTTAGGTGACTTGCACAATTCGGGCTGAAACTAGTGCCAAATGAAAGGGTTGGGATAAACATTCAATTGACCATATGTGCCAAAAATTCTCGTTCTTTAGTTTTCGAGTTATAGCCCCTGAAAGTCGAAAACTGCACGACTTTGCCCTCGAATATCTCGACAACGGAGAAAGGAGAATTTCTGGGATTTTTTCCCAAGAAATATATGGGAATTATCTGTAATTTAGCACAGTTTCAGAACGATTCGTGAAAGTCACCTTTTAAGAATAACTTCCACTGCAGGCCCATATATAAAAGTTTGCTCCTTTATTACTCTGCACATGGACAATTATTTGCGCTGTTATTTGCCCCAGGCATGTACCTATGTAATTACCGTTTACAGTGTAAAGATGGATGTTATCGGTCACTGAACGTCGGAGCAGTAGGCGTTTAATGCATTTTCCCATAGGGTCCAATGCAAAATTGACACCTCATTTTCTCCATTCTCAAGAGCTTTGAGTCTCTGCAAAACATATACATGTGTAGACACAAATAAGTGAAATAGAATGAAGGCTATTTCAGCTTTAGCTTTTATTCCGTTTGGGAGCTAAAGTCGCACAAACTTTTGTTTACAAAAATTTCGATGGCCTATAGTTCGCAAGTTATGCAATCAGTTGACATAAGATTGTGCATGCATGTAGACATGTTAATGGCCTTTATATATGCCAAGTTTCAGATGGCTACCTACTCATACAAGCAAGCAGTAGCGGTTTGAAATTTTCACAATTTGGGCTACACGTTCGGGACGATTCGTGACCTTAGGTGACTTGCACAATTCGGGCTGAAACTAGTGCCAAATGAAAGGGTTGGGATAAACATTCAATTGACCATATGTGCCAAAAATTCTCGTTCTTTAGTTTTCGAGTTATAGCCCCTGAAAGTCGAAAACTGCACGACTTTGCCCTCGAATATCTCGACAACGGAGAAAGGAGAATTTCTGGGATTTTTTTCCCAAGAAATATATGGGAATTATCTGTAATTTAGCACAGTTTCAGAACGATTCGTGAAAGTCACCTTTTAAGAATAACTTCCACTGCAGGCCCATATATAAAAGTTTGCTCCTTTATTACTCTGCACATGGACAATTATTTGCGCTGTTATTTGCCCCAGGCATGTACCTATGTAATTACCGTTTACAGTGTAAAGATGGATGTTATCGGTCACTGAACGTCGGAGCAGTAGGCGTTTAATGCATTTTCCCATAGGGTCCAATGCAAAATTGACACCTCATTTTCTCCATTCTCAAGAGCTTTGAGTCTCTGCAAAACATATACATGTGTAGACACAAATAAGTGAAATAGAATGAAGGCTATTTCAGCTTTAGCTTTTATTCCGTTTGGGAGCTAAAGTCGCACAAACTTTTGTTTACAAAAATTTCGATGGCCTATAGTTCGCAAGTTATGCAATCAGTTGACATAAGATTGTGCATGCATGTAGACATGTTAATGGCCTTTATATATGCCAAGTTTCAGATGGCTACCTACTCATACAAGCAAGCAGTAGCGGTTTGAAATTTTCACAATTTGGGCTACACGTTCGGGACGATTCGTGACCTTAGGTGACTTGCACAATTCGGGCTGAAACTAGTGCCAAATGAAAGGGTTGGGATAAACATTCAAATGACCATATGTGCCAAAAATTCTCGTTCTTTAGTTTTCGAGTTATAGCCCCTGAAAGTCGAAAACTGCACGACTTTGCCCTCGAATATCTCGACAACGGAGAAAGGAGAATTTCTGGGATTTTTTCCCAAGAAATATATGGGAATTATCTGTAATTTAGCACAGTTTCAGAACGATTCGTGAAAGTCACCTTTTAAGAATAACTTCCACTGCAGGCCCATATATAAAAGTTTGCTCCTTTATTACTCTGCACATGGACAATTATTTGCGCTGTTATTTGCCCCAGGCATGTACCTATGTAATTACCGTTTACAGTGTAAAGATGGATGTTATCGGTCACTGAACGTCGGAGCAGTAGGCGTTTAATGCATTTTCCCATAGGGTCCAATGCAAAATTGACACCTCATTTTCTCCATTCTCAAGAGCTTTGAGTCTCTGCAAAACATATACATGTGTAGACACAAATAAGTGAAATAGAATGAAGGCTATTTCAGCTTTAGCTTTTATTCCGTTTGGGAGCTAAAGTCGCACAAACTTTTGTTTACAAAAATTTCGATGGCCTATAGTTCGCAAGTTATGCAATCAGTTGACATAAGATTGTGCATGCATGTAGACATGTTAATGGCCTTTATATATGCCAAGTTTCAGATGGCTACCTACTCATTCAAGCAAGCAGTAGCGGTTTGAAATTTTCACAATTTGGGCTACACGTTCGGGACGATTCGTGACCTTAGGTGACTTGCACAATTCGGGCTGAAACTAGTGCCAAATGAAAGGGTTGGGATAAACATTCAATTGACCATATGTGCCAAAAATTCTCGTTCTTTAGTTTTCGAGTTATAGCCCCTGAAAGTCGAAAACTGCACGACTTTGCCCTCGAATATCTCGACAACGGAGAAAGGAGAATTTCTGGGATTTTTTTCCCAAGAAATATATGGGAATTATCTGTAATTTAGCACAGTTTCAGAACGATTCGTGAAAGTCACCTTTTAAGAATAACTTCCACTGCAGGCCCATATATAAAAGTTTGCTCCTTTATTACTCTGCACATGGACAATTATTTGCGCTGTTATTTGCCCCAGGCATGTACCTATGTAATTACCGTTTACAGTGTAAAGATGGATGTTATCGGTCACTGAACGTCGGAGCAGTAGGCGTTTAATGCATTTTCCCATAGGGTCCAATGCAAAATTGACACCTCATTTTCTCCATTCTCAAGAGCTTTGAGTCTCTGCAAAACATATACATGTGTAGACACAAATAAGTGAAATAGAATGAAGGCTATTTCAGCTTTAGCTTTTATTCCGTTTGGGAGCTAAAGTCGCACAAACTTTTGTTTACAAAAATTTCGATGGCCTATAGTTCGCAAGTTATGCAATCAGTTGACATAAGATTGTGCATGCATGTAGACATGTTAATGGCCTTTATATATGCCAAGTTTCAGATGGCTACCTACTCATACAAGCAAGCAGTAGCGGTTTGAAATTTTCACAATTTGGGCTACACGTTCGGGACGATTCGTGACCTTAGGTGACTTGCACAATTCGGGCTGAAACTAGTGCCAAATGAAAGGGTTGGGATAAACATTCAAATGACCATATGTGCCAAAAATTCTCGTTCTTTAGTTTTCGAGTTATAGCCCCTGAAAGTCGAAAACTGCACGACTTTGCCCTCGAATATCTCGACAACGGAGAAAGGAGAATTTCTGGGATTTTTTCCCAAGAAATATATGGGAATTATCTGTAATTTAGCACAGTTTCAGAACGATTCGTGAAAGTCACCTTTTAAGAATAACTTCCACTGCAGGCCCATATATAAAAGTTTGCTCCTTTATTACTCTGCACATGGACAATTATTTGCGCTGTTATTTGCCCCAGGCATGTACCTATGTAATTACCGTTTACAGTGTAAAGATGGATGTTATCGGTCACTGAACGTCGGAGCAGTAGGCGTTTAATGCATTTTCCCATAGGGTCCAATGCAAAATTGACACCTCATTTTCTCCATTCTCAAGAGCTTTGAGTCTCTGCAAAACATATACATGTGTAGACACAAATAAGTGAAATAGAATGAAGGCTATTTCAGCTTTAGCTTTTATTCCGTTTGGGAGCTAAAGTCGCACAAACTTTTGTTTACAAAAATTTCGATGGCCTATAGTTCGCAAGTTATGCAATCAGTTGACATAAGATTGTGCATGCATGTAGACATGTTAATGGCCTTTATATATGCCAAGTTTCAGATGGCTACCTACTCATTCAAGCAAGCAGTAGCGGTTTGAAATTTTCACAATTTGGGCTACACGTTCGGGACGATTCGTGACCTTAGGTGACTTGCACAATTCGGGCTGAAACTAGTGCCAAATGAAAGGGTTGGGATAAACATTCAATTGACCATATGTGCCAAAAATTCTCGTTCTTTAGTTTTCGAGTTATAGCCCCTGAAAGTCGAAAACTGCACGACTTTGCCCTCGAATATCTCGACAACGGAGAAAGGAGAATTTCTGGGATTTTTTTCCCAAGAAATATATGGGAATTATCTGTAATTTAGCACAGTTTCAGAACGATTCGTGAAAGTCACCTTTTAAGAATAACTTCCACTGCAGGCCCATATATAAAAGTTTGCTCCTTTATTACTCTGCACATGGACAATTATTTGCGCTGTTATTTGCCCCAGGCATGTACCTATGTAATTACCGTTTACAGTGTAAAGATGGATGTTATCGGTCACTGAACGTCGGAGCAGTAGGCGTTTAATGCATTTTCCCATAGGGTCCAATGCAAAATTGACACCTCATTTTCTCCATTCTCAAGAGCTTTGAGTCTCTGCAAAACATATACATGTGTAGACACAAATAAGTGAAATAGAATGAAGGCTATTTCAGCTTTAGCTTTTATTCCGTTTGGGAGCTA
Source organism: Ctena decussata (assembly GCA_963989385.1). NCBI lineage: Eukaryota > Metazoa > Mollusca > Bivalvia > Lucinida > Lucinidae > Ctena > Ctena decussata. The sequence continues at coordinate 78,193,965 of OZ022510.1, read as the reverse complement.
AAGTCGCACAAACTTTTGTTTACAAAAATTTCGATGGCCTATAGTTCGCAAGTTATGCAATCAGTTGACATAAGATTGTGCATGCATGTAGACATGTTAATGGCCTTTATATATGCCAAGTTTCAGATGGCTACCTACTCATACAAGCAAGCAGTAGCGGTTTGAAATTTTCACAATTTGGGCTACACGTTCGGGACGATTCGTGACCTTAGGTGACTTGCACAATTTGGGCTGAAACTAGTGCCAAATGAAAGGGTTGGGATAAACATTCAATTGACCATATGTGCCAAAAATTCTCGTTCTTTAGTTTTCGAGTTATAGCCCCTGAAAGTCGAAAACTGCACGACTTTGCCCTCGAATATCTCGACAACGGAGAAAGGAGAATTTCTGGGATTTTTTCCCAAGAAATATATGGGAATTATCTGTAATTTAGCACAGTTTCAGAACGATTCGTGAAAGTCACCTTTTAAGAATAACTTCCACTGCAGGCCCATATATAAAAGTTTGCTCCTTTATTACTCTGCACATGGACAATTATTTGCGCTGTTATTTGCCCCAGGCATGTACCTATGTAATTACCGTTTACAGTGTAAAGATGGATGTTATCGGTCACTGAACGTCGGAGCAGTAGGCGTTTAATGCATTTTCCCATAGGGTCCAATGCAAAATTGACACCTCATTTTCTCCATTCTCAAGAGCTTTGAGTCTCTGCAAAACATATACATGTGTAGACACAAATAAGTGAAATAGAATGAAGGCTATTTCAGCTTTAGCTTTTATTCCGTTTGGGAGCTAAAGTCGCACAAACTTTTGTTTACAAAAATTTCGATGGCCTATAGTTCGCAAGTTATGCAATCAGTTGACATAAGATTGTGCATGCATGTAGACATGTTAATGGCCTTTATATATGCCAAGTTTCAGATGGCTACCTACTCATACAAGCAAGCAGTAGCGGTTTGAAATTTTCACAATTTGGGCTACACGTTCGGGACGATTCGTGACCTTAGGTGACTTGCACAATTCGGGCTGAAACTAGTGCCAAATGAAAGGGTTGGGATAAACATTCAATTGACCATATGTGCCAAAAATTCTCGTTCTTTAGTTTTCGAGTTATAGCCCCTGAAAGTCGAAAACTGCACGACTTTGCCCTCGAATATCTCGACAACGGAGAAAGGAGAATTTCTGGAATTTTTTTCCCAAGAAATATATGGGAATTATCTGTAATTTAGCACAGTTTCAGAACGATTCGTGAAAGTCACCTTTTAAGAATAACTTCCACTGCAGGCCCATATATAAAAGTTTGCTCCTTTATTACTCTGCACATGGACAATTATTTGCGCTGTTATTTGCCCCAGGCATGTACCTATGTAATTACCGTTTACAGTGTAAAGATGGATGTTATCGGTCACTGAACGTCGGAGCAGTAGGCGTTTAATGCATTTTCCCATAGGGTCCAATGCAAAATTGACACCTCATTTTCTCCATTCTCAAGAGCTTTGAGTCTCTGCAAAACATATACATGTGTAGACACAAATAAGTGAAATAGAATGAAGGCTATTTCAGCTTTAGCTTTTATTCCGTTTGGGAGCTAAAGTCGCACAAACTTTTGTTTACAAAAATTTCGATGGCCTATAGTTCGCAAGTTATGCAATCAGTTGACATAAGATTGTGCATGCATGTAGACATGTTAATGGCCTTTATATATGCCAAGTTTCAGATGGCTACCTACTCATACAAGCAAGCAGTAGCGGTTTGAAATTTTCACAATTTGGGCTACACGTTCGGGACGATTCGTGACCTTAGGTGACTTGCACAATTCGGGCTGAAACTAGTGCCAAATGAAAGGGTTGGGATAAACATTCAATTGACCATATGTGCCAAAAATTCTCGTTCTTTAGTTTTCGAGTTATAGCCCCTGAAAGTCGAAAACTGCACGACTTTGCCCTCGAATATCTCGACAACGGAGAAAGGAGAATTTCTGGGATTTTTTCCCAAGAAATATATGGGAATTATCTGTAATTTAGCACAGTTTCAGAACGATTCGTGAAAGTCACCTTTTAAGAATAACTTCCACTGCAGGCCCATATATAAAAGTTTGCTCCTTTATTACTCTGCACATGGACAATTATTTGCGCTGTTATTTGCCCCAGGCATGTACCTATGTAATTACCGTTTACAGTGTAAAGATGGATGTTATCGGTCACTGAACGTCGGAGCAGTAGGCGTTTAATGCATTTTCCCATAGGGTCCAATGCAAAATTGACACCTCATTTTCTCCATTCTCAAGAGCTTTGAGTCTCTGCAAAACATATACATGTGTAGACACAAATAAGTGAAATAGAATGAAGGCTATTTCAGCTTTAGCTTTTATTCCGTTTGGGAGCTAAAGTCGCACAAACTTTTGTTTACAAAAATTTCGATGGCCTATAGTTCGCAAGTTATGCAATCAGTTGACATAAGATTGTGCATGCATGTAGACATGTTAATGGCCTTTATATATGCCAAGTTTCAGATGGCTACCTACTCATTCAAGCAAGCAGTAGCGGTTTGAAATTTTCACAATTTGGGCTACACGTTCGGGACGATTCGTGACCTTAGGTGACTTGCACAATTCGGGCTGAAACTAGTGCCAAATGAAAGGGTTGGGATAAACATTCAATTGACCATATGTGCCAAAAATTCTCGTTCTTTAGTTTTCGAGTTATAGCCCCTGAAAGTCGAAAACTGCACGACTTTGCCCTCGAATATCTCGACAACGGAGAAAGGAGAATTTCTGGGATTTTTTTCCCAAGAAATATATGGGAATTATCTGTAATTTAGCACAGTTTCAGAACGATTCGTGAAAGTCACCTTTTAAGAATAACTTCCACTGCAGGCCCATATATAAAAGTTTGCTCCTTTATTACTCTGCACATGGACAATTATTTGCGCTGTTATTTGCCCCAGGCATGTACCTATGTAATTACCGTTTACAGTGTAAAGATGGATGTTATCGGTCACTGAACGTCGGAGCAGTAGGCGTTTAATGCATTTTCCCATAGGGTCCAATGCAAAATTGACACCTCATTTTCTCCATTCTCAAGAGCTTTGAGTCTCTGCAAAACATATACATGTGTAGACACAAATAAGTGAAATAGAATGAAGGCTATTTCAGCTTTAGCTTTTATTCCGTTTGGGAGCTAAAGTCGCACAAACTTTTGTTTACAAAAATTTCGATGGCCTATAGTTCGCAAGTTATGCAATCAGTTGACATAAGATTGTGCATGCATGTAGACATGTTAATGGCCTTTATATATGCCAAGTTTCAGATGGCTACCTACTCATACAAGCAAGCAGTAGCGGTTTGAAATTTTCACAATTTGGGCTACACGTTCGGGACGATTCGTGACCTTAGGTGACTTGCACAATTCGGGCTGAAACTAGTGCCAAATGAAAGGGTTGGGATAAACATTCAATTGACCATATGTGCCAAAAATTCTCGTTCTTTAGTTTTCGAGTTATAGCCCCTGAAAGTCGAAAACTGCACGACTTTGCCCTCGAATATCTCGACAACGGAGAAAGGAGAATTTCTGGGATTTTTTTCCCAAGAAATATATGGGAATTATCTGTAATTTAGCACAGTTTCAGAACGATTCGTGAAAGTCACCTTTTAAGAATAACTTCCACTGCAGGCCCATATATAAAAGTTTGCTCCTTTATTACTCTGCACATGGACAATTATTTGCGCTGTTATTTGCCCCAGGCATGTACCTATGTAATTACCGTTTACAGTGTAAAGATGGATGTTATCGGTCACTGAACGTCGGAGCAGTAGGCGTTTAATGCATTTTCCCATAGGGTCCAATGCAAAATTGACACCTCATTTTCTCAATTCTCAAGAGCTTTGAGTCTCTGCAAAACATATACATGTGTAGACACAAATAAGTGAAATAGAATGAAGGCTATTTCAGCTTTAGCTTTTATTCCGTTTGGGAGCTAAAGTCGCACAAACTTTTGTTTACAAAAATTTCGATGGCCTATAGTTCGCAAGTTATGCAATCAGTTGACATAAGATTGTGCATGCATGTAGACATGTTAATGGCCTTTATATATGCCAAGTTTCAGATGGCTACCTACTCATACAAGCAAGCAGTAGCGGTTTGAAATTTTCACAATTTGGGCTACACGTTCGGGACGATTCGTGACCTTAGGTGACTTGCACAATTCGGGCTGAAACTAGTGCCAAATGAAAGGGTTGGGATAAACATTCAATTGACCATATGTGCCAAAAATTCTCGTTCTTTAGTTTTCGAGTTATAGCCCCTGAAAGTCGAAAACTGCACGACTTTGCCCTCGAATATCTCGACAACGGAGAAAGGAGAATTTCTGGGATTTTTTTCCCAAGAAATATATGGGAATTATCTGTAATTTAGCACAGTTTCAGAACGATTCGTGAAAGTCACCTTTTAAGAATAACTTCCACTGCAGGCCCATATATAAAAGTTTGCTCCTTTATTACTCTGCACATGGACAATTATTTGCGCTGTTATTTGCCCCAGGCATGTACCTATGTAATTACCGTTTACAGTGTAAAGATGGATGTTATCGGTCACTGAACGTCGGAGCAGTAGGCGTTTAATGCATTTTCCCATAGGGTCCAATGCAAAATTGACACCTCATTTTCTCCATTCTCAAGAGCTTTGAGTCTCTGCAAAACATATACATGTGTAGACACAAATAAGTGAAATAGAATGAAGGCTATTTCAGCTTTAGCTTTTATTCCGTTTGGGAGCTAAAGTCGCACAAACTTTTGTTTACAAAAATTTCGATGGCCTATAGTTCGCAAGTTATGCAATCAGTTGACATAAGATTGTGCATGCATGTAGACATGTTAATGGCCTTTATATATGCCAAGTTTCAGATGGCTACCTACTCATACAAGCAAGCAGTAGCGGTTTGAAATTTTCACAATTTGGGCTACACGTTCGGGACGATTCGTGACCTTAGGTGACTTGCACAATTCGGGCTGAAACTAGTGCCAAATGAAAGGGTTGGGATAAACATTCAATTGACCATATGTGCCAAAAATTCTCGTTCTTTAGTTTTCGAGTTATAGCCCCTGAAAGTCGAAAACTGCACGACTTTGCCCTCGAATATCTCGACAACGGAGAAAGGAGAATTTCTGGGATTTTTTTCCCAAGAAATATATGGGAATTATCTGTAATTTAGCACAGTTTCAGAACGATTCGTGAAAGTCACCGTTTAAGAATAACTTCCACTGCAGGCCCATATATAAAAGTTTGCTCCTTTATTACTCTGCACATGGACAATTATTTGCGCTGTTATTTGCCCCAGGCATGTACCTATGTAATTACCGTTTACAGTGTAAAGATGGATGTTATCGGTCACTGAACGTCGGAGCAGTAGGCGTTTAATGCATTTTCCCATAGGGTCCAATGCAAAATTGACACCTCATTTTCTCCATTCTCAAGAGCTTTGAGTCTCTGCAAAACATATACATGTGTAGACACAAATAAGTGAAATAGAATGAAGGCTATTTCAGCTTTAGCTTTTATTCCGTTTGGGAGCTAAAGTCGCACAAACTTTTGTTTACAAAAATTTCGATGGCCTATAGTTCGCAAGTTATGCAATCAGTTGACATAAGATTGTGCATGCATGTAGACATGTTAATGGCCTTTATATATGCCAAGTTTCAGATGGCTACCTACTCATACAAGCAAGCAGTAGCGGTTTGAAATTTTCACAATTTGGGCTACACGTTCGGGACGATTCGTGACCTTAGGTGACTTGCACAATTCGGGCTGAAACTAGTGCCAAATGAAAGGGTTGGGATAAACATTCAATTGACCATATGTGCCAAAAATTCTCGTTCTTTAGTTTTCGAGTTATAGCCCCTGAAAGTCGAAAACTGCACGACTTTGCCCTCGAATATCTCGACAACGGAGAAAGGAGAATTTCTGGGATTTTTTTCCCAAGAAATATATGGGGATTATCTGTAATTTAGCACAGTTTCAGAACGATTCGTGAAAGTCACCTTTTAAGAATAACTTCCACTGCAGGCCCATATATAAAAGTTTGCTCCTTTATTACTCTGCACATGGACAATTATTTGCGCTGTTATTTGCCCCAGGCATGTACCTATGTAATTACCGTTTACAGTGTAAAGATGGATGTTATCGGTCACTGAACGTCGGAGCAGTAGGCGTTTAATGCATTTTCCCATAGGGTCCAATGCAAAATTGACACCTCATTTTCTCCATTCTCAAGAGCTTTGAGTCTCTGCAAAACATATACATGTGTAGACACAAATAAGTGAAATAGAATGAAGGCTATTTCAGCTTTAGCTTTTATTCCGTTTGGGAGCTAAAGTCGCACAAACTTTTGTTTACAAAAATTTCGATGGCCTATAGTTCGCAAGTTATGCAATCAGTTGACATAAGATTGTGCATGCATGTAGACATGTTAATGGCCTTTATATATGCCAAGTTTCAGATGGCTACCTACTCATACAAGCAAGCAGTAGCGGTTTGAAATTTTCACAATTTGGGCTACACGTTCGGGACGATTCGAGACCTTAGGTGACTTGCACAATTCGGGCTGAAACTAGTGCCAAATGAAAGGGTTGGGATAAACATTCAATTGACCATATGTGCCAAAAATTCTCGTTCTTTAGTTTTCGAGTTATAGCCCCTGAAAGTCGAAAACTGCACGACTTTGCCCTCGAATATCTCGACAACGGAGAAAGGAGAATTTCTGGGATTTTTTTCCCAAGAAATATATGGGAATTATCTGTAATTTAGCACAGTTTCAGAACGATTCGTGAAAGTCACCTTTTAAGAATAACTTCCACTGCAGGCCCATATATAAAAGTTTGCTCCTTTATTACTCTGCACATGGACAATTATTTGCGCTGTTATTTGCCCCAGGCATGTACCTATGTAATTACCGTTTACAGTGTAAAGATGGATGTTATCGGTCACTGAACGTCGGAGCAGTAGGCGTTTAATGCATTTTCCCATAGGGTCCAATGCAAAATTGACACCTCATTTTCTCCATTCTCAAGAGCTTTGAGTCTCTGCAAAACATATACATGTGTAGACACAAATAAGTGAAATAGAATGAAGGCTATTTCAGCTTTAGCTTTTATTCCGTTTGGGAGCTAAAGTCGCACAAACTTTTGTTTACAAAAATTTCGATGGCCTATAGTTCGCAAGTTATGCAATCAGTTGACATAAGATTGTGCATGCATGTAGACATGTTAATGGCCTTTATATATGCCAAGTTTCAGATGGCTACCTACTCATACAAGCAAGCAGTAGCGGTTTGAAATTTTCACAATTTGGGCTACACGTTCGGGACGATTCGTGACCTTAGGTGACTTGCACAATTCGGGCTGAAACTAGTGCCAAATGAAAGGGTTGGGATAAACATTCAATTGACCATATGTGCCAAAAATTCTCGTTCTTTAGTTTTCGAGTTATAGCCCCTGAAAGTCGAAAACTGCACGACTTTGCCCTCGAATATCTCGACAACGGAGAAAGGAGAATTTCTGGGATTTTTTTCCCAAGAAATATATGGGGATTATCTGTAATTTAGCACAGTTTCAGAACGATTCGTGAAAGTCACCTTTTAAGAATAACTTCCACTGCAGGCCCATATATAAAAGTTTGCTCCTTTATTACTCTGCACATGGACAATTATTTGCGCTGTTATTTGCCCCAGGCATGTATCTATGTAATTACCGTTTACAGTGTAAAGATGGATGTTATCGGTCACTGAACGTCGGAGCAGTAGGCGTTTAATGCATTTTCCCATAGGGTCCAATGCAAAATTGACACCTCATTTTCTCCATTCTCAAGAGCTTTGAGTCTCTGCAAAACATATACATGTGTAGACACAAATAAGTGAAATAGAATGAAGGCTATTTCAGCTTTAGCTTTTATTCCGTTTGGGAGCTAAAGTCGCACAAACTTTTGTTTACAAAAATTTCGATGGCCTATAGTTCGCAAGTTATGCAATCAGTTGACATAAGATTGTGCATGCATGTAGACATGTTAATGGCCTTTATATATGCCAAGTTTCAGATGGCTACCTACTCATACAAGCAAGCAGTAGCGGTTTGAAATTTTCACAATTTGGGCTACACGTTCGGGACGATTCGTGACCTTAGGTGACTTGCACAATTCGGGCTGAAACTAGTGCCAAATGAAAGGGTTGGGATAAACATTCAATTGACCATATGTGCCAAAAATTCTCGTTCTTTAGTTTTCGAGTTATAGCCCCTGAAAGTCGAAAACTGCACGACTTTGCCCTCGAATATCTCGACAACGGAGAAAGGAGAATTTCTGGGATTTTTTTCCCAAGAAATATATGGGAATTATCTGTAATTTAGCACAGTTTCAGAACGATTCGTGAAAGTCACCTTTTAAGAATAACTTCCACTGCAGGCCCATATATAAAAGTTTGCTCCTTTATTACTCTGCACATGGACAATTATTTGCGCTGTTATTTGCCCCAGGCATGTACCTATGTAATTACCGTTTACAGTGTAAAGATGGATGTTATCGGTCACTGAACGTCGGAGCAGTAGGCGTTTAATGCATTTTCCCATAGGGTCCAATGTAAAATTGACACCTCATTTTCTCCATTCTCAAGAGCTTTGAGTCTCTGCAAAACATATACATGTGTAGACACAAATAAGTGAAATAGAATGAAGGCTATTTCAGCTTTAGCTTTTATTCCGTTTGGGAGCTAAAGTCGCACAAACTTTTGTTTACAAAAATTTCGATGGCCTATAGTTCGCAAGTTATGCAATCAGTTGACATAAGATTGTGCATGCATGTAGACATGTTAATGGCCTTTATATATGCCAAGTTTCAGATGGCTACCTACTCATACAAGCAAGCAGTAGCGGTTTGAAATTTTCACAATTTGGGCTACACGTTCGGGACGATTCGTGACCTTAGGTGACTTGCACAATTCGGGCTGAAACTAGTGCCAAATGAAAGGGTTGGGATAAACATTCAATTGACCATATGTGCCAAAAATTCTCGTTCTTTAGTTTTCGAGTTATAGCCCCTGAAAGTCGAAAACTGCACGACTTTGCCCTCGAATATCTCGACAACGGAGAAAGGAGAATTTCTGGGATTTTTTTCCCAAGAAATATATGGGAATTATCTGTAATTTAGCACAGTTTCAGAACGATTCGTGAAAGTCACCTTTTAAGAATAACTTCCACTGCAGGCCCATATATAAAAGTTTGCTCCTTTATTACTCTGCACATGGACAATTATTTGCGCTGTTATTTGCCCCAGGCATGAACCTATGTAATTACCGTTTACAGTGTAAAGATGGATGTTATCGGTCACTGAACGTCGGAGCAGTAGGCGTTTAATGCATTTTCCCATAGGGTCCAATGCAAAATTGACACCTCATTTTCTCCATTCTCAAGAGCTTTGAGTCTCTGCAAAACATATACATGTGTAGACACAAATAAGTGAAATAGAATGAAGGCTATTTCAGCTTTAGCTTTTATTCCGTTTGGGAGCTAAAGTCGCACAAACTTTTGTTTACAAAAATTTCGATGGCCTATAGTTCGCAAGTTATGCAATCAGTTGACATAAGATTGTGCATGCATGTAGACATGTTAATGGCCTTTATATATGCCAAGTTTCAGATGGCTACCTACTCATACAAGCAAGCAGTAGCGGTTTGAAATTTTCACAATTTGGGCTACACGTTCGGGACGATTCGTGACCTTAGGTGACTTGCACAATTCGGGCTGAAACTAGTGCCAAATGAAAGGGTTGGGATAAACATTCAATTGACCATATGTGCCAAAAATTCTCGTTCTTTAGTTTTCGAGTTATAGCCCCTGAAAGTCGAAAACTGCACGACTTTGCCCTCGAATATCTCGACAACGGAGAAAGGAGAATTTCTGGGATTTTCTTCCCAAGAAATATATGGGAATTATCTGTAATTTAGCACAGTTTCAGAACGATTCGTGAAAATCACCTTTTAAGAATAACTTCCACTGCAGGCCCATATATAAAAGTTTGCTCCTTTATTACTCTGCACATGGACAATTATTTGCGCTGTTATTTGCCCCAGGCATGTACCTATGTAATTACCGTTTACAGTGTAAAGATGGATGTTATCGGTCACTGAACGTCGGAGCAGTAGGCGTTTAATGCATTTTCCTTAAAGGGTCCAATGCAAAATTGACACCTCATTTTCTCCATTCTCAAGAGCTTTGAGTCTCTGCAAAACATATACATGTGTAGACACAAATAAGTGAAATAGAATGAAGGCTATTTCAGCTTTAGCTTTTATTCCGTTTGGGAGCTAAAGTCGCACAAACTTTTGTTTACAAAAATTTCGATGGCCTATAGTTTGCAAGTTATGCAATCAGTTGACATAAGATTGTGCATGCATGTAGACATGTTAATGGCCTTTATATATGCCAAGTTTCAGATGGCTACCTACTCATACAAGCAAGCAGTAGCGGTTTGAAATTTTCACAATTTGGGCTACACGTTCGGGACGATTCGTGACCTTAGGTGACTTGCACAATTCGGGCTGAAACTAGTGCCAAATGAAAGGGTTGGGATAAACATTCAATTGACCATATGTGCCAAAAATTCTCGTTCTTTAGTTTTCGAGTTATAGCCCCTGAAAGTCGAAAACTGCACGACTTTGCCCTCGAATATCTCGACAACGGAGAAAGGAGAATTTCTGGGATTTTTTTCCCAAGAAATATATGGGAATTATCTGTAATTTAGCACAATTTCAGAACGATTCGTGAAAGTCACCTTTTAAGAATAACTTCCACTGCAGGCCCATATATAAAAGTTTGCTCTTTTATTACTCTGCACATGGACAATTATTTGCGCTGTTATTTGCCCTAGGCATGTACCTATGTAATTACCGTTTACAGTGTAAAGATGGATGTTATCGGTCACTGAACGTCGGAGCAGTAGGCGTTTAATGCATTTTCCCATAGGGTCCAATGCAAAATTGACACCTCATTTTCTCCATTCTCAAGAGCTTTGAGTCTCTGCAAAACATATACATGGGTAGACACAAATAAGTGAAATAGAATGAAGGCTATTTCAGCTTTAGCTTTTATTCCGTTTGGGAGCTAAAGTCGCACAAACTTTTGTTTACAAAAATTTCGATGGCCTATAGTTCGCAAGTTATGCAATCAGTTGACATAAGATTGTGCATGCATGTAGACATGTTAATGGCCTTTATATATGCCAAGTTTCAGATGGCTACCTACTCATACAAGCAAGCAGTAGCGGTTTGAAATTTTCACAATTTGGGCTACACGTTCGGGATGATTCGTGACCTTAGGTGACTTGCACAATTCGGGCTGAAACTAGTGCCAAATGAAAGGGTTGGGATAAACATTCAATTGACCATATGTGCCAAAAATTCTCGTTCTTTAGTTTTCGAGTTATAGCCCCTGAAAGTCGAAAACTGCACGACTTTGCCCTCGAATATCTCGACAACGGAGAAAGGAGAATTTCTGGGATTTTTTTCCCAAGAAATATATGGGAATTATCTGTAATTTAGCACAGTTTCAGAACGATTCGTGAAAGTCACCTTTTAAGAATAACTTCCACTGCAGGCCCATATATAAAAGTTTGCTCCTTTATTACTCTGCACATGGACAATTATTTGCGCTGTTATTTGCCCCAGGCATGTACCTATGTAATTACCGTTTACAGTGTAAAGATGGATGTTATCGGTCACTGAACGTCGGAGCAGTAGGCGTTTAATGCATTTTCCCATAGGGTCCAATGCAAAATTGACACCTCATTTTCTCCATTCTCAAGAGCTTTGAGTCTCTGCAAAACATATACATGTGTAGACACAAATAAGTGAAATAGAATGAAGGCTATTTCAGCTTTAGCTTTTATTCCGTTTGGGAGCTAAAGTCGCACAAACTTTTGTTTACAAAAATTTCGATGGCCTATAGTTCGCAAGTTATGCGATCAGTTGACATAAGATTGTGCATGCATGTAGACATGTTAATGGCCTTTATATATGCCAAGTTTCAGATGGCTACCTACTCATACAAGCAAGCAGTAGCGGTTTGAAATTTTCAAAATTTGGGCTACACGTTCGGGACGATTCGTGACCTTAGGTGACTTGCACAATTCGGGCTGAAACTAGTGCCAAATGAAAGGGTTGGGATAAACATTCAATTGACCATATGTGCCAAAAATTCTCGTCTTTAGTTTTCGAGTTATAGCCCCTGAAAGTCGAAAACTGCACGACTTTGCCCTCGAGTATCTCGACAACGGAGAAAGGAGAATTTCTGGGATTTTTTTCCCAAGAAATATATGGGAATTATCTGTAATTTAGCACAGTTTCAGAACGATTCGTGAAAGTCACCTTTTAAGAATAACTTCCACTGCAGGCCCATATATAAAAGTTTGCTCCTTTATTACTCTGCACATGGACAATTATTTGCGCTGTTATTTGCCCCAGGCATGTACCTATGTAATTACCGTTTACAGTGTAAAGATGGATGTTATCGGTCACTGAACGTCGGAGCAGTAGGCGTTTAATGCATTTTCCCATAGGGTCCAATGCAAAATTGACACCTCATTTTCTCCATTCTCAAGAGCTTTGAGTCTCTGCAAAACATATACATGTGTAGACACAAATAAGTGAAATAGAATGAAGGCTATTTCAGCTTTAGCTTTTATTCCGTTTGGGAGCTAAAGTCGCACAAACTTTTGTTTACAAAAATTTCGATGGCCTATAGTTCGCAAGTTATGCAATCAGTTGACATAAGATTGTGCATGCATGTAGACATGTTAATGGCCTTTATATATGCCAAGTTTCAGATGGCTACCTACTCATACAAGCAAGCAGTAGCGGTTTGAAATTTTCACAATTTGGGCTACACGTTCGGGACGATTCGTGACCTTAGGTGACTTGCACAATTCGGTCTGAAACTAGTGCCAAATGAAAGGGTTGGGATAAACATTCAATTGACCATATGTGCCAAAAATTCTCGTTCTTTAGTTTTCGAGTTATAGCCCCTGAAAGTCGAAAACTGCACGACTTTGCCCTCGAATATCTCGACAACGGAGAAAGGAGAATTTCTGGGATTTTTTCCCAAGAAATATATGGGAATTATCTGTAATTTAGCACAGTTTCAGAACGATTCGTGAAAGTCACCTTTTAAGAATAACTTCCACTGCAGGCCCATATATAAAAGTTTGCTCCTTTATTACTCTGCACATGGACAATTATTTGCGCTGTTATTTGCCCCAGGCATGTATCTATGTAATTACCGTTTACAGTGTAAAGATGGATGTTATCGGTCACTGAACGTCGGAGCAGTAGGCGTTTAATGCATTTTCCCATAGGGTCAAATGCAAAATTGACACCTCATTTTCTCCATTCTCAAGAGCTTTGAGTCTCTGCAAAACATATACATGTGTAGACACAAATAAGTGAAATAGAATGAAGGCTATTTCAGCTTTAGCTTTTATTCCGTTTGGGAGCTAAAGTCGCACAAACTTTTGTTTACAAAAATTTCGATGGCCTATAGTTCGCAAGTTATGCAATCAGTTGACATAAGATTGTGCATGCATGTAGACATGTTAATGGCCTTTATATATGCCAAGTTTCAGATGGCTACCTACTCATACAAGCAAGCAGTAGCGGTTTGAAATTTTCACAATTTGGGCTACACGTTCGGGACGATTCGTGACCTTAGGTGACTTGCACAATTCGGGCTGAAACTAGTGCCAAATGAAAGGGTTGGGATAAACATTCAATTGACCATATGTGCCAAAAATTCTCGTTCTTTAGTTTTCGAGTTATAGCCCCTGAAAGTCGAAAACTGCACGACTTTGCCCTCGAATATCTCGACAACGGAGAAAGGAGAATTTCTGGGATTTTTTTCCCAAGAAATATATGGGAATTATCTGTAATTTAGCACAGTTTCAGAACGATTCGTGAAAGTCACCTTTTAAGAATAACTTCCACTGCAGGCCCATATATAAAAGTTTGCTCCTTTATTACTCTGCACATGGACAATTATTTGCGCTGTTATTTGCCCCAGGCATGTACCTATGTAATTACCGTTTACAGTGTAAAGATGGATGTTATCGGTCACTGAACGTCGGAGCAGTAGGCGTTTAATGCATTTTCCCATAGGGTCCAATGCAAAATTGACACCTCATTTTCTCCATTCTCAAGAGCTTTGAGTCTCTGCAAAACATATACATGTGTAGACACAAATAAGTGAAATAGAATGAAGGCTATTTCAGCTTTAGCTTTTATTCCGTTTGGGAGCTAAAGTCGCACAAACTTTTGTTTACAAAAATTTCGATGGCCTATAGTTCGCAAGTTATGCAATCAGTTGACATAAGATTGTGCATGCATGTAGACATGTTAATGGCCTTTATATATGCCAAGTTTCAGATGGCTACCTACTCATACAAGCAAGCAGTAGCGGTTTGAAATTTTCACAATTTGGGCTACACGTTCGGGACGATTCGTGACCTTAGGTGACTTGCACAATTCGGGCTGAAACTAGTGCCAAATGAAAGGGTTGGGATAAACATTCAATTGACCATATGTGCCAAAAATTCTCGTTCTTTAGTTTTCGAGTTATAGCCCCTGAAAGTCGAAAACTGCACGACTTTGCCCTCGAATATCTCGACAACGGAGAAAGGAGAATTTCTGGGATTTTTTTCCCAAGAAATATATGGGAATTATCTGTAATTTAGCACAGTTTCAGAACGATTCGTGAAAGTCACCTTTTAAGAATAACTTCCACTGCAGGCCCATATATAAAAGTTTGCTCCTTTATTACTCTGCACATGGACAATTATTTGCGCTGTTATTTGCCCCAGGCATGTACCTATGTAATTACCGTTTACAGTGTAAAGATGGATGTTATCGGTCACTGAACGTCGGAGCAGTAGGCGTTTAATGCATTTTCCCATAGGGTCCAATGCAAAATTGACACCTCATTTTCTCCATTCTCAAGAGCTTTGAGTCTCTGCAAAACATATACATGTGTAGACACAAATAAGTGAAATAGAATGAAGGCTATTTCAGCTTTAGCTTTTATTCCGTTTGGGAGCTAAAGTCGCACAAACTTTTGTTTACAAAAATTTCGATGGCCTATAGTTCGCAAGTTATGCAATCAGTTGACATAAGATTGTGCATGCATGTAGACATGTTAATGGCCTTTATATATGCCAAGTTTCAGATGGCTACCTACTCATACAAGCAAGCAGTAGCGGTTTGAAATTTTCACAATTTGGGCTACACGTTCGGGACGATTCGTGACCTTAGGTGACTTGCACAATTCGGGCTGAAACTAGTGCCAAATGAAAGGGTTGGGATAAACATTCAATTGACCATATGTGCCAAAAATTCTCGTTCTTTAGTTTTCGAGTTATAGCCCCTGAAAGTCGAAAACTGCACGACTTTGCCCTCGAATATCTCGACAACGGAGAAAGGAGAATTTCTGGGATTTTTTTCCCAAGAAATATATGGGAATTATCTGTAATTTAGCACAGTTTCAGAACGATTCGTGAAAGTCACCTTTTAAGAATAACTTCCACTGCAGGCCCATATATAAAAGT
Source organism: Ctena decussata (assembly GCA_963989385.1). NCBI lineage: Eukaryota > Metazoa > Mollusca > Bivalvia > Lucinida > Lucinidae > Ctena > Ctena decussata. The sequence continues at coordinate 78,178,339 of OZ022510.1, read as the reverse complement.
TTGCTCCTTTATTACTCTGCACATGGACAATTATTTGCGCTGTTATTTGCCCCAGGCATGTACCTATGTAATTACCGTTTACAGTGTAAAGATGGATGTTATCGGTCACTGAACGTCGGAGCAGTAGGCGTTTAATGCATTTTCCCATAGGGTCCAATGTAAAATTGACACCTCATTTTCTCCATTCTCAAGAGCTTTGAGTCTCTGCAAAACATATACATGTGTAGACACAAATAAGTGAAATAGAATGAAGGCTATTTCAGCTTTAGCTTTTATTCCGTTTGGGAGCTAAAGTCGCACAAACTTTTGTTTACAAAAATTTCGATGGCCTATAGTTCGCAAGTTATGCAATCAGTTGACATAAGATTGTGCATGCATGTAGACATGTTAATGGCCTTTATATATGCCAAGTTTCAGATGGCTACCTACTCATACAAGCAAGCAGTAGCGGTTTGAAATTTTCACAATTTGGGCTACACGTTCGGGACGATTCGTGACCTTAGGTGACTTGCACAATTCGGGCTGAAACTAGTGCCAAATGAAAGGGTTGGGATAAACATTCAATTGACCATATGTGCCAAAAATTCTCGTTCTTTAGTTTTCGAGTTATAGCCCCTGAAAGTCGAAAACTGCACGACTTTGCCCTCGAATATCTCGACAACGGAGAAAGGAGAATTTCTGGGATTTTTTTCCCAAGAAATATATGGGAATTATCTGTAATTTAGCACAGTTTCAGAACGATTCGTGAAAGTCACCTTTTAAGAATAACTTCCACTGCAGGCCCATATATAAAAGTTTGCTCCTTTATTACTCTGCACATGGACAATTATTTGCGCTGTTATTTGCCCCAGGCATGAACCTATGTAATTACCGTTTACAGTGTAAAGATGGATGTTATCGGTCACTGAACGTCGGAGCAGTAGGCGTTTAATGCATTTTCCCATAGGGTCCAATGCAAAATTGACACCTCATTTTCTCCATTCTCAAGAGCTTTGAGTCTCTGCAAAACATATACATGTGTAGACACAAATAAGTGAAATAGAATGAAGGCTATTTCAGCTTTAGCTTTTATTCCGTTTGGGAGCTAAAGTCGCACAAACTTTTGTTTACAAAAATTTCGATGGCCTATAGTTCGCAAGTTATGCAATCAGTTGACATAAGATTGTGCATGCATGTAGACATGTTAATGGCCTTTATATATGCCAAGTTTCAGATGGCTACCTACTCATACAAGCAAGCAGTAGCGGTTTGAAATTTTCACAATTTGGGCTACACGTTCGGGACGATTCGTGACCTTAGGTGACTTGCACAATTCGGGCTGAAACTAGTGCCAAATGAAAGGGTTGGGATAAACATTCAATTGACCATATGTGCCAAAAATTCTCGTTCTTTAGTTTTCGAGTTATAGCCCCTGAAAGTCGAAAACTGCACGACTTTGCCCTCGAATATCTCGACAACGGAGAAAGGAGAATTTCTGGGATTTTCTTCCCAAGAAATATATGGGAATTATCTGTAATTTAGCACAGTTTCAGAACGATTCGTGAAAATCACCTTTTAAGAATAACTTCCACTGCAGGCCCATATATAAAAGTTTGCTCCTTTATTACTCTGCACATGGACAATTATTTGCGCTGTTATTTGCCCCAGGCATGTACCTATGTAATTACCGTTTACAGTGTAAAGATGGATGTTATCGGTCACTGAACGTCGGAGCAGTAGGCGTTTAATGCATTTTCCCATAGGGTCCAATGCAAAATTGACACCTCATTTTCTCCATTCTCAAGAGCTTTGAGTCTCTGCAAAACATATACATGTGTAGACACAAATAAGTGAAATAGAATGAAGGCTATTTCAGCTTTAGCTTTTATTCCGTTTGGGAGCTAAAGTCGCACAAACTTTTGTTTACAAAAATTTCGATGGCCTATAGTTCGCAAGTTATGCAATCAGTTGACATAAGATTGTGCATGCATGTAGACATGTTAATGGCCTTTATATATGCCAAGTTTCAGATGGCTACCTACTCATACAAGCAAGCAGTAGCGGTTTGAAATTTTCACAATTTGGGCTACACGTTCGGGACGATTCGTGACCTTAGGTGACTTGCACAATTCGGGCTGAAACTAGTGCCAAATGAAAGGGTTGGGATAAACATTCAATTGACCATATGTGCCAAAAATTCTCGTTCTTTAGTTTTCGAGTTATAGCCCCTGAAAGTCGAAAACTGCACGACTTTGCCCTCGAATATCTCGACAACGGAGAAAGGAGAATTTCTGTGATTTTTTTCCCAAGAAATATATGGGAATTATCTGTAATTTAGCACAGTTTCAGAACGATTCGTGAAAGTCACCTTTTAAGAATAACTTCCACTGCAGGCCCATATATAAAAGTTTGCTCCTTTATTACTCTGCACATGGACAATTATTTGCGCTGTTATTTGCCCCAGGCATGTACCTATGTAATTACCGTTTACAGTGTAAAGATGGATGTTATCGGTCACTGAACGTCGGAGCAGTAGGCGTTTAATGCATTTTCCCATAGGGTCCAATGCAAAATTGACACCTCATTTTCTCCATTCTCAAGAGCTTTGAGTCTCTGCAAAACATATACATGTGTAGACACAAATAAGTGAAATAGAATGAAGGCTATTTCAGCTTTAGCTTTTATTCTGTTTGGGAGCTAAAGTCGCACAAACTTTTGTTTACAAAAATTTCGATGGCCTATAGTTCGCAAGTTATGCAATCAGTTGACATAAGATTGTGCATGCATGTAGACATGTTAATGGCCTTTATATATGCCAAGTTTCAGATGGCTACCTACTCATACAAGCAAGCAGTAGCGGTTTGAAATTTTCACAATTTGGGCTACACGTTCGGGACGATTCGTGACCTTAGGTGACTTGCACAATTCGGGCTGAAACTAGTGCCAAATGAAAGGGTTGGGATAAACATTCAATTGACCATATGTGCCAAAAATTCTCGTTCTTTAGTTTTCGAGTTATAGCCCCTGAAAGTCGAAAACTGCACGACTTTGCCCTCGAATATCTCGACAACGGAGAAAGGAGAATTTCTGTGATTTTTTTCCCAAGAAATATATGGGAATTATCTGTAATTTAGCACAGTTTCAGAACGATTCGTGAAAGTCACCGTTTAAGAATAACTTCCACTGCAGGCCCATATATAAAAGTTTGCTCCTTTATTACTCTGCACATGGACAATTATTTGCGCTGTTATTTGCCCCAGGCATGTACCTATGTAATTACCGTTTACAGTGTAAAGATGGATGTTATCGGTCACTGAACGTCGGAGCAGTAGGCGTTTAATGCATTTTCCCATAGGGTCCAATGCAAAATTGACACCTCATTTTCTCCATTCTCAAGAGCTTTGAGTCTCTGCAAAACATATACATGTGTAGACACAAATAAGTGAAATAGAATGAAGGCTATTTCAGCTTTAGCTTTTATTCCGTTTGGGAGCTAAAGTCGCACAAACTTTTGTTTACAAAAATTTCGATGGCCTATAGTTCGCAAGTTATGCAATCAGTTGACATAAGATTGTGCATGCATGTAGACATGTTAATGGCCTTTATATATGCCAAGTTTCAGATGGCTACCTACTCATACAAGCAAGCAGTAGCGGTTTGAAATTTTCACAATTTGGGCTACACGTTCGGGACGATTCGTGAACTTAGGTGACTTGCACAATTCGGGCTGAAACTAGTGCCAAATGAAAGGGTTGGGATAAACATTCAATTGACCATATGTGCCAAAAATTCTCGTTCTTTAGTTTTCGAGTTATAGCCCCTGAAAGTCGAAAACTGCACGACTTTGCCCTCGAATATCTCGACAACGGAGAAAGGAGAATTTCTGGGATTTTTTTCCCAAGAAATATATGGGAATTATCTGTAATTTAGCACAGTTTCAGAACGATTCGTGAAAGTCACCGTTTAAGAATAACTTCCACTGCAGGCCCATATATAAAAGTTTGCTCCTTTATTACTCTGCACATGGACAATTATTTGCGCTGTTATTTGCCCCAGGCATGTACCTATGTAATTACCGTTTACAGTGTAAAGATGGATGTTATCGGTCACTGAACGTCGGAGCAGTAGGCGTTTAATGCATTTTCCCATAGGGTCCAATGCAAAATTGACACCTCATTTTCTCCATTCTCAAGAGCTTTGAGTCTCTGCAAAACATATACATGTGTAGACACAAATAAGTGAAATAGAATGAAGGCTATTTCAGCTTTAGCTTTTATTCCGTTTGGGAGCTAAAGTCGCACAAACTTTTGTTTACAAAAATTTCGATGGCCTATAGTTCGCAAGTTATGCAATCAGTTGACATAAGATTGTGCATGCATGTAGACATGTTAATGGCCTTTATATATGCCAAGTTTCAGATGGCTACCTACTCATACAAGCAAGCAGTAGCGGTTTGAAATTTTCACAATTTGGGCTACACGTTCGGGACGATTCGTGACCTTAGGTGACTTGCACAATTCGGGCTGAAACTAGTGCCAAATGAAAGGGTTGGGATAAACATTCAATTGACCATATGTGCCAAAAATTCTCGTTCTTTAGTTTTCGAGTTATAGCCCCTGAAAGTCGAAAACTGCACGACTTTGCCCTCGAATATCTCGACAACGGAGAAAGGAGAATTTCTGGGATTTTTTTCCCAAGAAATATATGGGAATTAGCTGTAATTTAGCACAGTTTCAGAACGATTCGTGAAAGTCACCTTTTAAGAATAACTTCCGCTGCAGGCCCATATATAAAAGTTTGCTCCTTTATTACTCTGCGCATGGACAATTATTTGCGCTGTTATTTGCCCCAGGCATGTACCTATGTAATTACCGTTTACAGTGTAAAGATGGATGTTATCGGTCTCTGAACGTCGGAGCAGTAGGCGTTTAATGCATTTTCCCATAGGGTCCAATGCAAAATTGACACCTCATTTTCTCCATTCTCAAGAGCTTTGAGTCTCTGCAAAACATATACATGTGTAGACACAAATAAGTGAAATAGAATGAAGGCTATTTCAGCTTTAGCTTTTATTCCGTTTGGGAGCTAAAGTCGCACAAACTTTTGTTTACAAAAATTTCGATGGCCTATAGTTCGCAAGTTATGCAATCAGTTGACATAAGATTGTGCATGCATGTAGACATGTTAATGGCCTTTATATATGCCAAGTTTCAGATGGCTACCTACTCATACAAGCAAGCAGTAGCGGTTTGAAATTTTCACAATTTGGGCTACACGTTCGGGACGATTCGTGACCTTAGGTGACTTGCACAATTCGGGCTGAAACTAGTGCCAAATGAAAGGGTTGGGATAAACATTCAATTGACCATATGTGCCAAAAATTCTCGTTCTTTAGTTTTCGAGTTATAGCCCCTGAAAGTCGAAAACTGCACGACTTTGCCCTCGAATATCTCGACAACGGAGAAAGGAGAATTTCTGGGATTTTTTTCCCAAGAAATATATGGGAATTATCTGTAATTTAGCACAGTTTCAGAACGATTCGTGAAAGTCACCTTTTAAGAATAACTTCCACTGCAGGCCCATATATAAAAGTTTGCTCCTTTATTACTCTGCACATGGACAATTATTTGCGCTGTTATTTGCCCCAGGCATGTACCTATGTAATTACCGTTTACAGTGTAAAGATGGATGTTATCGGTCACTGAACGTCGGAGCAGTAGGCGTTTAATGCATTTTCCCATAGGGTCCAATGCAAAATTGACACCTCATTTTCTCCATTCTCAAGAGCTTTGAGTCTCTGCAAAACATATACATGTGTAGACACAAATAAGTGAAATAGAATGAAGGCTATTTCAGCTTTAGCTTTTATTCCGTTTGGGAGCTAAAGTCGCACAAACTTTTGTTTACAAAAATTTCGATGGCCTATAGTTCGCAAGTTATGCAATCAGTTGACATAAGATTGTGCATGCATGTAGACATGTTAATGGCCTTTATATATGCCAAGTTTCAGATGGCTACCTACTCATACAAGCAAGCAGTAGCGGTTTGAAATTTTCACAATTTGGGCTACACGTTCGGGACGATTCGTGACCTTAGGTGACTTGCACAATTCGGGCTGAAACTAGTGCCAAATGAAAGGGTTGGGATAAACATTCAATTGACCATATGTGCCAAAAATTCTCGTTCTTTAGTTTTCGAGTTATAGCCCCTGAAAGTCGAAAACTGCACGACTTTGCCCTCGAATATCTCGACAACGGAGAAAGGAGAATTTCTGGGATTTTTTTCCCAAGAAATATATGGGAATTATCTGTAATTTAGCACAGTTTCAGAACGATTCGTGAAAGTCACCTTTTAAGAATAACTTCCACTGCAGGCCCATATATAAAAGTTTGCTCCTTTATTACTCTGCACATGGACAATTATTTGCGCTGTTATTTGCCCCAGGCATGTACCTATGTAATTACCGTTTACAGTGTAAAGATGGATGTTATCGGTCACTGAACGTCGGAGCAGTAGGCGTTTAATGCATTTTCCCATAGGGTCCAATGTAAAATTGACACCTCATTTTCTCCATTCTCAAGAGCTTTGAGTCTCTGCAAAACATATACATGTGTAGACACAAATAAGTGAAATAGAATGAAGGCTATTTCAGCTTTAGCTTTTATTCCGTTTGGGAGCTAAAGTCGCACAAACTTTTGTTTACAAAAATTTCGATGGCCTATAGTTCGCAAGTTATGCAATCAGTTGACATAAGATTGTGCATGCATGTAGACATGTTAATGGCCTTTATATATGCCAAGTTTCAGATGGCTACCTACTCATACAAGCAAGCAGTAGCGGTTTGAAATTTTCACAATTTGGGCTACACGTTCGGGACGATTCGTGACCTTAGGTGACTTGCACAATTCGGGCTGAAACTAGTGCCAAATGAAAGGGTTGGGATAAACATTCAATTGACCATATGTGCCAAAAATTCTCGTTCTTTAGTTTTCGAGTTATAGCCCCTGAAAGTCGAAAACTGCACGACTTTGCCCTCGAATATCTCGACAACGGAGAAAGGAGAAATTCTGGGATTTTTTTCCCAAGAAATATATGGGAATTATCTGTAATTTAGCACAGTTTCAGAACGATTCGTGAAAGTCACCTTTTAAGAATAACTTCCACTGCAGGCCCATATATAAAAGTTTGCTCCTTTATTACTCTGCACATGGACAATTATTTGCGCTGTTATTTGCCCCAGGCATGTACCTATGTAATTACCGTTTACAGTGTAAAGATGGATGTTATCGGTCACTGAACGTCGGAGCAGTAGGCGTTTAATGCATTTTCCCATAGGGTCCAATGCAAAATTGACACCTCATTTTCTCCATTCTCAAGAGCTTTGAGTCTCTGCAAAACATATACATGTGTAGACACAAATAAGTGAAATAGAATGAAGGCTATTTCAGCTTTAGCTTTTATTCCGTTTGGGAGCTAAAGTCGCACAAACTTTTGTTTACAAAAATTTCGATGGCCTATAGTTCGCAAGTTATGCAATCAGTTGACATAAGATTGTGCATGCATGTAGACATGTTAATGGCCTTTATATATGCCAAGTTTCAGATGGCTACCTACTCATACAAGCAAGCAGTAGCGGTTTGAAATTTTCACAATTTGGGCTACACGTTCGGGACGATTCGTGACCTTAGGTGACTTGCACAATTCGGGCTGAAACTAGTGCCAAATGAAAGGGTTGGGATAAACATTCAATTGACCATATGTGCCAAAAATTCTCGTTCTTTAGTTTTCGAGTTATAGCCCCTGAAAGTCGAAAACTGCACGACTTTGCCCTCGAATATCTCGACAACGGAGAAAGGAGAATTTCTGTGATTTTTTTCCCAAGAAATATATGGGAATTATCTGTAATTTAGCACAGTTTCAGAACGATTCGTGAAAGTCACCGTTTAAGAATAACTTCCACTGCAGGCCCATATATAAAAGTTTGCTCCTTTATTACTCTGCACATGGACAATTATTTGCGCTGTTATTTGCCCCAGGCATGTACCTATGTAATTACCGTTTACAGTGTAAAGATGGATGTTATCGGTCACTGAACGTCGGAGCAGTAGGCGTTTAATGCATTTTCCCATAGGGTCCAATGCAAAATTGACACCTCATTTTCTCCATTCTCAAGAGCTTTGAGTCTCTGCAAAACATATACATGTGTAGACACAAATAAGTGAAATAGAATGAAGGCTATTTCAGCTTTAGCTTTTATTCCGTTTGGGAGCTAAAGTCGCACAAACTTTTGTTTACAAAAATTTCGATGGCCTATAGTTCGCAAGTTATGCAATCAGTTGACATAAGATTGTGCATGCATGTAGACATGTTAATGGCCTTTATATATGCCAAGTTTCAGATGGCTACCTACTCATACAAGCAAGCAGTAGCGGTTTGAAATTTTCACAATTTGGGCTACACGTTCGGGACGATTCGTGACCTTAGGTGACTTGCACAATTCGGGCTGAAACTAGTGCCAAATGAAAGGGTTGGGATAAACATTCAATTGACCATATGTGCCAAAAATTCTCGTTCTTTAGTTTTCGAGTTATAGCCCCTTAAAGTCGAAAACTGCACGACTTTGCCCTCGAATATCTCGACAACGGAGAAAGGAGAATTTCTGGGATTTTTTTCCCAAGAAATATATGGGAATTAGCTGTAATTTAGCACAGTTTCAGAACGATTCGTGAAAGTCACCTTTTAAGAATAACTTCCGCTGCAGGCCCATATATAAAAGTTTGCTCCTTTATTACTCTGCGCATGGACAATTATTTGCGCTGTTATTTGCCCCAGGCATGTACCTATGTAATTACCGTTTACAGTGTAAAGATGGATGTTATCGGTCACTGAACGTCGGAGCAGTAGGCGTTTAATGCATTTTCCCATAGGGTCCAATGCAAAATTGACACCTCATTTTCTCCATTCTCAAGAGCTTTGAGTCTCTGCAAAACATATACATGTGTAGACACAAATAAGTGAAATAGAATGAAGGCTATTTCAGCTTTAGCTTTTATTCCGTTTGGGAGCTAAAGTCGCACAAACTTTTGTTTACAAAAATTTCGATGGCCTATAGTTCGCAAGTTATGCAATCAGTTGACATAAGATTGTGCATGCATGTAGACATGTTAATGGCCTTTATATATGCCAAGTTTCAGATGGCTACCTACTCATACAAGCAAGCAGTAGCGGTTTGAAATTTTCACAATTTGGGCTACACGTTCGGGACGATTCGTGACCTTAGGTGACTTGCACAATTCGGGCTGAAACTAGTGCCAAATGAAAGGGTTGGGATAAACATTCAATTGACCATATGTGCCAAAAATTCTCGTTCTTTAGTTTTCGAGTTATAGCCCCTGAAAGTCGAAAACTGCACGACTTTGCCCTCGAATATCTCGACAACGGAGAAAGGAGAATTTCTGGGATTTTTTTCCCAAGAAATATATGGGAATTATCTGTAATTTAGCACAGTTTCAGAACGATTCGTGAAAGTCACCTTTTAAGAATAACTTCCACTGCAGGCCCATATATAAAAGTTTGCTCCTTTATTACTCTGCACATGGACAATTATTTGCGCTGTTATTTGCCCCAGGCATGTACCTATGTAATTACCGTTTACAGTGTAAAGATGGATGTTATCGGTCACTGAACGTCGGAGCAGTAGGCGTTTAATGCATTTTCCCATAGGGTCCAATGCAAAATTGACACCTCATTTTCTCCATTCTCAAGAGCTTTGAGTCTCTGCAAAACATATACATGTGTAGACACAAATAAGTGAAATAGAATGAAGGCTATTTCAGCTTTAGCTTTTATTCCGTTTGGGAGCTAAAGTTGCACAAACTTTTGTTTACAAAAATTTCGATGGCCTATAGTTCGCAAGTTATGCAATCAGTTGACATAAGGTTGTGCATGCATGTAGACATGTTAATGGCCTTTATATATGCCAAGTTTCAGATGGCTACCTACTCATACAAGCAAGCAGTAGCGGTTTGAAATTTTCACAATTTGGGCTACACGTTCGGGACGATTCGTGACCTTAGGTGACTTGCACAATTCGGGCTGAAACTAGTGCCAAATGAAAGGGTTGGGATAAACATTCAATTGACCATATGTGCCAAAAATTCTCGTTCTTTAGTTTTCGAGTTATAGCCCCTGAAAGTCGAAAACTGCACGACTTTGCCCTCGAATATCTCGACAACGGAGAAAGGAGAATTTCTGGGATTTTTTTCCCAAGAAATATATGGGAATTATCTGTAATTTAGCACAGTTTCAGAACGATTCGTGAAAGTCACCTTTTAAGAATAACTTCCACTGCAGGCCCATATATAAAAGTTTGCTCCTTTATTACTCTGCACATGGACAATTATTTGCGCTGTTATTTGCCCCAGGCATGTACCTATGTAATTACCGTTTACAGTGTAAAGATAGATGTTATCGGTCACTGAACGTCGGAGCAGTAGGCGTTTAATGCATTTTCCCATAGGGTCCAATGCAAAATTGACACCTCATTTTCTCCATTCTCAAGAGCTTTGAGTCTCTGCAAAACATATACATGTGTAGACACAAATAAGTGAAATAGAATGAAGGCTATTTCAGCTTTAGCTTTTATTCCGTTTGGGAGCTAAAGTCGCACAAACTTTTGTTTACAAAAATTTCGATGGCCTATAGTTCGCAAGTTATGCAATCAGTTGACATAAGATTGTGCATGCATGTAGACATGTTAATGGCCTTTATATATGCCAAGTTTCAGATGGCTACCTACTCATACAAGCAAGCAGTAGCGGTTTGAAATTTTCACAATTTGGGCTACACGTTCGGGACGATTCGTGACCTTAGGTGACTTGCACAATTCGGGCTGAAACTAGTGCCAAATAAAAGGGTTGGGATAAACATTCAATTGACCATATGTGCCAAAAATTCTCGTTCTTTAGTTTTCGAGTTATAGCCCCTGAAAGTCGAAAACTGCACGACTTTGCCCTCGAATATCTCGACAACGGAGAAAGGAGAATTTCTGTGATTTTTTTCCCAAGAAATATATGGGAATTATCTGTAATTTAGCACAGTTTCAGAACGATTCGTGAAAGTCACCGTTTAAGAATTACTTCCACTGCAGGCCCATATATAAAAGTTTGCTCCTTTATTACTCTGCACATGGACAATTATTTGCGCTGTTATTTGCCCCAGGCATGTACCTATGTAATTACCGTTTACAGTGTAAAGATGGATGTTATCGGTCACTGAACGTCGGAGCAGTAGGCGTTTAATGCATTTTCCCATAGGGTCCAATGCAAAATTGACACCTCATTTTCTCCATTCTCAAGAGCTTTGAGTCTCTGCAAAACATATACATGTGTAGACACAAATAAGTGAAATAGAATGAAGGCTATTTCAGCTTTAGCTTTTATTCCGTTTGGGAGCTAAAGTCGCACAAACTTTTGTTTACAAAAATTTCGATGGCCTATAGTTCGCAAGTTATGCAATCAGTTGACATAAGATTGTGCATGCATGTAGACATGTTAATGGCCTTTATATATGCCAAGTTTCAGATGGCTACCTACTCATACAAGCAAGCAGTAGCGGTTTGAAATTTTCACAATTTGGGCTACACGTTCGGGACGATTCGTGACCTTAGGTGACTTGCACAATTCGGGCTGAAACTAGTGCCAAATGAATGGGTTGGGATAAACATTCAATTGACCATATGTGCCAAAAATTCTCGTTCTTTAGTTTTCGAGTTATAGCCCCTGAAAGTCGAAAACTGCACGACTTTGCCCTCGAATATCTCGACAACGGAGAAAGGAGAATTTCTGGGATTTTTTTCCCAAGAAATATATGGGAATTATCTGTAATTTAGCACAGTTTCAGAACGATTCGTGAAAGTCACCTTTTAAGAATAACTTCCGCTGCAGGCCCATCTATAAAAGTTTGCTCCTTTATTACTCTGCGCATGGACAATTATTTGCGCTGTTATTTGCCCCAGGCATGTACCTATGTAATTACCGTTTACAGTGTAAAGATGGATGTTATCGGTCACTGAACGTCGGAGCAGTAGGCGTTTAATGCATTTTCCCATAGGGTCCAATGCAAAATTGACACCTCATTTTCTCCATTCTCAAGAGCTTTGAGTCTCTGCAAAACATATACATGTGTAGACACAAATAAGTGAAATAGAATGAAGGCTATTTCAGCTTTAGCTTTTATTCCGTTTGGGAGCTAAAGTCGCACAAACTTTTGTTTACAAAAATTTCGATGGCCTATAGTTCGCAAGTTATGCAATCAGTTGACATAAGATTGTGCATGCATGTAGACATGTTAATGGCCTTTATATATGCCAAGTTTCAGATGGCTACCTACTCATACAAGCAAGCAGTAGCGGTTTGAAATTTTCACAATTTGGGCTACACGTTCGGGACGATTCGTGACCTTAGGTGACTTGCACAATTCGGGCTGAAACTAGTGCCAAATGAAAGGGTTGGGATAAACATTCAATTGACCATATGTGCCAAAAATTCTCGTTCTTTAGTTTTCGAGTTATAGCCCCTGAAAGTCGAAAACTGCACGACTTTGCCCTCGAATATCTCGACAACGGAGAAAGGAGAATTTCTGGGATTTTTTTCCCAAGAAATATATGGGAATTATCTGTAATTTAGCACAGTTTCAGAACGATTCGTGAAAGTCACCTTTTAAGAATAACTTCCACTGCAGGCCCATATATAAAAGTTTGCTCCTTTATTACTCTGCGCATGGACAATTATTTGCGCTGTTATTTGCCCCAGGCATGTACCTATGTAATTACCGTTTACAGTGTAAAGATGGATGTTATCGGTCACTGAACGTCGGAGCAGTAGGCGTTTAATGCATTTTCCCATAGGGTCCAATGCAAAATTGACACCTCATTTTCTCCATTCTCAAGAGCTTTGAGTCTCTGCAAAACATATACATGTGTAGACACAAATAAGTGAAATAGAATGAAGGCTATTTCAGCTTTAGCTTTTATTCCGTTTGGGAGCTAAAGTCGCACAAACTTTTGTTTACAAAAATTTCGATGGCCTATAGTTCGCAAGTTATGCAATCAGTTGACATAAGATTGTGCATGCATGTAGACATGTTAATGGCCTTTATATATGCCAAGTTTCAGATGGCTACCTACTCATACAAGCAAGCAGTAGCGGTTTGAAATTTTCACAATTTGGGCTACACGTTCGGGACGATTCGTGACCTTAGGTGACTTGCACAATTCGGGCTGAAACTAGTGCCAAATGAAAGGGTTGGGATAAACATTCAATTGACCATATGTGCCAAAAATTCTCGTTCTTTAGTTTTCGAGTTATAGCCCCTGAAAGTCGAAAACTGCACGACTTTGCCCTCGAATATCTCGACAACGGAGAAAGGAGAATTTCTGGGATTTTTTTCCCAAGAAATATATGGGAATTATCTGTAATTTAGCACAGTTTCAGAACGATTCGTGAAAGTCACCTTTTAAGAATAACTTCCACTGCAGGCCCATATATAAAAGTTTGCTCCTTTATTACTCTGCACATGGACAATTATTTGCGCTGTTATTTGCCCCAGGCATGTACCTATGTAATTACCGTTTACAGTGTAAAGATGGATGTTATCGGTCACTGAACGTCGGAGCAGTAGGCGTTTAATGCATTTTCCCATAGGGTCCAATGCAAAATTGACACCTCATTTTCTCCATTCTCAAGAGCTTTGAGTCTCTGCAAAACATATACATGTGTAGACACAAATAAGTGAAATAGAATGAAGGCTATTTCAGCTTTAGCTTTTATTCCGTTTGGGAGCTAAAGTCGCACAAACTTTTGTTTACAAAAATTTCGATGGCCTATAGTTCGCAAGTTATGCAATCAGTTGACATAAGATTGTGCATGCATGTAGACATGTTAATGGCCTTTATATATGCCAAGTTTCAGATGGCTACCTACTCATACAAGCAAGCAGTAGCGGTTTGAAATTTTCACAATTTGGGCTACACGTTCGGGACGATTCGTGACCTTAGGTGACTTGCACAATTCGGGCTGAAACTAGTGCCAAATGAAAGGGTTGGGATAAACATTCAATTGACCATATGTGCCAAAAATTCTCGTTCTTTAGTTTTCGAGTTATAGCCCCTGAAAGTCGAAAACTGCACGACTTTGCCCTCGAATATCTCGACAACGGAGAAAGGAGAATTTCTGGGATTTTTTTCCCAAGAAATATATGGGAATTATCTGTAATTTAGCACAGTTTCAGAACGATTCGTATAAGTCACCTTTTAAGAATAACTTCCACTGCAGGCCCATATATAAAAGTTTGCTCCTTTATTACTCTGCACATGGACAATTATTTGCGCTGTTATTTGCCCCAGGCATGTACCTATGTAATTACCGTTTACAGTGTAAAGATGGATGTTATCGGTCACTGAACGTCGGAGCAGTAGGCGTTTAATGCATTTTCCCATAGGGTCCAATGCAAAATTAACACCTCATTTTCTCCATTCTCAAGAGCTTTGAGTCTCTGCAAAACATATACATGTGTAGACACAAATAAGTGAAATAGAATGAAGGCTATTTCAGCTTTAGCTTTTATTCCGTTTGGGAGCTAAAGTCGCACAAACTTTTGTTTACAAAAATTTCGATGGCCTATAGTTCGCAAGTTATGCAATCAGTTGACATAAGATTGTGCATGCATGTAGACATGTTAATGGCCTTTATATATGCCAAGTTTCAGATGGCTACCTACTCATACAAGCAAGCAGTAGCGGTTTGAAATTTTCACAATTTGGGCTACACGTTCGGGACGATTCGTGACCTTAGGTGAATTGCACAATTCGGGCTGAAACTAGTGCCAAATGAAAGGGTTGGGATAAACATTCAATTGACCATATGTGCCAAAAATTCTCGTTCTTTAGTTTTCGAGTTATAGCCCCTGAAAGTCGAAAACTGCACGACTTTGCCCTCGAATATCTCGACAACGGAGAAAGGAGAATTTCTGGGATTTTTTTCCCAAGAAATATATGGGAATTATCTGTAATTTAGCACAGTTTCAGAACGATTCGTGAAAGTCACCTTTTAAGAATAACTTCCACTGCAGGCCCATATATAAAAGTTTGCTCCTTTATTACTCTGCGCATGGACAATTATTTGCGCTGTTATTTGCCCCAGGCATGTACCTATGTAATTACCGTTTACAGTGTAAAGATGGATGTTATCGGTCACTGAACGTCGGAGCAGTAGGCGTTTAATGCATTTTCCCATAGGGTCCAATGCAAAATTGACACCTCATTTTCTCCATTCTCAAGAGCTTTGAGTCTCTGCAAAACATATACATGTGTAGACACAAATAAGTGAAATAGAATGAAGGCTATTTCAGCTTTAGCTTTTATTCCGTTTGGGAGCTAAAGTCGCACAAACTTTTGTTTACAAAAATTTCGATGGCCTATAGTTCGCAAGTTATGCAATCAGTTGACATAAGATTGTGCATGCATGTAGACATGTTAATGGCCTTTATATATGCCAAGTTTCAGATGGCTACCTACTCATACAAGCAAGCAGTAGCGGTTTGAAATTTTCACAATTTGGGCTACACGTTCGGGACGATTCGTGACCTTAGGTGACTTGCACAATTCGGGCTGAAACTAGTGCCAAATGAAAGGGTTGGGATAAACATTCAATTGACCATATGTGCCAAAAATTCTCGTTCTTTAGTTTTCGAGTTATAGCCCCTGAAAGTCGAAAACTGCACGACTTTGCCCTCGAATATCTCGACAACGGAGAAAGGAGAATTTCTGGGATTTTTTTCCCAAGAAATATATGGGAATTATCTGTAATTTAGCACAGTTTCAGAACGATTCGTGAAAGTCACCTTTTAAGAATAACTTCCACTGCAGGCCCATATATAAAAGTTTGCTCCTTTATTACTCTGCACATGGACAATTATTTGCGCTGTTATTTGCCCCAGGCATGTACCTATGTAATTACCGTTTACAGTGTAAAGATGGATGTTATCGGTCACTGAACGTCGGAGCAGTAGGCGTTTAATGCATTTTCCCATAGGGTCCAATGCAAAATTGACACCTCATTTTCTCCATTCTCAAGAGCTTTGAGTCTCTGCAAAACATATACATGTGTAGACACAAATAAGTGAAATAGAATGAAGGCTATTTCAGCTTTAGCTTTTATTCCGTTTGGGAGCTAAAGTCGCACAAACTTTTGTTTACAAAAATTTCGATGGCCTATAGTTCGCAAGTTATGCAATCAGTTGACATAAGATTGTGCATGCATGTAGACATGTTAATGGCCTTTATATATGCCAAGTTTCAGATGGCTACCTACTCATACAAGCAAGCAGTAGCGGTTTGAAATTTTCACAATTTGGGCTACACGTTCGGGACGATTCGTGACCTTAGGTGACTTGCACAATTCGGGCTGAAACTAGTGCCAAATGAAAGGGTTGGGATAAACATTCAATTGACCATATGTGCCAAAAATTCTCGTTCTTTAGTTTTCGAGTTATAGCCCCTGAAAGTCGAAAACTGCACGACTTTGCCCTCGAATATCTCGACAACGGAGAAAGGAGAATTTCTGGGATTTTTTTCCCAAGAAATATATGGGAATTATCTGTAATTTAGCACAGTTTCAGAACGATTCGTGAAAGTCACCTTTTAAGAATAACTTCCACTGCAGGCCCATATATAAAAGTTTGCTCCTTTATTACTCTGCACATGGACAATTATTTGCGCTGTTATTTGCCCCAGGCATGTACCTATGTAATTACCGTTTACAGTGTAAAGATGGATGTTATCGGTCACTGAACGTCGGAGCAGTAGGCGTTTAATGCATTTTCCCATAGGGTCCAATGCAAAATTGACACCTCATTTTCTCCATTCTCAAGAGCTTTGAGTCTCTGCAAAACATATACATGTGTAGACACAAATAAGTGAAATAGAATGAAGGCTATTTCAGCTTTAGCTTTTATTCCGTTTGGGAGCTAAAGTCGCACAAACTTTTGTTTACAAAAATTTCGATGGCCTATAGTTCGCAAGTTATGCAATCAGTTGACATAAGATTGTGCATGCATGTAGACATGTTAATGGCCTTTATATATGCCAAGTTTCAGATGGCTACCTACTCATACAAGCAAGCAGTAGCGGTTTGAAATTTTCACAATTTGGGCTACACGTTCGGGACGATTCGTGACCTTAGGTGACTTGCACAATTCGGGCTGAAACTAGTGCCAAATGAAAGGGTTGGGATAAACATTCAATTGACCATATGTGCCAAAAATTCTCGTTCTTTAGTTTTTGAGTTATAGCCCCTGAAAGTCGAAAACTGCACGACTTTGCCCTCGAATATCTCGACAACGGAGAAAGGAGAATTTCTGGGATTTTTTTCCCAAGAAATATGGGAATTATCTGTAATTTAGCACAGTTTCAGAACGATTCGTGAAAGTCACCTTTTAAGAATAACTTCCACTGCAGGCCCATATATAAAAGTTTGCTCCTTTATTACTCTGCACATGGACAATTATTTGCGCTGTTATTTGCCCCAGGCATGTACCTATGTAATTACCGTTTACAGTGTAAAGATGGATGTTATCGGTCACTGAACGTCGGAGCAGTAGGCGTTTAATGCATTTTCCCATAGGGTCCAATGCAAAATTGACACCTCATTTTCTCCATTCTCAAGAGCTTTGAGTCTCTGCAAAACATATACATGTGTAGACACAAATAAGTGAAATAGAATGAAGGCTATTTCAGCTTTAGCTTTTATTCCGTTTGGGAGCTAAAGTCGCACAAACTTTTGTTTACAAAAATTTCGATGGCCTATAGTTCGCAAGTTATGCAATCAGTTGACATAAGATTGTGCATGCATGTAGACATGTTAATGGCCTTTATATATGCCAAGTTTCAGATGGCTACCTACTCATACAAGCAAGCAGTAGCGGTTTGAAATTTTCACAATTTGGGCTACACGTTCGGGACGATTCGTGACCTTAGGTGACTTGCACAATTCGGGCTGAAACTAGTGCCAAATGAAAGGGTTGGGATAAACATTCAATTGACCATATGTGCCAAAAATTCTCGTTCTTTAGTTTTCGAGTTATAGCCCCTGAAAGTCGAAAACTGCACGACTTTGCCCTCGAATATCTCGACAACGGAGAAAGGAGAATTTCTGGGATTTTTTTCCCAAGAAATATATGGGAATTATCTGTAATTTAGCACAGTTTCAGAACGATTCGTGAAAGTCACCTTTTAAGAATAACTTCCACTGCAGGCCCATATATAAAAGTTTGCTCCTTTATTACTCTGCACATGGACAATTATTTGCGCTGTTATTTGCCCCAGGCATGTACCTATGTAATTACCGTTTACAGTGTAAAGATGGATGTTATCGGTCACTGAACGTCGGAGCAGTAGGCGTTTAATGCATTTTCCCATAGGGTCCAATGCAAAATTGACACCTCATTTTCTCCATTCTCAAGAGCTTTGAGTCTCTGCAAAACATATACATGTGTAGACACAAATAAGTGAAATAGAATGAAGGCTATTTCAGCTTTAGCTTTTATTCCGTTTGGGAGCTAAAGTCGCACAAACTTTTGTTTACAAAAATTTCGATGGCCTATAGTTCGCAAGTTATGCAATCAGTTGACATAAGATTGTGCATGCATGTAGACATGTTAATGGCCTTTATATATGCCAAGTTTCAGATGGCTACCTACTCATACAAGCAAGCAGTAGCGGTTTGAAATTTTCACAATTTGGGCTACACGTTCGGGACGATTCGTGACCTTAGGTGACTTGCACAATTCGGGCTGAAACTAGTGCCAAATGAAAGGGTTGGGATAAACATTTAATTGACCATATGTGCCAAAAATTCTCGTTCTTTAGTTTTCGAGTTATAGCCCCTGAAAGTCGAAAACTGCACGACTTTGCCCTCGAATATCTCGACAACGGAGAAAGGAGAATTTCTGGGATTTTTTTCCCAAGAAATATATGGGAATTATCTGTAATTTAGCACAGTTTCAGAACGATTCGTGAAAGTCACCTTTTAAGAATAACTTCCACTGCAGGCCCATATATAAAAGTTTGCTCCTTTATTACTCTGCACATGGACAATTATTTGCGCTGTTATTTGCCCCAGGCATGTACCTATGTAATTACCGTTTACAGTGTAAAGATGGATGTTATCGGTCACTGAACGTCGGAGCAGTAGGCGTTTAATGCATTTTCCCATAGGGTCCAATGCAAAATTGACACCTCATTTTCTCCATTCTCAAGAGCTTTGAGTCTCTGCAAAACATATACATGTGTAGACACAAATAAGTGAAATAGAATGAAGGCTATTTCAGCTTTAGCTTTTATTCCGTTTGGGAGCTAAAGTCGCACAAACTTTTGTTTACAAAAATTTCGATGGCCTATAGTTCGCCAGTTATGCAATCAGTTGACATAAGATTGTGCATGCATGTAGACATGTTAATGGCCTTTATATATGCCAAGTTTCAGATGGCTACCTACTCATACAAGCAAGCAGTAGCGGTTTGAAATTTTCACAATTTGGGCTACACGTTCGGGACGATTCGTGACCTTAGGTGACTTGCACAATTCGGGCTGAAACTAGTGCCAAATGAAAGGGTTGGGATAAACATTCAATTGACCATATGTGCCAAAAATTCTCGTTCTTTAGTTTTCGAGTTATAGCCCCTGAAAGTCGAAAACTGCACGACTTTGCCCTCGAATATCTCGACAACGGAGAAAGGAGAATTTCTGGGATTTTTTTCCCAAGAAATATATGGGAATTATCTGTAATTTAGCACAGTTTCAGAACGATTCGTGAAAGTCACCTTTTAAGAATAACTTCCACTGCAGGCCCATATATAAAAGTTTGCTCCTTTATTACTCTGCACATGGACAATTATTTGCGCTGTTATTTGCCCCAGGCATGTACCTATGTAATTACCGTTTACAGTGTAAAGATGGATGTTATCGGTCACTGAACGTCGGAGCAGTAGGCGTTTAATGCATTTTCCCATAGGGTCCAATGCAAAATTGACACCTCATTTTCTCCATTCTCAAGAGCTTTGAGTCTCTGCAAAACATATACATGTGTAGACACAAATAAGTGAAATAGAATGAAGGCTATTTCAGCTTTAGCTTTTATTCCGTTTGGGAGCTAAAGTCGCACAAACTTTTGTTTACAAAAATTTCGATGGCCTATAGTTCGCAAGTTATGCAATCAGTTGACATAAGATTGTGCATGCATGTAGACATGTTAATGGCCTTTATATATGCCAAGTTTCAGATGGCTACCTACTCATACAAGCAAGCAGTAGCGGTTTGAAATTTTCACAATTTGGGCTACACGTTCGGGACGATTCGTGACCTTAGGTGACTTGCACAATTCGGGCTGAAACTAGTGCCAAATGAAAGGGTTGGGATAAACATTCAATTGACCATATGTGCCAAAAATTCTCGTTCTTTAGTTTTCGAGTTATAGCCCCTGAAAGTCGAAAACTGCACGACTTTGCCCTCGAATATCTCGACAACGGAGAAAGGAGAATTTCTGGGATTTTTTTCCCAAGAAATATATGGGAATTATCTGTAATTTAGCACAGTTTCAGAACGATTCGTGAAAGTCACCTTTTAAGAATAACTTCCACTGCAGGTCCATATATAAAAGTTTGCTCCTTTATTACTCTGCACATGGACAATTATTTGCGCTGTTATTTGCCCCAGGCATGTACCTATGTAATTACCGTTTACAGTGTAAAGATGGATGTTATCGGTCACTGAACGTCGGAGCAGTAGGCGTTTAATGCATTTTCCCATAGGGTCCAATGCAAAATTGACACCTCATTTTCTCCATTCTCAAGAGCTTTGAGTCTCTGCAAAACATATACATGTGTAGACACAAATAAGTGAAATAGAATGAAGGCTATTTCAGCTTTAGCTTTTATTCCGTTTGGGAGCTAAAGTCGCACAAACTTTTGTTTACAAAAATTTCGATGGCCTATAGTTCGCCAGTTATGCAATCAGTTGACATAAGATTGTGCATGCATGTAGACATGTTAATGGCCTTTATATATGCCAAGTTTCAGATGGCTACCTACTCATACAAGCAAGCAGTAGTGGTTTGAAATTTTCACAATTTGGGCTACACGTTCGGGACGATTCGTGACCTTAGGTGACTTGCACAATTCGGGCTGAAACTAGTGCCAAATGAAAGGGTTGGGATAAACATTCAATTGACCATATGTGCCAAAAATTCTCGTTCTTTAGTTTTCGAGTTATAGCCCCTGAAAGTCGAAAACTGCACGACTTTGCCCTCGAATATCTCGACAACGGAGAAAGGAGAATTTCTGGGATTTTTTTCCCAAGAAATATATGGGAATTATCTGTAATTTAGCACAGTTTCAGAACGATTCGTGAAAGTCACCTTTTAAGAATAACTTCCACTGCAGGTCCATATATAAAAGTTTGCTCCTTTATTACTCTGCACATGGACAATTATTTGCGCTGTTATTTGCCCCAGGCATGTACCTATGTAATTACCGTTTACAGTGTAAAGATGGATGTTATCGGTCACTGAACGTCGGAGCAGTAGGCGTTTAATGCATTTTCCCATAGGGTCCAATGCAAAATTGACACCTCATTTTCTCCATTCTCAAGAGCTTTGAGTCTCTGCAAAACATATACATGTGTAGACACAAATAAGTGAAATAGAATGAAGGCTATTTCAGCTTTAGCTTTTATTCCGTTTGGGAGCTAAAGTCGCACAAACTTTTGTTTACAAAAATTTCGATGGCCTATAGTTCGCAAGTTATGCAATCAGTTGACATAAGATTGTGCATGCATGTAGACATGTTAATGGCCTTTATATATGCCAAGTTTCAGATGGCTACCTACTCATACAAGCAAGCAGTAGCGGTTTGAAATTTTCACAATTTGGGCTACACGTTCGGGACGATTCGTGACCTTAGGTGACTTGCACAATTCGGGCTGAAACAAGTGCCAAATGAAAGGGTTGGGATAAACATTCAATTGACCATATGTGCCAAAAATTCTCGTTCTTTAGTTTTCGAGTTATAGCCCCTGAAAGTCGAAAACTGCACGACTTTGCCCTCGAATATCTCGACAACGGAGAAAGGAGAATTTCTGGGATTTTTTTCCCAAGAAATATATGGGAATTATCTGTAATTTAGCACAGTTTCAGAACGATTCGTGAAAGTCACCTTTTAAGAATAACTTCCACTGCAGGCCCATATATAAAAGTTTGCTCCTTTATTACTCTGCACATGGACAATTATTTGCACTGTTATTTGCCCCAGGCATGTACCTATGTAATTACCGTTTACAGTGTAAAGATGGATGTTATCGGTCACTGAACGTCGGAGCAGTAGGCGTTTAATGCATTTTCCCATAGGGTCCAATGCAAAATTGACACCTCATTTTCTCCATTCTCAAGAGCTTTGAGTCTCTGCAAAACATATACATGTGTAGACACAAATAAGTGAAATAGAATGAAGGCTATTTCAGCTTTAGCTTTTATTCCGTTTGGGAGCTAAAGTCGCACAAACTTTTGTTTACAAAAATTTCGATGGCCTATAGTTCGCAAGTTATGCAATCAGTTGACATAAGATTGTGCATGCATGTAGACATGTTAATGGCCTTTATATATGCCAAGTTTCAGATGGCTACCTACTCATACAAGCAAGCAGTAGCGGTTTGAAATTTTCACAATTTGGGCTACACGTTCGGGACGATTCGTGACCTTAGGTGACTTGCACAATTCGGGCTGAAACTAGTGCCAAATGAAAGGGTTGGGATAAACATTCAATTGACCATATGTGCCAAAAATTCTCGTTCTTTAGTTTTCGAGTTATAGCCCCTGAAAGTCGAAAACTGCACGACTTTGCCCTCGAATATCTCGACAACGGAGAAAGGAGAATTTCTGGGATTTTTTTCCCAAGAAATATATGGGAATTATCTGTAATTTAGCACAGTTTCAGAACGATTCGTGAAAGTCACCTTTTAAGAATAACTTCCACTGCAGGCCCATATATAAAAGTTTGCTCCTTTATTACTCTGCACATGGACAATTATTTGCGCTGTTATTTGCCCCAGGCATGTACCTATGTAATTACCGTTTACAGTGTAGAGATGGATGTTATCGGTCACTGAACGTCGGAGCAGTAGGCGTTTAATGCATTTTCCCATAGGGTCCAATGCAAAATTGACACCTCATTTTCTCCATTCTCAAGAGCTTTGAGTCTCTGCAAAACATATACATGTGTAGACACAAATAAGTGAAATAGAATGAAGGCTATTTCAGCTTTAGCTTTTATTCCGTTTGGGAGCTAAAGTCGCACAAACTTTTGTTTACAAAAATTTCGATGGCCTATAGTTCGCAAGTTATGCAATCAGTTGACATAAGATTGTGCATGCATGTAGACATGTTAATGGCCTTTATATATACCAAGTTTCAGATGGCTACCTACTCATACAAGCAAGCAGTAGCGGTTTGAAATTTTCACAATTTGGGCTACACGTTCGGGACGATTCGTGACCTTAGGTGACTTGCACAATTCGGGCTGAAACTAGTGCCAAATGAAAGGGTTGGGATAAACATTCAATTGACCATATGTGCCAAAAATTCTCGTTCTTTAGTTTTCGAGTTATAGCCCCTGAAAGTCGAAAACTGCACGACTTTGCCCTCGAATATCTCGACAACGGAGAAAGGAGAATTTCTGGGATTTTTTCCCCAAGAAATATATGGGAATTATCTGTAATTTAGCACAGTTTCAGAACGATTCGTGAAAGTCACCTTTTAAGAATAACTTCCACTGCAGGCCCATATATAAAAGTTTGCTCCTTTATTACTCTGCACATGGACAATTATTTGCGCTGTTATTTGCCCCAGGCATGTACCTATGTAATTACCGTTTACAGTGTAAAGATGGATGTTATCGGTCACTGAACGTCGGAGCAGTAGGCGTTTAATGCATTTTCCCATAGGGTCCAATGCAAAATTGACACCTCATTTTCTCCATTCTCAAGAGCTTTGAGTCTCTGCAAAACATATACATGTGTAGACACAAATAAGTGAAATAGAATGAAGGCTATTTCAGCTTTAGCTTTTATTCCGTTTGGGAGCTAAAGTCGCACAAACTTTTGTTTACAAAAATTTCGATGGCCTATAGTTCGCAAGTTATACAAGCAGTTGACATAAGATTGTGCATGCATGTAGACATGTTTATGGCCTTTATATATGCCAAGTTTCAGATGGCTACCTACTCATACAAGCAAGCAGTAGCGGTTTGAAATTTTCACAATTTGGGCTACACGTTCGGGACGATTCGTGACCTTAGGTGACTTGCACAATTCGGGCTGAAACTAGTGCCAAATGAAAGGGTTGGGATAAACATTCAATTGACCATATGTGCCAAAAATTCTCGTTCTTTAGTTTTCGAGTTATAGCCCCTGAAAGTCGAAAACTGCACGACTTTGCCCTCGAATATCTCGACAACGGAGAAAGGAGAATTTCTGGGATTTTTTTCCCAAGAAATATATGGGAATTATCTGTAATTTAGCACAGTTTCAGAACGATTCGTGAAAGTCACCTTTTAAGAATAACTTCCACTGCAGGCCCATATATAAAAGTTTGCTCCTTTATTACTCTGCACATGGACAATTATTTGCGCTGTTATTTGCCCCAGGCATGTACCTATGTAATTACCGTTTACAGTGTAAAGATGGATGTTATCGGTCACTGAACGTCGGAGCAGTAGGCGTTTAATGCATTTTCCCATAGGGTCCAATGCAAAATTGACACCTCATTTTCTCCATTCTCAAGAGCTTTGAGTCTCTGCAAAACATATACATGTGTAGACACAAATAAGTGAAATAGAATGAAGGCTATTTCAGCTTTAGCTTTTATTCCGTTTGGGAGCTAAAGTCGCACAAACTTTTGTTTACAAAAATTTCGATGGCCTATAGTTCGCAAGTTATGCAATCAGTTGACATAAGATTGTGCATGCATGTAGACATGTTAATGGCCTTTATATATGCCAAGTTTCAGATGGCTACCTACTCATACAAGCAAGCAGTAGCGGTTTGAAATTTTCACAATTTGGGCTACACGTTCGGGACGATTCGGGACCTTAGGTGACTTGCACAATTCGGGCTGAAACTAGTGCCAAATGAAAGGGTTGGGATAAACATTCAATTGACCATATGTGCCAAAAATTCTCGTTCTTTAGTTTTCGAGTTATAGCCCCTGAAAGTCGAAAACTGCACGACTTTGCCCTCGAATATCTCGACAACGGAGAAAGGAGAATTTCTGGGATTTTTTTCCCAAGAAATATATGGGAATTATCTGTAATTTAGCACAGTTTCAGAACGATTCGTGAAAGTCACCTTTTAAGAATAACTTCCACTGCAGGCCCATATATAAAAGTTTGCTCCTTTATTACTCTGCACATGGACAATTATTTGCGCTGTTATTTGCCCTAGGCATGTACCTATGTAATTACCGTTTACAGTGTAAAGATGGATGTTATCGGTCACTGAACGTCGGAGCAGTAGGCGTTTAATGCATTTTCCCATAGGGTCCAATGCAAAATTGACACCTCATTTTCTCCATTCTCAAGAGCTTTGAGTCTCTGCAAAACATATACATGTGTAGACACAAATAAGTGAAATAGAATGAAGGCTATTTCAGCTTTAGCTTTTATTCAGTTTGGGAGCTAAAGTCGCACAAACTTTTGTTTACAAAAATTTCGATGGCCTATAGTTCGCAAGTTATGCAATCAGTTGACATAAGATTGTGCATGCATGTAGACATGTTAATGGCCTTTATATATGCCAAGTTTCAGATGGCTACCTACTCATACAAGCAAGCAGTAGCGGTTTGAAATTTTCACAATTTGGGCTACACGTTCGGGACGATTCGTGACCTTAGGTGACTTGCACAATTCGGGCTGAAACTAGTGCCAAATGAAAGGGTTGGGATAAACATTCAATTGAC
This sequence comes from Ctena decussata, assembly GCA_963989385.1. NCBI lineage: Eukaryota > Metazoa > Mollusca > Bivalvia > Lucinida > Lucinidae > Ctena > Ctena decussata. The sequence goes on along the minus strand of OZ022510.1, from coordinate 78,152,300 downwards.
CATATGTGCCAAAAATTCTCGTTCTTTAGTTTTCGAGTTATAGCCCCTGAAAGTCGAAAACTGCACGACTTTGCCCTCGAATATCTCGACAACGGAGAAAGGAGAATTTCTGGGATTTTTTTCCCAAGAAATATATGGGAATTATCTGTAATTTAGCACAGTTTCAGAACGATTCGTGAAAGTCACCTTTTAAGAATAACTTCCACTGCAGGCCCATATATAAAAGTTTGCTCCTTTATTACTCTGCACATGGACAATTATTTGCGCTGTTATTTGCCCCAGGCATGTACCTATGTAATTACCGTTTACAGTGTAAAGATGGATGTTATCGGTCACTGAACGTCGGAGCAGTAGGCGTTTAATGCATTTTCCCATAGGGTCCAATGCAAAATTGACACCTCATTTTCTCCATTCTCAAGAGCTTTGAGTCTCTGCAAAACATATACATGTGTAGACACAAATAAGTGAAATAGAATGAAGGCTATTTCAGCTTTAGCTTTTATTGCGTTTGGGAGCTAAAGTCGCACAAACTTTTGTTTACAAAAATTTCGATGGCCTATAGTTCGCAAGTTATGCAATCAGTTGACATAAGATTGTGCATGCATGTAGACATGTTAATGGCCTTTATATATACCAAGTTTCAGATGGCTACCTACTCATACAAGCAAGCAGTAGCGGTTTGAAATTTTCACAATTTGGGCTACACGTTCGGGACGATTCGTGACCTTAGGTGACTTGCACAATTCGGGCTGAAACTAGTGCCAAATGAAAGGGTTGGGATAAACATTCAATTGACCATATGTGCCAAAAATTCTCGTTCTTTAGTTTTCGAGTTATAGCCCCTGAAAGTCGAAAACTGCACGACTTTGCCCTCGAATATCTCGACAACGGAGAAAGGAGAATTTCTGGGATTTTTTTCCCAAGAAATATATGGGAATTATCTGTAATTTAGCACAGTTTCAGAACGATTCGTGAAAGTCACCTTTTAAGAATAACTTCCACTGCAGGCCCATATATAAAAGTTTGCTCCTTTATTACTCTGCACATGGACAATTATTTGCGCTGTTATTTGCCCCAGGCATGTACCTATGTAATTACCGTTTACAGTGTAAAGATGGATGTTATCGGTCACTGAACGTCGGAGCAGTAGGCGTTTAATGCATTTTCCCATAGGGTCCAATGCAAAATTGACACCTCATTTTCTCCATTCTCAAGAGCTTTGAGTCTCTGCAAAACATATACATGTGTAGACACAAATTAATGAAATAGAATGAAGGCTATTTCAGCTTTAGCTTTTATTCCGTTTGGGAGCTAAAGTCGCACAAACTTTTGTTTACAAAAATTTCGATGGCCTATAGTTCGCAAGTTATGCAATCAGTTGACATAAGATTGTGCATGCATGTAGACATGTTAATGGCCTTTATATATGCCAAGTTTCAGATGGCTACCTACTCATACAAGCAAGCAGTAGCGGTTTGAAATTTTCACAATTTGGGCTACACGTTCGGGACGATTCGTGACCTTAGGTGACTTGCACAATTCGGGCTGAAACTAGTGCCAAATGAAAGGGTTGGGATAAACATTCAATTGACCATATGTGCCAAAAATTCTCGTTCTTTAGTTTTCGAGTTATAGCCCCTGAAAGTCGAAAACTGCACGACTTTGCCCTCGAATATCTCGACAACGGAGAAAGGAGAATTTCTGGGATTTTTTTCCCAAGAAATATATGGGAATTATCTGTAATTTAGCACAGTTTCAGAACGATTCGTGAAAGTCACCTTTTAAGAATAACTTCCACTGCAGGTCCATATATAAAAGTTTGCTCCTTTATTACTCTGCACATGGACAATTATTTGCGCTGTTATTTGCCCCAGGCATGTACCTATGTAATTACCGTTTACAGTGTAAAGATGGATGTTATCGGTCACTGAACGTCGGAGCAGTAGGCGTTTAATGCATTTTCCCATAGGGTCCAATGCAAAATTGACACCTCATTTTCTCCATTCTCAAGAGCTTTGAGTCTCTGCAAAACATATACATGTGTAGACACAAATAAGTGAAATAGAATGAAGGCTATTTCAGCTTTAGCTTTTATTCCGTTTGGGAGCTAAAGTCGCACAAACTTTTGTTTACAAAAATTTCGATGGCCTATAGTTCGCCAGTTATGCAATCAGTTGACATAAGATTGTGCATGCATGTAGACATGTTAATGGCCTTTATATATGCCAAGTTTCAGATGGCTACCTACTCATACAAGCAAGCAGTAGCGGTTTGAAATTTTCACAATTTGGGCTACACGTTCGGGACGATTCGTGACCTTAGGTGACTTGCACAATTCGGGCTGAAACTAGTGCCAAATGAAAGGGTTGGGATAAACATTCAATTGACCATATGTGCCAAAAATTCTCGTTCTTTAGTTTTCGAGTTATAGCCCCTGAAAGTCGAAAACTGCACGACTTTGCCCTCGAATATCTCGACAACGGAGAAAGGAGAATTTCTGGGATTTTTTTCCCAAGAAATATATGGGAATTATCTGTAATTTAGCACAGTTTCAGAACGATTCGTGAAAGTCACCTTTTAAGAATAACTTCCACTGCAGGTCCATATATAAAAGTTTGCTCCTTTATTACTCTGCACATGGACAATTATTTGCGCTGTTATTTGCCCCAGGCATGTACCTATGTAATTACCGTTTACAGTGTAAAGATGGATGTTATCGGTCACTGAACGTCGGAGCAGTAGGCGTTTAATGCATTTTCCCATAGGGTCCAATGCAAAATTGACACCTCATTTTCTCCATTCTCAAGAGCTTTGAGTCTCTGCAAAACATATACATGTGTAGACACAAATAAGTGAAATAGAATGAAGGCTATTTCAGCTTTAGCTTTTATTCAGTTTGGGAGCTAAAGTCGCACAAACTTTTGTTTACAAAAATTTCGATGGCCTATAGTTCGCAAGTTATGCAATCAGTTGACATAAGATTGTGCATGCATGTAGACATGTTAATGGCCTTTATATATGCCAAGTTTCAGATGGCTACCTACTCATACAAGCAAGCAGTAGCGGTTTGAAATTTTCACAATTTGGGCTACACGTTCGGGACGATTCGTGACCTTAGGTGACTTGCACAATTCGGGCTGAAACTAGTGCCAAATGAAAGGGTTGGGATAAACATTCAATTGACCATATGTGCCAAAAATTCTCGTTCTTTAGTTTTCGAGTTATAGCCCCTGAAAGTCGAAAACTGCACGACTTTGCCCTCGAATATCTCGACAACGGAGAAAGGAGAATTTCTGGGATTTTTTTCCCAAGAAATATATGGGAATTATCTGTAATTTAGCACAGTTTCAGAACGATTCGTGAAAGTCACCTTTTAAGAATAACTTCCACTGCAGGCCCATATATAAAAGTTTGCTCCTTTATTACTCTGCACATGGACAATTATTTGCGCTGTTATTTGCCCCAGGCATGTACCTATGTAATTACCGTTTACAGTGTAAAGATGGATGTTATCGGTCACTGAACGTCGGAGCAGTAGGCGTTTAATGCATTTTCCCATAGGGTCCAATGCAAAATTGACACCTCATTTTCTCCATTCTCAAGAGCTTTGAGTCTCTGCAAAACATATACATGTGTAGACACAAATAAGTGAAATAGAATGAAGGCTATTTCAGCTTTAGCTTTTATTCCGTTTGGGAGCTAAAGTCGCACAAACTTTTGTTTACAAAAATTTCGATGGCCTATAGTTCGCAAGTTATGCAATCAGTTGACATAAGATTGTGCATGCATGTAGACATGTTAATGGCCTTTATATATGCCAAGTTTCAGATGGCTACCTACTCATACAAGCAAGCAGTAGCGGTTTGAAATTTTCACAATTTGGGCTACACGTTCGGGACGATTCGTGACCTTAGGTGACTTGCACAATTCGGGCTGAAACTAGTGCCAAATGAAAGGGTTGGGATAAACATTCAATTGACCATATGTGCCAAAAATTCTCGTTCTTTAGTTTTCGAGTTATAGCCCCTGAAAGTCGAAAACTGCACGACTTTGCCCTCGAATATCTCGACAACGGAGAAAGGAGAATTTCTGGGATTTTTTTCCCAAGAAATATATGGGAATTATCTGTAATTTAGCACAGTTTCAGAACGATTCGTGAAAGTCACCTTTTAAGAATAACTTCCACTGCAGGCCCGTATATAAAAGTTTGCTCCTTTATTACTCTGCACATGGACAATTATTTGCGCTGTTATTTGCCCCAGGCATGTACCTATGTAATTACCGTTTACAGTGTAAAGATGGATGTTATCGGTCACTGAACGTCGGAGCAGTAGGCGTTTAATGCATTTTCCCATAGGGTCCAATGCAAAATTGACACCTCATTTTCTCCATTCTCAAGAGCTTTGAGTCTCTGCAAAACATATACATGTGTAGACACAAATAAGTGAAATAGAATGAAGGCTATTTCAGCTTTAGCTTTTTTTCCGTTTGGGAGCTAAAGTCGCACAAACTTTTGTTTACAAAAATTTCGATGGCCTATAGTTCGCAAGTTATGCAATCAGTTGACATAAGATTGTGCATGCATGTAGACATGTTAATGGCCTTTATATATGCCAAGTTTCAGATGGCTACCTACTCATACAAGCAAGCAGTAGCGGTTTGAAATTTTCACAATTTGGGCTACACGTTCGGGACGATTCGTGACCTTAGGTGACTTGCACAATTCGGGCTGAAACTAGTGCCAAATGAAAGGGTTGGGATAAACATTCAATTGACCATATGTGCCAAAAATTCTCGTTCTTTAGTTTTCGAGTTATAGCCCCTGAAAGTCGAAAACTGCACGACTTTGCCCTCGAATATCTCGACAACGGAGAAAGGAGAATTTCTGGGATTTTTTTCCCAAGAAATATATGGGAATTATCTGTAATTTAGCACAGTTTCAGAACGATTCGTGAAAGTCACCTTTTAAGAATAACTTCCACTGCAGGCCCATATATAAAAGTTTGCTCCTTTATTACTCTGCACATGGACAATTATTTGCGCTGTTATTTGCCCCAGGCATGTACCTATGTAATTACCGTTTACAGTGTAAAGATGGATGTTATCGGTCACTGAACGTCGGAGCAGTAGGCGTTTAATGCATTTTCCCATAGGGTCCAATGCAAAATTGACACCTCATTTTCTCCATTCTCAAGAGCTTTGAGTCTCTGCAAAACATATACATGTGTAGACACAAATAAGTGAAATAGAATGAAGGCTATTTCAGCTTTAGCTTTTATTGCGTTTGGGAGCTAAAGTCGCACAAACTTTTGTTTACAAAAATTTCGATGGCCTATAGTTCGTAAGTTATGCAATCAGTTGACATAAGATTGTGCATGCATGTAGACATGTTAATGGCCTTTATATATACCAAGTTTCAGATGGCTACCTACTCATACAAGCAAGCAGTAGCGGTTTGAAATTTTCACAATTTGGGCTACACGTTCGGGACGATTCGTGACCTTAGGTGACTTGCACAATTCGGGCTGAAACTAGTGCCAAATGAAAGGGTTGGGATAAACATTCAATTGACCATATGTGCCAAAAATTCTCGTTCTTTAGTTTTCGAGTTATAGCCCCTGAAAGTCGAAAACTGCACGACTTTGCCCTCGAATATCTCGACAACGGAGAAAGGAGAATTTCTGGGATTTTTTCCCCAAGAAATATATGGGAATTATCTGTAATTTAGCACAGTTTCAGAACGATTCGTGAAAGTCACCTTTTAAGAATAACTTCCACTGCAGGCCCATATATAAAAGTTTGCTCCTTTATTACTCTGCACATGGACAATTATTTGCGCTGTTATTTGCCCCAGGCATGTACCTATGTAATTACCGTTTACAGTGTAAAGATGGATGTTATCGGTCACTGAACGTCGGAGCAGTAGGCGTTTAATGCATTTTCCCATAGGGTCCAATGCAAAATTGACACCTCATTTTCTCCATTCTCAAGAGCTTTGAGTCTCTGCAAAACATATACATGTGTAGACACAAATAAGTGAAATAGAATGAAGGCTATTTCAGCTTTAGCTTTTATTCCGTTTGGGAGCTAAAGTCGCACAAACTTTTGTTTACAAAAATTTCGATGGCCTATAGTTCGCAAGTTATACAAGCAGTTGACATAAGATTGTGCATGCATGTAGACATGTTAATGGCCTTTATATATGCCAAGTTTCAGATGGCTACCTACTCATACAAGCAAGCAGTAGCGGTTTGAAATTTTCACAATTTGGGCTACACGTTCGGGACGATTCGTGACCTTAGGTGACTTGCACAATTCGGGCTGAAACTAGTGCCAAATGAAAGGGTTGGGATAAACATTCAATTGACCATATGTGCCAAAAATTCTCGTTCTTTAGTTTTCGAGTTATAGCCCCTGAAAGTCGAAAACTGCACGACTTTGCCCTCGAATATCTCGACAACGGAGAAAGGAGAATTTCTGGGATTTTTTTCCCAAGAAATATATGGGAATTATCTGTAATTTAGCACAGTTTCAGAACGATTCGTGAAAGTCACCTTTTAAGAATAACTTCCACTGCAGGCCCATATATAAAAGTTTGCTCCTTTATTACTCTGCACATGGACAATTATTTGCGCTGTTATTTGCCCCAGGCATGTACCTATGTAATTACCGTTTACAGTGTAAAGATGGATGTTATCGGTCACTGAACGTCGGAGCAGTAGGCGTTTAATGCATTTTCCCATAGGGTCCAATGCAAAATTGACACCTCATTTTCTCCATTCTCAAGAGCTTTGAGTCTCTGCAAAACATATACATGTGTAGACACAAATAAGTAAAATAGAATGAAGGCTATTTCAGCTTTAGCTTTTATTCCGTTTGGGAGCTAAAGTCGCACAAACTTTTGTTTACAAAAATTTCGATGGCCTATAGTTCGCAAGTTATGCAATCAGTTGACATAAGATTGTGCATGCATGTAGACATGTTAATGGCCTTTATATATGCCAAGTTTCAGATGGCTACCTACTCATACAAGCAAGCAGTAGCGGTTTGAAATTTTCACAATTTGGGCTACACGTTCGGGACGATTCGGGACCTTAGGTGACTTGCACAATTCGGGCTGAAACTAGTGCCAAATGAAAGGGTTGGGATAAACATTCAATTGACCATATGTGCCAAAAATTCTCGTTCTTTAGTTTTCGAGTTATAGCCCCTGAAAGTCGAAAACTGCACGACTTTGCCCTCGAATATCTCGACAACGGAGAAAGGAGAATTTCTGGGATTTTTTTCCCAAGAAATATATGGGAATTATCTGTAATTTAGCACAGTTTCAGAACGATTCGTGAAAGTCACCTTTTAAGAATAACTTCCACTGCAGGCCCATATATAAAAGTTTGCTCCTTTATTACTCTGCACATGGACAATTATTTGCGCTGTTATTTGCCCCAGGCATGTACCTATGTAATTACCGTTTACAGTGTAAAGATGGATGTTATCGGTCACTGAACGTCGGAGCAGTAGGCGTTTAATGCATTTTCCCATAGGGTCCAATGCAAAATTGACACCTCATTTTCTCCATTCTCAAGAGCTTTGAGTCTCTGCAAAACATATACATGTGTAGACACAAATAAGTGAAATAGAATGAAGGCTATTTCAGCTTTAGCTTTTATTCCGTTTGGGAGCTAAAGTCGCACAAACTTTTGTTTACAAAAATTTCGATGGCCTATAGTTCGCAAGTTATGCAATCAGTTGACATAAGATTGTGCATGCATGTAGACATGTTAATGGCCTTTATATATGCCAAGTTTCAGATGGCTACCTACTCATACAAGCAAGCAGTAGCGGTTTGAAATTTTCACAATTTGGGCTACACGTTCGGGACGATTCGGGACCTTAGGTGACTTGCACAATTCGGGCTGAAACTAGTGCCAAATGAAAGGGTTGGGATAAACATTCAATTGACCATATGTGCCAAAAATTCTCGTTCTTTAGTTTTCGAGTTATAGCCCCTGAAAGTCGAAAACTGCACGACTTTGCCCTCGAATATCTCGACAACGGAGAAAGGAGAATTTCTGGGATTTTTTTCCCAAGAAATATATGGGAATTATCTGTAATTTAGCACAGTTTCAGAACGATTCGTGAAAGTCACCTTTTAAGAATAACTTCCACTGCAGGCCCATATATAAAAGTTTGCTCCTTTATTACTCTGCACATGGACAATTATTTGCGCTGTTATTTGCCCCAGGCATGTACCTATGTAATTACCGTTTACAGTGTAAAGATGGATGTTATCGGTCACTGAACGTCGGAGCAGTAGGCGTTTAATGCATTTTCCCATAGGGTCCAATGCAAAATTGACACCTCATTTTCTCCATTCTCAAGAGCTTTGAGTCTCTGCAAAACATATACATGTGTAGACACAAATAAGTGAAATAGAATGAAGGCTATTTCAGCTTTAGCTTTTATTCCGTTTGGGAGCTAAAGTCGCACAAACTTTTGTTTACAAAAATTTCGATGGCCTATAGCTCGCAAGTTATGCAATCAGTTGACATAAGATTGTGCATGCATGTAGACATGTTAATGGCCTTTATATATGCCAAGTTTCAGATGGCTACCTACTCATACAAGCAAGCAGTAGCGGTTTGAAATTTTCACAATTTGGGCTACACGTTCGGGACGATTCGTGACCTTAGGTGACTTGCACAATTCGGGCTGAAACTAGTGCCAAATGAAAGGGTTGGGATAAACATTCAATTGACCATATGTGCCAAAAATTCTCGTTCTTTAGTTTTCGAGTTATAGCCCCTGAAAGTCGAAAACTGCACGACTTTGCCCTCGAATATCTCGACAACGGAGAAAGGAGAATTTCTGGGATTTTTTTCCCAAGAAATATATGGGAATTATCTGTAATTTAGCACAGTTTCAGAACGATTCGTGAAAGTCACCTTTTAAGAATAACTTCCACTGCAGGCCCATATATAAAAGTTTGCTCCTTTATTACTCTGCACATGGACAATTATTTGCGCTGTTATTTGCCCCAGGCATGTACCTATGTAATTACCGTTTACAGTGTAAAGATGGATGTTATCGGTCACTGAACGTCGGAGCAGTAGGCGTTTAATGCTTTTTCCCATAGGGTCCAATGCAAAATTGACACCTCATTTTCTCCATTCTCAAGAGCTTTGAGTCTCTGCAAAACATATACATGTGTAGACACAAATAAGTGAAATAGAATGAAGGCTATTTCAGCTTTAGCTTTTATTGCGTTTGGGAGCTAAAGTCGCACAAACTTTTGTTTACAAAAATTTCGATGGCCTATAGTTCGCAAGTTATGCAATCAGTTGACATAAGATTGTGCATGCATGTAGACATGTTAATGACCTTTATATATACCAAGTTTCAGATGGCTACCTACTCATACAAGCAAGCAGTAGCGGTTTGAAATTTTCACAATTTGGGCTACACGTTCGGGACGATTCGTGACCTTAGGTGACTTGCACAATTCGGGCTGAAACTAGTGCCAAATGAAAGGGTTGGGATAAACATTCAATTGACCATATGTGCCAAAAATTCTCGTTCTTTAGTTTTCGAGTTATAGCCCCTGAAAGTCGAAAACTGCACGACTTTGCCCTCGAATATCTCGACAACGGAGAAAGGAGAATTTCTGGGATTTTTTTCCCAAGAAATATATGGGAATTATCTGTAATTTAGCACAGTTTCAGAACGATTCGTGAAAGTCACCTTTTAAGAATAACTTCCACTGCAGGCCCATATATAAAAGTTTGCTCCTTTATTACTCTGCACATGGACAATTATTTGCGCTGTTATTTGCCCCAGGCATGTACCTATGTAATTACCGTTTACAGTGTAAAGATGGATGTTATCGGTCACTGAACGTCGGAGCAGTAGGCGTTTAATGCATTTTCCCATAGGGTCCAATGCAAAATTGACACCTCATTTTCTCCGTTCTCAAGAGCTTTGAGTCTCTGCAAAACATATACATGTGTAGACACAAATAAGTGAAATAGAATGAAGGCTATTTCAGCTTTAGCTTTTATTCCGTTTGGGAGCTAAAGTCGCACAAACTTTTGTTTACAAAAATTTCGATGGCCTATAGTTCGCAAGTTATGCAATCAGTTGACATAAGATTGTGCATGCATGTAGACATGTTAATGGCCTTTATATATGCCAAGTTTCAGATGGCTACCTACTCACACAAGCAAGCAGTAGCGGTTTGAAATTTTCACAATTTGGGCTACACGTTCGGGACGATTCGTGACCTTAGGTGACTTGCACAATTCGGGCTGAAACTAGTGCCAAATGAAAGGGTTGGGATAAACATTCAATTGACCATATGTGCCAAAAATTCTCGTTCTTTAGTTTTCGAGTTATAGCCCCTGAAAGTCGAAAACTGCACGACTTTGCCCTCGAATATCTCGACAACGGAGAAAGGAGAATTTCTGGGATTTTTTCCCAAGAAATATATGGGAATTATCTGTAATTTAGCACAGTTTCAGAACGATTCGTGAAAGTCACCTTTTAAGAATAACTTCCACTGCAGGCCCATATATAAAAGTTTGCTCCTTTATTACTCTGCACATGGACAATTATTTGCGCTGTTATTTGCCCCAGGCATGTACCTATGTAATTACCGTTTACAGTGTAAAGATGGATGTTATCGGTCACTGAACGTCGGAGCAGTAGGCGTTTAATGCATTTTCCCATAGGGTCCAATGCAAAATTGACACCTCATTTTCTCCATTCTCAAGAGCTTTGAGTCTCTGCAAAACATATACATGTGTAGACACAAATAAGTGAAATAGAATGAAGGCTATTTCAGCTTTAGCTTTTATTGCGTTTGGGAGCTAAAGTCGCACAAACTTTTGTTTACAAAAATTTCGATGGCCTATAGTTCGCAAGTTATGCAATCAGTTGACATAAGATTGTGCATGCATGTAGACATGTTAATGGCCTTTATATATGCCAAGTTTCAGATGGCTACCTACTCACACAAGCAAGCAGTAGCGGTTTGAAATTTTCACAATTTGGGCTACACGTTCGGGACGATTCGTGACCTTAGGTGACTTGCACAATTCGGGCTGAAACTAGTGCCAAATGAAAGGGTTGGGATAAACATTCAATTGACCATATGTGCCAAAAATTCTCGTTCTTTAGTTTTCGAGTTATAGCCCCTGAAAGTCGAAAACTGCACGACTTTGCCCTCGAATATCTCGACAACGGAGAAAGGAGAATTTCTGGGATTTTTTCCCAAGAAATATATGGGAATTATCTGTAATTTAGCACAGTTTCAGAACGATTCGTGAAAGTCACCTTTTAAGAATAACTTCCACTGCAGGCCCATATATAAAAGTTTGCTCCTTTATTACTCTGCACATGGACAATTATTTGCGCTGTTATTTGCCCCAGGCATGTACCTATGTAATTACCGTTTACAGTGTAAAGATGGATGTTATCGGTCACTGAACGTCGGAGCAGTAGGCGTTTAATGCATTTTCCCATAGGGTCCAATGCAAAATTGACACCTCATTTTCTCCATTCTCAAGAGCTTTGAGTCTCTGCAAAACATATACATGTGTAGACACAAATAAGTGAAATAGAATGAAGGCTATTTCAGCTTTAGCTTTTATTGCGTTTGGGAGCTAAAGTCGCACAAACTTTTGTTTACAAAAATTTCGATGGCCTATAGTTCGCAAGTTATGCAATCAGTTGACATAAGATTGTGCATGCATGTAGACATGTTAATGGCCTTTATATATGCCAAGTTTCAGATGGCTACCTACTCATACAAGCAAGCAGTAGCGGTTTGAAATTTTCACAATTTGGGCTACACGTTCGGGACGATTCGTGACCTTAGGTGACTTGCACAATTCGGGCTGAAACTAGTGCCAAATGAAAGGGTTGGGATAAACATTCAATTGACCATATGTGCCAAAAATTCTCGTTCTTTAGTTTTCGAAGTTATAGCCCCTGAAAGTCGAAAACTGCACGACTTTGCCCTCGAATATCTCGACAACGGAGAAAGGAGAATTTCTGGGATTTTTTTCCCAAGAAATATATGGGAATTATCTGTAATTTAGCACAGTTTCAGAACGATTCGTGAAAGTCACCTTTTAAGAATAACTTCCACTGCAGGCCCATATATAAAAGTTTGCTCCTTTATTACTCTGCACATGGACAATTATTTGCGCTGTTATTTGCCCCAGGCATGTACCTATGTAATTACCGTTTACAGTGTAAAGTTGGATGTTATCGGTCACTGAACGTCGGAGCAGTAGGCGTTTAATGCATTTTCCCCATAGGGTCCAATGCAAAATTGACACCTCATTTTCTCCATTCTCAAGAGCTTTGAGTCTCTGCAAAACATATACATGTGTAGACACAAATAAGTGAAATAGAATTAAGGCTATTTCAGCTTTAGCTTTTATTCCGTTTGGGAGCTAAAGTCGCACAAACTTTTGTTTACAAAAATTTCGATGGCCTATAGTTCGCAAGTTATGCAATCAGTTGACATAAGATTGTGCATGCATGTAGACATGTTAATGGCCTTTATATATGCCAAGTTTCAGATGGCTACCTACTCATACAAGCAAGCAGTAGCGGTTTGAAATTTTCACAATTTGGGCTACACGTTCGGGACGATTCGTGACCTTAGGTGACTTGCACAATTCGGGCTGAAACTAGTGCCAAATGAAAGGGTTGGGATAAACATTCAATTGACCATATGTGCCAAAAATTCTCGTTCTTTAGTTTTCGAGTTATAGCCCCTGAAAGTCGAAAACTGCACGACTTTGCCCTCGAATATCTCGACAACGGAGAAAGGAGAATTTCTGGGATTTTTTTCCCAAGAAATATATGGGAATTATCTGTAATTTAGCACAGTTTCAGAACGATTCGTGAAAGTCACCTTTTAAGAATAACTTCCACTGCAGGCCCATATATAAAAGTTTGCTCCTTTATTACTCTGCACATGGACAATTATTTGCGCTGTTATTTGCCCCAGGCATGTACCTATGTAATTACCGTTTACAGTGTAAAGATGGATGTTATCGGTCACCGAACGTCGGAGCAGTAGGCGTTTAATGCATTTTCCCATAGGGTCCAATGCAAAATTGACACCTCATTTTCTCCATTCTCAAGAGCTTTGAGTCTCTGCAAAACATATACATGTGTAGACACAAATAAGTGAAATAGAATGAAGGCTATTTCAGCTTTAGCTTTTATTCCGTTTGGGAGCTAAAGTCGCACAAACTTTTGTTTACAAAAATTTCGATGGCCTATAGTTCGCAAGTTATGCAATCAGTTGACATAAGATTGTGCATGCATGTAGACATGTTAATGGCCTTTATATATGCCAAGTTTCAGATGGCTACCTACTCATACAAGCAAGCAGTAGCGGTTTGAAATTTTCACAATTTGGGCTACACGTTCGGGACGATTCGTGACCTTAGGTGACTTGCACAATTCGGGCTGAAACTAGTGCCAAATGAAAGGGTTGGGATAAACATTCAATTGACCATATGTGCCAAAAATTCTCGTTCTTTAGTTTTCGAGTTATAGCCCCTGAAAGTCGAAAACTGCACGACTTTGCCCTCGAATATCTCGACAACGGAGAAAGGAGAATTTCTGGGATTTTTTTCCCAAGAAATATATGGGAATTATCTGTAATTTAGCACAGTTTCAGAACGATTCGTGAAAGTCACCTTTTAAGAATAACTTCCACTGCAGGCCCATATATAAAAGTTTGCTCCTTTATTACTCTGCACATGGACAATTATTTGCGCTGTTATTTGCCCCAGGCATGTACCTATGTAATTACCGTTTACAGTGTAAAGATGGATGTTATCGGTCACTGAACGTCGGAGCAGTAGGCGTTTAATGCATTTTCCCATAGGGTCCAATGCAAAATTGACACCTCATTTTCTCCATTCTCAAGAGCTTTGAGTCTCTGCAAAACATATACATGTGTAGACACAAATAAGTGAAATAGAATGAAGGCTATTTCAGCTTTAGCTTTTATTCCGTTTGGGAGCTAAAGTCGCACAAACTTTTGTTTACAAAAATTTCGATGGCCTATAGTTCGCAAGTTATGCAATCAGTTGACATAAGATTGTGCATGCATGTAGACATGTTAATGGCCTTTATATATGCCAAGTTTCAGATGGCTACCTACTCATACAAGCAAGCAGTAGCGGTTTGAAATTTTCACAATTTGGGCTACACGTTCGGGACGATTCGTGACCTTAGGTGACTTGCACAATTCGGGCTGAAACTAGTGCCAAATGAAAGGGTTGGGATAAACATTCAATTGACCATATGTGCCAAAAATTCTCGTTCTTTAGTTTTCGAGTTATAGCCCCTGAAAGTCGAAAACTGCACAACTTTGCCCTCGAATATCTCGACAACGGAGAAAGGAGAATTTCTGGGATTTTTTTCCCAAGAAATATATGGGAATTATCTGTAATTTAGCACAGTTTCAGAACGATTCGTGAAAGTCACCTTTTAAGAATAACTTCCACTGCAGGCCCATATATAAAAGTTTGCTCCTTTATTACTCTGCACATGGACAATTATTTGCGCTGTTATTTGCCCCAGGCATGTACCTATGTAATTACCGTTTACAGTGTAAAGATGGATGTTATCGGTCACTGAACGTCGGAGCAGTAGGCGTTTAATGCATTTTCCCATAGGGTCCAATGCAAAATTGACACCTCATTTTCTCCATTCTCAAGAGCTTTGAGTCTCTGCAAAACATATACATGTGTAGACACAAATAAGTGAAATAGAATGAAGGCTATTTCAGCTTTAGCTTTTATTCCGTTTGGGAGCTAAAGTTGCACAAACTTTTGTTTACAAAAATTTCGATGGCCTATAGTTCGCAAGTTATGCAATCAGTTGACATAAGATTGTGCATGCATGTAGACATGTTAATGGCCTTTATATATGCCAAGTTTCAGATGGCTACCTACTCATACAAGCAAGCAGTAGCGGTTTGAAATTTTCACAATTTGGGCTACACGTTCGGGACGATTCGTGACCTTAGGTGACTTGCACAATTCGGGCTGAAACTAGTGCCAAATGAAAGGGTTGGGATAAACATTCAATTGACCATATGTGCCAAAAATTCTCGTTCTTTAGTTTTCGAGTTATAGCCCCTGAAAGTCGAAAACTGCACGACTTTGCCCTCGAATATCTCGACAACGGAGAAAGGAGAATTTCTGGGATTTTTTTCCCAAGAAATATATGGGAATTATCTGTAATTTAGCACAGTTTCAGAACGATTCGTGAAAGTCACCTTTTAAGAATAACTTCCACTGCAGGCCCATATATAAAAGTTTGCTCCTTTATTACTCTGCACATGGACAATTATTTGCGCTGTTATTTGCCCCAGGCATGTACCTATGTAATTACCGTTTACAGTGTAAAGATGGATGTTATCGGTCACTGAACGTCGGAGCAGTAGGCGTTTAATGCATTTTCCCATAGGGTCCAATGCAAAATTGACACCTCATTTTCTCCATTCTCAAGAGCTTTGAGTCTCTGCAAAACATATACATGTGTAGACACAAATAAGTGAAATAGAATGAAGGCTATTTCAGCTTTAGCTTTTATTCCGTTTGGGAGCTAAAGTCGCACAAACTTTTGTTTACAAAAATTTCGATGGCCTATAGTTCGCAAGTTATGCAATCAGTTGACATAAGATTGTGCATGCATGTAGACATGTTAATGGCCTTTATATATGCCAAGTTTCAGATGGCTACCTACTCATACAAGCAAGCAGTAGCGGTTTGAAATTTTCACAATTTGGGCTACACGTTCGGGACGATTCGTGACCTTAGGTGACTTGCACAATTCGGGCTGAAACTAGTGCCAAATGAAAGGGTTGGGATAAACATTCAATTGACCATATGTGCCAAAAATTCTCGTTCTTTAGTTTTCGAAGTTATAGCCCCTGAAAGTCGAAAACTGCACGACTTTGCCCTCGAATATCTCGACAACGGAGAAAGGAGAATTTCTGGGATTTTTTTCCCAAGAAATATATGGGAATTATCTGTAATTTAGCACAGTTTCAGAACGATTCGTGAAAGTCACCTTTTAAGAATAACTTCCACTGCAGGCCCATATATAAAAGTTTGCTCCTTTATTACTCTGCACATGGACAATTATTTGCGCTGTTATTTGCCCCAGGCATGAACCTATGTAATTACCGTTTACAGTGTAAAGATGGATGTTATCGGTCACTGAACGTCGGAGCAGTAGGCGTTTAATGCATTTTCCCATAGGGTCCAATGCAAAATTGACACCTCATTTTCTCCATTCTCAAGAGCTTTGAGTCTCTGCAAAACATATACATGTGTAGACACAAATAAGTGAAATAGAATGAAGGCTATTTCAGCTTTAGCTTTTATTCCGTTTGGGAGCTAAAGTCGCACAAACTTTTGTTTACAAAAATTTCGATGGCCTATAGTTCGCAAGTTATGCAATCAGTTGACATAAGATTGTGCATGCATGTAGACATGTTAATGGCCTTTATATATGCCAAGTTTCAGATGGCTACCTACTCATACAAGCAAGCAGTAGCGGTTTGAAATTTTCACAATTTGGGCTACACGTTCGGGACGATTCGTGACCTTAGGTGACTTGCACAATTCGGGCTGAAACTAGTGCCAAATGAAAGGGTTGGGATAAACATTCAATTGACCATATGTGCCAAAAATTCTCGTTCTTTAGTTTTCGAGTTATAGCCCCTGAAAGTCGAAAACTGCACGACTTTGCCCTCGAATATCTCGACAACGGAGAAAGGAGAATTTCTGGGATTTTTTCCCAAGAAATATATGGGAATTATCTGTAATTTAGCACAGTTTCAGAACGATTCGTGAAAGTCACCTTTTAAGAATAACTTCCACTGCAGGCCCATATATAAAAGTTTGCTCCTTTATTACTCTGCACATGGACAATTATTTGCGCTGTTATTTGCCCCAGGCATGTACCTATGTAATTACCGTTTACAGTGTAAAGATGGATGTTATCGGTCACTGAACGTCGGAGCAGTAGGCGTTTAATGCATTTTCCCATAGGGTCCAATGCAAAATTGACACCTCATTTTCTCCATTCTCAAGAGCTTTGAGTCTCTGCAAAACATATACATGTGTAGACACAAATAAGTGAAATAGAATGAAGGCTATTTCAGCTTTAGCTTTTATTCCGTTTGGGAGCTAAAGTCGCACAAACTTTTGTTTACAAAAAATTCGATGGCCTATAGTTCGCAAGTTATGCAATCAGTTGACATAAGATTGTGCATGCATGTAGACATGTTAATGGCCTTTATATATGCCAAGTTTCAGATGGCTACCTACTCATACAAGCAAGCAGTAGCGGTTTGAAATTTTCACAATTTGGGCTACACGTTCGGGACGATTCGTGACCTTAGGTGACTTGCACAATTCGGGCTGAAACTAGTGCCAAATGAAAGGGTTGGGATAAACATTCAATTGACCATATGTGCCAAAAATTCTCGTTCTTTAGTTTTCGAGTTATAGCCCCTGAAAGTCGAAAACTGCACGACTTTGCCCTCGAATATCTCGACAACGGAGAAAGGAGAATTTCTGGGATTTTTTTCCCAAGAAATATATGGGAATTATCTGTAATTTAGCACAGTTTCAGAACGATTCGTGAAAGTCACCTTTTAAGAATAACTTCCACTGCAGGCCCATATATAAAAGTTTGCTCCTTTATTACTCTGCACATGGACAATTATTTGCGCTGTTATTTGCCCCAGGCATGTACCTATGTAATTACCGTTTACAGTGTAAAGATGGATGTTATCGGTCACTGAACGTCGGAGCAGTAGGCGTTTAATGCATTTTCCCATAGGGTCCAATGCAAAATTGACACCTCATTTTCTCCATTCTCAAGAGCTTTGAGTCTCTGCAAAACATATACATGTGTAGACACAAATAAGTGAAATAGAATGAAGGCTATTTCAGCTTTAGCTTTTATTCCGTTTGGGAGCTAAAGTCGCACAAACTTTTGTTTACAAAAATTTCGATGGCCTATAGTTCGCAAGTTATGCAATCAGTTGACATAAGATTGTGCATGCATGTAGACATGTTAATGGCCTTTATATATGCCAAGTTTCAGATGGCTACCTACTCATACAAGCAAGCAGTAGCGGTTTGAAATTTTCACAATTTGGGCTACACGTTCGGGACGATTCGTGACCTTAGGTGACTTGCACAATTCGGGCTGAAACTAGTGCCAAATGAAAGGGTTGGGATAAACATTCAATTGACCATATGTGCCAAAAATTCTCGTTCTTTAGTTTTCGAGTTATAGCCCCTGAAAGTCGAAAACTGCACGACTTTGCCCTCGAATATCTCGACAACGGAGAAAGGAGAATTTCTGGGATTTTTTTCCCAAGAAATATATGGCAATTATCTGTAATTTAGCACAGTTTCAGAACGATTCGTGAAAGTCACCTTTTAAGAATAACTTCCACTGCAGGCCCATATATAAAAGTTTGCTCCTTTATTACTCTGCACATGGACAATTATTTGCGCTGTTATTTGCCCCAGGCATGTACCTATGTAATTACCGTTTACAGTGTAAAGATGGATGTTATCGGTCACTGAACGTCGGAGCAGTAGGCGTTTAATGCATTTTCCCATAGGGTCCAATGCAAAATTGACACCTCATTTTCTCCATTCTCAAGAGCTTTGAGTCTCTGCAAAACATATACATGTGTAGACACAAATAAGTGAAATAGAATGAAGGCTATTTCAGCTTTAGCTTTTATTCCGTTTGGGAGCTAAAGTTGCACAAACTTTTGTTTACAAAAATTTCGATGGCCTATAGTTCGCAAGTTATGCAATCAGTTGACATAAGATTGTGCATGCATGTAGACATGTTAATGGCCTTTATATATGCCAAGTTTCAGATGGCTACCTACTCATACAAGCAAGCAGTAGCGGTTTGAAATTTTCACAATTTGGGCTACACGTTCGGGACGATTCGTGACCTTAGGTGACTTGCACAATTCGGGCTGAAACTAGTGCCAAATGAAAGGGTTGGGATAAACATTCAATTGATCATATGTGCCAAAAATTCTCGTTCTTTAGTTTTCGAGTTATAGCCCCTGAAAGTCGAAAACTGCACGACTTTGCCCTCGAATATCTCGACAACGGAGAAAGGAGAATTTTTGGGATTTTTTTCCCAAGAAATATATGGGAATTATCTGTAATTTAGCACAGTTTCAGAACGATTCGTGAAAGTCACCTTTTAAGAATAACTTCCACTGCAGGCCCATATATAAAAGTTTGCTCCTTTATTACTCTGCACATGGACAATTATTTGCGCTGTTATTTGCCCCAGGCATGTACCTATGTAATTACCGTTTACAGTGTAAAGATGGATGTTATCGGTCACTGAACGTCGGAGCAGTAGGCGTTTAATGCATTTTCCCATAGGGTCCAATGCAAAATTGACACCTCATTTTCTCCATTCTCAAGAGCTTTGAGTCTCTGCAAAACATATACATGTGTAGACACAAATAAGTGAAATAGAATGAAGGCTATTTCAGCTTTAGCTTTTATTCCGTTTGGGAGCTAAAGTCGCACAAACTTTTGTTTACAAAAATTTCGATGGCCTATAGTTCGCAAGTTATGCAATCAGTTGACATAAGATTGTGCATGCATGTAGACATGTTAATGGCCTTTATATATGCCAAGTTTCAGATGGCTACCTACTCATACAAGCAAGCAGTAGCGGTTTGAAATTTTCACAATTTGGGCTACACGTTCGGGACGATTCGTGACCTTAGGTGACTTGCACAATTCGGGCTGAAACTAGTGCCAAATGAAAGGGTTGGGATAAACATTCAATTGACCATATGTGCCAAAAATTCTCGTTCTTTAGTTTTCGAGTTATAGCCCCTGAAAGTCGAAAACTGCACGACTTTGCCCTCGAATATCTCGACAACGGAGAAAGGAGAATTTCTGGGATTTTTTTCCCAAGAAATATATGGGAATTATCTGTAATTTAGCACAGTTTCAGAACGATTCGTGAAAGTCACCTTTTAAGAATAACTTCCACTGCAGGCCCATATATAAAAGTTTGCTCCTTTATTACTCTGCACATGGACAATTATTTGCGCTGTTATTTGCCCCAGGCATGTACCTATGTAATTACCGTTTACAGTGTAAAGATGGATGTTATCGGTCACTGAACGTCGGAGCAGTAGGCGTTTAATGCATTTTCCCATAGGGTCCAATGCAAAATTGACACCTCATTTTCTCCATTCTCAAGAGCTTTGAGTCTCTGCAAAACATATACATGTGTAGACACAAATAAGTGAAATAGAATGAAGGCTATTTCAGCTTTAGCTTTTATTCCGTTTGGGAGCTAAAGTCGCACAAACTTTTGTTTACAAAAATTTCGATGGCCTATAGTTCGCAAGTTATGCAATCAGTTGACATAAGATTGTGCATGCATGTAGACATGTTAATGGCCTTTATATATGCCAAGTTTCAGATGGCTACCTACTCATACAAGCAAGCAGTAGCGGTTTGAAATTTTCACAATTTGGGCTACACGTTCGGGACGATTCGTGACCTTAGGTGACTTGCACAATTCGGGCTGAAACTAGTGCCAAATGAAAGGGTTGGGATAAACATTCAATTGACCATATGTGCCAAAAATTCTCGTTCTTTAGTTTTCGAGTTATAGCCCCTGAAAGTCGAAAACTGCACGACTTTGCCCTCGAATATCTCGACAACGGAGAAAGGAGAATTTATGGGATTTTTTTCCCAAGAAATATATGGGAATTATCTGTAATTTAGCATAGTTTCAGAACGATTCGTGAAAGTCACCTTTTAAGAATAACTTCCACTGCAGGCCCATATATAAAAGTTTGCTCCTTTATTACTCTGCACATGGACAATTATTTGCGCTGTTATTTGCCCCAGGCATGTACCTATGTAATTACCGTTTACAGTGTAAAGATGGATGTTATCGGTCACTGAACGTCGGAGCAGTAGGCGTTTAATGCATTTTCCCATAGGGTCCAATGCAAAATTGACACCTCATTTTCTCCATTCTCAAGAGCTTTGAGTCTCTGCAAAACATATACATGTGTAGACACAAATAAGTGAAATAGAATGAAGGCTATTTCAGCTTTAGCTTTTATTCCGTTTGGGAGCTAAAGTCGCACAAACTTTTGTTTACAAAAATTTCGATGGCCTATAGTTCGCAAGTTATGCAATCAGTTGACATAAGATTGTGCATGCATATAGACATGTTAATGGCCTTTATATATGCCAAGTTTCAGATGGCTACCTACTCATACAAGCAAGCAGTAGCGGTTTGAAATTTTCACAATTTGGGCTACACGTTCGGGACGATTCGTGACCTTAGGTGACTTGCACAATTCGGGCTGAAACTAGTGCCAAATGAAAGGGTTGGGATAAACATTCAATTGACCATATGTGCCAAAAATTCTCGTTCTTTAGTTTTCGAGTTATAGCCCCTGAAAGTCGAAAACTGCACGACTTTGCCCTCGAATATCTCGACAACGGAGAAAGGAGAATTTCTGGGATTTTTTTCCCAAGAAATATATGGGAATTATCTGTAATTTAGCACAGTTTCAGAACGATTCGTGAAAGTCACCTTTTAAGAATAACTTCCACTGCAGGCCCATATATAAAAGTTTGCTCCTTTATTACTCTGCACATGGACAATTATTTGCGCTGTTATTTGCCCCAGGCATGTACCTATGTAATTACCGTTTACAGTGTAAAGATGGATGTTATCGGTCACTGAACGTCGGAGCAGTAGGCGTTTAATGCATTTTCCCATAGGGTCCAATGCAAAATTGACACCTCATTTTCTCCATTCTCAAGAGCTTTGAGTCTCTGCAAAACATATACATGTGTAGACACAAATAAGTGAAATAGAATGAAGGCTATTTCAGCTTTAGCTTTTATTCCGTTTGGGAGCTAAAGTCGCACAAACTTTTGTTTACAAAACTTTCGATGGCCTATAGTTCGCAAGTTATGCAATCAGTTGACATAAGATTGTGCATGCATGTAGACATGTTAATGGCCTTTATATATGCCAAGTTTCAGATGGCTACCTACTCATACAAGCAAGCAGTAGCGGTTTGAAATTTTCACAATTTGGGCTACACGTTCGGGACGATTCGTGACCTTAGGTGACTTGCACAATTCGGGCTGAAACTAGTGCCAAATGAAAGGGTTGGGATAAACATTCAATTGACCATATGTGCCAAAAATTCTCGTTCTTTAGTTTTCGAGTTATAGCCCCTGAAAGTCGAAAACTGCACGACTTTGCCCTCGAATATCTCGACAACGGAGAAAGGAGAATTTATGGGATTTTTTTCCCAAGAAATATATGGGAATTATCTGTAATTTAGCATAGTTTCAGAACGATTCGTGAAAGTCACCTTTTAAGAATAACTTCCACTGCAGGCCCATATATAAAAGTTTGCTCCTTTATTACTCTGCACATGGACAATTATTTGCGCTGTTATTTGCCCCAGGCATGTACCTATGTAATTACCGTTTACAGTGTAAAGATGGATGTTATCGGTCACTGAACGTCGGAGCAGTAGGCGTTTAATGCATTTTCCCATAGGGTCCAATGCAAAATTGACACCTCATTTTCTCCATTCTCAAGAGCTTTGAGTCTCTGCAAAACATATACATGTGTAGACACAAATAAGTGAAATAGAATGAAGGCTATTTCAGCTTTAGCTTTTATTCCGTTTGGGAGCTAAAGTCGCACAAACTTTTGTTTACAAAAATTTCGATGGCCTATAGTTCGCAAGTTATGCAATCAGTTGACATAAGATTGTGCATGCATATAGACATGTTAATGGCCTTTATATATGCCAAGTTTCAGATGGCTACCTACTCATACAAGCAAGCAGTAGCGGTTTGAAATTTTCACAATTTGGGCTACACGTTCGGGACGATTCGTGACCTTAGGTGACTTGCACAATTCGGGCTGAAACTAGTGCCAAATGAAAGGGTTGGGATAAACATTCAATTGACCATATGTGCCAAAAATTCTCGTTCTTTAGTTTTCGAGTTATAGCCCCTGAAAGTCGAAAACTGCACGACTTTGCCCTCGAATATCTCGACAACGGAGAAAGGAGAATTTCTGGGATTTTTTTCCCAAGAAATATATGGGAATTATCTGTAATTTAGCACAGTTTCAGAACGATTCGTGAAAGTCACCTTTTAAGAATAACTTCCACTGCAGGCCCATATATAAAAGTTTGCTCCTTTATTACTCTGCACATGGACAATTATTTGCGCTGTTATTTGCCCCAGGCATGTACCTATGTAATTACCGTTTACAGTGTAAAGATGGATGTTATCGGTCACTGAACGTCGGAGCAGTAGGCGTTTAATGCATTTTCCCATAGGGTCCAATGCAAAATTGACACCTCATTTTCTCCATTCTCAAGAGCTTTGAGTCTCTGCAAAACATATACATGTGTAGACACAAATAAGTGAAATAGAATGAAGGCTATTTCAGCTTTAGCTTTTATTCCGTTTGGGAGCTAAAGTCGCACAAACTTTTGTTTACAAAAATTTCGATGGCCTATAGTTCGCAAGTTATGCAATCAGTTGACATAAGAGTGTGCATGCATGTAGACATGTTAATGGCCTTTATATATGCCAAGTTTCAGATGGCTACCTACTCATACAAGCAAGCAGTAGCGGTTTGAAATTTTCACAATTTGGGCTACACGTTCGGGACGATTCGTGACCTTAGGTGACTTGCACAATTCGGGCTGAAACTAGTGCCAAATGAAAGGGTTGGGATAAACATTCAATTGACCATATGTGCCAAAAATTCTCGTTCTTTAGTTTTCGAGTTATAGCCCCTGAAAGTCGAAAACTGCACGACTTTGCCCTCGAATATCTCGACAACGGAGAAAGGAGAATTTTTGGGATTTTTTTCCCAAGAAATATATGGGAATTATCTGTAATTTAGCACAGTTTCAGAACGATTCGTGAAAGTCACCTTTTAAGAATAACTTCCACTGCAGGCCCATATATAAAAGTTTGCTCCTTTATTACTCTGCACATGGACAATTATTTGCGCTGTTATTTGCCCCAGGCATGTACCTATGTAATTACCGTTTACAGTGTAAAGATGGATGTTATCGGTCACTGAACGTCGGAGCAGTAGGCGTTTAATGCATTTTCCCATAGGGTCCAATGCAAAATTGACACCTCATTTTCTCCATTCTCAAGAGCTTTGAGTCTCTGCAAAACATATACATGTGTAGACACAAATAAGTGAAATAGAATGAAGGCTATTTCAGCTTTAGCTTTTATTCCGTTTGGGAGCTAAAGTCGCACAAACTTTTGTTTACAAAAATTTCGATGGCCTATAGTTCGCAAGTTATGCAATCAGTTGACATAAGATTGTGCATGCATGTAGACATGTTAATGGCCTTTATATATGCCAAGTTTCAGATGGCTACCTACTCATACAAGCAAGCAGTAGCGGTTTGAAATTTTCACAATTTGGGCTACACGTTCGGGACGATTCGTGACCTTAGGTGACTTGCACAATTCGGGCTGAAACTAGTGCCAAATGAAAGGGTTGGGATAAACATTCAATTGACCATATGTGCCAAAAATTCTCGTTCTTTAGTTTTCGAGTTATAGCCCCTGAAAGTCGAAAACTGCACGACTTTGCCCTCGAATATCTCGACAACGGAGAAAGGAGAATTTCTGGGATTTTTTTCCCAAGAAATATATGGGAATTATCTGTAATTTAGCACAGTTTCAGAACGATTCGTGAAAGTCACCTTTTATGAATAACTTCCACTGCAGGCCCATATATAAAAGTTTGCTCCTTTATTACTCTGCACATGGACAATTATTTGCGCTGTTATTTGCCCCAGGCATGTACCTATGTAATTACCGTTTACAGTGTAAAGATGGATGTTATCGGTCACTGAACGTCGGAGCAGTAGGCGTTTAATGCATTTTCCCATAGGGTCCAATGCAAAATTGACACCTCATTTTCTCCCTTCTCAAGGGCTTTGAGTCTCTGCAAAACATATACATGTGTAGACACAAATAAGTGAAATAGAATGAAGGCTATTTCAGCTTTAGCTTTTATTCCGTTTGGGAGCTAAAGTCGCACAAACTTTTGTTTACAAAAATTTCGATGGCCTATAGTTCGCAAGTTATGCAATCAGTTGACATAAGATTGTGCATGCATGTAGACATGTTAATGGCCTTTATATATGCCAAGTTTCAGATGGCTACCTACTCATACAAGCAAGCAGTAGCGGTTTGAAATTTTCACAATTTGGGCTACACGTTCGGGACGATTCGTGACCTTAGGTGACTTGCACAATTCGGGCTGAAACTAGTGCCAAATGAAAGGGTTGGGATAAACATTCAATTGACCATATGTGCCAAAAATTCTCGTTCTTTAGTTTTCGAGTTATAGCCCCTGAAAGTCGAAAACTGCACGACTTTGCCCTCGAATATCTCGACAACGGAGAAAGGAGAATTTCTGGGATTTTTTTCCCAAGAAATATATGGGAATTATCTGTAATTTAGCACAGTTTCAGAACGATTCGTGAAAGTCACCTTTTATGAATAACTTCCACTGCAGGCCCATATATAAAAGTTTGCTCCTTTATTACTCTGCACATGGACAATTATTTGCGCTGTTATTTGCCCCAGGCATGTACCTATGTAATTACCGTTTACAGTGTAAAGATGGATGTTATCGGTCACTGAACGTCGGAGCAGTAGGCGTTTAATGCATTTTCCCATAGGGTCCAATGCAAAATTGACACCTCATTTTCTCCCTTCTCAAGGGCTTTGAGTCTCTGCAAAACATATACATGTGTAGACACAAATAAGTGAAATAGAATGAAGGCTATTTCAGCTTTAGCTTTTATTCCGTTTGGGAGCTAAAGTCGCACAAACTTTTGTTTACAAAAATTTCGATGGCCTATAGTTCGCAAGTTATGCAATCAGTTGACATAAGATTGTGCATGCATGTAGACATGTTAATGGCCTTTATATATGCCAAGTTTCAGATGGCTACCTACTCATACAAGCAAGCAGTAGCGGTTTGAAATTTTCACAATTTGGGCTACACGTTCGGGACGATTCGTGACCTTAGGTGACTTGCACAATTCGGGCTGAAACTAGTGCCAAATGAAAGGGTTGGGATAAACATTCAATTGACCATATGTGCCAAAAATTCTCGTTCTTTAGTTTTCGAGTTATAGCCCCTGAAAGTCGAAAACTGCACGACTTTGCCCTCGAATATCTCGACAACGGAGAAAGGAGAATTTCTGGGATTTTTTTCCCAAGAAATATATGGGAATTATCTGTAATTTAGCACAGTTTCAGAACGATTCGTGAAAGTCACCTTTTAAGAATCGTCCCGAACGTGTAGCCCAAATTGTGAAAATTTCAAACCGCTACTGCTTGCTTGTATGAGTAGGTAGCCATCTGAAACTTGGCATATATAAAGGCCATTAACATGTCTACATGCATGCACAATCTTATGTCAACTGATTGCATAACTTGCGAACTATAGGCCATCGAAATTTTTGTAAACAAAAGTTTGTGCGACTTTAGCTCCCAAACGGAATAAAAGCTAAAGCTGAAATAGCCTTCATTCTATTTCACTTATTTGTGTCTACACATGTATATGTTTTGCAGAGACTCAAAGCTCTTGAGAATGGAGAAAATGAGGTGTCAATTTTGCATTGGACCCTATGGGAAAATGCATTAAACGCCTACTGCTCCGACGTTCAGTGACCGATAACATCCATCTTTACACTGTAAACGGTAATCACATAGGTACATGCCTGGGGCAAATAACAGCGCAAATAATTGTCCATGTGCAGAGTAATAAAGGAGCAAACTTTTATATATGGGCCTGCAGTGGAAGTTATTCTTAAAAGGTGACTTTCACGAATCGTTCTGAAACTGTGCTAAATTACAGATAATTCCCATATATTTCTTGGGAAAAAAATCCCAGAAATTCTCCTTTCTCCGTTGTCGAGATATTCGAGGGCAAAGTCGTGCAGTTTTCGACTTTCAGGGGCTATAACTCGAAAACTAAAGAACGAGAATTTTTGGCACATATGGTCAATTGAATGTTTATCCAAACCCTTTCATTTGGCACTAGTTTCAGCCCGAATTGTGCAAGTCACCTAAGGTCACGAATCGTCCCGAACGTGTAGCCCAAATTGTGAAAATTTCAAACCGCTACTGCTTGCTTGTATGAGTAGGTAGCCATCTGAAACTTGGCATATATAAAGGCCATTAACATGTCTACATGCATGCACAATCTTATGTCAACTGATTGCATAACTTGCGAACTATAGGCCATCGAAATTTTTGTAAACAAAAGTTTGTGCGACTTTAGCTCCCAAACGGAATAAAAGCTAAAGCTGAAATAGCCTTCATTCTATTTCACTTATTTGTGTCTACACATGTATATGTTTTGCAGAGACTCAAAGCTCTTGAGAATGGAGAAAATGAGGTGTCAATTTTGCATTGGACCATATGGGAAAATGCATTAAACGCCTACTGCTCCGACGTTCAGTGACCGATAACATCCATCTTTACACTGTAAACGGTAATTACATAGGTACATGCCTGGGGCAAATAACAGCGCAAATAATTGTCCATGTGCAGAGTAATAAAGGAGCAAACTTTTATATATGGGCCTGCAGTGGAAGTTATTCTTAAAAGGTGACTTTCACGAATCGTTCTGAAACTGTGCTAAATTACAGATAATTCCCATATATTTCTTGGGAAAAAAATCCCAGAAATTCTCCTTTCTCCGTTGTCGAGATATTCGAGGGCAAAGTCGTGCAGTTTTCGACTTTCAGGGGCTATAACTCGAAAACTAAAGAACGAGAATTTTTGGCACATATGGTCAATTGAATGTTTATCCCAACCCTTTCATTTGGCACTAGTTTCAGCCCGAATTGTGCAAGTCACCTAAGGTCACGAATCGTCCCGAACGTGTAGCCCAAATTGTGAAAATTTCAAACCGCTACTGCTTGCTTGTATGAGTAGGTAGCCATCTGAAACTTGGCATATATAAAGGCCATTAACATGTCTACATGCATGCACAATCTTATGTCAACTGATTGCATAACTTGCGAACTATAGGCCATCGAAATTTTTGTAAACAAAAGTTTGTGCGACTTTAGCTCCCAAACGGAATAAAAGCTAAAGCTGAAATAGCCTTCATTCTATTTCACTTATTTGTGTCTACACATGTATATGTTTTGCAGAGACTCAAAGCTCTTGAGAATGGAGAAAATGAGGTGTCAATTTTGCATTGGACCCTATGGGAAAATGCATTAAACGCCTACTGCTCCGACGTTCAGTGACCGATAACATCCATCTTTACACTGTAAACGGTAATCACATAGGTACATGCCTGGGGCAAATAACAGCGCAAATAATTGTCCATGTGCAGAGTAATAAAGGAGCAAACTTTTATATATGGGCCTGCAGTGGAAGTTATTCTTAAAAGGTGACTTTCACGAATCGTTCTGAAACTGTGCTAAATTACAGATAATTCCCATATATTTCTTGGGAAAAAAATCCCAGAAATTCTCCTTTCTCCGTTGTCGAGATATTCGAGGGCAAAGTCGTGCAGTTTTCGACTTTCAGGGGCTATAACTCGAAAACTAAAGAACGAGAATTTTTGGCACATATGGTCAATTGAATGTTTATCCCAACCCTTTCATTTGGCACTAGTTTCAGCCCGAATTGTGCAAGTCACCTAAGGTCACGAATCGTCCCGAACGTGTAGCCCAAATTGTGAAAATTTCAAACCGCTACTGCGTGCTTGTATGAGTAGGTAGCCATCTGAAACTTGGCATATATAAAGGCCATTAACATGTCTACATGCATGCACAATCTTATGTCAACTGATTGCATAACTTGCGAACTATAGGCCATCGAAATTTTTGTAAACAAAAGTTTGTGCGACTTTAGCTCCCAAACGGAATAAAAGCTAAAGCTGAAATAGCCTTCATTCTATTTCACTTATTTGTGTCTACACATGTATATGTTTTGCAGAGACTCAAAGCTCTTGAGAATGGAGAAAATGAGGTGTCAATTTTGCATTGGACCCTATGGGAAAATGCATTAAACGCCTACTGCTCCGACGTTCAGTGACCGATAACATCCATCTTTACACTGTAAACGGTAATTACATAGGTACATGCCTGGGGCAAATAACAGCGCAAATAATTGTCCATGTGCAGAGTAATAAAGGAGCAAACTTTTATATATGGGCCTGCAGTGGAAGTTATTCTTAAAAGGTGACTTTCACGAATCGTTCTGAAACTGTGCTAAATTACAGATAATTCCCATATATTTCTTGGGAAAAAAATCCCAGAAATTCTCCTTTCTCCGTTGTCGAGATATTCGAGGGCAAAGTCGTGCAGTTTTCGACTTTCAGGGGCTATAACTCGAAAACTAAAGAACGAGAATTTTTGGCACATATGGTCAATTGAATGTTTATCCCAACCCTTTCATTTGGCACTAGTTTCAGCCCGAATTGTGCAAGTCACCTAAGGTCACGAATCGACCCGAACGTGTAGCCCAAATTGTGAAAATTTCAAACCGCTACTGCTTGCTTGTATGAGTAGGTAGCCATCTGAAACTTGGCATATATAAAGGCCATTAACATGTCTACATGCATGCACAATCTTATGTCAACTGATTGCATAACTTGCGAACTATAGGCCATCGAAATTTTTGTAAACAAAAGTTTGTGCGACTTTAGCTCCCAAACGGAATAAAAGCTAAAGCTGAAATAGCCTTCATTCTATTTCACTTATTTATGTCTACACATGTATATGTTTTGCAGAGACTCAAAGCTCTTGAGAATGGAGAAAATGAGGTGTCAATTTTGCATTGGACCCTATGGGAAAATGCATTAAACGCCTACTGCTCCGACGTTCAGTGACCGATAACATCCATCTTTACACTGTAAACGGTAATTACATAGGTACATGCCTGGGGCAAATAACAGCGCAAATAATTGTCCATGTGCAGAGTAATAAAGGAGCAAACTTTTATATATGGGCCTGCAGTGGAAGTTATTCTTAAAAGGTGACTTTCACGAATCGTTCTGAAACTGTGCTAAATTACAGATAATTCCCATATATTTCTTGGGAAAAAAATCCCAGAAATTCTCCTTTCTCCGTTGTCGAGATATTCGAGGGCAAAGTCGTGCAGTTTTCGACTTTCAGGGGCTATAACTCGAAAACTAAAGAACGAGAATTTTTGGCACATATGGTCAATTGAATGTTTATCCCAACCCTTTCATTTGGCACTAGTTTCAGCCCGAATTGTGCAAGTCACCTAAGGTCACGAATCGTCCCGAACGTGTAGCCCAAATTGTGAAAATTTCAAACCGCTACTGCTTGCTTGTATGAGTAGGAAGCCATCTGAAACTTGGCATATATAAAGGCCATTAACATGTCTACATGCATGCACAATCTTATGTCAACTGATTGCATAACTTGCGAACTATAGGCCATCGAAATTTTTGTAAACAAAAGTTTGTGCGACTTTAGCTCCCAAACGGAATAAAAGCTAAAGCTGAAATAGCCTTCATTCTATTTCACTTATTTATGTCTACACATGTATATGTTTTGCAGAGACTCAAAGCTCTTGAGAATGGAGAAAATGAGGTGTCAATTTTGCATTGGACCCTATGGGAAAATGCATTAAACGCCTACTGCTCCGACGTTCAGTGACCGATAACATCCATCTTTACACTGTAAACGGTAATTACATAGGTACATGCCTGGGGCAAATAACAGCGCAAATAATTGTCCATGTGCAGAGTAATAAAGGAGCAAACTTTTATATATGGGCCTGCAGTGGAAGTTATTCTTAAAAGGTGACTTTCACGAATCGTTCTGAAACTGTGCTAAATTACAGATAATTCCCATATATTTCTTGGGAAAAAAATCCCAGAAATTCTCCTTTCTCCGTTGTCGAGATATTCGAGGGCAAAGTCGTGCAGTTTTCGACTTTCAGGGGCTATAACTCGAAAACTAAAGAACGAGAATTTTTGGCACATATGGTCAATTGAATGTTTATCCCAACCCTTTCATTTGGCACTAGTTTCAGCCCGAATTGTGCAAGTCACCTAAGGTCACGAATCGTCCCGAACGTGTAGCCCAAATTGTGAAAATTTCAAACCGCTACTGCTTGCTTGTATGAGTAGGTAGCCATCTGAAACTTGGCATATATAAAGGCCATTAACATGTCTACATGCATGCACAATCTTATGTCAACTGATTGCATAACTTGCGAACTATAGGCCATCGAAATTTTTGTAAACAAAAGTTTGTGCGACTTTAGCTCCCAAACGGAATAAAAGCTAAAGCTGAAATAGCCTTCATTCTATTTCACTTATTTGTGTCTACACATGTATATGTTTTGCAGAGACTCAAAGCTCTTGAGAATGGAGAAAATGAGGTGTCAATTTTGCATTGGACCCTATGGGAAAATGCATTAAACGCCTACTGCTCCGACGTTCAGTGACCGATAACATCCATCTTTACACTGTAAACGGTAATTACATAGGTACATGCCTGGGGCAAATAACAGCGCAAATAATTGTCCATGTGCAGAGTAATAAAGGAGCAAACTTTTATATATGGGCCTGCAGTGGAAGTTATTCTTAAAAGGTGACTTTCACGAATCGTTCTGAAACTGTGCTAAATTACAGATAATTCCCATATATTTCTTGGGAAAAAAATCCCAGAAATTCTCCTTTCTCCGTTTTCGAGATATTCGAGGGCAAAGTCGTGCAGTTTTCGACTTTCAGGGGCTATAACTCGAAAACTAAAGAACGAGAATTTTTGGCACAAATGGTCAATTGAATGTTTATCCCAACCCTTTCATTTGGCACTAGTTTCAGCCCGAATTGTGCAAGTCACCTAAGGTCACGAATCGTCCCGAACGTGTAGCCCAAATTGTGAAAATTTCAAACCGCTACTGCTTGCTTGTATGAGTAGGTAGCCATCTGAAACTTGGCATATATAAAGGCCATTAACATGTCTACATGCATGCACAATCTTATGTCAACTGATTGCATAACTTGCGAACTATAGGCCATCGAAATTTTTGTAAACAAAAGTTTGTGCGACTTTAGCTCCCAAACGGAATAAAAGCTAAAGCTGAAATAGCTTTCATTCTATTTCACTTATTTATGTCTACACATGTATATGTTTTGCAGAGACTCAAAGCTCTTGAGAATGGAGAAAATGAGGTGTCAATTTTGCATTGGACCCTATGGGAAAATGCATTAAACGCCTACTGCTCCGACGTTCAGTGACCGATAACATCCATCTTTACACTGTAAACGGTAATTACATAGGTACATGCCTGGGGCAAATAACAGCGCAAATAATTGTCCATGTGCAGAGTAATAAAGGAGCAAACTTTTATATATGGGCCTGCAGTGGAAGTTATTCTTAAAAGGTGACTTTCACGAATCGTTCTGAAACTGTGCTAAATTACAGATAATTCCCATATATTTCTTGGGAAAAAATCCCAGAAATTCTCCTTTCTCCGTTGTCGAGATATTCGAGGGCAAAGTCGTGCAGTTTTCGACTTTCAGGGGCTATAACTCGAAAATTAAAGAACGAGAATTTTTGGCACATATGGTCAATTGAATGTT
The DNA here is from genome assembly GCA_963989385.1 of Ctena decussata. NCBI lineage: Eukaryota > Metazoa > Mollusca > Bivalvia > Lucinida > Lucinidae > Ctena > Ctena decussata. The sequence continues at coordinate 78,119,534 of OZ022510.1, read as the reverse complement.
TATCCCAACCCTTTCATTTGGCACTAGTTTCAGCCCGAATTGTGCAAGTCACCTAAGGTCACGAATCGTCCCGAACGTGTAGCCCAAATTGTGAAAATTTCAAACCGCTACTGCTTGCTTGTATGAGTAGGTAGCCATCTGAAACTTGGCATATATAAAGGCCATTAACATGTCTACATGCATGCACAATCTTATGTCAACTGATTGCATAACTTGCGAACTATAGGCCATCGAAATTTTTGTAAACAAAAGTTTGTGCGACTTTAGCTCCCAAACGGAATAAAAGCTAAAGCTGAAATAGCCTTCATTCTATTTCACTTATTTGTGTCTACACATGTATATGTTTTGCAGAGACTCAAAGCTCTTGAGAATGGAGAAAATGAGGTGTCAATTTTGCATTGGACCCTATGGGAAAATGCATTAAACGCCTACTGCTCCGACGTTCAGTGACCGATAACATCCATCTTTACACTGTAAACGGTAATTACATAGGTACATGCCTGGGGCAAATAACAGCGCAAATAATTGTCCATGTGCAGAGTAATAAAGGAGCAAACTTTTATATATGGGCCTGCAGTGGAAGTTATTCTTAAAAGGTGACTTTCACGAATCGTTCTGAAACTGTGCTAAATTACAGATAATTCCCATATATTTCTTGGGAAAAAAATCCCAGAAATTCTCCTTTCTCCGTTGTCGAGATATTCGAGGGCAAAGTCGTGCAGTTTTCGACTTTCAGGGGCTATAACTCGAAAACTAAAGAACGAGAATTTTTGGCACATATGGTCAATTGAATGTTTATCCCAACCCTTTCATTTGGCACTAGTTTCAGCCCGAATTGTGCAAGTCACCTAAGGTCACGAATCGTCCCGAACGTGTAGCCCAAATTGTGAAAATTTCAAACCGCTACTGCTTGCTTGTATGAGTAGGTAGCCATCTGAAACTTGGCATATATAAAGGCCATTAACATGTCTACATACATGCACAATCTTATGTCAACTGATTGCATAACTTGCGAACTATAGGCCATCGAAATTTTTGTAAACAAAAGTTTGTGCGACTTTAGCTCCCAAACGGAATAAAAGCTAAAGCTGAAATAGCCTTCATTCTATTTCACTTATTTGTGTCTACACATGTATATGTTTTGCAGAGACTCAAAGCTCTTGAGAATGGAGAAAATGAGGTGTCAATTTTGCATTGGACCCTATGGGAAAATGCATTAAACGCCTACTGCTCCGACGTTCAGTGACCGATAACATCCATCTTTACACTGTAAACGGTAATTACATAGGTACATGCCTGGGGCAAATAACAGCGCAAATAATTGTCCATGTGCAGAGTAATAAAGGAGCAAACTTTTATATATGGGCCTGCAGTGGAAGTTATTCTTAAAAGGTGACTTTCACGAATCGTTCTGAAACTGTGCTAAATTACAGATAATTCCCATATATTTCTTGGGAAAAAAAATCCCAGAAATTCTCCTTTCTCCGTTGTCGAGATATTCGAGGGCAAAGTCGTGCAGTTTTCGACTTTCAGGGGCTATAACTCGAAAACTAAAGAACGAGAATTTTTGGCACATATGGTCAATTGAATGTTTATCCCAACCCTTTCATTTGGCACTAGTTTCAGCCCGAATTGTGCAAGTCACCTAAGGTCACGAATCGTCCCGAACGTGTAGCCCAAATTGTGAAAATTTCAAACCGCTACTGCTTGCTTGTATGAGTAGGTAGCCATCTGAAACTTGGCATATATAAAGGCCATTAACATGTCTACATGCATGCACAATCTTATGTCAACTGATTGCATAACTTGCGAACTATAGGCCATCGAAATTTTTGTAAACAAAAGTTTGTGCAACTTTAGCTCCCAAACGGAATAAAAGCTAAAGCTGAAATAGCCTTCATTCTATTTCACTTATTTGTGTCTACACATGTATATGTTTTGCAGAGACTCAAAGCTCTTGAGAATGGAGAAAATGAGGTGTCAATTTTGCATTGGACCCTATGGGAAAATGCATTAAACGCCTACTGCTCCGACGTTCAGTGACCGATAACATCCATCTTTACACTGTAAACGGTAATTACATAGGTACATGCCTGGGGCAAATAACAGCGCAAATAATTGTCCATGTGCAGAGTAATAAAGGAGCAAACTTTTATATATGGGCCTGCAGTGGAAGTTATTCTTAAAAGGTGACTTTCACGAATCGTTCTGAAACTGTGCTAAATTACAGATAATTCCCATATATTTCTTGGGAAAAAAATCCCAGAAATTCTCCTTTCTCCGTTGTCGAGATATTCGAGGGCAAAGTCGTGCAGTTTTCGACTTTCAGGGGCTATAACTCGAAAACTAAAGAACGAGAATTTTTGGCACATATGGTCAATTGAATGTTTATCCCAACCCTTTCATTTGGCACTAGTTTCAGCCCGATTTGTGCAAGTCACCTAAGGTCACGAATCGTCCCGACCGTGTAGCCCAAATTGTGAAAATTTCAAACCGCTACTGCTTGCTTGTATGAGTAGGTAGCCATCTGAAACTTGGCATATATAAAGGCCATTAACATGTCTACATGCATGCACACTCTTATGTCAACTGATTGCATAACTTGCGAACTATAGGCCATCGAAATTTTTGTAAACAAAAGTTTGTGCGACTTTAGCTCCCAAACGGAATAAAAGCTAAAGCTGAAATAGCCTTCATTCTATTTCACTTATTTGTGTCTACACATGTATATGTTTTGCAGAGACTCAAAGCTCTTGAGAATGGAGAAAATGAGGTGTCAATTTTGCATTGGACCCTATGGGAAAATGCATTAAACGCCTACTGCTCCGACGTTCAGTGACCGATAACATCCATCTTTACACTGTAAACGGTAATTACATAGGTACATGCCTGGGGCAAATAACAGCGCAAATAATTGTCCATGTGCAGAGTAATAAAGGAGCAAACTTTTATATATGGGCCTGCAGTGGAAGTTATTCTTAAAAGGTGACTTTCACGAATCGTTCTGAAACTGTGCTAAATTACAGATAATTCCCATATATTTCTTGGGAAAAAAATCCCAGAAATTCTCCTTTCTCCGTTGTCGAGATATTCGAGGGCAAAGTCGTGCAGTTTTCGACTTTCAGGGGCTATAACTCGAAAACTAAAGAACGAGAATTTTTGGCACATATGGTCAATTGAATGTTTATCCCAACCCTTTCATTTGGCACTAGTTTCAGCCCGAATTGTGCAAGTCACCTAAGGTCACGAATCGTCCCGAACGTGTAGCCCAAATTGTGAAAATTTCAAACCGCTACTGCTTGCTTGTATGAGTAGGTAGCCATCTGAAACTTGGCATATATAAAGGCCATTAACATGTCTACATGCATGCACAATCTTATGTCAACTGATTGCATAACTTGCGAACTATAGGTCATCGAAATTTTTGTAAACAAAAGTTTGTGCGACTTTAGCTCCCAAACGGAATAAAAGCTAAAGCTGAAATAGCCTTCATTCTATTTCACTTATTTGTGTCTACACATGTATATGTTTTGCAGAGACTCAAAGCTCTTGAGAATGGAGAAAATGAGGTGTCAATTTTGCATTGGATCCTATGGGAAAATGCATTAAACGCCTACTGCTCCGACGTTCAGTGACCGATAACATCCATCTTTACACTGTAAACGGTAATTACATAGGTACATGCCTGGAGCAAATAACAGCGCAAATAATTGTCCATGTGCAGAGTAATAAAGGAGCAAACTTTTATATATGGGCCTGCAGTGGAAGTTATTCTTAAAAGGTGACTTTCACGAATCGTTCTGAAACTGTGCTAAATTACAGATAATTCCCATATATTTCTTGGGAAAAAAATCCCAGAAATTCTCCTTTCTCCGTTGTCGAGATATTCGAGGGCAAAGTCGTGCAGTTTTCGACTTTCAGGGGCTATAACTCGAAAACTAAAGAACGAGAATTTTTGGCACATATGGTCAATTGAATGTTTATCCCAACCCTTTCATTTGGCACTAGTTTCAGCCCGAATTGTGCAAGTCACCTAAGGTCACGAATCGTCCCGAACGTGTAGCCCAAATTGTGAAAATTTCAAACCGCTACTGCGTGCTTGTATGAGTAGGTAGCCATCTGAAACTTGGCATATATAAAGGCCATTAACATGTCTACATGCATGCACAATCTTATGTCAACTGATTGCATAACTTGCGAACTATAGGTCATCGAAATTTTTGTAAACAAAAGTTTGTGCGACTTTAGCTCCCAAACGGAATAAAAGCTAAAGCTGAAATAGCCTTCATTCTATTTCACTTATTTGTGTCTACACATGTATATGTTTTGCAGAGACTCAAAGCTCTTGAGAAGGGAGAAAATGAGGTGTCAATTTTGCATTGGACCCTATGGGAAAATGCATTAAACGCCTACTGCTCCGACGTTCAGTGACCGATAACATCCATCTTTACACTGTAAACGGTAATTACATAGGTACATGCCTGGGGCAAATAACAACGCAAATAATTGTCCATGTGCAGAGTAATAAAGGAGCAAACTTTTATATATGGGCCTGCAGTGGAAGTTATTCTTAAAAGGTGACTTTCACGAATCGTTCTGAAACTGTGCTAAATTACAGATAATTCCCATATATTTCTTGGGAAAAAAATCCCAGAAATTCTCCTTTCTCCGTTGTCGAGATATTCGAGGGCAAAGTCGTGCAGTTTTCGACTTTCAGGGGCTATAACTCGAAAACTAAAGAACGAGAATTTTTGGCACATATGGTCAATTGAATGTTTATCCCAACCCTTTCATTTGGCACTAGTTTCAGCCCGAAATGTGCAAGTCACCTAAGGTCACGAATCGTCCCGAACGTGTAGCCCAAATTGTGAAAATTTCAAACCGCTACTGCTTGCTTGTATGAGTAGGTAGCCATCTGAAACTTGGCATATATAAAGGCCATTAACATGTCTACATGCATGCACAATCTTATGTCAACTGATTGCATAACTTGCGAACTATAGGCCATCGAAATTTTTGTAAACAAAAGTTTGTGCGACTTTAGCTCCCAAACGGAATAAAAGCTAAAGCTGAAATAGCCTTCATTCTATTTCACTTATTCGTGTCTACACATGTATATGTTTTGCAGAGACTCAAAGCTCTTGAGAATGGAGAAAATGAGGTGTCAATTTTGCATTGGACCCTATGGGAAAATGCATTAAACGCCTACTGCTCCGACGTTCAGTGACCGATAACATCCATCTTTACACTGTAAACGGTAATTACATAGGTACATGCCTGGGGCAAGTAACAGCGCAAATAATTGTCCATGTGCAGAGTAATAAAGGAGCAAACTTTTATATATCGGCCTGCAGTGGAAGTTATTCTTAAAAGGTGACTTTCACGAATCGTTCTGAAACTTAGCTAAATTACAGATAATTCCCATATATTTCTTGGGAAAAAAATCCCAGAAATTCTCTTTTCTCCGTTGTCGAGATATTCGAGGGCAAAGTCGTGCAGTTTTCGACTTTCAGGGGCTATAACTCGAAAACTAAAGAACGAGAATTTTTGGCACATATGGTCAATTGAATGTTTATCCCAACCCTTTCATTTGGCACTAGTTTCAGCCCGAATTGTGCAAGTCACCTAAGGTCACGAATCGTCCCGAACGTGTAGCCCAAATTGTGAAAATTTCAAACCGCTACTGCTTGCTTGTATGAGTAGGTAGCCATCTGAAACTTGGCATATATAAAGGCCATTAACATGTCTACATGCATGCACAATCTTATGTCAACTGATTGCATAACTTGCGAACTATAGGCCATCGAAATTTTTGTAAACAAAAGTTTGTGCGACTTCAGCTCCCAAACGGAATAAAAGCTAAAGCTGAAATAGCCTTCATTCTATTTCACTTATTTGTGTCTACACATGTATATGTTTTGCAGAGACTCAAAGCTCTTGAGAATGGAGAAAATGAGGTGTCAATTTTGCATTGGACCCTATGGGAAAATGCATTAAACGCCTACTGCTCCGACGTTCAGTGACCGATAACATCCATCTTTACACTGTAAACGGTAATTACATAGGTACATGCCTGGGGCAAATAACAGCGCAAATAATTGTCCATGTGCAGAGTAATAAAGGAGCAAACTTTTATATATGGGCCTGCAGTGGAAGTTATTCTTAAAAGGTGACTTTCACGAATCGTTCTGAAACTGTGCTAAATTACAGATAATTCCCATATATTTCTTGGGAAAAAAATCCCAGAAATTCTCCTTTCTCCGTTGTCGAGATATTCGAGGGCAAAGTCGTGCAGTTTTCGACTTTCAGGGGCTATAACTCGAAAACTAAAGAACGAGAATTTTTGGCACATATGGTCAATTGAATGTTTATCCCAACCCTTTCATTTGGCACTAGTTTCAGCCCGAATTGTGCAAGTCACCTAAGGTCACGAATCGTCCCGAACGTGTAGCCCAAATTGTGAAAATTTCAAACCGCTACTGCTTGCTTGTATGAGTAGGTAGCCATCTGAAACTTGGCATATATAAAGGCCATTAACATGTCTACATGCATGCACAATCTTATGTCAACTGATTGCATAACTTGCGAACTATAGGCCATCGAAATTTTTGTAAACAAAAGTTTGTGCGACTTCAGCTCCCAAACGGAATAAAAGCTAAAGCTGAAATAGCCTTCATTCTATTTCACTTATTTGTGTCTACACATGTATATGTTTTGCAGAGACTCAAAGCTCTTGAGAATGGAGAAAATGAGGTGTCAATTTTGCATTGGACCCTATGGGAAAATGCATTAAACGCCTACTGCTCCGACGTTCAGTGACCGATAACATCCATCTTTACACTGTAAACGGTAATTACATAGGTACATGCCTGGGGCAAATAACAGCGCAAATAATTGTCCATGTGCAGAGTAATAAAGGAGCAAACTTTTATATATGGGCCTGCAGTGGAAGTTATTCTTAAAAGGTGACTTTCACGAATCGTTCTGAAACTGTGCTAAATTACAGATAATTCCCATATATTTCTTGGGAAAAAAATCCCAGAAATTCTCCTTTCTCCGTTGTCGAGATATTCGAGGGCAAAGTCGTGCAGTTTTCGACTTTCAGGGGCTATAACTCGAAAACTAAAGAACGAGAATTTTTGGCACATATGGTCAATTGAATGTTTATCCCAACCCTTTCATTTGGCACTAGTTTCAGCCCGAATTGTGCAAGTCACCTAAGGTCACGAATCGTCCCGAACGTGTAGCCCAAATTGTGAAAATTTCAAACCGCTACTGCTTGCTTGTATGAGTAGGTAGCCATCTGAAACTTGGCATATATAAAGGCCATTAACATGTCTACATGCCTGCACAATCTTATGTCAACTGATTGCATAACTTGCGAACTATAGGCCATCGAAATTTTTGTAAACAAAAGTTTGTGCGACTTTAGCTCCCAAACGGAATAAAAGCTAACGTTGAAATAGCCTTCATTCTATTTCACTTATTTGTGTCTACACATGTATATGTTTTGCAGAGACTCAAAGCTCTTGAGAATGGAGAAAATGAGGTGTCAATTTTGCATTGGACCCTATGGGAAAATGCATTAAACGCCTACTGCTCCGACGTTCAGTGACCGATAACATCCATCTTTACACTGTAAACGGTAATTACATAGGTACATGCCTGGGGCAAATAACAGCGCAAATAATTGTCCATGTGCAGAGTAATAAAGGAGCAAACTTTTATATATGGGCCTGCAGTGGAAGTTATTCTTAAAAGGTGACTTTCACGAATCGTTCTGAAACTGTGCTAAATTACAGATAATTCCCATATATTTCTTGGGAAAAAAATCCCAGAAATTCTCCTTTCTCCGTTGTCGAGATATTCGAGGGCAAAGTCGTGCAGTTTTCGACTTTCAGGGGCTATAACTCGAAAACTAAAGAACGAGAATTTTTGGCACATATGGTCAATTGAATGTTTATCCCAACCCTTTTATTTGGCACTAGTTTCAGCCCGAATTGTGCAAGTCACCTAAGGTCACGAATCGTCCCGAACGTGTAGCCCAAATTGTGAAAATTTCAAACCGCTACTGTTTGCTTGTATGAGTAGGTAGCCATCTGAAACTTGGCATATATAAAGGCCATTAACATGTCTACATGCATGCACAATCTTATGTCAACTGATTGCATAACTTGCGAACTATAGGCCATCGAAATTTTTGTAAACAAAAGTTTGTGCGACTTTAGCTCCCAAACGGAATAAAAGCTAAAGCTGAAATAGCCTTCATTCTATTTCACTTATTTGTGTCTACACATGTATATGTTTTGCAGAGACTCAAAGCTCTTGAGAATGGAGAAAATGAGGTGTCAATTTTGCATTGGACCCTATGGGAAAATGCATTAAACGCCTACTGCTCCGACGTTCAGTGACCGATAACATCCATCTTTACACTGTAAACGGTAATTACATAGGTACATGCCTGGGGCAAATAACAGCGCAAATAATTGTCCATGTGCAGAGTAATAAAGGAGCAAACTTTTATATATGGGCCTGCAGTGGAAGTTATTCTTAAAAGGTGACTTTCACGAATCGTTCTGAAACTGTGCTAAATTACAGATAATTCCCATATATTTCTTGGGAAAAAAATCCCAGAAATTCTCCTTTCTCCGTTGTCGAGATATTCGAGGGCAAAGTCGTGCAGTTTTCGACTTTCAGGGGCTATAACTCGAAAATTAAAGAACGAGAATTTTTGGCACATATGGTCAATTGAATGTTTATCCCAACCCTTTCATTTGGCACTAGTTTCAGCCCGAATTGTGCAAGTCACCTAAGGTCACGAATCGTCCCGAACGTGTAGCCCAAATTGTGAAAATTTCAAACCGCTACTGCTTGCTTGTATGAGTAGGTAGCCATCTGAAACTTGGCATATATAAAGGCCATTAACATGTCTACATGCATGCACAATCTTATGTCAACTGATTGCATAACTTGCGAACTATAGGCCATCGAAATTTTTGTAAACAAAAGTTTGTGCGACTTCAGCTCCCAAACGGAATAAAAGCTAAAGCTGAAATAGCCTTCATTCTATTTCACTTATTTGTGTCTACACATGTATATGTTTTGCAGAGACTCAAAGCTCTTGAGAATGGAGAAAATGAGGTGTCAATTTTGCATTGGACCCTATGGGAAAATGCATTAAACGCCTACTGCTCCGACGTTCAGTGACCGATAACATCCATCTTTACACTGTAAACGGTAATTACATAGGTACATGCCTGGGGCAAATAACAGCGCAAATAATTGTCCATGTGCAGAGTAATAAAGGAGCAAACTTTTATATATGGGCCTGCAGTGGAAGTTATTCTTAAAAGGTGACTTTCACGAATCGTTCTGAAACTGTGCTAAATTACAGATAATTCCCATATATTTCTTGGGAAAAAAATCCCAGAAATTCTCCTTTCTCCGTTGTCGAGATATTCGAGGGCAAAGTCGTGCAGTTTTCGACTTTCAGGGGCTATAACTCGAAAACTAAAGAACGAGAATGTTTGGCACATATGGTCAATTGAATGTTTATCCCAACCCTTTCATTTGGCACTAGTTTCAGCCCGAATTGTGCAAGTCACCTAAGGTCACGAATCGTCCCGAACGTGTAGCCCAAATTGTGAAAATTTCAAACCGCTACTGCTTGCTTGTATGAGTAGGTAGCCATCTGAAACTTGGCATATATAAAGGCCATTAACATGTCTACATGCATGCACAATCTTATGTCAACTGATTGCATAACTTGCGAACTATAGGCCATCGAAATTTTTGTAAACAAAAGTTTGTGCGACTTTAGCTCCCAAACGGAATAAAAGCTAAAGCTGAAATAGCCTTCATTCTATTTCACTTATTTGTGTCTACACATGTATATGTTTTGCAGAGACTCAAAGCTCTTGAGAATGGAGAAAATGAGGTGTCAATTTTGCATTGGACCCTATGGGAAAATGCATTAAACGCCTACTGCTCCGACGTTCAGTGACCGATAACATACATCTTTACACTGTAAACGGTAATTACATAGGTACATGCCTGGGGCAAATAACAGCGCAAATAATTGTCCATGTGCAGAGTAATAAAGGAGCAAACTTTTATATATGGGCCTGCAATGGAAGTTATTCTTAAAAGGTGACTTTCACGAATCGTTCTGAAACTGTGCTAAATTACAGATAATTCCCATATATTTCTTGGGAAAAAATCCCAGAAATTCTCCTTTCTCCGTTGTCGAGATATTCGAGGGCAAAGTCGTGCAGTTTTCGACTTTCAGGGGCTATAACTCGAAAACTAAAGAACGAGAATTTTTGGCACATATGGTCAATTGAATGTTTATCCCAACCCTTTCATTTGGCACTAGTTTCAGCCCGAATTGTGCAAGTCACCTAAGGTCACGAATCGTCCCGAACGTGTAGCCCAAATTGTGAAAATTTCAAACCGCTACTGCTTGCTTGTATGAGTAGGTAGCCATCTGAAACTTGGCATATATAAAGGCCATTAACATGTCTACATGCATGCACAATCTTATGTCAACTGATTGCATAACTTGCGAACTATAGGCCATCGAAATTTTTGTAAACAAAAGTTTGTGCGACTTTAGCTCCCAAACGGAATAAAAGCTAAAGCTGAAATAGCCTTCATTCTATTTCACTTATTTGTGTCTACACATGTATATGTTTTGCAGAGACTCAAAGCTCTTGAGAATGGAGAAAATGAGGTGTCAATTTTGCATTGGACCCTATGGGAAAATGCATTAAACGCCTACTGCTCCGACGTTCAGTGACCGATAACATCCATCTTTACACTGTAAACGGTAATTACATAGGTACATGCCTGGGGCAAATAACAGCGCAAATAATTGTCCATGTGCAGAGTAATAAAGGAGCAAACTTTTATATATGGGCCTGCAGTGGAAGTTATTCTTAAAAGGTGACTTTCACGAATCGTTCTGAAACTGTGCTAAATTACAGATAATTCCCATATATTTCTTGGGAAAAAAATCCCAGAAATTCTCCTTTCTCCGTTGTCGAGATATTCGAGGGCAAAGTCGTGCAGTTTTCGACTTTCAGGGGCTATAACTCGAAAACTAAAGAACGAGAATTTTTGGCACATATGGTCAATTGAATGTTTATCCCAACCCTTTCATTTGGCACTAGTTTCAGCCCGAATTGTGCAAGTCACCTAAGGTCACGAATCGTCCCGAACGTGTAGCCCAAATTGTGAAAATTTCAAACCGCTACTGCTTGCTTGTATGAGTAGGTAGCCATCTGAAACGTGGCATATATAAAGGCCATTAACATGTCTACATGCATGCACAATCTTATGTCAACTGATTGCATAACTTGCGAACTATAGGCCATCGAAATTTTTGTAAACAAAAGTTTGTGCGACTTTAGCTCCCAAACGGAATAAAAGCTAAAGCTGAAATAGCCTTCATTCTATTTCACTTATTTGTGTCTACACATGTAGATGTTTTGCAGAGACTCAAAGCTCTTGAGAATGGAGAAAATGAGGTGTCAATTTTGCATTGGACCCTATGGGAAAATGCATTAAACGCCTACTGCTCCGACGTTCAGTGACCGATAACATCCATCTTTACACTGTAAACGGTAATTACATAGGTACATGCCTGGGGCAAATAACAGCGCAAATAATTGTCCATGTGCAGAGTAATAAAGGAGCAAACTTTTATATATGGGCCTGCAGTGGAAGTTATTCTTAAAAGGTGACTTTCACGAATCGTTCTGAAACTGTGCTAAATTACAGATAATTCCCATATATTTCTTGGGAAAAAAATCCCAGAAATTCTCCTTTCTCCGTTGTCGAGATATTCGAGGGCAAAGTCGTGCAGTTTTCGACTTTCAGGGGCTATAACTCGAAAACTAAAGAACGAGAATTTTTGGCACATATGGTCAATTGAATGTTTATCCCAACCCTTTCATTTGGCACTAGTTTCAGCCCGAATTGTGCAAGTCACCTAAGGTCACGAATCGTCCCGAACGTGTAGCCCAAATTGTGAAAATTTCAAACCGCTACTGCTTGCTTGTATGAGTAGGTAGCCATCTGAAACTTGGCATATATAAAGGCCATTAACATGTCTACATGCATGCACAATCTTATGTCAACTGATTGCATAACTTGCGAACTATAGGCCATCGAAATATTTGTAAACAAAAGTTTGTGCGACTTTAGCTCCCAAACGGAATAAAAGCTAAAGCTGAAATAGCCTTCATTCTATTTCACTTATTTGTGTCTACACATGTATATGTTTTGCAGAGACTCAAAGCTCTTGAGAATGGAGAAAATGAGGTGTCACTTTTGCATTGGACCCTATGGGAAAATGCATTAAACGCCTACTGCTCCGACGTTCAGTGACCGATAACATCCATCTTTACACTGTAAACGGTAATTACATAGGTACATGCCTGGGGCAAATAACAGCGCAAATAATTGTCCATGTGCAGAGTAATAAAGGAGCAAACTTTTATATATGGGCCTGCAGTGGAAGTTATTCTTAAAAGGTGACTTTCACGAATCGTTCTGAAACTGTGCTAAATTACAGATAATTCCCATATATTTCTTGGGAAAAAAATCCCAGAAATTCTCCTTTCTCCGTTGTCGAGATATTCGAGGGCAAAGTCGTGCAGTTTTCGACTTTCAGGGGCTATAACTCGAAAACTAAAGAACGAGAATTTTTGGCACATATGGTCAATTGAATGTTTATCCCAACCCTTTCATTTGGCACTAGTTTCAGCCCGAATTGTGCAAGTCACCTAAGGTCACGAATCGTCCCGAACGTGTAGCCCAAATTGTGAAAATTTCAAACCGCTACTGCTTGCTTGTATGAGTAGGTAGCCATCTGAAACTTGGCATATATAAAGGCCATTAACATGTCTACATGCATGCACAATCTTATGTCAACTGATTGCATAACTTGCGAACTATAGGCCATCGAAATTTTTGTAAACAAAAGTTTGTGCGACTTTAGCTCCCAAACGGAATAAAAGCTAAAGCTGAAATAGCCTTCATTCTATTTCACTTATTTGTGTCTACACATGTATATGTTTTGCAGAGACTCAAAGCTCTTGAGAATGGAGAAAATGAGGTGTCAATTTTGCTTGACCCTATGGGAAAATGCATTAAACGCCTACTGCTCCGACGTTCAGTGACCGATAACATCCATCTTTACACTGTAAACGGTAATTACATAGGTACATGCCTGGGGCAAATAACAGCGCAAATAATTGTCCATGTGCAGAGTAATAAAGGAGCAAACTTTTATATATGGGCCTGCAGTGGAAGTTATTCTTAAAAGGTGACTTTCACGAATCGTTCTGAAACTGTGCTAAATTACAGATAATTCCCATATATTTCTTGGGAAAAAAATCCCAGAAATTCTCCTTTCTCCGTTGTCGAGATATTCGAGGGCAAAGTCGTGCAGTTTTCGACTTTCAGGGGCTATAACTCGAAAACTAAAGAACGAGAATTTTTGGCACATATGGTCAATTGAATGTTAACCCAACCCTTTCATTTGGCACTAGTTTCAGCCCGAATTGTGCAAGTCACCTAAGGTCACGAATCGTCCCGAACGTGTAGCCCAAATTGTAAAAATTTCAAACCGCTACTGCTTGCTTGTATGAGTAGGTAGCCATCTCAAACTTGGCATATATACAGGCCATTAACATGTCTACATGCATGCACAATCTTATGTCAACTGATTGCATAACTTGCGAACTATAGGCCATCGAAATTTTTGTAAACAAAAGTTTGTGCGACTTTAGCTCCCAAACGGAATAAAAGCTAAAGCTGAAATAGCCTTCATTCTATTTCACTTATTTGTGTCTACACATGTATATGTTTTGCAGAGACTCAAAGCTCTTGAGAATGGAGAAAATGAGGTGTCAATTTTGCATTGGACCCTATGGGAAAATGCATTAAACGCCTACTGCTCCGACGTTCAGTGACCGATAACATCCATCTTTACACTGTAAACGGTAATTACATAGGTACATGCCTGGGGCAAATAACAGCGCAAATAATTGTCCATGTGCAGAGTAATAAAGGAGCAAACTTTTATATATGGGCCTGCAGTGGAAGTTATTCTTAAAAGGTGACTTTCACGAATCGTTCTGAAACTGTGCTAAATTACAGATAATTCCCATATATTTCTTGGGAAAAAAATCCCAGAAATTCTTTCTCCGTTGTCGAGATATTCGAGGGCAAAGTCGTGCAGTTTTCGACTTTCAGGGGCTATAACTCGAAAACAAAAGAACGAGAATTTTTGGCACATATGGTCAATTGAATGTTTATCCCAACCCTTTCATTTGGCACTAGTTTCAGCCCGAATTGTGCAAGTCACCTAAGGTCACGAATCGTCCCGAACGTGTAGCCCAAATTGTGAAAATTTCAAACCGCTACTGCTTGCTTGTATGAGTAGGTAGCCATCTGAAACTTGGCATATATAAAGGCCATTAACATGTCTACATGCATGCACAATCTTATGTCAACTGATTGCATAACTTGCGAACTATAGGCCATCGAAATTTTTGTAAACAAAAGTTTGTGCGACTTTAGCTCCCAAACGGAATAAAAGCTAAAGCTGAAATAGCCTTCATTCTATTTCACTTATTTGTGTCTACACATGTATATGTTTTGCAGAGACTCAAAGCTCTTGAGAATGGAGAAAATGAGGTGTCAATTTTGCATTGGACCCTATGGGAAAATGCATTAAACGCCTACTGCTCCGACGTTCAGTGACCGATAACATCCATCTTTACACTGTAAACGGTAATTACATAGGTACATGCCTGGGGCAAATAACAGCGCAAATAATTGTCCATGTGCAGAGTAATAAAGGAGCAAACTTTTATATATGGGCCTGCAGTGGAAGTTATTCTTAAAAGGTGACTTTCACGAATCGTTCTGAAACTGTGCTAAATTACAGATAATTCCCATATATTTCTTGGGAAAAAAATCCCAGAAATTCTCCTTTCTCCGTTGTCGAGATATTCGAGGGCAAAGTCGTGCAGTTTTCGACTTTCAGGGGCTATAACTCGAAAACTAAAGAACGAGAATTTTTGGCACATATGGTCAATTGAATGTTTATCCCAACCCTTTCATTTGGCACTAGTTTCAGCCCGAATTGTGCAAGTCACCTAAGGTCACGAATCGTCCCGAACGTGTAGCCCAAATTGTGAAAATTTCAAACCGCTACTGCTTGCTTGTATGAGTAGGTAGCCATCTGAAACTTGGCATATATAAAGGCCATTAACATGTCTACATGCATGCACAATCTTATGTCAACTGATTGCATAACTTGCGAACTATAGGCCATCGAAATTTTTGTAAACAAAAGTTTGTGCGACTTTAGCTCCCAAACGGAATAAAAGCTAAAGCTGAAATAGCCTTCATTCTATTTCACTTATTTGTGTCTACACATGTATATGTTTTGCAGAGACTCAAAGCTCTTGAGAATGGAGAAAATGAGGTGTCAATTTTGCATTGGACCCTATGGGAAAATGCATTAAACGCCTACTGCTCCGACGTTCAGTGACCGATAACATCCATCTTTACACTGTAAACGGTAATTACATAGGTACATGCCTGGGGCAAATAACAGCGCAAATAATTGTCCATGTGCAGAGTAATAAAGGAGCAAACTTTTATATATGGGCCTGCAGTGGAAGTTATTCTTAAAAGGTGACTTTCACGAATCGTTCTGAAACTGTGCTAAATTACAGATAATTCCCATATATTTCTTGGGAAAAAAATCCCAGAAATTCTCCTTTCTCCGTTGTCGAGATATTCGAGGGCAAAGTCGTGCAGTTTTCGACTTTCAGGGGCTATAACCCGAAAACTAAAGAACGAGAATTTTTGGCACATATGGTCAATTGAATGTTTATCCCAACCCTTTTATTTGGCACTAGTTTCAGCCCGAATTGTGCAAGTCACCTAAGGTCACGAATCGTCCCGAACGTGTAGCCCAAATTGTGAAAATTTCAAACCGCTACTGCTTGCTTGTATGAGTAGGTAGCCATCTGAAACTTGGCATATATAAAGGCCATTAACATGTCTACATGCATGCACAATCTTATGTCAACTGATTGCATAACTTGCGAACTATAGGCCATCGAAATTTTTGTAAACAAAAGTTTGTGCGACTTTAGCTCCCAAACGGAATAAAAGCTAAAGCTGAAATAGCCTTCATTCTATTTCACTTATTTGTGTCTACACATGTATATGTTTTGCAGAGACTCAAAGCTCTTGAGAATGGAGAAAATGAGGTGTCAATTTTGCATTGGACCCTATGGGAAAATGCATTAAACGCCTACTGCTCCGACGTTCAGTGACCGATAACATCCATCTTTACACTGTAAACGGTAATTACATAGGTACATGCCTGGGGCAAATAACAGCGCAAATAATTGTCCATGTGCAGAGTAATAAAGGAGCAAACTTTTATATATGGGCCTGCAGTGGAAGTTATTCTTAAAAGGTGACTTTCACGAATCGTTCTGAAACTGTGCTAAATTACAGATAATTCCCATATATTTCTTGGGAAAAAAATCCCAGAAATTCTCCTTTCTCCGTTGTCGAGATATTCGAGGGCAAAGTCGTGCAGTTTTCGACTTTCAGGGGCTATAACTCGAAAACTAAAGAACGAGAATTTTTGGCACATATGGTCAATTGAATGTTTATCCCAACCCTTTCATTTGGCACTAGTTTCAGCCCGAATTGTGCAAGTCACCTAAGGTCACGAATCGTCCCGAACGTGTAGCCCAAATTGTGAAAATTTCAAACCGCTACTGCTTGCTTGTATGAGTAGGTAGCCATCTGAAACTTGGCATATATAAAGGCCATTAACATGTCTACATGCATGCACAATCTTATGTCAACTGATTGCATAACTTGCGAACTATAGGCCATCGAATTTTTTGTAAACAAAAGTTTGTGCGACTTTAGCTCCCAAACGGAATAAAAGCTAAAGCTGAAATAGCCTTCATTCTATTTCACTTATTTGTGTCTACACATGTATATGTTTTGCAGAGACTCAAAGCTCTTGAGAATGGAGAAAATGAGGTGTCAATTTTGCATTGGACCCTATGGGAAAATGCATTAAACGCCTACTGCTCCGACGTTCAGTGACCGATAACATCCATCTTTACACTGTAAACGGTAATTACATAGGTACATGCCTGGGGCAAATAACAGCGCAAATAATTGTCCATGTGCAGAGTAATAAAGGAGCAAACTTTTATATATGGGCCTGCAGTGGAAGTTATTCTTAAAAGGTGACTTTCACGAATCGTTCTGAAACTGTGCTAAATTACAGATAATTCCCATATATTTCTTGGGAAAAAAATCCCAGAAATTCTCCTTTCTCCGTTGTCGAGATATTCGAGGGCAAAGTCGTGCAGTTTTCGACTTTCAGGGGCTATAACTCGAAAACTAAAGAACGAGAATTTTTGGCACATATGGTCAATTGAATGTTTATCCCAACCCTTTCATTTGGCACTAGTTTCAGCCCGAATTGTGCAAGTCACCTAAGGTCACGAATCGTCCCGAACGTGTAGCCCAAATTGTAAAAATTTCAAACCGCTACTGCTTGCTTGTATGAGTAGGTAGCCATCTGAAACTTGGCATATATAAAGGCCATTAACATGTCTACATGCATGCACAATCTTATGTCAACTGATTGCATAACTTGCGAACTATAGGCCATCGAAATTTTTGTAAACAAAAGTTTGTGCGACTTTAGCTCCCAAACGGAATAAAAGCTAAAGCTGAAATAGCCTTCATTCTATTTCACTTATTTGTGTCTACACATGTATATGTTTTGCAGAGACTCAAAGCTCTTGAGAATGGAGAAAATGAGGTGTCAATTTTGCATTGGACCCTATGGGAAAATGCATTAAACGCCTACTGCTCCGACGTTCAGTGACCGATAACATCCATCTTTACACTGTAAACGGTAATTACATAGGTAC
The DNA here is from genome assembly GCA_963989385.1 of Ctena decussata. Taxonomy (NCBI): domain Eukaryota; kingdom Metazoa; phylum Mollusca; class Bivalvia; order Lucinida; family Lucinidae; genus Ctena; species Ctena decussata. The sequence goes on along the minus strand of OZ022510.1, from coordinate 78,101,532 downwards.
ATGCCTGGGGCAAATAACAGCGCAAATAATTGTCCATGTGCAGAGTAATAAAGGAGCAAACTTTTATATATGGGCCTGCAGTGGAAGTTATTCTTAAAAGGTGACTTTCACGAATCGTTCTGAAACTGTGCTAAATTACAGATAATTCCCATATATTTCTTGGGAAAAAAATCCCAGAAATTCTCCTTTCTCCGTTGTCGAGATATTCGAGGGCAAAGTCGTGCAGTTTTCGACTTTCAGGGGCTATAACTCGAAAACTAAAGAACGAGAATTTTTGGCACATATGGTCAATTGAATGTTTATCCCAACCCTTTCATTTGGCACTAGTTTCAGCCCGAATTGTGCAAGTCACCTAAGGTCACGAATCGTCCCGAACGTGTAGCCCAAATTGTGAAAATTTCAAACCGCTACTGCTTGCTTGTATGAGTAGGTAGCCATCTGAAACTTGGCATATATAAAGGCCATTAACATGTCTACATGCATGCACAATCTTATGTCAACTGATTGCATAACTTGCGAACTATAGGCCATCGAAATTTTTGTAAACAAAAGTTTGTGCGACTTTAGCTCCCAAACGGAATAAAAGCTAAAGCTGAAATAGCCTTCATTCTATTTCACTTATTTGTGTCTACACATGTATATGTTTTGCAGAGACTCAAAGCTCTTGAGAATGGAGAAAATGAGGTGTCAATTTTGCATTGGACCCTATGGGAAAATGCATTAAACGCCTACTGCTCCGACGTTCAGTGACCGATAACATCCATCTTTACACTGTAAACGGTAATTACATAGGTACATGCCTGGGGCAAATAACAGCGCAAATAATTGTCCATGTGCAGAGTAATAAAGGAGCAAACTTTTATATATGGGCCTGCAGTGGAAGTTATTCTTAAAAGGTGACTTTCACGAATCGTTCTGAAACTGTGCTAAATTACAGATAATTCCCATATATTTCTTGGGAAAAAAATCCCAGAAATTCTCCTTTCTCCGTTGTCGAGATATTCGAGGGCAAAGTCGTGCAGTTTTCGACTTTCAGGGGCTATAACCCGAAAACTAAAGAACGAGAATTTTTGGCACATATGGTCAATTGAATGTTTATCCCAACCCTTTTATTTGGCACTAGTTTCAGCCCGAATTGTGCAAGTCACCTAAGGTCACGAATCGTCCCGAACGTGTAGCCCAAATTGTGAAAATTTCAAACCGCTACTGCTTGCTTGTATGAGTAGGTAGCCATCTGAAACTTGGCATATATAAAGGCCATTAACATGTCTACATGCATGCACAATCTTATGTCAACTGATTGCATAACTTGCGAACTATAGGCCATCGAAATTTTTGTAAACAAAAGTTTGTGCGACTTTAGCTCCCAAACGGAATAAAAGCTAAAGCTGAAATAGCCTTCATTCTATTTCACTTATTTGTGTCTACACATGTATATGTTTTGCAGAGACTCAAAGCTCTTGAGAATGGAGAAAATGAGGTGTCAATTTTGCATTGGACCCTATGGGAAAATGCATTAAACGCCTACTGCTCCGACGTTCAGTGACCGATAACATCCATCTTTACACTGTAAACGGTAATTACATAGGTACATGCCTGGGGCAAATAACAGCGCAAATAATTGTCCATGTGCAGAGTAATAAAGGAGCAAACTTTTATATATGGGCCTGCAGTGGAAGTTATTCTTAAAAGGTGACTTTCACGAATCGTTCTGAAACTGTGCTAAATTACAGATAATTCCCATATATTTCTTGGGAAAAAAATCCCAGAAATTCTCCTTTCTCCGTTGTCGAGATATTCGAGGGCAAAGTCGTGCAGTTTTCGACTTTCAGGGGCTATAACTCGAAAACTAAAGAACGAGAATTTTTGGCACATATGGTCAATTGAATGTTTATCCCAACCCTTTCATTTGGCACTAGTTTCAGCCCGAATTGTGCAAGTCACCTAAGGTCACGAATCGTCCCGAACGTGTAGCCCAAATTGTGAAAATTTCAAACCGCTACTGCTTGCTTGTATGAGTAGGTAGCCATCTGAAACTTGGCATATATAAAGGCCATTAACATGTCTACATGCATGCACAATCTTATGTCAACTGATTGCATAACTTGCGAACTATAGGCCATCGAATTTTTTGTAAACAAAAGTTTGTGCGACTTTAGCTCCCAAACGGAATAAAAGCTAAAGCTGAAATAGCCTTCATTCTATTTCACTTATTTGTGTCTACACATGTATATGTTTTGCAGAGACTCAAAGCTCTTGAGAATGGAGAAAATGAGGTGTCAATTTTGCATTGGACCCTATGGGAAAATGCATTAAACGCCTACTGCTCCGACGTTCAGTGGCCGATAACATCCATCTTTACACTGTAAACGGTAATTACATAGGTACATGCCTGGGGCAAATAACAGCGCAAATAATTGTCCATGTGCAGAGTAATAAAGGAGCAAACTTTTATATATGGGCCTGCAGTGGAAGTTATTCTTAAAAGGTGACTTTCACGAATCGTTCTGAAACTGTGCTAAATTACAGATAATTCCCATATATTTCTTGGGAAAAAAATCCCAGAAATTCTCCTTTCTCCGTTGTCGAGATATTCGAGGGCAAAGTCGTGCAGTTTTCGACTTTCAGGGGCTATAACTCGAAAACTAAAGAACGAGAATTTTTGGCACATATGGTCAATTGAATGTTTATCCCAACCCTTTCATTTGGCACTAGTTTCAGCCCGAATTGTGCAAGTCACCTAAGGTCACGAATCGTCCCGAACGTGTAGCCCAAATTGTGAAAATTTCAAACCGCTACTGCTTGCTTGTATGAGTAGGTAGCCATCTGAAACTTGGCAAATATAAAGGCCATTAACATGTCTACATGCATGCACAATCTTATGTCAACTGATTGCATAACTTGCGAACTATAGGCCATCGAAATTTTTGTAAACAAAAGTTTGTGCGACTTTAGCTCCCAAACGGAATAAAAGCTAAAGCTGAAATAGCCTTCATTCTATTTCACTTATTTGTGTCTACACATGTATATGTTTTGCAGAGACTCAAAGCTCTTGAGAATGGAGAAAATGAGGTGTCAATTTTGCATTGGACCCTATGGGAAAATGCATTAAACGCCTACTGCTCCGACGTTCAGTGACCGATAACATCCATCTTTACACTGTAAACGGTAATTACATAGGTACATGCCTGGGGCAAATAACAGCGCAAATAATTGTCCATGTGCAGAGTAATAAAGGAGCAAACTTTTATATATGGGCCTGCAGTGGAAGTTATTCTTAAAAGGTGACTTTCACGAATCGTTCTGAAACTGTGCTAAATTACAGATAATTCCCATATATTTCTTGGGAAAAAAATCCCAGAAATTCTCCTTTCTCCGTTGTCGAGATATTCGAGGGCAAAGTCGTGCAGTTTTCGACTTTCAGGGGCTATAACTCGAAAACTAAAGAACGAGAATTTTTGGCACATATGGTCAATTGAATGTTTATCCCAACCCTTTCATTTGGCACTAGTTTCAGCCCGAATTGTGCAAGTCACCTAAGGTCACGAATCGTCCCGAACGTGTAGCCCAAATTGTGAAAATTTCAAACCGCTACTGCTTGCTTGTATGAGTAGGTAGCCATCTGAAACTTGGCAAATATAAAGGCCATTAACATGTCTACATGCATGCACAATCTTATGTCAACTGATTGCATAACTTGCGAACTATAGGCCATCGGAATTTTTGTAAACAAAAGTTTGTGCGACTTTAGCTCCCAAACGGAATAAAAGCTAAAGCTGAAATAGCCTTCATTCTATTTCACTTATTTGTGTCTACACATGTATATGTTTTGCAGAGACTCAAAGCTCTTGAGAATGGAGAAAATGAGGTGTCAATTTTGCATTGGACCCTATGGGAAAATGCATTAAACGCCTACTGCTCCGACGTTCAGTGACCGATAACATCCATCTTTACACTGTAAACGGTAATTACATAGGTACATGCCTGGGGCAAATAACAGCGCAAATAATTGTCCATGTGCAGAGTAATAAAGGAGCAAACTTTTATATATGGGCCTGCAGTGGAAGTTATTCTTAAAAGGTGACTTTCACGAATCGTTCTGAAACTGTGCTAAATTACAGATAATTCCCATATATTTCTTGGGAAAAAAATCCCAGAAATTCTCCTTTCTCCGTTGTCGAGATATTCGAGGGCAAAGTCGTGCAGTTTTCGACTTTCAGGGGCTATAACTCGAAAACTAAAGAACGAGAATTTTTGGCACATATGGTCAATTGAATGTTTATCCCAACCCTTTCATTTGGCACTAGTTTCAGCCCGAATTGTGCAAGTCACCTAAGGTCACGAATCGTCCCGAACGTGTAGCCCAAATTGTGAAAATTTCAAACCGCTACTGCTTGCTTGTATGAGTAGGTAGCCATCTGAAACTTGGCAAATATAAAGGCCATTAACATGTCTACATGCATGCACAATCTTATGTCAACTGATTGCATAACTTGCGAACTATAGGCCATCGAAATTTTTGTAAACAAAAGTTTGTGCGACTTTAGCTCCCAAACGGAATAAAAGCTAAAGCTGAAATAGCCTTCATTCTATTTCACTTATTTGTGTCTACACATGTATATGTTTTGCAGAGACTCAAAGCTCTTGAGAATGGAGAAAATGAGGTGTCAATTTTGCATTGGACCCTATGGGAAAATGCATTAAACGCCTACTGCTCCGACGTTCAGTGACCGATAACATCCATCTTTACACTGTAAACGGTAATTACATAGGTACATGCCTGGGGCAAATAACAGCGCAAATAATTGTCCATGTGCAGAGTAATAAAGGAGCAAACTTTTATATATGGGCCTGCAGTGGAAGTTATTCTTAAAAGGTGACTTTCACGAATCGTTCTGAAACTGTGCTAAATTACAGATAATTCCCATATATTTCTTGGGAAAAAAATCCCAGAAATTCTCCTTTCTCCGTTGTCGAGATATTCGAGGGCAAAGTCGTGCAGTTTTCGACTTTCAGGGGCTATAACTCGAAAACTAAAGAACGAGAATTTTTGGCACATATGGTCAATTGAATGTTTATCCCAACCCTTTCATTTGGCACTAGTTTCAGCCCGAATTGTGCAAGTCACCTAAGGTCACGAATCGTCCCGAACGTGTAGCCCAAATTGTGAAAATTTCAAACCGCTACTGCTTGCTTGTATGAGTAGGTAGCCATCTGAAACTTGGCATATATAAAGGCCATTAACATGTCTACATGCATGCACAATCTTATGTCAACTGATTGCATAACTTGCGAACTATAGGCCATCGGAATTTTTGTAAACAAAAGTTTGTGCGACTTTAGCTCCCAAACGGAATAAAAGCTAAAGCTGAAATAGCCTTCATTCTATTTCACTTATTTGTGTCTACACATGTATATGTTTTGCAGAGACTCAAAGCTCTTGAGAATGGAGAAAATGAGGTGTCAATTTTGCATTGGACCCTATGGGAAAATGCATTAAACGCCTACTGCTCCGACGTTCAGTGACCGATAACATCCATCTTTACACTGTAAACGGTAATTACATAGGTACATGCCTGGGGCAAATAACAGCGCAAATAATTGTCCATGTGCAGAGTAATAAAGGAGCAAACTTTTACATATGGGCCTGCAGTGGAAGTTATTCTTAAAAGGTGACTTTCACGAATCGTTCTGAAACTGTGCTAAATTACAGATAATTCCCATATATTTCTTGGGAAAAAAATCCCAGAAATTCTCCTTTCTCCGTTGTCGAGATATTCGAGGGCAAAGTCGTGCAGTTTTCGACTTTCAGGGGCTATAACTCGAAAACTAAAGAACGAGAATTTTTGGCACATATGGTCAATTGAATGTTTATCCCAACCCTTTCATTTGGCACTAGTTTCAGCCCGAATTGTGCAAGTCACCTAAGGTCACGAATCGTCCCGAACGTGTAGCCCAAATTGTGAAAATTTCAAACCGCTACTGCTTGCTTGTATGAGTAGGTAGCCATCTGAAACTTGGCATATATAAAGGCCATTAACATGTCTACATGCATGCACAATCTTATGTCAACTGATTGCATAACTTGCGAACTATAGGCCATCGAAATTTTTGTAAACAAAAGTTTGTGCGACTTTAGCTCCCAAACGGAATAAAAGCTAAAGCTGAAATAGCCTTCATTCTATTTCACTTATTTGTGTCTACACATGTATATGTTTTGCAGAGACTCAAAGCTCTTGAGAATGGAGAAAATGAGGTGTCAATTTTGCATTGGACCCTATGGGAAAATGCATTAAACGCCTACTGCTCCGACGTTCAGTGACCGATAACATCCATCTTTACACTGTAAACGGTAATTACATAGGTACATGCCTGGGGCAAATAACAGCGCAAATAATTGTCCATGTGCAGAGTAATAAAGGAGCAAACTTTTATATATGGGCCTGCAGTGGAAGTTATTCTTAAAAGGTGACTTTCACGAATCGTTCTGAAACTGTGCTAAATTACAGATAATTCCCATATATTTCTTGGGAAAAAAATCCCAGAAATTCTCCTTTCTCCGTTGTCGAGATATTCGAGGGCAAAGTCGTGCAGTTTTCGACTTTCAGGGGCTATAACTCGAAAACTAAAGAACGAGAATTTTTGGCACATATGGTCAATTGAATGTTTATCCCAACCCTTTCATTTGGCACTAGTTTCAGCCCGAATTGTGCAAGTCACCTAAGGTCACGAATCGTCCCGAACGTGTAGCCCAAATTGTGAAAATTTCAAACCGCTACTGCTTGCTTGTATGAGTAGGTAGCCATCTGAAACTTGGCATATATAAAGGCCATTAACATGTCTACATGCATGCACAATCTTATGTCAACTGATTGCATAACTTGCGAACTATAGGCCATCGAAATTTTTGTAAACAAAAGTTTGTGCGACTTTAGCTCCCAAACGGAATAAAAGCTAAAGCTGAAATAGCCTTCATTCTATTTCACTTATTTGTGTCTACACATGTATATGTTTTGCAGAGACTCAAAGCTCTTGAGAATGGAGAAAATGAGGTGTCAATTTTGCATTGGACCCTATGGGAAAATGCATTAAACGCCTACTGCTCCGACGTTCAGTGACCGATAACATCCATCTTTACACTGTAAACGGTAATTACATAGGTACATGCCTGGGGCAAATAACAGCGCAAATAATTGTCCATGTGCAGAGTAATAAAGGAGCAAACTTTTATATATGGGCCTGCAGTGGAAGTTATTCTTAAAAGGTGACTTTCACGAATCGTTCTGAAACTGTGCTAAATTACAGATAATTCCCATATATTTCTTGGGAAAAAAATCCCAGAAATTCTCCTTTCTCCGTTGTCGAGATATTCGAGGGCAAAGTCGTGCAGTTTTCGACTTTCAGGGGCTATAACTCGAAAACTAAAGAACGAGAATTTTTGGCACATATGGTCAATTGAATGTTTATCCCAACCCTTTCATTTGGCACTAGTTTCAGCCCGAATTGTGCAAGTCACCTAAGGTCACGAATCGTCCCGAACGTGTAGCCCAAATTGTGAAAATTTCAAACCGCTACTGCTTGCTTGTATGAGTAGGTAGCCATCTGAAACTTGGCATATATAAAGGCCATTAACATGTCTACATGCATGCACAATCTTATGTCAACTGATTGCATAACTTGCGAACTATAGGCCATCGAAATTTTTGTAAACAAAAGTTTGTGCGACTTTAGCTCCCAAACGGAATAAAAGCTAAAGCTGAAATAGCCTTCATTCTATTTCACTTATTTGTGTCTACACATGTATATGTTTTGCAGAGACTCAAAGCTCTTGAGAATGGAGAAAATGAGGTGTCAATTTTGCATTGGACCCTATGGGAAAATGCATTAAACGCCTACTGCTCCGACGTTCAGTGACCGATAACATCCATCTTTACACTGTAAACGGTAATTACATAGGTACATGCCTGGGGCAAATAACAGCGCAAATAATTGTCCATGTGCAGAGTAATAAAGGAGCAAACTTTTATATATGGGCCTGCAGTGGAAGTTATTCTTAAAAGGTGACTTTCACGAATCGTTCTGAAACTGTGCTAAATTACAGATAATTCCCATATATTTCTTGGGAAAAAAATCCCAGAAATTCTCCTTTCTCCGTTGTCGAGATATTCGAGGGCAAAGTCGTGCAGTTTTCGACTTTCAGGGGCTATAACTCGAAAACTAAAGAACGAGAATTTTTGGCACATATGGTCAATTGAATGTTTATCCCAACCCTTTCATTTTGGCACTAGTTTCAGCCCGAATTGTGCAAGTCACCTAAGGTCACGAATCGTCCCGAACGTGTAGCCCAAATTGTGAAAATTTCAAACCGCTACTGCTTGCTTGTATGAGTAGGTAGCCATCTGAAACGTGGCATATATAAAGGCCATTAACATGTCTACATGCATGCACAATCTTATGTCAACTGATTGCATAACTTGCGAACTATAGGCCATCGAAATTTTTGTAAACAAAAGTTTGTGCGACTTTAGCTCCCAAACGGAATAAAAGCTAAAGCTGAAATAGCCTTCATTCTATTTCACTTATTTGTGTCTACACATGTATATGTTTTGCAGAGACTCAAAGCTCTTGAGAATGGAGAAAATGAGGTGTCAATTTTGCATTGGACCCTATGGGAAAATGCATTAAACGCCTACTGCTCCGACGTTCAGTGACCGATAACATCCATCTTTACACTGTAAACGGTAATTACATAGGTACATGCCTGGGGCAAATAACAGCGCAAATAATTGTCCATGTGCAGAGTAATAAAGGAGCAAACTTTTATATATGGGCCTGCAGTGGAAGTTATTCTTAAAAGGTGACTTTCATGAATCGTTCTGAAACTGTGCTAAATTACAGATAATTCCCATATATTTCTTGGGAAAAAAATCCCAGAAATTCTCCTTTCTCCGTTGTCGAGATATTCGAGGGCAAAGTCGTGCAGTTTTCGACTTTCAGGGGCTATAACTCGAAAACTAAAGAACGAGAATTTTTGGCACATATGGTCAATTGAATGTTTATCCCAACCCTTTCATTTGGCACTAGTTTCAGCCCGAATTGTGCAAGTCACCTAAGGTCACGAATCGTCCCGAACGTGTATCCCAAATTGTGAAAATTTCAAACCGCTACTGCTTGCTTGTATGAGTAGGTAGCCATCTGAAACGTGGCATATATAAAGGCCATTAACATGTCTACATGCATGCACAATCTTATGTCAACTGATTGCATAACTTGCGAACTATAGGCCATCGAAATTTTTGTAAACAAAAGTTTGTGCGACTTTAGCTCCCAAACGGAATAAAAGCTAAAGCTGAAATAGCCTTCATTCTATTTCACTTATTTGTGTCTACACATGTATATGTTTTGCAGAGACTCAAAGCTCTTGAGAATGGAGAAAATGAGGTGTCAATTTTGCATTGGACCCTATGGGAAAATGCATTAAACGCCTACTGCTCCGACGTTCAGTGACCGATAACATCCATCTTTACACTGTAAACGGTAATTACATAGGTACATGCCTGGGGCAAATAACAGCGCAAATAATTGTCCATGTGCAGAGTAATAAAGGAGCAAACTTTTATATATGGGCCTGCAGTGGAAGTTATTCTTAAAAGGTGACTTTCACGAATCGTTCTGAAACTGTGCTAAATTACAGATAATTCCGATATATTTCTTGGGAAAAAAATCCCAGAAATTCTCCTTTCTCCGTTGTCGAGATATTTGAGGGCAAAGTCGTGCAGTTTTCGACTTTCAGGGGCTATAACTCGAAAACTAAAGAACGAGAATTTTTGGCACATATGGTCAATTGAATGTTTATCCCAACCCTTTCATTTGGCACTAGTTTCAGCCCGAATTGTGCAAGTCACCTAAGGTCACGAATCGTCCCGAACGTGTAGCCCAAATTGTGAAAATTTCAAACCGCTACTGCTTGCTTGTATGAGTAGGTAGCCATCTGAAACGTGGCATATATAAAGGCCATTAACATGTCTACATGCATGCACAATCTTATGTCAACTGATTGCATAACTTGCGAACTATAGGCCATCGAAATTTTTGTAAACAAAAGTTTGTGCGACTTTAGCTTCCAAACGGAATAAAAGCTAAAGCTGAAATAGCCTTCATTCTATTTCACTTATTTGTGTCTACACATGTATATGTTTTGCAGAGACTCAAAGCTCTTGAGAATGGAGAAAATGAGGTGTCAATTTTGCATTGGACCCTATGGGAAAATGCATTAAACGCCTACTGCTCCGACGTTCAGTGACCGATAACATCCATCTTTACACTGTAAACGGTAATTACATAGGTACATGCCTGGGGCAAATAACAGCGCAAATAATTGTCCATGTGCAGAGTAATAAAGGAGCAAACTTTTATATATGGGCCTGCAGTGGAAGTTATTCTTAAAAGGTGACTTTCACGAATCGTTCTGAAACTGTGCTAAATTACAGATAATTCCCATATATTTCTTGGGAAAAAAATCCCAGAAATTCTCCTTTCTCCGTTGTCGAGATATTCGAGGGCAAAGTCGTGCAGTTTTCGACTTTCAGGGGCTATAACTCGAAAACTAAAGAACGAGAATTTTTGGCACATATGGTCAATTGAATGTTTATCCCAACCCTTTCATTTGGCACTAGTTTCAGCCCGAATTGTGCAAGTCACCTAAGGTCACGAATCGTCCCGAACGTGTATCCCAAATTGTGAAAATTTCAAACCGCTACTGCTTGCTTGTATGAGTAGGTAGCCATCTGAAACGTGGCATATATAAAGGCCATTAACATGTCTACATGCATGCACAATCTTATGTCAACTGATTGCATAACTTGCGAACTATAGGCCATCGAAATTTTTGTAAACAAAAGTTTGTGCGACTTTAGCTCCCAAACGGAATAAAAGCTAAAGCTGAAATAGCCTTCATTCTATTTCACTTATTTGTGTCTACACATGTATATGTTTTGCAGAGACTCAAAGCTCTTGAGAATGGAGAAAATGAGGTGTCAATTTTGCATTGGACCCTATGGGAAAATGCATTAAACGCCTACTGCTCCGACGTTCAGTGACCGATAACATCCATCTTTACACTGTAAACGGTAATTACATAGGTACATGCCTGGGGCAAATAACAGCGCAAATAATTGTCCATGTGCAGAGTAATAAAGGAGCAAACTTTTATATATGGGCCTGCAGTGGAAGTTATTCTTAAAAGGTGACTTTCACGAATCGTTCTGAAACTGTGCTAAATTACAGATAATTCCCATATATTTCTTGGGAAAAAAATCCCAGAAATTCTCCTTTCTCCGTTGTCGAGATATTCGAGGGCAAAGTCGTGCAGTTTTCGGCTTTCAGGGGCTATAACTCGAAAACTAAAGAACGAGAATTTTTGGCACATATGGTCAATTGAATGTTTATCCCAACCCTTTCATTTGGCACTAGTTTCAGCCCGAATTGTGCAAGTCACCTAAGGTCACGAATCGTCCCGAACGTGTAGCCCAAATTGTGAAAATTTCAAACCGCTACTGCTTGCTTGTATGAGTAGGTAGCCATCTGAAACTTGGCATATATAAAGGCCATTAACATGTCTACATGCATGCACAATCTTATGTCAACTGATTGCATAACTTGCGAACTATAGGCCATCGAAATTTTTGTAAACAAAAGTTTGTGCGACTTTAGCTTCCAAACGGAATAAAAGCTAAAGCTGAAATAGCCTTCATTCTATTTCACTTATTTGTGTCTACACATGTATATGTTTTGCAGAGACTCAAAGCTCTTGAGAATGGAGAAAATGAGGTGTCAATTTTGCATTGGACCCTATGGGAAAATGCATTAAACGCCTACTGCTCCGACGTTCAGTGACCGATAACATCCATCTTTACACTGTAAACGGTAATTACATAGGTACATGCCTGGGGCAAATAACAGCGCAAATAATTGTCCATGTGCAGAGTAATAAAGGAGCAAACTTTTATATATGGGCCTGCAGTGGAAGTTATTCTTAAAAGGTGACTTTCACGAATCGTTCTGAAACTGTGCTAAATTACAGATAATTCCCATATATTTCTTGGGAAAAAAATCCCAGAAATTCTCCTTTCTCCGTTGTCGAGATATTCGAGGGCAAAGTCGTGCAGTTTTCGACTTTCAGGGGCTATAACTCGAAAACTAAAGAACGAGAATTTTTGGCACATATGGTCAATTGAATGTTTATCCCAACCCTTTCATTTGGCACTAGTTTCAGCCCGAATTGTGCAAGTCACCTAAGGTCACGAATCGTCCCGAACGTGTAGCCCAAATTGTGAAAATTTCAAACCGCTACTGCTTGCTTGTATGAGTAGGTAGCCATCTGAAACTTGGCATATATAAAGGCCATTAACATGTCTACATGCATGCACAATCTTATGTCAACTGATTGCATAACTTGCGAACTATAGGCCATCGAAATTTTTGTAAACAAAAGTTTGTGCGACTTTAGCTCCCAAACGGAATAAAAGCTAAAGCTGAAATAGCCTTCATTCTATTTCACTTATTTGTGTCTACACATGTATATGTTTTGCAGAGACTCAAAGCTCTTGAGAATGGAGAAAATGAGGTGTCAATTTTGCATTGGACCCTATGGGAAAATGCATTAAACGCCTACTGCTCCGACGTTCAGTGACCGATAACATCCATCTTTACACTGTAAACGGTAATTACATAGGTACATGCCTGGGGCAAATAACAGCGCAAATAATTGTCCATGTGCAGAGTAATAAAGGAGCAAACTTTTATATATGGGCCTGCAGTGGAAGTTATTCTTAAAAGGTGACTTTCACGAATCGTTCTGAAACTGTGCTAAATTACAGATAATTCCCATATATTTCTTGGGAAAAAAATCCCAGAAATTCTCCTTTCTCCGTTGTCGAGATATTCGAGGGCAAAGTCGTGCAGTTTTCGACTTTCAGGGGCTATAACTCGAAAACTAAAGAACGAGAATTTTTGGCACATATGGTCAATTGAATGTTTATCCCAACCCTTTCATTTGGCACTAGTTTCAGCCCGAATTGTGCAAGTCACCTAAGGTCACGAATCGTCCCGAACGTGTATCCCAAATTGTGAAAATTTCAAACCGCTACTGCTTGCTTGTATGAGTAGGTAGCCATCTGAAACGTGGCATATATAAAGGCCATTAACATGTCTACATGCATGCACAATCTTATGTCAACTGATTGCATAACTTGCGAACTATAGGCCATCGAAATTTTTGTAAACAAAAGTTTGTGCGACTTTAGCTCCCAAACGGAATAAAAGCTAAAGCTGAAATAGCCTTCATTCTATTTCACTTATTTGTGTCTACACATGTATATGTTTTGCAGAGACTCAAAGCTCTTGAGAATGGAGAAAATGAGGTGTCAATTTTGCATTGGACCCTATGGGAAAATGCATTAAACGCCTACTGCTCCGACGTTCAGTGACCGATAACATCCATCTTTACACTGTAAACGGTAATTACATAGGTACATGCCTGGGGCAAATAACAGCGCAAATAATTGTCCATGTGCAGAGTAATAAAGGAGCAAACTTTTATATATGGGCCTGCAGTGGAAGTTATTCTTAAAAGGTGACTTTCACGAATCGTTCTGAAACTGTGCTAAATTACAGATAATTCCCATATATTTCTTGGGAAAAAAATCCCAGAAATTCTCCTTTCTCCGTTGTCGAGATATTCGAGGGCAAAGTCGTGCAGTTTTCGGCTTTCAGGGGCTATAACTCGAAAACTAAAGAACGAGAATTTTTGGCACATATGGTCAATTGAATGTTTATCCCAACCCTTTCATTTGGCACTAGTTTCAGCCCGAATTGTGCAAGTCACCTAAGGTCACGAATCGTCCCGAACGTGTAGCCCAAATTGTGAAAATTTCAAACCGCTACTGCTTGCTTGTATGAGTAGGTAGCCATCTGAAACTTGGCATATATAAAGGCCATTAACATGTCTACATGCATGCACAATCTTATGTCAACTGATTGCATAACTTGCGAACTATAGGCCATCGAAATTTTTGTAAACAAAAGTTTGTGCGACTTTAGCTTCCAAACGGAATAAAAGCTAAAGCTGAAATAGCCTTCATTCTATTTCACTTATTTGTGTCTACACATGTATATGTTTTGCAGAGACTCAAAGCTCTTGAGAATGGAGAAAATGAGGTGTCAATTTTGCATTGGACCCTATGGGAAAATGCATTAAACGCCTACTGCTCCGACGTTCAGTGACCGATAACATCCATCTTTACACTGTAAACGGTAATTACATAGGTACATGCCTGGGGCAAATAACAGCGCAAATAATTGTCCATGTGCAGAGTAATAAAGGAGCAAACTTTTATATATGGGCCTGCAGTGGAAGTTATTCTTAAAAGGTGACTTTCACGAATCGTTCTGAAACTGTGCTAAATTACAGATAATTCCCATATATTTCTTGGGAAAAAAATCCCAGAAATTCTCCTTTCTCCGTTGTCGAGATATTCGAGGGCAAAGTCGTGCAGTTTTCGACTTTCAGGGGCTATAACTCGAAAACTAAAGAACGAGAATTTTTGGCACATATGGTCAATTGAATGTTTATCCCAACCCTTTCATTTGGCACTAGTTTCAGCCCGAATTGTGCAAGTCACCTAAGGTCACGAATCGTCCCGAACGTGTAGCCCAAATTGTGAAAATTTCAAACCGCTACTGCTTGCTTGTATGAGTAGGTAGCCATCTGAAACTTGGCATATATAAAGGCCATTAACATGTCTACATGCATGCACAATCTTATGTCAACTGATTGCATAACTTGCGAACTATAGGCCATCGAAATTTTTGTAAACAAAAGTTTGTGCGACTTTAGCTCCCAAACGGAATAAAAGCTAAAGCTGAAATAGCCTTCATTCTATTTCACTTATTTGTGTCTACACATGTATATGTTTTGCAGAGACTCAAAGCTCTTGAGAATGGAGAAAATGAGGTGTCAATTTTGCATTGGACCCTATGGGAAAATGCATTAAACGCCTACTGCTCCGACGTTCAGTGACCGATAACATCCATCTTTACACTGTAAACGGTAATTACATAGGTACATGCCTGGGGCAAATAACAGCGCAAATAATTGTCCATGTGCAGAGTAATAAAGGAGCAAACTTTTATATATGGGCCTGCAGTGGAAGTTATTCTTAAAAGGTGACTTTCACGAATCGTTCTGAAACTGTGCTAAATTACAGATAATTCCCATATATTTCTTGGGAAAAAAATCCCAGAAATTCTCCTTTCTCCGTTGTCGAGATATTCGAGGGCAAAGTCGTGCAGTTTTCGACTTTCAGGGGTTATAACTCGAAAACTAAAGAACGAGAATTTTTGGCACATATGGTCAATTGAATGTTTATCCCAACCCTTTCATTTGGCACTAGTTTCAGCCCGAATTGTGCAAGTCACCTAAGGTCACGAATCGTCCCGAACGTGTAGCCCAAATTGTGAAAATTTCAAACCGCTACTGCTTGCTTGTATGAGTAGGTAGCCATCTGAAACTTGGCATATATAAAGGCCATTAACATGTCTACATGCATGCACAATCTTATGTCAACTGATTGCATAACTTGCGAACTATAGGCCATCGAAATTTTTGTAAACAAAAGTTTGTGCGACTTTAGCTCCCAAACGGAATAAAAGCTAAAGCTGAAATAGCCTTCATTCTATTTCACTTATTTGTGTCTACACATGTATATGTTTTGCAGAGACTCAAAGCTCTTGAGAATGGAGAAAATGAGGTGTCAATTTTGCATTGGACCCTATGGGAAAATGCATTAAACGCCTACTGCTCCGACGTTCAGTGACCGATAACATCCATCTTTACACTGTAAACGGTAATTACATAGGTACATGCCTGGGGCAAATAACAGCGCAAATAATTGTCCATGTGCAGAGTAATAAAGGAGCAAACTTTTATATATGGGCCTGCAGTGGAAGTTATTCTTAAAAGGTGACTTTCACGAATCGTTCTGAAACTGTGCTAAATTACAGATAATTCCCATATATTTCTTGGGAAAAAAATCCCAGAAATTCTCCTTTCTCCGTTGTCGAGATATTCGAGGGCAAAGTCGTGCAGTTTTCGACTTTCAGGGGCTATAACTCGAAAACTAAAGAACGAGAATTTTTGGCACATATGGTCAATTGAATGTTTATCCCAACCCTTTCATTTGGCACTAGTTTCAGCCCGAATTGTGCAAGTCACCTAAGGTCACGAATCGTCCCGAACGTGTAGCCCAAATTGTGAAAATTTCAAACCGCTACTGCTTGCTTGTATGAGTAGGTAGCCATCTGAAACTTGGCATATATAAAGGCCATTAACATGTCTACATGCATGCACAATCTTATGTCAACTGATTGCATAACTTGCGAACTATAGGCCATCGAAATTTTTGTAAACAAAAGTTTGTGCGACTTTAGCTCCCAAACGGAATAAAAGCTAAAGCTGAAATAGCCTTCATTCTATTTCACTTATTTGTGTCTACACATGTATATGTTTTGCAGAGACTCAAAGCTCTTGAGAATGGAGAAAATGAGGTGTCAATTTTGCATTGGACCCTATGGGAAAATGCATTAAACGCCTACTGCTCCGACGTTCAGTGACCGATAACATCCATCTTTACACTGTAAACGGTAATTACATAGGTACATGCCTGGGGCAAATAACAGCGCAAATAATTGTCCATGTGCAGAGTAATAAAGGAGCAAACTTTTATATATGGGCCTGCAGTGGAAGTTATTCTTAAAAGGTGACTTTCACGAATCGTTCTGAAACTGTGCTAAATTACAGATAATTCCCATATATTTCTTGGGAAAAAATCCCAGAAATTCTCCTTTCTCCGTTGTCGAGATATTCGAGGGCAAAGTCGTGCAGTTTTCGACTTTCAGGGGCTATAACTCGAAAACTAAAGAACGAGAATTTTTGGCACATATGGTCAATTGAATGTTTATCCCAACCCTTTCATTTGGCACTAGTTTCAGCCCGAATTGTGCAAGTCACCTAAGGTCACGAATCGTCCCGAACGTGTAGCCCAAATTGTGAAAATTTCAAACCGCTACTGCTTGCTTGTATGAGTAGGTAGCCATCTGAAACTTGGCATATATAAAGGCCATTAACATGTCTACATGCATGCACAATCTTATGTCAACTGATTGCATAACTTGCGAACTATAGGCCATCGAAATTTTTGTAAACAAAAGTTTGTGCGACTTTAGCTCCCAAACGGAATAAAAGCTAAAGCTGAAATAGCCTTCATTCTATTTCACTTATTTGTGTCTACACATGTATATGTTTTGCAGAGACTCAAAGCTCTTGAGAATGGAGAAAATGAGGTGTCAATTTTGCATTGGACCCTATGGGAAAATGCATTAAACGCCTACTGCTCCGACGTTCAGTGACCGATAACATCCATCTTTACACTGTAAACGGTAATTACATAGGTACATGCCTGGGGCAAATAACAGCGCAAATAATTGTCCATGTGCAGAGTAATAAAGGAGCAAACTTTTATATATGGGCCTGCAGTGGAAGTTATTCTTAAAAGGTGACTTTCACGAATCGTTCTGAAACTGTGCTAAATTACAGATAATTCCCATATATTTCTTGGGAAAAAAATCCCAGAAATTCTCCTTTCTCCGTTGTCGAGATATTCGAGGGCAAAGTCGTGCAGTTTTCGACTTTCAGGGGCTATAACTAGAAAACTAAAGAACGAGAATTTTTGGCACATATGGTCAATTGAATGTTTATCCCAACCCTTTCATTTGGCACTAGTTTCAGCCCGAATTGTGCAAGTCACCTAAGGTCACGAATCGTCCCGAACGTGTAGCCCAAATTGTGAAAATTTCAAACCGCTACTGCTTGCTTGTATGAGTAGGTAGCCATCTGAAACTTGGCATATATAAAGGCCATTAACATGTCTACATGCATGCACAATCTTATGTCAACTGATTGCATAACTTGCAAACTATAGGCCATCGAAATTTTTGTAAACAAAAGTTTGTGCGACTTTAGCTCCCAAACGGAATAAAAGCTAAAGCTGAAATAGCCTTCATTCTATTTCACTTATTTGTGTCTACACATGTATATGTTTTGCAGAGACTCAAAGCTCTTGAGAATGGAGAAAATGAGGTGTCAATTTTGCATTGGAACCTATGGGAAAATGCATTAAACGCCCACTGCTCCGACGTTCAGTGACCGATAACATCCATCTTTACACTGTAAACGGTAATTACATAGGTACATGCCTGGGGCAAATAACAGCGCAAATAATTGTCCATGTGCAGAGTAATAAAGGAGCAAACTTTTATATATGGGCCTGCAGTGGAAGTTATTCTTAAAAGGTGACTTTCACGAATCGTTCTGAAACTGTGCTAAATTACAGATAATTCCCATATATTTCTTGGAAAAAAAATCCCAGAAATTCTCCTTTCTCCGTTGTCGAGATAATCGAGGGCAAAGTCGTGCAGTTTTCGACTTTCAGGGGCTATAACTCGAAAACTAAAGAACGAGAATTTTTGGCACATATGGTCAATTGAATGTTTATCCCAACCCTTTCATTTGGCACTAGTTTCAGCCCGAATTGTGCAAGTCACCTAAGGTCACGAATCGTCCCGAACGTGTAGCCCAAATTGTGAAAATTTCAAACCGCTACTGCTTGCTTGTATGAGTAGGTAGCCATCTGAAACTTGGCATATATAAAGGCCATTAACATGTCTACATGCATGCACAATCTTATGTCAACTGATTGCATAACTTGCGAACTATAGGCCATCGAAATTTTTGTAAACAAAAGTTTGTGCGACTTTAGCTCCCAAACGGAATAAAAGCTAAAGCTGAAATAGCCTTCATTCTATTTCACTTATTTGTGTCTACACATGTATATGTTTTGCAGAGACTCAAAGCTCTTGAGAATGGAGAAAATGAGGTGTCAATTTTGCATTGGACCCTATGGGAAAATGCATTAAACGCCTACTGCTCCGACGTTCAGTGACCGATAACATCCATCTTTACACTGTAAACGGTAATTACATAGGTACATGCCTGGGGCAAATAACAGCGCAAATAATTGTCCATGTGCAGAGTAATAAAGGAGCAAACTTTTATATATGGGCCTGCAGTGGAAGTTATTCTTAAAAGGTGACTTTCACGAATCGTTCTGAAACTGTGCTAAATTACAGATAATTCCCATATATTTCTTGGGAAAAAAATCCCAGAAATTCTCCTTTCTCCGTTGTCGAGATATTCGAGGGCAAAGTCGTGCAGTTTTCGACTTTCAGGGGCTATAACTCGAAAACTAAAGAACGAGAATTTTTGGCACATATGGTCAATTAAATGTTTATCCCAACCCTTTCATTTGGCACTAGTTTCAGCCCGAATTGTGCAAGTCACCTAAGGTCACGAATCGTCCCGAACGTGTAGCCCAAATTGTGAAAATTTCAAACCGCTACTGCTTGCTTGTATGAGTAGGTAGCCATCTGAAACTTGGCATATATAAAGGCCATTAACATGTCTACATGCATGCACAATCTTATGTCAACTGATTGCATAACTTGCGAACTATAGGCCATCGAAATTTTTGTAAACAAAAGTTTGTGCGACTTTAGCTCCCAAACGGAATAAAAGCTAAAGCTGAAATAGCCTTCATTCTATTTCACTTATTTGAGTCTACACATGTATATGTTTTGCAGAGACTCAAAGCTCTTGAGAATGGAGAAAATGAGGTGTCAATTTTGCATTGGACCCTATGGGAAAATGCATTAAACGCCTACTGCTCCGACGTTCAGTGACCGATAACATCCATCTTTACACTGTAAACGGTAATTACATAGGTACATGCCTGGGGCAAATAACAGCGCAAATAATTGTCCATGTGCAGAGTAATAAAGGAGCAAACTTTTATATATGGGCCTGCAGTGGAAGTTATTCTTAAAAGGTGACTTTCACGAATCGTTCTGAAACTGTGCTAAATTACAGATAATTCCCATATATTTCTTGGGAAAAAAATCCCAGAAATTCTCCTTTCTCCGTTGTCGAGATATTCGAGGGCAAAGTCGTGCAGTTTTCGACTTTCAGGGGCTATAACTCGAAAACTAAAGAACGAGAATTTTTGGCACATATGGTCAATTGAATGTTTATCCCAACCCTTTCATTTGGCACTAGTTTCAGCCCGAATTGTGCAAGTCACCTAAGGTCACGAATCGTCCCGAACGTGTAGCCCAAATTGTGAAAATTTCAAACCGCTACTGCTTGCTTGTATGAGTAGGTAGCCATCTGAAACTTGGCATATATAAAGGCCATTAACATGTCTACATGCATGCACAATCTTATGTCAACTGATTGCATAACTTGCGAACTATAGGCCATCGAAATTTTTGTAAACAAAAGTTTGTGCGACTTTAGCTCCCAAACGGAATAAAAGCTAAAGCTGAAATAGCCTTCATTCTATTTCACTTATTTGTGTCTACACATGTATATGTTTTGCAGAGACTCAAAGCTCTTGAGAATGGAGAAAATGAGGTGTCAATTTTGCATTGGACCCTATGGGAAAATGCATTAAACGCCTACTGCTCCGACGTTCAGTGACCGATAACATCCATCTTTACACTGTAAACGGTAATTACATAGGTACATGCCTGGGGCAAATAACAGCGCAAATAATTGTCCATGTGCAGAGTAATAAAGGAGCAAACTTTTATATATGGGCCTGCAGTGGAAGTTATTCTTAAAAGGTGACTTTCACGAATCGTTCTGAAACTGTGCTAAATTACAGATAATTCCCATATATTTCTTGGAAAAAAAAACCCCAGAAATTCTCCTTTCTCCGTTGTCGAGATATTCGAGGGCAAAGTCGTGCAGTTTTCGACTTTCAGGGGCTATAACTCGAAAACTAAAGAACGAGAATTTTTGGCACATATGGTCAATTGAATGTTTATCCCAACCCTTTCATTTGGCACTAGTTTCAGCCCGAATTGTGCAAGTCACCTAAGGTCACGAATCGTCCCGAACGTGTAGCCCAAATTGTGAAAATTTCAAACCGCTACTGCTTGCTTGTATGAGTAGGTAGCCATCTGAAACTTGGCATATATAAAGGCCATTAACATGTCTACATGCATGCACAATCTTATGTCAACTGATTGCATAACTTGCGAACTATAGGCCATCGAAAGTTTTGTAAACGAAAGTTTGTGCGACTTTAGCTCCCAAACGGAATAAAAGCTAAAGCTGAAATAGCCTTCATTCTATTTCACTTATTTGTGTCTACACATGTATATGTTTTGCAGAGACTCAAAGCTCTTGAGAATGGAGAAAATGAGGTGTCAATTTTGCATTGGACCCTATGGGAAAATGCATTAAACGCCTACTGCTCCGACGTTCAGTGACCGATAACATCCATCTTTACACTGTAAACGGTAATTACATAGGTACATGCCTGGGGCAAATAACAGCGCAAATAATTGTCCATGTGCAGGGTAATAAAGGAGCAAACTTTTATATATGGGCCTGCAGTGGAAGTTATTCTTAAAAGGTGACTTTCACGAATCGTTCTGAAACTGTGCTAAATTACAGATAATTCCCATATATTTCTTGGGAAGAAAATCCCAGAAATTCTCCTTTCTCCGTTGTCGAGATATTCGAGGGCAAAGTCGTGCAGTTTTCGACTTTCAGGGGCTATAACTCGAAAACTAAAGAACGAGAATTTTTGGCACATATGGTCAATTGAATGTTTATCCCAACCCTTTCATTTGGCACTAGTTTCAGCCCGAATTGTGCAAGTCACCTAAGGTCACGAATCGTCCCGAACGTGTAGCCCAAATTGTGAAAATTTCAAACCGCTACTGCTTGCTTGTATGAGTAGGTAGCCATCTGAAACTTGGCATATATAAAGGCCATTAACATGTCTACATGCATGCACAATCTTATGTCAACTGATTGCATAACTTGCGAACTATAGGCCATCGAAATTTTTGTAAACAAAAGTTTGTGCGACTTTAGCTCCCAAACGGAATAAAAGCTAAAGCTGAAATAGCCTTCATTCTATTTCACTTATTTGTGTCTACACATGTATATGTTTTGCAGAGACTCAAAGCTCTTGAGAATGGAGAAAATGAGGTGTCAATTTTGCATTGGACCCTATGGGAAAATGCATTAAACGCCTACTGCTCCGACGTTCAGTGACCGATAACATCCATCTTTACACTGTAAACGGTAATTACATAGGTACATGCCTGGGGCAAATAACAGCGCAAATAATTGTCCATGTGCAGAGTAATAAAGGAGCAAACTTTTATATATGGGCCTGCAGTGGAAGTTATTCTTAAAAGGTGACTTTCACGAATCGTTCTGAAACTGTGCTAAATTACAGATAATTCCCATATATTTCTTGGGAAAAAAATCCCAGAAATTCTCCTTTCTCCGTTGTCGAGATATTCGAGGGCAAAGTCGTGCAGTTTTCGACTTTCAGGGGCTATAACTCGAAAACTAAAGAACGAGAATTTTTGGCACATATGGTCAATTGAATGTTTATCCCAACCCTTTCATTTGGCACTAGTTTCAGCCCGAATTGTGCAAGTCACCTAAGGTCACGAATCGTCCCGAACGTGTAGCCCAAATTGTGAAAATTTCAAACCGCTACTGCTTGCTTGTATGAGTAGGTAGCCATCTGAAACTTGGCATATATAAAGGCCATTAACATGTATACATGCATGCACAATCTTATGTCAACTGATTGCATAACTTGCGAACTATAGGCCATCGAAATTTTTGTAAACAAAAGTTTGTGCGACTTTAGCTCCCAAACGGAATAAAAGCTAAAGCTGAAATAGCCTTCATTCTATTTCATTTATTTGTGTCTACACATGTATATGTTTTGCAGAGACTCAAAGCTCTTGAGAATGGAGAAAATGAGGTGTCAATTTTGCATTGGACCCTATGGGAAAATGCATTAAACGCCTACTGCTCCGACGTTCAGTGACCGATAACATCCATCTTTACACTGTAAACGGTAATTACATAGGTACATGCCTGGGGCAAATAACAGCGCAAATAATTGTCCATGTGCAGAGTAATAAAGGAGCAAACTTTTATATATGGGCCTGCAGTGGAAGTTATTCTTAAAAGGTGACTTTCACGAATCGTTCTGAAACTGTGCTAAATTACAGATAATTCCCATATATTTCTTGGGAAAAAAATCCCAGAAATTCTTCTTTCTCCGTTGTCGAGATATTCGAGGGCAAAGTCGTGCAGTTTTCGACTTTCAGGGGCTATAACTCGAAAACTAAAGAACGAGAATTTTTGGCACATATGGTCAATTGAATGTTTATCCCAACCCTTTCATTTGGCACTAGTTTCAGCCCGAATTGTGCAAGTCACCTAAGGTCACGAATCGTCCCGAACGTGTAGCCCAAATTGTGAAAATTTCAAACCGCTACTGCTTGCTTGTATGAGTAGGTAGCCATCTGAAACTTGGCATATATAAAGGCCATTAACATGTCTACATGCATGCACAATCTTATGTCAACTGATTGCATAACTTGCGAACTATAGGCCATCGAAATTTTTGTAAACAAAAGTTTGTGCGACTTTAGCTCCCAAACGGAATAAAAGCTAAAGCTGAAATAGCCTTCATTCTATTTCACTTATTTGTGTCTACACATGTATATGTTTTGCAGAGACTCAAAGCTCTTGAGAATGGAGAAAATGAGGTGTCAATTTTGCATTGGACCCTATGGGAAAATGCATTAAACGCCTACTGCTCCGACGTTCAGTGACCGATAACATCCATCTTTACACTGTAAACGGTAATTACATAGGTACATGCCTGGGGCAAATAACAGCGCAAATAATTGTCCATGTGCAGAGTAATAAAGGAGCAAACTTTTATATATGGGCCTGCAGTGGAAGTTATTCTTAAAAGGTGACTTTCACGAATCGTTCTGAAACTGTGCTAAATTACAGATAATTCCCATATATTTCTTGGGAAAAAAATCCCAGAAATTCTCCTTTCTCCGTTGTCGAGATATTCGAGGGCAAAGTCGTGCAGTTTTCGACTTTCAGGGGCTATAACTCGAAAACTAAAGAACGAGAATTTTTGGCACATATGGTCAATTGAATGTTTATCCCAACCCTTTCATTTGGCACTAGTTTCAGCCCGAATTGTGCAAGTCACCTAAGGTCACGAATCGTCCCGAACGTGTAGCCCAAATTGTGAAAATTTCAAACCGCTACTGCTTGCTTGTATGAGTAGGTAGCCATCTGAAACTTGGCATATATAAAGGCCATTAACATGTCTACATGCATGCACAATCTTATGTCAACTGATTGCATAACTTGCGAACTATAGGCCATCGAAATTTTTGTAAACAAAAGTTTGTGCGACTTTAGCTCCCAAACGGAATAAAAGCTAAAGCTGAAATAGCCTTCATTCTATTTCACTTATTTGTGTCTACACATGTATATGTTTTGCAGAGACTCAAAGCTCTTGAGAATGGAGAAAATGAGGTGTCAATTTTGCATTGGACCCTATGGGAAAATGCATTAAACGCCTACTGCTCCGACGTTCAGTGACCGATAACATCCATCTTTACACTGTAAACGGTAATTACATAGGTACATGCCTGGGGCAAATAACAGCGCAAATAATTGTCCATGTGCAGAGTAATAAAGGAGCAAACTTTTATATATGGGCCTGCAGTGGAAGTTATTCTTAAAAGGTGACTTTCACGAATCGTTCTGAAACTGTGCTAAATTAGAGATAATTCCCATATATTTCTTGGGAAAAAAATCCCAGAAATTCTCCTTTCTCCGTTGTCGAGATATTCGAGGGCAAAGTCGTGCAGTTTTCGACTTTCAGGGGCTATAACTCGAAAACTAAAGAACGAGAATTTTTGGCACATATGGTCAATTGAATGTTTATCCCAACCCTTTCATTTGGCACTAGTTTCAGCCCGAATTGTGCAAGTCACCTAAGGTCACGAATCGTCCCGAACGTGTAGCCCAAATTGTGAAAATTTCAAACCGCTACTGCTTGCTTGTATGAGTAGGTAGCCATCTGAAACTTGGCATATATAAAGGCCATTAACATGTCTACATGCATGCACAATCTTATGTCAACTGATTGCATAACTTGCGAACTATAGGCCATCGAAATTTTTGTAAACAAAAGTTTGTGCGACTTTAGCTCCCAAACGGAATAAAAGCTAAAGCTGAAATAGCCTTCATTCTATTTCACTTATTTGTGTCTACACATGTATATGTTTTGCAGAGACTCAAAGCTCTTGAGAATGGAGAAAATGAGGTGTCAATTTTGCATTGGACCCTATGGGAAAATGCATTAAACGCCTACTGCTCCGACGTTCAGTGACCGATAACATCCATCTTTACACTGTAAACGGTAATTACATAGGTACATGCCTGGGGCAAATAACAGCGCAAATAATTGTCCATGTGCAGAGTAATAAAGGAGCAAACTTTTATATATGGGCCTGCAGTGGAAGTTATTCTTAAAAGGTGACTTTCACGAATCGTTCTGAAACTGTGCTAAATTACAGATAATTCCCATATATTTCTTGGGAAAAAAATCCCAGAAACTCTCCTTTCTCCGTTGTCGAGATATTCGAGGGCAAAGTCGTGCAGTTTTCGACTTTCAGGGGCTATAACTCGAAAACTAAAGAACGAGAATTTTTGGCACATATGGTCAATTGAATGTTTATCCCAACCCTTTCATTTGGCACTAGTTTCAGCCCGAATTGTGCAAGTCACCTAAGGTCACGAATCGTCCCGAACGTGTAGCCCAAATTGTGAAAATTTCAAACCGCTACTGCTTGCTTGTATGAGTAGGTAGCCATCTGAAACTTGGCATATATAAAGGCCATTAACATGTCTACATGCATGCACAATCTTATGTCAACTGATTGCATAACTTGCGAACTATAGGCCATCGAAATTTTTGTAAACAAAATTTTGTGCGACTTTAGCTCCCAAACGGAATAAAAGGTAAAGCTGAAATAGCCTTCATTCTATTTCACTTATTTGTGTCTACACATGTATATGTTTTGCAGAGACTCAAAGCTCTTGAGAATGGAGAAAATGAGGTGTCAATTTTGCATTGGACCCTATGGGAAAATGCATTAAACGCCTACTGCTCCGACGTTCAGTGACCGATAACATCCATCTTTACACTGTAAACGGTAATTACATAGGTACATGCCTGGGGCAAATAACAGCGCAAATAATTGTCCATGTGCAGAGTAATAAAGGAGCAAACTTTTATATATGGGCCTGCAGTGGAAGTTATTCTTAAAAGGTGACTTTCACGAATCGTTCTGAAACTGTGCTAAATTACAGATAATTCCCATATATTTCTTGGGAAAAAAATCCCAGAAATTCTCCTTTCTCCGTTGTCGAGATATTCGAGGGCAAAGTCGTGCAGTTTTCGACTTTCAGGGGCTATAACTCGAAAACTAAAGAACGAGAATTTTTGGCACATATGGTCAATTGAATGTTTATCCCAACCCTTTCATTTGGCACTAGTTTCAGCCCGAATTGTGCAAGTCACCTAAGGTCACGAATCGTCCCGAACGTGTAGCCCAAATTGTGAAAATTTCAAACCGCTACTGCTTGCTTGTATGAGTAGGTAGCCATCTGAAACGTGGCATATATAAAGGCCATTAACATGTCTACATGCATGCACAATCTTATGTCAACTGATTGCATAACTTGCGAACTATAGGCCATCGAAATTTTTGTAAACAAAAGTTTGTGCGACTTTAGCTCCCAAACGGAATAAAAGCTAAAGCTGAAATAGCCTTCATTCTATTTCACTTATTTGTGTCTACACATGTATATGTTTTGCAGAGACTCAAAGCTCTTGAGAATGGAGAAAATGAGGTGTCAATTTTGCATTGGACCCTATGGGAAAATGCATTAAACGCCTACTGCTCCGACGTTCAGTGACCGATAACATCCATCTTTACACTGTAAACGGTAATTACATAGGTACATGCCTGGGGCAAATAACAGCGCAAATAATTGTCCATGTGCAGAGTAATAAAGGAGCAAACTTTTATATATGGGCCTGCAGTGGAAGTTATTCTTAAAAGGTGACTTTCACGAATCGTTCTGAAACTGTGCTAAATTACAGATAATTCCCATATATTTCTTGGGAAAAAAATCCCAGAAATTCTCCTTTCTCCGTTGTCGAGATATTCGAGGGCAAAGTCGTGCAGTTTTCGACTTTCAGGGGCTATAACTCGAAAACTAAAGAACGAGAATTTTTGGCACATATGGTCAATTGAATGTTTATCCCAACCCTTTCATTTGGCACTAGTTTCAGCCCGAATTGTGCAAGTCACCTAAGGTCACGAATCGTCCCGAACGTGTAGCCCAAATTGTGAAAATTTCAAACCGCTACTGCTTGCTTGTATGAGTAGGTAGCCATCTGAAACGTGGCATATATAAAGGCCATTAACATGTCTACATGCATGCACAATCTTATGTCAACTGATTGCATAACTTGCGAACTATAGGCCATCGAAATTTTTGTAAACAAAAGTTTGTGCGACTTTAGCTCCCAAACGGAATAAAAGCTAAAGCTGAAATAGCCTTCATTCTATTTCACTTATTTGTGTCTACACATGTATATGTTTTGCAGAGACTCAAAGCTCTTGAGAATGGAGAAAATGAGGTGTCAATATTGCATTGGACCCTATGGGAAAATGCATTAAACGCCTACTGCTCCGACGTTCAGTGACCGATAACATCCATCTTTACACTGTAAACGGTAATTACATAGGTACATGCCTGGGGCAAATAACAGCGCAAATAATTGTCCATGTGCAGAGTAATAAAGGAGCAAACTTTTATATATGGGCCTGCAGTGGAAGTTATTCTTAAAAGGTGACTTTCACGAATCGTTCTGAAACTGTGCTAAATTACAGATAATTCCCATATATTTCTTGGGAAAAAAATCCCAGAAATTCTCCTTTCTCCGTTGTCGAGATATTCGAGGGCAAAGTCGTGCAGTTTTCGACTTTCAGGGGCTATAACTCGAAAACTAAAGAACGAGAATTTTTGGCACATATGGTCAATTGAATGTTTATCCCAACCCTTTCATTTGGCACTAGTTTCAGCCCGAATTGTGCAAGTCACCTAAGCTCACGAATCGTCCCGAACGTGTAGCCCAAATTGTGAAAATTTCAAACCGCTACTGCTTGCTTGTATGAGTAGGTAGCCATCTGAAACTTGGCATATATAAAGGCCATTAACATGTCTACATGCATGCACAATCTTATGTCAACTGATTGCATAACTTGCGAACTATAGGCCATCGAAATTTTTGTAAACAAAAGTTTGTGCGACTTTAGCTCCCAAACGGAATAAAAGCTAAAGCTGAAATAGCCTTCATTCTATTTCACTTATTTGTGTCTACACATGTATATGTTTTGCAGAGACTCAAAGCTCTTGAGAATGGAGAAAATGAGGTGTCAATTTTGCATTGGACCCTATGGGAAAATGCATTAAACGCCTACTGCTCCGACGTTCAGTGACCGATAACATCCATCTTTACACTGTAAACGGTAATTACATAGGTACATGCCTGGGGCAAATAACAGCGCAAATAATTGTCCATGTGCAGAGTAATAAAGGAGCAAACTTTTATATATGGGCCTGCAGTGGAAGTTATTCTTAAAAGGTGACTTTCACGAATCGTTCTGAAACTGTGCTAAATTACAGATAATTCCCATATATTTCTTGGGAAAAAAATCCCAGAAATTCTCCTTTCTCCGTTGTCGAGATATTCGAGGGCAAAGTCGTGCAGTTTTCGACTTTCAGGGGCTATAACTCGAAAACTAAAGAACGAGAATTTTTGGCACATATGGTCAATTGAATGTTTATCCCAACCCTTTCATTTGGCACTAGTTTCAGCCCGAATTGTGCAAGTCACCTAAGGTCACGAATCGTCCCGAACGTGTAGCCCAAATTGTGAAAATTTCAAACCGCTACTGCTTGCTTGTATGAGTAGGTAGCCATCTGAAACGTGGCATATATAAAGGCCATTAACATGTCTACATGCATGCACAATCTTATGTCAACTGATTGCATAACTTGCGAACTATAGGCCATCGAAATTTTTGTAAACAAAAGTTTGTGCGACTTTAGCTCCCAAACGGAATAAAAGCTAAAGCTGAAATAGCCTTCATTCTATTTCACTTATTTGTGTCTACACATGTATATGTTTTGCAGAGACTCAAAGCTCTTGAGAATGGAGAAAATGAGGTGTCAATTTTGCATTGGACCCTATGGGAAAATGCATTAAACGCCTACTGCTCCGACGTTCAGTGACCGATAACATCCATCTTTACACTGTAAACGGTAATTACATAGGTACATGCCTGGGGCAAATAACAGCGCAAATAATTGTCCATGTGCAGAGTAATAAAGGAGCAAACTTTTATATATGGGCCTGCAGTGGAAGTTATTCTTAAAAGGTGACTTTCACGAATCGTTCTGAAACTGTGCTAAATTACAGATAATTCCCATATATTTCTTGGGAAAAAAATCCCAGAAATTCTCCTTTCTCCGTTGTCGAGATATTCGAGGGCAAAGTCGTGCAGTTTTCGACTTTCAGGGGCTATAACTCGAAAACTAAAGAACGAGAATTTTTGGCACATATGGTCAATTGAATGTTTATCCCAACCCTTTCATTTGGCACTAGTTTCAGCCCGAATTGTGCAAGTCACCTAAGGTCACGAATCGTCCCGAACGTGTAGCCCAAATTGTGAAAATTTCAAACCGCTACAGCTTGCTTGTATGAGTAGGTAGCCATCTGAAACTTGGCATATATAAAGGCCATTAACATGTCTACATGCATGCACAATCTTATGTCAACTGATTGCATAACTTGCGAACTATAGGCCATCGAAATTTTTGTAAACAAAAGTTTGTGCGACTTTAGCTCCCAAACGGAATAAAAGCTAAAGCTGAAATAGCCTTCATTCTATTTCACTTATTTGTGTCTACACATGTATATGTTTTGCAGAGACTCAAAGCTCTTGAGAATGGAGAAAATGAGGTGTCAATTTTGCATTGGACCCTATGGGAAAATGCATTAAACGCCTACTGCTCCGACGTTCAGTGACCGATAACATCCATCTTTACACTGTAAACGGTAATTACATAGGTACATGCCTGGGGCAAATAACAGCGCAAATAATTGTCCATGTGCAGAGTAATAAAGGAGCAAACTTTTATATATGGGCCTGCAGTGGACGTTATTCTTAAAAGGTGACTTTCACGAATCGTTCTGAAACTGTGCTAAATTACAGATAATTCCCATATATTTCTTGGGAAAAAAATCCCAGAAATTCTCCTTTCTCCGTTGTCGAGATATTCGAGGGCAAAGTCGTGCAGTTTTCGACTTTCAGGGGCTATAACTCGAAAACTAAAGAACGAGAATTTTTGGCACATATGGTCAATTGAATGTTTATCCCAACCCTTTCATTTGGCACTAGTTTCAGCCCGAATTGTGCAAGTCACCTAAGGTCACGAATCGTCCCGAACGTGTAGCCCAAATTGTGAAAATTTCAAACCGCTACTGCTTGCTTGTATGAGTAGGTAGCCATCTGAAACTTGGCATATATAAAGGCCATTAACATGTCTACATGCATGCACAATCTTATGTCAACTGATTGCATAACTTGCGAACTATAGGCCATCGAAATTTTTGTAAACAAAAGTTTGTGCGACTTTAGCTCCCAAACGGAATAAAAGCTAAAGCTGAAATAGCCTTCATTCTATTTCACTTATTTGTGTCTACACATGTATATGTTTTGCAGAGACTCAAAGCTCTTGAGAATGGAGAAAATGAGGTGTCAATTTTGCATTGGACCCTATGGGAAAATGCATTAAACGCCTACTGCTCCGACGTTCAGTGACCGATAACATCCATCTTTACACTGTAAACGGTAATTACATAGGTACATGCCTGGGGCAAATAACAGCGCAAATAATTGTCCATGTGCAGAGTAATAAAGGAGCAAACTTTTATATATGGGCCTGCAGTGGAAGTTATTCTTAAAAGGTGACTTTCACGAATCGTTCTGAAACTGTGCTAAATTACAGATAATTCCCATATATTTCTTGGGAAAAAAATCCCAGAAATTCTCCTTTCTCCGTTGTCGAGATATTCGAGGGCAAAGTCGTGCAGTTTTCGACTTTCAGGGGCTATAACTCGAAAACTAAAGAACGAGAATTTTTGGCACATATGGTCAATTGAATGTTTATCCCAACCCTTTCATTTGGCACTAGTTTCAGCCCGAATTGTGCAAGTCACCTAAGGTCACGAATCGTCCCGAACGTGTAGCCCAAATTGTGAAAATTTCAAACCGCTACTGCTTGCTTGTATGAGTAGGTAGCCATCTGAAACTTGGCATATATAAAGGCCATTAACATGTCTACATGCATGCACAATCTTATGTCAACTGATTGCATAACTTGCGAACTATAGGCCATCGAAATTTTTGTAAACAAAAGTTTGTGCGACTTTAGCTCCCAAACGGAATAAAAGCTAAAGCTGAAATAGCCTTCATTCTATTTCACTTATTTGTGTCTACACATGTATATGTTTTGCAGAGACTCAAAGCTCTTGAGAATGGAGAAAATGAGGTGTCAATTTTGCATTGGACCCTATGGGAAAATGCATTAAACGCCTACTGCTCCGACGTTCAGTGACCGATAACATCCATCTTTACACTGTAAACGGTAATTACATAGGTACATGCCTGGGGCAAATAACAGCGCAAATAATTGTCCATGTGCAGAGTAATAAAGGAGCAAACTTTTATATATGGGCCTGCAGTGGAAGTTATTCTTAAAAGGTGACTTTCACGAATCGTTCTGAAACTGTGCTAAATTACAGATAATTCCCATATATTTCTTGGGAAAAAAATCCCAGAAATTCTCCTTTCTCCGTTGTCGAGATATTCGAGGGCAAAGTCGTGCAGTTTTCGACTTTCAGGGGCTATAACTCGAAAACTAAAGAACGAGAATTTTTGGCACATATGGTCAATTGAATGTTTATCCCAACCCTTTCATTTGGCACTAGTTTCAGCCCGAATTGTGCAAGTCACCTAAGGTCACGAATCGTCCCGAACGTGTAGCCCAAATTGTATAAATTTCAAACCGCTACTGCTTGCTTGTATGAGTAGGTAGCCATCTGAAACGTGGCATATATAAAGGCCATTAACATGTCTACATGCATGCACAATCTTATGTCAACTGATTGCATAACTTGCGAACTATAGGCCATCGAAATTTTTGTAAACAAAAGTTTGTGCGACTTTAGCTCCCAAACGGAATAAAAGCTAAAGCTGAAATAGCCTTCATTCTATTTCACTTATTTGTGTCTACACATGTATATGTTTTGCAGAGACTCAAAGCTCTTGAGAATGGAGAAAATGAGGTGTCAATTTTGCATTGGACCCTATGGGAAAATGCATTAAACGCCTACTGCTCCGACGTTCAGTGACCGATAACATCCATCTTTACACTGTAAACGGTAATTACATAGGTACATGCCTGGGGCAAATAACAGCGCAAATAATTGTCCATGTGCAGAGTAATAAAGGAGCAAACTTTTATATATGGGCCTGCAGTGGAAGTTATTCATAAAAGGTGACTTTCACGAATCGTTCTGAAACTGTGCTAAATTACAGATAATTCCCATATATTTCTTGGGAAAAAAATCCCAGAAATTCTCCTTTCTCCGTTGTCGAGATATTCGAGGGCAAAGTCGTGCAGTTTTCGACTTTCAGGGGCTATAACTCGAAAACTAAAGAACGAGAATTTTTGGCACATATGGTCAATTGAATGTTTATCCCAACCCTTTCATTTGGCACTAGTTTCAGCCCGAATTGTGCAAGTCACCTAAGGTCACGAATCGTCCCGAACGTGTAGCCCAAATTGTGAAAATTTCAAACCGCTACAGCTTGCTTGTATGAGTAGGTAGCCATCTGAAACTTGGCATATATAAAGGCCATTAACATGTCTACATGCATGCACAATCTTATGTCAACTGATTGCATAACTTGCGAACTATAGGCCATCGAAATTTTTGTAAACAAAAGTTTGTGCGACTTTAGCTCCCAAACGGAATAAAAGCTAAAGCTGAAATAGCCTTCATTCTATTTC
The DNA here is from genome assembly GCA_963989385.1 of Ctena decussata. Lineage (NCBI taxonomy): Eukaryota > Metazoa > Mollusca > Bivalvia > Lucinida > Lucinidae > Ctena > Ctena decussata. The sequence continues at coordinate 78,068,279 of OZ022510.1, read as the reverse complement.
ACTTATTTGTGTCTACACATGTATATGTTTTGCAGAGACTCAAAGCTCTTGAGAATGGAGAAAATGAGGTGTCAATTTTGCATTGGACCCTATGGGAAAATGCATTAAACGCCTACTGCTCCGACGTTCAGTGACCGATAACATCCATCTTTACACTGTAAACGGTAATTACATAGGTACATGCCTGGGGCAAATAACAGCGCAAATAATTGTCCATGTGCAGAGTAATAAAGGAGCAAACTTTTATATATGGGCCTGCAGTGGAAGTTATTCTTAAAAGGTGACTTTCACGAATCGTTCTGAAACTGTGCTAAATTACAGATAATTCCCATATATTTCTTGGGAAAAAAATCCCAGAAATTCTCCTTTCTCCGTTGTCGAGATATTCGAGGGCAAAGTCGTGCAGTTTTCGACTTTCAGGGGCTATAACTCGAAAACTAAAGAACGAGAATTTTTGGCACATATGGTCAATTGAATGTTTATCCCAACCCTTTCATTTGGCACTAGTTTCAGCCCGAATTGTGCAAGTCACCTAAGGTCACGAATCGTCCCGAACGTGTAGCCCAAATTGTGAAAATTTCAAACCGCTACTGCTTGCTTGTATGAGTAGGTAGCCATCTGAAACGTGGCATATATAAAGGCCATTAACATGTCTACATGCATGCACAATCTTATGTCAACTGATTGCATAACTTGCGAACTATAGGCCATCGAAATTTTTGTAAACAAAAGTTTGTGCGACTTTAGCTCCCAAACGGAATAAAAGCTAAAGCTGAAATAGCCTTCATTCTATTTCACTTATTTGTGTCTACACATGTATATGTTTTGCAGAGACTCAAAGCTCTTGAGAATGGAGAAAATGAGGTGTCAATTTTGCATTGGACCCTATGGGAAAATGCATTAAACGCCTACTGCTCCGACGTTCAGTGACCGATAACATCCATCTTTACACTGTAAACGGTAATTACATAGGTACATGCCTGGGGCAAATAACAGCGCAAATAATTGTCCATGTGCAGAGTAATAAAGGAGCAAACTTTTATATATGGGCCTGCAGTGGAAGTTATTCTTAAAAGGTGACTTTCACGAATCGTTCTGAAACTGTGCTAAATTACAGATAATTCCCATATATTTCTTGGGAAAAAAATCCCAGAAATTCTCCTTTCTCCGTTGTCGAGATATTCGAGGGCAAAGTCGTGCAGTTTTCGACTTTCAGGGGCTATAACTCGAAAACTAAAGAACGAGAATTTTTGGCACATATGGTCAATTGAATGTTTATCCCAACCCTTTCATTTGGCACTAGTTTCAGCCCGAATTGTGCAAGTCACCTAAGGTCACGAATCGTCCCGAACGTGTAGCCCAAATTGTGAAAATTTCAAACCGCTACTGCTTGCTTGTATGAGTAGGTAGCCATCTGAAACTTGGCATATATAAAGGCCATTAACATGTCTACATGCATGCACAATCTTATGTCAACTGATTGCATAACTTGCGAACTATAGGCCATCGAAATTTTTGTAAACAAAAGTTTGTGCGACTTTAGCTCCCAAACGGAATAAAAGCTAAAGCTGAAATAGCCTTCATTCTATTTCACTTATTTGTGTCTACACATGTATATGTTTTGCAGAGACTCAAAGCTCTTGAGAATGGAGAAAATGAGGTGTCAATTTTGCATTGGACCCTATGGGAAAATGCATTAAACGCCTACTGCTCCGACGTTCAGTGACCGATAACATCCATCTTTACACTGTAAACGGTAATTACATAGGTACATGCCTGGGGCAAATAACAGCGCAAATAATTGTCCATGTGCAGAGTAATAAAGGAGCAAACTTTTATATATGGGCCTGCAGTGGAAGTTATTCTTAAAAGGTGACTTTCACGAATCGTTCTGAAACTGTGCTAAATTACAGATAATTCCCATATATTTCTTGGGAAAAAAATCCCAGAAATTCTCCTTTCTCCGTTGTCGAGATATTCGAGGGCAAAGTCGTGCAGTTTTCGACTTTCAGGGGCTATAACTCGAAAACTAAAGAACGAGAATTTTTGGCACATATGGTCAATTGAATGTTTATCCCAACCCTTTCATTTGGCACTAGTTTCAGCCCGAATTGTGCAAGTCACCTAAGGTCACGAATCGTCCCGAACGTGTAGCCCAAATTGTGAAAATTTCAAACCGCTACTGCTTGCTTGTATGAGTAGGTAGCCATCTGAAACGTGGCATATATAAAGGCCATTAACATGTCTACATGCATGCACAATCTTATGTCAACTGATTGCATAACTTGCGAACTATAGGCCATCGAAATTTTTGTAAACAAAAGTTTGTGCGACTTTAGCTCCCAAACGGAATAAAAGCTAAAGCTGAAATAGCCTTCATTCTATTTCACTTATTTGTGTCTACACATGTATATGTTTTGCAGAGACTCAAAGCTCTTGAGAATGGAGAAAATGAGGTGTCAATTTTGCATTGGACCCTATGGGAAAATGCATTAAACGCCTACTGCTCCGACGTTCAGTGACCGATAACATCCATCTTTACACTGTAAACGGTAATTACATAGGTACATGCCTGGGGCAAATAACAGCGCAAATAATTGTCCATGTGCAGAGTAATAAAGGAGCAAACTTTTATATATGGGCCTGCAGTGGAAGTTATTCTTAAAAGGTGACTTTCACGAATCGTTCTGAAACTGTGCTAAATTACAGATAATTCCCATATATTTCTTGGGAAAAAAATCCCAGAAATTCTCCTTTCTCCGTTGTCGAGATATTCGAGGGCAAAGTCGTGCAGTTTTCGACTTTCAGGGGCTATAACTCGAAAACTAAAGAACGAGAATTTTTGGCACATATGGTCAATTGAATGTTTATCCCAACCCTTTCATTTGGCACTAGTTTCAGCCCGAATTGTGCAAGTCACCTAAGGTCACGAATCGTCCCGAACGTGTAGCCCAAATTGTGAAAATTTCAAACCGCTACTGCTTGCTTGTATGAGTAGGTAGCCATCTGAAACTTGGCATATATAAAGGCCATTAACATGTCTACATGCATGCATAATCTTATGTCAACTGATTGCATAACTTGCGAACTATAGGCCATCGAAATTTTTGTAAACAAAAGTTTGTGCGACTTTAGCTCCCAAACGGAATAAAAGCTAAAGCTGAAATAGCCTTCATTCTATTTCACTTATTTGTGTCTACACATGTATATGTTTTGCAGAGACTCAAAGCTCTTGAGAATGGAGAAAATGAGGTGTCAATTTTGCATTGGACCCTATGGGAAAATGCATTAAACGCCTACTGCTCCGACGTTCAGTGACCGATAACATCCATCTTTACACTGTAAACGGTAATTACATAGGTACATGCCTGGGGCAAATAACAGCGCAAATAATTGTCCATGTGCAGAGTAATAAAGGAGCAAACTTTTATATATGGGCCTGCAGTGGAAGTTATTCTTAAAAGGTGACTTTCACGAATCGTTCTGAAACTGTGCTAAATTACAGATAATTCCCATATATTTCTTGGGAAAAAAATCCCAGAAATTCTCCTTTCTCCGTTGTCGAGATATTCGAGGGCAAAGTCGTGCAGTTTTCGACTTTCAGGGGCTATAACTCGAAAACTAAAGAACGAGAATTTTTGGCACATATGGTCAATTGAATGTTTATCCCAACCCTTTCATTTGACACTAGTTTCAGCCCGAATTGTGCAAGTCACCTAAGGTCACGAATCGTCCCGAACGTGTAGCCCAAATTGTGAAAATTTCAAACCGCTACTGCTTGCTTGTATGAGTAGGTAGCCATCTGAAACGTGGCATATATAAAGGCCATTAACATGTCTACATGCATGCACAATCTTATGTCAACTGATTGCATAACTTGCGAACTATAGGCCATCGAAATTTTTGTAAACAAAAGTTTGTGCGACTTTAGCTCCCAAACGGAATAAAAGCTAAAGCTGAAATAGCCTTCATTCTATTTCACTTATTTGTGTCTACACATGTATATGTTTTGCAGAGACTCAAAGCTCTTGAGAATGGAGAAAATGAGGTGTCAATTTTGCATTGGACCCTATGGGAAAATGCATTAAACGCCTACTGCTCCGACGTTCAGTGACCGATAACATCCATCTTTACACTGTAAACGGTAATTACATAGGTACATGCCTGGGGCAAATAACAGCGCAAATAATTGTCCATGTGCAGAGTAATAAAGGAGCAAACTTTTATATATGGGCCTGCAGTGGAAGTTATTCTTAAAAGGTGACTTTCACGAATCGTTCTGAAACTGTGCTAAATTACAGATAATTCCCATATATTTCTTGGGAAAAAAATCCCAGAAATTCTCCTTTCTCCGTTGTCGAGATATTCGAGGGCAAAGTCGTGCAGTTTTCGACTTTCAGGGGCTATAACTCGAAAACTAAAGAACGAGAATTTTTGGCACATATGGTCAATTGAATGTTTATCCCAACCCTTTCATTTGGCACTAGTTTCAGCCCGAATTGTGCAAGTCACCTAAGGTCACGAATCGTCCCGAACGTGTAGCCCAAATTGTGAAAATTTCAAACCGCTACTGCTTGCTTGTATGAGTAGGTAGCCATCTGAAACGTGGCATATATAAAGGCCATTAACATGTCTACATGCATGCACAATCTTATGTCAACTGATTGCATAACTTGCGAACTATAGGCCATCGAAATTTTTGTAAACAAAAGTTTGTGCGACTTTAGCTCCCAAACGGAATAAAAGCTAAAGCTGAAATAGCCTTCATTCTATTTCACTTATTTGTGTCTACACATGTATATGTTTTGCAGAGACTCAAAGCTCTTGAGAATGGAGAAAATGAGGTGTCAATTTTGCATTGGACCCTATGGGAAAATGCATTAAACGCCTACTGCTCCGACGTTCAGTGACCGATAACATCCATCTTTACACTGTAAACGGTAATTACATAGGTACATGCCTGGGGCAAATAACAGCGCAAATAATTGTCCATGTGCAGAGTAATAAAGGAGCAAACTTTTATATATGGGCCTGCAGTGGAAGTTATTCTTAAAAGGTGACTTTCACGAATCGTTCTGAAACTGTGCTAAATTACAGATAATTCCCATATATTTCTTGGGAAAAAAATCCCAGAAATTCTCCTTTCTCCGTTGTCGAGATATTCGAGGGCAAAGTCGTGCAGTTTTCGACTTTCAGGGGCTATAACTCGAAAACTAAAGAACGAGAATTTTTGGCACATATGGTCAATTGAATGTTTATCCCAACCCTTTCATTTGGCACTAGTTTCAGCCCGAATTGTGCAAGTCACCTAAGGTCACGAATCGTCCCGAACGTGTAGCCCAAATTGTGAAAATTTCAAACCGCTACTGCTTGCTTGTATGAGTAGGTAGCCATCTGAAACTTGGCATATATAAAGGCCATTAACATGTCTACATGCATGCACAATCTTATGTCAACTGATTGCATAACTTGCGAACTATAGGCCATCGAAATTTTTGTAAACAAAAGTTTGTGCGACTTTAGCTCCCAAACGGAATAAAAGCTAAAGCTGAAATAGCCTTCATTCTATTTCACTTATTTGTGTCTACACATGTATATGTTTTGCAGAGACTCAAAGCTCTTGAGAATGGAGAAAATGAGGTGTCAATTTTGCATTGGACCCTATGGGAAAATGCATTAAACGCCTACTGCTCCGACGTTCAGTGACCGATAACATCCATCTTTACACTGTAAACGGTAATTACATAGGTACATGCCTGGGGCAAATAACAGCGCAAATAATTGTCCATGTGCAGAGTAATAAAGGAGCAAACTTTTATATATGGGCCTGCAGTGGAAGTTATTCTTAAAAGGTGACTTTCACGAATCGTTCTGAAACTGTGCTAAATTACAGATAATTCCCATATATTTCTTGGGAAAAAAATCCCAGAAATTCTCCTTTCTCCGTTGTCGAGATATTCGAGGGCAAAGTCGTGCAGTTTTCGACTTTCAGGGGCTATAACTCGAAAACTAAAGAACGAGAATTTTTGGCACATATGGTCAATTGAATGTTTATCCCAACCCTTTCATTTGGCACTAGTTTCAGCCCGAATTGTGCAAGTCACCTAAGGTCACGAATCGTCCCGAACGTGTAGCCCAAATTGTGAAAATTTCAAACCGCTACTGCTTGCTTGTATGAGTAGGTAGCCATCTGAAACGTGGCATATATAAAGGCCATTAACATGTCTACATGCATGCACAATCTTATGTCAACTGATTGCATAACTTGCGAACTATAGGCCATCGAAATTTTTGTAAACAAAAGTTTGTGCGACTTTAGCTCCCAAACGGAATAAAAGCTAAAGCTGAAATAGCCTTCATTCTATTTCACTTATTTGTGTCTACACATGTATATGTTTTGCAGAGACTCAAAGCTCTTGAGAATGGAGAAAATGAGGTGTCAATTTTGCATTGGACCCTATGGGAAAATGCATTAAACGCCTACTGCTCCGACGTTCAGTGACCGATAACATCCATCTTTACACTGTAAACGGTAATTACATAGGTACATGCCTGGGGCAAATAACAGCGCAAATAATTGTCCATGTGCAGAGTAATAAAGGAGCAAACTTTTATATATGGGCCTGCAGTGGAAGTTATTCTTAAAAGGTGACTTTCACGAATCGTTCTGAAACTGTGCTAAATTACAGATAATTCCCATATATTTCTTGGGAAAAAAATCCCAGAAATTCTCCTTTCTCCGTTGTCGAGATATTCGAGGGCAAAGTCGTGCAGTTTTCGACTTTCAGGGGCTATAACTCGAAAACTAAAGAACGAGAATTTTTGGCACATATGGTCAATTGAATGTTTATCCCAACCCTTTCATTTGGCACTAGTTTCAGCCCGAATTGTGCAAGTCACCTAAGGTCACGAATCGTCCCGAACGTGTAGCCCAAATTGTGAAAATTTCAAACCGCTACTGCTTGCTTGTATGAGTAGGTAGCCATCTGAAACGTGGCATATATAAAGGCCATTAACATGTCTACATGCATGCACAATCTTATGTCAACTGATTGCATAACTTGCGAACTATAGGCCATCGAAATTTTTGTAAACAAAAGTTTGTGCGACTTTAGCTCCCAAACGGAATAAAAGCTAAAGCTGAAATAGCCTTCATTCTATTTCACTTATTTGTGTCTACACATGTATATGTTTTGCAGAGACTCAAAGCTCTTGAGAATGGAGAAAATGAGGTGTCAATTTTGCATTGGACCCTATGGGAAAATGCATTAAACGCCTACTGCTCCGACGTTCAGTGACCGATAACATCCATCTTTACACTGTAAACGGTAATTACATAGGTACATGCCTGGGGCAAATAACAGCGCAAATAATTGTCCATGTGCAGAGTAATAAAGGAGCAAACTTTTATATATGGGCCTGCAGTGGAAGTTATTCTTAAAAGGTGACTTTCACGAATCGTTCTGAAACTGTGCTAAATTACAGATAATTCCCATATATTTCTTGGGAAAAAAATCCCAGAAATTCTCCTTTCTCCGTTGTCGAGATATTCGAGGGCAAAGTCGTGCAGTTTTCGACTTTCAGGGGCTATAACTCGAAAACTAAAGAACGAGAATTTTTGGCACATATGGTCAATTGAATGTTTATCCCAACCCTTTCATTTGGCACTAGTTTCAGCCCGAATTGTGCAAGTCACCTAAGGTCACGAATCGTCCCGAACGTGTAGCCCAAATTGTGAAAATTTCAAACCGCTACTGCTTGCTTGTATGAGTAGGTAGCCATCTGAAACGTGGCATATATAAAGGCCATTAACATGTCTACATGCATGCACAATCTTATGTCAACTGATTGCATAACTTGCGAACTATAGGCCATCGAAATTTTTGTAAACAAAAGTTTGTGCGACTTTAGCTCCCAAACGGAATAAAAGCTAAAGCTGAAATAGCCTTCATTCTATTTCACTTATTTGTGTCTACACATGTATATGTTTTGCAGAGACTCAAAGCTCTTGAGAATGGAGAAAATGAGGTGTCAATTTTGCATTGGACCCTATGGGAAAATGCATTAAACGCCTACTGCTCCGACGTTCAGTGACCGATAACATCCATCTTTACACTGTAAACGGTAATTACATAGGTACATGCCTGGGGCAAATAACAGCGCAAATAATTGTCCATGTGCAGAGTAATAAAGGAGCAAACTTTTATATATGGGCCTGCAGTGGAAGTTATTCTTAAAAGGTGACTTTCACGAATCGTTCTGAAACTGTGCTAAATTACAGATAATTCCCATATATTTCTTGGGAAAAAAATCCCAGAAATTCTCCTTTCTCCGTTGTCGAGATATTCGAGGGCAAAGTCGTGCAGTTTTCGACTTTCAGGGGCTATAACTCGAAAACTAAAGAACGAGAATTTTTGGCACATATGGTCAATTGAATGTTTATCCCAACCCTTTCATTTGGCACTAGTTTCAGCCCGAATTGTGCAAGTCACCTAAGGTCACGAATCGTCCCGAACGTGTAGCCCAAATTGTGAAAATTTCAAACCGCTACTGCTTGCTTGTATGAGTAGGTAGCCATCTGAAACGTGGCATATATAAAGGCCATTAACATGTCTACATGCATGCACAATCTTATGTCAACTGATTGCATAACTTGCGAACTATAGGCCATCGAAATTTTTGTAAACAAAAGTTTGTGCGACTTTAGCTCCCAAACGGAATAAAAGCTAAAGCTGAAATAGCCTTCATTCTATTTCACTTATTTGTGTCTACACATGTATATGTTTTGCAGAGACTCAAAGCTCTTGAGAATGGAGAAAATGAGGTGTCAATTTTGCATTGGACCCTATGGGAAAATGCATTAAACGCCTACTGCTCCGACGTTCAGTGACCGATAACATCCATCTTTACACTGTAAACGGTAATTACATAGGTACATGCCTGGGGCAAATAACAGCGCAAATAATTGTCCATGTGCAGAGTAATAAAGGAGCAAACTTTTATATATGGGCCTGCAGTGGAAGTTATTCTTAAAAGGTGACTTTCACGAATCGTTCTGAAACTGTGCTAAATTACAGATAATTCCCATATATTTCTTGGGAAGAAAATCCCAGAAATTCTCCTTTCTCCGTTGTCGAGATATTCGAGGGCAAAGTCGTGCAGTTTTCGACTTTCAGGGGCTATAACTCGAAAACTAAAGAACGAGAATTTTTGGCACATATGGTCAGTTGAATGTTTATCCCAACCCTTTCATTTGGCACTAGTTTCAGCCGGAATTGTGCAAGTCACCTTAGGTCACGAATCGTCCCGAACGTGTAGCCCAAATTGTGAAAATTTCAAACCGCTACTGCTTGCTTGTATGAGTAGGTAGCCATCTGAAACTTGGCATATATAAAGGCCATTAACATGTCTACATGCATGCACAATCTTATGTCAACTGATTGCATAACTTGCGAACTATAGGCCATCGAAATTTTTGTAAACAAAAGTTTGTGCGACTTTAGCTCCCAAACGGAATAAAAGCTAAAGCTGAAATAGCCTTCATTCTATTTCACTTATTTGTGTCTACACATGTATATGTTTTGCAGAGACTCAAAGCTCTTGAGAATGGAGAAAATGAGGTGTCAATTTTGCATTGGACCCTATGGGAAAATGCATTAAACGCCTACTGCTCCGACGTTCAGTGACCGATAACATCCATCTTTACACTGTAAACGGTAATTACATAGGTACATGCCTGGGGCAAATAACAGCGCAAATAATTGTCCATGTGCAGAGTAATAAAGGAGCAAACGTTTATATATGGGCCTGCAGTGGAAGTTATTCTTAAAAGGTGACTTTCACGAATCGTTCTGAAACTGTGCTAAATTACAGATAATTCCCATATATTTCTTGGGAAAAAAATCCCAGAAATTCTCCTTTCTCCGTTGTCGAGATATTCGAGGGCAAAGTCGTGCAGTTTTCGACTTTCAGGGGCTATAACTCGAAAACTAAAGAACGAGAATTTTTGGCACATATGGTCAATTGAATGTTTATCCCAACCCTTTCATTTGGCACTAGTTTCAGCCCGAATTGTGCAAGTCACCTAAGGTCACGAATCGTCCCGAACGTGTAGCCCAAATTGTGAAAATTTCAAACCGCTACTGCTTGCTTGTATGAGTAGGTAGCCATCTGAAACTTGGCATATATAAAGGCCATTAACATGTCTACATGCATGCACAATCTTATGTCAACTGATTGCATAACTTGCGAACTATAGGCCATCGAAATTTTTGTAAACAAAAGTTTGTGCGACTTTAGCTCCCAAACGGAATAAAAGCTAAAGCTGAAATAGCCTTCATTCTATTTCACTTATTTGTGTCTACACATGTATATGTTTTGCAGAGACTCAAAGCTCTTGAGAATGGAGAAAATGAGGTGTCAATTTTGCATTGGACCCTATGGGAAAATGCATTAAACGCCTACTGCTCCGACGTTCAGTGACCGATAACATCCATCTTTACACTGTAAACGGTAATTACATAGGTACATGCCTGGGGCAAATAACAGCGCAAATAATTGTCCATGTGCAGAGTAATAAAGGAGCAAACTTTTATATATGGGCCTGCAGTGGAAGTTATTCTTAAAAGGTGACTTTCACGAATCGTTCTGAAACTGTGCTAAATTACAGATAATTCCCATATATTTCTTGGGAAAAAAATCCCAGAAATTCTCCTTTCTCCGTTGTCGAGATATTCGAGGGCAAAATCGTGCAGTTTTCGACTTTCAGGGGCTATAACTCGAAAACTAAAGAACGAGAATTTTTGGCACATATGGTCAATTGAATGTTTATCCCAACCCTTTCATTTGGCACTAGTTTCAGCCCGAATTGTGCAAGTCACCTAAGGTCACGAATCGTCCCGAACGTGTAGCCCAAATTGTGAAAATTTCAAACCGCTACTGCTTGCTTGTATGAGTAGGTAGCCATCTGAAACAACAGCGCAAATAATTGTCCATGTGCAGAGTAATAAAGGAGCAAACTTTTATATATGGGCCTGCAGTGGAAGTTATTCTTAAAAGGTGACTTTCACGAATCGTTCTGAAACTGTGCTAAATTACAGATAATTCCCATATATTTCTTGGGAAAAAAATCCCAGAAATTCTCCTTTCTCCGTTGTCGAGATATTCGAGGGCAAAGTCGTGCAGTTTTCGACTTTCAGGGGCTATAACTCGAAAACTAAAGAACGAGAATTTTTGGCACATATGGTCAATTGAATGTTTATCCCAACCCTTTCATTTGGCACTAGTTTCAGCCCGAATTGTGCAAGTCACCTTAGGTCACGAATCGTCCCGAACGTGTAGCCCAAATTGTGAAAATTTCAAACCGCTACTGCTTGCTTGTATGAGTAGGTAGCCATCTGAAACTTGGCATATATAAAGGCCATTAACATGTCTACATGCATGCACAATCTTATGTCAACTGATTGCATAACTTGCGAACTATAGGCCATCGAAATTTTTGTAAACAAAAGTTTGTGCGACTTTAGCTCCCAAACGGAATAAAAGCTAAAGCTGAAATAGCCTTCATTCTATTTCACTTATTTGTGTCTACACATGTATATGTTTTGCAGAGACTCAAAGCTCTTGAGAATGGAGAAAATGAGGTGTCAATTTTGCATTGGACCCTATGGGAAAATGCATTAAACGCCTACTGCTCCGACGTTCAGTGACCGATAACATCCATCTTTACACTGTAAACGGTAATTACATAGGTACATGCCTGGGGCAAATAACAGCGCAAATAATTGTCCATGTGCAGAGTAATAAAGGAGCAAACTTTTATATATGGGCCTGCAGTGGAAGTTATTCTTAAAAGGTGACTTTCACGAATCGTTCTGAAACTGTGCTAAATTACAGATAATTCCCATATATTTCTTGGGAAAAAAATCCCAGAAATTCTCCTTTCTCCGTTGTCGAGATATTCGAGGGCAAAGTCGTGCAGTTTTCGACTTTCAGGGGCTATAACTCGAAAACTAAAGAACGAGAATTTTTGGCACATATGGTCAATTGAATGTTTATCCCAACCCTTTCATTTGGCACTAGTTTCAGCCCGAATTGTGCAAGTCACCTAAGGTCACGAATCGTCCCGAACGTGTAGCCCAAATTGTGAAAATTTCAAACCGCTACTGCTTGCTTGTATGAGTAGGTAGCCATCTGAAACTTGGCATATATAAAGGCCATTAACATGTCTACATGCATGCACAATCTTATGTCAACTGATTGCATAACTTGCGAACTATAGGCCATCGGAATTTTTGTAAACAAAAGTTTGTGCGACTTTAGCTCCCAAACGGAATAAAAGCTAAAGCTGAAATAGCCTTCATTCTATTTCACTTATTTGTGTCTACACATGTATATGTTTTGCAGAGACTCAAAGCTCTTGAGAATGGAGAAAATGAGGTGTCAATTTTGCATTGGACCCTATGGGAAAATGCATTAAACGCCTACTGCTCCGACGTTCAGTGACCGATAACATCCATCTTTACACTGTAAACGGTAATTACATAGGTACATGCCTGGGGCAAATAACAGCGCAAATAATTGTCCATGTGCAGAGTAATAAAGGAGCAAACTTTTATATATGGGCCTGCAGTGGAAGTTATTCTTAAAAGGTGACTTTCACGAATCGTTCTGAAACTGTGCTAAATTACAGATAATTCCCATATATTTCTTGGGAAAAAAATCCCAGAAATTCTCCTTTCTCCGTTGTCGAGATATTCGAGGGCAAAGTCGTGCAGTTTTCGACTTTCAGGGGCTATAACTCGAAAACTAAAGAACGAGAATTTTTGGCACATATGGTCAATTGAATGTTTATCCCAACCCTTTCATTTGGCACTAGTTTCAGCCCGAATTGTGCAAGTCACCTAAGGTCACGAATCGTCCCGAACGTGTAGCCCAAATTGTGAAAATTTCAAACCGCTACTGCTTGCTTGTATGAGTAGGTAGCCATCTGAAACGTGGCATATATAAAGGCCATTAACATGTCTACATGCATGCACAATCTTATGTCAACTGATTGCATAACTTGCGAACTATAGGCCATCGAAATTTTTGTAAACAAAAGTTTGTGCGACTTTAGCTCCCAAACGGAATAAAAGCTAAAGCTGAAATAGCCTTCATTCTATTTCACTTATTTGTGTCTACACATGTATATGTTTTGCAGAGACTCAAAGCTCTTGAGAATGGAGAAAATGAGGTGTCAATTTTGCATTGGACCCTATGGGAAAATGCATTAAACGCCTACTGCTCCGACGTTCAGTGACCGATAACATCCATCTTTACACTGTAAACGGTAATTACATAGGTACATGCCTGGGGCAAATAACAGCGCAAATAATTGTCCATGTGCAGAGTAATAAAGGAGCAAACTTTTATATATGGGCCTGCAGTGGAAGTTATTCTTAAAAGGTGACTTTCACGAATCGTTCTGAAACTGTGCTAAATTACAGATAATTCCCATATATTTCTTGGGAAGAAAATCCCAGAAATTCTCCTTTCTCCGTTGTCGAGATATTCGAGGGCAAAGTCGTGCAGTTTTCGACTTTCAGGGGCTATAACTCGAAAACTAAAGAACGAGAATTTTTGGCACATATGGTCAGTTGAATGTTTATCCCAACCCTTTCATTTGGCACTAGTTTCAGCCGGAATTGTGCAAGTCACCTTAGGTCACGAATCGTCCTGAACGTGTAGCCCAAATTGTGAAAATTTCAAACCGCTACTGCTTGCTTGTATGAGTAGGTAGCCATCTGAAACTTGGCATATATAAAGGCCATTAACATGTCTACATGCATGCACAATCTTATGTCAACTGATTGCATAACTTGCGAACTATAGGCCATCGAAATTTTTGTAAACAAAAGTTTGTGCGACTTTAGCTCCCAAACGGAATAAAAGCTAAAGCTGAAATAGCCTTCATTCTATTTCACTTATTTGTGTCTACACATGTATATGTTTTGCAGAGACTCAAAGCTCTTGAGAATGGAGAAAATGAGGTGTCAATTTTGCATTGGACCCTATGGGAAAATGCATTAAACGCCTACTGCTCCGACGTTCAGTGACCGATAACATCCATCTTTACACTGTAAACGGTAATTACATAGGTACATGCCTGGGGCAAATAACAGCGCAAATAATTGTCCATGTGCAGAGTAATAAAGGAGCAAACGTTTATATATGGGCCTGCAGTGGAAGTTATTCTTAAAAGGTGACTTTCACGAATCGTTCTGAAACTGTGCTAAATTACAGATAATTCCCATATATTTCTTGGGAAAAAAATCCCAGAAATTCTCCTTTCTCCGTTGTCGAGATATTCGAGGGCAAAGTCGTGCAGTTTTCGACTTTCAGGGGCTATAACTCGAAAACTAAAGAACGAGAATTTTTGGCACATATGGTCAATTGAATGTTTATCCCAACCCTTTCATTTGGCACTAGTTTCAGCCCGAATTGTGCAAGTCACCTAAGGTCACGAATCGTCCCGAACGTGTAGCCCAAATTGTGAAAATTTCAAACCGCTACTGCTTGCTTGTATGAGTAGGTAGCCATCTGAAACTTGGCATATATAAAGGCCATTAACATGTCTACATGCATGCACAATCTTATGTCAACTGATTGCATAACTTGCGAACTATAGGCCATCGAAATTTTTGTAAACAAAAGTTTGTGCGACTTTAGCTCCCAAACGGAATAAAAGCTAAAGCTGAAATAGCCTTCATTCTATTTCACTTATTTGTGTCTACACATGTATATGTTTTGCAGAGACTCAAAGCTCTTGAGAATGAAGAAAATGAGGTGTCAATTTTGCATTGGACCCTATGGGAAAATGCATTAAACGCCTACTGCTCCGACGTTCAGTGACCGATAACATCCATCTTTACACTGTAAACGGTAATTACATAGGTACATGCCTGGGGCAAATAACAGCGCAAATAATTGTCCATGTGCAGAGTAATAAAGGAGCAAACTTTTATATATGGGCCTGCAGTGGAAGTTATTCTTAAAAGGTGACTTTCACGAATCGTTCTGAAACTGTGCTAAATTACAGATAATTCCCATATATTTCTTGGGAAAAAAATCCCAGAAATTCTCCTTTCTCCGTTGTCGAGATATTCGAGGGAAAGTCGTGCAGTTTTCGACTTTCAGGGGCTATAACTCGAAAACTAAAGAACGAGAATTTTTGGCACATATGGTCAATTGAATGTTTATCCCAACCCTTTCATTTGGCACTAGTTTCAGCCCGAATTGTGCAAGTCACCTAAGGTCACGAATCGTCCCGAACGTGTAGCCCAAATTGTGAAAATTTCAAACCGCTACTGCTTGCTTGTATGAGTAGGTAGCCATCTGAAACTTGGCATATATAAAGGCCATTAACATGTCTACATGCATGCACAATCTTATGTCAACTGATTGCATAACTTGCGAACTATAGGCCATCGAAATTTTTGTAAACAAAAGTTTGTGCGACTTTAGCTCCCAAACGGAATAAAAGCTAAAGCTGAAATAGCCTTCATTCTATTTCACTTATTTGTGTCTACACATGTATATGTTTTGCAGAGACTCAAAGCTCTTGAGAATGGAGAAAATGAGGTGTCAATTTTGCATTGGACCCTATGGGAAAATGCATTAAACGCCTACTGCTCCGACGTTCAGTGACCGATAACATCCATCTTTACACTGTAAACGGTAATTACATAGGTACATGCCTGGGGCAAATAACAGCGCAAATAATTGTCCATGTGCAGAGTAATAAAGGAGCAAACTTTTATATATGGGCCTGCAGTGGAAGTTATTCTTAAAAGGTGACTTTCACGAATCGTTCTGAAACTGTGCTAAATTACAGATAATTCCCATATATTTCTTGGGAAAAAAATCCCAGAAATTCTCCTTTCTCCGTTGTCGAGATATTCGAGGGCAAAGTCGTGCAGTTTTCGACTTTCAGGGGCTATAACTCGAAAACTAAAGAACGAGAATTTTTGGCACATATGGTCAATTGAATGTTTATCCCAACCCTTTCATTTGGCACTAGTTTCAGCCCGAATTGTGCAAGTCACCTAAGGTCACGAATCGTCCCGAACGTGTAGCCCAAATTGTGAAAATTTCAAACCGCTACTGCTTGCTTGTATGAGTAGGTAGCCATCTGAAACTTGGCATATATAAAGGCCATTAACATGTCTACATGCATGCACAATCTTATGTCAACTGATTGCATAACTTGCGAACTATAGGCCATCGAAATTTTTGTAAACAAAAGTTTGTGCGACTTTAGCTCCCAAACGGAATAAAAGCTAAAGCTGAAATAGCCTTCATTCTATTTCACTTATTTGTGTCTACACATGTATATGTTTTGCAGAGACTCAAAGCTCTTGAGAATGGAGAAAATGAGGTGTCAATTCTGCATTGGACCCTATGGGAAAATGCATTAAACGCCTACTGCTCCGACGTTCAGTGACCGATAACATCCATCTTTACACTGTAAACGGTAATTACATAGGTACATGCCTGGGGCAAATAACAGCGCAAATAATTGTCCATGTGCAGAGTAATAAAGGAGCAAACTTTTATATATGGGCCTGCAGTGGAAGTTATTCTTAAAAGGTGACTTTCACGAATCGTTCTGAAACTGTGCTAAATTACAGATAATTCCCATATATTTCTTGGGAAAAAAATCCCAGAAATTTTCCTTTCTCCGTTGTCGAGATATTCGAGGGCAAAGTCGTGCAGTTTTCGACTTTCAGGGGCTATAACTCGAAAACTAAAGAACGAGAATTTTTGGCACATATGGTCAATTGAATGTTTATCCCAACCCTTTCATTTGGCACTAGTTTCAGCCCGAATTGTGCAAGTCACCTAAGGTCACGAATCGTCCCGAACGTGTAGCCCAAATTGTGAAAATTTCAAACCGCTACTGCTTGCTTGTATGAGTAGGTAGCCATCTGAAACGTGGCATATATAAAGGCCATTAACATGTCTACATGCATGCACAATCTTATGTCAACTGATTGCATAACTTGCGAACTATAGGCCATCGAAATTTTTGTAAACAAAAGTTTGTGCGACTTTAGCTCCCAAACGGAATAAAAGCTAAAGCTGAAATAGCCTTCATTCTATTTCACTTATTTGTGTCTACACATGTATATGTTTTGCAGAGACTCAAAGCTCTTGAGAATGGAGAAAATGAGGTGTCAATTTTGCATTGGACCCTATGGGAAAATGCATTAAACGCCTACTGCTCCGACGTTCAGTGACCGATAACATCCATCTTTACACTGTAAACGGTAATTACATAGGTACATGCCTGGGGCAAATAACAGCGCAAATAATTGTCCATGTGCAGAGTAATAAAGGAGCAAACTTTTATATATGGGCCTGCAGTGGAAGTTATTCTTAAAAGGTGACTTTCACGAATCGTTCTGAAACTGTGCTAAATTACAGATAATTCCCATATATTTCTTGGGAAAAAAATCCCAGAAATTCTCCTTTCTCCGTTGTCGAGATATTCGAGGGCAAAGTCGTGCAGTTTTCGACTTTCAGGGGCTATAACTCGAAAACTAAAGAACGAGAATTTTTGGCACATATGGTCAATTGAATGTTTATCCCAACCCTTTCATTTGGCACTAGTTTCAGCCCGAATTGTGCAAGTCACCTAAGGTCACGAATCGTCCCGAACGTGTAGCCCAAATTGTGAAAATTTCAAACCGCTACTGCTTGCTTGTATGAGTAGGTAGCCATCTGAAACTTGGCATATATAAAGGCCATTAACATGTCTACATGCATGCACAATCTTATGTCAACTGATTGCATAACTTGCGAACTATAGGCCATCGAAATTTTTGTAAACAAAAGTTTGTGCGACTTTAGCTCCCAAACGGAATAAAAGCTAAAGCTGAAATAGCCTTCATTCTATTTCACTTATTTGTGTCTACACATGTATATGTTTTGCAGAGACTCAAAGCTCTTGAGAATGGAGAAAATGAGGTGTCAATTCTGCATTGGACCCTATGGGAAAATGCATTAAACGCCTACTGCTCCGACGTTCAGTGACCGATAACATCCATCTTTACACTGTAAACGGTAATTACATAGGTACATGCCTGGGGCAAATAACAGCGCAAATAATTGTCCATGTGCAGAGTAATAAAGGAGCAAACTTTTATATATGGGCCTGCAGTGGAAGTTATTCTTAAAAGGTGACTTTCACGAATCGTTCTGAAACTGTGCTAAATTACAGATAATTCCCATATATTTCTTGGGAAAAAAATCCCAGAAATTCTCCTTTCTCCGTTGTCGAGATATTCGAGGGCAAAGTCGTGCAGTTTTCGACTTTCAGGGGCTATAACTCGAAAACTAAAGAACGAGAATTTTTGGCACATATGGTCAATTGAATGTTTATCCCAACCCTTTCATTTGGCACTAGTTTCAGCCCGAATTGTGCAAGTCACCTAAGGTCACGAATCGTCCCGAACGTGTAGCCCAAATTGTGAAAATTTCAAACCGCTACTGCTTGCTTGTATGAGTAGGTAGCCATCTGAAACGTGGCATATATAAAGGCCATTAACATGTCTACATGCATGCACAATCTTATGTCAACTGATTGCATAACTTGCGAACTATAGGCCATCGAAATTTTTGTAAACAAAAGTTTGTGCGACTTTAGCTCCCAAACGGAATAAAAGCTAAAGCTGAAATAGCCTTCATTCTATTTCACTTATTTGTGTCTACACATGTATATGTTTTGCAGAGACTCAAAGCTCTTGAGAATGGAGAAAATGAGGTGTCAATTTTGCATTGGACCCTATGGGAAAATGCATTAAACGCCTACTGCTCCGACGTTCAGTGACCGATAACATCCATCTTTACACTGTAAACGGTAATTACATAGGTACATGCCTGGGGCAAATAACAGCGCAAATAATTGTCCATGTGCAGAGTAATAAAGGAGCAAACTTTTATATATGGGCCTGCAGTGGAAGTTATTCTTAAAAGGTGACTTTCACGAATCGTTCTGAAACTGTGCTAAATTACAGATAATTCCCATATATTTCTTGGGAAAAAAATCCCAGAAATTCTCCTTTCTCCGTTGTCGAGATATTCGAGGGCAAAGTCGTGCAGTTTTCGACTTTCAGGGGCTATAACTCGAAAACTAAAGAACGAGAATTTTTGGCACATATGGTCAATTGAATGTTTATCCCAACCCTTTCATTTGGCACTAGTTTCAGTCCGAATTGTGCAAGTCACCTAAGGTCACGAATCGTCCCGAACGTGTAGCCCAAATTGTGAAAATTTCAAACCGCTACTGCTTGCTTGTATGAGTAGGTAGCCATCTGAAACTTGGCATATATAAAGGCCATTAACATGTCTACATGCATGCACAATCTTATGTCAACTGATTGCATAACTTGCGAACTATAGGCCATCGAAATTTTTGTAAACAAAAGTTTGTGCGACTTTAGCTCCCAAACGGAATAAAAGCTAAAGCTGAAATAGCCTTCATTCTATTTCACTTATTTGTGTCTACACATGTATATGTTTTGCAGAGACTCAAAGCTCTTGAGAATGGAGAAAATGAGGTGTCAATTTTGCATTGGACCCTATGGGAAAATGCATTAAACGCCTACTGCTCCGACGTTCAGTGACCGATAACATCCATCTTTACACTGTAAACGGTAATTACATAGGTACATGCCTGGGGCAAATAACAGCGCAAATAATTGTCCATGTGCAGAGTAATAAAGGAGCAAACTTTTATATATGGGCCTGCAGTGGAAGTTATTCTTAAAAGGTGACTTTCACGAATCGTTCTGAAACTGTGCTAAATTACAGATAATTCCCATATATTTCTTGGGAAAAAATCCCAGAAATTCTCCTTTCTCCGTTGTCGAGATATTCGAGGGCAAAGTCGTGCAGTTTTCGACTTTCAGGGGCTATAACTCGAAAACTAAAGAACGAGAATTTTTGGCACATATGGTCAATTGAATGTTTATCCCAACCCTTTCATTTGGCACTAGTTTCAGCCCGAATTGTGCAAGTCACCTAACGTCACGAATCGTCCCGAACATGTAGCCCAAATTGTGAAAATTTCAAACCGCTACTGCTTGCTTGTATGAGTAGGTAGCCATCTGAAACTTGGCATATATAAAGGCCATTAACATGTCTACATGCATGCACAATCTTATGTCAACTGATTGCATAACTTGCGAACTATAGGCCATCGAAATTTTTGTAAACAAAAGTTTGTGCGACTTTAGCTCCCAAACGGAATAAAAGCTAAAGCTGAAATAGCCTTCATTCTATTTCACTTATTTGTGTCTACACATGTATATGTTTTGCAGAGACTCAAAGCTCTTGAGAATGGAGAAAATGAGGTGTCAATTTTGCATTGGACCCTATGGAAAAATGCATTAAACGCCTACTGCTCCGACGTTCAGTGACCGATAACATCCATCTTTACACTGTAAACGGTAATTACATAGGTACATGCCTGGGGCAAATAACAGCGCAAATAATTGTCCATGTGCAGAGTAATAAAGGAGCAAACTTTTATATATGGGCCTGCAGTGGAAGTTATTCTTAAAAGGTGACTTTCACGAATCGTTCTGAAACTGTGCTAAATTACAGATAATTCCCATATATTTCTTGGGAAAAAAATCCCAGAAATTCTCCTTTCTCCGTTGTCGAGATATTCGAGGGCAAAGTCGTGCAGTTTTCGACTTTCAGGGGCTATAACTCGAAAACTAAAGAACGAGAATTTTTGGCACATATGGTCAATTGAATGTTTATCCCAACCCTTTCATTTGGCACTAGTTTCAGCCCGAATTGTGCAAGTCACCTAAGGTCACGAATCGTCCCGAACGTGTAGCCCAAATTGTGAAAATTTCAAACCGCTACTGCTTGCTTGTATGAGTAGGTAGCCATCTGAAACGTGGCATATATAAAGGCCATTAACATGTCTACATGCATGCACAATCTTATGTCAACTGATTGCATAACTTGCGAACTATAGGCCATCGAAATTTTTGTAAACAAAAGTTTGTGCGACTTTAGCTCCCAAACGGAATAAAAGCTAAAGCTGAAATAGCCTTCATTCTATTTCACTTATTTGTGTCTACACATGTATATGTTTTGCAGAGACTCAAAGCTCTTGAGAATGGAGAAAATGAGGTGTCAATTTTGCATTGGACCCTATGGGAAAATGCATTAAACGCCTACTGCTCCGACGTTCAGTGACCGATAACATCCATCTTTACACTGTAAACGGTAATTACATAGGTACATGCCTGGGGCAAATAACAGCGCAAATAATTGTCCATGTGCAGAGTAATAAAGGAGCAAACTTTTATATATGGGCCTGCAGTGGAAGTTATTCTTAAAAGGTGACTTTCACGAATCGTTCTGAAACTGTGCTAAATTACAGATAATTCCCATATATTTCTTGGGAAAAAAATCCCAGAAATTCTCCTTTCTCCGTTGTCGAGATATTCGAGGGCAAAGTCGTGCAGTTTTCGACTTTCAGGGGCTATAACTCGAAAACTAAAGAACGAGAATTTTTGGCACATATGGTCAATTGAATGTTTATCCCAACCCTTTCATTTGGCACTAGTTTCAGCCCGAATTGTGCAAGTCACCTAAGGTCACGAATCGTCCCGAACGTGTAGCCCAAATTGTGAAAATTTCAAACCGCTACTGCTTGCTTGTATGAGTAGGTAGCCATCTGAAACGTGGCATATATAAAGGCCATTAACATATCTACATGCATGCACAATCTTATGTCAACTGATTGCATAACTTGCGAACTATAGGCCATCGAAATTTTTGTAAACAAAAGTTTGTGCGACTTTAGCTCCCAAACGGAATAAAAGCTAAAGCTGAAATAGCCTTCATTCTATTTCACTTATTTGTGTCTACACATGTATATGTTTTGCAGAGACTCAAAGCTCTTGAGAATGGAGAAAATGAGGTGTCAATTTTGCATTGGACCCTATGGGAAAATGCATTAAACGCCTACTGCTCCGACGTTCAGTGACCGATAACATCCATCTTTACACTGTAAAACGGTAATTACATAGGTACATGCCTGGGGCAAATAACAGCGCAAATAATTGTCCATGTGCAGAGTAATAAAGGAGCAAACTTTTATATATGGGCCTGCAGTGGAAGTTATTCTTAAAAGGTGACTTTCACGAATCGTTCTGAAACTGTGCTAAATTACAGATAATTCCCATATATTTCTTGGGAAAAAAATCCCAGAAATTCTCCTTTCTCCGTTGTCGAGATATTCGAGGGCAAAGTCGTGCAGTTTTCGACTTTCAGGGGCTATAACTCGAAAACTAAAGAACGAGAATTTTTGGCACATATGGTCAATTGAATGTTTATCCCAACCCTTTCATTTGGCACTAGTTTCAGCCCGAATTGTGCAAGTCACCTAAGGTCACGAATCGTCCCGAACGTGTAGCCCAAATTGTGAAAATTTCAAACCGCTACTGCTTGCTTGTATGAGTAGGTAGCCATCTGAAACGTGGCATATATAAAGGCCATTAACATGTCTACATGCATGCACAATCTTATGTCAACTGATTGCATAACTTGCGAACTATAGGCCATCGAAATTTTTGTAAACAAAAGTTTGTGCGACTTTAGCTCCCAAACGGAATAAAAGCTAAAGCTGAAATAGCCTTCATTCTATTTCACTTATTTGTGTCTACACATGTATATGTTTTGCAGAGACTCAAAGCTCTTGAGAATGGAGAAAATGAGGTGTCAATTTTGCATTGGACCCTATGGGAAAATGCATTAAACGCCTTCTGCTCCGACGTTCAGTGACCGATAACATCCATCTTTACACTGTAAACGGTAATTACATAGGTACATGCCTGGGGCAAATAACAGCGCAAATAATTGTCCATGTGCAGAGTAATAAAGGAGCAAACTTTTATATATGGGCCTGCAGTGGAAGTTATTCTTAAAAGGTGACTTTCACGAATCGTTCTGAAACTGTGCTAAATTACAGATAATTCCCATATATTTCTTGGGAAAAAAATCCCAGAAATTCTCCTTTCTCCGTTGTCGAGATATTCGAGGGCAAAGTCGTGCAGTTTTCGACTTTCAGGGGCTATAACTCGAAAACTAAAGAACGAGAATTTTTGGCACATATGGTCAATTGAATGTTTATCCCAACCCTTTCATTTGGCACTAGTTTCAGCCCGAATTGTGCAAGTCACCTAAGGTCACGAATCGTCCCGAACGTGTAGCCCAAATTGTGAAAATTTCAAACCGCTACTGCTTGCTTGTATGAGTAGGTAGCCATCTGAAACGTGGCATATATAAAGGCCATTAACATGTCTACATGCATGCACAATCTTATGTCAACTGATTGCATAACTTGCGAACTATAGGCCATCGAAATTTTTGTAAACAAAAGTTTGTGCGACTTTAGCTCCCAAACGGAATAAAAGCTAAAGCTGAAATAGCCTTCATTCTATTTCACTTATTTGTGTCTACACATGTATATGTTTTGCAGAGACTCAAAGCTCTTGAGAATGGAGAAAATGAGGTGTCAATTTTGCATTGGACCCTATGGGAAAATGCATTAAACGCCTACTGCTCCGACGTTCAGTGACCGATAACATCCATCTTTACACTGTAAACGGTAATTACATAGGTACATGCCTGGGGCAAATAACAGCGCAAATAATTGTCCATGTGCAGAGTAATAAAGGAGCAAACTTTTATATATGGGCCTGCAGTGGAAGTTATTCTTAAAAGGTGACTTTCACGAATCGTTCTGAAACTGTGCTAAATTACAGATAATTCCCATATATTTCTTGGGAAAAAAATCCCAGAAATTCTCCTTTCTCCGTTGTCGAGATATTCGAGGGCAAAGTCGTGCAGTTTTCGACTTTCAGGGGCTATAACTCGAAAACTAAAGAACGAGAATTTTTGGCACATATGGTCAATTGAATGTTTATCCCAACCCTTTCATTTGGCACTAGTTTCAGCCCGAATTGTGCAAGTCACCTAAGGTCACGAATCGTCCCGAACGTGTAGCCCAAATTGTGAAAATTTCAAACCGCTACTGCTTGCTTGTATGAGTAGGTAGCCATCTGAAACTTGGCATATATAAAGGCCATTAACATGTCTACATGCATGCACAATCTTATGTCAACTGATTGCATAACGTGCGAACTATAGGCCATCGAAATTTTTGTAAACAAAAGTTTGTGCGACTTTAGCTCCCAAACGGAATAAAAGCTAAAGCTGAAATAGCCTTCATTCTATTTCACTTATTTGTGTCTACACATGTATATGTTTTGCAGAGACTCAAAGCTCTTGAGAATGGAGAAAATGAGGTGTCAATTTTGCATTGGACCCTATGGGAAAATGCATTAAACGCCTACTGCTCCGACGTTCAGTGACCGATAACATCCATCTTTACACTGTAAACGGTAATTACATAGGTACATGCCTGGGGCAAATAACAGCGCAAATAATTGTCCATGTGCAGAGTAATAAAGGAGCAAACTTTTATATATGGGCCTGCAGTGGAAGTTATTCTTAAAAGGTGACTTTCACGAATCGTTCTGAAACTGTGCTAAATTACAGATAATTCCCATATATTTCTTGGGAAAAAATCCCAGAAATTCTCCTTTCTCCGTTGTCGAGATATTCGAGGGCAAAGTCGTGCAGTTTTCGACTTTCAGGGGCTATAACTCGAAAACTAAAGAACGAGAATTTTTGGCACATATGGTCAATTGAATGTTTATCCCAACCCTTTCATTTGGCACTAGTTTCAGCCCGAATTGTGCAAGTCACCTAAGGTCACGAATCGTCCCGAACGTGTAGCCCAAATTGTGAAAATTTCAAACCGCTACTGCTTGCTTGTATGAGTAGGTAGCCATCTGAAACGTGGCATATATAAAGGCCATTAACATGTCTACATGCATGCACAATCTTATGTCAACTGATTGCATAACTTGCGAACTATAGGCCATCGAAATTTTTGTAAACAAAAGTTTGTGCGACTTTAGCTCCAAAACGGAATAAAAGCTAAAGCTGAAATAGCCTTCATTCTATTTCACTTATTTGTGTCTACACATGTATATGTTTTGCAGAGACTCAAAGCTCTTGAGAATGGAGAAAATGAGGTGTCAATTTTGCATTGGACCCTATGGGAAAATGCATTAAATCCTACTGCTCCGACGTTCAGTGACCGATAACATCCATCTTTACACTGTAAACGGTAATTACATAGGTACATGCCTGGGGCAAATAACAGCGCAAATAATTGTCCATGTGCAGAGTAATAAAGGAGCAAACTTTTATATATGGGCCTGCAGTGGAAGTTATTCTTAAAAGGTGACTTTCACGAATCGTTCTGAAACTGTGCTAAATTACAGATAATTCCCATATATTTCTTGGGAAAAAAATCCCAGAAATTCTCCTTTCTCCGTTGTCGAGATATTCGAGGGCAAAGTCGTGCAGTTTTCGACTTTCAGGGGCTATAACTCGAAAACTAAAGAACGAGAATTTTTGGCACATATGGTCAATTGAATGTTTATCCCAACCCTTTCATTTGGCACTAGTTTCAGCCCGAATTGTGCAAGTCACCTAAGGTCACGAATCGTCCCGAACGTGTAGCCCAAATTGTGAAAATTTCAAACCGCTACTGCTTGCTTGTATGAGTAGGTAGCCATCTGAAACGTGGCATATATAAAGGCCATTAACATGTCTACATGCATGCACAATCTTATGTCAACTGATTGCATAACTTGCGAACTATAGGCCATCGAAATTTTTGTAAACAAAAGTTTGTGCGACTTTAGCTCCCAAACGGAATAAAAGCTAAAGCTGAAATAGCCTTCATTCTATTTCACTTATTTGTGTCTACACATGTATATGTTTTGCAGAGACTCAAAGCTCTTGAGAATGGAGAAAATGAGGTGTCAATTTTGCATTGGACCCTATGGGAAAATGCATTAAACGCCTACTGCTCCGACGTTCAGTGACCGATAACATCCATCTTTACACTGTAAACGGTAATTACATAGGTACATGCATGGGGCAAATAACAGCGCAAATAATTGTCCATGTGCAGAGTAATAAAGGAGCAAACTTTTATATATGGGCCTGCAGTGGAAGTTATTCTTAAAAGGTGACTTTCACGAATCGTTCTGAAACTGTGCTAAATTACAGATAATTCCCATATATTTCTTGGGAAAAAAATCCCAGAAATTCTCCTTTCTCCGTTGTCGAGATATTCGAGGGCAAAGTCGTGCAGTTTTCGACTTTCAGGGGCTATAACTCGAAAACTAAAGAACGAGAATTTTTGGCACATATGGTCAATTGAATGTTTATCCCAACCCTTTCATTTGGCACTAGTTTCAGCCCGAATTGTGCAAGTCACCTAAGGTCACGAATCGTCCCGAACGTGTAGCCCAAATTGTGAAAATTTCAAACCGCTACTGCTTGCTTGTATGAGTAGGTAGCCATCTGAAACTTGGCATATATAAAGGCCATTAACATGTCTACATGCATGCACAATCTTATGTCAACTGATTGCATAACTTGCGAACTATAGGCCATCGAAATTTTTGTAAACAAAAGTTTGTGCGACTTTAGCTCCCAAACGGAATAAAAGCTAAAGCTGAAATAGCCTTCATTCTATTTCACTTATTTGTGTCTACACATGTATATGTTTTGCAGAGACTCAAAGCTCTTGAGAATGGAGAAAATGAGGTGTCAATTTTGCATTGGACCCTATGGGAAAATGCATTAAACGCCTACTGCTCCGACGTTCAGTGACCGATAACATCCATCTTTACACTGTAAACGGTAATTACATAGGTACATGCCTGGGGCAAATAACAGCGCAAATAATTGTCCATGTGCAGAGTAATAAAGGAGCAAACTTTTATATATGGGCCTGCAGTGGAAGTTATTCTTAAAAGGTGACTTTCACGAATTGTTCTGAAACTGTGCTAAATTACAGATAATTCCCATATATTTCTTGGGAAAAAAATCCCAGAAATTCTCCTTTCTCCGTTGTCGAGATATTCGAGGGCAAAGTCGTGCAGTTTTCGACTTTCAGGGGCTATAACTCGAAAACTAAAGAACGAGAATTTTTGGCACATATGGTCAATTGAATGTTTATCCCAACCCTTTCATTTGGCACTAGTTTCAGCCCGAATTGTGCAAGTCACCTAAGGTCACGAATCGTCCCGAACGTGTAGCCCAAATTGTGAAAATTTCAAACCGCTACTGCTTGCTTGTATGAGTAGGTAGCCATCTGAAACGTGGCATATATAAAGGCCATTAACATGTCTACATGCATGCACAATCTTATGTCAACTGATTGCATAACTTGCGAACTATAGGCCATCGAAATTTTTGTAAACAAAAGTTTGTGCGACTTTAGCTCCCAAACGGAATAAAAGCTAAAGCTGAAATAGCCTTCATTCTATTTCACTTATTTGTGTCTACACATGTATATGTTTTGCAGAGACTCAAAGCTCTTGAGAATGGAGAAAATGAGGTGTCAATTTTGCATTGGACCCTATGGGAAAATGCATTAAACGCCTTCTGCTCCGACGTTCAGTGACCGATAACATCCATCTTTACACTGTAAACGGTAATTACATAGGTACATGCCTGGGGCAAATAACAGCGCAAATAATTGTCCATGTGCAGAGTAATAAAGGAGCAAACTTTTATATATGGGCCTGCAGTGGAAGTTATTCTTAAAAGGTGACTTTCACGAATCGTTCTGAAACTGTGCTAAATTACAGATAATTCCCATATATTTCTTGGGAAAAAAATCCCAGAAATTCTCCTTTCTCCGTTGTCGAGATATTCGAGGGCAAAGTCGTGCAGTTTTCGACTTTCAGGGGCTATAACTCGAAAACTAAAGAACGAGAATTTTTGGCACATATGGTCAATTGAATGTTTATCCCAACCCTTTCATTTGGCACTAGTTTCAGCCCGAATTGTGCAAGTCACCTAAGGTCACGAATCGTCCCGAACGTGTAGCCCAAATTGTGAAAATTTCAAACCGCTACTGCTTGCTTGTATGAGTAGGTAGCCATCTGAAACGTGGCATATATAAAGGCCATTAACATGTCTACATGCATGCACAATCTTATGTCAACTGATTGCATAACTTGCGAACTATAGGCCATCGAAATTTTTGTAAACAAAAGTTTGTGCGACTTTAGCTCCCAAACGGAATAAAAGCTAAAGCTGAAATAGCCTTCATTCTATTTCACTTATTTGTGTCTACACATGTATATGTTTTGCAGAGACTCAAAGCTCTTGAGAATGGAGAAAATGAGGTGTCAATTTTGCATTGGACCCTATGGGAAAATGCATTAAACGCCTACTGCTCCGACGTTCAGTGACCGATAACATCCATCTTTACACTGTAAACGGTAATTACATAGGTACATGCCTGGGGCAAATAACAGCGCAAATAATTGTCCATGTGCAGAGTAATAAAGGAGCAAACTTTTATATATGGGCCTGCAGTGGAAGTTATTCTTAAAAGGTGACTTTCACGAATCGTTCTGAAACTGTGCTAAATTACAGATAATTCCCATATATTTCTTGGGAAAAAAATCCCAGAAATTCTCCTTTCTCCGTTGTCGAGATATTCGAGGGCAAAGTCGTGCAGTTTTCGACTTTCAGGGGCTATAACTCGAAAACTAAAGAACGAGAATTTTTGGCACATATGGTCAATTGAATGTTTATCCCAACCCTTTCATTTGGCACTAGTTTCAGCCCGAATTGTGCAAGTCACCTAAGGTCACGAATCGTCCCGAACGTGTAGCCCAAATTGTGAAAATTTCAAACCGCTACTGCTTGCTTGTATGAGTAGGTAGCCATCTGAAACTTGGCATATATAAAGGCCATTAACATGTCTACATGCATGCACAATCTTATGTCAACTGATTGCATAACTTGCGAACTATAGGCCATCGAAATTTTTGTAAACAAAAGTTTGTGCGACTTTAGCTCCCAAACGGAATAAAAGCTAAAGCTGAAATAGCCTTCATTCTATTTCACTTATTTGTGTCTACACATGTATATGTTTTGCAGAGACTCAAAGCTCTTGAGAATGGAGAAAATGAGGTGTCAATTTTGCATTGGACCCTATGGGAAAATGCATTAAACGCCTACTGCTCCGACGTTCAGTGACCGATAACATCCATCTTTACACTGTAAACGGTAATTACATAGGTACATGCCTGGGGCAAATAACAGCGCAAATAATTGTCCATGTGCAGAGTAATAAAGGAGCAAACTTTTATATATGGGCCTGCAGTGGAAGTTATTCTTAAAAGGTGACTTTCACGAATCGTTCTGAAACTGTGCTAAATTACAGATAATTCCCATATATTTCTTGGGAAAAAATCCCAGAAATTCTCCTTTCTCCGTTGTCGAGATATTCGAGGGCAAAGTCGTGCAGTTTTCGACTTTCAGGGGCTATAACTCGAAAACTAAAGAACGAGAATTTTTGGCACATATGGTCAATTGAATGTTTATCCCAACCCTTTCATTTGGCACTAGTTTCAGCCCGAATTGTGCAAGTCACCTAAGGTCACGAATCGTCCCGAACGTGTAGCCCAAATTGTGAAAATTTCAAACCGCTACTGCTTGCTTGTATGAGTAGGTAGCCATCTGAAACGTGGCATATATAAAGGCCATTAACATGTCTACATGCATGCACAATCTTATGTCAACTGATTGCATAACTTGCGAACTATAGGCCATCGAAATTTTTGTAAACAAAAGTTTGTGCGACTTTAGCTCCCAAACGGAATAAAAGCTAAAGCTGAAATAGCCTTCATTCTATTTCACTTATTTGTGTCTACACATGTATATGTTTTGCAGAGACTCAAAGCTCTTGAGAATGGAGAAAATGAGGTGTCAATTTTGCATTGGACCCTATGGGAAAATGCATTAAATCCTACTGCTCCGACGTTCAGTGACCGATAACATCCATCTTTACACTGTAAACGGTAATTACATAGGTACATGCCTGGGGCAAATAACAGCGCAAATAATTGTCCATGTGCAGAGTAATAAAGGAGCAAACTTTTATATATGGGCCTGCAGTGGAAGTTATTCTTAAAAGGTGACTTTCACGAATCGTTCTGAAACTGTGCTAAATTACAGATAATTCCCATATATTTCTTGGGAAAAAAATCCCAGAAATTCTCCTTTCTCCGTTGTCGAGATATTCGAGGGCAAAGTCGTGCAGTTTTCGACTTTCAGGGGCTATAACTCGAAAACTAAAGAACGAGAATTTTTGGCACATATGGTCAATTGAATGTTTATCCCAACCCTTTCATTTGGCACTAGTTTCAGCCCGAATTGTGCAAGTCACCTAAGGTCACGAATCGTCCCGAACGTGTAGCCCAAATTGTGAAAATTTCAAACCGCTACTGCTTGCTTGTATGAGTAGGTAGCCATCTGAAACTTGGCATATATAAAGGCCATTAACATCTCTACCAGCATGCACAATCTTATGTCAACTGATTGCATAACTTGCGAACTATAGGCCATCGAAATTTTTGTAAACAAAAGTTTGTGCGACTTTAGCTCCCAAACGGAATAAAAGCTAAAGCTGAAATAGCCTTCATTCTATTTCACTTATTTGTGTCTACACATGTATATGTTTTGCAGAGACTCAAAGCTCTTGAGAATGGAGAAAATGAGGTGTCAATTTTGCATTGGACCCTATGGGAAAATGCATTAAACGCCTACTGCTCCGACGTTCAGTGACCGATAACATCCATCTTTACACTGTAAACGGTAATTACATAGGTACATGCCTGGGGCAAATAACAGCGCAAATAATTGTCCATGTGCAGAGTAATAAAGGAGCAAACTTTTATATATGGGCCTGCAGTGGAAGTTATTCTTAAAAGGTGACTTTCACGAATCGTTCTGAAACTGTGCTAAATTACAGATAATTCCCATATATTTCTTGGGAAAAAAATCCCAGAAATTCTCCTTTCTCCGTTGTCGAGATATTCGAGGGCAAAGTCGTGCAGTTTTCGACTTTCAGGGGCTATAACTCGAAAACTAAAGAACGAGAATTTTTGGCACATATGGTCAATTGAATGTTTATCCCAACCCTTTCATTTGGCACTAGTTTCAGCCCGAATTGTGCAAGTCACCTAAGGTCACGAATCGTCCCGAACGTGTAGCCCAAATTGTGAAAATTTCAAACCGCTACTGCTTGCTTGTATGAGTAGGTAGCCATCTGAAACGTGGCATATATAAAGGCCATTAACATGTCTACATGCATGCACAATCTTATGTCAACTGATTGCATAACTTGCGAACTATAGGCCATCGAAATTTTTGTAAACAAAAGTTTGTGCGACTTTAGCTCCCAAACGGAATAAAAGCTAAAGCTGAAATAGCCTTCATTCTATTTCACTTATTTGTGTCTACACATGTATATGTTTTGCAGAGACTCAAAGCTCTTGAGAATGGAGAAAATGAGGTGTCAATTTTGCATTGGACCCTATGGGAAAATGCATTAAACGCCTACTGCTCCGACGTTCAGTGACCGATAACATCCATCTTTACACTGTAAACGGTAATTACATAGGTACATGCCTGGGGCAAATAACAGCGCAAATAATTGTCCATGTGCAGAGTAATAAAGGAGCAAACTTTTATATATGGGCCTGCAGTGGAAGTTATTCTTAAAAGGTGACTTTCACGAATCGTTCTGAAACTGTGCTAAATTACAGATAATTCCCATATATTTCTTGGGAAAAAAATCCCAGAAATTCTCCTTTCTCCGTTGTCGAGATATTCGAGGGCAAAGTCGTGCAGTTTTCGACTTTCAGGGGCTATAACTCGAAAACTAAAGAACGAGAATTTTTGGCACATATGGTCAATTGAATGTTTATCCCAACCCTTTCATTTGGCACTAGTTTCAGCCCGAATTGTGCAAGTCACCTAAGGTCACGAATCGTCCCGAACGTGTAGCCCAAATTGTGAAAATTTCAAACCGCTACTGCTTGCTTGTATGAGTAGGTAGCCATCTGAAACTTGGCATATATAAAGGCCATTAACATGTCTACATGCATGCACAATCTTATGTCAACTGATTGCATAACTTGCGAACTATAGGCCATCGAAATTTTTGTAAACAAAAGTTTGTGCGACTTTAGCTCCCAAACGGAATAAAAGCTAAAGCTGAAATAGCCTTCATTCTATTTCACTTATTTGTGTCTACACATGTATATGTTTTGCAGAGACTCAAAGCTCTTGAGAATGGAGAAAATGAGGTGTCAATTTTGCATTGGACCCTATGGGAAAATGCATTAAACGCCTACTGCTCCGACATTCAGTGACCGATAACATCCATCTTTACACTGTAAACGGTAATTACATAGGTACATGCCTGGGGCAAATAACAGCGCAAATAATTGTCCATGTGCAGAGTAATAAAGGAGCAAACTTTTATATATGGGCCTGCAGTGGAAGTTATTCTTAAAAGGTGACTTTCACGAATCGTTCTGAAACTGTGCTAAATTACAGATAATTCCCATATATTTCTTGGGAAAAAAATCCCAGAAATTCTCCTTTCTCCGTTGTCGAGATATTCGAGGGCAAAGTCGTGCAGTTTTCGACTTTCAGGGGCTATAACTCGAAAACTAAAGAACGAGAATTTTTGGCACATATGGTCAATTGAATGTTTATCCCAACCCTTTCATTTGGCACTAGTTTCAGCCCGAATTGTGCAAGTCACCTAAGGTCACGAATCGTCCCGAACGTGTAGCCCAAATTGTGAAAATTTCAAACCGCTACTGCTTGCTTGTATGAGTAGGTAGCCATCTGAAACGTGGTATATATAAAGGCCATTAACATGTCTACATGCATGCACAATCTTATGTCAACTGATTGCATAACTTGCGAACTATAGGCCATCGAAATTTTTGTAAACAAAAGTTTGTGCGACTTTAGCTCCCAAACGGAATAAAAGCTAAAGCTGAAATAGCCTTCATTCTATTTCACTTATTTGTGTCTACACATGTATATGTTTTGCAGAGACTCAAAGCTCTTGAGAATGGAGAAAATGAGGTGTCAATTTTGCATTGGACCCTATGGGAAAATGCATTAAACGCCTACTGCTCCGACGTTCAGTGACCGATAACATCCATCTTTACACTGTAAACGGTAATTACATAGGTACATGCCTGGGGCAAATAACAGCGCAAATAATTGTCCATGTGCAGAGTAATAAAGGAGCAAACTTTTATATATGGGCCTGCAGTGGAAGTTATTCTTAAAAGGTGACTTTCACGAATCGTTCTGAAACTGTGCTAAATTACAGATAATTCCCATATATTTCTTGGGAAAAAAATCCCAGAAATTCTCCTTTCTCCGTTGTCGAGATATTCGAGGGCAAAGTCGTGCAGTTTTCGACTTTCAGGGGCTATAACTCGAAAACTAAAGAACGAGAATTTTTGGCACATATGGTCAATCGAATGCTTATCCCAACCCTTTCATTTGGCACTAGTTTCAGCCCGAATTGTGCAAGTCACCTAAGGTCACGAATCGTCCCGAACGTGTAGCCCAAATTGTGAAAATTTCAAACCGCTACTGCTTGCTTGTATGAGTAGGTAGCCATCTGAAACTTGGCATATATAAAGGCCATTAACATGTCTACATGCATGCACAATCTTATGTCAACTGATTGCATAACTTGCGAACTATAGGCCATCGAAATTTTTGTAAACAAAAGTTTGTGCGACTTTAGCTCCCAAACGGAATAAAAGCTAAAGCTGAAATAGCCTTCATTCTATTTCACTTATTTGTGTCTACACATGTATATGTTTTGCAGAGACTCAAAGCTCTTGAGAATGGAGAAAATGAGGTGTCAATTTTGCATTGGACCCTATGGGAAAATGCATTAAACGCCTACTGCTCCGACGTTCAGTGACCGATAACATCCATCTTTACACTGTAAACGGTAATTACATAGGTACATGCCTGGGGCAAATAACAGCGCAAATAATTGTCCATGTGCAGAGTAATAAAGGAGCAAACTTTTATATATGGGCCTGCAGTGGAAGTTATTCTTAAAAGGTGACTTTCACGAATCGTTCTGAAACTGTGCTAAATTACAGATAATTCCCATATATTTCTTGGGAAAAAAATCCCAGAAATTCTCCTTTCTCCGTTGTCGAGATATTCGAGGGCAAAGTCGTGCAGTTTTCGACTTTCAGGGGCTATAACTCGAAAACTAAAGAACGAGAATTTTTGGCACATATGGTCAATTGAATGTTTATCCCAACCCTTTCATTTGGCACTAGTTTCAGCCCGAATTGTGCAAGTCACCTAAGGTCACGAATCGTCCCGAACGTGTAGCCCAAATTGTGAAAATTTCAAACCGCTACTGCTTGCTTGTATGAGTAGGTAGCCATCTGAAACGTGGCATATATAAAGGCCATTAACATGTCTACATGCATGCACAATCTTATGTCAACTGATTGCATAACTTGCGAACTATAGGCCATCGAAATTTTTGTAAACAAAAGTTTGTGCGACTTTAGCTCCAAAACGGAATAAAAGCTAAAGCTGAAATAGCCTTCATTCTATTTCACTTATTTGTGTCTACACATGTATATGTTTTGCAGAGACTCAAAGCTCTTGAGAATGGAGAAAATGAGGTGTCAATTTTGCATTGGACCCTATGGGAAAATGCATTAAACGCCTACTGCTCCGACGTTCAGTGACCGATAACATCCATCTTTACACTGTAAACGGTAATTACATAGGTACATGCCTGGGGCAAATAACAGCGCAAATAATTGTCCATGTGCAGAGTAATAAAGGAGCAAACTTTTATATATGGGCCTGCAGTGGAAGTTATTCTTAAAAGGTGACTTTCACGAATCGTTCTGAAACTGTGCTAAATTACAGATAATTCCCATATATTTCTTGGGAAAAAAATCCCAGAAATTCTCCTTTCTCCGTTGTCGAGATATTCGAGGGCAAAGTCGTGCAGTTTTCGACTTTCAGGGGCTATAACTCGAAAACTAAAGAACGAGAATTTTTGGCACATATGGTCAATTGAATGTTTATCCCAACCCTTTCATTTGGCACTAGTTTCAGCCCGAATTGTGCAAGTCACCTAAGGTCACGAATCGTCCCGAACGTGTAGCCCAAATTGTGAAAATTTCAAACCGCTACTGCTTGCTTGTATGAGTAGGTAGCCATCTGAAACTTGGCATATATAAAGGCCATTAACATGTCTACATGCATGCACAATCTTATGTCAACTGATTGCATAACTTGCGAACTATAGGCCATCGAAATTTTTGTAAACAAAAGTTTGTGCGACTTTAGCTCCCAAACGGAATAAAAGCTAAAGCTGAAATAGCCTTCATTCTATTTCACTTATTTGTGTCTACACATGTATATGTTTTGCAGAGACTCAAAGCTCTTGAGAATGGAGAAAATGAGGTGTCAATTTTGCATTGGACCCTATGGGAAAATGCATTAAACGCCTACTGCTCCGACGTTCAGTGACCGATAACATCCATCTTTACACTGTAAACGGTAATTACATAGGTACATGCCTGGGGCAAATAACAGCGCAAATAATTGTCCATGTGCAGAGTAATAAAGGAGCAAACTTTTATATATGGGCCTGCAGTGGAAGTTATTCTTAAAAGGTGACTTTCACGAATCGTTCTGAAACTGTGCTAAATTACAGATAATTCCCATATATTTCTTGGGAAAAAATCCCAGAAATTCTCCTTTCTCCGTTGTCGAGATATTCGAGGGCAAAGTCGTGCAGTTTTCGACTTTCAGGGGCTATAACTCGAAAACTAAAGAACGAGAATTTTTGGCACATATGGTCAATTGAATGTTTATCCCAACCCTTTCATTTGGCACTAGTTTCAGCCCGAATTGTGCAAGTCACCTAAGGTCACGAATCGTCCCGAACGTGTAGCCCAAATTGTGAAAATTTCAAACCGCTACTGCTTGCTTGTATGAGTAGGTAGCCATCTGAAACGTGGCATATATAAAGGCCATTAACATGTCTACATGCATGCACAATCTTATGTCAACTGATTGCATAACTTGCGAACTATAGGCCATCGAAATTTTTGTAAACAAAAGTTTGTGCGACTTTAGCTCCAAAACGGAATAAAAGCTAAAGCTGAAATAGCCTTCATTCTATTTCACTTATTTGTGTCTACACATGTATATGTTTTGCAGAGACTCAAAGCTCTTGAGAATGGAGAAAATGAGGTGTCAATTTTGCATTGGACCCTATGGGAAAATGCATTAAATCCTACTGCTCCGACGTTCAGTGACCGATAACATCCATCTTTACACTGTAAACGGTAATTACATAGGTACATGCCTGGGGCAAATAACAGCGCAAATAATTGTCCATGTGCAGAGTAATAAAGGAGCAAACTTTTATATATGGGCCTGCAGTGGAAGTTATTCTTAAAAGGTGACTTTCACGAATCGTTCTGAAACTGTGCTAAATTACAGATAATTCCCATATATTTCTTGGGAAAAAAATCCCAGAAATTCTCCTTTCTCCGTTGTCGAGATATTCGAGGGCAAAGTCGTGCAGTTTTCGACTTTCAGGGGCTATAACTCGAAAACTAAAGAACGAGAATTTTTGGCACATATGGTCAATTGAATGTTTATCCCAACCCTTTCATTTGGCACTAGTTTCAGCCCGAATTGTGCAAGTCACCTAAGGTCACGAATCGTCCCGAACGTGTAGCCCAAATTGTGAAAATTTCAAACCGCTACTGCTTGCTTGTATGAGTAGGTAGCCATCTGAAACTTGGCATATATAAAGGCCATTAACATGTCTACATGCATGCACAATCTTATGTCAACTGATTGCATAACTTGCGAACTATAGGCCATCGAAATTTTTGTAAACAAAAGTTTGTGCGACTTTAGCTCCCAAACGGAATAAAAGCTAAAGCTGAAATAGCCTTCATTCTATTTCACTTATTTGTGTCTACACATGTATATGTTTTGCAGAGACTCAAAGCTCTTGAGAATGGAGAAAATGAGGTGTCAATTTTGCATTGGACCCTATGGGAAAATGCATTAAACGCCTACTGCTCCGACGTTCAGTGACCGATAACATCCATCTTTACACTGTAAACGGTAATTACATAGGTACATGCCTGGGGCAAATAACAGCGCAAATAATTGTCCATGTGCAGAGTAATAAAGGAGCAAACTTTTATATATGGGCCTGCAGTGGAAGTTATTCTTAAAAGGTGACTTTCACGAATCGTTCTGAAACTGTGCTAAATTACAGATAATTCCCATATATTTCTTGGGAAAAAATCCCAGAAATTCTCCTTTCTCCGTTGTCGAGATATTCGAGGGCAAAGTCGTGCAGTTTTCGACTTTCAGGGGCTATAACTCGAAAACTAAAGAACGAGAATTTTTG
Source organism: Ctena decussata (assembly GCA_963989385.1). NCBI lineage: Eukaryota > Metazoa > Mollusca > Bivalvia > Lucinida > Lucinidae > Ctena > Ctena decussata. The sequence goes on along the minus strand of OZ022510.1, from coordinate 78,030,784 downwards.
GCACATATGGTCAATTGAATGTTTATCCCAACCCTTTCATTTGGCACTAGTTTCAGCCCGAATTGTGCAAGTCACCTAAGGTCACGAATCGTCCCGAACGTGTAGCCCAAATTGTGAAAATTTCAAACCGCTACTGCTTGCTTGTATGAGTAGGTAGCCATCTGAAACGTGGCATATATAAAGGCCATTAACATGTCTACATGCATGCACAATCTTATGTCAACTGATTGCATAACTTGCGAACTATAGGCCATCGAAATTTTTGTAAACAAAAGTTTGTGCGACTTTAGCTCCAAAACGGAATAAAAGCTAAAGCTGAAATAGCCTTCATTCTATTTCACTTATTTGTGTCTACACATGTATATGTTTTGCAGAGACTCAAAGCTCTTGAGAATGGAGAAAATGAGGTGTCAATTTTGCATTGGACCCTATGGGAAAATGCATTAAATCCTACTGCTCCGACGTTCAGTGACCGATAACATCCATCTTTACACTGTAAACGGTAATTACATAGGTACATGCCTGGGGCAAATAACAGCGCAAATAATTGTCCATGTGCAGAGTAATAAAGGAGCAAACTTTTATATATGGGCCTGCAGTGGAAGTTATTCTTAAAAGGTGACTTTCACGAATCGTTCTGAAACTGTGCTAAATTACAGATAATTCCCATATATTTCTTGGGAAAAAAATCCCAGAAATTCTCCTTTCTCCGTTGTCGAGATATTCGAGGGCAAAGTCGTGCAGTTTTCGACTTTCAGGGGCTATAACTCGAAAACTAAAGAACGAGAATTTTTGGCACATATGGTCAATTGAATGTTTATCCCAACCCTTTCATTTGGCACTAGTTTCAGCCCGAATTGTGCAAGTCACCTAAGGTCACGAATCGTCCCGAACGTGTAGCCCAAATTGTGAAAATTTCAAACCGCTACTGCTTGCTTGTATGAGTAGGTAGCCATCTGAAACGTGGCATATATAAAGGCCATTAACATGTCTACATGCATGCACAATCTTATGTCAACTGATTGCATAACTTGCGAACTATAGGCCATCGAAATTTTTGTAAACAAAAGTTTGTGCGACTTTAGCTCCCAAACGGAATAAAAGCTAAAGCTGAAATAGCCTTCATTCTATTTCACTTATTTGTGTCTACACATGTATATGTTTTGCAGAGACTCAAAGCTCTTGAGAATGGAGAAAATGAGGTGTCAATTTTGCATTGGACCCTATGGGAAAATGCATTAAACGCCTACTGCTCCGACGTTCAGTGACCGATAACATCCATCTTTACACTGTAAACGGTAATTACATAGGTACATGCCTGGGGCAAATAACAGCGCAAATAATTGTCCATGTGCAGAGTAATAAAGGAGCAAACTTTTATATATGGGCCTGCAGTGGAAGTTATTCTTAAAAGGTGACTTTCACGAATCGTTCTGAAACTGTGCTAAATTACAGATAATTCCCATATATTTCTTGGGAAAAAAATCCCAGAAATTCTCCTTTCTCCGTTGTCGAGATATTCGAGGGCAAAGTCGTGCAGTTTTCGACTTTCAGGGGCTATAACTCGAAAACTAAAGAACGAGAATTTTTGGCACATATGGTCAATTGAATGTTTATCCCAACCCTTTCATTTGGCACTAGTTTCAGCCCGAATTGTGCAAGTCACCTAAGGTCACGAATCGTCCCGAACGTGTAGCCCAAATTGTGAAAATTTCAAACCGCTACTGCTTGCTTGTATGAGTAGGTAGCCATCTGAAACTTGGCATATATAAAGGCCATTAACATGTCTACATGCATGCACAATCTTATGTCAACTGATTGCATAACTTGCGAACTATAGGCCATCGAAATTTTTGTAAACAAAAGTTTGTGCGACTTTAGCTCCCAAACGGAATAAAAGCTAAAGCTGAAATAGCCTTCATTCTATTTCACTTATTTGTGTCTACACATGTATATGTTTTGCAGAGACTCAAAGCTCTTGAGAATGGAGAAAATGAGGTGTCAATTTTGCATTGGACCCTATGGGAAAATGCATTAAACGCCTACTGCTCCGACATTCAGTGACCGATAACATCCATCTTTACACTGTAAACGGTAATTACATAGGTACATGCCTGGGGCAAATAACAGCGCAAATAATTGTCCATGTGCAGAGTAATAAAGGAGCAAACTTTTATATATGGGCCTGCAGTGGAAGTTATTCTTAAAAGGTGACTTTCACGAATCGTTCTGAAACTGTGCTAAATTACAGATAATTCCCATATATTTCTTGGGAAAAAAATCCCAGAAATTCTCCTTTCTCCGTTGTCGAGATATTCGAGGGCAAAGTCGTGCAGTTTTCGACTTTCAGGGGCTATAACTCGAAAACTAAAGAACGAGAATTTTTGGCACATATGGTCAATTGAATGCTTATCCCAACCCTTTCATTTGGCACTAGTTTCAGCCCGAATTGTGCAAGTCACCTAAGGTCACGAATCGTCCCGAACGTGTAGCCCAAATTGTGAAAATTTCAAACCGCTACTGCTTGCTTGTATGAGTAGGTAGCCATCTGAAACTTGGCATATATAAAGGCCATTAACATGTCTACATGCATGCACAATCTTATGTCAACTGATTGCATAACTTGCGAACTATAGGCCATCGAAATTTTTGTAAACAAAAGTTTGTGCGACTTTAGCTCCCAAACGGAATAAAAGCTAAAGCTGAAATAGCCTTCATTCTATTTCACTTATTTGTGTCTACACATGTATATGTTTTGCAGAGACTCAAAGCTCTTGAGAATGGAGAAAATGAGGTGTCAATTTTGCATTGGACCCTATGGGAAAATGCATTAAACGCCTACTGCTCCGACGTTCAGTGACCGATAACATCCATCTTTACACTGTAAACGGTAATTACATAGGTACATGCCTGGGGCAAATAACAGCGCAAATAATTGTCCATGTGCAGAGTAATAAAGGAGCAAACTTTTATATATGGGCCTGCAGTGGAAGTTATTCTTAAAAGGTGACTTTCACGAATCGTTCTGAAACTGTGCTAAATTACAGATAATTCCCATATATTTCTTGGGAAAAAAATCCCAGAAATTCTCCTTTCTCCGTTGTCGAGATATTCGAGGGCAAAGTCGTGCAGTTTTCGACTTTCAGGGGCTATAACTCGAAAACTAAAGAACGAGAATTTTTGGCACATATGGTCAATTGAATGTTTATCCCAACCCTTTCATTTGGCACTAGTTTCAGCCCGAATTGTGCAAGTCACCTAAGGTCACGAATCGTCCCGAACGTGTAGCCCAAATTGTGAAAATTTCAAACCGCTACTGCTTGCTTGTATGAGTAGGTAGCCATCTGAAACGTGGCATATATAAAGGCCATTAACATGTCTACATGCATGCACAATCTTATGTCAACTGATTGCATAACTTGCGAACTATAGGCCATCGAAATTTTTGTAAACAAAAGTTTGTGCGACTTTAGCTCCCAAACGGAATAAAAGCTAAAGCTGAAATAGCCTTCATTCTATTTCACTTATTTGTGTCTACACATGTATATGTTTTGCAGAGACTCAAAGCTCTTGAGAATGGAGAAAATGAGGTGTCAATTTTGCATTGGACCCTATGGGAAAATGCATTAAACGCCTACTGCTCCGACGTTCAGTGACCGATAACATCCATCTTTACACTGTAAACGGTAATTACATAGGTACATGCCTGGGGCAAATAACAGCGCAAATAATTGTCCATGTGCAGAGTAATAAAGGAGCAAACTTTTATATATGGGCCTGCAGTGGAAGTTATTCTTAAAAGGTGACTTTCACGAATCGTTCTGAAACTGTGCTAAATTACAGATAATTCCCATATATTTCTTGGGAAAAAAATCCCAGAAATTCTCCTTTCTCCGTTGTCGAGATATTCGAGGGCAAAGTCGTGCAGTTTTCGACTTTCAGGGGCTATAACTCGAAAACTAAAGAACGAGAATTTTTGGCACATATGGTCAATTGAATGTTTATCCCAACCCTTTCATTTGGCACTAGTTTCAGCCCGAATTGTGCAAGTCACCTAAGGTCACGAATCGTCCCGAACGTGTAGCCCAAATTGTGAAAATTTCAAACCGCTACTGCTTGCTTGTATGAGTAGGTAGCCATCTGAAACTTGGCATATATAAAGGCCATTAACATGTCTACATGCATGCACAATCTTATGTCAACTGATTGCATAACTTGCGAACTATAGGCCATCGAAATTTTTGTAAACAAAAGTTTGTGCGACTTTAGCTCCCAAACGGAATAAAAGCTAAAGCTGAAATAGCCTTCATTCTATTTCACTTATTTGTGTCTACACATGTATATGTTTTGCAGAGACTCAAAGCTCTTGAGAATGGAGAAAATGAGGTGTCAATTTTGCATTGGACCCTATGGGAAAATGCATTAAACGCCTACTGCTCCGACGTTCAGTGACCGATAACATCCATCTTTACACTGTAAACGGTAATTACATAGGTACATGCCTGGGGCAAATAACAGCGCAAATAATTGTCCATGTGCAGAGTAATAAAGGAGCAAACTTTTATATATGGGCCTGCAGTGGAAGTTATTCTTAAAAGGTGACTTTCACGAATCGTTCTGAAACTGTGCTAAATTACAGATAATTCCCATATATTTCTTGGGAAAAAAATCCCAGAAATTCTCCTTTCTCCGTTGTCGAGATATTCGAGGGCAAAGTCGTGCAGTTTTCGACTTTCAGGGGCTATAACTCGAAAACTAAAGAACGAGAATTTTTGGCACATATGGTCAATTGAATGTTTATCCCAACCCTTTCATTTGGCACTAGTTTCAGCCCGAATTGTGCAAGTCACCTAAGGTCACGAATCGTCCCGAACGTGTAGCCCAAATTGTGAAAATTTCAAACCGCTACTGCTTGCTTGTATGAGTAGGTAGCCATCTGAAACGTGGCATATATAAAGGCCATTAACATGTCTACATGCATGCACAATCTTATGTCAACTGATTGCATAACTTGCGAACTATAGGCCATCGAAATTTTTGTAAACAAAAGTTTGTGCGACTTTAGCTCCCAAACGGAATAAAAGCTAAAGCTGAAATAGCCTTCATTCTATTTCACTTATTTGTGTCTACACATGTATATGTTTTGCAGAGACTCAAGCTCTTGAGAATGGAGAAAATGAGGTGTCAATTTTGCATTGGACCCTATGGGAAAATGCATTAAACGCCTACTGCTCCGACGTTCAGTGACCGATAACATCCATCTTTACACTGTAAACGGTAATTACATAGGTACATGCCTGGGGCAAATAACAGCGCAAATAATTGTCCATGTGCAGAGTAATAAAGGAGCAAACTTTTATATATGGGCCTGCAGTGGAAGTTATTCTTAAAAGGTGACTTTCACGAATCGTTCTGAAACTGTGCTAAATTACAGATAATTCCCATATATTTCTTGGGAAAAAAATCCCAGAAATTCTCCTTTCTCCGTTGTCGAGATATTCGAGGGCAAAGTCGTGCAGTTTTCGACTTTCAGGGGCTATAACTCGAAAACTAAAGAACGAGAATTTTTGGCACATATGGTCAATTGAATGTTTATCCCAACCCTTTCATTTGGCACTAGTTTCAGCCCGAATTGTGCAAGTCACCTAAGGTCACGAATCGTCCCGAACGTGTAGCCCCAATTGTGAAAATTTCAAACCGCTACTGCTTGCTTGTATGAGTAGGTAGCCATCTGAAACGTGGCATATATAAAGGCCATTAACATGTCTACATGCATGCACAATCTTATGTCAACTGATTGCATAACTTGCGAACTATAGGCCATCGAAATTTTTGTAAACAAAAGTTTGTGCGACTTTAGCTCCCAAACGGAATAAAAGCTAAAGCTGAAATAGCCTTCATTCTATTTCACTTATTTGTGTCTACACATGTATATGTTTTGCAGAGACTCAAAGCTCTTGAGAATGGAGAAAATGAGGTGTCAATTTTGCATTGGACCCTATGGGAAAATGCATTAAACGCCTACTGCTCCGACGTTCAGTGACCGATAACATCCATCTTTACACTGTAAACGGTAATTACATAGGTACATGCCTGGGGCAAATAACAGCGCAAATAATTGTCCATGTGCAGAGTAATAAAGGAGCAAACTTTTATATATGGGCCTGCAGTGGAAGTTATTCTTAAAAGGTGACTTTCACGAATCGTTCTGAAACTGTGCTAAATTACAGATAATTCCCATATATTTCTTGGGAAGAAAATCCCAGAAATTCTCCTTTCTCCGTTGTCGAGATATTCGAGGGCAAAGTCGTGCAGTTTTCGACTTTCAGGGGCTATAACTCGAAAACTAAAGAACGAGAATTTTTGGCACATATGGTCAGTTGAATGTTTATCCCAACCCTTTCATTTGGCACTAGTTTCAGCCGGAATTGTGCAAGTCACCTTAGGTCACGAATCGTCCCGAACGTGTAGCCCAAATTGTGAAAATTTCAAACCGCTACTGCTTGCTTGTATGAGTAGGTAGCCATCTGAAACTTGGCATATATAAAGGCCATTAACATGTCTACATGCATGCACAATCTTATGTCAACTGATTGCATAACTTGCGAACTATAGGCCATCGAAATTTTTGTAAACAAAAGTTTGTGCGACTTTAGCTCCCAAACGGAATAAAAGCTAAAGCTGAAATAGCCTTCATTCTATTTCACTTATTTGTGTCTACACATGTATATGTTTTGCAGAGACTCAAAGCTCTTGAGAATGGAGAAAATGAGGTGTCAATTTTGCATTGGACCCTATGGGAAAATGCATTAAACGCCTACTGCTCCGACGTTCAGTGACCGATAACATCCATCTTTACACTGTAAACGGTAATTACATAGGTACATGCCTGGGGCAAATAACAGCGCAAATAATTGTCCATGTGCAGAGTAATAAAGGAGCAAACGTTTATATATGGGCCTGCAGTGGAAGTTATTCTTAAAAGGTGACTTTCACGAATCGTTCTGAAACTGTGCTAAATTACAGATAATTCCCATATATTTCTTGGGAAAAAAATCCCAGAAATTCTCCTTTCTCCGTTGTCGAGATATTCGAGGGCAAAGTCGTGCAGTTTTCGACTTTCAGGGGCTATAACTCGAAAACTAAAGAACGAGAATTTTTGGCACATATGGTCAATTGAATGTTTATCCCAACCCTTTCATTTGGCACTAGTTTCAGCCCGAATTGTGCAAGTCACCTAAGGTCACGAATCGTCCCGAACGTGTAGCCCAAATTGTGAAAATTTCAAACCGCTACTGCTTGCTTGTATGAGTAGGTAGCCATCTGAAACTTGGCATATATAAAGGCCATTAACATGTCTACATGCATGCACAATCTTATGTCAACTGATTGCATAACTTGCGAACTATAGGCCATCGAAATTTTTGTAAACAAAAGTTTGTGCGACTTTAGCTCCCAAACGGAATAAAAGCTAAAGCTGAAATAGCCTTCATTCTATTTCACTTATTTGTGTCTACACATGTATATGTTTTGCAGAGACTCAAAGCTCTTGAGAATGGAGAAAATGAGGTGTCAATTTTGCATTGGACCCTATGGGAAAATGCATTAAACGCCTACTGCTCCGACGTTCAGTGACCGATAACATCCATCTTTACACTGTAAACGGTAATTACATAGGTACATGCCTGGGGCAAATAACAGCGCAAATAATTGTCCATGTGCAGAGTAATAAAGGAGCAAACTTTTATATATGGGCCTGCAGTGGAAGTTATTCTTAAAAGGTGACTTTCACGAATCGTTCTGAAACTGTGCTAAATTACAGATAATTCCCATATATTTCTTGGGAAAAAAATCCCAGAAATTCTCCTTTCTCCGTTGTCGAGATATTTGAGGGCAAAGTCGTGCAGTTTTCGACTTTCAGGGGCTATAACTCGAAAACTAAAGAACGAGAATTTTTGGCACATATGGTCAATTGAATGTTTATCCCAACCCTTTCATTTGGCACTAGTTTCAGCCCGAATTGTGCAAGTCACCTAAGGTCACGAATCGTCCCGAACGTGTAGCCCAAATTGTGAAAATTTCAAACCGCTAATGCTTGCTTGTATGAGTAGGTAGCCATCTGAAACAACAGCGCAAATAATTGTCCATGTGCAGAGTAATAAAGGAGCAAACTTTTATATATGGGCCTGCAGTGGAAGTTATTCTTAAAAGGTGACTTTCACGAATCGTTCTGAAACTGTGCTAAATTACAGATAATTCCCATATATTTCTTGGGAAAAAAATCCCAGAAATTCTCCTTTCTCCGTTGTCGAGATATTCGAGGGCAAAGTCGTGCAGTTTTCGACTTTCAGGGGCTATAACTCGAAAACTAAAGAACGAGAATTTTTGGCACATATGGTCAATTGAATGTTTATCCCAACCCTTTCATTTGGCACTAGTTTCAGCCCGAATTGTGCAAGTCACCTTAGGTCACGAATCGTCCCGAACGTGTAGCCCAAATTGTGAATATTTCAAACCGCTACTGCTTGCTTGTATGAGTAGGTAGCCATCTGAAACTTGGCATATATAAAGGCCATTAACATGTCTACATGCATGCACAATCTTATGTCAACTGATTGCATAACTTGCGAACTATAGGCCATCGAAATTTTTTGTAAACAAAAGTTTGTGCGACTTTAGCTCCCAAACGGAATAAAAGCTAAAGCTGAAATAGCCTTCATTCTATTTCACTTATTTGTGTCTACACATGTATATGTTTTGCAGAGACTCAAAGCTCTTGAGAATGGAGAAAATGAGGTGTCAATTTTGCATTGGACCCTATGGGAAAATGCATTAAACGCCTACTGCTCCGACGTTCAGTGACTGATAACATCCATCTTTACACTGTAAACGGTAATTACATAGGTACATGCCTGGGGCAAATAACAGCGCAAATAATTGTCCATGTGCAGAGTAATAAAGGAGCAAACTTTTATATATGGGCCTGCAGTGGAAGTTATTCTTAAAAGGTGACTTTCACGAATCGTTCTGAAACTGTGCTAAATTACAGATAATTCCCATATATTTCTTGGGAAAAAAATCCCAGAAATTCTCCTTTCTCCGTTGTCGAGATATTCGAGGGCAAAGTCGTGCAGTTTTCGACTTTCAGGGGCTATAACTCGAAAACTAAAGAACGAGAATTTTTGGCACATATGGTCAATTGAATGTTTATCCCAACCCTTTCATTTGGCACTAGTTTCAGCCCGAATTGTGCAAGTCACCTAAGGTCACGAATCGTCCCGAACGTGTAGCCCAAATTGTGAAAATTTCAAACCGCTACTGCTTGCTTGTATGAGTAGGTAGCCATCTGAAACTTGGCATATATAAAGGCCATTAATATGTCTACATGCATGCACAATCTTATGTCAACTGATTGCATAACTTGCGAACTATAGGCCATCGAAATTTTTGTAAACAAAAGTTTGTGCGACTTTAGCTCCCAAACGGAATAAAAGCTAAAGCTGAAATAGCCTTCATTCTATTTCACTTATTTGTGTCTACACATGTATATGTTTTGCAGAGACTCAAAGCTCTTGAGAATGGAGAAAATGAGGTGTCAATTTTGCATTGGACCCTATGGGAAAATGCATTAAACGCCTACTGCTCCGACGTTCAGTGACCGATAACATCCATCTTTACACTGTAAACGGTAATTACATAGGTACATGCCTGGGGCAAATAACAGCGCAAATAATTGTCCATGTGCAGAGTAATAAAGGAGCAAACTTTTATATATGGGCCTGCAGTGGAAGTTATTCTTAAAAGGTGACTTTCACGAATCGTTCTGAAACTGTGCTAAATTACAGATAATTCCCATATATTTCTTGGGAAAAAAATCCCAGAAATTCTCCTTTCTCCGTTGTCGAGATATTCGAGGGCAAAGTCGTGCAGTTTTCGACTTTCAGGGGCTATAACTCGAAAACTAAAGAACGAGATTTTTTGGCACATATGGTCAATTGAATGTTTATCCCAACCCTTTCATTTGGCACTAGTTTCAGCCCGAATTGTGCAAGTCACCTAAGGTCACGAATCGTCCCGAACGTGTAGCCCAAATTGTGAAAATTTCAAACCGCTACTGCTTGCTTGTATGAGTAGGTAGCCATCTGAAACGTGGCATATATAAAGGCCATTAACATGTCTACATGCATGCACAATCTTATGTCAACTGATTGCATAACTTGCGAACTATAGGCCATCGAAATTTTTGTAAACAAAAGTTTGTGCGACTTTAGCTCCCAAACGGAATAAAAGCTAAAGCTGAAATAGCCTTCATTCTATTTCACTTATTTGTGTCTACACATGTATATGTTTTGCAGAGACTCAAAGCTCTTGAGAATGGAGAAAATGAGGTGTCAATTTTGCATTGGACCCTATGGGAAAATGCATTAAACGCCTACTGCTCCGACGTTCAGTGACCGATAACATCCATCTTTACACTGTAAACGGTAATTACATAGGTACATGCCTGGGGCAAATAACAGCGCAAATAATTGTCCATGTGCAGAGTAATAAAGGAGCAAACTTTTATATATGGGCCTGCAGTGGAAGTTATTCTTAAAAGGTGACTTTCACGAATCGTTCTGAAACTGTGCTAAATTACAGATAATTCCCATATATTTCTTGGGAAGAAAATCCCAGAAATTCTCCTTTCTCCGTTGTCGAGATATTCGAGGGCAAAGTCGTGCAGTTTTCGACTTTCAGGGGCTATAACTCGAAAACTAAAGAACGAGAATTTTTGGCACATATGGTCAGTTGAATGTTTATCCCAACCCTTTCATTTGGCACTAGTTTCAGCCGGAATTGTGCAAGTCACCTTAGGTCACGAATCGTCCCGAACGTGTAGCCCAAATTGTGAAAATTTCAAACCGCTACTGCTTGCTTGTATGAGTAGGTAGCCATCTGAAACTTGGCATATATAAAGGCCATTAACATGTCTACATGCATGCACAATCTTATGTCAACTGATTGCATAACTTGCGAACTATAGGCCATCGAAATTTTTGTAAACAAAAGTTTGTGCGACTTTAGCTCCCAAACGGAATAAAAGCTAAAGCTGAAATAGCCTTCATTCTATTTCACTTATTTGTGTCTACACATGTATATGTTTTGCAGAGACTCAAAGCTCTTGAGAATGGAGAAAATGAGGTGTCAATTTTGCATTGGACCCTATGGGAAAATGCATTAAACGCCTACTGCTCCGACGTTCAGTGACCGATAACATCCATCTTTACACTGTAAACGGTAATTACATAGGTACATGCCTGGGGCAAATAACAGCGCAAATAATTGTCCATGTGCAGAGTAATAAAGGAGCAAACGTTTATATATGGGCCTGCAGTGGAAGTTATTCTTAAAAGGTGACTTTCACGAATCGTTCTGAAACTGTGCTAAATTACAGATAATTCCCATATATTTCTTGGGAAAAAAATCCCAGAAATTCTCCTTTCTCCGTTGTCGAGATATTCGAGGGCAAAGTCGTGCAGTTTTCGACTTTCAGGGGCTATAACTCGAAAACTAAAGAACGAGAATTTTTGGCACATATGGTCAATTGAATGTTTATCCCAACCCTTTCATTTGGCACTAGTTTCAGCCCGAATTGTGCAAGTCACCTAAGGTCACGAATCGTCCCGAACGTGTAGCCCAAATTGTGAAAATTTCAAACCGCTACTGCTTCCTTGTATGAGTAGGTAGCCATCTGAAACGTGGCATATATAAAGGCCATTAACATGTCTACATGCATGCACAATCTTATGTCAACTGATTGCATAACTTGCGAACTATAGGCCATCGAAATTTTTGTAAACAAAAGTTTGTGCGACTTTAGCTCCCAAACGGAATAAAAGCTAAAGCTGAAATAGCCTTCATTCTATTTCACTTATTTGTGTCTACACATGTATATGTTTTGCAGAGACTCAAAGCTCTTGAGAATGAAGAAAATGAGGTGTCAATTTTGCATTGGACCCTATGGGAAAATGCATTAAACGCCTACTGCTCCGACGTTCAGTGACCGATAACATCCATCTTTACACTGTAAACGGTAATTACATAGGTACATGCCTGGGGCAAATAACAGCGCAAATAATTGTCCATGTGCAGAGTAATAAAGGAGCAAACTTTTATATATGGGCCTGCAGTGGAAGTTATTCTTAAAAGGTGACTTTCACGAATCGTTCTGAAACTGTGCTAAATTACAGATAATTCCCATATATTTCTTGGGAAAAAAATCCCAGAAATTCTCCTTTCTCCGTTGTCGAGATATTCGAGGGAAAGTCGTGCAGTTTTCGACTTTCAGGGGCTATAACTCGAAAACTAAAGAACGAGAATTTTTGGCACATATGGTCAATTGAATGTTTATCCCAACCCTTTCATTTGGCACTAGTTTCAGCCCGAATTGTGCAAGTCACCTAAGGTCACGAATCGTCCCGAACGTGTAGCCCAAATTGTGAAAATTTCAAACCGCTACTGCTTGCTTGTATGAGTAGGTAGCCATCTGAAACTTGGCATATATAAAGGCCATTAACATGTCTACATGCATGCACAATCTTATGTCAACTGATTGCATAACTTGCGAACTATAGGCCATCGAAATTTTTGTAAACAAAAGTTTGTGCGACTTTAGCTCCCAAACGGAATAAAAGCTAAAGCTGAAATAGCCTTCATTCTATTTCACTTATTTGTGTCTACACATGTATATGTTTTGCAGAGACTCAAAGCTCTTGAGAATGGAGAAAATGAGGTGTCAATTTTGCATTGGACCCTATGGGAAAATGCATTAAACGCCTACTGCTCCGACGTTCAGTGACCGATAACATCCATCTTTACACTGTAAACGGTAATTACATAGGTACATGCCTGGGGCAAATAACAGCGCAAATAATTGTCCATGTGCAGAGTAATAAAGGAGCAAACTTTTATATATGGGCCTGCAGTGGAAGTTATTCTTAAAAGGTGACTTTCACGAATCGTTCTGAAACTGTGCTAAATTACAGATAATTCCCATATATTTCTTGGGAAAAAAATCCCAGAAATTCTCCTTTCTCCGTTGTCGAGATATTCGAGGGCAAAGTCGTGCAGTTTTCGACTTTCAGGGGCTATAACTCGAAAACTAAAGAACGAGAATTTTTGGCACATATGGTCAATTGAATGTTTATCCCAACCCTTTCATTTGGCACTAGTTTCAGCCCGAATTGTGCAAGTCACCTAAGGTCACGAATCATCCCGAACGTGTAGCCCAAATTGTGAAAATTTCAAACCGCTACTGCTTGCTTGTATGAGTAGGTAGCCATCTGAAACTTGGCATATATAAAGGCCATTAACATGTCTACATGCATGCACAATCTTATGTCAACTGATTGCATAACTTGCGAACTATAGGCCATCGAAATTTTTGTAAACAAAAGTTTGTGCGACTTTAGCTCCCAAACGGAATAAAAGCTAAAGCTGAAATAGCCTTCATTCTATTTCACTTATTTGTGTCTACACATGTATATGTTTTGCAGAGACTCAAAGCTCTTGAGAATGGAGAAAATGAGGTGTCAATTTTGCATTGGACCCTATGGGAAAATGCATTAAACGCCTACTGCTCCGACGTTCAGTGACCGATAACATCCATCTTTACACTGTAAACGGTAATTACATAGGTACATGCCTGGGGCAAATAACAGCGCAAATAATTGTCCATGTGCAGAGTAATAAAGGAGCAAACTTTTATATATGGGCCTGCAGTGGAAGTTATTCTTAAAAGGTGACTTTCACGAATCGTTCTGAAACTGTGCTAAATTACAGATAATTCCCATATATTTCTTGGGAAAAAAATCCCAGAAATTCTCCTTTCTCCGTTGTCGAGATATTCGAGGGCAAAGTCGTGCAGTTTTCGACTTTCAGGGGCTATAACTCGAAAACTAAAGAACGAGAATTTTTGGCACATATGGTCAATTGAATGTTTATCCCAACCCTTTCATTTGGCACTAGTTTCAGCCCGAATTGTGCAAGTCACCTAAGGTCACGAATCGTCCCGAACGTGTAGCCCAAATTGTGAAAATTTCAAACCGCTACTGCTTGCTTGTATGAGTAGGTAGCCATCTGAAACGTGGCATATATAAAGGCCATTAACATGTCTACATGCATGCACAATCTTATGTCAACTGATTGCATAACTTGCGAACTATAGGCCATCGAAATTTTTGTAAACAAAAGTTTGTGCGACTTTAGCTCCCAAACGGAATAAAAGCTAAAGCTGAAATAGCCTTCATTCTATTTCACTTATTTGTGTCTACACATGTATATGTTTTGCAGAGACTCAAAGCTCTTGAGAATGGAGAAAATGAGGTGTCAATTTTGCATTGGACCCTATGGGAAAATGCATTAAACGCCTACTGCTCCGACGTTCAGTGACCGATAACATCCATCTTTACACTGTAAACGGTAATTACATAGGTACATGCCTGGGGCAAATAACAGCGCAAATAATTGTCCATGTGCAGAGTAATAAAGGAGCAAACTTTTATATATGGGCCTGCAGTGGAAGTTATTCTTAAAAGGTGACTTTCACGAATCGTTCTGAAACTGTGCTAAATTACAGATAATTCCCATATATTTCTTGGGAAAAAAATCCCAGAAATTCTCCTTTCTCCGTTGTCGAGATATTCGAGGGCAAAGTCGTGCAGTTTTCGACTTTCAGGGGCTATAACTCGAAAACTAAAGAACGAGAATTTTTGGCACATATGGTCAATTGAATGTTTATCCCAACCCTTTCATTTGGCACTAGTTTCAGCCCGAATTGTGCAAGTCACCTAAGGTCACGAATCGTCCCGAACGTGTAGCCCAAATTGTGAAAATTTCAAACCGCTACTGCTTGCTTGTATGAGTAGGTAGCCATCTGAAACGTGGCATATATAAAGGCCATTAACATGTCTACATGCATGCACAATCTTATGTCAACTGATTGCATAACTTGCGAACTATAGGCCATCGAAATTTTTGTAAACAAAAGTTTGTGCGACTTTAGCTCCCAAACGGAATAAAAGCTAAAGCTGAAATAGCCTTCATTCTATTTCACTTATTTGTGTCTACACATGTATATGTTTTGCAGAGACTCAAAGCTCTTGGGAATGGAGAAAATGAGGTGTCAATTTTGCATTGGACCCTATGGGAAAATGCATTAAACGCCTACTGCTCCGACGTTCAGTGACCGATAACATCCATCTTTACACTGTAAACGGTAATTACATAGGTACATGCCTGGGGCAAATAACAGCGCAAATAATTGTCCATGTGCAGAGTAATAAAGGAGCAAACTTTTATATATGGGCCTGCAGTGGAAGTTATTCTTAAAAGGTGACTTTCACGAATCGTTCTGAAACTGTGCTAAATTACAGATAATTCCCATATATTTCTTGGGGAAAAAATCCCAGAAATTCTCCTTTCTCCGTTGTCGAGATATTCGAGGGCAAAGTCGTGCAGTTTTCGACTTTCAGGGGCTATAACTCGAAAACTAAAGAACGAGAATTTTGGCACATATGGTCAATTGAATGTTTATCCCAACCCTTTCATTTGGCACTAGTTTCAGCCCGAATTGTGCAAGTCACCTAAGGTCACGAATCGTCCCGAACGTGTAGCCCAAATTGTGAAAATTTCAAACCGCTACTGCTTGCTTGTATGAGTAGGTAGCCATCTGAAACTTGGCATATATAAAGGCCATTAACATGTCTACATGCATGCACAATCTTATGTCAACTGATTGCATAACTTGCGAACTATAGGCCATCGAAATTTTTGTAAACAAAAGTTTGTGCGACTTTAGCTCCCAAACGGAATAAAAGCTAAAGCTGAAATAGCCTTCATTCTATTTCACTTATTTGTGTCTACACATGTATATGTTTTGCAGAGACTCAAAGCTCTTGAGAATGGAGAAAATGAGGTGTCAATTTTGCATTGGACCCTATGGGAAAATGCATTAAACGCCTACTGCTCCGACGTTCAGTGACCGATAACATCCATCTTTACACTGTAAACGGTAATTACATAGGTACATGCCTGTGGCAAATAACAGCGCAAATAATTGTCCATGTGCAGAGTAATAAAGGAGCAAACTTTTATATATGGGCCTGCAGTGGAAGTTATTCTTAAAAGGTGACTTTCACGAATCGTTCTGAAACTGTGCTAAATTACAGATAATTCCCATATATTTCTTGGGAAAAAAATCCCAGAAATTCTCCTTTCTCCGTTGTCGAGATATTCGAGGGCAAAGTCGTGCAGTTTTCGACTTTCAGGGGCTATAACTCGAAAACTAAAGAACGAGAATTTTTGGCACATATGGTCAATTGAATGTTTATCCCAACCCTTTCATTTGGCACTAGTTTCAGCCCGAATTGTGCAAGTCACCTAAGGTCACGAATCGTCCCGAACCTGTAGCCCAAATTGTGAAAATTTCAAACCGCTACTGCTTGCTAGTATGAGTAGGTAGCCATCTGAAACTTGGCATATATAAAGGCCATTAACATGTCTACATGCATGCACAATCTTATGTCAACTGATTGCATAACTTGCGAACTATAGGCCATCGAAATTTTTGTAAACAAAAGTTTGTGCGACTTTAGCTCCCAAACGGAATAAAAGCTAAAGCTGAAATAGCCTTCATTCTATTTCACTTATTTGTGTCTACACATGTATATGTTTTGCAGAGACTCAAAGCTCTTGAGAATGGAGAAAATGAGGTGTCAATTCTGCATTGGACCCTATGGGAAAATGCATTAAACGCCTACTGCTCCGACGTTCAGTGACCGATAACATCCATCTTTACACTGTAAACGGTAATTACATAGGTACATGCCTGGGGCAAATAACAGCGCAAATAATTGTCCATGTGCAGAGTAATAAAGGAGCAAACTTTTATATATGGGCCTGCAGTGGAAGTTATTCTTAAAAGGTGACTTTCACGAATCGTTCTGAAACTGTGCTAAATTACAGATAATTCCCATATATTTCTTGGGAAAAAAATCCCAGAAATTCTCCTTTCTCCGTTGTCGAGATATTCGAGGGCAAAGTCGTGCAGTTTTCGACTTTCAGGGGCTATAACTCGAAAACTAAAGAACGAGAATTTTTGGCACATATGGTCAATTGAATGTTTATCCCAACCCTTTCATTTGGCACTAGTTTCAGCCCGAATTGTGCAAGTCACCTAAGGTCACGAATCGTCCCGAACGTGTAGCCCAAATTGTGAAAATTTCAAACCGCTACTGCTTGCTTGTATGAGTAGGTAGCCATCTGAAACGTGGCATATATAAAGGCCATTAACATGTCTACATGCATGCACAATCTTATGTCAACTGATTGCATAACTTGCGAACTATAGGCCATCGAAATTTTTGTAAACAAAAGTTTGTGCGACTTTAGCTCCCAAACGGAATAAAAGCTAAAGCTGAAATAGCCTTCATTCTATTTCACTTATTTGTGTCTACACATGTATATGTTTTGCAGAGACTCAAAGCTCTTGGGAATGGAGAAAATGAGGTGTCAATTTTGCATTGGACCCTATGGGAAAATGCATTAAACGCCTACTGCTCCGACGTTCAGTGACCGATAACATCCATCTTTACACTGTAAACGGTAATTACATAGGTACATGCCTGGGGCAAATAACAGCGCAAATAATTGTCCATGTGCAGAGTAATAAAGGAGCAAACTTTTATATATGGGCCTGCAGTGGAAGTTATTCTTAAAAGGTGACTTTCACGAATCGTTCTGAAACTGTGCTAAATTACAGATAATTCCCATATATTTCTTGGGGAAAAAATCCCAGAAATTCTCCTTTCTCCGTTGTCGAGATATTCGAGGGCAAAGTCGTGCAGTTTTCGACTTTCAGGGGCTATAACTCGAAAACTAAAGAACGAGAATTTTGGCACATATGGTCAATTGAATGTTTATCCCAACCCTTTCATTTGGCACTAGTTTCAGCCCGAATTGTGCAAGTCACCTAAGGTCACGAATCGTCCCGAACGTGTAGCCCAAATTGTGAAAATTTCAAACCGCTACTGCTTGCTTGTATGAGTAGGTAGCCATCTGAAACTTGGCATATATAAAGGCCATTAACATGTCTACATGCATGCACAATCTTATGTCAACTGATTGCATAACTTGCGAACTATAGGCCATCGAAATTTTTGTAAACAAAAGTTTGTGCGACTTTAGCTCCCAAACGGAATAAAAGCTAAAGCTGAAATAGCCTTCATTCTATTTCACTTATTTGTGTCTACACATGTATATGTTTTGCAGAGACTCAAAGCTCTTGAGAATGGAGAAAATGAGGTGTCAATTTTGCATTGGACCCTATGGGAAAATGCATTAAACGCCTACTGCTCCGACGTTCAGTGACCGATAACATCCATCTTTACACTGTAAACGGTAATTACATAGGTACATGCCTGTGGCAAATAACAGCGCAAATAATTGTCCATGTGCAGAGTAATAAAGGAGCAAACTTTTATATATGGGCCTGCAGTGGAAGTTATTCTTAAAAGGTGACTTTCACGAATCGTTCTGAAACTGTGCTAAATTACAGATAATTCCCATATATTTCTTGGGAAAAAAATCCCAGAAATTCTCCTTTCTCCGTTGTCGAGATATTCGAGGGCAAAGTCGTGCAGTTTTCGACTTTCAGGGGCTATAACTCGAAAACTAAAGAACGAGAATTTTTGGCACATATGGTCAATTGAATGTTTATCCCAACCCTTTCATTTGGCACTAGTTTCAGCCCGAATTGTGCAAGTCACCTAAGGTCACGAATCGTCCCGAACCTGTAGCCCAAATTGTGAAAATTTCAAACCGCTACTGCTTGCTAGTATGAGTAGGTAGCCATCTGAAACTTGGCATATATAAAGGCCATTAACATGTCTACATGCATGCACAATCTTATGTCAACTGATTGCATAACTTGCGAACTATAGGCCATCGAAATTTTTGTAAACAAAAGTTTGTGCGACTTTAGCTCCCAAACGGAATAAAAGCTAAAGCTGAAATAGCCTTCATTCTATTTCACTTATTTGTGTCTACACATGTATATGTTTTGCAGAGACTCAAAGCTCTTGAGAATGGAGAAAATGAGGTGTCAATTCTGCATTGGACCCTATGGGAAAATGCATTAAACGCCTACTGCTCCGACGTTCAGTGACCGATAACATCCATCTTTACACTGTAAACGGTAATTACATAGGTACATGCCTGGGGCAAATAACAGCGCAAATAATTGTCCATGTGCAGAGTAATAAAGGAGCAAACTTTTATATATGGGCCTGCAGTGGAAGTTATTCTTAAAAGGTGACTTTCACGAATCGTTCTGAAACTGTGCTAAATTACAGATAATTCCCATATATTTCTTGGGAAAAAAATCCCAGAAATTCTCCTTTCTCCGTTGTCGAGATATTCGAGGGCAAAGTCGTGCAGTTTTCGACTTTCAGGGGCTATAACTCGAAAACTAAAGAACGAGAATTTTTGGCACATATGGTCAATTGAATGTTTATCCCAACCCTTTCATTTGGCACTAGTTTCAGCCCGAATTGTGCAAGTCACCTAAGGTCACGAATCGTCCCGAACGTGTAGCCCAAATTGTGAAAATTTCAAACCGCTACTGCTTGCTTGTATGAGTAGGTAGCCATCTGAAACTTGGCATATATAAAGGCCATTAACATGTCTACATGCATGCACAATCTTATGTCAACTGATTGCATAACTTGCGAACTATAGGCCATCGAAATTTTTGTAAACAAAAGTTTGTGCGACTTTAGCTCCCAAACGGAATAAAAGCTAAAGCTGAAATAGCCTTCATTCTATTTCACTTATTTGTGTCTACACATGTATATGTTTTGCAGAGACTCAAAGCTCTTGAGAATGGAGAAAATGAGGTGTCAATTCTGCATTGGACCCTATGGGAAAATGCATTAAACGCCTACTGCTCCGACGTTCAGTGACCGATAACATCCATCTTTACACTGTAAACGGTAATTACATAGGTACATGCCTGGGGCAAATAACAGCGCAAATAATTGTCCATGTGCAGAGTAATAAAGGAGCAAACTTTTATATATGGGCCTGCAGTGGAAGTTATTCTTAAAAGGTGACTTTCACGAATCGTTCTGAAACTGTGCTAAATTACAGATAATTCCCATATATTTCTTGGGAAAAAAATCCCAGAAATTCTCCTTTCTCCGTTGTCGAGATATTCGAGGGCAAAGTCGTGCAGTTTTCGACTTTCAGGGGCTATAACTCGAAAACTAAAGAACGAGAATTTTTGGCACATATGGTCAATTGAATGTTTATCCCAACCCTTTCATTTGGCACTAGTTTCAGCCCGAATTGTGCAAGTCACCTAAGGTCACGAATCGTCCCGAACGTGTAGCCCAAATTGTGAAAATTTCAAACCGCTACTGCTTGCTTGTATGAGTAGGTAGCCATCTGAAACGTGGCATATATAAAGGCCATTAACATGTCTACATGCATGCACAATCTTATGTCAACTGATTGCATAACTTGCGAACTATAGGCCATCGAAATTTTTGTAAACAAAAGTTTGTGCGACTTTAGCTCCCAAACGGAATAAAAGCTAAAGCTGAAATAGCCTTCATTCTATTTCACTTATTTGTGTCTACACATGTATATGTTTTGCAGAGACTCAAAGCTCTTGAGAATGGAGAAAATGAGGTGTCAATTTTGCATTGGACCCTATGGGAAAATGCATTAAACGCCTACTGCTCCGACGTTCAGTGACCGATAACATCCATCTTTACACTGTAAACGGTAATTACATAGGTACATGCCTGGGGCAAATAACAGCGCAAATAATTGTCCATGTGCAGAGTAATAAAGGAGCAAACTTTTATATATGGGCCTGCAGTGGAAGTTATTCTTAAAAGGTGACTTTCACGAATCGTTCTGAAACTGTGCTAAATTACAGATAATTCCCATATATTTCTTGGGGAAAAAATCCCAGAATTTCTCCTTTCTCCGTTGTCGAGATATTCGAGGGCAAAGTCGTGCAGTTTTCGACTTTCAGGGGCTATAACTCGAAAACTAAAGAACGAGAATTTTTGGCACATATGGTCAATTGAATGTTTATCCCAACCCTTTCATTTGGCACTAGTTTCAGCCCGAATTGTGCAAGTCACCTAAGGTCACGAATCGTCCCGAACGTGTAGCCCAAATTGTGAAAATTTCAAACCGCTACTGCTTGCTTGTATGAGTAGGTAGCCATCTGAAACTTGGCATATATAAAGGCCATTAACATGTCTACATGCATGCACAATCTTATGTCAACTGATTGCATAACTTGCGAACTATAGGCCATCGAAATTTTTGTAAACAAAAGTTTGTGCGACTTTAGCTCCCAAACGGAATAAAAGCTAAAGCTGAAATAGCCTTCATTCTATTTCACTTATTTGTGTCTACACATGTATATGTTTTGCAGAGACTCAAAGCTCTTGAGAATGGAGAAAATGAGGTGTCAATTTTGCATTGGACCCTATGGGAAAATGCATTAAACGCCTACTGCTCCGACGTTCAGTGACCGATAACATCCATCTTTACACTGTAAACGGTAATTACATAGGTACATGCCTGGGGCAAATAACAGCGCAAATAATTGTCCATGTGCAGAGTAATAAAGGAGCAAACTTTTATATATGGGCCTGCAGTGGAAGTTATTCTTAAAAGGTGACTTTCACGAATCGTTCTGAAACTGTGCTAAATTACAGATAATTCCCATATATTTCTTGGGGAAAAAATCCCAGAAATTCTCCTTTCTCCGTTGTCGAGATATTCGAGGGCAAAGTCGTGCAGTTTTCGACTTTCAGGGGCTATAACTCGAAAACTAAAGAACGAGAATTTTTGGCACATATGGTCAATTGAATGTTTATCCCAACCCTTTCATTTGGCACTAGTTTCAGCCCGAATTGTGCAAGTCACCTAAGGTCACGAATCGTCCCGAACGTGTAGCCCAAATTGTGAAAATTTCAAACCGCTACTGCTTGCTTGTATGAGTAGGTAGCCATCTGAAACTTGGCATATATAAAGGCCATTAACATGTCTACATGCATGCACAATCTTATGTCAACTGATTGCATAACTTGCGAACTATAGGCCATCGAAATTTTTGTAAACAAAAGTTTGTGCGACTTTAGCTCCCAAACGGAATAAAAGCTAAAGCTGAAATAGCCTTCATTCTATTTCACTTATTTGTGTCTACACATGTATATGTTTTGCAGAGACTCAAAGCTCTTGAGAATGGAGAAAATGAGGTGTCAATTTTGCATTGGACCCTATGGGAAAATGCATTAAACGCCTACTGCTCCGACGTTCAGTGACCGATAACATCCATCTTTACACTGTAAACGGTAATTACATAGGTACATGCCTGTGGCAAATAACAGCGCAAATAATTGTCCATGTGCAGAGTAATAAAGGAGCAAACTTTTATATATGGGCCTGCAGTGGAAGTTATTCTTAAAAGGTGACTTTCACGAATCGTTCTGAAACTGTGCTAAATTACAGATAATTCCCATATATTTCTTGGGAAAAAAATCCCAGAAATTCTCCTTTCTCCGTTGTCGAGATATTCGAGGGCAAAGTCGTGCAGTTTTCGACTTTCAGGGGCTATAACTCGAAAACTAAAGAACGAGAATTTTTGGCACATATGGTCAATTGAATGTTTATCCCAACCCTTTCATTTGGCACTAGTTTCAGCCCGAATTGTGCAAGTCACCTAAGGTCACGAATCGTCCCGAACCTGTAGCCCAAATTGTGAAAATTTCAAACCGCTACTGCTTGCTTGTATGAGTAGGTAGCCATCTGAAACGTGGCATATATAAAGGCCATTAACATGTCTACATGCATGCACAATCTTATGTCAACTGATTGCATAACTTGCGAACTATAGGCCATCGAAATTTTTGTAAACAAAAGTTTGTGCGACTTTAGCTCCCAAACGGAATAAAAGCTAAAGCTGAAATAGCCTTCATTCTATTTCACTTATTTGTGTCTACACATGTATATGTTTTGCAGAGACTCAAAGCTCTTGAGAATGGAGAAAATGAGGTGTCAATTTTGCATTGGACCCTATGGAAAAATGCATTAAACGCCTACTGCTCCGACGTTCAGTGACCGATAACATCCATCTTTACACTGTAAACGGTAATTACATAGGTACATGCCTGGGGCAAATAACAGCGCAAATAATTGTCCATGTGCAGAGTAATAAAGGAGCAAACTTTTATATATGGGCCTGCAGTGGAAGTTATTCTTAAAAGGTGACTTTCACGAATCGTTCTGAAACTGTGCTAAATTACAGATAATTCCCATATATTTCTTGGGAAAAAAATCCCAGAAATTCTCCTTTCTCCGTTGTCGAGATATTCGAGGGCAAAGTCGTGCAGTTTTCGACTTTCAGGGGCTATAACTCGAAAACTAAAGAACGAGAATTTTTGGCACATATGGTCAATTGAATGTTTATCCCAACCCTTTCATTTGGCACTAGTTTCAGCCCGAATTGTGCAAGTCACCTAAGGTCACGAATCGTCCCGAACGTGTAGCCCAAATTGTGAAAATTTCAAACCGCTACTGCTTGCTTGTATGAGTAGGTAGCCATCTGAAACTTGGCATATATAAAGGCCATTAACATGTCTACATGCATGCACAATCTTATGTCAACTGATTGCATAACTTGCGAACTATAGGCCATCGAAATTTTTGTAAACAAAAGTTTGTGCGACTTTAGCTCCCAAACGGAATAAAAGCTAAAGCTGAAATAGCCTTCATTCTATTTCACTTATTTGTGTCTACACATGTATATGTTTTGCAGAGACTCAAAGCTCTTGAGAATGGAGAAAATGAGGTGTCAATTTTGCATTGGACCCTATGGGAAAATGCATTAAACGCCTACTGCTCCGACGTTCAGTGACCGATAACATCCATCTTTACACTGTAAACGGTAATTACATAGGTACATGCCTGTGGCAAATAACAGCGCAAATAATTGTCCATGTGCAGAGTAATAAAGGAGCAAACTTTTATATATGGGCCTGCAGTGGAAGTTATTCTTAAAAGGTGACTTTCACGAATCGTTCTGAAACTGTGCTAAATTACAGATAATTCCCATATATTTCTTGGGAAAAAAATCCCAGAAATTCTCCTTTCTCCGTTGTCGAGATATTCGAGGGCAAAGTCGTGCAGTTTTCGACTTTCAGGGGCTATAACTCGAAAACTAAAGAACGAGAATTTTTGGCACATATGGTCAATTGAATGTTTATCCCAACCCTTTCATTTGGCACTAGTTTCAGCCCGAATTGTGCAAGTCACCTAAGGTCACGAATCGTCCCGAACCTGTAGCCCAAATTGTGAAAATTTCAAACCGCTACTGCTTGCTTGTATGAGTAGGTAGCCATCTGAAACGTGGCATATATAAAGGCCATTAACATATCTACATGCATGCACAATCTTATGTCAACTGATTGCATAACTTGCGAACTATAGGCCATCGAAATTTTTGTAAACAAAAGTTTGTGCGACTTTAGCTCCCAAACGGAATAAAAGCTAAAGCTGAAATAGCCTTCATTCTATTTCACTTATTTGTGTCTACACATGTATATGTTTTGCAGAGACTCAAAGCTCTTGAGAATGGAGAAAATGAGGTGTCAATTTTGCATTGGACCCTATGGGAAAATGCATTAAACGCCTACTGCTCCGACGTTCAGTGACCGATAACATCCATCTTTACACTGTAAAACGGTAATTACATAGGTACATGCCTGGGGCAAATAACAGCGCAAATAATTGTCCATGTGCAGAGTAATAAAGGAGCAAACTTTTATATATGGGCCTGCAGTGGAAGTTATTCTTAAAAGGTGACTTTCACGAATCGTTCTGAAACTGTGCTAAATTACAGATAATTCCCATATATTTCTTGGGAAAAAAATCCCAGAAATTCTCCTTTCTCCGTTGTCGAGATATTCGAGGGCAAAGTCGTGCAGTTTTCGACTTTCAGGGGCTATAACTCGAAAACTAAAGAACGAGAATTTTTGGCACATATGGTCAATTGAATGTTTATCCCAACCCTTTCATTTGGCACTAGTTTCAGCCCGAATTGTGCAAGTCACCTAAGGTCACGAATCGTCCCGAACGTGTAGCCCAAATTGTGAAAATTTCAAACCGCTACTGCTTGCTTGTATGAGTAGGTAGCCATCTGAAACTTGGCATATATAAAGGCCATTAACATGTCTACATGCATGCACAATCTTATGTCAACTGATTGCATAACTTGCGAACTATAGGCCATCGAAATTTTTGTAAACAAAAGTTTGTGCGACTTTAGCTCCCAAACGGAATAAAAGCTAAAGCTGAAATAGCCTTCATTCTATTTCACTTATTTGTGTCTACACATGTATATGTTTTGCAGAGACTCAAAGCTCTTGAGAATGGAGAAAATGAGGTGTCAATTTTGCATTGGACCCTATGGGAAAATGCATTAAACGCCTACTGCTCCGACGTTCAGTGACCGATAACATCCATCTTTACACTGTAAACGGTAATTACATAGGTACATGCCTGGGGCAAATAACAGCGCAAATAATTGTCCATGTGCAGAGTAATAAAGGAGCAAACTTTTATATATGGGCCTGCAGTGGAAGTTATTCTTAAAAGGTGACTTTCACGAATCGTTCTGAAACTGTGCTAAATTACAGATAATTCCCATATATTTCTTGGGAAAAAAATCCCAGAAATTCTCCTTTCTCCGTTGTCGAGATATTCGAGGGCAAAGTCGTGCAGTTTTCGACTTTCAGGGGCTATAACTCGAAAACTAAAGAACGAGAATTTTTGGCACATATGGTCAATTGAATGTTTATCCCAACCCTTTCATTTGGCACTAGTTTCAGCCCGAATTGTGCAAGTCACCTAAGGTCACGAATCGTCCCGAACGTGTAGCCCAAATTGTGAAAATTTCAAACCGCTACTGCTTGCTTGTATGAGTAGGTAGCCATCTGAAACTTGGCATATATAAAGGCCATTAACATGTATACATGCATGCACAATCTTATGTCAACTGATTGCATAACTTGCGAACTATAGGCCATCGAAATTTTTGTAAACAAAAGTTTGTGCGACTTTAGCTCCCAAACGGAATAAAAGCTAAAGCTGAAATAGCCTTCATTCTATTTCATTTATTTGTGTCTACACATGTATATGTTTTGCAGAGACTCAAAGCTCTTGAGAATGGAGAAAATGAGGTGTCAATTTTGCATTGGACCCTATGGGAAAATGCATTAAACGCCTACTGCTCCGACGTTCAGTGACCGATAACATCCATCTTTACACTGTAAACGGTAATTACATAGGTACATGCCTGGGGCAAATAACAGCGCAAATAATTGTCCATGTGCAGAGTAATAAAGGAGCAAACTTTTATATATGGGCCTGCAGTGGAAGTTATTCTTAAAAGGTGACTTTCACGAATCGTTCTGAAACTGTGCTAAATTACAGATAATTCCCATATATTTCTTGGGGAAAAAATCCCAGAATTTCTCCTTTCTCCGTTGTCGAGATATTCGAGGGCAAAGTCGTGCAGTTTTCGACTTTCAGGGGCTATAACTCGAAAACTAAAGAACGAGAATTTTTGGCACATATGGTCAATTGAATGTTTATCCCAACCCTTTCATTTGGCACTAGTTTCAGCCCGAATTGTGCAAGTCACCTAAGGTCACGAATCGTCCCGAACGTGTAGCCCAAATTGTGAAAATTTCAAACCGCTACTGCTTGCTTGTATGAGTAGGTAGCCATCTGAAACTTGGCATATATAAAGGCCATTAACATGTCTACATGCATGCACAATCTTATGTCAACTGATTGCATAACTTGCGAACTATAGGCCATCGAAATTTTTGTAAACAAAAGTTTGTGCGACTTTAGCTCCCAAACGGAATAAAAGCTAAAGCTGAAATAGCCTTCATTCTATTTCACTTATTTGTGTCTACACATGTATATGTTTTGCAGAGACTCAAAGCTCTTGAGAATGGAGAAAATGAGGTGTCAATTTTGCATTGGACCCTATGGGAAAATGCATTAAACGCCTACTGCTCCGACGTTCAGTGACCGATAACATCCATCTTTACACTGTAAACGGTAATTACATAGGTACATGCCTGGGGCAAATAACAGCGCAAATAATTGTCCATGTGCAGAGTAATAAAGGAGCAAACTTTTATATATGGGCCTGCAGTGGAAGTTATTCTTAAAAGGTGACTTTCACGAATCGTTCTGAAACTGTGCTAAATTACAGATAATTCCCATATATTTCTTGGGGAAAAAATCCCAGAAATTCTCCTTTCTCCGTTGTCGAGATATTCGAGGGCAAAGTCGTGCAGTTTTCGACTTTCAGGGGCTATAACTCGAAAACTAAAGAACGAGAATTTTTGGCACATATGGTCAATTGAATGTTTATCCCAACCCTTTCATTTGGCACTAGTTTCAGCCCGAATTGTGCAAGTCACCTAAGGTCACGAATCGTCCCGAACGTGTAGCCCAAATTGTGAAAATTTCAAACCGCTACTGCTTGCTTGTATGAGTAGGTAGCCATCTGAAACTTGGCATATATAAAGGCCATTAACATGTCTACATGCATGCACAATCTTATGTCAACTGATTGCATAACTTGCGAACTATAGGCCATCGAAATTTTTGTAAACAAAAGTTTGTGCGACTTTAGCTCCCAAACGGAATAAAAGCTAAAGCTGAAATAGCCTTCATTCTATTTCACTTATTTGTGTCTACACATGTATATGTTTTGCAGAGACTCAAAGCTCTTGAGAATGGAGAAAATGAGGTGTCAATTTTGCATTGGACCCTATGGGAAAATGCATTAAACGCCTACTGCTCCGACGTTCAGTGACCGATAACATCCATCTTTACACTGTAAACGGTAATTACATAGGTACATGCCTGTGGCAAATAACAGCGCAAATAATTGTCCATGTGCAGAGTAATAAAGGAGCAAACTTTTATATATGGGCCTGCAGTGGAAGTTATTCTTAAAAGGTGACTTTCACGAATCGTTCTGAAACTGTGCTAAATTACAGATAATTCCCATATATTTCTTGGGAAAAAAATCCCAGAAATTCTCCTTTCTCCGTTGTCGAGATATTCGAGGGCAAAGTCGTGCAGTTTTCGACTTTCAGGGGCTATAACTCGAAAACTAAAGAACGAGAATTTTTGGCACATATGGTCAATTGAATGTTTATCCCAACCCTTTCATTTGGCACTAGTTTCAGCCCGAATTGTGCAAGTCACCTAAGGTCACGAATCGTCCCGAACCTGTAGCCCAAATTGTGAAAATTTCAAACCGCTACTGCTTGCTTGTATGAGTAGGTAGCCATCTGAAACGTGGCATATATAAAGGCCATTAACATGTCTACATGCATGCACAATCTTATGTCAACTGATTGCATAACTTGCGAACTATAGGCCATCGAAATTTTTGTAAACAAAAGTTTGTGCGACTTTAGCTCCCAAACGGAATAAAAGCTAAAGCTGAAATAGCCTTCATTCTATTTCACTTATTTGTGTCTACACATGTATATGTTTTGCAGAGACTCAAAGCTCTTGAGAATGGAGAAAATGAGGTGTCAATTTTGCATTGGACCCTATGGAAAAATGCATTAAACGCCTACTGCTCCGACGTTCAGTGACCGATAACATCCATCTTTACACTGTAAACGGTAATTACATAGGTACATGCCTGGGGCAAATAACAGCGCAAATAATTGTCCATGTGCAGAGTAATAAAGGAGCAAACTTTTATATATGGGCCTGCAGTGGAAGTTATTCTTAAAAGGTGACTTTCACGAATCGTTCTGAAACTGTGCTAAATTACAGATAATTCCCATATATTTCTTGGGAAAAAAATCCCAGAAATTCTCCTTTCTCCGTTGTCGAGATATTCGAGGGCAAAGTCGTGCAGTTTTCGACTTTCAGGGGCTATAACTCGAAAACTAAAGAACGAGAATTTTTGGCACATATGGTCAATTGAATGTTTATCCCAACCCTTTCATTTGGCACTAGTTTCAGCCCGAATTGTGCAAGTCACCTAAGGTCACGAATCGTCCCGAACGTGTAGCCCAAATTGTGAAAATTTCAAACCGCTACTGCTTGCTTGTATGAGTAGGTAGCCATCTGAAACTTGGCATATATAAAGGCCATTAACATGTCTACATGCATGCACAATCTTATGTCAACTGATTGCATAACTTGCGAACTATAGGCCATCGAAATTTTTGTAAACAAAAGTTTGTGCGACTTTAGCTCCCAAACGGAATAAAAGCTAAAGCTGAAATAGCCTTCATTCTATTTCACTTATTTGTGTCTACACATGTATATGTTTTGCAGAGACTCAAAGCTCTTGAGAATGGAGAAAATGAGGTGTCAATTTTGCATTGGACCCTATGGGAAAATGCATTAAACGCCTACTGCTCCGACGTTCAGTGACCGATAACATCCATCTTTACACTGTAAACGGTAATTACATAGGTACATGCCTGTGGCAAATAACAGCGCAAATAATTGTCCATGTGCAGAGTAATAAAGGAGCAAACTTTTATATATGGGCCTGCAGTGGAAGTTATTCTTAAAAGGTGACTTTCACGAATCGTTCTGAAACTGTGCTAAATTACAGATAATTCCCATATATTTCTTGGGAAAAAAATCCCAGAAATTCTCCTTTCTCCGTTGTCGAGATATTCGAGGGCAAAGTCGTGCAGTTTTCGACTTTCAGGGGCTATAACTCGAAAACTAAAGAACGAGAATTTTTGGCACATATGGTCAATTGAATGTTTATCCCAACCCTTTCATTTGGCACTAGTTTCAGCCCGAATTGTGCAAGTCACCTAAGGTCACGAATCGTCCCGAACCTGTAGCCCAAATTGTGAAAATTTCAAACCGCTACTGCTTGCTTGTATGAGTAGGTAGCCATCTGAAACGTGGCATATATAAAGGCCATTAACATATCTACATGCATGCACAATCTTATGTCAACTGATTGCATAACTTGCGAACTATAGGCCATCGAAATTTTTGTAAACAAAAGTTTGTGCGACTTTAGCTCCCAAACGGAATAAAAGCTAAAGCTGAAATAGCCTTCATTCTATTTCACTTATTTGTGTCTACACATGTATATGTTTTGCAGAGACTCAAAGCTCTTGAGAATGGAGAAAATGAGGTGTCAATTTTGCATTGGACCCTATGGGAAAATGCATTAAACGCCTACTGCTCCGACGTTCAGTGACCGATAACATCCATCTTTACACTGTAAAACGGTAATTACATAGGTACATGCCTGGGGCAAATAACAGCGCAAATAATTGTCCATGTGCAGAGTAATAAAGGAGCAAACTTTTATATATGGGCCTGCAGTGGAAGTTATTCTTAAAAGGTGACTTTCACGAATCGTTCTGAAACTGTGCTAAATTACAGATAATTCCCATATATTTCTTGGGAAAAAAATCCCAGAAATTCTCCTTTCTCCGTTGTCGAGATATTCGAGGGCAAAGTCGTGCAGTTTTCGACTTTCAGGGGCTATAACTCGAAAACTAAAGAACGAGAATTTTTGGCACATATGGTCAATTGAATGTTTATCCCAACCCTTTTATTTGGCACTAGTTTCAGCCCGAATTGTGCAAGTCACCTAAGGTCACGAATCGTCCCGAACGTGTAGCCCAAATTGTGAAAATTTCAAACCGCTACTGCTTGCTTGTATGAGTAGGTAGCCATCTGAAACTTGGCATATATAAAGGCCATTAACATGTCTACATGCATGCACAATCTTATGTCAACTGATTGCATAACTTGCGAACTATAGGCCATCGAAATTTTTGTAAACAAAAGTTTGTGCGACTTTAGCTCCCAAACGGAATAAAAGCTAAAGCTGAAATAGCCTTCATTCTATTTCACTTATTTGTGTCTACACATGTATATGTTTTGCAGAGACTCAAAGCTCTTGAGAATGGAGAAAATGAGGTGTCAATTTTGCATTGGACCCTATGGGAAAATGCATTAAACGCCTACTGCTCCGACGTTCAGTGACCGATAACATCCATCTTTACACTGTAAACGGTAATTACATAGGTACATGCCTGGGGCAAATAACAGCGCAAATAATTGTCCATGTGCAGAGTAATAAAGGAGCAAACTTTTATATATGGGCCTGCAGTGGAAGTTATTCTTAAAAGGTGACTTTCACGAATCGTTCTGAAACTGTGCTAAATTACAGATAATTCCCATATATTTCTTGGGAAAAAAATCCCAGAAATTCTCCTTTCTCCGTTGTCGAGATATTCGAGGGCAAAGTCGTGCAGTTTTCGACTTTCAGGGGCTATAACTCGAAAACTAAAGAACGAGAATTTTTGGCACATATGGTCAATTGAATGTTTATCCCAACCCTTTCATTTGGCACTAGTTTCAGCCCGAATTGTGCAAGTCACCTAAGGTCACGAATCGTCCCGAACGTGTAGCCCAAATTGTGAAAATTTCAAACCGCTACTGCTTGCTTGTATGAGTAGGTAGCCATCTGAAACGTGGCATATATAAAGGCCATTAACATGTCTACATGCATGCACAATCTTATGTCAACTGATTGCATAACTTGCGAACTATAGGCCATCGAAATTTTTGTAAACAAAAGTTTGTGCGACTTTAGCTCCCAAACGGAATAAAAGCTAAAGCTGAAATAGCCTTCATTCTATTTCACTTATTTGTGTCTACACATGTATATGTTTTGCAGAGACTCAAAGCTCTTGAGAAAGGAGAAAATGAGGTGTCAATTTTGCATTGGACCCTATGGGAAAATGCATTAAACGCCTACTGCTCCGACGTTCAGTGACCGATAACATCCATCTTTACACTGTAAACGGTAATTACATAGGTACATGCCTGGGGCAAATAACAGCGCAAATAATTGTCCATGTGCAGAGTAATAAAGGAGCAAACTTTTATATATGGGCCTGCAGTGGAAGTTATTCTTAAAAGGTGACTTTCACGAATCGTTCTGAAACTGTGCTAAATTACAGATAATTCCCATATATTTCTTGGGAAAAAAATCCCAGAAATTCTCCTTTCTCCGTTGTCGAGATATTCGAGGGCAAAGTCGTGCAGTTTTCGACTTTCAGGGGCTATAACTCGAAAACTAAAGAACGAGAATTTTTGGCACATATGGTCAATTGAATGTTTATCCCAACCCTTTCATTTGGCACTAGTTTCAGCCCGAATTGTGCAAGTCACCTAAGGTCACGAATCGTCCCGAACCTGTAGCCCAAATTGTGAAAATTTCAAACCGCTACTGCTTGCTTGTATGAGTAGGTAGCCATCTGAAACGTGGCATATATAAAGGCCATTAACATATCTACATGCATGCACAATCTTATGTCAACTGATTGCATAACTTGCGAACTATAGGCCATCGAAATTTTTGTAAACAAAAGTTTGTGCGACTTTAGCTCCCAAACGGAATAAAAGCTAAAGCTGAAATAGCCTTCATTCTATTTCACTTATTTGTGTCTACACATGTATATGTTTTGCAGAGACTCAAAGCTCTTGAGAATGGAGAAAACGAGGTGTCAATTTTGCATTGGACCCTATGGGAAAATGCATTAAACGCCTACTGCTCCGACGTTCAGTGACCGATAACATCCATCTTTACACTGTAAAACGGTAATTACATAGGTACATGCCTGGGGCAAATAACAGCGCAAATAATTGTCCATGTGCAGAGTAATAAAGGAGCAAACTTTTATATATGGGCCTGCAGTGGAAGTTATTCTTAAAAGGTGACTTTCACGAATCGTTCTGAAACTGTGCTAAATTACAGATAATTCCCATATATTTCTTGGGAAAAAAATCCCAGAAATTCTCCTTTCTCCGTTGTCGAGATATTCGAGGGCAAAGTCGTGCAGTTTTCGACTTTCAGGGGCTATAACTCGAAAACTAAAGAACGAGAATTTTTGGCACATATGGTCAATTGAATGTTTATCCCAACCCTTTCATTTGGCACTAGTTTCAGCCCGAATTGTGCAAGTCACCTAAGGTCACGAATCGTCCCGAACGTGTAGCCCAAATTGTGAAAATTTCAAACCGCTACTGCTTGCTTGTATGAGTAGGTAGCCATCTGAAACTTGGCATATATAAAGGCCATTAACATGTCTACATGCATGCACAATCTTATGTCAACTGATTGCATAACTTGCGAACTATAGGCCATCGAAATTTTTGTAAACAAAAGTTTGTGCGACTTTAGCTCCCAAACGGAATAAAAGCTAAAGCTGAAATAGCCTTCATTCTATTTCACTTATTTGTGTCTACACATGTATATGTTTTGCAGAGACTCAAAGCTCTTGAGAATGGAGAAAATGAGGTGTCAATTTTGCATTGGACCCTATGGGAAAATGCATTAAACGCCTACTGCTCCGACGTTCAGTGACCGATAACATCCATCTTTACACTGTAAACGGTAATTACATAGGTACATGCCTGGGGCAAATAACAGCGCAAATAATTGTCCATGTGCAGAGTAATAAAGGAGCAAACTTTTATATATGGGCCTGCAGTGGAAGTTATTCTTAAAAGGTGACTTTCACGAATCGTTCTGAAACTGTGCTAAATTACAGATAATTCCCATATATTTCTTGGGAAAAAAATCCCAGAAATTCTCCTTTCTCCGTTGTCGAGATATTCGAGGGCAAAGTCGTGCAGTTTTCGACTTTCAGGGGCTATAACTCGAAAACTAAAGAACGAGAATTTTTGGCACATATGGTCAATTGAATGTTTTTCCCAACCCTTTCATTTGGCACTAGTTTCAGCCCGAATTGTGCAAGTCACCTAAGGTCACGAATCGTCCCGAACGTGTAGCCCAAATTGTGAAAATTTCAAACCGCTACTGCTTGCTTGTATGAGTAGGTAGCCATCTGAAACGTGGCATATATAAAGGCCATTAACATGTCTACATGCATGCACAATCTTATGTCAACTGATTGCATAACTTGCGAACTATAGGCCATCGAAATTTTTGTAAACAAAAGTTTGTGCGACTTTAGCTCCCAAACGGAATAAAAGCTAAAGCTGAAATAGCCTTCATTCTATTTCACTTATTTGTGTCTACACATGTATATGTTTTGCAGAGACTCAAAGCTCTTGAGAATGGAGAAAATGAGGTGTCAATTTTGCATTGGACCCTATGGGAAAATGCATTAAACGCCTACTGCTCCGACGTTCAGTGACCGATAACATCCATCTTTACACTGTAAACGGTAATTACATAGGTACATGCCTGGGGCAAATAACAGCGCAAATAATTGTCCATGTGCAGAGTAATAAAGGAGCAAACTTTTATATATGGGCCTGCAGTGGAAGTTATTCTTAAAAGGTGACTTTCACGAATCGTTCTGAAACTGTGCTAAATTACAGATAATTCCCATATATTTCTTGGGAAAAAAATCCCAGAAATTCTCCTTTCTCCGTTGTCGAGATATTCGAGGGCAAAGTCGTGCAGTTTTCGACTTTCAGGGGCTATAACTCGAAAACTAAAGAACGAGAATTTTTGGCACAAATGGTCAATTGAATGTTTATCCCAACCCTTTCATTTGGCACTAGTTTCAGCCCGAATTGTGCAAGTCACCTAAGGTCACGAATCGTCCCGAACGTGTAGCCCAAATTGTGAAAATTTCAAACCGCTACTGCTTCTTGTATGAGTAGGTAGCCATCTGAAACTTGGCATATATAAAGGCCATTAACATGTCTACATGCATGCACAATCTTATGTCAACTGATTGCATAACTTGCGAACTATAGGCCATCGAAATTTTTGTAAACAAAAGTTTGTGCGACTTTAGCTCCCAAACGGAATAAAAGCTAAAGCTGAAATAGCCTTCATTCTATTTCACTTATTTGTGTCTACACATGTATATGTTTTGCAGAGACTCAAAGCTCTTGAGAATGGAGAAAATGAGGTGTCAATTTTGCATTGGACCCTATGGGAAAATGCATTAAACGCCTACTGCTCCGACGTTCAGTGACCGATAACATCCATCTTTACACTGTAAACGGTAATTACATAGGTACATGCCTGGGGCAAATAACAGCGCAAATAATTGTCCATGTGCAGAGTAATAAAGGAGCAAACTTTTATATATGGGCCTGCAGTGGAAGTTATTCTTAAAAGGTGACTTTCACGAATCGTTCTGAAACTGTGCTAAATTACAGATAATTCCCATATATTTCTTGGGAAAAAAATCCCAGAAATTCTCCTTTCTCCGTTGTCGAGATATTCGAGGGCAAAGTCGTGCAGTTTTCGACTTTCAGGGGCTATAACTCGAAAACTAAAGAACGAGAATTTTTGGCACATATGGTCAATTGAATGTTTATCCCAACCCTTTCATTTGGCACTAGTTTCAGCCCGAATTGTGCAAGTCACCTAAGGTCACGAATCGTCCCGAACGTGTAGCCCAAATTGTGAAAATTTCAAACCGCTACTGCTTGCTTGTATGAGTAGGTAGCCATCTGAAACTTGGCATATATAAAGGCCATTTACATGTCTACATGCATGCACAATCTTATGTCAACTGATTGCATAACTTGCGAACTATAGGCCATCGAAATTTTTGTAAACAAAAGTTTGTGCGACTTTAGCTCCCAAACGGAATAAAAGCTAAAGCTGAAATAGCCTTCATTCTATTTCACTTATTTGTGTCTACACATGTATATGTTTTGCAGAGACTCAAAGCTCTTGAGAATGGAGAAAACGAGGTGTCAATTTTGCATTGGACCCTATGGGAAAATGCATTAAACGCCTACTGCTCCGACGTTCAGTGACCGATAACATCCATCTTTACACTGTAAACGGTAATTACATAGGTACATGCCTGGGGCAAATAACAGCGCAAATAATTGTCCATGTGCAGAGTAATAAAGGAGCAAACTTTTATATATGGGCCTGCAGTGGAAGTTATTCTTAAAAGGTGACTTTCACGAATCGTTCTGAAACTGTGCTAAATTACAGATAATTCCCATATATTTCTTGGGAAGAAAATCCCAGAAATTCTCCTTTCTCCGTTGTCGAGATATTCGAGGTCAAAGTCGTGCAGTTTTCGACTTTCAGGGGCTATAACTCGAAAACTAAAGAACGAGAATTTTTGGCACATATGGTCAGTTGAATGTTTATCCCAACCCTTTCATTTGGCACTAGTTTCAGCCGGAATTGTGCAAGTCACCTAAGGTCACGAATCGTCCCGAACGTGTAGCCCAAATTGTGAAAATTTCAAACCGCTACTGCTTGCTTGTATGAGTAGGTAGCCATCTGAAACTTGGCATATATAAAGGCCATTAACATGTCTACATGCATGCACAATCTTATGTCAACTGATTGCATAACTTGCGAACTATAGGCCATCGAAATTTTTGTAAACAAAAGTTTGTGCGACTTTAGCTCCCAAACGGAATAAAAGCTAAAGCTGAAATAGCCTTCATTCTATTTCACTTATTTGTGTCTACACATGTATATGTTTTGCAGAGACTCAAAGCTCTTGAGAATGGAGAAAATGAGGTGTCAATTTTGCATTGGACCCTATGGGAAAATGCATTAAACGCCTACTGCTCCGACGTTCAGTGACCGATAACATCCATCTTTACACTGTAAACGGTAATTACATAGGTACATGCCTGGGGCAAATAACAGCGCAAATAATTGTCCATGTGCAGAGTAATAAAGGAGCAAACTTTTATATATGGGCCTGCAGTGGAAGTTATTCTTAAAAGGTGACTTTCACGAATCGTTCTGAAACTGTGCTAAATTACAGATAATTCCCATATATTTCTTGGGAAGAAAATCCCAGAAATTCTCCTTTCTCCGTTGTCGAGATATTCGAGGGCAAAGTCGTGCAGTTTTCGACTTTCAGGGGCTATAACTCGAAAACTAAAGAACGAGAATTTTTGGCACATATGGTCAGTTGAATGTTTATCCCAACCCTTTCATTTGGCACTAGTTTCAGCCGGAATTGTGCAAGTCACCTTAGGTCACGAATCGTCCCGAACGTGTAGCCCAAATTGTGAAAATTTCAAACCGCTACTGCTTGCTTGTATGAGTAGGTAGCCATCTGAAACTTGGCATATATAAAGGCCATTAACATGTCTACATGCATGCACAATCTTATGTCAACTGATTGCATAACTTGCGAACTATAGGCCATCGAAATTTTTGTAAACAAAAGTTTGTGCGACTTTAGCTCCCAAACGGAATAAAAGCTAAAGCTGAAATAGCCTTCATTCTATTTCACTTATTTGTGTCTACACATGTATATGTTTTGCAGAGACTCAAAGCTCTTGAGAATGGAGAAAATGAGGTGTCAATTTTGCATTGGACCCTATGGGAAAATGCATTAAACGCCTACTGCTCCGACGTTCAGTGACCGATAACATCCATCTTTACACTGTAAACGGTAATTACATAGGTACATGCCTGGGGCAAATAACAGCGCAAATAATTGTCCATGTGCAGAGTAATAAAGGAGCAAACTTTTATATATGGGCCTGCAGTGGAAGTTATTCTTAAAAGGTGACTTTCACGAATCGTTCTGAAACTGTGCTAAATTACAGATAATTCCCATATATTTCTTGGGAAAAAAATCCCAGAAATTCTCCTTTCTCCGTTGTCGAGATATTCGAGGGCAAAGTCTTGCAGTTTTCGACTTTCAGGGGCTATAACTCGAAAACTAAAGAACGAGAATTTTTGGCACATATGGTCAATTGAATGTTTATCCCAACCCTTTCATTTGGCACTAGTTTCAGCCCGAATTGTGCAAGTCACCTAAGGTCACGAATCGTCCCGAACGTGTAGCCCAAATTGTGAAAATTTCAAACCGCTACTGCTTGCTTGTATGAGTAGGTAGCCATCTGAAACTTGGCATATATAAAGGCCATTAACATGTCTACATGCATGCACAATCTTATGTCAACTGATTGCATAACTTGCGAACTATAGGCCATCGAAATTTTTGTAAACAAAAGTTTGTGCGACTTTAGCTCCCAAACGGAATAAAAGCTAAAGCTGAAATAGCCTTCATTCTATTTCACTTATTTGTGTCTACACATGTATATGTTTTGCAGAGACTCAAAGCTCTTGAGAATGGAGAAAATGAGGTGTCAATTTTGCATTGGACCCTATGGGAAAATGCATTAAACGCCTACTGCTCCGACGTTCAGTGACCGATAACATCCATCTTTACACTGTAAACGGTAATTACATAGGTACATGCCTGGGGCAAATAACAGCGCAAATAATTGTCCATGTGCAGAGTAATAAAGGAGCAAACTTTTATATATGGGCCTGCAGTGGAAGTTATTCTTAAAAGGTGACTTTCACGAATCGTTCTGAAACTGTGCTAAATTACAGATAATTCCCATATATTTCTTGGGAAAAAAATCCCAGAAATTCTCCTTTCTCCGTTGTCGAGATATTCGAGGGCAAAGTCGTGCAGTTTTCGACTTTCAGGGGCTATAACTCGAAAACTAAAGAACGAGAATTTTTGGCACATATGGTCAATTGAATGTTTATCCCAACGCTTTCATTTGGCACTAGTTTCAGCCCGAATTGTGCAAGTCACCTAAGGTCACGAATCGTCCCGAACGTGTAGCCCAAATTGTGAAAATTTCAAACCGCTACTGCTTGCTTGTATGAGTAGGTAGCCATCTGAAACTTGGCATATATACAGGCCATTAACATGTCTACATGCATGCACAATCTTATGTCAACTAATTGCATAACTTGCGAACTATATGCCATCGAAATTTTTGTAAACAAAAGTTTGTGCGACTTTAGCTCCCAAACGGAATAAAAGCTAAAGCTGAAATAGCCTTCATTCTATTTCACTTATTTGTGTCTACACATGTATATGTTTTGCAGAGACTCAAAGCTCTTGAGAATGGAGAAAATGAGGTGTCAATTTTGCATTGGACTCTATGGGAAAATGCATTAAACGCCTACTGCTCCGACGTTCAGTGACCGATAACATCCATCTTTACACTGTAAAACGGTAATTACATAGGTACATGCCTGGGGCAAATAACAGCGCAAATAATTGTCCATTTGCAGAGTAATAAAGGAGCAAACTTTTATATATGGGCCTGCAGTGGAAGTTATTCTTAAAAGGTGACTTTCACGAATCGTTCTGAAACTGTGCTAAATTACAGATAATTCCCATATAATTCTTGGGAAAAAAATCCCAGAAATTCTCCTTTCTCCGTTGTCGAGATATTCGAGGGCAAAGTCGTGCAGTTTTCGACTTTCAGGGGCTATAACTCGAAAACTAAAGAACGAGAATTTTTGGCACATATGGTCAATTGAATGTTTATCCCAACCCTTTTATTTGGCACTAGTTTCAGCCCGAATTGTGCAAGTCACCTATGGTCAAGAATCGTCCCGAACGTGTAGCCCAAATTGTGAAAATTTCAAACCGCTACTGCTTGCTTGTATGAGTAGGTAGCCATCTGAAACTTGGCATATATAAAGGCCATTAACATGTCTACATGCATGCACAATCTTATGTCAACTGATTGCATAACTTGCGAACTATAGGCCATCGAAATTTTTGTAAACAAAAGTTTGTGCGACTTTAGCTCCCAAACGGAATAAAAGCTAAAGCTGAAATAGCCTTCATTCTATTTCACTTATTTGTGTCTACACATGTATATGTTTTGCAGAGACTCAAAGCTCTTGAGAATGGAGAAAATGAGGTGTCAATTTTGCATTGGACCCTATGGGAAAATGCATTAAACGCCTACTGCTCCGACGTTCAGTGACCGATAACATCCATCTTTACACTGTAAACGGTAATTACATAGGTACATGCCTGGGGCAAATAACAGCGCAAATAATTGTCCATGTGCAGAGTAATAAAGGAGCAAACTTTTATATAAGGGCCTGCAGTGGAAGTTATTCTTAAAAGGTGACTTTCACGAATCGTTCTGAAACTGTGCTAAATTACAGATAATTCCCATATATTTCTTGGGAAAACAATCCCTGAAATTCTCCTTTCTCCGTTGTCGAGATATTCGAGGGCAAAGTCGTGCAGTTTTCGACTTTCAGGGGCTATAACTCGAAAACTAAAGAACGAGAATTTTTGGCACATATGGTCAATTGAATGTTTATCCCAACCCTTTCATTTGGCACTAGTTTCAGCCCGAATTGTGCAAGTCACCTAAGGTCACGAATCGTCCCGAACGTGTAGCCCAAATTGTGAAAATTTCAAACCGCTACTGCTTGCTTGTATGAGTAGGTAGCCATCTGAAACTTGGCATATATAAAGGCCATTAACATGTCTACATGCATGCACAATCTTATGTCAACTGATTGCATAACTTGCGAACTATAGGCCATCGAAATTTTTGTAAACAAAAGTTTGTGCGACTTTAGCTCCCAAACGGAATAAAAGCTAAAGCTGAAATAGCCTTCATTCTATTTCACTTATTTGTGTCTACACATGTATATGTTTTGCAGAGACTCAAAGCTCTTGAGAATGGAGAAAATGAGGTGTCAATTTTGCATTGGACCCTATGGGAAAATGCATTAAACGCCTACTGCTCCGACGTTCAGTGACCGATAACATCCATCTTTACACTGTAAACGGTAATTACATAGGTAAATGCCTGGGGCAAATAACAGCGCAAATAATTGTCCATTTGCAGAGTAATAAAGGAGCAAACTTTTATATATGGGCCTGCAGTGGAAGTTATTCTTAAAAGGTGACTTTCACGAATCGTTCTGAAACTGTGCTAAATTACAGATAATTCCCATATAATTCTTGGGAAAAAAATCCCAGAAATTCTCCTTTCTCCGTTGTCGAGATATTCGAGGGCAAAGTCGTGCAGTTTTCGACTTTCAGGGGCTATAACTCGAAAACTAAAGAACGAGAATTTTTGGCACATATGGTCAATTGAATGTTTATCCCAACCCTTTTATTTGGCACTAGTTTCAGCCCGAATTGTGCAAGTCACCTATGGTCAAGAATCGTCCCGAACGTGTAGCCCAAATTGTGAAAATTTCAAACCGCTACTGCTTGCTTGTATGAGTAGGTAGCCATCTGAAACTTGGCATATATAAAGGCCATTAACATGTCTACATGCATGCACAATCTTATGTCAACTGATTGCATAACTTGCGAACTATAGGCCATCGAAATTTTTGTAAACAAAAGTTTGTGCGACTTTAGCTCCCAAACGGAATAAAAGCTAAAGCTGAAATAGCCTTCATTCTATTTCACTTATTTGTGTCTACACATGTATATGTTTTGCAGAGACTCAAAGCTCTTGAGAATGGAGAAAATGAGGTGTCAATTTTGCATTGGACCCTATGGGAAAATGCATTAAACGCCTACTGCTCCGACGTTCAGTGACCGATAACATCCATCTTTACACTGTAAACGGTAATTACATAGGTACATGCCTGGGGCAAATAACAGCGCAAATAATTGTCCATGTGCAGAGTAATAAAGGAGCAAACTTTTATATAAGGGCCTGCAGTGGAAGTTATTCTTAAAAGGTGACTTTCACGAATCGTTCTGAAACTGTGCTAAATTACAGATAATTCCCATATATTTCTTGGGAAAACAATCCCAGAAATTCTCCTTTCTCCGTTGTCGAGATATTCGAGGGCAAAGTCGTGCAGTTTTCGACTTTCAGGGGCTATAACTCGAAAACTAAAGAACGAGAATTTTTGGCACATATGGTCAATTGAATGTTTATCCCAACCCTTTCATTTGGCACTAGTTTCAGCCCGAATTGTGCAAGTCACCTAAGGTCACGAATCGTCCCGAACGTGTAGCCCAAATTGTGAAAATTTCAAACCGCTACTGCTTGCTTGTATGAGTAGGTAGCCATCTGAAACTTGGCATATATAAAGGCCATTAACATGTCTACATGCATGCACAATCTTATGTCAACTGATTGCATAACTTGCGAACTATAGGCCATCGAAATTTTTGTAAACAAAAGTTTGTGCGACTTTAGCTCCCAAACGGAATAAAAGCTAAAGCTGAAATAGCCTTCATTCTATTTCACTTATTTGTGTCTACACATGTATATGTTTTGCAGAGACTCAAAGCTCTTGAGAATGGAGAAAATGAGGTGTCAATTTTGCATTGGACCCTATGGGAAAATGCATTAAACGCCTACTGCTCCGACGTTCAGTGACCGATAACATCCATCTTTACACTGTAAACGGTAATTACATAGGTACATGCCTGGGGCAAATAACAGCGCAAATAATTGTCCATGTGCAGAGTAATAAAGGAGCAAACTTTTATATATGGGCCTGCAGTGGAAGTTATTCTTAAAAGGTGACTTTCACGAATCGTTCTGAAACTGTGCTAAATTACAGATAATTCCCATATATTTCTTGGGAAAAAAATCCCAGAAATTCTCCTTTCTCCGTTGTCGAGATATTCGAGGGCAAAGTCGTGCAGTTTTCGACTTTCAGGGGCTATAACTCGAAAACTAAAGAACGAGAATTTTTGGCACATATGGTCAATTGAATGTTTATCCCAACCCTTTCATTTGGCACTAGTTTCAGCCCGAATTGTGCAAGTCACCTAAGGTCACGAATCGTCCCGAACGTGTAGCCCAAATTGTGAAAATTTCAAACCGCTACTGCTTGCTTGTATGAGTAGGTAGCCATCTGAAACTTGGCATATATAAAGGCCATTAACATGTCTACATGCATGCACAATCTTATGTCAACTGATTGCATAACTTGCGAACTATAGGCCATCGAAATTTTTGTAAACAAAAGTTTGTGCGACTTTAGCTCCCAAACGGAATAAAAGCTAAAGCTGAAATAGCCTTCATTCTATTTCACTTATTTGTGTCTACACATGTATATGTTTTTCAGAGACTCAAAGCTCTTGAGAATGGAGAAAATGAGGTGTCAATTTTGCATTGGACCCTATGGGAAAAGGCATTAAACGCCTACTGCTCCGACGTTCAGTGACCGATAACATCCATATTTACACTGTAAACGGTAATTACATAGGTACATGCCTGGGGCAAATAACAGCGCAAATAATTGTCCATGTGCAGAGTAATAAAGGAGCAAACTTTTATATATGGGCCTGCAGTGGAAGTTATTCTTAAAAGGTGACTTTCACGAATCGTTCTGAAACTGTGCTAAATTACAGATAATTCCCATATATTTCTTGGGAAAAAAATCCTAGAAATTCTCCTTTCTCCGTTGTCGAGATATTCGAGGGCAAAGTCGTGCAGTTTTCGACTTTCAGGGGCTATAACTCGAAAACTAAAGAACGAGAATTTTTGGCACATATGGTCAATTGAATGTTTATCCCAACCCTTTCATTTGGCACTAGTTTCAGCCCGAATTGTGCAAGTCACCTAAGGTCACGAATCGTCCCGAACGTGTAGCCCAAATTGTGAAAATTTCAAACCGCTACTGCTTGCTTGTATGAGTAGGTAGCCATTTGAAACTTGGCATATATAAAGGCCATTAACATGTCTACATGCATGCACAATCTTATGTCAACTGATTGCATAACTTGCGAACTATAGGCCTTCAAAATTTTTGTAAACAAAAGTTTGTGCGACTTTAGCTCCCAAACGGAATAAAAGCTAAAGCTGAAATAGCCTTCATTCTATTTCACTTATTTGTGTCTACACATGTATATGTTTTGCAGAGACTCAAAGCTCTTGAGAATGGAGAAAATGAGGTGTCAATTTTGCATTGGACCCTATGGGAAAATGCATTAAACGCCTACTGCTCCGACGTTCAGTGACCGATAACATCCATCTTTACACTGTAAACGGTAATTACATAGGTACATGCCTGGGGCAAATAACAGCGCAAATAATTGTCCATGTGCAGAGTAATAAAGGAGCAAACTTTTATATATGGGCCTGCAGTGGAAGTTATTCTTAAAAGGTGACTTTCACGAATCGTTCTGAAACTGTGCTAAATTACAGATAATTCCCATATATTTCTTGGGAAAAAAATCCCAGAAATTCTCCTTTCTCCGTTGTTGAGATATTCGAGGGCAAAGTCGTGCAGTTTTCGACTTTCAGGGGCTATAACTCGAAAACTAAAGAACGAGAATTTTTGGCACATATGGTCAATTGAATGTTTATCCCAACCCTTTCATTTGGCACTAGTTTCAGCCCGAATTGTGCAAGTCACCTAAGGTCACGAATCGTCCCGAACGTGTAGCCCAAATTGTGAAAATTTCAAACCGCTACTGCTTGCTTGTATGAGTAGGTAGCCATCTGAAACTTGGCATATATAAAGGCCATTAACATGTCTACATGCATGCACAATCTTATGTCAACTGATTGCATAACTTGCGAACTATAGGCCATCGAAATTTTTGTAAACAAAAGTTTGTGCGACTTTAGCTCCCAAACGGAATAAAAGCTAAAGCTGAAATAGCCTTCATTCTATTTCACTTATTTGTGTCTACACATGTATATGTTTTGCAGAGACTCAAAGCTCTTGAGAATGGAGAAAATGAGGTGTCAATTTTGCATTGGACCCTATGGGAAAATGCATTAAACGCCTACTGCTCCGACGTTCAGTGACCGATAACATCCATCTTTACACTGTAAACGGTAATTACATAGGTACATGCCTGGGGCAAATAACAGCGCAAATAATTGTCCATGTGCAGAGTAATAAAGGAGCAAACTTTTATATATGGGCCTGCAGTGGAAGTTATTCTTAAAAGGTGACTT
The DNA here is from genome assembly GCA_963989385.1 of Ctena decussata. Classification (NCBI taxonomy): domain Eukaryota; kingdom Metazoa; phylum Mollusca; class Bivalvia; order Lucinida; family Lucinidae; genus Ctena; species Ctena decussata. Next base: position 77,985,949 of record OZ022510.1, on the reverse strand, counting down.
TCACGAATCGTTCTGAAACTGTGCTAAATTACAGATAATTCCCATATATTTCTTGGGAAAAAAATCCCAGAAATTCTCCTTTCTCCGTTGTCGAGATATTCGAGGGCAAAGTCGTGCAGTTTTCGACTTTCAGGGGCTATAACTCGAAAACTAAAGAACGAGAATTTTTGGCACATATGGTCAATTGAATGTTTATCCCAACCCTTTCATTTGGCACTAGTTTCAGCCCGAATTGTGCAAGTCACCTAAGGTCACGAATCGTCCCGAACGTGTAGCCCAAATTGTGAAAATTTCAAACCGCTACTGCTTGCTTGTATGAGTAGGTAGCCATCTGAAACTTGGCATATATAAAGGCCATTAACAAGTCTACATGCATGCACAATCTTATGTCAACTGTTGCATAACTTGCGAACTATAGGCCATCGAAATTTTTGTAAACAAAAGTTTGTGCGACTTTAGCTCCCAAACGGAATAAAAGCTAAAGCTGAAATAGCCTTCATTCTATTTCACTTATTTGTGTCTACACATGTATATGTTTTGCAGAGACTCAAAGCTCTTGAGAATGGAGAAAATGAGGTGTCAATTTTGCATTGGACCCTATGGGAAAATGCATTAAACGCCTACTGCTCCGACGTTCAGTGACCGATAACATCCATCTTTACACTGTAAACGGTAATTACATAGGTACATGCCTGGGGCAAATAACAGCGCAAATAATTGTCCATGTGCAGAGTAATAAAGGAGCAAACTTTTATATATGGGCCTGCAGTGGAAGTTATTCTTAAAAGGTGACTTTCACAAATCGTTCTGAAACTGTGCTACATTACAGATAATTCCCATATATTTCTTGGGAAAAAAATCCCAGAAATTCTCCTTTCTCCGTTGTCGAGATATTCGAGGGCAAAGTCGTGCAGTTTTCGACTTTCAGGGGCTATAACTCGAAAACTAAAGAACGAGAATTTTTGGCACATATGGTCAATTGAATGTTTATCCCAACCCTTTCATTTGGCACTAGTTTCAGCCCGAATTGTGCAAGTCACCTAAGGTCACGAATCGTCCCGAACGTGTAGCCCAAATTGTGAAAATTTCAAACCGCTACTGCTTGCTTGTATGAGTAGGTAGCCATCTGAAACTTGGCATATATAAAGGCCATTAACATGTCTACATGCATGCACAATCTTATGTCAACTGATTGCATAACTTGCGAACTATAGGCCATCGAAATTTTTGTAAACAAAAGTTTGTGCGACTTTAGCTCCCAAACGGAATAAAAGCTAAAGCTGAAATAGCCTTCATTCTATTTCACTTATTTGTGTCTACACATGTATATGTTTTGCAGAGACTCAAAGCTCTTGAGAATGGAGAAAATGAGGTGTCAATTTTGCATTGGACCCTATGGGAAAATGCATTAAACGCCTACTGCTCCGACGTTCAGTGACCGATAACATCCATCTTTACACTGTAAACGGTAATTACATAGGTACATGCCTGGGGCAAATAACAGCGCAAATAATTGTCCATGTGCAGAGTAATAAAGGAGCAAACTTTTATATATGGGCCTGCAGTGGAAGTTATTCTTAAAAGGTGACTTTCACGAATCGTTCTGAAACTGTGCTAAATTACAGATAATTCCCATATATTTCTTGGGAAAAAAATCCCAGAAATTCTCCTTTCTCCGTTGTCGAGATATTCGAGGGCAAAGTCGTGCAGTTTTCGACTTTCAGGGGCTATAACTCGAAAACTAAAGAACGAGAATTTTTGGCACATATGGTCAATTGAATGTTTATCCCAACCCTTTCATTTGGCACTAGTTTCAGCCCGAATTGTGCAAGTCACCTAAGGTCACGAATCGTCCCGAACGTGTAGCCCAAATTGTGAAAATTTCAAACCGCTACTGCTTGCTTGTATGAGTAGGTAGCCATCTGAAACTTGGCATATATAAAGGCCATTAACAAGTCTACATGCATGCACAATCTTATGTCAACTGTTGCATAACTTGCGAACTATAGGCCATCGAAATTTTTGTAAACAAAAGTTTGTGCGACTTTAGCTCCCAAACGGAATAAAAGCTAAAGCTGAAATAGCCTTCATTCTATTTCACTTATTTGTGTCTACACATGTATATGTTTTGCAGAGACTCAAAGCTCTTGAGAATGGAGAAAATGAGGTGTCAATTTTGCATTGGACCCTATGGGAAAATGCATTAAACGCCTACTGCTCCGACGTTCAGTGACCGATAACATCCATCTTTACACTGTAAACGGTAATTACATAGGTACATGCCTGGGGCAAATAACAGCGCAAATAATTGTCCATGTGCAGAGTAATAAAGGAGCAAACTTTTATATATGGGCCTGCAGTGGAAGTTATTCTTAAAAGGTGACTTTCACGAATCGTTCTGAAACTGTGCTAAATTACAGATAATTCCCATATATTTCTTGGGAAAAAAATCCCAGAAATTCTCCTTTCTCCGTTGTCGAGATATTCGAGGGCAAAGTCGTGCAGTTTTCGACTTTCAGGGGCTATAACTCGAAAACTAAAGAACGAGAATTTTTGGCACATATGGGCAATTGAATGTTTATCCCAACCCTTTCATTTGGCACTAGTTTCAGCCCGAATTGTGCAAGTCACCTAAGGTCACGAATCGTCCCGAACGTGTAGCCCAAATTGTGAAAATTTCAAACCGCTACTGCTTGCTTGTATGAGTAGGTAGCCATCTGAAACTTGGCATATATAAAGGCCATTAACATGTCTACATGCATGCACAATCTTATGTCAACTGATTGCATAACTTGCGAACTATAGGCCATCGAAATTTTTGTAAACAAAAGTTTGTGCGACTTTAGCTCCCAAACGGAATAAAAGCTAAAGCTGAAATAGCCTTCATTCTATTTCACTTATTTGTGTCTACACATGTATATGTTTTGCAGAGACTCAAAGCTCTTGAGAATGGAGAAAATGAGGTGTCAATTTTGCATTGGACCCTATGGGAAAATGCATTAAACGCCTACTGCTCCGACGTTCAGTGACCGATAACATCCATCTTTACACTGTAAACGGTAATTACATAGGTACATGCCTGGGGCAAATAACAGCGCAAATAATTGTCCATGTGCAGAGTAATAAAGGAGCAAACTTTTATATATGGGCCTGCAGTGGAAGTTATTCTTAAAAGGTGACTTTCACGAATCGTTCTGAAACTGTGCTAAATTACAGATAATTCCCATATATTTCTTGGGAAAAAAATCCCAGAAATTCTCCTTTCTCCGTTGTCGAGATATTCGAGGGCAAAGTCGTGCAGTTTTCGACTTTCAGGGGCTATAACTCGAAAACTAAAGAACGAGAATTTTTGGCACATATGGTCAATTGAATGTTTATCCCAACCCTTTCATTTGGCACTAGTTTCAGCCCGAATTGTGCAAGTCACCTAAGGTCACGAATCGTCCCGAACGTGTAGCCCAAATTGTGAAAATTTCAAACCGCTACTGCTTGCTTGTATGAGTAGGTAGCCATCTGAAACTTGGCATATATAAAGGCCATTAACATGTCTACATGCATGCACAATCTTATGTCAACTGATTGCATAACTTGCGAACTATAGGCCATCGAAATTTTTGTAAACAAAAGTTTGTGCGACTTTAGCTCCCAAACGGAATAAAAGCTAAAGCTGAAATAGCCTTCATTCTATTTCACTTATTTGTGTCTACACATGTATATGTTTTGCAGAGACTCAAAGCTCTTGAGAATGGAGAAAATGAGGTGTCAATTTTGCATTGGACCCTATGGGAAAATGCATTAAACGCCTACTGCTCCGACGTTCAGTGACCGATAACATCCATCTTTACACTGTAAATGGTAATTACATAGGTACATGCCTGGGGTAAATAACAGCGCAAATAATTGTCCATGTGCAGAGTAATAAAGGAGCAAACTTTTATATATGGGCCAGCAGTGGAAGTTATTCTTAAAAGGTGACTTTCACGAATCGTTCTGAAACTGTGCTAAATTACAGATAATTCCCATATATTTCTTGGGAAAAAAATCCCAGAAATTCTCCTTTCTCCGTTGTCGAGATATTCGAGGGCAAAGTCGTGCAGTTTTCGACTTTCAGGGGCTATAACTCGAAAACTAAAGAACGAGAATTTTTGGCACATATGGTCAATTGAATGTTTATCCCAACCCTTTCATTTGGCACTAGTTTCAGCCCGAATTGTGCAAGTCACCTAAGGTCACGAATCGTCCCGAACGTGTAGCCCAAATTGTGAAAATTTCAAACCGCTACTGCTTGCTTGTATGAGTAGGTAGCCATCTGAAACTTGGCATATATAAAGGCCATTATCATGTCTACATGCATGCACAATCTTATGTCAACTGATTGCATAACTTGCGAACTATAGGCCATCGAAATTTTTGTAAACAAAAGTTTGTGCGACTTTAGCTCCCAAACGGAATAAAAGCTAAAGCTGAAATAGCCTTCATTCTATTTCACTTATTTGTGTCTACACATGTATATGTTTTGCAGAGACTCAAAGCTCTTGAGAATGGAGAAAATGAGGTGTCAATTTTGCATTGGACCCTATGGGAAAATGCATTAAACGCCTACTGCTCCGACGTTCAGTGACCGATAACATCCATCTTTACACTGTAAACGGTAATTACATAGGTACATGCCTGGGGCAAATAACAGCGCAAATAATTGTCCATGTGCAGAGTAATAAAGGAGCAAACTTTTATATATGGGCCAGCAGTGGAAGTTATTCTTAAAAGGTGACTTTCACGAATCGTTCTGAAACTGTGCTAAATTACAGATAATTCCCATATATTTCTTGGGAAAAAAATCCCAGAAATTCTCCTTTCTCCGTTGTCGAGATATTCGAGGGCAAAGTCGTGCAGTTTTCGACTTTCAGGGGCTATAACTCGAAAACTAAAGAACGAGAATTTTTGGCACATATGGTCAATTGAATGTTTATCCCAACCCTTTCATTTGGCACTAGTTTCAGCCCGAATTGTGCAAGTCACCTAAGGTCACGAATCGTCCCGAACGTGTAGCCCAAATTGTGAAAATTTCAAACCGCTACTGCTTGCTTGTATGAGTAGGTAGCCATCTGAAACTTGGCATATATAAAGGCCATTAACATGTCTACATGCATGCACAATCTTATGTCAACTGATTGCATAACTTGCGAACTATAGGCCATCGAAATTTTTGTAAACAAAAGTTTGTGCGACTTTAGCTCCCAAACGGAATAAAAGCTAAAGCTGAAATAGCCTTCATTCTATTTCACTTATTTGTGTCTACACATGTATATGTTTTGCAGAGACTCAAAGCTCTTGAGAATGGAGAAAATGAGGTGTCAATTTTGCATTGGACCCTATGGGAAAATGCATAAAACGCCTACTGCTCCGACGTTCAGTGACCGATAACATCCATCTTTACACTGTAAACGGTAATTACATAGGTATATGCCTAGGGTAAATAACAGTGCAAATAATTGTCCATGTGCAGAGTAATAAAGGAGCAAACTTTTATATATGGGCCTGCAGTGGAAGTTATTCTTAAAAGGTGACTTTCACGAATCGTTCTGAAACTGTGCTAAATTACAGATAATTCCCATATATTTCTTGGGAAAAAAATCCCAGAAATTCTCCTTTCTCCGTTGTCGAGATATTCGAGGGCAAAGTCGTGCAGTTTTCGACTTTCAGGGGCTATAACTCGAAAACTAAAGAACGAGAATTTTTGGCACATATGGTCAATTGAATGTTTATCCCAACCCTTTTATTTGGCACTAGTTTCAGCCCGAATTGTGCAAGTCACCTAAGGTCACGAATCGTCCCGAACGTGTAGCCCAAATTGTGAAAATTTCAAACCGCTACTGCTTGCTTGTATGAGTAGGTAGCCATCTGAAACTTGGCATATATAAAGGCCATTAACATGTCTACATGCATGCACAATCTTATGTCAACTGATTGCATAACTTGCGAACTATAGGCCATCGAAATTTTTGTAAACAAAAGTTTGTGCGACTTTAGCTCCCAAACGGAATAAAAGCTAAAGCTGAAATAGCCTTCATTCTATTTCACTTATTTGTGTCTACACATGTATATGTTTTGCAGAGACTCAAAGCTCTTGAGAATGGAGAAAATGAGGTGTCAATTTTGCATTGGACCCTATGGGAAAATGCATTAAACGCCTACTGCTCCGACGTTCAGTGACCGATAACATCCATCTTTACACTGTAAATGGTAATTACATAGGTACATGCCTGGGGCAAATAACAGCGCAAATAATTGTCCATGTGCAGAGTAATAAAGGAGCAAACTTTTATATATGGGCCTGCAGTGGAAGTTATTCTTAAAAGGTGACTTTCACGAATCGTTCTGAAACTGTGCTAAATTACAGATAATTCCCATATATTTCTTGGGAAAAAAATCCCAGAAATTCTCCTTTCTCCGTTGTCGAGATATTCGAGGGCAAAGTCGTGCAGTTTTCGACTTTCAGGGGCTATAACTCGAAAACTAAAGAACGAGAATTTTTGGCACATATGGTCAATTGAATGTTTATCCCAACCCTTTCATTTGGCACTAGTTTCAGCCCGAATTGTGCAAGTCACCTAAGGTCACGAATCGTCCCGAACGTGTAGCCCAAATTGTGAAAATTTCAAACCGCTACTGCTTGCTTGTATGAGTAGGTAGCCGTCTGAAACTTGGCATATATAAAGGCCATTAACATGTCTACATGCATGCACAATCTTATGTCAACTGATTGCATAACTTGCGAACTATAGGCCATCGAAATTTTTGTAAACAAAAGTTTGTGCGACTTTAGCTCCCAAACGGAATAAAAGCTAAAGCTGAAATAGCCTTCATTCTATTTCACTTATTTGTGTCTACACATGTATATGTTTTGCAGAGACTCAAAGCTCTTGAGAATGGAGAAAATGAGGTGTCAATTTTGCATTGGACCCTATGGGAAAATGCATTAAACGCCTACTGCTCCGACGTTCAGTGACCGATAACATCCATCTTTACACTGTAAACGGTAATTACATAGGTACATGCCTGGGGCAAATAACAGCGCAAATAATTGTCCATGTGCAGAGTAATAAAGGAGCAAACTTTTATATATGGGCCTGCAGTGGAAGTTATTCTTAAAAGGTGACTTTCACGAATCGTTCCGAAACTGTGCTAAATTACAGATAATTCCCATATATTTCTTGGGAAAAAAATCCCAGAAATTCTCCTTTCTCCGTTGTCGAGATATTCAAGGGCAAAGTCGTGCAGTTTTCGACTTTCAGGGGCTATAACTCGAAAACTAAAGAACGAGAATTTTTGGCACATATGGTCAATTGAATGTTTATCCCAACCCTTTATTTGGCACTAGTTTCAGCCCGAATTGTGCAAGTCACCTAAGGTCACGAATCGTCCCGAACGTGTAGCCCAAATTGTGAAAATTTCAAACCGCTACTGCTTGCTTGTATGAGTAGGTAGCCATCTGAAACTTGGCATATATAAAGGCCATTAACATGTCTACATGCATGCACAATCTTATGTCAACTGATTGCATAACTTGCGAACTATAGGCCATCGAAATTTTTGTAAACAAAAGTTTGTGCGACTTTAGCTCCCAAACGGAATAAAAGCTAAAGCTGAAATAGCCTTCATTCTATTTCACTTATTTGTGTCTACACATGTATATGTTTTGCAGAGACTCAAAGCTCTTGAGAATGGAGAAAATGAGGTGTCAATTTTGCATTGGACCCTATGGGAAAATGCATTAAACGCCTACTGCTCCGACGTTCAGTGACCGATAACATCCATCTTTAAACTGTAAACGGTAATTACATAGGTACATGCCTGGGGCAAATAACAGCGCAAATAATTGTCCATGTGCAGAGTAATAAAGGAGCAAACTTTTATATATGGGCCTGCAGTGGAAGTTATTCTTAAAAGGTGACTTTCACGAATCGTTCTGAAACTGTGCTAAATTACAGGTAATTCCCATATATTTCTTGGGAAAAAAATCCCAGAAATTCTCTTTCTCCGTTGTCGAGATATTCGAGGGCAAAGTCGTGCAGTTTTCGACTTTCAGGGGCTATAACTCGAAAACTAAAGAACGAGAATTTTTGGCACATATGGTCAATTGAATGTTATCCCAACCCTTTCATTTGGCACTAGTTTCAGCCCGAATTGTGCAAGTCACCTAAGGTCACGAATCGTCCCGAACGTGTAGCCCAAATTGTGAAAATTTCAAACCGCTACTGCTTGCTTGTATGAGTAGGTAGCCATCTGAAACTTGGCATATATAAAGGCCATTAACATGTCTACATGCATGCACAATCTTATGTCAACTGATTGCATAACTTGCGAACTATAGGCCATCGAAATTTTTGTAAACAAAAGTTTGTGCGACTTTAGCTCCCAAACGGAATAAAAGCTAAAGCTGAAATAGCCTTCATTCTATTTCACTTATTTGTGTCTACACATGTATATGTTTTGCAGAGACTCAAAGCTCTTGAGAATGGAGAAAATGAGGTGTCAATTTTGCATTGGACCCTATGGGAAAATGCATTAAACGCCTACTGCTCCGACGTTCAGTGACCGATAACATCCATCTTTACACTGTAAACGGTAATTACATAGGTACATGCCTGGGGCAAATAACAGCGCAAATAATTGTCCATGTGCAGAGTAATAAAGGAGCAAACTTTTATATATGGGCCAGCAGTGGAAGTTATTCTTAAAAGGTGACTTTCACGAATCGTTCTGAAACTGTGCTAAATTACAGATAATTCCCATATATTTCTTGGGAAAAAAATCCCAGAAATTCTCCTTTCTCCGTTGTCGAGATATTCGAGGGCAAAGTCGTGCAGTTTTCGACTTTCAGGGGCTATAACTCGAAAACTAAAGAACGAGAATTTTTGGCACATATGGTCAATTGAATGTTTATCCCAACCCTTTCATTTGGCACTAGTTTCAGCCCGAATTGTGCAAGTCACCTAAGGTCACGAATCGTCCCGAACGTGTAGCCCAAATTGTGAAAATTTCAAACCGCTACTGCTTGCTTGTATGAGTAGGTAGCCATCTGAAACTTGGCATATATAAAGGCCATTAACATGTCTACATGCATGCACAATCTTATGTCAACTGATTGCATAACTTGCGAACTATAGGCCATCGAAATTTTTGTAAACAAAAGTTTGTGCGACTTTAGCTCCCAAACGGAATAAAAGCTAAAGCTGAAATAGCCTTCATTCTATTTCACTTATTTGTGTCTACACATGTATATGTTTTGCAGAGACTCAAAGCTCTTGAGAATGGAGAAAATGAGGTGTCAATTTTGCATTGGACCCTATGGGAAAATGCATAAAACGCCTACTGCTCCGACGTTCAGTGACCGATAACATCCATCTTTACACTGTAAACGGTAATTACATAGGTATATGCCTAGGGTAAATAACAGCGCAAATAATTGTCCATGTGCAGAGTAATAAAGGAGCAAACTTTTATATATGGGCCTGCAGTGGAAGTTATTCTTAAAAGGTGACTTTCACGAATCGTTCTGAAACTGTGCTAAATTACAGATAATTCCCATATATTTCTTGGGAAAAAAATCCCAGAAATTCTCCTTTCTCCGTTGTCGAGATATTCGAGGGCAAAGTCGTGCAGTTTTCGACTTTCAGGGGCTATAACTCGAAAACTAAAGAACGAGAATTTTTGGCACATATGGTCAATTGAATGTTTATCCCAACCCTTTTATTTGGCACTAGTTTCAGCCCGAATTGTGCAAGTCACCTAAGGTCACGAATCGTCCCGAACGTGTAGCCCAAATTGTGAAAATTTCAAACCGCTACTGCTTGCTTGTATGAGTAGGTAGCCATCTGAAACTTGGCATATATAAAGGCCATTAACATGTCTACATGCATGCACAATCTTATGTCAACTGATTGCATAACTTGCGAACTATAGGCCATCGAAATTTTTGTAAACAAAAGTTTGTGCGACTTTAGCTCCCAAACGGAATAAAAGCTAAAGCTGAAATAGCCTTCATTCTATTTCACTTATTTGTGTCTACACATGTATATGTTTTGCAGAGACTCAAAGCTCTTGAGAATGGAGAAAATGAGGTGTCAATTTTGCATTGGACCCTATGGGAAAATGCATTAAACGCCTACTGCTCCGACGTTCAGTGACCGATAACATCCATCTTTACACTGTAAACGGTAATTACATAGGTACATGCCTGGGGCAAATAACAGCGCAAATAATTGTCCATGTGCAGAGTAATAAAGGAGCAAACTTTTATATATGGGCCTGCAGTGGAAGTTATTCTTAAAAGGTGACTTTCACGAATCGTTCTGAAACTGTGCTAAATTACAGATAATTCCCATATATTTCTTGGGAAAAAAATCCCAGAAATTCTCCTTTCTCCGTTGTCGAGATGTTCGAGGGCAAAGTCGTGCAGTTTTCGACTTTCAGGGGCTATAACTCGAAAACTAAAGAACGAGAATTTTTGGCACATATGGTCAATTGAATGTTTATCCCAACCCTTTCATTTGGCACTAGTTTCAGCCCGAATTGTGCAAGTCACCTAAGGTCACGAATCGTCCCGAACGTGTAGCCCAAATTGTGAAAATTTCAAACCGCTACTGCTTGCTTGTATGAGTAGGTAGCCGTCTGAAACTTGGCATATATAAAGGCCATTAACATGTCTACATGCATGCACAATCTTATGTCAACTGATTGCATAACTTGCGAACTATAGGCCATCGAAATTTTTGTAAACAAAAGTTTGTGCGACTTTAGCTCCCAAACGGAATAAAAGCTAAAGCTGAAATAGCCTTCATTCTATTTCACTTATTTGTGTCTACACATGTATATGTTTTGCAGAGACTCAAAGCTCTTGAGAATGGAGAAAATGAGGTGTCAATTTTGCATTGGACCCTATGGGAAAATGCATTAAACGCCTACTGCTCCGACGTTCAGTGACCGATAACATCCATCTTTAAACTGTAAACGGTAATTACATAGGTACATGCCTGGGGCAAATAACAGCGCAAATAATTGTCCATGTGCAGAGTAATAAAGGAGCAAACTTTTATATATGGGCCTGCAGTGGAAGTTATTCTTAAAAGGTGACTTTCACGAATCGTTCTGAAACTGTGCTAAATTACAGGTAATTCCCATATATTTCTTGGGAAAAAAATCCCAGAAATTCTCTTTCTCCGTTGTCGAGATATTCGAGGGCAAAGTCGTGCAGTTTTCGACTTTCAGGGGCTATAACTCGAAAACTAAAGAACGAGAATTTTTGGCACATATGGTCAATTGAATGTTATCCCAACCCTTTCATTTGGCACTAGTTTCAGCCCGAATTGTGCAAGTCACCTAAGGTCACGAATCGTCCCGAACGTGTAGCCCAAATTGTGAAAATTTCAAACCGCTACTGCTTGCTTGTATGAGTAGGTAGCCATCTGAAACTTGGCATATATAAAGGCCATTAACATGTCTACATGCATGCACAATCTTATGTCAACTGATTGCATAACTTGCGAACTATAGGCCATCGAAATTTTTGTAAACAAAAGTTTGTGCGACTTTAGCTCCAAAACGGAATAAAAGCTAAAGCTGAAATAGCCTTCATTCTATTTCACTTATTTGTGTCTACACATGTATATGTTTTGCAGAGACTCAAAGCTCTTGAGAATGGAGAAAATTAGGTGTCAATTTTGCATTGGACCCTATGGGAAAATGCATTAAACGCCTACTGCTCCGACGTTCAGTGACCGATAACATCCATCTTTACACTGTAAACGGTAGTTACATAGGTACATGCCTGGGGCAAATAACAGCGCAAATAATTGTCCATGTGCAGAGTAATAAAGGAGCAAACTTTTATATATGGGCCTGCAGTGGAAGTTATTCTTAAAAGGTGACTTTCACGAATCGTTCTGAAACTGTGCTAAATTACAGATAATTCCCATATATTTCTTGGGAAAAAAAATCCCAGAAATTCTCCTTTCTCCGTTGTCGAGATATTCGAGGGCAAAGTCGTGCAGTTTTCGACTTTCAGGGGCTATAACTCGAAAACTAAAGAACGAGAATTTTTGGCACATATGGTCAATTGAATGTTTATCCCAACCCTTTCATTTGGCACTAGTTTCAGCCCGAATTGTGCAAGTCACCTAAGGTCACGAATCGTCCCGAACGTGTAGCCCAAATTGTGAAAATTTCAAACCGCTACTGCTTGCTTGTATGAGTAGGTAGCCATCTGAAACTTGGCATATATAAAGGCCATTAACATGTCTACATGCATGCACAATCTTATGTCAACTGATTGCATAACTTGCGAACTATAGGCCATCGAAATTTTTGTAAACAAAAGTTTGTGCGACTTTAGCTCCCAAACGGAATAAAAGCTAAAGCTGAAATAGCCTTCATTCTATTTCACTTATTTGTGTCTACACATGTATATGTTTTGCAGAGACTCAAAGCTCTTGAGAATGGAGAAAATGAGGTGTCAATTTTGCATTGGACCCTATGGGAAAATGCATTAAACGCCTACTGCTCCGACGTTCAGTGACCGATAACATCCATCTTTACACTGTAAACGGTAATTACATAGGTACATGCCTGGGGCAAATAACAGCGCAAATAATTGTCCATGTGCAGAGTAATAAAGGAGCAAACTTTTATATATGGGCCTGCAGTGGAAGTTATTCTTAAAAGGTGACTTTCACGAATCGTTCTGAAACTGTGCTAAATTACAGATAATTCCCATATATTTCTTGGGAAAAAAATCCCAGAAATTCTCCTTTCTCCGTTGTCGAGATATTCGAGGGCAAAGTCGTGCAGTTTTCGACTTTCAGGGGCTATAACTCGAAAACTAAAGAACGAGAATTTTTGGCACATATGGTCAATTGAATGTTTATCCCAACCCTTTTATTTGGCACTAGTTTCAGCCCGAATTGTGCAAGTCACCTAAGGTCACGAATCGTCCCGAACGTGTAGCCCAAATTGTGAAAATTTCAAACCGCTACTGCTTGCTTGTATGAGTAGGTAGCCATCTGAAACTTGGCATATATAAAGGCCATTAACATGTCTACATGCATGCACAATCTTATGTCAACTGATTGCATAACTTGCGAACTATAGGCCATCGAAATTTTTGTAAACAAAAGTTTGTGCGACTTTAGCTCCCAAACGGAATAAAAGCTAAAGCTGAAATAGCCTTCATTCTATTTCACTTATTTGTGTCTACACATGTATATGTTTTGCAGAGACTCAAAGCTCTTGAGAATGGAGAAAATGAGGTGTCAATTTTGCATTGGACCCTATGGGAAAATGCATTAAACGCCTACTGCTCCGACGTTCAGTGACCGATAACATCCATCTTTACACTGTAAACGGTAATTACATAGGTACATGCCTGGGGCAAATAACAGCGCAAATAATTGTCCATGTGCAGAGTAATAAAGGAGCAAACTTTTATATATGGGCCTGCAGTGGAAGTTATTCTTAAAAGGTGACTTTCACGAATCGTTCTGAAACTGTGCTAAATTACAGATAATTCCCATATATTTCTTGGGAAAAAAATCCCAGAAATTCTCCTTTCTCCGTTGTCGAGATATTCGAGGGCAAAGTCGTGCAGTTTTCGACTTTCAGGGGCTATAACTCGAAAACTAAAGAACGAGAATTTTTGGCACATATGGTCAATTGAATGTTTATCCCAACCCTTTCATTTGGCACTAGTTTCAGCCCGAATTGTGCAAGTCACCTAAGGTCACGAATCGTCCCGAACGTGTAGCCCAAATTGTGAAAATTTCAAACCGCTACTGCTTGCTTGTATGAGTAGGTAGCCGTCTGAAACTTGGCATATATAAAGGCCATTAACATGTCTACATGCATGCACAATCTTATGTCAACTGATTGCATAACTTGCGAACTATAGGCCATCGAAATTTTTGTAAACAAAAGTTTGTGCGACTTTAGCTCCCAAACGGAATAAAAGCTAAAGCTGAAATAGCCTTCATTCTATTTCACTTATTTGTGTCTACACATGTATATGTTTTGCAGAGACTCAAAGCTCTTGAGAATGGAGAAAATGAGGTGTCAATTTTGCATTGGACCCTATGGGAAAATGCATTAAACGCCTACTGCTCCGACGTTCAGTGACCGATAACATCCATCTTTACACTGTAAACGGTAATTACATAGGTACATGCCTGGGGCAAATAACAGCGCAAATAATTGTCCATGTGCAGAGTAATAAAGGAGCAAACTTTTATATATGGGCCTGCAGTGGAAGTTATTCTTAAAAGGTGACTTTCACGAATCGTTCTGAAACTGTGCTAAATTACAGATAATTCCCATATATTTCTTGGGAAAAAAATCCCAGAAATTCTCCTTTCTCCGTTGTCGAGATATTCAAGGGCAAAGTCGTGCAATTTTCGACTTTCAGGGGCTATAACTCGAAAACTAAAGAACGAGAATTTTTGGCACATATGGTCAATTGAATGTTTATCCCAACCCTTTCATTTGGCACTAGTTTCAGCCCGAATTGTGCAAGTCACCTAAGGTCACGAATCGTCCCGAACGTGTAGCCCAAATTGTGAAAATTTCAAACCGCTACTGCTTGCTTGTATGAGTAGGTAGCCATCTGAAACTTGGCATATATAAAGGCCATTAACATGTCTACATGCATGCACAATCTTATGTCAACTGATTGCATAACTTGCGAACTATAGGCCATCGAAATTTTTGTAAACAAAAGTTTGTGCGACTTTAGCTCCCAAACGGAATAAAAGCTAAAGCTGAAATAGCCTTCATTCTATTTCACTTATTTGTGTCTACACATGTATATGTTTTGCAGAGACTCAAAGCTCTTGAGAATGGAGAAAATGAGGTGTCAATTTTGCATTGGACCCTATGGGAAAATGCATTAAACGCCTACTGCTCCGACGTTCAGTGACCGATAACATCCATCTTTAAACTGTAAACGGTAATTACATAGGTACATGCCTGGGGCAAATAACAGCGCAAATAATTGTCCATGTGCAGAGTAATAAAGGAGCAAACTTTTATATATGGGCCTGCAGTGGAAGTTATTCTTAAAAGGTGACTTTCACGAATCGTTCTGAAACTGTGCTAAATTACAGATAATTCCCATATATTTCTTGGGAAAAAAATCCCAGAAATTCTCCTTTCTCCGTTGTCGAGATATTCGAGGGCAAAGTCGTGCAGTTTTCGACTTTCAGGGGCTATAACTCGAAAACTAAAGAACGAGAATTTTTGGCACATATGGTCAATTGAATGTTTATCCCAACCCTTTCATTTGGCACTAGTTTCAGCCCGAATTATGCAAGTCACCTAAGGTCACGAATCGTCCCGAACGTGTAGCCCAAATTGTGAAAATTTCAAACCGCTACTGCTTGCTTGTATGAGTAGGTAGCCATCTGAAACTTGGCATATATAAAGGCCATTAACATGTCTACATGCATGCACAATCTTATGTCAACTGATTGCATAACTTGCGAACTATAGGCCATCGGAATTTTTGTAAACAAAAGTTTGTGCGACTTTAGCTCCCAAACGGAATAAAAGCTAAAGCTGAAATAGCCTTCATTCTATTTCACTTATTTGTGTCTACACATGTATATGTTTTGCAGAGACTCAAAGCTCTTGAGAATGGAGAAAATGAGGTGTCAATTTTGCATTGGACCCTATGGGAAAATGCATTAAACGCCTACTGCTCCGACGTTCAGTGACCGATAACATCCATCTTTACACTGTAAACGGTAATTACATAGGTACATGCCTGGGGCAAATAACAGCGCAAATAATTGTCCATGTGCAGAGTAATAAAGGAGCAAACTTTTATATATGGGCCTGCAGTGGAAGTTATTCTTAAAAGGTGACTTTCACGAATCGTTCTGAAACTGTGCTAAATTACAGATAATTCCCATATATTTCTTGGGAAAAAAATCCCAGAAATTCTCCTTTCTCCGTTGTCGAGATATTCGAGGGCAAAGTCGTGCAGTTTTCGACTTTCAGGGGCTATAACTCGAAAACTAAAGAACGAGAATTTTTGGCACATATGGTCAATTGAATGTTTATCCCAACCCTTTCATTTGGCACTAGTTTCAGCCCGAATTGTGCAAGTCACCTAAGGTCACGAATCGTCCCGAACGTGTAGCCCAAATTGTGAAAATTTCAAACCGCTACTGCTTGCTTGTATGAGTAGGTAGCCATCTGAAACTTGGCATATATAAAGGCCATTAACATGTCTACATGCATGCACAATCTTATGTCAACTGATTGCATAACTTGCGAACTATAGGCCATCGAAATTTTTGTAAACAAAAGTTTGTGCGACTTTAGCTCCCAAACGGAATAAAAGCTAAAGCTGAAATAGCCTTCATTCTATTTCACTTATTTGTGTCTACACATGTATATGTTTTGCAGAGACTCAAAGCTCTTGAGAATGGAGAAAATGAGGTGTCAATTTTGCATTGGACCCTATGGGAAAATGCATTAAACGCCTACTGCTCCGACGTTCAGTGACCGATAACATCCATCTTTACACTGTAAACGGTAATTACATAGGTACATGCCTGGGGCAAATAACAGCGCAAATAATTGTCCATGTGCAGAGTAATAAAGGAGCAAACTTTTATATATGGGCCTGCAGTGGAAGTTATTCTTAAAAGGTGACTTTCACGAATCGTTCTGAAACTGTGCTAAATTACAGATAATTCCCATATATTTCTTGGGAAAAAATCCCAGAAATTCTCCTTTCTCCGTTGTCGAGATATTCGAGGGCAAAGTCGTGCAGTTTTCGACTTTCAGGGGCTATAACTCGAAAACTAAAGAACGAGAATTTTTGGCACATATGGTCAATTGAATGTTTATCCCAACCCTTTCATTTGGCACTAGTTTCAGCCGGAATTCTGCAAGTCACCTAAGGTCACGAATCGTCCCGAACGTGTAGCCCAAATTGTGAAAATTTCAAACCGCTACTGCTTGCTTGTATGAGTAGGTAGCCATCTGAAACTTGGCATATATAAAGGCCATTAACATGTCTACATGCATGCACAATCTTATGTCAACTGATTGCATAACTTGCGAACTATAGGCCATCGAAATTTTTGTAAACAAAAGTTTGTGCGACTTTAGCTCCCAAACGGAATAAAAGCTAAAGCTGAAATAGCCTTCATTCTATTTCACTTATTTGTGTCTACACATGTATATGTTTTGCAGAGACTCAAAGCTCTTGAGAATGGAGAAAATGAGGTGTCAATTTTGCATTGGACCCTATGGGAAAATGCATTAAACGCCTACTGCTCCGACGTTCAGTGACCGATAACATCCATCTTTACACTGTAAACGGTAATTACATAGGTACATGCCTGGGGCAAATAACAGCGCAAATAATTGTCCATGTGCAGAGTAATAAAGGAGCAAACTTTTATATATGGGCCTGCAGTGGAAGTTATTCTTAAAAGGTGACTTTCACGAATCGTTCTGAAACTGTGCTAAATTACAGATAATTCCCATATATTTCTTGGGAAAAAAATCCCAGAAATTCTCCTTTCTCCGTTGTCGAGATATTCGAGGGCAAAGTCGTGCAGTTTTCGACTTTCAGGGGCTATAACTCGAAAACTAAAGAACGAGAATTTTTGGCACATATGGTCAATTGAATGTTTATCCCAACCCTTTCATTTGGCACTAGTTTCAGCCCGAATTGTGCAAGTCACCTAAGGTCACGAATCGTCCCGAACGTGTAGCCCAAATTGTGAAAATTTCAAACCGCTACTGCTTGCTTGTATGAGTAGGTAGCCATCTGAAACTTGGCATATATAAAGGCCATTAACATGTCTACATGCATGCACAATCTTATGTCAACTGATTGCATAACTTGCGAACTATAGGCCATCGAAATTTTTGTAAACAAAAGTTTGTGCGACTTTAGCTCCCAAACGGAATAAAAGCTAAAGCTGAAATAGCCTTCATTCTATTTCACTTATTTGTGTCTACACATGTATATGTTTTGCAGAGACTCAAAGCTCTTGAGAATGGAGAAAATGAGGTGTCAATTTTGCATTGGACCCTATGGGAAAATGCATTAAACGCCTACTGCTCCGACGTTCAGCGACCGATAACATCCATCTTTACACTGTAAACGGTAATTACATAGGTACATGCCTGGGGCAAATAACAGCGCAAATAATTGTCCATGTGCAGAGTAATAAAGGAGCAAACTTTTATGTATGGGCTGCAGTGGAAGTTATTCTTAAAAGGTGACTTTCACGAATCGTTCTGAAACTGTGCTAAAATTACAGATAATTCCCATATATTTCTTGGGAAAAAATCCCAGAAATTCTCCTTTCTCCGTTGTCGAGATATTCGAGGGCAAAGTCGTGCAGTTTACGACTTCCAGGGGCTATAACTCGAAAAGTAAAGAACGAGAATTTTTGGCACATATGGTCAATTGAATGTTTATCCCAACCCTCTCATTTGGCACTAGTTTCAGCCCGAATTGTGCAAGTCACCTAAGGTCACGAATCGTCCCGAACGTGTAGCCCAAATTGTGAAAATTTCAAACCGCTACTGCTTGCTTGTATGAGTAGGTAGCCATCTGAAACTTGGCATGTATAAAGGCCATTAACATGTCTACATGCATGCACAATCTTATGTCAACTGATTGCATAACTTGCGAACTATAGGCCATCGAAATTTTTGTAAACAAAAGTTTGTGCGACTTTAGCTCCCAAACGGAATAAAAGCTAAAGCTGAAATAGCCTTCATTCTATTTCACTTATTTGTGTCTACACATGTATATGTTTTGCAGAGACTCAAAGCTCTTGAGAATGGAGAAAATGAGGTGTCAATTTTGCATTGGACCCTATGGGAAAATGCATTAAACGCCTACTGCTCCGACGTTCAGTGACCGATAACATCCATCTTTACACTGTAAACGGTAATTACATAGGTACATGCCTGGGGCAAATAACAGCGCAAATAATTGTCCATGTGCAGAGTAATAAAGGAGCAAACTTTTATATATGGGCCTGCAGTGGAAGTTATTCTTAAAAGGTGACTTTCACGAATCGTTCTGAAACTGTGCTAAATTACAGATAATTCCCATATATTTCTTGGGAAAAAATGCCAGAAATTCTCCTTTCTCCGTTGTCGAGATATTCGAGGGCAAAGTCGTGCAGTTTTCGACTTTCAGGGGCTATAACTCGAAAACTAAAGAACGAGAATTTTTGGCACATATGGTCAATTGAATGTTTATCCCAACCCTTTCATTTGGCACTAGTTTCAGCCCGAATTGTGCAAGTCACCTAAGGTCACGAATCGTCCCGAACGTGTAGCCCAAATTGTGAAAATTTCAAACCGCTACTGCTTGCTTGTATGAGTAGGTAGCCGTCTGAAACTTGGCATATATAAAGGCCATTAACATGTCTACATGCATGCACAATCTTATGTCAACTGATTGCATAACTTGCGAACTATAGGCCATCGAAATTTTTGTAAACAAAAGTTTGTGCGACTTTAGCTCCCAAACGGAATAAAAGCTAAAGCTGAAATAGCCTTCATTCTATTTCACTTATTTGTGTCTACACATGTATATGTTTTGCAGAGACTCAAAGCTCTTGAGAATGGAGAAAATGAGGTGTCAATTTTGCATTGGACCCTATGGGAAAATGCATTAAACGCCTACTGCTCCGACGTTCAGTGACCGATAACATCCATCTTTACACTGTAAACGGTAATTACATAGGTACATGCCTGGGGCAAATAACAGCGCAAATAATTGTCCATGTGCAGAGTAATAAAGGAGCAAACTTTTATATATGGGCCTGCAGTGGAAGTTATTCTTAAAAGGTGACTTTCACGAATCATTCTGAAACTGTGCTAAATAACAGATAATTCCCATATATTTCTTGGGAAAAATCCCAGAAATTCTCCTTTCTCCGTTGTCGAGATATTCGAGGGCAAAGTCGTGCAGTTTTCGACTTTCAGGGGCTATAACTCGAAAACTAAAGAACGAGAATTTTTGGCACATATGGTCAATTGAATGTTTATCCCAACCCTTTCATTTGGCACTAGTTTCAGCCCGAATTGTGCAAGTCACCTAAGGTCACGAATCGTCCCGAACGTGTAGCCCAAATTGTGAAAATTTCAAACCGCTACTGCTTGCTTGTATGAGTAGGTAGCCATCTGAAACTTGGCATATATAAAGGCCATTAACATGTCTACATGCATGCACAATCTTATGTCAACTGATTGCATAACTTGCGAACTATAGGCCATCGAAATTTTTGTAAACAAAAGTTTGTGCGACTTTAGCTCCCAAACGGAATAAAAGCTAAAGCTGAAATAGCCTTCATTCTATTTCACTTATTTGTGTCTACACATGTATATGTTTTGCAGAGACTCAAAGCTCTTGAGAATGGAGAAAATGAGGTGTCAATTTTGCATTGGACCCTATGGGAAAATGCATTAAACGCCTACTGCTCCGACGTTCAGTGACCGATAACATCCATCTTTACACTGTAAACGGTAATTACATAGGTACATGCCTGGGGCAAATAACAGCGCAAATAATTGTCCATGTGCAGAGTAATAAAGGAGCAAACTTTTATATATGGGCCTGCAGTGGAAGTTATTCTTAAAAGGTGACTTTCACGAATCGTTCTGAAACTGTGCTAAATTACAGATAATTCCCATATATTTCTTGGGAAAAAAAATCCCAGAAATTCTCCTTTCTCCGTTGTCGAGATATTCGAGGGCAAAGTCGTGCAGTTTTCGACTTTCAGGGGCTATAACTCGAAAACTAAAGAACGAGAATTTTTGGCACATATGGTCAATTGAATGTTTATCCCAACCCTTTCATTTGGCACTAGTTTCAGCCCGAATTGTGCAAGTCACCTAAGGTCACGAATCGTCCCGAACGTGTAGCCCAAATTGTGAAAATTTCAAACCGCTACTGCTTGCTTGTATGAGTAGGTAGCCATCTGAAACTTGGCATATATAAAGGCCATTAACATGTCTACATGCATGCACAATCTTATGTCAACTGATTGCATAACTTGCGAACTATAGGCCATCGAAATTTTTGTAAACAAAAGTTTGTGCGACTTTAGCTCCCAAACGGAATAAAAGCTAAAGCTGAAATAGCCTTCATTCTATTTCACTTATTTGTGTCTACACATGTATATGTTTTGCAGAGACTCAAAGCTCTTGAGAATGGAGAAAATGAGGTGTCAATTTTGCATTGGACCCTATGGGAAAATGCATTAAACGCCTACTGCTCCGACGTTCAGTGACCGATAACATCCATCTTTACACTGTAAACGGTAATTACATAGGTACATGCCTGGGGCAAATAACAGCGCAAATAATTGTCCATGTGCAGAGTAATAAAGGAGCAAACTTTTATATATGGGCCTGCAGTGGAAGTTATTCTTAAAAGGTGACTTTCACGAATCGTTCTGAAACTGTGCTAAATTACAGATAATTCCCATATATTTCTTGGGAAAAAAATCCCAGAAATTCTCCTTTCTCCGTTGTCGAGATATTCGAGGGCAAAGTCGTGCAGTTTTCGACTTTCAGGGGCTATAACTCGAAAACTAAAGAACGAGAATTTTTGGCACATATGGTCAATTGAATGTTTATCCCAACCCTTTCATTTGGCACTAGTTTCAGCCCGAATTGTGCAAGTCACCTAAGGTCACGAATCGTCCCGAACGTGTAGCCCAAATTGTGAAAATTTCAAACCGCTACTGCTTGCTTGTATGAGTAGGTAGCCATCTGAAACTTGGCATATATAAAGGCCATTAACATGTCTACATGCATGCACAATCTTATGTCAACTGATTGCATAACTTGCGAACTATAGGCCATCGAAATTTTTGTAAACAAAAGTTTGTGCGACTTTAGCTCCCAAACGGAATAAAAGCTAAAGCTGAAATAGCCTTCATTCTATTTCACTTATTTGTGTCTACACATGTATATGTTTTGCAGAGACTCAAAGCTCTTGAGAATGGAGAAAATGAGGTGTCAATTTTGCATTGGACCCTATGGGAAAATGCATTAAACGCCTACTGCTCCGACGTTCAGTGACCGATAACATCCATCTTTACACTGTAAACGGTAATTACATAGGTACATGCCTGTGGCAAATAACAGCGCAAATAATTGTCCATGTGCAGAGTAATAAAGGAGCAAACTTTTATATATGGGCCTGCAGTGGAAGTTATTCTTAAAAGGTGACTTTCACGAATCGTTCTGAAACTGTGCTAAATTACAGATAATTCCCATATATTTCTTGGGAAAAAAATCCCAGAAATTCTCCTTTCTCCGTTGTCGAGATATTCGAGGGCAAAGTCGTGCAGTTTTCGACTTTCAGGGGCTATAACTCGAAAACTAAAGAACGAGAATTTTTGGCACATATGGTCAATTGAATGTTTATCCCAACCCTTTCATTTGGCACTAGTTTCAGCCCGAATTGTGCAAGTCACCTAAGGTCACGAATCGTCCCGAACGTGTAGCCCAAATTGTGAAAATTTCAAACCGCTACTGCTTGCTTGTATGAGTAGGTAGCCATCTGAAACTTGGCATATATAAAGGCCATTAACATGTCTACATGCATGCACAATCTTATGTCAACTGATTGCATAACTTGCGAACTATAGGCCATCGAAATTTTTGTAAACAAAAGTTTGTGCGACTTTAGCTCCCAAACGGAATAAAAGCTAAAGCTGAAATAGCCTTCATTCTATTTCACTTATTTGTGTCTACACATGTATATGTTTTGCAGAGACTCAAAGCTCTTGAGAATGGAGAAAATGAGGTGTCAATTTTGCATTGGACCCTATGGGAAAATGCATTAAACGCCTACTGCTCCGACGTTCAGTGACCGATAACATCCATCTTTACACTGTAAACGGTAATTACATAGGTACATGCCTGGGGCAAATAACAGCGCAAATAATTGTCCATGTGCAGAGTAATAAAGGAGCAAACTTTTATATATGGGCCTGCAGTGGAAGTTATTCTTAAAAGGTGACTTTCACGAATCGTTCTGAAACTGTGCTAAATTACAGATAATTCCCATATATTTCTTGGGAAAAAAAATCCCAGAAATTCTCCTTTCTCCGTTGTCGAGATATTCGAGGGCAAAGTCGTGCAGTTTTCGACTTTCAGGGGCTATAACTCGAAAACTAAAGAACGAGAATTTTTGGCACATATGGTCAATTGAATGTTTATCCCAACCCTTTCATTTGGCACTAGTTTCAGCCCGAATTGTGCAAGTCACCTAAGGTCACGAATCGTCCCGAACGTGTAGCCCAAATTGTGAAAATTTCAAACCGCTACTGCTTGCTTGTATGAGTAGGTAGCCATCTGAAACTTGGCATATATAAAGGCCATTAACATGTCTACATGCATGCACAATCTTATGTCAACTGATTGCATAACTTGCGAACTATAGGCCATCGAAATTTTTGTAAACAAAAGTTTGTGCGACTTTAGCTCCCAAACGGAATAAAAGCTAAAGCTGAAATAGCCTTCATTCTATTTCACTTATTTGTGTCTACACATGTATATGTTTTGCAGAGACTCAAAGCTCTTGAGAATGGAGAAAATGAGGTGTCAATTTTGCATTGGACCCTATGGGAAAATGCATTAAACGCCTACTGCTCCGACGTTCAGTGACCGATAACATCCATCTTTACACTGTAAACGGTAATTACATAGGTACATGCCTGGGGCAAATAACAGCGCAAATAATTGTCCATGTGCAGAGTAATAAAGGAGCAAACTTTTATATATGGGCCTGCAGTGGAAGTTATTCTTAAAAGGTGACTTTCACGAATCGTTCTGAAACTGTGCTAAATTACAGATAATTCCCATATATTTCTTGGGAAAAAAATCCCAGAAATTCTCCTTTCTCCGTTGTCGAGATATTCGAGGGCAAAGTCGTGCAGTTTTCGACTTTCAGGGGCTATAACTCGAAAACTAAAGAACGAGAATTTTTGGCACATATGGTCAATTGAATGTTTATCCCAACCCTTTCATTTGGCACTAGTTTCAGCCCGAATTGTGCAAGTCACCTAAGGTCACGAATCGTCCCGAACGTGTAGCCCAAATTGTGAAAATTTCAAACCGCTACTGCTTGCTTGTATGAGTAGGTAGCCATCTGAAACTTGGCATATATAAAGGCCATTAACATGTCTACATGCATGCACAATCTTATGTCAACTGATTGCATAACTTGCGAACTATAGGCCATCGAAATTTTTGTAAACAAAAGTTTGTGCGACTTTAGCTCCCAAACGGAATAAAAGCTAAAGCTGAAATAGCCTTCATTCTATTTCACTTATTTGTGTCTACACATGTATATGTTTTGCAGAGACTCAAAGCTCTTGAGAATGGAGAAAATGAGGTGTCAATTTTGCATTGGACCCTATGGGAAAATGCATTAAACGCCTACTGCTCCGACGTTCAGTGACTGATAACATCCATCTTTACACTGTAAACGGTAATTACATAGGTACATGCCTGGGGCAAATAACAGCGCAAATAATTGTCCATGTGCAGAGTAATAAAGGAGCAAACTTTTATATATGGGCCTGCAGTGGAAGTTATTCTTAAAAGGTGACTTTCACGAATCGTTCTGAAACTGTGCTAAATTACAGATAATTCCCATATATTTCTTGGGAAAAAAATCCCAGAAATTCTCCTTTCTCCGTTGTCGAGATATTCGAGGGCAAAGTCGTGCAGTTTTCAACTTTCAGGGGCTATAACTCGAAAACTAAAGAACGAGAATTTTTGGCACATATGGTCAATTGAATGTTTATCCCAACCCTTTCATTTGGCACTAGTTTCAGCCCGAATTGTGCAAGTCACCTAAGGTCACGAATCGTCCCGAACGTGTAGCCCAAATTGTGAAAATTTCAAACCGCTACTGCTTGCTTGTATGAGTAGGTAGCCATCTGAAACTTGGCATATATAAAGGCCATTAACATGTCTACATGCATGCACAATCTTATGTCAACTGATTGCATAACTTGCGAACTATAGGCCATCGAAATTTTTGTAAACAAAAGTTTGTGCGACTTTAGCTCCCAAACGGAATAAAAGCTAAAGCTGAAATAGCCTTCATTCTATTTCACTTATTTGTGTCTACACATGTATATGTTTTGCAGAGACTCAAAGCTCTTGAGAATGGAGAAAATGAGGTGTCAATTTTGCATTGGACCCTATGGGAAAATGCATTAAACGCCTACTGCTCCGACGTTCAGTGACCGATAACATCCATCTTTACACTGTAAACGGTAATTACATAGGTACATGCCTGGGGCAAATAACAGCGCAAATAATTGTCCATGTGCAGAGTAATAAAGGAGCAAACTTTTATATATGGGCCTGCAGTGGAAGTTATTCTTAAAAGGTGACTTTCACGAATCGTTCTGAAACTGTGCTAAATTACAGATAATTCCCATATATTTCTTGGGAAAAAAAATCCCAGAAATTCTCCTTTCTCCGTTGTCGAGATATTCGAGGGCAAAGTCGTGCAGTTTTCGACTTTCAGGGGCTATAACTCGAAAACTAAAGAACGAGAATTTTTGGCACATATGGTCAATTGAATGTTTATCCCAACCCTTTCATTTGGCACTAGTTTCAGCCCGAATTGTGCAAGTCACCTAAGGTCACGAATCGTCCCGAACGTGTAGCCCAAATTGTGAAAATTTCAAACCGCTACTGCTTGCTTGTATGAGTAGGTAGCCATCTGAAACTTGGCATATATAAAAGCCATTAAAATGTCTACATGCATGCACAATCTTATGTCAACTGATTGCATAACTTGCGAACTATAGGCCATCGAAATTTTTGTAAACAAAAGTTTGTGCGACTTTAGCTCCCAAACGGAATAAAAGCTAAAGCTGAAATAGCCTTCATTCTATTTCACTTATTTGTGTCTACACATGTATATGTTTTGCAGAGACTCAAAGCTCTTGAGAATGGAGAAAATGAGGTGTCAATTTTGCATTGGACCCTATGGGAAAATGCATTAAACGCCTACTGCTCCGACGTTCAGTGACCGATAACATCCATCTTTACACTGTAAACGGTAATTACATAGGTACATGCCTGGGGCAAATAACAGCGCAAATAATTGTCCATGTGCAGAGTAATAAAGGAGCAAACTTTTATATATGGGCCTGCAGTGGAAGTTATTCTTAAAAGGTGACTTTCACGAATCGTTCTGAAACTGTGCTAAATTACAGATAATTCCCATATATTTCTTGGGAAAAAAATCCCAGAAATTCTCCTTTCTCCGTTGTCGAGATATTCGAGGGCAAAGTCGTGCAGTTTTCGACTTTCAGGGGCTATAACTCGAAAACTAAAGAACGAGAATTTTTGGCACATATGGTCAATTGAATGTTTATCCCAACCCTTTCATTTGGCACTAGTTTCAGCCCGAATTGTGCAAGTCACCTAAGGTCACGAATCGTCCCGAACGTGTAGCCCAAATTGTGAAAATTTCAAACCGCTACTGCTTGCTTGTATGAGTAGGTAGCCATCTGAAACTTGGCATATATAAAGGCCATTAACATGTCTACATGCATGCACAATCTTATGTCAACTGATTGCATAACTTGCGAACTATAGGCCATCGAAATTTTTGTAAACAAAAGTTTGTGCGACTTTAGCTCCCAAACGGAATAAAAGCTAAAGCTGAAATAGCCTTCATTCTATTTCACTTATTTGTGTCTACACATGTATATGTTTTGCAGAGACTCAAAGCTCTTGAGAATGGAGAAAATGAGGTGTCAATTTTGCATTGGACCCTATGGGAAAATGCATTAAACGCCTACTGCTCCGACGTTCAGTGACCGATGACATCCATCTTTACACTGTAAACGGTAATTACATAGGTACATGCCTGGGGCAAATAACAGCGCAAATAATTGTCCATGTGCAGAGTAATAAAGGAGCAAACTTTTATATATGGGCCTGCAGTGGAAGTTATTCTTAAAAGGTGACTTTCACGAATCGTTCTGAAACTGTGCTAAATTACAGATAATTCCCATATATTTCTTGGGAAAAAAATCCCAGAAATTCTCCTTTCTCCGTTGTCGAGATATTCGAGGGCAAAGTCGTGCAGTTTTCGACTTTCAGGGGCTATAACTCGAAAACTAAAGAACGAGAATTTTTGGCACATATGGTCAATTGAATGTTTATCCCAACCCTTTCATTTGGCACTAGTTTCAGCCCGAATTGTGCAAGTCACCTAAGGTCACGAATCGTCCCGAACGTGTAGCCCAAATTGTGAAAATTTCAAACCGCTACTGCTTGCTTGTATGAGTAGGTAGCCATCTGAAACTTGGCATATATAAAGGCCATTAACATGTCTACATGCATGCACAATCTTATGTCAACTGATTGCATAACTTGCGAACTATAGGCCATCGAAATTTTTGTAAACAAAAGTTTGTGCGACTTTAGCTCCCAACGGAATAAAAGCTAAAGCTGAAATAGCCTTCATTCTATTTCACTTATTTGTGTCTACACATGTATATGTTTTGCAGAGACTCAAAGCTCTTGAGAATGGAGAAAATGAGGTGTCAATTTTGCATTGGACCCTATGGGAAAATGCATTAAACGCCTACTGCTCCGACGTTCAGTGACCGATAACATCCATCTTTACACTGTAAACGGTAATTACATAGGTACATGCCTGGGGCAAATAACAGCGCAAATAATTGTCCATGTGCAGAGTAATAAAGGAGCAAACTTTTATATATGGGCCTGCAGTGGAAGTTATTCTTAAAAGGTGACTTTCACGAATCGTTCTGAAACTGTGCTAAATTACAGATAATTCCCATATATTTCTTGGGAAAAAAATCCCAGAAATTCTCCTTTCTCCGTTGTCGAGATATTCGAGGGCAAAGTCGTGCAGTTTTCGACTTTCAGGGGCTATAACTCGAAAACTAAAGAACGAGAATTTTTGGCACATATGGTCAATTGAATGTTTATCCCAACCCTTTCATTTGGCACTAGTTTCAGCCCGAATTGTGCAAGTCACCTAAGGTCACGAATCGTCCCGAACGTGTAGCCCAAATTGTGAAAATTTCAAACCGCTACTGCTTGCTTGTATGAGTATGTAGCCATCTGAAACTTGGCATATATAAAGGCCATTAACATGTCTACATGCATGCACAATCTTATGTCAACTGATTGCATAACTTGCGAACTATAGGCCATCGAAATTTTTGTAAACAAAAGTTTGTGCGACTTTAGCTCCCAAACGGAATAAAAGCTAAAGCTGAAATAGCCTTCATTCTATTTCACTTATTTGTGTCTACACATGTATATGTTTTGCAGAGACTCAAAGCTCTTGAGAATGGAGAAAATGAGGTGTCAATTTTGCATTGGACCCTATGGGAAAATGCATTAAACGCCTACTGCTCCGACGTTCAGTGACCGATAACATCCATCTTTACACTGTAAACGGTAATTACATAGGTACATGCCTGGGGCAAATAACAGCGCAAATAATTGTCCATGTGCAGAGTAATAAAGGAGCAAACTTTTATAGATGGGCCTGCAGTGGAAGTTATTCTTAAAAGGTGACTTTCACGAATCGTTCTGAAACTGTGCTAAATTACAGATAATTCCCATATATTTCTTGGGAAAAAAATCCCAGAAATTCTCCTTTCTCCGTTGTCGAGATATTCGAGGGCAAAGTCGTGCAGTTTTCGACTTTCAGGGGCTATAACTCGAAAACTAAAGAACGAGAATTTTTGGCACATATGGTCAATTGAATGTTTATCCCAACCCTTTCATTTGGCACTAGTTTCAGCCCGAATTGTGCAAGTCACCTAAGGTCACGAATCGTCCCGAACGTGTAGCCCAAATTGTGAAAATTTCAAACCGCTACTGCTTGCTTGTATGAGTAGGTAGCCATCTGAAACTTGGCATATATAAAGGCCATTAACATGTCTACATGCATGCACAATCTTATGTCAACTGATTGCATAACTTGCGAACTAGAGGCCATCGAAATTTTTGTAAACAAAAGTTTGTGCGACTTTAGCTCCCAAACGGAATAAAAGCTAAAGCTGAAATAGCCTTCATTCTATTTCACTTATTTGTGTCTACACATGTATATGTTTTGCAGAGACTCAAAGCTCTTGAGAATGGAGAAAATGAGGTGTCAATTTTGCATTGGACCCTATGGGAAAATGCATTAAACGCCTACTGCTCCGACGTTCAGTGACCGATAACATCCATCTTTACACTGTAAACGGTAATTACATAGGTACATGCCTGGGGCAAATAACAGCGCAAATAATTGTCCATGTGCAGAGTAATAAAGGAGCAAACTTTTATATATGGGCCTGCAGTGGAAGTTATTCTTAAAAGGTGACTTTCACGAATCGTTCTGAAACTGTGCTAAATTACAGATAATTCCCATATATTTCTTGGGAAAAAAATCCCAGAAATTCTCCTTTCTCCGTTGTCGAGATATTCGAGGGCAAAGTCGTGCAGTTTTCGACTTTCAGGGGCTATAACTCGAAAACTAAAGAACGAGAATTTTTGGCACATATGGTCAATTGAATGTTTATCCCAACCCTTTCATTTGGCACTAGTTTCAGCCCGAATTGTGCAAGTCACCTAAGGTCACGAATCGTCCCGAACGTGTAGCCCAAATTGTGAAAATTTCAAACCGCTACTGCTTGCTTGTATGAGTAGGTAGCCATCTGAAACTTGGCATATATAAAGGCCATTAACATGTCTACATGCATGCACAATCTTATGTCAACTGATTGCATAACTTGCGAACTATAGGCCATCGAAATATTTGTAAACAAAAGTTTGTGCGACTTTAGCTCCCAAACGGAATAAAAGCTAAAGCTGAAATAGCCTTCATTCTATTTCACTTATTTGTGTCTACACATGTATATGTTTTGCAGAGACTCAAAGCTCTTGAGAATGGAGAAAATAAGGTGTCAATTTTGCATTGGACCCTATGGGAAAATGCATTAAACGCCTACTGCTCCGACGTTCAGTGACCGATAACATCCATCTTTACACTGTAAACGGTAATTACATAGGTACATGCCTGGGGCAAATAACAGCGCAAATAATTGTCCATGTGCAGAGTAATAAAGGAGCAAACTTTTATATATGGGCCTGCAGTGGAAGTTATTCTTAAAAGGTGACTTTCACGAATCGTTCTGAAACTGTGCTAAATTACAGATAATTCCCATATATTTCTTGGGAAAAAAATCCCAGAAATTCTCCTTTCTCCGTTGTCGAGATATTCGAGGGCAAAGTCGTGCAGTTTTCGACTTTCAGGGGCTATAACTCGAAAACTAAAGAACGAGAATTTTTGGCACATATGGTCAATTGAATGTTTATCCCAACCCTTTCATTTGGCACTAGTTTCAGCCCGAATTGTGCAAGTCACCTAAGGTCACGAATCGTCCCGAACGTGTAGCCCAAATTGTGAAAATTTCAAACCGCTACTGCTTGCTTGTATGAGTAGGTAGCCATCTGAAACTTGGCATATATAAAGGCCATTAACATGTCTACATGCATGCACAATCTTATGTCAACTGATTGCATAACTTGCGAACTATAGGCCATCGAAATTTTTGTAAACAAAAGTTTGTGCGACTTTAGCTCCCAAACGGAATAAAAGCTAAAGCTGAAATAGCCTTCATTCTATTTCACTTATTTGTGTCTACACATGTATATGTTTTGCAGAGACTCAAAGCTCTTGAGAATGGAGAAAATGAGGTGTCAATTTTGCATTGGACCCTATGGGAAAATGCATTAAACGCCTACTGCTCCGACGTTCAGTGACCGATAACATCCATCTTTACACTGTAAACGGTAATTACATAGGTACACGCCTGGGGCAAATAACAGCGCAAATAATTGTCCATGTGCAGAGTAATAAAGGAGCAAACTTTTATATATGGGCCTGCAGTGGAAGTTATTCTTAAAAGGTGACTTTCACGAATCGTTCTGAAACTGTGCTAAATTACAGATAATTCCCATATATTTCTTGGGAAAAAAATCCCAGAAATTCTCCTTTCTCCGCTGTCGAGATATTCGAGGGCAAAGTCGTGCAGTTTTCGACTTTCAGGGGCTATAACTCGAAAACTAAAGAACGAGAATTTTTGGCACATATGGTCAATTGAATGTTTATCCCAACCCTTTCATTTGGCACTAGTTTCAGCCCGAATTGTGCAAGTCACCTAAGGTCACGAATCGTCCCGAACGTGTAGCCCAAATTGTGAAAATTTCAAACCGCTACTGCTTGCTTGTATGAGTAGGTAGCCATCTGAAACTTGGCATATATAAAGGCCATTAACATGTCTACATGCATGCACAATCTTATGTCAACTTATTGCATAACTTGCGAACTATAGGCCATCGAAATTTTTGTAAACAAAAGTTTGTGCGACTTTAGCTC
This sequence comes from Ctena decussata, assembly GCA_963989385.1. NCBI lineage: Eukaryota > Metazoa > Mollusca > Bivalvia > Lucinida > Lucinidae > Ctena > Ctena decussata. Next base: position 77,954,451 of record OZ022510.1, on the reverse strand, counting down.
CCAAACGGAATAAAAGCTAAAGCTGAAATAGCCTTCATTCTATTTCACTTATTTGTGTCTACACATGTATATGTTTTGCAGAGACTCAAAGCTCTTGAGAATGGAGAAAATGAGGTGTCAATTTTGCATTGGACCCTATGGGAAAATGCATTAAACGCCTACTGCTCCGACGTTCAGTGACCGATAACATCCATCTTTACACTGTAAACGGTAATTACATAGGTACATGCCTGGGGCAAATAACAGCGCAAATAATTGTCCATGTGCAGAGTAATAAAGAGCAAACTTTTATATATGGGCCTGCAGTGGAAGTTATTCTTAAAAGGTGACTTTCACGAATCGTTCTGAAACTGTGCTAAATTACAGATAATTCCCATATATTTCTTGGGAAAAAAATCCCAGAAATTCTCCTTTCTCCGTTGTCGAGATATTCGAGGGCAAAGTCGTGCAGTTTTCGACTTTCAGGGGCTATAACTCGAAAACTAAAGAACGAGAATTTTTGGCACATATGGTCAATTGAATGTTTATCCCAACCCTTTCATTTGGCACTAGTTTCAGCCCGAATTGTGCAAGTCACCTAAGGTCACGAATCGTCCCGAACGTGTAGCCCAAATTGTGAAAATTTCAAACCGCTACTGCTTGCTTGTATGAGTAGGTAGCCATCTGAAACTTGGCATATATAAAGGCCATTAACATGTCTACATGCATGCAAAATCTTATGTCAACTGATTGCATAACTTGCGAACTATAGGCCATCGTAATTTTTGTAAACAAAAGTTTGTGCGGCTTTAGCTCCCAAACGGAATAAAAGCTAAAGCTGAAATAGCCTTCATTCTATTTCACTTATTTGTGTCTACACATGTATATGTTTTGCAGAGACTCAAAGCTCTTGAGAATGGAGAAAATGAGGTGTCAATTTTGCATTGGACCCTATGGGAAAATGCATTAAACGCCTACTGCTCCGACGTTCAGTGACCGATAACATCCATCTTTACACTGTAAACGGTAATTACATAGGTACATGCCTGGGGCAAATAACAGCGCAAATAATTGTCCATGTGCAGAGTAATAAAGGAGCAAACTTTTATATATGGGCCTGCAGTGGAAGTTATTCTTAAAAGGTGACTTTCACGAATCGTTCTGAAACTGTGCTAAATTACAGATAATTCCCATATATTTCTTGGGAAAAAAATCCCAGAAATTCTCCTTTCTCCGCTGTCGAGATATTCGAGGGCAAAGTCGTGCAGTTTTCGACTTTCAGGGGCTATAACTCGAAAACTAAAGAACGAGAATTTTTGGCACATATGGTCAATTGAATGTTTATCCCAACCCTTTCATTTGGCACTAGTTTCAGCCCGAATTGTGCAAGTCACCTAAGGTCACGAATCGTCCCGAACGTGTAGCCCAAATTGTGAAAATTTCAAACCGCTACTGCTTGCTTGTATGAGTAGGTAGCCATCTGAAACTTGGCATATATAAAGGCCATTAACATGTCTACATGCATGCACAATCTTATGTCAACTGATTGCATAACTTGCGAACTATAGGCCATCGAAATTTTTGTAAACAAAAGTTTGTGCGACTTTAGCTCCTAAACGGAATAAAAGCTAAAGCTGAAATAGCCTTCATTCTATTTCACTTATTTGTGTCTACACATGTATATGTTTTGCAGAGACTCAAAGCTCTTGAGAATGGAGAAAATGAGGTGTCAATTTTGCATTGGACCCTATGGGAAAATGCATTAAACGCCTACTGCTCCGACGTTCAGCGACCGATAACATCCATCTTTACACTGTAAACGGTAATTACATAGGTACATGCCTGGGGCAAATAACAGCGCAAATAATTGTCCATGTGCAGAGTAATAAAGGAGCAAACTTTTATATATGGGCCTGCAGTGGAAGTTATTCTTAAAAGGTGACTTTCACGAATCGTTCTGAAACTGTGCTAAATTACAGATAATTCCCATATATTTCTTGGGAAAAAAATCCCAGAAATTCTCCTTTCTCCGTTGTCGAGATATTCGAGGGCAAAGTCGTGCAGTTTTCGACTTTCAGGGGCTATAACTCGAAAACTAAAGAACGAGAATTTTTGGCACAAATGGTCAATTGAATGTTTATCCCAACCCTTTCATTTGGCACTAGTTTCAGCCCGAATTGTGCAAGTCACCTAAGGTCACGAATCGTCCCGAACGTGTAGCCCAAATTGTGAAAATTTCAAACCGCTACTGCTTGCTTGTATGAGTAGGTAGCCATCTGAAACTTGGCATATATAAAGGCCATTAACATGTCTACATGCATGCACAATCTTATGTCAACTGATTGCATAACTTGCGAACTATAGGCCATCGAAATTTTTGTAAACAAAAGTTTGTGCGACTTTAGCTCCCAAACGGAATAAAAGCTAAAGCTGAAATAGCCTTCATTCTATTTCACTTATTTGTGTCTACACATGTATATGTTTTGCAGAGACTCAAAGCTCTTGAGAATGGAGAAAATGAGGTGTCAATTTTGCATTGGACCCTATGGGAAAATGCATTAAACGCCTACTGCTCCGACGTTCAGTGACCGATAACATCCATCTTTACACTGTAAACGGTAATTACATAGGTACATGCCTGGGGCAAATAACAGCGCAAATAATTGTCCATGTGCAGAGTAATAAAGGAGCAAACTTTTATATATGGGCCTGCAGTGGAAGTTATTCTTAAAAGGTGACTTTCACGAATCGTTCTGAAACTGTGCTAAATTACAGATAATTCCCATATATTTCTTGGGAAAAAAATCCCAGAAATTCTCCTTTCTCCGTTGTCGAGATATTCGAGGGCAAAGTCGTGCAGTTTTCGACTTTCAGGGGCTATAACTCGAAAACTAAAGAACGAGAATTTTTGGCACATATGGTCAATTGAATGTTTATCCCAACCCTTTCATTTGGCACTAGTTTCAGCCCGAATTGTGCAAGTCACCTAAGGTCACGAATCGTCCCGAACGTGTAGCCCAAATTGTGAAAATTTCAAACCGCTACTGCTTGCTTGTATGAGTAGGTAGCCATCTGAAACTTGGCATATATAAAGGCCATTAACATGTCTACATGCATGCACAATCTTATGTCAACTGATTGCATAACTTGCGAACTATAGGCCATCGAAATTTTTGTAAACAAAAGTTTGTGCGACTTTAGCTCCCAAACGGAATAAAAGCTAAAGCTAAAATAGCCTTCATTCTATTTCACTTATTTGTGTCTACACATGTATATGTTTTGCAGAGACTCAAAGCTCTTGAGAATGGAGAAAATGAGGTGTCAATTTTGCATTGGACCCTATGGGAAAATGCATTAAACGCCTACTGCTCCGACGTTCAGTGACCGATAACATCCATCTTTACACTGTAAACGGTAATTACATAGGTACATGCCTGGGGCAAATAACAGCGCAAATAATTGTCCATGTGCAGAGTAATAAAGGAGCAAACTTTTATATATGGGCCTGCAGTGGAAGTTATTCTTAAAAGGTGACTTTCACGAATCGTTCTGAAACTGTGCCAAATTACAGATAATTCCCATATATTTCTTGGGAAAAAATCCCAGAAATTCTCCTTTCTCCGTTGTCGAGATATTCGAGGGCAAAGTCGTGCAGTTTTCAACTTTCAGGGGCTATAACTCGAAAACTAAAGAACAAGAATGTTTGGCACATATGGTCAATTGAATGTTTATCCCAACCCTTTCATTTGGCACTAGTTTCAGCCCGAATTGTGCAAGTCACCTAAGGTCACGAATCGTCCCGAACGTGTAGCCCAAATTGTGAAAATTTCAAACCGCTACTGCTTGCTTGTATGAGTAGGTAGCCATCTGAAACTTGGCATATATAAAAGCCATTAACATGTCTACATGCATGCACAATCTTATGTCAACTGATTGCATAACTTGCGAACTATAGGCCATCGAAATTTTTGTAAACAAAAGTTTGTGCGACTTTAGCTCCCAAACGGAATAAAAGCTAAAGCTGAAATAGCCTTCATTCTATTTCACTTATTTGTGTCTACACATGTATATGTTTTGCAGAGACTCAAAGCTCTTGAGAATGGAGAAAATGAGGTGTCAATTTTGCATTGGACCCTATGGGAAAATGCATTAAACGCCTACTGCTCCGACGTTCAGTGACCGATAACATCCATCTTTACACTGTAAACGGTAATTACATAGGTACATGCCTGGGGCAAATAACAGCGCAAATAATTGTCCATGTGCAGAGTAATAAAGGAGCAAACTTTTATATATGGGCCTGCAGTGGAAGTTATTCTTAAAAGGTGACTTTCACGAATCGTTCTGAAACTGTGCTAAATTACAGATAATTCCCATATATTTCTTGGGAAAAAAATCCCAGAAATTCTCCTTTCTCCGTTGTCGAGATATTCGAGGGCAAAGTCGTGCAGTTTTCGACTTTCAGGGGCTATAACTCGAAAACAAAAGAACGAGAATTTTTGGCACATATGGTCAATTGAATGTTTATCCCAACCCTTTCATTTGGCACTAGTTTCAGCCCGAATTGTGCAAGTCACCTAAGGTCACGAATCGTCCCGAACGTGTAGCCCAAATTGTGAAAATTTCAAACCGCTACTGCTTGCTTGTATGAGTAGGTAGCCATCTGAAACTTGGCATATATAAAAGCCATTAACATGTCTACATGCATGCACAATCTTATGTCAACTGATTGCATAACTTGCGAACTATAGGCCATCGAAATTTTTGTAAACAAAAGTTTGTGCGACTTTAGCTCCCAAACGGAATAAAAGCTAAAGCTGAAATAGCCTTCATTCTATTTCACTTATTTGTGTCTACACATGTATATGTTTTGCAGAGACTCAAAGCTCTTGAGAATGGAGAAAATGAGGTGTCAATTTTGCATTGGACCCTATGGGAAAATGCATTAAACGCCTACTGCTCCGACGTTCAGTGACCGATAACATCCATCTTTACACTGTAAACGGTAATTACATAGGTACATGCCTGGGGCAAATAACAGCGCAAATAATTGTCCATGTGCAGAGTAATAAAGGAGCAAACTTTTATATATGGGCCTGCAGTGGAAGTTATTCTTAAAAGGTGACTTTCACGAATCGTTCTGAAACTGTGCTAAATTACAGATAATTCCCATATATTTCTTGGGAAAAAAATCCCAGAAATTCTCCTTTCTCCGTTGTCGAGATATTCGAGGGCAAAGTCGTGCAGTTTTCGACTTTCAGGGGCTATAACTCGAAAACTAAAGAACGAGAATTTTTGGCACATATGGTCAATTGAATGTTTATCCCAACCCTTTCATTTGGCACTAGTTTCAGCCCGAATTGTGCAAGTCACCTAAGGTCACGAATCGTCCCGAACGTGTAGCCCAAATTGTGAAAATTTCAAACCGCTACTGCTTGCTTGTATGAGTAGGTTGCCATCTGAAACTTAGCATATATAAAGGCCATTAACATGTCTACATGCATGCACAATCTTATGTCAACTGATTGCATAACTTGCGAACTATAGGCCATCGAAAGTTTTGTAAACAAAAGTTTGTGCGACTTTAGCTCCCAAACGGAATAAAAGCTAAAGCTGAAATAGCCTTCATTCTATTTCACTTATTTGTGTCTACACATGTATATGTTTTGCAGAGACTCAAAGCTCTTGAGAATGGAGAAAATGAGGTGTCAATTTTGCATTGGACCCTATGGGAAAATGCATTAAACGCCTACTGCTCCGACGTTCAGTGACCGATAACATCCATCTTTACACTGTAAACGGTAATTACATAGGTACATGCCTGGGGCAAATAACAGCGCAAATAATTGTCCATGTGCAGAGTAATAAAGGAGCAAACTTTTATATATGGGCCTGCAGTGGAAGTTATTCTTAAAAGGTGACTTTCACGAATCGTTCTGAAACTGTGCTAAATTACAGATAATTCCCATATATTTCTTGGGAAAAAAATCCCAGAAATTCTCCTTTCTCCGTTGTCGAGATATTCGAGGGCAAAGTCGTGCAGTTTTCGACTTTCAGGGGCTATAACTCGAAAACTAAAGAACGAGAATTTTTGGCACATATGGTCAATTGAATGTTTATCCCAACCCTTTCATTTGGCACTAGTTTCAGCCCGAATTGTGCAAGTCACCTAAGGTCACGAATCGTCCCGAACGTGTAGCCCAAATTGTGAAAATTTCAAACCGCTACTGCTTGCTTGTATGAGTAGGTAGCCATCTGAAACTTGGCATATATAAAGGCCATTAACATGTCTACATGCATGCACAATCTTATGTCAACTGATTGCATAACTTGCGAACTATAGGCCATCGAAATTTTTGTAAACAAAAGTTTGTGCGACTTTAGCTCCCAAACGGAATAAAAGCTAAAGCTGAAATAGCCTTCATTCTATTTCACTTATTTGTGTCTACACATGTATATGTTTTGCAGAGACTCAAAGCTCTTGAGAATGGAGAAAATGAGGTGTCAATTTTGCATTGGACCCTATGGGAAAATGCATTAAACGCCTACTGCTCCGACGTTCAGTGACCGATAACATCCATCTTTACACTGTAAACGGTAATTACATAGGTACATGCCTGGGGCAAATAACAGCGCAAATAATTGTCCATGTGCAGAGTAATAAAGGAGCAAACTTTTATATATGGGCCTGCAGTGGAAGTTATTCTTAAAAGGTGACTTTCACGAATCGTTCTGAAACTGTGCTAAATTACAGATAATTCCCATATATTTCTTGGGAAAAAAATCCCAGAAATTCTCCTTTCTCCGTTGTCGAGATATTCGAGGGCAAAGTCGTGCAGTTTTCGACTTTCAGGGGCTATAACTCGAAAACTAAAGAACGAGAATTTTTGGCACATATGGTCAATTGAATGTTTATCCCAACCCTTTCATTTGGCACTAGTTTCAGCCCGAATTGTGCAAGTCACCTAAGGTCACGAATCGTCCCGAACGTGTAGCCCAAATTGTGAAAATTTCAAACCGCTACTGCTTGCTTGTATGAGTAGGTTGCCATCTGAAACTTAGCATATATAAAGGCCATTAACATGTCTACATGCATGCACAATCTTATGTCAACTGATTGCATAACTTGCGAACTATAGGCCATCGAAAGTTTTGTAAACAAAAGTTTGTGCGACTTTAGCTCCCAAACGGAATAAAAGCTAAAGCTGAAATAGCCTTCATTCTATTTCACTTATTTGTGTCTACACATGTATATGTTTTGCAGAGACTCAAAGCTCTTGAGAATGGAGAAAATGAGGTGTCAATTTTGCATTGGACCCTATGGGAAAATGCATTAAACGCCTACTGCTCCGACGTTCAGTGACCGATAACATCCATCTTTACACTGTAAACGGTAATTACATAGGTACATGCCTGGGGCAAATAACAGCGCAAATAATTGTCCATGTGCAGAGTAATAAAGGAGCAAACTTTTATATATGGGCCTGCAGTGGAAGTTATTCTTAAAAGGTGACTTTCACGAATCGTTCTGAAACTGTGCTAAATTACAGATAATTCCCATATATTTCTTGGGAAAAAAATCCCAGAAATTCTCCTTTCTCCGTTGTCGAGATATTCGAGGGCAAAGTCGTGCAGTTTTCGACTTTCAGGGGCTATAACTCGAAAACTAAAGAACGAGAATTTTTGGCACATATGGTCAATTGAATGTTTATCCCAACCCTTTCATTTGGCACTAGTTTCAGCCCGAATTGTGCAAGTCACCTAAGGTCACGAATCGTCCCGAACGTGTAGCCCAAATTGTGAAAATTTCAAACCGCTACTGCTTGCTTGTATGAGTAGGTAGCCATCTGAAACTTGGCATATATAAAGGCCATTAACATGTCTACATGCATGCACAATCTTATGTCAACTGATTGCATAACTTGCGAACTATAGGCCATCGAAATTTTTGTAAACAAAAGTTTGTGCGACTTTAGCTCCCAAACGGAATAAAAGCTAAAGCTGAAATAGCCTTCATTCTATTTCACTTATTTGTGTCTACACATGTATATGTTTTGCAGAGACTCAAAGCTCTTGAGAATGGAGAAAATGAGGTGTCAATTTTGCATTGGACCCTATGGGAAAATGCATTAAACGCCTACTGCTCCGACGTTCAGTGACCGATAACATCCATCTTTACACTGTAAACGGTAATTACATAGGTACATGCCTGGGGCAAATAACAGCGCAAATAATTGTCCATGTGCAGAGTAATAAAGGAGCAAACTTTTATATATGGGCCTGCAGTGGAAGTTATTCTTAAAAGGTGACTTTCACGAATCGTTCTGAAACTGTGCTAAATTACAGATAATTCCCATATATTTCTTGGGAAAAAAATCCCAGAAATTCTCCTTTCTCCGTTGTCGAGATATTCGAGGGCAAAGTCGTGCAGTTTTCGACTTTCAGGGGCTATAACTCGAAAACTAAAGAACGAGAATTTTTGGCACATATGGTCAATTGAATGTTTATCCCAACCCTTTCATTTGGCACTAGTTTCAGCCCGAATTGTGCAAGTCACCTAAGGTCACGAATCGTCCCGAACGTGTAGCCCAAATTGTGAAAATTTCAAACCGCTACTGCTTGCTTGTATGAGTAGGTAGCCATCTGAAACTTGGCATATATAAAGGCCATTAACATGTCTACATGCATGCACAATCTTATGTCAACTGATTGCATAACTTGCGAACTATAGGCCATCGAAATTTTTGTAAACAAAAGTTTGTGCGACTTTAGCTCCCAAACGGAATAAAAGCTAAAGCTGAAATAGCCTTCATTCTATTTCACTTATTTGTGTCTACACATGTATATGTTTTGCAGAGACTCAAAGCTCTTGAGAATGGAGAAAATGAGGTGTCAATTTTGCATTGGACCCTATGGGAAAATGCATTAAACGCCTACTGCTCCGACGTTCAGTGACCGATAACATCCATCTTTACACTGTAAACGGTAATTACATAGGTACATGCCTGGGGCAAATAACAGCGCAAATAATTGTCCATGTGCAGAGTAATAAAGGAGCAAACTTTTATATATGGGCCTGCAGTGGAAGTTATTCTTAAAAGGTGACTTTCACGAATCGTTCTGAAACTGTGCTAAATTACAGATAATTCCCATATATTTCTTGGGAAAAAAATCCCAGAAATTCTCCTTTCTCCGTTGTCGAGATATTCGAGGGCAAAGTCGTGCAGTTTTCGACTTTCAGGGGCTATAACTCGAAAACTAAAGAACGAGAATTTTTGGCACATATGGTCAATTGAATGTTTATCCCAACCCTTTCATTTGGCACTAGTTTCAGCCCGAATTGTGCAAGTCACCTAAGGTCACGAATCGTCCCGAACGTGTAGCCCAAATTGTGAAAATTTCAAACCGCTACTGCTTGCTTGTATGAGTAGGTAGCCATCTGAAACTTGGCATATATAAAGGCCATTAACATGTCTACATGCATGCACAATCTTATGTCAACTGATTGCATAACTTGCGAACTATAGGCCATCGAAATTTTTGTAAACAAAAGTTTGTGCGACTTTAGCTCCCAAACGGAATAAAAGCTAAAGCTGAAATAGCCTTCATTCTATTTCACTTATTTGTGTCTACACATGTATATGTTTTGCAGAGACTCAAAGCTCTTGAGAATGGAGAAAATGAGGTGTCAATTTTGCATTGGACCCTATGGGAAAATGCATTAAACGCCTACTGCTCCGACGTTCAGTGACCGATAACATCCATCTTTACACTGTAAACGGTAATTACATAGGTACATGCCTGGGGCAAATAACAGCGCAAATAATTGTCCATGTGCAGAGTAATAAAGGAGCAAACTTTTATATATGGGCCTGCAGTGGAAGTTATTCTTAAAAGGTGACTTTCACGAATCGTTCTGAAACTGTGCTAAATTACAGATAATTCCCATATATTTCTTGGGAAAAAAATCCCAGAAATTCTCCTTTCTCCGTTGTCGAGATATTCGAGGGCAAAGTCGTGCAGTTTTCGACTTTCAGGGGCTATAACTCGAAAACTAAAGAACGAGAATTTTTGGCACATATGGTCAATTGAATGTTTATCCCAACCCTTTCATTTGGCACTAGTTTCAGCCCGAATTGTGCAAGTCACCTAAGGTCACGAATCGTCCCGAACGTGTAGCCCAAATTGTGAAAATTTCAAACCGCTACTGCTTGCTTGTATGAGTAGGTAGCCATCTGAAACTTGGCATATATAAAGGCCATTAACATGTCTACATGCATGCACAATCTTATGTCAACTGATTGCATAACTTGCGAACTATAGGCCATCGAAATTTTTGTAAACAAAAGTTTGTGCGACTTTAGCTCCCAAACGGAATAAAAGCTAAAGCTGAAATAGCCTTCATTCTATTTCACTTATTTGTGTCTACACATGTATATGTTTTGCAGAGACTCAAAGCTCTTGAGAATGGAGAAAATGAGGTGTCAATTTTGCATTGGACCCTATGGGAAAATGCATTAAACGCCTACTGCTCCGACGTTCAGTGACCGATAACATCCATCTTTACACTGTAAACGGTAATTACATAGGTACATGCCTGGGGCAAATAACAGCGCAAATAATTGTCCATGTGCAGAGTAATAAAGGAGCAAACTTTTATATATGGGCCTGCAGTGGAAGTTATTCTTAAAAGGTGACTTTCACGAATCGTTCTGAAACTGTGCTAAATTACAGATAATTCCCATATATTTCTTGGGAAAAAAATCCCAGAAATTCTCCTTTCTCCGTTGTCGAGATATTCGAGGGCAAAGTCGTGCAGTTTTCGACTTTCAGGGGCTATAACTCGAAAACTAAAGAACGAGAATTTTTGGCACATATGGTCAATTGAATGTTTATCCCAACCCTTTCATTTGGCACTAGTTTCAGCCCGAATTGTGCAAGTCACCTAAGGTCACGAATCGTCCCGAACGTGTAGCCCAAATTGTGAAAATTTCAAACCGCTACTGCTTGCTTGTATGAGTAGGTAGCCATCTGAAACTTGGCATATATAAAGGCCATTAACATGTCTACATGCATGCACAATCTTATGTCAACTGATTGCATAACTTGCGAACTATAGGCCATCGAAATTTTTGTAAACAAAAGTTTGTGCGACTTTAGCTCCCAAACGGAATAAAAGCTAAAGCTGAAATAGCCTTCATTCTATTTCACTTATTTGTGTCTTAACATGTATATGTTTTGCAGAGACTCAAAGCTCTTGAGAATGGAGAAAATGAGGTGTCAATTTTGCATTGGACCCTATGGGAAAATGCATTAAACGCCTACTGCTCCGACGTTCAGTGACCGATAACATCCATCTTTACACTGTAAACGGTAATTACATAGGTACATGCCTGGGGCAAATAACAGCGCAAATAATTGTCCATGTGCAGAGTAATAAAGGAGCAAACTTTTATATATGGGCCTGCAGTGGAAGTTATTCTTAAAAGGTGACTTTCACGAATCGTTCTGAAACTGTGCTAAATTACAGATAATTCCCATATATTTCTTGGGAAAAAATCCCAGAAATTCTCCTTTCTCCGTTGTCGAGATATTCGAGGGCAAAGTCGTGCAGTTTTCAACTTTCAGGGGCTATAACTCGAAAACTAAAGAACGAGAATTTTTGGCACATATGGTCAATTGAATGTTTATCCCAACCCTTTCATTTGGCACTAGTTTCAGCCCGAATTGTGCAAGTCACCTAAGGTCACGAATCGTCCCGAACGTGTAACCCAAATTGTGAAAATTTCAAACCGCTACTGCTTGCTTGTATGAGTAGGTAGCCATCTGAAACTTGGCATATATAAAAGCCATTAACATGTCTACATGCATGCACAATCTTATGTCAACTGATTGCATAACTTGCGAACTATAGGCCATCGAAATTTTTGTAAACAAAAGTTTGTGCGACTTTAGCTCCCAAACGGAATAAAAGCTAAAGCTGAAATAGCCTTCATTCTATTTCACTTATTTGTGTCTACACATGTATATGTTTTGCAGAGACTCAAAGCTCTTGAGAATGGAGAAAATGAGGTGTCAATTTTGCATTGGACCCTATGGGAAAATGCATTAAACGCCTACTGCTCCGACGTTCAGTGACCGATAACATCCATCTTTACACTGTAAACGGTAATTACATAGGTACATGCCTGGGGCAAATAACAGCGCAAATAATTGTCCATGTGCAGAGTAATAAAGGAGCAAACTTTTATATATGGGCCTGCAGTGGAAGTTATTCTTAAAAGGTGACTTTCACGAATCGTTCTGAAACTGTGCTAAATTACAGATAATTCCCATATATTTCTTGGGAAAAAAATCCCAGAAATTCTCCTTTCTCCGTTGTCGAGATATTCGAGGGCAAAGTCGTGCAGTTTTCGACTTTCAGGGGCTATAACTCGAAAACTAAAGAACGAGAATTTTTGGCACATATGGTCAATTGAATGTTTATCCCAACCCTTTCATTTGGCACTAGTTTCAGCCCGAATTGTGCAAGTCACCTAAGGTCACGAATCGTCCCGAACGTGTAGCCCAAATTGTGAAAATTTCAAACCGCTACTGCTTGCTTGTATGAGTAGGTAGCCATCTGAAACTTGGCATATATAAAGGCCATTAACATGTCTACATGCATGCACAATCTTATGTCAACTGATTGCATAACTTGCGAACTATAGGCCATCGAAATTTTTGTAAACAAAAGTTTGTGCGACTTTAGCTCCCAAACGGAATAAAAGCTAAAGCTGAAATAGCCTTCATTCTATTTCACTTATTTGTGTCTACACTGTCTACACATGTATATGTTTTGCAGAGACTCAAAGCTCTTGAAAATGGAGAAAATGAGGTGTCAATTTTGCATTGGACCCTATGGGAAAATGCATTAAACGCCTACTGCTCCGACGTTCAGTGACCGATAACATCCATCTTTACACTGTAAACGGTAATTACATAGGTACATGCCTGGGGCAAATAAAAGCGCAAATAATTGTCCATGTGCAGAGTAATAAAGGAGCAAACTTTTATATATGGGCCTGCAGTGGAAGTTATTCTTAAAAGGTGACTTTCACGAATTGTTCTGAAACTGTGCTAAATTACAGATAATTCCCATATATTTCTTGGGAAAAAAATCCCAGAAATTCTCCTTTCCCCGTTGTCGAGATATTCGAGGGCAAAGTCGTGCAATTTTCGACTTTCAGGGGCTATAACTCGAAAATTAAAGAACGAGAATTTTTGGCACATATGGTCAATTGAATGTTTATCCCAACCCTTTCATTTGGCACTAGTTTCAGCCCGAATTGTGCAAGGCACCTAAGGTCACGAATCGTCCCGAACGTGTAGCCCAAATTGTGAAAATTTCAAACCGCTACTGCTTGCTTGTATGAGTAGGTAGCCATCTGAAACTTGGCATATATAAAGGCCATTAACATGTCTACATGCATGCACAATCTTATGTCAACTGATTGCATAACTTGCGAACTATAGGCCATCGAAATTTTTGTAAACAAAAGTTTGTGCGACTTTAGCTCCCAAACGGAATAAAAGCTAAAGCTGAAATAGCCTTCATTCTATTTCACTTATTTGTGTCTACACATGTATATGTTTTGCAGAGACTCAAAGCTCTTGAGAATGGAGAAAATGAGGTGTCAATTTTGCATTGGACCCTATGGGAAAATGCATTAAACGCCTACTGCTCCGACGTTCAGTGACCGATAACATCCATCTTTACACTGTAAACGGTAATTACATAGGTACATGCCTGGGGCAAATAACAGCGCAAATAATTGTCCATGTGCAGAGTAATAAAGGAGCAAACTTTTATATATGGGCCTGCAGTGGAAGTTATTCTTAAAAGGTGACTTTCACGAATCGTTCTGAAACTGTGCTAAATTACAGATAATTCCCATATATTTCTTGGGAAAAAAATCCCAGAAATTCTCCTTTCTCCGTTGTCGAGATATTCGAGGGCAAAGTCGTGCAGTTTTCGACTTTCAGGGGCTATAACTCGAAAACTAAAGAACGAGAATTTTTGGCACATATGGTCAATTGAATGTTTATCCCAACCCTTTCATTTGGCACTGGTTTCAGCCCGAATTGTGCAAGTCACCTAAGGTCACGAATCGTCCCGAACGTGTAGCCCAAATTGTGAAAATTTCAAACCGCTACTGCTTGCTTGTATGAGTAGGTAGCCATCTGAAACTTGGCATATATAAAGGCCATTAACATGTCTACATGCATGCACAATCTTATGTCAACTGATTGCATAACTTGCGAACTATAGGCCATCGAAATTTTTGTAAACAAAAGTTTGTGCGACTTTAGCTCCCAAACGGAATAAAAGCTAAAGCTGAAATAGCCTTCATTCTATTTCACTTATTTGTGTCTACACATGTATATGTTTTGCAGAGACTCAAAGCTCTTGAGAATGGAGAAAATGAGGTGTCAATTTTGCATTGGACCCTATGGGAAAATGCATTAAACGCCTACTGCTCCGACGTTCAGCGACCGATAACATCCATCTTTACACTGTAAACGGTAATTACATAGGTACATGCCTGGGGCAAATAACAGCGCAAATAATTGTCCATGTGCAGAGTAATAAAGGAGCAAACTTTTATATATGGGCCTGCAGTGGAAGTTATTCTTAAAAGGTGACTTTCACGAATCGTTCTGAAACTGTGCTAAATTACAGATAATTCCCATATATTTCTTGGGAAAAAAATCCCAGAAATTCTCCTTTCTCCGTTGTCGAGATATTCGAGGGCAAAGTCGTGCAGTTTTCGACTTTCAGGGGCTATAACTCGAAAACTAAAGAACGAGAATTTTTGGCACAAATGGTCAATTGAATGTTTATCCCAACCCTTTCATTTGGCACTAGTTTCAGCCCGAATTGTGCAAGTCACCTAAGGTCACGAATCGTCCCGAACGTGTAGCCCAAATTGTGAAAATTTCAAACCGCTACTGCTTGCTTGTATGAGTAGGTAGCCATCTGAAACTTGGCATATATAAAGGCCATTAACATGTCTACATGCATGCACAATCTTATGTCAACTGATTGCATAACTTGCGAACTATAGGCCATCGAAATTTTTGTAAACAAAAGTTTGTGCGACTTTAGCTCCCAAACGGAATAAAAGCTAAAGCTGAAATAGCCTTCATTCTATTTCACTTATTTGTGTCTACACATGTATATGTTTTGCAGAGACTCAAAGCTCTTGAGAATGGAGAAAATGAGGTGTCAATTTTGCATTGGACCCTATGGGAAAATGCATTAAACGCCTACTGCTCCGACGTTCAGTGACCGATAACATCCATCTTTACACTGTAAACGGTAATTACATAGGTACATGCCTGGGGCAAATAACAGCGCAAATAATTGTCCATGTGCAGAGTAATAAAGGAGCAAACTTTTATATATGGGCCTGCAGTGGAAGTTATTCTTAAAAGGTGACTTTCACGAATCGTTCTGAAACTGTGCTAAATTACAGATAATTCCCATATATTTCTTGGGAAAAAAATCCCAGAAATTCTCCTTTCTCCGTTGTCGAGATATTCGAGGGCAAAGTCGTGCAGTTTTCGACTTTCAGGGGCTATAACTCGAAAACTAAAGAACGAGAATTTTTGGCACATATGGTCAATTGAATGTTTATCCCAACCCTTTCATTTGGCACTAGTTTCAGCCCGAATTGTGCAAGTCACCTAAGGTCACGAATCGTCCCGAACGTGTAGCCCAAATTGTGAAAATTTCAAACCGCTACTGCTTGCTTGTATGAGTAGGTAGCCATCTGAAACTTGGCATATATAAAGGCCATTAACATGTCTACATGCATGCACAATCTTATGTCAACTGATTGCATAACTTGCGAACTATAGGCCATCGAAATTTTTGTAAACAAAAGTTTGTGCGACTTTAGCTCCCAAACGGAATAAAAGCTAAAGCTAAAATAGCCTTCATTCTATTTCACTTATTTGTGTCTACACATGTATATGTTTTGCAGAGACTCAAAGCTCTTGAGAATGGAGAAAATGAGGTGTCAATTTTGCATTGGACCCTATGGGAAAATGCATTAAACGCCTACTGCTCCGACGTTCAGTGACCGATAACATCCATCTTTACACTGTAAACGGTAATTACATAGGTACATGCCTGGGGCAAATAACAGCGCAAATAATTGTCCATGTGCAGAGTAATAAAGGAGCAAACTTTTATATATGGGCCTGCAGTGGAAGTTATTCTTAAAAGGTGACTTTCACGAATCGTTCTGAAACTGTGCCAAATTACAGATAATTCCCATATATTTCTTGGGAAAAAATCCCAGAAATTCTCCTTTCTCCGTTGTCGAGATATTCGAGGGCAAAGTCGTGCAGTTTTCAACTTTCAGGGGCTATAACTCGAAAACTAAAGAACAAGAATTTTTGGCACATATGGTCAATTGAATGTTTATCCCAACCCTTTCATTTGGCACTAGTTTCAGCCCGAATTGTGCAAGTCACCTAAGGTCACGAATCGTCCCGAACGTGTAGCCCAAATTGTGAAAATTTCAAACCGCTACTGCTTGCTTGTATGAGTAGGTAGCCATCTGAAACTTGGCATATATAAAAGCCATTAACATGTCTACATGCATGCACAATCTTATGTCAACTGATTGCATAACTTGCGAACTATAGGCCATCGAAATTTTTGTAAACAAAAGTTTGTGCGACTTTAGCTCCCAAACGGAATAAAAGCTAAAGCTGAAATAGCCTTCATTCTATTTCACTTATTTGTGTCTACACATGTATATGTTTTGCAGAGACTCAAAGCTCTTGAGAATGGAGAAAATGAGGTGTCAATTTTGCATTGGACCCTATGGGAAAATGCATTAAACGCCTACTGCTCCGACGTTCAGTGACCGATAACATCCATCTTTACACTGTAAACGGTAATTACATAGGTACATGCCTGGGGCAAATAACAGCGCAAATAATTGTCCATGTGCAGAGTAATAAAGGAGCAAACTTTTATATATGGGCCTGCAGTGGAAGTTATTCTTAAAAGGTGACTTTCACGAATCGTTCTGAAACTGTGCTAAATTACAGATAATTCCCATATATTTCTTGGGAAAAAAATCCCAGAAATTCTCCTTTCTCCGTTGTCGAGATATTCGAGGGCAAAGTCGTGCAGTTTTCGACTTTCAGGGGCTATAACTCGAAAACAAAAGAACGAGAATTTTTGGCACATATGGTCAATTGAATGTTTATCCCAACCCTTTCATTTGGCACTAGTTTCAGCCCGAATTGTGCAAGTCACCTAAGGTCACGAATCGTCCCGAACGTGTAGCCCAAATTGTGAAAATTTCAAACCGCTACTGCTTGCTTGTATGAGTAGGTAGCCATCTGAAACTTGGCATATATAAAAGCCATTAACATGTCTACATGCATGCACAATCTTATGTCAACTGATTGCATAACTTGCGAACTATAGGCCATCGAAATTTTTGTAAACAAAAGTTTGTGCGACTTTAGCTCCCAAACGGAATAAAAGCTAAAGCTGAAATAGCCTTCATTCTATTTCACTTATTTGTGTCTACACATGTATATGTTTTGCAGAGACTCAAAGCTCTTGAGAATGGAGAAAATGAGGTGTCAATTTTGCATTGGACCCTATGGGAAAATGCATTAAACGCCTACTGCTCCGACGTTCAGTGACCGATAACATCCATCTTTACACTGTAAACGGTAATTACATAGGTACATGCCTGGGGCAAATAACAGCGCAAATAATTGTCCATGTGCAGAGTAATAAAGGAGCAAACTTTTATATATGGGCCTGCAGTGGAAGTTATTCTTAAAAGGTGACTTTCACGAATCGTTCTGAAACTGTGCTAAATTACAGATAATTCCCATATATTTCTTGGGAAAAAAATCCCAGAAATTCTCCTTTCTCCGTTGTCGAGATATTCGAGGGCAAAGTCGTGCAGTTTTCGACTTTCAGGGGCTATAACTCGAAAACTAAAGAACGAGAATTTTTGGCACATATGGTCAATTGAATGTTTATCCCAACCCTTTCATTTGGCACTAGTTTCAGCCCGAATTGTGCAAGTCACCTAAGGTCACGAATCGTCCCGAACGTGTAGCCCAAATTGTGAAAATTTCAAACCGCTACTGCTTGCTTGTATGAGTAGGTTGCCATCTGAAACTTAGCATATATAAAGGCCATTAACATGTCTACATGCATGCACAATCTTATGTCAACTGATTGCATAACTTGCGAACTATAGGCCATCGAAAGTTTTGTAAACAAAAGTTTGTGCGACTTTAGCTCCCAAACGGAATAAAAGCTAAAGCTGAAATAGCCTTCATTCTATTTCACTTATTTGTGTCTACACATGTATATGTTTTGCAGAGACTCAAAGCTCTTGAGAATGGAGAAAATGAGGTGTCAATTTTGCATTGGACCCTATGGGAAAATGCATTAAACGCCTACTGCTCCGACGTTCAGTGACCGATAACATCCATCTTTACACTGTAAACGGTAATTACATAGGTACATGCCTGGGGCAAATAACAGCGCAAATAATTGTCCATGTGCAGAGTAATAAAGGAGCAAACTTTTATATATGGGCCTGCAGTGGAAGTTATTCTTAAAAGGTGACTTTCACGAATCGTTCTGAAACTGTGCTAAATTACAGATAATTCCCATATATTTCTTGGGAAAAAAATCCCAGAAATTCTCCTTTCTCCGTTGTCGAGATATTCGAGGGCAAAGTCTTGCAGTTTTCGACTTTCAGGGGCTATAACTCGAAAACTAAAGAACGAGAATTTTTGGCACATATGGTCAATTGAATGTTTATCCCAACCCTTTCATTTGGCACTAGTTTCAGCCCGAATTGTGCAAGTCACCTAAGGTCACGAATCGTCCCGAACGTGTAGCCCAAATTGTGAAAATTTCAAACCGCTACTGCTTGCTTGTATGAGTAGGTAGCCATCTGAAACTTGGCATATATAAAGGCCATTAACATGTCTACATGCATGCACAATCTTATGTCAACTGATTGCATAACTTGCGAACTATAGGCCATCGAAATTTTTGTAAACAAAAGTTTGTGCGACTTTAGCTCCCAAACGGAATAAAAGCTAAAGCTGAAATAGCCTTCATTCTATTTCACTTATTTGTGTCTACACATGTATATGTTTTGCAGAGACTCAAAGCTCTTGAGAATGGAGAAAATGAGGTGTCAATTTTGCATTGGACCCTATGGGAAAATGCATTAAACGCCTACTGCTCCGACGTTCAGTGACCGATAACATCCATCTTTACACTGTAAACGGTAATTACATAGGTACATGCCTGGGGCAAATAACAGCGCAAATAATTGTCCATGTGCAGAGTAATAAAGGAGCAAACTTTTATATATGGGCCTGCAGTGGAAGTTATTCTTAAAAGGTGACTTTCACGAATCGTTCTGAAACTGTGCTAAATTACAGATAATTCCCATATATTTCTTGGGAAAAAAATCCCAGAAATTCTCCTTTCTCCGTTGTCGAGATATTCGAGGGCAAAGTCGTGCAGTTTTCGACTTTCAGGGGCTATAACTCGAAAACTAAAGAACGAGAATTTTTGGCACATATGGTCAATTGAATGTTTATCCCAACCCTTTCATTTGGCACTAGTTTCAGCCCGAATTGTGCAAGTCACCTAAGGTCACGAATCGTCCCGAACGTGTAGCCCAAATTGTGAAAATTTCAAACCGCTACTGCTTGCTTGTATGAGTAGGTAGCCATCTGAAACTTGGCATATATAAAGGCCATTAACATGTCTACATGCATGCACAATCTTATGTCAACTGATTGCATAACTTGCGAACTATAGGCCATCGAAATTTTTGTAAACAAAAGTTTGTGCGACTTTAGCTCCCAAACGGAATAAAAGCTAAAGCTGAAATAGCCTTCATTCTATTTCACTTATTTGTGTCTTAACATGTATATGTTTTGCAGAGACTCAAAGCTCTTGAGAATGGAGAAAATGAGGTGTCAATTTTGCATTGGACCCTATGGGAAAATGCATTAAACGCCTACTGCTCCGACGTTCAGTGACCGATAACATCCATCTTTACACTGTAAACGGTAATTACATAGGTACATGCCTGGGGCAAATAACAGCGCAAATAATTGTCCATGTGCAGAGTAATAAAGGAGCAAACTTTTATATATGGGCCTGCAGTGGAAGTTATTCTTAAAAGGTGACTTTCACGAATCGTTCTGAAACTGTGCTAAATTACAGATAATTCCCATATATTTCTTGGGAAAAAATCCCAGAAATTCTCCTTTCTCCGTTGTCGAGATATTCGAGGGCAAAGTCGTGCAGTTTTCAACTTTCAGGGGCTATAACTCGAAAACTAAAGAACGAGAATTTTTGGCACATATGGTCAATTGAATGTTTATCCCAACCCTTTCATTTGGCACTAGTTTCAGCCCGAATTGTGCAAGTCACCTAAGGTCACGAATCGTCCCGAACGTGTAACCCAAATTGTGAAAATTTCAAACCGCTACTGCTTGCTTGTATGAGTAGGTAGCCATCTGAAACTTGGCATATATAAAAGCCATTAACATGTCTACATGCATGCACAATCTTATGTCAACTGATTGCATAACTTGCGAACTATAGGCCATCGAAATTTTTGTAAACAAAAGTTTGTGCGACTTTAGCTCCCAAACGGAATAAAAGCTAAAGCTGAAATAGCCTTCATTCTATTTCACTTATTTGTGTCTACACATGTATATGTTTTGCAGAGACTCAAAGCTCTTGAGAATGGAGAAAATGAGGTGTCAATTTTGCATTGGACCCTATGGGAAAATGCATTAAACGCCTACTGCTCCGACGTTCAGTGACCGATAACATCCATCTTTACACTGTAAACGGTAATTACATAGGTACATGCCTGGGGCAAATAACAGCGCAAATAATTGTCCATGTGCAGAGTAATAAAGGAGCAAACTTTTATATATGGGCCTGCAGTGGAAGTTATTCTTAAAAGGTGACTTTCACGAATCGTTCTGAAACTGTGCTAAATTACAGATAATTCCCATATATTTCTTGGGAAAAAAATCCCAGAAATTCTCCTTTCTCCGTTGTCGAGATATTCGAGGGCAAAGTCGTGCAGTTTTCGACTTTCAGGGGCTATAACTCGAAAACTAAAGAACGAGAATTTTTGGCACATATGGTCAATTGAATGTTTATCCCAACCCTTTCATTTGGCACTAGTTTCAGCCCGAATTGTGCAAGTCACCTAAGGTCACGAATCGTCCCGAACGTGTAGCCCAAATTGTGAAAATTTCAAACCGCTACTGCTTGCTTGTATGAGTAGGTAGCCATCTGAAACTTGGCATATATAAAGGCCATTAACATGTCTACATGCATGCACAATCTTATGTCAACTGATTGCATAACTTGCGAACTATAGGCCATCGAAATTTTTGTAAACAAAAGTTTGTGCGACTTTAGCTCCCAAACGGAATAAAAGCTAAAGCTGAAATAGCCTTCATTCTATTTCACTTATTTGTGTCTACACTGTCTACACATGTATATGTTTTGCAGAGACTCAAAGCTCTTGAAAATGGAGAAAATGAGGTGTCAATTTTGCATTGGACCCTATGGGAAAATGCATTAAACGCCTACTGCTCCGACGTTCAGTGACCGATAACATCCATCTTTACACTGTAAACGGTAATTACATAGGTACATGCCTGGGGCAAATAAAAGCGCAAATAATTGTCCATGTGCAGAGTAATAAAGGAGCAAACTTTTATATATGGGCCTGCAGTGGAAGTTATTCTTAAAAGGTGACTTTCACGAATTGTTCTGAAACTGTGCTAAATTACAGATAATTCCCATATATTTCTTGGGAAAAAAATCCCAGAAATTCTCCTTTCCCCGTTGTCGAGATATTCGAGGGCAAAGTCGTGCAATTTTCGACTTTCAGGGGCTATAACTCGAAAATTAAAGAACGAGAATTTTTGGCACATATGGTCAATTGAATGTTTATCCCAACCCTTTCATTTGGCACTAGTTTCAGCCCGAATTGTGCAAGGCACCTAAGGTCACGAATCGTCCCGAACGTGTAGCCCAAATTGTGAAAATTTCAAACCGCTACTGCTTGCTTGTATGAGTAGGTAGCCATCTGAAACTTGGCATATATAAAGGCCATTAACATGTCTACATGCATGCACAATCTTATGTCAACTGATTGCATAACTTGCGAACTATAGGCCATCGAAATTTTTGTAAACAAAAGTTTGTGCGACTTTAGCTCCCAAACGGAATAAAAGCTAAAGCTGAAATAGCCTTCATTCTATTTCACTTATTTGTGTCTACACATGTATATGTTTTGCAGAGACTCAAAGCTCTTGAGAATGGAGAAAATGAGGTGTCAATTTTGCATTGGACCCTATGGGAAAATGCATTAAACGCCTACTGCTCCGACGTTCAGTGACCGATAACATCCATCTTTACACTGTAAACGGTAATTACATAGGTACATGCCTGGGGCAAATAACATTGCAAATAATTGTCCATGTGCAGAGTAATAAAGGAGCAAACTTTTATATATGGGCCTGCAGTGGAAGTTATTCTTAAAAGGTGACTTTCACGAATCGTTCTGAAACTGTGCTAAATTACAGATAATTCCCATATATTTCTTGGGAAAAAAATCCCAGAAATTCTCCTTTCTCCGTTGTCGAGATATTCGAGGGCAAAGTCGTGCAGTTTTCGACTTTCAGGGGCTATAACTCGAAAACTAAAGAACGAGAATTTTTGGCACATATGGTCAATTGAATGTTTATCCCAACCCTTTCATTTGGCACTAGTTTCAGCCCGAATTGTGCAAGTCACCTAAGGTCACGAATCGTCCCGAACGTGTAGCCCAAATTGTGAAAATTTCAAACCGCTACTGCTTGCTTGTATGAGTAGGTAGCCATCTGAAACTTGGCATATATAAAGGCCATTAACATGTCTACATGCATGCACAATCTTATGTCAACTGATTGCATAACTTGCGAACTATAGGCCATCGAAATTTTTGTAAACAAAAGTTTGTGCGACTTTAGCTCCCAAACGGAATAAAAGCTAAAGCTGAAATAGCCTTCATTCTATTTCACTTATTTGTGTCTACACATGTATATGTTTTGCAGAGACTCAAAGCTCTTGAGAATGGAGAAAATGAGGTGTCAATTTTGCATTGGACCCTATGGGAAAATGCATTAAACGCCTACTCCTCCGACGTTCAGTGACCGATAACATCCATCTTTACACTGTAAACGGTAATTACATAGGTACATGCCTGGGGCAAATAACAGCGCAAATAATTGTCCATGTGCAGAGTAATAAAGGAGCAAACTTTTATATATGGGCCTGCAGTGGAAGTTATTCTTAAAAGGTGACTTTCACGAATCGTTCTGAAACTGTGCTAAATTACAGATAATTCCCATATATTTCTTGGGAAAAAAATCCCAGAAATTCTCCTTTCTCCGTTGTCGAGATATTCGAGGGCAAAGTCGTGCAGTTTTCGACTTTCAGGGGCTATAACTCGAAAACTAAAGAACGAGAATTTTTGGCACATATGGTCAATTGAATGTTTATCCCAACCCTTTCATTTGGCACTAGTTTCAGCCCGAATTGTGCAAGTCACCTAAGGTCACGAATCGTCCCGAACGTGTAGCCCAAATTGTGAAAATTTCAAACCGCTACTGCTTGCTTGTATGAGTAGGTAGCCATCTTAAACTTAGCATATATAAAGGCCATTAACATGTCTACATGCATGCACAATCTTATGTCAACTGATTGCATAACTTGCGAACTATAGGCCATCGAAATTTTTGTAAACAAAAGTTTGTGCGACTTTAGCTCCCAAACGGAATAAAAGCTAAAGCTGAAATAGCCTTCATTCTATTTCACTTATTTGTGTCTACACATGTATATGTTTTGCAGAGACTCAACGCTCTTGAGAATGGAGAAAATGAGGTGTCAATTTTGCATTGGACCCTATGGGAAAATGCATTAAACGCCTACTGCTCCGACGTTCAGTGACCGATAACATCCATCTTTACACTGTAAACGGTAATTACATAGGTACATGCCTGGGGCAAATAACAGCGCAAATAATTGTCCATGTGCAGAGTAATAAAGGAGCAAACTTTTATATATGGGCCTGCAGTGGAAGTTATTCTTAAAAGGTGACTTTCACGAATCGTTCTGAAACTGTGCTAAATTACAGATAATTCCCATATATTTCTTGGGAAAAAAATCCCAGAAATTCTCCTTTCTCCGTTGTCGAGATATTCGAGGGCAAAGTCGTGCAGTTTTCGACTTTCAGGGGCTATAACTCGAAAACTAAAGAACGAGAATTTTTGGCACATATGGTCAATTGAATGTTTATCCCAACCCTTTCATTTGGCACTAGTTTCAGCCCGAATTGTGCTAGTCACCTAAGGTCACGAATCGTCCCGAACGTGTAGCCCAAATTGTGAAAATTTCAAACCGCTACTGCTTGCTTGTATGAGTAGGTAGCCATCTGAAACTTGGCATATATAAAGGCCATTAACATGTCTACATGCATGCACAATCTTATGTCAACTGATTGCATAACTTGCGAACTATAGGCCATCGAAATTTTTGTAAACAAAAGTTTGTGCGACTTTAGCTCCCAAACGGAATAAAAGCTAAAGCTGAAATAGCCTTCATTCTATTTCACTTATTTGTGTCTACACATGTATATGTTTTGCAGAGACTCAAAGCTCTTGAGAATGGAGAAAATGAGGTGTCAATTTTGCATTGGACCCTATGGGAAATTGCATTAAACGCCTACTGCTCCGACGTTCAGTGACCGATAACATCCATCTTTACACTGTAAACGGTAATTACATAGGTACATGCCTGGGGCAAATAACAGCGCAAATAATTGTCCATGTGCAGAGTAATAAAGGAGCAAACTTTTATATATGGGCCTGCAGTGGAAGTTATTCTTAAAAGGTGACTTTCACGAATCGTTCTGAAACTGTGCTAAATTACAGATAATTCCCATATATTTCTTGGGAAAAAAATCCCAGAAATTCTCCTTTCTCCGTTGTCGAGATATTCGAGGGCAAAGTCGTGCAGTTTTCGACTTTCAGGGGCTATAACTCGAAAACTAAAGAACGAGAATTTTTGGCACATATGGTCAATTGAATGTTTATCCCAACCCTTTCATTTGGCACTAGTTTCAGCCCGAATTGTGCAAGTCACCTAAGGTCACGAATCGTCCCGAACGTGTAGCCCAAATTGTGAAAATTTCAAACCGCTACTGCTTGCTTGTATGAGTAGGTAGCCATCTGAAACTTGGCATATATAAAGGCCATTAACATGTCTACATGCATGCACAATCTTATGTCAACTGATTGCATAACTTGCGAACTATAGGCCATCGAAATTTTTGTAAACAAAAGTTTGTGCGACTTTAGCTCCCAAACGGAATAAAAGCTAAAGCTGAAATAGCCTTCATTCTATTTCACTTATTTGTGTCTACACATGTATATGTTTTGCAGAGACTCAAAGCTCTTGAGAATGGAGAAAATGAGGTGTCAATTTTGCATTGGACCCTATGGGAAAATGCATTAAACGCCTACTGCTCCGACGTTCAGTGACCGATAACATCCATCTTTACACTGTAAACGGTAATTACATAGGTACATGCCTGGGGCAAATAACAGCGCAAATAATTGTCCATGTGCAGAGTAATAAAGGAGCAAACTTTTATATATGGGCCTGCAGTGGAAGTTATTCTTAAAAGGTGACTTTCACGAATCGTTCTGAAACTGTGCTAAATTACAGATAATTCCCATATATTTCTTGGGAAAAAAATCCCAGAAATTCTCCTTTCTCCGTTGTCGAGATATTCGAGGGCAAAGTCGTGCAGTTTTCGACTTTCAGGGGCTATAACTCGAAAACTAAAGAACGAGAATTTTTGGCACATATGGTCAATTGAATGTTTATCCCAACCCTTTCATTTGGCACTAGTTTCAGCCCGAATTGTGCAAGTCACCTAAGGTCACGAATCGTCCCGAACGTGTAGCCCAAATTGTGAAAATTTCAAACCGCTACTGCTTGCTTGTATGAGTAGATAGCCATCTGAAACTTGGCATATATAAAGGCCCTTAACATGTCTACATGCATGCACAATCTTATGTCAACTGATTGCATAACTTGCGAACTATAGGCCATCGAAATTTTTGTAAACAAAAGTTTGTGCGACTTTAGCTCCCAAACGGAATAAAAGCTAAAGCTGAAATAGCCTTCATTCTATTTCACTTATTTGTGTCTACACATGTATATGTTTTGCAGAGACTCAAAGCTCTTGAGAATGGAGAAAATGAGGTGTCAATTTTGCATTGGACCCTATGGGAAAATGCATTAAACGCCTACTGCTCCGACGTTCAGTGACCGATAACATCCATCTTTACACTGTAAACGGTAATTACATAGGTACATGCCTGGGGCAAATAACAGCGCAAATAATTGTCCATGTGCAGAGTAATAAAGGAGCAAACTTTTATATATGGGCCTGCAGTGGAAGTTATTCTTAAAAGGTGACTTTCACGAATCGTTCTGAAACTGTGCTAAATTACAGATAATTCCCATATATTTCTTGGGAAAAAATCCCAGAAATTCTCCTTTCTCCGTTGTCGAGATATTCGAGGGCAAAGTCGTGCAGTTTTCGACTTTCAGGGGCTATAACTCGAAAACTAAAGAACGAGAATTTTTGGCACATATGGTCAATTGAATGTTTATCCCAACCCTTTCATTTGGCACTAGTTTCAGCCCGAATTGTGCAAGTCACCTAAGGTCACGAATCGTCCCGAACGTGTAGCCCAAATTGTGAAAATTTCAAACCGCTACTGCTTGCTTGTATGAGTAGGTAGCCATCTGAAACTTGGCATATATAAAGGCCATTAACATGTCTACATGCATGCACAATCTTATGTCAACTGATTGCATAACTTGCGAACTATAGGCCATCGAAATTTTTGTAAACAAAAGTTTGTGCGACTTTAGCTCCCAAACGGAATAAAAGCTAAAGCTGAAATAGCCTTCATTCTATTTCACTTATTTGTGTCTACACATGTATATGTTTTGCAGAGACTCAAAGCTCTTGAGAATGGAGAAAATGAGGTGTCAATTTTGCATTGGACCCTATGGGAAAATGCATTAAACGCCTACTGCTCCGACGTTCAGTGACCGATAACATCCATCTTTACACTGTAAACGGTAATTACATAGGTACATGCCTGGGGCAAATAACAGCGCAAATAATTGTCCATGTGCAGAGTAATAAAGGAGCAAACTTTTATATATGGGCCTGCAGTGGAAGTTATTCTTAAAAGGTGACTTTCACGAATCGTTCTGAAACTGTGCTAAATTACAGATAATTCCCATATATTTCTTGGGAAAAAAATCCCAGAAATTCTCCTTTCTCCATTGTCGAGATATTCGAGGGCAAAGTCGTGCAGTTTTCGACTTTCAGGGGCTATAACTCGAAAACTAAAGAACGAGAATTTTTGGCACATATGGTCAATTGAATGTTTATCCCAACCCTTTCATTTGGCACTAGTTTCAGCCCGAATTGTGCAAGTCACCTAAGGTCACGAATCGTCCCGAACGTGTAGCCCAAATTGTGAAAATTTCAAACCGCTACTGCTTGCTTGTATGAGTAGGTAGCCATCTGAAACTTGGCATATATAAAGGCCATTAACATGTCTACATGCATGCACAATCTTATGTCAACTGATTGCATAACTTGCGAACTATAGGCCATCGAAATTTTTGTAAACAAAAGTTTGTGCGACTTTAGCTCCCAAACGGAATAAAAGCTAAAGCTGAAATAGCCTTCATTCTATTTCACTTATTTGTGTCTACACATGTATATGTTTTGCAGAGACTCAAAGCTCTTGAGAATGGAGAAAATGAGGTGTCAATTTTGCATTGGACCCTATGGGAAAATGCATTAAACGCCTACTGCTCCGACGTTCAGTGACCGATAACATCCATCTTTACACTGTAAACGGTAATTACATAGGTACATGCCTGGGGCAAATAACAGCGCAAATAATTGTCCATGTGCAGAGTAATAAAGGAGCAAACTTTTATATATGGGCCTGCAGTGGAAGTTATTCTTAAAAGGTGACTTTCACGAATCGTTCTGAAACTGTGCTAAATTACAGATAATTCCCATATATTTCTTGGGAAAAAATCCCAGAAATTCTCCTTTCTCCGTTGTCGAGATATTCGAGGGCAAAGTCGTGCAGTTTTCGACTTTCAGGGGCTATAACTCGAAAACTAAAGAACGAGAATTTTTGGCACATATGGTCAATTGAATGTTTATCCCAACCCTTTCATTTGGCACTAGTTTCAGCCCGAATTGTGCTAGTCACCTAAGGTCACGAATCGTCCCGAACGTGTAGCCCAAATTGTGAAAATTTCAAACCGCTACTGCTTGCTTGTATGAGTAGGTAGCCATCTGAAACTTGGCATATATAAAGGCCATTAACATGTCTACATGCATGCACAATCTTATGTCAACTGATTGCATAACTTGCGAACTATAGGCCATCGAAATTTTTGTAAACAAAAGTTTGTGCGACTTTAGCTCCCAAACGGAATAAAAGCTAAAGCTGAAATAGCCTTCATTCTATTTCACTTATTTGTGTCTACACATGTATATGTTTTGCAGAGACTCAAAGCTCTTGAGAATGGAGAAAATGAGGTGTCAATTTTGCATTGGACCCTATGGGAAAATGCATTAAACGCCTACTGCTCCGACGTTCAGTGACCGATAACATCCATCTTTACACTGTAAACGGTAATTACATAGGTACATGCCTGGGGCAAATAACAGCGCAAATAATTGTCCATGTGCAGAGTAATAAAGGAGCAAACTTTTATATATGGGCCTGCAGTGGAAGTTATTCTTAAAAGGTGACTTTCACGAATCGTTCTGAAACTGTGCTAAATTACAAATAATTCCCATATATTTCTTGGGAAAAAAATCCCAGAAATTCTCCTTTCTCCGTTGTCGAGATATTCGAGGGCAAAGTCGTGCAGTTTTCGACTTTCAGGGGCTATAACTCGAAAACTAAAGAACGAGAATTTTTGGCACATATGGTCAATTGAATGTTTATCCCAACCCTTTTATTTGGCACTAGTTTCAGCCCGAATTGTGCAAGTCACCTAAGGTCACGAATCGTCCCGAACGTGTAGCCCAAATTGTGAAAATTTCAAACCGCTACTGCTTGCTTGTATGAGTAGGTAGCCATCTGAAACTTGGCATATATAAAGGCCATTAACATGTCTACATGCATGCACAATCTTATGTCAACTGATTGCATAACTTGCGAACTATAGGCCATCGAAATTTTTGTAAACAAAAGTTTGTGCGACTTTAGCTCCCAAACGGAATAAAAGCTAAAGCTGAAATAGCCTTCATTCTATTTCACTTATTTGTGTCTACACATGTATATGTTTTGCAGAGACTCAAAGCTCTTGAGAATGGAGAAAATGAGGTGTCAATTTTGCATTGGACCCTATGGGAAAATGCATTAAACGCCTACTGCTCCGACGTTCAGTGACCGATAACATCCATCTTTACACTGTAAACGGTAATTACATAGGTACATGCCTGGGGCAAATAACAGCGCAAATAATTGTCCATGTGCAGAGTAATAAAGGAGCAAACTTTTATATATGGGCCTGCAGTGGAAGTTATTTTTAAAAGGTGACTTTCACGAATCGTTCTGAAACTGTGCTAAATTACAGATAATTCCCATATATTTCTTGGGAAAAAAATCCCAGAAATTCTCCTTTCTCCGTTGTCGAGATATTCGAGGGCAAAGTCGTGCAGTTTTCGACTTTCAGGGGCTATAACTCGAAAACTAAAGAACGAGAATTTTTGGCACATATGGTCAATTGAATGTTTATCCCAACCCTTTCATTTGGCACTAGTTTCAGCCCGAATTGTGCAAGTCACCTAAGGTCACGAATCGTCCCGAACGTGTAGCCCAAATTGTGAAAATTTCAAACCGCTACTGCTTGCTTGTATGAGTAGGTAGCCATCTGAAACTTGGCATATATAAAGGCCATTAACATGTCTACATGCATGCACAATCTTATGTCAACTGATTGCATAACTTGCGAACTATAGGCCATCGAAATTTTTGTAAACAAAAGTTTGTGCGACTTTAGCTCCCAAACGGAATAAAAGCTAAAGCTGAAATAGCCTTCATTCTATTTCACTTATTTGTGTCTACACATGTATATGTTTTGCAGAGACTCAAAGCTCTTGAGAATGGAGAAAATGAGGTGTCAATTTTGCATTGGACCCTATGGGAAAATGCATTAAACGCCTACTGCTCCGACGTTCAGTGACCGATAACATCCATCTTTACACTGTAAACGGTAATTACATAGGTACATGCCTGGGGCAAATAACAGCGCAAATAATTGTCCATGTGCAGAGTAATAAAGGAGCAAACTTTTATATATGGGCCTGCAGTGGAAGTTATTCTTAAAAGGTGACTTTCACGAATCGTTCTGAAACTGTGCTAAATTACAGATAATTCCCATATATTTCTTGGGAAAAAAATCCCAGAAATTCTCCTTTCTCCGTTGTCGAGATATTCGAGGGCAAAGTCGTGCAGTTTTCGACTTTCAGGGGCTATAACTCGAAAACTAAAGAACGAGAATTTTTGGCACATATGGTCAATTGAATGTTTATCCCAACCCTTTCATTTGGCACTAGTTTCAGCCCGAATTGTGCAAGTCACCTAAGGTCACGAATCGTCCCGAACGTGTAGCCCAAATTGTGAAAATTTCAAACCGCTACTGCTTGCTTGTATGAGTAGGTAGCCATCTGAAACTTGGCATATATAAAGGCCATTAACATGTCTACATGCATGCACAATCTTATGTCAACTGATTGCATAACTTGCGAACTATAGGCCATCGAAATTTTTGTAAACAAAAGTTTGTGCGACTTTAGCTCCCAAACGGAATAAAAGCTAAAGCTGAAATAGCCTTCATTCTATTTCACTTATTTGTGTCTACACATGTATATGTTTTGCAGAGACTCAAAGCTCTTGAGAATGGAGAAAATGAGGTGTCAATTTTGCATTGGACCCTATGGGAAAATGCATTAAACGCCTACTGCTCCGACGTTCAGTGACCGATAACATCCATCTTTACACTGTAAACGGTAATTACATAGGTACATGCCTGGGGCAAATAACAGCGCAAATAATTGTCCATGTGCAGAGTAATAAAGGAGCAAACTTTTATATATGGGCCTGCAGTGGAAGTTATTCTTAAAAGGTGACTTTCACGAATCGTTCTGAAACTGTGCTAAATTACAGATAATTCCCATATATTTCTTGGGAAAAAAATCCCAGAAATTCTCCTTTCTCCATTGTCGAGATATTCGAGGGCAAAGTCGTGCAGTTTTCGACTTTCAGGGGCTATAACTCGAAAACTAAAGAACGAGAATTTTTGGCACATATGGTCAATTGAATGTTTATCCCAACCCTTTCATTTGGCACTAGTTTCAGCCCGAATTGTGCAAGTCACCTAAGGTCACGAATCGTCCCGAACGTGTAGCCCAAATTGTGAAAATTTCAAACCGCTACTGCTTGCTTGTATGAGTAGGTAGCCATCTGAAACTTGGCATATATAAAGGCCATTAACATGTCTACATGCATGCACAATCTTATGTCAACTGATTGCATAACTTGCGAACTATAGGCCATCGAAATTTTTGTAAACAAAAGTTTGTGCGACTTTAGCTCCCAAACGGAATAAAAGCTAAAGCTGAAATAGCCTTCATTCTATTTCACTTATTTGTGTCTACACATGTATATGTTTTGCAGAGACTCAAAGCTCTTGAGAATGGAGAAAATGAGGTGTCAATTTTGCATTGGACCCTATGGGAAAATGCATTAAACGCCTACTGCTCCGACGTTCAGTGACCGATAACATCCATCTTTACACTGTAAACGGTAATTACATAGGTACATGCCTGGGGCAAATAACAGCGCAAATAATTGTCCATGTGCAGAGTAATAAAGGAGCAAACTTTTATATATGGGCCTGCAGTGGAAGTTATTCTTAAAAGGTGACTTTCACGAATCGTTCTGAAACTGTGCTAAATTACAGATAATTCCCATATATTTCTTGGGAAAAAAATCCCAGAAATTCTCCTTTCTCCGTTGTCGAGATATTCGAGGGCAAAGTCGTGCAGTTTTCGACTTTCAGGGGCTATAACTCGAAAACTAAAGAACGAGAATTTTTGGCACATATGGTCAATTGAATGTTTATCCCAACCCTTTCATTTGGCACTAGTTTCAGCCCGAATTGTGCAAGTCACCTAAGGTCACGAATCGTCCCGAACGTGTAGCCCAAATTGTGAAAATTTCAAACCGCTACTGCTTGCTTGTATGAGTAGGTAGCCATCTGAAACTTGGCATATATAAAGGCCATTAACATGTCTACATGCATGCACAATCTTATGTCAACTGATTGCATAACTTGCGAACTATAGGCCATCGAAATTTTTGTAAACAAAAGTTTGTGCGACTTTAGCTCCCAAACGGAATAAAAGCTAAAGCTGAAATAGCCTTCATTCTATTTCACTTATTTGTGTCTACACATGTATATGTTTTGCAGAGACTCAAAGCTCTTGAGAATGGAGAAAATGAGGTGTCAATTTTGCATTGGACCCTATGGGAAAATGCATTAAACGCCTACTGCTCCGACGTTCAGTGACCGATAACATCCATCTTTACACTGTAAACGGTAATTACATAGGTACATGCCTGGGGCAAATAACAGCGCAAATAATTGTCCATGTGCAGAGTAATAAAGGAGCAAACTTTTATATATGGGCCTGCAGTGGAAGTTATTCTTAAAAGGTGACTTTCACGAATCGTTCTGAAACTGTGCTAAATTACAGATAATTCCCATATATTTCTTGGGAAAAAAATCCCAGAAATTCTCCTTTCTCCGTTGTCGAGATATTCGAGGGCAAAGTCGTGCAGTTTTCGACTTTCAGGGGCTATAACTCGAAAACTAAAGAACGAGAATTTTTGGCACATATGGTCAATTGAATGTTTATCCCAACCCTTTCATTTGGCACTAGTTTCAGCCCGAATTGTGCAAGTCACCTAAGGTCACGAATCGTCCCGAACGTGTAGCCCAAATTGTGAAAATTTCAAACCGCTACTGCTTGCTTGTATGAGTAGGTAGCCATCTGAAACTTGGCATATATAAAGGCCATTAACATGTCTACATGCATGCACAATCTTATGTCAACTGATTGCATAACTTGCGAACTATAGGCCATCGAAATTTTTGTAAACAAAAGTTTGTGCGACTTTAGCTCCCAAACGGAATAAAAGCTAAAGCTGAAATAGCCTTCATTCTATTTCACTTATTTGTGTCTACACATGTATATGTTTTGCAGAGACTCAAAGCTCTTGAGAATGGAGAAAATGAGGTGTCAATTTTGCATTGGACCCTATGGGAAAATGCATTAAACGCCTACTGCTCCGACGTTCAGTGACCGATAACATCCATCTTTACACTGTAAACGGTAATTACATAGGTACATGCCTGGGGCAAATAACAGCGCAAATAATTGTCCATGTGCAGAGTAATAAAGGAGCAAACTTTTATATATGGGCCTGCAGTGGAAGTTATTCTTAAAAGGTGACTTTCACGAATCGTTCTGAAACTGTGCTAAATTACAGATAATTCCCATATATTTCTTGGGAAAAAAATCCCAGAAATTCTCCTTTCTCCGTTGTCGAGATATTCGAGGGCAAAGTCGTGCAGTTTTCGACTTTCAGGGGCTATAACTCGAAAACTAAAGAACGAGAATTTTTGGCACATATGGTCAATTGAATGTTTATCCCAACCCTTTCATTTGGCACTAGTTTCAGCCCGAATTGTGCAAGTCACCTAAGGTCACGAATCGTCCCGAACGTGTAGCCCAAATTGTGAAAATTTCAAACCGCTACTGCTTGCTTGTATGAGTAGGTAGCCATCTGAAACTTGGCATATATAAAGGCCATTAACATGTCTACATGCATGCACAATCTCATGTCAACTGATTGCATAACTTGCGAACTATAGGCCATCGAAATTTTTGTAAACAAAAGTTTGTGCGACTTTAGCTCCCAAACGGAATAAAAGCTAAAGCTGAAATAGCCTTCATTCTATTTCACTTATTTGTGTCTACACATGTATATGTTTTGCAGAGACTCAAAGCTCTTGAGAATGGAGAAAATGAGGTGTCAATTTTGCATTGGACCCTATGGGAAAATGCATTAAACGCCTACTGCTCCGACGTTCAGTGACCGATAACATCCATCTTTACACTGTAAACGGTAATTACATAGGTACATGCCTGGGGCAAATAACAGCGCAAATAATTGTCCATGTGCAGAGTAATAAAGGAGCAAACTTTTATATATGGGCCTGCAGTGGAAGATATTCTTTAAAGGTGACTTTCACGAATCGTTCTGAAACTGTGCTAAATTACAGATAATTCCCATATATTTCTTGGGAAAAAAATCCCAGAAATTCTCCTTTCTCCGTTGTCGAGATATTCGAGGGCAAAGTCGTGCAGTTTTCGACTTTCAGGGGCTATAACTCGAAAACTAAAGAACGAGAATTTTTGGCACATATGGTCAATTGAATGTTTATCCCAACCCTTTCATTTGGCACTAGTTTCAGCCCGAATTGTGCAAGTCACCTAAGGTCACGAATCGTCCCGAACGTGTAGCCCAAATTGTGAAAATTTCAAACCGCTACTGCTTGCTTGTATGAGTAGGTAGCCATCTGAAACTTGGCATATATAAAGGCCATTAAAATGTCTATATGCATGCACAATCTTATGTCAACTGATTGCATAACTTGCGAACTATAGGCCATCGAAATTTTTGTAAACAAAAGTTTGTGCGACTTTAGCTCCCAAACGGAATAAAAGCTAAAGCTGAAATAGCCTTCATTCTATTGCACTTATTTGTGTCTACACATGTATATGTTTTGCAGAGACTCAAAGCTCTTGAGAATGGAGAAAATGAGGTGTCAATTTTGCATTGGACCCTATGGGAAAATGCATTAAACGCCTACTGCTCCGACGTTCAGTGACCGATAACATCCATCTTTACACTGTAAACGGTAATTACATAGGTACATGCCTGGGGCAAATAACAGCGCAAATAATTGTCCATGTACAGAGTAATAAAGGAGCAAACTTTTATATATGGGCCTGCAGTGGAAGTTATTCTTAAAAGGTGACTTTCACGAATCGTTCTGAAACTGTGCTAAATTACAGATAATTCCCATATATTTCTTGGGAAAAAAATCCCAGAAATTCTCCTTTCTCCGTTGTCGAGATATTCGAGGGCAAAGTCGTGCAGTTTTCGACTTTCAGGGGCTATAACTCGAAAACTAAAGAACGAGAATTTTTGGCACATATGGTCAATTGAATGTTTATCCCAACCCTTTCATTTGGCACTAGTTTCAGCCCGAATTGTGCAAGTCACCTAAGGTCACGAATCGTCCCGAACGTGTAGCCCAAATTGTGAAAATTTCAAACCGCTACTGCTTGCTTGTATGAGTAGGTAGCCATCTGAAACTTGGCATATATAAAGGCCATTAACATGTCTACATGCATGCACAATCTTATGTCAACTGATTGCATAACTTGCGAACTATAGGCCATCGAAATTTTTGTAAACAAAAGTTTGTGCGACTTTAGCTCCCAAACGGAATAAAAGCTAAAGCTGAAATAGCCTTCATTCTATTTCACTTATTTGTGTCTACACATGTATATGTTTTGCAGAGACTCAAAGCTCTTGAGAATGGAGAAAATGAGGTGTCAATTTTGCATTGGACCCTATGGGAAAATGCATTAAACGCCTACTGCTCCGACGTTCAGTGACCGATAACATCCATCTTTACACTGTAAACGGTAATTACATAGGTACATGCCTGGGGCAAATAACAGCGCAAATAATTGTCCATGTGCAGAGTAATAAAGGAGCAAACTTTTATATATGGGCCTGCAGTGGAAGATATTCTTTAAAGGTGACTTTCACGAATCGTTCTGAAACTGTGCTAAATTACAGATAATTCCCATATATTTCTTGGGAAAAAAATCCCAGAAATTCTCCTTTCTCCGTTGTCGAGATATTCGAGGGCAAAGTCCTGCAGTTTTCGACTTTCAGGGGCTATAACTCGAAAACTAAAGAACGAGAATTTTTGGCACATATGGTCAATTGAATGTTTATCCCAACCCTTTCATTTGGCACTAGTTTCAGCCCGAATTGTGCAAGTCACCTAAGGTCACGAATCGTCCCGAACGTGTAGCCCAAATTGTGAAAATTTCAAACCGCTACTGCTTGCTTGTATGAGTAGGTAGCCATCTGAAACTTGGCATATATAAAGGCCATTAACATGTCTATATGCATGCACAATCTTATGTCAACTGATTGCATAACTTGCGAACTATAGGCCATCGAAATTTTTGTAAACAAAAGTTTGTGCGACTTTAGCTCCCAAACGGAATAAAAGCTAAAGCTGAAATAGCCTTCATTCTATTTCACTTATTTGTGTCTACACATGTATATGTTTTGCAGAGACTCAAAGCTCTTGAGAATGGAGAAAATGAGGTGTCAATTTTGCATTGGACCCTATGGGAAAATGCATTAAACGCCTACTGCTCCGACGTTCAGTGACCGATAACATCCATCTTTACACTGTAAACGGTAATTACATAGGTACATGCCTGGGGCAAATAACAGCGCAAATAATTGTCCATGTGTAGAGTAATAAAGGAGCAAACTTTTATATATGGGCCTGCAGTGGAAGTTATTCTTAAAAGGTGACTTTCACGAATCGTTCTGAAACTGTGCTAAATTACAGATAATTCCCATATATTTCTTGGGAAAAAAATCCCAGAAATTCTCCTTTCTCCGTTGTCGAGATATTCGAGGGCAAAGTCGTGCAGTTTTCGACTTTCAGGGGCTATAACTCGAAAACTAAAGAACGAGAATTTTTGGCACATATGGTCAATTGAATGTTTATCCCAACCCTTTCATTTGGCACTAGTTTCAGCCCGAATTGTGCAAGTCACCTAAGGTCACGAATCGTCCCGAACGTGTAGCCCAAATTGTGAAAATTTCAAACCGCTACTGCTTGCTTGTATGAGTAGGTAGCCATCTGAAACTTGGCATATATAAAGGCCATTAACATGTCTACATGCATGCACAATCTTATGTCAACTGATTGCATAACTTGCGAACTATAGGCCATCGAAATTTTTGTAAACAAAAGTTTGTGCGACTTTAGCTCCCAAACGGAATAAAAGCTAAAGCTGAAATAGCCTTCATTCTATTTCACTTATTTGTGTCTACACATGTATATGTTTTGCAGAGACTCAAAGCTCTTGAGAATGGAGAAAATGAGGTGTCAATTTTGCATTGGACCCTATGGGAAATTGCATTAAACGCCTACTGCTCCGACGTTCAGTGACCGATAACATCCATCTTTACACTGTAAACGGTAATTACATAGGTACATGCCTGGGGCAAATAACAGCGCAAATAATTGTCCATGTGCAGAGTAATAAAGGAGCAAACTTTTATATATGGGCCTGCAGTGGAAGTTATTCTTAAAAGGTGACTTTCACGAATCGTTCTGAAACTGTGCTAAATTACAGATAATTCCCATATATTTCTTGGGAAAAAAATCCCAGAAATTCTCCTTTCTCCGTTGTCGAGATATTCGAGGGCAAAGTCGTGCAGTTTTCGACTTTCAGGGGCTATAACTCGAAAACTAAAGAACGAGAATTTTTGGCACATATGGTCAATTGAATGTTTATCCCAACCCTTTCATTTGGCACTAGTTTCAGCCCGAATTGTGCAAGTCACCTAAGGTCACGAATCGTCCCGAACGTGTAGCCCAAATTGTGAAAATTTCAAACCGCTACTGCTTGCTTGTATGAGTAGGTAGCCATCTGAAACTTGGCATATATAAAGGCCATTAACATGTCTACATGCATGCACAATCTTATGTCAACTGATTGCATAACTTGCGAACTATAGGCCATCGAAATTTTTGTAAACAAAAGTTTGTGCGACTTTAGCTCCCAAACGGAATAAAAGCTAAAGCTGAAATAGCCTTCATTCTATTTCACTTATTTGTGTCTACACATGTATATGTTTTGCAGAGACTCAAAGCTCTTGAGAATGGAGAAAATGAGGTGTCAATTTTGCATTGGACCCTACGGGAAAATGCATTAAACGCCTACTGCTCCGACGTTCAGTGACCGATAACATCCATCTTTACACTGTAAACGTTAATTACATAGGTACATGCCTGGGGCAAATAACAGCGCAAATAATTGTCCATGTGCAGAGTAATAAAGGAGCAAACTTTTATATATGGGCCTGCAGTGGAAGTTATTCTTAAAAGGTGACTTTCACGAATCGTTCTGAAACTGTGCTAAATTACAGATAATTCCCATATATTTCTTGGGAAAAAAATCCCAGAAATTCTCCTTTCTCCGTTGTCGAGATATTCGAGGGCAAAGTCGTGCAGTTTTCGACTTTCAGGGGCTATAACTCGAAAACTAAAGAACGAGAATTTTTGGCACATATGGTCAATTGAATGTTTATCCCAACCCTTTCATTTGGCACTAGTTTCAGCCGAATTGTGCAAGTCACCTAAGGTCACGAATCGTCCCGAACGTGTAGCCCAAATTGTGAAAATTTCAAACCGCTACTGCTTGCTTGTATGAGTAGGTAGCCATCTGAAACTTGGCAT
Organism: Ctena decussata; assembly: GCA_963989385.1. Classification (NCBI taxonomy): domain Eukaryota; kingdom Metazoa; phylum Mollusca; class Bivalvia; order Lucinida; family Lucinidae; genus Ctena; species Ctena decussata. The sequence continues at coordinate 77,915,555 of OZ022510.1, read as the reverse complement.
ATATAAAGGCCATTAACATGTCTACATGCATGCACAATCTTATGTCAACTGATTGCATAACTTGCGAACTATAGGCCATCGAAATTTTTGTAAACAAAAGTTTGTGCGACTTTAGCTCCCAAACGGAATAAAAGCTAAAGCTGAAATAGCCTTCATTCTATTTCACTTATTTGTGTCTACACATGTATATGTTTTGCAGAGACTCAAAGCTCTTGAGAATGGAGAAAATGAGGTGTCAATTTTGCATTGGACCCTATGGGAAAATGCATTAAACGCCTACTGCTCCGACGTTCAGTGACCGATAACATCCATCTTTACACTGTAAACGGTAATTACATAGGTACATGCCTGGGGCAAATAACAGCGCAAATAATTGTCCATGTGCAGAGTAATAAAGGAGCAAACTTTTATATATGGGCCTGCAGTGGAAGTTATTCTTAAAAAGTGACTTTCACGAATCGTTCTGAAACTGTGCTAAATTACAGATAATTCCCATATATTTCTTGGGAAAAAAATCCCAGAAATTCTCCTTTCTCCGTTGTCGAGATATTCGAGGGCAAAGTCGTGCAGTTTTCGACTTTCAGGGGCTATAACTCGAAAACTAAAGAACGAGAATTTTTGGCACATATGGTCAATTGAATGTTTATCCCAACCCTTTCATTTGGCACTAGTTTCAGCCCGAATTGTGCAAGTCACCTAAGGTCACGAATCGTCCCGAACGTGTAGCCCAAATTGTGAAAATTTCAAACCGCTACTGCTTGCTTGTATGAGTAGGTAGCCATCTGAAACTTGGCATATATAAAGGCCATTAACATGTCTACATGCATGCACAATCTTATGTCAACTGATTGCATAACTTGCGAACTATAGGCCATCGAAATTTTTGTAAACAAAAGTTTGTGCGACTTTAGCTCCCAAACGGAATAAAAGCTAAAGCTGAAATAGCCTTCATTCTATTTCACTTATTTGTGTCTACACATGTATATGTTTTGCAGAGACTCAAAGCTCTTGAGAATGGAGAAAATGAGGTGTCAATTTTGCATTGGACCCTATGGGAAAATGCATTAAACGCCTACTGCTCCGACGTTCAGTGACCGATAACATCCATCTTTACACTGTAAACGGTAATTACATAGGTACATGCCTGGGGCAAATAACAGCGCAAATAATTGTCCATGTGCAGAGTAATAAAGGAGCAAACTTTTATATATGGGCCTGCAGTGGAAGTTATTCTTAAAAGGTGACTTTCACGAATCGTTCTGAAACTGTGCTAAATTACAGATAATTCCCATATATTTCCTGGGAAAAAAATCCCAGAAATTCTCCTTTCTCCGTTGTCGAGATATTCGAGGGCAAAGTCGTGCAGTTTTCGACTTTCAGGGGCTATAACTCGAAAACTAAAGAACGAGAATTTTTGGCACATATGGTCAATTGAATGTTTATCCCAACCCTTTCATTTGGCACTAGTTTCAGCCCGAATTGTGCAAGTCACCTAAGGTCACGAATCGTCCCGAACGTGTAGCCCAAATTGTGAAAATTTCAAACCGCTACTGCTTGCTTGTATGAGTAGGTAGCCATCTGAAACTTGGCATATATAAAGGCCATTAACATGTCTACATGCATGCACAATCTTATGTCAACTGATTGCATAACTTGCGAACTATAGGCCATCGAAATTTTTGTAAACAAAAGTTTGTGCGACTTTAGCTCCCAAACGGAATAAAAGCTAAAGCTGAAATAGCCTTCATTCTATTTCACTTATTTGTGTCTACACATGTATATGTTTTGCAGAGACTCAAAGCTCTTGAGAATGGAGAAAATGAGGTGTCAATTTTGCATTGGACCCTATGGGAAAATGCATTAAACGCCTACTGCTCCGACGTTCAGTGACCGATAACATCCATCTTTACACTGTAAACGGTAATTACATAGGTACATGCCTGGGGCAAATAACAGCGCAAATAATTGTCCATGTGCAGAGTAATAAAGGAGCAAACTTTTATATATGGGCCTGCAGTGGAAGTTATTCTTAAAAGGTGACTTTCACGAATCGTTCTGAAACTGTGCTAAATTACAGATAATTCCCATATATTTCTTGGGAAAAAAATCCCAGAAATTCTCCTTTCTCCGTTGTCGAGATATTCGAGGGCAAAGTCGTGCAGTTTTCGACTTTCAGGGGCTATAACTCGAAAACTAAAGAACGAGAATTTTTGGCACATATGGTCAATTGAATGTTTATCCCAACCCTTTCATTTGGCACTAGTTTCAGCCCGAATTGTGCAAGTCACCTAAGGTCACGAATCGTCCCGAACGTGTAGCCCAAATTGTGAAAATTTCAAACCGCTACTGCTTGCTTGTATGAGTAGGTAGCCATCTGAAACTTGGCATATATAAAGGCCATTAACATGTCTACATGCATGCACAATCTTATGTCAACTGATTGCATAACTTGCGAACTATAGGCCATCGAAATTTTTGTAAACAAAAGTTTGTGCGACTTTAGCTCCCAAACGGAATAAAAGCTAAAGCTGAAATAGCCTTCATTCTATTTCACTTATTTGTGTCTACACATGTATATGTTTTGCAGAGACTCAAAGCTCTTGAGAATGGAGAAAATGAGGTGTCAATTTTGCATTGGACCCTATGGGAAAATGCATTAAACGCCTACTGCTCCGACGTTCAGTGACCGATAACATCCATCTTTACACTGTAAACGGTAATTACATAGGTACATGCCTGGGGCAAATAACAGCGCAAATAATTGTCCATGTGCAGAGTAATAAAGGAGCAAACTTTTATATATGGGCCTGCAGTGGAAGTTATTCTTAAAAGGTGACTTTCACGAATCGTTCTGAAACTGTGCTAAATTACAGATAATTCCCATATATTTCTTGGGAAAAAAATCCCAGAAATTCTCCTTTCTCCATTGTCGAGATATTCGAGGGCAAAGTCGTGCAGTTTTCGACTTTCAGGGGCTATAACTCGAAAACTAAAGAACGAGAATTTTTGGCACATATGGTCAATTGAATGTTTATCCCAACCCTTTCATTTGGCACTAGTTTCAGCCCGAATTGTGCAAGTCACCTAAGGTCACGAATCGTCCCGAACGTGTAGCCCAAATTGTGAAAATTTCAAACCGCTACTGCTTGCTTGTATGAGTAGGTAGCCATCTGAAACTTGGCATATATAAAGGCCATTAACATGTCTACATGCATGCACAATCTTATGTCAACTGATTGCATAACTTGCGAACTATAGGCCATCGAAATTTTTGTAAACAAAAGTTTGTGCGACTTTAGCTCCCAAACGGAATAAAAGCTAAAGCTGAAATAGCCTTCATTCTATTTCACTTATTTGTGTCTACACATGTATATGTTTTGCAGAGACTCAAAGCTCTTGAGAATGGAGAAAATGAGGTGTCAATTTTGCATTGGACCCTATGGGAAAATGCATTAAACGCCTACTGCTCCGACGTTCAGTGACCGATAACATCCATCTTTACACTGTAAACGGTAATTACATAGGTACATGCCTGGGGCAAATAACAGCGCAAATAATTGTCCATGTGCAGAGTAATAAAGGAGCAAACTTTTATATATGGGCCTGCAGTGGAAGTTATTCTTAAAAGGTGACTTTCACGAATCGTTCTGAAACTGTGCTAAATTACAGATAATTCCCATATATTTCTTGGGAAAAAAATCCCAGAAATTCTCCTTTCTCCGTTGTCGAGATATTCGAGGGCAAAGTCGTGCAGTTTTCGACTTTCAGGGGCTATAACTCGAAAACTAAAGAACGAGAATTTTTGGCACATATGGTCAATTGAATGTTTATCCCAACCCTTTCATTTGGCACTAGTTTCAGCCCGAATTGTGCAAGTCACCTAAGGTCACGAATCGTCCCGAACGTGTAGCCCAAATTGTGAAAATTTCAAACCGCTACTGCTTGCTTGTATGAGTAGGTAGCCATCTGAAACTTGGCATATATAAAGGCCATTAACATGTCTACATGCATGCACAATCTTATGTCAACTGATTGCATAACTTGCGAACTATAGGCCATCGAAATTTTTGTAAACAAAAGTTTGTGCGACTTTAGCTCCCAAACGGAATAAAAGCTAAAGCTGAAATAGCCTTCATTCTATTTCACTTATTTGTGTCTACACATGTATATGTTTTGCAGAGACTCAAAGCTCTTGAGAATGGAGAAAATGAGGTGTCAATTTTGCATTGGACCCTATGGGAAAATGCATTAAACGCCTACTGCTCCGACGTTCAGTGACCGATAACATCCATCTTTACACTGTAAACGGTAATTACATAGGTACATGCCTGGGGCAAATAACAGCGCAAATAATTGTCCATGTGCAGAGTAATAAAGGAGCAAACTTTTATATATGGGCCTGCAGTGGAAGTTATTCTTAAAAGGTGACTTTCACGAATCGTTCTGAAACTGTGCTAAATTACAGATAATTCCCATATATTTCTTGGGAAAAAATCCCAGAAATTCTCCTTTCTCCGTTGTCGAGATATTCGAGGGCAAAGTCGTGCAGTTTTCGACTTTCAGGGGCTATAACTCGAAAACTAAAGAACGAGAATTTTTGGCACATATGGTCAATTGAATGTTTATCCCAACCCTTTCATTTGGCACTAGTTTCAGCCCGAATTGTGCAAGTCACCTAAGGTCACGAATCGTCCCGAACGTGTAGCCCAAATTGTGAAAATTTCAAACCGCTACTGCTTGCTTGTATGAGTAGGTAACCATCTGAAACTTGGCATATATAAAGGCCATTAACATGTCTACATGCATGCACAATCTTATGTCAACTGATTGCATAACTTGCGAACTATAGGCCATCGAAATTTTTGTAAACAAAAGTTTGTGCGACTTTAGCTCCCAAACGGAATAAAAGCTAAAGCTGAAATAGCCTTCATTCTATTTCACTTATTTGTGTCTACACATGTATATGTTTTGCAGAGACTCAAAGCTCTTGAGAATGGAGAAAATGAGGTGTTAATTTTGCATTGGACCCTATGGGAAAATGCATTAAACGCCTACTGCTCCGACGTTCAGTGACCGATAACATCCATCTTTACACTGTAAACGGTAATTACATAGGTACATGCCTGGGGCAAATAACAGCGCAAATAATTGTCCATGTGCAGAGTAATAAAGGAGCAAACTTTTATATATGGGCCTGCAGTGGAAGTTATTCTTAAAAGGTGACTTTCACGAATCGTTCTGAAACTGTGCTAAATTACAGATAATTCCCATATATTTCTTGGGAAAAAAATCCCAGAAATTCTCCTTTCTCCATTGTCGAGATATTCGAGGGCAAAGTCGTGCAGTTTTCGACTTTCAGGGGCTATAACTCGAAAACTAAAGAACGAGAATTTTTGGCACATATGGTCAATTGAATGTTTATCCCAACCCTTTCATTTGGCACTAGTTTCAGCCCGAATTGTGCAAGTCACCTAAGGTCACGAATCGTCCCGAACGTGTAGCCCAAATTGTGAAAATTTCAAACCGCTACTGCTTGCTTGTATGAGTAGGTAGCCATCTGAATCTTGGCATATATAAAGGCCATTAACATGTCTACATGCATGCACAATCTTATGTCAACTGATTGCATAACTTGCGAACTATAGGCCATCGAAATTTTTGTAAACAAAAGTTTGTGCGACTTTAGCTCCCAAACGGAATAAAAGCTAAAGCTGAAATAGCCTTCATTCTATTTCACTTATTTGTGTCTACACATGTATATGTTTTGCAGAGACTCAAAGCTCTTGAGAATGGAGAAAATGAGGTGTCAATTTTGCATTGGACCCTATGGGAAAATGCATTAAACGCCTACTGCTCCGACGTTCAGTGACCGATAACATCCATCTTTACACTGTAAACGGTAATTACATAGGTACATGCCTGGGGCAAATAACAGCGCAAATAATTGTCCATGTGCAGAGTAATAAAGGAGCAAACTTTTATATATGGGCCTGCAGTGGAAGTTATTCTTAAAAGGTGACTTTCACGAATCGTTCTGAAACTGTGCTAAATTACAGATAATTCCCATATATTTCTTGGGAAAAAAATCCCAGAAATTCTCCTTTCTCCGTTGTCGAGATATTCGAGGGCAAAGTCGTGCAGTTTTCGACTTTCAGGGGCTATAACTCGAAAACTAAAGAACGAGAATTTTTGGCACATATGGTCAATTGAATGTTTATCCCAACCCTTTCATTTGGCACTAGTTTCAGCCCGAATTGTGCAAGTCACCTAAGGTCACGAATCGTCCCGAACGTGTAGCCCAAATTGTGAAAATTTCAAACCGCTACTGCTTGCTTGTATGAGTAGGTAGCCATCTGAAACTTGGCATATATAAAGGCCATTAACATGTCTACATGCATGCACAATCTTATGTCAACTGATTGCATAACTTGCGAACTATAGGCCATCGAAATTTTTGTAAACAAAAGTTTGTGCGACTTTAGCTCCCAAACGGAATAAAAGCTAAAGCTGAAATAGCCTTCATTCTATTTCACTTATTTGTGTCTACACATGTATATGTTTTGCAGAGACTCAAAGCTCTTGAGAATGGAGAAAATGAGGTGTCAATTTTGCATTGGACCCTATGGGAAAATGCATTAAACGCCTACTGCTCCGACGTTCAGTGACCGATAACATCCATCTTTACACTGAATACGGTAATTACATAGGTACATGCCTGGGGCAAATAACAGCGCAAATAATTGTCCATGTGCAGAGTAATAAAGGAGCAAACTTTTATATATGGGCCTGCAGTGGAAGTTATTCTTAAAAGGTGACTTTCACGAATCGTTCTGAAACTGTGCTAAATTACAGATAATTCCCATATATTTCTTGGGAAAAAATCCCAGAAATTCTCCTTTCTCCGTTGTCGAGATATTCGAGGGCAAAGTCGTGCAGTTTTCGACTTTCAGGGGCTATAACTCGAAAACTAAAGAACGAGAATTTTTGGCACATATGGTCAATTGAATGTTTATCCCAACCCTTTCATTTGGCACTAGTTTCAGCCCGAATTGTGCAAGTCACCTAAGGTCACGAATCGTCCCGAACGTGTAGCCCAAATTGTGAAAATTTCAAACCGCTACTGCTTGCTTGTATGAGTAGGTAGCCATCTGAAACTTGGCATATATAAAGGCCATTAACATGTCTACATGCATGCACAATCTTATGTCAACTGATTGCATAACTTGCGAACTATAGGCCATCGAAATTTTTGTAAACAAAAGTTTGTGCGACTTTAGCTCCCAAACGGAATAAAAGCTAAAGCTGAAATAGCCTTCATTCTATTTCACTTATTTGTGTCTACACATGTATATGTTTTGCAGAGACTCAAAGCTCTTGAGAATGGAGAAAATGAGGTGTCAATTTTGCATTGGACCCTATGGGAAAATGCATTAAACGCCTACTGCTCCGACGTTCAGTGACCGATAACATCCATCTTTACACTGTAAACGGTAATTACATAGGTACATGCCTGGGGCAAATAACAGCGCAAATAATTGTCCATGTGCAGAGTAATAAAGGAGCAAACTTTTATATATGGGCCTGCAGTGGAAGTTATTCTTAAAAGGTGACTTTCACGAATCGTTCTGAAACTGTGCTAAATTACAGATAATTCCCATATATTTCTTGGGAAAAAAATCCCAGAAATTCTCCTTTCTCCATTGTCGAGATATTCGAGGGCAAAGTCGTGCAGTTTTCGACTTTCAGGGGCTATAACTCGAAAACTAAAGAACGAGAATTTTTGGCACATATGGTCAATTGAATGTTTATCCCAACCCTTTCATTTGGCACTAGTTTCAGCCCGAATTGTGCAAGTCACCTAAGGTCACGAATCGTCCCGAACGTGTAGCCCAAATTGTGAAAATTTCAAACCGCTACTGCTTGCTTGTATGAGTAGGTAGCCATCTGAAACTTGGCATATATAAAGGCCATTAACATGTCTACATGCATGCACAATCTTATGTCAACTGATTGCATAACTTGCGAACTATAGGCCATCGAAATTTTTGTAAACAAAAGTTTGTGCGACTTTAGCTCCCAAACGGAATAAAAGCTAAAGCTGAAATAGCCTTCATTCTATTTCACTTATTTGTGTCTACACATGTATATGTTTTGCAGAGACTCAAAGCTCTTGAGAATGGAGAAAATGAGGTGTCAATTTTGCATTGGACCCTATGGGAAAATGCATTAAACGCCTACTGCTCCGACGTTCAGTGACCGATAACATCCATCTTTACACTGTAAACGGTAATTACATAGGTACATGCCTGGGGCAAATAACAGCGCAAATAATTGTCCATGTGCAGAGTAATAAAGGAGCAAACTTTTATATATGGGCCTGCAGTGGAAGTTATTCTTAAAAGGTGACTTTCACGAATCGTTCTGAAACTGTGCTAAATTACAGATAATTCCCATATATTTCTTGGGAAAAAAATCCCAGAAATTCTCCTTTCTCCATTGTCGAGATATTCGAGGGCAAAGTCGTGCAGTTTTCGACTTTCAGGGGCTATAACTCGAAAACTAAAGAACGAGAATTTTTGGCGCATATGGTCAATTGAATGTTTATCCCAACCCTTTCATTTGGCACTAGTTTCAGCCCGAATTGTGCAAGTCACCTAAGGTCACGAATCGTCCCGAACGTGTAGCCCAAATTGTGAAAATTTCAAACCGCTACTGCTTGCTTGTATGAGTAGGTAGCCATCTGAAACTTGGCATATATAAAGGCCATTAACATGTCTACATGCATGCACAATCTTATGTCAACTGATTGCATAACTTGCGAACTATAGGCCATCGAAATTTTTGTAAACAAAAGTTTGTGCGACTTTAGCTCCCAAACGGAATAAAAGCTAAAGCTGAAATAGCCTTCATTCTATTTCACTTATTTGTGTCTACACATGTATATGTTTTGCAGAGACTCAAAGCTCTTGAGAATGGAGAAAATGAGGTGTCAATTTTGCATTGGACCCTATGGGAAAATGCATTAAACGCCTACTGCTCCGACGTTCAGTGACCGATAACATCCATCTTTACACTGTAAACGGTAATTACATAGGTACATGCCTGGGGCAAATAACAGCGCAAATAATTGTCCATGTGCAGAGTAATAAAGGAGCAAACTTTTATATATGGGCCTGCAGTGGAAGTTATTCTTAAAAGGTGACTTTCACGAATCGTTCTGAAACTGTGCTAAATTACAGATAATTCCCATATATTTCTTGGGAAAAAAATCCCAGAAATTCTCTTTTCTCCGTTGTCGAGATATTCGAGGGCAAAGTCGTGCAGTTTTCGACTTTCAGGGGCTATAACTCGAAAACTAAAGAACGAGAATTTTTGGCACATATGGTCAATTGAATGTTTATCCCAACCCTTTCATTTGGCACTAGTTTCAGCCCGAATTGTGCAAGTCACCTAAGGTCACGAATCGTCCCGAACGTGTAGCCCAAATTGTGAAAATTTCAAACCGCTACTGCTTGCTTGTATGAGTAGGTAGCCATCTGAAACTTGGCATATATAAAGGCCATTAACATGTCTACATGCATGCACAATCTTATGTCAACTGATTGCATAACTTGCGAACTATAGGCCATCGAAATTTTTGTAAACAAAAGTTTGTGCGACTTTAGCTCCCAAACGGAATAAAAGCTAAAGCTGAAATAGCCTTCATTCTATTTCACTTATTTGTGTCTACACATGTATATGTTTTGCAGAGACTCAAAGCTCTTGAGAATGGAGAAAATGAGGTGTCAATTTTGCATTGGACCCTATGGGAAAATGCATTAAACGCCTACTGCTCCGACGTTCAGTGACCGATAACATCCATCTTTACACTGTAAACGGTAATTACATAGGTACATGCCTGGGGCAAATAACAGCGCAAATAATTGTCCATGTGCAGAGTAATAAAGGAGCAAACTTTTATATATGGGCCTGCAGTGGAAGTTATTCTTAAAAGGTGACTTTCACGAATCGTTCTGAAACTGTGCTAAATTACAGATAATTCCCATATATTTCTTGGGAAAAAAATCCCAGAAATTCTCCTTTCTCCGTTGTCGAGATATTCGAGGGCAAAGTCGTGCAGTTTTCGACTTTCAGGGGCTATAACTCGAAAACTAAAGAACGAGAATTTTTGGCACATATGGTCAATTGAATGTTTATCCCAACCCTTTCATTTGGCACTAGTTTCAGCCCGAATTGTGCAAGTCACCTAAGGTCACGAATCGTCCCGAACGTGTAGCCCAAATTGTGAAAATTTCAAACCGCTACTGCTTGCTTGTATGAGTAGGTAGCCATCTGAAACTTGGCATATATAAAGGCCATTAACATGTCTACATGCATGCACAATCTTATGTCAACTGATTGCATAACTTGCGAACTATAGGCCATCGAAATTTTTGTAAACAAAAGTTTGTGCGACTTTAGCTCCCAAACGGAATAAAAGCTAAAGCTGAAATAGCCTTCATTCTATTTCACTTATTTGTGTCTACACATGTATATGTTTTGCAGAGACTCAAAGCTCTTGAGAATGGAGAAAATGAGGTGTCAATTTTGCATTGGACCCTATGGGAAAATGCATTAAACGCCTACTGCTCCGACGTTCAGTGACCGATAACATCCATCTTTACACTGTAAACGGTAATTACATAGGTACATGCCTGGGGCAAATAACAGCGCAAATAATTGTCCATGTGCAGAGTAATAAAGGAGCAAACTTTTATATATGGGCCTGCAGTGGAAGTTATTCTTAAAAGGTGACTTTCACGAATCGTTCTGAAACTGTGCTAAATTACAGATAATTCCCATATATTTCTTGGGAAAAAAATCCCAGAAATTCTCCTTTCTCCGTTGTCGAGATATTCGAGGGCAAAGTCGTGCAGTTTTCGACTTTCAGGGGCTATAACTCGAAAACTAAAGAACGAGAATTTTTGGCACATATGGTCAATTGAATGTTTATCCCAACCCTTTCATTTGGCACTAGTTTCAGCCCGAATTGTGCAAGTCACCTAAGGTCACGAATCGTCCCGAACGTGTAGCCCAAATTGTGAAAATTTCAAACCGCTACTGCTTGCTTGTATGAGTAGGTAGCCATCTGAAACTTGGCATATATAAAGGCCATTAACATGTCTACATGCATGCACAATCTTATGTCAACTGATTGCATAACTTGCGAACTATAGGCCATCGAAATTTTTGTAAACAAAAGTTTGTGCGACTTTAGCTCCCAAACGGAATAAAAGCTAAAGCTGAAATAGCCTTCATTCTATTTCACTTATTTGTGTCTACACATGTATATGTTTTGCAGAGACTCAAAGCTCTTGAGAATGGAGAAAATGAGGTGTCAATTTTGCATTGGACCCTATGGGAAAATGCATTAAACGCCTACTGCTCCGACGTTCAGTGACCGATAACATCCATCTTTACACTGTAAACGGTAATTACATAGGTACATGCCTGGGGCAAATAACAGCGCAAATAATTGTCCATGTGCAGAGTAATAAAGGAGCAAACTTTTATATATGGGCCTGCAGTGGAAGTTATTCTTAAAAGGTGACTTTCACGAATCGTTCTGAAACTGTGCTAAATTACAGATAATTCCCATATATTTCTTGGGAAAAAAATCCCAGAAATTCTCCTTTCTCCGTTGTCGAGATATTCGAGGGCAAAGTCGTGCAGTTTTCGACTTTCAGGGGCTATAACTCGAAAACTAAAGAACGAGAATTTTTGGCACATATGGTCAATTGAATGTTTATCCCAACCCTTTCATTTGGCACTAGTTTCAGCCCGAATTGTGCAAGTCACCTAAGGTCACGAATCGTCCCGAACGTGTAGCCCAAATTGTGAAAATTTCAAACCGCTACTGCTTGCTTGTATGAGTAGGTAGCCATCTGAAACTTGGCATATATAAAGGCCATTAACATGTCTACATGCATGCACAATCTTATGTCAACTGATTGCATAACTTGCGAACTATAGGCCATCGAAATTTTTGTAAACAAAAGTTTGTGCGACTTTAGCTCCCAAACGGAATAAAAGCTAAAGCTGAAATAGCCTTCATTCTATTTCACTTATTTGTGTCTACACATGTATATGTTTTGCAGAGACTCAAAGCTCTTGAGAATGGAGAAAATGAGGTGTCAATTTTGCATTGGACCCTATGGGAAAATGCATTAAACGCCTACTGCTCCGACGTTCAGTGACCGATAACATCCATCTTTACACTGTAAACGGTAATTACATAGGTACATGCCTGGGGCAAATAACAGCGCAAATAATTGTCCATGTGCAGAGTAATAAAGGAGCAAACTTTTATATATGGGCCTGCAGTGGAAGTTATTCTTAAAAGGTGACTTTCACGAATCGTTCTGAAACTGTGCTAAATTACAGATAATTCCCATATATTTCTTGGGAAAAAAATCCCAGAAATTCTCCTTTCTCCGTTGTCGAGATATTCGAGGGCAAAGTCGTGCAGTTTTCGACTTTCAGGGGCTATAACTCGAAAACTAAAGAACGAGAATTTTTGGCACATATGGTCAATTGAATGTTTATCCCAACCCTTTCATTTGGCACTAGTTTCAGCCCGAATTGTGCAAGTCACCTAAGGTCACGAATCGTCCCGAACGTGTAGCCCAAATTGTGAAAATTTCAAACCGCTACTGCTTGCTTGTATGAGTAGGTAGCCATCTGAAACTTGGCATATATAAAGGCCATTAACATGTCTACATGCATGCACAATCTTATGTCAACTGATTGCATAACTTGCGAACTATAGGCCATCGAAATTTTTGTAAACAAAAGTTTGTGCGACTTTAGCTCCCAAACGGAATAAAAGCTAAAGCTGAAATAGCCTTCATTCTATTTCACTTATTTGTGTCTACACATGTATATGTTTTGCAGAGACTCAAAGCTCTTGAGAATGGAGAAAATGAGGTGTCAATTTTGCATTGGACCCTATGGGAAAATGCATTAAACGCCTACTGCTCCGACGTTCAGTGACCGATAACATCCATCTTTACACTGTAAACGGTAATTACATAGGTACATGCCTGGGGCAAATAACAGCGCAAATAATTGTCCATGTGCAGAGTAATAAAGGAGCAAACTTTTATATATGGGCCTGCAGTGGAAGTTATTCTTAAAAGGTGACTTTCACGAATCGTTCTGAAACTGTGCTAAATTACAGATAATTCCCATATATTTCTTGGGAAAAAAATCCCAGAAATTCTCCTTTCTCCGTTGTCGAGATATTCGAGGGCAAAGTCGTGCAGTTTTCGACTTTCAGGGGCTATAACTCGAAAACTAAAGAACGAGAATTTTTGGCACATATGGTCAATTGAATGTTTATCCCAACCCTTTCATTTGGCACTAGTTTCAGCCCGAATTGTGCAAGTCACCTAAGGTCACGAATCGTCCCGAACGTGTAGCCCAAATTGTGAAAATTTCAAACCGCTACTGCTTGCTTGTATGAGTAGGTAGCCATCTGAAACTTGGCATATATAAAGGCCATTAACATGTCTACATGCATGCACAATCTTATGTCAACTGATTGCATAACTTGCGAACTATAGGCCATCGAAATTTTTGTAAACAAAAGTTTGTGCGACTTTAGCTCCCAAACGGAATAAAAGCTAAAGCTGAAATAGCCTTCATTCTATTTCACTTATTTGTGTCTACACATGTATATGTTTTGCAGAGACTCAAAGCTCTTGAGAATGGAGAAAATGAGGTGTCAATTTTGCATTGGACCCTATGGGAAAATGCATTAAACGCCTACTGCTCCGACGTTCAGTGACCGATAACATCCATCTTTACACTGTAAACGGTAATTACATAGGTACATGCCTGGGGCAAATAACAGCGCAAATAATTGTCCATGTGCAGAGTAATAAAGGAGCAAACTTTTATATATGGGCCTGCAGTGGAAGTTATTCTTAAAAGGTGACTTTCACGAATCGTTCTGAAACTGTGCTAAATTACAGATAATTCCCATATATTTCTTGGGAAAAAAATCCCAGAAATTCTCCTTTCTCCGTTGTCGAGATATTCGAGGGCAAAGTCGTGCAGTTTTCGACTTTCAGGGGCTATAACTCGAAAACTAAAGAACGAGAATTTTTGGCACATATGGTCAATTGAATGTTTATCCCAACCCTTTCATTTGGCACTAGTTTCAGCCCGAATTGTGCAAGTCACCTAAGGTCACGAATCCACGAATCGTCCCGAACGTGTAGCCCAAATTGTGAAAATTTCAAACCGCTACTGCTTGCTTGTATGAGTAGGTAGCCATCTGAAACTTGGCATATATAAAGGCCATTAACATGTCTACATGCATGCACAATCTTATGTCAACTGATTGCATAACTTGCGAACTATAGGCCATCGAAATTTTTGTAAACAAAAGTTTGTGCGACTTTAGCTCCCAAACGGAATAAAAGCTAAAGCTGAAATAGCCTTCATTCTATTTCACTTATTTGTGTCTACACATGTATATGTTTTGCAGAGACTCAAAGCTCTTGAGAATGGAGAAAATGAGGTGTCAATTTTGCATTGGACCCTATGGGAAAATGCATTAAACGCCTACTGCTCCGACGTTCAGTGACCGATAACATCCATCTTTACACTGTAAACGGTAATTACATAGGTACATGCCTGGGGCAAATAACAGCGCAAATAATTGTCCATGTGCAGAGTAATAAAGGAGCAAACTTTTATATATGGGCCTGCAGTGGAAGTTATTCTTAAAAGGTGACTTTCACGAATCGTTCTGAAACTGTGCTAAATTACAGATAATTCCCATATATTTCTTGGGAAAAAAATCCCAGAAATTCTCCTTTCTCCGTTGTCGAGATATTCGAGGGCAAAGTCGTGCAGTTTTCGACTTTCAGGGGCTATAACTCGAAAACTAAAGAACGAGAATTTTTGGCACATATGGTCAATTGAATGTTTATCCCAACCCTTTCATTTGGCACTAGTTTCAGCCCGAATTGTGCAAGTCACCTAAGGTCACGAATCGTCCCGAACGTGTAGCCCAAATTGTGAAAATTTCAAACCGCTACTGCTTGCTTGTATGAGTAGGTAGCCATCTGAAACTTGGCATATATAAAGGCCATTAACATGTCTACATGCATGCACAATCTTATGTCAACTGATTGCATAACTTGCGAACTATAGGCCATCGAAATTTTTGTAAACAAAAGTTTGTGCGACTTTAGCTCCCAAACGGAATAAAAGCTAAAGCTGAAATAGCCTTCATTCTATTTCACTTATTTGTGTCTACACATGTATATGTTTTGCAGAGACTCAAAGCTCTTGAGAATGGAGAAAATGAGGTGTCAATTTTGCATTGGACCCTATGGGAAAATGCATTAAACGCCTACTGCTCCGACGTTCAGTGACCGATAACATCCATCTTTACACTGTAAACGGTAATTACATAGGTACATGCCTGGGGCAAATAACAGCGCAAATAATTGTCCATGTGCAGAGTAATAAAGGAGCAAACTTTTATATGTGGGCCTGCAGTGGAAGTTATTCTTAAAAGGTGACTTTCACGAATCGTTCTGAAACTGTGCTAAATTACAGATAATTCCAATATATTTCTTGGGAAAAAAATCCCAGAAATTCTCCTTTCTCCGTTGTCGAGATATTCGAGGGCAAAGTCGTGCAGTTTTCGACTTTCAGGGGCTATAACTCGAAAACTAAAGAACGAGAATTTTTGGCACATATGGTCAATTGAATGTTTATCCCAACCCTTTCATTTGGCACTAGTTTCAGCCCGAATTGTGCAAGTCACCTAAGGTCACGAATCGTCCCGAACGTGTAGCCCAAATTGTGAAAATTTCAAACCGCTACTGCTTGCTTGTATGAGTAGGTAGCCATCTGAAACTTGGCATATATAAAGGCCATTAACATGTCTACATGCATGCACAATCTTACGTCAACTGATTGCATAACTTGCGAACTATAGGCCATCGAAATTTTTGTAAACAAAAGTTTGTGCGACTTTAGCTCCCAAACGGAATAAAAGCTAAAGCTGAAATAGCCTTCATTCTATTTCACTTATTTGTGTCTACACATGTATATGTTTTGCAGAGACTCAAAGCTCTTGAGAATGGAGAAAATGAGGTGTCAATTTTGCATTGGACCCTATGGGAAAATGCATTAAACGCCTACTGCTCCGACGTTCAGTGACCGATAACATCCATCTTTACACTGTAAACGGTAATTACATAGGTACATGCCTGGGGCAAATAACAGCGCAAATAATTGTCCATGTGCAGAGTAATAAAGGAGCAAACTTTTATATATGGGCCTGCAGTGGAAGTTATTCTTAAAAGGTGACTTTCACGAATCGTTCTGAAACTGTGCTAAATTACAGATAATTCCCATATATTTCTTGGGAAAAAAATCCCAGAAATTCTCCTTTCTCCGTTGTCGAGATATTCGAGGGCAAAGTCGTGCAGTTTTCGACTTTCAGGGGCTATAACTCGAAAACTAAAGAACGAGAATTTTTGGCACATATGGTCAATTGAATGTTTATCCCAACCCTTTCATTTGGCACTAGTTTCAGCCCGAATTGTGCAAGTCACCTAAGGTCACGAATCGTCCCGAACGTGTAGCCCAAATTGTGAAAATTTCAAACCGCTACTGCTTGCTTGTATGAGTAGGTAGCCATCTGAAACTTGGCATATATAAAGGCCATTAACATGTCTACATGCATGCACAATCTTATGTCAACTGATTGCATAACTTGCGAACTATAGGCCATCGAAATTTTTGTAAACAAAAGTTTGTGCGACTTTAGCTCCCAAACGGAATAAAAGCTAAAGCTGAAATAGCCTTCATTCTATTTCACTTATTTGTGTCTACACATGTATATGTTTTGCAGAGACTCAAAGCTCTTGAGAATGGAGAAAATGAGGTGTCAATTTTGCATTGGACCCTATGGGAAAATGCATTAAACGCCTACTGCTCCGACGTTCAGTGACCGATAACATCCATCTTTACACTGTAAACGGTAATTACATAGGTACATGCCTGGGGCAAATAACAGCGCAAATAATTGTCCATGTGCAGAGTAATAAAGGAGCAAACTTTTATATATGGGCCTGCAGTGGAAGTTATTCTTAAAAGGTGACTTTCACGAATCGTTCTGAAACTGTGCTAAATTACAGATAATTCCCATATATTTCTTGGGAAAAAAATCCCAGAAATTCTCCTTTCTCCGTTGTCGAGATATTCGAGGGCAAAGTCGTGCAGTTTTTGACTTTCAGGGGCTATAACTCGAAAACTAAAGAACGAGAATTTTTGGCACATATGGTCAATTGAATGTTTATCCCAACCCTTTCATTTGGCACTAGTTTCAGCCCGAATTGTGCAAGTCACCTAAGGTCACGAATCGTCCCGAACGTGTAGCCCAAATTGTGAAAATTTCAAACCGCTACTGCTTGCTTGTATGAGTAGGTAGCCATCTGAAACTTGGCATATATAAAGGCCATTAACATGTCTACATGCATGCACAATCTTATGTCAACTGATTGCATAACTTGCGAACTATAGGCCATCGAAATTTTTGTAAACAAAAGTTTGTGCGACTTTAGCTCCCAAACGGAAGAAAAGCTAAAGCTGAAATAGCCTTCATTCTATTTCACTTATTTGTGTCTACACATGTATATGTTTTGCAGAGACTCAAAGCTCTTGAGAATGGAGAAAATGAGGTGTCAATTTTGCATTGGACCCTATGGGAAAATGCATTAAACGCCTACTGCTCCGACGTTCAGTGACCGATAACATCCATCTTTACACTGTAAACGGTAATTACATAGGTACATGCCTGGGGCAAATAACAGCGCAAATAATTGTCCATGTGCAGAGTAATAAAGGAGCAAACTTTTATATATGGGCCTGCAGTGGAAGTTATTCTTAAAAGGTGACTTTCACGAATCGTTCTGAAACTGTGCTAAATTACAGATAATTCCCATATATTTCTTGGGAAAAAAATCCCAGAAATTCTCCTTTCTCCGTTGTCGAGATATTCGAGGGCAAAGTCGTGCAGTTTTCGACTTTCAGGGGCTATAACTCGAAAACTAAAGAACGAGAATTTTTGGCACATATGGTCAATTGAATGTTTATCCCAACCCTTTCATTTGGCACTAGTTTCAGCCCGAATTGTGCAAGTCACCTAAGGTCACGAATCGTCCCGAACGTGTAGCCCAAATTGTGAAAATTTCAAACCGCTACTGCTTGCTTGTATGAGTAGGTAGCCATCTGAAACTTGGCATATATAAAGGCCATTAACATGTCTACATGCATGCACAATCTTATGTCAACTGATTGCATAACTTGCGAACTATAGGCCATCGAAATTTTTGTAAACAAAAGTTTGTGCGACTTTAGCTCCCAAACGGAATAAAAGCTAAAGCTGAAATAGCCTTCATTCTATTTCACTTATTTGTGTCTACACATGTATATGTTTTGCAGAGACTCAAAGCTCTTGAGAATGGAGAAAATGAGGTGTCAATTTTGCATTGGACCCTATGGGAAAATGCATTAAACGCCTACTGCTCCGACGTTCAGTGACCGATAACATCCATCTTTACACTGTAAACGGTAATTACATAGGTACATGCCTGGGGCAAATAACAGCGCAAATAATTGTCCATGTGCAGAGTAATAAAGGAGCAAACTTTTATATATGGGCCTGCAGTGGAAGTTATTCTTAAAAGGTGACTTTCACGAATCGTTCTGAAACTGTGCTAAATTACAGATAATTCCCATATATTTCTTGGGAAAAAAATCCCAGAAATTCTCCTTTCTCCGTTGTCGAGATATTCGAGGGCAAAGTCGTGCAGTTTTCGACTTTCAGGGGCTATAACTCGAAAACTAAAGAACGAGAATTTTTGGCACATATGGTCAATTGAATGTTTATCCCAACCCTTTCATTTGGCACTAGTTTCAGCCCGAATTGTGCAAGTCACCTAAGGTCACGAATCGTCCCGAACGTGTAGCCCAAATTGTGAAAATTTCAAACCGCTACTGCTTGCTTGTATGAGTAGGTAGCCATCTGAAACTTGGCATATATAAAGGCCATTAACATGTCTACATGCATGCACAATCTTATGTCAACTGATTGCATAACTTGCGAACTATAGGCCATCGAAATTTTTGTAAACAAAAGTTTGTGCGACTTTAGCTCCCAAACGGAATAAAAGCTAAAGCTGAAATAGCCTTCATTCTATTTCACTTATTTGTGTCTACACATGTATATGTTTTGCAGAGACTCAAAGCTCTTGAGAATGGAGAAAATGAGGTGTCAATTTTGCATTGGACCCTATGGGAAAATGCATTAAACGCCTACTGCTCCGACGTTCAGTGACCGATAACATCCATCTTTACACTGTAAACGGTAATTACATAGGTACATGCCTGGGGCAAATAACAGCGCAAATAATTGTCCATGTGCAGAGTAATAAAGGAGCAAACTTTTATATATGGGCCTGCAGTGGAAGTTATTCTTAAAAGGTGACTTTCACGAATCGTTCTGAAACTGTGCTAAATTACAGATAATTCCCATATATTTCTTGGGAAAAAAAATCCCAGAAATTCTCCTTTCTCCGTTGTCGAGATATTCGAGGGCAAAGTCGTGCAGTTTTCGACTTTCAGGGGCTATAACTCGAAAACTAAAGAACGAGAATTTTTGGCACATATGGTCAATTGAATGTTTATCCCAACCCTTTCATTTGGCACTAGTTTCAGCCCGAATTGTGCAAGTCACCTAAGGTCACGAATCGTCCCGAACGTGTAGCCCAAATTGTGAAAATTTCAAACCGCTACTGCTTGCTTGTATGAGTAGGTAGCCATCTGAAACTTGGCATATATAAAGGCCATTAACATGTCTACATGCATGCACAATCTTATGTCAACTGATTGCATAACTTGCGAACTATAGGCCATCGAAATTTTTGTAAACAAAAGTTTGTGCGACTTTAGCTCCCAAACGGAATAAAAGCTAAAGCTGAAATAGCCTTCATTCTATTTCACTTATTTGTGTCTACACATGTATATGTTTTGCAGAGACTCAAAGCTCTTGAGAATGGAGAAAATGAGGTGTCAATTTTGCATTGGACCCTATGGGAAAATGCATTAAACGCCTACTGCTCCGACGTTCAGTGACCGATAACATCCATCTTTACACTGTAAACGGTAATTACATAGGTACATGCCTGGGGCAAATAACAGCGCAAATAATTGTCCATGTGCAGAGTAATAAAGGAGCAAACTTTTATATATGGGCCTGCAGTGGAAGTTATTCTTAAAAGGTGACTTTCACGAATCGTTCTGAAACTGTGCTAAATTACAGATAATTCCCATATATTTCTTGGGAAAAAAATCCCAGAAATTCTCCTTTCTCCGTTGTCGAGATATTCGAGGGCAAAGTCGTGCAGTTTTCGACTTTCAGGGGCTATAACTCGAAAACTAAAGAACGAGAATTTTTGGCACATATGGTCAATTGAATGTTTATCCCAACCCTTTCATTTGGCACTAGTTTCAGCCCGAATTGTGCAAGTCACCTAAGGTCACGAATCGTCCCGAACGTGTAGCCCAAATTGTGAAAATTTCAAACCGCTACTGCTTGCTTGTATGAGTAGGTAGCCATCTGAAACTTGGCATATATAAAGGCCATTAACATGTCTACATGCATGCACAATCTTATGTCAACTGATTGCATAACTTGCGAACTATAGGCCATCGAAATTTTTGTAAACAAAAGTTTGTGCGACTTTAGCTCCCAAACGGAATAAAAGCTAAAGCTGAAATAGCCTTCATTCTATTTCACTTATTTGTGTCTACACATGTATATGTTTTGCAGAGACTCAAAGCTCTTGAGAATGGAGAAAATGAGGTGTCAATTTTGCATTGGACCCTATGGGAAAATGCATTAAACGCCTACTGCTCCGACGTTCAGTGACCGATGACATCCATCTTTACACTGTAAACGGTAATTACATAGGTACATGCCTGGGGCAAATAACAGCGCAAATAATTGTCCATGTGCAGAGTAATAAAGGAGCAAACTTTTATATATGGGCCTGCAGTGGAAGTTATTCTTAAAAGGTGACTTTCACGAATCGTTCTGAAACTGTGCTAAATTACAGATAATTCCCATATATTTCTTGGGAAAAAAATCCCAGAAATTCTCCTTTCTCCGTTGTCGAGATATTCGAGGGCAAAGTCGTGCAGTTTTCGACTTTCAGGGGCTATAACTCGAAAACTAAAGAACGAGAATTTTTGGCACATATGGTCAATTGAATGTTTATCCCAACCCTTTCATTTGGCACTAGTTTCAGCCCGAATTGTGCAAGTCACCTAAGGTCACGAATCGTCCCGAACGTGTAGCCCAAATTGTGAAAATTTCAAACCGCTACTGCTTGCTTGTATGAGTAGGTAGCCATCTGAAACTTGGCATATATAAAGGCCATTAACATGTCTACATGCATGCACAATCTTATGTCAACTGATTGCATAACTTGCGAACTATAGGCCATCGAAATTTTTGTAAACAAAAGTTTGTGCGACTTTAGCTCCCAAACGGAATAAAAGCTAAAGCTGAAATAGCCTTCATTCTATTTCACTTATTTGTGTCTACACATGTATATGTTTTGCAGAGACTCAAAGCTCTTGAGAATGGAGAAAATGAGGTGTCAATTTTGCATTGGACCCTATGGGAAAATGCATTAAACGCCTACTGCTCCGACGTTCAGTGACCGATAACATCCATCTTTACACTGTAAACGGTAATTACATAGGTACATGCCTGGGGCAAATAACAGCGCAAATAATTGTCCATGTGCAGAGTAATAAAGGAGCAAACTTTTATATATGGGCCTGCAGTGGAAGTTATTCTTAAAAGGTGACTTTCACGAATCGTTCTGAAACTGTGCTAAATTACAGATAATTCCCATATATTTCTTGGGAAAAAAATCCCAGAAATTCTCCTTTCTCCGTTGTCGAGATATTCGAGGGCAAAGTCGTGCAGTTTTCGACTTTCAGGGGCTATAACTCGAAAACTAAAGAACGAGAATTTTTGGCACATATGGTCAATTGAATGTTTATCCCAACCCTTTCATTTGGCACTAGTTTCAGCCCGAATTGTGCAAGTCACCTAAGGTCACGAATCGTCCCGAACGTGTAGCCCAAATTGTGAAAATTTCAAACCGCTACTGCTTGCTTGTATGAGTAGGTAGCCATCTGAAACTTGGCATATATAAAGGCCATTAACATGTCTACATGCATGCACACTCTTATGTCAACTGATTGCATAACTTGCGAACTATAGGCCATCGAAATTTTTGTAAACAAAAGTTTGTGCGACTTTAGCTGCCAAACGGAATAAAAGCTAAAGCTGAAATAGCCTTCATTCTATTTCACTTATTTGTGTCTACACATGTATATGTTTTGCAGAGACTCAAAGCTCTTGAGAATGGAGAAAATGAGGTGTCAATTTTGCATTGGACCCTATGGGAAAATGCATTAAACGCCTACTGCTCCGACGTTCAGTGACCGATAACATCCATCTTTACACTGTAAACGGTAATTACATAGGTACATGCCTGGGGCAAATAACAGCGCAAATAATTGTCCATGTGCAGAGTAATAAAGGAGCAAACTTTTATATATGGGCCTGCAGTGGAAGTTATTCTTAAAAGGTGACTTTCACGAATCGTTCTGAAACTGTGCTAAATTACAGATAATTCCCATATATTTCTTGGGAAAAAAATCCCAGAAATTCTCCTTTCTCCGTTGTCGAGATATTCGAGGGCAAAGTCGTGCAGTTTTCGACTTTCAGGGGCTATAACTCGAAAACTAAAGAACGAGAATTTTTGGCACATATGGTCAATTGAATGTTTATCCCAACCCTTTCATTTGGCACTAGTTTCAGCCCGAATTGTGCAAGTCACCTAAGGTCACGAATCGTCCCGAACGTGTAGCCCAAATTGTGAAAATTTCAAACCGCTACTGCTTGCTTGTATGAGTAGGTAGCCATCTGAAACTTGGCATATATAAAGGCCATTAACATGTCTACATGCATGCACAATCTTATGTCAACTGATTGCATAACTTGCGAACTATAGGCCATCGAAATTTTTGTAAACAAAAGTTTGTGCGACTTTAGCTCCCAAACGGAATAAAAGCTAAAGCTGAAATAGCCTTCATTCTATTTCACTTATTTGTGTCTACACATGTATATGTTTTGCAGAGACTCAAAGCTCTTGAGAATGGAGAAAATGAGGTGTCAATTTTGCATTGGACCCTATGGGAAAATGCATTAAACGCCTACTGCTCCGACGTTCAGTGACCGATAACATCCATCTTTACACTGTAAACGGTAATTACATAGGTACATGCCTGGGGCAAATAACAGCGCAAATAATTGTCCATGTGCAGA
The DNA here is from genome assembly GCA_963989385.1 of Ctena decussata. Lineage (NCBI taxonomy): Eukaryota > Metazoa > Mollusca > Bivalvia > Lucinida > Lucinidae > Ctena > Ctena decussata. The sequence goes on along the minus strand of OZ022510.1, from coordinate 77,892,076 downwards.
GTAATAAAGGAGCAAACTTTTATATATGGGCCTGCAGTGGAAGTTATTCTTAAAAGGTGACTTTCACGAATCGTTCTGAAACTGTGCTAAATTACAGATAATTCCCATATATTTCTTGGGAAAAAAAATCCCAGAAATTCTCCTTTCTCCGTTGTCGAGATATTCGAGGGCAAAGTCGTGCAGTTTTCGACTTTCAGGGGCTATAACTCGAAAACTAAAGAACGAGAATTTTTGGCACATATGGTCAATTGAATGTTTATCCCAACCCTTTCATTTGGCACTAGTTTCAGCCCGAATTGTGCAAGTCACCTAAGGTCACGAATCGTCCCGAACGTGTAGCCCAAATTGTGAAAATTTCAAACCGCTACTGCTTGCTTGTATGAGTAGGTAGCCATCTGAAACTTGGCATATATAAAGGCCATTAACATGTCTACATGCATGCACAATCTTATGTCAACTGATTGCATAACTTGCGAACTATAGGCCATCGAAATTTTTGTAAACAAAAGTTTGTGCGACTTTAGCTCCCAAACGGAATAAAAGCTAAAGCTGAAATAGCCTTCATTCTATTTCACTTATTTGTGTCTACACATGTATATGTTTTGCAGAGACTCAAAGCTCTTGAGAATGGAGAAAATGAGGTGTCAATTTTGCATTGGACCCTATGGGAAAATGCATTAAACGCCTACTGCTCCGACGTTCAGTGACCGATAACATCCATCTTTACACTGTAAACGGTAATTACATAGGTACATGCCTGGGGCAAATAACAGCGCAAATAATTGTCCATGTGCAGAGTAATAAAGGAGCAAACTTTTATATATGGGCCTGCAGTGGAAGTTATTCTTAAAAGGTGACTTTCACGAATCGTTCTGAAACTGTGCTAAATTACAGATAATTCCCATATATTTCTTGGGAAAAAAATCCCAGAAATTCTCCTTTCTCCGTTGTCGAGATATTCGAGGGCAAAGTCGTGCAGTTTTCGACTTTCAGGGGCTATAACTCGAAAACTAAAGAACGAGAATTTTTGGCACATATGGTCAATTGAATGTTTATCCCAACCCTTTCATTTGGCACTAGTTTCAGCCCGAATTGTGCAAGTCACCTAAGGTCACGAATCGTCCCGAACGTGTAGCCCAAATTGTGAAAATTTCAAACCGCTACTGCTTGCTTGTATGAGTAGGTAGCCATCTGAAACTTGGCATATATAAAGGCCATTAACATGTCTACATGCATGCACAATCTTATGTCAACTGATTGCATAACTTGCGAACTATAGGCCATCGAAATTTTTGTAAACAAAAGTTTGTGCGACTTTAGCTCCCAAACGGAATAAAAGCTAAAGCTGAAATAGCCTTCATTCTATTTCACTTATTTGTGTCTACACATGTATATGTTTTGCAGAGACTCAAAGCTCTTGAGAATGGAGAAAATGAGGTGTCAATTTTGCATTGGACCCTATGGGAAAATGCATTAAACGCCTACTGCTCCGACGTTCAGTGACCGATGACATCCATCTTTACACTGTAAACGGTAATTACATAGGTACATGCCTGGGGCAAATAACAGCGCAAATAATTGTCCATGTGCAGAGTAATAAAGGAGCAAACTTTTATATATGGGCCTGCAGTGGAAGTTATTCTTAAAAGGTGACTTTCACGAATCGTTCTGAAACTGTGCTAAATTACAGATAATTCCCATATATTTCTTGGGAAAAAAATCCCAGAAATTCTCCTTTCTCCGTTGTCGAGATATTCGAGGGCAAAGTCGTGCAGTTTTCGACTTTCAGGGGCTATAACTCGAAAACTAAAGAACGAGAATTTTTGGCACATATGGTCAATTGAATGTTTATCCCAACCCTTTCATTTGGCACTAGTTTCAGCCCGAATTGTGCAAGTCACCTAAGGTCACGAATCGTCCCGAACGTGTAGCCCAAATTGTGAAAATTTCAAACCGCTACTGCTTGCTTGTATGAGTAGGTAGCCATCTGAAACTTGGCATATATAAAGGCCATTAACATGTCTACATGCATGCACAATCTTATGTCAACTGATTGCATAACTTGCGAACTATAGGCCATCGAAATTTTTGTAAACAAAAGTTTGTGCGACTTTAGCTCCCAAACGGAATAAAAGCTAAAGCTGAAATAGCCTTCATTCTATTTCACTTATTTGTGTCTACACATGTATATGTTTTGCAGAGACTCAAAGCTCTTGAGAATGGAGAAAATGAGGTGTCAATTTTGCATTGGACCCTATGGGAAAATGCATTAAACGCCTACTGCTCCGACGTTCAGTGACCGATAACATCCATCTTTACACTGTAAACGGTAATTACATAGGTACATGCCTGGGGCAAATAACAGCGCAAATAATTGTCCATGTGCAGAGTAATAAAGGAGCAAACTTTTATATATGGGCCTGCAGTGGAAGTTATTCTTAAAAGGTGACTTTCACGAATCGTTCTGAAACTGTGCTAAATTACAGATAATTCCCATATATTTCTTGGGAAAAAAATCCCAGAAATTCTCCTTTCTCCGTTGTTGAGATATTCGAGGGCAAAGTCGTGCAGTTTGCGACTTTCAGGGGCTATAACTCGAAAACTAAAGAACGAGAATTTTTGGCACATATGGTCAATTGAATGTTTATCCCAACCCTTTCATTTGGCACTAGTTTCAGCCCGAATTGTGCAAGTCACCTAAGGTCACGAATCGTCCCGAACGTGTAGCCCAAATTGTGAAAATTTCAAACCGCTACTGCTTGCTTGTATGAGTAGGTAGCCATCTGAAACTTGGCATATATAAAGGCCATTAACATGTCTACATGCATGCACAATCTTATGTCAACTGATTGCATAACTTGCGAACTATAGGCCATCGAAATTTTTGTAAACAAAAGTTTGTGCGACTTTAGCTCCCAAGCGGAATAAAAGCTAAAGCTGAAATAGCCTTCATTCTATTTCACTTATTTGTGTCTACACATGTATATGTTTTGCAGAGACTCAAAGCTCTTGAGAATGGAGAAAATGAGGTGTCAATTTTGCATTGGACCCTATGGGAAAATGCATTAAACGCCTACTGCTCCGACGTTCAGTGACCGATAACATCCATCTTTACACTGTAAACGGTAATTACATAGGTACATGCCTGGGGCAAATAACAGCGCAAATAATTGTCCATGTGCAGAGTAATAAAGGAGCAAACTTTTATATATGGGCCTGCAGTGGAAGTTATTCTTAAAAGGTGACTTTCACGAATCGTTCTGAAACTGTGCTAAATTACAGATAATTCCCATATATTTCTTGGGAAAAAAATCCCAGAAATTCTCCTTTCTCCGTTGTCGAGATATTCGAGGGCAAAGTCGTGCAGTTTTCGACTTTCAGGGGTTATAACTCGAAAACTAAAGAACGAGAATTTTTGGCACATATGGTCAATTGAATGTTTATCCCAACCCTTTCATTTGGCACTAGTTTCAGCCCGAATTGTGCAAGTCACCTAAGGTCACGAATCGTCCCGAACGTGTAGCCCAAATTGTGAAAATTTCAAACCGCTACTGCTTGCTTGTATGAGTAGGTAGCCATCTGAAACTTGGCATATATAAAGGCCATTAACATGTCTACATGCATGCACAATCTTATGTCAACTGATTGCATAACTTGCGAACTATAGGCCATCGAAATTTTTGTAAACAAAAGTTTGTGCGACTTTAGCTGCCAAACGGAATAAAAGCTAAAGCTGAAATAGCCTTCATTCTATTTCACTTATTTGTGTCTACACATGTATATGTTTTGCAGAGACTCAAAGCTCTTGAGAATGGAGAAAATGAGGTGTCAATTTTGCATTGGATCCTATGGGAAAATGCATTAAACGCCTACTGCTCCGACGTTCAGTGACCGATAACATCCATCTTTACACTGTAAACGGTAATTACATAGGTACATGCCTGGGGCAAATAACAGCGCAAATAATTGTCCATGTGCAGAGTAATAAAGGAGCAAACTTTTATATATGGGCCTGCAGTGGAAGTTATTCTTAAAAGGTGACTTTCACGAATCGTTCTGAAACTGTGCTAAATTACAGATAATTCCCATATATTTCTTGGGAAAAAAATCCCAGAAATTCTCCTTTCTCCGTTGTCGAGATATTCGAGGGCAAAGTCGTGCAGTTTTCGACTTTCAGGGGCTATAACTCGAAAACTAAAGAACGAGAATTTTTGGCACATATGGTCAATTGAATGTTTATCCCAACCCTTTCATTTGGCACTAGTTTCAGCCCGAATTGTGCAAGTCACCTAAGGTCACGAATCGTCCCGAACGTGTAGCCCAAATTGTGAAAATTTCAAACCGCTACTGCTTGCTTGTATGAGTAGGTAGCCATCTGAAACTTGGCATATATAAAGGCCATTAACATGTCTACATGCATGCACAATCTTATGTCAACTGATTGCATAACTTGCGAACTATAGGCCATCGAAATTTTTGTAAACAAAAGTTTGTGCGACTTTAGCTCCCAAACGGAATAAAAGCTAAAGCTGAAATAGCCTTCATTCTATTTCACTTATTTGTGTCTACACATGTATATGTTTTGCAGAGACTCAAAGCTCTTGAGAATGGAGAAAATGAGGTGTCAATTTTGCATTGGACCCTATGGGAAAATGCATTAAACGCCTACTGCTCCGACGTTCAGTGACCGATAACATCCATCTTTACACTGTAAACGGTAATTACATAGGTACATGCCTGGGGCAAATAACAGCGCAAATAATTGTCCATGTGCAGAGTAATAAAGGAGCAAACTTTTATATATGGGCCTGCAGTGGAAGTTATTCTTAAAAGGTGACTTTCACGAATCGTTCTGAAACTGTGCTAAATTACAGATAATTCCCATATATTTCTTGGGAAAAAAATCCCAGAAATTCTCCTTTCTCCGTTGTCGAGATATTCGAGGGCAAAGTCGTGCAGTTTTCGACTTTCAGGGGCTATAACTCGAAAACTAAAGAACGAGAATTTTTGGCACATATGGTCAATTGAATGTTTATCCCAACCCTTTCATTTGGCACTAGTTTCAGCCCGAATTGTGCAAGTCACCTAAGGTCACGAATCGTCCCGAACGTGTAGCCCAAATTGTGAAAATTTCAAACCGCTACTGCTTGCTTGTATGAGTAGGTAGCCATCTGAAACTTGGCATATATAAAGGCCATTAACATGTCTACATGCATGCACAATCTTATGTCAACTGATTGCATAACTTGCGAACTATAGGCCATCGAAATTTTTGTAAACAAAAGTTTGTGCGACTTTAGCTCCCAAACGGAATAAAAGCTAAAGCTAAAATAGCCTTCATTCTATTTCACTTATTTGTGTCTACACATGTATATGTTTTGCAGAGACTCAAAGCTCTTGAGAATGGAGAAAATGAGGTGTCAATTTTGCATTGGACCCTATGGGAAAATGCATTAAACGCCTACTGCTCCGACGTTCAGTGACCGATAACATCCATCTTTACACTGTAAACGGTAATTACATAGGTACATGCCTGGGGCAAATAACAGCGCAAATAATTGTCCATGTGCAGAGTAATAAAGGAGCAAACTTTTATATATGGGCCTGCAGTGGAAGTTATTCTTAAAAGGTGACTTTCACGAATCGTTCTGAAACTGTGCTAAATTACAGATAATTCCCATATATTTCTTGGGAAAAAAATCCCAGAAATTCTCCTTTCTCCGTTGTCGAGATATTCGAGGGCAAAGTCGTGCAGTTTTCGACTTTCAGGGGCTATAACTCGAAAACTAAAGAACGAGAATTTTTGGCACATATGGTCAATTGAATGTTTATCCCAACCCTTTCATTTGGCACTAGTTTCAGCCCGAATTGTGCAAGTCACCTAAGGTCACGAATCGTCCCGAACGTGTAGCCCAAATTGTGAAAATTTCAAACCGCTACTGCTTGCTTGTATGAGTAGGTAGCCATCTGAAACTTGGCATATATAAAGGCCATTAACATGTCTACATGCATGCACAATCTTATGTCAACTGATTGCATAACTTGCGAACTATAGGCCATCGAAATTTTTGTAAACAAAAGTTTGTGCGACTTTAGCTCCCAAACGGAATAAAAGCTAAAGCTGAAATAGCCTTCATTCTATTTCACTTATTTGTGTCTACACATGTATATGTTTTGCAGAGACTCAAAGCTCTTGAGAATGGAGAAAATGAGGTGTCAATTTTGCATTGGACCCTATGGGAAAATGCATTAAACGCCTACTGCTCCGACGTTCAGTGACCGATAACATCCATCTTTACACTGTAAACGGTAATTACATAGGTACATGCCTGGGGCAAATAACAGCGCAAATAATTGTCCATGTGCAGAGTAATAAAGGAGCAAACTTTTATATATGGGCCTGCAGTGGAAGTTATTCTTAAAAGGTGACTTTCACGAATCGTTCTGAAACTGTGCTAAATTACAGATAATTCCCATATATTTCTTGGGAAAAAAATCCCAGAAATTCTCCTTTCTCCGTTGTCGAGATATTCGAGGGCAAAGTCGTGCAGTTTTCGACTTTCAGGGGCTATAACTCGAAAACTAAAGAACGAGAATTTTTGGCACATATGGTCAATTGAATGTTTATCCCAACCCTTTCATTTGGCACTAGTTTCAGCCCGAATTGTGCAAGTCACCTAAGGTCACGAATCGTCCCGAACGTGTAGCCCAAATTGTGAAAATTTCAAACCGCTACTGCTTGCTTGTATGAGTAGGTAGCCATCTGAAACTTGGCATATATAAAGGCCATTAACATGTCTACATGCATGCACAATCTTATGTCAACTGATTGCATAACTTGCGAACTATAGGCCATCGAAATTTTTGTAAACAAAAGTTTGTGCGACTTTAGCTCCCAAACGGAATAAAAGCTAAAGCTGAAATAGCCTTCATTCTATTTCACTTATTTGTGTCTACACATGTATATGTTTTGCAGAGACTCAAAGCTCTTGAGAATGGAGAAAATGAGGTGTCAATTTTGCATTGGACCCTATGGGAAAATGCATTAAACGCCTACTGCTCCGACGTTCAGTGACCGATAACATCCATCTTTACACTGTAAACGGTAATTACATAGGTACATGCCTGGGGCAAATAACAGCGCAAATAATTGTCCATGTGCAGAGTAATAAAGGAGCTAACTTTTATATATGGGCCTGCAGTGGAAGTTATTCTTAAAAGGTGACTTTCACGAATCGTTCTGAAACTGTGCTAAATTACAGATAATTCCCATATATTTCTTGGGAAAAAAATCCCAGAAATTCTCCTTTCTCCGTTGTCGAGATATTCGAGGGCAAAGTCGTGCAGTTTTCGACTTTCAGGGGCTATAACTCGAAAACTAAAGAACGAGAATTTTTGGCACATATGGTCAATTGAATGTTTATCCCAACCCTTTCATTTGGCACTAGTTTCAGCCCGAATTGTGCAAGTCACCTAAGGTCACGAATCGTCCCGAACGTGTAGCCCAAATTGTGAAAATTTCAAACCGCTACTGCTTGCTTGTATGAGTAGGTAGCCATCTGAAACTTGGCATATATAAAGGCCATTAACATGTCTACATGCATGCACAATCTTATGTCAACTGATTGCATAACTTGCGAACTATAGGCCATCGAAATTTTTGTAAACAAAAGTTTGTGCGACTTTAGCTCCCAAACGGAATAAAAGCTAAAGCTGAAATAGCCTTCATTCTATTTCACTTATTTGTGTCTACACATGTATATGTTTTGCAGAGACTCAAAGCTCTTGAGAATGGAGAAAATGAGGTGTCAATTTTGCATTGGATCCTATGGGAAAATGCATTAAACGCCTACTGCTCCGACGTTCAGTGACCGATAACATCCATCTTTACACTGTAAACGGTAATTACATAGGTACATGCCTGGGGCAAATAACAGCGCAAATAATTGTCCATGTGCAGAGTAATAAAGGAGCAAACTTTTATATATGGGCCTGCAGTGGAAGTTATTCTTAAAAGGTGACTTTCACGAATCGTTCTGAAACTGTGCTAAATTACAGATAATTCCCATATATTTCTTGGGAAAAAAATCCCAGAAATTCTCCTTTCTCCGTTGTCGAGATATTCGAGGGCAAAGTCGTGCAGTTTTCGACTTTCAGGGGCTATAACTCGAAAACTAAAGAACGAGAATTTTTGGCACATATGGTCAATTGAATGTTTATCCCAACCCTTTCATTTGGCACTAGTTTCAGCCCGAATTGTGCAAGTCACCTAAGGTCACGAATCGTCCCGAACGTGTAGCCCAAATTGTGAAAATTTCAAACCGCTACTGCTTGCTTGTATGAGTAGGTAGCCATCTGAAACTTGGCATATATAAAGGCCATTAACATGTCTACATGCATGCACAATCTTATGTCAACTGATTGCATAACTTGCGAACTATAGGCCATCGAAATTTTTGTAAACAAAAGTTTGTGCGACTTTAGCTCCCAAACGGAATAAAAGCTAAAGCTGAAATAGCCTTCATTCTATTTCACTTATTTGTGTCTACACATGTATATGTTTTGCAGAGACTCAAAGCTCTTGAGAATGGAGAAAATGAGGTGTCAATTTTGCATTGGACCCTATGGGAAAATGCATTAAACGCCTACTGCTCCGACGTTCAGTGACCGATAACATCCATCTTTACACTGTAAACGGTAATTACATAGGTACATGCCTGGGGCAAATAACAGCGCAAATAATTGTCCATGTGCAGAGTAATAAAGGAGCAAACTTTTATATATGGGCCTGCAGTGGAAGTTATTCTTAAAAGGTGACTTTCACGAATCGTTCTGAAACTGTGCTAAATTACAGATAATTCCCATATATTTCTTGGGAAAAAAATCCCAGAAATTCTCCTTTCTCCGTTGTCGAGATATTCGAGGGCAAAGTCGTGCAGTTTTCGACTTTCAGGGGCTATAACTCGAAAACTAAAGAACGAGAATTTTTGGCACATATGGTCAATTGAATGTTTATCCCAACCCTTTCATTTGGCACTAGTTTCAGCCCGAATTGTGCAAGTCACCTAAGGTCACGAATCGTCCCGAACGTGTAGCCCAAATTGTGAAAATTTCAAACCGCTACTGCTTGCTTGTATGAGTAGGTAGCCATCTGAAACTTGGCATATATAAAGGCCATTAACATGTCTACATGCATGCACAATCTTATGTCAACTGATTGCATAACTTGCGAACTATAGGCCATCGAAATTTTTGTAAACAAAAGTTTGTGCGACTTTAGCTCCAAACGGAATAAAAGCTAAAGCTGAAATAGCCTTCATTCTATTTCACTTATTTGTGTCTACACATGTATATGTTTTGCAGAGACTCAAAGCTCTTGAGAATGGAGAAAATGAGGTGTCAATTTTGCATTGGACCCTATGGGAAAATGCATTAAACGCCTACTGCTCCGACGTTCAGTGACCGATAACATCCATCTTTACACTGTAAACGGTAATTACATAGGTACATGCCTGGGGCAAATAACAGCGCAAATAATTGTCCATGTGCAGAGTAATAAAGGAGCAAACTTTTATATATGGGCCTGCAGTGGAAGTTATTCTTAAAAGGTGACTTTCACGAATCGTTCTGAAACTGTGCTAAATTACAGATAATTCCCATATATTTCTTGGGAAAAAAATCCCAGAAATTCTCCTTTCTCCGTTGTCGAGATATTCGAGGGCAAAGTCGTGCAGTTTTCGACTTTCAGGGGCTATAACTCGAAAACTAAAGAACGAGAATTTTTGGCACATATGGTCAATTGAATGTTTATCCCAACCCTTTCATTTGGCACTAGTTTCAGCCCGAATTGTGCAAGTCACCTAAGGTCACGAATCGTCCCGAACGTGTAGCCCAAATTGTGAAAATTTCAAACCGCTACTGCTTGCTTGTATGAGTAGGTAGCCATCTGAAACTTGGCATATATAAAGGCCATTAACATGTCTACATGCATGCACAATCTTATGTCAACTGATTGCATAACTTGCGAACTATAGGCCATCGAAATTTTTGTAAACAAAAGTTTGTGCGACTTTAGCTCCCAAACGGAATAAAAGCTAAAGCTGAAATAGCCTTCATTCTATTTCACTTATTTGTGTCTACACATGTATATGTTTTGCAGAGACTCAAAGCTCTTGAGAATGGAGAAAATGAGGTGTCAATTTTGCATTGGACCCTATGGGAAAATGCATTAAACGCCTACTGCTCCGACGTTCAGTGACCGATAACATCCATCTTTACACTGTAAACGGTAATTACATAGGTACATGCCTGGGGCAAATAACAGCGCAAATAATTGTCCATGTGCAGAGTAATAAAGGAGCAAACTTTTATATATGGGCCTGCAGTGGAAGTTATTCTTAAAAGGTGACTTTCACGAATCGTTCTGAAACTGTGCTAAATTACAGATAATTCCCATATATTTCTTGGGAAAAAAATCCCAGAAATTCTCCTTTCTCCGTTGTCGAGATATTCGAGGGCAAAGTCGTGCAGTTTTCGACTTTCAGGGGCTATAACTCGAAAACTAAAGAACGAGAATTTTTGGCACATATGGTCAATTGAATGTTTATCCCAACCCTTTCATTTGGCACTAGTTTCAGCCCGAATTGTGCAAGTCACCTAAGGTCACGAATCGTCCCGAACGTGTAGCCCAAATTGTGAAAATTTCAAACCGCTACTGCTTGCTTGTATGAGTAGGTAGCCATCTGAAACTTGGCGTATATAAAGGCCATTAACATGTCTACATGCATGCACAATCTTATGTCAACTGATTGCATAACTTGCGAACTATAGGCCATCGAAATTTTTGTAAACAAAAGTTTGTGCGACTTTAGCTCCCAAACGGAATAAAAGCTAAAGCTGAAATAGCCTTCATTCTATTTCACTTATTTGTGTCTACACATGTATATGTTTTGCAGAGACTCAAAGCTCTTGAGAATGGAGAAAATGAGGTGTCAATTTTGCATTGGACCCTATGGGAAAATGCATTAAACGCCTACTGCTCCGACGTTCAGTGACCGATAACATCCATCTTTACACTGTAAACGGTAATTACATAGGTACATGCCTGGGGCAAATAACAGCGCAAATAATTGTCCATGTGCAGAGTAATAAAGGAGCAAACTTTTATATATGGGCCTGCAGTGGAAGTTATTCTTAAAAGGTGACTTTCACGAATCGTTCTGAAACTGTGCTAAATTACAGATAATTCCCATATATTTCTTGGGAAAAAAATCCCAGAAATTCTCCTTTCTCCGTTGTCGAGATATTCGAGGGCAAAGTCGTGCAGTTTTCGACTTTCAGGGGCTATAACTCGAAAACTAAAGAACGAGAATTTTTGGCACATATGGTCAATTGAATGTTTATCCCAACCCTTTCATTTGGCACTAGTTTCAGCCCGAATTGTGCAAGTCACCTAAGGTCACGAATCGTCCCGAACGTGTAGCCCAAATTGTGAAAATTTCAAACCGCTACTGCTTGCTTGTATGAGTAGGTAGCCATCTGAAACTTGGCATATATAAAGGCCATTAACATGTCTACATGCATGCACAATCTTATGTCAACTGATTGCATAACTTGCGAACTATAGGCCATCGAAATTTTTGTAAACAAAAGTTTGTGCGACTTTAGCTCCCAAACGGAATAAAAGCTAAAGCTGAAATAGCCTTCATTCTATTTCACTTATTTGTGTCTACACATGTATATGTTTTGCAGAGACTCAAAGCTCTTGAGAATGGAGAAAATGAGGTGTCAATTTTGCATTGGACCCTATGGGAAAATGCATTAAACGCCTACTGCTCCGACGTTCAGTGACCGATAACATCCATCTTTACACTGTAAACGGTAATTACATAGGTACATGCCTGGGGCAAATAACAGCGCAAATAATTGTCCATGTGCAGAGTAATAAAGGAGCAAACTTTTATATATGGGCCTGCAGTGGAAGTTATTCTTAAAAGGTGACTTTCACGAATCGTTCTGAAACTGTGCTAAATTACAGATAATTCCCATATATTTCTTGGGAAAAAATCCCAGAAATTCTCCTTTCTCCGTTGTCGAGATATTCGAGGGCAAAGTCGTGCAGTTTTCGACTTTCAGGGGCTATAACTCGAAAACTAAAGAACGAGAATTTTTGGCACATATGGTCAATTGAATGTTTATCCCAACCCTTTCATTTGGCACTAGTTTCAGCCCGAATTGTGCAAGTCACCTAAGGTCACGAATCGTCCCGAACGTGTAGCCCAAATTGTGAAAATTTCAAACCGCTACTGCTTGCTTGTATGAGTAGGTAGCCATCTGAAACTTGGCATATATAAAGGCCATTAACATGTCTACATGCATGCACAATCTTATGTCAACTGATTGCATAACTTGCGAACTATAGGCCATCGAAATTTTTGTAAACAAAAGTTTGTGCGACTTTAGCTCCCAAACGAAATAAAAGCTAAAGCTGAAATAGCCTTCATTCTATTTCACTTATTTGTGTCTACACATGTATATGTTTTGCAGAGACTCAAAGCTCTTGAGAATGGAGAAAATGAGGTGTCAATTTTGCATTGGACCCTATGGGAAAATGCATTAAACGCCTACTGCTCCGACGTTCAGTGACCGATAACATCCATCTTTACACTGTAAACGGTAATTACATAGGTACATGCCTGGGGCAAATAACAGCGCAAATAATTGTCCATGTGCAGAGTAATAAAGGAGCAAACTTTTATATATGGGCCTGCAGTGGAAGTTATTCTTAAAAGGTGACTTTCACGAATCGTTCTGAAACTGTGCTAAAGGGCCAGGGTCGATAAGAGTGTGTTTTGGCCTCAGTTTTCCAGAAAAATCGAATATGTTTGTTCACTTAGTTTTATACTCACATAATCAAAACGGTATCCCGTGTTTCTAGAAAAGACGCCGGAACTTTAGATCGTGCACGTGTTATTGCTATGGCGACGTCACTAAGCAAGGTGAAACGCCATTTTCCGACATTTTCTCGCTGTTTTCATATGTTCATGTCAAAAATTGAATACCGCACCACCACTCGACCAACACGAAATTTGGCGGAAAGAAAAACTAGAGTCTGGTCAGCTTATCGCCAAAGTTTGGTGTTGGTCGATGGGTGGTGCGGTAATGAAAAATTACGAACTAAACGGTTTTCATGTCAATAGACCGCAACTAGCGTCCTTGACGACGCAGACGAAGGGGCGTAATCCGATCTATTATTATACGTAATCTACTTTCGTTTGTTATTCTTTCGGTTTTATTTTAGTTTATCTGTCTGTTGAGTTATGTTTAACCGATATTAGACTGTTTAAAATATCTGTGAGACTATCAGTTTTGATTTCACCCTGAAATATCTATATAATCCATGGAAAATTAATAGAAAGTTCATTAACTTAGAGAAAATGAGCGAAACTCCGAAGTTTTACATGGAAACATCCCCAAAGACATAAAACTGAGCAGCCGATTTTATGCGTTTTGATCAAGTTGTTTACTGGTGATACGTCCAAGGACAACCATTCACCGGGACGTGTGAATCGGGGTGGGTGGGGGTGGGGGGGGTGAGGGTATTGAGCTTGGCGGAGCCATAATCTGATAAAACATTAGAGGGGTCCCCTATGCTACCATGCCTACCTTATCCATAGAAGTGACAATCACTATCTTAGCCTCGTGCTGATCGAAGGAGGCTTTGGTAGTGATCATCATTTCTAACGTATCCACTTCTCTAGTCTATCTCACCAAGCCAAACCAAATCAACAACACAACTCCACAGGCCATCATCACAACACACTACCCTCCACTTCTCTACATCTCCTCCTAGGATCCCCGTTTGCTCAGTAGGTTAAGCGCTGGCCTGTGATCAAGTAGCCCTGGGTTTGAGCCCTGCTGCTGGTGAAATTCTTTTCAATTGTAAAAGGGTTCCATTGCACACAGCCTTTCATTATCACCCACCCATTGTCCTGATATGACTGAAATACTGTTAAAAAGGATGTAAAACAGCGTATCCAGCCATACCGTCATAGGGGAGGAAAAAATTGTGACATGACTGGGACTTAAACCCAGGGCCTCTCGATTACTGTGACCACTCTGCCAACAGTGCTACCGAGCCCCTTGGCTTTGATATGGCCATAAGCCATAAAATTTCAAAATTATCGGGTAAGAGGGCCTGACCCCTGGTGCCCTCCCATGTAACTGTTTTCCATCATTAAGATAAAACTTTGATCTGAAATAATAAGTGTTTGTATTATATTAATAGATATATGTCAGATGTGTCTAATTACCAATAACATCTGAGGTGCAGCACCTAAAAGAACCCAACTTGCAGCCACTGAAAAGTGATTTTTGGTAACAAAAAGGACTTAAAGGGCTGACTATTGTCATAACAATATTAATTTGTTTTTAAACATATGTTTCTATAACATACAATGGTAAAACAAGGTCCTTTTCTGTGCCGAAACATTATTATCAGTCCTTTTTGGTGGTATAAGTCCTTTTTTTGTCTGGGCCCCTCATATCTGCATGTGTCTTGTTACCATACCTAGCTCTTCTGTACTCTGTTAGCCTATCCTGCCAAACAAAACCATGATAACTTTTTTTGTGTGTGTAAGGGGGATTGGGGTGCGGGTTGGAGCAAATTCTGGTTTTATGTTCCAATTCAGTTCTAAATTCATAAAAAAAAAGCAAATTCTGAATTGAATGTAGGTGCAAATTCATTTCTAAACTCATCATTGACCATGCACCTCATGTGTGGTGCCAAAAATCAAGGGGTAAACATCCCATCTGCTCTGTGTGTTGTTTCACAGAAAATTTTATCTTAGCATATCTTATAGTGTTTAGAAGCTAATAGGGAAGGGTGATTGTTTTGGAGGCCCAACATTGCTGTATTTGTGCTGAACCCCACCAAGATTCAAATAGTGTGTTCAAATATTCTGTCCTTATGTTCAATTAATCCAGTTTTGGTAGAGGGAGAATTATGGCCGGACCATAGCAAGGTTTTCCCTGACACTGTATTTGGTGTCTCTGACCCTTGAAACAATGCCTATTACCCCCTGAAAATTATTATATGCATCCTGTAGGACCCTTAGAATTTATGTATCTTTTTATGCAAAATAAACACTCATGAGTTTAAGATAAATAGATGCTCCTCAAATATAAAAAAAATATTTTTTTTTTTCTCATAGGGGTTACTCTAACCCTTTCTTTCATAGGGGCTACTCTTAAAAGTAAGAATTTGCTCCCACAGGGGGCAAATTCATTCCTTGAACAAAACCCCCCATTTGAAAAGGGATATATATACAAGGAAAGTCACTTTTTGTTTCCAAAAGTAGCCCCCCTTTGAAAAATGGCAGCTAATTTATTCAGGTAAAATATTCATCTCAAATGATGGGACCTTTGATTTTCATCCTGGGACCCTTTAATAAGAGAAAAGAGTCCCAAGGACTCCCAAAGTTCTGATCTGAGGGAAACCCCTGACGATAGTGGAATTCTTATTAGAAGCTATTAGGTTGGGTGAGTGATTCTTTTTGGACCTAGTATTGTAGTATATGTGCTAAACCATTCTATGGTTTATTTGGTGTCTAGGTTTTTCAGGGTTTTGTTGAATTAAGGTTGCTAGATACAGATGAAATTTTACCCTAATGCCTGTACCAGGACTGTAGTAGAATTCTGATTACAAACTAGTAGGTGGGATGGGTGAGTCTTTTTAAGCCTAGTATTGCAGTATTTGTGCTGAATCTTACTAGAGTTTAATTAGTGTCCAAATATTTTAGACCTTAAGTATTAATTATTAAGGTTGCTTACAAGTCACAGATTAGATTTTACTCTAGTGTCTGTATAAGAAGAATTATGGCAGGACTGTATTGGAATTCTGGTTAGAAGCTAATGGAAGGACAGAGTGTTTCTTTTCGGACCTAATACGGTAGTATATGTTCTGAATGTCACTATGGTTTAGTTGTTGATCCGGTATTCTGGTTGTTATGTCAGATTAAGGTTGCCCGATACAGGTTAAATGTTGCCCTTATATCTAGATTCTATGAGGAAGGACAGTATGCATGACCATAGTAGGATTCTTGTTGTAAGCTAGTGGTTGGAGGTAGTAATTATTTTTGTTTCTGGTATTGTGGTATGGGTACCAAAGCTTACTATGGTTTAGTCAGAGTCCAATACTTTTGGTCCTTATGTAAGATTAAGGTAGCTGGGCACATATGAGACTTTTCCCATATATTATCAGCGAAGAGCGGTAATGCCGGTATGAAGCATGACTGTAGAAGAAGTCTGATTATAGAAAATTGACTACTGCTAAGTTTGGGCAGGTAATTATTATTGGGTTCAGTATAACAGTACATGTATTGAACCATACAGGGAATTGATTGGTGTCCAAATATTTTAGGAAAGGGAAGATAGTTATTTAAGAATGTATATTAGTATTCCTATAAATAGGGAAGATGAAGTAATTGAATACCTAGCAGGCTAATATATGGATTAGGGGATTTATGGAGTCCTGTCCTATTGCTAGTGTTAAATATGGTAGATAGAGCTCAAGAGAATGGGGACAATTTTCGAGGTGTTAGGATGGATTGTTTAAAGATGGTAATTAGGGCTTGAGTTAGGGTAGAATTTTGGGGATTTTAGTTATATTGGTTGTAGTGTATGGAAAACGTGGTTAGGGATACGTGTTTATATCTTACCAATGTATTGCATATCATTAAGGAATTCAAATATAGCATTTCGTATGATACTTGGTGAGGGGGGGGGGGGACAGAGAGAGATATTCCAAGTCCCACCTATGTTAGTTATGGGTCTCAGTCTCACAGTCAAAGTAGTTATGATCAAGATGTTTAAGGTCATTACAGTAGGGGACTGATTTTTGCCATAATAATGACAGCCCAGCCCACGGTGTCTTAGTTTTAGTCGGGAACAGACTATGTCGAGGCGTCTCTGTGTGACTGTATATGGATATCGTGAATGAAATTAAGTCTGTTTTAATACTAGAATTTCCTGTCGAACAATAGAAAAAAAACAGAGTCAGTTTACTTGAAACAGTTGAATCGGAGCCTGAGCCTTTATTTTACATTTTCATTTGTCACTTTTCAGAGTTTCTCCTCCGAAAAGGTTCTTTTCTGAACCTTTTGTTCTTCTGCAGGATGTATCTATCAATTTGCATATGTCGAGTGGGGATGCAGTATATATAAAATGATTTCATGGTTGAACGATGGGTAACTTTTTCGAAAATAATTGACTCGTCCCATGTCCTCTTCCCTCCATAACAACTCTCCTCCATAACAATATCTTTTTTTTTTTTATTGATTTGTTGTTTAACGTCCACGGTAAACAACTTTGGTCATGTCGGGACGGTCAGTTAACCTAACCATACTATTCCTGGTCAGGCTTAGACCTCCTAAGCGGTTAACCAGTACTAAGTGCACATGTATACTTTCGCCAGTAACTGACAACTGTCCTTCTTGAATCAGCGGAAGGAGAAACGAAAGTGTGTGGCCAGACCGGGTTTCGAACCCAGGACCTCTGCATAGTCAGGCGCCCTACCGATTGCGCTACGCGGCCCGGCAACTATAGCTTTGTACCAAAGCACCATGTTATGTTCGAAATATTTATAACAATTATGTTGGACAAATATTTCATCAAAGCAACAGAAAACAAAGATTTCAGTCATTCATATTTCATAATGCTTGAGATAATTAAATAATCCGACCCCAGGTAAAATATTTTTCAAAACTATCCTTTTTGAACATTTTCTTTATAAATGTTTCTGTATTTCAGCTATAAAAAAAAAAAAAAAAAAAAAAAAAACAGGCAGGTTTATACACCACTAAACGTGATGTTTACGTTATTCAATGCGTTTATGACCATCTGAATTGTACCGTTACGGAGGAGAGAAAAACTCCATAAACAGATATGGCACAAATAACGTGCTTTAATTGTAATCGTCAGTCGAAGTGGATGCGTTTTAGTATTGAACCTGCTATTCTTGACTGCATAAAACTTTGTTTTGAAAAGATCTGTAATTAATTATTTTTGTTGTTCCGTTTTTACGGAAGAGAGCTGGGAAGTTTGATAGATCTAGTTGCGCTTGCGACTGATTTTGGTTAAGGCTGATAGCCTGATATGGAAAACTAAAGATGACCTCCAGTGGCATCGACGTCTTTTATAAGCCTTACCGAATAGACGTAGATATATTCTATACGCAGCAACGTTACGGAAGAGATAAAATCATAACAGAGAAGAGAAGATTTTTAAAATCCAGATGTTTAAATGTTTAACACAACAGTCATAAGCGTTCAGTTGAGAGGACATTTAAAAAGTGTTCTGTATGAGTGTTTTACTATACAACTGTAATTATTGAGAAAAAGATCCATTCATTAAGAAAGCCCCCCCCCACACACACACACATACACACACACCGCCAGTGCTTTGATGGAAGCTGCAAACTGCCGCAAATATCAGCTATGAAAGTATCATATTTAACAGCCCGAACTTAACACGAGGATGTCATTTTAAGGCCCATAAAATGTAGCTTTGCAGGTTGTTTGTTCATACGAAAATTATGCTGATTTGTGTCAAAAACCAACAAAATTCTCTGCGCCTAATGAAGACTCGGATTAGCTTAGGCATGAAGAAATCGAACAGCGATGACTGATCAGCGGATGCATATCGAAATGAAATAAATAGCTCCATCATAGCACACACAACTAAAATAACACACACACACACACACACACACACACACACACACACACACACACACACACACACACACACACACACACACACACACACACACACACACACAAAATAATGCGTGCATAGCGACGGCTCAGTCTGATCAGAGTCTTCTCCATCCGCATCGAGAAAGCGGACAGCTGAGACTGATCAGACTTCACACCTTGTTAACTATTTTTCCAAGGCTGTTACGAACGAAAAAAGTTATAGTTCCAAAACTACTTGGTCATCATGGCTAAACAGATTTGTTTACCAGGTCGTTTGGTATGGGGCGCCGTTTTAATTTTTATTCCCGATTTATGGAAATCCTAAATTCATTGTAGGATATCCGTATTTCATTTGGATATCCTAAAATGAATATAGGATATCCTAAAATAATTGAGGCCATAATTATTTTAGGATATCCTGCATTCATTTTAGAACATCCTATATTCTTTTTCGGATATCCATGAATCGATTTTTGGATATCCTTAGTTCAGTTTTGGATATCCTTCAATGCATTTTTGGATATCCTTAAATATAATTAATACGTTTTTGGATATCCAAAAAATCATGCTGAATTTTGGATATTCATAAACCGGTTTCAGTATATCCTTAAATCGATGTAAGGATATCCTTAACTCAGCCTATTTTAGGATATTCTAAAATCCAATTAAGGATATCCTAAAATAATGCTGATTTAAGGATACCCTGAAATCGATTTTAGGATGCCCATAATATCATTTAATGATATCCTTAATTAGGCTGAATTTAGGACATTCATAAATCGGTTTAAGGATATCCTAAAATCACATATCAAAATATTTATTTTCTATAATGGTTTCTCCCTATGATTTTTATTTGTTTATTCATCATATTTTAGGATATCCTTAAATTAAGGATATCCTAAATTCGGAATGTAATTTAGGATATCCATAATTCTATTTAAAGATATCCTAAAATCCATTTTTGGATATCTAATATTCAACTGATTTTAGGATATCCACCAGCCTTAACCAGAATATGTCTGTTTTGTCGCAGATGCAACTAGATCTATCAAACTTCCCAGCTGTCTTCCGTGACGGAACATGAATTTAGGATATCTATAAATAAGGAATAAATAGCAGAACGGCACCCCATAGTTTTAGAAACCGGACTCTTTTTCGTTTGACAACAGCCCGTGTATATCAACCAGGGGTGAGTCTTGGCGAATGGCAATGAAAATGTCACATACAGTTGAGCCCAACTGTTAAAAAAAAGGTTCCACCCAGTCCGAGAGGAGGCTTCTCTGCCCACTCATAAAAAGTATTTGGTCTGACTATTATTTGTTTGACAATCCATTGAGCACACAGCGAGGACTCTGGTCAGACTGCATAGATGCCAAAGGACTGAATCGTCACTAGGCGCACAGTCATTTCTGGCTTTGTTATGCTGCTGTTCAAATAAGCCGGGTGAGTGCAAGTGCAACAAAATCACTATGTGCCGCTCTGTAAAGACTCGGAACAACTTGTGCATCCACATAGTCTGGTCAGACTGTTAGCTTTTCAAAATGGACAGCTAATTGGTAAAAAACATTCAAGTGGCAAGCACACACTGCGCAATCTAATCTTGTCTGGTTAGCGCATATGTTTTGTTTTAAAGAGTTGCGGCTCTTCAGCAGACATACATGTGTATATATTATGGCCTTAAACTGAGGGAACGGAGTTAGGGAAGATTCTAGAATCACAACGTGTGGAACAAGAGCTGTACTGACAGCATAGCTCGCCTGAATCGGTGCTTGCCCATTGCACAGTCGCTATGGTGGTGTGGACTGCTGTGCATAAAACTTCAGGCAAGCATGTCCATAATGACAACACATTTATAAACAAATGCTATCTCAGAAATGAGTGTTAAAATAAAATTAAATAAAAAATAAGGGAAGGGGAGGGGGCAGGATGTATCAGAACCCTAAACATTAATTAATATCAGTCAAAGTATTAGTATCAACTGAGTCCATCTTGGCACTGTGAAATTATGTCTTCATAAATATAAAACTTTAACCAAAATCTTTAAGACAAAATTATAAGTCAATGACCTTGACTTCAAGGTCATCCAGTGTCGTATGTATATGAGCCGCGACACGAGAAAACTAACCAAGTGGTTGTGCGCCCAGATCAGCCTGGCCATCCACCTAGTCCGCTCAGACTCTTCGCTAAGCGCTTAAAAGGTAGCTAAGGGTTTAAGCTACCTCCATGCGGACAGTGAAGACGCTGATCAGACTGGACGAATGCCCAGGCTGATCGGAGTCTGCGCTGGACGCACAACCACATTGTTGGTTTTGTCGTAGCGCGGCTCATATAGTGTTCAGTACAAACTCAAAAAAGTGTCTAACATCAGTTCAAATGTAAACTAAATCTCTGCCAAGCAAATTGAAACAGAGAGCATTTAGAAAACAATTAGAAATGTTTAATAAAGGCCCAAATTTCCTAAGTCCCTGACCTTGACATCAAGGTCACTCAGCGGGGTTGCGGTAGTACTCTGTAAAGCTTTGGACTAATATCTAAGAACAGTGCACATATCAAAAGAATTCATCGGTGAGTTCAGGAGATAAGGGTTTTAAAAAACTTTAACCAAAACATCCAATTAATAAAAAGACAATTTTCTAGGTCCATGACCTTGACCTCATGGTCACTGAGGGGGTTGGGGTTAGCACCTTGGAAAACTTTGGACCAATATCTAACTAAAGTGCAAGTATCAAAGGAATCCATTATTGGGTTAAGGAGATTTGGGCTTTAAAAACTTTAACCAAAACATCCAGTCCAAAACACTCCCAATTTTCTAAGTCCATGACTTTGACATCAAGGTCACTGTGTGAGGTGGGGTGGAGCCATATTAAGATTTGGACCAATATCTAACTACAGTGCAAGTATCAAAAGAATCCATCCATGGGTTAAGGAGATATAAGTCTTTAAAAAACTTTAACATAAACATCCAATCCGGACGCGGACGCCGACGCCAGGGTGACAACAATAGCTCTTCCTGAACTTTCGTTCAGGCGAGCTAAAAATCGCAACAAAAGAGATGCACTTATAACTTCTCCGTAACGAACATAATCAGGGCAAATGGCAACGGAATGATTTGTCTCTTTTTATTATCTTCTGCGGACAGAACCATAATCACAAAATAAAAAATAATAGAAACAACATAAACATGCACTGGGTTCTTTGGAAGAAACGTGTCTGCAAGTTTTCACCGCGCTTGCTCCTACCTATTGAGCTAGGTGAATTGGATATTATTCTGATAGGTTGTATCTCAAACCTCTTAGTGGAGAAACGGTATCTTCCCTAACCATTCTTTCCTGTCATGCGTTTCAATATTTTTTCCTACTGTATACGCTCGTTAATTCTCTCTTTATCTGCATTGTGCCGCTTTTGTATCCTCACTTTAAACCTGCACTTTACGCATGTATAAACCTCCACTTAACTAATGTGTATCCTCCACTTAACATATGGTCTCCATATTCCAATCAGACTCATCATCTGAAGTTGACAAATCATTTTGTCCATGCGTTTTGCGGCGTTTCGTAATTGCTTCGCTCTCTTCATGATGAGTAAAACGTAGTTAGATTGAAAACTGGAGGCCCGAGAAAAAACACACGTTGTATCACCTTAATCAATACTCGTCTAGCGTCACATGTGATGTACTATACCAAAACATCCTTTGTCAACCAACACGTCTGTTAGCTTTTTCTTCTTGCTTCGCTTTGGGTCTGACTCAGCAGGGTAATTTGTTTTGTTTTGTTGGATTATCTTTGTTGTGTTGTACAGTTAAGTTTTTTACCGGCTGTCTTCGGACACTCTATTTACTTTTACTTCGGTCGTTTCATGTGCGGCTGTTTGCTACTCATGTACTTAGAATGATGCTCAGTTGCATATTTGAGTTGGTTTCTCAATTTACCTGTGTATGTTTGAATTTGAATAAATTCATTAGACATGTCCTTTCTGGTTTCTTTGATTTTCAACTGAATCGGTTGGATTATTTCGTTGTATTTCTTCTGTTCGCTTAGTGTTCAGATAGGATTTGCCGTTTGCTTTTGCAGAACCTTACGATCAATAGATTTTAATCGCCACTTTGCAAAGCAAAGACAGGCTTATGCAATACCCTTCGTGTGCGTGCAAGTGCGCTTGCATGTGCGCGTGCGCCTAGCTCAGTTTTGGGCCATGGCCTATAATTAACGGTTGATGAAATGGAAATAAATGCATTGTGTTCATCTATTGCGTTTAACTTCTAAGTAACCACAAGGGATAGAGTCTTCAAACTTGCCTCATACATACATCTTGAAAAGATCAACTGAAAGCAGCGATGCATCATGGACCATTACCTATATTTCACGGTTGATTGAACATAGAAAAATATTCACTTGTTGCGTTTAGCTCAATTTCTAATTAGCCACAAGGGATAGAGTCTTAACTTGCTGCTATATCTGGGAAAGATCTGCTGAGAGCAGCGATGCATTATGGGCCATGACATACATTTCACTGTTGATTGAAAATAGAAAAAAATATTCACCTGTTGCGTTTAGCTCAGTTTCTAAGTGACGACAAGGGATAAAGTCTTCAAACGTGTTAACAGATATTTGGGGAAATATCTACTGAAAGCAGTGATGCATATCATGCCATGACATACATTTCACGGATGACTAAATTCAGAAAAAAAATATTCACCTGTTGCATTTTGCTATGTTTCTAAGTAATTAAAAGGGATAGTCTTCAAACTTGCTACACTAGAACATCTTGGGAAGATCTACTAAAGGCAATGAAACATATCGGACCAAAAGCTATATTTCATGGTTCAGTGATATTGCCTTATATCTTGAAGACTACCCCCGAGTTATCTATTTGATAGCTTCAGATAATAAATGGATACGATGTTTGATCTCAAACTAAACGTAGGTCACAGTGACCTATAATTCATGGTCCAGTGATTATGCCTTATATCTTGAGGCCTGTTTGATGTATGTTCATGATTCTTGGGGTAATAAGTCGGTGTGACCAGATGTTTAAACTCAAACTAAAAGTGGATCAGAGTGACCTATATTTCCTAGCCCAGTGATTTACCTTACAGATTAAAGAATATTCGATGTGTAAACATGATTGCTTGGAATAATGACTCGGCATGACCCGATAGTTGACCTCAAACTAACAGTAGGCGACAGTGACCCGATGTTTGACTTTTAAATTCAGTGACCTATATTTCATGGTCCAGTGATTTTGCCTTATACCTTGAAGACTATTTAATAAACGAACTTGATTGCCTGAGATAATGACTCAGTATGACTCGACGTTAATGTTTTGGGTTGACACTTTCAATGAGCTCATCTTAGTTAAAGTACAGTGTGACCTGTATTTCATGGTCCGGTGATTTTACCTCATTTTACAATATTTCATGTAATGCATTGTACTTGGGTAAATGGTTTGTTCTGCTAGTGTGAGTGACCTCATACTAAATGTAGGTCAGTGTGACCTATATTTCATAGTTCAGTAATTTTGCATCATTTTTCTAACACTTTTACTTGGGTCTGCATAAAACCAGACGGTTTATGATTTTTTGCAGACACTGAGTGACTTCATACTTATTGTAGGTCAGTGTGACCTTTATTACTTAGTCCAGTTATTACCAACATCTCAAATACTATTTTATGGATTTGCACTATCTCTGGCGATATTTTAAGAGGTTAGAATAATTCTTAGGAGAACTGTTTATTCTGGCACTGCAGTTGACCTCATTTCAATTAGTGTCTATTGTCCATATTAAACTTGCGCTTATAGCCCCAATCTCACTGTCCCGGTTCGGTATCAGTATGGCGACCCGTTTGGGTTTTTACCTATGTAATGCAGACATCTGCATTTCAAATACAGTTATCTCTATTAATAAATACAGATATCTATTTTTTTAATTACAGATATCTCTGATTGAAATGGGGACAAATTGAAATGCAGATATCTCTATTTGAAATGCAGATACCTATTTGAAATACAGATATTTCTATTTTCGATTATTATGTAGATATCTGCGTTTCAATTAGCGATATCTGCATTTCAAATACAGATATCTGCATTTGCATTAGAGATATCTCGAATTAAGCTGAAATTTAAATATCTGCATCTAAAATACAGATCTCTAATTGAAATGCAGATATCTGTATTTGAAGTTCAGATATCTGAATTTCTAAAAATAAATACAGCTAGCTGCATTTCAAATACAGATTTCTGCATTTCAAATACAGATATCTGCGCACAAATATAGATATGACAAAATGACAAATAAAAGCGTGTTTGGATTTCAATTTGTTTTCTCGCCTATGCAAGGCATCGCACTCGGTACCCTAGCACTTGAGGCCATTGCACTCACCACTGAGCTACCCTGCTTTCTTCTATGTTAAAGGAAGCCTTATTAGGCCTATCCGCAACCTACCCTTAAATGATGCTGTTCAGTCTGGTTCTGTTAAACAAGCCATGGCCAATAGACTGAACCCGGTAGCTCAGTCGGATGCATGTTTGACTAGCGATCAGGACTCTGGTTTGATTCCACTCTGGTCCGACGACATCCATTCTCTCTGTTTCTGACTCAAGTAGGGCAGGTGTCAGTCACTAGCGGAAGGACGGGCACTTAGTACTGGTTAGGTTCACTGGCTGTCTTGCCATGATGGTGATGATCATGTTTGTTTTACTGAGACGTTAAACACTTATGCAACCAACCAACCGGCCCCGATAGATAAATTGGATGCACGTTCGACTGTAGATCATGTGGAGGCCGGGTCTCACTCCTCTCCGGTCAGGCAACATCAAGCATCTCAAAAATCTTAAGCGAGGGAGAAATCATTATTTGTCGAAAATAAAAGTTGGAAAAAATCAGGTTTATAAAGAGATATAAGCATTACAAATACAGATATCTATATTTAAATTAGAGATATCTGTATTTTCTTTGAATATAGATATCTGTTTTTGAAATACATATATCTGCATTAGAAATACAGATATCTCTATTTGAATCACATATCTAAATTTAAATGATAATTACAGATATCTATATATTTCAAATAGTGATAACTGCTTTTCAATTAGAGATATCTGTATTTCAAATTCAGATATATGAGTTCTAATCTGTAATTAAAATACCGATATCTGTTTTAAATTCAGATATCTTTGTTTAATAACCAAATAGTGATATCTACATTTCATATACAGATATCTGTATTTGAAATACAGATGTCTGTATTTGAAATACAGATATCTCTATTTAAATGTAGATATCTCTTTAAATGCCGATATCTGCGTGTTAAATGTAGATATCTGTATTAAATGGGTATAAACCCAAAGGGCCACAATATAACCCCGGTAAGTCCCAATTAGTGATCCGAGGGAAACCCTGTCAGTGCGGGAGAACAACCTTGGTGGCACCATGAACATTCTGAACGATCCGGGATCAACATTTACTCCAGCTAACAGCCCGGTTGTTTTAAAATTTTTAATACAACCGGGAGTTACTGGGAGAGATATAACAAAACCGGCATAATCTTGGGATTTCCGGGGCATCCGGATCTCTACCCTCCCTCTACCGTGATTAACTTTCATTCCGGTGTGATGGTGAACCCCAACTTTGGGCCGGCAGAGCCCAGGTGAAGAACGGTATAGCCCCATTTCGTGCCGGTGGAGGCAGGGATTGCAACGATATGAGCTGTTTATCAGCCGGTTAGGTCCCGTTTGTACCCGGGGAATGGCGTTACACCTCCGGTTATTGGCCGGTAGATCTCAGTTTTATTGAGGACTGGTTCGGTTTAAGAGGGTTCCTGCGGGATGATCCCGGCTTCACCACGGTTAAAGACGGTGGAGTTGGGGTGTCATAGGAAGTAATGCTCTGGTATTTAACAAAGTCTAGACCATGGTTACACCATGGGAACGTCGGTAGTGTGAGTACGCAATTTTAATTTTTTTCATGGAAAAAGGTCCCGGATTATCACGGTATACCGGATTTTTTTCTCCGCGCGACACCGTGACAGTGAGAATTGGGCTCAAACTCGGGTTCCCGAAAGTCTGGCTTTATTGTCTTCTGACAATTCTTGTAATATATCATTGTAGCATGGAGGCTCCTAGGCGTTTTAAATGTGTCCTGTGCAGCAAACGCACGAAACCAAAAGAAAGGAGATTTATAGATGGCCCTGGCAACAAACCAATAAGAAAATTCCTCCGCAAGACTTTCATGTTAGACGTAAAACAGGGAGACGTCATATGCAACAAATGTAAACATGAGTATTATAAAGACAGGTCTAAAACATTAAGTACAAAGTCTTCGAGAAACGCTCAGAGCCAAACTATAACGGACAACCTCACAATGAAAGACGCCGCATCTCCCTCTAATATATCGCTCCCAATGTCTTCGCTTGGGGGAAGTCACTCCCAGTGCTTTCTTTGTAAGAGAAAGGGACCAAAGTTGGTAAGAGTTCCAGCCTCCGCTCGAAACGATATTTTAATTGAAAAACGTGTCATTCTACCTCCTGGAGCAAGATGCTGCCCTGGTCATTTGGAAGAAAACTTTCTAACGTCCGATGCATATGGTCTGTTAGAATCAGCCAATATGAAAGATACATATGACACCAACAGAGCCGGGGTTCTAAAGTTAATAGAAGGTCTAGCAAATAGTGCTAAAATAAATAAACATAGGCGACTTGATTTTGATGACAATAATAATCTAGATAATAATGATTATTATAATTTAACAGGTTTAACAATTACCTAGTTTGATGATTTGTGTTCAAACATAAAACAAGGCAGCATCAGAGAGACAAAATTACGTAGTGTACGCACATGCATTGGCATGCTGCTGATGAAGCTGAAAACAGGTATGTCGAACAATATTCTAGCAACTTTGTTCGGCATATCTAAGACGGCTTTAAGGCGTGCCATCAACTCAGCTAGGTTAGCTTTAGCTCGTGATTTTGTGCCGTACAATGTAGGTTTCCAACATGTAACTCGGGATGAAATTATAAACAATCATACAAGACCAATTGCCCAAACATTATTTGGAGTAGAAGGTAACCCGCCCGCAATAATTGTGATAGATGGTACATATATATATATTCAGAAAAGTACCCAGTTTGCTTTCCAAAGGCGTACATTTAGTCAACATAAACATCGGTCCCTCGTTAAACCTATGATCTTTGTCTCAACAACTGGATATGTAGTATCTGTCATTGGACCTTATCTGAGTGACTCAAAAAACAATGACGCCAAGATTTTAAACCATATTTTTCAAAGTAATATAGAAGAAATACAAGGATGGTTGAAAGATGATGATATTATTGTGGTCGATAGGGGATTCAGGGATTCAATAGAACTATTAGAAAGCGAGTTTGGCATTAAATGCAAGATGCCAGCTTTCATTTCAAAAGGAACCCAGTTTAGTGACACAGAAGGTAACAGCTCTCGCCTTATCACGAAAGTCCGTTGGGTGGTAGAATCCTTTAATGGTAGGTTAAAAAAGTGGCAGTATTTGGACAAAATTTTGCCCAATTCCCAGATTCCAAATATAGGGGATTATACTCGGCTAGTTGCAGCCATAAGTAACAAATATCAAAGAAGACTCAGCGAAGGGGATTCGAAGACTGATGTAATGCAAGGTTGTAAAATGTTATATCTGGTCAAACAGTCAAACGAATTGAAAGCAAAGGTAGAGTCTTCTGGTATACTTAGACAGAAAAAAATATGGAAAAGTCTTGACGCCTGTGATGCATCTGCAGTTGTAGATTTCCCAAGGTTGACAGAAGATGAAATACGCAGTCTGACGCTAGGTGTTTATCAACTTAAAATGGCTAAACTCTACACACAAGAACATATCAATGAAAATGGTGGTTACGAAATTTTCATCAACACTGATGATCCCTTTCTTTTGTGCGCCAAGCTGAATAGCAGACACATTTCTTCCAAAGAGTACAAGCTGTTTATTGGGTATGATTTGTCTTCTGTTAGTTCTTGGTATTGCACTTGCAGAGCTGGGGCTAGAGTAGTTGGAATGTGTTCCCACTGTGCAGCAGTGATTTGGTTCTTGGCGTACGCCAGGCACCAAGACACTGACTGGAGAATAAGTAAATCTTGGTTTGATTTTATTAAAGACGCTCAGAAAGTTCCAGAAGAAATTGACTGTAGCGACGATGAACTTGTTGAACTTCCCGAGGAAGAGTGAAACTGCCATATGTCCATCACGCCATTGTAGTTTGTGGCCCAGTGGCTTCTGTGTCTCAGTTTCACAAATGAATAGTTGTACTCAAGTGTAGTAGAGCTTGCCAGTATGTTTCTGTCATGTTTCTCATAGTGTATTATATTAAAATCCCGTTTTCTTGCTGCATTCACGTTTTGAGTAGGCTGTAAGTAGCTCTCTGACATGAACTGTACATCTGCAGGTGGTAAATACTCTCTCGGTATATAATAAATCACATGCTGGTATCGCTTAAATGAAATCTTCGATGCCATCCTGCTCTTTCGATTTCTAGACAGTGTCACCATCAAACAACAGTCTACAAAAGAAATTGCTTTCTTTCAGATTTATATATTGAACCACAACATGACAAACCCAATAAAATGACGTGCGCCCAGTGAAGATGCAGGTCAGCCCTGGGCATCTGCCTAGTCTGATCAGCGTATTCACCGTCTGCATGAAGAAACCTAGGACCTTACTATCAAAGGAGCGCATGATGAAGACCCGGGCCGATGTCCAAGCTGAGCGCACGTCATCTTGTTGATTTTGTCAATCACGGATCAGTATATCCTATCAAGTAGACGTTTTCCAAAGTTCACTATGGGGTGCTGTTTTTCCCCATTTTACAAAATGGCATGTGCGCCAAGCGCAGATTCAGATCGTCTGCCCAGTCTGATCAGAATCTTCGCTGTCCGCATGGTCAACGCTTGGGTCCTTAGCTACCCAAATGAGCGCAGAAAGGAGGCTGATCATACTGGGCGAAAACCCAGGCTGGTCCGAGTCTTCGCTGGGCGCAACGTCATTTGTTTGCATTATTATCGATATCAAAATAAAATTGGAATGCATCCAAAGAGCGACTTACGGATGTCATCAAATTTTAACATAAAATGTATTCTGCTATATTATGGTTTCACTTTGTCGAGATTCGCATTTTGTGATTTACCTTTTATTCAACATTATCGATAGGTAATCTCGATAAACGGAGCCACTGGCTCCGCTCCTTAAATCTTATGGAGACCTTCCGGGTCACGTGCGGCTCTAAAGTTGTAGATGGGAAAAAAGTGACAGCAAGAGATAGGTCTGGCTTATCTCGATTTTTTATCTGTTTGAGGGATTAAACGAAAAAAAGCAGAATGCTATTAGATAGCCATGCCATTTGACTGACATAACATGCAGAGAAGGCTGGGTAAATGTCACTTGGCATTCTTTGAAAATATTTGTTCCGAGGCGAGTCTATTCATTCAGCAGCATGAAGTGCGAGAAAAGTCACTTCAATTTTCCCATAAACGGATGAGTTTGACAGGTAAATATAGTTTCCCAGTTACCCCGACCAGTTTCTGAATGAAACTGCGTGGAATTGCACGAAATCTGCACCAAAAGGGTGTGGCTCCGTTTATGTAGTGTGGCTCCGTTTATGGAATGCGGCTCTGAAGTTGAGGACGCAGTTTCATCTAGACTACAATGACTATTCTTATCCCGCACTTCGTGACTAAGCATACTGTCAAAGTCAGTCACGTGCAGACTCGACAAACGCACTCTCGCTAACACATAAGTTCTGTTTCTGAATTGTGATAGACTTGTATTTAGGGTTCATGCAAAGATGCCAGGAATGACACAGTACTCCAATATTACTTAATTGGTGTTAACCGCTGTACATGTATGTAAGCGAGTCTGCGTGTGTTAAATCTGCACGTGACTGACTTTGACAGTATGCTTTGTCTCGAAGTGCGGAGTAAGAATGAGCCATCGTAGTCTAGTTGAAACTGCGTCCACAACTTCAGAGCCATATCGCATAAACGGAGTCATACGCTTTTAAGGCAGATTTCGTGTAGTTCCGCCTAGCTTTGTTCGGTTATTTGGAAACTATATTAACCATATTTACCTATGAAACATGGTAACATCACCTTTCATGTCCACATTGCTCGTCCGTTTATGGGAAAAAGTATTGACTTTTGTCGCACTCCATGCCGCTGAATTATTAGACTCCCCTCGGAACAATTATCTTCAAAGAAAGCCAAGTGACCTTTACACACCTTCTCTGCACGTAGCGTTAGTTAAATGATATGGCCATCACGTAGCATTCTGCCTTTTTTTTCATTTAATTCCTGAAACAACTGATAAAAATCGAGAAACGCCAGACCTACCTCTTGCTGTCACACTTTTTCCAGCTACAACTTCAGAGCCGCACGTGACGCGGAACGGTTCTCCGTAAGATTTAAGATGCGGAGCCAGTGGCTCCGTTTATCGAGATTACCCATTGTGAATATTAGGAGTTCACAAACTGGACTATTAATATTCCAGTTCTGTCAGTGAAATAAAAGTCCAGTCTGTTTCGATATCATGAATTCCTTTGTGTTATCCCTAATTAGATTTGCTTTTGTATCACATAACTATTTTATGATATACATATTCTTGAAGAATTTATGATTTCATAATATCGAAGCTGTATTTTAGCAAACCGACTTAGTGATTTTTCACAAATTCATGCGATCACATAATCCTCTTTTTTTTTGGTACGCTCGTACCACAAACAGTCAAATGTTAAGTGATTTTTCAATGACATTGAATGATATATTCTCATATACATTTATCAATCGATTTTGGTCAGAACAATTTTGTTTTAGCCTATATCATAAATATTAAAATCGATTTCTGATATAGAAATACCCTAAACTCGAAATCCTGATATCAGAACGTTTGGCAGAACGGCGCATTAAGAGTTCACTCTTGGTATATGATACAATAAAGCAGTGGTGCTGAGCCAATGCGATTAACACCCCCAGTATACGACCCTCAGGACCGACCAGGAGTGTGTAATTTACCTTCCTTTCATATTAAATGTATTTGAAACTTCATATTAACCCGTTCGTATTACGCCTATACATTTAAAAGTAACCCACGTGAACATCAGAGGGCGAGGGTTTGGATCCAGCAAAGGTAGTTCAAGCCCCCCTAAGTAATCTATTACTGATCGTGTTAAGACAATACTTCAATTGTGGCTCCTCAATGTTACATGTTGTTATGTCCGCGTGTCTGTGGTCTCGAGCAATATGATCACCTGAATAGCTGCCCATTCTTCTTTCTGTTTTGTCTTGTTTGGTAATAGGTAAAATATAATAGATGTTGCAGCTGTTTTCAATTAGAGTACTAGCTGAATGGCCACCCGTTTGGGAAAGAGCAGTTCATTCAGTTGGACGTGCGTGACTTGAAATCGTGAAGGTGTATCAATTTTTGTGTGTATGCTTCTTCCCCTTTTGGTTCTGAGGGCGAGATGTGGGTTTTGGTTATATAATTCAAGATCATTGCCTATCTTTCAATTTTGTCACTCTATTCTAAGCCATGCCTATGGACCAAACAATTAGTGGGATTAGGGGGGTTGGGTGGGTGGGGGCGGGGGATGGGACCAGTGAAATAGCAACCATCGCTTTAAGAAATCACCTTATGGCAAACGACGATAGAAAGTACTGGATTCATAGCGGAGAAAAAAAATAACACTCTATCTAGTCGTATATTACAAAGTCAACCCGCCCAACCCAGAAGCCGGCGAAACGGTCGAAACGCCGGTCAAATGTTATTGCCATATCTAATTTGATATTTAACAATTACTGTTTCTTTTCGTAGGGGGTAGGCGAGGGTAGGGTTACTCTGTCTATATGGTATAGTATGGATGTGCGACCCGAATAGCCCCATCTATCCAGCTTGGATACTATATAAATGGCCCCCGTTTTTGTTGTTGTTTTTTTCTTCAAATTTTGTTACAGTTTATATCTGAAGAACAGTAGGTCGTATGAGAACATGTTGTCAACATCTCTGTAGGAACCTAAAAAAAACCTAGTCAAATATCAAAAGGTTCCATTAAAGGATACTGAAAATATAAACGACTGTAAACTTAACGCAAAACTTTAACGCAAATGTTTAGGTCTGTGAGCATGACCTTAGGTTGTTGTTGTGTTATTGTTTAACGTAAACAGCTATGGTCATGTCGGGACGGTCAGTTAACCTAACCACACTATTCCTGGGCAGGCTTAGACCTCCTAAGCGGTTAACCAGTACGAAGTGCACTTATTTTCACCAGTAACAGACAACTGCCCTTGTTGAATCAGCGGAAGGAGAAATGAAAGTAAGTGGCCGGACCGGGTATCGAACCCAGGACCTATGGCTTATAAGTCAGACGCCCTACTGGTTGCGCTACGCGGCCCGGCCTGGCCCAAGTCCTTAGGTCATAAGCAACATCCAGATGATGTCAACTATTCAGCATGAACCCAGAAGCATAACTAGTCACATATGGAAAGGTTCCAGCAAGGGATATTGGAAATATAAGCAAAGAATATAAACTTGACGCAAAACTTAAACGCAAATGCTAACGGACGGACGGACATAGAGAGTGGTGCGGGGCGTCCTTTTTATTTCGATAAAAGTAGGATAAGGACCCACTGAGTATGCAGTAGGTGTGGGCGGGGTTTGTGTGGATTTTTGTTCTCTCGTCTATCATCTCTTTTTCTCTCTCTTAGAGACGGCCAGATACAGACACTGACAGACTGAACAACGGTCTCAAAGAGCCGTTAAATCCAAAAACAACCAACCATACTTTCGCCAGTAGCTGTCAACTTCCCCTCTCGAATCAGCGGAAGGAGAAATGAAAGCATGTGGCCGGACCGAATATCGAACTCGGGACCTCTGGCTCATGAGTCAGACGCGCTACCGACTGCACTACGCGGCCCGGACCAAACAATGTAGTTTAAACTGTATGCACACTTACCAGCTATGCACTTCTGAGGCCCTCCCAGTTGTTCTGGGATCTAGGAAAACACTTTAGCATTTATTTTAGGAGAACAAGGGTACATGTATAAACGAAACGGTGACAAGGCGTAAATATAGGAGAATTATTATTAGACTGTTACTGAGTTTGCATATACCAAAAGGCCTCCTTAATCATTGAATAAAACAGAACCTCCTTACCTTGAGAAACTCCTGCCCTTCAAACATAACAGACAAACAGCTAGTTTCCGTCTTTTTTTTCTTTGATCAAATTGATGTCCTTGCGTACGGTGCACGTGAAAATGTAGATTAAATTGCCGCGCGCGTTCGGTACAGTTAACAAGTAAAAGTTCGTTCCCAGAAATATCCTATTGACAGTTTTGTTGTTCAAAGTATTTTGGATTTTGCTCTTGATATTTTAAGCGAAAGCTTTGCAATTTAGTACGGATATTCGATCGAAATAATCATGACATGAGCAAGTATCCCGCCCCCCCCCCCTTGATACTTGATATTTTGGGATCGATTCGGCATTTTCGATGCTTTTCGAAATGACCGCCTCGTAATCTCCTACATGGTAAAAATCTCCTAGTACATGATCTTGCCCCTGCTCGTTTCAGCTGTGTCTTTAAGCCTGAGAGCCGGAAATTGATATTTGACATTTAATTCCAAGATGACTGCCACTTTGAAACATAGCGATTCTTAATCAGGAGGAGGAGGGGCCTCTGAAGAAAATGATACTACTCGTAGAGGTTGCTAACATTGGAAGGGGGTAGGGGCGGGGTATGCATGGTGACACCTCCTGATCCATGGACTAATACGCTAATGTATTACAGAAATTGCTAGACAATATTCAATTTAGGACTATCGCAAATGAACTGTACTGTAGGCTTTTTACACCAATTTGGGCACATGTCTTCCCTTTTCTGGCCTGGTCCGCACCTAAGGATCCGCTTGTTTCTGGTACAGGTCGTTTCAAATTAAAGTCTTCTCTTACATTCGACAGACCGATATTCCACATGGAGAATTCGACAAAGAAAGTAAACTTCTCATTAAAAAAATATTTTTTCGTTTATTTTCTCCAAAATCTTCCGTTGAATAACCGACCAGTTTTCTTTAATCTTCATGCACTTGATCATGTAAACTCACATATTCATAAAGGAATAGCAAACCATTGATTTCTTTCAAAAGTGCTCTAATGTGCTGCGAGCACCTGCCTAACAACAGGCTCGCTTCAAGCCCTCCCCCATCCCCTCCCAAGAAAGGTCACATTTATATGCACTTTTGGGCAGTAACTCTCATGTGAGCCGATCGGCGTAGAATTTTAAACACGTCAAATATACTACTCATTTTCAAGCTCATCCCGAGGCTCCGTGTAGATTTGGTAAATGAAAATGGGTTACCTCTTTGACATTGAAACCCCAAAATAAATAAATTGTCTATTTCTAGTCAAGGCCAAATAAACTTTTCAAGTACACCATGGCGGATGGCTCTCGATTTGACTCGTTTTTCAGTGTGAGATGTTCATATAATTATTACGTGAATAACTCTAACAAAAAAAACATCGCAAACAAAAGGGAGACCTGGAAATGCTAAAACCGGAAGGGTAATTTTCTGCCGACAGAAATCAAGACCGTTTATGACAATCAAGGGCAGGTAATTCCAAAACATATAAAATATTTTGTACGAAACAAGAAATAAATATTGTTTAAACCAATTCCAAAACAGATTGTCTATACTAGCAAGTTTTGCAAACATGCAAGGTTTTTAACAGTGCAAGTTTTCTGCAAGTTTGTCGAAGAACTGTTCGGTAAAATAAATTAATACGATCGCTAAACCAGATATGCCTGTTATGATAAGTCCATGGGAAGTTTTGGTTGCCATAGCAACCACAGCTTGTGATCAATCTGTCCCAAAAACTAAGTTCGTTTTTCTCATTTCCAATGTATGCTGCAACTGTTCTATGATAGAGATTGGTTAACTGGCCTTATGGATCCTCTTGACTGAGTGTTTGATCAGCACACGGACTGGCAACGAAGTCTAGGTCTATTTTAGCTCAGCCTGAGAGTCTTCGCCTCTGATGAGCTACTACTTCTGCTTTCAAACATCACTTTCTTCAATTCTCTCACAAAAATAACACATATTTTGGGTAAAATTGTGAGAAAAATATTAAAATACACTCTTTTCGACAGCCGAAAAGCTTTATTTTTCCTGTTGCTAAGACAGAGACTGCGTTGCTATGGCAATAACGATGGGATAGATTGACATTTCAGTTTCATTTGCATAACTTTATGCATACTAGAATTCATCTGAGTCATTAACTTGATAGAATATGCTAAATACAATAAAAAAATCTTAAGAAGTGGTGTATTTTAGCTTTACAGACGGTATGTTTGCTTAAGCGCGTGTTGCCATGGTAACAGGCCAGGAATTCGATAAATCTTTTCATTTTTGAAACAGGCAAGTTCTTTGGTATCATGTGACATGATATGAATAATTTTGAAAATGAGGCCAAAAATGGCCCTTATCGACCCTAGCCCTTAAAGATAATTCCCATATATTTCTTGGGAAAAAAATCCCAGAAATTCTCCTTTCTCCGTTGTCGAGATATTCGAGGGCAAAGTCGTGCAGTTTTCGACCTTCAGGGGCTATAACTCGAAAACTAAAGAACGAGAATTTTTGGCACATATGGTCAATTGAATGTTTATCCCAACCCTTTCATTTGGCACTAGTTTCAGCCCGAATTGTGCAAGTCACCTAAGGTCACGAATCGTCCCGAACGTGTAGCCCAAATTGTGAAAATTTCAAACCGCTACTGCTTGCTTGTATGAGTAGGTAGCCATCTGAAACTTGGCATATATAAAGGCCATTAACATGTCTACATGCATGCACAATCTTATGTCAACTGATTGCATAACTTGCGAACTATAGGCCATCGAAATTTTTGTAAACAAAAGTTTGTGCGACTTTAGCTCCCAAACGGAATAAAAGCTAAAGCTGAAATAGCCTTCATTCTATTTCACTTATTTGTGTCTACACATGTATATGTTTTGCAGAGACTCAAAGCTCTTGAGAATGGAGAAAATGAGGTGTCAATTTTGCATTGGACCCTATGGGAAAATGCATTAAACGCCTACTGCTCCGACGTTCAGTGACCGATAACATCCATCTTTACACTGTAAACGGTAATTACATAGGTACATGCCTGGGGCAAATAACAGCGCAAATAATTGTCCATGTGCAGAGTAATAAAGGAGCAAACTTTTATATATGGGCCTGCAGTGGAAGTTATTCTTAAAAGGTGACTTTCACGAATCGTTCTGAAACTGTGCTAAATTACAGATAATTCCCATATATTTCTTGGGAAAAAAATCCCAGAAATTCTCCTTTCTCCGTTGTCGAGATATTCGAGGGCAAAGTCGTGCAGTTTTCGACTTTCAGGGGCTATAACTCGAAAACTAAAGAACGAGAATTTTTGGCACATATGGTCAATTGAATGTTTATCCCAACCCTTTCATTTGGCACTAGTTTCAGCCCGAATTGTGCAAGTCACCTAAGGTCACGAATCGTCCCGAACGTGTAGCCCAAATTGTGAAAATTTCAAACCGCTACTGCTTGCTTGTATGAGTAGGTAGCCATCTGAAACTTGGCATATATAAAGGCCATTAACATGTCTACATGCATGCACAATCTTATGTCAACTGATTGCATAACTTGCGAACTATAGGCCATCGAAATTTTTGTAAACAAAAGTTTGTGCGACTTTAGCTCCCAAACGGAATAAAAGCTAAAGCTGAAATAGCCTTCATTCTATTTCACTTATTTGTGTCTACACATGTATATGTTTTGCAGAGACTCAAAGCTCTTGAGAATGGAGAAAATGAGGTGTCAATTTTGCATTGGACCCTATGGGAAAATGCATTAAACGCCTACTGCTCCGACGTTCAGTGACCGATAACATCCATCTTTACACTGTAAACGGTAATTACATAGGTACATGCCTGGGGCAAATAACAGCGCAAATAATTGTCCATGTGCAGAGTAATAAAGGAGCAAACTTTTATATATGGGCCTGCAGTGGAAGTTATTCTTAAAAGGTGACTTTCACGAATCGTTCTGAAACTGTGCTAAATTACAGATAATTCCCATATATTTCTTGGGAAAAAAATCCCAGAAATTCTCCTTTCTCCGTTGTCGAGATATTCGAGGGCAAAGTCGTGCAGTTTTCGACTTTCAGGGGCTATAACTCGAAAACTAAAGAACGAGAATTTTTGGCACATATGGTCAATTGAATGTTTATCCCAACCCTTTCATTTGGCACTAGTTTCAGCCCGAATTGTGCAAGTCACCTAAGGTCACGAATCGTCCCGAACGTGTAGCCCAAATTGTGAAAATTTCAAACCGCTACTGCTTGCTTGTATGAGTAGGTAGCCATCTGAAACTTGGCATATATAAAGGCCATTAACATGTCTACATGCATGCACAATCTTATGTCAACTGATTGCATAACTTGCGAACTATAGGCCATCGAAATTTTTGTAAACAAAAGTTTGTGCGACTTTAGCTCCCAAACGGAATAAAAGCTAAAGCTGAAATAGCCTTCATTCTATTTCACTTATTTGTGTCTACACATGTATATGTTTTGCAGAGACTCAAAGCTCTTGAGAATGGAGAAAATGAGGTGTCAATTTTGCATTGGACCCTATGGGAAAATGCATTAAACGCCTACTGCTCCGACGTTCAGTGACCGATAACATCCATCTTTACACTGTAAACGGTAATTACATAGGTACATGCCTGGGGCAAATAACAGCGCAAATAATTGTCCATGTGCAGAGTAATAAAGGAGCAAACTTTTATATATGGGCCTGCAGTGGAAGTTATTCTTAAAAGGTGACTTTCACGAATCGTTCTGAAACTGTGCTAAATTACAGATAATTCCCATATATTTCTTGGGAAAAAAATCCCAGAAATTCTCCTTTCTCCGTTGTCGAGATATTCGAGGGCAAAGTCGTGCAGTTTTCGACTTTCAGGGGCTATAACTCGAAAACTGCAGAACGAGAATTTTTGGCACATATGGTCAATTGAATGTTTATCCCAACCCTTTCATTTGGCACTAGTTTCAGCCCGAATTGTGCAAGTCACCTAAGGTCACGAATCGTCCCGAACGTGTAGCCCAAATTGTGAAAATTTCAAACCGCTACTGCTTGCTTGTATGAGTAGGTAGCCATCTGAAACTTGGCATATATAAAGGCCATATACATGTCTACATGCATGCACAATCTTATGTCAACTGATTGCATAACTTGCGAACTATAGGCCATCGAAATTTTTGTAAACAAAAGTTTGTGCGACTTTAGCTCCCAAACGGAATAAAAGCTAAAGCTGAAATAGCCTTCATTCTATTTCACTTATTTGTGTCTACACATGTATATGTTTTGCAGAGACTCAAAGCTCTTGAGAATGGAGAAAATGAGGTGTCAATTTTGCATTGGACCCTATGGGAAAATGCATTAAACGCCTACTGCTCCGACGTTCAGTGACCGATAACATCCATCTTTACACTGTAAACGGTAATTACATAGGTACATGCCTGGGGCAAATAACAGCGCAAATAATTGTCCATGTGCAGAGTAATAAAGGAGCAAACTTTTATATATGGGCCTGCAGTGGAAGTTATTCTTAAAAGGTGACTTTCACGAATCGTTCTGAAACTGTGCTAAATTACAGATAATTCCCATATATTTCTTGGGAAAAAAATCCCAGAAATTCTCCTTTCTCCGTTGTCGAGATATTCGAGGGCAAAGTCGTGCAGTTTTCGACTTTCAGGGGCTATAACTCGAAAACTAAAGAACGAGAATTTTTGGCACATATGGTCAATTGAATGTTTATCCCAACCCTTTCATTTGGCACTAGTTTCAGCCCGAATTGTGCAAGTCACCTAAGGTCACGAATCGTCCCGAACGTGTAGCCCAAATTGTGAAAATTTCAAACCGCTACTGCTTGCTTGTATGAGTAGGTAGCCATCTGAAACTTGGCATATATAAAGGCCATTAACATGTCTACATGCATGCACAATCTTATGTCAACTGATTGCATAACTTGCGAACTATAGGCCATCGAAATTTTTGTAAACAAAAGTTTGTGCGACTTTAGCTCCCAAACGGAATAAAAGCTAAAGCTGAAATAGCCTTCATTCTATTTCACTTATTTGTGTCTACACATGTATATGTTTTGCAGAGACTCAAAGCTCTTGAGAATGGAGAAAATGAGGTGTCAATTTTGCATTGGACCCTATGGGAAAATGCATTAAACGCCTACTGCTCCGACGTTCAGTGACCGATAACATCCATCTTTACACTGTAAACGGTAATTACATAGGTACATGCCTGGGGCAAATAACAGCGCAAATAATTGTCCATGTGCAGAGTAATAAAGGAGCAAACTTTTATATATGGGCCTGCAGTGGAAGTTATTCTTAAAAGGTGACTTTCACGAATCGTTCTGAAACTGTGCTAAATTACAGATAATTCCCATATATTTCTTGGGAAAAAAATCCCAGAAATTCTCCTTTCTCCGTTGTCGAGATATTCGAGGGCAAAGTCGTGCAGTTTTCGACTTTCAGGGGCTATAACTCGAAAACTAAAGAACGAGAATTTTTGGCACATATGGTCAATTGAATGTTTATCCCAACCCTTTCATTTGGCACTAGTTTCAGCCCGAATTGTGCAAGTCACCTAAGGTCACGAATCGTCCCGAACGTGTAGCCCAAATTGTGAAAATTTCAAACCGCTACTGCTTGCTTGTATGAGTAGGTAGCCATCTGAAACTTGGCATATATAAAGGCCATTAACATGTCTACATGCATGCACAATCTTATGTCAACTGATTGCATAACTTGCGAACTATAGGCCATCGAAATTTTTGTAAACAAAAGTTTGTGCGACTTTAGCTCCCAAACGGAATAAAAGCTAAAGCTGAAATAGCCTTCATTCTATTTCACTTATTTGTGTCTACACATGTATATGTTTTGCAGAGACTCAAAGCTCTTGAGAATGGAGAAAATGAGGTGTCAATTTTGCATTGGACCCTATGGGAAAATGCATTAAACGCCTACTGCTCCGACGTTCAGTGACCGATAACATCCATCTTTACACTGTAAACGGTAATTACATAGGTACATGCCTGGGGCAAATAACAGCGCAAATAATTGTCCATGTGCAGAGTAATAAAGGAGCAAACTTTTATATATGGGCCTGCAGTGGAAGTTATTCTTAAAAGGTGACTTTCACGAATCGTTCTGAAACTGTGCTAAATTACAGATAATTCCCATATATTTCTTGGGAAAAAAATCCCAGAAATTCTCCTTTCTCCGTTGTCGAGATATTCGAGGGCAAAGTCGTGCAGTTTTCGACTTTCAGGGGCTATAACTCGAAAACTGCAGAACGAGAATTTTTGGCACATATGGTCAATTGAATGTTTATCCCAACCCTTTCATTTGGCACTAGTTTCAGCCCGAATTGTGCAAGTCACCTAAGGTCACGAATCGTCCCGAACGTGTAGCCCAAATTGTGAAAATTTCAAACCGCTACTGCTTGCTTGTATGAGTAGGTAGCCATCTGAAACTTGGCATATATAAAGGCCATTAACATGTCTACATGCATGCACAATCTTATGTCAACTGATTGCATAACTTGCGAACTATAGGCCATCGAAATTTTTGTAAACAAAAGTTTGTGCGACTTTAGCTCCCAAACGGAATAAAAGCTAAAGCTGAAATAGCCTTCATTCTATTTCACTTATTTGTGTCTACACATGTATATGTTTTGCAGAGACTCAAAGCTCTTGAGAATGGAGAAAATGAGGTGTCAATTTTGCATTGGACCCTATGGGAAAATGCATTAAACGCCTTCTGCTCCGACGTTCAGTGACCGATAACATCCATCTTTACACTGTAAACGGTAATTACATAGGTACATGCCTGGGGCAAATAACAGCGCAAATAATTGTCCATGTGCAGAGTAATAAAGGAGCAAACTTTTATATATGGGCCTGCAGTGGAAGTTATTCTTAAAAGGTGACTTTCACGAATCGTTCTGAAACTGTGCTAAATTACAGATAATTCCCATATATTTCTTGGGAAAAAAATCCCAGAAATTCTCCTTTCTCCGTTGTCGAGATATTCGAGGGCAAAGTCGTGCAGTTTTCGACTTTCAGGGGCTATAACTCGAAAACTAAAGAACGAGAATTTTTGGCACATATGGTCAATTGAATGTTTATCCCAACCCTTTCATTTGGCACTAGTTTCAGCCCGAATTGTGCAAGTCACCTAAGGTCACGAATCGTCCCGAACGTGTAGCCCAAATTGTGAAAATTTCAAACCGCTACTGCTTGCTTGTATGAGTAGGTAGCCATCTGAAACGTGGCATATATAAAGGCCATTAACATGTCTACATGCATGCACAATCTTATGTCAACTGATTGCATAACTTGCGAACTATAGGCCATCGAAATTTTTGTAAACAAAAGTTTGTGCGACTTTAGCTCCCAAACGGAATAAAAGCTAAAGCTGAAATAGCCTTCATTCTATTTCACTTATTTGTGTCTACACATGTATATGTTTTGCAGAGACTCAAAGCTCTTGAGAATGGAGAAAATGAGGTGTCAATTTTGCATTGGACCCTATGGGAAAATGCATTAAACGCCTACTGCTCCGACGTTCAGTGACCGATAACATCCATCTTTACACTGTAAACGGTAATTACATAGGTACATGCCTGGGGCAAATAACAGCGCAAATAATTGTCCATGTGCAGAGTAATAAAGGAGCAAACTTTTATATATGGGCCTGCAGTGGAAGTTATTCTTAAAAGGTGACTTTCACGAATCGTTCTGAAACTGTGCTAAATTACAGATAATTCCCATATATTTCTTGGGAAAAAAATCCCAGAAATTCTCCTTTCTCCGTTGTCGAGATATTCGAGGGCAAAGTCGTGCAGTTTTCGACTTTCAGGGGCTATAACTCGAAAACTAAAGAACGAGAATTTTTGGCACATATGGTCAATTGAATGTTTATCCCAACCCTTTCATTTGGCACTAGTTTCAGCCCGAATTGTGCAAGTCACCTAAGGTCACGAATCGTCCCGAACGTGTAGCCCAAATTGTGAAAATTTCAAACCGCTACTGCTTGCTTGTATGAGTAGGTAGCCATCTGAAACTTGGCATATATAAAGGCCATTAACATGTCTACATGCATGCACAATCTTATGTCAACTGATTGCATAACTTGCGAACTATAGGCCATCGAAATTTTTGTAAACAAAAGTTTGTGCGACTTTAGCTCCCAAACGGAATAAAAGCTAAAGCTGAAATAGCCTTCATTCTATTTCACTTATTTGTGTCTACACATGTATATGTTTTGCAGAGACTCAAAGCTCTTGAGAATGGAGAAAATGAGGTGTCAATTTTGCATTGGACCCTATGGGAAAATGCATTAAACGCCTACTGCTCCGACGTTCAGTGACCGATAACATCCATCTTTACACTGTAAACGGTAATTACATAGGTACATGCCTGGGGCAAATAACAGCGCAAATAATTGTCCATGTGCAGAGTAATAAAGGAGCAAACTTTTATATATGGGCCTGCAGTGGAAGTTATTCTTAAAAGGTGACTTTCACGAATCGTTCTGAAACTGTGCTAAATTACAGATAATTCCCATATATTTCTTGGGAAAAAAATCCCAGAAATTCTCCTTTCTCCGTTGTCGAGATATTCGAGGGCAAAGTCGTGCAGTTTTCGACTTTCAGGGGCTATAACTCGAAAACTAAAGAACGAGAATTTTTGGCACATATGGTCAATTGAATGTTTATCCCAACCCTTTCATTTGGCACTAGTTTCAGCCCGAATTGTGCAAGTCACCTAAGGTCACGAATCGTCCCGAACGTGTAGCCCAAATTGTGAAAATTTCAAACTGCTACTGCTTGCTTGTATGAGTAGGTAGCCATCTGAAACTTGGCATATATAAAGGCCATTAACATGTCTACATGCATGCACAATCTTATGTCAACTGATTGCATAACTTGCGAACTATAGGCCATCGAAATTTTTGTAAACAAAAGTTTGTGCGACTTTAGCTCCCAAACGGAATAAAAGCTAAAGCTGAAATAGCCTTCATTCTATTTCACTTATTTGTGTCTACCCATGTATATGTTTTGCAGAGACTCAAAGCTCTTGAGAATGGAGAAAATGAGGTGTCAATTTTGCATTGGACCCTATGGGAAAATGCATTAAACGCCTACTGCTCCGACGTTCAGTGACCGATAACATCCATCTTTACACTGTAAACGGTAATTACATAGGTACATGCCTGGGGCAAATAACAGCGCAAATAATTGTCCATGTGCAGAGTAATAAAGGAGCAAACTTTATATATGGGCCTGCAGTGGAAGTTATTCTTAAAAGGTGACTTTCACGAATCGTTCTGAAACTGTGCTAAATTACAGATAATTCCCATATATTTCTTGGGAAAAAAATCCCAGAAATTCTCCTTTCTCCGTTGTCGAGATATTCGAGGGCAAAGTCGTGCAGTTTTCGACTTTCAGGGGCTATAACTCGAAAACTAAAGAACGAGAATTTTTGGCACATATGGTCAATTGAATGTTTATCCCAACCCTTTCATTTGGCACTAGTTTCAGCCCGAATTGTGCAAGTCACCTAAGGTCACGAATCGTCCCGAACGTGTAGCCCAAATTGTGAAAATTTCAAACCGCTACT
The DNA here is from genome assembly GCA_963989385.1 of Ctena decussata. Taxonomy (NCBI): domain Eukaryota; kingdom Metazoa; phylum Mollusca; class Bivalvia; order Lucinida; family Lucinidae; genus Ctena; species Ctena decussata. The sequence goes on along the minus strand of OZ022510.1, from coordinate 77,847,568 downwards.
GCTTGCTTGTATGAGTAGGTAGCCATCTGAAACTTGGCATATATAAAGGCCATTAACATGTCTACATGCATGCACAATCTTATGTCAACTGATTGCATAACTTGCGAACTATAGGCCATCGAAATTTTTGTAAACAAAAGTTTGTGCGACTTTAGCTCCCAAACGGAATAAAAGCTAAAGCTGAAATAGCCTTCATTCTATTTCACTTATTTGTGTCTACACATGTATATGTTTTGCAGAGACTCAAAGCTCTTGAGAATGGAGAAAATGAGGTGTCAATTTTGCATTGGACCCTATGGGAAAATGCATTAAACGCCTACTGCTCCGACGTTCAGTGACCGATAACATCCATCTTTACACTGTAAACGGTAATTACATAGGTACATGCCTGGGGCAAATAACAGCGCAAATAATTGTCCATGTGCAGAGTAATAAAGGAGCAAACTTTTATATATGGGCCTGCAGTGGAAGTTATTCTTAAAAGGTGACTTTCACGAATCGTTCTGAAACTGTGCTAAATTACAGATAATTCCCATATATTTCTTGGGAAAAAAATCCCAGAAATTCTCCTTTCTCCGTTGTCGAGATATTCGAGGGCAAAGTCGTGCAGTTTTCGACTTTCAGGGGCTATAACTCGAAAACTAAAGAACGAGAATTTTTGGCACATATGGTCAATTGAATGTTTATCCCAACCCTTTCATTTGGCACTAGTTTCAGCCCGAATTGTGCAAGTCACCTAAGGTCACGAATCGTCCCGAACGTGTAGCCCAAATTGTGAAAATTTCAAACTGCTACTGCTTGCTTGTATGAGTAGGTAGCCATCTGAAACTTGGCATATATAAAGGCCATTAACATGTCTACATGCATGCACAATCTTATGTCAACTGATTGCATAACTTGCGAACTATAGGCCATCGAAATTTTTGTAAACAAAAGTTTGTGCGACTTTAGCTCCCAAACGGAATAAAAGCTAAAGCTGAAATAGCCTTCATTCTATTTCACTTATTTGTGTCTACACATGTATATGTTTTGCAGAGACTCAAAGCTCTTGAGAATGGAGAAAATGAGGTGTCAATTTTGCATTGGACCCTATGGGAAAATGCATTAAACGCCTACTGCTCCGACGTTCAGTGACCGATAACATCCATCTTTACACTGTAAACGGTAATTACATAGGTACATGCCTGGGGCAAATAACAGCGCAAATAATTGTCCATGTGCAGAGTAATAAAGGAGCAAACTTTTATATATGGGCCTGCAGTGGAAGTTATTCTTAAAAGGTGACTTTCACGAATCGTTCTGAAACTGTGCTAAATTACAGATAATTCCCATATATTTCTTGGGAAAAAAATCCCAGAAATTCTCCTTTCTCCGTTGTCGAGATATTCGAGGGCAAAGTCGTGCAGTTTTCGACTTTCAGGGGCTATAACTCGAAAACTAAAGAACGAGAATTTTTGGCACATATGGTCAATTGAATGTTTATCCCAACCCTTTCATTTGGCACTAGTTTCAGCCCGAATTGTGCAAGTCACCTAAGGTCACGAATCGTCCCGAACGTGTAGCCCAAATTGTGAAAATTTCAAACCGCTACTGCTTGCTTGTATGAGTAGATAGCCATCTGAAACTTGGCATATATAAAGGCCATTAACATGTCTACATGCATGCACAATCTTATGTCAACTGATTGCATAACTTGCGAACTATAGGCCATCGAAATTTTTGTAAACAAAAGTTTGTGCGACTTTAGCTCCCAAACGGAATAAAAGCTAAAGCTGAAATAGCCTTCATTCTATTTCACTTATTTGTGTCTACACATGTATATGTTTTGCAGAGACTCAAAGCTCTTGAGAATGGAGAAAATGAGGTGTCAATTTTGCATTGGACCCTATGGGAAAATGCATTAAACGCCTACTGCTCCGACGTTCAGTGACCGATAACATCCATCTTTACACTGTAAACGGTAATTACATAGGTACATGCCTGGGGCAAATAACAGCGCAAATAATTGTCCATGTGCAGAGTAATAAAGGAGCAAACTTTTATATATGGGCCTGCAGTGGAAGTTATTCTTAAAAGGTGACTTTCACGAATCGTTCTGAAACTGTGCTAAATTACAGATAATTCCCATATATTTCTTGGGAAAAAAATCCCAGAAATTCTCCTTTCTCCGTTGTCGAGATATTCGAGGGCAAAGTCGTGCAGTTTTCGACTTTCAGGGGCTATAACTCGAAAACTAAAGAACGAGAATTTTTGGCACATATGGTCAATTGAATGTTTATCCCAACCCTTTCATTTGGCACTAGTTTCAGCCCGAATTGTGCAAGTCACCTAAGGTCACGAATCGTCCCGAACGTGTAGCCCAAATTGTGAAAATTTCAAACCGCTACTGCTTGCTTGTATGAGTAGGTAGCCACCTGAAACTTGGCATATATAAAGGCCATTAACATGTCTACATGCATGCACAATCTTATGTCAACTGATTGCATAACTTGCGAACTATAGGCCATCGAAATTTTTGTAAACAAAAGTTTGTGCGACTTTAGCTCCCAAACGGAATAAAAGCTAAAGCTGAAATAGCCTTCATTCTATTTCACTTATTTGTGTCTACACATGTATATGTTTTGCAGAGACTCAAAGCTCTTGAGAATGGAGAAAATGAGGTGTCAATTTTGCATTGGACCCTATGGGAAAATGCATTAAACGCCTACTGCTCCGACGTTCAGTGACCGATAACATCCATCTTTACACTGTAAACGGTAATTACATAGGTACATGCCTGGGGCAAATAACAGCGCAAATAATTGTCCATGTGCAAAGTAATAAAGGGGCAAACTTTTATATATGGGCCTGCAGTGGAAGTTATTCTTAAAAGGTGACTTTCACGAATCGTTCTGAAACTGTGCTAAATTACAGATAATTCCCATATATTTCTTGGGAAAAAAATCCCAGAAATTCTCCTTTCTCCGTTGTCGAGATATTCGAGGGCAAAGTCGTGCAGTTTTCGACTTTCAGGGGCTATAACTCGAAAACTAAAGAACGAGAATTTTTGGCACATATGGTCAATTGAATGTTTATCCCAACCCTTTCATTTGGCACTAGTTTCAGCCCGAATTGTGCAAGTCACCTAAGGTCACGAATCGTCCCGAACGTGTAGCCCAAATTGTGAAAATTTCAAACCGCTACTGCTTGCTTGTATGAGTAGGTAGCCATCTGAATCTTGGCGTATATAAAGGCCATTAACATGTCTACATGCATGCACAATCTTATGTCAACTGATTGCATAACTTGCGAACTATAGGCCATCGAAATTTTTGTAAACAAAAGTTTGTGCGACTTTAGCTCCCAAACGGAATAAAAGCTAAAGCTGAAATAGCCTTCATTCTATTTCACTTATTTGTGTCTACACATGTATATGTTTTGCAGAGACTCAAAGCTCTTGAGAATGGAGAAAATGAGGTGTCGTTTTTGCATTGGACCCTATGGGAAAATGCATTAAACGCCTACTGCTCCGACGTTCAGTGACCGATAACATCCATCTTTACACTGTAAACGGTAATTACATAGGTACATGCCTGGGGCAAATAACAGCGCAAATAATTGTCCATGTGCAGAGTAATAAAGGAGCAAACATTTATATATGGGCCTGCAATGGAAGTTATTCTTAAAAGGTGACTTTCACGAATCGTTCTGAAACTGTGCTTAATTACAGATAATTCCCATATATTTCTTGGGAAAAAAATCCCAGAAATTCTCCTTTCTCCGTTGTCGAGATATTCGAGGGCAAAGTCGTGCAGTTTTCGACTTTCAGGGGCTATAACTCGAAAACTAAAGAACGAGAATTTTTGGCACATATGGTCAATTGAATGTTTATCCCAACCCTTTCATTTGGCACTAGTTTCAGCCCGAATTGTGCAAGTCACCTAAGGTCACGAATCGTCCCGAACGTGTAGCCCAAATTGTGAAAATTTCAAACTGCTACTGCTTGCTTGTATGAGTAGGTAGCCATCTGAATCTTGGCGTATATAAAGGCCATTAACATGTCTACATGCATGCACAATCTTATGTCAACTGATTGCATAACTTGCGAACTATAGGCCATCGAAATTTTTGTAAACAAAAGTTTGTGCGACTTTAGCTCCCAAACGGAATAAAAGCTAAAGCTGAAATAGCCTTCATTCTATTTCACTTATTTGTGTCTACACATGTATATGTTTTGCAGAGACTCAAAGCTCTTGAGAATGGAGAAAATGAGGTGTCAATTTTGCATTGGACCCTATGGGAAAATGCATTAAACGCCTACTGCTCCGACGTTCAGTGACCGATAACATCCATCTTTACACTGTAAACGGTAATTACATAGGTACATGCCTGGGGCAAATAACAGCGCAAATAATTGTCCATGTGCAGAGTAATAAAGGAGCAAACTTTTATATATGGGCCTGCAGTGGAAGTTATTCTTAAAAGGTGACTTTCACGAATCGTTCTGAAACTGTGCTAAATTACAGATAATTCCCATATATTTCTTGGGAAAAAAATCCCAGAAATTCTCCTTTCTCCGTTGTCGAGATATTCGAGGGCAAAGTCGTGCAGTTTTCGACTTTCAGGGGCTATAACTCGAAAACTAAAGAACGAGAATTTTTGGCACATATGGTCAATTGAATGTTTATCCCAACCCTTTCATTTGGCACTAGTTTCAGCCCGAATTGTGCAAGTCACCTAAGGTCACGAATCGTCCCGAACGTGTAGCCCAAATTGTGAAAATTTCAAACCGCTACTGCTTGCTTGTATGAGTAGGTAGCCATCTGAAACTTGGCGTATATAAAGGCCATTAACATGTCTACATGCATGCACAATCTTATGTCAACTGATTGCATAACTTGCGAACTATAGGCCATCGAAATTTTTGTAAACAAAAGTTTGTGCGACTTTAGCTCCCAAACGGAATAAAAGCTAAAGCTGAAATAGCCTTCATTCTATTTCACTTATTTGTGTCTACACATGTATATGTTTTGCAGAGACTCAAAGCTCTTGAGAATGGAGAAAATGAGGTGTCAATTTTGCATTGGACCCTATGGGAAAATGCATTAAACGCCTACTGCTCCGACGTTCAGTGACCGATAACATCCATCTTTACACTGTAAACGGTAATTACATAGGTACATGCCTGGGGCAAATAACAGCGCAAATAATTGTCCATGTGCAGAGTAATAAAGGGGCAAACTTTTATATATGGGCCTGCAGTGGAAGTTATTCTTAAAAGGTGACTTTCACGAATCGTTCTGAAACTGTGCTAAATTACAGATAATTCCCATATATTTCTTGGGAAAAAAATTCCAGAAATTCTCCTTTCTCCGTTGTCGAGATATTCGAGGGCAAAGTCCTGCAGTTTTCGACTTTCAGGGGCTATAACTCGAAAACTAAAGAACGAGAATTTTTGGCACATATGGTCAATTGAATGTTTATCCCAACCCTTTCATTTGGCACTAGTTTCAGCCCGAATTGTGCAAGTCACCTAAGGTCACGAATCGTCCCGAACGTGTAGCCCAAATTGTGAAAATTTCAAACCGCTACTGCTTGCTTGTATGAGTAGGTAACCATCTGAAACTTGGCGTATATAAAGGCCATTAACATGTCTACATGCATGCACAATCTTATGTCAACTGATTGCATAACTTGCGAACTATAGGCCATCGAAATTTTTGTAAACAAAAGTTTGTGCGACTTTAGCTCCCAAACGGAATAAAAGCTAAAGCTGAAATAGCCTTCATTCTATTTCACTTATTTGTGTCTACACATGTATATGTTTTGCAGAGACTCAAAGCTCTTGAGAATGGAGAAAATGAGGTGTCGTTTTTGCATTGGACCCTATGGGAAAATGCATTAAACGCCTACTGCTCCGACGTTCAGTGACCGATAACATCCATCTTTACACTGTAAACGGTAATTACATAGGTACATGCCTGGGGCAAATAACAGCGCAAATAATTGTCCATGTGCAGAGTAATAAAGGAGCAAACATTTATATATGGGCCTGCAGTGGAAGTTATTCTTAAAAGGTGACTTTCACGAATCGTTCTGAAACTGTGCTTAATTACAGATAATTCCCATATATTTCTTGGGAAAAAAATCCCAGAAATTCTCCTTTCTCCGTTGTTGAGATATTCGAGGGCAAAGTCGTGCAGTTTTCGACTTTCAGGGGCTATAACTCGAAAACTAAAGAACGAGAATTTTTGGCACATATGGTCAATTGAATGTTTATCCCAACCCTTTCATATGGCACTAGTTTCAGCCCGAATTGTGCAAGTCACCTAAGGTCACGAATCGTCCCGAACGTGTAGCCCAAATTGTGAAAATTTCAAACCGCTACTGCTTGCTTGTATGAGTAGGTAGCCATCTGAAACTTGGCGTATATAAAGGCCATTAACATGTCTACATGCATGCACAATCTTATGTCAACTGATTGCATAACTTGCGAACTATAGGCCATCGAAATTTTTGTAAACAAAAGTTTGTGCGACTTTAGCTCCCAAACGGATTAAAAGCTAAAGCTGAAATAGCCTTCATTCTATTTCACTTATTTGTGTCTACACATGTATATGTTTTGCAGAGACTCAAAGCTCTTGAGAATGGAGAAAATGAGGTGTCAATTTTGCATTGGACCCTATGGGAAAATGCATTAAACGCCTACTGCTCCGACGTTCAGTGACCGATAACATCCATCTTTACACTGTAAACGGTAATTACATAGGTACATGCCTGGGGCAAATAACAGCGCAAATAATTGTCCATGTGCAGAGTAATAAAGGAGCAAACTTTTATATATGGGCCTGCAGTGGAAGTTATTCTTAAAAGGTGACTTTCACGAATCGTTCTGAAACTGTGCTAAATTACAGATAATTCCCATATATTTCTTGGGAAAAAAATCCCAGAAATTCTCCTTTCTCCGTTGTCGAGATATTCGAGGGCAAAGTCGTGCAGTTTTCGACTTTCAGGGGCTATAACTCGAAAACTAAAGAACGAGAATTTTTGGCACATATGGTCAATTGAATGTTTATCCCAACCCTTTCATTTGGCACTAGTTTCAGCCCGAATTGTGCAAGTCACCTAAGGTCACGAATCGTCCCGAACGTGTAGCCCAAATTGTGAAAATTTCAAACCGCTACTGCTTGCTTGTATGAGTAGATAGCCATCTGAAACTTGGCATATATAAAGGCCATTAACATGTCTACATGCATGCACAATCTTATGTCAACTGATTGCATAACTTGCGAACTATAGGCCATCGAAATTTTTGTAAACAAAAGTTTGTGCGACTTTAGCTCCCAAACGGAATAAAAGCTAAAGCTGAAATAGCCTTCATTCTATTTCACTTATTTGTGTCTACACATGTATATGTTTTGCAGAGACTCAAAGCTCTTGAGAATGGAGAAAATGAGGTGTCAATTTTGCATTGGACCCTATGGGAAAATGCATTAAACGCCTACTGCTCCGACGTTCAGTGACCGATAACATCCATCTTTACACTGTAAACGGTAATTACATAGGTACATGCCTGGGGCAAATAACAGCGCAAATAATTGTCCATGTGCAGAGTAATAAAGGAGCAAACTTTTATATATGGGCCTGCTGTGGAAGTTATTCTTAAAAGGTGACTTTCACGAATCGTTCTGAAACTGTGCTAAATTACAGATAATTCCCATATATTTCTTGGGAAAAAAATCCCAGAAATTCTCCTTTCTCCGTTGTCGAGATATTCGAGGGCAAAGTCGTGCAGTTTTCGACTTTCAGGGGCTATAACTCGAAAACTAAAGAACGAGAATTTTTGGCACATATGGTCAATTGAATGTTTATCCCAACCCTTTCATTTGGCACTAGTTTCAGCCCGAATTGTGCAAGTCACCTAAGGTCACGAATCGTCCCGAACGTGTAGCCCAAATTGTGAAAATTTCAAACCGCTACTGCTTGCTTGTATGAGTAGGTAGCCATCTGAAACTTGGCATATATAAAGGCCATTAACATGTCTACATGCATGCACAATCTTATGTCAACTGATTGCATAACTTGCGAACTATAGGCCATCGAAATTTTTGTAAACAAAAGTTTGTGCGACTTTAGCTCCCAAACGGAATAAAAGCTAAAGCTGAAATAGCCTTCATTCTATTTCACTTATTTGTGTCTACACATGTATATGTTTTGCAGAGACTCAAAGCTCTTGAGAATGGAGAAAATGAGGTGTCAATTTTGCATTGGACCCTATGGGAAAATGCATTAAACGCCTACTGCTCCGACGTTCAGTGACCGATAACATCCATCTTTACACTGTAAACGGTAATTACATAGGTACATGCCTGGGGCAAATAACAGCGCAAATAATTGTCCATGTGCAGAGTAATAAAGGAGCAAACTTTTATATATGGGCCTGCAGTGGAAGTTATTTTTAAAAGGTGACTTTCACGAATCGTTCTGAAACTGTGCTAAATTACAGATAATTCCCATATATTTCTTGGGAAAAAAATCCCAGAAATTCTCCTTTCTCCGTTGTCGAGATATTCGAGGGCAAAGTCGTGCAGTTTTCGACTTTCAGGGGCTATAACTCGAAAACTAAAGAACGAGAATTTTTGGCACATATGGTCAATTGAATGTTTATCCCAACCCTTTCATTTGGCACTAGTTTCAGCCCGAATTGTGCAAGTCACCTAAGGTCACGAATCGTCCCGAACGTGTAGCCCAAATTGTGAAAATTTCAAACCGCTACTGCTTGCTTGTATGAGTAGGTAGCCATCTGAAACTTGGCGTATATAAAGGCCATTAACATGTCTACATGCATGCACAATCTTATGTCAACTGATTGCATAACTTGCGAACTATAGGCCATCGAAATTTTTGTAAACAAAAGTTTGTGCGACTTTAGCTCCCAAACGGAATAAAAGCTAAAGCTGAAATAGCCTTCATTCTATTTCACTTATTTGTGTCTACACATGTATATGTTTTGCAGAGACTCAAAGCTCTTGAGAATGGAGAAAATGAGGTGTCAATTTTGCATTGGACCCTATGGGAAAATGCATTAAACGCCTACTGCTCCGACGTTCAGTGACCGATAACATCCATCTTTACACTGTAAACGGTAATTACATAGGTACATGCCTGGGGCAAATAACAGCGCAAATAATTGTCCATGTGCAGAGTAATAAAGGAGCAAACTTTTATATATGGGCCTGCAGTGGAAGTTATTCTTAAAAGGTGACTTTCACGAATCGTTCTGAAACTGTGCTAAATTACAGATAATTCCCATATATTTCTTGGGAAAAAAATCCCAGAAATTCTCCTTTCTCCGTTGTCGAGATATTCGAGGGCAAAGTCGTGCAGTTTTCGACTTTCAGGGGCTATAACTCGAAAACTAAAGAACGAGAATTTTTGGCACATATGGTCAATTGAATGTTTATCCCAACCCTTTCATTTGGCACTAGTTTCAGCCCGAATTGTGCAAGTCACCTAAGGTCACGAATCGTCCCGAACGTGTAGCCCAAATTGTGAAAATTTCAAACCGCTACTGCTTGCTTGTATGAGTAGGTAGCCATCTGAAACTTGGCATATATAAAGGCCATTAACATGTCTACATGCATGCACAATCTCATGTCAACTGATTGCATAACTTGCGAACTATAGGCCATCGAAATTTTTGTAAACAAAAGTTTGTGCGACTTTAGCTCCCAAACGGAATAAAAGCTAAAGCTGAAATAGCCTTCATTCTATTTCACTTATTTGTGTCTACACATGTATATGTTTTGCAGAGACTCAAAGCTCTTGAGAATGGAGAAAATGAGGTGTCAATTTTGCATTGGACCCTATGGGAAAATGCATTAAACGCCTACTGCTCCGACGTTCAGTGACCGATAACATCCATCTTTACACTGTAAACGGTAATTACATAGGTACATGCCTGGGGCAAATAACAGCGCAAATAATTGTCCATGTGCAGAGTAATAAAGGAGCAAACTTTTATATATGGGCCTGCAGTGGAAGTTATTTTTAAAAGGTGACTTTCACGAATCGTTCTGAAACTGTGCTAAATTACAGATAATTCCCATATATTTCTTGGGAAAAAAATCCCAGAAATTCTCCTTTCTCCGTTGTCGAGATATTCGAGGGCAAAGTCGTGCAGTTTTCGACTTTTAGGGGCTATAACTCGAAAACTAAAGAACGAGAATTTTTGGCACATATGGTCAATTGAATGTTTATCCCAACCCTTTCATTTGGCACTAGTTTCAGCCCGAATTGTGCAAGTCACCTAAGGTCACGAATCGTCCCGAACGTGTAGCCCAAATTGTGAAAATTTCAAACCGCTACTGCTTGCTTGTATGAGTAGGTAGCCATCTGAAACTTGGCGTATATAAAGGCCATTAACATGTCTACATGCATGCACAATCTTATGTCAACTGATTGCATAACTTGCGAACTATAGGCCATCGAAATTTTTGTAAACAAAAGTTTGTGCGACTTTAGCTCCCAAACGGAATAAAAGCTAAAGCTGAAATAGCCTTCATTCTATTTCACTTATTTGTGTCTACACATGTATATGTTTTGCAGAGACTCAAAGCTCTTGAGAATGGAGAAAATGAGGTGTCAATTTTGCATTGGACCCTATGGGAAAATGCATTAAACGCCTACTGCTCCGACGTTCAGTGACCGATAACATCCATCTTTACACTGTAAACGGTAATTACATAGGTACATGCCTGGGGCAAATAACAGCGCAAATAATTGTCCATGTGCAGAGTAATAAAGGAGCAAACTTTTATATATGGGCCTGCAGTGGAAGTTATTCTTAAAAGGTGACTTTCACGAATCGTTCTGAAACTGTGCTAAATTACAGATAATTCCCATATATTTCTTGGGAAAAAAATCCCAGAAATTCTCCTTTCTCCGTTGTCGAGATATTCGAGGGCAAAGTCGTGCAGTTTTCGACTTTCAGGGGCTATAACTCGAAAACTAAAGAACGAGAATTTTTGGCACATATGGTCAATTGAATGTTTATCCCAACCCTTTCATTTGGCACTAGTTTCAGCCCGAATTGTGCAAGTCACCTAAGGTCACGAATCGTCCCGAACGTGTAGCCCAAATTGTGAAAATTTCAAACCGCTACTGCTTGCTTGTATGAGTAGGTAGCCATCTGAAACTTGGCATATATAAAGGCCATTAACATGTCTACATGCATGCACAATCTCATGTCAACTGATTGCATAACTTGCGAACTATAGGCCATCGAAATTTTTGTAAACAAAAGTTTGTGCGACTTTAGCTCCCAAACGGAATAAAAGCTAAAGCTGAAATAGCCTTCATTCTATTTCACTTATTTGTGTCTACACATGTATATGTTTTGCAGAGACTCAAAGCTCTTGAGAATGGAGAAAATGAGGTGTCAATTTTGCATTGGACCCTATGGGAAAATGCATTAAACGCCTACTGCTCCGACGTTCAGTGACCGATAACATCCATCTTTACACTGTAAACGGTAATTACATAGGTACATGCCTGGGGCAAATAACAGCGCAAATAATTGTCCATGTGCAGAGTAATAAAGGAGCAAACTTTTATATATGGGCCTGCAGTGGAAGATATTCTTTAAAGGTGACTTTCACGAATCGTTCTGAAACTGTGCTAAATTACAGATAATTCCCATATATTTCTTGGGAAAAAAATCCCAGAAATTCTCCTTTCTCCGTTGTCGAGATATTCGAGGGCAAAGTCCTGCAGTTTTCGACTTTCAGGGGCTATAACTCGAAAACTAAAGAACGAGAATTTTTGGCACATATGGTCAATTGAATGTTTATCCCAACCCTTTCATTTGGCACTAGTTTCAGCCCGAATTGTGCAAGTCACCTAAGGTCACGAATCGTCCCGAACGTGTAGCCCAAATTGTGAAAATTTCAAACCGCTACTGCTTGCTTGTATGAGTAGGTAGCCATCTGAAACTTGGCATATATAAAGGCCATTAAAATGTCTATATGCATGCACAATCTTATGTCAACTGATTGCATAACTTGCGAACTATAGGCCATCGAAATTTTTGTAAACAAAAGTTTGTGCGACTTTAGCTCCCAAACGGAATAAAAGCTAAAGCTGAAATAGCCTTCATTCTATTGCACTTATTTGTGTCTACACATGTATATGTTTTGCAGAGACTCAAAGCTCTTGAGAATGGAGAAAATGAGGTGTCAATTTTGCATTGGACCCTATGGGAAAATGCATTAAACGCCTACTGCTCCGACGTTCAGTGACCGATAACATCCATCTTTACACTGTAAACGGTAATTACATAGGTACATGCCTGGGGCAAATAACAGCGCAAATAATTGTCCATGTACAGAGTAATAAAGGAGCAAACTTTTATATATGGGCCTGCAGTGGAAGTTATTCTTAAAAGGTGACTTTCACGAATCGTTCTGAAACTGTGCTAAATTACAGATAATTCCCATATATTTCTTGGGAAAAAAATCCCAGAAATTCTCCTTTCTCCGTTGTCGAGATATTCGAGGGCAAAGTCGTGCAGTTTTCGACTTTCAGGGGCTATAACTCGAAAACTAAAGAACGAGAATTTTTGGCACATATGGTCAATTGAATGTTTATCCCAACCCTTTCATTTGGCACTAGTTTCAGCCCGAATTGTGCAAGTCACCTAAGGTCACGAATCGTCCCGAACGTGTAGCCCAAATTGTGAAAATTTCAAACCGCTACTGCTTGCTTGTATGAGTAGGTAGCCATCTGAAACTTGGCATATATAAAGGCCATTAACATGTCTACATGCATGCACAATCTTATGTCAACTGATTGCATAACTTGCGAACTATAGGCCATCGAAATTTTTGTAAACAAAAGTTTGTGCGACTTTAGCTCCCAAACGGAATAAAAGCTAAAGCTGAAATAGCCTTCATTCTATTTCACTTATTTGTGTCTACACATGTATATGTTTTGCAGAGACTCAAAGCTCTTGAGAATGGAGAAAATGAGGTGTCAATTTTGCATTGGACCCTATGGGAAAATGCATTAAACGCCTACTGCTCCGACGTTCAGTGACCGATAACATCCATCTTTACACTGTAAACGGTAATTACATAGGTACATGCCTGGGGCAAATAACAGCGCAAATAATTGTCCATGTGCAGAGTAATAAAGGAGCAAACTTTTATATATGGGCCTGCAGTGGAAGATATTCTTTAAAGGTGACTTTCACGAATCGTTCTGAAACTGTGCTAAATTACAGATAATTCCCATATATTTCTTGGGAAAAAAATCCCAGAAATTCTCCTTTCTCCGTTGTCGAGATATTCGAGGGCAAAGTCCTGCAGTTTTCGACTTTCAGGGGCTATAACTCGAAAACTAAAGAACGAGAATTTTTGGCACATATGGTCAATTGAATGTTTATCCCAACCCTTTCATTTGGCACTAGTTTCAGCCCGAATTGTGCAAGTCACCTAAGGTCACGAATCGTCCCGAACGTGTAGCCCAAATTGTGAAAATTTCAAACCGCTACTGCTTGCTTGTATGAGTAGGTAGCCATCTGAAACTTGGCATATATAAAGGCCATTAAAATGTCTATATGCATGCACAATCTTATGTCAACTGATTGCATAACTTGCGAACTATAGGCCATCGAAATTTTTGTAAACAAAAGTTTGTGCGACTTTAGCTCCCAAACGGAATAAAAGCTAAAGCTGAAATAGCCTTCATTCTATTGCACTTATTTGTGTCTACACATGTATATGTTTTGCAGAGACTCAAAGCTCTTGAGAATGGAGAAAATGAGGTGTCAATTTTGCATTGGACCCTATGGGAAAATGCATTAAACGCCTACTGCTCCGACGTTCAGTGACCGATAACATCCATCTTTACACTGTAAACGGTAATTACATAGGTACATGCCTGGGGCAAATAACAGCGCAAATAATTGTCCATGTACAGAGTAATAAAGGAGCAAACTTTTATATATGGGCCTGCAGTGGAAGTTATTCTTAAAAGGTGACTTTCACGAATCGTTCTGAAACTGTGCTAAATTACAGATAATTCCCATATATTTCTTGGGAAAAAAATCCCAGAAATTCTCCTTTCTCCGTTGTCGAGATATTCGAGGGCAAAGTCGTGCAGTTTTCGACTTTCAGGGGCTATAACTCGAAAACTAAAGAACGAGAATTTTTGGCACATATGGTCAATTGAATGTTTATCCCAACCCTTTCATTTGGCACTAGTTTCAGCCCGAATTGTGCAAGTCACCTAAGGTCACGAATCGTCCCGAACGTGTAGCCCAAATTGTGAAAATTTCAAACCGCTACTGCTTGCTTGTATGAGTAGGTAGCCATCTGAAACTTGGCATATATAAAGGCCATTAACATGTCTACATGCATGCACAATCTTATGTCAACTGATTGCATAACTTGCGAACTATAGGCCATCGAAATTTTTGTAAACAAAAGTTTGTGCGACTTTAGCTCCCAAACGGAATAAAAGCTAAAGCTGAAATAGCCTTCATTCTATTTCACTTATTTGTGTCTACACATGTATATGTTTTGCAGAGACTCAAAGCTCTTGAGAATGGAGAAAATGAGGTGTCAATTTTGCATTGGACCCTATGGGAAAATGCATTAAACGCCTACTGCTCCGACGTTCAGTGACCGATAACATCCATCTTTACACTGTAAACGGTAATTACATAGGTACATGCCTGGGGCAAATAACAGCGCAAATAATTGTCCATGTGCAGAGTAATAAAGGAGCAAACTTTTATATATGGGCCTGCAGTGGAAGATATTCTTTAAAGGTGACTTTCACGAATCGTTCTGAAACTGTGCTAAATTACAGATAATTCCCATATATTTCTTGGGAAAAAAATCCCAGAAATTCTCCTTTCTCCGTTGTCGAGATATTCGAGGGCAAAGTCCTGCAGTTTTCGACTTTCAGGGGCTATAACTCGAAAACTAAAGAACGAGAATTTTTGGCACATATGGTCAATTGAATGTTTATCCCAACCCTTTCATTTGGCACTAGTTTCAGCCCGAATTGTGCAAGTCACCTAAGGTCACGAATCGTCCCGAACGTGTAGCCCAAATTGTGAAAATTTCAAACCGCTACTGCTTGCTTGTATGAGTAGGTAGCCATCTGAAACTTGGCATATATAAAGGCCATTAACATGTCTACATGCATGCACAATCTTATGTCAACTGATTGCATAACTTGCGAACTATAGGCCATCGAAATTTTTGTAAACAAAAGTTTGTGCGACTTTAGCTCCCAAACGGAATAAAAGCTAAAGCTGAAATAGCCTTCATTCTATTTCACTTATTTGTGTCTACACATGTATATGTTTTGCAGAGACTCAAAGCTCTTGAGAATGGAGAAAATGAGGTGTCAATTTTGCATTGGACCCTATGGGAAAATGCATTAAACGCCTACTGCTCCGA
The DNA here is from genome assembly GCA_963989385.1 of Ctena decussata. Lineage (NCBI taxonomy): Eukaryota > Metazoa > Mollusca > Bivalvia > Lucinida > Lucinidae > Ctena > Ctena decussata. The sequence continues at coordinate 77,832,116 of OZ022510.1, read as the reverse complement.
CGTTCAGTGACCGATAACATCCATCTTTACACTGTAAACGGTAATTACATAGGTACATGCCTGGGGCAAATAACAGCGCAAATAATTGTCCATGTGCAGAGTAATAAAGGAGCAAACTTTTATATATGGGCCTGCAGTGGAAGTTATTCTTAAAAGGTGACTTTCACGAATCGTTCTGAAACTGTGCTAAATTACAGATAATTCCCATATATTTCTTGGGAAAAAAATCCCAGAAATTCTCCTTTCTCCGTTGTCGAGATATTCGAGGGCAAAGTCGTGCAGTTTTCGACTTTCAGGGGCTATAACTCGAAAACTAAAGAACGAGAATTTTTGGCACATATGGTCAATTGAATGTTTATCCCAACCCTTTCATTTGGCACTAGTTTCAGCCCGAATTGTGCAAGTCACCTAAGGTCACGAATCGTCCCGAACGTGTAGCCCAAATTGTGAAAATTTCAAACCGCTACTGCTTGCTTGTATGAGTAGGTAGCCATCTGAAACTTGGCATATATAAAGGCCATTAACATGTCTACATGCATGCACAATCTTATGTCAACTGATTGCATAACTTGCGAACTATAGGCCATCGAAATTTTTGTAAACAAAAGTTTGTGCGACTTTAGCTCCCAAACGGAATAAAAGCTAAAGCTGAAATAGCCTTCATTCTATTTCACTTATTTGTGTCTACACATGTATATGTTTTGCAGAGACTCAAAGCTCTTGAGAATGGAGAAAATGAGGTGTCAATTTTGCATTGGACCCTATGGGAAATTGCATTAAACGCCTACTGCTCCGACGTTCAGTGACCGATAACATCCATCTTTACACTGTAAACGGTAATTACATAGGTACATGCCTGGGGCAAATAACAGCGCAAATAATTGTCCATGTGCAGAGTAATAAAGGAGCAAACTTTTATATATGGGCCTGCAGTGGAAGTTATTCTTAAAAGGTGACTTTCACGAATCGTTCTGAAACTGTGCTAAATTACAGATAATTCCCATATATTTCTTGGGAAAAAAATCCCAGAAATTCTCCTTTCTCCGTTGTCGAGATATTCGAGGGCAAAGTCGTGCAGTTTTCGACTTTCAGGGGCTATAACTCGAAAACTAAAGAACGAGAATTTTTGGCACATATGGTCAATTGAATGTTTATCCCAACCCTTTCATTTGGCACTAGTTTCAGCCCGAATTGTGCAAGTCACCTAAGGTCACGAATCGTCCCGAACGTGTAGCCCAAATTGTGAAAATTTCAAACCGCTACTGCTTGCTTGTATGAGTAGGTAGCCATCTGAAACTTGGCATATATAAAGGCCATTAACATGTCTACATGCATGCACAATCTTATGTCAACTGATTGCATAACTTGCGAACTATAGGCCATCGAAATTTTTGTAAACAAAAGTTTGTGCGACTTTAGCTCCCAAACGGAATAAAAGCTAAAGCTGAAATAGCCTTCATTCTATTGCACTTATTTGTGTCTACACATGTATATGTTTTGCAGAGACTCAAAGCTCTTGAGAATGGAGAAAATGAGGTGTCAATTTTGCATTGGACCCTATGGGAAAATGCATTAAACGCCTACTGCTCCGACGTTCAGTGACCGATAACATCCATCTTTACACTGTAAACGGTAATTACATAGATACATGCCTGGGGCAAATAACAGCGCAAATAATTGTCCATGTGCAGAGTAATAAAGGAGCAAACTTTTATATATGGGCCTGCAGTGGAAGTTATTCTTAAAAGGTGACTTTCACGAATCGTTCTGAAACTGTGCTAAATTACAGATAATTCCCATATATTTCTTGGGAAAAAAATCCCAGAAATTCTCCTTTCTCCGTTGTCGAGATATTCGAGGGCAAAGTCGTGCAGTTTTCGACTTTCAGGGGCTATAACTCGAAAACTAAAGAACGAGAATTTTTGGCACATATGGTCAATTGAATGTTTATCCCAACCCTTTCATTTGGCACTAGTTTCAGCCCGAATTGTGCAAGTCACCTAAGGTCACGAATCGTCCCGAACGTGTAGCCCAAATTGTGAAAATTTCCAACCGCTACTGCTTGCTTGTATGAGTAGGTAGCCATCTGAAACTTGGCATATATAAAGGCCATTAACATGTCTACATGCTTGCACAATCTTATGTCAACTGATTGCATAACTTGCGAACTATAGGCCATCGAAATTTTTGTAAACAAAAGTTTGTGCGACTTTAGCTCCCAAACGGAATAAAAGCTAAAGCTGAAATAGCCTTCATTCTATTTCACTTATTTGTGTCTACACATGTATATGTTTTGCAGAGACTCAAAGCTCTTGAGAATGGAGAAAATGAGGTGTCAATTTTGCATTGGACCCTATGGGAAAATGCATTAAACGCCTACTGCTCCGACGTTCAGTGACCGATAACATCCATCTTTACACTGTAAACGGTAATTACATAGGTACATGCCTGGGGCAAATAACAGCGCAAATAATTGTCCATGTGCAGAGTAATAAAGGAGCAAACTTTTATATATGGGCCTGCAGTGGAAGTTATTCTTAAAAGGTGACTTTCACGTATCGTTCTGAAACTGTGCTAAATTACAGATAATTCCCATATATTTCTTGGGAAAAAAATCCCAGAAATTCTCCTTTCTCCGTTGTCGAGATATTCGAGGGCAAAGTCGTGCAGTTTTCGACTTTCAGGGGCTATAACTCGAAAACTAAAGAACGAGAATTTTTGGCACATATGGTCAATTGAATGTTTATCCCAACCCTTTCATTTGGCACTAGTTTCAGCCCGAATTGTGCAAGTCACCTAAGGTCACGAATCGTCCCGAACGTGTAGCCCAAATTGTGAAAATTTCAAACCGCTACTGCTTGCTTGTATGAGTAGGTAGCCATCTGAAACTTGGCATATATAAAGGCCATTAACATGTCTACATGCATGCACAATCTTATGTCAACTGATTGCATAACTTGCGAACTATAGGCCATCGAAATTTTTGTAAACAAAAGTTTGTGCGACTTTAGCTCCCAAACGGAATAAAAGCTAAAGCTGAAATAGCCTTCATTCTATTTCACTTATTTGTGTCTACACATGTATATGTTTTGCAGAGACTCAAAGCTCTTGAGAATGGAGAAAATGAGGTGTCAATTTTGCATTGGACCCTATGGGAAAATGCATTAAACGCCTACTGCTCCGACGTTCAGTGACCGATAACATCCATCTTTACACTGTAAACGGTAATTACATAGGTACATGCCTGGGGCAAGTAACAGCGCAAATAACTGTCCATGTGCAGAGTAATAAAGGAGCAAACTTTTATATATGGGCCTGCAGTGGAAGTTATTCTAAAAAGGTGACTTTCACGAATCGTTCTGAAACTGTGCTAAATTACAGATAATTCCCATATATTTCTTGGGAAAAAAATCCCAGAAATTCTCCTTTCTCCGTTGTCGAGATATTCGAGGGCAAAGTCGTGCAGTTTTCGACTTTCAGGGGCTATAACTCGAAAACTAAAGAACGAGAATTTTTGGCACATATGGTCAATTGAATGTTTATCCCAACCCTTTCATTTGGCACTAGTTTCAGCCCGAATTGTGCAAGTCACCTAAGGTCACGAATCGTCCCGAACGTGTAGCCCAAATTGTGAAAATTTCAAACCGCTACTGCTTGCTTGTATGAGTAGGTAGCCATCTGAAACTTGGCATATATAAAGGCCATTAACATGTCTACATGCATGCACAATCTTATGTCAACTGATTGCATAACTTGCGAACTATAGGCCATCGAAATTTTTGTAAACAAAAGTTTGTGCGACTTTAGCTCCCAAACGGAATAAAAGCTAAAGCTGAAATAGCCTTCATTCTATTTCACTTATTTGTGTCTACACATGTATATGTTTTGCAGAGACTCAAAGCTCTTGAGAATGGAGAAAATGAGGTGTCAATTTTGCATTGGACCCTATGGGAAAGTGCATTAAACGCCTACTGCTCCGACGTTCAGTGACCGATAACATCCATCTTTACACTGTAAACGGTAATTACATAGGTACATGCCTGGGGCAAATAACAGCGCAAATAATTGTCCATGTGCAGAGTAATAAAGGAGCAAACTTTTATATATGGGCCTGCAGTGGAAGTTATTCTTAAAAGATGACTTTCACGAATCGTTCTGAAACTGTGCTAAATAACAGATAATTCCCATATATTTCTTGGGAAAAAAATCCCAGAAATTCTCCTTTCTCCGTTGTCGAGATATTCGAGGGCAAAGTCGTGCAGTTTTCGACTTTCAGGGGCTATAACTCGAAAACTAAAGAACGAGAATTTTTGGCACATATGGTCAATTGAATGTTTATCCCAACCCTTTCATTTGGCACTAGTTTCAGCCCGAATTGTGCAAGTCACCTAAGGTCACGAATCGTCCCGAACGTGTAGCCCAAATTGTGAAAATTTCAAACCGCTACTGCTTGCTTGTATGAGTAGGTAGCCATCTGAAACTTGGCATATATAAAGGCCATTAACATGTCTACATGCATGCACAATCTTATGTCAACTGATTGCATAACTTGCGAACTATAGGCCATCGAAATTTTTGTAAACAAAAGTTTGTGCGACTTTAGCTCCCAAACGGAATAAAAGCTAAAGCTGAAATAGCCTTCATTCTATTTCACTTATTTGTGTCTACACATGTATATGTTTTGCAGAGACTCAAAGCTCTTGAGAATGGAGAAAATGAGGTGTCAATTTTGCATTGGACCCTATGGGAAAATGCATTAAACGCCTACTGCTCCGACGTTCAGTGACCGATAACATCCATCTTTACACTGTAAACGGTAATTACATAGGTACATGCCTGGGGCAAATAACAGCGCAAATAATTGTCCATGTGCAGAGTAATAAAGGAGCAAACTTTTATATATGGGCCTGCAGTGGAAGTTATTCTTAAAAGGTGACTTTCACGAATCGTTCTGAAACTGTGCTAAATTACAGATAATTCCCATATATTTCTTGGGAAAAAAATCCCAGAAATTCTCCTTTCTCCGTTGTCGAGATATTCGAGGGCAAAGTCGTGCAGTTTTCGACTTTCAGGGGCTATAACTCGAAAACTAAAGAACGAGAATTTTTGGCACATATGGTCAATTGAATGTTTATCCCAACCCTTTCATTTGGCACTAGTTTCAGCCCGAAGTGTGCAAGTCACCTAAGGTCACGAATCGTCCCGAACGTGTAGCCCAAATTGTGAAAATTTCAAACCGCTACTGCTTGCTTGTATGAGTAGGTAGCCATCTGAAACTTGGCATATATAAAGGCCATTAACATGTCTACATGCATGCACAATCTTATGTCAACTGATTGCATAACTTGCGAACTATAGGCCATCGAAATTTTTGTAAACAAAAGTTTGTGCGACTTTAGCTCCCAAACGGAATAAAAGCTAAAGCTGAAATAGCCTTCATTCTATTTCACTTATTTGTGTCTACACATGTATATGTTTTGCAGAGACTCAAAGCTCTTGAGAATGGAGAAAATGAGGTGTCAATTTTGCATTGGACCCTATGGGAAAATGCATTAAACGCCTACTGCTCCGACGTTCAGTGACCGATAACATCCATCTTTACACTGTAAACGGTAATTACATAGGTACATGCCTGGGGCAAATAACAGCGCAAATAATTGTCCATGTGCAGAGTAATAAAGGAGCAAACTTTTATATATGGGCCTGCAGTGGAAGTTATTCTTAAAAGGTGACTTTCACGAATCGTTCTGAAACTGTGCTAAATTACAGATAATTCCCATATATTTCTTGGGAAAAAAATCCCAGAAATTCTCCTTTCTCCGTTGTCGAGATATTCGAGGGCAAAGTCGTGCAGTTTTCGACTTTCAGGGGCTATAACTCGAAAACTAAAGAACGAGAATTTTTGGCACATATGGTCAATTGAATGTTTATCCCAACCCTTTCATTTGGCACTAGTTTCAGCCCGAATTGTGCAAGTCACCTAAGGTCACGAATCGTCCCGAACGTGTAGCCCAAATTGTGAAAATTTCAAACCGCTACTGCTTGCTTGTATGAGTAGGAAGCCATCTGAAACTTGGCATATATAAAGGCCATTAACATGTCTACATGCATGCACAATCTTATGTCAACTGATTGCATAACTTGCGAACTATAGGCCATCGAAATTTTTGTAAACAAAAGTTTGTGCGACTTTAGCTCCCAAACGGAATAAAAGCTAAAGCTGAAATAGCCTTCATTCTATTTCACTTATTTGTGTCTACACATGTATATGTTTTGCAGAGACTCAAAGCTCTTGAGAATGGAGAAAATGAGGTGTCAATTTTGCATTGGACCCTATGGGAAAATGTATTAAACGCCTACTGCTCCGACGTTCAGTGACCGATAACATCCATCTTTACACTGTAAACGGTAATTACATAGGTACATGCCTGGGGCAAATAACAGCGCAAATAATTGTCCATGTGCAGAGTAATAAAGGAGCAAACTTTTATATATGGGCCTGCAGTGGAAGTTATTCTTAAAAGGTGACTTTCACGAATCGTTCTGAAACTGTGCTAAATTACAGATAATTCCCATATATTTCTTGGGAAAAAAATCCCAGAAATTCTCCTTTCTCCGTTGTCGAGATATTCGAGGGCAAAGTCGTGCAGTTTTCGACTTTCAGGGGCTATAACTCGAAAACTAAAGAACGAGAATTTTTGGCACATATGGTCAATTGAATGTTTATCCCAACCCTTTCATTTGGCACTAGTTTCAGCCCGAATTGTGCAAGTCACCTAAGGTCACGAATCGTCCCGAACGTGTAGCCCAAATTGTGAAAATTTCAAACCGCTACTGCTTGCTTGTATGAGTAGGTAGCCATCTGAAACTTGGCATATATAAAGGCCATTAACATGTCTACATGCATGCACAATCTTATGTCAACTGATTGCATAACTTGCGAACTATAGGCCATCGAAATTTTTGTAAACAAAAGTTTGTGCGACTTTAGCTCCCAAACGGAATAAAAGCTAAAGCTGAAATAGCCTTCATTCTATTTCACTTATTTGTGTCTACACATGTATATGTTTTGCAGAGACTCAAAGCTCTTGAGAATGGAGAAAATGAGGTGTCAATTTTGCATTGGACCCTATGGGAAAATGCATTAAACGCCTACTGCTCCGACGTTCAGTGACCGATAACATCCATCTTTACACTGTAAACGGTAATTACATAGGTACATGCCTGGGGCAAATAACAGCGCAAATAATTGTCCATGTGCAGAGTAATAAAAGGAGCAAACTTTTATATATGGGCCTGCAGTGGAAGTTATTCTTAAAAGGTGACTTTCACGAATCGTTCTGAAACTGTGCTAAATAACAGATAATTCCCATATATTTCTTGGGAAAAAAATCCCAGAAATTCTCCTTTCTCCGTTGTCGAGATATTCGAGGGCAAAGTCGTGCAGTTTTCGACTTTCAGGGGCTATAACTCGAAAACTAAAGAACGAGAATTTTTGGCACATATGGTCAATTGAATGTTTATCCCAACCCTTTCATTTGGCACTAGTTTCAGCCCGAATTGTGCAAGTCACCTAAGGTCACGAATCGTCCCGAACGTGTAGCCCAAATTGTGAAAATTTCAAACCGCTACTGCTTGCTTGTATGAGTAGGTAGCCATCTGAAACTTGGCATATATAAAGGCCATTAACATGTCTACATGCATGCACAATCTTATGTCAACTGATTGCATAACTTGCGAACTATAGGCCATCGAAATTTTTGTAAACAAAAGTTTGTGCGACTTTAGCTCCCAAACGGAATAAAAGCTAAAGCTGAAATAGCCTTCATTCTATTTCACTTATTTGTGTCTACACATGTATATGTTTTGCAGAGACTCAAAGCTCTTGAGAATGGAGAAAATGAGGTGTCAATTTTGCATTGGACCCTATGGGAAAATGCATTAAACGCCTACTGCTCCGACGTTCAGTGACCGATAACATCCATCTTTACACTGTAAACGGTAATTACATAGGTACATGCCTGGGGCAAATAACAGCGCAAATAATTGTCCATGTGCAGAGTAATAAAGGAGCAAACTTTTATATATGGGCCTGCAGTGGAAGTTATTCTTAAAAGGTGACTTTCACGAATCGTTCTGAAACTGTGCTAAATTACAGATAATTCCCATATATTTCTTGGGAAAAAAATCCCAGAAATTCTCCTTTCTCCGTTGTCGAGATATTCGAGGGCAAAGTCGTGCAGTTTTCGACTTTCAGGGGCTATAACTCGAAAACTAAAGAACGAGAATTTTTGGCACATATGGTCAATTGAATGTTTATCCCAACCCTTTCATTTGGCACTAGTTTCAGCCCGAAGTGTGCAAGTCACCTAAGGTCACGAATCGTCCCGAACGTGTAGCCCAAATTGTGAAAATTTCAAACCGCTACTGCTTGCTTGTATGAGTAGGTAGCCATCTGAAACTTGGCATATATAAAGGCCATTAACATGTCTACATGCATGCACAATCTTATGTCAACTGATTGCATAACTTGCGAACTATAGGCCATCGAAATTTTTGTAAACAAAAGTTTGTGCGACTTTAGCTCCCAAACGGAATAAAAGCTAAAGCTGAAATAGCCTTCATTCTATTTCACTTATTTGTGTCTACACATGTATATGTTTTGCAGAGACTCAAAGCTCTTGAGAATGGAGAAAATGAGGTGTCAATTTTGCATTGGACCCTATGGGAAAATGCATTAAACGCCTACTGCTCCGACGTTCAGTGACCGATAACATCCATCTTTACACTGTAAACGGTAATTACATAGGTACATGCCTGGGGCAAATAACAGCGCAAATAATTGTCCATGTGCAGAGTAATAAAGGAGCAAACTTTTATATATGGGCCTGCAGTGGAAGTTATTCTTAAAAGGTGACTTTCACGAATCGTTCTGAAACTGTGCTAAATTACAGATAATTCCCATATATTTCTTGGGAAAAAAATCCCAGAAATTCTCCTTTCTCCGTTGTCGAGATATTCGAGGGCAAAGTCGTGCAGTTTTCGACTTTCAGGGGCTATAACTCGAAAACTAAAGAACGAGAATATTTGGCACATATGGTCAATTGAATGTTTATCCCAACCCTTTCATTTGGCACTAGTTTCAGCCCGAATTGTGCAAGTCACCTAAGGTCACGAATCGTCCCGAACGTGTAGCCCAAATTGTGAAAATTTCAAACCGCTACTGCTTGCTTGTATGAGTAGGTAGCCATCTGAAACTTAGCATATATAAAGGCCATTAACATGTCTACATGCATGCACAATCTTATGTCAACTGATTGCATAACTTGCGAACTATAGGCCATCGAAATTTTTGTAAACAAAAGTTTGTGCGACTTTAGCTCCCAAACGGAATAAAAGCTAAAGCTGAAATAGCCTTCATTCTATTTCACTTATTTGTGTCTACACATGTATATGTTTTGCAGAGACTCAAAGCTCTTGAAAATGGAGAAAATGAGGTGTCAATTTTGCATTGGACCCTATGGGAAAATGCATTAAACGCCTACTGCTCCGACGTTCAGTGACCGATAACATCCATCTTTACACTGTAAACGGTAATTACATAGGTACATGCCTGGGGCAAATAACAGCGCAAATAATTGTCCATGTGCAGAGTAATAAAGGAGCAAACTTTTATATATGGGCCTGCAGTGGAAGTTATTCTTAAAAGGTGACTTTCACGAATCGTTCTGAAACTGTGCTAAATTACAGATAATTCCCATATATTTCTTGGGAAAAAAATCCCAGAAATTCTCCTTTCTCCGTTGTCGAGATATTCGAGGGCAAAGTCGTGCAGTTTTCGACTTTCAGGGGCTATAACTCGAAAACTAAAGAACGAGAATTTTTGGCACATATGGTCAATTGAATGTTTATCCCAACCCTTTCATTTGGCACTAGTTTCAGCCCGAATTGTGCAAGTCACCTAAGGTCACGAATCGTCCCGAACGTGTAGCCCAAATTGTGAAAATTTCAAACCGCTACTGCTTGCTTGTATGAGTAGGTAGCCATCTGAAACTTGGCATATATAAAGGCCATTAACATGTCTACATGCATGCACAATCTTATGTCAACTGATTGCATAACTTGCGAACTATAGGCCATCGAAATTTTTGTAAACAAAAGTTTGTGCGACTTTAGCTCCCAAACGGAATGAAAGCTAAAGCTGAAATAGCCTTCATTCTATTTCACTTATTTGTGTCTACACATGTATATGTTTTGCAGAGACTCAAAGCTCTTGAGCATGGAGAAAATGAGGTGTCAATTTTGCATTGGACCCTATGGGAAAATGCATTAAACGCCTACTGCTCCGACGTTCAGTGACCGATAACATCCATCTTTACACTGTAAACGGTAATTACATAGGTACATGCCTGGGGCAAATAACAGCGCAAATAATTGTCCATGTGCAGAGTAATAAAGGAGCAAACTTTTATATATGGGCCTGCAGTGGAAGTTATTCTTAAAAGGTGAATTTCACGAATCGTTCTGAAACTGTGCTAAATTACAGATAATTCCCATATATTTCTTGGGAAAAAAATCCCAGAAATTCTCCTTTCTCCGTTGTCGAGATATTCGAGGGCAAAGTCGTGCAGTTTTCGACTTTCAGGGGCTATAACTCGAAAACTAAAGAACGAGAATTTTTGGCACATATGGTCAATTGAATGTTTATCCCAACCCTTTCATTTGGCACTAGTTTCAGCCCGAATTGTGCAAGTCACCTAAGGTCACGAATCGTCCCGAACGTGTAGCCCAAATTGTGAAAATTTCAAACCGCTACTGCTTGCTTGTATGAGTAGGTAGCCATCTGAAACTTGGCATATATAAAGGCCATTAACATGTCTACATGCATGCACAATCTTATGTCAACTGATTGCATAACTTGCGAACTATAGGCCATCGAAATTTTTGTAAACAAAAGTTTGTGCGACTTTAGCTCCCAAACGGAATAAAAGCTAAAGCTGAAATAGCCTTCATTCTATTTCACTTATTTGTGTCTACACATGTATATGTTTTGCAGAGACTCAAAGCTCTTGAAAATGGAGAAAATGAGGTGTCAATTTTGCATTGGACCCTATGGGAAAATGCATTAAACGCCTACTGCTCCGACGTTCAGTGACCGATAACATCCATCTTTACACTGTAAACGGTAATTACATAGGTACATGCCTGGGGCAAATAACAGCGCAAATAATTGTCCATGTGCAGAGTAATAAAGGAGCAAACTTTTATATATGGGCCTGCAGTGGAAGTTATTCTTAAAAGGTGACTTTCACGAATCGTTCTGAAACTGTGCTAAATTACAGATAATTCCCATATATTTCTTGGGAAAAAAATCCCAGAAATTCTCCTTTCTCCGTTGTCGAGATATTCAAGGGCAAAGTCGTGCAGTTTTCGACTTTCAGGGGCTATAACTCGAAAACTAAAGAACGAGAATTTTTGGCACATATGGTCAATTGAATGTTTATCCCAACCCTTTCATTTGGCACTAGTTTCAGCCCGAATTGTGCAAGTCACCTAAGGTCACGAATCGTCCCGAACGTGTAGCCCAAATTGTGAAAATTTCAAACCGCTACTGCTTGCTTGTATGAGTAGGTAGCCATCTGAAACTTGGCATATATAAAGGCCATTAACATGTCTACATGCATGCACAATCTTATGTCAACTGATTGCATAACTTGCGAACTATAGGCCATCGAAATTTTTGTAAACAAAAGTTTGTGCGACTTTAGCTCCCAAACGGAATAAAAGCTAAAGCTGAAATAGCCTTCATTCTATTTCACTTATTTGTGTCTACACATGTATATGTTTTGCAGAGACTCAAAGCTCTTGAGAATGGAGAAAATGAGGTGTCAATTTTGCATTGGACCCTATGGGAAAATGCATTAAACGCCTACTTCTCCGACGTTCAGTGACCGATAACATCCATCTTTACACTGTAAACGGTAATTACATAGGTACATGCCTGGGGCAAATAACAGCGCAAATAATTGTCCATGTGCAGAGTAATAAAGGAGCAAACTTTTATATATGGGCCTGCAGTGGAAGTTATTCTTAAAAGGTGACTTTCACGAATCGTTCTGAAACTGTGCTAAATTACAGATAATTCCCATATATTTCTTGGGAAAAAAATCCCAGAAATTCTCCTTTCTCCGTTGTCGAGATATTCGAGGGCAAAGTCGTGCAGTTTTCGACTTTCAGGGGCTATAACTCGAAAACTAAAGAACGAGAATTTTTGGCACATATGGTCAATTGAATGTTTATTCCAACCCTTTCATTTGGCACTAGTTTCAGCCCGAATTGTGCAAGTCACCTAAGGTCACGAATCGTCCCGAACGTGTAGCCCAAATTGTGAAAATTTCAAACCGCTACTGCTTGCTTGTATGAGTAGGTAGCCATCTGAAACTTGGCATATATAAAGGCCATTAACATGTCTACATGCATGCACAATCTTATGTCAACTGATTGCATAACTTGCGAACTATAGGCCATCGAAATTTTTGTAAACAAAAGTTTGTGCGACTTTAGCTCCCAAACGGAATAAAAGCTAAAGCTGAAATAGCCTTCATTCTATTTCACTTATTTGTGTCTACACATGTATATGTTTTGCAGAGACTCAAAGCTCTTGAGAATGGAGAAAATGAGGTGTCAATTTTGCATTGGACCCTATGGGAAAATGCATTAAACGCCTACTGCTCCGACGTTCAGTGACCGATAACATCCATCTTTACACTGTAAACGGTAATTACATAGGTACATGCCTGGGGCAAATAACAGCGAAAATAATTGTCCATGTGCAGAGTAATAAAGGAGCAAACTTTTATATATGGGCCTGCAGTGGAAGTTATTCTTAAAAGGTGACTTTCACGAATCGTTCTGAAACTGTGCTAAATTACAGATAATTCCCATATATTTCTTGGGAAAAAAATCCCAGAAATTCTCCTTTCTCCGTTGTCGAGATATTCGAGGGCAAAGTCGTGCAGTTTTCGACTTTCAGGGGCTATAACTCGAAAACTAAAGAACGAGAATTTTTGGCACATATGGTCAATTGAATGTTTATCCCAACCCTTTCATTTGGCACTAGTTTCAGCCCGAATTGTGCAAGTCACCTAAGGTCACGAATCGTCCCGAACGTGTAGCCCAAATTGTGAAAATTTCAAACCGCTACTGCTTGCTTGTATGAGTAGGTAGCCATCTGAAACTTGGCATATATAAAGGCCATTAACATGTCTACATGCATGCACAATCTTATGTCAACTGATTGCATAACTTGCGAACTATAGGCCATCGAAATTTTTGTAAACAAAAGTTTGTGCGACTTTAGCTCCCAAACGGAATAAAAGCTAAAGCTGAAATAGCCTTCATTCTATTTCACTTATTTGTGTCTACACATGTATATGTTTTGCAGAGACTCAAAGCTCTTGAAAATGGAGAAAATGAGGTGTCAATTTTGCATTGGACCCTATGGGAAAATGCATTAAACGCCTACTGCTCCGACGTTCAGTGACCGATAACATCCATCTTTACACTGTAAACGGTAATTACATAGGTACATGCCTGGGGCAAATAACAGCGCAAATAATTGTCCATGTGCAGAGTAATAAAGGAGCAAACTTTTATATATGGGCCTGCAGTGGAAGTTATTCTTAAAAGGTGACTTTCACGAATCGTTCTGAAACTGTGCTAAATTACAGATAATTCCCATATATTTCTTGGGAAAAAAATCCCAGAAATTCTCCTTTCTCCGTTGTCGAGATATTCAAGGGCAAAGTCGTGCAGTTTTCGACTTTCAGGGGCTATAACTCGAAAACTAAAGAACGAGAATTTTTGGCACATATGGTCAATTGAATGTTTATCCCAACCCTTTCATTTGGCACTAGTTTCAGCCCGAATTGTGCAAGTCACCTAAGGTCACGAATCGTCCCGAACGTGTAGCCCAAATTGTGAAAATTTCAAACCGCTACTGCTTGCTTGTATGAGTAGGTAGCCATCTGAAACTTGGCATATATAAAGGCCATTAACATGTCTACATGCATGCACAATCTTATGTCAACTGATTGCATAACTTGCGAACTATAGGCCATCGAAATTTTTGTAAACAAAAGTTTGTGCGACTTTAGCTCCCAAACGGAATAAAAGCTAAAGCTGAAATAGCCTTCATTCTATTTCACTTATTTGTGTCTACACATGTATATGTTTTGCAGAGACTCAAAGCTCTTGAGAATGGAGAAAATGAGGTGTCAATTTTGCATTGGACCCTATGGGAAAATGCATTAAACGCCTACTTCTCCGACGTTCAGTGACCGATAACATCCATCTTTACACTGTAAACGGTAATTACATAGGTACATGCCTGGGGCAAATAACAGCGCAAATAATTGTCCATGTGCAGAGTAATAAAGGAGCAAACTTTTATATATGGGCCTGCAGTGGAAGTTATTCTTAAAAGGTGACTTTCACGAATCGTTCTGAAACTGTGCTAAATTACAGATAATTCCCATATATTTCTTGGGAAAAAAATCCCAGAAATTCTCCTTTCTCCGTTGTCGAGATATTCGAGGGCAAAGTCGTGCAGTTTTCGACTTTCAGGGGCTATAACTCGAAAACTAAAGAACGAGAATTTTTGGCACATATGGTCAATTGAATGTTTATTCCAACCCTTTCATTTGGCACTAGTTTCAGCCCGAATTGTGCAAGTCACCTAAGGTCACGAATCGTCCCGAACGTGTAGCCCAAATTGTGAAAATTTCAAACCGCTACTGCTTGCTTGTATGAGTAGGTAGCCATCTGAAACTTGGCATATATAAAGGCCATTAACATGTCTACATGCATGCACAATCTTATGTCAACTGATTGCATAACTTGCGAACTATAGGCCATCGAAATTTTTGTAAACAAAAGTTTGTGCGACTTTAGCTCCCAAACGGAATAAAAGCTAAAGCTGAAATAGCCTTCATTCTATTTCACTTATTTGTGTCTACACATGTATATGTTTTGCAGAGACTCAAAGCTCTTGAGAATGGAGAAAATGAGGTGTCAATTTTGCATTGGACCCTATGGGAAAATGCATTAAACGCCTACTGCTCCGACGTTCAGTGACCGATAACATCCATCTTTACACTGTAAACGGTAATTACATAGGTACATGCCTGGGGCAAATAACAGCGAAAATAATTGTCCATGTGCAGAGTAATAAAGGAGCAAACTTTTATATATGGGCCTGCAGTGGAAGTTATTCTTAAAAGGTGACTTTCACGAATCGTTCTGAAACTGTGCTAAATTACAGATAATTCCCATATATTTCTTGGGAAAAAAATCCCAGAAATTCTCCTTTCTCCGTTGTCGAGATATTCGAGGGCAAAGTCGTGCAGTTTTCGACTTTCAGGGGCTATAACTCGAAAACTAAAGAACGAGAATTTTTGGCACATATGGTCAATTGAATGTTTATCCCAACCCTTTCATTTGGCACTAGTTTCAGCCCGAATTGTGCAAGTCACCTAAGGTCACGAATCGTCCCGAACGTGTAGCCCAAATTGTGAAAATTTCAAACCGCTACTGCTTGCTTGTATGAGTAGGTAGCCATCTGAAACTTGGCATATATAAAGGCCATTAACATGTCTACATGCATGCACAATCTTATGTCAACTGATTGCATAACTTGCGAACTATAGGCCATCGAAATTTTTGTAAACAAAAGTTTGTGCGACTTTAGCTCCCAAACGGAATAAAAGCTAAAGCTGAAATAGCCTTCATTCTATTTCACTTATTTGTGTCTACACATGTATATGTTTTGCAGAGACTCAAAGCTCTTGAGAATGGAGAAAATGAGGTGTCAATTTTGCATTGGACCCTATGGGAAAGTGCATTAAACGCCTACTGCTCCGACGTTCAGTGACCGATAACATCCATCTTTACACTGTAAACGGTAATTACATAGGTACATGCCTGGGGCAAATAACAGCGCAAATAATTGTCCATGTGCAGAGTAATAAAGGAGCAAACTTTTATATATGGGCCTGCAGTGGAAGTTATTCTTAAAAGGTGACTTTCACGAATCGTTCTGAAACTGTGCTAAATTACAGATAATTCCCATATATTTCTTGGGAAAAAAATCCCAGAAATTCTCCTTTCTCCGTTGTCGAGATATTCGAGGGCAAAGTCGTGCAGTTTTCGACTTTCAGGGGCTATAACTCGAAAACTAAAGAACGAGAATTTTTGGCACATATGGTCAATTGAATGTTTATCCCAACCCTTTCATTTGGCACTAGTTTCAGCCCGAATTGTGCAAGTCACCTAAGGTCACGAATCGTCCCGAACGTGTAGCCCAAATTGTGAAAATTTCAAACCGCTACTGCTTGCTTGTATGAGTAGGTAGCCATCTGAAACTTGGCATATATAAAGGCCATTAACATGTCTACATGCATGCACAATCTTATGTCAACTGATTGCATAACTTGCGAACTATAGGCCATCGAAATTTTTGTAAACAAAAGTTTGTGCGACTTTAGCTCCCAAACGGAATAAAAGCTAAAGCTGAAATAGCCTTCATTCTATTTCACTTATTTGTGTCTACACATGTATATGTTTTGCAGAGACTCAAAGCTCTTGAGAATGGAGAAAATGAGGTGTCAATTTTGCATTGGACCCTATGGGAAAATGCATTAAACGCCTACTGCTCCGACGTTCAGTGACCGATAACATCCATCTTTACACTGTAAACGGTAATTACATAGGTACATGCCTGGGGCAAATAACAGCGCAAATAATTGTCCATGTGCAGAGTAATAAAGGAGCAAACTTTTATATATGGGCCTGCAGTGGAAGTTATTCTTAAAAGGTGACTTTCACGAATCGTTCTGAAACTGTGCTAAATTACAGATAATTCCCATATATTTCTTGGGAAAAAAATCCCAGAAATTCTCCTTTCTCCGTTGTCGAGATATTCGAGGGCAAAGTCGTGCAGTTTTCGACTTTCAGGGGCTATAACTCGAAAACTAAAGAACGAGAATTTTTGGCACATATGGTCAATTGAATGTTTATCCCAACCCTTTCATTTGGCACTAGTTTCAGCCCGAATTGTGCAAGTCACCTAAGGTCACGAATCGTCCCGAACGTGTAGCCCAAATTGTGAAAATTTCAAACCGCTACTGCTTGCTTGTATGAGTAGGTAGCCATCTGAAACTTGGCATATATAAAGGCCATTAACATGTCTACATGCATGCACAATCTTATGTCAACTGATTGCATAACTTGCGAACTATAGGCCATCGAAATTTTTGTAAACAAAAGTTTGTGCGACTTTAGCTCCCAAACGGAATAAAAGCTAAAGCTGAAATAGCCTTCATTCTATTTCACTTATTTGTGTCTACACATGTATATGTTTTGCAGAGACTCAAAGCTCTTGAGAATGGAGAAAATGAGGTGTCAATTTTGCATTGGACCCTATGGGAAAGTGCATTAAACGCCTACTGCTCCGACGTTCAGTGACCGATAACATCCATCTTTACACTGTAAACGGTAATTACATAGGTACATGCCTGGGGCAAATAACAGCGCAAATAATTGTCCATGTGCAGAGTAATAAAGGAGCAAACTTTTATATATGGGCCTGCAGTGGAAGTTATTCTTAAAAGGTGACTTTCACGAATCGTTCTGAAACTGTGCTAAATTACAGATAATTCCCATATATTTCTTGGGAAAAAAATCCCAGAAATTCTCCTTTCTCCGTTGTCGAGATATTCGAGGGCAAAGTCGTGCAGTTTTCGACTTTCAGGGGCTATAACTCGAAAACTAAAGAACGAGAATTTTTGGCACATATGGTCAATTGAATGTTTATCCCAACCCTTTCATTTGGCACTAGTTTCAGCCCGAATTGTGCAAGTCACCTAAGGTCACGAATCGTCCCGAACGTGTAGCCCAAATTGTGAAAATTTCAAACCGCTACTGCTTGCTTGTATGAGTAGGTAGCCATCTGAAACTTGGCATATATAAAGGCCATTAACATGTCTACATGCATGCACAATCTTATGTCAACTGATTGCATAACTTGCGAACTATAGGCCATCGAAATTTTTGTAAACAAAAGTTTGTGCGACTTTAGCTCCCAAATGGAATAAAAGCTAAAGCTGAAATAGCCTTCATTCTATTTCACTTATTTGTGTCTACACATGTATATGTTTTGCAGAGACTCAAAGCTCTTGAGAATGGAGAAAATGAGGTGTCAATTTTGCATTGGACCCTATGGGAAAGTGCATTAAACGCCTACTGCTCCGACGTTCAGTGACCGATAACATCCATCTTTACACTGTAAACGGTAATTACATAGGTACATGCCTGGGGCAAATAACAGCGCAAATAATTGTCCATGTGCAGAGTAATAAAGGAGCAAACTTTTATATATGGGCCTGCAGTGGAAGTTATTCTTAAAAGGTGACTTTCACGAATCGTTCTGAAACTGTGCTAAATTACAGATAATTCCCATATATTTCTTGGGAAAAAAATCCCAGAAATTCTCCTTTCTCCGTTGTCGAGATATTCGAGGGCAAAATCGTGCAGTTTTCGACTTTCAGGGGCTATAACTCGAAAACTAAAGAACGAGAATTTTTGGCACATATGGTCAATTGAATGTTTATCCCAACCCTTTCATTTGGCACTAGTTTCAGCCCGAATTGTGCAAGTCACCTAAGGTCACGAATCGTCCCGAACGTGTAGCCCAAATTGTGAAAATTTCAAACCGCTACTGCTTGCTTGTATGAGTAGGTAGCCATCTGAAACTTGGCATATATAAAGGCCATTAACATGTCTACATGCATGCACAATCTTATGTCAACTGATTGCATAACTTGCGAACTATAGGCCATCGAAATTTTTGTAAACAAAAGTTTGTGCGACTTTAGCTCCCAAACAGAATAAAAGCTAAAGCTGAAATAGCCTTCATTCTATTTCACTTATTTGTGTCTACACATGTATATGTTTTGCAGAGACTCAAAGCTCTTGAGAATGGAGAAAATGAGGTGTCAATTTTGCATTGGACCCTATGGGAAAATGCATTAAACGCCTACTGCTCCGACGTTCAGTGACCGATAACATCCATCTTTACACTGTAAACGGTAATTACATAGGTACATGCCTGGGGCAAATAACAGCGCAAATAATTGTCCATGTGCAGAGTAATAAAGGAGCAAACTTTTATATATGGGCCTGCAGTGGAAGTTATTCTTAAAAGGTGACTTTCACGAATCGTTCTGAAACTGTGCTAAATTACAGATAATTCCCATATATTTCTTGGGAAAAAAATCCCAGAAATTCTTTCTCCGTTGTCGAGATATTCGAGGGCAAAGTCGTGCAGTTTTCGACTTTCAGGGGCTATAACTCGAAAACTAAAGAACGAGAATTTTTGGCACATATGGTCAATTGAATGTTTATCCCAACCCTTTCATTTGGCACTAGTTTCAGCCCGAATTGTGCAAGTCACCTAAGGTCACGAATCGTCCCGAACGTGTAGCCCAAATTGTGAAAATTTCAAACCGCTACTGCTTGCTTGTATGAGTAGGTAGCCATCTGAAACTTGGCATATATAAAGGCCATTAACATGTCTACATGCATGCACAATCTTATGTCAACTGATTGCATAACTTGCGAACTATAGGCCATCGAAATTTTTGTAAACAAAAGTTTGTGCGACTTTAGCTCCCAAACGGAATAAAAGCTAAAGCTGAAATAGCCTTCATTCTATTTCACTTATTTGTGTCTACACATGTATATGTTTTGCAGAGACTCAAAGCTCTTGAGAATGGAGAAAATGAGGTGTCAATTTTGCATTGGACCCTATGGGAAAATGCATTAAACGCCTACTGCTCCGACGTTCAGTGACCGATAACATCCATCTTTACACTGTAAACGGTAATTACATAGGTACATGCCTGGGGCAAATAACAGCGCAAATAATTGTCCATGTGCAGAGTAATAAAGGAGCAAACTTTTATATATGGGCCTGCAGTGGAAGTTATTCTTAAAAGGTGACTTTCACGAATCGTTCTGAAACTGTGCTAAATTACAGATAATTCCCATATATTTCTTGGGAAAAAAATCCCAGAAATTCTCCTTTCTCCGTTGTCGAGATATTCGAGGGCAAAGTCGTGCAGTTTTCGACTTTCAGGGGCTATAACTCGAAAACTAAAGAACGAGAATTTTTGGCACATATGGTCAATTGAATGTTTATCCCAACCCTTTCATTTGGCACTAGTTTCAGCCCGAATTGTGCAAGTCACCTAAGATCACGAATCGTCCCGAACGTGTAGCCCAAATTGTGAAAATTTCAAACCGCTACTGCTTGCTTGTATGAGTAGGTAGCCATCTGAAACTTGGCATATATAAAGGCCATTAACATGTCTACATGCATGCACAATCTTATGTCAACTGATTGCATAACTTGCGAACTATAGGCCATCGAAATTTTTGTAAACAAAAGTTTGTGCGACTTTAGCTCCCAAACGGAATAAAAGCTAAAGCTGAAATAGCCTTCATTCTATTGCACTTATTTGTGTCTACACATGTATATGTTTTGCAGAGACTCAAAGCTCTTGAGAATGGAGAAAATGAGGTGTCAATTTTGCATTGGACCCTATGGGAAAGTGCATTAAACGCCTACTGCTCCGACGTTCAGTGACCGATAACATCCATCTTTACACTGTAAACGGTAATTACATAGGTACATGCCTGGGGCAAATAACAGCGCAAATAATTGTCCATGTGCAGAGTAATAAAGGAGCAACTTTTTATATATGGGCCTGCAGTGGAAGTTATTCTTAAAAGGTGACTTTCACGAATCGTTCTGAAACTGTGCTAAATTACAGATAATTCCCATATATTTCTTGGGAAAAAAATCCCAGAAATTCTCCTTTCTCCGTTGTCGAGATATTCGAGGGCAAAGTCGTGCAGTTTTCGACTTTCAGGGGCTATAACTCGAAAACTAAAGAACGAGAATTTTTGGCACATATGGTCAATTGAATGTTTATCCCAACCCTTTCATTTGGCACTAGTTTCAGCCCGAATTGTGCAAGTCACCTAAGGTCACGAATCGTCCCGAACGTGTAGCCCAAATTGTGAAAATTTCAAACCGCTACTGCTTGCTTGTATGAGTAGGTAGCCACTGAAACTTGGCATATATAAAGGCCATTAACATGTCTACATGCATGCACAATCTTATGTCAACTGATTGCATAACTTGCGAACTATAGGCCATCGAAATTTTTGTAAACAAAAGTTTGTGCGACTTTAGCTCCCAAACGGAATAAAAGCTAAAGCTGAAATAGCCTTCATTCTATTTCACTTATTTGTGTCTACACATGTATATGTTTTGCAGAGACTCAAAGCTCTTGAGAATGGAGAAAATGAGGTGTCAATTTTGCATTGGACCCTATGGGAAAATGCATTAAACGCCTACTGCTCCGACGTTCAGTGACCGATAACATCCATCTTTACACTGTAAACGGTAATTACATAGGTACATGCCTGGGGCAAATAACAGCGCAAATAATTGTCCATGTGCAGAGTAATAAAGGAGCAAACTTTTATATATGGGCCTGCAGTGGAAGTTATTCTTAAAAGGTGACTTTCACGAATCGTTCTGAAACTGTGCTAAATTACAGATAATTCCCATATATTTCTTGGGAAAAAAATCCCAGAAATTCTCCTTTCTCCGTTGTCGAGATATTCGAGGGCAAAGTCGTGCAGTTTTCGACTTTCAGGGGCTATAACTCGAAAACTAAAGAACGAGAATTTTTGGCACATATGGTCAATTGAATGTTTATCCCAACCCTTTCATTTGGCACTAGTTTCAGCCCGAATTGTGCAAGTCACCTAAGGTCACGAATCGTCCCGAACGTGTAGCCCAAATTGTGAAAATTTCAAACCGCTACTGCTTGCTTGTATGAGTAGGTAGCCATCTGAAACTTGGCATATATAAAGGCCATTAACATGTCTACATGCATGCACAATCTTATGTCAACTGATTGCATAACTTGCGAACTATAGGCCATCGAAATTTTTGTAAACAAAAGTTTGTGCGACTTTAGCTCCCAAACGGAATAAAAGCTAAAGCTGAAATAGCCTTCATTCTATTTCACTTATTTGTGTCTACACATGTATATGTTTTGCAGAGACTCAAAGCTCTTGAGAATGGAGAAAATGAGGTGTCAATTTTGCATTGGACCCTATGGGAAAATGCATTAAACGCCTACTGCTCCGACGTTCAGTGACCGATAACATCCATCTTTACACTGTAAACGGTAATTACATAGGTACATGCCTGGGGCAAATAACAGCGCAAATAATTGTCCATGTGCAGAGTTATAAAGGAGCAAACTTTTATATATGGGCCTGCAGTGGAAGTTATTCTTAAAAGGTGACTTTCACGAATCGTTCTGAAACTGTGCTAAATTACAGATAATTCCCATATATTTCTTGGGAAAAAAATCCCAGAAATTCTCCTTTCTCCGTTGTCGAGATATTCGAGGGCAAAGTCGTGCAGTTTTCGACTTTCAGGGGCTATAACTCGAAAACTAAAGAACGAGAATTTTTGGCACATATGGTCAATTGAATGTTTATCCCAACCCTTTCATTTGGCACTAGTTTCAGCCCGAATTGTGCAAGTCACCTAAGGTCACGAATCGTCCCGAACGTGTAGCCCAAATTGTGAAAATTTCAAACCGCTACTGCTTGCTTGTATGAGTAGGTAGCCATCTGAAACTTGGCATATATAAAGGCCATTAACATGTCTACATGCATGCACAATCTTATGTCAACTGATTGCATAACTTGCGAACTATAGGCCATCGAAATTTTTGTAAACACAAGTTTGTGCGACTTTAGCTCCCAAACGGAATAAAAGCTAAAGCTTAAATAGCCTTCATTCTATTTCACTTATTTGTGTCTACACATGTATATGTTTTGCAGAGACTCAAAGCTCTTGAGAATGGAGAAAATGAGGTGTCAATTTTGCATTGGACCCTATGGGAAAATGCATTCAACGCCTACTGCTCCGACGTTCAGTGACCGATAACATCCATCTTTACACTGTAAACGGTAATTACATAGGTACATGCCTGGGGCAAATAACAGCGCAAATAATTGTCCATGTGCAGAGTAATAAAGGAGCAAACTTTTATATATGGGCCTGCAGTGGAAGTTATTCTTAAAAGGTGACTTTCACGAATCGTTCTGAAACTGTGCTAAATTACAGATAATTCCCATATATTTCTTGGGAAAAAAATCCCAGAAATTCTCCTTTCTCCGTTGTCGAGATATTCGAGGGCAAAGTCGTGCAGTTTTCGACTTTCAGGGGCTATAACTCGAAAACTAAAGAACGAGAATTTTTGGCACATATGGTCAATTGAATGTTTATCCCAACCCTTTCATTTGGCACTAGTTTCAGCCCGAATTGTGCAAGTCACCTAAGGTCACGAATCGTCCCGAACGTGTAGCCCAAATTGTGAAAATTTCAAACCGCTACTGCTTGCTTGTATGAGTAGGTAGCCATCTGAAACTTGGCATATATAAAGGCCATTAACATGTCTACATGCATGCACAATCTTATGTCAACTGATTGCATAACTTGCGAACAATAGGCCATCGAAATTTTTGTAAACAAAAGTTTGTGCGACTTTAGCTCCCAAATGGAATAAAAGCTAAAGCTGAAATAGCCTTCATTCTATTGCACTTATTTGTGTCTACACATGTATATGTTTTGCAGAGACTCAAAGCTCTTGAGAATGGACAAAATGAGGTGTCAATTTTGCATTGGACCCTATGGGAAAATGCATTAAACGCCTACTGCTCCGACGTTCAGTGACTGATAACATCCATCTTTACACTGTAAACGGTAATTACATAGGTACATGCCTGGGGCAAATAACAGCGCAAATAATTGTCCATGTGCAGAGTAATAAAGGAGCAAACTTTTATATATGGGCCTGCAGTGGAAGTTATTCTTAAAAGGTGACTTTCACGAATCGTTCTGAAACTGTGCTATATTACAGATAATTCCCATATATTTCTTGGGAAAAAAATCCCAGAAATTCTCCTTTCTCCGTTGTCGAGATATTCGAGGGCAAAGTCGTGCAGTTTTCGACTTTCAGGGGCTATAACTCGAAAACTAAAGAACGAGAATTTTTGGCACATATGGTCGATTGAATGTTTATCCCAAACCTTTCATTTGGCACTAGTTTCAGCCCGAATTGTGCAAGTCACCTAAGGTCACGAATCGTCCCGAACGTGTAGCCCAAATTGTGAAAATTTCAAACCGCTACTGCTTGCTTGTATGAGTAGGTAGCCATCTGAAACTTGGCATATATAAAGGCCATTAACATGTCTACATGCATGCACAATCTTATGTCAACTGATTGCATAACTTGCGAACTATAGGCCATCGAAATTTTTGTAAACAAAAGTTTGTGCGACTTTAGCTCCCAAACGGAATAAAAGCTAAAGCTGAAATAGCCTTCATTCTATTTCACTTATTTGTGTCTACACATGTATATGTTTTGCAGAGACTCAAAGCTCTTGAGAATGGAGAAAATGAGGTGTCAATTTTGCATTGGACCCTATGGGAAAATGCATTAAACGCCTACTGCTCCGACGTTCAGTGACCGATAACATCCATCTTTACACTGTAAACGGTAATTACATAGGTACATGCCTGGGGCAAATAACAGCGCAAATAATTGTCCATGTGCAGAGTAATAAAGGAGCAAACTTTTATATATGGGCCTGCAGTGGAAGTTATTCTTAAAAGGTGACTTTCACGAATCGTTCTGAAACTGTGCTAAATTACAGATAATTCCCATATATTTCTTGGGAAAAAAATCCCAGAAATTCTCCTTTCTCCGTTGTCGAGATATTCGAGGGCAAAGTCGTGCAGTTTTCGACTTTCAGGGGCTATAACTCGAAAACTAAAGAACGAGAATTTTTGGCACATATGGTCAATTGAATGTTTATCCCAACCCTTTCATTTGGCACTAGTTTCAGCCCGAATTGTGCAAGTCACCTAAGGTCACGAATCGTCCCGAACGTGTAGCCCAAATTGTGAAAATTTCAAACCGCTACTGCTTGCTTGTATGAGTAGGTAGCCATCTGAAACTTGGCATATATAAAGGCCATTAACATGTCTACATGCATGCACAATCTTATGTCAACTGATTGCATAACTTGCGAACTATAGGCCATCGAAATTTTTGTAAACAAAAGTTTGTGCGACTTTAGCTCCCAAACGGAATAAAAGCTAAAGCTGAAATAGCCTTCATTCTATTTCACTTATTTGTGTCTACACATGTATATGTTTTGCAGAGACTCAAAGCTCTTGAGAATGGAGAAAATGAGGTGTCAATTTTGCATTGGACCCTATGGGAAAATGCATTAAACGCCTACTGCTCCGACGTTCAGTGACCGATAACATCCATCTTTACACTGTAAACGGTAATTACATAGGTACATGCCTGGGGCAAATAACAGCGCAAATAATTGTCCATGTGCAGAGTAATAAAGGAGCAAACTTTTATATATGGGCCTGCAGTGGAAGTTATTCTTAAAAGGTGACTTTCACGAATCGTTCTGAAACTGTGCTAAATTACAGATAATTCCCATATATTTCTTGGGAAAAAAATCCCAGAAATTCTCCTTTCTCCGTTGTCGAGATATTCGAGGGCAAAGTCGTGCAGTTTTCGACTTTCAGGAGCTATAACTCGAAAACTAAAGAACGAGAATTTTTGGCACATATGGTCAATTGAATGTTTATCCCAACCCTTTCATTTGGCACTAGTTTCAGCCCGAATTGTGCAAGTCACCTAAGGTCACGAATCGTCCCGAACGTGTTGCCCAAATTGTGAAAATTTCAAACCGCTACTGCTTGCTTGTATGAGTAGGTAGCCATCTGAAACTTGGCATATATAAAGGCCATTAACATGTCTACATGCATGCACAATCTTATGTCAACTGATTGCATAACTTGCGAACTATAGGCCATCGAAATTTTTGTAAACAAAAGTTTGTGCGACTTTAGCTCCCAAACGGAATAAAAGCTAAAGCTGAAATAGCCTTCATTCTATTGCACTTATTTGTGTCTACACATGTATATGTTTTGCAGAGACTCAAAGCTCTTGAGAATGGAGAAAATGAGGTGTCAATTTTGCATTGGACCCTATGGGAAAATGCATTAAACGCCTACTGCTCCGACGTTCAGTGACCGATAACATCCATCTTCACACTGTAAACGGTAATTACATAGGTACATGCCTGGGGCAAATAACAGCGCAAATAATTGTCCATGTGCAGAGTAATAAAGGAGCAAACTTTTATATATGGGCCTGCAGTGGAAGTTATTCTTAAAAGGTGACTTTCACGAATCGTTCTGAAACTGTGCTAAATTACAGATAATTCCCATATATTTCTTGGGAAAAAAATCCCAGAAATTCTCCTTTCTCCGTTGTCGAGATATTCGAGGGCAAAGTCGTGCAGTTTTCGACTTTCAGGGGCTATAACTCGAAAACTAAAGAACGAGAATTTTTGGCACATATGGTCAATTGAATGTTTATCCCAACCCTTTCATTTGGCACTAGTTTCAGCCCGAATTGTGCAAGTCACCTAAGGTCACGAATCGTCCCGAACGTGTAGCCCAAATTGTGAAAATTTCAAACCGCTACTGCTTGCTTGTATGAGTAGGTAGCCATCTGAAACTTGGCATATATAAAGGCCATTAACATGTCTACATGCATGCACAATCTTATGTCAACTGATTGCATAACTTGCGAACTATAGGCCATCGAAATTTTTGTAAACAAAAGTTTGTGCGACTTTAGCTCCCAAACGGAATAAAAGCTAAAGCTGAAATAGCCTTCATTCTATTTCACTTATTTGTGTCTACACATGTATATGTTTTGCAGAGACTCAAAGCTCTTGAGAATGGAGAAAATGAGGTGTCAATTTTGCATTGGACCCTATGGGAAAATGCATTAAACGCCTACTGCTCCGACGTTCAGTGACCGATAACATCCATCTTTACACTGTAAACGGTAATTACATAGGTACATGCCTGGGGCAAATAACAGCGCAAATAATTGTCCATGTGCAGAGTAATAAAGGAGCAAACTTTTATATATGGGCCTGCAGTGGAAGTTATTCTTAAAAGGTGACTTTCACGAATCGTTCTGAAACTGTGCTAAATTACAGATAATTCCCATATATTTCTTGGGAAAAAAATCCCAGAAATTCTCCTTTCTCCGTTGTCGAGATATTCGAGGGCAAAGTCGTGCAGTTTTCGACTTTCAGGGGCTATAACTCGAAAACTAAAGAACGAGAATTTTTGGCACATATGGTCAATTGAATGTTTATCCCAACCCTTTCATTTGGCACTAGTTTCAGCCCGAATTGTGCAAGTCACCTAAGGTCACGAATCGTCCCGAACGTGTAGCCCAAATTGTGAAAATTTCAAACCGCTACTGCTTGCTTGTATGAGTAGGTAGCCATCTGAAACTTGGCATATATAAAGGCCATTAACATGTCTACATGCATGCACAATCTTATGTCAACTGATTGCATAACTTGCGAACTATAGGCCATCGAAATTTTTGTAAACAAAAGTTTGTGCGACTTTAGCTCCGAAACGGAATAAAAGCTAAAGATGAAATAGCCTTCATTCTATTTCACTTATTTGTGTCTACACATGTATATGTTTTGCAGAGACTCAAAGCTCTTGAGAATGGAGAAAATGAGGTGTCAATTTTATGGGAAAATGCATTAAACGCCTACTGCTCCGACGTTCAGTGACCGATAACATCCATCTTTACACTGTAAACGGTAATTACATAGGTACATGCCTGGGGCAAATAACAGCGCAAATAATTGTCAATGTGCAGAGTAATAAAGGAGCAAACTTTTATATATGGGCCTGCAGTGGAAGTTATTCTTAAAAGCTGACTTTCACGAATCGTTCTGAAACTGTGCTAAATTACAGATAATTCCCATATATTTCTTGGGAAAAAAATCCCAGAAATTCTCCTTTCTCCGTTGTCGAGATATTCGAGGGCAAAGTCGTGCAGTTTTCGACTTTCAGGGGCTATAACTCGAAAACTAAAGAACGAGAATTTTGGCACATATGGTCAATTGAATGTTTATCCCAACCCTTTCATTTGGCACTAGTTTCAGCCCGAATTGTGCAAGTCACCTAAGGTCACGAATCGTCCCGAACGTGTAGCCCAAATTGTGAAAATTTCAAACCGCTACTGCTTGCTTGTATGAGTAGGTAGCCATCTGAAACTTGGCATATATAAAGGCCATTAACATGTCTACATGCATGCACAATCTTATGTCAACTGATTGCATAACTTGCGAACTATAGGCCATCGAAATTTTTGTAAACAAAAGTTTGTGCGACTTTAGCTCCCAAACGGAATAAAAGCTAAAGCTGAAATAGCCTTCATTCTATTTCACTTATTTGTGTCTACACATGTATATGTTTTGCAGAGACTCAAAGCTCTTGAGAATGGAGAAAATGAGGTGTCAATTTTGCATTGGACCCTATGGGAAAATGCATTAAACGCCTACTGCTCCGACGTTCAGTGACCGATAACATCCATCTTTACACTGTAAACGGTAATTACATAGGTACATGCCTGGGGCAAATAACAGCGCAAATAATTGTCCATGTGCAGAGTAATAAAGGAGCAAACTTTTATATATGGGCCTGCAGTGGAAGTTATTCTTAAAAGGTGACTTTCACGAATCGTTCTGAAACTGTGCTAAATTACAGATAATTCCCATATATTTCTTGGGAAAAAATCCCAGAAATTCTCCTTTCTCCGTTGTCGAGATATTCGAGGGCAAAGTCGTGCAGTTTTCGACTTTCAGGAGCTATAACTCGAAAACTAAAGAACGAGAATTTTTGGCACATATGGTCAATTGAATGTTTATCCCAACCCTTTCATTTGGCACTAGTTTCAGCCCGAATTGTGCAAGTCACCTAAGGTCACGAATCGTCCCGAACGTGTTGCCCAAATTGTGAAAATTTCAAACCGCTACTGCTTGCTTGTATGAGTAGGTAGCCATCTGAAACTTGGCATATATAAAGGCCATTAACATGTCTACATGCATGCACAATCTTATGTCAACTGATTGCATAACTTGCGAACTATAGGCCATCGAAATTTTTGTAAACAAAAGTTTGTGCGACTTTAGCTCCCAAACGGAATAAAAGCTAAAGCTGAAATAGCCTTCATTCTATTTCACTTATTTGTGTCTACACATGTATATGTTTTGCAGAGACTCAAAAAAAAGCTCTTGAGAATAGAGAAAATGAGGTGTCAATTTTGCATTGGACCCTATGGGAAAATGCATTAAACGCCTATTGCTCCGACGTTCAGTGACCGATAACATCCATCTTTACACTGTAAACGGTAATTACATAGGTACATGCCTGGGGCAAATAACAGCGCAAATAATTGTCCATGTGCAGAGTAATAAAGGAGCAAACTTTTATATATGGGCCTGCAGTGGAAGTTATTCTTAAAAGGTGACTTTCACGAATCGTTCTGAAACTGTGCTAAATTACAGATAATTCCCATATATTTCTTGGGAAAAAAATCCCAGAAATTCTCCTTTCTCCGTTGTCGAGATATTCGAGGGCAAAGTCGTGCAGTTTTCGACTTTCAGGGGCTATAACTCGAAAACTAAAGAACGAGAATTTTTGGCACATATGGTCAATTGAATGTTTATCCCAACCCTTTCATTTGGCACTAGTTTCAGCCCGAATTGTGCAAGTCACCTAAGGTCACGAATCGTCCCGAACGTGTAGCCCAAATTGTGAAAATTTCAAACCGCTACTGCTTGCTTGTATGAGTAGGTAGCCATCTGAAACTTGGCATATATAAAGGCCATTAACATGTCTACATGCATGCACAATCTTATGTCAACTGATTGCATAACTTGCGAACTATAGGCCATCGAAATTTTTGTAAACAAAAGTTTGTGCGACTTTAGCTCCCAAACGGAATAAAAGCTAAAGCTGAAATAGCCTTCATTCTATTTCACTTATTTGTGTCTACACATGTATATGTTTTGCAGAGACTCAAAGCTCTTGAGAATGGAGAAAATGAGGTGTCACTTTTGCATTGGACCCTATGGGAAAATGCATTAAACGCCTACTGCTCCGACGTTCAGTGACCGATAACATCCATCTTTACACTGTAAACGGTAATTACATAGGTACATGCCTGGGGCAAATAACAGCGCAAATAATTGTCCATGTGCAGAGTAATAAAGGAGCAAACTTTTATATATGGGCCTGTAGTGGAAGTTATTCTTAAAAGGTGACTTTCACGAATCGTTCTGAAACTGTGCTAAATTACAGATAATTCCCATATATTTCTTGGGAAAAAAATCCCAGAAATTCTCCTTTCTCCGTTGTCGAGATATTCGAGGGCAAAGTCGTGCAGTTTTCGACTTTCAGGGGCTATAACTCGAAAACTAAAGAACGAGAATTTTTGGCACATATGGTCAATTGAATGTTTATCCCAACCCTTTCATTTGGCACTAGTTTCAGCCCGAATTGTGCAAGTCACCTAAGGTCACGAATCGTCCCGAACGTGTAGCCCAAATTGTGAAAATTTCAAACCGCTACTGCTTGCTTGTATGAGTAGGTAGCCATCTGAAACTTGGCATATATAAAGGCCATTAACATGTCTACATGCATGCACAATCTTATGTCAACTGATTGCATAACTTGCGAACTATAGGCCATCGAAATTTTTGTAAACAAAAGTTTGTGCGACTTTAGCTCCCAAACGGAATAAAAGCTAAAGCTGAAATAGCCTTCATTCTATTTCACTTATTTGTGTCTACACATGTATATGTTTTGCAGAGACTCAAAGCTCTTGAGAATGGAGAAAATGAGGTGTCAATTTTGCATTGGACCCTATGGGAAAATGCATTAAACGCCTACTGCTCCGACGTTCAGTGACCGATAACATCCATCTTTACACTGTAAACGGTAATTACATAGGTACATGCCTGGGGCAAATAACAGCGCAAATAATTGTCCATGTGCAGAGTAATAAAGGAGCAAACTTTTATATATGGGCCTGTAGTGGAAGTTATTCTTAAAAGGTGACTTTCACGAATCGTTCTGAAACTGTGCTAAATTACAGATAATTCCCATATATTTCTTGGGAAAAAAATCCCAGAAATTCTCCTTTCTCCGTTGTCGAGATATTCGAGGGCAAAGTCGTGCAGTTTTCGACTTTCAGGGGCTATAACTCGAAAACTAAAGAACGAGAATTTTTGGCACATATGGTCAATTGAATGTTTATCCCAACCCTCTCATTTGGCACTAGTTTCAGCCCGAATTGTGCAAGTCACCTAAGGTCACGAATCGTCCCGAACGTGTAGCCCAAATTGTGAAAATTTCAAACCGCTACTGCTTGCTTGTATGAGTAGGTAGCCATCTGAAACTTGGCATATATAAAGGCCATTAACATGTCTACATGCATGCACAATCTTATGTCAACTGATTGCATAACTTGCGAACTATAGGCCATCGAAATTTTTGTAAACAAAAGTTTGTGCGACTTTAGCTCCCAAACGGAATAAAAGCTAAACCTGAAATAGCCTTCATTCTATTTCACTTATTTGTGTCTACACATGTATATGTTTTGCAGAGACTCAAAGCTCTTGAGAATGGAGAAAATGAGGTGTCAATTTTGCATTGGACCCTATGGGAAAATGCATTAAACGCCTACTGCTCCGACGTTCAGTGACCGATAACATCCATCTTTACACTGTAAACGGTAATTACATAGGTACATGCCTGGGGCAAATAACAGCGCAAATAATTGTCCATGTGCAGAGTAATAAAGGAGCAAACTTTTATATATGGGCCTGCAGTGGAAGTTATTCTTAAAAGGTGACTTTCACGAATCGTTCTGAAACTGTGCTAAATTACAGATAATTCCCATATATTTCTTGGGAAAAAAATCCTAGAAATTCTCCTTTCTCCGTTGTCGAGATATTCGAGGGCAAAGTCGTGCAGTTTTCGACTTTCAGGGGCTATAACTCGAAAACTAAAGAACGAGAATTTTTGGCACATATCGAGGTATTAGAGCTAAAAGGTCGTATCTTCATTTTTTACACTTTCGAGATATGAGCATTTAAAGATGTAACCTTCCTGTACAAATAAACCTGTTATTGTGTACATTCTGTTTAGATGTTACCTGATGCATTAGGCCAATGTGTTTTTCATACATAAATTTCAGCGATCTAAATCTTTGCAAAGGGGAGATAATTCACAATTTTTACTTACTGCATTATGATACTGACAAACTTTACCCAAATAGAATGCAACAATGTCATATCTTAATAATGCGACATTGTGGCACTAAAATATTTTCTCAAAGGCCTGTTTAAATAAATTGCCACAATGTCGTATATGAAGATACAACATTGTTATCCTATAAACTTTCAAATATTGTAATGACAGAAAGTTGTGAATGTAAGATGCGACATTTTGGCATTCTAAATTGTTAAACAATATTCCATGTCAGAAAGCCAGAACGCAGTGCATGTAAGATACAACTTTGTGGTTTTCAGTTCTGAAAGGTTAATGTAAATGCTAAAATATCTTATCTTATCAACGAACCATTCTGACTTGGCTGTGAGTCTAAAAAAAGTCTATATTATTGATCAAACTTTTTATTTTACAGAAGCCTCCTTGCACGCAAGATTATATGATTCATTGAAAAATAAATCCCATGCATGCAACATAATTAAAAGCTGTAATGTTCACTAAATCAGGAACTGTGAGTGTCATAATTCTATGTTCCATTTGTTTCAGCAAGAAGTATGTAATTTTATCGCATATTTGCACCTTATTATCTTTGTTGCTGTCAAGTGCAATTTCCCGTTAAACGACAAAATATATACATTTTTTGCAAACTACTTTTAAATACAAGGTTTGATAGATGTTTGACGTTCACAATATCCCAAAAAAGCACATTCTTAAGATGCAAACAAAACACTGTGCCAATTTCTGTGGTAGTTATTCACTGTGAGCATGGTGAATGTTACTGGTATTAATTTTAATCAGTATCGACATCATCTTCATCAATATCAGGTTCAGCAAGTCGATCTCTTTTGTTACAAACAGGAAGTTGTTCATAGTATGTATGATATTCTGATGGTATTGTCAAATCTTTACACAAGGATAGTAAGTCATTCTTTTTGGCCATGGATACAGGAAGCTTTTCCAAATACTTGGCGGATAGTTCTATATTTGTTGTTTTTCCTCTTGAAGTTCTGGTGCTTGCCTTTTGTATTACTATGGCTCTAAAGTCTTCTTCCAAGCTTGACTTAAAATAGATTGTATCTGGTGAATTGCGCGTGACTCTAAGCCATTTAATGTTTAGCCAATTTATTCGATTTCCTGAAATGTCTGTTTTGAAATTAACATTGTAATTATCAGTTGCTAACTTCTTGAAATCTTTGAAATCCCAGAATTTCATAGGCACGACAAAATATGGATGCGTGCGTCTAGCCATTTGTAAAATCGTGTCCCACTGACTAGGAACGTATATATTCGTATTCCGCTTGGCATGCTCACATGCAGCATGCATAGAATCTACCTCCATATATGTATGCCCTGTTTCTAAAAAAATATGATCAATTATATCAAAATTAACACCATGCTCTTCATACAAAGTATACAGCAAAGCCAACGCCATATATTTGTTTCTGTTTTGTCCTATGCAACTATCAGAATATAAGCACACATGCTTTATGTTAACTGGTAAGGACTTTAAGTGCAGATTTATACAAGTAGCAATTTCACAGCTGCCCCTCATTCCTTCTGTTTCATTCCAAACATAGCAAGTTCCTGCCTTTTTCGAAAGTGAATAAACTGTAAAATTGTAGCAATTTAGCCTTCTTTTGTAATAAACCTGACTAACTCTTGAACACGGTGTTGGTAAAACTGCCTGAAGATCAAACGTGGCACAGTAGTAGGTTCTATCAGTTTCTGAACGCTTTTTATCTTTCTGTTTTTCTTCCCTTGCTAGCATTTTGTTTCGTTGATGCACTTGGAAGGTTTCTTCATCCCCAGTGTTCAGTGAGTGCTCAGCCTTTGCTTGGTTATACCTGTTACACTTTGAACACTGGTCTTTTTTGGGAACATGGAAAGAATAATTGTAGTTATTACAGAATTCCTTTCTATATATTCCTTTTGACACAGGCTGTTCGGTCTTTTCAGCACACATCTCTTTGTATAAGTGATACATTTTATTTATAGATAAGTCACTACCAACAAAACGTCGATTAGAATCTTTCCTTGTGTAATGTGGGTCTAAAAGTGGAAACGATTCTATATTGTCTTTCACAGATCTTAATTTGTATTCTGGTGTTTTATTTTTTGGTGTGTGCTTACCCCTACGATCACCGGAAGTATACATTCCGTGCTCCTGGTTACTAAGAGTGTGGTACACGGTTCTTTCTCCAATGTCTAATGTTCGTAAGAAAAAGTTTTTACATACTCTATGTCGCGTTCCAGAACAGGTAAAAGTAAATGTGTGAGCGACTCTCTTCTTTCCAGATCCTTGTCTTGCTTGCTTTTCAATGACATTTTGGCATATAAAGTCTTTCTGACGTTGTACACTTTTTAGCGACCAGTAGTTATCAAAAATATTCATTCTGTTCTCTTCACTGACTTTAGAAGTGCACTTGTACCTACACTTTGAACAATTATGAGGCTTCATTTGCCTTGCTTCAATAGTTTTACCACGACTACTAACATACTCCTTTCCTTCCAGCCTTAGTTGTTTTCGAACATTTTTCTTCCAGCGATGAGGCATTGGAATCTTTTTTCTTGAGCTTGCTTTTCTCTTCGGACTAACAAATGCAGCTGATTTTCTCGGTGTTACTGGATTGCATTCATGTCGATCATCTTCTTCACTGCTTTGTAAAGTTTGTGACTGGTTGTTTTTCTCTTCATTTGACATTGTCGTACTAGTATTAGTAACATGAAGAACAGAAATCTTTTGGCAAGCATCATAATGCTCACAGCCAAGCATAGCCAAGTAAGCATAAACAAGTCGGCTTCTTACAATGTCTTGTTGCTCAGTCAGTGTTGGATTTATGTCAATTACTGCTTGTCCTGGCTTACTGGAGTATATTGTCAGCTGACATTTCAGTGCATTGGCTATTGCCAGTGGTATGACATCACCCAATATATTATTCCATCGTCCATTTCGCTTTAGTTCTTTCAAGGATTTCAGAAAATCACGTTCTGTAAACGAACGATAGTAATCACTGTTTTCTTCAATATGTTTACATATCTTGTTTCGCATGTTAATGAGAGCAGCCTTTGCATTTTCACTATATTCATCTCGATTCACCTGAATAGCTGTTGCTTCAAACAAACAGTTACCATCTGCTTTAACTGGAATTATCTTAAAGCAATTACTCTTTACTAAAGTCTGAAGCTTTCGTTTATGTAGGCGGAGTGCTATTTCTTTAAAGCTTGCTTCTCTAGCACTTTTTTGCTTAACCAACTCGATATCAGTATCTGTATGGTCCTGTTCTTTCTCTTTTTCTCCAGTTGTAGATGTAGATGCGGATACTCTAATTTTCTTTTTTACAAATCTGTTTAACTTCCACTTATTACTTGGTTGTTTTTTTCCATCCTTTAGAACTAATACCACCAACTCTTTTCTTTTTATGAGGTACTTCTCCACCAGACATTGAATCTTTCGCCTGTGGGTTTTTTCCTTCTCTGGAATATAGTCAGAATCTTCGAACGAATCATCTAACATGCTTGAGGAACTGTCGTCTGTCTGTTCATAATCAGAGTCAGCAGAGTTGCTATTCCTAGCTGCAATGACAAACACAGGAGAAATAGATATAAAATTTATAATGTGGTGGCTATCGGGAAAGACAAGTCTCTAAATAATTATGCAAATTGCAAACCTCCTGGTCAGCATAAAGATATGCTGTATGTTCAAACTTTTCTCTGTGTACAACATAATTGCAGTCGCTCCCAATTAATGTAAAACAGTGACTTTCCATATCAGACTGGGCAGATGTTAACATATTTTGCACCTTTGAAGCATGTGTACTGGCGCGTTGGCCCGGACAAATGAAATGTTTCAATACTCTTTCATTATCTAATTGAATTACAGTGCAAATTAAATGTTGATTCAACTTTCCGAGGCCACAACTCCTTCAAAATGAATACATCTTGTCATGTACTGTAAGGTAAAATTACGAAATAATTGTGAGACCGTCATCGCGTTCGATTTTATTTGTGGTACAATGCCTCATGCTATGTTGCCATTGCATTGGTCAGGTATGACTTTTGAGTGACATTTTAGGTGTGGCTCGGAAAGGTGTATTGTAAAAGTCACAATAGTTTGAACAGCCATTTCATTTCTGACACAGATACAGACTACGTAGTACTGGCCATGTTGTTAATCTGAATATGTCGTGTCTCATTCAGTTGCAATAACCAAAAGATGACCTGCATCAATTAAATAAAACAAGCCCATATTTTACTCTTATGCATACTGCACGATCTTACTGACCTGCATTATCAAATATTTCACTAGCTACAGTCAGGTTTGATTCTGGCCTCGTTGTTTTAATAAAAGACGCAAGTGGTTCATTTTCGGAATCACTTTCTTCGCCGTCACTTTTTCTTTGTCTGTCTGTCGGCATCGATAATGAAGGATCAGGTATTGTGGTGAAGAATTCATCAGAGATTCGTGTATCCCAGTTCTCGTGCATTTTGTTGTCGGCTGGAAGAAAAAAAGTTGATAAGTGCCGTACTTATTTTCCTAACTGATCTCATTAACTTCGTGTTTATGGCCAGATCTATTCTATGTTCTGGGCCTAATTGTGTGGATAAGGAGGCTTATTTAGTTATTATTATTTATTTATCTGTAGCAAATTACATATGCATATCTTAACCTTCATAAATCAATAATATAAAGAGAAACAAAAACAAGTTCTAAATGTTTTTCTTTAATAAAAGATAACAATTATGGTCCTACTAACCTGTATTAGCGGTATTATCGACTACCACACTGGAGACAATCTGATTTGGTTCAGGTGTAGCATGTGATGTCTTAATAAGAAATGCCAATGGTTCATTTTCAGAGCCACTTTCTGTGTCACTTTGTACGTTTGTCTCTACTGTTGTTGACAAGGAAGGGTCAGGTATTGAAGTGAAAAATTCATCAGGGACGCCCTCATCCCAGTTGTCCTCCATTTGTATTAGCTGAAAAAGACCATAGAAATCAAATTTCCGTTTGGCAGTTTATTTTGTGTATTGCTGGAAACAGAATTAAGTTATATTAGCTTTTGTGTTGGATAGCAAAACTATGTGAAATGAAAAAAAAATAATAAAACAAATATATACATGTACGAAATAATAAATTGTTAGACATATGGAAAATGCGTGATTGTTACAGGATTTACAAAATGCAGTTAACCAATTTAAGTGAGGAAAAATAAATACATTTACCCAATTTAAGAGCGTTAAAACAAATTAAATCATAGTTATATGGAAATTTTGAACATATACCGTATATAGGGTTATTTCGGCGGGGTGTAATTTTTGCAGATTTCAGTCAAAAAGTATACGAAAATATTCTGTGGTATTATTTCTGTGGATTTCAAATAACCGATACTATGAAAATTACAACCAAACTTATACATGAGAAGGCCTAAGACCGAATATGCTTACTTCATTAATTAGGAACGGATATAACATGACTGAAAACAGTTAGTAAATTGATTATGATTTGCTGATCACCACTTTGCTTAATTCATCTTGTTATAATTAAACAAGTATAAGTTTTTCAATCAACTATTGTGGACAACAATCATGAGTGTACTGATAAGATTATTGTAGATCCGATTTTAAAGGGTCTTTATTATATAAGAAAAAAAAAAGAAGAGGAGAAATGAGCCGCAACACGAGAAAACCATCAAAGTGGATGTGCGCCCAGCGCAGACTCAAATCAGCCTGGGCATCCACCCAGACTGTTCAGACTCTTTTCTAAGTCTTTACAGGGTATATAGCTAAATGTCTAAGCTACCTGCATGCGGACAGGCCGTGGATGCCCAGGCCGATCTTAGTCTGCGCTGGGCGCACAATCACTTTTTTGTTTTCTCATGTCGCGTCTCAAATATAGTTACACGCAAAATAATAGTTAATTTGAATAATTATTTTATCATTTTAATTTCTGCAATTCTTGTAAAATCGCAGACTAAGCAGAAATTAAACACCCGCGGAAATAACCCACTGTTTGGTACACTTACCACTACATATTTTTCGCAAAAGCAGAGGTGTAAACAACAATAACTAAACTAATGCAAACAGTAAAGATCAAGGCCAGCCTTTGCATCTGTGCAGTCTGGTTAAAGCTTTTTTGGTTTGTTTGCTAGTGTATACAATGACTATAAGGAATTTTAATGGCAAATAGCTCAATATATATGCAGTCGGTCCTGTGCGTTTGCAGTTTTGCTGCAGAAAGCACGGATTCAGAAGAGAATATAACTACTCCTGCAAAATCTAAATGCTTTATATTCAACAATATAAGCACTCATTCAAGCTATACTATCAGATAGCAGAAAAAGAAAGTGATGCAAAATTTGTACACCAAAAGATACTTACATAGTAATCCTCCCACTTCTCCTTTCCATTATGAGCTGTACTAGAATGATAAACTTTCCTTCCAGTTTACATTTTTGCTGAGAAAATGCCAGATGAAACAAATGCTGCGTGGGAAACTCAGAAGGTAGTAATATGATATCACCTTATCAGCCCCATCGCAGTATCTCTTGAGATACGGCAATGTAGTTTTCAAAAGTATAACATGATGGCAACGTGTTAAGGCCACAATGCAGTAACTTTTAAGATGCGACCTTTTCGCAGGGTAACAAGAACAACTTTGTTAATATTTAGCCAGAGCCAAAATGCAGTATCTGCAAGATGCGACCTTTTGGCATTACAATTTACAGAATATGAGCCAGTTTTTTCAGTACAACAATGCAGCATTTTCAGATGCAACCTTGTGGCAATCCAGAATTCAAGTTACGACCTTGTTGCAGTTTAAATCATCAAATAATTATATAATGCATTGTTTCATTAATTAATAATTTCTAAAAGAAAGTTGATAGGAGGCCAGAGATAAGTGCAAATGAAAGGCACTTAAATTTTGCTATCAAATTTGATAAAAAGTCAATTTCCATAAAATATGGAGTTACGACCTTTTGGCTCTAATACCTCGATATGGTCAATTGAATGTTTATCCCAACCCTTTCATTTGGCACTAGTTTCAGCCCGAATTGTGCAAGTCACCTAAGGTCACGAATCGTCCCGAACGTGTAGCCCAAATTGTGAAAATTTCAAACCGCTACTGCTTGCTTGTATGAGTAGGTAGCCATCTGAAACTTGGCATATATAAAGGCCATTAACATGTCTACATGCATGCACAATCTTATGTCAACTGATTGCATAACTTGCGAACTATAGGCCATCGAAATTTTTGTAAACAAAAGTTTGTGCGACTTTAGCTCCCAAACGGAATAAAAGCTAAAGCTGAATAGCCTTCATTCTATTTCACTTATTTGTGTCTACACATGTATATGTTTTGCAGAGACTCAAAGCTCTTGAGAATGGAGAAAATGAGGTGTCAATTTTGCATTGGACCCTATGGGAAAATGCATTAAACGCCTACTGCTCCGACGTTCAGTGACCGATAACATCCATCTTTACACTGTAAACGGTAATTACATAGGTACATGCCTGGGGCAAATAACAGCGCAAATAATTGTCCATGTGCAGAGTAATAAAGGAGCAAACTTTTATATATGGGCCTGCAACTGGAAGTTATTCTTAAAAGGTGACTTTCACGAATCGTTCTGAAACTGTGCTAAATTACAGATAATTCCCATATATTTCTTGGGAAAAAAATCCCAGAAATTCTCCTTTCTCCGTTGTCGAGATATTCGAGGGCAAAGTCGTGCAGTTTTCGACTTTCAGGGGCTATAACTCGAAAACTAAAGAACGAGAATTTTTGGCACATATGGTCAATTGAATGTTTATCCCAACCCTTTCATTTGGCACTAGTTTCAGCCCGAATTGTGCAAGTCACCTAAGGTCACGAATCGTCCCGAACGTGTAGCCCAAATTGTGAAAATTTCAAACCGCTACTGCTTGCTTGTATGAGTAGGTAGCCATCTGAAACTTGGCATATATAAAGGCCATTAACATGTCTACATGCATGCACAATCTTATGTCAACTGATTGCATAACTTGCGAACTATAGGCCATCGAAATTTTTGTAAACAAAAGTTTGTGCGACTTTAGCTCCCAAACGGAATAAAAGCTAAAGCTGAAATAGCCTTCATTCTATTTCACTTATTTGTGTCTACACATGTATATGTTTTGCAGAGACTCAAAGCTCTTGAGAATGGAGAAAATGAGGTGTCAATTTTGCATTGGACCCTATGGGAAAATGCATTAAACGCCTACTGCTCCGACGTTCAGTGACCGATAACATCCATCTTTACACTGTAAACGGTAATTACATAGGTACATGCCTGGGGCAAATAACAGCGCAAATAATTGTCCATGTGCAGAGTAATAAAGGAGCAAACTTTTATATATGGGCCTGCAGTGGAAGTTATTCTTAAAAGGTGACTTTCACGAATCGTTCTGAAACTGTGCTAAATTACAGATAATTCCCATATATTTCTTGGGAAAAAAATCCCAGAAATTCTCCTTTCTCCGTTGTCGAGATATTCGAGGGCAAAGTCGTGCAGTTTTCGACTTTCAGGGGCTATAACTCGAAAACTAAAGAACGAGAATTTTTGGCACATATGGTCAATTGAATGTTTATCCCAACCCTTTCATTTGGCACTAGTTTCAGCCCGAATTGTGCAAGTCACCTAAGGTCACGAATCGTCCCGAACGTGTAGCCCAAATTGTGAAAATTTCAAACCGCTACTGCTTGCTTGTATGAGTAGGTAGCCATCTGAAACTTGGCATATATAAAGGCCATCAACATGTCTACATGCATGCACAATCTTATGTCAACTGATTGCATAACTTGCGAACTATAGGCCATCGAAATTTTTGTAAACAAAAGTTTGTGCGACTTTAGCTCCCAAACGGAATAAAAGCTAAAGCTGAAATAGCCTTCATTCTATTTCACTTATTTGTGTCTACACATGTATATGTTTTGCAGAGACTCAAAGCTCTTGAGAATGGAGAAAATGAGGTGTCAATTTAGCATTGGACCCTATGGGAAAATGCATTAAACGCCTACTGCTCCGACGTTCAGTGACCGATAACATCCATCTTTACACTGTAAACGGTAATTACATAGGTACATGCCTGGGGCAAATAACAGCGCAAATAATTGTCCATGTGCAGAGTAATAAAGAAGCAAACTTTTATATATGGGCCTGCAGTGGAAGTTATTCTTAAAAGGTGACTTTCACGAATCGTTCTGAAACTGTGCTAAATTACAGATAATTCCCATATATTTCTTGGGAAAAAAATCCCAGAAATTCTCCTTTCTCCGTTGTCGAGATATTCGAGGGCAAAGTCGTGCAGTTTTCGACTTTCAGGGGCTATAACTCGAAAACTAAAGAACGAGAATTTTTGGCACATATGGTCAATTGAATGTTTATCCCAACCCTTTCATTTGGCACTAGTTTCAGCCCGAATTGTGCAAGTCACCTAAGGTCACGAATCGTCCCGAACGTGTAGCCCAAATTGTGAAAATTTCAAACCGCTACTGCTTGCTTGTATGAGTAGGTAGCCATCTGAAACTTGGCATATATAAAGGCCATTAACATGTCTACATGCATGCACAATCTTATGTCAACTGATTGCATAACTTGCGAACTATAGACCATCGAAATTTTTGTAAACAAAAGTTTGTGCGACTTTAGCTCCCAAACGGAATAAAAGCTAAAGCGGAAATAGCCTTCATTCTATTTCACTTATTTGTGTCTACACATGTATATGTTTTGCAGAGACTCAAAGCTCTTGCGAATGGAGAAAATGAGGTGTCAATTTAGCATTGGACCCTATGGGAAAATGCATTAAACGCCTACTGCTCCGACGTTCAGTGACCGATAACATCCATCTTTACACTGTAAACGGTAATTACATAGGTACATGCCTGGGGCAAATAACAGCGCAAATAATTGTCCATGTGCAGAGTAATAAAGGAGCAAACTTTTATATATGGGCCTGCAGTGGAAGTTATTCTTAAAATGTGACTTTCACGAATCGTTCTGAAACTGTGCTAAATTACAGATAATTCCCATATATTTCTTGGGAAAAAAATCCCAGAAATTCTCCTTTCTCCGTTGTCGAGATATTCGAGGGCAAAGTCGTGCAGTTTTCGACTTTCAGGGGCTATAACTCGAAAACTAAAGAACGAGAATTTTTGGCACATATGGTCAATTGAATGTTTATCCCAACCCTTTCATTTGGCACTAGTTTCAGCCCGAATTGTGCAAGTCACCTAAGGTCACGAATCGTCCCGAACGTGTAGCCCAAATTGTGAAAATTTCAAACCGCTACTGCTTGCTTGTATGAGTAGGTAGCCATCTGAAACTTGGCATATATAAAGGCCATTAACATGTCTAC
The DNA here is from genome assembly GCA_963989385.1 of Ctena decussata. Lineage (NCBI taxonomy): Eukaryota > Metazoa > Mollusca > Bivalvia > Lucinida > Lucinidae > Ctena > Ctena decussata. The sequence goes on along the minus strand of OZ022510.1, from coordinate 77,789,377 downwards.
ATGCATGCACAATCTTATGTCAACTGATTGCATAACTTGCGAACTATAGGCCATCGAAATTTTTGTAAACAAAAGTTTGTGCGACTTTAGCTCCCAAACGGAATAAAAGCTAAAGCTGAAATAGCCTTCATTCTATTTCACTTATTTGTGTCTACACATGTATATGTTTTGCAGAGACTCAAAGCTCTTGAGAATGGAGAAAATGAGGTGTCAATTTTGCATTGGACCCTATGGGAAAATGCATTAAACGCCTACTGCTCCGACGTTCAGTGACCGATAACATCCATCTTTACACTGTAAACGGTAATTACATAGGTACATGCCTGGGGGAAATAACAGCGCAAATAATTGTCCATGTGCAGAGTAATAAAGGAGCAAACTTTTATATATGGGCCTGCAGTGGAAGTTATTCTTAAAAGGTGACTTTCACGAATCGTTCTGAAACTGTGCTAAATTACAGATAATTCCCATATATTTCTTGGGAAAAAAATCCCAGAAATTCTCCTTTCTCCGTTGTCGAGATATTCGAGGGCAAAGTCGTGCAGTTTTCGACTTTCAGGGGCTATAACTCGAAAACTAAAGAACGAGAATTTTTGGCACATATGGTCAATTGAATGTTTATCCCAACCCTTTCATTTGGCACTAGTTTCAGCCCGAATTGTGCAAGTCACCTAAGGTCACGAATCGTCCCGAACGTGTAGCCCAAATTGTGAAAATTTCAAACCGCTACTGCTTGCTTGTATGAGTAGGTAGCCATCTGAAACTTGGCATATATAAAGGCCATTAACATGTCTACATGCATGCACAATCTTATGTCAACTGATTGCATAACTTGCGAACTATAGGCCATCGAAATTTTTGTAAACAAAAGTTTGTGCGACTTTAGCTCCCAAACGGAATAAAAGCTAAAGCTGAAATAGCCTTCATTCTATTTCACTTATTTGTGTCTACACATGTATATGTTTTGCAGAGACTCAAAGCTCTTGAGAATGGAGAAAATGAGGTGTCAATTTTGCATTGGACCCTATGGGAAAATGCATTAAACGCCTACTGCTCCGACGTTCAGTGACCGATAACATCCATCTTTACACTGTAAACGGTAATTACATAGGTACATGCCTGGGGCAAATAACAGCGCAAATAATTGTCCATGTGCAGAGTAATAAAGGAGCAAACTTTTATATATGGGCCTGCAGTGGAAGTTATTCTTAAAAGGTGACTTTCACGAATCGTTCTGAAACTGTGCTAAATTACAGATAATTCCCATATATTTCTTGGGAAAAAAATCCCAGAAATTCTCCTTTCTCCGTTGTCGAGATATTCGAGGGCAAAGTCGTGCAGTTTTCGACTTTCAGGGGCTATAACTCGAAAACTAAAGAACGAGAATTTTTGGCACATATGGTCAATTGAATGTTTATCCCAACCCTTTCATTTGGCACTAGTTTCAGCCCGAATTGTGCAAGTCACCTAAGGTCACGAATCGTCCCGAACGTGTAGCCCAAATTGTGAAAATTTCAAACCGCTACTGCTTGCTTGTATGAGTAGGTAGCCATCTGAAACTTGGCATATATAAAGGCCATTAACATGTCTACATGCATGCACAATCTTATGTCAACTGATTGCATAACTTGCGAACTATAGGCCATCGAAATTTTTGTAAACAAAAGTTTGTGCGACTTTAGCTCCCAAACGGAATAAAAGCTAAAGCTGAAATAGCCTTCATTCTATTTCACTTATTTGTGTCTACACATGTATATGTTTTGCAGAGACTCAAAGCTCTTGAGAATGGAGAAAATGAGGTGTCAATTTTGCATTGGACCCTATGGGAAAATGCATTAAACGCCTACTGCTCCGACGTTCAGTGACCGATAACATCCATCTTTACACTGTAAACGGTAATTACATAGGTACATGCCTGGGGCAAATAACAGCGCAAATAATTGTCCATGTGCAGAGTAATAAAGGAGCAAACTTTTATATATGGGCCTGCAGTGGAATTTATTCTTAAAAGGTGACTTTCACGAATCGTTCTGAAACTGTGCTAAATTACAGATAATTCCCATATATTTCTTGGGAAAAATATCCCAGAAATTCTCCTTTCTCCGTTGTCGAGATATTCGAGGGCAAAGTCGTGCAGTTTTCGACTTTCAGGGGCTATAACTCGAAAACTAAAGAACGAGAATTTTTGGCACATATGGTCAATTGAATGTTTATCCCAACCCTTTCATTTGGCACTAGTTTCAGCCCGAATTGTGCAAGTCACCTAAGGTCACGAATCGTCCCGAACGTGTAGCCCAAATTGTGAAAATTTCAAACCGCTACTGCTTGCTTGTATGAGTAGGTAGCCATCTGAAACTTGGCATATATAAAGGCCATTAACATGTCTACATGCATGCACAATCTTATGTCAACTGATTGCATAACTTGCGAACTATAGGCCATCGAAATTTTTGTAAACAAAAGTTTGTGCGACTTTAGGTCCCTTACGGAATAAAAGCTAAAGCTGAAATAGCCTTCATTCTATTTCACTTATTTGTGTCTACACATGTATATGTTTTGCAGAGACTCAAAGCTCTTGAGAATGGAGAAAATGAGGTGTCAATTTTGCATTGGACCCTATGGGAAAATGCATTAAACGCCTACTGCTCCGACGTTCAGTGACCGATAACATCCATCTTTACACTGTAAACGGTAATTACATAGGTACATGCCTGGGGCAAATAACAGCGCAAATAATTGTCCATGTGCAGAGTAATAAAGGAGCAAACTTTTATATATGGGCCTGCAGTGGAAGTTATTCTTAAAAGGTGACTTTCACGAATCGTTCTGAAACTGTGCTAAATTACAGATAATTCCCATATATTTCTTGGGAAAAAAATCCCAGAAATTCTCCTTTCTCCGTTGTCGAGATATTCGAGGGCAAAGTCGTGCAGTTTTCGACTTTCAGGGGCTATAACTCGAAAACTAAAGAACGAGAATTTTTGGCACATATGGTCAATTAAATGTTTATCCCAACCCTTTCATTTGGCACTAGTTTCAGCCCGAATTGTGCAAGTCACCTAAGGTCACGAATCGTCCCGAACGTGTAGCCCAAATTGTGAAAATTTCAAACCGCTACTGCTTGCTTGTATGAGTAGGTAGCCATCTGAAACTTGGCATATATAAAGGCCATTAACATGTCTACATGCATGCACAATCTTATGTCAACTGATTGCATAACTTGCGAACTATAGGCCATCGAAATTTTTGTAAACAAAAGTTTGTGCGACTTTAGCTCCCAAACGGAATAAAAGCTAAAGCTGAAAAAGCCTTCATTCTATTTCACTTATTTGTGTCTACACATGTATATGTTTTGCAGAGACTCAAAGCTCTTGAGAATGGAGAAAATGAGGTGTCAATTTTGCATTGGACCCTATGGGAAAATGCAGTAAACGCCTACTGCTCCGACGTTCAGTGACCGATAACATCCATCTTTACACTGTAAACGGTAATTACATAGGTACATGCCTGGGGCAAATAACAGCGCAAATAATTGTCCATGTGCAGAGTAATAAAGGAGCAAACTTTTATATATGGGCCTGCAGTGGAAGTTATTCTTAAAAGGTGACTTGCACAATTCGGGCTGAAACTGTGCTAAATTACAGATAATTCCCATATATTTCTTGGGGAAAAAATCCCAGAAATTCTCCTTTCTCCGTTGTCGAGATATTCGAGGGCAAAGTCGTGCAGTTTTCGACTTTCAGGGGCTATAACTCGAAAACTAAAGAACGAGAATTTTTGGCACATATGGTCAATTGAATGTTTATCCCAACCCTTTCATTTGGCACTAGTTTCAGCCCGAATTGTGCAAGTCACCTAAGGTCACGAATCGTCCCGAACGTGTAGCCCAAATTGTGAAAATTTCAAACCGCTACTGCTTGCTTGTATGAGTAGGTAGCCATCTGAAACTTGGCATATATAAAGGCCATTAACATGTCTACATGCATGCACAATCTTATGTCAACTGATTGCATAACTTGCGAACTATAGGCCATCGAAATTTTTGTAAACAAAAGTTTGTGCGACTTTAGCTCCCAAACGGAATAAAAGCTAAAGCTGAAATAGCCTTCATTCTATTTCACTTATTTGTGTCTACACATGTATATGTTTTGCAGAGACTCAAAGCTCTTGAGAATGGAGAAAATGAGGTGTCAATTTTGCATTGGACCCTATGGGAAAATGCATTAAACGCCTACTGCTCCGACGTTCAGTGACCGATAACATCCATCTTTACACTGTAAACGGTAATTACATAGGTACATGCCTGGGGCAAATAACAGCGCAAATAATTGTCCATGTGCAGAGTAATAAAGGAGCAAACTTTTATATATGGGCCTGCAGTGGAAGTTATTCTTAAAAGGTGACTTTCACGAATCGTTCTGAAACTGTGCTAAATTACAGATAATTCCCATATATTTCTTGGGAAAAAAATCCCAGAAATTCTCCTTTCTCCGTTGTCGAGATATTCGAGGGCAAAGTCGTGCAGTTTTCGACTTTCAGGGGCTATAACTCGAAAACTAAAGAACGAGAATTTTTGGCACATATGGTCAATTAAATGTTTATCCCAACCCTTTCATTTGGCACTAGTTTCAGCCCGAATTGTGCAAGTCACCTAAGGTCACGAATCGTCCCGAACGTGTAGCCCAAATTGTGAAAATTTCAAACCGCTACTGCTTGCTTGTATGAGTAGGTAGCCATCTGAAACTTGGCATATATAAAGGCCATTAACATGTCTACATGCATGCACAATCTTATGTCAACTGATTGCATAACTTGCGAACTATAGGCCATCGAAATTTTTGTAAACAAAAGTTTGTGCGACTTTAACTCCCAAACGGAATAAAAGCTAAAGCTGAAATAGCCTTCATTCTATTTCACTTATTTGTGTCTACACATGTATATGTTTTGCAGAGACTCAAAGCTCTTGAGAATGTCGAAATTAGGGTGTCAATTTTGCATTGGACCTTATGGGAAAATGCATTAAACGCCTACTGCTCCGACGTTCAGTGACCGATAACATCCATCTTTACACTGTAAACGGTAATTACATAGGTACATGCCTGGGGCAAATAACAGCGCAAATAATTGTCCATGTGCAGAGTAATAAAGGAGCAAACTTTTATATATGGGCCTGCAGTGGAAGTTATTCTTAAAAGGTGACTTTCACGAATCGTTCTGAAACTGTGCTAAATTACAGATAATTTCCATATATTTCTTGGGAAAAAATCCCAGAAATTCTCCTTTCTCCGTTGTCGAGATATTCGAGGGCAAAGTCGTGCAGTTTTCGACTTTCAGGGGCTATAACTCGAAAACTAAAGAACGAGAATTTTTGGCACATATGGTCAATTGAATGTTTATCCCAACCCTTTCATTTGGCACTAGTTTCAGCTCGAATTGTGCAAGTCACCTAAGGTCACGAATCGTCCCGAACGTGTAGCCCAAATTGTGAAAATTTCAAACCGCTACTGCTTGCTTGTATGAGTAGGTAGCCATCTGAAACTTGGCATATATAAAGGCCATTAACATGTCTACATGCATGCACAATCTTATGTCAACTGATTGCATAACTTGCGAACTATAGGCCATCGAAATTTTTGTAAACAAAAGTTTGTGCGACTTTAGGTCCCTTACGGAATAAAAGCTAAAGCTGAAATAGCCTTCATTCTATTGCACTTATTTGTGTCTACACATGTATATGTTTTGCAGAGACTCAAAGCTCTTGAGAATGGAGAAAATGAGGTGTCAATTTTGCATTGGACCCTATGGGAAAATGCATTAAACGCCTACTGCTCCGACGTTCAGTGACCGATAACATCCATCTTTACACTGTAAACGGTAATTACATAGGTACATGCCTGGGGCAAATAACAGCGCAAATAATTGTCCATGTGCAGAGTAATAAAGGAGCAAACTTTTATATATGGGCCTGCAGTGGAAGATATTCTTAAAAGGTGACTTTCACGAATCGTTCTGAAACTGTGCTAAATTACAGATAATTCCCATATATTTCTTGGGAAAAAAATCCCAGAAATTCTCCTTTCTCCGTTGTCGAGATATTCGAGGGCAAAGTCGTGCAGTTTTCGACTTTCAGGGGCTATAACTCGAAAACTAAAGAACGAGAATTTTTGGCACATATGGTCAATTGAATGTTTATCCCAACCCTTTCATTTGGCACTAGTTTCAGCCCGAATTGTGCAAGTCACCTAAGGTCACGAATCGTCCCGAACGTGTAGCCCAAATTGTGAAAATTTCAAACCGCTACTGCTTGCTTGTATGAGTAGGTAGCCATCTGAAACTTGGCATATATAAAGGCCATTAACATGTCTACATGCATGCACAATCTTATGTCAACTGATTGCATAACTTGCGAACTATAGGCCATCGAAATTTTTGTAAACAAAAGTTTGTGCGACTTTAGGTCCCTTACGGAATAAAAGCTAAAGCTGAAATAGCCTTCATTCTATTTCACTTATTTGTGTCTACACATGTATATGTTTTGCAGAGACTCAAAGCTCTTGAGAATGGAGAAAATGAGGTGTCAATTTTGCATTGGACCCTATGGGAAAATGCATTAAACGCCTACTGCTCCGACGTTCAGTGACCGATAACATCCATCTTTACACTGTAAACGGTAATTACATAGGTACATGCCTGGGGCAAATAACAGCGCAAATAATTGTCCATGTGCAGAGTAATAAAGGAGCAAACTTTTATATATGGGCCTGCAGTGGAAGTTATTCTTAAAAGGTGACTTTCACGAATCGTTCTGAAACTGTGCTAAATTACAGATAATTCCCATATATTTCTTGGGAAAAAAATCCCAGAAATTCTCCTTTCTCCGTTGTCGAGATATTCGAGGGCAAAGTCGTGCAGTTTTCGACTTTCAGGGGCTATAACTCGAAAACTAAAGAACGAGAATTTTTGGCACATATGGTCAATTGAATGTTTATCCCAACCCTTTCATTTGGCACTAGTTTCAGCCCGAATTGTGCAAGTCACCTAAGGTCACGAATCGTCCCGAACGTGTAGCCCAAATTGTGAAAATTTCAAACCGCTACTGCTTGCTTGTATGAGTAGGTAGCCATCTGAAACTTGGCATATATAAAGGCCATTAACATGTCTACATGCATGCACAATCTTATGTCAACTGATTGCATAACTTGCGAACTATAGGCCATCGAAATTTTTGTAAACAAAAGTTTGTGCGACTTTAGCTCCCAAACGGAATAAAAGCTAAAGCTGAAATAGCCTTCATTCTATTTCACTTATTTGTGTCTACACATGTATATGTTTTGCAGAGACTCAAAGCTCTTGAGAATGGAGAAAATGAGGTGTCAATTTTGCATTGGACCCTATGGGAAAATGCATTAAACGCCTACTGCTCCGACGTTCAGTGACCGATAACATCCATCTTTACACTGTAAACGGTAATTACATAGGTACATGCCTGGGGCAAATAACAGCGCAAATAATTGTCCATGTGCAGAGTAATAAAGGAGCAAACTTTTATATATGGGCCTGCAGTGGAAGTTATTCTTAAAAGGTGACTTGCACAATTCGGGCTGAAACTGTGCTAAATTACAGATAATTCCCATATATTTCTTGGGAAAAAAATCCCAGAAATTCTCCTTTCTCCGTTGTCGAGATATTCGAGGGCAAAGTCGTGCAGTTTTCGACTTTCAGGGGCTATAACTCGAAAACTAAAAAACGAGAATTTTTGGCACATATGGTCAATTGAATGTTTATCCCAACCCTTTCATTTGGCACTAGTTTCAGCCCGAATTGTGCAAGTCACCTAAGGTCACGAATCGTCCCGAACGTGTAGCCCAAATTGTGAAAATTTCAAACCGCTACTGCTTGCTTGTATGAGTAGGTAGCCATCTGAAACTTGGCATATATAAAGGCCATTAACATGTCTACATGCATGCACAATCTTATGTCAACTGATTGCATAACTTGCGAACTATAGGCCATCGAAATTTTTGTAAACAAAAGTTTGTGCGACTTTAGCTCCCAAACGGAATAAAAGCTAAAGCTGAAATAGCCTTCATTCTATTGCACTTATTTGTGTCTACACATGTATATGTTTTGCAGAGACTCAAAGCTCTTGAGAATGGAGAAAATGAGGTGTCAATTTTGCATTGGACCCTATGGGAAAATGCATTAAACGCCTTCTGCTCCGACGTTCAGTGACCGATAACATCCATCTTTACACTGTAAACGGTAATTACATAGGTACATGCCTGGGGCAAATAACAGCGCAAATAATTGTCCATGTGCAGAGTAATAAAGGAGCAAACTTTTATATATGGGCCTGCAGTGGAAGTTATTCTTAAAAGGTGACTTTCACGAATCGTTCTGAAACTGTGCTAAATTACAGATAATTCCCATATATTTCTTGGGAAAAAAATCCCAGAAATTCTCCTTTCTCCGTTGTCGAGATATTCGAGGGCAAAGTCGTGCAGTTTTCGACTTTCAGGGGCTATAACTCGAAAACTAAAGAACGAGAATTTTTGGCACATATGGTCAATTAAATGTTTATCCCAACCCTTTCATTTGGCACTAGTTTCAGCCCGAATTGTGCAAGTCACCTAAGGTCACGAATCGTCCCGAACGTGTAGCCCAAATTGTGAAAATTTCAAACCGCTACTGCTTGCTTGTATGAGTAGGTAGCCATCTGAAACTTGGCATATATAAAGGCCATTAACATGTCTACATGCATGCACAATCTTATGTCAACTGATTGCATAACTTGCGAACTATAGGCCATCGAAATTTTTGTAAACAAAAGTTTGTGCGACTTTAGCTCCCAAACGGAATAAAAGCTAAAGCTGAAATAGCCTTCATTCTATTTCACTTATTTGTGTCTACACATGTATATGTTTTGCAGAGACTCAAAGCTCTTGAGAATGTCGAAATTAGGGTGTCAATTTTGCATTGGACCTTATGGGAAAATGCATTAAACGCCTACTGCTCCGACGTTCAGTGACCGATAACATCCATCTTTACACTGTAAACGGTAATTACATAGGTACATGCCTGGGGCAAATAACAGCGCAAATAATTGTCCATGTGCAGAGTAATAAAGGAGCAAACTTTTATATATGGGCCTGCAGTGGAAGTTATTCTTAAAAGGTGACTTTCACGAATCGTTCTGAAACTGTGCTAAATTACAGATAATTTCCATATATTTCTTGGGAAAAAATCCCAGAAATTCTCCTTTCTCCGTTGTCGAGATATTCGAGGGCAAAGTCGTGCAGTTTTCGACTTTCAGGGGCTATAACTCGAAAACTAAAGAACGAGAACTTTTGGCACATATGGTCAATTGAATGTTTATCCCAACCCTTTCATTTGGCACTAGTTTCAGCCCGAATTGTGCAAGTCACCTAAGGTCACGAATCGTCCCGAACGTGTAGCCCAAATTGTGAAAATTTCAAACCGCTACTGCTTGCTTGTATGAGTAGGTAGCCATCTGAAACTTGGCATATATAAAGGCCATTAACATGTCTACATGCATGCACAATCTAATGTCACCTGATTGCATAACTTGCGAACTATAGGCCATCGAAATTTTTGTAAACAAAAGTTTGTGCGACTTTAGCTCCCAAACGGAATAAAAGCTAAAGCTGAAATAGCCTTCATTCTATTTCACTTATTTGTGTCTACACATGTATATGTTTTGCAGAGACTCAAAGCTCTTGAGAATGGAGAAAATGAGGTGCTAATTTTGCATTGGACCCTATGGGAAAATGCATTAAACGCCTACTGCTCCGACGTTCAGTGACCGATAACATCCATCTTTACACTGTAAACGGTAATTACATAGGTACATGCCTGGGGCAAATAACAGCGCAAATAATTGTCCATGTGCAGAGTAATAAAGGAGCAAACTTTTATATATGGGCCTGCAGTGGAAGTTATTCTTAAAAGGTGACTTTCACGAATCGTTCTGAAACTGTGCTAAATTACAGATAATTCCCATATATTTCTTGGGAAAAAAATCCCAGAAATTCTCCTTTCTCCGTTGTCGAGATATTCGAGGGCAAAGTCGTGCAGTTTTCGACTTTCAGGGGCTATAACTCGAAAACTAAAGAACGAGAATTTTTGGCACATATGGTCAATTGAATGTTTATCCCAACCCTTTCATTTGGCACTAGTTTCAGCCCGAATTGTGCAAGTCACCTAAGGTCACGAATCGTCCCGAACGTGTAGCCCAAATTGTGAAAATTTCAAACCGCAACTGCTTGCTTGTATGAGTAGGTAGCCATCTGAAACTTGGCATATATAAAGGCCATTAACATGTCTACATGCATGCACAATCTTATGTCAACTGATTGCATAACTTGCGAACTATAGGCCATCGAAATTTTTGTAAACAAAAGTTTGTGCGACTTTAGCTCCCAAACGGAATAAAAGCTAAAGCTGAAATAGCCTTCATTCTATTTCACTTATTTGTGTCTACACATGTATATGTTTTGCAGAGACTCAAAGCTCTTGAGAATGGAGAAAATGCGGTGTCAATTTTGCATTGGACCCTATGGGAAAATGCATTAAACGCCTACTGCTCCGACGTTCAGTGACCGATAACATCCATCTTTACACTGTAAACGGTAATTACATAGGTACATGCCTGGGGCAAATAACAGCGCAAATAATTGTCCATGTGCAGAGTAATAAAGGAGCAAACTTTTATATATGGGCCTGCAGTGGAAGTTATTCTTAAAAGGTGACTTTCACGAATCGTTCTGAAACTGTGCTAAATTACAGATAATTCCCATATATTTCTTGGGAAAAAAATCCCAGAAATTCTCCTTTCTCCGTTGTCGAGATATTCGAGGGCAAAGTCGTGCAGTTTTCGACTTTCAGGGGCTATAACTCGAAAACTAAAGAACGAGAATTTTTGGCACATATGGTCAATTGAATGTTTATCCCAACCCTTTCATTTGGCACTAGTTTCAGCCCGAATTGTGCAAGTCACCTAAGGTCACGAATCGTCCCGAACGTGTAGCCCAAATTGTGAAAATTTCAAACCGCTACTGCTTGCTTGTATGAGTAGGTAGCCATCTGAAACTTGGCATATATAAAGGCCATTAACATGTCTACATGCATGCACAATCTTATGTCAACTGATTGCATAACTTGCGAACTATAGGCCATCGAAATTTTTGTAAACAAAAGTTTGTGCGACTTTAGCTCCCAAACGGAATAAAAGCTAAAGCTGAAATAGCCTTCATTCTATTTCACTTATTTGTGTCTACACATGTATATGTTTTGCAGAGACTCAAAGCTCTTGAGAATGGAGAAAATGAGGTGTCAATTTTGCATTGGACCCTATGGGAAAATGCATTAAACGCCTACTGCTCCGACGTTCAGTGACCGATAACATCCATCTTTACACTGTAAACGGTAATTCCATAGGTACATGCCTGGGGCAAATAACAGCGCAAATAATTGTCCATGTGCAGAGTAATAAAGGAGCAAACTTTTATATATGGGCCTGCAGTGGAAGTTATTCTTAAAAGGTGACTTTCACGAATCGTTCTGAAACTGTGCTAAATTACAGATAATTCCCATATATTTCTTGGGAAAAAAATCCCAGAAATTCTCCTTTCTCCGTTGTCGAGATATTCGAGGGCAAAGTCGTGCAGTTTTCGACTTTCAGGGGCTATAACTCGAAAACTAAAGAACGAGAATTTTTGGCACATATGGTCAATTGAATGTTTATCCCAACCCTTTCATTTGGCACTAGTTTCAGCCCGAATTGTGCAAGTCACCTAAGGTCACGAATCGTCCCGAACGTGTAGCCCAAATTGTGAAAATTTCAAACCGCTACTGCTTGCTTGTATGAGTAGGTAGCCATCTGAAACTTGGCATATATAAAGGCCATTAACATGTCTACATGCATGCACAATCTTATGTCAACTGATTGCATAACTTGCGAACTATAGGCCATCGAAATTTTTGTAAACAAAAGTTTGTGCGACTTTAGCTCCCAAACGGAATAAAAGCTAAAGCTGAAATAGCCTTCATTCTATTGCACTTATTTGTGTCTACACATGTATATGTTTTGCAGAGACTCAAAGCTCTTGAGAATGGAGAAAATGAGGTGTCAATTTTGCATTGGACCCTATGGGAAAATGCATTAAACGCCTACTGCTCCGACGTTCAGTGACCGATAACATCCATCTTTACACTGTAAACGGTAATTACATAGGTACATGCCTGGGGCAAATAACAGCGCAAATAATTGTCCATGTGCAGAGTAATAAAGGAGCAAACTTTTATATATGGGCCTGCAGTGGAAGTTATTCTTAAAAGGTGACTTTCACGAATCGTTCTGAAACTGTGCTAAATTACAGATAATTCCCATATATTTCTTGGGAAAAAAATCCCAGAAATTCTCCTTTCTCCGTTGTCGAGATATTCGAGGGCAAAGTCGTGCAGTTTTCGACTTTCAGGGGCTATAACTCGAAAACTAAAGAACGAGAATTTTTGGCACATATGGTCAATTGAATGTTTATCCTAACCCTTTCATTTGGCACTAGTTTCAGCCCGAATTGTGCAAGTCACCTAAGGTCACGAATCGTCCCGAACGTGTAGCTCAAATTGTGAAAATTTCAAACCGCTACTGCTTGCTTGTATGAGTAGGTAGCCATCTGAAACTTGGCATATATAAAGGCCATTAACATGTCTACATGCATGCACAATCTTATGTCAACTGATTGCATAACTTGCGAACTATAGGCCATCGAAATTTTTGTAAACAAAAGTTTGTGCGACTTTAGCTCCCAAACGGAATAAAAGCTAAAGCTGAAATAGCCTTCATTCTATTTCATTTATTTGTGTCTACACATGTATATGTTTTGCAGAGACTCAAAGCTCTTGAGAATGGAGAAAATGAGGTGTCAATTTTGCATTGGACCCTATGGGAAAATGCATTAAACGCCTACTGCTCCGACGTTCAGTGACCGATAACATCCATCTTTACACTGTAAACGGTAATTACATAGGTACATGCCTGGGGCAAATAACAGCGCAAATAATTGTCCATGTGCAGAGTAATAAAGGAGCAAACTTTTATATATGGGCCTGCAGTGGAAGTTATTCTTAAAAGGTGACTTTCACGAATCGTTCTGAAACTGTGCTAAATTACAGATAATTCCCATATATTTCTTGGGAAAAAAATCCCAGAAATTCTCCTTTCTCCGTTGTCGAGATATTCGAGGGCAAAGTCGTGCAGTTTTCGACTTTCAGGGGCTATAACTCGAAAACTAAAGAACGAGAATTTTTGGCACATATGGTCAATTGAATGTTTATCCCAACCCTTTCATTTGGCACTAGTTTCAGCCCGAATTGTGCAAGTCACCTAAGGTCACGAATCGTCCCGAACGTGTAGCCCAAATTGTGAAAATTTCAAACCGCTACTGCTTGCTTGTATGAGTAGGTAGCCATCTGAAACTTGGCATATATAAAGGCCATTAACATGTCTACATGCATGCACAATCTTATGTCAACTGATTGCATAACTTGCGAACTATAGGCCATCGAAATTTTTGTAAACAAAAGTTTGTGCGACTTTAGCTCCCAAACGGAATAAAAGCTAAAGCTGAAATAGCCTTCATTCTATTTCACTTATTTGTGTCTACACATGTATATGTTTTGCAGAGACTCAAAGCTCTTGAGAATGGAGAAAATGAGGTGTCAATTTTGCATTGGACCCTATGGGAAAATGCATTAAACGCCTACTGCTCCGACGTTCAGTGACCGATAACATCCATCTTTACACTGTAAACGGTAATTACATAGGTACATGCCTGGGGCAAATAACAGCGCAAATAATTGTCCATGTGCAGAGTAATAAAGGAGCAAACTTTTATATATGGGCCTGCAGTGGAAGTTATTCTTAAAAGGTGACTTTCACGAATCGTTCTGAAACTGTGCTAAATTACAGATAATTCCCATATATTTCTTGGGAAAAAAATCCCAGAAATTCTCCTTTCTCCGTTGTCGAGATATTCGAGGGCAAAGTCGTGCAGTTTTCGACTTTCAGGGGCTATAACTCGAAAACTAAAGAACGAGAATTTTTGGCACATATGGTCAATTGAATGTTTATCCCAACCCTTTCATTTGGCACTAGTTTCAGCCCGAATTGTGCAAGTCACCTAAGGTCACGAATCGTCCCGAACGTGTAGCCCAAATTGTGAAAATTTCAAACCGCTACTGCTTGCTTGTATGAGTAGGTAGCCATCTGAAACTTGGCATATATAAAGGCCATTAACATGTCTACATGCATGCACAATCTTATGTCAACTGATTGCATAACTTGCGAACTATAGGCCATCGAAATTTTTGTAAACAAAAGTTTGTGCGACTTTAGCTCCCAAACGGAATAAAAGCTAAAGCTGAAATAGCCTTCATTCTATTTCACTTATTTGTGTCTACACATGTATATGTTTTGCAGAGACTCAAAGCTCTTGAGAATGGAGAAAATGAGGTGTCAATTTTGCATTGGACCCTATGGGAAAATGCATTAAACGCCTACTGCTCCGACGTTCAGTGACCGATAACATCCATCTTTACACTGTAAACGGTAATTACATAGGTACATGCCTGGGGCAAATAACAGCGCAAATAATTGTCCATGTGCAGAGTAATAAAGGAGCAAACTTTTATATATGGGCCTGCAGTGGAAGTTATTCTTAAAAGGTGACTTTCACGAATCGTTCTGAAACTGTGCTAAATTACAGATAATTCCCATATATTTCTTGGGAAAAAAATCCCAGAAATTCTCCTTTCTCCGTTGTCGAGATATTCGAGGGCAAAGTCGTGCAGTTTTCGACTTTCAGGGGCTATAACTCGAAAACTAAAGAACGAGAATTTTTGGCACATATGGTCAATTGAATGTTTATCCCAACCCTTTCATTTGGCACTAGTTTCAGCCCGAATTGTGCAAGTCACCTAAGGTCACGAATCGTCCCGAACGTGTAGCCCAAATTGTGAAAATTTCAAACCGCTACTGCTTGCTTGTATGAGTAGGTAGCCATCTGAAACTTGGCATATATAAAGGCCATTAACATGTCTACATGCATGCACAATCTTATGTCAACTGATTGCATAACTTGCGAACTATAGGCCATCGAAATTTTTGTAAACAAAAGTTTGTGCGACTTTAGCTCCCAAACGGAATAAAAGCTAAAGCTGAAATAGCCTTCATTCTATTTCACTTATTTGTGTCTACACATGTGTATGTTTTGCAGAGACTCAAAGCTCTTGAGAATGGAGAAAATGAGGTGTCAATTTTGCATTGGACCCTATGGGAAAATGCATTAAACGCCTACTGCTCCGACGTTCAGTGTCCGATAACATCCATCTTTACACTGTAAACGGTAATTACATAGGTACATGCCTGGGGCAAATAACAGCGCAAATAATTGTCCATGTGCAGAGTAATAAAGGAGCAAACTTTTATATATGGGCCTGCAGTGGAAGTTATTCTTAAAAGGTGACTTTCACGAATCGTTCTGAAACTGTGCTAAATTACAGATAATTCCCATATATTTCTTGGGAAAAAAATCCCAGAAATTCTCCTTTCTCCGTTGTCGAGATATTCGAGGGCAAAGTCGTGCAGTTTTCGACTTTCAGGGGCTATAACTCGAAAACTAAAGAACGAGAATTTTTGGCACATATGGTCAATTGAATGTTTATCCCAACCCTTTCATTTGGCACTAGTTTCAGCCCGAATTGTGCAAGTCACCTAAGGTCACGAATCGTCCCGAACGTGTAGCCCAAATTGTGAAAATTTCAAACCGCTACTGCTTGCTTGTATGAGTAGGTAGCCATCTGAAACTTGGCATATATAAAGGCCATTAACATGTCTACATGCATGCACAATCTTATGTCAACTGATTGCATAACTTGCGAACTATAGGCCATCGAAATTTTTGTAAACAAAAGTTTGTGCGACTTTAGCTCCCAAACGGAATAAAAGCTAAAGCTGAAATAGCCTTCATTCTATTTCACTTATTTGTGTCTACACATGTATATGTTTTGCAGAGACTCAAAGCTCTTGAGAATGGAGAAAATGAGGTGTCAATTTTGCATTGGACCCTATGGGAAAATGCATTAAACGCCTACTGCTCCGACGTTCAGTGACCGATAACATCCATCTTTACACTGTAAACGGTAATTACATAGGTACATGCCTGGGGCAAATAACAGCGCAAATAATTGTCCATGTGCAGAGTAATAAAGGAGCAAACTTTTATATATGGGCCTGCAGTGGAAGTTATTCTTAAAAGGTGACTTTCACGAATCGTTCTGAAACTGTGCTAAATTACAGATAATTCCCATATATTTCTTGGGAAAAAAATCCCAGAAATTCTCCTTTCTCCGTTGTCGAGATATTCGAGGGCAAAGTCGTGCAGTTTTCGACTTTCAGGGGCTATAACTCGAAAACTAAAGAACGAGAATTTTTGGCACATATGGTCAATTGAATGTTTATCCCAACCCTTTCATTTGGCACTAGTTTCAGCCCGAATTGTGCAAGTCACCTAAGGTCACGAATCGTCCCGAACGTGTAGCCCAAATTGTGAAAATTTCAAACCGCTACTGCTTGCTTGTATGAGTAGGTAGCCATCTGAAACTTGGCATATATAAAGGCCATTAACATGTCTACATGCATGCACAATCTTATGTCAACTGATTGCATAACTTGCGAACTATAGGCCATCGAAATTTTTGTAAACAAAAGTTTGTGCGACTTTAGCTCCCAAACGGAATAAAAGCTAAAGCTGAAATAGCCTTCATTCTATTTCACTTATTTGTGTCTACACATGTATATGTTTTGCAGAGACTCAAAGCTCTTGAGAATGGAGAAAATGAGGTGTCAATTTTGCATTGGACCCTATGGGAAAATGCATTAAACGCCTACTGCTCCGACGTTCAGTGACCGATAACATCCATCTTTACACTGTAAACGGTAATTACATAGGTACATGCCTGGGGCAAATAACAGCGCAAATAATTGTCCATGTGCAGAGTAATAAAGGAGCAAACTTTTATATATGGGCCTGCAGTGGAAGTTATTCTTAAAAGGTGACTTTCACGAATCGTTCTGAAACTGTGCTAAATTACAGATAATTCCCATATATTTCTTGGGAAAAAAATCTCAGAAATTCTCCTTTCTCCGTTGTCGAGATATTCGAGGGCAAAGTCGTGCAGTTTTCGACTTTCAGGGGCTATAACTCGAAAACTAAAGAACGAGAATTTTTGGCACATATGGTCAATTGAATGTTTATCCCAACCCTTTCATTTGGCACTAGTTTCAGCCCGAATTGTGCAAGTCACCTAAGGTCACGAATCGTCCCGAACGTGTAGCCCAAATTGTGAAAATTTCAAACCGCTACTGCTTGCTTGTATGAGTAGGTAGCCATCTGAAACTTGGCATATATAAAGGCCATTAACATGTCTACATGCATGCACAATCTTATGTCAACTGATTGCATAACTTGCGAACTATAGGCCATCGAAATTTTTTGTAAACAAAAGTTTGTGCGACTTTAGCTCCCAAACGGAATAAAAGCTAAAGCTGAAATAGCCTTCATTCCATTTCACTTATTTGTGTCTACACATGTATATGTTTTGCAGAGACTCAAAGCTCTTGAGAATGGAGAATATGAGGTGTCAATTTTGCATTGGACCCTATGGGAAAATGCATTAAACGCCTACTGCTCCGACGTTCAGTGACCGATAACATCCATCTTTACACTGTAAACGGTAATTACATAGGTACATGCCTGGGGCAAATAACAGCGCAAATAATTGTCCATGTGCAGAGTAATAAAGGAGCAAACTTTTATATATGGGCCTGCAGTGGAAGTTATTCTTAAAAGGTGACTTTCACGAATCGTTCTGAAACTGTGCTAAATTACAGATAATTCCCATATATTTCTTGGGAAAAAAATCCCAGAAATTCTCCTTTCTCCGTTGTCGAGATATTCGAGGGCAAAGTCGTGCAGTTTTCGACTTTCAGGGGCTATAACTCGAAAACTAAAGAACGAGAATTTTTGGCACATATGGTCAATTAAATGTTTATCCCAACCCTTTCATTTGGCACTAGTTTCAGCCCGAATTGTGCAAGTCGCCTAAGGTCACGAATCGTCCCGAACGTGTAGCCCAAATTGTGAAAATTTCAAACCGCTACTGCTTGCTTGTATGAGTAGGTAGCCATCTGAAACTTGGCATATATAGGCCATTAACATGTCTACATGCATGCACAATCTTATGTCAACTGATTGCATAACTTGCGAACTATAGGCCCTCGAAATTTTTGTAAACAAAAGTTTGTGCGACTTTAGCTCCCAAACGGAATAAAAGCTAAAGCTGAAATAGCCTTCATTCTATTTTACTTATTTGTGTCTACACATGTATATGTTTTGCAGAGACTCAAAGCTCTTGAGAATGGAGAAAATGAGGTGTCAATTTTGCATTGGACCCTATGGGAAAATGCATTAAACGCCTACTGCTCCGACGTTCAGTGACCGATAACATCCATCTTTACACTGTAAACGGTAATTACATAGGTACATGCCTGGGGCAAATAACAGCGCAAATAATTGTCCATGTGCAGAGTAATAAAGGAGCAAACTTTTATATATGGGCCTGCAGTGGAAGTTATTCTTAAAAGGTGACTTTCACGAATCGTTCTGAAACTGTGCTAAATTACAGATAATTCCCATATATTTCTTGGGAAAAAAATCCCAGAAATTCTCCTTTCTCCGTTGTCGAGATATTCGAGGGCAAAGTCGTGCAGTTTTCGACTTTCAGGGGCTATAACTCGAAAACTAAAGAACGAGAATTTTTGGCACATATGGTCAATTGAATGTTTATCCCAACCCTTTCATTTGGCACTAGTTTCAGCCCGAATTGTGCAAGTCATCTAAGGTCACGAATCGTCCCGAACGTGTAGCCCAAATTGTGAAAATTTCAAACCGCTACTGCTTGCTTGTATGAGTAGGTAGCCATCTGAAACTTGGCATATATAAAGGCCATTAACATGTCTACATGCATGCACAATCTTATGTCAACTGATTGCATAACTTGCGAACTATAGGCCATCGAAATTTTTGTAAACAAAAGTTTGTGCGACTTTAGCTCCCAAACGGAATAAAAGCTAAAGCTGAAATAGCCTTCATTCTATTTCACTTATTTGTGTCTACACATGTATATGTTTTGCAGAGACTCAAAGCTCTTGAGAATGGAGAAAATGAGGTGTCAATTTTGCATTGGACCCTATGGGAAAATGCATTAAACGCCTACTGCTCCGACGTTCAGTGACCGATAACATCCATCTTTACACTGTAAACGGTAATTACATAGGTACATGCCTGGGGCAAATAACAGCGCAAATAATTGTCCATGTGCAGAGTAATAAAGGAGCAAACTTTTATATATGGGCCTGCAGTGGAAGTTATTCTTAAAAGGTGACTTTCACGAATCGTTCTGAAACTGTGCTAAATTACAGATAATTCCCATATATTTCTTGGGAAAAAAATCCCAGAAATTCTCCTTTCTCCGTTGTCGAGATATTCGAGGGCAAAGTCGTGCAGTTTTCGACTTTCAGGGGCTATAACTCGAAAACTAAAGAACGAGAATTTTTGGCACATATGGTCAATTGAATGTTTATCCCAACCCTTTCATTTGGCACTAGTTTCAGCCCGAATTGTGCAAGTCACCTAAGGTCACGAATCGTCCCGAACGTGTAGCCCAAATTGTGAAAATTTCAAACCGCTACTGCTTGCTTGTATGAGTAGGTAGCCATCTGAAACTTGGCATATATAAAGGCCATTAACATGTCTACATGCATGCACAATCTTATGTCAACTGATTGCATAACTTGCGAACTATAGGCCATCGAAATTTTTGTAAACAAAAGTTTGTGCGACTTTAGCTCCCAAATGGAATAAAAGCTAAAGCTGAAATAGCCTTCATTCTATTGCACTTATTTGTGTCTACACATGCATATGTTTTGCAGAGACTCAAAGCTCTTGAGAATGGAGAAAATGAGGTGTCAATTTTGCATTGGACCCTATGGGAAAATGCATTAAACGCCTACTGCTCCGACGTTCAGTGACCGATAACATCCATCTTTACACTGTAAACGGTAATTACATAGGTACATGCCTGGGGCAAATAACAGCGCAAATAATTGTCCATGTGCAGAGTAATAAAGGAGCAAACTTTTATATATGGGCCTGCAGTGGAAGTTATTCTTAAAAGGTGACTTTCACGAATCGTTCTGAAACTGTGCTAAATTACAGATAATTCCCATATATTTCTTGGGAAAAAAATCCCAGAAATTCTCCTTTCTCCGTTGTCGAGATATTCGAGGGCAAAGTCGTGCAGTTTTCGACTTTCAGGGGCTATAACTCGAAAACTAAAGAACGAGAATTTTTGGCACATATGGTCAATTGAATGTTTATCCTAACCCTTTCATTTGGCACTAGTTTCAGCCCGAATTGTGCAAGTCACCTAAGGTCACGAATCGTCCCGAACGTGTAGCCCAAATTGTGAAAATTTGAAACCGCTACTGCTTGCTTGTATGAGTAGGTAGCCATCTGAATCTTGGCATATATAAAGGCCATTAACATGTCTACATGCATGCACAATCTTATGTCAACTGATTGCATAACTTGCGAACTATAGGCCATCGAAATTTTTGTAAACAAAAGTTTGTGCGACTTTAGCTCCCAAACGGAATAAAAGCTAAAGCTGAAATAGCCTTCATTCTATTTCATTTATTTGTGTCTACACATGTATATGTTTTGCAGAGACTCAAAGCTCTTGAGAATGGAGAAAATGAGGTGTCAATTTTGCATTGGACCCTATGGGAAAATGCATTAAACGCCTACTGCTCCGACGTTCAGTGACCGATAACATCCATCTTTACACTGTAAACGGTAATTACATAGGTACATGCCTGGGGCAAATAACAGCGCAAATAATTGTCCATGTGCAGAGTAATAAAGGAGCAAACTTTTATATATGGGCCTGCAGTGGAAGTTATTCTAAAAAGGTGACTTTCACGAATCGTTCTGAAACTGTGCTAAATTACAGATAATTCCCATATATTTCTTGGGAAAAAAATCCCAGAAATTCTCCTTTCTCCGTTGTCGAGATATTCGAGGGCAAAGTCGTGCAGTTTTCGACTTTCAGGGGCTATAACTCGAAAACTAAAGAACGAGAATTTTTGGCACATATGGTCAATTGAATGTTTATCCCAACCCTTTCATTTGGCACTAGTTTCAGCCTGAATTGTGCAAGTCACCTAAGGTCACGAATCGTCCCGAACGTGTAGCCCAAATTGTGAAAATTTCAAACCGCTACTGCTTGCTTGTATGAGTAGGTAGCCATCTGAAACTTGGCATATATAAAGGCCATTAACATGTCTACATGCATGCACAATCTTATGTCAACTGATTGCATAACTTGCGAACTATAGGCCATCGAAATTTTTGTAAACAAAAGTTTGTGCGACTTTAGCTCCCAAACGGAATAAAAGCTAAAGCTGAAATAGCCTTCATTCTATTTCACTTATTTGTGTCTACACATGTATATGTTTTGCAGAGACTCAAAGCTCTTGAGAATGGAGAAAATGAGGTGTCAATTTTGCATTGGACCCTATGGGAAAATGCATTAAACGCCTACTGCTCCGACGTTCAGTGACCGATAACATCCATCTTTACACTGTAAACGGTAATTACATAGGTACATGCCTGGGGCAAATAACAGCGCAAATAATTGTCCATGTGCAGAGTAATAAAGGAGCAAACTTTTATATATGGGCCTGCAGTGGAAGTTATTCTTAAAAGGTGACTTTCACGAATCGTTCTGAAACTGTGCTAAATTACAGATAATTCCCATATATTTCTTGGGAAAAAAATCCCAGAAATTCTCCTTTCTCCGTTGTCGAGATATTCGAGGGCAAAGTCGTGCAGTTTTCGACTTTCAGGGGCTATAACTCGAAAACTAAAGAACGAGAATTTTTGGCACATATGGTCAATTGAATGTTTATCCCAACCCTTTCATTTGGCACTAGTTTCAGCCCGAATTGTGCAAGTCACCTAAGGTCACGAATCGTCCCGAACGTGTAGCCCAAATTGTGAAAATTTCAAACCGCTACTGCTTGCTTGTATGAGTAGGTAGCCATCTGAAACTTGGCATATATAAAGGCCATTAACATGTCTACATGCATGCACAATCTTATGTCAACTGATTGCATAACTTGCGAACTATAGGCCATCGAAATTTTTGTAAACAAAAGTTTGTGCGACTTTAGCTCCCAAACGGAATAAAAGCTAAAGCTGAAATAGCCTTCATTCTATTTCACTTATTTGTGTCTACACATGTATATGTTTTGCAGAGACTCAAAGCTCTTGAGAATGGAGAAAATGAGGTGTCAATTTTGCATTGGACCCTATGGGAAAATGCATTAAACGCCTACTGCTCCGACGTTCAGTGACCGATAACATCCATCTTTACACTGTAAACGGTAATTACATAGGTACATGCCTGGGGCAAATAACAGCGCAAATAATTGTCCATGTGCAGAGTAATAAAGGAGCAAACTTTTATATATGGGCCTGCAGTGGAAGTTATTCTTAAAAGGTGACTTTCACGAATCGTTCTGAAACTGTGCTAAATTACAGATAATTCCCATATATTTCTTGGGAAAGAAATCCCAGAAATTCTCCTTTCTCCGTTGTCGAGATATTCGAGGGCAAAGTCGTGCAGTTTTCGACTTTCAGGGGCTATAACTCGAAAACTAAAGAACGAGAATTTTTGGCACATATGGTCAATTGAATGTTTATCCCAACCCTTTCATTTGGCACTAGTTTCAGCCTGAATTGTGCAAGTCACCTAAGGTCACGAATCGTCCCGAACGTGTAGCCCAAATTGTGAAAATTTCAAACCGCTACTGCTTGCTTGTATGAGTAGGTAGCCATCTGAAACTTGGCATATATAAAGGCCATTAACATGTCTACATGCATGCACAATCTTATGTCAACTGATTGCATAACTTGCGAACTATAGGCCATCGAAATTTTTGTAAACAAAAGTTTGTGCGACTTTAGCTCCCAAACGGAATAAAAGCTAAAGCTGAAATAGCCTTCATTCTATTTCACTTATTTGTGTCTACACATGTATATGTTTTGCAGAGACTCAAAGCTCTTGAGAATGGAGAAAATGAGGTGTCAATTTTGCATTGGACCCTATGGGAAAATG
Organism: Ctena decussata; assembly: GCA_963989385.1. Lineage (NCBI taxonomy): Eukaryota > Metazoa > Mollusca > Bivalvia > Lucinida > Lucinidae > Ctena > Ctena decussata. Next base: position 77,766,055 of record OZ022510.1, on the reverse strand, counting down.
CATTAAACGCCTACTGCTCCGACGTTCAGTGACCGATAACATCCATCTTTACACTGTAAACGGTAATTACATAGGTACATGCCTGGGGCAAATAACAGCGCAAATAATTGTCCATGTGCAGAGTAATAAAGGAGCAAACTTTTATATATGGGCCTGCAGTGGAAGTTATTCTTAAAAGGTGACTTTCACGAATCGTTCTGAAACTGTGCTAAATTACAGATAATTCCCATATATTTCTTGGGAAAAAAATCCCAGAAATTCTCCTTTCTCCGTTGTCGAGATATTCGAGGGCAAAGTCGTGCAGTTTTCGACTTTCAGGGGCTATAACTCGAAAACTAAAGAACGAGAATTTTTGGCACATATGGTCAATTGAATGTTTATCCCAACCCTTTCATTTGGCACTAGTTTCAGCCCGAATTGTGCAAGTCACCTAAGGTCACGAATCGTCCCGAACGTGTAGCCCAAATTGTGAAAATTTCAAACCGCTACTGCTTACTTGTATGAGTAGGAAGCCATCTGAAACTTGGCATATATAAAGGCCATTAACATGTCTACATGCATGCACAATCTTATGTCAACTGATTGCATAACTTGCGAACTATAGGCCATCGAAATTTTTGTAAACAAAAGTTTGTGCGACTTTAGCTCCCAAACGGAATAAAAGCTAAAGCTGAAATAGCCTTCATTCTATTTCACTTATTTGTGTCTACACATGTATATGTTTTGCAGAGACTCAAAGCTCTTGAGAATGGAGAAAATGAGGTGTCAATTTTGCATTGGACCCTATGGGAAAATGCATTAAACGCCTACTGCTCCGACGTTCAGTGACCGATAACATCCATCTTTACACTGTAAACGGTAATTACATAGGTACATGCCTGGGGCAAATAACAGCGCAAATAATTGTCCATGTGCAGAGTTATAAAGGAGCAAACTTTTATATATGGGCCTGCAGTGGAAGTTATTCTTAAAAGGTGACTTTCACGAATCGTTCTGAAACTGTGCTAAATTACAGATAATTCCCATATATTTCTTGGGAAAAAAAACCCAGAAATTCTCCTTTCTCCGTTGTCGAGATATTCGAGGGCAAAGTCGTGCAGTTTTCGACTTTCAGGGGCTATAACTCGAAAACTAAAGAACGAGAATTTTTGGCACATATGGTCAATTGAATGTTTATCCCAACCCTTTCATTTGGCACTAGTTTCAGCCTGAATTGTGCAAGTCACCTAAGGTCACGAATCGTCCCGAACGTGTAGCCCAAATTGTGAAAATTTCAAACCGCTACTGCTTGCTTGTATGAGTAGGTAGCCATCTGAAACTTGGCATATATAAAGGCCATTAACATGTCTACATGCATGCACAATCTTATGTCAACTGATTGCATAACTTGCGAACTATAGGCCATCGAAATTTTTGTAAACAAAAGTTTGTGCGACTTTAGCTCCCAAACGGAATAAAAGCTAAAGCTGAAATAGCCTTCATTCTATTTCACTTATTTGTGTCTACACATGTATATGTTTTGCAGAGACTCAAAGCTCTTGAGAATGGAGAAAATGAGGTGTCAATTTTGCATTGGACCCTATGGGAAAATGCATTAAACGCCTACTGCTCCGACGTTCAGTGACCGATAACATCCATCTTTACACTGTAAACGGTAATTACATAGGTACATGCCTGGGGCAAATAACAGCGCAAATAATTGTCCATGTGCAGAGTAATAAAGGAGCAAACTTTTATATATGGGCCTGCAGTGGAAGTTATTCTTAAAAGGTGACTTTCACGAATCGTTCTGAAACTGTGCTAAATTACAGATAATTCCCATATATTTCTTGGCGAAAAAATCCCAGAAATTCTCCTTTCTCCGTTGTCGAGATATTCGAGGGCAAAGTCGTGCAGTTTTCGACTTTCAGGGGCTATAACTCGAAAACTAAAGAACGAGAATTTTTGGCACATATGGTCAATTGAATGTTTATCCCAACCCTTTCATTTGGCACTAGTTTCAGCCCGAATTGTGCAAGTCACCTAAGGTCACGAATCGTCCCGAACGTGTAGCCCAAATTGTGAAAATTTCAAACCGCTACTGCTTGCTTGTATGAGTAGGTAGCCATCTGAAACTTGGCATATATAAAGGCCATTAACATGTCTACATGCATGCACAATCTTATGTCAACTGATTGCATAACTTGCGAACTATAGGCCATCGAAATTTTTGTAAACAAAAGTTTGTGCGACTTTAGCTCCCAAACGGAATAAAAGCTAAAGCTGAAATAGCCTTCATTCTATTTCACTTATTTGTGTCTACACATGTATATGTTTTGCAGAGACTCAAAGCTCTTGAGAATGGAGAAAATGAGGTGTCAATTTTGCATTGGACCCTATGGGAAAATGCATTAAACGCCTACTGCTCCGACGTTCAGTGACCGATAACATCCATCTTTACACTGTAAACGGTAATTACATAGGTACATGCCTGGGGCAAATAACAGCGCAAATAATTGTCCATGTGCAGAGTAATAAAGGAGCAAACTTTTATATATGGGCCTGCAGTGGAAGTTATTCTTAAAAGGTGACTTTCACGAATCGTTCTGAAACTGTGCTAAATTACAGATAATTCCCATATATTTCTTGGGAAAAAAATCCCAGAAATTCTCCTTTCTCCGTTGTCGAGATATTCGAGGGCAAAGTCGTGCAGTTTTCGACTTTCAGGGGCTATAACTCGAAAACTAAAGAACGAGAATTTTTGGCACATATGGTCAATTGAATGTTTATCCCAACCCTTTCATTTGGCACTAGTTTCAGCCCGAATTGTGCAAGTCACCTAAGGTCACGAATCGTCCCGAACGTGTAGCCCAAATTGTGAAAATTTCAAACCGCTACTGCTTGCTTGTATGAGTAGGTAGCCATCTGAAACTTGGCATATATAAAGGCCATTAACATGTCTACATGCATGCACAATCTTATGTCAACTGATTGCATAACTTGCGAACTATAGGCCATCGAAATTTTTGTAAACAAAAGTTTGTGCGACTTTAGCTCCCAAACGGAATAAAAGCTAAAGCTGAAATAGCCTTCATTCCATTTCACTTATTTGTGTCTGCACATGTATATGTTTTGCAGAGACTCAAAGCTCTTGAGAATGGAGAAAATGAGGTGTCAATTTTGCATTGGACCCTATGGGAAAATGCATTAAACGCCTACTGCTCCGACGTTCAGTGACCGATAACATCCATCTTTACACTGTAAACGGTAATTACATAGGTACATGCCTGGGGCAAATAACAGCGCAAATAATTGTCCATGTGCAGAGTAATAAAGGAGCAAACTTTTATATATGGGCCTGCAGTGGAAGTTATTCTTAAAAGGTGACTTTCACGAATCGTTCTGAAACTGTGCTAAATTACAGATAATTCCCATATATTTCTTGGGAAAAAAATCCCAGAAATTCTCCTTTCTCCATTGTCGAGATATTCGAGGGCAAAGTCGTGCAGTTTTCGACTTTCAGGGGCTATAACTCGAAAACTAAAGAACGAGAATTTTTGGCACATATGGTCAATTGAATGTTTATCCCAACCCTTTCATTTGGCACTAGTTTCAGCCCGAATTGTGCAAGTCGCCTAAGGTCACGAATCGTCCCGAACGTGTAGCCCAAATTGTGAAAATTTCAAACCGCTACTGCTTGCTTGTATGAGTAGGTAGCCATCTGAAACTTGGCATATATAAAGGCCATTAACATGTCTACATGCATGCACAATCTTATGTCAACTGATTGCATAACTTGCGAACTATAGGCCATCGAAATTTTTGTAAACAAAAGTTTGTGCGACTTTAGCTCCCAAACGGAATAAAAGCTAAAGCTGAAATAGCCTTCATTCTATTTCACTTATTTGTGTCTACACATGTATATGTTTTGCAGAGACTCAAAGCTCTTGAGAATGGAGAAAATGAGGTGTCAATTTTGCATTGGACCCTATGGGAAAATGCATTAAACGCCTACTGCTCCGACGTTCAGTGACCGATAACATCCATCTTTACACTGTAAACGGTAATTACATAGGTACATGCCTGGGGCAAATAACAGCGCAAATAATTGTCCATGTGCAGAGTAATAAAGGAGCAAACTTTTATATATGGGCCTGCAGTGGAAGTTATTCTTAAAAGGTGACTTTCACGAATCGTTCTGAAACTGTGCTAAATTACAGATAATTCCCATATATTTCTTGGGAAAAAAATCCCAGAAATTCTCCTTTCTCCGTTGTCGAGATATTCGAGGGCAAAGTCGTGCAGTTTTCGACTTTCAGGGGCTATAACTCGAAAACTAAAGAACGAGAATTTTTGGCACATATGGTCAATTGAATGTTTATCCCAACCCTTTCATTTGGCACTAGTTTCAGCCCGAATTGTGCAAGTCACCTAAGGTCACGAATCGTCCCGAACGTGTAGCCCAAATTGTGAAAATTTCAAACCGCTACTGCTTGCTTGTATGAGTAGGTAGCCATCTGAAACTTGGCATATATAAAGGCCATTAACATGTCTACATGCATGCACAATCTTATGTCAACTGATTGCATAACTTGCGAACTATAGGCCATCGAAATTTTTGTAAACAAAAGTCTGTGCGACTTTAGCTCCCAAACGGAATAAAAGCTAAAGCTGAAATAGCCTTCATTCTATTTCACTTATTTGTGTCTACACATGTATATGTTTTGCAGAGACTCAAAGCTCTTGAGAATGGAGAAAATGAGGTGTCAATTTTGCATTGGACCCTATGGGAAAATGCATTAAACGCCTACTGCTCCGACGTTCAGAGACCGATAACATCCATCTTTACACTGTAAACGGTAATTACATAGGTACATGCCTGGGGCAAATAACAGCGCAAATAATTGTCCATGTGCAGAGTAATAAAGGAGCAAACTTTTATATATGGGCCTGCAGTGGAAGATATTCTTTAAAGGTGACTTTCACGAATCGTTCTGAAACTGTGCTAAATTACAGATAATTCCCATATATTTCTTGGGAAAAAAATCCCAGAAATTCTCCTTTCTCCGTTGTCGAGATATTCGAGGGCAAAGTCGTGCAGTTTTCGACTTTCAGGGGCTATAACTCGAAAACTAAAGAACGAGAATTTTTGGCACATATGGTCAATTGAATGTTTATCCCAACCCTTTCATTTGGCACTAGTTTCAGCCCGAATTGTGCAAGTCACCTAAGGTCACGAATCGTCCCGAACGTGTAGCCCAAATTGTGAAAATTTCAAACCGCTACTGCTTGCTTGTATGAGTAGGTAGCCATCTGAAACTTGGCATATATAAAGGCCATTAACATGTCTATATGCATGCACAATCTTATGTCAACTGATTGCATAACTTGCGAACTATAGGCCATCGAAATTTTTGTAAACAAAAGTTTGTGCAACTTTAGCTCCCAAACGGAATAAAAGCTAAAGCTGAAATAGCCTTCATTCTATTTCACTTATTTGTGTCTACACATGTATATGTTTTGCAGAGACTCAAAGCTCTTGAGAATGGAGAAAATGAGGTGTCAATTTTGCATTGGACCCTATGGGAAAATGCATTAAACGCCTACTGCTCCGACGTTCAGTGACCGATAACATCCATCTTTACACTGCAAACGGTAATTACATAGGTTCATGCCTGGGGCAAATAACAGCGCAAATAATTGTCCATGTGCTGAGTATTAAAGGAGCAAACTTTTATATATGGGCCTGCAGTGGAAGTTATTCTTAAAAGGTGACTTTCACGAATCGTTCTGAAACTGTGCTAAATTACAGATAATTCCCATATATTTCTTGGGAAAAAAATCCCAGAAATTCTCCTTTCTCCGTTGTCGAGATATTCGAGGGCAAAGTCGTGCAGTTTTCGACTTTCAGGGGCTATAACTCGAAAACTAAAGAACGAGAATTTTTGGCACATATGGTCAATTGAATGTTTATCCCAACCCTTTCATTTGGCACTAGTTTCAGCCCGAATTGTGCAAGTCACCTAAGGTCACGAATCGTCCCGAACGTGTAGCCCAAATTGTGAAAATTTCAAACCGCTACTGCTTGCTTGTATGAGTAGGTAGCCATCTGAAACTTGGCATATATAAAGGCCATTAACATGTCTACATGCATGCACAATCTTATGTCAACTGATTGCATAACTTGCGAACTATAGGCCATCGAAATTTTTGTAAACAAAAGTTTGTGCGACTTAAGCTCCCAAACGGAATAAAAGCTAAAGCTGAAATAGCCTTCATTCTATTTCACTTATTTGTGTCTACACATGTATATGTTTTGCAGAGACTCAAAGCTCTTGAGAATGGAGAAAATGAGGTGTCAATTTTGCATTGGACCCTATGGGAAAATGCATTAAACGCCTACTGCTCCGACGTTCAGTGACCGATAACATCCATCTTTACACTGTAAACGGTAATTACATAGGTACATGCCTGGGGCAAATAACAGCGCAAATAATTGTCCATGTGCAGAGTAATAAAGGAGCAAACTTTTATATATGGGCCTGCAGTGGAAGATATTCTTTAAAGGTGACTTTCACGAATCGTTCTGAAACTGTGCTAAATTACAGATAATTCCCATATATTTCTTGGGAAAAAAATCCCAGAAATTCTCCTTTCTCCGTTGTCGAGATATTCGAGGGCAAAGTCGTGCAGTTTTCGACTTTCAGGGGCTATAACTCGAAAACTAAAGAACGAGAATTTTTGGCACATATGGTCAATTGAATGTTTATCCCAACCCTTTCATTTGGCACTAGTTTCAGCCCGAATTGTGCAAGTCACCTAAGGTCACGAATCGTCCCGAACGTGTAGCCCAAATTGTGAAAATTTCAAACCGCTACTGCTTGCTTGTATGAGTAGGTAGCCATCTGAAACTTGGCATATATAAAGGCCATTAACATGTCTACATGCATGCACAATCTTATGTCAACTGATTGCATAACTTGCGAACTATAGGCCATCGAAATTTTTGTAAACAAAAGTTTGTGCGACTTTAGCTCCCAAACGGAATAAAAGCTAAAGCTGAAATAGCCTTCATTCTATTTCACTTATTTGTGTCTACACATGTATATGTTTTGCAGAGACTCAAAGCTCTAGAGAATGGAGAAAATGAGGTGTCAATTTTGCATTGGACCCTATGGGAAAATGCATTAAACGCCTACTGCTCCGACGTTCAGTGACCGATAACATCCATCTTTACACTGTAAACGGTAATTACATAGGTACATGCCTGGGGCAAATAACAGCGCAAATAATTGTCCATGTGCAGAGTAATAAAGGAGCAAACTTTTATATATGGGCCTGCAGTGGAAGATATTCTTTAAAGGTGACTTTCACGAATCGTTCTGAAACTGTGCTAAATTACAGATAATTCCCATATATTTCTTGGGAAAAAAATCCCAGAAATTCTCCTTTCTCCGTTGTCGAGATATTCGAGGGCAAAGTCGTGCAGTTTTCGACTTTCAGGGGCTATAACTCGAAAACTAAAGAACGAGAATTTTTGGCACATATGGTCAATTGAATGTTTATCCCAACCCTTTCATTTGGCACTAGTTTCAGCCCGAATTGTGCAAGTCACCTAAGGTCACGAATCGTCCCGAACGTGTAGCCCAAATTGTGAAAATTTCAAACCGCTACTGCTTGCTTGTATGAGTAGGTAGCCATCTGAAACTTGGCATATATAAAGGCCATTAACATGTCTATATGCATGCACAATCTTATGTCAACTGATTGCATAACTTGCGAACTATAGGCCATCGAAATTTTTGTAAACAAAAGTTTATGGTTTGAGGGCTGGATTTGGATTTTGATTGTTTCAGTTCCTGGTCTTTGCATACTTTTTACTTTTAGCTCCCAAACGGAATAAAAGCTAAAGCTGAAATAGCCTTCATTCTATTTCACTTATTTGTGTCTACACATGTATATGTTTTGCAGAGACTCAAAGCTCTTGAGAATGGAGAAAATGAGGTGTCAATTTTGCATTGGACCCTATGGGAAAATGCATTAAACGCCTACTGCTCCGACGTTCAGTGACCGATAACATCCATCTTTACACTGTAAACGGTAATTACATAGGTACATGCCTGGGGCAAATAACAGCGCAAATAATTGTCCATGTGCAGAGTAATAAAGGAGCAAACTTTTATATATGGGCCTGCAGTGGAAGTTATTCTTAAAAGGTGACTTTCACGAATCGTTCTGAAACTGTGCTAAATTACAGATAATTCCCATATATTTCTTGGGAAAAAAATCCCAGAAATTCTCCTTTCTCCGTTGTCGAGATATTCGAGGGCAAAGTCGTGCAGTTTTCGACTTTCAGGGGCTATAACTCGAAAACTAAAGAACGAGAATTTTTGGCACATATGGTCAATTGAATGTTTATCCCAACCCTTTCATTTGGCACTAGTTTCAGCCCGAATTGTGCAAGTCACCTAAGGTCACGAATCGTCCCGAACGTGTAGCCCAAATTGTGAAAATTTCAAACCGCTACTGCTTGCTTGTATGAGTAGGTAGCCATCTGAAACTTGGCATATATAAAGGCCATTAACATGTCTACATGCATGCACAATCTTATGTCAACTGATTGCATAACTTGCGAACTATAGGCCATCGAAATTTTTGTAAACAAAAGTTTGTGCGACTTTAGCTCCCAAACGGAATAAAAGCTAAAGCTGAAATAGCCTTCATTCTATTGCACTTATTTGTGTCTACACATGTATATGTTTTGCAGAGACTCAAAGCTCTTGAGAATGGAGAAAATGAGGTGTCAATTTTGCATTGGACCCTATGGGAAAATGCATTAAACGCCTACTGCTCCGACGTTCAGTGACCGATAACATCCATCTTTACACTGTAAACGGTAATTACATAGGTACATGCCTGGGGCAAATAACAGCGCAAATAATTGTCCATGTGCAGAGTAATAAAGGAGCAAACTTTTATATATGGGCCTGCAGTGGAAGTTATTCTTAAAAGGTGACTTTCACGAATCGTTCTGAAACTGTGCTAAATTACAGATAATTCCCATATATTTCTTGGGAAAAAAATCCCAGAAATTCTCCTTTCTCCGTTGTCGAGATATTCGAGGGCAAAGTCGTGCAGTTTTCGACTTTCAGGGGCTATAACTCGAAAACTAAAGAACGAGAATTTTTGGCACATATGGTCAATTGAATGTTTATCCCAACCCTTTCATTTAGCACTAGTTTCAGCCCGAATTGTGCAAGTCACCTAAGGTCACGAATCGTCCCGAACGTGTAGCCCAAATTGTGAAAATTTCAAACCGCTACTGCTTGCTTGTATGAGTAGGTAGCCATCTGAAACTTGGCATATATAAAGGCCATTAACATGTCTACATGCATGCACAATCTTATGTCAACTGATTGCATAACTTGCGAACTATAGGCCATCGAAATTTTTGTAAACAAAAGTTTGTGCGACTTTAGCTCCCAAACGGAATAAAAGCTAAAGCTGAAATAGCCTTCATTCTATTGCACTTATTTGTGTCTACACATGTATATGTTTTGCAGAGACTCAAAGCTCTTGAGAATGGAGAAAATGAGGTGTCAATTTTGCATTGGACCCTATGGGAAAATGCATTAAACGCCTACTGCTCCGACGTTCAGTGACCGATAACATCCATCTTTACACTGTAAACGGTAATTACATAGGTACATGCCTGGGGCAAATAACAGCGCAAATAATTGTCCATGTGCAGAGTAATAAAGGAGCAAACTTTTATATATGGGCCTGCAGTGGAAGTTATTCTTAAAAGGTGACTTTCACGAATCGTTCTGAAACTGTGCTAAATTACAGATAATTCCCATATATTTCTTGGGAAAAAAATCCCAGAAATTCTCCTTTCTCCGTTGTCGAGATATTCGAGGGCAAAGTCGTGCAGTTTTCGACTTTCAGGGGCTATAACTCGAAAACTAAAGAACGAGAATTTTTGGCACATTTGGTCAATTGAATGTTTATCCCAACCCTTTCATTTGGCACTAGTTTCAGCCCGAATTGTGCAAGTCACCTAAGGTCACGAATCGTCCCGAACGTGTAGCCCAAATTGTGAAAATTTCAAACCGCTACTGCTTGCTTGTATGAGTAGGTAGCCATCTGAAACTTGGCATATATAAAGGCCATTAACATGTCTACATGCATGCACAATCTTATGTCAACTGATTGCATAACTTGCGAACTATAGGCCATCGAAATTTTTGTAAACAAAAGTTTGTGCGACTTTAGCTCCCAAACGGAATAAAAGCTAAAGCTGAAATAGCCTTCATTCTATTTCACTTATTTGTGTCTACACATGTATATGTTTTGCAGAGACTCAAAGCTCTTGAGAATGGAGAAAATGAGGTGTCAATTTTGCATTGGACCCTATGGGAAAATGCATTAAACGCCTACTGCTCCGACGTTCAGTGACCGATAACATCCATCTTTACACTGTAAACGGTAATTACATAGGTACATGCCTGGGGCAAATAACAGCGCAAATAATTGTCCATGTGCAGAGTAATAAAGGAGCAAACTTTTATATATGGGCCTGCAGTGGAAGTTATTGTTGTAGAAGAATTGAGGAGAAAGGGGACAGAAGAAAGGGAGCGGGTATGAAAGAAATATCAGAAATTACATGTTGACTTACCTGTTTCGCCCTCTGGCACACGTGTCGAAGAGACGTGCTCAATTCGATGTGGGCTGCTTGAAGGCTGGGTGGTAAGTGACGAGCAGTGGTGTGACCTCACTCACTGATGGTCGCTCGTGCATAAAGCCAGTACCTGTACATGTGTTTATCAGCCGTGTCTCTCGTGGCCCAAAGGTGAGATGATGTTAAATCACACTGAGCATGCAGGTAACATAGCTGGGGTTTACAAACACATAAATGCGCACAACACTCTACCCTATCTAAGAAGAATATGATCTTTGGCTTATTTGAAATATATAAATTAAAGTAGATTTTTAGTTGTATAACAATTTACCTAGAAACAGGTCATTATTAAAATTTTGCACCAGTATTGAGTGTTGAAATCATCAGGAAATTACATCAGTAATAAAAACGAGAGAGACACGACTGATAACTTATGCTAGCCTAGATATTCAGGAATGTTGAACAACAATAAAGCTATGTGATGGAAACTGTATAAAACCTATTGTGCTGTAATGCGACAGATGATTTTGTCATGAACGCGTTGTATTTACATAGAAGACTAGAAGTTTACACAAATGATCACGATATATAACTAAATGATCTTGTCGGGCATGGAATCCAACTATTACCCATATATTCAGGGTGTACAATAACAAATTTTAAGAAAATGCATTTTTCATTTGTTTTCCATGTATAGAAGCGAATAAGGTTTCATGAGAATTGTTGATCCAACAGAGCTTTAGACGTCATTAATTAATGAACTGTATATTGAAATACAAGTAAAAGTGAGTTGATAAAATATCCCATGCCCGATGAGGTACATATAAAATAGCCATCACACACATGAACTGCTATACTTGGGACTACAAAAAATGGTTAACTTGAAAAGGGACACAAACCAAAGTAGCCTAATCACTGAAAATTTCGACGAGTTGTGGAAGAACGTAAAGAGCTCACATACACCGAGAATTAAGACATTGCAGTAGTCACGATGTACAAAACTTGCTAGAACTAAGTGATATAATTACTAAGTGTTTGTGAAATATTTGTGCTTGTTAATTTTCCAACATCATTTATGTATTCTTGATGTGAAGCGCAACATAAAGCGTTTTGGTGGTAATAAAAGTGGACTAAATATACAATAAATATTGCAAATATAGTAAAACAATGACTTAAGCACTCTCTTTTCAAACGGAACCTATATATAAGGCCAAACGCAAGTTTACATTACAATGTACATCAATTTGAGTTTACATAAGTTTTTACATACGCTGATGATGTTTGACTGATCAAAAGTCGCAATAATCAAAGATCAATTAGTTATTGAGGAATCGGCTTATGCCATAACAAAACATCGAAACTTTCTGTTCTGACTTTGGCTTGTTCGTAATTGGATAGAAGGAGTTCTGAAGTAACACAGATGGAACGGAAAGCACCAAAAACACAACAGCGAGATCATCTCAAAGGAAGCAACAAATGAACATTCAGCCAGAAAAAAGTTCCATTCCACCCCTTCTAACAATATTGACTGCGCAGTCCATATGTATGTGATGTTGCGAAGGTACACTTAATTCAAATATATGTACATGTACCTCTTCCAACTTTGTACAAATAGCAGTATACCAGAGAACACAAGTCCAGCTCACAAATGCACTGCTAGTTGCCCAAATATGGGATATTAAGAAAATTATTTGTGCAGATCAAATCGGCCGCAGAAATTCTGACGCTCAGACAACATACAAGCTAACTTCCGAGCGTCAGAACGATAAAGCAAAAATGACTTGCATTTATGAAATATAATTTGTAACACACGGACGAAAGCTGGACTCTAAAAGTCACGTGACCATCACAAAAATATGACTAATATTACATGCAGCAACCGAAACTACTAAGAATTTCGGAAGCTACAGGCGTACACACTCCACACAGCAGTCGGAAAACACACAGGCTAGCCCGACTACTGCGGTGGAGTATAATTTAATTATGCGGAATGCAGTGGCGATGAGATATGAAATATAATGCAGAGCCACTGCAACCAAGTACACACCATATCATTGATTCTACCATAGTTACCAATTTCCGAAGTTACAAACCAGAACATAAAGATTTACCATTTTGAAAAATGCTAAATTTATGCGTTCAAGCTTCAAACGCCATGGTGTTCAAATTGTTAGCTGTACAAATTTACACAACTGAGTTAACAGTCAGAAAAGTTCAAAATCTATACAAATAATTTTCCACGACACAGATTTTTCTGATAGGAACCCAAAGTATGTTATAAATTTTCAGAAGTCAAATCTACAAAATTATGAACCAAAAAAGAAGACGGACATACAGAAAGATACAAGCAGCATGACACATTATTCCAAAATGCTCGACGTTAAGGTTATTTGAAAACCGAGATGTTTAGCCCAAAATGGAAAAGCAGTATTTATATATGCAATAACATTATAAGCTGCATAATGCTTAAGTTGACAGATTCTATCATAACTGAAAATACATATACATACATTACATATCTTACATGAGCATAAAAAATTACAGAAAAATGCAGATATCACACATGCGCATCTTTCATGCGCTGCATGACATAAGTAAATGTCAATCCTGGACCATTTAATCCAGGCCTGACTAAATATCACTCCGGCGAAAATACGCCGGCCTGACAAAATATCACTCCGACGCAATTTTATACGTCGGCCTGACAATAAAAATATGAGTCATGATAGAAACTGCCAAAAGTCACATAGTTCTAAAATCTTCTAAAGTTACATCATATTGTATTAAACGTGATGCTGAAATTATCTTTTCAAAGCTACGTTTCAGTTATTCAAAGTTTGAAATATAAATGCTATGGTTCAGCTCCACATAGAAATGCACAGTTCCAACAGCAAAATTCCCATATTTCTTCCCCTTTTATCAATAAGAAGTTTACTTTGATTAACAAATACGAGCAGAAAACCTCTTAGGGTATGAGTTCCTCTAAGGGACTATGTCAAGTTTAAATTTGTAAAATATTCAGTCAAACGCCTGAAAAATAAAATGTCAAATTAAAGTCATCGTTGTCATGAGTATTAATTAGCTTTTTTTTTTGGTGGTGGGGGGGGGGGGGGGGGGGGGGGGGCAGAAATGCGTATGTGGGTCCAGAGTAAATAGAAGGGTATGGCTTTATGCAAATGGCGAATGTATTTGAATGGACTTGAAATCCAATGGGCATTGCCCGCGCAGGTTCGAACCCTGCTCGCAGCGCCAATTGTTGTAGAAGAATTGAGGAGAAAGGGGACAGAAGAAAGGGAGCGGGTATGAAAGAAATATCACAAATTACATGTTGACTTACCTGTTTCGCCCTCTGGCACACGTGTCGAAGAGACGTGCTCAATTCGATGTGGGCTGCTTGAAGGCTGGGTGGTAAGTGACGAGCAGTGGTGTGACCTCACTCACTGATGGTCGCTCGTGCATTAAGCCAGTACCTGTACATGTGTTTATCAGCCGTGTCTCTCGTGGCCCAAAGGTGAGATGATGTTAAATCACACTGAGCATGCAGGTAACATAGCTGGGGTTTACAAACACATAAATGCGCACAACATTATTCTTAAAAGGTGACTTTCACGAATCGTTCTGAAACTGTGCTAAATTACAGATAATTCCCATATATTTCTTGGGAAAAAAATCCCAGAAATTCTCCTTTCTCCGTTGTCGAGATATTCGAGGGCAAAGTCGTGCAGTTTTCGACTTTCAGGGGCTATAACTCGAAAACTAAAGAACGAGAATTTTTGGCACATATGGTCAATTGAATGTTTATCCCAACCCTTTCATTTGGCACTAGTTTCAGCCCGAATTGTGCAAGTCACCTAAGGTCACGAATCGTCCCGAACGTGTAGCCCAAATTGTGAAAATTTCAAACCGCTACTGCTTGCTTGTATGAGTAGGTAGCCATCTGAAACTTGGCATATATAAAGGCCATTAACATGTCTACATGCATGCACAATCTTATGTCAACTGATTGCATAACTTGCGAACTACAGGCCATCGAAATTTTTGTAAACAAAAGTTTGTGCGACTTTAGCTCCCAAACGGAATAAAAGCTAAAGCTGAAATAGCCTTCATTCTATTTCACTTATTTGTGTCTACACATGTATATGTTTTGCAGAGACTCAAAGCTCTTGAGAATGGAGAAAATGAGGTGTCAATTTTGCATTGGACCCTATGGGAAAATGCATTAAACGCCTACTGCTCCGACGTTCAGTGACCGATAATATCCATCTTTACACTGTAAACGGTAATTACATAGGTACATGCCTGGGGCAAATAACAGCGCAAATAATTGTCCATGTGCAGAGTAATAAAGGAGCAAACTTTTATATATGGGCCTGCAGTGGAAGATATTCTTTAAAGGTGACTTTCACGAATCGTTCTGAAACTGTGCTAAATTACAGATAATTCCCATATATTTCTTGGGAAAAAAATCCCAGAAATTCTCCTTTCTCCGTTGTCGAGATATTCGAGGGCAAAGTCGTGCAGTTTTCGACTTTCAGGGGCTATAACTCGAAAACTAAAGAACGAGAATTTTTGGCACATATGGTCAATTGAATGTTTATCCCAACCCTTTCATTTGGCACTAGTTTCAGCCCGAATTGTGCAAGTCACCTAAGGTCACGAATCGTCCCGAACGTGTAGCCCAAATTGTGAAAATTTCAAACCGCTACTGCTTGCTTGTATGAGTAGGTAGCCATCTGAAACTTGGCATATATAAAGGCCATTAACATGTCTATATGCATGCACAATCTTATGTCAACTGATTGCATAACTTGCGAACTATAGGCCATCAAAATTTTTGTAAACAAAAGTTTGTGCAACTTTAGCTCCCAAACGGAATAAAAGCTAAAGCTGAAATAGCCTTCATTCTATTTCACTTATTTGTGTCTACACATGTATATGTTTTGCAGAGACTCAAAGCTCTTGAGAATGGAGAAAATGAGGTGTCAATTTTGCATTGGACCCTATGGGAAAATGCATTAAACGCCTACTGCTCCGACGTTCAGTGACCGATAACATCCATCTTTACACTGTAAACGGTAATTACATAGGTACATGCCTGGGGCAAATAACAGCGCAAATAATTGTCCATGTGCAGAGTAATAAAGGAGCAAACTTTTATATATGGGCCTGCAGTGGAAGTTATTCTTAAAAGGTGACTTTCACGAATCGTTCTGAAACTGTGCTAAATTACAGATAATTCCCATATATTTCTTGGGAAAAAAATCCCAGAAATTCTCCTTTCTCCGTTGTCGAGATATTCGAGGGCAAAGTCGTGCAGTTTTCGACTTTCAGGGGCTATAACTCGAAAACTAAAGAACGAGAATTTTTGGCACATATGGTCAATTGAATGTTTATCCCAACCCTTTCATTTGGCACTAGTTTCAGCCCGAATTGTGCAAGTCACCTAAGGTCACGAATCGTCCCGAACGTGTAGCCCAAATTGTGAAAATTTCAAACCGCTACTGCTTGCTTGTATCAGTAGGTAGCCATCTGAAACTCGGCATATATAAAGGCCATTAACATGTCTACATGCATGCACAATCTTATGTCAACTGATTGCATAACTTGCGAACTATAGGCCATCGAAATTTTTGTAAACAAAAGTTTGTGCGACTTTAGCTCCCAAACGGAATAAAAGCTAAAGCTGAAATAGCCTTCATTCTATTGCACTTATTTGTGTCTACACATGTATATGTTTTGCAGAGACTCAAAGCTCTTGAGAATGGAGAAAATGAGGTGTCAATTTTGCATTGGACCCTATGGGAAAATGCATTAAACGCCTACTGCTCCGACGTTCAGTGACCGATAACATCCATCTTTACACTGTAAACGGTAATTACATAGGTACATGCCTGGGGCAAATAACAGCGCAAATAATTGTCCATGTGCAGAGTAATAAAGGAGCAAACTTTTATATATGGGCCTGCAGTGGAAGTTATTCTTAAAAGGTGACTTTCACGAATCGTTCTGAAACTGTGCTAAATTACAGATAATTCCCATATATTTCTTGGGAAAAAATCCCAGAAATTCTCCTTTCTCCGTTGTCGAGATATTCGAGGGCAAAGTCGTGCAGTTTTCGACTTTCAGGGGCTATAACTCGAAAACTAAAGAACGAGAATTTTTGGCACATATGGTCAATTGAATGTTTATCCCAACCCTTTCATTTGGCACTAGTTTCAGCCCGAATTGTGCAAGTCACCTAAGGTCACGAATCGTCCCGAACGTGTAGCCCAAATTGTGAAAATTTCAAACCGCTACTGCTTGCTTGTATGAGTAGGTAGCCATCTGAAACTTGGCATATATAAAGGCCATTAACATGTCTACATGCATGCACAATCTTATGTCAACTGATTGCATAACTTGCGAACTATAGGCCATCGAAATTTTTGTAAACAAAAGTTTGTGCGACTTTAGCTCCCAAACGGAATAAAAGCTAAAGCTGAAATAGCCTTCATTCTATTGCACTTATTTGTGTCTACACATGTATATGTTTTGCAGAGACTCAAAGCTCTTGAGAATGGAGAAAATGAGGTGTCAATTTTGCATTGGACCCTATGGGAAAATGCATTAAACGCCTACTGCTCCGACGTTCAGTGACCGATAACATCCATCTTTACACTGTAAACGGTAATTACATAGGTACATGCCTGGGGCAAATAACAGCGCAAATAATTGTCCATGTGCAGAGTAATAAAGGAGCAAACTTTTATATATGGGCCTGCAGTGGAAGTTATTCTTAAAAGGTGACTTTCACGAATCGTTCTGAAACTGTGCTAAATTACAGATAATTCCCATATATTTCTTGGGAAAAAAATCCCAGAAATTCTCCTTTCTCCGTTGTCGAGATATTCGAGGGCAAAGTCGTGCAGTTTTCGACTTTCAGGGGCTATAACTCGAAAACTAAAGAACGAGAATTTTTGGCACATATGGTCAATTGAATGTTTATCCCAACCCTTTCATTTGGCACTAGTTTCAGCCCGAATTGTGCAAGTCACCTAAGGTCACGAATCGTCCCGAACGTGTAGCCCAAATTGTGAAAATTTCAAACCGCTACTGCTTGCTTGTATGAGTAGGTAGCCATCTGAAACTTGGCATATATAAAGGCCATTAACATGTCTACATGCATGCACAATCTTATGTCAACTGATTGCATAACTTGCGAACTATAGGCCATCGAAATTTTTGTAAACAAAAGTTTGTGCGACTTTAGCTCCCAAACGGAATAAAAGCTAAAGCTGAAATAGCCTTCATTCTATTTCACTTATTTGTGTCTACACATGTATATGTTTTGCAGAGACTCAAAGCTCTTGAGAATGGAGAAAATGAGGTGTCAATTTTGCATTGGACCCTATGGGAAAATGCATTAAACGCCTACTGCTCCGACGTTCAGTGACCGATAATATCCATCTTTACACTGTAAACGGTAATTACATAGGTACATGCCTGGGGCAAATAACAGCGCAAATAATTGTCCATGTGCAGAGTAATAAAGGAGCAAACTTTTATATATGGGCCTGCAGTGGAAGATATTCTTTAAAGGTGACTTTCACGAATCGTTCTGAAACTGTGCTAAATTACAGATAATTCCCATATATTTCTTGGGAAAAAAATCCCAGAAATTCTCCTTTCTCCGTTGTCGAGATATTCGAGGGCAAAGTCGTGCAGTTTTCGACTTTCAGGGGCTATAACTCGAAAACTAAAGAACGAGAATTTTTGGCACATATGGTCAATTGAATGTTTATCCCAACCCTTTCATTTGGCACTAGTTTCAGCCCGAATTGTGCAAGTCACCTAAGGTCACGAATCGTCCCGAACGTGTAGCCCAAATTGTGAAAATTTCAAACCGCTACTGCTTGCTTGTATGAGTAGGTAGCCATCTGAAACTTGGCATATATGAAGGCCATTAACATGTCTATATGCATGCACAATCTTATGTCAACTGATTGCATAACTTGCGAACTATAGGCCATCAAAGTTTTTGTAAACAAAAGTTTGTGCAACTTTAGCTCCCAAACGGAATAAAAGCTAAAGCTGAAATAGCCTTCATTCTATTTCACTTATTTGTGTCTACACATGTATATGTTTTGCAGAGACTCAAAGCTCTTGAGAATGGAGAAAATGAGGTGTCAATTTTGCATTGGACCCTATGGGAAAATGCATTAAACGCCTACTGCTCCGACGTTCAGTGACCGATAACATCCATCTTTACACTGTAAACGGTAATTACATAGGTACATGCCTGGGGCAAATAACAGCGCAAATAATTGTCCATGTGCAGAGTAATAAAGGAGCAAACTTTTATATATGGGCCTGCAGTGGAAGTTATTCTTAAAAGGTGACTTTCACGAATCGTTCTGAAACTGTGCTAAATTACAGATAATTCCCATATATTTCTTGGGAAAAAATCCCAGAAATTCTCCTTTCTCCGTTGTCGAGATATTCGAGGGCAAAGTCGTGCAGTTTTCGACTTTCAGGGGCTATAACTCGAAAACTAAAGAACGAGAATTTTTGGCACATATGGTCAATTGAATGTTTATCCCAACCCTTTCATTTGGCACTAGTTTCAGCCCGAATTGTGCAAGTCACCTAAGGTCACGAATCGTCCCGAACGTGTAGCCCAAATTGTGAAAATTTCAAACCGCTACTGCTTGCTTGTATGAGTAGGTAGCCATCTGAAACTTGGCATATATAAAGGCCATTAACATGTCTACATGCATGCACAATCTTATGTCAACTGATTGCATAACTTGCGAACTATAGGCCATCGAAATTTTTGTAAACAAAAGTTTGTGCGACTTTAGCTCCCAAACGGAATAAAAGCTAAAGCTGAAATAGCCTTCATTCTATTTCACTTATTTGTGTCTACACATGTATATGTTTTGCAGAGACTCAAAGCTCTTGAGAATGGAGAAAATGAGGTGTCAATTTTGCATTGGACCCTATGGGAAAATGCATTAAACGCCTACTGCTCCGACGTTCAGTGACCGATAACATCCATCTTTACACTGTAAACGGTAATTACATAGGTACATGCCTGGGGCAAATAACAGCGCAAATAATTGTCCATGTGCAGAGTAATAAAGGAGCAAACTTTTATATATGGGCCTGCAGTGGAAGTTATTCTTAAAAGGTGACTTTCACGAATCGTTCTGAAACTGTGCTAAATTACAGATAATTCCCATATATTTCTTGGGAAAAAAATCCCAGAAATTCTCCTTTCTCCGTTGTCGAGATATTCGAGGGCAAAGTCGTGCAGTTTTCGACTTTCAGGGGCTATAACTCGAAAACTAAAGAACGAGAATTTTTGGCACATATGGTCAATTGAATGTTTATCCCAACCCTTTCATTTGGCACTAGTTTCAGCCCGAATTGTGCAAGTCACCTAAGGTCACGAATCGTCCCGAACGTGTAGCCAAATTGTGAAAATTTCAAACCGCTACTGCTTGCTTGTATGAGTAGGTAGCCATCTGAAACTTGGCATATATAAAGGCCATTAACATGTCTACATGCATGCACAATCTTATGTCAACTGATTGCATAACTTGCGAACTATAGGCCATCGAAATTTTTGTAAACAAAAGTTTGTGCGACTTTAGCTCCCAAACGGAATAAAAGCTAAAGCTGAAATAGCCTTCATTCTATTTCACTTATTTGTGTCTACACATGTATATGTTTTGCAGAGACTCAAAGCTCTTGAGAATGGAGAAAATGAGGTGTCAATTTTGCATTGGACCCTATGGGAAAATGCATTAAACGCCTACTGCTCCGACGTTCAGTGACCGATAACATCCATCTTTACACTGTAAACGGTAATTACATAGGTACATGCCTGGGGCAAATAACAGCGCAAATAATTGTCCATGTGCAGAGTAATAAAGGAGCAAACTTTTATATATGGGCCTGCAGTGGAAGTTATTCTTAAAAGGTGACTTTCACGAATCGTTCTGAAACTGTGCTAAATTACAGATAATTCCCATATATTTCTTGGGAAAAAAATCCCAGAAATTCTCCTTTCTCCGTTGTCGAGATATTCGAGGGCAAAGTCGTGCAGTTTTCGACTTTCAGGGGCTATAACTCGAAAACTAAAGAACGAGAATTTTTGGCACATATGGTCAATTGAATGTTTATCCCAACCCTTTCATTTGGCACTAGTTTCAGCCCGAATTGTGCAAGTCACCTAAGGTCACGAATCGTCCCGAACGTGTAGCCCAAATTGTGAAAATTTCAAACCGCTACTGCTTGCTTGTATG
The DNA here is from genome assembly GCA_963989385.1 of Ctena decussata. Lineage (NCBI taxonomy): Eukaryota > Metazoa > Mollusca > Bivalvia > Lucinida > Lucinidae > Ctena > Ctena decussata. The sequence continues at coordinate 77,745,106 of OZ022510.1, read as the reverse complement.
AGTAGGTAGCCATCTGAAACTTGGCATATATAAAGGCCATTAACATGTCTACATGCATGCACAATCTTATGTCAACTGATTGCATAACTTGCGAACTATAGGCCATCGAAATTTTTGTAAACAAAAGTTTGTGCGACTTTAGCTCCCAAACGGAATAAAAGCTAAAGCTGAAATAGCCTTCATTCTATTTCACTTATTTGTGTCTACACATGTATATGTTTTGCAGAGACTCAAAGCTCTTGAGAATGGAGAAAATGAGGTGTCAATTTTGCATTGGACCCTATGGGAAAATGCATTAAACGCCTACTGCTCCGACGTTCAGTGACCGATAACATCCATCTTTACACTGTAAACGGTAATTACATAGGTACATGCCTGGGGCAAATAACAGCGCAAATAATTGTCCATGTGCAGAGTAATAAAGGAGCAAACTTTTATATATGGGCCTGCAGTGGAAGTTATTCTTAAAAGGTGACTTTCACGAATCGTTCTGAAACTGTGCTAAATTACAGATAATTCCCATATATTTCTTGGGAAAAAAATCCCAGAAATTCTCCTTTCTCCGTTGTCGAGATATTCGAGGGCAAAGTCGTGCAGTTTTCGACTTTCAGGGGCTATAACTCGAAAACTAAAGAACGAGAATTTTTGGCACATATGGTCAATTGAATGTTTATCCCAACCCTTTCATTTGGCACTAGTTTCAGCCCGAATTGTGCAAGTCACCTAAGGTCACGAATCGTCCCGAACGTGTAGCCCAAATTGTGAAAATTTCAAACCGCTACTGCTTGCTTGTATGAGTAGGTAGCCATCTGAAACTTGGCATATATAAAGGCCATTAACATGTCTACATGCATGCACAATCTTATGTCAACTGATTGCATAACTTGCGAACTATAGGCCATCGAAATTTTTGTAAACAAAAGTTTGTGCGACTTTAGCTCCCAAACGGAATAAAAGCTAAAGCTGAAATAGCCTTCATTCTATTTCACTTATTTGTGTCTACACATGTATATGTTTTGCAGAGACTCAAAGCTCTTGAGAATGAAGAAAATGAGGTGTCAATTTTGCATTGGACCCTATGGGAAAATGCATTAAACGCCTACTGCTCCGACGTTCAGTGACCGATAACATCCATCTTTACACTGTAAACGGTAATTACATAGGTACATGCCTGGGGCAAATAACAGCGCAAATAATTGTCCATGTGCAGAGTAATAAAGGAGCAAACTTTTATATATGGGCCTGCAGTGGAAGTTATTCTTAAAAGGTGACTTTCACGAATCGTTCTGAAACTGTGCTAAATTACAGATAATTCCCATATATTTCTTGGGAAAAAAATCCCAGAAATTCTCCTTTCTCCGTTGTCGAGATATTCGAGGGCAAAGTCGTGCAGTTTTCGACTTTCAGGGGCTATAACTCGAAAACTAAAGAACGAGAATTTTTGGCACATATGGTCAATTGAATGTTTATCCCAACCCTTTCATTTGGCACTAGTTTCAGCCCGAATTGTGCAAGTCACCTAAGGTCACGAATCGTCCCGAACGTGTAGCCCAAATTGTGAAAATTTCAAACCGCTACTGCTTGCTTGTATGAGTAGGTAGCCATCTGAAACTTGGCATATATAAAGGCCATTAACATGTCTACATGCATGCACAATCTTATGTCAAATGATTGCATAACTTGCGAACTATAGGCCATCGAAATTTTTGTAAACAAAAGTTTGTGCGACTTTAGCTCCCAAACGGAATAAAAGCTAAAGCTGAAATAGCCTTCATTCTATTGCACTTATTTGTGTCTACACATGTATATGTTTTGCAGAGACTCAAAGCTCTTGAGAATGGAGAAAATGAGGTGTCAATTTTGCATTGGACCCTATGGGAAAATGCATTAAACGCCTACTGCTCCGACGTTCAGTGACCGATAACATCCATCTTTACACTGTAAACGGTAATTACATAGGTACATGCCTGGGGCAAATAACAGCGCAAATAATTGTCCATGTGCAGAGTAATAAAGGAGCAAACTTTTATATATGGGCCTGCAGTGGAAGTTATTCTTAAAAGGTGACTTTCACGAATCGTTCTGAAACTGTGCTAAATTACAGATAATTCCCATATATTTCTTGGGAAAAAAATCCCAGAAATTCTCCTTTCTCCGTTGTCGAGATATTCGAGGGCAAAGTCGTGCAGTTTTCGACTTTCAGGGGCTATAACTCGAAAACTAAAGAACGAGAATTTTTGGCACATATGGTCAATTGAATGTTTATCCCAACCCTTTCATTTGGCACTAGTTTCAGCCCGAATTGTGCAAGTCACCTAAGGTCACGAATCGTCCCGAACGTGTAGCCCAAATTGTGAAAATTTCAAACCGCTACTGCTTGCTTGTATGAGTAGGTAGCCATCTGAAACTTGGCATATATAAAGGCCATTAACATGTCTACATGCATGCACAATCTTATGTCAACTGATTGCATAACTTGCGAACTATAGGCCATCGAAATTTTTGTAAACAAAAGTTTGTGCGACTTTAGCTCCCAAACGGAATAAAAGCTAAAGCTGAAATAGCCTTCATTCTATTTCACTTATTTGTGTCTACACATGTATATGTTTTGCAGAGACTCAAAGCTCTTGAGAATGGAGAAAATGAGGTGTCAATTTTGCATTGGACCCTATGGGAAAATGCATTAAACGCCTACTGCTCCGACGTTCAGTGACCGATAACATCCATCTTTACACTGTAAACGGTAATTACATAGGTACATGCCTGGGGCAAATAACAGCGCAAATAATTGTCCATGTGCAGAGTAATAAAGGAGCAAACTTTTATATATGGGCCTGCAGTGGAAGTTATTCTTAAAAGGTGACTTTCACGAATCGTTCTGAAACTGTGCTAAATTACAGATAATTCCCATATATTTCTTGGGAAAAAAATCCCAGAAATTCTCCTTTCTCCGTTGTCGAGATATTCGAGGGCAAAGTCGTGCAGTTTTCGACTTTCAGGGGCTATAACTCGAAAACTAAAGAACGAGAATTTTTGGCACATATGGTCAATTGAATGTTTATCCCAACCCTTTCATTTGGCACTAGTTTCAGCCCGAATTGTGCAAGTCACCTAAGGTCACGAATCGTCCCGAACGTGTAGCCCAAATTGTGAAAATTTCAAACCGCTACTGCTTGCTTGTATGAGTAGGTAGCCATCTGAAACTTGGCATATATAAAGGCCATTAACATGTCTACATGCATGCACAATCTTATGTCAACTGATTGCATAACTTGCGAACTATAGGCCATCGAAATTTTTGTAAACAAAAGTTTGTGCGACTTTAGCTCCCAAACGGAATAAAAGCTAAAGCTGAAATAGCCTTCATTCTATTGCACATATTTGTGTCTACACATGTATATGTTTTGCAGAGACTCAAAGCTCTTGAGAATGGAGAAAATGAGGTGTCAATTTTGCATTGGACCCTATGGGAAAATGCATTAAACGCCTACTGCTCCGACGTTCAGTGACCGATAACATCCATCTTTACACTGTAAACGGTAATTACATAGGTACATGCCTGGGGCAAATAACAGCGCAAATAATTGTCCATGTGCAGAGTAATAAAGGAGCAAACTTTTATATATGGGCCTGCAGTGGAAGTTATTCTTAAAAGGTGACTTTCACGAATCGTTCTGAAACTGTGCTAAATTACAGATAATTCCCATATATTTCTTGGGAAAAAATCCCAGAAATTCTCCTTTCTCCGTTGTCGAGATATTCGAGGGCAAAGTCGTGCAGTTTTCGACTTTCAGGGGCTATAACTCGAAAACTAAAGAACGAGAATTTTTGGCACATATGGTCAATTGAATGTTTATCCCAACCCTTTCATTTGGCACTAGTTTCAGCCCGAATTGTGCAAGTCACCTAAGGTCACGAATCGTCCCGAACGTGTAGCCCAAATTGTGAAAATTTCAAACCGCTACTGCTTGCTTGTATGAGTAGGTAGCCATCTGAAACTTGGCATATATAAAGGCCATTAACATGTCTACATGCATGCACAATCTTATGTCAACTGATTGCATAACTTGCGAACTATAGGCCATCGAAATTTTTGTAAACAAAAGTTTGTGCGACTTTAGCTCCCAAACGGAATAAAAGCTAAAGCTGAAATAGCCTTCATTCTATTTCACTTATTTGTGTCTACACATGTATATGTTTTGCAGAGACTCAAAGCTCTTGAGAATGGAGAAAATGAGGTGTCAATTTTGCATTGGACCCTATGGGAAAATGCATTAAACGCCTACTGCTCCGACGTTCAGTGACCGATAACATCCATCTTTACAATGTAAACGGTAATTACATAGGTACATGCCTGGGGCAAATAACAGCGCAAATAATTGTCCATGTGCAGAGTAATAAAGGAGCAAACTTTTATATATGGGCCTGCAGTGGAAGTTATTCTTAAAAGGTGACTTTCACGAATCGTTCTGAAACTGTGCTAAATTACAGATAATTCCCATATATTTCTTGGGAAAAAAATCCCAGAAATTCTCCTTTCTCCGTTGTCGAGATATTCGAGGGCAAAGTCGTGCAGTTTTCGACTTTCAGGGGCTATAACTCGAAAACTAAAGAACGAGAATTTTTGGCACATATGGTCAATTGAATGTTTATCCCAACCCTTTCATTTGGCACTAGTTTCAGCCCGAATTGTGCAAGTCACCTAAGGTCACGAATCGTCCCGAACGTGTAGCCCAAATTGTGAAAATTTCAAACCGCTACTGCTTGCTTGTATGAGTAGGTAGCCATCTGAAACTTGGCATATATAAAGGCCATTAACATGTCTACATGCATGCACAATCTTATGTCAACTGATTGCATAACTTGCGAACTATAGGCCATCGAAATTTTTGTAAACAAAAGTTTGTGCGACTTTAGCTCCCAAACGGAATAAAAGCTAAAGCTGAAATAGCCTTCATTCTATTTCACTTATTTGTGTCTACACATGTATATGTTTTGCAGAGACTCAAAGCTCTTGAGAATGGAGAAAATGAGGTGTCAATTTTGCATTGGACCCTATGGGAAAATGCATTAAACGCCTACTGCTCCGACGTTCAGTGACCGATAACATCCATCTTTACACTGTAAACGGTAATTACATAGGTACATGCCTGGGGCAAATAACAGCGCAAATAATTGTCCATGTGCAGAGTAATAAAGGAGCAAACTTTTATATATGGGCCTGCAGTGGAAGTTATTCTTAAAAGGTGACTTTCACGAATCGTTCTGAAACTGTGCTAAATTACAGATAATACCCATATATTTCTTGGGAAAAAAATCCCAGAAATTCTCCTTTCTCCGTTGTCGAGATATTCGAGGGCAAAGTCGTGCAGTTTTCGACTTTCAGGGGCTATAACTCGAAAACTAAAGAACGAGAATTTTTGGCACATATGGTCAATTGAATGTTTATCCCAACCCTTTCATTTGGCACTAGTTTCAGCCCGAATTGTGCAAGTCACCTAAGGTCACGAATCGTCCCGAACGTGTAGCCCAAATTGTGAAAATTTCAAACCGCTACTGCTTGCTTGTATGAGTAGGTAGCCATCTGAAACTTGGCATATATAAAGGCCATTAACATGTCTACATGCATGCACAATCTTATGTCAACTGATTGCATAACTTGCGAACTATAGGCCATCGAAATTTTTGTAAACAAAAGTTTGTGCGACTTTAGCTCCCAAACGGAATAAAAGCTAAAGCTGAAATAGCCTTCATTCTATTTCACTTATTTGTGTCTACACATGTATATGTTTTGCAGAGACTCAAAGCTCTTGAGAATGGAGAAAATGAGGTGTCAATTTTGCATTGGACCCTATGGGAAAATGCATTAAACGCCTACTGCTCCGACGTTCAGTGACCGATAACATCCATCTTTACACTGTAAACGGTAATTACATAGGTACATGCCTGGGGCAAATAACAGCGCAAATAATTGTCCATGTGCAGAGTAATAAAGGAGCAAACTTTTATATATGGGCCTGCAGTGGAAGTTATTCTTAAAAGGTGACTTTCACGAATCGTTCTGAAACTGTGCTAAATTACAGATAATTCCCATATATTTCTTGGGAAAAAAATCCCAGAAATTCTCCTTTCTCCGTTGTCGAGATATTCGAGGGCAAAGTCGTGCAGTTTTCGACTTTCAGGGGCTATAACTCGAAAACTAAAGAACGAGAATTTTTGGCACATATGGTCAATTGAATGTTTATCCCAACCCTTTCATTTGGCACTAGTTTCAGCCCGAATTGTGCAAGTCACCTAAGGTCACGAATCGTCCCGAACGTGTAGCCCAAATTGTGAAAATTTCAAACCGCTACTGCTTGCTTGTATGAGTAGGTAGCCATCTGAAACTTGGCATATATAAAGGCCATTAACATGTCTACATGCATGCACAATCTTATGTCAACTGATTGCATAACTTGCGAACTATGGGCCATCGAAATTTTTGTAAACAAAAGTTTGTGCGACTTTAGCTCCCAAACGGAATAAAAGCTAAAGCTGAAATAGCCTTCATTCTATTTCACTTATTTGTGTCTACACATGTATATGTTTTGCAGAGACTCAAAGCTCTTGAGAATGGAGAAAATGAGGTGTCAATTTTGCATTGGACCCTATGGGAAAATGCATTAAACGCCTACTGCTCCGACGTTCAGTGACCGATAACATCCATCTTTACACTGTAAACGGTAATTACATAGGTACATGCCTGGGGCAAATAACAGCGCAAATAATTGTCCATGTGCAGAGTAATAAAGGAGCAAACTTTTATATATGGGCCTGCAGTGGAAGTTATTCTTAAAAGGTGACTTTCACGAATCGTTCTGAAACTGTGCTAAATTACAGATAATTCCCATATATTTCTTGGGAAAAAAATCCCAGAAATTCTCCTTTCTCCGTTGTCGAGATATTCGAGGGCAAAGTCGTGCAGTTTTCGACTTTCAGGGGCTATAACTCGAAAACTAAAGAACGAGAATTTTTGGCACATATGGTCAATTGAATGTTTATCCCAACCCTTTCATTTGGCACTAGTTTCAGCCCGAATTGTGCAAGTCACCTAAGGTCACGAATCGTCCCGAACGTGTAGCCCAAATTGTGAAAATTTCAAACCGCTACTGCTTGCTTGTATGAGTAGGTAGCCATCTGAAACTTGGCATATATAAAGGCCATTAACATGTCTACATGCATGCACAATCTTATGTCAACTGATTGCATAACTTGCGAACTATAGGCCATCGAAATTTTTGTAAACAAAAGTTTGTGCGCATTTAGCTCCCAAACGGAATAAAAGCTAAAGCTGAAATAGCCTTCATTCTATTTCACTTATTTGTGTCTACACATGTATATGTTTTGCAGAGACTCAAAGCTCTTGAGAATGGAGAAAATGAGGTGTCAATTTTGCATTGGACCCTATGGGAAAATGCATTAAACGCCTACTGCTCCGACGTTCAGTGACCGATAACATCCATCTTTACACTGTAAACGGTAATTACATAGGTACATGCCTGGGGCAAATAACAGCGCAAATAATTGTCCATGTGCAGAGTAATAAAGGAGCAAACTTTTATATATGGGCCTGCAGTGGAAGTTATTCTTAAAAGGTGACTTTCACGAATCGTTCTGAAACTGTGCTAAATTACAGATAATTCCCATATATTTCTTGGGAAAAAAATCCCAGAAATTCTCCTTTCTCCGTTGTCGAGATATTCGAGGGCAAAGTCGTGCAGTTTTCGACTTTCAGGGGCTATAACTCGAAAACTAAAGAACGAGAATTTTTGGCACATATGGTCAATTGAATGTTTATCCCAACCCTTTCATTTGGCACTAGTTTCAGCCCGAATTGTGCAAGTCACCTAAGGTCACGAATCGTCCCGAACGTGTAGCCCAAATTGTGAAAATTTCAAACCGCTACTGCTTGCTTGTATGAGTAGGTAGCCATCTGAAACTTGGCATATATAAAGGCCATTAACATGTCTACATGCATGCACAATCTTATGTCAACTGATTGCATAACTTGCGAACTATAGGCCATCGAAATTTTTGTAAACAAAAGTTTGTGCGACTTTAGCTCCCAAACGGAATAAAAGCTAAAGCTGAAATAGCCTTCATTCTATTTCACTTATTTGTGTCTACACATGTATATGTTTTGCAGAGACTCAAAGCTCTTGAGAATGGAGAAAATGAGGTGTCAATTTTGCATTGGACCCTATGGGAAAATGCATTAAACGCCTACTGCTCCGACGTTCAGTGACCGATAACATCCATCTTTACACTGTAAACGGTAATTACATAGGTACATGCCTGGGGCAAATAACAGCGCAAATAATTGTCCATGTGCAGAGTAATAAAGGAGCAAACTTTTATATATGGGCCTGCAGTGGAAGTTATTCTTAAAAGGTGACTTTCACGAATCGTTCTGAAACTGTGCTAAATTACAGATAATTCCCATATATTTCTTGGGAAAAAAATCCCAGAAATTCTCCTTTCTCCGTTGTCGAGATATTCGAGGGCAAAGTCGTGCAGTTTTCGACTTTCAGGGGCTATAACTCGAAAACTAAAGAACGAGAATTTTTGGCACATATGGTCAATTGAATGTTTATCCCAACCCTTTCATTTGGCACTAGTTTCAGCCCGAATTGTGCAAGTCACCTAAGGTCACGAATCGTCCCGAACGTGTAGCCCAAATTGTGAAAATTTCAAACCGCTACTGCTTGCTTGTATGAGTAGGTAGCCATCTGAAACTTGGCATATATAAAGGCCATTAACATGTCTACATGCATGCACAATCTTATGTCAACTGATTGCATAACTTGCGAACTATAGGCCATCGAAATTTTTGTAAACAAAAGTTTGTGCGACTTTAGCTCCCAAACGGAATAAAAGCTAAAGCTGAAATAGCCTTCATTCTATTTCACTTATTTGTGTCTACACATGTATATGTTTTGCAGAGACTCAAAGCTCTTGAGAATGGAGAAAATGAGGTGTCAATTTTGCATTGGACCCTATGGGAAAATGCATTAAACGCCTACTGCTCCGACGTTCAGTGACCGATAACATCCATCTTTACACTGTAAACGGTAATTACATAGGTACATGCCTGGGGCAAATAACAGCGCAAATAATTGTCCATGTGCAGAGTAATAAAGGAGCAAACTTTTATATATGGGCCTGCAGTGGAAGTTATTCTTAAAAGGTGACTTTCACGAATCGTTCTGAAACTGTGCTAAATTACAGATAATTCCCATATATTTCTTGGGGAAAAAATCCCAGAAATTCTCCTTTCTCCGTTGTCGAGATATTCGAGGGCAAAGTCGTGCAGTTTTCGACTTTCAGGGGCTATAACTCGAAAACTAAAGAACGAGAATTTTTGGCACATATGGTCAATTGAATGTTTATCCCAACCCTTTCATTTGGCACTAGTTTCAGCCCGAATTGTGCAAGTCACCTAAGGTCACGAATCGTCCCGAACGTGTAGCCCAAATTGTGAAAATTTCAAACCGCTACTGCTTGCTTGTATGAGTAGGTAGCCATCTGAAACTTGGCATATATAAAGGCCATTAACATGTCTACATGCATGCACAATCTTATGTCAACTGATTGCATAACTTGCGAACTATAGGCCATCGAAATTTTTGTAAACAAAAGTTTGTGCGACTTTAGCTCCCAAACGGAATAAAAGCTAAAGCTGAAATAGCCTTCATTCTATTTCACTTATTTGTGTCTACACATGTATATGTTTTGCAGAGACTCAAAGCTCTTGAGAATGGAGAAAATGAGGTGTCAATTTTGCATTGGACCCTATGGGAAAATGCATTAAACGCCTACTGCTCCGACGTTCAGTGACCGATAACATCCATCTTTACACTGTAAACGGTAATTACATAGGTACATGCCTGGGGCAAATAACAGCGCAAATAATTGTCCATGTGCAGAGTAATAAAGGAGCAAACTTTTATATATGGGCCTGCAGTGGAAGTTATTCTTAAAAGGTGACTTTCACGAATCGTTCTGAAACTGTGCTAAATTACAGATAATTCCCATATATTTCTTGGGAAAAAAATCCCAGAAATTCTCCTTTCTCCGTTGTCGAGATATTCGAGGGCAAAGTCGTGCAGTTTTCGACTTTCAGGGGCTATAACTCGAAAACTAAAGAACGAGAATTTTTGGCACATATGGTCAATTGAATGTTTATCCCAACCCTTTCATTTGGCACTAGTTTCAGCCCGAATTGTGCAAGTCACCTAAGGTCACGAATCGTCCCGAACGTGTAGCCCAAATTGTGAAAATTTCAAACCGCTACTGCTTGCTTGTATGAGTAGGTAGCCATCTGAAACTTGGCATATGTAAAGGCCATTAACATGTCTACATGCATGCACAATCCTATGTCAACTGATTGCATAACTTGCGAACTATAGGCCATCGAAATTTTTGTAAACAAAAGTTTGTGCGACTTTAGCTCCCAAATGGAATAAAAGCTAAAGCTGAAATAGCCTTCATTCTATTTCACTTATTTGTGTCTACACATGTATATGTTTTGCAGAGACTCAAAGCTCTTGAGAATGGAGAAAATGAGGTGTCAATTTTGCATTGGACCCTATGGGAAAATGCATTAAACGCCTACTGCTCCGACGTTCAGTGACCGATAACATCCATCTTTACACTGTAAACGGTAATTACATAGGTACATGCCTGGGGCAAATAACAGCGCAAATAATTGTCCATGTGCAGAGTAATAAAGGAGCAAACTTTTATATATGGGCCTGCAGTGGAAGTTATTCTTAAAAGGTGACTTTCACGAATCGTTCTGAAACTGTGCTAAATTACAGATAATTCCCATATATTTCTTGGGAAAAAAATCCCAGAAATTCTCCTTTCTCCGTTGTCGAGATATTCGAGGGCAAAGTCGTGCAGTTTTCGACTTTCAGGGGCTATAACTCGAAAACTAAAGAACGAGAATTTTTGGCACATATGGTCAATCGAATGTTTATCCCAACCCTTTCATTTGGCACTAGTTTCAGCCCGAATTGTGCAAGTCACCTAAGGTCACGAATCGTCCCGAACGTGTAGCCCAAATTGTGAAAATTTCAAACCGCTACTGCTTGCTTGTATGAGTAGGTAGCCATCTGAAACTTGGCATATATAAAGGCCATTAACATGTCTACATGCATGCACAATCTTATGTCAACTGATTGCATAACTTGCGAACTATAGGCCATCGAAATTTTTGTAAACAAAAGTTTGTGCGACTTTAGCTCCCAAACGGAATAAAAGCTAAAGCTGAAATAGCCTTCATTCTATTTCACTTATTTGTGTCTACACATGTATATGTTTTGCAGAGACTCAAAGCTCTTGAGAATGGAGAAAATGAGGTGTCAATTTTGCATTGGACCCTATGGGAAAATGCATTAAACGCCTACTGCTCCGACGTTCAGTGACCGATAACATCCATTTTTTAATATCGAATAAGTGTATTCGATTTCTTTACTTCTTTGCTGCAGCCTTCTTCTTAGGAGTCTTGGCCTTTTTTGGCTTAGCTGCCTTCTTTGCCTTCTTTGGTGACTTGGTAGCCTTCTTTGCTGCGGCCTTCTTTGGTGTCTTTGGTGACTTTCACGAATCGTTCTGAAACTGTGCTAAATTACAGATAATTCCCATATATTTCTTGGGAAAAAAATCCCAGAAATTCTCCTTTCTCCGTTGTCGAGATATTCGAGGGCAAAGTCGTGCAGTTTTCGACTTTCAGGGGCTATAACTCGAAAACTAAAGAACGAGAATTTTTGGCACATATGGTCAATTGAATGTTTATCCCAACCCTTTCATTTGGCACTAGTTTCAGCCCGAATTGTGCAAGTCACCTAAGGTCACGAATCGTCCCGAACGTGTAGCCCAAATTGTGAAAATTTCAAACCGCTACTGCTTGCTTGTATGAGTAGGTAGCCATCTGAAACTTGGCATATATAAAGGCCATTAACATGTCTACATGCATGCACAATCTTATGTCAACTGATTGCATAACTTGCGAACTATAGGCCATCGAAATTTTTGTAAACAAAAGTTTGTGCGACTTTAGCTCCCAAACGGAATAAAAGCTAAAGCTGAAATAGCCTTCATTCTATTTCACTTATTTGTGTCTACACATGTATATGTTTTGCAGAGACTCAAAGCTCTTGAGAATGGAGAAAATGAGGTGTCAATTTTGCATTGGACCCTATGGGAAAATGCATTAAACGCCTACTGCTCCGACGTTCAGTGACCGATAACATCCATCTTTACACTGTAAACGGTAATTACATAGGTACATGCCTGGGGCAAATAACAGCGCAAATAATTGTCCATGTGCAGAGTAATAAAGGAGCAAACTTTTATATATGGGCCTGCAGTGGAAGTTATTCTTAAAAGGTGACTTTCACGAATCGTTCTGAAACTGTGCTAAATTACAGATAATTCCCATATATTTCTTGGGAAAAAAATCCCAGAAATTCTCCTTTCTCCGTTGTCGAGATATTCGAGGGCAAAGTCGTGCAGTTTTCGACTTTCAGGGGCTATAACTCGAAAACTAAAGAACGAGAATTTTTGGCACATATGGTCAATTGAATGTTTATCCCAACCCTTTCATTTGGTACTAGTTTCAGCCCGAATTGTGCAAGTCACCTAAGGTCACGAATCGTCCCGAACGTGTAGCCCAAATTGTGAAAATTTCAAACCGCTACTGCTTGCTTGTATGAGTAGGTAGCCATCTGAAACTTGGCATATATAAAGGCCATTAACATGTCTACATGCATGCACAATCTTATGTCAACTGATTGCATAACTTGCGAACTATAGGCCATCGAAATTTTTGTAAACAAAAGTTTGTGCGACTTTAGCTCCCAAACGGAATAAAAGCTAAAGCTGAAATAGCCTTCATTCTATTTCACTTATTTGTGTCTACACATGTATATGTTTTGCAGAGACTCAAAGCTCTTGAGAATGGAGAAAATGAGGTGTCAATTTTGCATTGGACCCTATGGGAAAATGCATTAAACGCCTACTACTCCGACGTTCAGTGACCGATAACATCCATCTTTACACTGTAAACGGTAATTACATAGGTACATGCCTGGGGCAAATAACAGCGCAAATAATTGTCCATGTGCAGAGTAATAAAGGAGCAAACTTTTATATATGGGCCTGCAGTGGAAGTTATTCTTAAAAGGTGACTTTCACGAATCGTTCTGAAACTGTGCTTAATTACAGATAATTCCCATATATTTCTTGGGAAAAAAATCCCAGAAATTCTCCTTTCTCCGTTGTCGAGATGTTCGAGGGCAAAGTCGTGCAGTTTTCGACTTTCAGGGGCTATAACTCGAAAACTAAAGAACGAGAATTTTTGGCACATATGGTCAATTGAATGTTTATCCCAACCCTTTCATTTGGCACTAGTTTCAGCCCGAATTGTGCAAGTCACCTAAGGTCACGAATTGTCCCGAACGTGTAGCCCAAATTGTGAAAATTTCAAACCGCTACTGCTTGCTTGTATGAGTAGGTAGCCATCTGAAACTTGGCATATATAAAGGCCATTAACATGTCTACATGCATGCACAATCTTATGTAAACTGATTGCATAACTTGCGAACTATAGGCCATCGAAATTTTTGTAAACAAAAGTTTGTGCGACTTTAGCTCCCAAACGGAATAAAAGCTAAAGCTGAAATAGCCTTCATTCTATTTCACTTATTTGTGTCTACACATGTATATGTTTTGCAGAGACTCAAAGCTCTTGAGAATGGAGAAAATGAGGTGTCAATTTTGCATTGGACCCTATGGGAAAATGCATTAAACGCCTACTGCTCCGACGTTCAGTGACCGATAACATCCATCTTTACACTGTAAACGGTAATTACATAGGTACATGCCTGGGGCAAATAACAGCGCAAATAATTGTCCATGTGCAGAGTAATAAAGGAGCAAACTTTTATATATGGGCCTGCAGTGGAAGTTATTCTTAAAAGGTGACTTTCACGAATCGTTCTGAAACTGTGCTAAATTACAGATAATTCCCATATATTTCTTGGGAAAAAAATCCCAGAAATTCTCCTTTCTCCGTTGTCGAGATATTCGAGGGCAAAGTCGTGCAGTTTTCGACTTTCAGGGGCTATAACTCGAAAACTAAAGAACGAGAATTTTTGGCACATATGGTCAATTGAATGTTTATCCCAACCCTTTCATTTGGCACTAGTTTCAGCCCGAATTGTGCAAGTCACCTAAGGTCACGAATCGTCCCGAACGTGTAGCCCAAATTGTGAAAATTTCAAACCGCTACTGCTTGCTTGTATGAGTAGGTAGCCATCTGAAACTTGGCATATATAAAGGCCATTAACATGTCTACATGCATGCACAATCTTATGTCAACTGATTGCATAACTTGCGAACTATAGGCCATCGAAATTTTTGTAAACAAAAGTTTGTGCGACTTTAGCTCCCAAACGGAATAAAAGCTAAAGCTGAAATAGCCTTCATTCTATTTCACTTATTTGTGTCTACACATGTATATGTTTTGCAGAGACTCAAAGCTCTTGAGAATGGAGAAAATGAGGTGTCAATTTTGCATTGGACCCTATGGGAAAATGCATTAAACGCCTACTGCTCCGACGTTCAGTGACCGATAACATCCATCTTTACACTGTAAACGGTAATTACATAGGTACATGCCTGGGGCAAATAACAGCGCAAATAATTGTCCATGTGCAGAGTAATAAAGGAGCAAACTTTTATATATGGGCCTGCAGTGGAAGTTATTCTTAAAAGGTGACTTTCACGAATCGTTCTGAAACTGTGCTAAATTACAGATAATTCCCATATATTTCTTGGGAAAAAAATCCCAGAAATTCTCCTTTCTCCGTTGTCGAGATATTCGAGGGCAAAGTCGTGCAGTTTTCGACTTTCAGGGGCTATAACTCGAAAACTAAAGAACGAGAATTTTTGGCACATATGGTCAATTGAATGTTTATCCCAACCCTTTCATTTGGCACTATTTTCAGCCCGAATTGTGCAAGTCACCTAAGGTCACGAATCGTCCCGAACGTGTAGCCCAAATTGTGAAAATTTCAAACCGCTACTGCTTGCTTGTATGAGTAGGTAGCCATCTGAAACTTGGCATATATAAAGGCCATTAACATGTCTACATGCATGCACAATCTTATGTCAACTGATTGCATAACTTGCGAACTATAGGCCATCGAAATTTTTGTAAACAAAAGTTTGTGCGACTTTAGCTCCCAAACGGAATAAAAGCTAAAGCTGAAATAGCCTTCATTCTATTGCACTTATTTGTGTCTACACATGTATATGTTTTGCAGAGACTCAAAGCTCTTGAGAATGGAGAAAATGAGGTGTCAATTTTGCATTGGACCCTATGGGAAAATGCATTAAACGCCTACTGCTCCGACGTTCAGTGACCGATAACATCCATCTTTACACTGTAAACGGTAATTACATAGGTACATGCCTGGGGCAAATAACAGCGCAAATAATTGTCCATGTGCAGAGTAATAAAGGAGCAAACTTTTATATATGGGCCTGCAGTGGAAGTTATTCTTAAAAGGTGACTTTCACGAATCGTTCTGAAACTGTGCTAAATTACAGATAATTCCCATATATTTCTTGGGAAAAAAATCCCAGAAATTCTCCTTTCTCCGTTGTCGAGATATTCGAGGGCAAAGTCGTGCAGTTTTCGACTTTCAGGGGCTATAACTCGAAAACTAAAGAACGAGAATTTTTGGCACATATGGTCAATTGAATGTTTATCCCAACCCTTTCATTTGGCACTAGTTTCAGCCCGAATTGTGCAAGTCACCTAAGGTCACGAATCGTCCCGAACGTGTAGCCCAAATTGTGAAAATTTCAAACCGCTACTGCTTGCTTGTATGAGTAGGTAGCCATCTGAAACTTGGCATATATAAAGGCCATTAACATGTCTACATGCATGCACAATCTTATGTCAACTGATTGCATAACTTGCGAACTATAGGCCATCGAAATTTTTGTAAACAAAAGTTTGTGCGACTTTAGCTCCCAAACGGAATAAAAGCTAAAGCTGAAATAGCCTTCATTCTATTTCACTTATTTGTGTCTACACATGTATATGTTTTGCAGAGACTCAAAGCTCTTGAGAATGGAGAAAATGAGGTGTCAATTTTGCATTGGACCCTATGGGAAAATGCATTAAACGCCTACTGCTCCGACGTTCAGTGACCGATAACATCCATCTTTACACTGTAAACGGTAATTACATAGGTACATGCCTGGGGCAAATAACAGCGCAAATAATTGTCCATGTGCAGAGTAATGAAGGAGCAAACTTTTATATATGGGCCTGCAGTGGAAGTTATTCTTAAAAGGTGACTTTCACGAATCGTTCTGAAACTGTGCTAAATTACAGATAATTCCCATATATTTCTTGGGAAAAAAATCCCAGAAATTCTCCTTTCTCCGTTGTCGAGATATTCGAGGGCAAAGTCGTGCAGTTTTCGACTTTCAGGGGCTATAACTCGAAAACTAAAGAACGAGAATTTTTGGCACATATGGTCAATTGAATGTTTATCCCAACCCTTTCATTTGGCACTAGTTTCAGCCCGAATTGTGCAAGTCACCTAAGGTCACGAATCGTCCCGAACGTGTAGCCCAAATTGTGAAAATTTCAAACCGCTACTGCTTGCTTGTATGAGTAGGTAGCCATCTGAAACTTGGCATATATAAAGGCCATTAACATGTCTACATGCATGCACAATCTTATGTCAACTGATTGCATAACTTGCGAACTATAGGCCATCGAAATTTTTGTAAACAAAAGTTTGTGCGACTTTAGCTCCCAAACGGAATAAAAGCTAAAGCTGAAATAGCCTTCATTCTATTTCACTTATTTGTGTCTACACATGTATATGTTTTGCAGAGACTCAAAGCTCTTGAGAATGGAGAAAATGAGGTGTCAATTTTGCATTGGACCCTATGGGAAAATGCATTAAACGCCTACTGCTCCGACGTTCAGTGACCGATAACATCCATCTTTACACTGTAAACGGTAATTACATAGGTACATGCCTGGGGCAAATAACAGCGCAAATAATTGTCCATGTGCAGAGTAATAAAGGAGCAAACTTTTATATATGGGCCTGCAGTGGAAGTTATTCTTAAAAGGTGACTTTCACGAATCGTTCTGAAACTGTGCTAAATTACAGATAATTCCCATATATTTCTTGGGAAAAAAATCCCAGAAATTCTCCTTTCTCCGTTGTCGAGATATTCGAGGGCAAAGTCGTGCAGTTTTCGACTTTCAGGGGCTATAACTCGAAAACTAAAGAACGAGAATTTTTGGCACATATGGTCAATTGAATGTTTATCCCAACCCTTTCATTTGGCACTAGTTTCAGCCCGAATTGTGCAAGTCACCTAAGGTCACGAATCGTCCCGAACGTGTAGCCCAAATTGTGAAAATTTCAAACCGCTACTGCTTGCTTGTATGAGTAGGTAGCCATCTGAAACTTGGCATATATAAAGGCCATTAACATGTCTACATGCATGCACAATCTTATGTCAACTGATTGCATAACTTGCGAACTATAGGCCATCGAAATTTTTGTAAACAAAAGTTTGTGCGACTTTAGCTCCCAAACGGAATAAAAGCTAAAGCTGAAATAGCCTTCATTCTATTGCACTTATTTGTGTCTACACATGTATATGTTTTGCAGAGACTCAAAGCTCTTGAGAATGGAGAAAATGAGGTGTCAATTTTGCATTGGACCCTATGGGAAAATGCATTAAACGCCTACTGCTCCGACGTTCAGTGACCGATAACATCCATCTTTACACTGTAAACGGTAATTACATAGGTACATGCCTGGGGCAAATAACAGCGCAAATAATTGTCCATGTGCAGAGTAATAAAGGAGCAAACTTTTATATATGGGCCTGCAGTGGAAGTTATTCTTAAAAGGTGACTTTCACGAATCGTTCTGAAACTGTGCTAAATTACAGATAATTCCCATATATTTCTTGGGAAAAAAATCCCAGAAATTCTCCTTTCTCCGTTGTCGAGATATTCGAGGGCAAAGTCGTGCAGTTTTCGACTTTCAGGGGCTATAACTCGAAAACTAAAGAACGAGAATTTTTGGCACATATGGTCAATTGAATGTTTATCCCAACCCTTTCATTTGGCACTAGTTTCAGCCCGAATTGTGCAAGTCACCTAAGGTCACGAATCGTCCCGAACGTGTAGCCCAAATTGTGAAAATTTCAAACCGCTACTGCTTGCTTGTATGAGTAGGTAGCCATCTGAAACTTGGCATATATAAAGGCCATTAACATGTCTACATGCATGCACAATCTTATGTCAACTGATTGCATAACTTGCGAACTATAGGCCATCGAAATTTTTGTAAACAAAAGTTTGTGCGACTTTAGCTCCCAAACGGAATAAAAGCTAAAGCTGAAATAGCCTTCATTCTATTTCACTTATTTGTGTCTACACATGTATATGTTTTGCAGAGACTCAAAGCTCTTGAGAATGGAGAAAATGAGGTGTCAATTTTGCATTGGACCCTATGGGAAAATGCATTAAACGCCTACTGCTCCGACGTTCAGTGACCGATAACATCCATCTTTACACTGTAAACGGTAATTACATAGGTACATGCCTGGGGCAAATAACAGCGCAAATAATTGTCCATGTGCAGAGTAATGAAGGAGCAAACTTTTATATATGGGCCTGCAGTGGAAGTTATTCTTAAAAGGTGACTTTCACGAATCGTTCTGAAACTGTGCTAAATTACAGATAATTCCCATATATTTCTTGGGAAAAAAATCCCAGAAATTCTCCTTTCTCCGTTGTCGAGATATTCGAGGGCAAAGTCGTGCAGTTTTCGACTTTCAGGGGCTATAACTCGAAAACTAAAGAACGAGAATTTTTGGCACATATGGTCAATTGAATGTTTATCCCAACCCTTTCATTTGGCACTAGTTTCAGCCCGAATTGTGCAAGTCACCTAAGGTCACGAATCGTCCCGAACGTGTAGCCCAAATTGTGAAAATTTCAAACCGCTACTGCTTGCTTGTATGAGTAGGTAGCCATCTGAAACTTGGCATATATAAAGGCCATTAACATGTCTACATGCATGCACAATCTTATGTCAACTGATTGCATAACTTGCGAACTATAGGCCATCGAAATTTTTGTAAACAAAAGTTTGTGCGACTTTAGCTCCCAAACGGAATAAAAGCTAAAGCTGAAATAGCCTTCATTCTATTTCACTTATTTGTGTCTACACATGTATATGTTTTGCAGAGACTCAAAGCTCTTGAGAATGGAGAAAATGAGGTGTCAATTTTGCATTGGACCCTATGGGAAAATGCATTAAACGCCTACTGCTCCGACGTTCAGTGACCGATAACATCCATCTTTACACTGTAAACGGTAATTACATAGGTACATGCCTGGGGCAAATAACAGCGCAAATAATTGTCCATGTGCAGAGTAATAAAGGAGCAAACTTTTATATATGGGCCTGCAGTGGAAGTTATTCTTAAAAGGTGACTTTCACGAATCGTTCTGAAACTGTGCTAAATTACAGATAATTCCCATATATTTCTTGGGAAAAAAATCCCAGAAATTCTCCTTTCTCCGTTGTCGAGATATTCGAGGGCAAAGTCGTGCAGTTTTCGACTTTCAGGGGCTATAACTCGAAAACTAAAGAACGAGAATTTTTGGCACATATGGTCAATTGAATGTTTATCCCAACCCTTTCATTTGGCACTAGTTTCAGCCCGAATTGTGCAAGTCACCTAAGGTCACGAATCGTCCCGAACGTGTAGCCCAAATTGTGAAAATTTCAAACCGCTACTGCTTGCTTGTATGAGTAGGTAGCCATCTGAAACTTGGCATATATAAAGGCCATTAACATGTCTACATGCATGCACAATCTTATGTCAACTGATTGCATAACTTGCGAACTATAGGCCATCGAAATTTTTGTAAACAAAAGTTTGTGCGACTTTAGCTCCCAAACGGAATAAAAGCTAAAGCTGAAATAGCCTTCATTCTATTGCACTTATTTGTGTCTACACATGTATATGTTTTGCAGAGACTCAAAGCTCTTGAGAATGGAGAAAATGAGGTGTCAATTTTGCATTGGACCCTATGGGAAAATGCATTAAACGCCTACTGCTCCGACGTTCAGTGACCGATAACATCCATCTTTACACTGTAATCGGTAATTACATAGGTACATGCCTGGGGCAAATAACAGCGCAAATAATTGTCCATGTGCAGAGTAATAAAGGAGCAAACTTTTATATATGGGCCTGCAGTGGAAGTTATTCTTAAAAGGTGACTTTCACGAATCGTTCTGAAACTGTGCTAAATTACAGATAATTCCCATATATTTCTTGGGAAAAAAATCCCAGAAATTCTCCTTTCTCCGTTGTCGAGATATTCGAGGGCAAAGTCGTGCAGTTTTCGACTTTCAGGGGCTATAACTCGAAAACTAAAGAACGAGAATTTTTGGCACATATGGTCAATTGAATGTTTATCCCAACCCTTTCATTTGGCACTAGTTTCAGCCCGAATTGTGCAAGTCACCTAAGGTCACGAATCGTCCCGAACGTGTAGCCCAAATTGTGAAAATTTCAAACCGCTACTGCTTGCTTGTATGAGTAGGTAGCCATCTGAAACTTGGCATATATAAAGGCCATTAACATGTCTACATGCATGCACAATCTTATGTCAACTGATTGCATAACTTGCGAACTATAGGCCATCGAAATTTTTGTAAACAAAAGTTTGTGCGACTTTAGCTCCCAAACGGAATAAAAGCTAAAGCTGAAATAGCCTTCATTCTATTGCACTTATTCGTGTCTACACATGTATATGTTTTGCAGAGACTCAAAGCTCTTGAGAATGGAGAAAATGAGGTGTCAATTTTGCATTGGACCCTATGGGAAAATGCATTAAACGCCTACTGCTCCGACGTTCAGTGACCGATAACATCCATCTTTACACTGTAATCGGTAATTACATAGGTACATGCCTGGGGCAAATAACAGCGCAAATAATTGTCCATGTGCAGAGTAATAAAGGAGCAAACTTTTATATATGGGCCTGCAGTGGAAGTTATTCTTAAAAGGTGACTTTCACGAATCGTTCTGAAACTGTGCTAAATTACAGATAATTCCCATATATTTCTTGGGAAAAAAATCCCAGAAATTCTCCTTTCTCCGTTGTCGAGATATTCGAGGGCAAAGTCGTGCAGTTTTCGACTTTCAGGGGCTATAACTCGAAAACTAAAGAACGAGAATTTTTGGCACATATGGTCAATTGAATGTTTATCCCAACCCTTTCATTTGGCACTAGTTTCAGCCCGAATTGTGCAAGTCACCTAAGGTCACGAATCGTCCCGAACGTGTAGCCCAAATTGTGAAAATTTCAAACCGCTACTGCTTGCTTGTATGAGTAGGTAGCCATCTGAAACTTGGCATATATAAAGGCCATTAACATGTCTACATGCATGCACAATCTTATGTCAACTGATTGCATAACTTGCGAACTATAGGCCATCGAAATTTTTGTAAACAAAAGTTTGTGCGACTTTAGCTCCCAAACGGAATAAAAGCTAAAGCTGAAATAGCCTTCATTCTATTTCACTTATTTGTGTCTACACATGTATATGTTTTGCAGAGACTCAAAGCTCTTGAGAATGGAGAAAATGAGGTGTCAATTTTGCATTGGACCCTATGGGAAAATGCATTAAACGCCTACTGCTCCGACGTTCAGTGACCGATAACATCCATCTTTACACTGTAAACGGTAATTACATAGGTACATGCCTGGGGCAAATAACAGCGCAAATAATTGTCCATGTGCAGAGTAATAAAGGAGCAAACTTTTATATATGGGCCTGCAGTGGAAGTTATTCTTAAAAGGTGACTTTCACGAATCGTTCTGAAACTGTGCTAAATTACAGATAATTCCCATATATTTCTTGGGAAAAAAATCCCAGAAATTCTCCTTTCTCCGTTGTCGAGATATTCGAGGGCAAAGTCGTGCAGTTTTCGACTTTCAGGGGCTATAACTCGAAAACTAAAGAACGAGAATTTTTGGCACATATGGTCAATTGAATGTTTATCCCAACCCTTTCATTTGGCACTAGTTTCAGCCCGAATTGTGCAAGTCACCTAAGGTCACGAATCGTCCCGAACGTGTAGCCCAAATTGTGAAAATTTCAAACCGCTACTGCTTGCTTGTATGAGTAGGTAGCCATCTGAAACTTGGCATATATAAAGGCCATTAACATGTCTACATGCATGCACAATCTTATGTCAACTGATTGCATAACTTGCGAACTATAGGCCATCGAAATTTTTGTAAACAAAAGTTTGTGCGACTTTAGCTCCCAAACGGAATAAAAGCTAAAGCTGAAATAGCCTTCATTCTATTTCACTTATTTGTGTCTACACATGTATATGTTTTGCAGAGACTCAAAGCTCTTGAGAATGGAGAAAATGAGGTGTCAATTTTGCATTGGACCCTATGGGAAAATGCATTAAACGCCTACTGCTCCGACGTTCAGTGACCGATAACATCCATCTTTACACTGTAAACGGTAATTACATAGGTACATGCCTGGGGCAAATAACAGCGCAAATAATTGTCCATGTGCAGAGTAATAAAGGAGCAAACTTTTATATATGGGCCTGCAGTGGAAGTTATTCTTAAAAGGTGACTTTCACGAATCGTTCTGAAACTGTGCTAAATTACAGATAATTCCCATATATTTCTTGGGAAAAAAATCCCAGAAATTCTCCTTTCTCCGTTGTCGAGATATTCGAGGGCAAAGTCGTGCAGTTTTCGACTTTCAGGGGCTATAACTCGAAAACTAAAGAACGAGAATTTTTGGCACATATGGTCAATTGAATGTTTATCCCAACCCTTTCATTTGGCACTAGTTTCAGCCCGAATTGTGCAAGTCACCTAAGGTCACGAATCGTCCCGAACGTGTAGCCCAAATTGTGAAAATTTCAAACCGCTACTGCTTGCTTGTATGAGTAGGTAGCCATCTGAAACTTGGCATATATAAAGGCCATTAACATGTCTACATGCATGCACAATCTTATGTCAACTGATTGCATAACTTGCGAACTATAGGCCATCGAAATTTTTGTAAACAAAAGTTTGTGCGACTTTAGCTCCCAAACGGAATAAAAGCTAAAGCTGAAATAGCCTTCATTCTATTTCACTTATTTGTGTCTACACATGTATATGTTTTGCAGAGACTCTAAGCTCTTGAGAATGGAGAAAATGAGGTGTCAATTTTGCATTGGACCCTATGGGAAAATGCATTAAACGCCTACTGCTCCGACGTTCAGTGACCGATAACATCCATCTTTACACTGTAAACGGTAATTACATAGGTACATGCCTGGGGCAAATAACAGCGCAAATAATTGTCCATGTGCAGAGTAATAAAGGAGCAAACTTTTATATATGGGCCTGCAGTGGAAGATATTCTTTAAAGGTGACTTTCACGAATCGTTCTGAAACTGTGCTAAATTACAGATAATTCCCATATATTTCTTGGGAAAAAAATCCCAGAAATTCTCCTTTCTCCGTTGTCGAGATATTCGAGGGCAAAGTCGTGCAGTTTTCGACTTTCAGGGGCTATAACTCGAAAACTAAAGAACGAGAATTTTTGGCACATATGGTCAATTGAATGTTTATCCCAACCCTTTCATTTGGCACTAGTTTCAGCCCGAATTGTGCAAGTCACCTAAGGTCACGAATCGTCCCGAACGTGTAGCCCAAATTGTGAAAATTTCAAACCGCTACTGCTTGCTTGTATGAGTAGGTAGCCATCTGAAACTTGGCATATATAAAGGCCATTAACATGTCTATATGCATGCACAATCTTATGTCAACTGATTGCATAACTTGCGAACTATAGGCCATCGAAATTTTTGTAAACAAAAGTTTGTGCGACTTTAGCTCCCAAACGGAATAAAAGCTAAAGCTGAAATAGCCTTCATTCTATTTCACTTATTTGTGTCTACACATGTATATGTTTTGCAGAGACTCAAAGCTCTTGAGAATGGAGAAAATGAGGTGTCAATTTTGCATTGGACCCTATGGGAAAATGCATTAAACGCCTACTGCTCCGACGTTCAGTGACCGATAACATCCATCTTTACACTGTAAACGGTAATTACATAGGTACATGCCTGGGGCAAATAACAGCGCAAATAATTGTCCATGTGCAGAGTAATAAAGGAGCAAACTTTTATATATGGGCCTGCAGTGGAAGTTATTCTTAAAAGGTGACTTTCACGAATCGTTCTGAAACTGTGCTAAATTACAGATAATTCCCATATATTTCTTGGGAAAAAATCCCAGAAATTCTCCTTTCTCCGTTGTCGAGATATTCGAGGGCAAAGTCGTGCAGTTTTCGACTTTCAGGGGCTATAACTCGAAAACTAAAGAACGAGAATTTTTGGCACATATGGTCAATTGAATGTTTATCCCAACCCTTTCATTTGGCACTAGTTTCAGCCCGAATTGTGCAAGTCACCTAAGGTCACGAATCGTCCCGAACGTGTAGCCCAAATTGTGAAAATTTCAAACCGCTACTGCTTGCTTGTATGAGTAGGTAGCCATCTGAAACTTGGCATATATAAAGGCCATTAACATGTCTATATGCATGCACAATCTTATGTCAACTGATTGCATAACTTGCGAACTATAGGCCATCGAAATTTTTGTAAACAAAAGTTTGTGCGACTTTAGCTCCCAAACGGAATAAAAGCTAAAGCTGAAATAGCCTTCATTCTATTTCACTTATTTGTGTCTACACATGTATATGTTTTGCAGAGACTCAAAGCTCTTGAGAATGGAGAAAATGAGGTGTCAATTTTGCATTGGACCCTATGGGAAAATGCATTAAACGCCTACTGCTCCGACGTTCAGTGACCGATAACATCCATCTTTACACTGTAAACGGTAATTACATAGGTACATGCCTGGGGCAAATAACAGCGCAAATAATTGTCCATGTGCAGAGTAATAAAGGAGCAAACTTTTATATATGGGCCTGCAGTGGAAGTTATTCTTAAAAGGTGACTTTCACGAATCGTTCTGAAACTGTGCTAAATTACAGATAATTCCCATATATTTCTTGGGAAAAAATCCCAGAAATTCTCCTTTCTCCGTTGTCGAGATATTCGAGGGCAAAGTCGTGCAGTTTTCGACTTTCAGGGGCTATAACTCGAAAACTAAAGAACGAGAATTTTTGGCACATATGGTCAATTGAATGTTTATCCCAACCCTTTCATTTGGCACTAGTTTCAGCCCGAATTGTGCAAGTCACCTAAGGTCACGAATCGTCCCGAACGTGTAGCCCAAATTGTGAAAATTTCAAACCGCTACTGCTTGCTTGTATGAGTAGGTAGCCATCTGAAACTTGGCATATATAAAGGCCATTAACATGTCTACATGCATGCACAATATTATGTCAACTGATTGCATAACTTGCGAACTATAGGCCATCGAAATTTTTGTAAACAAAAGTTTGTGCGACTTTAGCTCCCAAACGGAATAAAAGCTAAAGCTGAAATAGCCTTCATTCTATTTCACTTATTTGTGTCTACACATGTATATGTTTTGCAGAGACTCAAAGCTCTTGAGAATGGAGAAAATGAGGTGTCAATTTTGCATTGGACCCTATGGGAAAATGCATTAAACGCCTACTGCTCCGACGTTCAGTGACCGATAACATCCATCTTTACACTGTAAACGGTAATTACATAGGTACATGCCTGGGGCAAATAACAGCGCAAATAATTGTCCATGTGCAGAGTAATAAAGGAGCAAACTTTTATATATGGGCCTGCAGTGGAAGTTATTCTTAAAAGGTGACTTTCACGAATCGTTCTGAAACTGTGCTAAATTACAGATAATTCCCATATATTTCTTGGGAAAAAAATCCCAGAAATTCTCCTTTCTCCGTTGTCGAGATATTCGAGGGCAAAGTCGTGCAGTTTTCGACTTTCAGGGGCTATAACTCGAAAACTAAAGAACGAGAATTTTTGGCACATATGGTCAATTGAATGTTTATCCCAACCCTTTCATTTGGCACTAGTTTCAGCCCGAATTGTGCAAGTCACCTAAGGTCACGAATCGTCCCGAACGTGTAGCCCAAATTGTGAAAATTTCAAACCGCTACTGCTTGCTTGTATGAGTAGGTAGCCATCTGAAACTTGGCATATATAAAGGCCATTAACATGTCTACATGCATGCACAATCTTATGTCAACTGATTGCATAACTTGCGAACTATAGGCCATCGAAATTTTTGTAAACAAAAGTTTGTGCGACTTTAGCTCCCAAACGGAATAAAAGCTAAAGCTGAAATAGCCTTCATTCTATTTCACTTATTTGTGTCTACACATGTATATGTTTTGCAGAGACTCAAAGCTCTTGAGAATGGAGAAAATGAGGTGTCAATTTTGCATTGGACCCTATGGGAAAATGCATTAAACGCCTACTGCTCCGACGTTCAGTGACCGATAACATCCATCTTTACACTGTAAACGGTAATTACATAGGTACATGCCTGGGGCAAATAACAGCGCAAATAATTGTCCATGTGCAGAGTAATAAAGGAGCAAACTTTTATATATGGGCCTGCAGTGGAAGTTATTCTTAAAAGGTGACTTTCACGAATCGTTCTGAAACTGTGCTAAATTACAGATAATTCCCATATATTTCTTGGGAAAAAAATCCCAGAAATTCTCCTTTCTCCGTTGTCGAGATATTCGAGGGCAAAGTCGTGCAGTTTTCGACTTTCAGGGGCTATAACTCGAAAACTAAAGAACGAGAATTTTTGGCACATATGGTCAATTGAATGTTTATCCCAACCCTTTCATTTGGCACTAGTTTCAGCCCGAATTGTGCAAGTCACCTAAGGTCACGAATCGTCCCGAACGTGTAGCCCAAATTGTGAAAATTTCAAACCGCTACTGCTTGCTTGTATGAGTAGGTAGCCATCTGAAACTTGGCATATATAAAGGCCATTAACATGTCTACATGCATGCACAATCTTATGTCAACTGATTGCATAACTTGCGAACTATAGGCCATCGAAATTTTTGTAAACAAAAGTTTGTGCGACTTTAGCTCCCAAACGGAATAAAAGCTAAAGCTGAAATAGCCTTCATTCTATTTCACTTATTTGTGTCTACACATGTATATGTTTTGCAGAGACTCAAAGCTCTTGAGAATGGAGAAAATGAGGTGTCAATTTTGCATTGGACCCTATGGGAAAATGCATTAAACGCCTACTGCTCCGACGTTCAGTGACCGATAACATCCATCTTTACACTGTAAACGGTAATTACATAGGTACATGCCTGGGGCAAATAACAGCGCAAATAATTGTCCATGTGCAGAGTAATGAAGGAGCAAACTTTTATATATGGGCCTGCAGTGGAAGTTATTCTTAAAAGGTGACTTTCACGAATCGTTCTGAAACTGTGCTAAATTACAGATAATTCCCATATATTTCTTGGGAAAAAAATCCCAGAAATTCTCCTTTCTCCGTTGTCGAGATATTCGAGGGCAAAGTCGTGCAGTTTTCGACTTTCAGGGGCTATAACTCGAAAACTAAAGAACGAGAATTTTTGGCACATATGGTCAATTGAATGTTTATCCCAACCCTTTCATTTGGCACTAGTTTCAGCCCGAATTGTGCAAGTCACCTAAGGTCACGAATCGTCCCGAACGTGTAGCCCAAATTGTGAAAATTTCAAACCGCTACTGCTTGCTTGTATGAGTAGGTAGCCATCTGAAACTTGGCATATATAAAGGCCATTAACATGTCTACATGCATGCACAATCTTATGTCAACTGATTGCATAACTTGCGAACTATAGGCCATCGAAATTTTTGTAAACAAAAGTTTGTGCGACTTTAGCTCCCAAACGGAATAAAAGCTAAAGCTGAAATAGCCTTCATTCTATTTCACTTATTTGTGTCTACACATGTATATGTTTTGCAGAGACTCAAAGCTCTTGAGAATGGAGAAAATGAGGTGTCAATTTTGCATTGGACCCTATGGGAAAATGCATTAAACGCCTACTGCTCCGACGTTCAGTGACCGATAACATCCATCTTTACACTGTAAACGGTAATTACATAGGTACATGCCTGGGGCAAATAACAGCGCAAATAATTGTCCATGTGCAGAGTAATAAAGGAGCAAACTTTTATATATGGGCCTGCAGTGGAAGTTATTCTTAAAAGGTGACTTTCACGAATCGTTCTGAAACTGTGCTAAATTACAGATAATTCCCATATATTTCTTGGGAAAAAAATCCCAGAAATTCTCCTTTCTCCGTTGTCGAGATATTCGAGGGCAAAGTCGTGCAGTTTTCGACTTTCAGGGGCTATAACTCGAAAACTAAAGAACGAGAATTTTTGGCACATATGGTCAATTGAATGTTTATCCCAACCCTTTCATTTGGCACTAGTTTCAGCCCGAATTGTGCAAGTCACCTAAGGTCACGAATCGTCCCGAACGTGTAGCCCAAATTGTGAAAATTTCAAACCGCTACTGCTTGCTTGTATGAGTAGGTAGCCATCTGAAACTTGGCATATATAAAGGCCATTAACATGTCTACATGCATGCACAATCTTATGTCAACTGATTGCATAACTTGCGAACTATAGGCCATCGAAATTTTTGTAAACAAAAGTTTGTGCGACTTTAGCTCCCAAACGGAATAAAAGCTAAAGCTGAAATAGCCTTCATTCTATTTCACTTATTTGTGTCTACACATGTATATGTTTTGCAGAGACTCAAAGCTCTTGAGAATGGAGAAAATGAGGTGTCAATTTTGCATTGGACCCTATGGGAAAATGCATTAAACGCCTACTGCTCCGACGTTCAGTGACCGATAACATCCATCTTTACACTGTAAACGGTAATTACATAGGTACATGCCTGGGGCAAATAACAGCGCAAATAATTGTCCATGTGCAGAGTAATAAAGGAGCAAACTTTTATATATGGGCCTGCAGTGGAAGTTATTCTTAAAAGGTGACTTTCACGAATCGTTCTGAAACTGTGCTAAATTACAGATAATTCCCATATATTTCTTGGGAAAAAAATCCCAGAAATTCTCCTTTCTCCGTTGTCGAGATATTCGAGGGCAAAGTCGTGCAGTTTTCGACTTTCAGGGGCTATAACTCGAAAACTAAAGAACGAGAATTTTTGGCACATATGGTCAATTGAATGTTTATCCCAACCCTTTCATTTGGCACTAGTTTCAGCCCGAATTGTGCAAGTCACCTAAGGTCACGAATCGTCCCGAACGTGTAGCCCAAATTGTGAAAATTTCAAACCGCTACTGCTTGCTTGTATGAGTAGGTAGCCATCTGAAACTTGGCATATATAAAGGCCATTAACATGTCTACATGCATGCACAATCTTATGTCAACTGATTGCATAACTTGCGAACTATAGGCCATCGAAATTTTTGTAAACAAAAGTTTGTGCGACTTTAGCTCCCAAACGGAATAAAAGCTAAAGCTGAAATAGCCTTCATTCTATTTCACTTATTTGTGTCTACACATGTATATGTTTTGCAGAGACTCAAAGCTCTTGAGAATGGAGAAAATGAGGTGTCAATTTTGCATTGGACCCTATGGGAAAATGCATTAAACGCCTACTGCTCCGACGTTCAGTGACCGATAACATCCATCTTTACACTGTAAACGGTAATTACATAGGTACATGCCTGGGGCAAATAACAGCGCAAATAATTGTCCATGTGCAGAGTAATAAAGGAGCAAACTTTTATATATGGGCCTGCAGTGGAAGTTATTCTTAAAAGGTGACTTTCACGAATCGTTCTGAAACTGTGCTAAATTACAGATAATTCCCATATATTTCTTGGGAAAAAAATCCCAGAAATTCTCCTTTCTCCGTTGTCGAGATATTCGAGGGCAAAGTCGTGCAGTTTTCGACTTTCAGGGGCTATAACTCGAAAACTAAAGAACGAGAATTTTTGGCACATATGGTCAATTGAATGTTTATCCCAACCCTTTCATTTGGCACTAGTTTCAGCCCGAATTGTGCAAGTCACCTAAGGTCACGAATCGTCCCGAACGTGTAGCCCAAATTGTGAAAATTTCAAACCGCTACTGCTTGCTTGTATGAGTAGGTAGCCATCTGAAACTTGGCATATATAAAGGCCATTAACATGTCTACATGCATGCACAATCTTATGTCAACTGATTGCATAACTTGCGAACTATAGGCCATAGAAATTTTTGTAAACAAAAGTTTGTGCGACTTTAGCTCCCAAACGGAATAAAAGCTAAAGCTGAAATAGCCTTCATTCTATTTCACTTATTTGTGTCTACACATGTATATGTTTTGCAGAGACTCAAAGCTCTTGAGAATGGAGAAAATGAGGTGTCAATTTTGCATTGGACCCTATGGGAAAATGCATTAAACGCCTACTGCTCCGACGTTCAGTGACCGATAACATCCATCTTTACACTGTAAACGGTAATTACATAGGTACATGCCTGGGGCAAATAACAGCGCAAATAATTGTCCATGTGCAGAGTAATAAAGGAGCAAACTTTTATATATGGGCCTGCAGTGGAAGTTATTCTTAAAAGGTGACTTTCACGAATCGTTCTGAAACTGTGCTAAATTACAGATAATTCCCATATATTTCTTGGGAAAAAAATCCCAGAAATTCTCCTTTCTCCGTTGTCGAGATATTCGAGGGCAAAGTCGTGCAGTTTTCGACTTTCAGGGGCTATAACTCGAAAACTAAAGAACGAGAATTTTTGGCACATATGGTCAATTGAATGTTTATCCCAACCCTTTCATTTGGCACTAGTTTCAGCCCGAATTGTGCAAGTCACCTAAGGTCACGAATCGTCCCGAACGTGTAGCCCAAATTGTGAAAATTTCAAACCGCTACTGCTTGCTTGTATGAGTAGGTAGCCATCTGAAACTTGGCATATATAAAGGCCATTAACATGTCTACATGCATGCACAATCTTATGTCAACTGATTGCATAACTTGCGAACTATAGGCCATCGAAATTTTTGTAAACAAAAGTTTGTGCGACTTTAGCTCCCAAACGGAATAAAAGCTAAAGCTGAAATAGCCTTCATTCTATTTCACTTATTTGTGTCTACACATGTATATGTTTTGCAGAGACTCAAAGCTCTTGAGAATGGAGAAAATGAGGTGTCAATTTTGCATTGGACCCTATGGGAAAATGCATTAAACGCCTACTGCTCCGACGTTCAGTGACCGATAACATCCATCTTTACACTGTAAACGGTAATTACATAGGTACATGCCTGGGGCAAATAACAGCGCAAATAATTGTCCATGTGCAGAGTAATAAAGGAGCAAACTTTTATATATGGGCCTGCAGTGGAAGTTATTCTTAAAAGGTGACTTTCACGAATCGTTCTGAAACTGTGCTAAATTACAGATAATTCCCATATATTTCTTGGGAAAAAAATCCCAGAAATTCTCCTTTCTCCGTTGTCGAGATATTCGAGGGCAAAGTCGTGCAGTTTTCGACTTTCAGGGGCTATAACTCGAAAACTAAAGAACGAGAATTTTTGGCACATATGGTCAATTGAATGTTTATCCCAACCCTTTCATTTGGCACTAGTTTCAGCCCGAATTGTGCAAGTCACCTAAGGTCACGAATCGTCCCGAACGTGTAGCCCAAATTGTGAAAATTTCAAACCGCTACTGCTTGCTTGTATGAGTAGGTAGCCATCTGAAACTTGGCATATATAAAGGCCATTAACATGTCTACATGCATGCACAATCTTATGTCAACTGATTGCATAACTTGCGAACTATAGGCCATAGAAATTTTTGTAAACAAAAGTTTGTGCGACTTTAGCTCCCAAACGGAATAAAAGCTAAAGCTGAAATAGCCTTCATTCTATTTCACTTATTTGTGTCTACACATGTATATGTTTTGCAGAGACTCAAAGCTCTTGAGAATGGAGAAAATGAGGTGTCAATTTTGCATTGGACCCTATGGGAAAATGCATTAAACGCCTACTGCTCCGACGTTCAGTGACCGATAACATCCATCTTTACACTGTAAACGGTAATTACATAGGTACATGCCTGGGGCAAATAACAGCGCAAATAATTGTCCAGGTGCAGAGTAATAAAGGAGCAAACTTTTATATATGGGCCTGCAGTGGAAGTTATTCTTAAAAGGTGACTTTCACGAATCGTTCTGAAACTGTGCTAAATTACAGATAATTCCCATATATTTCTTGGGAAAAAAATCCCAGAAATTCTCCTTTCTCCGTTGTCGAGATATTCGAGGGCAAAGTCGTGCAGTTTTCGACTTTCAGGGGCTATAACTCGAAAACTAAAGAACGAGAATTTTTGGCACATATGGTCAATTGAATGTTTATCCCAACCCTTTCATTTGGCACTAGTTTCAGCCCGAATTGTGCAAGTCACCTAAGGTCACGAATCGTCCCGAACGTGTAGCCCAAATTGTGAAAATTTCAAACCGCTACTGCTTGCTTGTATGAGTAGGTAGCCATCTGAAACTTGGCATATATAAAGGCCATTAACATGTCTACATGCATGCACAATCTTATGTCAACTGATTGCATAACTTGCGAACTATAGGCCATCGAAATTTTTGTAAACAAAAGTTTGTGCGACTTTAGCTCCCAAACGGAATAAAAGCTAAAGCTGAAATAGCCTTCATTCTATTTCACTTATTTGTGTCTACACATGTATATGTTTTGCAGAGACTCAAAGCTCTTGAGAATGGAGAAAATGAGGTGTCAATTTTGCATTGGACCCTATGGGAAAATGCATTAAACGCCTACTGCTCCGACGTTCAGTGACCGATAACATCCATCTTTACACTGTAAACGGTAATTACATAGGTACATGCCTGGGGCAAATAACAGCGCAAATAATTGTCCATGTGCAGAGTAATAAAGGAGCAAACTTTTATATTTGGGCCTGCAGTGGAAGTTATTCTTAAAAGGTGACTTTCACGAATCGTTCTGAAACTGTGCTAAATTACAGATAATTCCCATATATTTCTTGGGAAAAAAATCCCAGAAATTCTCCTTTCTCCGTTGTCGAGATATTCGAGGGCAAAGTCGTGCAGTTTTCGACTTTCAGGGGCTATAACTCGAAAACTAAAGAACGAGAATTTTTGGCACATATGGTCAATTGAATGTTTATCCCAACCCTTTCATTTGGCACTAGTTTCAGCCCGAATTGTGCAAGTCACCTAAGGTCACGAATCGTCCCGAACGTGTAGCCCAAATTGTGAAAATTTCAAACCGCTACTGCTTGCTTGTATGAGTAGGTAGCCATCTGAAACTTGGCATATATAAAGGCCATTAACATGTCTACATGCATGCACAATCTTATGTCAACTGATTGCATAACTTGCGAACTATAGGCCATCGAAATTTTTGTAAACAAAAGTTTGTGCGACTTTAGCTCCCAAACGGAATAAAAGCTAAAGCTGAAATAGCCTTCATTCTATTTCACTTATTTGTGTCTACACATGTATATGTTTTGCAGAGACTCAAAGCTCTTGAGAATGGAGAAAATGAGGTGTCAATTTTGCATTGGACCCTATGGGAAAATGCATTAAACGCCTACTGCTCCGACGTTCAGTGACCGATAACATCCATCTTTACACTGTAAACGGTAATTACATAGGTACATGCCTGGGGCAAATAACAGCGCAAATAATTGTCCATGTGCAGAGTAATAAAGGAGCAAACTTTTATATATGGGCCTGCAGTGGAAGTTATTCTTAAAAGGTGACTTTCACGAATCGTTCTGAAACTGTGCTAAATTACAGATAATTCCCATATATTTCTTGGGAAAAAAATCCCAGAAATTCTCCTTTCTCCGTTGTCGAGATATTCGAGGGCAAAGTCGTGCAGTTTTCGACTTTCAGGGGCTATAACTCGAAAACTAAAGAACGAGAATTTTTGGCACATATGGTCAATTGAATGTTTATCCCAACCCTTTCATTTGGCACTAGTTTCAGCCCGAATTGTGCAAGTCACCTAAGGTCACGAATCGTCCCGAACGTGTAGCCCAAATTGTGAAAATTTCAAACTGCTACTGCTTGCTTGTATGAGTAGGTAGCCATCTGAAACTTGGCATATATAAAGGCCATTAACATGTCTACATGCATGCACAATCTTATGTCAACTGATTGCATAACTTGCGAACTATAGGCCATAGAAATTTTTGTAAACAAAAGTTTGTGCGACTTTAGCTCCCAAACGGAATAAAAGCTAAAGCTGAAATAGCCTTCATTCTATTTCACTTATTTGTGTCTACACATGTATATGTTTTGCAGAGACTCAAAGCTCTTGAGAATGGAGAAAATGAGGTGTCAATTTTGCATTGGACCCTATGGGAAAATGCATTAAACGCCTACTGCTCCGACGTTCAGTGACCGATAACATCCATCTTTACACTGTAAACGGTAATTACATAGGTACATGCCTGGGGCAAATAACAGCGCAAATAATTGTCCATGTGCAGAGTAATAAAGGAGCAAACTTTTATATATGGGCCTGCAGTGGAAGTTATTCTTAAAAGGTGACTTTCACGAATCGTTCTGAAACTGTGCTAAATTACAGATAATTCCCATATATTTCTTGGGAAAAAAATCCCAGAAATTCTCCTTTCTCCGTTGTCGAGATATTCGAGGGCAAAGTCGTGCAGTTTTCGACTTTCAGGGGCTATAACTCGAAAACTAAAGAACGAGAATTTTTGGCACATATGGTCAATTGAATGTTTATCCCAACCCTTTCATTTGGCACTAGTTTCAGCCCGAATTGTGCAAGTCACCTAAGGTCACGAATCGTCCCGAACGTGTAGCCCAAATTGTGAAAATTTCAAACCGCTACTGCTTGCTTGTATGAGTAGGTAGCCATCTGAAACTTGGCATATATAAAGGCCATTAACATGTCTACATGCATGCACAATCTTCTGTCAACTGATTGCATAACTTGCGAACTATAGGCCATCGAAATTTTTGTAAACAAAAGTTTGTGCGACTTTAGCTCCCAAACGGAATAAAAGCTAAAGCTGAAATAGCCTTCATTCTATTTCACTTATTTGTGTCTACACATGTATATGTTTTGCAGAGACTCAAAGCTCTTGAGAATGGAGAAAATGAGGTGTCAATTTTGCATTGGACCCTATGGGAAAATGCATTAAACGCCTACTGCTCCGACGTTCAGTGACCGATAACATCCATCTTTACACTGTAAACGGTAATTACATAGGTACATGCCTGGGGCAAATAACAGCGCAAATAATTGTCCATGTGCAGAGTAATAAAGGAGCAAACTTTTATATATGGGCCTGCAGTGGAAGTTATTCTTAAAAGGTGACTTTCACGAATCGTTCTGAAACTGTGCTAAATTACAGATAATTCCCATATATTTCTTGGGAAAAAAATCCCAGAAATTCTCCTTTCTCCGTTGTCGAGATATTCGAGGGCAAAGTCGTGCAGTTTTCGACTTTCAGGGGCTATAACTCGAAAACTAAAGAACGAGAATTTTTGGCACATATGGTCAATTGAATGTTTATCCCAACCCTTTCATTTGGCACTAGTTTCAGCCCGAATTGTGCAAGTCACCTAAGGTCACGAATCGTCCCGAACGTGTAGCCCAAATTGTGAAAATTTCAAACCGCTACTGCTTGCTTGTATGAGTAGGTAGCCATCTGAAACTTGGCATATATAAAGGCCATTAACATGTCTACATGCATGCACAATCTTATGTCAACTGATTGCATAACTTGCGAACTATAGGCCATCGAAATTTTTGTAAACAAAAGTTTGTGCGACTTTAGCTCCCAAACGGAATAAAAGCTAAAGCTGAAATAGCCTTCATTCTATTTCACTTATTTGTGTCTACACATGTATATGTTTTGCAGAGACTCAAAGCTCTTGAATATGGAGAAAATGAGGTGTCAATTTTGCATTGGACCCTATGGGAAAATGCATTAAACGCCTACTGCTCCGACGTTCAGTGACCGATAACATCCATCTTTACACTGTAAACGGTAATTACATAGGTACATGCCTGGGGCAAATAACAGCGCAAATAATTGTCCATGTGCAGAGTAATAAAGGAGCAAACTTTTATATATGGGCCTGCAGTGGAAGTTATTCTTAAAAGGTGACTTTCACGAATCGTTCTGAAACTGTGCTAAATTACAGATAATTCCCATATATTTCTTGGGAAAAAAATCCCAGAAATTCTCCTTTCTCCGTTGTCGAGATATTCGAGGGCAAAGTCGTGCAGTTTTCGACTTTCAGGGGCTATAACTCGAAAACTAAAGAACGAGAATTTTTGGCACATATGGTCAATTGAATGTTTATCCCAACCCTTTCATTTGGCACTAGTTTCAGCCCGAATTGTGCAAGTCACCTAAGGTCACGAATCGTCCCGAACGTGTAGCCCAAATTGTGAAAATTTCAAACCGCTACTGCTTGCTTGTATGAGTAGGTAGCCATCTGAAACTTGGCATATATAAAGGCCATTAACATGTCTACATGCATGCACAATCTTATGTCAACTGATTGCATAACTTGCGAACTATAGGCCATAGAAATTTTTGTAAACAAAAGTTTGTGCGACTTTAGCTCCCAAACGGAATAAAAGCTAAAGCTGAAATAGCCTTCATTCTATTTCACTTATTTGTGTCTACACATGTATATGTTTTGCAGAGACTCAAAGCTCTTGAGAATGGAGAAAATGAGGTGTCAATTTTGCATTGGACCCTATGGGAAAATGCATTAAACGCCTACTGCTCCGACGTTCAGTGACCGATAACATCCATCTTTACACTGTAAACGGTAATTACATAGGTACATGCCTGGGGCAAATAACAGCGCAAATAATTGTCCATGTGCAGAGTAATAAAGGAGCAAACTTTTATATATGGGCCTGCAGTGGAAGTTATTCTTAAAAGGTGACTTTCACGAATCGTTCTGAAACTGTGCTAAATTACAGATAATTCCCATATATTTCTTGGGAAAAAAATCCCAGAAATTCTCCTTTCTCCGTTGTCGAGATATTCGAGGGCAAAGTCGTGCAGTTTTCGACTTTCAGGGGCTATAACTCGAAAACTAAAGAACGAGAATTTTTGGCACATATGGTCAATTGAATGTTTATCCCAACCCTTTCATTTGGCACTAGTTTCAGCCCGAATTGTGCAAGTCACCTAAGGTCACGAATCGTCCCGAACGTGTAGCCCAAATTGTGAAAATTTCAAACCGCTACTGCTTGCTTGTATGAGTAGGTAGCCATCTGAAACTTGGCATATATAAAGGCCATTAACATGTCTACATGCATGCACAATATTATGTTAAATGATTGCATAACTTGCGAACTATAGGCCATCGAAATTTTTGTAAACAAAAGTTTGTGCGACTTTAGCTCCCAAACGGAATAAAAGCTAAAGCTGAAATAGCCTTCATTCTATTGCACTTATTTGTGTCTACACATGTATATGTTTTGCAGAGACTCAAAGCTCTTGAGAATGGAGAAAATGAGGTGTCAATTTTGCATTGGACCCTATGGGAAAATGCATTAAACGCCTACTGCTCCGACGTTCAGTGACCGATAACATCCATCTTTACACTGTAAACGGTAATTACATAGGTACATGCCTGGGGCAAATAACAGCGCAAATAATTGTCCATGTGCAGAGTAATAAAGGAGCAAACTTTTATATATGGGCCTGCAGTGGAAGTTATTCTTAAAAGGTGACTTTCACGAATCGTTCTGAAACTGTGCTAAATTACAGATAATTCCCATATATTTCTTGGGAAAAAAATCCCAGAAATTCTCCTTTCTCCGTTGTCGAGATATTCGAGGGCAAAGTCGTGCAGTTTTCGACTTTCAGGGGCTATAACTCGAAAACTAAAGAACGAGAATTTTTGGCACATATGGTCAATTAAATGTTTATCCCAACCCTTTCATTTGGCACTAGTTTCAGCCCGAATTGTGCAAGTCACCTAAGGTCACGAATCGTCCCAAACGTGTAGCCCAAATTGTGAAAATTTCAAACCGCTACTGCTTGCTTGTATGAGTAGGTAGCCATCTGAAACTTGGCATATATAAAGGCCATTAACATGTCTACATGCATGCACAATCTTATGTCAACTGATTGCATAACTTGCGAACTATAGGCCATCGAAATTTTTGTAAACAAAAGTTTGTGCGACTTTAGCTCCCAAACGGAATAAAAGCTAAAGCTGAAATAGCCTTCATTCTATTGCACTTATTTGTGTCTACACATGTATATGTTTTGCAGAGACTCAAAGCTCTTGAGAATGGAGAAAATGAGGTGTCAATTTTGCATTGGACCCTATGGGAAAATGCATTAAACGCCTACTGCTCCGACGTTCAGTGACCGATTACATCCATCTTTACACTGTAAACGGTAATTACATAGGTACATGCCTGGGGCAAATAACAGCGCAAATAATTGTCCATGTGCAGAGTAATAAAGGAGCAAACTTTTATATATGGGCCTGCAGTGGAAGTTATTCTTAAAAGGTGACTTTCACGAATCGTTCTGAAACTGTGCTAAATTACAGATAATTCCCATATATTTCTTGGGAAAAAAATCCCAGAAATTCTCCTTTCTCCGTTGTCGAGATATTCGAGGGCAAAGTCGTGCAGTTTTCGACTTTCAGGGGCTATAACTCGAAAACTAAAGAACGAGAATTTTTGGCACATATTGAATGTTTATCCCAACCCTTTCATTTGGCACTAGTTTCAGCCCGAATTGTGCAAGTCACCTAAGGTCACGAATCGTCCCGAACGTGTAGCCCAAATTGTGAAAATTTCAAACCGCTACTGCTTGCTTGTATGAGTAGGTAGCCATCTGAAACTTGGCATATATAAAGGCCATTAACATGTCTACATGCATGCACAATCTTATGTCAACTGATTGCATAACTTGCGAACTATAGGCCATCGAAATTTTTGTAAACAAAAGTTTGTGCGACTTTAGCTCCCAAACGGAATAAAAGCTAAAGCTGAAATAGCCTTCATTCTATTTCACTTATTTGTGTCTACACATGTATATGTTTTGCAGAGACTCAAAGCTCTTGAGAATGGAGAAAATGAGGTGTCAATTTTGCATTGGACCCTATGGGAAAATGCATTAAACGCCTACTGCTCCGACGTTCAGTGACCGATAACATCCATCTTTACACTGTAAACGGTAATTACATAGGTACATGCCTGGGGCAAATAACAGCGCAAATAATTGTCCATGTGCAGAGTAATAAAGGAGCAAACTTTTATATATGGGCCTGCAGTGGAAGTTATTCTTAAAAGGTGACTTTCA
This sequence comes from Ctena decussata, assembly GCA_963989385.1. Lineage (NCBI taxonomy): Eukaryota > Metazoa > Mollusca > Bivalvia > Lucinida > Lucinidae > Ctena > Ctena decussata. Next base: position 77,705,612 of record OZ022510.1, on the reverse strand, counting down.
CGAATCATTCTGAAACTGTGCTAAATTACAGATAATTCCCATATATTTCTTGGGAAAAAAATCCCAGAAATTCTCCTTTCTCCGTTGTCGAGATATTCGAGGGCAAAGTCGTGCAGTTTTCGACTTTCAGGGGCTATAACTCGAAAACTAAAGAACGAGAATTTTTGGCACATATGGTCAATTGAATGTTTATCCCAACCCTTTCATTTGGCACTAGTATCAGCCCGAATTGTGCAAGTCACCTAAGGTCACGAATCGTCCCGAACGTGTAGCCCAAATTGTGAAAATTTCAAACCGCTACTGCTTGCTTGTATGAGTAGGTAGCCATCTGAAACTTGGCATATATAAAGGCCATTAACATGTCTACATGCATGCACAATCTTATGTCAACTGATTGCATAACTTGCGAACTATAGGCCATCGAAATTTTTGTAAACAAAAGTTTGTGCGACTTTAGCTCCCAAACGGAATAAAAGCTAAAGCTGAAATAGCCTTCATTCTATTTCACTTATTTGTGTCTACACATGTATATGTTTTGCAGAGACTCAAAGCTCTTGAGAATGGAGAAAATGAGGTGTCAATTTTGCATTGGACCCTATGGGAAAATGCATTAAACGCCTACTGCTCCGACGTTCAGTGACCGATAACATCCATCTTTACACTGTAAACGGTAATTACATAGGTACATGCCTGGGGCAAATAACAGCGCAAATAATTGTCCATGTGCAGAGTAATAAAGGAGCAAACTTTTTTATATGGGCCTGCAGTGGAAGTTATTCTTAAAAGGTGACTTTCACGAATCGTTCTGAAACTGTGCTAAATTACAGATAATTCCCATATATTTCTTGGGAAAAAAATCCCAGAAATTCTCCTTTCTCCGTTGTCGAGATATTCGAGGGCAAAGTCGTGCAGTTTTCGACTTTCAGGGGCTATAACTCGAAAACTAAAGAACGAGAATTTTTGGCACATATGGTCAATTGAATGTTTATCCCAACCCTTTCATTTGGCACTAGTTTCAGCCCGAATTGTGCAAGTCACCTAAGGTCACGAATCGTCCCGAACGTGTAGCCCAAATTGTGAAAATTTCAAACCGCTACTGCTTGCTTGTATGAGTAGGTAGCCATCTGAAACTTGGCATATATAAAGGCCATTAACATGTCTACATGCATGCACAATCTTATGTCAACTGATTGCATAACTTGCGAACTATAGGCCATCGAAATTTTTGTAAACAAAAGTTTGTGCGACTTTAGCTCCCAAACGGAATAAAAGCTAAAGCTGAAATAGCCTTCATTCTATTTCACTTATTTGTGTCTACACATGTATATGTTTTGCAGAGACTCAAAGCTCTTGAGAATGGAGAAAATGAGGTGTCAATTTTGCATTGGACCCTATGGGAAAATGCATTAAACGCCTACTGCTCCGACGTTCAGTGACCGATAACATCCATCTTTACACTGTAAACGGTAATTACATAGGTACATGCCTGGGGCAAATAACAGCGCAAATAATTGTCCATGTGCAGAGTAATAAAGGAGCAAACTTTTATATATGGGCCTGCAGTGGAAGTTATTCTTAAAAGGTGACTTTCACGAATCGTTCTGAAACTGTGCTAAATTACAGATAATTCCCATATATTTCTTGGGAAAAAAATCCCAGAAATTCTCCTTTCTCCGTTGTCGAGATATTCGAGGGCAAAGTCGTGCAGTTTTCGACTTTCAGGGGCTATAACTCGAAAACTAAAGAACGAGAATTTTTGGCACATATGGTCAATTGAATTTTTATCCCAACCCTTTCATTTGGCACTAGTTTCAGCCCGAATTGTGCAAGTCACCTAAGGTCACGAATCGTCCCGAACGTGTAGCCCAAATTGTGAAAATTTCAAACCGCTACTGCTTGCTTGTATGAGTAGGTAGCCATCTGAAACTTGGCATATATAAAGGCCATTAACATGTCTACATGCATGCACAATCTTATGTCAACTGATTGCATAACTTGCGAACTATAGGCCATCGAAATTTTTCTAAACAAAAGTTTGTGCGACTTTAGCTCCCAAATGGAATAAAAGCTAAAGCTGAAATAGCCTTCATTCTATTTCACTTATTTGTGTCTACACATGTATATGTTTTGCAGAGACTCAAAGCTCTTGAGAATGGAGAAAATGAGGTGTCAATTTTGCATTGGACCCTATGGGAAAATGCATTAAACGCCTACTGCTCCGACGTTCAGTGACCGATAACATCCATCTTTACACTGTAAACGGTAATTACATAGGTACATGCCTGGGGCAAATAACAGCGCAAATAATTGTCCATGTGCAGAGTAATAAAGGAGCAAACTTTTATATATGGGCCTGCAGTGGAAGTTATTCTTAAAAGGTGACTTTCACGAATCGTTCTGAAACTGTGCTAAATTACAGATAATTCCATATATTTCTTGGGAAAAAAATCCCAGAAATTCCCCTTTCTCCGTTGTCGAGATATTCGAGGGCAAAGTCGTGCAGTTTTCGACTTTCAGGGGCTATAACTCGAAAACTAATGAACGAGAATTTTTGGCACATATGGTCAATTGAATGTTTATCCCAACCCTTTCATTTGGCACTAGTTTCAGCCCGAATTGTGCAAGTCACCTAAGGTCACGAATCGTCCCGAACGTGTAGCCCAAATTGTGAAAATTTCAAACCGCTACTGCTTGCTTGTATGAGTAGGTAGCCATCTGAAACTTGGCATATATAAAGGCCATTAACATGTCTACATGCATGCACAATCTTATGTCAACTGATTGCATAACTTGCGAACTATAGGCCATCGAAATTTTTGTAAACAAAAGTTTGTGCGACTTTAGCTCCCAAACGGAATAAAAGCTAAAGCTGAAATAGCCTTCATTCTATTTCACTTATTTGTGTCTACACATGTAAATGTTTTGCAGAGACTCAAAGCTCTTGAGAATGGAGAAAATGAGGTGTCAATTTTGCATTGGACCCTATGGGAAAATGCATTAAACGCCTACTGCTCCGACGTTCAGTGACCGATAACATCCATCTTTACACTGTAAACGGTAATTACATAGGTACATGCCTGGGGCAAATAACAGCGCAAATAATTGTCCATGTGCAGAGTAATAAAGGAGCAAACTTTTATATATGGGCCTGCAGTGGAAGTTATTCTTAAAAGGTGACTTTCACGAATCGTTCTGAAACTGTGCTAAATTACAGATAATTCCCATATATTTCTTGGGAAAAAAATCCCAGAAATTCTCCTTTCTCCGTTGTCGAGATATTCGAGGGCAAAGTCGTGCAGTTTTCGACTTTCAGGGGCTATAACTCGAAAACTAAAGAACGAGAATTTTTGGCACATATGGTCAATTGAATTTTTATCCCAACCCTTTCATTTGGCACTAGTTTCAGCCCGAATTGTGCAAGTCACCTAAGGTCACGAATCGTCCCGAACGTGTAGCCCAAATTGTGAAAATTTCAAACCGCTACTGCTTGCTTGTATGAGTAGGTAGCCATCTGAAACTTGGCATATATAAAGGCCATTAACATGTCTACATGCATGCACAATCTTATGTCAACTGATTGCAAAACTTGCGAACTATAGGCCATCGAAATTTTTCTAAACAAAAGTTTGTGCGACTTTAGCTCCCAAATGGAATAAAAGCTAAAGCTGAAATAGCCTTCATTCTATTTCACTTATTTGTGTCTACACATGTATATGTTTTGCAGAGACTCAAAGCTCTTGAGAATGGAGAAAATGAGGTGTCAATTTTGCATTGGACCCTATGGGAAAATGCATTAAACGCCTACTGCTCCGACGTTCAGTGACCGATAACATCCATCTTTACACTGTAAACGGTAATTACATAGGTACATGCCTGGGGCAAATAACAGCGCAAATAATTGTCCATGTGCAGAGTAATAAAGGAGCAAACTTTTATATATGGGCCTGCAGTGGAAGTTATTCTTAAAAGGTGACTTTCACGAATCGTTCTGAAACTGTGCTAAATTACAGATAATTCCATATATTTCTTGGGAAAAAAATCCCAGAAATTCTCCTTTCTCCGTTGTCGAGATATTCGAGGGCAAAGTCGTGCAGTTTTCGACTTTCAGGGGCTATAACTCGAAAACTAAAGAACGAGAATTTTTGGCACATATGGTCAATTGAATGTTTATCCCAACCCTTTCATTTGGCACTAGTTTCAGCCCGAATTGTGCAAGTCACCTAAGGTCACGAATCGTCCCGAACGTGTAGCCCAAATTGTGAAAATTTCAAACCGCTACTGCTTGCTTGTATGAGTAGGTAGCCATCTGAAACTTGGCATATATAAAGGCCATTAACATGTCTACATGCATGCACAATCTTATGTCAACTGATTGCATAACTTGCGAACTATAGGCCATCGAAATTTTTGTAAACAAAAGTTTGTGCGACTTTAGCTCCCAAATGGAATAAAAGCTAAAGCTGAAATAGCCTTCATTCTATTTCACTTATTTGTGTCTACACATGTATATGTTTTGCAGAGACTCAAAGCTCTTGAGAATGGAGAAAATGAGGTGTCAATTTTGCATTGGACCCTATGGGAAAATGCATTAAACGCCTACTGCTCCGACGTTCAGTGACCGATAACATCCATCTTTACACTGTAAACGGTAATTACATAGGTACATGCCTGGGGCAAATAACAGCGCAAATAATTGTCCATGTGCAGAGTAATAAAGGAGCAAACTTTTATATATGGGCCTGCAGTGGAAGTTATTCTTAAAAGGTGACTTTCACGAATCGTTCTGAAACTGTGCTAAATTACAGATAATTCCATATATTTCTTGGGAAAAAAATCCCAGAAATTCTCCTTTCTCCGTTGTCGAGATATTCGAGGGCAAAGTCGTGCAGTTTTCGACTTTCAGGGGCTATAACTCGAAAACTAAAGAACGAGAATTTTTGGCACATATGGTCAATTGAATGTTTATCCCAACCCTTTCATTTGGCACTAGTTTCAGCCCGAATTGTGCAAGTCACCTAAGGTCACGAATCGTCCCGAACGTGTAGCCCAAATTGTGAAAATTTCAAACCGCTACTGCTTGCTTGTATGAGTAGGTAGCCATCTGAAACTTGGCATATATAAAGGCCATTAACATGTCTACATGCATGCACAATCTTATGTCAACTGATTGCATAACTTGCGAACTATAGGCCATCGAAATTTTTGTAAACAAAAGTTTGTGCGACTTTAGCTCCCAAACGGAATAAAAGCTAAAGCTGAAATAGCCTTCATTCTATTTCACTTATTTGTGTCTACACATGTAAATGTTTTGCAGAGACTCAAAGCTCTTGAGAATGGAGAAAATGAGGTGTCAATTTTGCATTGGACCCTATGGGAAAATGCATTAAACGCCTACTGCTCCGACGTTCAGTGACCGATAACATCCATCTTTACACTGTAAACGGTAATTACATAGGTACATGCCTGGGGCAAATAACAGCGCAAATAATTGTCCATGTGCAGAGTAATAAAGGAGCAAACTTTTATATATGGGCCTGCAGTGGAAGTTATTCTTAAAAGGTGACTTTCACGAATCGTTCTGAAACTGTGCTAAATTACAGATAATTCCCATATATTTCTTGGGAAAAAAATCCCAGAAATTCTCCTTTCTCCGTTGTCGAGATATTCGAGGGCAAAGTCGTGCAGTTTTCGACTTTCAGGGGCTATAACTCGAAAACTAAAGAACGAGAATTTTTGGCACATATGGTCAATTGAATGTTTATCCCAACCCTTTCATTTGGCACTAGTTTCAGCCCGAATTGTGCAAGTCACCTAAGGTCACGAATCGTCCCGAACGTGTAGCCCAAATTGTGAAAATTTCAAACCGCTACTGCTTGCTTGTATGAGTAGGTAGCCATCTGAAACTTGGCATATATAAAGGCCATTAACATGTCTACATGCATGCACAATCTTATGTCAACTGATTGCATAACTTGCGAACTATAGGCCATCGAAATTTTTGTAAACAAAAGTTTGTGCGACTTTAGCTCCCAAACGGAATAAAAGCTAAAGCTGAAATAGCCTTCATTCTATTGCACTTATTTGTGTCTACACATGTATATGTTTTGCAGAGACTCAAAGCTCTTGAGAATGGAGAAAATGAGGTGTCAATTTTGCATTGGACCCTATGGGAAAATGCATTAAACGCCTACTGCTCCGACGTTCAGTGACCGATAACATCCATCTTTACACTGTAAACGGTAATTACATAGGTACATGCCTGGGGCAAATAACAGCGCAAATAATTGTCCATGTGCAGAGTAATAAAGGAGCAAACTTTTATATATGGGCCTGCAGTGGAAGTTATTCTTAAAAGGTGACTTTCACGAATCGTTCTGAAACCGTGCTAAATTACAGATAATTCCCATATATTTCTTGGGAAAAAAATCCCAGAAATTCTCCTTTCTCCGTTGTCGAGATATTCGAGGGCAAAGTCGTGCAGTTTTCGACTTTCAGGGGCTATAACTCGAAAACTAAAGAACGAGAATTTTTGGCACATATGGTCAATTGAATGTTTATCCCAACCCTTTCATTTGGCACTAGTTTCAGCCCGAATTGTGCAAGTCACCTAAGGTCACGAATCGTCCCGAACGTGTAGCCCAAATTGTGAAAATTTCAAACCGCTACTGCTTGCTTGTATGAGTAGGTAGCCATCTGAAACTTGGCATATATAAAGGCCATTAACATGTCTACATGCATGCACAATCTTATGTCAACTGATTGCATAACTTGCGAACTATAGGCCATCGAAATTTTTGTAAACAAAAGTTTGTGCGACTTTAGCTCCCAAACGGAATAAAAGCTAAAGCTGAAATAGCCTTCATTCTATTTCACTTATTTGTGTCTACACATGTATATGTTTTGCAGAGACTCAAAGCTCTTGAGAATGGAGAAAATGAGGTGTCAATTTTGCATTGGACCCTATGGGAAAATGCATTAAACGCCTACTGCTCCGACGTTCAGTGACCGATAACATCCATCTTTACACTGTAAACGGTAATTACATAGGTACATGCCTGGGGCAAATAACAGCGCAAATAATTGTCCATGTGCAGAGTAATAAAGGAGCAAACTTTTATATATGGGCCTGCAGTGGAAGTTATTCTTAAAAGGTGACTTTCACGAAACGTTCTGAAACTGTGCTAAATTACAGATAATTCCCATATATTTCTTGGGAAAAAAAATCCCAGAAATTCTCCTTTCTCCGTTGTCGAGATATTCGAGGGCAAAGTCGTGCAGTTTTCGACTTTCAGGGGCTATAACTCGAAAACTAAAGAACGAGAATTTTTGGCACATATGGTCAATTGAATGTTTATCCCAACCCTTTCATTTGGCACTAGTTTCAGCCCGAATTGTGCAAGTCACCTAAGGTCACGAATCGTCCCGAACGTGTAGCCCAAATTGTGAAAATTTCAAACCGCTACTGCTTGCTTGTATGAGTAGGTAGCCATCTGAAACTTGGCATATATAAAGGCCATTAACATGTCTACATGCATGCACAATCTTATGTCAACTGATTGCATAACTTGCGAACTATAGGCCATCGAAATTTTTGTAAACAAAAGTTTGTGCGACTTTAGCTCCCAAACGGAATAAAAGCTAAAGCTGAAATAGCCTTCATTCTATTTCACTTATTTGTGTCTACACATGTATATGTTTTGCAGAGACTCAAAGCTCTTGAGAATGGAGAAAATGAGGTGTCAATTTTGCATTGGACCCTATGGGAAAATGCATTAAACGCCTACTGCTCCGACGTTCAGTGACCGATAACATCCATCTTTACACTGTAAACGGTAATTACATAGGTACATGCCTGGGGCAAATAACAGCGCAAATAATTGTCCATGTGCAGAGTAATAAAGGAGCAAACTTTTATATAAGGGCCTGCAGTGGAAGTTATTCTTAAAAGGTGACTTTCACGAATCGTTCTGAAACTGTGCTTAATTACAGATAATTCCCATATATTTCTTGGGAAAAAAATCCCAGAAATTCTCCTTTCTCCGTTGTCGAGATATTCGAGGGCAAAGTCGTGCAGTTTTCGACTTTCAGGGGCTATAACTCGAAAACTAAAGAACGAGAATTTTTGGCACATATGGTCAATTGAATGTTTATCCCAACCCTTTCATTTGGCACTAGTTTCAGCCCGAATTGTGCAAGTCACCTAAGGTCACGAATTGTCCCGAACGTGTAGCCCAAATTGTGAAAATTTCAAACCGCTACTGCTTGCTTGTATGAGTAGGTAGCCATCTGAAACTTGGCATATATAAAGGCCATTAACATGTCTACATGCATGCACAATCTTATGTCAACTGATTGCATAACTTGCGAACTATAGGCCATCGAAATTTTTGTAAACAAAAGTTTGTGCGACTTTAGCTCCCAAACGGAATAAAAGCTAAAGCTGAAATAGCCTTCATTCTATTTCACTTATTTGTGTCTACACATGTATATGTTTTGCAGAGACTCAAAGCTCTTGAGAATGGAGAAAATGAGGTGTCAATTTTGCATTGGACCCTATGGGAAAATGCATTAAACGCCTACTGCTCCGACGTTCAGTGACCGATAACATCCATCTTTACACTGTAAACGGTAATTACATAGGTACATGCCTGGGGCAAATAACAGCGCAAATAATTGTCCATGTGCAGAGTAATAAAGGAGCAAACTTTTATATATGGGCCTGCAGTGGAAGTTATTCTTAAAAGGTGACTTTCACGAATCGTTCTGAAACTGTGCTAAATTACAGATAATTCCCATATATTTCTTGGGAAAAAAATCCCAGAAATTCTCCTTTCTCCGTTGTCGAGATATTCGAGGGCAAAGTCGTGCAGTTTTCGACTTTCAGGGGCTATAACTCGAAAACTAAAGAACGAGAATTTTTGGCACATATGGTCAATTGAATGTTTATCCCAACCCTTTCATTTGGCACTAGTTTCAGCCCGAATTGTGCAAGTCACCTAAGGTCACGAATCGTCCCGAACGTGTAGCCCAAATTGTGAAAATTTCAAACCGCTACTGCTTGCTTGTATGAGTAGGTAGCCATCTGAAACTTGGCATATATAAAGGCCATTAACATGTCTACATGCATGCACAATCTTATGTCAACTGATTGCATAACTTGCGAACTATAGGCCATCGAAATTTTTGTAAACAAAAGTTTGTGCGACTTTAGCTCCCAAACGGAATAAAAGCTAAAGCTGAAATAGCCTTCATTCTATTTCACTTATTTGTGTCTACACATGTATATGTTTTGCAGAGACTCAAAGCTCTTGAGAATGGAGAAAATGAGGTGTCAATTTTGCATTGGACCCTATGGGAAAATGCATTAAACGCCTACTGCTCCGACGTTCAGTGACCGATAACATCCATCTTTACACTGTAAACGGTAATTACATAGGTACATGCCTGGGGCAAATAACAGCGCAAATAATTGTCCATGTGCAGAGTAATAAAGGAGCAAACTTTTATATATGGGCCTGCAGTGGAAGTTATTCTTAAAAGGTGACTTTCACGAATCGTTCTGAAACTGTGCTAAATTACAGATAATTCCCATATATTTCTTGGGAAAAAAAATCCCAGAAATTCTCCTTTCTCCGTTGTCGAGATATTCGAGGGCAAAGTCGTGCAGTTTTCGACTTTCAGGGGCTATAACTCGAAAACTAAAGAACGAGAATTTTTGGCACATATGGTCAATTGAATGTTTATCCCAACCCTTTCATTTGGCACTAGTTTCAGCCCGAATTGTGCAAGTCACCTAAGGTCACGAATCGTCCCGAACGTGTAGCCCAAATTGTGAAAATTTCAAACCGCTACTGCTTGCTTGTATGAGTAGGTAGCCATCTGAAACTTGGCATATATAAAGGCCATTAACATGTCTACATGCATGCACAATCTTATGTCAACTGATTGCATAACTTGCGAACTATAGGCCATCGAAATTTTTGTAAACAAAAGTTTGTGCGACTTTAGCTCCCAAACGGAATAAAAGCTAAAGCTGAAATAGCCTTCATTCTATTTCACTTATTTGTGTCTACACATGTATATGTTTTGCAGAGACTCAAAGCTCTTGAGAATGGAGAAAATGAGGTGTCAATTTTGCATTGGACCCTATGGGAAAATGCATTAAACGCCTACTGCTCCGACGTTCAGTGACCGATAACATCCATCTTTACACTGTAAACGGTAATTACATAGGTACATGCCTGGGGCAAATAACAGCGCAAATAATTGTCCATGTGCAGAGTAATAAAGGAGCAAACTTTTATATATGGGCCTGCAGTGGAAGTTATTCTTAAAAGGTGACTTTCACGAATCGTTCTGAAACTGTGCTAAATTACAGATAATTCCCATATATTTCTTGGGAAAAAAATCCCAGAAATTCTCCTTTCTCCGTTGTCGAGATATTCGAGGGCAAAGTCGTGCAGTTTTCGACTTTCAGGGGCTATAACTCGAAAACTAAAGAACGAGAATTTTTGGCACATATGGTCAATTGAATGTTTATCCCAACCCTTTCATTTGGCACTAGTTTCAGCCCGAATTGTGCAAGTCACCTAAGGTCACGAATCGTCCCGAACGTGTAGCCCAAATTGTGAAAATTTCAAACCGCTACTGCTTGCTTGTATGAGTAGGTAGCCATCTGAAACTTGGCATATATAAAGGCCATTAACATGTCTACATGCATGCACAATCTTATGTCAACTGATTGCATAACTTGCGAACTATAGGCCATCGAAATTTTTGTAAACAAAAGTTTGTACGACTTTAGCTCCCAAACGGAATAAAAGCTAAAGCTGAAATAGCCTTCATTCTATTTCACTTATTTGTGTCTACACATGTATATGTTTTGCAGAGACTCAAAGCTCTTGAGAATGGAGAAAATGAGGTGTCAATTTTGCATTGGACCCTATGGGAAAATGCATTAAACGCCTACTGCTCCGACGTTCAGTGACCGATAACATCCATCTTTACACTGTAAACGGTAATTACATAGGTACATGCCTGGGGCAAATAACAGCGCAAATAATTGTCCATGTGCAGAGTAATAAAGGAGCAAACTTTTATATATGGGCCTGCAGTGGAAGTTATTCTTAAAAGGTGACTTTCACGAATCGTTCTGAAACTGTGCTAAATTACAGATAATTCCCATATATTTCTTGGGAAAAAAATCCCAGAAATTCTCCTTTCTCCGTTGTCGAGATATTCGAGGGCAAAGTCGTGCAGTTTTCGACTTTCAGGGGCTATAACTCGAAAACTAAAGAACGAGAATTTTTGGCACATATGGTCACTTGAATGTTTATCCCAACCCTTTCATTTGGCACTAGTTTCAGCCCGAATTGTGCAAGTCACCTAAGGTCACGAATCGTCCCGAACGTGTAGCCCAAATTGTGAAAATTTCAAACCGCTACTGCTTGCTTGTATGAGTAGGTAGCCATCTGAAACTTGGCATATATAAAGGCCATTAACATGTCTACATGCATGCACAATCTTATGTCAACTGATTGCATAACTTGCGAACTATAGGCCATCGAAATTTTTGTAAACAAAAGTTTGTGCGACTTTAGCTCCCAAACGGAATAAAAGCTAAAGCTGAAATAGCCTTCATTCTATTTCACTTATTTGTGTCTACACATGTATATGTTTTGCAGAGACTCAAAGCTCTTAAGAATGGAGAAAATGAGGTGTCAATTTTGCATTGGACCCTATGGGAAAATGCATTAAACGCCTACTGCTCCGACGTTCAGTGACCGATAACATCCATCTTTACACTGTAAACGGTAATTACATAGGTACATGCCTGGGGCAAATAACAGCGCAAATAATTGTCCATGTGCAGAGTAATAAAGGAGCAAACTTTTATATATGGGCCTGCAGTGGAAGTTATTCTTAAAAGGTGACTTTCACGAATCGTTCTGAAACTGTGCTAAATTACAGATAATTCCCATATATTTCTTGGGAAAAAAATCCCAGAAATTCTCCTTTCTCCGTTGTCGAGATATTCGAGGGCAAAGTCGTGCAGTTTTCGACTTTCAGGGGCTATAACTCGAAAACTAAAGAACGAGAATTTTTGGCACATATGGTCAATTGAATGTTTATCCCAACCCTTTCATTTGGCACTATTTTCAGCCCGAATTGTGCAAGTCACCTAAGGTCACGAATCGTCCCGAACGTGTAGCCCAAATTGTGAAAATTTCAAACCGCTACTGCTTGCTTGTATGAGTAGGTAGCCATCTGAAACTTGGCATATATAAAGGCCATTAACATGTCTACATGCATGCACAATCTTATGTCAACTGATTGCATAACTTGCGCACTATAGGCCATCGAAATTTTTGTAAACAAAAGTTTGTGCGACTTTAGCTCCCAAACGGAATAAAAGCTAAAGCTGAAATAGCCTTCATTCTATTGCACTTATTTGTGTCTACACATGTATATGTTTTGCAGAGACTCAAAGCTCTTGAGAATGGAGAAAATGAGGTGTCAATTTTGCATTGGACCCTATGGGAAAATGCATTAAACGCCTACTGCTCCGACGTTCAGTGACCGATAACATCCATCTTTACACTGTAAACGGTAATTACATAGGTACATGCCTGGGGCAAATAACAGCGCAAATAATTGTCCATGTGCAGAGTAATAAAGGAGCAAACTTTTATATATGGGCCTGCAGTGGAAGTTATTCTTAAAAGGTGACTTTCACGAATCGTTCTGAAACTGTGCTAAATTACAGATAATTCCCATATATTTCTTGGGAAAAAAATCCCAGAAATTCTCCTTTCTCCGTTGTCGAGATATTCGAGGGCAAAGTCGTGCAGTTTTCGACTTTCAGGGGCTATAACTCGAAAACTAAAGAACGAGAATTTTTGGCACATATGGTCAATTGAATGTTTATCCCAACCCTTTCATTTGGCACTAGTTTCAGCCCGAATTGTGCAAGTCACCTAAGGTCACGAATCGTCCCGAACGTGTAGCCCAAATTGTGAAAATTTCAAACCGCTACTGCTTGCTTGTATGAGTAGGTAGCCATCTGAAACTTGGCATATATAAAGGCCATTAACATGTCTACATGCATGCACAATCTTATGTCAACTGATTGCATAACTTGCGAACTATAGGCCATCGAAATTTTTGTAAACAAAAGTTTGTGCGACTTTAGCTCCCAAACGGAATAAAAGCTAAAGCTGAAATAGCCTTCATTCTATTTCACTTATTTGTGTCTACACATGTATATGTTTTGCAGAGACTCAAAGCTCTTGAGAATGGAGAAAATGAGGTGTCAATTTTGCATTGGACCCTATGGGAAAATGCATTAAACGCCTACTGCTCCGACGTTCAGTGACCGATAACATCCATCTTTACACTGTAAACGGTAATTACATAGGTACATGCCTGGGGCAAATAACAGCGCAAATAATTGTCCATGTGCAGAGTAATAAAGGAGCAAACTTTTATATATGGGCCTGCAGTGGAAGTTATTCTTAAAAGGTGACTTTCACGAATCGTTCTGAAACTGTGCTAAATTACAGATAATTCCCATATATTTCTTGGGAAAAAAATCCCAGAAATTCTCCTTTCTCCGTTGTCGAGATATTCGAGGGCAAAGTCGTGCAGTTTTCGACTTTCAGGGGCTATAACTCGAAAACTAAAGAACGAGAATTTTTGGCACATATGGTCAATTGAATGTTTATCCCAACCCTTTCATTTGGCACTAGTTTCAGTCCGAATTGTGCAAGTCACCTAAGGTCACGAATCGTCCCGAACGTGTAGCCCAAATTGTGAAAATTTCAAACCGCTACTGCTTGCTTGTATGAGTAGGTAGCCATCTGAAACTTGGCATATATAAAGGCCATTAACATGTCTACATGCATGCACAATCTTATGTCAACTGATTGCATAACTTGCGAACTATAGGCCATCGAAATTTTTGTAAACAAAAGTTTGTGCGACTTTAGCTCCCAAACGGAATAAAAGCTAAAGCTGAAATAGCCTTCATTCTATTTCACTTATTTGTGTCTACACATGTATATGTTTTGCAGAGACTCAAAGCTCTTGAGAATGGAGAAAATGAGGTGTCAATTTTGCATTGGACCCTATGGGAAAATGCATTAAACGCCTACTGCTCCGACGTTCAGTGACCGATAACATCCATCTTTACACTGTAAACGGTAATTACATAGGTACATGCCTGGGGCAAATAACAGCGCAAATAATTGTCCATGTGCAGAGTAATAAAGGAGCAAACTTTTATATATGGGCCTGCAGTGGAAGTTATTCTTAAAAGGTGACTTTCACGAATCGTTCTAAAACTGTGCTAAATTACAGATAATTCCCATATATTTCTTGGGAAAAAAATCCCAGAAATTCTCCTTTCTCCGTTGTCGAGATATTCGAGGGCAAAGTCGTGCAGTTTTCGACTTTCAGGGGCTATAAATCGAAAACTAAAGAACGAGAATTTTTGGCACATATGGTCAATTGAATGTTTATCCCAACCCTTTCATTTGGCACTAGTTTCAGCCCGAATTGTGCAAGTCACCTAAGGTCACGAATCGTCCCGAACGTGTAGCCCAAATTGTGAAAATTTCAAACCGCTACTGCTTGCTTGTATGAGTAGGTAGCCATCTGAAACTTGGCATATATAAAGGCCATTAACATGTCTACATGCATGCACAATCTTATGTCAACTGATTGCATAACTTGCGAACTATAGGCCATCGAAATTTTTGTAAACAAAAGTTTGTGCGACTTTAGCTCCCAAACGGAATAAAAGCTAAAGCTGAAATAGCCTTCATTCTATTGCACTTATTTGTGTCTACACATGTATATGTTTTGCAGAGACTCAAAGCTCTTGCGAATGGAGAAAATGAGGTGTCAATTTTGCATTGGGCCCTATGGGAAAATGCATTAAACGCCTACTGCTCCGACGTTCAGTGACCGATAACATCCATCTTTACACTGTAAACGGTAATTACATAGGTACATGCCTGGGGCAAATAACAGCGCAAATAATTGTCCATGTGCAGAGTAATAAAGGAGCAAACTTTTATATATGGGCCTGCAGTGGAAGTTATTCTTAAAAGGTGACTTTCACGAATCGTTCTGAAACTGTGCTAAATTACAGATAATTCCCATATATTTCTTGGGAAAAAATCCCAGAAATTCTCCTTTCTCCGTTGTCGAGATATTCGAGGGCAAAGTCGTGCAGTTTTCGACTTTCAGGGGCTATAACTCGAAAACTAAAGAACGAGAATTTTTGGCACATATGGTCAATTGAATGTTTATCCCAACCCTTTCATTTGGCACTAGTTTCAGCCCGAATTGTGCAAGTCACCTAAGGTCACGAATCGTCCCGAACGTGTAGCCCAAATTGTGAAAATTTCAAACCGCTACTGCTTGCTTGTATGAGTAGGTAGCCATCTGAAACTCGGCATATATAAAGGCCATTAACATGTCTACATGCATGCACAATCTTATGTCAACTGATTGCATAACTTGCGAACTATAGGCCATCGAAATTTTTGTAAACAAAAGTTTGTGCGACTTTAGCTCCCAAACGGAATAAAAGCTAAAGCTGAAATAGCCTTCATTCTATTTCACTTATTTGTGTCTACACATGTATATGTTTTGCAGAGACTCAAAGCTCTTGAGAATGGAGAAAATGAGGTGTCAATTTTGCATTGGACCCTATGGGAAAATGCATTAAACGCCTACTGCTCCGACGTTCAGTGACCGATAACATCCATCTTTACACTGTAAACGGTAATTACATAGGTGCATGCCTGGGGCAAATAACAGCGCAAATAATTGTCCATGTGCAGAGTAATAAAGGAGCAAACTTTTATATATGGGCCTGCAGTGGAAGTTATTCTTAAAAGGTGACTTTCACGAATCGTTCTGAAACTGTGCTAAATTACAGATAATTCCCATATATTTCTTGGGAAAAAAATCCCAGAAATTCTCCTTTCTCCGTTGTCGAGATATTCGAGGGCAAAGTCGTGCAGTTTTCGACTTTCAGGGGCTATAACTCGAAAACTAAAGAACGAGAATTTTTGGCACATATGGTCAATTGAATGTTTATCCCAACCCTTTCATTTGGCACTAGTTTCAGCCCGAATTGTGCAAGTCACCTAAGGTCACGAATCGTCCCGAACGTGTAGCCCAAATTGTGAAAATTTCAAACCGCTACTGCTTGCTTGTATGAGTAGGTAGCCATCTGAAACTTGGCATATATAAAGGCCATTAACATGTCTACATGCATGCACAATCTTATGTCAACTGATTGCATAACTTGCGAACTATAGGCCATCGAAATTTTTGTAAACAAAAGTTTGTGCGACTTTAGCTCCCAAACGGAATAAAAGCTAAAGCTGAAATAGCCTGCATTCTATTTCACTTATTTGTGTCTACACATGTATATGTTTTGCAGAGACTCAAAGCTCTTGCGAATGGAGAAAATGAGGTGTCAATTTTGCATTGGACCCTATGGGAAAATGCATTAAACGCCTACTGCTCCGACGTTCAGTGACCGATAACATCCATCTTTACACTGTAAACGGTAATTACATAGGTACATGCCTGGGGCAAATAACAGCGCAAATAATTGTCCATGTGCAGAGTAATAAAGGAGCAAACTTTTATATATGGGCCTGCAGTGGAAGTTATTCTTAAAAGGTGACTTTCACGAATCGTTCTGAAACTGTGCTAAATTACAGATAATTCCCATATATTTCTTGGGAAAAAAATCCCAGAAATTCTCCTTTCTCCGTTGTCGAGATATTCGAGGGCAAAGTCGTGCAGTTTTCGACTTTCAGGGGCTATAACTCGAAAACTAAAGAACGAGAATTTT
This sequence comes from Ctena decussata, assembly GCA_963989385.1. Taxonomy (NCBI): domain Eukaryota; kingdom Metazoa; phylum Mollusca; class Bivalvia; order Lucinida; family Lucinidae; genus Ctena; species Ctena decussata. The sequence goes on along the minus strand of OZ022510.1, from coordinate 77,688,733 downwards.
TGGCACATATGGTCAATTGAATGTTTATCCCAACCCTTTCATTTGGCACTAGTTTCAGCCCGAATTGTGCAAGTCACCTAAGGTCACGAATCGTCCCGAACGTGTAGCCCAAATTGTGAAAATTTCAAACCGCTACTGCTTGCTTGTATGAGTAGGTAGCCATCTGAAACTTGGCATATATAAAGGCCATTAACATGTCTACATGCATGCACAATCTTATGTCAACTGATTGCATAACTTGCGAACTATAGGCCATCGAAATTTCTGTAAACAAAAGTTTGTGCGACTTTAGCTCCCAAACGGAATAAAAGCTAAAGCTGAAATAGCCTTCATTCTATTTCACTTATTTGTGTCTACACATGTATATGTTTTGCAGAGACTCAAAGCTCTTGAGAATGGAGAAAATGAGGTGTCAATTGTGCATTGGACCCTATGGGAAAATGCATTAAACGCCTACTGCTCCGACGTTCAGTGACCGATAACATCCATCTTTACACTGTAAACGGTAATTACATAGGTACATGCCTGGGGCAAATAACAGCGCAAATAATTGTCCATGTGCAGAGTAATAAAGGAGCAAACTTTTATATATGGGCCTGCAGTGGAAGTTATTCTTAAAAGGTGACTTTCACGAATCGTTCTGAAACTGTGCTAAATTACAGATAATTCCCATATATTTCTTGGGAAAAAAATCCCAGAAATTCTCCTTTCTCCGTTGTCGAGATATTCGAGGGCAAAGTCGTGCAGTTTTCGACTTTCAGGGGCTATAACTCGAAAACTAAAGAACGAGAATTTTTGGCACATATGGTCAATTGAATGTTTATCCCAACCCTTTCATTTGGCACTAGTTTCAGCCCGAATTGTGCAAGTCACCTAAGGTCACGAATCGTCCCGAACGTGTAGCCCAAATTGTGAAAATTTCAAACCGCTACTGCTTGCTTGTATGAGTAGGTAGCCATCTGAAACTTGGCATATATAAAGGCCATTAACATGTCTACATGCATGCACAATCTTATGTCAACTGATTGCATAACTTGCGAACTATAGGCCATCGAAATTTTTGTAAACAAAAGTTTGTGCGACTTTAGCTCCCAAACGGAATAAAAGCTAAAGCTGAAATAGCCTTCATTCTATTTCACTTATTTGTGTCTACACATGTATATGTTTTGCAGAGACTCAAAGCTCTTGAGAATGGAGAAAATGAGGTGTCAATTTTGCATTGGACCCTATGGGAAAATGCATTAAACAATTACTGCTCCGACGTTCAGTGACCGATAACATCCATCTTTACACTGTAAACGGTAATTACATAGGTACATGCCTGGGGCAAATAACAGCGCAAATAATTGTCCATGTGCAGAGTAATAAAGGAGCAAACTTTTATATATGGGCCTGCAGTGGAAGTTATTCTTAAAAGGTGACTTTCACGAATCGTTCTGAAACTGTGCTAAATTACAGATAATTCCCATATATTTCTTGGGAAAAAATCCCAGAAATTCTCCTTTCTCCGTTGTCGAGATATTCGAGGGCAAAGTCGTGCAGTTTTCGACTTTCAGGGGCTATAACTCGAAAACTAAAGAACGAGAATTTTTGGCACATATGGTCAATTGAATGTTTATCCCAACCCTTTCATTTGGCACTAGTTTCAGCCCGAATTGTGCAAGTCACCTAAGGTCACGAATCGTCCCGAACGTGTAGCCCAAATTGTGAAAATTTCAAACCGCTACTGCTTGCTTGTATGAGTAGGTAGCCATCTGAAACTTGGCATATATAAAGGCCATTAACATGTCTACATGCATGCACAATCTTATGTCAACTGATTGCATAACTTACGAACTATAGGCCATCGAAATTTTTTGTAAACAAAAGTTTGTGCGACTTTAGCTCCCAAACGGAATAAAAGCTAAAGCTGAAATAGCCTTCATTCTTTTTCACTTATTTGTGTCTACACATGTATATGTTTTGCAGAGACTCAAAGCTCTTGAGAATGGAGAAAATGAGGTGTCAATTTTGCATTGGACCCTATGGGAAAATGCATTAAACGCCTACTGCTCCGACGTTCAGTGACCGATAACATCCATCTTTACACTGTAAACGGTAATTACATAGGTACATGCCTGGGGCAAATAACAGCGCAAATAATTGTCCATGTGCAGAGTAATAAAGGAGCAAACTTTTATATATGGGCCTGCAGTGGAAGTTATTCTTAAAAGGTGACTTTCACGAATCGTTCTGAAACTGTGCTAAATTACAGATAATTCCCATATATTTCTTGGGAAAAAAATCCCAGAAATTCTCCTTTCTCCGTTGTCGAGATATTCGAGGGCAAAGTCGTGCAGTTTTCGACTTTCAGGGGCTATAACTCGAAAACTAAAGAACGAGAATTTTTGGCACATATGGTCAATTGAATGTTTATCCCAACCCTTTCATTTGGCACTAGTTTCAGCCCGAATTGTGCAAGTCACCTAAGGTCACGAATCGTCCCGAACGTGTAGCCCAAATTGTGAAAATTTCAAACCGCTACTGCTTGCTTGTATGAGTAGGTAGCCATCTGAAACTTGGCATATATAAAGGCCATTAACATGTCTACATGCATGCACAATCTTATGTCAACTGATTGCATAACTTGCGAACTATAGGCCATCGAAATTTTTGTAAACAAAAGTTTGTGCGACTTTAGCTCCCAAACGGAATAAAAGCTAAAGCTGAAATAGCCTTCATTCTATTTCACTTATTTGTGTCTACACATGTATATGTTTTGCAGAGACTCAAAGCTCTTGAGAATGGAGAAAATGAGGTGTCAATTTTGCATTGGACCCTATGGGAAAATGCATTAAACGCCTACTGCTCCGACGTTCAGTGACCGATAACATCCATCTTTACACTGTAAACGGTAATTACATAGGTACATGCCTGGGGCAAATAACAGCGCAAATAATTGTCCATGTGCAGAGTAATAAAGGAGCAAACTTTTATATATGGGCCTGCAGTGGAAGTTATTCTTAAAAGGTGACTTTCACGAATCGTTCTGAAACTGTGCTAAATTACAGATAATTCCCATATATTTCTTGGGAAAAAAATCCCAGAAATTCTCCTTTCTCCGTTGTCGAGATATTCGAGGGCAAAGTCGTGCAGTTTTCGACTTTCAGGGGCTATAACTCGAAAACTAAAGAACGAGAATTTTTGGCACATATGGTCAATTGAATGTTTATCCCAACCCTTTCATTTGGCACTAGTTTCAGCCCGAATTGTGCAAGTCACCTAAGGTCACGAATCGTCCCGAACGTGTAGCCCAAATTGTGAAAATTTCAAACCGCTACTGCTTGCTTGTATGAGTAGGTAGCCATCTGAAACTTGGCATATATAAAGGCCATTAACATGTCTACATGCATGCACAATCTTATGTCAACTGATTGCATAACTTGCGAACTATAGGCCATCGAAATTTTTGTAAACAAAAGTTTGTGCGACTTTAGCTCCCAAACGGAATAAAAGCTAAAGCTGAAATAGCCTTCATTCTATTTCACTTATTTGTGTCTACACATGTATATGTTTTGCAGAGACTCAAAGCTCTTGAGAATGGAGAAAATGAGGTGTCAATTTTGCATTGGACCCTATGGGAAAATGCATTAAACGCCTACTGCTCCGACGTTCAGTGACCGATAACATCCATCTTTACACTGTAAACGGTAATTACATAGGTACATGCCTGGGGCAAATAACAGCGCAAATAATTGTCCATGTGCAGAGTAATAAAGGAGCAAACTTTTATATATGGGCCTGCAGTGGAAGTTATTCTTAAAAGGTGACTTTCACGAATCGTTCTGAAACTGTGCTAAATTACAGATAATTCCCATATATTTCTTGGGAAAAAAATCCCAGAAATTCTCCTTTCTCCGTTGTCGAGATATTCGAGGGCAAAGTCGTGCAGTTTTCGACTTTCAGGGGCTATAACTCGAAAACTAAAGAACGAGAATTTTTGGCACATATGGTCAATTGAATGTTTATCCCAACCCTTTCATTTGGCACTAGTTTCAGCCCGAATTGTGCAAGTCACCTAAGGTCACGAATCGTCCCGAACGTGTAGCCCAAATTGTGAAAATTTCAAACCGCTACTGCTTGCTTGTATGAGTAGGTAGCCATCTGAAACTTGGCATATATAAAGGCCATTAACATGTCTACATGCATGCACAATCTTATGTCAACTGATTGCATAACTTGCGAACTATAGGCCATCGAAATTTTTGTAAACAAAAGTTTGTGCGACTTTAGCTCCCAAACGGAATAAAAGCTAAAGCTGAAATAGCCTTCATTCTATTTCACTTATTTGTGTCTACACATGTATATGTTTTGCAGAGACTCAAAGCTCTTGAGAATGGAGAAAATGAGGTGTCAATTTTGCATTGGACCCTATGGGAAAATGCATTAAACGCCTACTGCTCCGACGTTCAGTGACCGATAACATCCATCTTTACACTGTAAACGGTAATTACATAGGTACATGCCTGGGGCAAATAACAGCGCAAATAATTGTCCAGGTGCAGAGTAATAAAGGAGCAAACTTTTATATATGGGCCTGCAGTGGAAGTTATTCTTAAAAGGTGACTTTCACGAATCGTTCTGAAACTGTGCTAAATTACAGATAATTCCCATATATTTCTTGGGAAAAAAATCCCAGAAATTCTCCTTTCTCCGTTGTCGAGATATTCGAGGGCAAAGTCGTGCAGTTTTCGACTTTCAGGGGCTATAACTCGAAAACTAAAGAACGAGAATTTTTGGCACATATGGTCAATTGAATGTTTATCCCAACCCTTTCATTTGGCACTAGTTTCAGCCCGAATTGTGCAAGTCACCTAAGGTCACGAATCGTCCCGAACGTGTAGCCCAAATTGTGAAAATTTCAAACCGCTACTGCTTGCTTGTATGAGTAGGTAGCCATCTGAAACTTGGCATATATAAAGGCCATTAACATGTCTACATGCATGCACAATCTTATGTCAACTGATTGCATAACTTGCGAACTATAGGCCATCGAAATTTTTGTAAACAAAAGTTTGTGCGACTTTAGCTCCCAAACGGAATAAAAGCTAAAGCTGAAATAGCCTTCATTCTATTTCACTTATTTGTGTCTACACATGTATATGTTTTGCAGAGACTCAAAGCTCTTGAGAATGGAGAAAATGAGGTGTCAATTTTGCATTGGACCCTATGGGAAAATGCATTAAACGCCTACTGCTCCGACGTTCAGTGACCGATAACATCCATCTTTACACTGTAAACGGTAATTACATAGGTACATGCCTGGGGCAAATAACAGCGCAAATAATTGTCCATGTGCAGAGTAATAAAGGAGCAAACTTTTATATATGGGCCTGCAGTGGAAGTTATTCTTAAAAGGTGACTTTCACGAATCGTTCTGAAACTGTGCTAAATTACAGATAATTCCCATATATGTCTTGGGAAAAAAATCCCAGAAATTCTCCTTTCTCCGTTGTCGAGATATTCGAGGGCAAAGTCTTGCAGTTTTCGACTTTCAGGGGCTATAACTCGAAAACTAAAGAACGAGAATTTTTGGCACATATGGTCAATTGAATGTTTATCCCAACCCTTTCATTTGGCACTAGTTTCAGCCCGAATTGTGCAAGTCACCTAAGGTCACGAATCGTCCCGAACGTGTAGCCCAAATTGTGAAAATTTCAAACCGCTACTGCTTGCTTGTATGAGTAGGTAGCCATCTGAAACTTGGCATATATAAAGGCCATTAACATGTCTACATGCATGCACAATCTTATGTCAACTGATTGCATAACTTGCGAACTATAGGCCATCGAAATTTTTGTAAACAAAAGTTTGTGCGACTTTAGCTCCCAAACGGAATAAAAGCTAAAGCTGAAATAGCCTTCATTCCAATTCACTTATTTGTGTCTACACATGTATATGTTTTGCAGAGACTCAAAGCTCTTGAGAATGGAGAAAATGAGGTGTCAATTTTGCATTGGACCCTATGGGAAAATGCATTAAACGCCTACTGCTCCGACGTTCAGTGACCGATAACATCCATCTTTACACTGTAAACGGTAATTACATAGGTACATGCCTGGGGCAAATAACAGCGCAAATAATTGTCCATGTGCAGAGTAATAAAGGAGCAAACTTTTATATATGGGCCTGCAGTGGAAGTTATTCTTAAAAGGTGACTTTCACGAATCGTTCTGAAACTGTGCTAAATTACAGATAATTCCCATATATTTCTTGGGAAAAAAATCCCAGAAATTCTCCTTTCTCCGTTGTCGAGATATTCGAGGGCAAAGTCGTGCAGTTTTCGACTTTCAGGGGCTATAACTCGAAAACTAAAGCAAGAGAATTTTTGGCACATATGGTCAATTGAATGTTTATCCCAACCCTTTCATTTGGCACTAGTTTCAGCCCGAATTGTGCAAGTCACCTAAGGTCACGAATCGTCCCGAACGTGTAGCCCAAATTGTGAAAATTTCAAACCGCTACTGCTTGCTTGTATGAGTAGGTAGCCATCTGAAACTCGGCATATATAAAGGCCATTAACATGTCTACATGCATGCACAATCTTATGTCAACTGATTGCATAACTTGCGAACTATAGGCCATCGAAATTTTTGTAAACAAAAGTTTGTGCGACTTTAGCTCCCAAACGGAATAAAAGCTAAAGCTGAAATAGCCTTCATTCTATTTCACTTATTTGTGTCTACACATGTATATGTTTTGCAGAGACTCAAAGCTCTTGAGAATGGAGAAAATGAGGTGTCAATTTTGCATTGGACCCTATGGGAAAATGCATTAAACGCCTACTGCTCCGACGTTCAGTGACCGATAACATCCATCTTTACACTGTAAACGGTAATTACATAGGTACATGCCTGGGGCAAATAACAGCGCAAATAATTGTCCATGTGCAGAGTAATAAAGGAGCAAACTTTTATATATGGGCCTGCAGTGGAAGTTATTCTTAAAAGGTGACTTTCACGAATCGTTCTGAAACTGTGCTAAATTACAGATAATTCCCATATATTTCTTGGGAAAAAAATCCCAGAAATTCTCCTTTCTCCGTTGTCGAGATATTCGAGGGCAAAGTCGTGCAGTTTTCGACTTTCAGGGGCTATAACTCGAAAACTAAAGAACGAGAATTTTTGGCACATATGGTCAATTGAATGTTTATCCCAACCCTTTCATTTGGCACTAGTTTCAGCCCGAATTGTGCAAGTCACCTAAGGTCACGAATCGTCCCGAACGTGTAGCCCAAATTGTGAAAATTTCAAACCGCTACTGCTTGCTTGTATGAGTAGGTAGCCATCTGAAACTTGGCATATATAAAGGCCATTAACATGTCTACATGCATGCACAATCTTATGTCAACTGATTGCATAACTTGCGAACTATAGGCCATCGAAATTTTTGTAAACAAAAGTTTGTGCGACTTTAGCTCCCAAACGGAATAAAAGCTAAAGCTGAAATAGCCTTCATTCTATTTCACTTATTTGTGTCTACACATGTATATGTTTTGCAGAGACTCAAAGCTCTTGAGAATGGAGAAAATGAGGTGTCAATTTTGCATTGGACCCTATGGGAAAATGCATTAAACGCCTACTGCTCCGACGTTCAGTGACCGATAACATCCATCTTTACACTGTAAACGGTAATTACATAGGTACATGCCTGGGGCAAATAACAGCGCAAATAATTGTCCATGTGCAGAGTAATAAAGGAGCAAACTTTTATATATGGGCCTGCAGTGGAAGTTATTCTTAAAAGGTGACTTTCACGAATCGTTCTGAAACTGTGCTAAATTACAGATAATTCCCATATATTTCTTGGGAAAAAAATCCCAGAAATTCTCCTTTCTCCGTTGTCGAGATATTCGAGGGCAAAGTCGTGCAGTTTTCGACTTTCAGGGGCTATAACTCGAAAACTAAAGAACGAGAATTTTTGGCACATATGGTCAATTGAATGTTTATCCCAACCCTTTCATTTGGCACTAGTTTCAGCCCGAATTGTGCAAGTCACCTAAGGTCACGAATCGTCCCGAACGTGTAGCCCAAATTGTGAAAATTTCAAACCGCTACTGCTTGCTTGTATGAGTAGGTAGCCATCTGAAACTTGGCATATATAAAGGCCATTAACATGTCTACATGCATGCACAATCTTATGTCAACTGATTGCATAATTTGCGAACTATAGGCCATCGAAATTTTTGTAAACAAAAGTTTGTGCGACTTTAGCTCCCAAACGGAATAAAAGCTAAAGCTGAAATAGCCTTCATTCTATTTCACTTATTTGTGTCTACACATGTATATGTTTTGCAGAGACTCAAAGCTCTTGAGAATGGAGAAAATGAGGTGTCAATTTTGCATTGGACCCTATGGGAAAATGCATTAAACGCCTACTGCTCCGACGTTCAGTGACCGATAACATCCATCTTTACACTGTAAACGGTAATTACATAGGTACATGCCTGGGGCAAATAACAGCGCAAATAATCGTCCATGTGCAGAGTAATAAAGGAGCAAACTTTTATATATGGGCCTGCAGTGGAAGTTATTCTTAAAAGGTGACTTTCACGAATCGTTCTGAAACTGTGCTAAATTACAGATAATTCCCATATATTTCTTGGGAAAAAAATCCCAGAAATTCTCCTTTCTCCGTTGTCGAGATATTCGAGGGCAAAGTCGTGCAGTTTTCGACTTTCAGGGGCTATAACTCGAAAACTAAAGCACGAGAATTTTTGGCACATATGGTCAATTGAATGTTTATCCCAACCCTTTCATTTGGCACTAGTTTCAGCCCGAATTGTGCAAGTCACCTAAGGTCACGAATCGTCCCGAACGTGTAGCCCAAATTGTGAAAATTTCAAACCGCTACTGCTTGCTTGTATGAGTAGGTAGCCATCTGAAACTTGGCATATATAAAGGCCATTAACATGTCTACATGCATGCACAATCTTATGTCAACTGATTGCATAACTTGCGAACTATAGGCCATCGAAATTTTTGTAAACAAAAGTTTGTGCGACTTTAGCTCCCAAACGGAATAAAAGCTAAAGCTGAAATAGCCTTCATTCTATTTCACTTATTTGTGTCTACACATGTATATGTTTTGCAGAGACTCAAAGCTCTTGAGAATGGAGAAAATGAGGTGTCAATTTTGCATTGGACCCTATGGGAAAATGCATTAAACGCCTACTGCTCCGACGTTCAGTGACCGATAACATCCATCTTTACACTGTAAACGGTAATTACATAGGTACATGCCTGGGGCAAATAACAGCGCAAATAATTGTCCATGTGCAGAGTAATAAAGGAGCAAACTTTTATATATGGGCCTGCAGTGGAAGTTATTCTTAAAAGGTGACTTTCACGAATCGTTCTGAAACTGTGCTAAATTACAGATAATTCCCATATATTTCTTGGGAAAAAAATCCCAGAAATTCTCCTTTCTCCGTTGTTGAGATATTCGAGGGCAAAGTCGTGCAGTTTTCGACTTTCAGGGGCTATAACTCGAAAACTAAAGAACGAGAATTTTTGGCACATATGGTCAATTGAATGTTTATCCCAACCCTTTCATTTGGCACTAGTTTCAGCCCGAATTGTGCAAGTCACCTAAGGTCACGAATCGTCCCGAACGTGTAGCCCAAATTGTGAAAATTTCAAACCGCTACTGCTTGCTTGTATGAGTAGGTAGCCATCTGAAACTTGGCATATATAAAGGCCATTAACATGTCTACATGCATGCACAATCTTATGTCAACTGATTGCATAACTTACGAACTATAGGCCATCGAAATGTTTTGTAAACAAAAGTTTGTGCGACTTTAGCTCCCAAACGGAATAAAAGCTAAAGCTGAAATAGCCTTCATTCTTTTTCACTTATTTGTGTCTACACATGTATATGTTTTGCAGAGACTCAAAGCTCTTGAGAATGGAGAAAATGAGGTGTCAATTTTGCATTGGACCCTATGGGAAAATGCATTAAACGCCTACTGCTCCGACGTTCAGTGACCGATAACATCCATCTTTACACTGTAAACGGTAATTACATAGGTACATGCCTGGGGCAAATAACAGCGCAAATAATTGTCCATGTGCAGAGTAATAAAGGAGCAAACTTTTATATATGGGCCTGCAGTGGAAGTTATTCTTAAAAGGTGACTTTCACGAATCGTTCTGAAACTGTGCTAAATTACAGATAATTCCCATATATTTCTTGGGAAAAAAATCCCAGAAATTCTCCTTTCTCCGTTGTCGAGATATTCGAGGGCAAAGTCGTGCAGTTTTCGACTTTCAGGGGCTATAACTCGAAAACTAAAGAACGAGAATTTTTGGCACATATGGTCAATTGAATGTTTATCCCAACCCTTTCATTTGGCACTAGTTTCAGCCCGAATTGTGCAAGTCACCTAAGGTCACGAATCGTCCCGAACGTGTAGCCCAAATTGTGAAAATTTCAAACCGCTACTGCTTGCTTGTATGAGTAGGTAGCCATCTGAAACTTGGCATATATAAAGGCCATTAACATGTCTACATGCATGCACAATCTTATGTCAACTGATTGCATAACTTGCGAACTATAGGCCATCGAAATTTTTGTAAACAAAAGTTTGTGCGACTTTAGCTCCCAAACGGAATAAAAGCTAAAGCTGAAATAGCCTTCATTCTATTTCACTTATTTGTGTCTACACATGTATATGTTTTGCAGAGACTCAAAGCTCTTGAGAATGGAGAAAATGAGGTGTCAATTTTGCATTGGACCCTATGGGAAAATGCATTAAACGCCTACTGCTCCGACGTTCAGTGACCGATAACATCCATCTTTACACTGTAAACGGTAATTACATAGGTACATGCCTGGGGCAAATAACAGCGCAAATAATTGTCCATGTGCAGAGTAATAAAGGAGCAAACTTTTATATATGGGCCTGCAGTGGAAGTTATTCTTAAAAGGTGACTTTCACGAATCGTTCTGAAACTGTGCTAAATTACAGATAATTCCCATATATTTCTTGGGAAAAAAATCCCAGAAATTCTCCTTTCTCCGTTGTTGAGATATTCGAGGGCAAAGTCGTGCAGTTTTCGACTTTCAGGGGCTATAACTCGAAAACTAAAGAACGAGAATTTTTGGCACATATGGTCAATTGAATGTTTATCCCAACCCTTTCATTTGGCACTAGTTTCAGCCCGAATTGTGCAAGTCACCTAAGGTCACGAATCGTCCCGAACGTGTAGCCCAAATTGTGAAAATTTCAAACCGCTACTGCTTGCTTGTATGAGTAGGTAGCCATCTGAAACTTGGCATATATAAAGGCCATTAACATGTCTACATGCATGCACAATCTTATGTCAACTGATTGCATAACTTGCGAACTATAGGCCATCGAAATTTTTGTAAACAAAAGTTTGTGCGACTTTAGCTCCCAAACGGAATAAAAGCTAAAGCTGAAATAGCCTTCATTCTATTTCACTTATTTGTGTCTACACATGTATATGTTTTGCAGAGACTCAAAGCTCTTGAGAATGGAGAAAATGAGGTGTCAATTTTGCATTGGACCCTATGGGAAAATGCATTAAACGCCTACTGCTCCGACGTTCAGTGACCGATAACATCCATCTTTACACTGTAAACGGTAATTACATAGGTACATGCCTGGGGCAAATAACAGCGCAAATAATTGTCCAGGTGCAGAGTAATAAAGGAGCAAACTTTTATATATGGGCCTGCAGTGGAAGTTATTCTTAAAAGGTGACTTTCACGAATCGTTCTGAAACTGTGCTAAATTACAGATAATTCCCATATATTTCTTGGGAAAAAAATCCCAGAAATTCTCCTTTCTCCGTTGTCGAGATATTCGAGGGCAAAGTCGTGCAGTTTTCGACTTTCAGGGGCTATAACTCGAAAACTAAAGAACGAGAATTTTTGGCACATATGGTCAATTGAATGTTTATCCCAACCCTTTCATTTGGCACTAGTTTCAGCCCGAATTGTGCAAGTCACCTAAGGTCACGAATCGTCCCGAACGTGTAGCCCAAATTGTGAAAATTTCAAACCGCTACTGCTTGCTTGTATGAGTAGGTAGCCATCTGAAACTTGGCATATATAAAGGCCATTAACATGTCTACATGCATGCACAATCTTATGTCAACTGATTGCATAACTTGCGAACTATAGGCCATCGAAATTTTTGTAAACAAAAGTTTGTGCGACTTTAGCTCCCAAACGGAATAAAAGCTAAAGCTGAAATAGCCTTCATTCTATTTCACTTATTTGTGTCTACACATGTATATGTTTTGCAGAGACTCAAAGCTCTTGAGAATGGAGAAAATGAGGTGTCAATTTTGCATTGGACCCTATGGGAAAATGCATTAAACGCCTACTGCTCCGACGTTCAGTGACCGATAACATCCATCTTTACACTGTAAACGGTAATTACATAGGTACATGCCTGGGGCAAATAACAGCGCAAATAATTGTCCATGTGCAGAGTAATAAAGGAGCAAACTTTTATATATGGGCCTGCAGTGGAAGTTATTCTTAAAAGGTGACTTTCACGAATCGTTCTGAAACTGTGCTAAATTACAGATAATTTCCATATATGTCTTGGGAAAAAAATCCCAGAAATTCGCCTTTCTCCGTTGTCGAGATATTCGAGGGCAAAGTCTTGCAGTTTTCGACTTTCAGGGGCTATAACTCGAAAACTAAAGAACGAGAATTTTTGGCACATATGGTCAATTGAATGTTTATCCCAACCCTTTCATTTGGCACTAGTTTCAGCCCGAATTGTGCAAGTCACCTAAGGTCACGAATCGTCCCGAACGTGTAGCCCAAATTGTGAAAATTTCAAACCGCTACTGCTTGCTTGTATGAGTAGGTAGCCATCTGAAACTTGGCATATATAAAGGCCATTAACATGTCTACATGCATGCACAATCTTATGTCAACTGATTGCATAACTTGCGAACTATAGGCCATCGAAATTTTTGTAAACAAAAGTTTGTGCGACTTTAGCTCCCAAACGGAATAAAAGCTAAAGCTGAAATAGCCTTCATTCTATTTCACTTATTTGTGTCTACACATGTATATGTTTTGCAGAGACTCAAAGCTCTTGAGAATGGAGAAAATGAGGTGTCAATTTTGCATTGGACCCTATGGGAAAATGCATTAAACGCCTACTGCTCCGACGTTCAGTGACCGATAACATCCATCTTTACACTGTAAACGGTAATTACATAGGTACATGCCTGGGGCAAATAACAGCGCAAATAATTGTCCATGTGCAGAGTAATAAAGGAGCAAACTTTTATATATGGGCCTGCAGTGGAAGTTATTCTTAAAAGGTGACTTTCACGAATCGTTCTGAAACTGTGCTAAATTACAGATAATTCCCATATATTTCTTGGGAAAAAAATCCCAGAAATTCTCCTTTCTCCGTTGTCGAGATATTCGAGGGCAAAGTCGTGCAGTTTTCGACTTTCAGGGGCTATAACTCGAAAACTAAAGCACGAGAATTTTTGGCACATATGGTCAATTGAATGTTTATCCCAACCCTTTCATTTGGCACTAGTTTCAGCCCGAATTGTGCAAGTCACCTAAGGTCACGAATCGTCCCGAACGTGTAGCCCAAATTGTGAAAATTTCAAACCGCTACTGCTTGCTTGTATGAGTAGGTAGCCATCTGAAACTCGGCATATATAAAGGCCATTAACATGTCTACATGCATGCACAATCTTATGTCAACTGATTGCATAACTTGCGAACTATAGGCCATCGAAATTTTTGTAAACAAAAGTTTGTGCGACTTTAGCTCCCAAACGGAATAAAAGCTAAAGCTGAAATAGCCTTCATTCTATTTCACTTATTTGTGTCTACACATGTATATGTTTTGCAGAGACTCAAAGCTCTTGAGAATGGAGAAAATGAGGTGTCAATTTTGCATTGGACCCTATGGGAAAATGCATTAAACGCCTACTGCTCCGACGTTCAGTGACCGATAACATCCATCTTTACACTGTAAACGGTAATTACATAGGTACATGCCTGGGGCAAATAACAGCGCAAATAATTGTCCATGTGCAGAGTAATAAAGGAGCAAACTTTTATATATGGGCCTGCAGTGGAAGTTATTCTTAAAAGGTGACTTTCACGAATCGTTCTGAAACTGTGCTAAATTACAGATAATTCCCATATATTTCTTGGGAAAAAAATCCCAGAAATTCTCCTTTCTCCGTTGTCGAGATATTCGAGGGCAAAGTCGTGCAGTTTTCGACTTTCAGGGGCTATAACTCGAAAACTAAAGAACGAGAATTTTTGGCACATATGGTCAATTGAATGTTTATCCCAACCCTTTCATTTGGCACTAGTTTCAGCCCGAATTGTGCAAGTCACCTAAGGTCACGAATCGTCCCGAACGTGTAGCCCAAATTGTGAAAATTTCAAACCGCTACTGCTTGCTTGTATGAGTAGGTAGCCATCTGAAACTTGGCATATATAAAGGCCATTAACATGTCTACATGCATGCACAATCTTATGTCAACTGATTGCATAACTTGCGAACTATAGGCCATCGAAATTTTTGTAAACAAAAGTTTGTGCGACTTTAGCTCCCAAACGGAATAAAAGCTAAAGCTGAAATAGCCTTCATTCTATTTCACTTATTTGTGTCTACACATGTATATGTTTTGCAGAGACTCAAAGCTCTTGAGAATGGAGAAAATGAGGTGTCAATTTTGCATTGGACCCTATGGGAAAATGCATTAAACGCCTACTGCTCCGACGTTCAGTGACCGATAACATCCATCTTTACACTGTAAACGGTAATTACATAGGTACATGCCTGGGGCAAATAACAGCGCAAATAATTGTCCATGTGCAGAGTAATAAAGGAGCAAACTTTTATATATGGGCCTGCAGTGGAAGTTATTCTTAAAAGGTGACTTTCACGAATCGTTCTGAAACTGTGCTAAATTACAGATAATTCCCATATATTTCTTGGGAAAAAAATCCCAGAAATTCTCCTTTCTCCGTTGTCGAGATATTCGAGGGCAAAGTCGTGCAGTTTTCGACTTTCAGGGGCTATAACTCGAAAACTAAAGAACGAGAATTTTTGGCACATATGGTCAATTGAATGTTTATCCCAACCCTTTCATTTGGCACTAGTTTCAGCCCGAATTGTGCAAGTCACCTAAGGTCACGAATCGTCCCGAACGTGTAGCCCAAATTGTGAAAATTTCAAACCGCTACTGCTTGCTTGTATGAGTAGGTAGCCATCTGAAACTTGGCATATATAAAGGCCATTAACATGTCTACATGCATGCACAATCTTATGTCAACTGATTGCATAATTTGCGAACTATAGGCCATCGAAATTTTTGTAAACAAAAGTTTGTGCGACTTTAGCTCCCAAACGGAATAAAAGCTAAAGCTGAAATAGCCTTCATTCTATTTCACTTATTTGTGTCTACACATGTATATGTTTTGCAGAGACTCAAAGCTCTTGAGAATGGAGAAAATGAGGTGTCAATTTTGCATTGGACCCTATGGGAAAATGCATTAAACGCCTACTGCTCCGACGTTCAGTGACCGATAACATCCATCTTTACACTGTAAACGGTAATTACATAGGTACATGCCTGGGGCAAATAACAGCGCAAATAATTGTCCATGTGCAGAGTAATAAAGGAGCAAACTTTTATATATGGGCCTGCAGTGGAAGTTATTCTTAAAAGGTGACTTTCACGAATCGTTCTGAAACTGTGCTAAATTACAGATAATTCCCATATATTTCTTGGGAAAAAAATCCCAGAAATTCTCCTTTCTCCGTTGTCGAGATATTCGAGGGCAAAGTCGTGCAGTTTTCGACTTTCAGGGGCTATAACTCGAAAACTAAAGCACGAGAATTTTTGGCACATATGGTCAATTGAATGTTTATCCCAACCCGTTCATTTGGCACTAGTTTCAGCCCGAATTGTGCAAGTCACCTAAGGTCACGAATCGTCCCGAACGTGTAGCCCAAATTGTGAAAATTTCAAACCGCTACTGCTTGCTTGTATGAGTAGGTAGCCATCTGAAACTTGGCATATATAAAGGCCATTAACATGTCTACATGCATGCACAATCTTATGTCAACTGATTGCATAACTTGCGAACTATAGGCCATCGAAATTTTTGTAAACAAAAGTTTGTGCGACTTTAGCTCCCAAACGGAATAAAAGCTAAAGCTGAAATAGCCTTCATTCTATTTCACTTATTTGTGTCTACACATGTATATGTTTTGCAGAGACTCAAAGCTCTTGAGAATGGAGAAAATGAGGTGTCAATTTTGCATTGGACCCTATGGGAAAATGCATTAAACGCCTACTGCTCCGACGTTCAGTGACCGATAACATCCATCTTTACACTGTAAACGGTAATTACATAGGTACATGCCTGGGGCAAATAACAGCGCAAATAATTGTCCATGTGCAGAGTAATAAAGGAGCAAACTTTTATATATGGGCCTGCAGTGGAAGTTATTCTTAAAAGGTGACTTTCACGAATCGTTCTGAAACTGTGCTAAATTACAGATAATTCCCATATATTTCTTGGGAAAAAAATCCCAGAAATTCTCCTTTCTCCGTTGTTGAGATATTCGAGGGCAAAGTCGTGCAGTTTTCGACTTTCAGGGGCTATAACTCGAAAACTAAAGAACGAGAATTTTTGGCACATATGGTCAATTGAATGTTTATCCCAACCCTTTCATTTGGCACTAGTTTCAGCCCGAATTGTGCAAGTCACCTAAGGTCACGAATCGTCCCGAACGTGTAGCCCAAATTGTGAAAATTTCAAACCGCTACTGCTTGCTTGTATGAGTAGGTAGCCATCTGAAACTTGGCATATATAAAGGCCATTAACATGTCTACATGCATGCACAATCTTATGTCAACTGATTGCATAACTTGCGAACTATAGGCCATCGAAATTTTTGTAAACAAAAGTTTGTGCGACTTTAGCTCCCAAACGGAATAAAAGCTAAAGCTGAAATAGCCTTCATTCTATTTCACTTATTTGTGTCTACACATGTATATGTTTTGCAGAGACTCAAAGCTCTTGAGAATGGAGAAAATGAGGTGTCAATTTTGCATTGGACCCTATGGGAAAATGCATTAAACGCCTACTGCTCCGACGTTCAGTGACCGATAACATCCATCTTTACACTGTAAACGGTAATTACATAGGTACATGCCTGGGGCAAATAACAGCGCAAATAATTGTCCATGTGCAGAGTAATAAAGGAGCAAACTTTTATATATGGGCCTGCAGTGGAAGTTATTCTTAAAAGGTGACTTTCACGAATCGTTCTGAAACTGTGCTAAATTACAGATAATTCCCATATATTTCTTGGGAAAAAAATCCCAGAAATTCTCCTTTCTCCGTTGTCGAGATATTCGAGGGCAAAGTCGTGCAGTTTTCGACTTTCAGGGGCTATAACTCGAAAACTAAAGAACGAGAATTTTTGGCACATATGGTCAATTGAATGTTTATCCCAACCCTTTCATTTGGCACTAGTTTCAGCCCGAATTGTGCAAGTCACCTAAGGTCACGAATCGTCCCGAACGTGTAGCCCAAATTGTGAAAATTTCAAACCGCTACTGCTTGCTTGTATGAGGAGGTAGCCATCTGAAACTTGGCATATATAAAGGCCATTAACATGTCTACATGCATGCACAATCTTATGTCAACTGATTGCATAACTTGCGAACTATAGGCCATCGAAATTTTTGTAAACAAAAGTTTGTGCGACTTTAGCTCCCAAACGGAATAAAAGCTAAAGCTGAAATAGCCTTCATTCTATTTCACTTATTTGTGTCTACACATGTATATGTTTTGCAGAGACTCAAAGCTCTTGAGAATGGAGAAAATGAGGTGTCAATTTTGCATTGGATCCTATGGGAAAATGCATTAAACGCCTACTGCTCCGACGTTCAGTGACCGATAACATCCATCTTTACACTGTAAACGGTAATTACATAGGTACATGCCTGGGGCAAATAACAGCGCAAATAATTGTCCATGTGCAGAGTAATAAAGGAGCAAACTTTTATATATGGGCCTGCAGTGGAAGTTATTCTTAAAAGGTGATTTTCACGAATCGTTCTGAAACTGTGCTAAATTACAGATAATTCCCATATATTTCTTGGGAAAAAAATCCCAGAAATTCTCCTTTCTCCGTTGTCGAGATATTCGAGGGCAAAGTCGTGCAGTTTTCGACTTTCAGGGGCTATAACTCGAAAACTAAAGAACGAGAATTTTTGGCACATATGGTCAATTGAATGTTTATCCCAACCCTTTCATTTGGCACTAGTTTCAGCCCGAATTGTGCAAGTCACCTAAGGTCACGAATCGTCCCGAACGTGTAGCCCAAATTGTGAAAATTTCAAACCGCTACTGCTTGCTTGTATGAGTAGGTAGCCATCTGAAACTCGGCATATATAAAGGCCATTAACATGTCTACATGCATGCACAATCTTATGTCAACTGATTGCATAACTTGCGAACTATAGGCCATCGAAATTTTTGTAAACAAAAGTTTGTGCGACTTTAGCTCCCAAACGGAATAAAAGCTAAAGCTGAAATAGCCTTCATTCTATTTCACTTATTTGTGTCTACACATGTATATGTTTTGCAGAGACTCAAAGCTCTTGAGAATGGAGAAAATGAGGTGTCAATTTTGCATTGGACCCTATGGGAAAATGCATTAAACGCCTACTGCTCCGACGTTCAGTGACCGATAACATCCATCTTTACACTGTAAACGGTAATTACATAGGTACATGCCTGGGGCAAATAACAGCGCAAATAATTGTCCATGTGCAGAGTAATAAAGGAGCAAACTTTTATAGATGGGCCTGCAGTGGAAGTTATTCTTAAAAGGTGACTTTCACGAATCGTTCTGAAACTGTGCTAAATTACAGATAATTCCCATATATTTCTTGGGAAAAAAATCCCAGAAATTCTCCTTTCTCCGTTGAGAATTTCTGGGATTTTTTCCCAAGAAATATATGGGAATTATCTGTAATTTTAGCACAGTTTCAGAACGATTCGTGAAAGTCACCTTTTAAGAATAACTTCCACTGCAGCCCATACATAAAAGTTTGCTCCTTTATTACTCTGCACATGGACAATTATTTGCGCTGTTATTTGCCCCAGGCATGTACCTATGTAATTACCGTTTACAGTGTAAAGATGGATGTTATCGGTCGCTGAACGTCGGAGCAGTAGGCGTTTAATGCATTTTCCCATAGGGTCCAATGCAAAATTGACACCTCATTTTCTCCATTCTCAAGAGCTTTGAGTCTCTGCAAAACATATACATGTGTAGACACAAATAAGTGAAATAGAATGAAGGCTATTTCAGCTTTAGCTTTTATTCCGTTTGGGAGCTAAAGTCGCACAAACTTTTGTTTACAAAAATTTCGATGGCCTATAGTTCGCAAATTATGCAATCAGTTGACATAAGATTGTGCATGCATGTAGACATGTTAATGGCCTTTATACATGCCAAGTTTCAGATGGCTACCTACTCATACAAGCAAGCAGTAGCGGTTTGAAATTTTCACAATTTGGGCTACACGTTCGGGACGATTCGTGACCTTAGGTGACTTGCACAATTCGGGCTGAAACTAGTGCCAAATGAGAGGGTTGGGATAAACATTCAATTGACCATATGTGCCAAAAATTCTCGTTCTTTAGTTTTCGAGTTATAGCCCCTGGAAGTCGTAAACTGCACGACTTTGCCCTCGAATATCTCGACAACGGAGAAAGGAGAATTTCTGGGATTTTTTCCCAAAAAATATATGGGAATTATCTGTAATTTTAGCACAGTTTCAGAACGATTCGTGAAAGTCACCTTTTAAGAATAACTTCCACTGCAGCCCGTACATAAAAGTTTGCTCCTTTATTACTCTGCACATGGACAATTATTTGCGCTGTTATTTGCCCCAGGCATGTACCTATGTAATTACCGTTTACAGTGTAAAGATGGATGTTATCGGTCGCTGAACGTCGGAGCAGTAGGCGTTTAATGCATTTTCCCATAGGGTCCAATGCAAAATTGACACCTCATTTTCTCCATTCTCAAGAGCTTTGAGTCTCTGCAAAACATATACATGTGTAGACACAAATAAGTGAAATAGAATGAAGGCTATTTCAGCTTTAGCTTTTATTCCGTTTGGGAGCTAAAGTCGCACAAACTTTTGTTTACAAAAATTTCGATGGCCTATAGTTCGCAAGTTATGCAATCAGTTGACATAAGATTGTGCATGCATGTAGACATGTTAATGGCCTTTATACATGCCAATTTTCAGATGGCTACCTACTCATACAAGCAAGCAGTAGCGGTTTGAAATTTTCACAATTTGGGCTACACGTTCGGGACGATTCGTGACCTTAGGTGACTTGCACAATTCGGGCTGAAACTAGTGCCAAATGAGAGGGTTCGGATAAACATTCAATTGACCATATGTGCCAAAAATTCTCGTTCTTTAGTTTTCGAGTTATAGCCCCTGGAAGTCGTAAACTGCACGACTTTGCCCTCGAATATCTCGACAACGGAGAAAGGAGAATTTCTGGGATTTTTTCCCAAGAAATATATGGGAATTATCTGTAATTTTAGCACAGTTTCAGAACGGTTCGTGAAAGTCACTTTTTAAGAATAACTTCCACTGCAGCCCATACATAAAAGTTTGCTCCTTTATTACTCTGCACATGGACAATTATTTGCGCTGTTATTTGCCCCAGGCATGTACCTATGTAATTACCGTTTACAGTGTAAAGATGGATGTTATCGGTCGCTGAACGTCGGAGCAGTAGGCGTTTAATGCATTTTCCCATAGGGTCCAATGCAAAATTGACACCTCATTTTGAGTCTCTGCAAAACATATACATGTGTAGACACAAATAAGTGAAATAGAATGAAGGCTATTTCAGCTTTAGCTTTTATTTCGTTCGGGAGCTAAAGTCGCACAAACTTTTGTTTACAAAAACTCCGATGGCCTATAGTTCGCAAATTATGCAATCAGTTGACATAAGATTGTGCATGCATGTAGACATGTTAATGGCCTTTATACATGCCAAGTTTCAGATGGCTACCTACTCATACAAGCAAGCAGTAGCGGTTTGAAATTTTCACAATTTGGGCTACACGTTCGGGACGATTCGTGACCTTAGGTGACATGCACAATTCGGGCTGAAACTAGTGCCAAATGAGAGGGTTGGGATAAACATTCAATTGACCATATGTGCCAAAAATTCTCGTTCTTTAGTTTTCGAGTTATAGCCCCTGGAAGTCGTAAACTGCACGACTTTGCCCTCGAATATCTCGACAACGGAGAAAGGAGAATTTCTGGGATTTTTTCCCAAGAAATATATGGGAATTATCTGTAATTTTAGCACAGTTTCAGAACGATTCGTGAAAGTCACCTTTTAAGAATAACTTCCACTGCAGCCCATACATAAAAGTTTGCTCCTTTATTACTCTGCACATGGACAATTATTTGCGCTGTTATTTGCCCCAGGCATGTACCTATGTAATTACCGTTTACAGTGTAAAGATGGATGTTATCGGTCGCTGAACGTCGGAGCAGTAGGCGTTTAATGCATTTTCCCATAGGGTCCAATGCAAAATTGACACCTCATTTTCTCCATTCTCAAGAGCTTTGAGTCTCTGCAAAACATATACATGTGTAGACACAAATAAGTGAAATAGAATGAAGGCTATTTCAGCTTTAGCTTTTATTCCGTTTGGGAGCTAAAGTCGCACAAACTTTTGTTTACAAAAATATCGATGGCCTATAGTTCGCAAGTTATGCAATCAGTTGACATAAGATTGTGCATGCATGTAGACATGTTAATGGCCTTTATACATGCCAAGTTTCAGATGGCTACCTACTCATACAAGCAAGCAGTAGCGGTTTGAAATTTTCACAATTTGGGCTACACGTTCGGGACGATTCGTGACCTTAGGTGACTTGCACAATTCGGGCTGAAACTAGTGCCAAATGAGAGGGTTGGGATAAACATTCAATTGACCATATGTGCCAAAAATTCTCGTTCTTTAGTTTTCGAGTTATAGCCCCTGGAAGTCGTAAACTGCACGACTTTGCCCTCGAATATCTCGACAACGGAGAAAGGAGAATTTCTGGGATTTTTTCCCAAGAAATATATGAGAATTATCTGTAATTTTAGCACAGTTTCAGAACGATTCGTGAAAGTCACCTTTTAAGAATAACTTCCACTGCAGCCCATACATAAAAGTTTGCTCCTTTATTACTCTGCACATGGACAATTATTTGCGCTGTTATTTGCCCCAGGCATGTACCTATGTAATTACCGTTTACAGTGTAAAGATGGATGTTATCGGTCGCTGAACGTCGGAGCAGTAGGCGTTTAATGCATTTTCCCATAGGGTCCAATGCAAAATTGACACCTCATTTTCTCCATTCTCAAGAGCTTTGAGTCTCTGCAAAACATATACATGTGTAGACACAAATAAGTGAAATAGAATGAAGGCTATTTCAGCTTTAGCTTTTATTCCGTTTGGGAGCTAAAGTCGCACAAACTTTTGTTTACAAAAATTTCGATGGCCTATAGTTCGCAAGTTATGCAATCAGTTGACATAAGATTGTTCATGCATGTAGACATGTTAATGGCCTTTATACATGCCAAGTTTCAGATGGCTACCTACTCATACAAGCAAGCAGTAGCGGTTTGAAATTTTCACAATTTGGGCTACACGTTCGGGACGATTCGTGACCTTAGGTGACTTGCACAATTCGGGCTGAAACTAGTGCCAAATGAGAGGGTTGGGTTAAACATTCAATTGACCATATGTGCCAAAAATTCTCGTTCTTTAGTTTTCGAGTTATAGCCCCTGGAAGTCGTAAACTGCACGACTTTGCCCTCGAATATCTCGACAACGAAGAAAGGAGAATTTCTGGGATTTTTTCCCAAGAAATATATGGGAATTATCTGTAATTTTAGCACAGTTTCAGAACGATTCGTGAAAGTCACCTTTTAAGAATAACTTCCACTGCAGCCCATACATAAAAGTTTGCTCCTTTATTACTCTGCACATGGACAATAATTTGCGCTGTTATTTGCCCCAGGCATGTACCTATGTAATTACCGTTTACAGTGTAAAGATGGATGTTATCGGTCGCTGAACGTCGGAGCAGTAGGCGTTTAATGCATTTTCCCATAGGGTCCAATGCAAAATTGACACCTCATTTTCTCCATTCTCAAGAGCTTTGAGTCTCTGCAAAACATATACATGTGTAGACACAAATAAGTGAAATAGAATGAAGGCTATTTCAGCTTTAGCTTTTATGCCGCTTGGGAGCTAAAGTCGCACAAACTTTTGTTTACAAAAATTTCGATGGCCTATAGTTCGCAAGTTATGCAATCAGTTGACATAAGATTGTGCATGCATGTAGACATGTTAATGGCCTTTATACATGCCAAGTTTCAGATGGCTACCTACTCATACAAGCAAGCAGTAGCGGTTTGAAATTTTCACAATTTGGGCTACACGTTCGGGACGATTCGTGACCTTAGGTGACTTGCACAATTCGGGCTGAAACTAGTGCCAAATGAGAGGGTTGGGATAAACATTCAATTGACCATATGTGCCAAAAATTCTCGTTCTTTAGTTTTCGAGTTATAGCCCCTGGAAGTCGTAAACTGCACGACTTTGCCCTCGAATATCTCGACAACGGAGAAAGGAGAATTTCTGGGATTTTTTTCCCAAGAAATATATGGGAATTATCTGTAATTTTAGCACAGTTTCAGAACGATTCGTGAAAGTCACCTTTTAAGAATAACTTCCACTGCAGCCCATACATAAAAGTTTGCTCCTTTATTACTCTGCACATGGACAATTATTTGCGCTGTTATTTGCCCCAGGCATGTACCTATGTAATTACCGTTTACAGTGTAAAGATGGATGTTATCGGTCGCTGAACGTCGGAGCAGTAGGCGTTTAATGCATTTTCCCATAGGGTCCAATGCAAAATTGACACCTCATTTTCTCCATTCTCAAGAGCTTTGAGTCTCTGCAAAACATATACATGTGTAGACACAAATAAGTGAAATAGAATGAAGGCTATTTCAGCTTTAGCTTTTATTCCGTTTGGGAGCTAAAGTCGCACAAACTTTTGTTTACAAAAATTTCGATGGCCTATAGTTCGCAAGTTATGCAATCAGTTGACATAAGATTGTGCATGCATGTAGACATGTTAATGGCCTTTATACATGCCAAGTTTCAGATGGCTACCTACTCATACAAGCAAGCAGTAGCGGTTTGAAATTTTCACAATTTGGGCTACACGTTCGGGACGATTCGTGACCTTAGGTGACTTGCACAATTCGGGCTTAAACTAGTGCCAAATGAGAGGGTTGGGATAAACATTCAATTGACCATATGTGCCAAAAATTCTCGTTCTTTAGCTTTCGAGTTATAGCCCCTGGAAGTCGTAAACTGCACGACTTTGCCCTCGAATATCTCGACAACGGAGAAAGGAGAATTTCTGGGATTTTTTCCCAAGAAATATATGGGAATTATCTGTAATTTTAGCACAGTTTCAGAACGATTCGTGAAAGTCACCTTTTAAGAATAACTTCCTCTGCAGCCCATACATAAAAGTTTGCTCCTTTATTACTCTGCACATGGACAATTATTTGCGCTGTTATTTGCCCCAGGCATGTACCTATGTAATTACCGTTTACAGTGTAAAGATGGATGTTATCGGTCGCTGAACGTCGGAGCAGTAGGCGTTTAATGCATTTTCCCATAGGGTCCAATGCAAAATTGACACCTCATTTTGAGTCTCTACAAAACATATACATGTGTAGACACAAATAAGTGAAATAGAATGAAGGCTATTTCAGCTTTAGCTTTTATTCCGTTCGGGAGCTCAAGTCGCACAAACTTTTGTTTACAAAAACTCCGATGGCCTATAGTTCGCAAATTATGCAATCAGTTGACATAAGATTGTGCATGCATGTAGACATGTTAATGGCCTTTATACATGCCAAGTTTCAGATGGCTACCTACTCATACAAGCAAGCAGTAGCGGTTTGAAATTTTCACAATTTGGGCTACACGTTCGGGACGATTCGTGACCTTAGGTGACATGCACAATTCGGGCTGAAACTAGTGCCAAATGAGAGGGTTGGGATAAACATTCAATTGACCATATGTGCCAAAAATTCTCGTTCTTTAGTTTTCGAGTTATAGCCCCTGGAAGTCGTAAACTGCACGACTTTGCCCTCGAATATCTCGACAACGGAGAAAGGAGAATTTCTGGGATTTTTTCCCAAGAAATATATGAGAATTATCTGTAATTTTAGCACAGTTTCAGAACGATTCGTGAAAGTCACCTTTTAAGAATAACTTCCACTGCAGCCCATACATAAAAGTTTGCTCCTTTATTACTCTGCACATGGACAATTATTTGCGCTGTTATTTGCCCCAGGCATGTACCTATGTAATTACCGTTTACAGTGTAAAGATGGATGTTATCGGTCGCTGAACGTCGGAGCAGTAGGCGTTTAATGCATTTTCCCATAGGGTCCAATGCAAAATTGACACCTCATTTTCTCCATTCTCAAGAGCTTTGAGTCTCTGCAAAACATATACATGTGTAGACACAAATAAGTGAAATAGAATGAAGGCTATTTCAGCTTTAGCTTTTATTCCGTTTGGGAGCTAAAGTCGCACAAACTTTTGTTTACAAAAATTTCGATGGCCTATAGTTCGCAAGTTATGCAATCAGTTGACATAAGATTGTTCATGCATGTAGACATGTTAATGGCCTTTATACATGCCAAGTTTCAGATGGCTACCTACTCATACAAGCAAGCAGTAGCGGTTTGAAATTTTCACAATTTGGGCTACACGTTCGGGACGATTCGTGACCTTAGGTGACTTGCACAATTAGGGCTGAAACTAGTGCCAAATGAGAGGGTTGGGATAAACATTCAATTGACCATATGTGCCAAAAATTCTCGTTCTTTAGTTTTCGAGTTATAGCCCCTGGAAGTCGTAAACTGCACGACTTTGCCCTCGAATATCTCGACAACGAAGAAAGGAGAATTTCTGGGATTTTTTCCCAAGAAATATATGGGAATTATCTGTAATTTTAGCACAGTTTCAGAACGATTCGTGAAAGTCACCTTTTAAGAATAACTTCCACTGCAGCCCATACATAAAAGTTTGCTCCTTTATTACTCTGCACATGGACAATAATTTGCGCTGTTATTTGCCCCAGGCATGTACCTATGTAATTACCGTTTACAGTGTAAAGATGGATGTTATCGGTCGCTGAACGTCGGAGCAGTAGGCGTTTAATGCATTTTCCCATAGGGTCCAATGCAAAATTGACACCTCATTTTCTCCATTCTCAAGAGCTTTGAGTCTCTGCAAAACATATACATGTGTAGACACAAATAAGTGAAATAGAATGAAGGCTATTTCAGCTTTAGCTTTTATTCCGCTTGGGAGCTAAAGTCGCACAAACTTTTGTTTACAAAAATTTCGATGGCCTATAGTTCGCAAGTTATGCAATCAGTTGACATAAGATTGTGCATGCATGTAGACATGTTAATGGCCTTTATACATGCCAAGTTTCAGATGGCTACCTACTCATACAAGCAAGCAGTAGCGGTTTGAAATTTTCACAATTTGGGCTACACGTTCGGGACGATTCGTGACCTTAGGTGACTTGCACAATTCGGGCTGAAACTAGTGCCAAATGAGAGGGTTGGGATAAACATTCAATTGACCATATGTGCCAAAAATTCTCGTTCTTTAGTTTTCGAGTTATAGCCCCTGGAAGTCGTAAACTGCACGACTTTGCCCTCGAATATCTCGACAACGGAGAAAGGAGAATTTCTGGGATTTTTTCCCAAGAAATATATGGGAATTATCTGTAATTTTAGCACAGTTTCAGAACGATTCGTGAAAGTCACCTTTTAAGAATAACTTCCACTGCAGCCCATACATAAAAGTTTGCTCCTTTATTACTCTGCACATGGACAATTATTTGCGCTGTTATTTGCCCCAGGCATGAACCTATGTAATTACCGTTTACAGTGTAAAGATGGATGTTATCGGTCGCTGAACGTCGGAGCAGTAGGCGTTTAATGCATTTTCCCATAGGGTCCAATGCAAAATTGACACCTCATTTTCTCCATTCTCAAGAGCTTTGAGTCTCTGCAAAACATATACATGTGTAGACACAAATAAGTGAAATAGAATGAAGGCTATTTCAGCTTTAGCTTTTATTCCGTTTGGGAGCTAAAGTCGCACAAACTTTTGTTTACAAAAATTTCGATGGCCTATAGTTCGCAAGTTAGGCAATCAGTTGACATAAGATTGTGCATGCATGTAGACATGTTAATGGCCTTTATACATGCCAAGTTTCAGATGGCTACCTACTCATACAAGCAAGCAGTAGCGGTTTGAAATTTTCACAATTTGGGCTACACGTTCGGGACGATTCGTGACCTTAGGTGACTTGCACAATTCGGGCTGAAACTAGTGCCAAATGAGAGGGTTGGGATAAACATTCAATTGACCATATGTGCCAAAAATTCTCGTTCTTTAGCTTTCGAGTTATAGCCCCTGGAAGTCGTAAACTGCACGACTTTGCCCTCGAATATCTCGACAACGGAGAAAGGAGAATTTCTGGGATTTTTTCCCAAGAAATATATGGGAATTATCTGTAATTTTAGCACAGTTTCAGAACGATTCGTGAAAGTCACCTTTTAAGAATAACTTCCTCTGCAGCCCATACATAAAAGTTTGCTCCTTTATTACTCTGCACATGGACAATTATTTGCGCTGTTATTTGCCCCAGGCATGTACCTATGTAATTACCGTTTACAGTGTAAAGATGGATGTTATCGGTCGCTGAACGTCGGAGCAGTAGGCGTTTAATGCATTTTCCCATAGGGTCCAATGCAAAATTGACACCTCATTTTGAGTCTCTGCAAAACATATACATGTGTAGACACAAATAAGTGAAATAGAATGAAGGCTATTTCAGCTTTAGCTTTTATTCCGTTCGGGAGCTCAAGTCGCACAAACTTTTGTTTACAAAAACTCCGATGGCCTATAGTTCGCAAATTATGCAATCAGTTGACATAAGATTGTGCATGCATGTAGACATGTTAATGGCCTTTATACATGCCAAGTTTCAGATGGCTACCTACTCATACAAGCAAGCAGTAGCGGTTTGAAATTTTCACAATTTGGGCTACACGTTCGGGACGATTCGTGACCTTAGGTGACATGCACAATTCGGGCTGAAACTAGTGCCAAATGAGAGGGTTGGGATAAACATTCAATTGACCATATGTGCCAAAAATTCTCGTTCTTTAGTTTTCGAGTTATAGCCCCTGGAAGTCGTAAACTGCACGACTTTGCCCTCGAATATCTCGACAACGGAGAAAGGAGAATTTCTGGGATTTTTTCCCAAGAAATATATGGGAATTATCTGTAATTTTAGCACAGTTTCAGAACGATTCGTGAAATTCACCTTTTAAGAATAACTTCCACTGCAGCCCATACATAAAAGTTTGCTCCTTTATTACTCTGCACATGGACAATTATTTGCGCTGTTATTTGCCCCAGGCATGTACCTATGTAATTACCGTTTACAGTGTAAAGATGGATGTTATCGGTCGCTGAACGTCGGAGCAGTAGGCGTTTAATGCATTTTCCCATAGGGTCCAATGCAAAATTGACACCTCATTTTCTCCATTCTCAAGAGCTTTGAGTCTCTGCAAAACATATACATGTGTAGACACAAATAAGTGAAATAGAATGAAGGCTATTTCAGCTTTAGCTTTTATTCCGTTTGGGAGCTAAAGTCGCACAAACTTTTGTTTACAAAAATATCGATGGCCTATAGTTCGCAAGTTATGCAATCAGTTGACATAAGATTGTGCATGCATGTAGACATGTTAATGGCCTTTATACATGCCAAGTTTCAGATGGCTACCTACTCATACAAGCAAGCAGTAGCGGTTTGAAATTTTCACAATTTGGGTTACACGTTCGGGACGATTCGTGACCTTAGGTGACTTGCACAATTCGGGCTGAAACTAGTGCCAAATGAGAGGGTTGGGATAAACATTCAATTGACCATATGTGCCAAAAATTCTCGTTCTTTAGTTTTCGAGTTATAGCCCCTGGAAGTCGTAAACTGCACGACTTTGCCCTCGAATATCTCGACAACGGAGAAAGGAGAATTTCTGGGATTTTTTCCCAAGAAATATATGAGAATTATCTGTAATTTTAGCACAGTTTCAGAACGATTCGTGAAAGTCACCTTTTAAGAATAACTTCCACTGCAGCCCATACATAAAAGTTTGCTCCTTTATTACTCTGCACATGGACAATTATTTGCGCTGTTATTTGCCCCAGGCATGTACCTACGTAATTACCGTTTACAGTGTAAAGATGGATGTTATCGGTCGCTGAACGTCGGAGCAGTAGGCGTTTAATGCATTTTCCCATAGGGTCCAATGCAAAATTGACACCTCATTTTCTCCATTCTCAAGAGCTTTGAGTCTCTGCAAAACATATACATGTGTAGACACAAATAAGTGAAATAGAATGAAGGCTATTTCAGCTTTAGCTTTTATTCCGTTTGGGAGCTAAAGTCGCACAAACTTTTGTTTACAAAAATTTCGATGGCCTATAGTTCGCAAGTTATGCAATCAGTTGACATAAGATTGTTCATGCATGTAGACATGTTAATGGCCTTTATACATGCCAAGTTTCAGATGGCTACCTACTCATACAAGCAAGCAGTAGCGGTTTGAAATTTTCACAATTTGGGCTACACGTTCGGGACGATTCGTGACCTTAGGTGACTTGCACAATTCGGGCTGAAACTAGTGCCAAATGAGAGGGTTGGAATAAACATTCAATTGACCATATGTGCCAAAAATTCTCGTTCTTTAGTTTTCGAGTTATAGCCCCTGGAAGTCGTAAACTGCACGACTTTGCCCTCGAATATCTCGACAACGAAGAAAGGAGAATTTCTGGGATTTTTTCCCAAGAAATATATGGGAATTATCTGTAATTTTAGCACAGTTTCAGAACGATTCGTGAAAGTCACCTTTTAAGAATAACTTCCACTGCAGCCCATACATAAAAGTTTGCTCCTTTATTACTCTGCACATGGACAATAATTTGCGCTGTTATTTGCCCCAGGCATGTACCTATGTAATTACCGTTTACAGTGTAAAGATGGATGTTATCGGTCGCTGAACGTCGGAGCAGTAGGCGTTTAATGCATTTTCCCATAGGGTCCAATGCAAAATTGACACCTCATTTTCTCCATTCTCAAGAGCTTTGAGTCTCTGCAAAACATATACATGTGTAGACACAAATAAGTGAAATAGAATGAAGGCTATTTCAGCTTTAGCTTTTATTCCGCTTGGGAGCTAAAGTCGCACAAACTTTTGTTTACAAAAATTTCGATGGCCTATAGTTCGCAAGTTATGCAATCAGTTGACATAAGATTGTGCATGCATGTAGACATGTTAATGGCCTTTATACATGCCAAGTTTCAGATGGCTACCTACTCATACAAGCAAGCAGTAGCGGTTTGAAATTTTCACAATTTGGGCTACACGTTCGGGACGATTCGTGACCTTAGGTGACTTGCACAATTCGGGCTGAAACTAGTGCCAAATGAGAGGGTTGGGATAAACATTCAATTGACCATATGTGCCAAAAATTCTCGTTCTTTAGTTTTCGAGTTATAGCCCCTGGAAGTCGTAAACTGCACGACTTTGCCCTCGAATATCTCGACAACGGAGAAAGGAGAATTTCTGGGATTTTTTCCCAAGAAATATATGGGAATTATCTGTAATTTTAGCACAGTTTCAGAACGATTCGTGAAAGTCACCTTTTAAGTCACGGAGAAAGGAGAATTTCTGGGATTTTTTCCCAAGAAATATATGGGAATTATCTGTAATTTTAGCACAGTTTCAGAACGATTCGTGAAAGTCACCTTTTAAGAATAACTTCCACTGCAGCCCATACATAAAAGTTTGCTCCTTTATTACTCTGCACATGGACAATTATTTGCGCTGTTATTTGCCCCAGGCATGTACCTATGTAATTACCGTTTACAGTGTAAAGATGGATGTTATCGGTCGCTGAACGTCGGAGCAGTAGGCGTTTAATGCATTTTCCCATAGGGTCCAATGCAAAATTGACACCTCATTTTCTCCATTCTCAAGAGCTTTGAGTCTCTGCAAAACATATACATGTGTAGACACAAATAAGTGAAATAGAATGAAGGCTATTTCAGCTTTAGCTTTTATTCCGCTTGGGAGCTAAAGTCGCACAAACTTTTGTTTACAAAAATTTCGATGGCCTATAGTTCGCAAGTTATGCAATCAGTTGACATAAGATTGTGCATGCATGTAGACATGTTAATGGCCTTTATACATGCCAAGTTTCAGATGGCTACCTACTCATACAAGCAAGCAGTAGCGGTTTGAAATTTTCACAATTTGGGCTACACGTTCGGGACGATTCGTGACCTTAGGTGACTTGCACAATTCGGGCTGAAACTAGTGCCAAATGAGAGGGTTGGGATAAACATTCAATTGACCATATGTGCCAAAAATTCTCGTTCTTTAGTTTTCGAGTTATAGCCCCTGGAAGTCGTAAACTGCACGACTTTGCCCTCGAATATCTCGACAACGGAGAAAGGAGAATTTCTGGGATTTTTTCCCAAGAAATATATGGGAATTATCTGTAATTTTAGCACAGTTTCAGAACGATTCGTGAAAGTCACCTTTTAAGAATAACTTCCACTGCAGCCCATACATAAAAGTTTGCTCCTTTATTACTCTGCACATGGACAATTATTTGCGCTGTTATTTGCCCCAGGCATGTACCTATGTAATTACCGTTTACAGTGTAAAGATGGATGTTATCGGTCGCTGAACGTCGGAGCAGTAGGCGTTTAATGCATTTTCCCATAGGGTCCAATGCAAAATTGACACCTCATTTTCTCCATTCTCAAGAGCTTTGAGTCTCTGCAAAACATATACATGTGTAGACACAAATAAGTGAAATAGAATGAAGGCTATTTCAGCTTTAGCTTTTATTCCGTTTAGGAGCTAAAGTCGCACAAACTTTTGTTTACAAAAATTCCGATGGCCTATAGTTCGCAAGTTATGCAATCAGTTGACATAAGATTGTGCATGCATGTAGACATGTTAATTGCCTTTATACATGCCAAGTTTCAGATGGCTACCTACTCATACAAGCAAGCAGTAGCGGTTTGAAATTTTCACAATTTGGGCTACACGTTCGGGACGATTCGTGACCTTAGGTGACATGCACAATTCGGGCTGAAACTAGTGCCAAATGAGAGGGTTGGGATAAACATTCAATTGACCATATGTGCCAAAAATTCTCGTTCTTTAGTTTTCGAGTTATAGCCCCTGGAAGTCGTAAACTGCACGACTTTGCCCTCGAATATCTCGACAACGGAGAAAGGAGAATTTCTGGGATTTTTTCCCAAGAAATATATGGGAATTATCTGTAATTTTAGCACAGTTTCAGAACGATTCGTGAAAGTCACCTTTTAAGAATAACTTCCACTGCAGCCCATACATAAAAGTTTGCTCCTTTATTACTCTGCACATGGACAATTATTTGCGCTGTTATTTGCCCCAGGCATGTACCTATGTAATTACCGTTTACAGTGTAAAGATGGATGTTATCGGTGGCTGAACGTCGGAGCAGTAGGCGTTTAATGCATTTTCCCATAGGGTCCAATGCAAAATTGACACCTCATTTTCTCCATTCTCAAGAGCTTTGAGTCTCTGCAAAACATATACATGTGTAGACACAAATAAGTGAAATAGAATGAAGGCTATTTCAGCTTTAGCTTTTATTCCGTTTGGGAGCTAAAGTCGCACAAACTTTTGTTTACAAAAATATCGATGGCCTATAGTTCGCAAGTTATGCAATCAGTTGACATAAGATTGTGCATGCATGTAGACATGTTAATGGCCTTTATACATGCCAAGTTTCAGATGGCTACCTACTCATACAAGCAAGCAGTAGCGGTTTGAAATTTTCACAATTTGGGTTACACGTTCGGGACGATTCGTGACCTTAGGTGACTTGCACAATTCGGGCTGAAACTAGTGCCAAATGAGAGGGTTGGGATAAACATTCAATTGACCATATGTGCCAAAAATTCTCGTTCTTTAGTTTTCGAGTTATAGCCCCTGGAAGTCGTAAACTGCACGACTTTGCCCTCGAATATCTCGACAACGGAGAAAGGAGAATTTCTGGGATTTTTTCCCAAGAAATATATGAGAATTATCTGTAATTTTAGCACAGTTTCAGAACGATTCGTGAAAGTCACCTTTTAAGAATAACTTCCACTGCAGCCCATACATAAAAGTTTGCTCCTTTATTACTCTGCACATGGACAATTATTTGCGCTGTTATTTGCCCCAGGCATGTACCTATGTAATTACCGTTTACAGTGTAAAGATGGATGTTATCGGTCGCTGAACGTCGGAGCAGTAGGCGTTTAATGCATTTTCCCATAGGGTCCAATGCAAAATTGACACCTCATTTTCTCCATTCTCAAGAGCTTTGAGTCTCTGCAAAACATATACATGTGTAGACACAAATAAGTGAAATAGAATGAAGGCTATTTCAGCTTTAGCTTTTATTCCGTTTGGGAGCTAAAGTCGCACAAACTTTTGTTTACAAAAATTTCGATGGCCTATAGTTCGCAAGTTATGCAATCAGTTGACATAAGATTGTTCATGCATGTAGACATGTTAATGGCCTTTATACATGCCAAGTTTCAGATGGCTACCTACTCATACAAGCAAGCAGAAGCGGTTTGAAATTTTCACAATTTGGGCTACACGTTCGGGACGATTCGTGACCTTAGGTGACTTGCACAATTCGGGCTGAAACTAGTGCCAAATGAGAGGGTTTGGATAAACATTCAATTGACCATATGTGCCAAAAATTCTCGTTCTTTAGTTTTCGAGTTATAGCCCCTGGAAGTCGTAAACTGCACGACTTTGCCCTCGAATATCTCGACAACGGAGAAAGGAGAATTTCTGGGATTTTTTCCCAAGAAATATATGGGAATTATCTGTAATTTTAGCACAGTTTCAGAACGATTCGTGAAAGTCACCTTTTAAGAATAACTTCCACTGCAGCCCATACATAAAAGTTTGCTCCTTTATTACTCTGCACATGGACAATTATTTGCGCTGTTATTTGCCCCAGGCATGTACCTATGTAATTACCGTTTACAGTGTAAAGATGGATGTTATCGGTCGCTGAACGTCGGAGCAGTAGGCGTTTAATGCATTTTCCCATAGGGTCCAATGCAAAATTGACACCTCATTTTCTCCATTCTCAAGAGCTTTGAGTCTCTGCAAAACATATACATGTGTAGACACAAATAAGTGAAATAGAATGAAGGCTATTTCAGCTTTAGCTTTTATTCCGCTTGGGAGCTAAAGTCGCACAAACTTTTGTTTACAAAAATTTCGATGGCCTATAGTTCGCAAGTTATGCAATCAGTTGACATAAGATTGTTCATGCATGTAGACATGTTAATGGCCTTTATACATGCCAAGTTTCAGATGGCTACCTACTCATACAAGCAAGCAGTAGCGGTTTGAAATTTTCACAATTTGGGCTACACGTTCGGGACGATTCGTGACCTTAGGTGACTTGCACAATTCGGGCTGAAACTAGTGCCAAATGAGAGGGTTGGGATAAACATTCAATTGACCATATGTGCCAAAAATTCTCGTTCTTTAGTTTTCGAGTTATAGCCCCTGGAAGTCGTAAACTGCACGACTTTGCCCTCGAATATCTCGACAACGGAGAAAGGAGAATTTCTGGGATTTGTTCCCAAGAAATATATGGGAATTATCTGTAATTTTAGCACAGTTTCAGAACGATTCGTGAAAGTCACCTTTTAAGAATAACTTCCACTGCAGCCCATACATAAAAGTTTGCTCCTTTATTACTCTGCACATGGACAATTATTTGCGCTGTTATTTGCCCCAGGCATGTACCTATGTAATTACCGTTTACAGTGTAAAGATGGATGTTATCGGTCGCTGAACGTCGGAGCAGTAGGCGTTTAATGCATTTTCCCATAGGGTCCAATGCAAAATTGACACCTCATTTTCTCCATTCTCAAGAGCTTTGAGTCTCTGCAAAACATATACATGTGTAGACACAAATAAGTGAAATAGAATGAAGGCTATTTCAGCTTTAGCTTTTATTCCGTTTGGGAGCTAAAGTCGCACAAACTTTTGTTTACAAAAATTTCGATGGCCTATAGTTCGCAAGTTATGCAATCAGTTGACATAAGATTGTGCATGCATGTAGACATGTTAATGGCCTTTATACATGCCAAGTTTCAGATGGCTACCTACTCATACAAGCAAGCAGTAGCGGTTTGAAATTTTCACAATTTGGGCTACACGTTCGGGACGATTCGTGACCTTAGGTGACTTGCACAATTCGGGCTGAAACTAGTGCCAAATGAGAGGGTTGGGATAAACATTCAATTGACCATATGTGCCAAAAATTCTCGTTCTTTAGCTTTCGAGTTATAGCCCCTGGAAGTTGTAAACTGCACGACTTTGCCCTCGAATATCTCGACAACGGAGAAAGGAGAATTTCTGGGATTTTTTCCCAAGAAATATATGGGAATTATCTGTAATTTTAGCACAGTTTCAGAACGATTCGTGAAAGTCACCTTTTAAGAATAACTTCCTCTGCAGCCCATACATAAAAGTTTGCTCCTTTATTACTCTGCACATGGACAATTATTTGCGCTGTTATTTGGCCCAGGCATGTACCTATGTAATTACCGTTTACAGTGTAAAGATGGATGTTATCGGTCGCTGAACGTCGGAGCAGTAGGCGTTTAATGCATTTTCCCATAGGGTCCAATGCAAAATTGACACCTCATTTTCTCCATTCTCAAGAGCTTTGAGTCTCTGCAAAACATATACATGTGTAGACACAAATAAGTGAAATAGAATGAAGGCTATTTCAGCTTTAGGTTTTATTCCGTTTGGGAGCTAAAGTCGCACAAACTTTTGTTTACAAAAATTTCGATGGCCTATAGTTCGCAAGTTATGCAATCAGTTGACATAAGATTGTGCATGCATGTTGACATGTTAATGGCCTTTATACATGCCAAGTTCCAGATGGCTACCTACTCATACAAGCAAGCAGTAGCGGTTTGAAATTTTCACAATTTGGGCTACACGTTCGGGACGATTCGTGACCTTAGGTGACTTGCACAATTCGGGCTGAAACTAGTGCCAAATGAGAGGGTTGGGATAAACATTCAATTGACCATATGTGCCAAAAATTCTCGTTCTTTAGTTTTCGAGTTATAGCCCCTGGAAGTCGTAAACTGCACGACTTTGCCCTCGAATATCTCGACAACGGAGAAAGGAGAATTTCTGGGATTTTTTCCCAAGAAATATATGGGAATTATCTGTAATTTTAGCACAGTTTCAGAACGATTCGTGAAAGTCACCTTTTAAGAATAACTTCCACTGCAGCCCATACATAAAAGTTTGCTCCTTTATTACTCTGCACATGGACAATTATTTGCGCTGTTATTTGGCCCAGGCATGTACCTATGTAATTACCGTTTACAGTGTAAAGATGGATGTTATCGGTCGCTGAACGTCGGAGCAGTAGGCGTTTAATGCATTTTCCCATAGGGTCCAATTTAAAATTGACACCTCATTTTCTCCATTCTCAAGAGCTTTGAGTCTCTGCAAAACATATACATGTGTAGACACAAATAAGTGAAATAGAATGAAGGCTATTTCAGCTTTAGCTTTTATTCCGTTTGGGAGCTAAAGTCGCACAAACTTTTGTTTACAAAAATTTCGATGGCCTATAGTTCGCAAGTTATGCAATCAGTTGACATAAGATTGTGCATGCATGTAGACATGTTAATGGCCTTTATACATGCCAAGTTTCAGATGGCTACCTACTCATACAAGCAAGCAGTAGCGGTTTGAAATTTTCACAATTTGGGCTACACGTTCGGGTCGATTCGTGACCTTAGGTGACTTGCACAATTCGGGCTGAAACTAGTGCCAAATGAGAGGGTTGGGATAAACATTCAATTGACCATATGTGCCAAAAATTCTCGTTCTTTAGTTTTCGAGTTATAGCCCCTGGAAGTCGTAAACTGCACGACTTTGCCCTTGAATATCTCGACAACGGAGAAAGGAGAATTTCTGGGATTTTTTCCCAAGAAATATATGGGAATTATCTGTAATTTTAGCACAGTTTCAGAACGATTCGTGAAAGTCACCTTTTAAGAATAACTTCCACTGCAGCCCATACATAAAAGTTTGCTCCTTTATTACTCTGCACATGGACAATTATTTGCGCTGTTATTTGCCCCAGGCATGTACCTATGTAATTACCGTTTACAGTGTAAAGATGGATGTTATCGGTCGCTGAACGTCGGAGCAGTAGGCGTTTAATGCATTTTCCCATAGGGTCCAATGCAAAATTTACACCTCATTTTCTCCATTCTCAAGAGCTTTGAGTCTCTGCAAAACATATACATGTGTAGACACAAATAAGTGAAATAGAATGAAGGCTATTTCAGCTTTAGCTTTTATTCCGTTTGGGAGCTAAAGTCGCACAAACTTTTGTTTACAAAAATTCCGATGGCCTATAGTTCGCAAGTTATGCAATCAGTTGACATAAGATTGTGCATGCATGTAGACATGTTAATGGCCTTTATACATGCCAAGTTTCAGATGGCTACCTACTCATACAAGCAAGCAGTAGCGGTTTGAATTTTTCACAATTTGGGCTACACGTTCGGGACGATTCGTGACCTTAGGTGACTTGCACAATTCGGGCTGAAACTAGTGCCAAATGAGAGGGTTGGGATAAACATTCAATTGACCATATGTGCCAAAAATTCTCGTTCTTTAGTTTTCGAGTTATAGCCCCTGGAAGTCGTAAACTGCACGACTTTGCCCTCGAATATCTCGACAACGGAGAAAGGAGAATTTCTGGGATTTTTTCCCAAGAAATATATGGGAATTATCTGTAATTTTAGCACAGTTTCAGAACGATTCGTGAAAGTCACCTTTTAAGAATAACTTCCACTGCAGCCCATACATAAAAGTTTGCTCCTTTATTACTCTGCACATGGACAATTATTTGCGCTGTTATTTGCCCCAGGCATGTACCTATGTAATTACCGTTTACAGTGTAAAGATGGATGTTATCGGTCGCTGAACGTCGGAGCAGTAGGCGTTTAATGCATTTTCCCATAGGGTCCAATGCAAAATTGACACCTCATTTTCTCCATTCTCAAGAGCTTTGAGTCTCTGCAAAACATACACATGTATAGACACAAATAAGTGAAATAGAATGAAGGCTATTTCAGCTTTAGCTTTTATTCCGTTTGGGAGCGAAAGTCGCACAAACTTTTGTTTACAAAAATTCCGATGGCTATAGTTCGCAAGTTATGCAATCAGTTGACATAAGATTGTGCATGCATGTAGACATGTCAATGGCCTTTATACATGCCAAGTTTCAGATGGCTACCTACTCATACAAGCAAGCAGTAGCGGTTTGAATTTTTCACAATTTGGGCTACACGTTCGGGACGATTCGTGACCTTAGGTGACTTGCACAATTCGGGCTGAAACTAGTGCCAAATGAGAGGGTTGGGATAAACATTCAATTGACCATATGTGCCAAAAATTCTCGTTCTTTAGTTTTCGAGTTATAGCCCCTGGAAGTCGTAAACTGCACGACTTTGCCCTCGAATATCTCGACAACGGAGAAAGGAGAATTTCTGGGATTTTTTCCCAAGAAATATATATGAATTATCTGTAATTTTAGCACAGTTTCAGAACGATTCGTGAAAGTCACCTTTTAAGAATAACTTCCACTGCAGCCCATACATAAAAGTTTGCTCCTTTATTACTCTGCACATGGACAATTATT
This sequence comes from Ctena decussata, assembly GCA_963989385.1. Lineage (NCBI taxonomy): Eukaryota > Metazoa > Mollusca > Bivalvia > Lucinida > Lucinidae > Ctena > Ctena decussata. The sequence goes on along the minus strand of OZ022510.1, from coordinate 77,649,624 downwards.
TGCGCTGTTATTTGCCCCAGGCATGTACCTATGTAATTACCGTTTACCGTGTAAAGATGGATGTTATCGGTCGCTGAACGTCGGAGCAGTAGGCGTTTAATGCATTTTCCCTTAGGGTCCAATGCAAAATTGACACCTCATTTTCTCCATTCTCAAGAGCTTTGAGTCTCTGCAAAACATATACATGTGTAGACACAAATAAGTGAAATAGAATGAAGGCTATTTCAGCTTTATCTTTTATTCCGTTTGGGAGCGAAAGTCGCACAAACTTTTGTTTACAAAAATTTCGATGGCCTATACTTCGCAAGTTATGCAATCAGTTGACATAAGATTGTGCATGCATGTAGACATGCTAATGGCCTTTATACATGCCAAGTTTCAGATGGCTACCTACTCATACAAGCAAGCAGTAGCGGTTTGAAATTTTCACAATTTGGGCTACACGTTCGGGACGATTCGTGACCTTAGGTGACTTGCACAATTCGGGCTGAAACTAGTGCCAAATGAGAGGGTTGGGATAAACATTCAATTGACCATATGTGCCAAAAATTCTCGTTCTTTAGTTTTCGAGTTATAGCCCCTGGAAGTCGTAAACTGCACGACTTTGCCCTCGAATATCTCGACAACGGAGAAAGGAGAATTTCTGGGATTTTTTCCCAAGAAATATATGGGAATTATCTGTAATTTTAGCACAGTTTCAGAACGATTCGTGAAAGTCACCTTTTAAGAATAACTTCCACTGCAGCCCATACATAAAAGTTTGCTCCTTTATTACTCTGCACATGGACAATTATTTGCGCTGTTATTTGCCCCAGGCATGTACCTATGTAATTACCGTTTACAGTGTAAAGATGGATGTTATCGGTCGCTGAACGTCGGAGCAGTAGGCGTTTAATGCATTTTCCAAAAAGGGTCCAATGCAAAATTGACACCTCATTTTCTCCATTCTCAAGAGCTTTGAGTCTCTGCAAAACATATACATGTATAGACACAAATAAGTGAAATAGAATTAAGGCTATTTCAGCTTTAGCTTTTATTCCGTTTGGGAGCGAAAGTCGCACAAACTTTTGTTTACAAAAATTCCGATGGCTATAGTTCGCAAGTTATGCAATCAGTTGACATAAGATTGTGCATGCATGTAGACATGTCAATGGCCTTTATACATGCCAAGTTTCAGATGGCTACCTACTCATACAAGCAAGCAGTAGCGGTTTGAAATTTTCACAATTTGGGCTACACGTTCGGGACGATTCGTGACCTTAGGTGACTTGCACAATTCGGGCTGAAACTAGTGCCAAATGAGAGGGTTGGGATAAACATTCAATTGACCATATGTGCCAAAAATTCTCGTTCTTTAGTTTTCGAGTTATAGCCCCTGGAAGTCGTAAACTGCACCACTTTGCCCTCGAATATCTCGACAACGGAGAAAGGAGAATTTCTGGGATTTTTTCCCAAGAAATATATGGGAATTATCTGTAATTTTAGCACAGTTTCAGAACGATTCGTGAAAGTCACCTTTTAAGAATAACTTCCACTGCAGCCCATACATAAAAGTTTGCTCCTTTATTACTCTGCACATGGACAATAATTTGCGCTGTTATTTGCCCCAGGCATGTACCTATGTAATTACCGTTTACCGTGTAAAGATGGATGTTATCGGTCGCTGAACGTCGGAGCAGTAGGCGTTTAATGCATTTTCCCATAGGGTCCAATGCAAAATTGACACCTCATTTTCTCCATTCTCAAGAGCTTTGAGTCTCTGCAAAACATATACATGTGTAGACACAAATAAGTGAAATAGAATGAAGGCTATTTCAGCTTTAGCTTTTATTCCGTTTGGGAGCTAAAGTCGCACAAACTTTTGTTTACAAAAATTTCGATGGCCTATAGTTCGCAAGTTATGCAATCAGTTGACATAAGATTGTGCATGCGTGTAGACATGTTAATGGCCTTTATACATGCCAAGTTTCAGATGGCTACCTAATCATACAAGCAAGCAGTAGCGGTTTGAAATTTTCACAATTTGGACTACACGTTCGGGACGATTCGTGACCTTAGGTGACTTGCACAATTCGGGCTGAAACTAGTGCCAAATGAGAGGGTTGGGATAAACATTCAATTGACCATATGTGCCAAAAATTCTCGTTCTTTAGTTTTCAAGTTATAGCCCCTGGAAGTCGTAAACTGCACGACTTTGCCCTCGAATATCTCGACAACGGAGAAAGGAGAATTTCTGGGATTTTTTCCCAAGAAATATATGGGAATTATCTGTAATTTTAGCACAGTTTCAGAAAGATTCGTGAAAGTCACCTTTTAAGAATAACTTCCACTGCAGCCCATACATAAAAGTTTGCTCCTTTATTACTCTGCACATGGACAATTATTTGCGCTGTTATTTGCCCCAGGCATGTACCTATGTAATTACCGTTTACAGTGTAAAGATGGATGTTAATGGTCGCTGAACGTCGGAGCAGTAGGCGTTTAATGCATTTTCCCATAGGGTCCAATGCAAAATTGACACCTCATTTTCTCCATTCTCAAGAGCTTTGAGTCTCTGCAAAACATATACATGTGTAGACACAAATAAGTGAAATAGAATGAAGGCTATTTCAGCTTTAGCTTTTATTCCGTTTGGGAGCTAAAGTCGCACAAACTTTTGTTTACAAAAATTTCGATGGCCTATAGTTCGCAAGTTATGCAATCAGTTGACATAAGATTGTGCATGCATGTAGACATGTTAATGGCCTTTATACATGCCAAGTTTCAGATGGCTACCTACTCATACAAGCAAGCAGTAGCGGTTTGAAATTTTCACAATTTGGGCTACACGTTCGGGACGATTCGTGACCTTAGGTGACTTGCACAATTCGGGCTGAAACTAGTGCCAAATGAGAGGGTTGGGATAAACATTCAATTGACCATATGTGCCAAAAATTCTCGTTCTTTAGTTTTCGAGTTATAGCCCCTGGAAGTCGTAAACTGCACGACTTTGCCCTCGAATATCTCGACAACGGAGAAAGGAGAATTTCTGGGATTTTTTCCCAAGAAATATATGGGAATTATCTGTAATTTTAGCACAGTTTCAGAACGATTCGTGAAAGTCACCTTTTAAGAATAACTTCCACTGCAGCCCATACATAAAAGTTTGCTCCTTTATTACTCTGCACATGGACAATTATTTGCGCTGTTATTTGCCCCAGGCATGTACCTATGTAATTACCGTTTACAGTGTAAAGATGGATGTTATCGGTCGCTGAACGTCGGAGCAGTAGGCGTTTAATGCATTTTCCCATAGGGTCCAATGCAAAATTGACACCTCATTTTCTCCATTCTCAAGAGCTTTGAGTCTCTGCAAAACATATACATGTGTAGACACAAATAAGTGAAATAGAATGAAGGCTATTTCAGCTTTAGCTTTTATTCCGTTTGGGAGCTAAAGTCGCACAAACTTTTGTTTACAAAAATTTCGATGGCCTATAGTTCGCAAGTTATGCAATTAGTTGACATAAGATTGTGCATGCATGTAGACATGTTAATGGCCTTTATACATGCCAAGTTTCAGATGGCTACCTACTCATACAAGCAAGCAGTAGCGGTTTGAAATTTTCACAATTTGGGCTACACGTTCGGGACGATTCGTGACCTTAGGTGACTTGCACAATTCGGGCTGAAACTAGTGCCAAATGAGAGGGTTGGGATAAACATTCAATTGACCATATGTGCCAAAAATTCTCGTTCTTTAGTTTTCGAGTTATAGCCCCTGGAAGTCGTAAACTGCACGACTTTGCCCTCGAATATCTCGACAACGGAGAAAGGAGAATTTCTGGGATTTTTTCCCAAGAAATATATGGGAATTATCTGTAATTTTAGCACAGTTTCAGAACGATTCGTGAAAGTCACCTTTTAAGAATAACTTCCACTGCAGCCCATACATAAAAGTTTGCTCCTTTATTACTCTGCACATGGACAATTATTTGCGCTGTTATTTGCCCCAGGCATGTACCTATGTAATTACCGTTTACAGTGTAAAGATGGATGTTAATGGTCGCTGAACGTCGGAGCAGTAGGCGTTTAATGCATTTTCCCATAGGGTCCAATGCAAAATTGACACCTCATTTTCTCCATTCTCAAGAGCTTTGAGTCTCTGCAAAACATATACATGTGTAGACACAAATAAGTGAAATAGAATGAAGGCTATTTCAGCTTTAGCTTTTATTCCGTTTGGGAGCTAAAGTCGCACAAACTTTTGTTTACAAAAATTCCGATGGCCTATAGTTCGAAAATTATGCAATCAGTTGACATAAGATTGTGCATGCATGTAGACATGTTAATGGCCTTTATACATGCCAAGTTTCAGATGGCTACCTACTCATACAAGCAAGCAGTAGCGGTTTGAAATTTTCACAATTTGGGCTACACGTTCGGGACGATTCGTGACCTTAGGTGACTTGCACAATTCGGGCTGAAACTAGTGCCAAATGAGAGGGTTGGGATAAACATTCAATTGACCATATGTGCCAAAAATTCTCGTTCTTTAGTTTTCGAGTTATAGCCCCTGGAAGTCGTAAACTGCACGACTTTGCCCTCGAATATCTCGACAACGGAGAAAGGAGAATTTCTGGGATTTTTTCCCAAGAAATATATGGGAATTATCTGTAATTTTAGCACAGTTTCAGAACGATTCGTGAAAGTCACCTTTTAAGAATAACTTCCACTGCAGCCCATACATAAAAGTTTGCTCCTTTATTACTCTGCACATGGACAATTATTTGCGCTGTTATTTGCCCCAGGCATGTACCTATGTAATTACCGTTTACAGTGTAAAGATGGATGTTATCGGTCGCTGAACGTCGGAGCAGTAGGCGTTTAATGCATTTTCCCATAGGGATAATGCAAAATTGACACCTCATTTTCTCCATTCTCAAGAGCTTTGAGTCTCTGCAAAACATATACATGTGTAGACACAAATAAGTGAAATAGAATGAAGGCTATTTCAGCTTTAGCTTTTATTCCGTTTGGGAGCTAAAGTCGCACAAACTTTTGTTTACAAAAATTTCGATGGCCTATTGTTCGCAAGTTATGCAATCAGTTGACATAAGATTGTGCATGCTTGTAGACATGTTAATGGCCTTTATACATGCCAAGTTTCAGATGGCTACCTACTCATACAAGCAAGCAGTAGCGGTTTGAAATTTTCACAATTTGGGCTACACGTTCGGGACGATTCGTGACCTTAGGTGACTTGCACAATTCGGCCTGAAACTAGTGCCAAATGAGAGGGTTGGGATAAACATTCAATTGACCATATGTGCCAAAAATTCTCGTTCTTTAGTTTTCGAGTTATAGCCCCTGGAAGTCGTAAACTGCACGACTTTGCCCTCGAATATCTCGACAACGGAGAAAGGAGAATTTCTGGGATTTTTTCCCAAGAAATATATGGGAATTATCTGTAATTTTAGCACAGTTTCAGAACGATTCGTGAAAGTCACCTTTTAAGAATAACTTCCACTGCAGCCCATACATAAAAGTTTGCTCCTTTATTACTCTGCACATGGACAATTATTTGCGCTGTTATTTGCCCCAGGCATGTACCTATGTAATTACCGTTTACAGTGTAAAGATGGATGTTATCGGTCGCTGAACGTCGGAGCAGTAGGCGTTTAATGCATTTTCCCATAGGGTCCAATGCAAAATTGACACCTCATTTTCTCCATTCTCAAGAGCTTTGAGTCTCTGCAAAACATATACATGTGTAGACACAAATAAGTGAAATAGAATGAAGGCTATTTCAGCTGTAGCTTTTATTCCGTTTGGGAGCTAAAGTCGCACAAACTTTTGTTTACAAAAATTTCGATGGCCTATAGTTCGCAAGTTATGCAATCAGTTGACATAAGATTGTGCATGCATGTAGACATGTTAATGGCCTTTATACATGCCAAGTTTCAGATGGCTACCTTCTCATTCAAGCAAGCAGTAGCGGTTTGAAATTTTCACAATTTGGGCTACACGTTCGGGACGATTCGTGACCTTAGGTGACTTGCACAATTCGGGCTGAAACTAGTGCCAAATGAGAGGGTTGGGATAAACATTCAATTGACCATATGTGCCAAAAATTCTCGTTCTTTAGTTTTCGAGTTATAGCCCCTGGAAGTCGTAAACTGCACGACTTTGCCCTCGAATATCTCGACAACGCAGAAAGGAGAATTTCTGGGATTTTTTCCCAAGAAATATATGGGAATTATCTGTAATTTTAGCACAGTTTCAGAACGATTCGTGAAAGTCACCTTTTAAGAATAACTTCCACTGCAGCCCATACATAAAAGTTTGCTCCTTTATTACTCTGCACATGGACAATTATTTGCGCTGTTATTTGCCCCAGGCATGTACCTATGTAATTACCGTTTACAGTGTAAAGATGGATGTTATCGGTCGCTGAACGTCGGAGCAGTAGGCGTTTAATGCATTTTCCCATAGGGTCCAATGCAAAATTGACACCTCATTTTCTCCATTCTCAAGAGCTTTGAGTCTCTGCAAAACATATACATGTGTAGACACAAATAAGTGAAATAGAATGAAGGCTATTTCAGCTTTAGCTTTTATTCCGTTTGGGAGCTAAAGTCGCACAAACTTTTGTTTACAAAAATTTCGATGGCCTATAGTTCGCAAGTTATGCAATCAGTTGACATAAGATTGTGCATGCATGTAGACATGTTAATGGCCTTTATACATGCCAAGTTTCAAATAGCTACCTACTCATACAAGCAAGCAGTAGCGGTTTGAAATTTTCACAATTTGGGCTACACGTTCGGGACGATTCGTGACCTTAGGTGACTTGCACAATTCGGGCTGAAACTAGTGCTAAATGAGAGGGTTGGGATAAACATTCAATTGACCATATGTGCCAAAAATTCTCGTTCTTAAGTTTTCGAGTTATAGCCCCTGGAAGTCGTAAACTGCACGACTTTGCCCTCGAATATCTCGACAACGGAGAAAGGAGAATTTCTGGGATTTTTTCCCAAGAAATATATGGGAATTATCTGTAATTTTAGCACAGTTTCAGAACGATTCGTGAAAGTCACCTTTTAAGAATAACTTCCACTGCAGCCCATACATAAAAGTTTGCTCCTTTATTACTCTGCACATGGACAATTATTTGCGCTGTTATTTGCCCCAGGCATGTACCTATGTAATTACCGTTTACAGTGTAAAGATGGATGTTATCGGTCGCTGAACGTCGGAGCAGTAGGCGTTTAATGCATTTTCCCATAGGGTCCAATGCAAAATTGACACCTCATTTTCTCCATTCTCAAGAGCTTTGAGTCTCTGCAAAACATATACATGTGTAGACACAAATAAGTGAAATAGAATGAAGGCTATTTCAGCTTTAGCTTTTATTCCGTTTGGGAGCTAAAGTCGCACAAACTTTTGTTTACAAAAATTTCGATGGCCTATAGTTCGCAAGTATGCAATCAGTTGACATAAGATTGTGCATGCATGTAGACATGTTAATGGCCTTTATACATGCCAAGTTTCAGATGGCTACCTACTCATACAAGCAAGCAGTAGCGGTTTGAAATTTTCACAATTTGGGCTACACGTTCGGGACGATTCGTGACCTTAGGTGACTTGCACAATTCGGGCTGAAACTAGTGCCAAATGAGAGGGTTGGGATAAACATTCAATTGACCATATGTGCCAAAAATTCTCGTTCTTTAGTTTTCGAGTTATAGCCCCTGGAAGTCGTAAACTGCACGACTTTGCCCTCGAATATCTCGACAACGGAGAAAGGAGAATTTCTGGGATTTTTTCCCAAGAAATATATGGGAATTATCTGTAATTTTAGCACAGTTTCAGAACGATTCGTGAAAGTCACCTTTTAAGAATAACTTCCACTGCAGCCCATACATAAAAGTTTGCTCCTTTATTACTCTGCGCATGGACAATTATTTGCGCTGTTATTTGCCCCAGGCATGTACCTATGTAATTACCGTTTACAGTGTAAAGATGGATGTTATCGGTCGCTGAACGTCGGAGCAGTAGGCGTTTAATGCATTTTCCCATAGGGTCCAATGCAAAATTGACACCTCATTTTCTCCATTCTCAAGAGCTTTGAGTCTCTGCAAAACATATACATGTGTAGGCACAAATAAGTGAAATAGAATGAAGGCTATTTCAGCTTTAGCTTTTATTCCGTTTGGGAGCTAAAGTCGCACAAACTTTTGTTTACAAAAATTTCGATGGCCTATAGTTCGCAAGTTATGCAATCAGTTGACATAAGATTTTGCATGCAAGTAGACATGTTAATGGCCTTTATACATGCCAAGTTTCAGATGGCTACCTACTCATACAAGCAAGCAGTAGCGGTTTGAAATTTTCACAATTTGGGCTACACGTTCGGGACGATTCGTGACCTTAGGTGACTTGCACAATTCGGGCTGAAACTAGTGCCAAATGAGAGGGTTGGGATAAACATTCAATTGACCATATGTGCCAAAAATTCTCGTTCTTTAGTTTTCGAGTTATAGCCCCTGGAAGTCGTAAACTGCACGACTTTGCCCTCGAATATCTCGACAACGGAGAAAGGAGAATTTCTGGGATTTTTTCCCAAGAAATATATGGGAATTATCTGTAATTTTAGCACAGTTTCAGAACGATTCGTGAAAGTCACCTTTTAAGAATAACTTCCACTGCAGCCCATACATAAAAGTTTGCTCCTTTATTACTCTGCACATGGACAATTATTTGCGCTGTTATTTGCCCCAGGCATGTACCTATGTAATTACCGTTTACAGTGTAAAGATGGATGTTATCGGTCGCTGAACGTCGGAGCAGTAGGCGTTTAATGCATTTTCCCATAGGGTCCAATGCAAAATTGACACCTCATTTTCTCCATTCTCAAGAGCTTTGAGTCTCTGCAAAACATATACATGTGTAGACACAAATAAGTGAAATAGAATGAAGGCTATTTCAGCTTTAGCTTTTATTCCGTTTGGGAGCTAAAGTCGCACAAACTTTTGTTTACAAAAATTTCGATGGCCTATAGTTCGCAAGTTATGCAATCAGTTGACATAAGATTGTGCATGCATGTAGACATGTTAATGGCCTTTATACATGCCAAGTTTCAGATGGCTACCTACTCATACAAGCAAGCAGTAGCGGTTTGAAATTTTCACAATTTGGGCTACACGTTCGGGACGATTCGTGACCTTAGGTGACTTGCACAATTCGGGCTGAAACTAATGCCAAATGAGAGGGTTGGGATAAACATTCAATTGACCATATGTGCCAAAAATTCTCGTTCTTTAGTTTTCGAGTTATAGCCCCTGGAAGTCGTAAACTGCACGACTTTGCCCTCGAATATCTCGACAACGGAGAAAGGAGAATTTCTGGGATTTTTTCCCAAGAAATATATGGGAATTATCTGTAATTTTAGCACAGTTTCAGAACGATTCGTGAAAGTCACCTTTTAAGAATAACTTCCACTGCAGCCCATATATAAAAGTTTGCTCCTTTATTACTCTGCACATGGACAATTATTTGCGCTGTTATTTGCCACAGGCATGTACCTATGTAATTACCGTTTACAGTGTAAAGATGGATGTTATCGGTCGCTGAACGTCGGAGCAGTAGGCGTTTAATGCATTTTCCCATAGGGTCCAATGCAAAATTGACACCTCATTTTCTCCATTCTCAAGAGCTTTGAGTCTCTGCAAAACATATACATGTGTAGACACAAATAAGTGAAATAGAATGAAGGCTATTTCAGCTTTAGCTTTTATTCCGTTTGGGAGCTAAAGTCGCACAAACTTTTGTTTACAAAAATTTCGATGGCCTATAGTTCGCAAGTTATGCAATCAGTTGACATAAGATTGTGCATGCAAGTAGACATGTTAATGGCCTTTATACATGCCAAGTTTCAGATGGCTACCTACTCATACAAGCAAGCAGTAGTGGTTTGAAATTTTCACAATTTGGGCTACACGTTCGGGACGATTCGTGACCTTAGGTGACTTGCACAATTCGGGCTGAAACTAGTGCCAAATGAGAGGGTTGGGATAAACATTCAATTGACCATATGTGCCAAAAATTCTCGTTCTTTAGTTTTCGAGTTATAGCCCCTGGAAGTCGTAAACTGCACGACTTTGCCCTCGAATATCTCGACAACGGAGAAAGGAGAATTTCTGGGATTTTTTCCCAAGAAATATATGGGAATTATCTGTAATTTTAGCACAGTTTCAGAACGATTCGTGAAAGTCACCTTTTAATAATAACTTCCACTGCAGCCCATACATAAAAGTTTGCTCCTTTATTACTCTGCGCATGGACAATTATTTGCGCTGTTATTTGCCCCAGGCATGTACCTATGTAATTACCGTTTACAGTGTAAAGATGGATGTTATCGGTCGCTGAACGTCGGAGCAGTAGGCGTTTAATGCATTTTCCCATAGGGTCCAATGCAAAATTGACACCTCATTTTCTCCATTCTCAAGAGCTTTGAGTCTCTGCAAAACATATACATGTGTAGACACAAATAAGTGAAATAGAATGAAGGCTATTTCAGCTTTAGCTTTTATTCCGTTTGGGAGCTAAAGTCGCACAAACTTTTGTTTACAAAAATTTCGATGGCCTATAGTTCGCAAGTTATGCAATCAGTTGACATAAGATTGTGCATGCATGTAGACATGTTAATGGCCTTTATACATGCCAAGTTTCAGATGGCTACCTACTCATACAAGCAAGCAGTAGCGGTTTGAAATTTTCTCAATTTGGGCTACACGTTCGGGACGATTCGTGACCTTAGGTGACTTGCACAATTCGGGCTGAAACTAGTGCCAAATGAGAGGGTTGAGATAAACATTCAATTGACCATATGTGCCAAAAAATTCTCGTTCTTTAGTTTTCGAGTTATAGCCCCTGGAAGTCGTAAACTGCACGACTTTGCCCTCGAATATCTCGACAACGGAGAAAGGAGAATTTCTGGGATTCTTTCCCAAGAAATATATGGGAATTATCTGTAATTTTAGCACAGTTTCAGAACGATTCGTGAAAGTCACCTTTTAAGAATAACTTCCACTGCAGCCCATACATAAAAGTTTGCTCCTTTATTACTCTGCACATGGACAATTATTTGCGCTGTTATTTGCCCCAGGCATGTACCTATGTAATTACCGTTTACAGTGTAAAGATGGATGATATCGGTCGCTGAACGTCGGAGCAGTAGGCGTTTAATGCATTTTCCCATAGGGTCCAATGCAAAATTGACACCTCATTTTCTCCATTCTCAAGAGCTTTGAGTCTCTGCAAAACATATACATGTGTAGACACAAATAAGTGAAATAGAATGAAGGCTATTTCAGCTTTAGCTTTTATTCCGTTTGGGAGCTAAAGTCGCACAAACTTTTGTTTACAAAAATTTCGATGGCCTATAGTTCGCAAATTATGCAATCAGTTGACATAAGATTGTGCATGCAAGTAGACATGTTAATGGCCTTTATACATGCCAAGTTTCAGATGGCTACCTACTCATACAAGCAAGCAGTAGCGGTTTGAAATTTTCACAATTTGGGCTACACGTTCGGGACGATTCGTGACCTTAGGTGACTTGCACAATTCGGGCTGAAACTAGTGCCAAATGAGAGGGTTGGGATAAACATTCAATTGACCATATGTGCCAAAAATTCTCGTTCTTTAGTTTTCGAGTTATAGCCCCTGGAAGTCGTAAACTGCACGACTTTTCCCTCGAATATCTCGACAACGGAGAAAGGAGAATTTCTGGGATTTTTTCCCAAGAAATATATGGGAATTATCTGTAATTTTAGCACAGTTTCAGAACGATTCGTGAAAGTCACCTTTTAAGAATAACTTCCACTGCAGCCCATACATAAAAGTTTGCTCCTTTATTACTCTGCACATGGACAATTATTTGCGCTGTTATTTGCCCCAGGCATGTACTTATGTAATTACCGTTTACAGTGTAAAGATGGATGTTATCGGTCGCTGAACGTCGGAGCAGTAGGCGTTTAATGCATTTTCCCATAGGGTCCAATGCAAAATTGACACCTCATTTTCTCCATTCTCAAGAGCTTTGAGTCTCTGCAAAACATATACATGTGTAGACACAAATAAGTGAAATAGAATGAAGGCTATTTCAGCTTTAGCTTTTATTCCGTTTGGGAGCTAAAGTCGCACAAACTTTTGTTTACAAAAATTTCGATGGCCTATAGTTCGCAAGTTATGCAATCAGTTGACATAAGATTGTGCATGCTTGTAGACATGTTAATGGCCTTTATACATGCCAAGTTTCAGATGGCTACCTACTCATACAAGCAAGCAGTAGCGGTTTGAAATTTTCACAATTTGGGCTACACGTTCGGGACGATTCGTGACCTTAGGTGACTTGCACAATTCGGGCTGAAACTAGTGCCAAATGAGAGGGTTGGGATAAACATTCAATTGACCATATGTGCCGAAAATTCTCGTTCTTTAGTTTTCGAGTTATAGCCCCTGGAAGTCGTAAACTGCACGACTTTGCCCTCGAATATCTCGACAACGGAGAAAGGAGAATTTCTGGGATTTTTTCCCAAGAAATATATGGGAATTATCTGTAATTTTAGCACAGTTTCAGAACGATTCGTGAAAGTCACCTTTTAAGAATAACTTCCACTGCAGCCCATACATAAAAGTTTGCTCCTTTATTACTCTGCACATGGACAATTATTTGCGCTGATATTTTCCCCAGGCATGTACCTATGTAATTACCGTTTACAGTGTAAAGATGGATGTTATCGGTCGCTGAACGTCGGAGCAGTAGGCGTTTAATGCATTTTCCCATAGGGTCCAATGCAAAATTGACACCTCATTTTCTCCATTCTCAAGAGCTTTGAGTCTCTGCAAAACATATACATGTGTAGACACAAATAAGTGAAATAGAATGAAGGCTATTTAGCTGTAGCTTTTATTCCGTTTGGGAGCTAAAGTCGCACAAACTTTTGTTTACAAAAATTTCGATGGCCTATAGTTCGCAAGTTATGCAATCAGTTGACATAAGATTGTGCATGCATGTAGACATGTTAATGGCCTTTATACATGCCAAGTTTCAGATGGCTACCTACTCATTCAAGCAAGCAGTAGCGGTTTGAAATTTTCACAATTTGGGCTACACGTTCGGGACGATTCGTGACCTTAGGTGACTTGCACAATTCGGGCTGAAACTAGTGCCAAATGAGAGGGTTGGGATAAACATTCAATTGACCATATGTGCCAAAAATTCTCGTTCTTTAGTTTTCGAGTTATAGCCCCTGGAAGTCGTAAACTGCACGACTTTGCCCTCGAATATCTCGACAACGGAGAAAGGAGAATTTCTGGGATTTTTTCCCAAGAAATATATGGGAATTATCTGTAATTTTAGCACAGTTTCAGAACGATTCGTGAAAGTCACCTTTTAAGAATAACTTCCACTGCAGCCCATACATAAAAGTTTGCTCCTTTATTACTCTGCACATGGACAATTATTTGCGCTGTTATTTGCCCCAGGCATGTACCTATGTAATTACCGTTTACAGTGTAAAGATGGATGTTATCGGTCGCTGAACGTCGGAGCAGTAGGCGTTTAATGCATTTTCCCATAGGGTCCAATGCAAAGTTGACACCTCATTTTCTCCATTCTCAAGAGCTTTGAGTCTCTGCAAAACATATACATGTGTAGACACAAATAAGTGAAATAGAATGAAGGCTATTTCAGCTTTAGCTTTTATTCCGTTTGGGAGCTAAAGTCGCACAAACTTTTGTTTACAAAAACTTTCGATGGCCTATAGTTCGCAAGTTATGCAATCAGTTGACATAAGATTGTGCATGCATGTAGACATGTTAATGGCCTTTATACATGCCAAGTTTCAGATGGCTACCTACTCATACAAGCAAGCAGTAGCGGTTTGAAATTTTCACAATTTGGGCTACACGTTCGGGACGATTCGTGACCTTAGGTGACTTGCACAATTCGGGCTGAAACTAGTGCCAAATGAGAGGGTTGGGATAAACATTCAATTGACCATATGTGCTAAAAATTCTCGTTCTTTAGTTTTCGAGTTATAGCCCCTGGAAGTCGTAAACTGCACGACTTTGCCCTCGAATATCTCGACAACGGAGAAAGGAGAATTTCTGGGATTTTTTCCCAAGAAATATATGGGAATTATCTGTAATTTTAGCACAGTTTCAGAACGATTCGTGAAAGTCACCTTTTAAGAATAACTTCCACTGCAGCCCATACATAAAAGTTTGCTCCTTTATTACTCTGCACATGGACAATTATTTGCGCTGTTATTTGCCCCAGGCATGTACCTATGTAATTACCGTTTACAGTGTAAAGATGGATGTTATCGGTCGCTGAACGTCGGAGCAGTAGGCGTTTAATGCATTTTCCCATAGGGTCCAATGCAAAATTGACACCTCATTTTCTCCATTCTCAAGAGCTTTGAGTCTCTGCAAAACATATACATGTGTAGACACAAATAAGTGAAATAGAATGAAGGCTATTTCAGCTTTAGCTTTTATTCCGTTTGGGAGCTAAAGTCGCACAAACTTTTGTTTACAAACATTTCGATGGCCTATAGTTCGCAAGTTATGCAATCAGTTGACATAAGATTGTGCATGCATGTAGACATGTTAATGGCCTTTATACATGCCAAGTTTCAAATAGCTACCTACTCATACAAGCAAGCAGTAGCGGTTTGAAATTTTCACAATTTGGGCTACACGTTCGGGACGATTCGTGACCTTAGGTGACTTGCACAATTCGGGCTGAAACTAGTGCCAAATGAGAGGGTTGGGATAAACATTCAATTGACCATATGTGCCAAAAATTCTCGTTCTTAAGTTTTCGAGTTATAGCCCCTGGAAGTCGTAAACTGCACGACTTTGCCCTCGAATATCTCGACAACGGAGAAAGGAGAATTTCTGGGATTTTTTCCCAAGAAATATATGGGAATTATCTGTAATTTTAGCACAGTTTCAGAACGATTCGTGAAAGTCACCTTTTAAGAATAACTTCCACTGCAGCCCATACATAAAAGTTTGCTCCTTTATTACTCTGCACATGGACAATTATTTGCGCTGTTATTTGCCCCAGGCATGTACCTATGTAATTACCGTTTACAGTGTAAAGATGGATGTTATCGGTCGCTGAACGTCGGAGCAGTAGGCGTTTAATGCATTTTCCCATAGGGTCCAATGCAAAATTGACACCTCATTTTCTCCATTCTCAAGAGCTTTGAGTCTCTGCAAAACATATACATGTGTAGACACAAATAAGTGATATAGAATGAAGGCTATTTCAGCTTTAGCTTTTATTCCGTTTGGGAGCTAAAGTCGCACAAACTTTTGTTTACAAAAATTTCGATGGCCTATAGTTCGCAAGTTATGCAATCAGTTGACATAAGATTGTGCATGCATGTAGACATGTTAATGGCCTTTATACATGCCAAGTTTCAGATGGCTACCTACTCATACAAGCAAGCAGTAGCGGTTTGAAATTTTCACAATTTGGGCTACACGTTCGGGACGATTCGTGACCTTAGGTGACTTGCACAATTCGGGCTGAAACTAGTGCCAAATGAGAGGGTTGGGATAAACATTCAATTGACCATATGTGCCAAAAATTCTCGTTCTTTAGTTTTCGAGTTATAGCCCCTGGAAGTCGTAAACTGCACGACTTTGCCCTCGAATATCTCGACAACGGAGAAAGGAGAATTTCTGGGATTTTTTCCCAAGAAATATATGGGAATTATCTGTAATTTTAGCACAGTTTCAGAACGATTCGTGAAAGTCACCTTTTAAGAATAACTTCCACTGCAGCCCATACATAAAAGTTTGCTCCTTTATTACTCTGCACATGGACAATTATTTGCGCTGTTATTTGCCCCAGGCATGTACCTATGTAATTACCGTTTACAGTGTAAAGATGGATGTTATCGGTCGCTGAACGTCGGAGCAGTAGGCGTTTAATGCATTTTCCCATAGGGTCCAATGCAAAGTTGACACCTCATTTTCTCCATTCTCAAGAGCTTTGAGTCTCTGCAAAACATATACATGTGTAGACACAAATAAGTGAAATAGAATGAAGGCTATTTCAGCTTTAGCTTTTATTCCGTTTGGGAGCTAAAGTCGCACAAACTTTTGTTTACAAAAATTTCGATGGCCTATAGTTCGCAAGTTATGCAATCAGTTGACATAAGATTGTGCATGCATGTAGACATGTTAATGGCCTTTATACATGCCAAGTTTCAGATGGCTACCTACTCATACAAACAAGCAGTAGCGGTTTGAAATTTTCACAATTTGGGCTACACGTTCGGGACGATTCGTGACCTTAGGTGACTTGCACAATTCGGGCTGAAACTAGTGCCAAATAAGAGGGTTGGGATAAACATTCAATTGACCATATGTGCCAAAAATTCTCGTTCTTTAGTTTTCGAGTTATAACCCCTGGAAGTCGTAAACTGCACGACTTTGCCCTCGAATATCTCGACAACGGAGAAAGGAGAATTTCTGGGATTTTTTCCCAAGAAATATATGGGAATTATCTGTAATTTTAGCACAGTTTCAGAACGATTCGTGAAAGTCACCTTTTAAGAATAACTTCCACTGCAGCCCATACATAAAAGTTTGCTCCTTTATTACTCTGCACATGGACAATTATTTGCGCTGTTATTTGCCCCAGGCATGTACCTATGTAATTACCGTTTACAGTGTAAAGATGGATGTTATCGGTCGCTGAACGTCGGAGCAGTAGGCGTTTAATGCATTTTCCCATAGGGTCCAATGCAAAATTGACACCTCATTTTCTCCATTCTCAAGAGCTTTGAGTCTCTGCAAAACATATACATGTGTAGACACAAATAAGTGAAATAGAATGAAGGCTATTTCAGCTTTAGCTTTTATTCCGTTTGGGAGCTAAAGTCGCACAAACTTTTGTTTACAAAAATTTCGATGGCCTATAGTTCGCAAGTTATGCAATCAGTTGACATAAGATTGTGCATGCATGTAGACATGTTAATGGCCTTTATACATGCCAAGTTTCAAATAGCTACCTACTCATACAAGCAAGCAGTAGCGGTTTGAAATTTTCACAATTTGGGCTACACGTTCGGGACGATTCGTGACCTTAGGTGACTTGCACAATTCGGGCTGAAACTAGTGCTAAATGAGAGGGTTGGGATAAACATTCAATTGACCATATGTGCCAAAAATTCTCGTTCTTAAGTTTTCGAGTTATAGCCCCTGGAAATCGTAAACTGCACGACTTTGCCCTCGAATATCTCGACAACGGAGAAAGGAGAATTTCTGGGATTTTTTCCCATGAAATATATGGGAATTATCTGTAATTTTAGCACAGTTTCAGAACGATTCGTGAAAGTCACCTTTTAAGAATAACTTCCACTGCAGCCCATACATAAAAGTTTGCTCCTATCTTACTCTGCACATGGACAATTATTTGCGCTGTTATTTGGCCCAGGCATGTACCTATGTAATTACCGTTTACAGTGTAAAGATGGATGTTATCGGTCGCTGAACGTCGGAGCAGTAGGCGTTTAATGCATTTTCCATAGGGTCCAATGCAAAATTGACACCTCATTTTCTCCATTCTCAAGAGCTTTGAGTCTCTGCAAAACATATACATGTGTAGACACAAATAAGTGAAATAGAATGAAGGCTATTTCAGCTTTAGCTTTTATTCCGTTTGGGAGCTAAAGTCGCACAAACTTTTGTTTACAAAAATTTCGATGGCCTATAGTTCGCAAGTTATGCAATCAGTTGACATCAGATTGTGCATGCATGTAGACATGTTAATGGCCTTTATACATGCCAAGTTTCAGATGGCTACCTACTCATACAAGCAAGCAGTAGCGGTTTGAAATTTTCACAATTTGGGCTACACGTTCGGGACGATTCGTGACCTTAGGTGACTTGCACAATTCGGGCTGAAACTAGTGCCAAATGAGAGGGTTGGGATAAACATTCAATTGACCATATGTGCCAAAAATTCTCGTTCTTTAGTTTTCGAGTTATAGCCCCTGGAAGTCGTAAACTGCACGACTTTGCCCTCGAATATCTCGACAACGGAGAAAGGAGAATTTCTGGGATTTTTTCCCAAGAAATATATGGGAATTATCTGTAATTTTAGCACAGTTTCAGAACGATTCGTGAAAGTCACCTTTTAAGAATAACTTCCACTGCAGCCCATACATAAAAGTTTGCTCCTTTATTACTCTGCACATGGACAATTATTTGCGCTGTTATTTGCCCCAGGCATGTACCTATGTAATTACCGTTTACAGTGTAAAGATGGATGTTATCGGTCGCTGAACGTCGGAGCAGTAGGCGTTTAATGCATTTTCCCATAGGGTCCAATGCAAAATTGACACCTCATTTTCTCCATTCTCAAGAGCTTTGAGTCTCTGCAAAACATATACATGTGTAGACACAAATAAGTGAAATAGAATGAAGGCTATTTCAGCTTTAGCTTTTATTCCGTTTGGGAGCTAAAGTCGCACAAACTTTTGTTTACAAAAATTTCGATGGCCTATAGTTCGCAAGTTATGCAATCAGTTGACATAAGATTGTGCATGCATGTAGACATGTTAATGGCCTTTATACATGCCAAGTTTCAGATGGCTACCTACTCATACAAGCAAGCAGTAGCGGTTTGAAATTTTCACAATTTGGGCTACACGTTCGGGACGATTCGTGACCTTAGGTGACTTGCACAATTCGGGCTGAAACTAGTGCCAAATGAGAGGGTTGGGATAAACATTCAATTGACCATATGTGCCAAAAATTCTCGTTCTTTAGTTTTCGAGTTATAGCCCCTGGAAGTCGTAAACTGCACGACTTTGCCCTCGAATATCTCGACAACGGAGAAAGGAGAATTTCTGGGATTTTTTCCCAAGAAATATATGGGAATTATCTGTAATTTTAGCACAGTTTCAGAACGATTCGTGAAAGTCACCTTTTAAGAATAACTTCCACTGCAGCCCATACATAAAAGTTTGCTCCTTTATTACTCTGCACATGGACAATTATTTGCGCTGTTGTTTGGCCCAGGCATGTACCTATGTAATTACCGTTTACAGTGTAAAGATGGATGTTATCGGTCGCTGAACGTCGGAGCAGTAGGCGTTTAATGCATTTTCCCATAGGGTCCAATGCAAAATTGACACCTCATTTTCTCCATTCTCAAGAGCTTTGAGTCTCTGCAAAACATATACATGTGTAGACACAAATAAGTGAAATAGAATGAAGGCTATTTCAGCTTTAGCTTTTATTCCGTTTGGGAGCTAAAGTCGCACAAACTTTTGTTTACAAAAATTTCGATGGCCTATAGTTCGCAAGTTATGCAATCAGTTGACATAAGATTGTGCATGCATGTAGACATGTTAATGGCCTTTATACATGCCAAGTTTCAGATGGCTACCTACTCATACAAGCAAGCAGTAGCGGTTTGAAATTTTCACAATTTGGGCTACACGTTCGGGACGATTCGTGACCTTAGGTGACTTGCACAATTCGGGCTGAAACTAGTGCCAAATGAGAGGGTTGGGATAAACATTCAATTGACCATATGTGCCAAAAATTCTCGTTCTTTAGTTTTCGAGTTATAGCCCCTGGAAGTCGTAAACTGCACGACTTTGCCCTCGAATATCTCGACAACAGAGAAAGGAGAATTTCTGGGATTTTTTCCCAAGAAATATATGGGAATTATCTGTAATTTTAGCACAGTTTCCGAACGATTCGTGAAAGTCACCTTTTAAGAATAACTTCCACTGCAGCCCATACATAAAAGTTTGCTCCTTTATTACTCTGCACATGGACAATTATTTGCGCTGTTATTTGCCCCAGGCATGTACCTATGTAATTACCGTTTACAGTGTAAAGATGGATGTTATCGGTCGCTGAACGTCGGAGCAGTAGGCGTTTAATGCATTTTCCCATAGGGTCCAATGCAAAATTGACACCTCATTTTCTCCATTCTCAAGAGCCTTGAGTCTCTGCAAAACATATACATGTGTAGACACAAATAAGTGAAATAGAATGAAGGCTATTTCAGCTTTAGCTTTTATTCCGTTTGGGAGCTAAAGTCGCACAAACTTTTGTTTACAAAAATTTCGATGGCCTATAGTTCGCAAGTTATGCAATCAGTTGACATAAGATTGTGCATGCATGTAGACATGTTAATGGCCTTTATACATGCCAAGTTTCAGATGGCTACCTACTCATACAAGCAAGCAGTAGCGGTTTGAAATTTTCACAATTTGGGCTACACGTTCGGGACGATTCGTGACCTTAGGTGACTTGCACAATTCGGGCTGAAACTAGTGCCAAATGAGAGGGTTGGGATAAACATTCAATTGACCATATGTGCCAAAAATTCTCGTTCTTTAGTTTTCGAGTTATAGCCCCTGGAAGTCGTAAACTGCACGACTTTGCCCTCGAATATCTCGACAACGGAGAAAGGAGAATTTCTGGGATTTTTTCCCAAGAAATATATGGGAATTATCTGTAATTTTAGCACAGTTTCAGAACGATTCGTGAAAGTCACCTTTTAAGAATAACTTCCACTGCAGCCCATACATAAAAGTTTGCTCCTTTATTACTCTGCACATGGACAATTATTTGCGCTGTTATTTGGCCCAGGCATGTACCTATGTAATTACCGTTTACAGTGTAAAGATGGATGTTATCGGTCGCTGAACGTCGGAGCAGTAGGCGTTTAATGCATTTTCCCATAGGGTCCAATGCAAAATTGACACCTCATTTTCTCCATTCTCAAGAGCTTTGAGTCTCTGCAAAACATATACATGTGTAGACACAAATAAGTGAAATAGAATGAAGGCTATTTCAGCTTTAGCTTTTATTCCGTTTGGGAGCTAAAGTCGCACAAACTTTTGTTTACAAAAACTTTCGATGGCCTATAGTTCGCAAGTTATGCAATCAGTTGACATAAGATTGTGCATGCATGTAGACATGTTAATGGCCTTTATACATGCCAAGTTTCAGATGGCTACCTACTCATACAAGCAAGCAGTAGCGGTTTGAAATTTTCACAATTTGGGCTACACGTTCGGGACGATTCGTGACCTTAGGTGACTTGCACAATTCGGGCTGAAACTAGTGCCAAATGAGAGGGTTGGGATAAACATTCAATTGACCATATGTGCCAAAAATTCTCGTTCTTTAGTTTTCGAGTTATAGCCCCTGGAAGTCGTAAACTGCACGACTTTGCCCTCGAATATCTCGACAACGGAGAAAGGAGAATTTCTGGGATTTTTTCCCAAGAAATATATGGGAATTATCTGTAATTTTAGCACAGTTTCAGAACGATTCGTGAAAGTCACCTTTTAAGAATAACTTCCACTGCAGCCCATACATAAAAGTTTGCTCCTTTATTACTCTGCACATGGACAATTATTTGCGCTGTTATTTGGCCCAGGCATGTACCTATGTAATTACCGTTTACAGTGTAAAGATGGATGTTATCGGTCGCTGAACGTCGGAGCAGTAGGCGTTTAATGCATTTTCCCATAGGGTCCAATGCAAAATTGACACCTCATTTTCTCCATTCTCAAGAGCTTTGAGTCTCTGCAAAACATATACATGTGTAGACACAAATAAGTGAAATAGAATGAAGGCTATTTCAGCTTTAGCTTTTATTCCGTTTGGGAGCTAAAGTCGCACAAACTTTTGTTTACAAAAATTTCGATGGCCTATAGTTCGCAAGTTATGCAATCAGTTGACATAAGATTGTGCATGCATGTAGACATGTTAATGGCCTTTATACATGCCAAGTTTCAGATGGCTACCTACTCATACAAGCAAGCAGTAGCGGTTTGAAATTTTCACAATTTGGGCTACACGTTCGGGACGATCTGTTAACTTAGGTGACTTGCACAATTCGGGCTGAAACTAGTGCCAAATGAGAGGGTTGGGATAAACATTCAATTGACCATATGTGCCAAAAATTCTCGTTCTTTAGTTTTCGAGTTATAGCCCCTGGAAGTCGTAAACTGCACGACTTTGCCCTCGAATATCTCGACAACGCAGAAAGGAGAATTTCTGGGATTTTTTCCCAAGAAATATATTGGAATTATCTGTAATTTTAGCACAGTTTCAGAACGATTCGTGAAAGTCACCTTTTAAGAATAACTTCCACTGCAGCCCATACATAAAAGTTTGCTTCTTTATTACTCTGCACATGGACAATTATTTGCGCTGTTATTTGGCCCAGGCATGTACCTATGTAATTACCGTTTACAGTGTAAAGATGGATGTTATCGGTCGCTGAACGTCGGAGCAGTAGGCGTTTAATGCATTTTCCCATAGGGTCCAATGCAAAATTGACACCTCATTTTCTCCATTCTCAAGAGCTTTGAGTCTCTGCAAAACATATACATGTGTAGAAACAAATAAGTGAAATAGAATGAAGGCTATTTCAGCTTTAGCTTTTATTCCGTTTGGGAGCTAAAGTCGCACAAACTTTTGTTTACAAAAATTTCGATGGCCTATAGTTCGCAAGTTATGCAATCAGTTGACATAAGATTGTGCATGCATGTAGACATGTTAATGGCCTTTATACATGCCAAGTTTCAGATGGCTACCTACTCATACAAGCAAGCAGTAGCGGTTTGAAATTTTCACAATTTGGGCTACACGTTCGGGACGATTCGTGACCTTAGGTGACTTGCACAATTCGGGCTGAAACTAGTGCCAAATGAGAGGGTTGGGATAAACATTCAATTGACCATATGTGCCAAAAATTCTCGTTCTTTAGTTTTCGAGTTATAGCCCCTGGAAGTCGTAAACTGCACGACTTTGCCCTCGAATATCTCGACAACGGAGAAAGGAGAATTTCTGGGATTTTTTCCCAAGAAATATATGGGAATTATCTGTAATTTTAGCACAGTTTCAGAACGATTCGTGAAAGTCACCTTTAAAGAATAAGTTCCACTGCAGCCCATACATAAAAGTTTGCTCCTTTATTACTCTGCACATGGACAATTATTTGCGCTGTTATTTGCCCCAGGCATGTACCTATGTAATTACCGTTTACAGTGTAAAGATGGATGTTATCGGTCGCTGAACGTTGGAGCAGTAGGCGTTTAATGCATTTTCCCATAGGGTCCAATGCAAAATTGACACCTCATTTTCTCCATTCTCAAGAGCTTTGAGTCTCTGCAAAACATATACATGTGTAGACACAAATAAGTGAAATAGAATGAAGGCTATTTCAGCTTTAGCTTTTATTCCGTTTGGGAGCTAAAGTCGCACAAACTTTTGTTTACAAAAATTTCGATGGCCTATAGTTCGCAAGTTATGCAATCAGTTGACATAAGATTGTGCATGCATGTAGACATTTTATTGGCCTTTATACATGCCAAGTTTCAGATGGCTACCTACTCATACAAGCAAGCAGTAGCGGTTTGAAATTTTCACAATTTGGGCTACACGTTCGGGACGATTCGTGACCTTAGGTGACTTGCACAATTCGGGCTGAAACTAGTGCCAAATGAGAGGGTTGGGATAAACATTCAATTGACCATATGTGCCAAAAATTCTCGTTCTTTAGTTTGCGAGTTATAGTCCCTGGAAGTCGTAAACTGCACGACTTTGCCCTCGAATATCTCGACAACGGAGAAAGGAGAATTTCTGGGATTTTTTCCCAAGAAATATATGGGAATTATCTGTAATTTTAGCACAGTTTCAGAACGATTCATGAAAGTCACCTTTTAAGAATAACTTCCACTGCAGCCCATACATAAAAGTTTGCTCCTTAATTTCTCTGCACATGGACAATTATTTGCGCTGTTATTTGGCCCAGGCATGTACCTATGTAATTACCGTTTACAGTGTAAAGATGGATGTTATCGGTCGCTGAACGTCGGAGCAGTAGGCGTTTAATGCATTTTCCCATAGGGTCCAATGCAAAAATGACACCTCATTTTCTCCATTCTCAAGAGCTTTGAGTCTCTGCAAAACAGATACATGTGTAGACACAAATAAGTGAAACAGAATGAAGGCTATTTCAGCTTTAGCTTTTATTCCGTTTGGGAGCTAAAGTCGCACAAACTTTTGTTTACAAAAATTTCGATGGCCTATAGTTCGCAAGTTATGCAATCAGTTGACATAAGATTGTGCATGCATGTAGACATGTTAATGGCCTTTATACATGCCAAGTTTCAGATGGCTACCTACTCATACAAGCAAGCAGTAGCGGTTTGAAATTTTCACAATTTGGGCTACACGTTCGGGACGATTCGTGACCTCAGGTGACTTGCACAATTCGGGCTGAAACTAGTGCCAAATGAGAGGGTTGGGATAAACATTCAATTGACCATATGTGCCAAAAATTCTCGTTCTTTAGTTTTCGAGTTATAGCCCCTGGAAGTCGTAAACTGCACGACTTTGCCCTCGAATATCTCGACAACGGAGAAAGGAGAATTTCTGGGATTTTTCTCCAAGAAATATATGGGAATTATCTGTAATTTTAGCACAGTTTCAGAACGATTCGTGAAAGTCACCTTTTAAGAATAACTTCCACTGCAGCCCATACATAAAAGTTTGCTCCTTTATTACTCTGCACATGGACAATTATTTGCGCTGTTATTTGCTCCAGGCATGTACCTATGTAATTACCGTTTACAGTGTAAAGATGGATGATATCGGTCGCTGAACGTCGGATCAGTAGGCGTTTAATGCATTTTCCCATAGGGTCCAATGCAAAATTGACACCTCATTTTCTCCATTCTCAAGAGCTTTGAGTCTCTGCAAAACAGATACATGTGTAGACACAAATAAGTGAAACAGAATGAAGGCTATTTCAGCTTTTATTCCGTTTGGGAGCTAAAGTCGCACAAACTTTTGTTTACAAAAATTTCGATGGCCTATAGTTCGCAAGTTATGCAATCAGTTGACATAAGATTGGCATGCATTTAGACATGTTAATGGCCTTTATACATGCCAAGTTTCAGATGGCTACCTACTCATACAAGCAAGCAGTAGCGGTTTGAAATTTTCACAATTTGGGTTACACGTTCGGGACGATTCGTGACCTTAGGTGACTTGCACAATTCGGGCTGAAACTAGTGCCAAATGAGAGGGTTGGGATAAACATTCAATTGACCATATGTGCCAAAAATTCTCGTTCTTTAGTTTTCGAGTTATAGCCCCTGGAAGTCGTAAACTGCACGACTTTGCCCTCGAATATCTCGACAACGGAGAAAGGAGAATTTCTGGGATTTTTTCCCAAGAAATATATGGGAATTATCTGTAATTTTAGCACAGTTTCAGAACGATTCGTGAAAGTCACCTTTTAAGAATAACTTCCACTGCAGCCCATACATAAAAGTTTGCTCCTTTATTACTCTGCACATGGACAATTATTTGCGCTGTTATTTGGCCCAGGCATGTACCTATGTAATTACCGTTTACAGTGTAAAGATGGATGTTATCGGTCGCTGAACGTCGGAGCAGTAGGCGTTTAATGCATTTTCCCATAGGGTCCAATGCAAAATTGACACCTCATTTTCTCCATTCTCAAGAGCTTTGAGTCTCTGCAAAACATATACATGTGTAGAAACAAATAAGTGAAATAGAATGAAGGCTATTTCAGCTTTAGCTTTTATTCCGTTTGGGAGCTAAAGTCGCACAAACTTTTGTTTACAAAAATTTCGATGGCCTATAGTTCGCAAGTTATGCAATCAGTTGACATAAGATTGTGCATGCATGTAGACATGTTAATGGCCTTTATACATGCCAAGTTTCAGATGGCTACCTACTCATACAAGCAAGCAGTAGCGGTTTGAAATTTTCACAATTTGGGCTACACGTTCGGGACGATTCGTGACCTTAGGTGACTTGCACAATTCGGGCTGAAACTAGTGCCAAATGAGAGGGTTGGGATAAACATTCAATTGACCATATGTGCCAAAAATTCTCGTTCTTTAGTTTTCGAGTTATAGCCCCTGGAAGTCGTAAACTGCACGACTTTGCCCTCGAATATCTCGACAACGGAGAAAGGAGAATTTCTGGGATTTTTTCCCAAGAAATATATGGGAATTATCTGTAATTTTAGCACAGTTTCAGAACGATTCGTGAAAGTCACCTTTAAAGAATAAGTTCCACTGCAGCCCATACATAAAAGTTTGCTCCTTTATTACTCTGCACATGGACAATTATTTGCGCTGTTATTTGCCCCAGGCATGTACCTATGTAATTACCGTTTACAGTGTAAAGATGGATGTTATCGGTCGCTGAACGTTGGAGCAGTAGGCGTTTAATGCATTTTCCCATAGGGTCCAATGCAAAATTGACACCTCATTTTCTCCATTCTCAAGAGCTTTGAGTCTCTGCAAAACATATACATGTGTAGACACAAATAAGTGAAATAGAATGAAGGCTATTTCAGCTTTAGCTTTTATTCCGTTTGGGAGCTAAAGTCGCACAAACTTTTGTTTACAAAAATTTCGATGGCCTATAGTTCGCAAGTTATGCAATCAGTTGACATAAGATTGTGCATGCATGTAGACATTTTATTGGCCTTTATACATGCCAAGTTTCAGATGGCTACCTACTCATACAAGCAAGCAGTAGCGGTTTGAAATTTTCACAATTTGGGCTACACGTTCGGGACGATTCGTGACCTTAGGTGACTTGCACAATTCGGGCTGAAACTAGTGCCAAATGAGAGGGTTGGGATAAACATTCAATTGACCATATGTGCCAAAAATTCTCGTTCTTTAGTTTGCGAGTTATAGCCCCTGGAAGTCGTAAACTGCACGACTTTGCCCTCGAATATCTCGACAACGGAGAAAGGAGAATTTCTGGGATTTTTTCCCAAGAAATATATGGGAATTATCTGTAATTTTAGCACAGTTTCAGAACGATTCATGAAAGTCACCTTTTAAGAATAACTTCCACTGCAGCCCATACATAAAAGTTTGCTCCTTAATTTCTCTGCACATGGACAATTATTTGCGCTGTTATTTGGCCCAGGCATGTACCTATGTAATTACCGTTTACAGTGTAAAGATGGATGTTATCGGTCGCTGAACGTCGGAGCAGTAGGCGTTTAATGCATTTTCCCATAGGGTCCAATGCAAAAATGACACCTCATTTTCTCCATTCTCAAGAGCTTTGAGTCTCTGCAAAACAGATACATGTGTAGACACAAATAAGTGAAACAGAATGAAGGCTATTTCAGCTTTAGCTTTTATTCCGTTTGGGAGCTAAAGTCGCACAAACTTTTGTTTACAAAAATTTCGATGGCCTATAGTTCGCAAGTTATGCAATCAGTTGACATAAGATTGTGCATGCATGTAGACATGTTAATGGCCTTTATACATGCCAAGTTTCAGATGGCTACCTACTCATACAAGCAAGCAGTAGCGGTTTGAAATTTTCACAATTTGGGCTACACGTTCGGGACGATTCGTGACCTCAGGTGACTTGCACAATTCGGGCTGAAACTAGTGCCAAATGAGAGGGTTGGGATAAACATTCAATTGACCATATGTGCCAAAAATTCTCGTTCTTTAGTTTTCGAGTTATAGCCCCTGGAAGTCGTAAACTGCACGACTTTGCCCTCGAATATCTCGACAACGGAGAAAGGAGAATTTCTGGGATTTTTCTCCAAGAAATATATGGGAATTATCTGTAATTTTAGAACAGTTTCAGAACGATTCGTGAAAGTCACCTTTTAAGAATAACTTCCACTGCAGCCCATACATAAAAGTTTGCTCCTTTATTACTCTGCACATGGACAATTATTTGCGCTGTTATTTGCTCCAGGCATGTACCTATGTAATTACCGTTTACAGTGTAAAGATGGATGATATCGGTCGCTGAACGTCGGATCAGTAGGCGTTTAATGCATTTTCCCATAGGGTCCAATGCAAAATTGACACCTCATTTTCTCCATTCTCAAGAGCTTTGAGTCTCTGCAAAACAGATACATGTGTAGACACAAATAAGTGAAACAGAATGAAGGCTATTTCAGCTTTTATTCCGTTTGGGAGCTAAAGTCGCACAAACTTTTGTTTACAAAAATTTCGATGGCCTATAGTTCGCAAGTTATGCAATCAGTTGACATAAGATTGGCATGCATTTAGACATGTTAATGGCCTTTATACATGCCAAGTTTCAGATGGCTACCTACTCATACAAGCAAGCAGTAGCGGTTTGAAATTTTCACAATTTGGGTTACACGTTCGGGACGATTCGTGACCTTAGGTGACTTGCACAATTCGGGCTGAAACTAGTGCCAAATGAGAGGGTTGGGATAAACATTCAATTGACCATATGTGCCAAAAATTCTCGTTCTTTAGTTTTCGAGTTATAGCCCCTGGAAGTCGTAAACTGCACGACTTTGCCCTCGAATATCTCGACAACGGAGAAAGGAGAATTTCTGGGATTTTTTCCCAAGAAATATATGGGAATTATCTGTAATTTTAGCACAGTTTCAGAACGATTCGTGAAAGTCACCTTTTAAGAATAACTTCCACTGCAGCCCATACATAAAAGTTTGCTCCTTTATTACTCTGCACATGGACAATTATTTGCGCTGTTATTTGGCCCAGGCATGTACCTATGTAATTACCGTTTACAGTGTAAAGATGGATGTTATCGGTCGCTGAACGTCGGAGCAGTAGGCGTTTAATGCATTTTCCCATAGGGTCCAATGCAAAATTGACACCTCATTTTCTCCATTCTCAAGAGCTTTGAGTCTCTGCAAAACATATACATGTGTAGACACAAATAAGTGAAATAGAATGAAGGCTATTTCAGCTTTAGCTTTTATTCCGTTTGGGAGCTAAAGTCGCACAAACTTTTGTTTACAAAAATTTCGATGGCCTATAGTTCGCAAGTTATGCAATCAGTTGACATAAGATTGTGCATGCATGTAGACATGTTAATGGCCTTTATACATGCCAAGTTTCAGATGGCTACCTACTCATACAAGCAAGCAGTAGCGGTTTGAAATTTTCACAATTTGGGCTACACGTTCGGGACGATTCGTGACCTTAGGTGACTTGCACAATTCGGGCTGAAACTAGTGCCAAATGAGAGGGTTGGGATAAACATTCAATTGACCATATGTGCCAAAAATTCTCGTTCTTTAGTTTTCGAGTTATAGCCCCTGGAAGTCGTAAACTGCACGACTTTGCCCTCGAATATCTCGACAACGGAGAAAGGAGAATTTCTGGGATTTTTTCCCAAGAAATATATGGGAATTATCTGTAATTTTAGCACAGTTTCAGAACGATTCGTGAAAGTCACCTTTTAAGAATAACTTCCACTGCAGCCCATACATAAAAGTTTGCTCCTTTATTACTCTGCACATGGACAATTATTTGCGCTGTTATTTGGCCCAGGCATGTACCTATGTAATTACCGTTTACAGTGTAAAGATGGATGTTATCGGTCGCTGAACGTCGGAGCAGTAGGCGTTTAATGCATTTTCCCATAGGGTCCAATGCAAAATTGACACCTCATTTTCTCCATTCTCAAGAGCTTTGAGTCTCTGCAAAACATATACATGTGTAGACACAAATAAGTGAAATAGAATGAAGGCTATTTCAGCTTTAGCTTTTATTCCGTTTGGGAGCTAAAGTCGCACAAACTTTTGTTTACAAAAATTTCGATGGCCTATAGTTCGCAAGTTATGCAATCAGTTGACATAAGATTGTGCATGCATGTAGACATGTTAATGGCCTTTATACATGCCAAGTTTCAGATGGCTACCTACTCATACAAGCAAGCAGTAGCGGTTTGAAATTTTCACAATTTGGGCTACACGTTCGGGACGATTCGTGACCTTAGGTGACTTGCACAATTCGGGCTGAAACTAGTGCCAAATGAGAGGGTTGGGATAAACATTCAATTGACCATATGTGCCAAAAATTCTCGTTCTTTAGTTTTCGAGTTATAGCCCCTGGAAGTCGTAAACTGCACGACTTTGCCCTCGAATATCTCGACAACGGAGAAAGGAGAATTTCTGGGATTTTTTCCCAAGAAATATATGGGAATTATCTGTAATTTTAGCACAGTTTCAGAACGATTCGTGAAAGTCACCTTTTAAGAATAACTTCCACTGCAGCCCATACATAAAAGTTTGCTCCTTTATTACTCTGCACATGGACAATTATTTGCGCTGTTATTTGGCCCAGGCATGTACCTATGTAATTACCGTTTACAGTGTAAAGATGGATGTTATCGGTCGCTGAACGTCGGAGCAGTAGGCGTTTAATGCATTTTCCCATAGGGTCCAATGCAAAATTGACACCTCATTTTCTCCATTCTCAAGAGCTTTGAGTCTCTGCAAAACATATACATGTGTAGACACAAATAAGTGAAATAGAATGAAGGCTATTTCAGCTTTAGCTTTTATTCCGTTTGGGAGCTAAAGTCGCACAAACTTTTGTTTACAAAAATTTCGATGGCCTATAGTTCGCAAGTTATGCAATCAGTTGACATAAGATTGTGCATGCATGTAGACATGTTAATGGCCTTTATACATGCCAAGTTTCAGATGGCTACCTACTCATACAAGCAAGCAGTAGCGGTTTGAAATTTTCACAATTTGGGCTACACGTTCGGGACGATTCGTGACCTTAGGTGACTTGCACAATTCGGGCTGAAACTAGTGCCAAATGAGAGGGTTGGGATAAACATTCAATTGACCATATGTGCCAAAAATTCTCGTTCTTTAGTTTTCGAGTTATAGCCCCTGGAAGTCGTAAACTGCACGACTTTGCCCTCGAATATCTCGACAACGCAGAAAGGAGAATTTCTGGGATTTTTTCCCAAGAAATATATTGGAATTATCTGTAATTTTAGCACAGTTTCAGAACGATTCGTGAAAGTCACCTTTTAAGAATAACTTCCACTGCAGCCCATACATAAAAGTTTGCTCCTTTATTACTCTGCACATGGACAATTATTTGCGCTGTTATTTGCCCCAGGCATGTACCTATGTAATTACCGTTTACAGTGTAAAGATGGATGTTATCGGTCGCTGAACGTCGGAGCAGTAGGCGTTTAATGCATTTTCCCATAGGGTCCAATGCAAAATTGACACCTCATTTTCTCCATTCTCAAGAGCTTTGAGTCTCTGCAAAACATATACATGTGTAGAAACAAATAAGTGAAATAGAATGAAGGCTATTTCAGCTTTAGCTTTTATTCCGTTTGGGAGCTAAAGTCGCACAAACTTTTGTTTACAAAAATTTCGATGGCCTATAGTTCGCAAGTTATGTAATCAGTTGACATAAGATTGTGCATGCATGTAGACATGTTAATGGCCTTTATACATGCCAAGTTTCAGATGGCTACCTACTCATACAAGCAAGCAGTAGCGGTTTGAAATTTTCACAATTTGGGCTACACGTTCGGGACGATTCGTGACCTTAGGTGACTTGCACAATTCGGGCTGAAACTAGTGCCAAATGAGAGGGTTGGGATAAACATTCAATTGACCATATGTGCCAAAAATTCTCGTTCTTTAGTTTTCGAGTTATAGCCCCTGGAAGTCGTAAACTGCACGACTTTGCCCTCGAATATCTCGACAACGGAGAAAGGAGAATTTCTGGGATTTTTTCCCAAGAAATATATGGGAATTATCTGTAATTTTAGCACAGTTTCAGAACGATTCGTGAAAGTCACCTTTAAAAAATAAGTTCCACTGCAGCCCATACATAAAAGTTTGCTCCTTTATTACTCTGCACATGGACAATTATTTGCGCTGTTATTTGCCCCAGGCATGTACCTATGTAATTACCGTTTACAGTGTAAAGATGGATGTTATCGGTCGCTGAACGTTGGAGCAGTAGGCGTTTAATGCATTTTCCCATAGGGTCCAATGCAAAATTGACACCTCATTTTCTCCATTCTCAAGAGCTTTGAGTCTCTGCAAAACATATACATGTGTAGACACAAATAAGTGAAATAGAATGAAGGCTATTTCAGCTTTAGCTTTTATTCCGTTTGGGAGCTAAAGTCGCACAAACTTTTGTTTACAAAAATTTCGATGGCCTATAGTTCGCAAGTTATGCAATCAGTTGACATAAGATTGTGCATGCATGTAGACATGTTAATGGCCTTTATACATGCCAAGTTTCAGATGGCTACCTACTCATACAAGCAAGCAGTAGCGGTTTGAAATTTTCACAATTTGGGCTACACGTTCGGGACGATTCGTGACCTTAGGTGACTTGCACAATTCGGGCTGAAACTAGTGCCAAATGAGAGGGTTGGGATAAACATTCAATTGACCATATGTGCCAAAAATTCTCGTTCTTTAGTTTGCGAGTTATAGCCCCTGGAAGTCGTAAACTGCACGACTTTGCCCTCGAATATCTCGACAACGGAGAAAGGAGAATTTCTGGGATTTTTTCCCAAGAAATATATGGGAATTATCTGTAATTTTAGCACAGTTTCAGAACGATTCGTGAAAGTCACCTTTTAAGAATAACTTCCACTGCAGCCCATACACATAAAAGTTTGCTCCTTTATTACTCTGCACATAGACAATTATTTGCGCTGTTATTTGCCCCAGGCATGTACCTATGTAATTACCGTTTACAGTGTAAAGATGGATGTTATCGGTCGCTGAACGTCGGAGCAGTAGGCGTTAAATGCATTTTCCCATAGGGTCCAATGCAAAATTGACACCTCATTTTCTCCATTCTCAAGAGCTTTGAGTCTCTGCAAAACATATACATGTGTAGACACAAATAAGTGAAATAGAATGAAGGCTATTTCAGCTTTAGCTTTTATTCCGTTTGGGAGCTAAAGTCGCACAAACTTTTGTTTACAAAAATTTCGATGGCCTATATTTCGCAAGTTATGCAATTAGTTGACATAAGATTGTGCATGCATGTAGACATGTTAATGGCCTTTATACATGCCAAGTTTCAGATGGCTACCTACTCATACAAGCAATCAGTAGCGGTTTGAAATTTTCACAATTTGGGCTACACGTTCGGGACGATTCGTGACCTTAGGTGACTTGCACAATTCGGGCTGAAACTAGTGCCAAATGAGAGGGTTGGGATAAACATTCAATTGACCATATGTGCCAAAAATTCTCGTTCTTTAGTTTGCGAGTTATAGCCCCTGGAAATCGTAAACTGCACGACTTTGCCCTCGAATATCTCGACAACGGAGAAAGGAGAATTTCTGGGATTTTTTCCCAAGAAATATATGGGAATTATCTGTAATTTTAGCACAGTTTCAGAACGATTCATGAAAGTCACCTTTTAAGAATAACTTCCACTGCAGCCCATACATAAAAGTTTGCTCCTTAATTTCTCTGCACATGGACAATTATTTGCGCTGTTATTTGCCCCAGGCATGTACCTATGTAATTACCGTTTACAGTGTAAAGATGGATGTTATCGGTCGCTGAACGTCGGAGCAGTAGGCGTTTAATGCATTTTCCCATAGGGTCCAATGCAAAAATGACACCTCATTTTCTCCATTCTCAAGAGCTTTGAGTCTCTGCAAAACAGATACATGTGTAGACACAAATAAGTGAAACAGAATGAAGGCTATTTCAGCTTTAGCTTTTATTCCGTTTGGGAGCTAAAGTCGCACAAACTTTTGTTTACAAAAATTTCGATGGCCTATAGTTCGCAAGTTATGCAATCAGTTGACATAAGATTGTGCATGCATGTAGACATGTTAATGGCCTTTATACATGCCAAGTTTCAGATGGCTACCTACTCATACAAGCAAGCAGTAGCGGTTTGAAATTTTCACAATTTGGGCTACACGTTCGGGACGATTCGTGACCTCAGGTGACTTGCACAATTCGGGCTGAAACTAGTGCCAAATGAGAGGGTTGGGATAAACATTCAATTGACCATATGTGCCAAAAATTCTCGTTCTTTAGTTTTCGAGTTATAGCCCCTGGAAGTCGTAAACTGCACGACTTTGCCCTCGAATATCTCGACAACGGAGAAAGGAGAATTTCTGGGATTTTTCTCCAAGAAATATATGGGAATTATCTGTAATTTTAGCACAGTTTCAGAACGATTCGTGAAAGTCACCTTTTAAGAATAACTTCCACTGCAGCCCATACATAAAAGTTTGCTCCTTTATTACTCTGCACATGGACAATTATTTGCGCTGTTATTTGCCCCAGGCATGTACCTATGTAATTACCGTTTACAGTGTAAAGATGGATGATATCGGTCGCTGAACGTCGGATCAGTAGGCGTTTAATGCATTTTCCCATAGGGTCCAATGCAAAATTGACACCTCATTTTCTCCATTCTCAAGAGCTTTGAGTCTCTGCAAAACAGATACATGTGTAGACACAAATAAGTGAAACAGAATGAAGGCTATTTCAGCTTTTATTCCGTTTGGGAGCTAAAGTCGCACAAACTTTTGTTTACAAAAATTTCGATGGCCTATAGTTCGCAAGTTATGCAATCAGTTGACATAAGATTGGCATGCATGTAGACATGTTAATGGCCTTTATACATGCCAAGTTTCAGATGGCTACCTACTCATACAAGCAAGCAGTAGCGGTTTGAAATTTTCACAATTTGGGCTACACGTTCGGGACGATTCGTGACCTTAGGTGACTTGCACAATTCGGGCTGAAACTAGTGCCAAATGAGAGGGTTGGGATAAACATTCAATTGACCATATGTGCCAAAAATTCTCGTTCTTTAGTTTTCGAGTTATAGCCCCTGGAAGTCGTAAACTGCACGACTTTGCCCTCGAATATCTCGACAACGGAGAAAGGAGAATTTCTGGGATTTTTTCCCAAGAAATATATGGGAATTATCTGTAATTTTAGCACAGTTTCAGAACGATTCGTGAAAGTCACCTTTTAAGAATAACTTCCACTGCAGCCCATACACATAAAAGTTTGCTCCTTTATTACTCTGCACATAGACAATTATTTGCGCTGTTATTTGCCCCAGGCATGTACCTATGTAATTACCGTTTACAGTGTAAAGATGGATGTTATCGGTCGCTGAACGTCGGAGCAGTAGGCGTTTAATGCATTTTCCCATAGGGTCCAATGCAAAAATGACACCTCATTTTCTCCATTCTCAAGAGCTTTGAGTCTCTGCAAAACAGATACATGTGTAGACACAAATAAGTGAAACAGAATGAAGGCTATTTCAGCTTTAGCTTTTATTCCGTTTGGGAGCTAAAGTCGCACAAACTTTTGTTTACAAAAATTTCGATGGCCTATAGTTCGCAAGTTATGCAATTAGTTGACATAAGATTGTGCATGCATGTAGACATGTTAATGGCCTTTATACATGCCAAGTTTCAGATGGCTACCTACTCATACAAGCAATCAGTAGCGGTTTGAAATTTTCACAATTTGGGCTACACGTTCGGGACGATTCGTGACCTTAGGTGACTTGCACAATTCGGGCTGAAACTAGTGCCAAATGAGAGGGTTGGGATAAACATTCAATTGACCATATGTGCCAAAAATTCTCGTTCTTTAGTTTTCGTGTTATAGCCCCTGGAAGTCGTAAACTGCACGACTTTGCCCTCGAATATCTCGACAACGGAGAAAGGAGAATTTCTGGGATTTTTTCCCAAGAAATATATGGGAATTATCTGTAATTTTAGCACAGTTTCAGAACGATTCGTGAAAGTCACCTTTTAAGAATAACTTCCACTGCAGCCCATACATAAAAGTTTGCTCCTTTATTTCTCTGCACATGGACAATTATTTGCGCTGTTATTTGCCCCAGGCATGTACCTATGTAATTACCGTTTACAGTGTAAAGATGGATGTTATCGGTCGCTGAACGTCGGAGCAGTAGGCGTTTAATGCATTTTCCCATAGGGTCCAATGCAAAATTGACACCTCATTTTCTCCAATCTCAAGAGCTTTGAGTCTCTGCAAAACAGATACATGTGTAGACACAAATAAGTGAAACAGAATGAAGGCTATTTCAGCTTTAGCTTTTATTCCGTTTGGGAGCTAAAGTCGCACAAACTTTTGTTTACAAAAATTTCGATGGCCTATAGTTCGCAAGTTATGCAATCAGTTGACATAAGATTGTGCACGCATGTAGACATGTTAATGGCCTTTATACATGCCAAGTTTCAGATGGCTACCTACTCATACAAGCAAGCAGTAGCGGTTTGAAATTTTCACAATTTGGGCTACACGTTCGGGACGATTCGTGACCTTAGGTGACTTGCACAATTCGGGCTGAAACTAGTGCCAAATGAGAGGGTTGGGATAAACATTCAATTGACCATATGTGCCAAAAATTCTCGTTCTTTAGTTTTCGAGTTATAGCCCCTGGAAGTCGTAAACTGCACGACTTTGCCCTCGAATATCTCGACAACGGAGAAAGGAGAATTTCTGGGATTTTTCTCCAAGAAATATATGGGAATTATCTGTAATTTTAGCACAGTTTCAGAACGATTCGTGAAAGTCACCTTTTAAGAATAACTTCCACTGCAGCCCATACATAAAAGTTTGCTCCTTTATTACTCTGCACATGGACAATTATTTGCGCTGTTATTTGCCCCAGGCATGTACCTATGTAATTACCGTTTACAGTTTAAAGATGGATGATATCGGTCGCTGAACGTCGGAGCAGTAGGCGTTTAATGCATTTTCCCATAGGGTCCAATGCAAAATTGACACCTCATTTTCTCCATTCTCAAGAGCTTTGAGTCTCTGCAAAACATATACATGTGTAGACACAAATAAGTGAAACAGAATTAAGGCTATTTCAGCTTTAAACTTTATTCGCACAAACTTTTGTTTACAA
The DNA here is from genome assembly GCA_963989385.1 of Ctena decussata. NCBI lineage: Eukaryota > Metazoa > Mollusca > Bivalvia > Lucinida > Lucinidae > Ctena > Ctena decussata. The sequence goes on along the minus strand of OZ022510.1, from coordinate 77,612,809 downwards.
AAATTTCGATGGCCTATAGTTCGCAAGTTATGCAATCAGTTGACATAAGATTGGCATGCATGTAGACATGTTAATGGCCTTTATACATGCCAAGTTTCAGATGGCTACCTACTCATACAAGCAAGCAGTAGCGGTTTGAAATTTTCACAATTTGGGCTACACGTTCGGGACGATTCGTGACCTTAGGTGACTTGCACAATTCGGGCTGAAACTAGTGCCAAATGAGAGGGTTGGGATAAACATTCAATTGACCATATGTGCCAAAAATTCTCGTTCTTTAGTTTTCGAGTTATAGCCCCTGGAAGTCGTAAACTGCACGACTTTGCCCTCGAATATCTCGACAACGGAGAAAGGAGAATTTCTGGGATTTTTTCCCAAGAAATATATGGGAATTATCTGTAATTTTAGCACAGTTTCAGAACGATTCGTGAAAGTCACCTTTTAAGAATAACTTCCACTGCAGCCCATACATAAAAGTTTGCTCCTTTATTACTCTGCACATGGACAATTATTTGCGCTGTTATTTGCTCCAGGCATGTACCTATGTAATTACCGTTTACAGTGTAAAGATGGATGTTATCGGTCGCTGAACGTCGGAGCAGTAGGCGTTTAATGCATTTTCCCATAGGGTCCAATGCAAAATTGACACCTCATTTTCTCCATTCTCAAGAGCTTTGAGTCTCTGCAAAACATATACATGTGTAGACACAAATAAGTGAAATAGAATGAAGGCTATTTCAGCTTTAGCTTTTATTCCGTTTGGGAGCTAAAGTCGCACAAACTTTTGTTTACAAAAAATTTCGATGGCCTATAGTTCGCAAGTTATGCAATCAGTTGACATAAGATTGTGCATGCATGTAGACATGTTTATGGCCTTTATACATGCCAAGTTTCAGATGGCTACCTACTCATACAAGCAAGCAGTAGCGGTTTGAAATTTTCACAATTTGGGCTACACGTTCGGGACGATTCGTGACCTTAGGTGACTTGCACAATTCGGGCTGAAACTAGTGCCAAATGAGAGGGTTGGGATAAACATTCAATTGACCATATGTGCCAAAAATTCTCGTTCTTTAGTTTTCGAGTTATAGCCCCTGGAAGTCATAAACTGCACGACTTTGCCCTCGAATATCTCGACAACGGAGAAAGGAGAATTTCTGGGATTTTTTCCCAAGAAATATATGGGAATTATCTGTAATTTTAGCACAGTTTCAGAACGATTCGTGAAAGTCACCTTTTAAGAATAACTTCCACTGCAGCCCATACATAAAAGTTTGCTCCTTTATTACTCTGCACATGGACAATTATTTGCGCTGTTATTTGCCCCAGGCATGTACCTATGTAATTACCGTTTACAGTGTAAAGATGGATGTTATCGGTCGCTGAACGTCGGAGCAGTAGGCGTTTAATGCATTTTCCCATAGGGTCCAATGCAAAATTGACACCTCATTTTCTCCATTCTCAAGAGCTTTGAGTCTCTGCAAAACATATACATGTGTAGACACAAATAAGTGAAATAGAATGAAGGCTATTTCAGCTTTAGCTTTTATTCCGTTTGGGAGCTAAAGTCGCACAAACTTTTGTTTACAAAAAATTTCGATGGCCTATAGTTCGCAAGTTATGCAATCAGTTGACATAAGATTGTGCATGCATGTAGACATGTTAATGGCCTTTATACATGCCAAGTTTCAGATGGTTACCTACTCATACAAGCAAGCAGTAGCGGTTTGAAATTTTCACAATTTGGGCTACACGTTCGGGACGATTCGTGACCTTAGGTGACTTGCACAATTCGGGCTGAAACTAGTGCCAAATGAGAGGGTTGGGATAAACATTCAATTGACCATATGTGCCAAAAATTCTCGTTCTTTAGTTTTCGAGTTATAGCCCCTGGAAGTCGTAAACTGCACGACTTTGCCCTCGAATATCTCGACAACGGAGAAAGGAGAATTTCTGGGATTTTTTCCCAAGAAATATATGGGAATTATCTGTAATTTTAGCACAGTTTCAGAACGATTCGTGAAAGTCACCTTTTAAGAATAACTTCCACTGCAGCCCATACATAAAAGTTTGCTCCTTTATTACTCTGCACATGGACAATTATTTGCGCTGTTATTTGCCCCAGGCATGTACCTATGTAATTACCGTTTACAGTGTAAAGATGGATGTTATCGGTCGCTGAACGTCGGAGCAGTAGGCGTTTAATGCATTTTCCCATAGGGTCCAATGCAAAATTGACACCTCATTTTCTCCATTCTCAAGAGCTTTGAGCCTCTGCAAAACATATACATGTGTAGACACAAATAAGTGAAATAGAATGAAGGCTATTTCAGCTTTAGCTTTTATTCCGTTTGGGAGCTAAAGTCGCACAAACTTTTGTTTACAAAAAATTTCGATGGCCTATAGTTCGCAAGTTATGCAATCAGTTGACATAAGATTGTGCATGCATGTAGACATGTTAATGGCCTTTATACATGCCAAGTTTCAGATGGCTACCTACTCATACAAGCAAGCAGTAGCGGTTTGAAATTTTCACAATTTGGGCTACACGTTCGGGACGATTCGTGACCTTAGGTGACTTGCACAATTCGGGCTGAAACTAGTGCCAAATGAGAGGGTTGGGATAAACATTCAATTGACCATATGTGCCAAAAATTCTCGTTCTTTAGTTTTCGAGTTATAGCCCCTGGAAGTCGTAAACTGCACGACTTTGCCCTCGAATATCTCGACAACGGAGAAAGGAGAATTTCTGGGATTTTTTCCCAAGAAATATATGGGAATTATCTGTAATTTTAGCACAGTTTCAGAACGATTCGTGAAAGTCACCTTTTAAGAATAACTTCCACTGCAGCCCATACATAAAAGTTTGCTCCTTTATTACTCTGCACATGGACAATTATTTGCGCTGTTATTTGCCCCAGGCATGTACCTATGTAATTACCGTTTACAGTGTAAAGATGGATGTTATCGGTCGCTGAACGTCGGAGCAGTAGGCGTTTAATGCATTTTCCCATAGGGTCCAATGCAAAATTGACACCTCATTTTCTCCATTCTCAAGAGCTTTGAGTCTCTGCAAAACATATACATGTGTAGACACAAATAAGTGAAATAGAATGAAGGCTATTTCAGCTTTAGCTTTTATTCCGTTTGGGAGCTAAAGTCGCACAAACTTTTGTTTACAAAAAATTTCGATGGCCTATAGTTCGCAAGTTATGCAATCAGTTGACATAAGATTGTGCATGCATGTAGACATGTTAATGGCCTTTATACATGCCAAGTTTCAGATGGCTACCTACTCATACAAGCAAGCAGTAGCGGTTTGAAATTTTCACAATTTGGACTACACGTTCGGGACGATTCGTGACCTTAGGTGACTTGCACAATTCGGGCTGAAACTAGTGCCAAATGAGAGGGTTGGGAAAAACATTCAATTGACCATATGTGCCAAAAATTCTCGTTCTTTAGTTTGCGAGTTATAGCCACTGGAAGTCGTAAACTGCACGACTTTGCCCTCGAATATCTCGACAACGGAAAAAGGAGAATTTCTGGGATTTTTTCCCAAGAAATATATGGGAATTATCTGTAATTTTAGCACAGTTTCAGAACGATTCGTGAAAGTCACCTTTTAAGAATAACTTCCACTGCAGCCCATACATAAAAGTTTGCTCCTTTATTACTCTGCACATGGACAATTATTTGCGCTGTTATTTGCCCCAGGCATGTACCTATGTAATTACCGTTTACAGTGTAAAGATGGATGTTATCGGTCGCTGAACGTCGGAGCAGTAGGCGTTTAATGCATTTTCCCATAGGGTCCAATGCAAAATTGACACCTCATTTTCTCCATTCTCAAGAGCTTTGAGTCTCTGCAAAACATATACATCTGTAGACACAAATAAGTGAAATAGAATGAAGGCTATTTCAGCTTTAGCTTTTATTCCGTTTGGGAGCTAAAGTCGCACAAACCTTTGTTTACAAAAATTTTGATGGCCTATAGTTCGCAAGTTATGCAATCAGTTGACATAAGATTGTGCATGCATGTAGACATGTTAATGGCCTTTATACATGCCAAGTGTCAGATGGCTACCTACTCATACAAGCAAGCAGTAGCGGTTTGAAATTTTCACAATTTGGGCTACACGTTCGGGACGATTCGTGACCTTAGGTGACTTGCACAATTCGGGCTGAAACTAGTGCCAAATGAGAGGGTTTGGATAAACATTCAATTGACCATATGTGCCAAAAATTCTCGTTCTTTAGTTTTCGAGTTATAGCCCCTGGAAGTCGTAAACTGCACGACTTTGCCCTCGAATATCTCGACAACGGAGAAAGGAGAATTTCTGGGATTTTTTCCCAAGAAATATATGGGAATTATCTGTAATTTTAGCACAGTTTCAGAACGATTCGTGAAAGTCACCTTTTAAGAATAACTTCCACTGCAGCCCATACATAAAAGTTTGCTCCTTTATTACTCTGCACATGGACAATTATTTGCGCTGTTATTTGCCCCAAGCATGTACCTATGTAATTACCGTTTACAGTGTAAAGATGGATGTTATCGGTCGCTGAACGTCGGAGCAGTAGGCGTTTAATGCATTTTCCCATAGGGTCCAATGCAAAATTGACACCTCATTTTCTCCATTCTCAAGAGCTTTGAGTCTCTGCAAAACATATACATGTGTAGACACAAATAAGTGAAATAGAATGAAGGCTAATTCTGCTTTAGCTTTTATTCCGTTTGGGAGCTAAAGTCGCACAAACTTTTGTTTACAAAAATTTCGATGGCCTATAGTTCGCAAGTTATGCAATCAGTTGACATAAGATTGTGCGTGCATGTAGACATTATAATGGCCTTTATACAAGGGTTGATCCAGAAGTAATGTCACTGTGTCCACTGCGCGCTTATTCACCGTAGCATTATTATAAAAAACATATCAAGCTGCACTGTAATTCAGTTCTGATTTACAGAATAAATAATATAATTGGATTCTTTTTTCTTTCCAATTATATAGACGTTCAAAGTATGTCACCGACGCCATCACGCCGCACGTCAGAATAACGTTAATAACATGAACATAATTTTCAAACGCAATCACAAATCAAAATCAAACTAACGCGCCAAATCCGATGAAAATTTGATACGATGAAATATATTTCTGTCGCCCACTGTTGAAATTTTAATATCGTCAGTGCAGTTTGAAGTTTGCTAGCTATAGCGCTAATGATTGTTGCTGCCGAGAGTAAAAATGTTGATTTCTGACAAAAACGCGTCAGCTGATATGTGCGGGTTTGCCTCGAATTTGGAATATCACCATTAGAGACTCTAGAGCTGTTAAGTTAGACATGTGGTGAAATAACAGTTATTATGAGGCTAGTTTAAAGCTGTAATCAGTGCGATACGCGTGCAGATGAGTTGCTAGAGGATAGTCTGAAAACCGGAAGACCTTTATGTGCAATGTCAGACAAAAACGTCACTCTTGTTTGGACCCCATATATGAAGATCAATGTTCTGGAATTCGAATATTGTGTAAAATTGTTAAAATTGAGTTGCAGGGCCCTTCAAGTAAGATTAAAGACGAAATAAGCATGGGTGAAGAGACATTAGTGCTATGCTGGAACAGCGAATATGCTACTTTGGACATGACACAATATCAAAATTTCGTCTGGCGCGTCAACAACGTCATTGACGTGCGGCGCGTTTTGTCACCATGCTTTCTGTCTATCTCGATATCTCAGTTACTGTGCACTGTTTTTCAGTGACATTTTCAGTCTATAATGCAAATAGATTAAGGAACTTGGATACGAAATTTTATTGCTCTCTCTTTATTCTACACGATTTTATAGCTGCAGTGACATTACTTCTGGATCAACCCTCGTACATGCCAAGTTTCAGATGGCTACCTACTCATACAAGCAAGCAGTAGCGGTTTGAAATTTTCACAATTTGGGCTACACGTTCGGGACGATTCGTGACCTTAGGTGACTTGCACAATTCGGGCTGAAACTAGTGCCAAATGAGAGGGTTGGGATAAACATTCAATTGTCCATATGTGCCAAAAATTCTCGTTCTTTAGTTTTCGAGTTATAGCCCCTGGAAGTCGTAAACTGCACGACTTTGCCCTCGAATATCTCGACAACGGAGAAAGGAGAATTTCTGGGATTTTTTCCCAAGAAATATATGGGAATTATCTGTAATTTTAGCACAGTTTCAGAACGATTCGTGAAAGTCACCTTTTAAGAATAACTTCCACTGCAGCCCATACATAAAAGTTTGCTCCTTTATTACTCTGCACATGGACAATTATTTGCGCTGTTATTTGCCCCAGGCATGTACCTATGTAATTACCATTTACAGTGTAAAGATGGATGTTATCGGTCGCTGAACGTCGGAGCAGTAGGCGTTTAATGCATTTTCCCATAGGGTCCAATGCAAAATTGACACCTCATTTTCTCCATTCTCAAGAGCTTTGAGTCTCTGCAAAAGATATACATGTGTAGACACAAATAAGTGAAATAGAATGAAGGCTATTTCAGCTTTAGCTTTTATTCCGTTTGGGAGCTAAAGTCGCACAAACTTTTGTTTACAAAACTTTCGATGGCCTATAGTTCGCAAGTTATGCAATCAGTTGACATAAGATTGTGCATGCATGTAGACATGTTAATGGCCTTTATGCATGCCAAGTTTCAGATTGCTACCTACTCATACAAGCAAGCAGTAGCGGTTTGAAATTTTCACAATTTGGGCTACACGTTCGAGACGATTCGTGACCTTAGGTGACTTGCACAATTCGGGCTGAAACTAGTGCCAAATGAGAGGGTTGGGATAAACATTCAATTGACCATATGTGCCAAAAATTCTCGTTCTTTAGTTTTCGAGTTATAGCCCCTGGAAGTCGTAAACTGCACGACTTTGCCCTCGAATATCTCGACAACGGAGAAAGGAGAATTTCTGGGATTTTTTCCCAAGAAATATATGGGAATTATCTGTAATTTTAGCACAGTTTCAGAACGATTCGTGAGTCACCTTTTAAGAATAACTTCCACTGCAGCCCATACATAAAAGTTTGCTCCTTTATTACTCTGCACATGGACAATTATTTGCGCTGTTATTTGCCCCAGGCATGTACCTATGTAATTTCCGATTACAGTGTAAAGATGGATGTTATCGGTCGCTGAACGTCGGAGCAGTAGGCGTTTAATGCATTTTCCCATAGGGTCCAATGCAAAATTGACACCTCATTTTCTCCATTCTCAAGAGCTTTGAGTCTCTGCAAAACATATACATGTGTAGACACAAATAAGTGAAATAGAATGAAGGCTATTTCAGCTTTAGTTTTATTCCGTTTGGGAGATAAAGTCGCACAAACTTTTGTTTACAAAAAATTTCGATGGCCTATAGTTCGCAAGTTATGCAATCAGTTGACATAAGATTGTGCATGCATGTAGACATGTTCATGGCCTTTATACATGCCAAGTTTCTGATGGCTACCTACTCATGCAAGCAAGCAGTAGCGGTTTGAATTTTTCACAATTTGGGCTACACGTTCGGGACGATTCCGACCTTAGGTGACTTGCACAATTCGGGCTGAAACTAGTGCCAAATGAGAGGGTTGGGATAAACATTCAATTGACCATATGTGCCAAAAATTCTCGTTCTTTAGTTTTCGAGTTATAGCCCCTGGAAGTCGTAAACTGCACGACTTTGCCCTCGAATATCTCGACAACGGAGAAAGGAGAATTTCTGGGATTTTTTCCCAAGAAATATATGGGAATTATCTGTAATTTTAGCACAGTTTCAGAACGATTCGTGAAAGTCACCTTTTAAGAATAACTTCCACTGCAGCCCATACATAAAAGTTTGCTCCTTTATTACTCTGCACATGGACAATTATTTGCGCTGTTATTTGCCCCAGGCATGTACCTATGTAATTACCGTTTACAGTGTAAAGATGGATGTTATCGGTCGCTGAACGTCGGAGCAGTAGGCGTTTAATGCATTTTCCCATAGGGTCCAATGCAAAATTGACACCTCATTTTCTCCATTCTCAAGAGCTTTGAGTCTCTGCAAAACATATACATGTGTAGACACAAATAAGTGAAATAGAATGAAGGCTATTTCAGCTTTAGCTTTTATTCCGTTTGGGAGCTAAAGTCGCACAAACTTTTGTTTACAAAAATTTCGATGGCCTATAGTTCGTAAGTCATGCAATCAGTTGATATAAGATTGTGCATGCATGTAGATATGTTGATGGCCTTTATATATGCCAAGTTTGAGATGGCTACCTACTCATACAAGCAAACAGTAGCGGTTTGAAATTTTCACAATTTGGGCTACACGTTCGGGACGATTCGTGACCTTAGGTGACTTGCACAATTCGGGCTGAAACTAATGCCAAATGAGAGGGTTGGGGTAAACATTCAATTGACCATATGTGCCAGAAATTCTCGTTCTTTAGTTTTCGAGTTATAGCCCCTGGAAGTCGTAAACTGCACGACTTTGCCCTCGAATATCTCGACAACGGAGAAAGGAGAATTTCTGTGATTTTTTCCCAAGAAATATATGGGAATTATCTGTAATTTTAGCACAGTTTCAGAACGATTCGTGAAAGTCACCTTTTAAGAATAACTTCCACTGCAGGCCCATACATAAAAGTTTGCTCCTTTATTAATCTGCACATGGACAATTATTTGCGCTGTTATTTGCCCCAGGCATGTATCTATGTAATTACCGTCTACAGTGCAAAGATGGATGTTATCGGTCGCTGAACGTCGGAGCAGTAGGCGTTTAATGCATTTTCCCATAGGTTCCAATGCAAAATTGACACCTCATTTTCTCCAGTCTCAAGATCTTTGAGTCTCTGCAAAACATATACATGTGTAGACACAAATAAGTGAAATAGAATGAAGGCTATTTCAGCTTTGGCTTTTATTCCGTTTGGGAGCTAAAGTCGCACAAACTTTTGTTTTCAAAACTTTCGATGGCCTATAGTTCGCAAATTATGCAATCAGTTGACATAAGATTGTGCATGCATGTAGACATGTTGATCGCCTTTATATAAGCCTAGTTTCAGATGGCTACCTACTCATACAAGCAAGCAGTAGCGGTTTGAAATTTTCACAATTTGGGCTACACGTTCGGGACGATTCGTGACCTTAGGTGACTTGCACAATTCGGGCTGAAACTAGTGCCAAATGAGAGGGTTGGGATAAACATTCAATTGACCATATGTGCCAAAAATTCTCGTTCTTTAGTTTTCGAGTTATAGCCCCTGGAAGTCGTAAACTGCACGACTTTGCCCTCGAATATCTCGACAACGGAGAAAGGAGAATTTCTGGGATTTTTTCCCAAGAAATATATGGGAATTATCTGTAATTTTAGCACAGTTTCAGAACGATTCGTGAAAGTCACCTTTTAAGAATAACTTCCACTGCAGCCCATACATAAAAGTTTGCTCCATTATTACTCTGCACATGGACAATAATTTGCGCTGTTATTTGCCCCAGGCATGTACCTATGTAATTACCGTTTACAGTGTAAAGATGGATGTTATCGGTCGCTGAACGTCGGAGCAGTAGGCGTTTAATGCATTTTCCCATAGGGTCCAATGCAAAATTGACACCTCATTTTCTCCATTCTCAAGAGCTTTGAGTCTCTGCAAAACATATACATGTGTAGACACAAATAAGTGAAATAGAATGAAGGCTATTTCAGCTTTAGCTTTTATTCCGTTTGGGAGCTAAAGTCGCACAAACTTTTGTTTACAAAAACTTTCGATGGCCTATAGTTCGCAAGTTATGCAATCAGTTGACATAAGATTGTGCATGCATGTAGACATGTTAATGGCCTTTATACATGCCAAGTTTCAGATGGCTACCTACTCATACAAGCAAGCAGTAGCGGTTTGAAATTTTCACAATTTGGGCTACACGTTCGGGACGATTCGTGACCTTAGGTGACTTGCACAATTCGAGCTGAAACTAGTGCCAAATGAGAGGGTTGGGATAAACATTCAATTGACCATATGTGCCAAAAATTCTCGTTCTTTAGTTTTCGAGTTATAGCCCCTGGAAGTCGTAAACTGCACGACTTTGCCCTCGAATATCTCGACAACGGAGAAAGGAGAATTTCTGGGATTTTTTCCCAAGAAATATATGGGAATTATCTGTAATTTTAGCACAGTTTCAGAACGATTCGTGAAAGTCACCTTTTAAGAATAACTTCCACTGCAGCCCATACATAAAAGTTTGCTCCATTATTACTCTGCACGTGGACAATTATTTGCGCTGTTATTTGCCCCAGGCATGTACCTATGTAATTACCGTTTACAGTGTAAAGATGGATGTTATCAGTCGCTGAACGTCGGAGCAGTAGGCGTTTAATGCACTTTGCGATAGGGTCCAATGCAAAATTGACACCTCATTTTCTAAATTCTCAAGAGCTTTGAGTCTCTGCAAAACATATACATGTGTAGACACAAAGACACAAATAAGTGAAATAGAATGAAGGCTATTTCAGCTTTAGCTTTTATTCCGTTTGGGAGCTAAAGTCGCACAAACTTTTGTTTACAAAAATTTCGATGGCCTATAGTTCGCAAGTTATGCAATCAGTTGACATAAGATTGTGCGTGCATGTAGACATGTTAATGGCCTTTATACATGCCAAGTTTCAGATGGCTACCTACTCGTACAAGCAAGCAGTAGCGGTTTGAAATTTTCACAATTTGGGCTACACGTTCGGGACGATTCGTGACCTTAGGTGACTTGCACAATTCGGGCTGAAACTAGTGCCAAATGAGAGGGTTGGGATAAACATTCAATTGACCATATGTGCCAAAAATTCTCGTTCTTTAGTTTTCGAGTTATAGCCCCTGGAAGTCGTAAACTGCACGACTTTGCCCTCGAATATCTCGACAACGGAGAAAGGCGAATTTCTGGGATTTTTTCCCAAGAAATATATGGGAATTATCTGTAATTTTAGCACAGTTTCAGAACGATTCGTGAAAGTCACCTTTTAAGAATAACTTCCACTGCAGCCCATACATAAAAGTTTGCTCCTTTATTACTCTGCACATGGACAATTATTTGCGCTGTTATTTGCCCCAGGCATGTACCTATGTAATTACCGTTTACAGTGTAAAGATGGATGTTATCGGTCGCTGAACGTCGGAGCAGTAGGCGTTTAATGCATTTTCCCATAGGGTGCAATGCAAAATTGACACCTCATTTTCTCCATTCTCAAGAGCTTTGAGTCTCTGCAAAACATATACATGTGTAGACACATATAAGTGAAATAGAATGAAGGCTATTTCAGCTTTAGCTTTTATTCCGTTTGGGAGCTAAAGTCGCACAAACTTTTGTTTACAAAAATTTCGATGGCCTATAGTTCGCAAGTTATGCAATCAGTTGACATAAGATTGTGCATGCATGTAGACATGTTAATGGCCTTTATACATGCCAAGTTTCAGATGGCTACCTACTCATACAAGCAAGCAGTAGCGGTTTGAAATTTTCACAATTTGGGCTACACGTTCGGGACGATTCGTGACCTTAGGTGACTTGCACAATTCGAACTGAAACTAGTGCCAAATGAGAGGGTTGGGATAAACATTCAATTGACCATATGTGCCAAAAATTCTCGTTCTTTAGTTTTCGAGTTATAGCCCCTGGAAGTCGTAAACTGCACGATTTTGCCCTCGAATATCTCGACAACGGAGAAAGGAGAATTTCTGGGATTTTTTCCCAAGAAAAATATGGGATTTATCTGTAATTTTAGCACAGTTTCAGAACGATTCGTGAAAGTCACCTTTTAAGAATAACTTCCACTGCATCCCATACATAAAAGTTTGCTCCTTTATTACTCTGCACATGGACAATTATTTGCGCTGTTATTTGCCCCAGGCATGTACCTATGTAATTACCGTTTACAGTGCAAAGATGGATGTTATCGGACGCTGAACGTCGGAGCAGTAGGCGTTTAATGCATTTTCCCATAGGGTCCAATGCAAAATTGACACCTCATTTTCTCCATTCTCAAGAGCTTGGAATCTCTGCAAAACATATACATGTGTAGACACAAATAAGTGAAATAGAATGAAGGCTATTTCAGCTTTAGCTTTTATTCCGTTTGGGAGCTAAAGTCGCACAAACTTTTGTTTACAAAAATTTCGATGGCCTATAGTTCGTAAGTCATGCAATCAGTTGATATAAGATTGTGCATGCATGTACATATGTTAATGGCCCTTATATATGCCAAGTTTGAGATGGCTACCTACTCATACAAGCAAGCAGTAGCGGTTTGAAATTTTCACAATTTGGGCTACACGTTCGGGACGATTCGTGACCTTAGGCGACTTGCACAATTCGGGCTGAAACTAGTGCCAAATGAGAGGGTTGGGGTAAAAATTCAATTGACCATACGTGACAGAAATTCTCGTTCTTTAGTTTTCGAGTTATAGCCCATGGAAGTCGTAAACTGCACGACTTTGCCCTCGAATATCTCGACAACGGAGAAAGGAGAATTTCTGGGATTTTTTCCAAAGAAATATATGGGAATTATCTGTAATTTAGCACAGTTTCAGAACGATTCGTGAAAGTCACCTTTTAAGAATAACTTCCACTGCAGGCCCATACATAAAAGTTTGCTCCTTTATTATTCTGCACATGGACAATTATTTGCGCTGTTATTTGCCCCAGGCATGTACCTATGTAATTACCGTTTACAGTGCAAAGATGGATGTTATCGGTCGCTGAACGTCGGAGCAGTAGGCGTTTAATGGAATTTCCCATAGGGTCCAATGCAAAATTGACACCTCATTTTCTCCATTTTCAAGATCTTTGAGTCTCTGCAAAACATACACATGTGTAGACACAAATAAGTGAAATAGAATGAAGGCTATTTCAGCTTTGGCTTTTATTCCGTTTGGGAGCTAAAGTCGCACAAACTTTCGTTTACAAAACTTTCGATGGCCTATAGTTCGCAAGTTATGCAATCAGTTGACATAAGATTGTGCATGCATGTAGACATGTTAATGGCCTTTATACATGCCATGTTTCAGATGGCTACCTACTCATACAAGCAAGCAGTAGCGGTTTGAAATTTTCACAATTTGGGCTACACGTTCGGGACGATTCGTGACCTTAGGTGGCTTGCACAATTCGGGCTGAAACTAGTGCCAAATGAGAGGGTTGGGATAAACATTCAATTGACCATATGTGCCAAAAATTCTCGTTCTTTAGTTTTCGAGTTATAGCCCCTGGAAGTCGTAAACTGCACGACTTTGCCCTCGAATATCTCGACAACGGAGAAAGGAGAATTTCTGGGATTTTTTCCCAAGAAATATATGGGAATTATCTGTAATTTTAGCACAGTTTCAGAACGATTCGTGAAAGTCACCTTTTAAGAATAACTTCCACTGCAGGCCCATACATAAAAGTTTGCTCCATTATTACTCTGCACGTGGACAATTATTTGCGCTGTTATTTGCCCCAGGCATGTACCTATGTAATTATCGTTTACAGTGTAAAGATGGATGTTATCAGTCGCTGAACGTCGGAGCAGTAGGCGTTTAATGCATTTTCCGATAGGGTCCAATGCAAAATTGACACCTCATTTTCTCCATTCTCAAGAGCTTTGAGTCTCTGCAAAACATATACATGTGTAGACACAAAGACACAAATAAGTGAAATAGAATGAAGGCTATTTCAGCTTTAGCTTTTATTCCGTTTGGGAGCTAAAGTCGCACAAACTTTTGTTTACAAAAATTTCGATGGCCTATAGTTCGCAAGTTATGCAATCAGTTGACATAAGATTGTGCATGCATGTAGACATGTTAATGGCCTTTATACATGCCAAGTTTCAGATGGCTACCTACTCATACAAGCAAGCAGTAGCGGTTTGAAATTTTCACAATTTGGGCTACACGTTCGGGACGATTCGTGACCTTAGGTGACTTGCACAATTCGGGCTGAAACTAGTGCCAAATGAGAGGGTTGGGATAAACATTCAATTGACCATATGTGCCAAAAATTCTCGTTCTTTAGTTTTCGAGTTATAGCCCCTGGAAGTCGTAAACTGCACGACTTTGCCCTGGAATATCTCGACAACGGAGAAAGGAGAATTTCTGGGATTTTTTCCCAAGAAATATATGGGAATTATCTGTAATTTTAGCACAGTTTCAGAACGATTCGTGAAAGTCACCTTTTAAGAATAACTTCCACTGCAGCCCATACATAAAAGTTTGCTCCTTTATTACTCTACACATGGACAATTATTTGCGCTGTTATTTGCCCCAGGCATGTACCTATGTAATTACCGTTTACAGTGTAAAGATGGATGTTATCGGTCGCTGAACGTCGGAGCAGTAGGCGTTTAATGCATTTTCCGATAGGGTCCAATGCAAAATTGACACCTCATTTTCTCCATTCTCAAGAGCTTTGAGTCTCTGCAAAACATATACATGTGTAGAGAGAAATAAGTGAAATAGAATGATGGCTATTTCAGCTTTAGCTTTTATTCCGTTTGGGAGCTTAAGTCGCACAAACTTTTGTTTACAAAAATTTCGATGGCCTATAGTTCGCAAGTTATGCAATCAGTTGACATAAGATTGTGCATGCATGTAGACATGTTAATGGCCTTTATACATGCCAAGTTTCAGATGGCTACCTACTTATACAAGCAAGCAGTAGCGGTTTGAAATTTTCACAATTTGGGCTACACGTTCGGGACGATTCGTGACCTTAGGTGACTTGCCCAATTCGGGCTGAAACTAGTGCCAAATGAGAGGGTTGGGACAAACATTCAATTGACCATATGTGCCAAAAATTCTCGTTCTTTAGTTTTCGAGTTATAGCCACTGGAAGTCGTAAACTGCACGACTTTGCCCTCGAATATCTCGACAACGAAGAAATGAGAATTTCTGGGATTTTTTCCCAAGAAATAAATGGGAATTATCTGTAATTTTAGCACAGTTTCAGAACGATTCGTGAAAGTCACCTTTTAAGAATAACTTCCACTGCAGCCCATACATAAAAGTTTGCTCCTTTATTACTCTGCACATGGACAATTATTTGCGCTGTTATTTGCCCCAGGCATGTACCTATGTAATTACCGTTTACAGTGTAAAGATGGATGTTATCGGTCGCTGAACGTCGGAGCAGTAGGCGTTTAATGCATTTTCCCATAGGGTCCAATGCAAAATTGACACCTCATTTTCTCCATTCTCAAGAGCTTTGAGTCTCTGCAAAACATATACATGTGTAGACACAAATAAGTGAAATAGAATGAAGGCTATTTCAGCTTTAGCTTTTATTCCGTTTGGGAGCTAAAGTCGCACAAACTTTTGTTTACAAAAATTTCGATGGCCTATAGTTCGCAAGTTATGCAATCAGTTGACATAAGATTGTGCATGCATGTAGACATGTTAATGGCCTTTATACATGCCAAGTTCCAGATGGCTACCTACTTATACAAGCAAGCAGTAGCGGTTTGAAATTTTCACAATTTGGGCTACACGTTCGGGACGATTCGTGACCTTAGGTGACTTGCCCAATTCGGGCTGAAACTAGTGCCAAATGAGAGGGTTGGGACAAACATTCAATTGACCATATGTGCCAAAAATTCTCGTTCTTTAGTTTTCGAGTTATAGCCCCTGGAAGTCGTAAACTGCACGACTTTGCCCTCGAATATCTCGACAACGGAGAAATGAGAATTTCTGGGTTTTTTTCCCAAGAAATAAATGGGAATTATTTGTAATTTTAGCACAGCTTCAGAACGATTCGTGAAAGTCACCTTTTAAGAATAACTTCCACTGCAGCCCATACATAAAAGTTTGCTCCTTTATTACTCTGCACATGGACAATTATTTGCGCTGTTATTTGCCCCAGGCATGTACCTATGTAATTACCGTTTACAGTGTAAAGATGGATGTTATCGGTCGCTGAACGTCGGAGCAGTAGGCGTTTAATGCATTTTCCCATAGGGTGCAATGCAAAATTGACACCTCATTTTCTCCATTTTCAAGAGCTTTAAGTCTCTGCAAAACATATACATGTGTAGACACAAATAAGTGAAATAGAATGAAGGCTATTTCAGCTTTAGCTTTTATTCCGTTTGGGAGCTAAAGTCGCACAAACTTTTGTTTACAAAAATTTCGATGGCCTATAGTTCGCAAGTTATGCAATCAGTTGACATAAGATTGTGCACGCATGTAGACATGTTAATGGCCTTTATACATGCCAAGTTTCAGATGGCTACCTACTCATACAAGCAAGCAGTAGCGGTTTGAAATTTTCACAATTTGGGCTACACGTTCGGGACGATTCGTGACCTTAGGTGACTTGCACAATTCGGGCTGAAACTAGTGCCAAATGAGAGGGTTGGGATAAACATTCAATTGACCATATGTGCCAAAAATTCTCGTTCTTTAGTTTTCGAGTTAAAGCCCCTGGAAGTCGTAAACTGCACGATTTTGCCCTCGAATATCTCGACAACGGAGAAAGGAGAATTTCTGGGATTTTTTCCCAAGAAATATATGGGAATTATCTGTAATTTTAGCACAGTTTCAGAACGATTCGTGAAAGTCACCTTTTAAGAATAACTTCCAATGCATCCCATACATAAAAGTTTGCTCCTTTATTACTCTGCACATGGACAATTATTTGCGCTGTTATTTGCCCCAGGCATGTACCTATGTAATTACCGTTTACAGTGCAAAGATGGATGTTATCGGACGCTGAACGTTAGAGCAGTAGGCGTTTAATGCATTTTCCCATAGGGTCCAATGCAAAATTGACACCTCATTTTCTCCATTCTCAAGAGCTTGGAATCTCTGCAAAACATATACATGTGTAGACACAAATAAGTGAAATAGAATTAAGGCTATTTCAGCTTTAGCTTTTATTCCGTTTGGGAGCTAAAGTCGCACAAACTTTTGTTTACAAAAATTTCGATGGCCTATAGTTCGTAAGTCATGCAATCAGTTGATATAAGATTGTGCATGCATGTACATATGTTTATGGCCTTTATATATGCCAAGTTTGAGATGGCTACCTACTCATACAAGCAAGCAGTAGCGGTTTGAAATTTTCACAATTTGGGCTACACGTTCGGGACGATTCGTGACCTTAGGTGACTTGCACAATTCGGGCTGAAACTAGTGCCAAATGAGAGGGCTGGGGTAAACATTCAATTGACCATATGTGCCAGAAATTCTCGTTCTTTAGTTTTCGAGTTATAGCCCCTGGAAGTCGTAAACTGCACGACTTTGCCCTCGAATATCTCGACAACGGAGAAAGGAGAATTTCTGTGATTTTTTCCCAAGAAATATATGGGAATTATCTGTAATTTAGCACAGTTTCAGAACGATTCGTGAAAGTCACCTTTTAAGAATAACTTCCACTGCAGGCCCATACATAAAAGTTTGCTCCTTTATTATTCTGCACATGGACAATTATTTGCGCTGTTATTTGCCCCAGGCATGTACCTATGTAATTACCGTCTACAGTGCAAAGATGGATGTTATCGGTCGCTGAACGTCGGAGCAGTAGGCGTTTAATGCATTTTCCCATAGGGTCCAATGCAAAATTGACACCTCATTTTCTCCATTCTCAAGATCTTTGAGTCTCTGCAAAACATACACATGTGTAGACACAAATAAGTGAAATAGAAAGAAGGCTATTTCAGCTTTGGCTTTTATTCCGTTTGGGAGCTAAAGTCGCACAAACTTTTGTTTACAAAACTTTCGATGGCCTATAGTTCGCAAGTTATGCAATCAGTTGACATAAGATTGTGCATGCATGTAGACATGTTAATGGCCTTTACATAAGCCTAGTTTCAGATGGCTACCTACTCATGCAAGCAAGCAGTAGCGGTTTGAAATTTTCACAATTTGGGCTACACGTTCGGGACGATTCGTGACCTTAGGTGACTTGCACAATTCGGGCTGAAACTAGTGCCAAATGAGAGGGTTGGGATAAACATTCAATTGACCATATGTGCCAGAAATTCTCGTTCTTTAGTTTTCGAGTTATAGCCCCTGGAAGTCGTAAACTGCACGACTTTGCCCTCGAATATCTCGACAACGGAGAAAGGAGAATTTCTGTGATTTTTTCCCAAGAAATATATGGGAATTATCTGTAATTTTAGCACAGTTTAGGAACGATTCGTGAAAGTCACCTTTTAAGAATAACTTCCACTGCAGGCCCATACATAAAAGTTTGCTTCTGTATTACTCTGCACATGGACAATTATTTGCGCTGTTATTTGCCCCAGGCATGAACCTATGTTATTACCGTTTACAGTGCAAAAATGGATGTTATCGGTGGCTGAACGTCGGAGCAGTAGGCGTTTAATGCATTTTCCCATAGGATCCAATGCAAAATTGACACCTCATTTTCTCCATTCTCAAGAGCTTTGAGTCTCTGCAAAACATATACATGTGTAGACACAAATAACTGAAATAGAATGAAGGCTATTTCAGCTTTAGCTTTTATTCCGTTTGGGAGCTTAAGTCGCACAAAATTTTGTTTACAAAAAATTCGATGGCCTATAGTTCGCAAGTTATGCAATCAGTTGACATAAGATTGTGCATGCATGTAGACATGTTAATGGCCTTTATATATGCCAAGTTTCAGATGGCTACCTACTCATACAAGCAAGCAGTAGCGGTTTGAAATTTTCACAATTTGGGCTACACGTTCGGGACGATTCGTGACCTTAGGTGACTTGCACAATTCGGTCTGAAACTAGTGCCAAATGAGAGGGTTGGGGTAAACATTCAATTGACCATATGTGCCAGAAATTCTCGTTCTTTAGTTTTCGAGTTATAGCCCCTGGAAGTCGTAAACTGCACGACTTTGCCCTCGAATATCTCGACAACGGAGAAAGGAGAATTTCTGGGATTTTTTCCCAAGAAATATATGGGAATTATCAGTAATTTTAGCACAGTTTCAGAACGATTCGTGAAAGTCACCTTTTAAGAATAACTTCCACTGCAGGCCCATACATAAAAGTTTGCTCCTTTATTACTCTGCACATGGACAATTATTTGCGCTGTTATTTGCCCCAGGCATGTACCTATGTAAATACCGTTTACAGTGTAAAGATGGATGTTATCGGTCGCTGAACGTCGGAGCAGTAGGCGTTTAATGCATTTTCCCATAGGGTCCAATGCAAAATTGACACCTCATTTTCTCCATTCTCAAGAGCTTTGAGTCTCTGCAAAACATATACATGTGTAGACACAAATAAGTGAAATAGAATGAAGGCTATTTCAGATTTAGCTTTTATTCCGTTTGGGAGCTTAAGTCGCACAAAATTTTGTTTACAAAAAATTCGATGGCCTATAGTTCGCAAGTTATGCAATCAGTTGACATAAGATTGTGCATGCATGTAGATATGTTAATGGCCTTTATATATGCCAAGTTTCAGATGGCTACCTACTCATACAAGCAAGCAGTAGCGGTTTGAAATTTTCACAATTTGGGCTACACGTTCGGGACGATTCGTGACCTTAGGTGACTTGCACAATTCGGTCTGAAACTAGTGCCAAATGAGAGGGTTGGGGTAAACATTCAATTGACCATATGTGCCAGAAATTCTCGTTCTTTAGTTTTCGAGTTATAGCCCCTGGAAGTCGTAAACTGCACGACTTTGCCCTCGAATATCTCGACAACGGAGAAAGGAGAATTTCTGGGATTTTTTCCCAAGAAATATATGGGAATTATCAGTAATTTTAGCACAGTTTCAGAACGATTCGTGAAAGTCACCTTTTAAGAATAACTTCCACTGCAGGCCCATACATAAAAGTTTGCTCCTTTATTACTCTGCACATGGACAATTATTTGCGCTGTTATTTGCCCCAGGCATGTACCTATGTAATTACCGTTTACAGTGTAAAGATGGATGTTATCGGTCGCTGAACGTCGGAGCAGTAGGCGTTTAATGCATTTTCCCATAGGGTCCAATGCAAAATTGACACCTCATTTTCTCCATTCTCAAGAGCTTTGAGTCTCTGCAAAACATATACATGTGTAGACACAAATAAGTGAAATAGAATGAAGGCTATTTCAGATTTAGCTTTTATTCCGTTTGGGAGCTAAAGTCGCACAAACTTTTGTTTACAAAAATTTCGATGGCCTATAGTTCGCAAGTTATGCAATCAGTTGACATAAGATTGTGCATGCATGTAGACATGTTAATGGCCTTTATACATGCCAAGTTTCAGATGGCTACCTACTCATACAAGCAAGCAGTAGCGGTTTGAAATTTTCACAATTTGGGCTACACGTTCGGGACGATTCGTGACCTTAGGTGACTTGCACAATTCGGGCTGAAACTAGTGCCAAATGAGAGGGTTGGGATAAACATTTAATTGACCATATGTGCCAAAAATTCTCGTTCTTTAGTTTTCGAGTTATAGCCCCTGGAAGTCGTAAACTGCACGAATTTGCCCTCGAATATCTCGACAACGGAGAAAGGAGAATTTCTGGGATTTTTTCCCAAGAAATATATTTGAATTATCTGTAATTTTAGCACAGTTTCAGAACGATTCGTGAAAGTCACCTTTTAAGAATAACTTCCACTGCAGCCCATACATAAAAGTTTGCTCCTTTATTACTCTGCACATGGACAATTATTGCGCTGTTTTTTGCCCCAGGCATGTACCTATGTAATTACCGTTTACAGTGTAAAGATGGATGTTATCGGTCGCTGAACGTCGGAGCAGTAGGCGTTTAATGCATTTTCCCATAGGGTCCAATGCAAAATTGACACCTCATTTTCTCCATTCTCAAGAGCTTTGAGTCTCTGCAAAACATATACATGTGTAGACACAAATAAGTGAAATAGAATGAAGGCTATTTCAGCTTTAGCTTTTATACCGTTTGGGAGCTAAAGTCGCACAAACTTTTGTTTACAAAAATTTCGATGGCCTATAGTTCGCAAGTTATGCAATCAGTTGACATAAGATTGTGCATGCATGTAGACATGTTAATGGCCTTTATACATGCCAAGTTTCAGATGGCTACCTACTCATACAAGCAAGCAGTAGCGGTTTGAAATTTTCACAATTTGGGCTACACGTTCGAGCCGATTCGTGACCTTAGGTGACTTGCACAATTCGGGCTGAAACTAGTGCCAAATGAGAGGGTTGGGATAAACATTCAATTGACCATATGTGCCAAAAATTCTCGTTCTTTAGTTTTCGAGTTATAGCCCCTGGAAGTCGTAAACTGCACGACTTTGCCCTCGAATATCTCGACAACGGAGAAAGGAGAATTTCTGGGATTTTTCCCAAGAAATATATGGGAATTATCTGTAATTTTAGCACAGTTTCAGAACGATTCGTGAAAGTCACCTTTTAAGAATAACTTCCACTGCAGGCCCATACATAAAAGTTTGCTTCTGTATTACTCTGCACATGGACAATTATTTGCGCTGTTATTTGCCCCAGGCATGAACCTATGTTATTACCGTTTACAGTGCAAAAATGGATGTTATCGGTCGCTGAACGTCGGAGCAGTAGGCGTTTAATGCATTTTCCCATAGGATCCAATGCAAAATTGACACCTCATTTTCTCCATTCTCAAGAGCTTTGAGTCTCTGCAAAACATATACATGTGTAGACACAAATAAGTGAAATAGAATGAAGGTCATTTCAGCTTTAGCTTTTATTCCGTTTGGGAGCTTAAGTCGCACAAACTTTTGTTTACAAAAATTTCGATGGCCTATAGTTCGCAAGTTATGCAATCAGTTGACATAAGATTGTGCATGCATGTAGACATGTTAATGGCCTTTATATATGCCAAGTTTCAGATGGCTACCTACTCATACAAGCAAGCAGTAGCGGTTTGAATTTTTCACAATTTGGGCTACACGTTCGGGACGATTCGTGACCTTAGGTGACTTGCACAATTCGGTCTGAAACTAGTGCCAAATGAGAGGGTTGGGGTAAACATTCAATTGACCATATGTGCCAGAAATTCTCGTTCTTTAGTTTTCGAGTTATAGCCCCTGGAAGTCGTAAACTGCACGACTTTGCCCTCGAATATCTCGACAACGGAGAAAGGAGAATTTCTGGGATTTTTTCCCAAGAAATATATGGGAATTATCTGTAATTTTAGCACAGTTTCAGAACGATTCGTGAAAGTCACCTTTTAAGAATAACTTCCACTGCAGCCCATACATAAAAGTTTGCTCCTTTATTACTCTGCACATGGACAATTATTTGCGCTTTTTTTTGCCCCAGGCATGTACCTATGTAATTACCGTTTACAGTGTAAAGATGGATGTTATCGGTCGCTGAACGTCGGAGCAGTAGGCGTTTAATGCATTTTCCCATAGGGTCCAATGCAAAATTGACACCTCATTTTCTCCATTCTCAAGAGCTTTGAGTCTCTGCAAAACATATACATGTGTAGACACAAATAAGTGAAATAGAATGAAGGCTAGTTCAGCTTTAGCTTTTATTCCGTTTGGGAGCTAAAGTCGCACAAACTTTTGTTTACAAAAAATTTCGATGGCCTATAGTTCGCAAGTTATGCAATCAGTTGACATAAGATTGTGCATGCATGTAGACATGTTAATGGCCTTTATACATGCCAAGTTTCATATGGCTACCTACTCATACAAGCAAGCAGTAGCGGTTTGAAATTTTCACAATTTGGGCTACACGTTCGAGACGATTCGTGACCTTAGGTGACTTGCACAATTCGGGCTGAAACTAGTGCCAAATGAGAGGGTTGGGATAAACATTCAATTGACCATATGTGCCAAAAATTCTCGTTCTTTAGTTTTCGAGTTATAGCCCCTGGAAGTCGTAAACTGCACGACTTTGCCCTCGAATATCTCGACAACGGAGAAAGGAGAATTTCTGGGATTTTTTCCCAAGAAATATATGGGAATTATCTGTAATTTTAGCACAGTTTCAGAACGATTCGTGAAAGTCACCTTTTAAGAATAACTTCCACTGCAGCCCATACATAAAAGTTTGCTCCATTATTACTCTGCACGTGGACAATTATTTGCGCTGTTATTTGCCCCAGGCATGTACCTATGTAATTACCGTTTACAGTGTAAAGATGGATGTTATCGGTCGCTGAACGTCGGAGCAGTAGGCGTTTAATGCATTTTCCCATAGGGTCCAATGCAAAATTGACACCTCATTTTCTCCATTCTCAAGAGCTTTGAGTCTCTGCAAAACATATACATGTGTAGACACAAATAAGTGAAATACAATGAAGGCTATTTCAGCTTTAGCTTTTATTCCGTTTGGGAGCTAAAGTCGCACAAACTTTTGTTTACAAAAATTTCGATGGCCTATAGTTCGCAAGTTATGCAATCAGTTGACATAAGATTGTGCATGCATGTAGACATGTTAATGGCCTTTATACATGTCAAGTTTCAGATGGCTACCTACTCATACAAGCAAGCAGTAGCGGTTTGAAATTTTCACAATTTGGGCTACACGTTCGGGACGATTCGTGACCTTAGGTGACTTGCACAATTCGGGCTGAAACTAGTGCCAAATGAGAGGGTTGGGATAAACATTCAATTGACCATATGTGCCAAAAATTCTCGTTCTTTAGTTTTCGAGTTATAGCCCCTGGAAGTCGTAAACTGCACGACTTTGCCCTCGAATATCTCGACAACGGAGAAAGGAGAATTTCTGGGATTTTTTCCCAAGAAATATATGGGAATTATCTGTAATTTTAGCACAGTTTCAGAACGATTCGTGAAAGTCACCATTTAAGAATAACTTCCACTGCAGCCCATACATAAAAGTTTGCTCCTTTATTACTCTGCACATGGACAATTATTTGCGCTGTTTTTTGCCCCAGGCATGTACCTATGTAATTATCGTTTACAGTGTAAAGATGGATGTTATCGGTCGCTGAACGTCGGAGCAGTAGGCGTTTAATGCATTTTCCCATAGGGTCCAATGCAAAATTGACACCTCATTTTCTCCATTCTCAAGAGCTTTGAGTCTCTGCAAAACATATACATGTGTAGACACAAATAATTGAAATAGAATGATGGCTATTTCAGCTTTAGCTTTTATTCCGTTTGGGAGCTAAAGTCGCACAAACTTTTGTTTACAAAAATTTCGATGGCCTATAGTTCGCAAGTTATGCAATCAGTTGACATAAGATTGTGCATGCATGTAGACATGTTAATGGCCTTTATACATGCCAAGTTTCAGATGGCTACCTACTCATACAAGCAAGCAGTAGCGGTTTGAAATTTTCATAATTTGGGCTACACGTTCGGGACGATTCGTGACCTTAGGTGACTTGCACAATTCGGGCTGAAACTAGTGCCAAATGAGAGGGTTGGGATAAACATTCAATTGACCATATGTGCATAAAATTCTCGTTCTTAAGTTTTCGAGTTATAGCCCCTGGAAGTCGTAAACTGCACGACTTTGCCCTCGAATATCTCGACAACGGAGAAAGGAGAATTTCTGGGATTTTTTCCCAAGAAATATATGGGAATTATCTGTAATTTTAGCACAGTTTCAGAACGATTCGTGAAAGTCACCTTTTAAGAATAACTTCCACTGCAGCCCATACATAAAAGTTTGCTCCTTTATTACTCTGCACATGGACAATTATTTGCGCTGTTATTTGCCCCAGGCATGTACCTATGTAATTACCGTTTACAGTGCAAAGATGGATGTTATCGGTCGCTGAACGTCGGAGCAGTAGGCGTTTAATGCATTTTCCCATAGGGTCCAATGCAAAATTGACACCTCATTTTCTCCATTCTCAAGATCTTTGAGTCTCTGCAAAACATACACATGCGTAGACACAAATAAGTGAAATAGAATGAAGGCTATTTCAGCTTTGGCTTTTATTCCGTTTGGGAGCTAAAGTTGCACAAACTTTTGTTTACAAAACTTTCGATGGCCTATAGTTCGCAAGTTATGCAATCAGTTGACATAAGATTGTGCATGCATGTAGACATGTTGATGGCCTTTACATAAGCCTAGTTTCAGATGGCTACCTACTCATACAAGCAAGCAGTAGCGGTTTGAAATTTTCACAATTTGGGCTACACGTTCGGGACGATTCGTGACCTTAGGTGACTTGCACAATTCGGGCTGAAACTAGTGCCAAATGAGAGGCTTGGGGTAAACATTCAATTGACCATATGTGCCAGAAATTCTCGTTCTTTAGTTTTCGAGTTATAGCCCCTGGAAGTCGTAAACTGCACGACTTTGCCCTCGAATATCTCGACAACGGAGAAAGGAGAATTTCTGGGATTTTTTCCCAAGAAACATATGGGAATTATCTTTAATTTTAGCCCAGTTTCAGAACGATTCGTGAAAGTCACCTTTTAAGAATAACTTCCACTGCAGGCCCATACATAAAAGTTTGCTCCTTTATTACTCTGCACATGGACAATTATTTGCGCTGTTATTTGCCCCAGGCATGTACCTATGTAATTACCGTTTACAGTGCAAAAATGGATGTTATCGGTCGCTGAACGTCGAAGCAGTAGGCGTTTAATGCATTTTCCCATAGGGTCCAATGCAAAATTGACACCTCATTTTCTCCATTCTCAAGAGCTTTGAGTCTCTGCAAAACATATACATATGTAGACACAAATAAGTGAAATAGATTGAAGGCTATTTCAGCTTTAGCTTTTATTCCGTTTGGGAGCTAAAGTCGCACAAACTTTTGTTTACAAAAATTTCGATGGCCTATAGTTCGCAAGTTATGCAATCAGTTGACATAAGATTGTGCATGCATGTAGACATGCATGCACAATCTTTTATATATGCCAAGTTTCAGATGGCTACCTACTCATACAAGCAAGCAGTAGTTCGGGACGATTCGTGACCTTAGGTGACTTGCACATTTCCGGCTGAAACTAGTGCCAAATGAGAGGGTTGGGGTAAACATTCAATCGACCATATGTGCCAGAAATTCTCGTTCTTTAGTTTTCGAGTTATAGCCCCTGGAAGTCATAAACTGCACGACTTTGCCCTCGAATATCTCGACAACGGAGAAAGGAGAATTTCTGTGATTTTTTCCCAAGAAATATATGGGAATTATCTCTTATTTAGCACAGTTTCAGAACGATTCGTGAAAGTCACCTTTTAAGAATAACTTCCACTGCAGGCCCATACATAAAAGTTTGCTACTTTATTAATCTGCACATGGACAATTATTTGCGCTGTTATTTGCCCCAGGCATGTACCTATGTAATTACCGCTTACAGTGCAAAGATGGATGTTATCGGTCGCTGAACGTCGGAGCAGTAGGCGTTTAATGCATTTTCCCATAGGGTCCAATGCAAAATTGACACCTCATTTTCTCCATTCTCAAGAGCTTTGAGTCTCTGCAAAACATATACATGTGTAGACACAAATAAGTGAAATAGAATGAAGGCTATTTCAGCTTTAGCTTTTATTCCGTTTGGGAGCTAAAGTCGCACAAACTTTTGTTTACAAAAATTTCGATGGCCTATAGTTCGCAAGTTATGCAATCAGTTGACATAAGATTGTGCATGCATGTAGACATGCATGCACAATCTTTTATATATGCCAAGTTTCAGATGGCTACCTACTCATACAAGCAAGCAGTAGCGGTTTGAAATTTTCACAATTTGGGCTACACGTTCGGGATGATTCGTGACCTTAGGTGACTTGCACAATTCGGGCTGAAACTAGTGCCAAATGAGAGGGTTGGGATAAACATTCAATAGACCATATGTGCCAGAAATTCTCGTTCTTTAGTTTTCGAGTTATAGCCCCTGGAAGTCGTAAACTGCACGACTTTGCCCTCGAATATCTCGACAACGGAGAAAGGAGAATTTCTGGGATTTTTCCCAAGAAATATATGGGAATTATCTGTAATTTTAGCAAAGTTTCAGAACGATTCGTGAAAATAACCTTTTAAGAATAATTTCCACTGCAGGCCCATACATAAAAGTTTGCTCCTTTATTACTCTGCGCATGGACAATTATTTGCGATGTATTTGCCCCAGGCATGTACATATGTAATTACCGCTAAAGTCGCGCAAACTGTTGTTTACAAAAATTTCGATGGCCTATAGTTCGCAAGTTATGCAATCAGTTGACATAAGATTGTGCATGCATGTAGACATGTTAATGGCCTTTATATATGCCAAGTTTCAGATGGCTACCTACTCATACAAGCAAGCAGTAGCGGTTTGAAATTTTCACAATTTGGGCTACACGTTCGGGACGATTCGTGACCTTAGGTGACTTGCACAATTCGGGCTGAAACTAGTGCCAAATGAGAGGGTTGGGGTAAATATTTAATTGACCATATGTGCCAGAAATTCTCGTTTTTTAGTTTTCGAGTTATAGCCCCTGGAAGTCGTAAACTGCACGACTTTGCCCTCGAATATCTCGACAACGGAGAAAGGAGAATTTCTGGGATTTTTTTACCAGGAAATATATGAGAATTATCTGTAATTTTAGCACAGTTCAGAACGATTCGTGAAAGTCACCTTTTAAGAATAACTTCCACTGCAGGCCCATACATAAAAGTTTGCTCCTTTATTACTCTGCACATGGACAATTATTTGCGCTTTTATTTGCCCCAGGCATGTACCTATATAATTACCGTTTACAGAGAACAGATGGATGTTATCGGTCCCTGAACGTAGGAGCAGTAGGCGTTAAATGCATTTTCCCATAGGGTCCAATGCAAAATTGACACCTCATTTTCTCCATTCTCAAAGCGTTGAGTCTCTGCAAAACATATACATGTGTAGACACAAATAAGTGAAATAGATTGAAGGCTATTTCAGCTTTAGCTTTTATTCCGTTTGGGAGCTAAAGTCGCACAAACTTTTGTTTACAAAAATTTCGATGGCCTATAGTTCGCAAGTTATGCAATCAGTTGACATAAAATTGTGCATGCATGTAGACATGTTAATGGCCTTTATACATGCCAAGTTTCAGACGGCTCCCTACTCATACAAGCAAGCAGTAGCGGTTTGAAATTTTCACAATTTGGGCTACATGGCCGGGACGATTCCTGACCTTAGGTGACTTGCACAATTCGGGCTGAAACTAGTGCCAAATGAGAGGGTTGGGATTAACATTCAATTGACCATATGTGCCAAAACTTCTCGTTCTTTAGTTTTCGAGTTATAGCCCCTGGAAGTCGTAAACTGCACGACTTTGCCCTCGAATATCTCGACAACGGAGAAAGGAGAATTTCTGGGATTTTTTTACCAAGAAATATATGGGAATTATCTGTAATTTTAGCACAGTTTCAGAACGATTCGTGAAAGTCACCTTTTAAGAATAACTTCCACTGCAGGCCCATACATAAAAGTTTCCTCCTTTATTACTCTGCATATGAACAATTATTTGCGCTGTTATTTGCCCCAGGCATGTGCCTATGTAATTACCGGTTACAGTGCAAAGATGGATGTTATCGGTCGCTGAACGTCGGAGCAGTAGGCGTTTAATGCATTTTCGTATAGGCTCCAATGCAAAATTGACACCTCATTTTCTCCATTCTCAAGAGCTTAGAGTCTCTGCAAAACATATACATGTGTAGACACAAATAAGTGAAATAGAATGAAGGCTATTTCAGCTTTAGCTTTTATTCTGTTTGGGAGCTAAAGTCGCGTAAACTTTTATTTTCAAAACATTCGATGGCCTATAGTTCACAAGTTATGCAATCAGTTGACATAGGATTGTGCATGCATGTAGACATGTTAATGGCCTTTATATATGCCAAGTTTCAGATGGCTACCTACTCATACAAGCAAGCAGTAGCGGTTTGAAATTTTCACAATTTGGGCTACACGTTCAGGACGATTCGTGACCTCAGGTGACTTGCACAATTCGGGCTGAAACTAGTGCCAAATGAGAGGTTTTGGATAAACATTTAATTGACCATATGTGCCAAAAATTCTCGTTCTTTAGTTTTCGGGTGATAGCACCTGGAAGTCGTAAACTGCACGACTTTGCCCTCGAATATCTCAACAACGGAGAAAGGAGAATTTCTGGGATTTTCTCCGCAGAAATATATGAGAAATATCTGTAATTTTAGCAGAGTTTCAGAACGATTCGTGAAAGTCATCTTTTAAGAATAACTTCCACTGCAGGCCCATACATAAAAGTTTGCTCCTTTATTTCTCTGCACATGGAACATTATTTGCGCTGTTATTTGCCCCAGGCATGTACCTATGTAATTACCGTTTACAGTGTAAAGATGGATATTACCGGCCGCTGAACGTCGGAGCAGTAGGCGTTTAATGCATTTTCCCATAGGGTCCAATGCAAAATTCACACCTTATTTTCTCCATTCTCAAAAGCGTTGAGTCTCTGCAAAACATATACATGTGTAGACACAAATAAGTGAAATGAAATGAAGGCTATTTCAGCTTTAGCTTTTATTCCGTTTGGGAGCTAAAGTCGCACAAACTTTTGTTTACAAAAATTTTGATGGCCTATATAGTTCGCAAGTGATGCAATCAGTTGACATAAGATTGTGCATGCATGTAGACATGTTAATGGCTTTTATATATGCCAAGTTTCAGATGACTATCTACTCATACAAGCAAGCAGTAGCAGTTTTAAATTTTCACAATTTGGGCTACACGTTCGGGACGATTCTTGACCTTAGGTGACTTGCACAATTCGGGCTGAAACTAGTGCCAAATGAGAGGGTTGAGATAAACATTCAATTGACCATATGTGCCAGAAATTCTCGTTCTTTAGTTTTCGAGTTATAGCCCCTGGAAGTCGAAAACTGCACGACTTTGCCCTCGAATATCTCGACAACGGAGAAAGGAGCATTTCTGGGATTTTTCCCAAGAAATATATCGGAATTATCTGTAATTTTAGCAGAGTTTCAGCACAATTCGTGAAAGTCACCTTTTAAGAATAACTTCCACTGCAGGCCCATACATAAAAGTTTGCTCCTTGATTACTCTGCACCTGGACAATTATTTGCGTTGTGATTTGCCCCAGGCATGTACCTATGTAATTACCGTTTGCAGTGTAAAGATGGATGTTATCGGTCGCTGAACGTCGGAGCAGTAGGCGTTTAATGCATTTTCCCATAGGGTGCAATGCAAAATTTATACCTCATTTTCTCCATTCTCAAGAGCTTTGAGTCTCTACAAAACATATACTTGTGTAGACACAAATAAGTGAAATAGAAGGAAGGCTATTTCAGCTTTAGCTTTTATTCCGTTTGGGAGCTAAAGTCGCACAAACTTTTGTTGACAAAAAATTCGATGGCCTATAGTTCGCAAGTTATGCAATCAGTTGACATAAGATTGTGCATGCCTGTAGACATGTTTAAGGCCTTTATATATGCCAAGTTTCAGATGACTACCTACTCATACAAGCAAGCAGTAGCGGTTTGAAATTTTCACAATTTGGGCTACACGTTCGGGACGATTCATGACCTTAAGTGACTTGCACAATTCGGGCTGAAACTAGAGCCAAATAAGAGGGTTGGGATAAACATTCAATTGGCCATATGTGCCAAAAAATTCTCGTTCTTTAGTTTACGAGTTATAGTCCCTGGAAGTCGTAAACTGCACGACTTTGCCCTCGAATATCTCTACAACGGAGAAAGGAGAAGTTCTGGGATTTTCTCCGCAGAAATATATGAGAATTATCTGTAATTTTGGCTGAGTTTCAGAACGATTCGTGAAAGTCACCTTTAAAGAATAACTTCCACTGCAGACCTATGGTTTGAGGGCTGGATTTGGATTTTGATTGTTTCAGTTCCTGGTCTTTGCATACTTTTTACCCATACATAAAAGTTTGCTCCTTTATTACTCTGCACCTGGACAATTATTTGCGCTGTTATTTGCCCCAGGCATGTACCTATTTAATTACCGTTTACAGTGTAAAGGTGCATGTTATCGGTCGCTGAACGTCGGAGCAGTAGGCGTTTAGTGCATTTTCCCATAGGGTCCAATGCAAAATTGACACCTCATTTACTCCATTCTCAAGAGCTTTGAGCCTCTGCAAAACATATACATGTGTAGACACTAATAAGCGAAATAGCATGAAGGCTATTTCAGCTTTAGCTTTTATTCCGTTTGGGAGCTAAAGTCGCACAAACTTTTGTTTACAAAAATTTCGATGGCCGATAGTTCGCAAGTTATGCAATTAGTTGACATAAGATTGTGCATGCCTGTAGACATGTTAATGGCCTTTATATATGCCAAGTTTCAGATGGCTACCTACTCATACAAGCAAGCAGTAGCGGTTTGAAATTTTCACAATTTGGGCTACACGTTCGGGACGATTCGTGACCTTAGGTGACTTGCACAATTCGGGCTGAAACTAGAGCCAAATGAGAGGGTTGGGATAAATATTTGATTGACTATATGTGCCAAAAATTCTCGTTCTTTAGTTTTCGAGTTATAGCCCCTGGAAGTCGTAAACTGCACGACTTTGCCCTCGAATATCTCGACAACGGAGAAAGGAGAATTTCTGGCAAATAACAGCGCAAATAAGTGTCCATGTGCAGAGTAATAAAGGAGCAAACTTTTATGTATGGGCCTGCAGTGGAATCTATTCTTAAAAGAAAGGTGACTTTCACGAATCGTTCTGAAACTTAGCCAAAATTACAGATAATTCCCATATATTTCTTGGGAGAAAATCCCAGAAATTCTCCGTTGTCGAGATACTCGAGGGCAAAGTCGTGCAGTTATAGGCCATCGAATGTTTTGAAAACAAAAGTTTGTGCAACTTTAGCTCCAAAACGGAATAAAAGCTAAAGCTGAAATAGCTTTCCTTCTATTTCACTTATTGGTGTCTACACATGTATATGTTTTGCAGAGACTCAAAGCTCTTGAGAATGGAGTTATAAAAGTTTGCTCCTTTATTACTCTGCACATGGACAATTATTTGCGCTGTTATTTGTCCCAGGTATGTACCTATGTAATTACCGTTTACAGTGTAAAGATGGATGTTATGGGTCGCTGAACGTCGGAGCAGTAGGCGTTTAGTGCATTTTCCCATAGGGTCCAATGCAAAATTGACACCTCATTTTCTCCATTCTCAAGAGCTTTGAGTCTCTGCAAAACATATACATGTGTAGACACAAATAAGTGAAATAGAATGAAGGCTATTTCAGCTTTAGCTTTTATTCCATTTGGGAGCTAAAGTCGCACAAACTTTTGTTTACAAAAATTTCGATGGCCTATAGTTCGCAAGTTATGCAATCAGTTGACATAAGATTGTGCATGCATGTAGACATATTAATGGCCTTTATATATGCCAAGTTTCAGATGGCGACCTACTCATACAAGCAATCAGTAGCGGTTTGCAATTTTCACAATTTGGGCTACACGTTCGGGAAGATTCGTGCTTTTGGGTGACTTGCACAATTCGGGCTGAAACTAGTGCCAAATAAGAGGGTTGGGATAAACATTCAATTGGCTATATGTGCCAAAAAATTCTCGTTCTTTAGTTTTCGAGTTATAGCCCCTGGAAGTCGTAAACTGCACGACTTTGCCCTCGAATATCTCAACAACGGAGAAAGGAGAATTTCTGGGATTTTCTCCGCAGAAATATATGAGAATTATCTGTTATTTTGGCTGAGTTACAGAACGATTCGTGAAAGTCACCTTTCTTTTAAGAATAACTTCCACTGCAGGCCCATACATAAAAGTTTGCTCCTTTATTACTCTGCACATGGACAATTATTTGCGCTGTTATTTGCCCCAGGCATGTACCTATGTAATTACCGTTAACAGTGTAAAGGTGGATGTTATCGGTCGCTGAACGTCGGAGCAGTAGGCGTTTAGTGCTTTTTCCCATAGGGTCCAATGCAAAATTGACACCTCATTTTCTCCATTCTCAAGAGCTTTGAGTCACTGCAAAACATATACATGTGTAGACACAAATAAGTCAAATAGAATGAAGGCAATTTCAGCTTTAGCTTTTATTCCGTTTGGGAGCTAAAGTGGCACAACCTTTTGTTTACAAAAATTTTGATGGCCGATAGTTCGCAAGTTATGCAATCACTTGACATAAGATTGTGCATGCATGTAGACATATTAATGGCCTTTATATATGCCAAGTTTCAGATGGCTCCCTACTCATACAAGCAAGCAGTAGCGGTTTGAAATTTTCACAATTTGGGCTACACGTTCGGGACGATTCGTGATTTTAGGTGACTTGCACAATTTGGGCTGAAACTAGTGCCAAATGAGAGGGTTGGGATAAACATTCAATTGGCTATATGTGCCAAAAAATCTCGTTCTTTAAATTTAGAGTTATAGCCCCTGGAAGTCGTAAACTGCACGACTTTGCCCTCGAATATCTCGACAACGGAGAAAGGAGAATTTCTGGGATTTTCTCCGCAGAAATATATGAGAATTATCTGTAATTTTAGCACAGTTTCAGAACGATTCGTTAAAGTCACCTTTTAAGAATAACTTCCACTGCAGGCCCATACATAAAAGTTTGCTCTTTTATTACTCTGCATATGGACAATTATTTGCGCTGTTATTTGCCCCAGGCATGTACCTATTTAATTACCGTTTACAGTGTAAAGGTGGATGTTATCGGTCGCTGAACGTCGGAGCAGTAGGCGTTTAGTGCATTTTCCCATAGGGTCCAATGCAAAATTGACACCTCATTTTCTCCATTCTCAAGAGCTTTGAGTCTCTGCAAAGCATATACATGTGTATACACAAATAAGTGACATAGAATGAAGGCTATTTCAGCTTTAGCTTTTATTCCGTTTGGGAGCTAAAGTCGCACAAACTTTTGTTTACAAAAATTTCGATGGCCTATAGTTCGCAAGTTATAAAATCAGTTGAAATAAGATTGGGCAAAAATGTAGACATATTAATGGCCTTTATATATGCCAATTTTCAGATGGCTACCTACTCATACAAGCAAGCAGTAGCGGTTTGAAATTTTCACAATTTGGGCTACACGTTCGGGACGATTCGTGACCTTAGGTGACTTGCACAATTCGGGCTGAAACTAGTGCTAAATGAGAGGGTTGAGATAAACATTCAATTGGCTATATGTGCCAAAAATTCTCGTTCTTTAGTTTTCGAGTTATAGCCCCTGGAAGTCGTAAACTGCACGATTTTGCCCTCGAATATCTCGACAACGGAGAAAGGAGAATTTCTGGGATTTTCTCCCAAGAAATATATGGGAATTATCTGTAATTTAAGCAGAGTTTCAGAACGATTCGTAAAAGTCACCTTTTAAGAATAACTTCCACTGCAGGCCCATACATTAAAGTTTGCTCCTTTATTACTCTGCAAATGGACAATTATTTGCGCTGTTATTTGCCCCAGGCATATACCTGTGTAATTACCGTTTACAGTGTAAAGATGGATGTTATCGGTCGCTGAACGTCGGAGCAGTAGGCGTTTAATGCATTTTCCCATAGGGTCCAATGCAAAATTGACACCTCATTTTCTCCATTCTCAAGAGCTTTGAGCCTCTGCAAAACATATACATGTGTAGACACAAATAAGTGAAATAGAATGAAGGCTATTTCAGCTTTAGCTTTTATTCTGTTTGGGAGCTAAAGTCGCACAAACTTTTGTTTACAAACATTTCGAGGGCCTATAGTTCGCAAGTTATGCAATCAGTTGACATAAGATTGTGCATGCATGTAGACATGTTAATGGCCTTTATATATGCCAAGTTTCAGATGGCTACCTACTCATACAAGCAAGCAGTAGCGGTTTGAAATTTTCACAATTTGGGCTACACGTTCGGGACGATTCGTGACCTTAGGTGACTTGCACAATTCGGGCTGAAACTAGTGCCAAATGAGAGGGTTGGGATAAACATTCAATTGACCATATGTGCCAAAAATTCTCGTTCTTTAGTTTTCGAGTTATAGCCCCTGGAAGTCGTAAACTGCACGACTTTGCCCTCGAATATCTCGACAACGGAGAAAGGAGAATTTCTGGGATTTTCTCCCAAGAAATATATGGGAATTATCTGTAATTTTAGCACAGTTTCAGAACGATTCGTGAAAGTCACCTTTTAAGAATAACTTCCACTGCAGGCCCATACATAAAAGTTTGCTCTTTTATTACTCTGCACATGGACAATTATTTGCGCTATTATTTGCCCCAGGCATGTACCTAATTACTAAGTCATCATAAAATTCTGGTTCCGATAGGCCTTCATGTGAAAGTGATTTTAACCTGACATTGAGTTTTGAAACCAATTCATTGCATCGGCGATAAAATTTTCTAGATAAGGAATTATTTCGATGCAGGCTTATCTTGATACTCATTCGCTCAATTGCACACACGCTCACTCACTCACAAACTCACGAATTCACTCCCTTAGTAATTGGGCCAAGCGAAGTCAGGGAAAATCATGAAAATATGAGGCAGAAAAAGCTAAGAAATAGACTTTTAATAAGTGTTCCCCCGGTTACAGCTAGCTCCTGGTGAGGTATCGGTATTTTTGCAGTTCAGTCATGCCATTAAACCTTACTTGTGGCAAATAAACTAGGATATCAAAGTTGTATGAAAATGAGTAAGGTAAACATCAGTTTTGGCCATGGTGCCGCATGGTTATATATCTATGCGCCAATCATTTGTATCCACAACCCCCACCTACAGAAACGGAATTTTTACATTTCAGAGACCTGTGATGATTAGCTGATGGTAACAACCTTGCTCTTATTTCGACTCTATACTACAGAAAATCTCACAGGGTAAAGGACCCCAATCTTAAAACTCCGACACTATGGAAACAATTAAAATATAATTGCCCTGCACCTTGGTCCGGCTATCCCAGCGCCATTGTATTATTGTAGGCCCGGAACGTCCCGTTACCATAGTCTAGCTGCAGTTGCAGTTATCCGTTGAGGGATTATTGGGTTGCCCTTGATATTAGTTCATGTTTTGTCCACCATTTTGAAGGACTTCTTATTAAATCAAGAACCCAACAAACTCTATTCGTTTATTGTGTTTCCGTTCATTCCTGGCGCAGCCCATCTTCGTAGGATGGGGCGAGGATGCAAATGATAGCAGGCCGAATTGACCCGGACGAGTTGAATGGCGGCCGAGTTGACCCAGGAGCCGTGAAGACCCCAGGGTTACAGAAAGCATGCCGAGTTCACCCGCTTCTTCTATGACACACTATCGCCAGTCAATAGTTGTAATCGAACTCGACCAAGGCTGATCACGATAATCCTCACTCGGGAATTCATGTTTTGTCCTTGAACAAGACGCATTTACTTTACAAACGTACTGATAATACCCAGGAAGCGGTGGATCCGTCCTGACATGACTAAAAAGTTGTTCTTTAAAAACGAATTTCATCTTCGACAGTTATCTTTTTTAAAGATGTTTCTTGTTTATTTATTCGTATCATTCGAACTACATTTTAGGAGAGTGGCGCGATTAACTGCCTCAGCTAACTGACCTTGTGGACCTCTACATATGAAAATGTAACCATATGATATTGAGGCTACATAAAGACCGATGGCCATCTAGTAGTTATTCAATTCTCCTATCGACGTTCCCCCGCACCTCAGCGGAACGGATCCATAGCTGCAGTAACGGGGCGCCGAGCGTCCTTCCGACGATGGCCATCTACCTGTGAAACTTCTTTTTATATAGCTTTCCACATGTGTTGTCTAATATATCACTTGCTATTTCCAAATCAAAGAATCAGCTGACGTCCGTTTAGGAGACAATTGATGATAGACTCTGTCATTTTCTGAGTAGTCCCAATCTGATTGCCATAGCTGAGTCGTTTCGCTTCTTCTCTGACTTTTCGATAGTGGTATATATTTTGTGATGTAGTTTGTTGTTGACCTCTTGTTCCAAGCTATCAAATTGACCTGCTGGTCCGCTGTCCAGTTACTGGAAACACCCTATAGATATTAAATACAAGGTGACAGTTCTTGATTTCAAATCGTTTCTTCTTGATTTAAGGTGAGGGTACACGTCCATGTTTTTGCCATTTTTACAACGGGTAGCAATTTCTTGACTTCCTTTTTCCTTCCTTTAATGACGGAGCACTTAATGAGGGGTTTTGCCATAAAGAAGCGAAATTGGTCCTAGAGGAACGAATTTTTTTCGTTAAGAGTTGCTTCCCTTGAAGATGTCCCCACTCATGTTAATCCAGGAATGAATTTCATTTTTTCTGAGATTAACCGAAGTGTAAACTACACTGGGTCGCGTGCGAAGTAAATTCAGGGTTCATGTGAACTTTGCTAGTGAGCTAATGTATTTTACTTCAATAAACGTCAGAAAAATTAAATTCATTGCTTAAATTTACATTCGTTTCAATCAAAACCTTGATGAATTATCTTATGTAAGCGCTGAAATTCAAGCAGTAAAACATTTACACAAAGTTTTCTGCTGACAGCGGAACAGCGTCAATGACGTCATGGCGTGGCAGACGTCTAATCCGATTGTATAGAGCCATGGTTAATTTTGACCTCATTTAAAGTCACGTGACTTCGCACGGCTCAATGTAATTATTGGAATGTAATCTCATTACGTTCCAATGGTTTATTATAGAGTTTTTTCAATAAATACACCAAGAATGTAAATACCAGTACTTGGAAAAGGCTTTGCAGAATATTGACATTCCCTTACGTATATCGATAATGACAGATAACCTCGAACGCCTCCAACTTAAAGTGAGGCCCTATATGGTCTGTAACTTTTAATCATTTTTGACAGTTAATAATTTACCTGAATTTTGTTGTTTTCACAACAGTTATTCGCTCACGATTATCAATTTGTATGGGTAGTTCATGGCTATCTGGGCTTCGATACAGTATTTTTTTAAAATAGTTAACATTTATATCCAAAACAAACTGCTAAGAGTTACAGACTATATAGCTTTAGTTTCGCATCTATTGGTCGAATATTTGGCTAACTAAACAGCGATGTATTTACATTGACTTTCCTTAGGTAGGCTATTTGACAAAGATGGTATTATGAAGTCCTGGTGGTCTGAGGTAGACGACAAGAAGTATCGAGATAAAGCCCAGTGTATGATAGACCAATACAGTAGCTATGTTGTACCTGGAACTGGAAATATGACGGTTTGAATTTTATTTTAACATAAAACTATAAAATTATGAAGTAAATGAGATCTCAGTCCTTTTCCATAAGATCCCTGCTATCCATAATGATCCCATTAACGTATGTGTATTCGTCCAAGATTTAGCGAAATCACATTGTTGACCCGTTTATCCCGATTAGACTCACTCCTATCGTGGTATACTGGATAAGTCCATTAGTCATTTAAGGGATTCTGGTTTGGTGATTTTTTAGTACATTCATTTTCGTTTAAAAAGAACTCCTTGTTTTACTTTTTACAAACAATGTCGACCATGACCAGGCTCCGCGTTTTGCATCGTCTGATCTTGGTCGGAGCTATTTGTCTTCCTCCATTTAATGAACGTCAGTTCAGTAGCCTCTGGCTGGTTGACTAGTTGGTTTGGTTAAAATGACCAATGAGGCAGTATTTCAGTCTATATCGAGCCGTTTACTAGAGACAGGGATAAAGAAGAAGAAAATATAAGCAAAAACGTCAAACTTTATCTGGCACTTACTGCAGGCACAGTGGGCACATGCCTACCTAAAGCCAGTGTCTGAGCAGGACGCCGCTATCTACCCTGCCATATAGGTCACAAATACGAGGGTTGATCCAGAAGTAATGTCACTGCAGCTATAAAATCATGACGAATAAAGGGAGACCAATAAAATTTCGTATCCAAGTACCTTAATCTATTTGCATTATGGGCTGAAAATGTCAATGAAATGCAGTGCACAGTAATTGAGATACTGAGATGGACAGAAGGCATGGTAACGAAACGCGCCGCGCGTCAATGACGTTTTTGACGCACCAGATGAAATTTCGATATTGTGTCATTTCCAAAGAAGCATATTCGCTGTTCCAGCATAACACTAATGTATCTTCACCCATGTTTATCTCATCTTTAATATTACTTGAAGGGCCCCGCAACTCAATTTAAGAATTTTACACAGTATTCGAATTTCAAAACATTGATCTTCATCTATGGGGTTCAAACAAGAGTGACGTTTTTGTCTGACATTGCACATAAAGGCCTTCCGGTTTTCAGATTATCCTCTAGCGACTCGTCTGCATGCGTATCGCGCTGATTGCAGCTTTAAACAAGCCTCATAATAACTGTTATTTCACCACATGTCTAACTAAACAGCTCTAGAGTCTCTAATGGTGATATTCCAAAATCGAGGCAAAACCGCCCATATCAGCTGACGCTTTTTTGTCAGAAATCAACACTTTTACTCTCGGCAGTAACAAGCATTAGCCCTAGCTAGCAAACTTCAAACTGCAGTGACGATATTAAAATTTCAACATTTGGCGACAAAAAAATATTTCGTCATCGTATCAAACTCTCATCTGATTTGGCGCGTTAGTTTTATTTTGATTTGTGATTGCCTTTGAAAATTATGTTCCTGTAATTAACGTTATTCTGACGTGCGGCGCGATGGCATCGGTGGCATACTTTGAACGTCTATATAATTCGAAAGAAAAACGATTCCAATTATATATTTATTCTGTAAATCAGAACTGAATTACAGTGCCGCTTGATATGATTTTTATAATAA
Organism: Ctena decussata; assembly: GCA_963989385.1. Lineage (NCBI taxonomy): Eukaryota > Metazoa > Mollusca > Bivalvia > Lucinida > Lucinidae > Ctena > Ctena decussata. The sequence goes on along the minus strand of OZ022510.1, from coordinate 77,573,235 downwards.
TGCTACGATGAATAAACGCGCAATGGACACAGTGACATTACTTCTGGATCAACCCTTGTATCAAAATAATTTAACGAAAGAAGAAATAAATAGACAAGAGTTAAAAATGAAATACAAGGAGAAACGTTTAAAACGTAAGATTTGTCTTTTGTCATTATTATATTTTTTTCAGATTAACGGCGCTAATACAATAGGAGAAAATATAGCTGACAACGGGGGCTCGAAGGAAAGTTTCAGGGTAAGTCAGGTTGATACATGTGTAATTTAACACAATTTTTCTTAAATCTGGTAGTTGGCCACACACGTGTCCAAAGGAGAATAAAGTCAGCCATCGTGTCGAGGCTTTTCAGGTTACTAGTATCCTGTAGTATTACCGCCATGTTTTTTCAAACGAACATTCCTTTTGTGACTTCTGGTTGGCTTCCCTTGAAAATGAACCCGTTCATAAACAGGGGTCTTTTATAAGAGTGAAGAATTTCCTCTTCTGGGAGTACATTCTTTCTTCTAAGAGAAGGGAGGCAAAAAATTAAAACAGCAGAGTTACTTCTCTAGACTGTGTAATAAATTCACTATAACACCCATGAGCCGCGACGCGAGAAAACCAACAATGTGGTCGTGCGTTCAGCGCAAACTCAGATCAGCCGGGGCATCCGCCCAGTCTGATCAGACTCTTTGCTAAGCGCTTAAAGGGTAGCCAAAGCCCAGTCTGATCAGAGTCGTTGCTGTCCGCATGAAGGTAGCTTAGTCCCTTGGCTACCCTTTAAGTGCTTAGCAAAGAGTCTGGTCAGACTGGGCTAATGCCCTAGCTGATCGGAGTCTGCCCAGGGCGCACGACCACACAGTTGGTTTTTTCGTGTCGCGGCTCACATATTCTGTTGACATCCTGCTATAGTGTCACACATCTTAATAAACCTAAATACAGAGACAGCTTAACCAAGTTTTGTTAAAATGTAAAGGTTAAGGTTTCCCATAGCTAATAGCCGTAGGGGCAACTATATCTTGGGCACAGCTGATGAAAGGCGAAGCCCATCTCTCTTCTTTCGCTGCCTTATCCTTCCCTAATTCGAAAAAGGTACCCATTTACTGCTGGGTTGTCAGAGAGAGTTTTCCAGTCGTCGGATGGCGACGGTGAGCCGCGAACTCACGACCTTCCGGCGACTTTCTGCACAATAACCGAACCACTTTAACTACTCGGCCACCGCGCCTCTCTTTTGTTTTGTTACTACATGTATCTGTCAAAAGTTTGACAAGTTCCAGACACTTTTGGCGGGACGGCAAACAGTGTAGACCCTCGATCAGAAAAGGGAGCAGTCTGATCGGGGGTATTCACTAGTTGTTCAAGCACTTCTGTACCTTGTTGTTGTTCAGGTACTTCTTATGTAAGTCATTATGGAATACATCCCTGCATTGTGATGCAGGGAACAAAGGAATTTCAGCAGATGGACAGAGCATTGCTCAGAGCTATGCAACCATGAGAGTTATGGTGACAAAACACTTTTGGATTGCACTCAGTACCCAGAAGAAGATCTTAAACCGATACTTCAGGAGGAAATAAAGATTGCAATACCTGCATTGAAAAAGAGGAAGTCTGCCAGAGTTGCTAATATACCAGTAGAAGTTGTTCAATTTACGCTGGTGTTTTGACAAAGATCTGTGACAAGACCTGGAGAACAGGAGAACGGTCGACCCTATAGACTCAATCACCGATTATCACACTCCCTAAAACGGGCAAACTAAATCTCCTCCAGAACTACAAAACGATCAGCCTCATCAGTCATCCGAGTAAAGTTGTGCTGACAGTCATGTAGAGCAGGCTCAAATCCCAAGCTGAAGAGATTATCGCTGAAGAACAGGCTGGATTCAGAGCCGGAAGGAGCATCACAGAACAGAGTTTCAACCTCAGAATCCTATGTGAAAAGTACTTTCAATATCAGCAGAATCTGTACCATGTCATCACAGACTTCAAAAAAGCATTTGACAGGGTATGGCATGCAACCTTATGGGCCACCCTGCAGAAGTACAACATCAATGCAAATCTAGTTCGCGCCACTGAGCACCTCTGTGACAAGGCTATACGTGCAGTTCAAATAAATGGCAGCACGGGGAAAAGGTTGGTGTTAGGCAATGATGTCGTCTGCCACACATCCTCTTCAATATTGTTTTCGAAATAACTATCATGTCTGATGCTCTGGAACAACATGTAAGAAAGATTAGAATGGGCGGCATAACTATTACAAATTTGCAATTTGCCGATAACATTGACGCCCTTGCTCAGGAAGAGCAGGAACTAGAAGCCCTAGTTGACATTCTCGACAAAATCTGCATAAAGTGTAAAAAGAGATAAGAGCTGAAAAGACCAAACTAATGACAAACAGGCCGATGTCATCTTGAAGGATAAAGGTTAACAGACAGAAGATTGCAACGGTTACTAGCTTTATGCAGCTTGGAGGCATTGGTTTTGATAAAGGCTCAAAACCAAAGGTTTTCTCAAGGATTGAACAAGCCACCGCATCTCTGACAAAGCTAAAGCCAGTATGGAGAGATAACAACATACGTATGTATCTCTCGGATCCAAGGTTTAACTGATGTGCTCCTTTGTCATGTCTATATTTCTGTTTGCCTGTGAGTCATGGACCTTGACTGCAGAGTTAGGGAAAAGAACGAAGGTATTGAGATGAGATGCTACCGAAGGTTACTGAACATCTCGTACAAGGGCAATGTCACTAACTGGGATGTTCACAGAAAGATCCAAGCAGCCCTTGGAAAATTTGACGCACTCCTGACTTTGGTCAAGAAACTAAAACTGGCGTGATTTGGCCACATCTCAATGTCTTCTTGCTTATCAAAGACAATTCTGCAAGGCACAGTGAAAGGAAAAAGAAGAAGAGGTGGACAGAAGAAGAGATAGGAAGACAATATTAAGGAATGGTGAAGGGTGGACTTTGCTAGCTCAACTAGGGCAGCTGAAAACAGGACTATGTGAAAAGGAATTGCTGTAAAGTCATCTGTGATGCCCCATAGGCCTCACAGGGTTATATGATAGGCTAGACTAGAGTAGATTGTCATACAGAGTGTGTGTGGTGAAGAGTAATGACTCTGTCCAGTCTTTGCTGAACAGTGGGCTGTCTTGAGTGAAGGTCTCTGTATCTGTATTCTTATTCTGAGGTACATAATGAGTTATGTACTTCTAATTATGCCTTTCGCCGTTGCTGCATGCACCTTGCTGCCATTATTTGCTACATACGTTGATCGTGTACTCGTATCTTCTGTGTACACATACGGCTATATTCAAGAACGTCACTCACACTCCACTCATACTCCACTCATTGAGTTAATCGTCTAGCGGTCACAGGTAGACTCAACTTAGGGCTCGTTGGTATTCACAAAGGTTAGGGAGCTCTGAGTGGACTCGATAAAGTGAGTGAGCGTTGAGTGAGACCGATACCTCCCTTGAACTCAACTCAAGTGTTGTTTATGAATACGAAATAGAACTTAACTGACTTTGGTGCGCAAGCTACTCCGATCATTTGCCGTTTTACATATTTATCATTCGTGTTTGGTCATATTTTAGACGAGTCGTCATTTATATGGTATTGCCCCATCCGTCTGTCTGTCCGTTACATAATATATACACTCTGTATTCCACGGGGATGGTGGTCGGGCGATGGTGCTGATTATAACTTCCAGTATCGGAGCGTCCTACTTATTTGGATTTAAGTAGGGCAAGGGCTTACTATGCTTGCAGTAGGTGCGGGCAGTTTTTTTTATTATTATTATTCTTGTCTCATGTCTGTCATTTCTCTTTTCTTTCTCCCTCTTTCTGGGAGACGGCCCGAAATAGACTGAAATACTGTCTCAAAGGGCCGTTAAATTCAAAACAACAACATACAACAACGGTACTCCACTGAGTATCACCTGAAAACGTTTTATGCGTCTATCTTACCAAGACGTTGTGAGGAAATACACTTAAAGAATGTTGGGTCAAGATCGCACGTGAAGGTCAAAGCTCAAATATTAATATTTTATGTCTGCTTCATAATTTTATAGTAAACCCTTCAAGATAATTGCATGAAACATATGCAGAGAAAAAGAATGATGTACATGACCATACTTCTATTTTAGCTCACCTGAGCCAAACGCTCCGGAGGAACTAATAGGATAGACAAGCACCATCATCCGTCATCGTCCGTCCGTCCACAATTTCAAACAACTTCGCGTCTGAAATCTATATGCTGATTGTAAGCAAATTTCGTACACTGCGCCAGGGCTTGCGGGTGCGAAGAGTTGTTCAAATGGTCTGGGTCACATGACCAACACGGCCGCCACTCCAAAATATAGTAAAAACCTTTTAGAATCTTCTTCTCCAGAACCATTAGACTGATGATATGAAGCATCAGGTACACAAGTCCTACCAAATAACGACTTTGGGTTGACCTTCACCTTTTGTACGGCAAGGTCAAATTTGTGTTTTGGTGCTTTAACTGAGAAACGTTCGAACAGAAGAGTTCATGGAATTAGTAGAAGATTTCGCCACAAAAGTTGGTAATAATCAACTAAGTTTTTGAGTAAAAGACGTCAAGGTCATTCGTTGACTTTTAACCAGTGTTTCTCATATCTCTACAGTTGGGCTTCATGACCGTCTTGTTCAGTCCGTATGTATGTTTTTCTCCCTTTTCTTGCCCGCTTTTGATCCTCTGAACCAACAGGAGGGTTTTCTTGAAACTTTAAAGAAGCCTTGTCAAAGCTTTGTGCAAAACATATTTTAAGGATGTTGGATCGAATTCAAGGTCAAACTTAATGGTCAACTAGCATTTTGTGCCCGCTCCATCACCTTTTTCTACACCCAATATCAGGAGAGAGAGAGAGAGAGAGAGAGAGAGAGAGAGAGAGAGAGAGAGAGAGAGAGAGAGATGACTTGTGATTTTATGTCCTTTTCACAGTATTTTATTCACGTCATATCAGGACGGGAGGGTGACAATGAAAGGCTGTGTGCAATAGAACTGCCTTTGCTTTTGAAAAAATTTATATAGCCAGTAGGAATCGAATCCGGACCGCTGGCAAATCAGGCCAGTGCTAAACCCATTCAGATACCGGGACTCCTGAGAGGGAAGAAGAAGAAACATACCCGGCTGCATATGATGAACTATTTTATATTCAGATTCGGAAAAAATTAACTACCCCGCCCCTATTACCCCTCCACCCATCACCTAATTATGAAGTCTTCGTGATCCATCTTAGGTTTCCTAAGCATGATTTTCATCATCTTCTTGAGCGATAAACTGTACATATTAAATCAAATAAAAGAAAGAATTAAATCATTTGAGAAAAGAAAAATAAACTATTTTCAGATACTTGAATTCATTTTACAATATCATTAATGTGTCCTTGTAGATATCGGTGGGGCCATAGCACCATTACTATGGCAACTAATGAATCAGGTTTGGCTGGGTTTTGGTAGCTTTAAGGAATGCCAATACAGGGTATGACCCTTATTTTCAAGGGAGTATGAGTTCATTGTTTGACCGTTCAGACCGGCATTGATAGTTTATGGTATATTTCATGTCTCCGTGTGTGTTTTTAGACAAATAAGTTTTTCTTAACTGAATCTGATTTCGTTGGCTGGCTAGTTGATTAGTTGGTTGTTTGAGCTGAATGCCTCTTTCAGACACAGTTGGCCCTTGTTCAAGTTAGAAGGATGCCCCGTTACTGGAAGTTATCCAGCACATCCGACGACTCCGTGAATCTAATTCACTGTTATAAGTCAGAATATATAGATAAATATGAAGCAGAGGCCATTTTGCACTATAAACATACAAACATTAGAAAATGTGTGTATTTTACACAGATGATGCCCCCGTAAACTGTGTTTCTCATCCCCACCCCACACCCTAAACCTCGATCCTCTCTCTCTTCAAAAGAAATAAAAAAAGTCAAATGCTTATCTTTGGTAGGTCTGTAAACGTTGTGTAAAGTTTCATATTCATTGCTTGATTCCAGAAAGTATACAAAAACTTTAGGCGCGACGGACGGACAGAGGTAAAACCATCGACTGACTCGCGTCACCGATCCATATAAAAGGTGTATTTACTACTTGAAACTGGAGTGAAGCTCGAGTCACACTTGGGAAAGGTGAGGTTGAGATAGCTTCATGAATACAAAAGCTGAACTCCACTCACACTCTTGTTAATCCCACTCCAGCCACACTTGAGGGATACTTACTCGAGTTTGAGTCGAGTGTGAGTGTGAGTTTTGTTCTTGAATATAGCCGATAGTCTACTTAATTTCTTGGATCAATAATATACTGTTTTCCAGGCTTATCAGAAATGGGTGGCAGCAAATGGAGAAGCGCCCAAACTGCCCGGATTACCGTATAATGACGTGACATGCAACATGGGTCATGCAACATGTTTCACCGTGTAAACACTACAAAAACGTATGCCACAAATCTGTTGCATTCAAAATGTCCACTCGTCTAAGGACAATCGAAATGGTTACATGACCCATGTGTCGTACAACATATGAGTAAAAAGTTTGCAAAGACCAGGAACTGAAACAATCAAAATCCAAATCCAGCCCTCAAACCATAGTTGGAAACAACTAAGATTACAAATAATCAAGATACAGAGAACATAATGGCCAACCGAGTGAGCAGCTTGTTCCCAAAAGGTGGCCACTCAGCAACCCAAACCGAACCAAAAATAATAATAACATACATAAGGTAAAACATCACAGAAACTCTGACACCAAAAACAGGCAACAAAGAACCACAACAGAACTACCGCCTTGGAACGGTCAGTAATGAATTACTGGGGGGCTTAAATCGATTTTACAGGCCCAACCTCACCCTCAGTTTCTGAAGTGGTACAAAACATTTAGTTGGTAGTTCGGTTCGCATGATAACCCTCTAACTCGTCAATGAATCATCACGGTAAACACATAAATCAAATTTCAACACCATGAAGAAGCAAAGACGAGGACTCAACAGATACAACGGGCCGTCTGACAGGTGGAGACCCCTGTCCTGCCAAACGACCCCACTGGAAATCTGAAGCAAAAGAAGGTCACCAGTTGAGCCCCGGTGGACCAAGCACAGCCCACCTTAACTGTCTAAGTGGTGTCTCATCATGAAAAGCATGTACATGCACGCTGCGCCTACTTAGGCTGGCATACAAACACGCACAGCCTGTCCGTAGCATATGGATGTTGTTGCCATAACTAGTCTTTGTGTATTTGATAGTCAAACTGTGTATTCCGTAAAGCTTTCTGACAACGTGGCTCCATTAAACACCCCTATGATAGTATCAGTTTTTGCATTGCACATGTAACACCACCAATGAGCAGTCTTCGTTTCATATATTGTGTTCAAAAATAAATATGGAGATGGCTTTTTAAATAGTGCCCTCTCCCCCCCCCCCCCCATTTTCGGCTGTCTTTTTTTTTTTTACCTATGTGCATGCATGTACGGGGACCAACCGACTGAGAAGCGACATTTGGTATAATATCAAATATAAATAAGTAAATAAATAAAATAAAATAAAATAAAATGAAATAAAATAAATAGATAAATAAAATTAATGTTGCGTTTTTATTCGGTGCTTAAAATGAATGTAAATCTACGTGTTGACCATGTTGACTAAAGCCATTTTTTATCGTTTGTCGAAGCTGAAGTACCATGCGGCATATTTTGTCTCAAATGCTTGTCTCATGTTCCATTATTATCCTAAGAAGGATTATAAGAAAGAAAAGAAATATTGAAATATCAGAGATTGCTTAATATGTTTTGCGCAGCAAAAATTTTGGTATTTTGTAATTATTATTGTTGTGGTTGTTACTGTTGTTTATTTTTCATCAAAGGTCTGGTGTAGTGCTTTCCGAAATCAAGAAAAAATACGGCAAATTCGAATGAATAGTCATAGTCTTGGCATGTACAGGTAATGTCATAGCTAGCGTATTTATTTAGTATCTATTCGGTAATAAGACGGGAGTTCAAGCTTCTAAAACTACCTAAAATATGTAGCTCAGTGTCGTGTAATTCAGAAAATGAGTTTTACTCTTCCAAAATAATGCCAAATATCTAGATCGGTCTTACAAGACGGATCTAGTTCTTTTACATTATTTCTGAAGCGAAAATCCACCGTCTTATAACCGAGGAAATACTTTGCATCAGATTATGAGATGTTATAACTACTAACCATAATTATCTTTTACTTGTATGGGTACACTTTCAGGGGAAATTACTCTGTCATTTTCATTTTTGCACTCTTTTCGATTTGGGTCAACTGTTAGAGAAAAGAATTTGCTCTGAGAGCAAATTCTTTCCTATAAGAATTGACCCTTTTCAAAAGAAATTTGCTGCCCAGGGTAGCAAACAGAAAGTAACACAAGTTACCTTCCTTTGTACATGTAAAACTGGTGGGAAAATATGGAGGTGGTCCAAATAAGGCATTTTGTTTTAATCCACGAGATGTGGGGAACATTGCCGGAAGAATAACAGAGTGCAAACTCTGACCTGGGTCTACAGTGTTAGATCAGGCATTTCTGACCCAAGTTTGATGCTGAACCTGCTTGGTGCTGCTACTTACAGGATCTTAAAGTGCAGGCACGAGAAAGTGGCGGCACCTACGAGTTTTTTTTTCTAAGAATTTAGCACAAATTCCTCAAAAACTTAGGAGTTAAACTTACCTAGTGCAATATAGACATATTGTATATGGAGAAATATTTATGCACATACGCGCGTGCGCGCACACACACAGAGTTTTTCCTATTTGAGTTTTAATACAGTTATTACCAAAACACAGCGTCTGACAGCGCAGCTACATATTTCCAACATTTGTCTCAAAATCCAACAGTGAGTGACTACGACCCTAACACGCCTGGTATCCTCGTATTTTTCCAGTTCCCATGTGGAAATTAGAACTTATAGCTTCTGCAGATAGAACAATGCTTTTCCACTTGAATGTATCAAAAAAACATATGAGCCGCGACACGAGAAAACCAACAATGTGGTTGTGCGCCCAGCGCAGACTCAGATCAGCCTGGGCATCCGCCCAGTCTGATCAGAGTCTTCGCTGTCCGCATTGAGGTAGCTGAGACCCTTAGCTACCCTTTAAGCGCTTAGCGAAGACTCTGATCAGACTGGGCGGATACCCAGGCTGATCTGAGTCTGCGCTGGGTGCACGACCACTTTGTTGGTTTTCTCACGTCGTGGCTCATATTTGTAAACAATATTTGCTTTGAAGTAAAAGAACTAGTAGAGTTAATACTCCTGAAAGAGACCAAACCGATTTTTTCCACTTTCAGGAGTTGAGCCATAACTCCTAAAATAGCCAGGCCGCAGAGCGCAATCGGTAGGGCGCCTGACTTATAAGCCAGACGTCCTTTGTTCGATACCCCGTCCGGCCACTTACTTCCATTTCTCCTTCCGCTGATTCAAGAAGGGCAGTTGTCAGTTACTGAAAGTGCACTTTGTACTGGTTAACCGCTTAGGAGATCTAAGCATGCCGTTTAGATTAATTGACCGTCCCAACATGGCCATAGCTGTTTACCCTGGACGTTTAACAATAACACAACGCACCTCAACTCCTAGAATAAATTTCTCTTACAAACCTAAAATTGTGTATACTAATGTACTTCACATACATAGAGCCGCGAAACAACAAAACCAACAAAATGGCATATGCGCCCAGCGAAGACTCAGATCAGCTTGGGCATTCGCCCAGTCTGAGGAGAGTCTTCGTTGTCCGCATGGAGCAAGGTTAGACTCTTAGGTACCCTTTAAGTGCAGAGCGGACACTCCGATCAGGCGGATGTCCATGCTGATCTGAGTCTTCGCTGTGCGCACATGCCCCTTTGTTGGTTTTATCGTGTCGCGGCTCATTTATAAATCATTTAGCATAATTGTGTTTAGGCAATTCATTTGCACAAGTTCCTACTGAGAATATACATGTATGGTGCATTAACTAGATGTGTCTATGTACATGAACCTCGACAGGCCTCGTAGTGCATGGCTTTTGTATATATTTCTATTTGAAAATGTATTTTTGGTATGATTTACAGGGTTTATGGACCGTTACAAAACTCTGAAGAATTTGCCAAGGCTTTCAAGTGTCCACCTGGCTCAGTGATGAACCCTACAAAGAAATGTTCAGTTTGGTAGACTCATCGGGCTGATCTTCTTATTTGAGCCACGACACGAGAAAACCAACAATGTGGTTGTCCGCCCAGCGCAGACTCGGATCAGCCTGGACATCCGCTCAGTTTGATCTGATTTGCGTTAAGTGCTTAAAGGGTAGCTAAGTGTCTAAGCTACCTTCATGCGGACAGCGCAGACTCTGGTCAGACTAGACGGATGCCCAGGCTGATCTGAGTCTGCGCTGGGCGCACAACCACTCTGTTGGTTTTCTCGTGTCGCGGCTCATTTATTAATTAACATGTGTATGACAAACTGAAAGAGATAATAAAGCATTACAGATACTGCATTTACGACATATATTACCGTAAAAATTCTGAATATTAAGACATCTGAAACAATTATCTGCCTTAAACTTAATTGTCTCAAAATGGACGCTTGGTTTCTTAATACAGTAGCGTGGAGTCGGGTTATTTCGGACAGCGGGTGAATTCGGACATACCATTGCAAACAATGAGTATCCAGATGAGACGGCTCATGATGAGCCGTCTCATCAGGATTTTCACAGTTTGCCCAGTTTATTTTGTTTACATCCCAAACAACTGACATATAAAGGAAACAATGTCACTGTCCGAACTTACCCGCTGTCCGAATTAACCTGCTGTCCGAATTTCCTTGACTTTCCTATAATGCGTCTAAATGATGCAGATGAACAGAAAACAGTGTAGATACTTATTAGACCACTCCTTCTGGAGCACTCTGATCGGATTCTCCAGTGTTTGCTTAAACTGTTAGTCCCAATATTTAGAATTTATATAATTGAGCCGCGACACAAGTGGTTGTGCGCCCAGCGCAGACTCAGATCAGCCTGGCCATCCGCCCAGTCTGAATTGAGTCTTCGCTGTCCGCATGAAGGTAGCTTAGACCCTTAGATACCTTTAAAGCGCTTGGCAAAGAGTCTGAGTGGACTGGGCGAATGCCCAGACTGATTTGAGTCTGCACCTGGCGCACAACCACTTGGTTTTCACGTTTCGCGGCTCAAATATTCATGACACGGACTTGTACACTTGAATTTCGACGCAGTGAGATCTATTGCCTTACGTCGTCCAAAACTGTTGGCTGAACGGCACGCTGAAGTAGCCGATCGGACTGTTCGGACTGATCCGCTCGGAACTGCCTGATCTGTATATACAGTCAACTCTCGATATCTCGAAGTTAAAGTTCGTCTCAAACTACTGGTCCCAGAAAATTCACATTGAGATTGCAGTAGTTTGAGACAACAGTTTAAATGTAAAGGGAAATCGGAATCCTGTTCAATCGATATGCATTTGTAGAAGAAAGTACGTTGAGTTATCAGTGTGTAAGATTGTACACTGTTTGCAATGACATGTTTGTCCTCAAATTTTGAGGATTTTCATGGTGTCTAGTCCAGAAAGAAAATAGGAAGTGAGAAGAAAACTTTGTTGGTTGGTAGTTTGCTTTACTCCCGTTTCGCCTACTCCAATTTCACCGACTCCCATTTCGCCTATGATTTGTCCCATTTTGCATACATCCGTTTCGCCTACTCCCTTTTCGCCTACTCTAAAATATACATGTATCACTATTCCCCTTTCGCCTACTCAATTTTTTTAAAAAATGGCAATGATGTTTTTTTTTTTTTTTTTAAGTTTTGTTTATTTGCATTATCAAATTAACACGTGTAAACATGCTGCATATTTTTTTTTATTCTAGCATATAAGATACAACTGATAAAACGCACAGTACAGAAAGCTAGGAGTTACCTGTAACTTTCACCCCTAGCCCTCCGCTCTTCCCCCTCCCGCCCTCGCCCCCATCCCCCGTGTTTTAGATGATATTAAATAAAAACAGAAACAAGAAAACAAAATGAATGAATGAATAAAAAAAGAAAACTTTTCTTTGTGAAGGCGAAATGGGAATAAAGTCATAGTTGACAGTAGGCGAAATGGGAATAGGCAAAACGGGAGTAGGCGAAATGGCAGTAGGCAAAAAGGGAACACCCCAGTTGTTTTGGGTTCCACGGCCCTTTGAAACAGTATTTCAGTTTACTTCGGGCGTCTTCAAAGGACGGGAGAAGGAAAGAAGAAATGATAAATGAAAGGAAAAATATAAAAGCAACACCTTCTGCAGCTTCTGCAAGCACAGTATGTACCTGTCCTTCTACTATCCAAATTAGTAGGACGTCCCGGCACTAAAAGTTACCAGCACCATCGCCCGACCCGACCATTCTCCTAAACTTGTTGAATTCTTGTAAGTTAGTAAGAAGTAAATAAATAAATGGTAGCTTTAAACATTTATTACTTCAATTCTCGAAACGACGTCCTCCCCCTCAAATCCCCGCAACTCAGTGGAACGTACCCATAGTCGTTGTAATGGGGCGCCGTTCGTCCGTCCGTTTGGCTTATACCACTTAATCATATTTAAAGTAGTAGTATTTCAGCACTGTGTGCCACCTGGGCATGGTCATTCAATGGTCCTATCTTTAACATAAACTAGCATAAGGCAAAATACATGTATATCTGCAACTGTAATACCTGCTCTTTTGATATAATATCCTTATTTCGAAAAGGGTTTTATAATCCATAAACACAGAGTACTTTAAAATACTATTATTCAAATTTAGTCTGTACACATTTAGACTGTTCCATTGCGGAGGTACGGCAGCCAGAGAAGAAGCACGTGATTTGATTCATAAATAGAGAGCAGTTGTGATTGCACTACCTCTGTAAAGTGGGACCGTCTAACATGCTTTGGTAGTTTAGCTCGCCTTGCACGAGCATTTGTTACTACGTAACAGTAGATGTCCTTAATTTGTTTATCAACTCAAATATACTTTGTAAGGTGTTTCTTATGTTCTAGAAAGCATGCTTTGTGTCTTATCATGTTCCCTCAGACGTAAAATTGACATAAAATTGATATGTGCTAAATTTCAATTGTAAACCCAGCGGGCGCATGGCGTGTAAGTTGAATCGACGTTAATCCAACGTTATGACGTTGAATTCACGTTGATTCCGCTTTGCTATGCGCCCGGTTGGCAGTAATGAACAATATGTACTGTACTTATTGTTTTGATGTTGTTTTTTTTTAGTAACCGATGCTCTCTCCATGAAATCTCAACCCACCTGTTTTTGCCATTAATTTATTACAGGAATTCTCCCCCGTTGTGTGCTTCCGTAACGACGCCTTTGCACCAATTTATCAGGTAATTGGAACATTATAAGAACCTTATATATCCTTATATATCATATTTCAGTTTCTGAATGAATCTATAATTACACATGTATAACCATATATTGTGACGTCACTATTTGTAAAGGTATTTTTTTGTTAACAGCCCTCATGACATCTGCGTAAGGCATGGGTCTTGTCTGACTTTAATAAAGGTTTGTTCTGTTCTGTTCTGTTCAATTCTCATATCGACGTTGCCCCCGCACCTCAGCGGAACGAATCCATAGCCGCAGTAACGGGGCGCCGATCGTCCGTCCAATCTCATATTTAAACATTATCTCAAACTTATTTAAACACTATCTTAAGCATATTAAGGACACGCTTTGTCAATTTCCTTCTTTCTAACGGCTGTTAGCGTGTACAACATCGAAAACGCGCGGCTTTTTGGCGATAGTGTTTCATAAACAATTAGGAACATGATAAAGCTATACATTTTTAATTAAGGGTGATACGATTATTTAACAACTATCGATTATCGGCTATGATAATCGGTTGTTTTGCATAATATGTGATTAGACTTGATTGCTTTTGTAAAGACATGCTTCTTCTCATTAAACAATACAATGAATAAGTTATTAAGTCGCTTAAAAGCGAACCTTATGGCGTGTGCGAACTATGAAGAATCAATCAGCCTGTGCATTTGCACAGTCGGATAAGTGTTCCTTGTTTGAGTTTATGAAATTATGTTTAGTTTAGCATGACCTGTTCAAACGAGCAGGCTGATTTGAAAAATTACAGAACAGAAATTTATTAAGACTTAAGCATAATACAGTTCATCGTCTATAAACTAAAATAGATATGGACGAGCAATACAATGCAGTTCTACTATCAGATATTATGAATTCTACTCAACTTTCTTAAACTATACTATCAATGCTAGTCTAGTCTGTCCCATAACCTTGCGAGGTCGTTGGGGGCACCACAGATGACTATAACAATCTTTTTTCCTCTAGTCCTATATTAAGCTGCCCTACTTGAGCAAGCAAAATCTATCCCTGTCCACTCTTAGATATTGTCTTCCCACAGCTCCTCCTGTCTACATCTTCTTCTTACAATACAGACATGCTAAATTGCACCTTTTAACTAGACAGATACAAGGCACCGAAACTTTGCAACGTTGCTTTGGTTTTCGGTATCAACTGGAGCTTATGTCTTCAATTCGGGCTTAGTAGTGTAATCGGTTACCTGTTACCTGGAGAGAGTATTAATGTGAATGCAGTTATTTCCCTTAGACCCGGGGAGCGATAGGCATTAATCGATATTTGGAATGTCATATCGATGTCCATATCCCAGGACAGGTGTTGAACTTCTCTGAAGCCGGTTTTGTTATCACTGTGTTAAAAATACGAATGCGCTGGATGGAAACATTTTTAATTTTTAACAATGTGGATTTTCATTTTTTTTCTCAGATCAAATCAATTTACTTTTTCAGTTGCTTCTTCTCGTTGTAATAAGTCTCGTTTTTCCCCTCTCTCTGATATTTAGGTCAAATTTCGTAAGAATTGGCGAGAAAATAAATCTGATTATTGGTCAGTTTTTGACAGCGGTTTGTTTTAGTTTCTGACAACAAAAACATAAAATTACTTATAATAATGAAATTATGATATTTCTATCCCTTTTACGGTCTCATCTTTATGGAAAGATTAAGCCTGATACAGATACCCATCCACCCAAATAGTTTTTCTCAGTTCTTTTTTTTTTCCTTTTACCCCGCCCATCGGGGCTCGCGAAATAGACTGGCTGCCTGGTGCTTCTGCGACAGAGCTGCTAGTCCTGGGTGTCATTTATCGCAGGCCGAGCAATACTTGCAGTCCCACAAATTCAGAGGCAACATCTCGACGACTATTTTTTTTTACTGGGACGTTAAAACACTACTCAACAGGAACGATAACGTTTTCTCTTGATTTTCTGTTTTGACAAAACTGTTTAAAAGTTTTATGTAAACTGTGTCTTTCGGCATGTAACTAAGCTGCGCTATTTAAAACAATAAGATAGAAATTTCAGATTAGTCTGACTTTCTCTTTTTTTCTGCGAACAAAAGTAAATAAACTAATGAGCCATACCACGACAAAAACAAATTGGCATGTGCGCCCTGCGAACACTCAGAATAGCGTGTGCGTTCGCCCATCTGATCTGGGCCTTCGCTGTCCGCATAGAGGTAGCTTATACCTTTGCCTGTCCTGTAAGCGCACAGCGAAGATTCTGATTAGTCTGGTCGGCTGCCAAGGCTGATCTGAGTCTTGGCAGGGCGCTATGGCACTGCGTTGATTTTGTTTCGACGCGACTGAAATTACTGTTTCATACAAAAATAATCACAAGAATGACGTTCGGATTAAATATCCATTTCTGACCTTCTTTGCCGTTAGCAGGTGTTAATTTTGAAATTGCATTGTTTTGACAAGACGTGTGACCAGCTGTATTTTCACAAACAATAATAACCTCAACAGTCCGGAAAATTAACTTTCACACATTCGGTGGTCTGGGCGTAACTAAGAAATGCTGAAAATTTGAACTTGTTATCTTGAATAGTTCTGGAGTTAAAGCGACTCGAAAATATATAAAACATATAATGCTTAGAATGCACCATTCTATTCTATTCTTTTCTACTTTATTCTATTCTATTCTACCCCATAACCTTACAAGATCGTTGGGGCACCACAGGTGGCTTTGAAACGATCCCTTTCCACATTGTCCTGTTTTCAGCAGCCCTAGTTGAGCTGACAAAGTCCATTCCTGTCCACTCTTTAATATTGTCTTCTCAACCTTTCTTCTGTCTATATCTTCTCCTTTTTTCCTTTCACTGTGCCCTGTAGAATTGTCTTTGCTAAACCAGAAGACCTTGAGACGTGGCCAAACCACCTTAGTTTCTGTTTATGGACTAGGGTCAGGAGTTCATCATATTCTCCAATGGCTGCTTGGTTCTTTCTGCAAACCTCCTCATTGGTTATATTGTCCTTTTACGAAATGTTCAGTAACCATCGGTAGCATCTCATCCCAACGGCTGGGGTTCTTTTCTCTAACTCTGCTGTCAAGGTCCACGATTCACATGCATACAGAAATATAGAAATGACAAGGGAGCGCATAGGTTTCACCTTTGATCTAAGAGATATGTTGTTATTTTTCCAAATAGGCTTCAGCTTTGTAAGAGCTAGAGTGGCTTGTGCAATCCTTGAGAGAACCTCCTTTTAAGGCAATTGCCCCAAGGTATTTGAAGCTTGTTACGGTATTCAACTTCAGCCCTTTGACCTTGATCTCCCTCTGGATGCCATTGGCGCCGTTTGTCATCAGTTTGGTCTTCTCAGCACTGATCTCCATCTTATACCTTGGGCAGGTTTGGTCGAGACTTTCAACTAGGGCTTCTAGTTCCTGCTCTTCCTCAGCTAGAGCGTCTATATCACCGGCAAACCACAGATTGGTAATATTTCTGCTGCCTATGCTGACCTTTCCGTCATGTCCTTCCAGAGCATCAGACATGATCCGTTCGAGAAAAAATGTTGAAGAGGGTGGGATACAGAAGACATCCTTGCCTTACTCCAACTGTTGTTCTGAACCATTCTCCCATGCTGCCATTCATCAGGACTGCACTTGTAGCCTTGTCATAGAGCTGCCCAGTGGTGCGAACTAGATTTACATCGATATTGTACTTCCGCATGGTGGCCCATAAGGCTGCATGCCATACCCTGTCAAAGTTTTTTTCGAAATCAATGAAGACAAGGTACAGATGTTGCTGATGCTGAAGATACTTTTCACACAGGGTTCTAAGGTTGAAGATCTGTTCTGTGGTGCTCCTTCCTGCTCGAAACCCAGCCTGTTCCTCAGCAATTATCTCTTCGGTTTGGGATTTAAACCTGTTCAAGATGACTTTAAGCATGACTTTGCTTGAATGACTGATGAGTCTGTAGTCCTGGCGCAGCTGTAGGTTGCCCTTTTTAGGGAGTGTAATACCAAGAATATATCAAAGTAGGTACAAATGAGCAATGGTCTCATACTCTGCTGTGATATTTGGCAGACTTTTAGTTTGATAGTTTATCTATATGACTTTGCTGTCATAGTCACAGTTTTGAATTTGTTTATGAAAATCTTGACGATTTTCTTTCAAATGACCATATTGGGAATAGGCGAAATTTAAGCAGCCATATCTCCGAAACCCACTCAGATATTTTATTCATTTTTTTTTCAGATTTTTTGTTCTTATCAAATATCGTTTAGAAGACTGAAAACCTAAAACTGTAAAGCTTTCAAAATTTCCGCAGTAGGCCTATCGAGCAGGCTGATTTTTCAATGCAGACTCTGATCAGGATCTACACTGTCTGCATGTAAAAGATGCAGATGAAATGGTAGACAGTGTAAACCCTTATCAGAGTGCTCCTCATGTGCAGTCTAGACTTGGCTTACACCGTATGCTCACAGTTTTGTACTTTTTTCTTCTTTGTGCAACTGTAAAGTGTGGCACTTCCTGGCTGCATGTCAAAACCAACGAAGTAGCATGTGTGCTCAACGAAGACTCGGATAAGCCTGGGCAGCCGCCCAGTCTGATCAGAGTTTTTCCTGTTGATCTTGAAGGGTACCTAAGCATGTGTAACTTTTGCTTTCTACCTGTAATATAAACGTATACATACCAATTTTTGTGCGACAGACGCGCGCCTCTGTATTTAACTTCTTCAGTGTCGCTAAACCCAAAAGTTTGAAAGAAAAAAGATGATGGGCATGTCTAAACGCCGATGAATTTGAAATAGCATAAATAATAGAGCACATTGATACGTTTTCTCTTTTGTTGTCTTTCTTTTATGGTTCATATATTTATTGTATATACAAAAAGTGACTCTTCGGGTTAAGGGTTTGCTCTACATCGTTGCACAGCCTTCCTGGACAAGATATTCATCCAATTCTTTTTTGCTAAATCTGCACATCTAACTCTGGATTGCAAACTCTTGCACTCAAAGTTGCATAGATGGGGCTCATTGAAGAAAGTTGGTGTAGGTCTTCAATGAACAATTTTATGGTCCTCATTAAGGTTAACAGATGTAACTTATCTTTCTATCGCCATTTTTACAAATAGAGACAACTTGTGTGAGTTTCCGTTTGCCTCCCTTCTGAAATGCGGGAAAACCGGGATGTTCCCATTTCGGCTACTCAAATTTCGCCTACTCCCGTTTTGCCTATTCCCATTTCGCCAATTCCCATTTTGCTTACTAGCAAATATGACTTCATTTCCGTTTCGTCTAATCAAAGTATAATTATTATTATCATGATTAGGGCCCCACCAGACGAAGTCTGCGTAAGCCCTATAGTAACCACCTTGTCTGTCCGTCTGCCCGTCCGTCCGTCCGTCTGTCCGTCCGTCATGATATTGTATCCACTCTATGGGTGCACGTCCTTTGGTCGAGTCATTTTGTCGACACGACGTTTGGTCGAATACGATATTTGGATGATCAAACGTTTGAACGACACGACGTTTAGGCGAACAAAAAAGTAGGTACAACATTTGGTCGAAATGGTAATTATCCAATTTATTTTCGAGTAACTACGAAAAGAAACTTTTTGCCATTTGCTTTGTTTGTTTCAAATGGATGTGCCTTCATTTTTCATTAGTAATCGAGGTGGTAGAAAAATGACACTTAAGGGATAAACATAGGAAAGATAAGGAGGTCAAAAGTGATGCTGGAACCAAAATAAATTGTTATTTTGAATTCGTTAGTGTAAAGGAAGGGTAACTATGATAACACTGCAAGCATAACCCTGCTATACCTATCAGACTGGCAGATCTTGAGCTGACTGGACACCAAAATTAAAGAAAACAAACACTCTGGAAGCGGCAAACAGTTTCGACGAAATTTCGCCGAATTCGACAAAAAATCGACGCAAGGTCGTAGTCGCCTAAATATAGTGTCGTCCAAATGTCGTGTCGTCTAAATGTCGTATCTGACGAAACGTCGTGTCGACGAAATGACTTTCGACCGATTGTCATGGAAGCCCGCTTTATCTCTGAGTTCGTTTGAAATATTTTCACGAAAATTGGTACAAATGTCAATCATTATCAGACAATGTTCTGAGAGTAAGAACCTTAACTCCACCTACATATTTTACTGAATTATGCCCCTTTGTAATTTTTAGAACGGAAATCATGTCCGATCCATAACTGAATCCTTTTGTGATAATTTCACGAAACTTGGTACAATGTTAAGCCTCACCAGACAATGTGCAAAAAACAAGAACCGTGACTCTATATCTACATATTTACTGAATTATGCCCCTTTGTAAGTTTTAGTATGGAAATTGTGTTCGCTCCATAACTCTGAAACCGTTTGAGATATTTTACGAAACTTGGTACAAATGTATAACATCATCAGACTATGTGCAGAGAACTAGAACCGTAACCACACGTACATTTTTACGTACTTATTTTCAGTAGGGAAATCGGATCCGCTCTATAACTTTAAAACTTACAAAGAAATTTTTCATGAAACATTGTACAAATAGATAATGTGCAGGAAATCAGAGCCATAAGTCCATCTACATTTTTACAGACTCATGCCCCTTTGTAATTATAAGTATAAAAATCATGTCTACTCTATAGCTTTTAAACCGTCAATAGATATTTCAATGACAATTTGTACAAATATAAAGCATTATCAGCTGACTAGTGAACTAGTCCGTCCTTATTTAATTGATGAGTCAATTTCTAGTGTTAGGGATTACATGAACTGGGTCTGCGCCGTTTGCATAATGTTCCTAAAACGGGTTTCCAGCCTACAAAGAGTTAAACGAGATTCTCACAAAACAAATTTACGGGGCAAAAATATGCATTTAAAATTGTTTCTAAAAATGACATTCTGATAGTTTGAAGAAATAAAAGAGATGTTAAGTTGGATTGAGTATTGCATCTAATAATAAGTTACCAAGATAACTCAACACGAAATGCTTATTTAAAAATATGTGAGATTTGAAAGTGTTATGAAAAAAGGCTCGCATTAGGACAAAAATAATGAGATTTTATCTCACTACGAGGCATAATATGCATGTATATGCTACTTCCTGTAATGCTGATGCCAGGTATAGTGACAAAACCATCGAGTAGCTGACGTAGATCCTGTACTGTTCCCACATCTAGTAAGATACATTTTCCCGTAAAGCGTCTCGTTCATTTCTTCAGAGTTTGAAAAGAATTTTTGATTTACATTGTTATGCAATAACTAATCAAAACAAAGAAAAAAAGTATTTTTGTTTATTAATTTCCTTAATTCGCACCTACAATTTCAAAGGCATAACTTTATCGCGACGGTGTTTCGTAAACAATCAAGAAACAATGTGTTTACCAAACTGATAATAGATAAATGATTGCTAAATGCCCATCGATATTCAGCGGAGATAATCGATTGTATAAAAAGTGATTAAATTTTACCGCTTTTGTAAAGATGGGGATACACTTTGAGGGGAAGCAACTCTGTCGTTCTGATTCTGCCCCTCTCTTCTCAAAAACTGACACCATTTGAAGGAAAGAAATTGTTCCTGGAGGAAACATCTATTCTATTCTATTCTATTCTATCTCATAACCTTTACTAGGTCGTTGGGGCACCACAGATGACTTCGAAACAATCCTTTTCCACGATTCCGGGACAACTCGGCCCATAACAAACTCGGCCCAAAACAATCTCGGCCCATTACAAACTCGGCCCATAGCAAACTCGGCCCATGGGTATAGAACGGTATCGTTTTGCAGCTTTCACAAAGGATTTTTCATTTAGAGGCATGTCAGACAATCACTAGATATAAATGACGTGTATAATAATTACTAGGTCTAGAAAACAGTGTTGAACAAGATACTAGTATAGCCATCCAAATGGACAAGGCACAAAAGAAGGTCGGTCCATTACAGACACGGCCAATATGTCCAATATGTACAATGTATAAATAATCACGCAGCGGTATTATCTTCAATATACGTACTTGCTAATAGTTGCTAAGCAATGACTATAATATCTAGATAGAAAATGAAATTAAACAAGATTCCTTTGTTTTCATTTATTAAATGCTGACTCATATAGATTTCCTTTTATTATTTCTCCATGGTCCTATACCAGAGACATGTATTGGAAACAGTTCTATGGGAACGGATAATTGTTCTTTAAATTCAGGCCAAAAATGTTTCTGAGACGATTTTCAAACTTACACCTGAAAACATGCATATGTCAATGCTTTCCCCAATAGGGATGGCTAATTTGGAAATTTGACTCGACTCCCCCGCCCCTCTCCATCCACTCACACTAACAAATGAGCCCGTCCAGATAGAAATCGACCTTATGACATAAAAAATTGATTTTTAGATTTTCGGTTATCTGAATGCGCATGCCATTATAGAACAAAAAGCTAAAAACCGTTTGAAGTTATCTTGATTTTTAAGGATGTTATAGCAGTTTTAAACACACTGGTATCTAATGAAATTTGCCAGAATTAATAACGTTACGTGACGTCACGTTACACTGTTATAGATAACGCCATTACCAATGTTTTCCCTTGAAATGCATATCATTATCATTAAACGTTAACACAGCAAACGCATGTAATCAGTATGAGTAAATTTTCCCGTAACACAGCTCTAGACTTTGGTCCCACCCTGGGACATGCCTCTTGTGACAGGTGGAAAAGATGGAAAGATTTTGATCCAGATAAATGTCATACCAAATATGATCCCTTTACCTCAAATGGCAATTAAGAAATAGGCCTATATTTTCCGAAAAGCAGCGTTAACAAAAAATATACTTAATATTCGGACTGACCAACATGCTTAAGTATTGTCGCACGTACGGACAATCCGGAAACTTCATACCTCCGGTTCTCCTATGGCTTCGAGTGCATAAAGCAAAAAAAAATATATATTATATCTTTTGATGTTTTGAAATACTTCAACAGTTTCTAAAGATGAATAAGCAATGAACTTTAAGTTTGTAATTTTCTTTTTAATAATGCAAAGAATTTGTTGTTCCTGTGCCAGAGTCCTCCAGCAGCATTTTAACTTTAAGAGTAGACCGCATTTCGGAAGAGCTACGTCGAGGAAGCAAAACAAAAAAAAAGTCACAAAAATTGTTTCCCTTTGTAAAAATGGTGGGAATCATAGACATGTACCATACGCCACGTCACAAGAATTATCACTTTAATCTACTTTGGAGCATCTGTTCACCATAAAATTTACCAGGCCCAAAGGTCGATATTATATATGCAACTAGTGGACTCAAAGACACTGATGCGAAGGCTGAGTTTATTTGCATACAAATGATTGCATGACCTTCATAATTGGAGACAAAACGTGGGTTTGATGAGCATATACGGTGCCAGATAGCTGGCAAAAAAAATTTGAAAACTGTCTAACTGCTCAGCAAAACACAATTTCTTGTTCTAGTTTCCCGCCCAGCAATGCAATATAAACAAGGGTAAGACAATTAAATTGGGTTCCAGGTTTGTATGCTGTATTTTTACCATTTTGTTCAAGCTAAAAAAAAATCGAAAGGAGGTCTTGCCAGCCTAAAAGACTCAAACAATTTTTCAACCTTTTAATGTGAAACTCAGTGACGTTTTATTACGAGTTCCTCCCCTCCCGCTTTTCAACCTCCACACGTATGCCAGCTCTTGGTTAAAACGGATTTCTTGATCATATAGGCGTCTCTTTAGAAAGGGGACGTGATCTTATATTTTCTGTGCCGTAACAAAAATAAAATCGTCACTATGGTATCAGGTATGGACTTTGAGTTACCAAACTGCGGACAAGCCAACAAATCACAATTTAAAAGGAAAGTGAATTATCTTTTTTTTTTAATTTCTTAAAAGCCCCATTGTTCTTATCAGCATGAAATATTTTATCGTGCGGTATCGCTGCAAGCTTTTCACTACAGTTTCGCCTCCGAGTTTCGTCATTGATTATTATCGTGATAGGCCGGCTTTGAAAAATCAAAACGTCCTTGAGTTTCCCATAAAGATTTAAAAAACAACTAGGTCATTTTAGTTGGCAACTAAAATGACCCACTTTCGTTTCACAAGCTTTATTACATGGTAAAAACACAGGGTACAGGAGGTAAAAATACAAGGTACAGGAGTTTAACAGGTGATAAAAATACAATGTACAAAAATGTAAGGCAAGGATCCCATTGATTGTATTGCATTGCTTAATGGGGAACCAGAGACAAAGACCGTATGTTAACGGAGACTTATAATTTTTCCAAAATACTTTGTTCCTTCTTTTTTTGCCAGTTATATGATACAAAAACATATAAGCACACATTCTGAAGGCTGTACAGTTTTATAATGATTTGTTTTTCGACAGTTTTAGCACTGGTAGAACTATGGAGACTTTAATTTATTTTACAAACTATAATCCACCAACCATCAGCAATATAATAAAAGCATCGTAAACGACTGCGTAATACCCCGCCACTGCAAACCAATACCCCGTCTTCTATCTTTTATACATTTTTTTTTATCATGACATGAACCTCATATTACCTAGATAATGTGTTGCAAGTTTCAGGAAAATCCTGTTAATCTTTGATTTTATACAGAGTTTTTTCATGATTTTATACATGTATATAGCTCTGGGGCAGGTAACCTATGTGGACTTAATACTACTTGTAACAGAAAGCTTATGTTATTTTAATCATTTCTATGAAATTTCATCAAGATATACCGAAAATCTGATTTTATATTGATTTTTTCATGATTTCATACATGTATACAGCATGTGTCAGGGGCAGATAACCACTGGGGGACAAAATTTTGATCAAGACATAAAGCTTATATCAATATGATAAATTGTTACAAGTTTCAGAAATATCCCTTTCGACTCTAATTTTATACATTTTTTTTCATTATTTCATACATGTATATAGCCCTAGGGCAGGGGCAGATAATCCAGGTGGACAAAATTCTGCTTATAACTGAAAGCTTATGTTACTTCGATCATTTCTGTGAAATGTCATCAAGATATTTCAAAGTGTAAAAGAACTACAGACCAAAAACTGTTTTTAAGACCATGAAAAGGGCAATAACTCCATAAGAAGACATCGGAATTTGCCCATTAACAATCCCAACCGAGATCTTCCCAAGACCAATGCACATGCCATGTATGAATAAAATCCGTTAATAAATACTCAAGTTATCGAACGGAAACGAAGTGCTCACGGACGGACGGACGGACGGACGGACGACCGGACGGACGGACGGACGTACGTACGACGTACGGACAGACACACGGATAGCCAGCGGGAAAACATAATACCCCGGAAATTTCATCAAGATATTTCAAAGTGTAAAAGAACTACAGACCAAAAACTGTTTTTAAGACCATGAAAAGGGCAATAACTCCATAAGAAGACATCGAAATTTGCCCATTAACAATCCCAACCGAGATCTTCTCAAGACCAATGCACATGCCATGTATGAATAAAATCCGTTAATAAATACTCAAGTTATCGAACGGAAACGAAGTGCTCACGGACGGACGGACGACCGGACGGACGACCGGACGGACGGACGTACGTACGACGGACGGACAGACACACGGACAGCCAGCGGGAAAACATAATACCCCGCCACTAACGTGTGGCGGGGTATAAAAAGGGAAAAGATAAAAATAATAAAAAAATGTATAAGCTTAAGGAAAAAACAAAACAACCAGACGGACTTTTGACTTAAACTCGCAATTTTCATCTCATTGGACAAGGAATTGTACATGTAAGTAGATCAATATGATTCAGGATCTCCGAAAACTGTGTTAAAATTGGAAAGCGTTTTGTCCATGTTGTCTTTCACCGTTTAAATACATTAAGATTCAGAAGACATTTCTTTATGTCGCCCATTGCCGATTGTCACCCGGCATTCGTCAGCGCTTACAGGCAGTAGAGGATTGATTGATGATTTTTTTTTTTTTTTTTTTTTTTTTGGGGGGGGGGGGGGGGGGGGGCGGGGGATAACGGCCTGTGAGACGGTATTTCAATCTATATTATCTGACAGTCTCCCAGAGAGAGGGAGAAAGAGGAGAAATGATAGACAAGAGAAAAAATGCCCAAACGACCCCAACCCGCACCTACTGCAAGCACAGTAGGCCCTTGCCCTACAATGTTCCCAATCAGTAGGACGCCCCGACACTGGAAGAGTGGGAAAAAGTCGTATTGCAAATCGACCTGGCAGTCTGTGGTGTAGAAAACAAGCAGTGCGTGAAAACTTGAAAATGCTTTTTCACAAGATTTTTATCTACATTTTGATTGTTGTGTTGCAGTTTACACTGAAAAATTGTAAACAATGTCAATGAATGCATGAATACGCTGAAGATGTTTGTATACATAAACAAAGCTATAGGCTTGGGATGTTTTTTGTTGTTGTTTTTTTCGGTTCGGGATTTTACTTTTGATATTGATAATATAATTATTATTTTTATTATCCGAGATTGAAAATTATTTTCTCTAGATCAAAACTGAAAATTTATGAACATGACCTAAAACGGGACCAGAACTGTCGCCAGTCTCAACCCTTTTTACGCATCTGCGAATAAAAGACGTTTTTCAATTTATTTAATTCGGATTTAAACGCAAACTGTACTTTTGGTGATGCATAATGCTCCAAAGAATCATATTTCCGGATTCCTGGCAACAAATATGCGCCTAAGGTGGTTTCCCACACTATTAACATTCATATTAAAGTTCAGTCACATGCCGTGTGAAACAGCGGGAAAATCGTCTGTCGTAACGTCAAACTTTGACGTCATTTATCTCAGTTTAACGTCGCATGTCATAAGGTCGATTTCTATCTGGACGGGCTCAAATTTGGAATTTGTTCTCTACTTTAATTATCAGCTTCCGGGAGTCCCTGTGAAAATTTATGCACACATTTTCTATACGATATTTTTATCAATGATATGTAACGCCAAGACCAAGTTTGGTATAGGACGAGTTTGTATACATTAGCCGACTTTGTTATACCATATCGTTTTGATTAACCTCTGGGACTTAGAGAATGCAGATACGAGTCTGTATGAACATCATATTTCAAAATTAAATTGATGAAATAAATTTGTGAGAAACACCATTAAAGCAAGGCGCAGTACTGTATATGTATGGGCCGAGTTTGTTATGGGCCGAGTTTGTGTAGGCCGACTTTGTTATGAGCCAAGTTTGCAATGGGCCGAGTTTGCTATGGGCCGAGATGTCCAGCTGCCTATTTCCACCTTGTCCTGTCTTCAGCTGTCCTAGTTGAGCTGGTAAAATCCATTCCTGTCCACTCTTTGATATTGTCTTCCCACCTCTTCTTCTGTCTACCTCTTCTTCTTTTTCCTTTCACTGTGCCCTGAAGAATCGTCTTTGCTAAACCAGAAGACCTTGAGTCGTGGCCAAACCACCTTAGTTTCCGTTTCTTGACCAGTGTCGCCGGGCCGGGTAGTGCAATCGGTAGGGCACCTGACTCGTAAGTCAGAGGTCCTGGGTTCGAATCCCGGTCTGGCCACATACTTTCGTTTCTCCTTCCACTGATTCAAGAAGGGCAGTTGTCAGTTACTGGCGAAAGTATGTGCGCTTAGTACTGTTTAACCGCTTAGGAGGTCTAAGCCTGCCCAGGAATAGTGTGGTTAGGTTAACTGACCGTCCCGACATGACCTTAGTTATTTACCGTGGACGTTAAGCATCAAATCAACCAACCAAAATTGACCAGTGTCAGGAGTTCATCGTATTCTCCAATGGCTGCGTGGATCTTCCTGCAAACCTCCTCATTGGTTATATGGTCCTTGTACGAAATGTTCAGTAACCTTCTGTAGCATATTATCTCAAGGGCCTGGGTCATTTTTTCTAACTCTGCTGTCAAGGTCCATGATTCACAGGCATACAGAAATATGGAAACGACAAGGGAGCGCATTAGTTTCACCTTTGATTCAAGGGATATGTTGTTATCTCTCCAAATCGGTTTCAGCTTGGTAATTGGCTTGTGCAATCCTTGAGAGCCTCCTCTTTTGAGCCATCATCTGAGACAACTGCTCCAAGGTATTTGAATCTGATTACACTACCCAATTTCTACCCTTTTACCTTGATCTCCCTCTGGATGAGAGAGGCGCCGTAGTCGAGTGGTTAGAGTGGCTCGGCTATTGTGCAGAAAGTCAACGTAAGGTCGTGAGTTCGCGGCTCACTGTCGCCATACGATGACTGGAAAACTCTCTCTGTCAACCCAGCAGTAAATGGGTACCTTTTTCGAATTAGGGAAGGATAAGGCAGCGAAAGGAGAGGGATGGGCTCCGCCTTTCATCAGCTGTGCCCTAGATACCCCACTGCCCCTACGGCTATTAGGCTATGGGAAACCTTTACCTTTACCTTTACCCTCTGGATGCCATCTGCGCTGTTCGTCATCAGTTTTGGTGATCATGTTCGTGGAAACATCGTTTTCTTAAAAATTAGACCCCAATTTTGGAAGGTTTTATAGTCCTTGGAAGCAAACAGTAAGTCAAAAAAGTTGTTTCCCTTTGTAGAATGGACAGAAAAAAACATCAAGGTGTTTTACTTATACACTATAAATATTGGGAAATTGGTGCAAGAAATTACTGCACATTCTGACCAAACTTCTCATGCGACGGCTTCTTCAGTTTGATCAGGACCTTTACTGTTTGCCATTATACGCAATGCTATTTTTCGAATTATTTTAGGCTAACACAATTATGCCTACTGTCCTATATGAGAGACTTTGGTAAACCTTTCCGACGCAAAACGCGGTGTCTGATCAGGGTCTACACTATTTGCATAGACAATGGGGATTTCTCCTTAAAATACAAGAAAAAGTGGTCAAAATAAACTAAACCTGACAAGCCTTAACTGACACATGGACTCATTCTTTTGATAGAATATATTACAGTTATTTCGCTGGGGAATTAAGGGTCAGCTTGACTGAATCTACTTCATGTAAGAGAGAGAGAGAGAGGACATAGAGAGTACATAAAGAGAGGAGTTTGAATGAATGTACTGTCCGAGAGAGAGAGAGAGAGAGAGAGAGAGAGAGAGAGAAAGAAAGAAAGGGGTTGACTGAATCTACTACAAGAGAGTGAGAGAGAGAAACATTTATTGCAAGAGAGAGAGAGAGAGAGAGAGAGAGAGAGAGAGAGAGAGATAGATCTGCAACGCGAAAAAAAACGTTAAGCAATGCACGACCTGTAAATGCTAAATCCCTTCAGACTGGTCAATTATATTCTCTATGTTCGCTTTGTAGATTTCTTTGTTTCTGTGTATTGATAGAATTATTGACCTGTCAAACTGCATTGATCCTTCTCTCTCTCTCTCTCTATCGATCAAGATGTCTGAATATTTTGGGTATGTAAATAAAAGTTTACCTACAATATACGTACAGTATAACTAAAAGGTCACGAAATTACGCCAGTTATTGCAGTGACGTCAGCGATTAGACTCACGTGCTCCGTAACAGTGAATTGTTGCAGAATAAAACACGGCAACTTTCCATTGCTTCTATAGGCGCACTGTGTTAGAATTTGTAATCAAAGACCTTGTGGAGTTCTCATAAAACCGAGAGGGGGGGTCTCATATGCGCCCACACTTGGATTTTTATGTTACTATACATGCTAAGTGCCACTGTCCTATCAACTATAAATATGTATTTATTATCTTCAAAAAGGTATTTTAGGTCTCAGGAGAGCACCTTGAGGTACTCCATTTTTTTCCTGATACCTCCCATTCATTTTTTAGTCTTAAAGTATATGCTTTCCTTAATTTCATAAACTTTGAACTAGAATTGTAAAAGCACTGTTTATAGATACCTTCAATACCATTTGTGATTGAATAGATATATACACATGTTTTTTCTCGAAACATAAAGTCTGAAACTATAAAATAATTAAGGCTGAAATTACCAAAACATGATTTTCAACTTAAAATTTAAAAGGGTTGCGGTGTTTGTCAACCTTTGAAATTGCTAGCAAAGTAGGCCCTGTGTATCCTCTCAATACTTTTAGAATTTTATGACATTTGGAAACCGGTAACATTGTCAAATATTACGTAATATTTATGAAGGTAGATTTTAAGAGAAAAACTCATGTCAGAATTATGTGTGAATAAGTTCGCAGAACCACTTCCTTTTGTTATAATATAACAATTAGTATACATAACAATTATAACAGATTGTTCTACATGCTAATACACTGATTTAAAAGGTTTATGAAAAAAAAACTATTTTACCCTAAACAATTTGCATATATAAAATGTACTAATTCTGTTGCTGAATTTCATTCATAAATATTTTTATTTGTGTAAAGTATATCATACAAAGCAAATACATATATATCATGAATAATTGCTTGACTGCTAATTGTCCCCTTTAGTCAATTAGACTACTTCAGTTCCTTTTCAATTGAGGTGTAAGTCAGGGTGATCCATTTTTACTACTGATATAGTGTCAGATTTGCACAAAAACACCAAGATTGTATTCAGTAAAGCTTTTCTAATTGCAACAACAGTAAATACTTAGTTCCATCCCATACCTTACCTAAGGGTATGCAAGAATAGATAACCGATTAATCTGGACACCTGATGCTATTATTTACATGTGAATAAGCTAGCTGAAATATTGAACTTTCTGAAAGAGACACAGTGCTATAAAAACTGAATACTTTTTGTACATGGTTGCATTCATTAGCAATCTTAAGTCAGATTGGATTTGTTTCAGGAAGAAACAGTTTTTTTTTTATTCTTCCTTCCACCTTTTAATGTATCACTCTCCTGCTTGTCAGTAGGTTAAAAGGGCGAAGCTTGACACTTTTCTACAAATGCATGTAAAAGATTATTACTGCATCTGCTCCGCTGGGAAGAGGACCATTGGCATGTGTGCTCATATCGCCAGTATCCTATATTATCTTGGATACATGGCTTATCACCCATCAATAGAGGCACTGCCAGATGCAAAACG
Organism: Ctena decussata; assembly: GCA_963989385.1. Taxonomy (NCBI): domain Eukaryota; kingdom Metazoa; phylum Mollusca; class Bivalvia; order Lucinida; family Lucinidae; genus Ctena; species Ctena decussata. Next base: position 77,542,928 of record OZ022510.1, on the reverse strand, counting down.
GTTCAAGTCAGCTGTGGTATCTTACGGAAATGATGGATAGATTCTGATTGGTTAGGGCTTTTGAATAGAAGCAAAACACTGCAAAATTAGGTACTAGCTGGAAAATGTTATGGGATTTAGTACTGGTTAACCGTATAAGAAAAGCGACAAGTAAGCAATTACCATGAAGCCTTCTACAAGAATTGTTGATCTGGCAGTACCACACAAATATGGAAAGTATATTTCTCATGAAATTAGAAGAATAAACGATAAATATTCGTTTAATTAAGACTTATCATGAATATATTTAAAGTTCCACTGTGGAGTACAACAAGGTGCCATTATCTCGGAAAAATACCTTTTATCATAGAAACAGAAACGTCTTATGTGGCTTGGCAATGCAAAACATGATAGAAACATAAAATTGGCCTAACAATGAAACACAAAGATACTAAAAACAAATTTCTGTGAATAATGTGGATTTTTATACTTTTCAAAAAATTGGACTGTTAACATAAAAACTCTATAAAAAATAATGTTACCGGTTTTAATTTTTCTTGATTTTTTAATATCATTACCTACACATGTGTGGTCAATTTTGATGTGAATTTCATAGGTTGACAAGAACTATAACAAACTAAAATCAGCATTTTAATTTATTGAAAATAATTTATGGATCTGAAATATGGGGATATTTCAGTTGAAATTTTATGTGGATATTTTCATTTGATACATTGATCTACAATTATGTTACATACATACTCACAAATTACTAGGCATCGTTTTGAGACAAAATTATGTACAAAAATCTAAAATTTCATAGCTCTGGGGGGATTAAAACAAGGGCACCAGTTTTTTCCTTGAAAAATACAAAAATTGCTGTTATTTAAATACTGAAATAGATCAATGGATAAATATATCACAAATGCAAGACTCATGTGCTTGACAATCTTTATGCATATTAAGATTAAATTCCGAGCGTGGGCAGAACTCTATGTAAATTTCCTATAGAGTGAGACCCCTCCCTTTCGGTTTGACTTGTGAGGCCAGCACCAGTTAATATCTTACAAAGATGAAACTTTGTACTAATATGCGTTTTACTTTCCATGGGTATGAAATTGCTGTTTACCAGATGTGTGTGAGTTTGTCGGAGATGGGGAAGGGGGGTGAGAGCGGGGGGAGGTTGTGGGTAAGCCTGTTGGGGGAGGGAAATGGGTTGTTTCTTAGAAAATTTAAAGAATGTTGCACGCAAATGAAACGTATTTATTCTGTTAAAGTGACAGGGACGTCTCCCAGGTGAAATTAAGAAATTACATTACCCGACTTACATTAACGGCCATGTAAAGGGACGAGCTCGTTTCAATCTCAAGTCTTTGTGAGCGGTATACGACGAAACATCGAAAGACAAAAGTGAGAAGCGACACTTAACAGATAAGTCAAAATATAGATGGGACATTTAATATATCGACAAATAATAGAACGACCAATTATAGAACAATAAGTGTGAAAACAATAATTACTTGACCGCTCGGCAATGCTACGCGTCATTGAACATTCGCTCATTTCAATGAAAAGGGTTCTGATATACTCGACAAACATTTGTCTTTCTCAAAACATGGTACGGTGACGGGACTTTTTCTGTAACCCCGCCATTTTTTAAACATTTTTACAAAATTCATGGAGAATAACTGGGAATCATTTTTCCAATGATTTTCTTTTGCTACCAAAGAAAAGCCGTCAAACATACACAGCTGTGCTTAAAATTATCAAAGACAACTGATTAACTTTCGGACAAATTAGTGCAAAATTTCTGAACTTGGCCTTCAAAGTGAAGTACGTTGACGACCTTGATTTCAGCATGAAGGTACGCATGTTGACTGAATCAAACACTGAATGAAACTGTATTGGACACTGATCGAAAAAGCAATATTACTGTGTGTTAAAATGTATTGGCCGCTGTTCAATTAGTTCGCTATATCAAAATTCCGAAGATATGTTTAGGAAAAAAATTCATTAAAAAAAATAAATAAATGAAAAAGCTTTGTTGTCGTTAAATGGTTGTTAACAAAATTTTCGATGTTTCTGAAATTTTTCGATATTATTTCGATGTTATTTCGATCTTTATTCGATCTTTTTTCTCTATGTTTAGTCTTTCTATGTATTGTCTTTTCTAAATTCTGGCTTTTCTCTGTTTTGTCGTTCTATGTTTCGTCTAAGACCCTTTGTGAGGACATTCAAAGTAGAGTCATAGCATAAAAGATCCATTTAAATTGTTGAATCAGGCTTTACGTGAAATTGCAGGGAATTCGGGAGTGTTTTTTTAATTTTTTTTTGTCATCAATTTTCATAAACACATATATGCAAGTTCAACGCATCAGACGATACTCGTCGTTATTCTTACAGTCTGATACGGTCCATCATAGATCATACTCTTTTTGTTATCTGGTTTTGCAAAAAAAAATAAAAAAAATAATAATAATATTAAATTTCGAGTGAACGGTCAGAAACTGCCCGAAGGACGGAGGATTTTTGAGAGTAGGTTCCGTCTGATATTGATGCCAGATAATGACAATACAAGGCACCAGCTGATGCAAGTCTTTGCTGTTTGCACATACATGTACAAGGTACTTCTTCACGTGACGCATCTTCTTAATTTCTTCAAACTTTGAAAAAGAAGGGATTACAATTTTACTTATGATGTAATGACTAATCAAACAGAATTAATGAATAAGAGTATATTTTGTTCCTTAATTTCCTCTCTTTAAACCGCTGTTCGCACCTACAACTTCAAAGGCGTGACTTTATCGCGACGGCGGTTCATAAACAATCAAGTAACATAAATGTTTACTAAACTGATAATCGATACACGATAAAGAAATGCCCATCGATAATCAGCAACGATAATCGGTTGTTTGTATGACAAGTGATGAAATTCGATTGCATTGTAAACACATGTTTATCCTTTATCAATCTAAACACTTAAACGGTTGTCTTAAGGTGAATAGCTACACTCTAAGGGGAAGCAACTCTATCAATACAGTTTTGCCTCCAGCCTCAAAGGGGAGAAGAGATTCATTCTTTTAGAAGACCCTATTTCGGAAGAGTTTCGTTGCCCAATGAAGGAAACACAGAGCCAGGAATGTTTCCCTTTTCGAAGCTCCCGTTTCGCCTACTTTTACTTCGACTACTGCAATTTTAGCCTATACGTCAATATTCCCGCATTGCCTTCTCCTGTTTACCTTGCTCCATACAAAACATTTGATATGGGGTATGAATCGAAAATCTTTCCAACAACGGCGTTTCTGACGACTCACGTTTTACAGAAGGCGAAATGGGGGTAAAAGCAATGGGAGTTGGCGAACTTTATGAGAAATGACGGGAAAACATCAATATGTCCCTATACTCCTTCAGTGACATATATAGATCACTGACTCCTTAAATATTGGTACATTGGTGCCAGGGCAAATAGTGCATACCCTGACCAGACTTTTTCTGCGGTCTGATATCGGGACCCAGAACTGTTTTTCCATTACGGCATAAGGTTTTTGTAACAAATCAGTGCTTAGTTAAAATCGGCTTGCTCAGATTTTTGGTTAACTAAGCAGTTATTGTTTCAACTGTTTCAACACTTAATGTAATTACGAATACGAAGTTGAAATCAAAATTTATTTGTCTACTTATTTCTTCTTTTCTCAAGAGAAATTTCCCCTTCCAAAACAATCCTTGAATCTAGATCCGTCCAATAAGTATAAGGCGGATTTAGATTTTTTGGATTGTATTAGAAGGTAAACTTCCCATCTCAATTTGGTTGTTCGGTTGTTTTGGGTTTAACGACTCTTTGAGACAGCATTTCAGTCTATATCAAGCCGTCTTCCAAAGAGAGAGGGAGAAAGAAAAGAGGTATGATAGGCGAGAGAAAAAATATCCAAACAGCCCACACCCGCAGCTACTGCAAGCACACTAGACCCGTCCCTTGCCCTACTACTGTCCAAATAAGTAGGACGCCCCGGACCCGAAAGTTACCCAACACCATGCCCCCTCCCCTCCCCTCTCCAATCCCAAGGCAGAATTTCGGTTTTAAACAAAGGAAATGAAAGGAGAAAGAAAGAGACTGAACTGTCTCGCGTAAATATAACAATATTCCAAGCCATATACACGCTCTAATTACCATATCAGCATGCATTCTCGCGGACTCATCAGAGTTTTCTAATTATAGGTTTTCCAGGTTCCGTATGTCGGAAGACTATGATCAGACTCTGACCACGGAGTTGCGGACCAGAGGATCACACTGCATGAAAATGCAGACCGAACTTCGCATATGCCGTAAATAACTTTTTTTTTTCAGACGATGCCAGCAAACAGCAATGTACAGTGTGATCATGACATTTGAGCCGCGATAGGAGAAAACAAACAAAGTGGTTTTGCGCCAGCGCAGACTCGGATCAGCTTATGCATCTGCCCAGTCCGATAAAAAACTTTGCTACGCGCTTAAAGGTTAGCTAAGGGAATAAGCTACATCCATGCGGACAGCGAAGATTCTGGTCAGACTGGGCGGATCGGAGACTGACCAGGCTGATCGGAGTCTGCGCTGGGCGCACAACCACCTTGTGTGTTTTCGCGTGTCGCTGTTCATTTGATTTAGCTCTGAAGTTTTATTATCCCTACACACAACAGAAAATTAATCTCGTCCCAATTTTAGGGTATGCAAAAACGACTCATTTCCTCTGTCACTCCAGTGTTCGTTCTCTCCATTCAAGCCAATGTAAATGTTTGCACAGAAGATTTTTCATGTATTATAAGAGCCTGAAATCTTACACTACGCAGGATCATGACCGATTATTTTGTGAGCTTATGGTTAATGTAATTATCTCAAAATGTACGCAAGCTCGAGACCTGAAACTTGCTCTAGTAAAAAGCCATGGCTGGTTGAACTGTGCTGGTAAGAAGACTTTTATAGTTTTATGGTGAATGGGTTTACCTTCAACTTTCCTTCATTTTTACTGAGGGAGGCGACTTTTGTGACTGCCTATTTGCTTCCTTGGACAACGTAGTCATTCCAAAAAAAATCCGCGACACGAGAAAACCAACAATGTGGTTGTGAGCCCAGTGCAGACTCAGATCAGCCTGGGCATCCACCCAGTCTGATCAGACTCTTCGCAAAACGCTTAAATGGTAGCTAAGAGTCTAAGCTACCTCCATGCGGACAGCGAAGACTCTGATCAGACTGGGCGGATGCCCGGGCTGATCTGAGTATGTGCTGGGCGTACAACTACATTGTTGGTTTTCTCGTGTCGCGGCTCAAATATATTTTTGAAATAAAGAATTTGCTTCCAAAGAAACAAATTCTTCACGTTAAGAGTTGACCTCTATCGGAAAACGAGGCAAAAAATGAAAACGAAAAGTTGTTTTCTCTGCAAGCATATCCGTTCACCTTCATATTACTGCATTTTTTCCTCAATATAGGAGACACTTTCCTATTGGGTGGGGTGGAGGGGGGTGGGGATTGGGGGTGATATTTCCCAAGAACAGAAAAAATGGTATAACAAATAACCGCAACTTGGTCCATCGTGAAACAATAGAATTTCCAATCATTCTTATAAAATTTTATATCTGTACAAAACTGTATAACAAGTTTCATACCCAGATCAAGCTTTAAATGGAGCAGTCTTATAAGAGGCTGCATTGTTGATGATATCATATGAAAAGGTACAAAGTAGCTGTGCAGCTTTTGATCATGGTACGGGCGCTCAACTGGTCTATTAGCGTGGTAATAAAAGAGCCTGTTGTGCTTTAAGTAGGTGCAGGATAGTGAGGACGGAATAAATAGAACTATGCGAAGAAGAGTATTTTTTGCGATTAATCGAGGCAGTTAGCATAAGAATTATTAAGCCTCTGATCAAGGACACTTCAAAATAAAATGAATTTCTTCTTCTACTAGCCAAAAGACGGGACACGGGCTTCTATTTCTAGCCTAAATACGCAGAGCCAATCTCATTCAAAACTTTCCACAAAGTTATACGAGTTAAAAGTTTGAATTGTACATTTCATAAAATGGTAGGAAACTGGGCGATTTTCATTTTTTTTTTTTTTTTTCATAAAAAACATGCGTTCTTTTTTTTTTTTTTTTTTTTTTTCATGAAAACTGTTTCCGAAAAATAAAACTGTCAACGGTCCATTGATTTTCACATGGGCGTGTCCAACCAATAACTTAATTGCACGTTCAGAACAGTCCTATTTTGCATATAGATGGACATTTAGCCAATCGCTGTCAACAACTATTTCACGCATGGTCAGTTCTGAGATATAAGTAATTGCGCAACATTTGGGTAGCAAATTACATTAAAAAATTCTAATCGTATCTCTGGATTGCTATTATTGTTGGTTCTGAATCTTGCTGCAAATTTGTCAAAAATGGCTTACAATACATTTCAAGATTATCTTGGACTTACCAATATTGCCTGGCAGTTAAGTGATCTTGAGAAATTAGTGCCACGAGCAAAGTGTTCTGACTTGGACAGTTGTTCTGATGAACTGTGTATTAACCTCAGAGACGGTTTCTCCTCCTTTGATCCTTTGGAAATTATCAGAAGTGACGCCCAGGAAGATTTTCTTAAGAATGGCGTTGACGCTGATATGGATGAAATTGACGTTTATCAGTCTCAGTTACGTGAACATTCCGTGGAGATAGCCGCACCGGATAATACTGTGCTCAATGATTACTTGGCTTTGAAGCGACAGAAAACAAAGAAGGCTAAAAAAGGATGTGTATTCTGTAAAAACAACGGAGAGAAATCTGAAATCTACTTGTCCCATGTTCTTAAGGACAATGAAGGTCGTGTTTTGTGTCCAATTCTCAGGAAGTACGTGTGTCCTGTCTGTGGAGTGTCTGGGGACAACGCCCATACCATCAGATACTGTCCCAAGAATGAAGGAAAATCTCTACACTGGCGTTTGTGAACTCTTAAATAACTACAACAGGATCGACAAATTCCGTGATTGTTCGGATATAAGACGAAGCTTTACTATCTAAAGTGGTCCATAATGTCTAAATCAGACTTGTGTATTTCTGCAATAAGATTGGTTTTCCCTGCAGAACAAGCTCTAAAATTTTTGGGAATGTTTTGAAGGAAAAAATCCCACCTTATAGCAGAATAAATAGGGTAGTACTATACCAGAAAATGATCTAATATTCATTCTATCTAATATGTGCTTAAATAAGAAGTGAAAGTATTTTGAGCTAATATAAATATTCTTAAAAAGATAAGATGTTTTCACTGCACATCGAATTTATTAATTAATAGGTTTCTAAAATTATTTATCTTACTTTTAATGAGCAGATTTTCTGAGTTTATCTGAAAGAACTGAGTTATTTTGCTAGCAAAACAATGTGAGGTTATTGTAGATAACACGGGTCACGTTCGTTTTTTACTATAATTCTGGATAAAAACTAATGCTTCTGCATCACAAGCATGTCGTGACCCACCTCAGAACCGCCGCTTAGCAAGCCTTAGCAAGGCGGTTCTGATGAGGGACTACAACATATATTCAATAGAGATTATTTCAGAAATGACATAAACAATTTGAACTGAAAAAAAAGCTAACCGATAAAACATCAAAAATGCAAACGCCAAAATCTTCAGAAATAAAGAAAAAAATGTTTCAGCTGAGAGAGCAAACAGTGTAGGGTCTACATTGTTAGAAAATTCAACTGTTGGCGCTTTATATGTTGTGTAAATGTATATAAGAGGGTCAGTTGAAGTCCGGATTATTTAAAACATTGATAAAAACTTTGAATAGAAAGAAAAGTATTTTATAGATGTTTGTACATTCTGCATGCTTCCATTTACAAAATGCATGTAAATTGAGATACGAGTATTTTCTCAGTTTGCAAGTATTCCGTTAAAAGGTTTGAATATAACCATTTATCATTTCTAATATGTTAATATGAATATTTTAAATAGTATTTATTACAGTAATTTGATTAAAATGTGCTTTGAATTACACTGAGTCGCATTGTGATAAAATGTCTAGTGGCCAGATGTGCAGCCTGTTCTAGTTACGACAATCGGACTGTAAATTAATATGTAAATATGAAATGTTGAAAATATTATTTAGGTATAACAGATAAATGTGCTTCGAGTTGCTGACTGACATCGTAAGGAACTAATTCTTGATTACTTTATGCACATGTGCAGTCTGTTCTAGCTCCGGAAATCTAACTGTACTTTAGGAATTTTCAAACTTGAATACATACCGTAAAATCTAAGTATTTGGATAGATATTGGCAAACGATGCAAGCCCAGATCGGTCTGCTCTAAAGGAGCAGTCTGATCAGGGTCTACACTGTTTCCCATTCCTTCTGCATATTTAGGACGCATGACGTCATTGTTGAATGTAATGTCAAACTGTTAAAATATAGGAAAATTACGGTAATTTTTAGTGTCCGATTTTGATGATATTTACGGTAATGTGAACTGCTGCAAAGGCAGCCCGCGAATTTCACATACATGTAGGTGTCAACGGAGTTAGACACGATGCGGTCTGTATATTATATGAATCTGTTGATACACTTTGTAAATAAAATCAAAGTTTTGATTTAATTTTGGCTTGGGTTTCAGTAAGTTATATAGAAGTCATGAGGGTACCTGTCTAGTTAGATAATTGTAAACTGCGTCTGACATATCAGCATGTGTACATGCGCAGTCTTGTCTGGGCAGACGCAGTTTGTGTGGTCAGAAATTAAAACTGGCAAATAGGAAAAACAATGAAGCTATGGGCATGCTCATTCGGAATATAGCCTAAGACAGGTTTTCTCATGACTCCACTTTTGTCTTATAGTAAATATTCGTAAAACAGTGCTTTCATTGATATTTTCATTAAATAAAATATTTTCATAACTTTATTTGTGTTGTTTTTCTTTCAGCGTAAATGTTAATGCTTTGAATATTCGAATTAAACCGATCTGATGTTCACCAGTTATAACACAATTCATGTCAGTTATTCTTTCATAAGGCTCATTTTCACAATCCAATTATACTAATCCGATGATCAGACTGACTTGGATAATTTTACTGATAATTCTTAACAAACGGACTGGTGTGAATCGTATCATGACTTAATTCGGATATAAAGAGTAGCAGTTATCCCTATGTCAGAAGACTTTCAGTGAATGTTATCATCATAGTCTTGTAAGGACAAACAATACACGGTCAGGGGAAGCAGCTCTGCCATTTTCATTTTACATCCCTTCTCAATGGGGGCCAATACTTACTCTCCTATGAGTAGTTTTTTCCTTTAAGAGTAGACCTTATTCTGAAAGAAGGTTTTTTGTCTCGTCCAGGAAAGCAAACAGGAAGTCCCAAAAATTGTTTCTAATCGTCCGAATGCGGAAAAGACAATAAGGTGTATCCACCCCTGGTTAACTATGTATATACAAGAGCTGTTACGAAAAGACAAAGAGCTGTTACGAAATTAAAAAGAGTAATAGTTACCAAACGACCTGATCAGGTCAATTGGTAATTATGACTCTTTTTAGAAACGAAAAAAGAGCTGTTATGAAACGAAAAAAGAGTCATAGTTACCAAATGATCTGATCAGGTAACTATGACCCTTTTTCGTTTCGTAACAGCTTGTTTTCAGGTCGTTTGGTAACAATGACTCTTTTTCGTTTCGTAACAGCTTTTTTCGTTTTGTAACATCCTTGAAAACATAGTTAACCAGATGTGGAATCCCTTCACCTGAATATCCATCGATATAGCCACACTTGCTTCAGGGAAGACAAACAGTACATATTATAGAAACACGCCCGTTTGAGCTATCTAATCTGGATCATTATTAGTTGCGCATACCTTCTAACCTACACAATCAAGGGAAGCAACTCTGCCATTTTTACGTCTGACTCCCTTTGCATTGGAGGTCCACTCTTAACGTGAAGAATTTGTTCATAAGAGTAGATTCTTTCCATTGAGAACTGACCCCATTTTAGAATGGTTTCGTCGATAAGGTAAGCTAACAGGAAGTCACGAAAGTTGTTTCCCTTGTAAGAACGGCGGAAAGATATAAATTGTGCAGCCATTCTCCCAAAATATCCATGGTTGGTTGGTTGTTTCGGGTCTAAAAGCCCTTTGAGACAGTGTTTCAGTCAATAGCAAACGTCTCCCAGGGGTAGGGAGAAAGAAAACAGAAACGAGAGAAAAGTATCTAAACCTCTCACACCCGCCACACTGCAAGCACAGTTGGCCCATGCCCTATAATATTCATTGATATAGCCGGAAGACATAGAGTACAAATTCTGTTAACACCAACCTATTAGCTATCCATTATCATGGAGACGACTGATCTGTGTCTACTCAGTCTGTTCAGCCACTTCAATCATATTTTTTGAGCATTTCAGAGCTGGCCATATAAATGTTATTGTTTTTTTTTGCGGAACGGCACTGAACAGTTCCGTTCCATTCCACAAAATTAAATGCGCATGTTAACAGATCCCATTCTCACCAGTCATGGTACGATTCATGTCAGTTCATTTTGTCATAGCAGTGATTAATACTATCCACTGCCAATCCAACACCTGGTTAACTATGTTTCAAAGGCTGTTACAAACAAAAAAGAGTCATAGTTCCAAAACTACTTGGTCATCGTGGCTAAACAAATTTGTTTAGCCACAATTACCAGGTTGTTTGGGAACTAGGGCTCTTTTTCGTTCGGTAACAGCCCTTGTATATAAGTTAACCAGGATTTAATCCGATGATCAAACTTACGTGGACATTATTTACTGATTCTTAAGCATAAACGGACTGGCATGAATCTTATCCTGACTTATTTCACAATTACCTTAAATATCGGAGCACTGTAACCGATCACGGAATTATCATGACTTTTAATGTCGATGGTACACTTTCAAGGGAAGCAACTCCGCAATTTTCATCTTTGCTACCCGTCTCACTGTGGGTCTGCACTTCCAAAAAAAAAAAAAAAAAAATGGGAACAATCTCAGGGGAAACAACTCTTGTCATTTTCATTTTGTCTCCCGTTTTAGTGGGGATCAACTCTTATTGGAAAGAATTCACTTCTGTAGGGGCAAATTCTTCCCGCTAAAAGTAGATCCCCTATGGATGGAATTTGTTACCCAGAGAAGATAACAGGAACTCACAAAAGTTGCCTTCCTTCGAGAAGATGGGGAAAATATAGAGATGTGCCCATACATCTTAAGACCCTGTTGAGAGAGTCCCTTTTCCCTGTCTGACCTAGATTTACGCAAGTTCTGCAGACACTTCTGTGCAGATATTCAGCAGTTTTTTCTCGACTTCTCATTACCATGATTACACGAAGCTTTTTAGGGAATCTCTAACTTACCCTATACATTGGAATGCAAACAGATCTGCTCCTCATAACTTACGATTTCTTTCGTGCCAGTCCGTTGTAAATGCAATAATCCGTACGTTCCATGCCAATCCCTTCACAAAACGGGCATGGATCGTATAAATAATTGTTGTAATAACGAGCTGGCATGAACAACTATTTCACAGTTTACTGTGACGGGGCATTAGTCAATATTTAAGTTGAGTAGGTACACTTTCATGGGGAGCAACTCTACCATTTTCATTTCTATCTCCCTTCACAATTTGGAACTGCTATTAAAGGAAAGAATTTGCTCGCCTGGGAGCAAATTCTTTCCTTTAAGAGGAGGGCTAATTTTGTAAGCGATTCGTCGTCAAGAGAAACAAACAGGAACTCACAAAAATTGCCTCCCTTTGAAAACTTGCTGGAAAGCGTGCTGGTGTTACCATACATAATACCCTGGAGAAAGATCTACACGTGGTAGTGTTACCATACCCTGGAGAAAGATCTACACGTGGTAGTGTTACCATACCCTGGAGAAAGATCTACACGTGGTTCTCCAAGAGCATCACCTTAAATGCATTCGAATGCAAAAATATCCAGTATTCCATGATACGATACATACCAGTCCATTCATATAAATTATCTATGTTTTATACGCTCTATGCCAGTCTAATGTTCAAACGGCGCAAATTAAAGATTGCTCTGAAAAAGGACGGGCATGAATCGTATCCTTCCGAAAAAACTGAGGGAAAAAACGAGGAGAGTATGGTGTCCAAGGAGAGTCAACAGTCTGGCATAGTGTGATACTAACGTTAATACATAAACTGGTAGGGTAAGGGTTATTGTATATATGATGTTATACTAGATAAATGTAGTCTGACATTAAATCTATACAGGAGCTCCAGTAGCTCAATGGGTCAAAAGCTGCCTTGCTCCCGGAGGATCCTGCGGTGCCAGGATCGATTCCCGCTTGGGGCGGAAATCAATTCAACTGTAAATGGTTTCCATCGCATACAGTCTTTCATTATATCCCTCCCATCATTCTGATATGACTGATAAGCTGTTGAAGAGGAAAAATTACAAGTCGTCTATCCGTCTGCCAGCCCGTCCGTCCGTACGTCCGTCTGTTCATCCATCCATCCATTCAATCTATGCAGCATGACACTAAATTTACAAAGTCGTAAAACTTAACTATAAGGCTCAAGTATAACCGTATTAATATAGTATGATCATATTCCAGACATTGCTCGATCTTGTATCAATGTAAGAACACAGGGTTTAATCGATTCCGCTAATTTTCGCTTCCTGCAGAGACTGTACACCATATTTGGCTTCCGCCGAGACTGTCCGAGAACTCTTGCTTCCTGCCGAGACTTCTGTACATGATAAATGGCTTCCTGCAGAGACTGTCCGCGTGATTATGATTCCTGCCGAGGCTCTCGGCAGGAAGCAGAGTGACGCGGACAGTCTCGGCAGGAAACCATTTTTCGAGTACAGTAGTCTCGGCAGGAAGCAAGAGTTCGCGGACAGTCTCGGTGGAAGCAAAATATGACGGACAGTCTCTGCAGGAAGCCAAAATTAGCGGAATCGATTATACCCTGTGAAGAAATGAAAAGAGAAGTTCTTAAAAGGCCCCATTGCTCTATCAGAATGAAAAATATTATCGTGAGGTATCGCTGCCAGCTTCTCACCATAGTTTCGTCATTGTAAATGACCGTGATTAGCCAACTATAAACAAATAAAACACCTTCAGGTTCACATAAATAAGGTTTGAAAAATTATCTGGGTCATTTTAGTTGGCAACTAAAATGACCTACTTTCGATTTCACTACTATAAATAGAATGGTAAAAATACAATGTACAAGCGTGGGTCCCAATCACTGTCCCGCTTTTGTTTATATTGCATCGCTCAACGGGGAACAAGGAAAGGAAAACTGTATTTTGTGAATAGATTCGTCGTTTTCAAAAAACATGTTTCCCAAACCTTTTGCCAGTTATATGGATCATTATTTGCACTTCAACCCACAATTTATCACCGAACGCGAAGATTGAAGCGTTTTTCGTAATTATTTGTGTTGAGCCGTTTTTACCAATAATAGGCCGATGGAGACTTTAAGCGAAAAACATATTGTTCTGCTCTCTAAACTACCTATACACAGTGGCACCCACACGTCAAATGAACAATTCTGGGCCATTCTGTAAGCCGGTATGATGGACATTGATATTGAAAAACAATCTTTGCAGCGGAAACTTGACAAGTGACACGTTAATGTGATCATATGAAGATACTCTGGCACGCTCTACACCTGCACATAAACAGATCTGGTCAATATTAGTCAGTTCACGAACCATGCCTTATCGTTTTGACTCCATCCATATGATCCCAGCCATTCCGATCTTTTGACTGACAAGAACACTTAAAGGTGGTTAGGGTTTAGGCACATCTTCATATTTTCCACCATGTTTACAAAGGGGAATAACTTCCTGTGACTCCCTGTTTGCTTTCCCGGGCTACAAAACCCTTCCAAAAGAGGGCTCACATTTTAACAGAAAGAGATGTCTTAAAAGAAATAAATCTTTCATTTAAAAGTGTTGGCCCTATTGAGCGGTAGAGGAAGTGGTGGGGGCGGGGTGTAAAAATGAAATTTGCAGAGTTGCTTCCCCTGATTGTGTACTCAATCACCTTATTATGACAGTAGGGATAGACTCTGTTTACATCCTGACATATTGGGTGTCCCGTGTCGGAAGAAAGAAAACAATGCCAGTAATATTTTCAAGACATAATTTGTCCATACCGTGAATTTCGTTATTAAAAGATGGGGTTGGTGATCAGATAAAAATAAACCAAAATAAAATGAAATAAATAAATAAATAAAACATCACGAACATTCACATACACATTCACAATCAAGACAACGTATTTTGATTTACAAAAAAAAAAAAAAAAGACTTAACCGACACGAACTTTGAAAACTAACTGATGCGCACGTTGGCTCTGGGAAATATGCTGCGGCGGCATGATATTATACGTTATTGTGTTCTTCCCATGATTACTCTGCCCCTATTCGTTTAAAGCGTAAGGTCACACCTCCATGTTTTCCCGTTACTTTTACAAAAGGAATTAACTTTTATGACTCCTACGCGAGTCACTTCTTCCTGCAAGAGCTGACCGCAATGGAGAAGAGGGGCAAATCAGAAATTGACAGAGTTGCGTCCCCTGAATATGTATCCATACACATTTAGTCATATTTCTTTCTAACCGCCATTTTTTCGTGATTAATACGAGTTGGAGTTTAGAGGCTAAAATAATAATTAAGCAAATTTTAATAAAACATGTTGATAAATGAATAAAAGCCGCTAGTGTCGAATACAGTAACCCTTGCATTATGAAAATCAAGGGCAAGAAAAGCGTACATGAAGTCACGAAAGTAGTCTCCATTTGTAAAAAGCATGGCCATAGTTAAATACTAAGGTTGTTTTAGAATTGAAAATTAAAATTTTTCAGGTCAGGTAGAAAATAATAATCAGTATTATCTTTACTCTCTCACACTCCAAACATGTACTTTTGTGTTGTCAGTTACTGCAAACATACTAAGGGTATCTTATAAACTCTGGTATTTCCACGTGACACAGTGACAAAGCATTTAGACCGACCACGGGAACAGATGTCTTTTAAGGTGGTGATTATCACTGATTTGGGGCAAAAACAAAAATCTGCATAAAATGCTGAAAATACAACAGATCTTCCCGAAACATAGCAGATGCTTTCTTTATGTTGTTTCTCACAATTCAGAATCCCAAAATGCAGGACTTGTTGATGTTTAAAAGAATTTATATAAGAAAATACCAAAGGGTAAAGTTTGTGCGAATAAATCTAAAAAATGACCATCATTATTGAAAAAGTAATTAGGTCTGAACATAAATTAATGCATTATAAAGAGCGTCCCAGCAATTATTTTTTCTATTTTTTTTGCACGCTATTAGGCTGCGCAGATAAAAAAAGGTGTGGCCTTTGTCCAAATATTTGTCTAAAATACACAGTATAGTCTATTTTCAAGGTTGAATAATTTCAATAACACACCTGTAATGGTCATTGTAATGTACTTATTTATACTGTGAGTATCATATAGGTATAACTGACCTACCCGTATTTCATGAATGCAATAAGTATACATGCACTATATCATGGTCAGACATTTGAGAAAAAGCTACTGTTTTTATCTGGTCTACCATACAATTTGAGAACGAGTTGGAACAAATAATTGCTAGGACGCTCTTTTTAACTCATCAAAGTATCTTCAGAGCTAAGTACATTTTCTAGAACAGATTTTATTTTTCAGATTTCTGCGAAGAAAATCACCCTTTGATCTTTCCATATAAAAACACTTTTTTTTAAACAGCATGTCCCTATATTTTGTATTTCAATTGTAGAGAACACAAAAATTAAGACTTCTGATAACTTTCAGGGAGATACGATCACTTTTTATAGTTTTATTCAGATTTTCGTATATACCACAAATCACCACCTTAAATAAAAGAGTAACTTTCAAGCGAAACAATCTGTCATTTTTATTTTAACTCCCTTCTCAGCAGAATTATTTTACTGAGAAGATTATTTAGAACTAAGCTCTGGACAATTCTGAATTATTTTACTCTAAAGAGGACTATATATTAAATAAGTGTATTTGTATGCCTTATATGTTATCCTCTCAAAATAAAAAGATTATTTTTATTATTATTATTATTATTATTATTATTATAAAAGAATTCGTACCAAAATTTGATTCCTTAGGAGCAAATTCTTTCCGTTAAGGGTTGACCCCGGTTTGGAATGGATTTGTTGTCCAGGAAAGCAAACAGGAAGTTACTAAAGTTGTTCCCCTTCGTACATACAGGGCAGCAATATTGAGGTGTACCCGCTCACCTTAAAGCCAGCAGGGGATATAAAATGTAGGTGCATTATGCCGTGAGCGTATACTAAAGACTCAGATCAGCCTGCGCATCTGCGCAATATTAGACTGATCAGGACTGTCACAATTAGCCGTAGCCATACATGGGTACAGACTAGAAAGAATCTGATCAGACTGTGTAATGCATATTTTCTTATGATGCGACATGTTTGTTATGCTTTTGCTTAAAATATTAATGAAGTTCTAGTTTGATAAATTCAGAAGAATTCAGTGGCTCGGGGTGGATTGTCGTCACACCGTAGGATATTGCAGGCATCTATGAGAAGTTAATAAAAATGAGTGAAGAGAAAGCACCTGATATATTGCATTTGAAAGAGATCGGACGTAAGTTCTCTGGTATATTTATGTTTTAAATACGTAATAGCCCAGTTTGACAGGTCAAGAGCGAACAGAAAACGGCGTTCAGTTAGTTTCCTATTTTGTATATCTGTGGATACGACAGCTCTGAGACTTGTGCCAAGATTGGTCTTTAGAACTTACTTGTTGCATCCCCTATCATAATGACGCACGGCTACTTGCGCAGTCAGGTATGCAAGCACACCACTGGACGCACGACAGGTAGTGAGGTCTTGAAAATGACAACTAGTCGCACCACCAGGTCGTAATGTCGGACGCCTACACGTGCAAAATCCCCCATCTTCTCCACCTCCTCATATAAAGGCATGGGAACAAAGGACTGAATTTGCTCATTTCTTTCTCCCTATTTGAAAAAAGGAAGGATCTTTCTGAAACAGTTGCCCTCCTCGTCAGTGCAGGAAGTGTACCTGCTGTCTAGCCAATAATGCCATAGTGGTGCAGCCAAACACGTTTAGATGACAGAGCACACTGCCATTTTCTTCCGGCAGCTTTTACGAAGGGGAACAACTTTTGTGATTTCCTCTTTGCTTCCCTGTAGGAAAAAGCATTTCTTAAATAAGGTCTACACTTAAAGGAAAGAATTTGCTCCTAGAGCAGCAAATTCTTTCCTTTAAGAGCTGACCTTCAGTGAGAAGGGAGATAACAATGCAGAGTTGTTTCTATGGAAACTCTAAATTTGATGGAAATATGCTGAAGTTTGTGGTTCCAGGCCTCCTTCTAGCTACGCCCCTGGATAATATCTGTTGACGTAAGTGGTCGCAGAGCTTCAGATAACGGGAGTATTTCATACGGTATACTCTTGTCTTATGTCTCCACAGAAACACCTGTCTAATGCTGTCTCAATAGCTTTTTTATGGAGAATCAAAACTGATCTAGATTAAAAGTAAAAAGTATGCAAAGACCAGGAACTGAAACAATCAAAATCCAAATCCAGCCCTCAAACCATAGTTGGAAACAACTAAGATTACAAATAATCAAGATACAGAGAACATATGGCCAACCGAGTGAGCAGCTTGTTCCCAAAAGGTGGCCACTCAGCAACCCAAACCGAACCAAAAATAATAAGAACATACATAAGGTAAAACATCACAGAAACTCTGACACCAAAAACAGGCAACAGAGAACCACAACAGAACTACCGCCTTGGAACGGTCAGTAATGAATTACTTGGGGGCTTAAATCGATTTTACAGGCCCAACCTCACCCTCAGTTTCTGAAGTGGTACAAAACATTTAGTTGGTAGTTCGGTTCGCATGATAACCCTCTAACTCGTCAATAATCCTTTACGCTGCGGTTGTAATATATGTTTTGAGATCAGCCTGCAGCCTATGTACGACCATGTGAGCGGACAAGTCACAGACTACCTCAGACAAACAGTGATACTTGTCTTAGGCTCGATTTCACATCGAAGTTAGTACACGGATTAACATTCGGAACACTTAGGCCCGATTTCACGTCACAGATAGAACTCAGAATACTCGTAACAAGTCCGTGGTCTATTTTACCGTAAGGTGCGATGTAAAATTTTGGTGTTCCGAATGCTAATCCGAGTACTAACTTCGACGTGAAATTGGGCCCAAAATTTTACAATGCGCCTCACGATAAAATTGACCACATACTTGTTAGTCTGAGTTTTAACTGTGACGTGAAATCGGGCCTTAGCGGTCGTAGAAAGTCCCCTGATCAAAATCAGTCACCGTTACATGTAGATATTTGTGCATCAATTTACAAAAAATCGGCCACAGTGATCAGAGATCGCAGGTGGTCGCACACTGGTCATCCATGGTCGCACAAAGGTCGCACAACCTGCCGCGGTCTGTCTTGGATCTTCATGAATGACAGGGGCACTTGCTACTCGCAAGACGACCAATCGTTCCACCTCACGACCGGTCATGCAGTTAGTCGTGCGACTTTACGACCGATCTTGTAACCAGCAGTGTGACCTTACTACCTGTTCTGTGTTACACGACTGGTGGGTTGAGGCGGGGTGGAGGTGAGGAAGGGAAGATATTATTCAATATTAGGATGGTTCCTCGTGTTAGTGTATGCATTTACATAGAAAATGTTTGTTTCGAAACGATATAAGGTCTATCTACGTCCCTGTTTTCAACGATGGGTTAGCGGTCTGCACTCATAAGCTGGAAGTTCTTGGATCGGGTTCGATCAGATTGTGATTATTATTCATCATCGTCACCAGCCCTATCATGTTTTTATTGTTCAGAAAAGACTTGAATACTATTGAAAGGGCAATAAAACCCCAAGTTCAGCCATCCGTCCACTGAGGCCCAAGATGGTATTTCCAATTATGCTTACAATGTAGATGGATTTCGGGTTTTACATCCCTTAAAAAATTTAGTTATAGCGAACCAATGAATGGGTACATATATTAATTGAATGATGTGTGCATTGAATCCCGCTTACAGCTTTAAAGAAGAACGCCTCGTGCGGGATTCGAATCCGAACCGCTAGCTCACATGTATTAGGCAACCCTCTAGCACAGCCGACAACGTATTTGAGTCGAACATCGGATATCGTTGTCTAGTACATGTACCACTGGTAAAACATTTGCATACCTGTATGTTATGGTGGAGAAAGTACACTTGGCTTATTTATCTGACCTCTAACTCTTATAATCTATGTACTACTTTATGTTTTGAAGCATATGAATATGTCATACTCATTTTGTCTCCCAACCAAACAATTTTAACTATAACATACTAACAGCAGGTTTACAACGACACCATGTTTCGTTTGATGCTACAATACAAACGAAAGTAAGAAAAACCAAAGGTACATATTATAAGGATATAATAAAACAGCAACAGCAACAACAACAGCAGCAATAATAATCATGCTGAAAATATCAATAACCATAGTAACAACAACAAGAACAATTCATAAAAACAATGCCCATTATCTCTTTTCTTTCAAACTTTTGGGATTTAGCGACACGGAAGAAGTTAAATACTGAAACGCGCGTCTGTCGCACTAAAATTGGTATGGATACCTTTATATCATATCAAAATGGTTAGCCATCACTTCATTATTAATAGTTCGTAGCCAATATAAGACCCTAATCCATCCTGGTTAACTATGTACATACAGGGGCTGTTATCAAAAGCAAAAGAGCTATTACGAAACGAAAAAAGATTCATAATTCCCAAACGACCTGGTCATTATGGCTAAACAAATTTGTTTAGCCACGATGACCAAGTAATTTTGAAACTATGACTCTTTTTCGTTTCGTAGCAGCCTAGTCTTTTTTGTTTTGTAACAGCCTTGAAAACATAGTTAACTGGGTGTGCAATGTAAAACCATTACCTTCATTTAAAATCAGTTTGGAGGACGGTTCAACGTTTGATCTCTACCTTATCATATATTGTATCATTTTATCTCAGAGTGCCCATAGTTCAGTACAAGTCTAGAGTCTCCTATAGCCGACTGCTGTTGTTCCTGGTGGCATTGTTTGTTCTCGCTACAGTAGCTCTGTCCGTCTGACTCGCTTTTACAGTTCTTAGAGTGGACAAAGATGACGACAAAGGTGAGTTTAAATATGCATCTAAATTGTTTCTAATTTTGTCTGTGTGATCACATTAGAACTCTGTTATGAATATATTTTATTGGTTGGGGAGGCGTCCGTTTGGCCTACTTCCGACTTTGGACCATGCGGTCGCAGGTTCGAGTGCAGCTTGAGGTGAGCTTCTGTTCGAGTCTAACTGGCCCTTCATTACACAGAGCCTTTCAAAATCATCCTCTCATTTCCTTGATGTTACCGAATCATTGTTAAAAACGACGTAAAACTGCGATATTTGTTCTTTACGTACTACTCTGGAGTCTTTTTTTTGTATGGTCAATATTTTGTTAGCTGCACTTTCAATGTGTTTACCAATATGTTTACAATGGCAACCAGATAGACGAAAAATTATTTTCTTTTAACAAAAAATTCTGTAAAAACTCTATTTTCAACGTTAAAAAAGTTTTTATAAGTTGCAACCAAAGGGTAATTTCGTTTTGAGAAAGCTGGCAGCTGTGAATCTACATTATTCAGCAAAGACTTGATAATGGTCGCAATTTCCTTTTTGAAAGAGTAGTATATTTTATACTCACAGAGTGTATGGTTAGTGCGCATAGGCCAGTAAATCATACATGTAAGCGCTTCAAAATGCGATGCGCATGTAGCATGTGTAAAATGTCAAGGGAGTAAACAATATGACCGATCAAGAATACGCAAAGAAGTTTGTATGTTGCTTTAGAGTTTTATAAACTATTGCTAAAAATGCATCCAAACTTAAACGTTGCTATTATAACTTGTTTCCTTAAGGTTTAATAAAAAGAGTTTTGTTTTACAGAATCTATTTCACATGCTGGAGCCAAGACTGTTGGTAAGTATCTGTACATTTTAGTACTACTCAGAGTATATACACATTATTATAATAGTAACTTGATCTGGCGTACTGTATCACGTCGAGTGGATGAGCTCATACCATCGGATCACCCGAGACGCTTGCAAGTGCAGGGGTAGGGGGTGGATGGAGGTGGAGGGGTAGCTTGATTTTATGCTGAAGTACATGCGCGAAAATACCTGTCGGTATAACAAAGTACGGCTATAGGTCCTCTACGAATTTTAAAAACTGTTTACACTTTCTAGTTCAGTGGTGGTAAGGTTTATTCACTGAATAAGGGATGTCACACCTGTCTGATTTAGCATACTATGCATGTGCAATCAATGCACTGTTCAAAATCTCTTGCCTGGCTAATTGTGCGTAAATACATGCTTAGAAGCCATGCATCCAAAAGGCCATATTCTGAACTTCATTATTCCAATGCTAATACTCTACTGTTGAAATATTTGAACTGGTTTCTTAACTAAAACTAGATGTTTGTGGAAACTGGACATAAAGACAGCTATTCAGAAGACCTTGAATAAAGGACATATGCACTACTGAAGGTCTTGAGAAACAGTTTTCAAACTATTTATAAGAACTTGTTGACTGGCTTTCACCATGGCAGTATAGGCTTTGCAGAACTGATGCTTATCAATATATCTCTTTGCATAGACATTATCGGATCCTGATATCTTTCCCTCTTCATCTTATTCATTTTACTGTTTACCATGTACATGCATAAACTTGGATTTTTACTCAAAGTGATATAAAAACACAGGTGTGAATGTGGTCTTACAAGCAAATAAAGTTCAAAAATGATCTGTAAATCTTGCACCACCCTACTAAATATTGGGACAGGAATGTCTGGGCAAACACTGTAGACCAAGACAAGACTGTTCAGGGACAGCAATAGAATTTCCCATTCTGCCAGCACCTTTGTACCAAATTGATGATAGTCAAATCAGTGAAGCTTATGGTAAAATCAACTTAATTTAGGTTTACAATGGCATCTGCTGCAGAGATGGCTTCTGTCAATATTAAAGCTGCTATGATAAGGTATTATATCAGGCATAAGCAGTCAGCTGTAGCAGAATAGGTTTAAATTGTGCTAAAATGGGCAGTCAACCTTAACAAAATGTGGACTTGGCGGTTCCGCATCAGACCTGTTCTTAAAATTTGTATAAGAGCTATAGCACTGTTAGGTGTTACAGTTATTGAATCTTATACACAGTTCCGAGCCACACCCAGAATATCAATCAAAATCACATGATAGCATATACCTGGCCAATGCAACGACAACTTAGCACGTGACATAGTCTCACAAACAAATCGCACGTGGTCAGTATCCAACATAAGTCCGTGCGCGAAAATACCTGTCGGTATAATAAAGTACGGCTAGCACTGTTAGGTGTTACAGTTATTGAATCCTATACACAGTTCCGAGCCACACCCAGAATATCAATCAAAATCACATGATAGCATATACCTGGCCAATGCAACGACAACTTAGCACGTGACATAGTCTCACAAACAAATCGCACGTGGTCAGTATCCAACATAAGTCCGTGATTTTACCTAACAGTCAATGGAGGGATGTATACCTGTTTAAAGAAAACAAACTAACACCACTTTTAATAAACTTACCATGCTTTGCAAGAACAGAACGCATCGGAAATGCATTATGCGCCAACTGCCATGTGTAGATCATGAGGAGGCTGATTCTTTGCCATATATTGCCAACATTTAGCAGACACTTGCTTTTGTCATTTGTTTTTCCGCCATCTTTGTGTAAGCTTGTGAGACGTAGTAACAGTAACTAAGCAGGCGGAGCTTAGCGGCTATTCTCGGAACTGTGTATTTCGGTTACTCACGATTAGTTTACATCTTACCCACATGGCAGCGGAGCGAGAAGTCTGAGTCAGATGTTGACTTGAGCTAAAATCTAACCTTTTTTCCGGCGTTGCCTGGATTTGCATCTTTGTTGCCTTGTAACAGTTAAGTTAGACTTTACATGATAACGTGTTTCAGAGAAAATTGAAGAAGTTGGATTGGGATTCATATATAATTATATAGAAATCCTTGGTGGGTGGCCTGTGTTGGGAACCAAATCAGGTGGAAACTGGAATCAGGCGAATTTCAACCTTGAAGTCATACTGGTCCTACTACGAAATGAGAGCAGCAGTATTCCACTCGCCACTATATTTGTCTCATCTGATGACAAAAATCCAAAGAAATATATTTTGAAGATAATATTCGACTAAAAGATATAACAGAATGAGAAACACTGATTCATAAAGAAATTCTTCTATTTTCTTCCGTTTTAGGCATCACTTTGACGCCAAGAAAATGTTGTTTTGCTAATCACCAAAGTTTCCTGCGTTAGACAGTGCGACGTCCATTGTTTGGAAGAAAGAATAATTTATTCGGTTGTTTTTGATACTGTGAATTAATTTACTTGTCTTCTAAGGCTTTCTAATAACAAAAATAAACAAACAAGCAAGCCAAAAATAAAAACAACAACAAAAAAATGCATTAAACATTTTCAGGCGTACGTCTTAAGTAAATTATTTCTCTGTAATCAATCTAAACAACCGATAAACTCTATTTAGATGGACCAACCAGGCTTAGGTAGGCCAAGTAGAGAATATTACCTCAAAGCCCGCAACGACACCACTCTGACGGCCTACCAGACTATGATAGCGAGAATAGCAGTAGCTCTGGGAGCCGACGAGACCACTGCAGAACAAGATGCTAAAGATATAGTTGACTTCGAACGAGAACTGGCTAGAGTAAGTATGGTTCAAATAAAAATGGTCCCATATTGTGTAATTTATAATGGGAAGCAATGCTTGACAAGTTTAATATCGCAGATTACTACTACATTATAGGATGTCGTAGCACAGCAAATCTCTTTACCATGATGCAAGTCTCGCGGTGTTAGTTTTTTTTAAGAATGTATATCCCCAAGCAGTTTCAACATTTATGAAAACGTGAATTTTTTGGCTTTTTTGTTGTTTGTGTGACAGGTAAATCAAATAGTTTGCTTTATGAAGTTCTCCAAATTGCCAACACACGCATGTATGAGTTTCAAATTAGTGTTCTATGAAGTTCTATGGAAATTCTGTCGAAGGTCTACCATGAATCATTACTCTTTTACATTTTACATATTTCTGGCTTTCGTAGAAAACATATTACTACAAGGTATGATACATGTACTAAGGCTGAATATACTACAAAAAGTAGAATACACTAATTTGTTGACTGAGGTACTGAATGAATTTAGATACCATTTAGATCTAGATTTTCTTGTACAATGTCAAAAACTACGAATTAAATATTTTGCATAAATTAAGCCGATATAAACATTGTACCCTTCTTTGTTTTAGATTACAGTGCGACCTGAAGACATACGTGATCCTGAGCGTATGTACAACAAGATGAGACTAGGAGACATGACCAAAAACTTCACAGGGGTAGGTATTTAAAGGCTTGTGAATTAAAACGTATGCATTGATAACAACTGGTTCGTTGTTTGCCTTTAAACTGTATTTGCCTGCACGAGAAACTAAACACTCTATAAAGGTTAGCGTGGGCTATATGAAAGACCTTATATGCACAGTTCTGAGAGAGGTGAAATCCATAACGACATTCCCTCATCAATGTTCACCAAACCCTAGCTGTCGTCTGTTTTGTCAGCTTAAACCCATTAATGCCGAGCCCTCTATATCTAACAATATTCGGGATCTATGCAAATAGTTTTGACCCACATGAGACATGGCAGAATGCTGAGTCTGATCAGGGCGAACAACATTAAAGTCTGCATTGAATATAGAAATTCAAAACCAAGCATTTTTAAAATTTAAATCACTGTATAGGAATTAGACTTGTCCAAACTGTGTAGTAGACGTGTTCACAAAGCATCGATGGGTAAATGTGTTTTTTTTAAACACACAATAATGCAATTATTGATAGCAACACAAAAATGTTTTTCATCTCGAAATTCATATCACTGCATTTAACAATGTTTTTTTGCTTCCAGATTAATTGGCTGAAGCTGGTCAAAGGAACATTTAACCATGTAAACATGGAGATAGATGAAAATGAACCTGTTGTTGTTACCTCGCCGTCATACTATGAGAAACTGGGAACAGTATTACGGAATAAATCACAAAGGTAACGTGTCTTTCTATTCCTTTCTTCGTAATATTGCTATACCCTCTCTCGAGGATTATGAGCAGATGTATGATGTACACTGATGAACCTCCTTGTAGCCATGTAACAACAGAAAGGATGGGATCTTTAGCATGCACAGGGGCATTCTTTACCTGCATAAGGGCTTCCTTTTAACGTCCCAATCAGAAGGACGACACACTTTTTTAATGTCATCACTGTGAATGACATTAATAAGGCGTGTTTGGACACCAAAATTCTAACGCCGCTACCGGGTTCGAACTCGGAAAATTTAGCATCGGAAGCAAGTGCGCTAATCACTGAGCTACCCTTTTCAATAGCTACCATGCTTCTATCAGAGTCAATGTAGCCTAAATGGTCATTTTCTGTAGATGACATATACTTAACAAAAAAAAAATACATAGATTGTTCTTGAATTGTAAGTTAAAGAACAATATTTTCAAATAATGATACGTTATTTTCCCACGTGCCAAACGCCTGATAACTTTATGAACTAATAGGTTTTCAATTTGCATTAATTGTTAGAGAATTATTCCACTTTTACTGAAAACACCACAGACAAAGTGAAACGCTCGATGCGCATGCGCTTTTCGGATTTGCCTTTTAACTGCCGATAAGAAACCGTGTGAACCTTATGACATTTAACCAGCAGCTCAAAGAAATACGAAGTTAAAGATACTGTATCTTTGAAATTGTCTCCCTTGCAATTAAATGTAAAGTCAATCATTTACTCCGATTTACCAGTACATTTCAATAAAATTGTCAAGTTTAATTCCTGGATCTTATTCCAGCTTCTCCAGACAATTCTTCATGATGAAAAAGTTTGATCAAACTGGTTAATTGCCCACTGTATAACACCTTGCATTGTCTATGGGAGATTAAATGCATAGCATGAAAGTCAGAGTCAAGTGTCATGGCAAGCGATTTTCCAAGCCTTGTGCTTCACTGATCAACCCTTTGGAATCGACAAATTGGACCGTTTGTGTAACAACTAGTGCCTGATAAACGTCTCAGAAGTGACTTGCTCACATGGGCTGACAACTTGAGTGAAATACGGGTCTTCAAAACGCATCTCAAAATAGCATTTCAAATTCTGACCCCTCACTGAATTAAACTGATCTGGAGACAACAATCTCGCAGCTTATGTTGTGATAATCATTTTCAAGAATACGGATACTTTTTTTAATTTTTCAGTATTCCTCATACATTGGCGTATATTTGTGTTCATGTATTTATATCTTTAATAGGATCCTAGCAAATTATATTGTTTGGAATAGGATACTAGCAAAGCTATTCTACCTCCCATCAGAGTTCAGAGAGATACAACAGAAATATATAAAGGTATTGCCTGTTATCAACAACTACTACTCAGAAGGACACGTGCATTAGAAGGAATTTATAGTCTCATGTTTCGGTGTTGCATCTGTGAAAAGTTGGTATCCGAGACGGTGCCTCTTTGGAGATATAGTCTTTCAATGAGTAAATGAATTTTCAATGGGATTTGTTTAGGCTCTATAGCATTAATCAGTTGTCCAGACAGACGCTTTCCTTAAATAATTTTTCAGGTGTTTACAGTGGCAGTAATGTGTAGATTACAGAAACCTGAGGAGAAGCAAACGATATTCTTTATTCTTTTATTGTATATCCTTGTCAAAGTTGAGTTAGTATTAACATATGGTGATACGAAACTGTTTTAAAGTTGCTGACTCTACCTGGTGAAGTCGTATTTGAAGAAGTTGTATTACACGTCTCGCTATGTCATGTAAAAATAATTATAAAGAAAACGTTGCTTTTAGAGCCACACCGGAATAAATTTCCCAAATCATCGGAAATTCGTTAAGGTATCGCTCTATTAATCTCATCAGATCTCTTGAAATTCTATGAAACTGGTTGGTAGAAACATATTTTCACGTGAGGCTAAATCTGCTCTATATATGGTACATTGGTGCGTGCTCCTAACGCGCACCTAAGTGTTATGCTGAATTGCCGATGTTTACTATCTTTGTTAATTCACTTCCTTATTTTTAGAACGGTTTAATTTTGTCAGTACTAATCATTGCAGAGCTGTCAAGTCTAATACCCTTTTCTATACAACAGGTGTTACATGGTACTGGAATACAACCTCCGAGATGGCGAACGTGTGCCATGAATACTATGAATCTTATGAAATAAGTGGTGGGGAGACTTGTGGTGGGGAGACTCGTTGGGGAAAACGATAATATGCTCGGCATAGCCTCGCATCTTATCGTTTTCCCCAACTCGTTTAATAAATTCAATAATACAGGAGCACGAATGCAAGATTCTATTTATCATTTGACACTAAAATCATTTTATGAGCAAATTTTGCACTATAACGTCACGAATTCGCCACTAGAAAATGCGATGTTTGCATGGACGTCAACGCATAACGTTACGACGTAATTTGCATATTTAATCCACTAGTGGATTATCGTTTCTAATGCATGGCTTTATTACACTCTCAGATGCGACGTCATATGATAAATATTATTATTAGGAAACTTGGGTATAGAATAAAAGAGAACGTTTATTTATTATTTCTTATAAAGATCATCTCTGTCTACATGTATGAACCCAGATAACACATGACGTTGAGAACCTTATATTAGTGTTGCTGTAGCAGTTTGTTTGCCTCCTAGGAAGTATAGGAGAAATAAAATAATAAAACACATCTGAAACAAAAACTATTAACTAAGATAAATAAATTGGTTAGTTCGTCAGTGTTTGAAGCTTTCATGTTTTACAACTTCGAATTGCTGACTTTATATACTAAGCACAACTTCTAACCGACATTCGTCTTGAACAGTGTCACAAGTAGAAGGTATCTGGACATAATTTTCTTATATTCAGTACACCCAATTAGTCATGCAAAGGTTTTAAGGATTTGAGATCAATATCATTATTACCTTTTTCCTGGCACTAGAGGATTTACATGTACCCCAATTTCAAACTTGGCAAGGATTAGGTCTGTTGTGAGGAAGGATTTTAATTTTGACTGAAAGTTTAAATTTTGGTTTAGAAAGATGCTTTGTTGTGCAATCTGAAGTTCAATTAATCATTATCGAAATGTTTTCACTGATGATAAGTACATGCTGATTAGATTCTGAAATGTGGTGCTTTCCGAATCATGGCAACCTGCTGAAATGTTGCGATTTTGGGAAACAGGGGTACCTGTAGCTTTCACTAATTCGATGGTAAACTGATAAGATTTATATTTATTTGTTACCTGATTTACTTTATCAATGTATTAGTTAAATTGAAGATGGAAACATATGTTCGATAGTCCTTTTTTGTTTTGCGAAAAAAAAAATATATATTGCTTCTACATGTAGTTTATAAATATTTGAGATTGGTTTGCACTTCAGATTAATAAGCTTATTTGTGCTGTAGGTAATAGTATTAATAAATAATCTTCAACAAGCCTTTAAGGAAATGATCCAAGAACTTGACTGGATGGAAGATGAAACTAAAGAATACGCCAGGATAAAGGTAAAACAGTTTGTAGACACTAATAATAGTATATTGTTTCGAGTTTCGTGTCAATAGAAGTTTAAGAGATATATAGTCTTGCTCTTAATTATACCCGAGATGTTTTCCAATCCTTTTTAAATTCGGTTTTCTGAAAGACAGAACCGCCTCATAGTTTATCCAAATATTATTTCTTTGCCATTTGTACTATGTAAAATAAGAAAACTAAAGATCAGCAATTAACACCTTTTATCTTCTCGAGTTGGGTAAAAATGAAATAGGTATCTACAAAATGCAATGTTTGGTTTGGCCACTTGGGCATCACGACGTGGTAAAATTGTTTTTATTTAAGGTCGATCTTCTGGAGCCAAGAATTGGTTATTCCGACTGGATGTTTGACAATGCGAAATTAAATGCAAAATATGAACTGGTAAGCATTAACTGAAGCAGTCAAAATGTTATATGAGCCACGTCATGTGACTTCCAACAATGTGGCAAAGTTGTTATGTGGTATTCAAATTTTCCTCCTGTTCTACATAAGATAATCAGAGACCTAGCTGTTGGCTCTATCGTTTGGATCACTCTCATAGAAGGTTGATGTGACAAGAAAAGGCTCTGATCAGACTGCACTTATGTGCAGTCTGATCAGAGCCTTTGCGTGTCAGCAATGCCACATTGTTGGAAATCACATGATGTGGCTCATATACTTCATATAATTATGTATTTGAAAACAAATATGAAATATACATATACAGATGCACAGTTTCAGAACTCTGACAGAACTGCAGACTAGACTTTTACACTTATATACTATACCTTTTTAGCTCACCTGAGCCGAAGGCTCACAGGTGAGCTTATAGTATAGGCAGGCATCCGTCGTCCGTCGTCCGTCGTCCGTCGTACGTCCGTCGTCCGTCGTCCGTCGTCCGTCAATATATTCAAACAACATCTCCTCTGAAACTACAGGGCCATTGTTACCAAATTTCATATATAGCATCTATAGGCAGGGGGAACCAATAATACTGTTTTTTATCCAAATCGCTTAAAAACTTTGGTTGCTATGGCAACTTAAAGTTTCCATTGAATTGTATGGGAAAAAATGAAAATTTGCATTTATTGCTATGTCACTGCAGATATTTTGACAAAACTTTTACAGAAATGTTCCATGAGTAGTCCTCTATCAACCACATGAAATTTATGTCAATTGCACAATCTGGCTGGTTGCCATGGCAACCGAATGATTAAAAATAGAAAAAATATTCAAAAATCATCTCCTCAGAAACTATACAACCAATAAAGCCCAAACTTCACAGAAAGGATCTTAGTACTGGCTTCTATAAAATTACTGTTTTTCTTGGCAATTGCTCTAGCAGTTTGGTTGCTATGGGCACTTAAAGTTGCCATTGACTTATAATGGCAAAATAGAAAATTTGCATTTATTGCTATGCCTGTGCAGATATTTTGACAAAACTTTCATAGAAATGTACCTTGAGTAGTCTTTAACCAGCCTTGTTAAATTTATACAAATTGCGCTATTTGGCTGGTTGCCATTGCAACCGAATAGTTAGAAATAGAAAATATTAAGAAATCATCTCCGCAGAAACTGTGTGGCCAATAAAGCTCAAACTATACAGAAAGAACCTTAGTACTAGCCTCTATAGAATTACTGTTTTTCATGGCAATTACTCCAGCAGTTTGGTTGCTATGGCAACTAAGAGTTTCCTCTGACTTATTATGGGGAAAATGGAAATTGGCAATTTTGCTGTCTCACTGCATTTATTTAGATTTTCTTTTTACAGAAATGTTTCTTGAATAGTCCTCTTCATTTCATATGAATTTTATCCAAATAGCCGAATTTGATTGGTTGCCATGGCAAAATATAGGGTAAATTTTCGAAAAAAAAAAGAAGAAAAAATGAAAAAATCTTCTGCTCAGAAGCCATATAGGGGATGAAGCTGATATTGTGCAAACATTTTGATGACAGAAGCCTCTACATGAATTTTGTTTTTTCTTCCAACCCCATAAGAATTTTGGTTCCTATGGCAACTTGTAGTTTCCATTGACTTAAAATGGGAAAAGTGAAGCCATGAGGAGGATGAAGCTGATATTTTGCATACATATTAATAACATTAGCCTCTACCTAAAGTATGTTTCATATCATCATTGCCCATGTGAACTGGTTGCTATGGCAACTTAAAGTTTCCATAGACTTACAATGGGGAAAGTGGACATTTGGTATTTATTTCTGTGTTACTGCAGATATTTTTACAAAAGCTTTACAGAAATGTTCCTAGATTAGTCCTCCATCAGCTATATGAATTTTGCCCAAAGAACTGATTTTGATTGGTTGCCATTGCAACTGAAAGGCCAAATTTTCATTTTTTTTTTTCATTTTTTTTTTTCATTTTTTTTTTGCCAAAGATCTTCTCAGAAACCATTATGGGGGGGGGGATAAAGCTTATTTTTGCATAAATGTTTGTGATATTATCCTCTGCATAAATGGTGTGTTTTATTGCTGTTGTGCATGTTGTTTTGTTGCTGTGGCAACTTAGTTTTTCCAACATAACCTCAGTGCTCAGGTGAGCGATATAGGGCCATTGGCCCTCTGGTTTATACTAACATATCAGTTTTCTTGTTTAAAATGCGTTACTGATCTCATAACGTCAACCTTAACGCCAGTAACAGAAGTCCAGAAACGTGAACGTGATTTCATATAATATTGAGCCGCGACACGAGAAAACCAAACAAAGTAGTTGTGCACCCAACGCAGACTCAGACTCGGATCAGCCTGGGCATCCGCCCAGTCAGATCAGACTCTTTGCTAATCGCTTAAAGTGTAGCTAAGGGTCTAAGCTATTTCCATGCGGACAGCGAAGACTCTGATCAGACTAAGTGAATGCCCAGGCTGATTTGAGTCTGCACTGGGCGCACAACCACATTGTTGGTTTTCTCGTGTCGCGGCTCAATATTTCATTTACATACTGTAGCAGGTTGAAAAAAGCCAGATACGGCAAGTATTGATGTGTATGAGCGGTACATGATAATTTGTGCAAAAATACAAGTGATGATACCCAGGGAAGGCCTGAATCACAAAGCCCAACAAATCCAAAACACGAGCCCAAACATGAAGAAAAGACAATTTGAACGATACATTCAGAAAAGAAACACAGCCATGGTCGGACTGGCATTCTTGCATGCAGTTTGATGCATCACGTTAATACTAAAATCTGTACCACACAGGTTTAGCATCTTAAGGGAATACAGAGATGATGAGAAGGTGCAGTGTTAAATCCTTCACATCGTCAGTCACACGTTTGAGTAGAAACGTGAGTATATAAACTCAACTAATATATGACCAGTCATGTAGGCGGTATCGCCGCCTATAGAGAATTTTTTTTTTCGGTTGCTCAACCTGACGCTTAAAATACAAAATTCTGCTAACAAGTATTTTTATAAACTGTATTCTTATCTATCATGCTTATCTGGTGAAACCATTTCAGACGCTACTAAGTTTGGTTAGAAAGTTGAAGACTGCTAAATAACATCATTTTTAAACATTTCACAGTAAAGGCAGGATATATTATATGCGGCAGAATTTAGGAATATGCATGATTGTTAATTCTCTTTTAAAACATTCTTAGTTGTCATTTTAATGCATTTCTGTTACAATAATGACTGAGTCGTTTTGTTTTCAAATAAAGGTAACAATTAGTCCAGACAATCCGATGATGTCTTTAATAAGCATAAACAAGGCTGCAGTTCAGCGGAATCTGAAAAAGTTACGACAAGACTATGACAGAACCTGGTACGTAACTAATAAACCAATTAAAGCCTATCGTTCCATTAAAAGGATCTAGGCAAACAGTGCAAACGCAAGTCAGAAGCCGCAGAGCGCGGCGTCCGATCAAGGTATGCACTGTTTGTAATAAAATTTACAGCGAATACTACAAAATATGGCAAAAATAGATACATCGGACACCCCTTTAATTTTGAATGGACTAATCCAAATTATAAAGATAGAAAATTCTGTTGAGCATAGATGGGTTTAGATTATGTGGATTGTTTTTTCTTTTTTTTTGTTGGCTTCTGTCGCAGTTGCTATTTGCAATAAAGTTGCATAGCGACATTTTATTGTCTTTTTTTAAATTATAACTGTTGTGTACAAATATGAATGAGTAAACGGATTACGTGAGATTCCTTTTTCAGTCTACTGGCGGACGCATACCAGTGGCAGTGATTTTGTTTTGCACGCACAGCTACATATATTTGATCTGAAATATATTTCAGACAATTTGTCTACAATCAAGAAGGAATCCCACAAAATGGATCGACCTACATCAAAGCCTAGGCGGCAAAATGTCAGCAAATCTTCCTGCCTAACCTTATATCATCTTTGTTTAACGTCCAAGGGATTATGACGGGTTTGTATTCCGAATGCGCTCACATTGTCATAATATGACAAAGACCCCAGTCTTACAACAGCAAATGTTTATCTAAAATTAAAATTAGCATACAGTTTTGGAAATGCATCTTTCAAAGCTTGGCGATCATCATGGTCGTCACATCTACAGCGTTTTGCTGATCGTTGTTGACCTGGTTCGTGGACCGGTCATAGTGCATATATTATGTCTGTTTCGAAACTTTAAGGTAAATCGGTATGATTACGACCTGGTATAAGTATTTCTAATTACGGTATATACCTTCTGTAGTTTACAGGGCAAAATGGCCGCCATTGGTCACACGCAAGTGTACACGGCATTAAATTACTTGCTTAATAGAAAACGTATTTCTTTAGAAAACTACAATTTTGTGAACACAAATTTCATGTCACCATTTGACTGTCAAGCAGAGACCTTCTTCGAATCTGCACGGACTAGTTGTTTTATCGATAGATTCCCGCAGGACATACAGGTTTTCGCTGCGGACATGAAAATAATGAAGTAACGAAGTTTGTACCGGGTCTGCCTAAAAACAGTAATGATGCGTAATGTAGCGTAATGATGCGTAATGTAGCGTAATGTAATGTAAAGATGGAAATATTGCATAAAAATGACTGTCTGATAACTTCATTTCGGAGACTATTTTCTTCAGAGAACGTTCAGAAGCACTCGCATGATAACTACATGTAAATAGTATAGGCGCTAGGATGCAGTTCCTCAATTCATACGTTAAGGCAAGGATAAAATTCTATTCCTAGTTTCCAGCTGATATGTGACTTATTGAATTGTGACTAGGACTTGTTGCCATAAAGTTCTAGAAAGATTCCTGAAATTATATGCAGGTATTAGTACATTCAAACTCTTTTATATTTACATATAACTAGTACCTGTTCTTTCATTAGTCATGGCAACCTTTCACCAGCCATTTTTGTCTTTTATTTTATTAATAACATTCCTTTTAAATCAGAGATTGTTAATTTGCAACTTATTATTAATGATGTCTGCAAATATATCGTTATTAAAACGTAGTTTCAGCAAACTGAAATGACAACTGCATCAGTCACCTTCATGTAACCAATGTGCAAAAACGGCTGTGTCTGTGTCATAAACAACGCAGCCGTGTTTCTAAACCAAAGCAGTATCTCCTGAGGATTATTGACAGTCTCAGGACGCAGAGAAACATTTATATATTCCAGATTATTTTAAATAACATAAAAAACAACACATTACGCATCTTTACGCATCTTTACGCATCATTACGCTACATTACGCATCATTACTGTATTTAGGTACATCGGTTTGTACCCTGTCAGAATTTTACATACATTTCTTATCGAGATATGCGCTTGTTATTCATATTATTATACATGTTCATCACCTAAAGAGACATTTATTTTTTATGTATTTAGGTGGAAACGTTCTACAGCGGAGGTGAATGCCTTCTATTCGCCAACTACTAATCAAATTAGTAAGTTTTTATACTATTAGTTTTCTGTTGGAATGATTATTCTTTCGAAATGGGACAACCTTGGCGACACCAATCAGCATGCGTTTCCGAACAACCTGATTAGTATATTCGTTGTTCCTATCAAAAAACTTTAAGGACTTTAAGCCTCGGTCCCACAGAGCTTGCGACTGCGATGCGACCGCTTTGCGACTGATTTTGTCTGCGACTGACCTGCGACCTCTGCGACCATTGCAACTTCTTTTCCTCTTCAAATGTGGTCGCCGATCAGTCGCCGATCAGTCGCCGCACAGTCGGCGACAGCTTTCGCATGTAGTCGGCGATCGATCGGCGACCTCACTGCAACTGGTCGCCGTAGGATCGGCGACAGGATTGCAACTAGTTCAGAATGATCGGCGACCAGTCGGCGACCAATCGGCGACTCTTCGGCGACTGGTTTCAAATGATCGGCGACTGGTCGGAGACTGATTGGCGACCGTTCTGCGATAAAAAAAAATAATGGAAATGTGGTGACAAGAATGAAATCATTTCAGTGAAAGTTGTCAAAATAACACAGCTACAGATTCAGTTCATTGCTTGCAACGAAACAACCGGCATGCACCTCTTTTGTCTATGATGGTGTGCAGGCGATTAAGACGGAGGAGGAGAACACAGTACTGGATAAGACATTGGTTTCAAAAAGGCCGCAAATTATTGAGATTCCTCCTTTGACTGTTGAGATTCCTCATCTGAAGCAGGCGTCCGAACGTCGGGAGTCATTTCTGCTGTCTGTTTTGGCGACGATGTTTCTTGTTTTTGTTTTTTTTTTGGTGGGGGGGGGGTCCTCTATGTACCATGATGCGAGCACTTTGAGCCTAGGTAATAAAATAATGCACTGCAAACCTTGATCTATTGGCGCACGCTGCAACCTGTCGGCGACCAGTCGGCGACCTGTCGCCGATCGTTCAGCGATCTATCGGGGCACGCTGCAACCTGTCGGCGACCAGTCGGCGACCAGTCGCCGATCGGTCGCCGATCAGTCGCCGTCTCACCAGTGGTCAGTCGCCGATAAGTCGCCGATCGGTCGCCGATCAGTCGCCGAACAGTCGCCGACAGATCGCCGATAGGTCGCAGCAAGGTTGCAGCATTTCAGAACCAAAGTGTCAATGAAACTGATCGGCGACCGATCGGCGACCGGTCGGCGACTGTTCGGCGACTGATCGGCGACTTCCAGAAAACCATTGCAACCAGTCGGCGATCAAAATCAGTCGCGGCTAGTCTTTTGTGCATGTTCAAAAGACTGGCTGCGACTAATTTTGATCGGCGACTGCTCGGCGACCTTGTTGCGACCTTGTTGCGACCATTATAAAACCTCTCCGCGACTTCTGCAACCTCTCTGCGACTGTCAGTTTTTTTAGTCGCGGATAGGTCGCGGCGCGGTCGCAAGCTCTGTGGGACCGGGGCTTTATAGAGCTACAATTAAGGTAATAGGTGCACTTTCAGGAGAAGCAACTCTCCCATATTCGTTTTTGCCTCCTTTTTCAATTGGGGTAAACTCATAAAAGAAAACAGTGCTCTCTTAAGAGCAAATTCTTTCTTATAGAGTAAAATTAAACCCCATTTTGCAATGGCTACGTCATGCAAGTAAACAAAGGAAAAGTGCTAAAATTGCTCCCCTTGCAAACTGCCAGAAAAATGAGCCGTGACACGACAAAACCAACAATGTGGTTGTGCGCCCAGCGCAGACTCAGATCAGCCTGGGCATCCGCCCAGTCTGATCAGAGTCTTCGCTGTCCGCATGAAGGTAGCTTAGTCCCTTAGCTACCCTTTAAGCGCAAAGCGAGGATTCTGATCAAACTGGGCGGACACCCAGGCTGATCTGAGTCTGCGCTGGGCGCAAAACCACTTTGTTTTTTTCTCGCGTCGAGGCTCAAATAAGGTGTACCAATACACCATCAGGGCTGAAATCGGGATTTGCATGGTATTGATTCACACTAGATGAGCTGGCCCACGGCTATACAGCTAGCCGTCTATATTGCCAGTAAGATACTATGGTTAGCAGGTCGGACCCAGCCTGAATACGGAAGCTAAGAACTGTCTCGATGTTGTTTACCCTAAACACTGACGGGATGCAAATCACTGGACGAAGACGGCGGTAATAAACAACACGATCAACAACAGCGACGTCCAAAGGCTGTTTTGTCCATAATTAAACATATTCTATTACATTACATTCCCGGTATGTCTTCAGCTCTTAGGTGAATGACAAGAAACAAATTTATGTAATATTAGAATTCACAGAGAGAAACGGCACCCACTTCTGGCCTTCCCCATATTAGACGGATTCTTTTATAGCGTGTTCGGTGCGAAATAGTCTTTTTTTGTGCTGATGTGCCGTAAAACCCATTTACCCCCACACTTACAGCAAGAGGGTAGTATTTTATTTTTATCCTACATGTATATGAAAAAGAAGTAGACAGAAGAGATGGGAAGACAATATAAAAGAATGGACAGGTATGGATTTTGCCAGCTCAACTAGGGCAGCAGAAAGCAGAACAAGGTGGAAACGAATTGTTGTGAAGTCATCTGAGGTGCCCCAACGACCAAGTAAGGTTACGGGATAGAATAGAATAGACTTCTGCTTAGATATGATTTGGATAGGTTGTGCTCTGTGGTTGAGGTCTTCGCTGGATACCTCATTCTACCTCTGACCAATTCTTTTATGACGCGTCTCAAATACGAAAACAACTTATCGAAAAAATGATTTAGATGCAGTTCTAGTTTAGCGTTTGAAAACATTAAAGAGATTCAAGTTTCACTAATTTTTTAACGCCGCATGCTTATATCCCCGTAAAAACTACATTAAGATCATCGCGATTCAAATCGGAAACAAGATCGAAATCATCTGACGGCATTAGTTTCAAAAGAATCATCAAGCTGCTCTTTCAAATGCCATCTATGTCTATTTTAAATGAAGATAAGATTTCGACTCAACTGATTTTGTTTTCCTTTCAGCATTTTTAGCTGCTATTCTTCAACCCCCAGTTTACTCAAAAGACCAGCCATCGTAAGTGTTAAAATCTTCACTTTCAACTTGCGTAATTTTAGTGCGTTTCTATACTAACAGACTCAGTTAAACCGGGTGTGTTATTTTTGTTTCTTGTTTCTTTCTTCCAGACGATCTTTCTTATTTTTTATACTACTAGGACAATTTGAAAATGTTTATAAACGAAAGCAGTACCGTTTTAAATATTTTATCATATGACGTCGCATCGGAGAATGTAATAAAGCCATGCATTAAAAACGATAATCCACTAGTGGATTAAATATGCAAATTACGTCGTAACGTTATACGCTGACGTCCATTAAAACGTCGCGTTTTCTAATGGCGAAATCTTGATGTTTTAGTTCAAAATTTGCTAATAAAATGCGAATTTAGTGTCATATGATAAACAGAATCTTGCATTCGTGCTCCTGTATTATTGAATTTATTAAACTCTTTGGGGAAAACCGATAAGATGCTCGGCGAAGCCTCGCATCTTATCTTTTTCCCCAACTCGTTTAATAAATTCAATAATACATGAGCACTCATGTAAGATCCTCTATATAAACGAAAGCAGTACCGTTTTAAATATTGTGTGTTGAACAGGTCATCGATCCAGGTAGCTATAATAGCATGGGCTACCGAGGAAGGAATTACGTTGGAATGACCATTAGAGCCGCGACATGACAAAACCAACAATGTGGTTGTACGCACTGGGCAGACTAAGATCAGCCAGGGCATCTCCTCAGTTTTATCGGACTCTGCGTTAAGAGCTCAAAGGGTAGCTAAGGTTCTAAGCTACCTCCATGCGGACAGCGAAGACTCTGATCAGACTGGGCGGATGCCCAGGCTGATCTGAGTCTGCGCTGGGCGCACAATCACATTGTTGGTTTTGTCGTGTCGCGGCTAGGTGATAATTTACTGGCTTTACCTGATAAAAATTACTACGATGGACCATTGTGTTTTATACGATGGCCATTCATAATATAACCAGCCTAGCTCAACCAATAACGACTGCAAGCTTTTCACATATTCTACACGATTATATATCTCGTTTTATGGTTAAATTAAAATCTTAAACAGTTCCTTCAAGAGCAGAGAATACGTTCACAAGAGGGAAGATGGGCCAGACTACGTAGTTTCGACCAATAAAGCCTTTTCAGTGACCCGGACAATATCTGCTGACGAAACCAGAGAAAAGCATACTGTAATTTCTTAATCTCAATTGGACAGTCGATTCAAAGACTGATTAGTATCAAAAAGGGTCCAAACAATATATAAAACAATGGTGTAGAATATGAGTATAAACCAACCTAAAATTTCAGATATCTCAGAATATATCCTCTGATCTCAAAGTTTGTTTGAAGAAATTCATTTAGACACACGGGCACACGTGCTCTTAACACTCTGACAGTAATAGAATTTGCCAAATTTTCGTTAAGTGTTTGATACAGGTCTGTAATGAACTACTTGTATTTAAAAGGGAAATATGGGAGGAAAGTATCTGATGAATTGGAAGTGTCAGATGTTAATGGTACACCGCTCAATACCGGGTTGCAAAATTCAAGCGTGAGCGTGTAAGTTTGGCAGACGAGCCACGTCCTGCTTAGATCCTTTGGGATGTCAAAAGCATCTTTATTACTGATTTCCTGCCATAGCCAAACTATTTCTGCAGAGTTCTACTCCAATGTCTTGGACTATTTACGGGCTGCTATCACTGCAAAAAGGAAAAGAAAGTGTACAGAAGGCGTACTGGTTTAACATGACAATGCCAGAGAGCATACTTGTTGATTTGCAGTTAATTCAGTGAAACATTGCCGAGTCGACATCTTGCCTCACCAGCCCTTCTCACATGACCTGGCTGCGGGTGTTTACTTTCTCTTCCCAAACTTAAAAAAACGATTGGCGGGGACTTCGCTTCCGGTAAAATGAAGCCCTCCAAAAAAGCACTCTATGGTTCACTATATGCACAACGTCTCTATCAAAACGGACCAATAGTCATAACCACTGGTGGTTATGACCAAAGGTCCGTTCTGATAGAAACGTTGTGATCCAAGACTGTTTTTCTGCTCACGTAATTACACTAGCGCAGTAGAGATGGATGCAGGGTTATGCATTAGGGAGAGGACTGTCTAATGTATTTGGAATTTTCGTCCAATCCATGTACTGTTTTATATAATAGAATAGGTTTCATTTAGGTCCGGTTGCCCGCTTGTTATCACTTGGCAACACATGTAGCATTAATTTAGTTCATCATAAAATTGTTTCTTGGCAATAACTACCAATGTAACATTATTCGCTGCTGGCAGCTTTAGAAATGTCTGCTCTTTATTTTCTTCATATATTTCTTTAGACTTTATTGTAAATTATTGTAAAAGCAGAAGTTAAAAACACCAGGGGTTTTAAAGATATATATGCATTAAATTTATGAAATAAACCTGTAGTCTTTCAAGAACGCGAATGCTATCAAATCGCTTACCTTGCACGCGTACGTCAAATTTGGTACAACACGTTATTATGCTGGTCAAAATGTGAAACTGGTCAGTGTGAGATAAAACAATTCCGATACCACGTAGTCATTTTTCTATCTTGAATTCAGATATCTTAACTATGGTGGGATTGGTTATATAATTGGACACGAGATGACCCATGGTTTCGATGATCAAGGTACGTATGCATTGTCATAGTTCTTTAGCGATTACACGATTGTATATAATAAGTTGTCTTAAGGTGGGTTCAAACCTTGACACAGATTGCATGACACATGTGTTGCAATCATTTTACGCTAGTAGGTTATGTTTAGACGATGAGACATGTTGCATGCAACAGATTTGTGTCATGCAACGTATTTAGGAGTGTTTACAAGGTGACACATGTTACGTGACGTGTGTGGCAGTGTATACTCATTTTTACATTAAGGCAATTTAGATACCTGTACAAATCAATGAAAATGCGCGGTAGTTTTCATATACTGAAATTATACCCTAAATGTAAAATATATATCCGGTACATTTTGCTATGTTGGTTTAAGCAATGTTTTATTCGTGTTTAAGTTTCACTTAGAGAAAAACGTACATTTATATCAAGCGGCATAGTATCTGAACGACAGCATTACGCTAAGATTTCACTTCCTCATTTGGTTATGTTTGGGACAGGATAATAAGGAATAAGAAGCTTTATTATCCTCGTTTACGTGAACATTGTACCTTGATCAAATAGATCAAATATATTGTGTAAAATGGTACCTTGATCAAATAGATCAAATATATTATATGAACATGGTACCTTGATAAAATATTTTATATGGCCATGGTACCTTCTATCAAAGTTTAAGCTGAATGGGTACACGTTCATATTTTCCATTACTTTTCAAATGGGGAACAACTTTTAATATTCCTGTTTGCTGATCTGAGTCACGAAACCTTTCTAAAAGGGTCTGCTTTTAAATAAAAGAACTTGCTCCTAGTGGAGCAACCTTCTCTTCTTGGGGAGCTGACCCCTGGCTGATTAGGAGAAAGACAAAATAAAAATGACAAAGTTGTTTTCTCTGAAAGTGTAACAATATACCTTGAAACAAACACAGATATTAATATTTGATTCCTCTTTATAGAAAGATCGTCTTTACTGATCCTTAAAATGAAAATTTTGTTTTGTTAGGTCGCGCATTCGACTACGCAGGCAACTGAAAGTCTTGGTGGACGTCAACGGACGACGCCAAATACAAACAGAAGTCTAAGTGTATGGTAGACAAGTACAATAGGTTTGTCGTGCCGGGCACTGGAAACATGACGGTACGTTATTTTTTGCGTTAGATGTAGATTCATAGCCCTTTGTCTTTGAGCTTTACAGGATAACTGCGCGAAAGTGAAAGGTCTATCTGTTCGCACATGCAATAAGGTACATTTACATGCGTCACCAATCAACTATATCATTATCAAAGGGAACATAGAAAGCGCAAACACGTCATGACTACTGCGCAGAAAAATATGGAATGTTATGGCTGTTGTTTTGTCTATGTACATTTCAGATCAACGGTGCCTTCACGCTGGGAGAAAATATCGCTGATAATGGAGGTATCAAGGAAAGTTTCAGGGTATGTTGTTAGTTCTGGACAGCACTTCATATAATGATAAGAAACGTTGATGTTCTCATATTTCGTTATATAGATTTCTTAAGCATTGAGTAAATTAATGCATTTATTCTCTACTGTATAGAGCACACCCTGTGGTCAGAGTTGTACCTGGCCTTGGCGTGTCAAACCTTTGAGAGATAGGGTATTTCCTTTGATGAAATACATGTAGCGGTTTCGCTCAGCTGCTGCATAATAGCATTATTATTCCCATTAAATAAAAGTTATTGTTCTAGAATATGTTTTCAAGACACTGACTATCAGAATCTGCATATAAGGGAAATTTGCAGTCAGAACCTCCCCTATTTTTAAAACATTTCAACATGGTAACGTTTTAGTTTGAAATGGTCCATTATTTTTATTTTTTGTTTTGTTTTGTGATTGTAACCTTTCCTGTGTATCTTCATTTATACTCCTACAGTGGCACTTGTATAAAGCATCAGATTAATTTTTTCTAATACATGTGGCCAAAGTTTAATGAAAAATAAAACGATATGCATTAATCAGGAATCCGCCATTGTGCATAATAAACGAGAAATAACTGATTTGCATAAATATTCTTCAGGCTTACCAAAAATGGGTTGCGGCCAATGGAAAAGAACAAAAGTTACCCGGATTGTCGTATAATGCCAGCCAGTTATTTTTCCTGAATGCAGCACAGGTGATTTTTATTTCACTTTATCAGTCCATGCTGTTTTGTAGATATATGCATTTATCATATGACGTCGCATCTGAGAGTGCAATAAAGCCATGCATTAAAAACGATAATCCACTACAGTTGGAACGCAGCTCCAAGGAGTAGGGATATAATCAAACACATAGCAACGGATTTTTGTTCGAAATTGTCGCCATCAAAATGGCTATCGACGAACCCCTCAGTAATTTCAAGCAACCATACAGATTTATGAAATTGCCTCACCGGTTGAAATTTTGAGAGCACCTCTCTGACTTCCGTTAGTAAATATTTTCGTTAAATTAAGTCCAAGACATTCTTTCCTGGCTGTGTAATTATTAACGAAACAGTGCCCTTTACTTCCACGTCAAACATGTGAACAAAAAATTACGATTTATAGCGTATTCGACTTTCTCCAGGTCGCAGACCTATGCCATGAAAAACATTGAACTATACTCTACTATCATGTAAAATTTTAGAAAATTTGGTTTTGGAACATTTTAAAATTGCAAAATAATATATGCCTACCCAGTTTGTAAACAAACCTAAAAAATGGCGTCGAAATCCTGCCAGCCTTAGGCCTACGTGACATCGCACGAATTGTTCATTGCCAAAATAACAAACTCGCAAAATTTAGTTTCAGCCCGAATTGTGCAAGTCACCTAAGGTCACGAATCGTCCCGAACGTGTAGCCCAAATTGTGAAAATTTCAAACCGCTACTGCTTGCTTGTATGAGTAGGTAGCCATCTGAAACTTGGCATATATAAAGGCCATTAACATGTCTACATGCATGCACAATCTTATGTCAACTGATTGCATAACTTGCGAACTATAGGCCATCGAAATTTTTGTAAACAAAAGTTTGTGCGACTTTAGCTCCCAAACGGAATAAAAGCTAAAGCTGAAATAGCCTTCATTCTATTTCACTTATTTGTGTCTACACATGTATATGTTTTGCAGAGACTCAAAGCTCTTGAGAATGGAGAAAATGAGGTGTCAATTTTGCATTGGACCCTATGGGAAAATGCATTAAACGCCTACTGCTCCGACGTTCAGTGACCGATAACATCCA
Source organism: Ctena decussata (assembly GCA_963989385.1). Taxonomy (NCBI): domain Eukaryota; kingdom Metazoa; phylum Mollusca; class Bivalvia; order Lucinida; family Lucinidae; genus Ctena; species Ctena decussata. Next base: position 77,499,416 of record OZ022510.1, on the reverse strand, counting down.
TCTTTACACTGTAAACGGTAATTACATAGGTACATGCCTGGGGCAAATAACAGCGCAAATAATTGTCCATGTGCAGAGTAATAAAGGAGCAAACTTTTATATATGGGCCTGCAGTGGAAGTTATTCTTAAAAGGTGACTTTCACGAATCGTTCTGAAACTGTGCTAAATAACAGATAATTCCCATATATTTCTTGGGAAAAAAATCCCAGAAATTCTCCTTGCTCCGTTGTCGAGATATTCGAGGGCAAAGTCGTGCAGTTTTCGACTTTCAGGGGCTATAACTCGAAAACTAAAGAACGAGAATTTTTGGCACATATGGTCAATTGAATGTTTATCCCAACCCTTTCATTTGGCACTAGTTTCAGCCCGAATTGTGCAAGTCACCTAAGGTCACGAATCGTCCCGAACGTGTAGCCCAAATTGTGAAAATTTCAAACCGCTACTGCTTGCTTGTATGAGTAGGTAGCCATCTGAAACTTGGCATATATAAAGGCCATTAACATGTCTACATGCATGCACAATCTTATGTCAACTGATTGCATAACTTGCGAACTATAGGCCATCGAAATTTTTGTAAACAAAAGTTTGTGCGACTTTAGCTCCCAAACGGAATAAAAGCTAAAGCTGAAATAGCCTTCATTCTATTTCACTTATTTGTGTCTACACATGTATATGTTTTGCAGAGACTCAAAGCTCTTGAGAATGGAGAAAATGAGGTGTCAATTTTGCATTGGACCCTATGGGAAAATGCATTAAACGCCTACTGCTCCGACGTTCAGTGACCGATAACATCCATCTTTACACTGTAAACGATAATTACATAGGTACATGCCTGGGGCAAATAACAGCGCAAATAATTGTCCATGTGCAGAGTAATAAAGGAGCAAACTTTTATATATGGGCCTGCAGTGGAAGTTATTCTTAAAAGGTGACTTTCACGAATCGTTCTGAAACTGTGCTAAATTACAGATAATTCCCATATATTTCTTGGGAAAAAAATCCCAGAAATTCTCCTTTCTCCGTTGTCGAGATATTCGAGGGCAAAGTCGTGCAGTTTTCGACTTTCAGGGGCTATAACTCGAAAACTAAAGAACGAGAATTTTTGGCACATATGGTCAATTGAATGTTTATCCCAACCCTTTCATTTGGCACTAGTTTCAGCCCGAATTGTGCAAGTCACCTAAGGTCACGAATCGTCCCGAACGTGTAGCCCAAATTGTGAAAATTTCAAACCGCTACTGCTTGCTTGTATGAGTAGGTAGCCATCTGAAACTTGGCATATATAAAGGCAATTAACATGTCTACATGCATGCACAATCTTATGTCAACTGATTGCATAACTTGCGAACTATAGGCCATCGAAATTTTTGTAAACAAAAGTTTGTGCGACTTTAGCTCCCAAACGGAATAAAAGCTAAAGCTGAAATAGCCTTCATTCTATTTCACTTATTTGTGTCTACACATGTATATGTTTTGGAGAGACTCAAAGCACTTGAGAATGGAGAAAATGAGGTGTCAATTTTGCATTGGACCCTATGGGAAAATGCATTAAATGCCTACTGCTCCGACGTTCAGTGACCGATAACATCCATCTTTACACTGTAAACGGTAATTACATAGGTACATGCCTGGGGCAAATAACAGCGCAAATAATTGTCCATGTGCAGAGTAATAAAGGAGCAAACTTTTATATATAGGCCTGCAGTGGAAGTTATTCTTAAAAGGTGACTTTCACGAATCGTTCTGAAACTGTGCTAAATTACAGATAATTCCCATATATTTCTTGGGAAAAAAATCCCAGAAATTCTCCTTTCTCCGTTGTCGAGATATTCGAGGGCAAAGTCGTGCAGTTTTCGACTTTCAGGGGCTATAACTCGAAAACTAAAGAACGAGAATTTTTGGCACATATGGTCAATTGAATGTTTATCCCAACCCTTTCATTTGGCACTAGTTTCAGCCCGAATTGTGCAAGTCACCTAAGGTCACGAATCGTCCCGAACGTGTAGCCCAAATTGTGAAAATTTCAAACCGCTACTGCTTGCTTGTATGAGTAGGTAGCCATCTGAAACTTGGCATATATATAAAGGCCATTAACATGTCTACATGCATGCACAATCTTATGTCAACTGATTGCATAACTTGCGAACTATAGGCCATCGAAATTTTTGTAAACAAAAGTTTGTGCGACTTTAGCTCCCAAACGGAATAAAAGCTAAAGCTGAAATAGCCTTCATTCTATTTCACTTATTTGTGTCTACACATGTATATGTTTTGCAGAGACTCAAAGCTCTTGAGAATGGAAAAAATGAGGTGTCAATTTTGCATTGGACCCTATGGGAAAATGCATTAAACGCCTACTGCTCCGACGTTCAGTGACCGATAACATCCATCTTTACACTGTAAACGGTAATTACATAGGTACATGCCTGGGGCAAATAACAGCGCAAATAATTGTCCATGTGCAGAGTAATAAAGGAGCAAACTTTTATATATGGGCCTGCAGTGGAAGTTATTCTTAAAAGGTGACTTTCACGAATCGTTCTGAAACTGTGCTAAATTACAGATAATTCCCATATATTTCTTGGGAAAAAAATCCCAGAAATTCTCCTTTCTCCGTTGTCGAGATATTCGAGGGCAAAGTCGTGCAGTTTTCGACTTTCAGGGGCTATAACTCGAAAACTAAAGAACGAGAATTTTTGGCACATATGGTCAATTGAATGTTTATCCCAACCCTTTCATTTGGCACTAGTTTCAGCCCGAATTGTGCAAGTCACCTAAGGTCACGAATCGTCCCGAACGTGTAGCCCAAATTGTGAAAATTTCAAACCGCTACTGCTTGCTTGTATGAGTAGGTAGCCATCTGAAACTTGGCATATATAAAGGCCATTAACATGTCTACATGCATGCACAATCTTATGTCAACTGATTGCATAACTTGCGAACTATAGGCCATCGAAATTTTTGTAAACAAAAGTTTGTGCGACTTTAGCTCCCAAACGGAATAAAAGCTAAAGCTGAAATAGCCTTCATTCTATTTCACTTATTTGTGTCTACACATGTATATGTTTTGCAGAGACTCAAAGCTCTTGAGAATGGAGAAAATGAGGTGTCAATTTTGCATTGGACCCTATGGGAAAATGCATTAAACGCCTACTGCTCCGACGTTCAGTGACCGATAACATCCATCTTTACACTGTAAACGGTAATTACATAGGTACATGCCTGGGGCAAATAACAGCGCAAATAATTGTCCATGTGCAGAGTAATAAAGGAGCAAACTTTTATATATGGGCCTGCAGTGGAAGTTATTCTTAAAAGGTGACTTTCACGAATCGTTCTGAAACTGTGCTAAATTACAGATAATTCCCATATATTTCTTGGGAAAAAATCCCAGAAATTCTCCTTTCTCCGTTGTCGAGATATTCGAGGGCAAAGTCGTGCAGTTTTCGACTTTCAGGGGCTATAACTCGAAAACTAAAAAACGAGAATTTTTGGCACATATGGTCAATTGAATGTTTATCCCAACCCTTTCATTTGGCACTAGTTTCAGCCCGAATTGTGCAAGTCACCTAAGGTCACGAATCGTCCCGAACGTGTAGCCCAAATTGTGAAAATTTCAAACCGCTACTGCTTGCTTGTATGAGTAGGTAGCCATCTGAAACTTGGCATATATAAAGGCCATTAACATGTCTACATGCATGCACAATCTTATGTCAACTGATTGCATAACTTGCGAACTATAGGCCATCGAAATTTTTGTAAACAAAAGTTTGTGCGACTTTAGCTCCCAAACGGAATAAAAGCTAAAGCTGAAATAGCCTTCATTCTATTTCACTTATTTGTGTCTACACATGTATATGTTTTGCAGAGACTCAAAGCTCTTGAGAATGGAGAAAATGAGGTGTCAATTTTGCATTGGACCCTATGGGAAAATGCATTAAACGCCTACTGCTCCGACGTTCAGTGACCGATAACATCCATCTTTACACTGTAAACGGTAATTACATAGGTACATGCCTGGGGCAAATAACAGCGCAAATAATTGTCCATGTGCAGAGTAATAAAGGAGCAAACTTTTATATATGGGCCTGCAGTGGAAGTTATTCTTAAAAGGTGACTTTCACGAATCGTTCTGAAACTGTGCTAAATTACAGATAATTCCCATATATTTCTTGGGAAAAAAATCCCAGAAATTCTCCTTTCTCCGTTGTCGAGATATTCGAGGGCAAAGTCGTGCAGTTTTCGACTTTCAGGGGCTATAACTCGAAAACTAAAGAACGAGAATTTTTGGCACATATGGTCAATTGAATGTTTATCCCAACCCTTTCATTTGGCACTAGTTTCAGCCCGAATTGTGCAAGTCACCTAAGGTCACGAATCGTCCCGAACGTGTAGCCCAAATTGTGAAAATTTCAAACCGCTACTGCTTGCTTGTATGAGTAGGTAGCCATCTGAAACTTGGCATATATAAAGGCCATTAACATGTCTACATGCATGCACAATCTTATGTCAACTGATTGCATAACTTGCGAACTATAGGCCATCGAAATTTTTGTAAACAAAAGTTTGTGCGACTTTAGCTCCCAAACGGAATAAAAGCTAAAGCTGAAATAGCCTTCATTCTATTTCACTTATTTGTGTCTACACATGTATATGTTTTGCAGAGACTCAAAGCTCTTGAGAATGGAGAAAATGAGGTGTCAATTTTGCATTGGACCCTATGGGAAAATGCATTAAACGCCTACTGCTCCGACGTTCAGTGACCGATAACATCCATCTTTACACTGTAAACGGTAATTACATAGGTACATGCCTGGGGCAAATAACAGCGCAAATAATTGTCCATGTGCAGAGTAATAAAGGAGCACACTTTTATATATGGGCCTGCAGTGGAAGTTATTCTTAAAAGGTGACTTTCACGAATCGTTCTGAAACTGTGCTAAATTACAGATAATTCCCATATATTTCTTGGGAAAAAAATCCCAGAAATTCTCCTTTCTCCGTTGTCGAGATATTCGAGGGCAAAGTCGTGCAGTTTTCGACTTTCAGGGGCTATAACTCGAAAACTAAAGAACGAGAATTTTTGGCACATATGGTCAATTGAATGTTTATCCCAACCCTTTCATTTGGCACTAGTTTCAGCCCGAATTGTGCAAGTCACCTAAGGTCACGAATCGTCCCGAACGTGTAGCCCAAATTGTGAAAATTTCAAACCGCTACTGCTTGCTTGTATGAGTAGGTAGCCATCTGAAACTTGGCATATATAAAGGCCATTAACATGTCTACATGCATGCACAATCTTATGTCAACTGATTGCATAACTTGCGAACTATAGGCCATCGAAATTTTTGTAAACAAAAGTTTGTGCGACTTTAGCTCCCAAACGGAATAAAAGCTAAAGCTGAAATAGCCTTCATTCTATTTCACTTATTTGTGTCTACACATGTATATGTTTTGCAGAGACTCAAAGCTCTTGAGAATGGAGAAAATGAGGTGTCAATTTTGCATTGGACCCTATGGGAAAATGCATTAAACGCCTACTGCTCCGACGTTCAGTGACCGATAACATCCATCTTTACACTGTAAACGGTAATTACATAGGTACATGCCTGGGGCAAATAACAGCGCAAATAATTGTCCATGTGCAGAGTAATAAAGGAGCAAACTTTTATATATGGGCCTGCAGTGGAAGTTATTCTTAAAAGGTGACTTTCACGAATCGTTCTGAAACTGTGCTAAATAACAGATAATTCCCATATATTTCTTGGGAAAAAAATCCCAGAAATTCTCCTTGCTCCGTTGTCGAGATATTCGAGGGCAAAGTCGTGCAGTTTTCGACTTTCAGGGGCTATAACTCGAAAACTAAAGAACGAGAATTTTTGGCACATATGGTCAATTGAATGTTTATCCCAACCCTTTCATTTGGCACTAGTTTCAGCCCGAATTGTGCAAGTCACCTAAGGTCACGAATCGTCCCGAACGTGTAGCCCAAATTGTGAAAATTTCAAACCGCTACTGCTTGCTTGTATGAGTAGGTAGCCATCTGAAACTTGGCATATATAAAGGCCATTAACATGTCTACATGCATGCACAATCTTATGTCAACTGATTGCATAACTTGCGAACTATAGGCCATCGAAATTTTTGTAAACAAAAGTTTGTGCGACTTTAGCTCCCAAACGGAATAAAAGCTAAAGCTGAAATAGCCTTCATTCTATTTCACTTATTTGTGTCTACACATGTATATGTTTTGCAGAGACTCAAAGCTCTTGAGAATGGAGAAAATGAGGTGTCAATTTTGCATTGGACCCTATGGGAAAATGCATTAAACGCCTACTGCTCCGACGTTCAGTGACCGATAACATCCATCTTTACACTGTAAACGGTAATTACATAGGTACATGCCTGGGGCAAATAACAGCGCAAATAATTGTCCATGTGCAGAGTAATAAAGGAGCAAACTTTTATATATGGGCCTGCAGTGGAAGTTATTCTTAAAAGGTGACTTTCACGAATCGTTCTGAAACTGTGCTAAATTACAGATAATTCCCATATATTTCTTGGGAAAAAAATCCCAGAAATTCTCCTTTCTCCGTTGTCGAGATATTCGAGGGCAAAGTCGTGCAGTTTTCGACTTTCAGGGGCTATAACTCGAAAACTAAAGAACGAGAATTTTTGACACATATGGTCAATTGAATGTTTATCCCAACCCTTTCATTTGGCACTAGTTTCAGCCCGAATTGTGCAAGTCACCTAAGGTCACGAATCGTCCCGAACGTGTAGCCCAAATTGTGAAAATTTCAAACCGCTACTGCTTGCTTGTATGAGTAGGTAGCCATCTGAAACTTGGCATATATAAAGGCCATTAACATGTCTACATGCATGCACAATCTTATGTCAACTGATTGCATAACTTGCGAACTATAGGCCATCGAAATTTTTGTAAACAAAGTTTGTGCGACTTTAGCTCCCAAACGGAATAAAAGCTAAAGCTGAAATAGCCTTCATTCTATTTCACTTATTTGTGTCTACACATGTATATGTTTTGCAGAGACTCAAAGCTCTTGAGAATGGAGAAAATGAGGTGTCAATTTTGCATTGGACCCTATGGGAAAATGCATTAAACGCCTACTGCTCCGACGTTCAGTGACCGATAACATCCATCTTTACACTGTAAACGGTAATTACATAGGTACATGCCTGGGGCAAATAACAGCGCAAATAATTGTCCATGTGCAGAGTAATAAAGGAGCAAACTTTTATATATGGGCCTGCAGTGGAAGTTATTCTTAAAAGGTGACTTTCACGAATCGTTCTGAAACTGTGCTAAATTACAGATAATTCCCATATATTTCTTGGGAAAAAAATCCCAGAAATTCTCCTTTCTCCGTTGTCGAGATATTCGAGGGCAAAGTCGTGCAGTTTTCGACTTTCAGGGGCTATAACTCGAAAACTAAAGAACGAGAATTTTTGGCACATATGGTCAATTGAATGTTTATCCCAACCTTTTCATTTGGCACTAGTTTCAGCCCGAATTGTGCAAGTCACCTAAGGTCACGAATCGTCCCGAACGTGTAGCCCAAATTGTGAAAATTTCAAACCGCTACTGCTTGCTTGTATGAGTAGGTAGCCATCTGAAACTTGGCATATATAAAGGCCATTAACATGTCTACATGCATGCACAATCTTATGTCAACTGATTGCATAACTTGCGAACTATAGGCCATCGAAATTTTTGTAAACAAAAGTTTGTGCGACTTTAGCTCCCAAACGGAATAAAAGCTAAAGCTGAAATAGCCTTCATTCTATTTCACTTATTTGTGTCTACACATGTATATGTTTTGCAGAGACTCAAAGCTCTTGAGAATGGAGAAAATGAGGTGTCAATTTTGCATTGGACCCTATGGGAAAATGCATTAAACGCCTACTGCTCCGACGTTCAGTGACCGATAACATCCATCTTTACACTGTAAACGGTAATTACATAGGTACATGCCTGGGGCAAATAACAACGCAAATAATTGTCCATGTGCAGAGTAATAAAGGAGCAAACTTTTATATATGGGCCTGCAGTGGAAGTTATTCTTAAAAGGTGACTTTCACGAATCGTTCTGAAACTGTGCTAAATTACAGATAATTCCCATATATTTCTTGGGAAAAAATCCCAGAAATTCTCCTTTCTCCGTTGTCGAGATATTCGAGGGCAAAGTCGTGCAGTTTTCGACTTTCAGGGGCTATAACTCGAAAACTAAAGAACGAGAATTTTTGGCACATATGGTCAATTGAATGTTTATCCCAACCCTTTCATTTGGCACTAGTTTCAGCCCGAATTGTGCAAGTCACCTAAGGTCACGAATCGTCCCGAACGTGTAGCCCAAATTGTGAAAATTTCAAACCGCTACTGCTTGCTTGTATGAGTAGGTAGCCATCTGAAACTTGGCATATATAAAGGCCATTAACATGTCTACATGCATGCACAATCTTATGTCAACTGATTGCATAACTTGCGAACTATAGGCCATCGAAATTTTTGTAAACAAAAGTTTGTGCGACTTTAGCTCCCAAACGGAATAAAAGCTAAAGCTGAAATAGCCTTCATTCTATTTCACTTATTTGTGTCTACACATGTATATGTTTTGCAGAGACTCAAAGCTCTTGAGAATGGAGAAAATGAGGTGTCAATTTTGCATTGGACCCTATGGGAAAATGCATTAAACGCCTACTGCTCCGACGTTCAGTGACCGATAACATCCATCTTTACACTGTAAACGGTAATTACATAGGTACATGCCTGGGGCAAATAACAGCGCAAATAATTGTCCATGTGCAGAGTAATAAAGGAGCAAACTTTTATATATGGGCCTGCAGTGGAAGTTATTCTTAAAAGGTGACTTTCACGAATCGTTCTGAAACTGTGCTAAATTACAGATAATTCCCATATATTTCTTGGGAAAAAAATCCCAGAAATTCTCCTTTCTCCGTTGTCGAGATATTCGAGGGCAAAGTCGTGCAGTTTTCGACTTTCAGGGGCTATAACTCGAAAACTAAAGAACGAGAATTTTTGGCACATATGGTCAATTGAATGTTTATCCCAACCCTTTCATTTGGCACTAGTTTCAGCCCGAATTGTGCAAGTCACCTAAGGTCACGAATCGTCCCGAACGTGTAGCCCAAATTGTGAAAATTTCAAACCGCTACTGCTTGCTTGTATGAGTAGGTAGCCATCTGAAACTTGGCATATATAAAGGCCATTAACATGTCTACATGCATGCACAATCTTATGTCAACTGATTGCATAACTTGCGAACTATAGGCCATCGAAATTTTTGTAAACAAAAGTTTGTGCGACTTTAGCTCCCAAACGGAATAAAAGCTAAAGCTGAAATAGCCTTCATTCTATTTCACTTATTTGTGTCTACACATGTATATGTTTTGCAGAGACTCAAAGCTCTTGAGAATGGAGAAAATGAGGTGTCAATTTTGCATTGGACCCTATGGGAAAATGCATTAAACGCCTACTGCTCCGACGTTCAGTGACCGATAACATCCATCTTTACACTGTAAACGGTAATTACATAGGTACATGCCTGGGGCAAATAACAGCGCAAATAATTGTCCATGTGCAGAGTAATAAAGGAGCAAACTTTTATATATGGGCCTGCAGTGGAAGTTATTCTTAAAAGGTGACTTTCACGAATCGTTCTGAAACTGTGCTAAATAACAGATAATTCCCATATATTTCTTGGGAAAAAAATCCCAGAAATTCTCCTTGCTCCGTTGTCGAGATATTCGAGGGCAAAGTCGTGCAGTTTTCGACTTTCAGGGGCTATAACTCGAAAACTAAAGAACGAGAATTTTTGGCACATATGGTCAATTGAATGTTTATCCCAACCCTTTCATTTGGCACTAGTTTCAGCCCGAATTGTGCAAGTCACCTAAGGTCACGAATCGTCCCGAACGTGTAGCCCAAATTGTGAAAATTTCAAACCGCTACTGCTTGCTTGTATGAGTAGGTAGCCATCTGAAACTTGGCATATATAAAGGCCATTAACATGTCTACATGCATGCACAATCTTATGTCAACTGATTGCATAACTTGCGAACTATAGGCCATCGAAATTTTTGTAAACAAAAGTTTGTGCGACTTTAGCTCCCAAACGGAATAAAAGCTAAAGCTGAAATAGCCTTCATTCTATTTCACTTATTTGTGTCTACACATGTATATGTTTTGCAGAGACTCAAAGCTCTTGAGAATGGAGAAAATGAGGTGTCAATTTTGCATTGGACCCTATGGGAAAATGCATTAAACGCCTACTGCTCCGACGTTCAGTGACCGATAACATCCATCTTTACACTGTAAACGGTAATTACATAGGTACATGCCTGGGGCAAATAACAGCGCAAATAATTGTCCATGTGCAGAGTAATAAAGGAGCAAACTTTTATATATGGGCCTGCAGTGGAAGTTATTCTTAAAAGGTGACTTTCACGAATCGTTCTGAAACTGTGCTAAATTACAGATAATTCCCATATATTTCTTGGGAAAAAAATCCCAGAAATTCTCCTTTCTCCGTTGTCGAGATATTCGAGGGCAAAGTCGTGCAGTTTTCGACTTTCAGGGGCTATAACTCGAAAACTAAAGAACGAGAATTTTTGGCACATATGGTCAATTGAATGTTTATCCCAACCCTTTCATTTGGCACTAGTTTCAGCCCGAATTGTGCAAGTCACCTAAGGTCACGAATCGTCCCGAACGTGTAGCCCAAATTGTGAAAATTTCAAACCGCTACTGCTTGCTTGTATGAGTAGGTAGCCATCTGAAACTTGGCATATATAAAGGCCATTAACATGTCTACATGCATGCACAATCTTATGTCAACTGATTGCATAACTTGCGAACTATAGGCCATCGAAATTTTTGTAAACAAAAGTTTGTGCGACTTTAGCTCCCAAACGGAATAAAAGCTAAAGCTGAAATAACCTTCATTCTATTTCACTTATTTGTGTCTACACATGTATATGTTTTGCAGAGACTCAAAGCTCTTGAGAATGGAGAAAATGAGGTGTCAATTTTGCATTGGACCCTATGGGAAAATGCATTAAACGCCTACTGCTCCGACGTTCAGTGACCGATAACATCCATCTTTACACTGTAAACGGTAATTACATAGGTACATGCCTGGGGCAAATAACAGCGCAAATAATTGTCCATGTGCAGAGTAATAAAGGAGCAAACTTTTATATATGGGCCTGCAGTGGAAGTTATTCTTAAAAGGTGACTTTAACGAATCGTTCTGAAACTGTGCTAAATTACAGATAATTCCCATATATTTCTTGGGAAAAAAATCCCAGAAATTCTCCTTTCTCCGTTGTCGAGATATTCGAGGGCAAAGTCGTGCAGTTTTCGACTTTCAGGGGCTATAACTCGAAAACTAAAGAACGAGAATTTTTGGCACATATGGTCAATTGAATGTTTATCCCAACCCTTTCATTTGGCACTAGTTTCAGCCCGAATTGTGCAAGTCACCTAAGGTCACGAATCGTCCCGAACGTGTAGCCCAAATTGTAAAAATTTCAAACCGCTACTGCTTGCTTGTATGAGTAGGTAGCCATCTGAAACTTGGCATATATAAAGGCTATTAACATGTCTACATGCATGCACAATCTTATGTCAACTGATTGCATAACTTGCGAACTATAGGCCATCGAAATTTTTGTAAACAAAAGTTTGTGCGACTTTAGCTCCCAAACGGAATAAAAGCTAAAGCTGAAATAGCCTTCATTCTATTTCACTTATTTGTGTCTACACATGTATATGTTTTGCAGAGACTCAAAGCTCTTGAGAATGGAGAAAATGAGGTGTCAATTTTGCATTGGACCCTATGGGAAAATGCATTAAACGCCTACTGCTCCGACGTTCAGTGACCGATAACATCCATCTTTACACTGTAAACGGTAATTACATAGGTACATGCCTGGGGCAAATAACAGCGCAAATAATTGTCCATGTGCAGAGTAATAAAGGAGCAAACTTTTATATATGGGCCTGCAGTGGAAGTTATTCTTAAAAGGTGACTTTCACGAATCGTTCTGAAACTGTGCTAAATTACAGATAATTCCCATATATTTCTTGGGAAAAAAATCCCAGAAATTCTCCTTTCTCCGTTGTCGAGATATTCGAGGGCAAAGTCGTGCAGTTTTCGACTTTCAGGGGCTATAACTCGAAAACTAAAGAACGAGAATTTTTGGCACATATGGTCAATTGAATGTTTATCCCAACCCTTTCATTTGGCACTAGTTTCAGCCCGAATTGTGCAAGTCACCTAAGGTCACGAATCGTCCCGAACGTGTAGCCCAAATTGTGAAAATTTCAAACCGCTACTGCTTGCTTGTATGAGTAGGTAGCCATCTGAAACTTGGCATATATAAAGGCCATTAACATGTCTACATGCATGCACAATCTTATGTCAACTGATTGCATAACTTGCGAACTATAGGCCATCGAAATTTTTGTAAACAAAAGTTTGTGCAACTTTAGCTCCCAAACGGAATAAAAGCTAAAGCTGAAATAGCCTTCATTCTATTTCACTTATTTGTGTCTACACATGTATATGTTTTGCAGAGACTCAAAGCTCTTGAGAATGGAGAAAATGAGGTGTCAATTTTGCATTGGACCCTATGGGAAAATGCATTAAACGCCTACTGCTCCGACGTTCAGTGACCGATAACATCCATCTTTACACTGTAAACGGTAATTACATAGGTACATGCCTGGGGCATATAACAGCGCAAATAATTGTCCATGTGCAGAGTAATAAAGGAGCAAACTTTTATATATGGGCCTGCAGTGGAAGTTATTCTTAAAAGGTGACTTTCACGAATCGTTCTGAAACTGTGCTAAATTACAGATAATTCCCATATATTTCTTGGGAAAAAAATCCCAGAAATTCTCCTTTCTCCGTTGTCGAGATATTCGAGGGCAAAGTCGTGCAGTTTTCGACTTTCAGGGGCTATAACTCGAAAACTAAAGAACGAGAATTTTTGGCACATATGGTCAATTGAATGTTTATCCCAACCCTTTCATTTGGCACTAGTTTCAGCCCGAATTGTGCAAGTCACCTAAGGTCACGAATCGTCCCGAACGTGTAGCCCAAATTGTGAAAATTTCAAACCGCTACTGCTTGCTTGTATGAGTAGGTAGCCATCTGAAACTTGGCATATATAAAGGCCATTAACATGTCTACATGCATGCACAATCTTATGTCAACTGATTGCATAACTTGCGAACTATAGGCCATCGAAATTTTTGTAAACAAAAGTTTGTGCGACTTTAGCTCCCAAACGGAATAAAAGCTAAAGCTGAAATAGCCTTCATTCTATTTCACTTATTTGTGTCTACACATGTATATGTTTTGCAGAGACTCAAAGCTCTTGAGAATGGAGAAAATGAGGTGTCAATTTTGCATTGGACCCTATGGGAAAATGCATTAAACGCCTACTGCTCCGACGTTCAGTGACCGATAACATCCATCTTTACACTGTAAACGGTAATTACATAGGTACATGCCTGGGGCAAATAACAGCGCAAATAATTGTCCATGTGCAGAGTAATAAAGGAGCAAACTTTTATATATGGGCCTGCAGTGGAAGTTATTCTTAAAAGGTGACTTTCACGAATCGTTCTGAAACTGTGCTAAATTACAGATAATTCCCATATATTTCTTGGGAAAAAAATCCCAGAAATTCTCCTTTCTCCGTTGTCGAGATATTCGAGGGCAAAGTCGTGCAGTTTTCGACTTTCAGGGGCTATAACCCGAAAACTAAAGAACGAGAATTTTTGGCACATATGGTCAATTGAATGTTTATCCCAACCCTTTCATTTGGCACTAGTTTCAGCCCGAATTGTGCAAGTCACCTAAGGTCACGAATCGTCCCGAACGTGTAGCCCAAATTGTGAAAATTTCAAACCGCTACTGCTTGCTTGTATGAGTAGGTAGCCATCTGAAACTTGGCATATATAAAGGCCATTAACATGTCTACATGCATGCACAATCTTATGTCAACTGATTGCATAACTTGCGAACTATAGGCCATCGAAATTTTTGTAAACAAAAGTTTGTGCGACTTTAGCTCCCAAACGGAATAAAAGCTAAAGCTGAAATAGCCTTCATTCTATTTCACTTATTTGTGTCTACACATGTATATGTTTTGCAGAGACTCAAAGCTCTTGAGAATGGAGAAAATGAGGTGTCAATTTTGCATTGGACCCTATGGGAAAATGCATTAAACGCCTACTGCTCCGACGTTCAGTGACCGATAACATCCATCTTTACACTGTAAACGGTAATTACATAGGTACATGCCTGGGGCAAATAACAGCGCAAATAATTGTCCATGTGCAGAGTAATAAAGGAGCAAACTTTTATATATGGGCCTGCAGTGGAAGTTATTCTTAAAAGGTGACTTTCACGAATCGTTCTGAAACTGTGCTAAATTACAGATAATTCCCATATATTTCTTGGGAAAAAAATCCCAGAAATTCTCCTTTCTCCGTTGTCGAGATATTCGAGGGCAAAGTCGTGCAGTTTTCGACTTTCAGGGGCTATAACTCGAAAACTAAAGAACGAGAATTTTTGGCACATATGGTCAATTGAATGTTTATCCCAACCCTTTCATTTGGCACTAGTTTCAGCCCGAATTGTGCAAGTCACCTAAGGTCACGAATCGTCCCGAACGTGTAGCCCAAATTGTGAAAATTTCAAACCGCTACTGCTTGCTTGTATGAGTAGGTAGCCATCTGAAACTTGGCATATATAAAGGCCATTAACATGTCTACATGCATGCACAATCTTATGTCAACTGATTGCATAACTTGCGAACTATAGGCCATCGAAATTTTTGTAAACAAAAGTTTGTGCGACTTTAGCTCCCAAACGGAATAAAAGCTAAAGCTGAAATAGCCTTCATTCTATTTCACTTATTTGTGTCTACACATGTATATGTTTTGCAGAGACTCAAAGCTCTTGAGAATGGAGAAAATGAGGTGTCAATTTTGCATTGGACCCTATGGGAAAATGCATTAAACGCCTACTGCTCCGACGTTCAGTGACCGATAACATCCATCTTTACACTGTAAACGGTAATTACATAGGTACATGCCTGGGGCAAATAACAGCGCAAATAATTGTCCATGTGCAGAGTAATAAAGGAGCAAACTTTTATATATGGGCCTGCAGTGGAAGTTATTCTTAAAAGGTGACTTTCACGAATCGTTCTGAAACTGTGCTAAATTACAGATAATTCCCATATATTTCTTGGGAAAAAAATCCCAGAAATTCTCCTTTCTCCGTTGTCGAGATATTCGAGGGCAAAGTCGTGCAGTTTTCGACTTTCAGGGGCTATAACTCGAAAACTAAAGAACGAGAATTTTTGGCACATATGGTCAATTGAATGTTTATCCCAACCCTTTCATTTGGCACTAGTTTCAGCCCGAATTGTGCAAGTCACCTAAGGTCACGAATCGTCCCGAACGTGTAGCCCAAATTGTGAAAATTTCAAACCGCTACTGCTTGCTTGTATGAGTAGGTAGCCATCTGAAACTTGGCATATATAAAGGCCATTAACATGTCTACATACATGCACAATCTTATGTCAACTGATTGCATAACTTGCGAACTATAGGCCATCGAAATTTTTGTAAACAAAAGTTTGTGCGACTTTAGCTCCCAAACGGAATAAAAGCTAAAGCTGAAATAGCCTTCATTCTATTTCACTTATTTGTGTCTACACATGTATATGTTTTGCAGAGACTCAAAGCTCTTGAGAATGGAGAAAATGAGGTGTCAATTTTGCATTGGACCCTATGGGAAAATGCATTAAACGCCTACTGCTCCGACGTTCAGTGACCGATAACATCCGTCTTTACACTGTAAACGGTAATTACATAGGTACATGCCTGGGGCAAATAACAGCGCAAATAATTGTCCATGTGCAGAGTAATAAAGGAGCAAACTTTTATATATGGGCCTGCAGTGGAAGTTATTCTTAAAAGGTGACTTTCACGAATCGTTCTGAAACTGTGCTAAATTACAGATAATTCCCATATATTTCTTGGGAAAAAAATCCCAGAAATTCTCCTTTCTCCGTTGTCGAGATATTCGAGGGCAAAGTCGTGCAGTTTTCGACTTTCAGGGGCTATAACTCGAAAACTAAAGAACGAGAATTTTTGGCACATATGGTCAATTGAATGTTTATCCCAACCCTTTCATTTGGCACTAGTTTCAGCCCGAATTGTGCAAGTCACCTAAGGTCACGAATCGTCCCGAACGTGTAGCCCAAATTGTGAAAATTTCAAACCGCTACTGCTTGCTTGTATGAGTAGGTAGCCATCTGAAACTTGGCATATATAAAGGCCATTAACATGTCTACATGCATGCACAATCTTATGTCAACTGATTGCATAACTTGCGAACTATAGGCCATCGAAATTTTTGTAAACAAAAGTTTGTGCGACTTTAGCTCCCAAACGGAATAAAAGCTAAAGCTGAAATAGCCTTCATTCTATTTCAATGATTTGTGTCTACACATGTATATGTTTTGCAGAGACTCAAAGCTCTTGAGAATGGAGAAAATGAGGTGTCAATTTTGCATTGGACCCTATGGGAAAATGCATTAAACGCCTACTGCTCCGACGTTCAGTGACCGATAACATCCATCTTTACACTGTAAACGGTAATTACATAGGTACATGCCTGGGGCAAATAACAGCGCAAATAATTGTCCATGTGCAGAGTAATAAAGGAGCAAACTTTTATATATGGGCCTGCAGTGGAAGTTATTCTTAAAAGGTGACTTTCACGAATCGTTCTGAAACTGTGCTAAATTACAGATAATTCCCATATATTTCTTGGGAAAAAAATCCCAGAAATTCTCCTTTCTCCGTTGTCGAGATATTCGAGGGCAAAGTCGTGCAGTTTTCGACTTTCAGGGGCTATAACTCGAAAACTAAAGAACGAGAATTTTTGGCACATATGGTCAATTGAATGTTTATCCCAACCCTTTCATTTGGCACTAGTTTCAGCCCGAATTGTGCAAGTCACCTAAGGTCACGAATCGTCCCGAACGTGTAGCCCAAATTGTGAAAATTTCAAACCGCTACTGCTTGCTTGTATGAGTAGGTAGCCATCTGAAACTTGGCATATATAAAGGCCATTAACATGTCGACATGCATGCACAATCTTATGTCAACTGATTGCATAACTTGCGAACTATAGGCCATCGAAATTTTTGTAAACAAAATTTTGTGCGACTTTAGCTCCCAAACGGAATAAAAGCTAAAGCTGAAATAGCCTTCATTCTATTTCACTTATTTGTGTCTACACATGTATATGTTTTGCAGAGACTCAAAGCTCTTGAGAATGGAGAAAATGAGGTGTCAATTTTGCATTGGACCCTATGGGAAAATGCATTAAACGCCTACTGCTCCGACGTTCAGTGACCGATAACATCCATCTTTACACTGTAAACGGTAATTACATAGGTACATGCCTGGGGCAAATAACAGCGCAAATAATTGTCCATGTGCAGAGTAATAAAGGAGCAAACTTTTATATATGGGCCTGCAGTGGAAGTTATTCTTAAAAGGTGACTTTCACGAATCGTTCTGAAACTGTGCTAAATTACAGATAATTCCCATATATTTCTTGGGAAAAAAATCCCAGAAATTCTCCTTTCTCCGTTGTCGAGATATTCGAGGGCAAAGTCGTGCAGTTTTCGACTTTCAGGGGCTATAACTCGAAAACTAAAGAACGAGAATTTTTGGCACATATGGTCAATTGAATGTTTATCCCAACCCTTTCATTTGGCACTAGTTTCAGCCCGAATTGTGCAAGTCACCTAAGGTCACGAATCGTCCCGAACGTGTAGCCCAAATTGTGAAAATTTCAAACCACTACTGCTTGCTTGTATGAGTAGGTAGCCATCTGAAACTTGGCATATATAAAGGCCATTAACATGTCTACATGCATGCACAATCTTATGTCAACTGATTGCATAACTTGCGAACTATAGGCCATCGAAATTTTTGTAAACAAAAGTTTGTGCGACTTTAGCTCCCAAACGGAATAAAAGCTAAAGCTGAAATAGCCTTCATTCTATTTCAATGATTTGTGTCTACACATGTATATGTTTTGCAGAGACTCAAAGCTCTTGAGAATGGAGATAATGAGGTGTCAATTTTGCATTGGACACTATGGGAAAATGCATTAAACGCCTACTGCTCCGACGTTCAGTGACCGATAACATCCATCTTTACACTGTAAACGGTAATTACATAGGTACATGCCTGGGGCAAATAACAGCGCAAATAATTGTCCATGTGCAGAGTAATAAAGGAGCAAACTTTTATATATGGGCCTGCAGTGGAAGTTATTCTTAAAAGGTGACTTTCACGAATCGTTCTGAAACTGTGCTAAATTACAGATAATTCCCATATATTTCTTGGGAAAAAAATCCCAGAAATTCTCCTTTCTCCGTTGTCGAGATATTCGAGGGCAAAGTCGTGCAGTTTTCGACTTTCAGGGGCTATAACTCGAAAACTAAAGAACGAGAATTTTTGGCACATATGGTCAATTGAATGTTTATCCCAACCCTTTCATTTGGCACTAGTTTCAGCCCGAATTGTGCAAGTCACCTAAGGTCACGAATCGTCCCGAACGTGTAGCCCAAATTGTGAAAATTTCAAACCGCTACTGCTTGCTTGTATGAGTAGGTAGCCATCTGAAACTTGGCATATATAAAGGCCATTAACATGTCTACATGCATGCACAATCTTATGTCAACTGATTGCATAACTTGCGAACTATAGGCCATCGAAATTTTTGTAAACAAAAGTTTGTGCGACTTTAGCTCCCAAACGGAATAAAAGCTAAAGCTGAAATAGCCTTCATTCTATTTCACTTATTTGTGTCTACACATGTATATGTTTTGCAGAGACTCAAAGCTCTTGAAAATGGAGAAAATGAGGTGTCAATTTTGCATTGGACCCTATGGGAAAATGCATTAAACGCCTACTGCTCCGACGTTCAGTGACCGATAACATCCATCTTTACACTGTAAACGGTAATTACATAGATACATGCCTGGGGCAAATAACAGCGCAAATAATTGTCCATGTGCAGAGTAATAAAGGAGCAAACTTTTATATATGGGCCTGCAGTGGAAGTTATTCTTAAAAGGTGACTTTCACGAATCGTTCTGTAACTGTGCTAAATTACAGATAATTCCCATATATTTCTTGGGAAAAAAATCCCAGAAATTCTCCTTTCTCCGTTGTCGAGATATTCGAGGGCAAAGTCGTGCAGTTTTCGACTTTCAGGGGCTATAACTCGAAAACTAAAGAACGAGAATTTTTGGCACATATGGTCAATTGAATGTTTATCCCAACCCTTTCATTTGGCACTAGTTTCAGCCCGAATTGTGCAAGTCACCTAAGGTCACGAATCGTCCCGAACGTGTAGCCCAAATTGTGAAAATTTCAAACCGCTACTGCTTGCTTGTATGAGTAGGTAGCAATCTGAAACTTGGCATATATAAAGGCCATTAACATGTCTACATGCATGCACAATCTTATGTCAACTGATTGCATAACTTGCGAACTATAGGCCATCGAAATTTTTGTAAACAAAAGTTTGTGCGACTTTAGCTCCCAAACGGAATAAAAGCTAAAGCTGAAATAGCCTTCATTCTATTTCACTTATTTGTGTCTACACATGTATATGTTTTGCAGAGACTCAAAGCTCTTGAGAATGGAGAAAATGAGGTGTCAATTTTGCATTGGACCCTATGGGAAAATGCATTAAACGCCTACTGCTCCGACGTTCAGTGACCGATAACATCCATCTTTACACTGTAAACGGTAATTACATAGGTACATGCCTGGGGCAAATAACAGCGCAAATAATTGTCCATGTGCAGAGTTATAAAGGAGCAAACTTTTATATATGGGCCTGCAGTGGAAGTTATTCTTAAAAGGTGACTTTCACGAATCGTTCTGAAACTGTGCTAAATTACAGATAATTCCCATATATTTCTTGGGAAAACAAAACCCAGAAATTCTCCTTTCTCCGTAGTCGAGATATTCGAGGGCAAAGTCGTGCAGTTTTCGACTTTCAGGGGCTATAACTCGAAAACTAAAGAACGAGAATTTTTGGCACATATGGTCAATTGAATGTTTATCCCAACCCTTTCATTTTGGCACTAGTTTCAGCCCGAATTGTGCAAGTCACCTAAGGTCACGAATCGTCCCGAACGTGTAGCCCAAATTGTGAAAATTTCAAACCGCTACTGCTTGCTTGTATGAGTAGGTAGCCATCTGAAACTTGGCATATATAAAGGCCATTAACATGTCTACATGCATGCACAATCTTATGTCAACTGATTGCATAACTTGCGAACTATAGGCCATCGAAATTTTTGTAAACAAAAGTTTGTGCGACTTTAGCTTCCAAACGGAATAAAAGCTAAAGCTGAAATAGCCTTCATTCTATTTCACTTATTTGTGTCTACACATGTATATGTTTTGCAGAGACTCAAAGCTCTTGAGAATGGAGAAAATGAGGTGTCAATTTTGCATTGGACCCTATGGGAAAATGCATTAAACGCCTACTGCTCCGACGTTCAGTGACCGATAACATCCATCTTTACACTGTAAACGGTAATTACATAGATACATGCCTGGGGCAAATAACAGCGCAAATAATTGTCCATGTGCAGAGTAATAAAGGAGCAAACTTTTATATATGGGCCTGCAGTGGAAGTTATTCTTAAAAGGTGACTTTCACGAATCGTTCTGAAACTGTGCTAAATTACAGATAATTCCCATATATTTCTTGGGAAAAAAATCCCAGAAATTCTCCTTTCTCCGTTGTCGAGATATTCGAGGGCAAAGTCGTGCAGTTTTCGACTTTCAGGGGCTATAACTCGAAAACTAAAGAACGAGAATTTTTGGCACATATGGTCAATTGAATGTTTATCCCAACCCTTTCATTTGGCACTAGTTTCAGCCCGAATTGTGCAAGTCACCTAAGGTCACGAATCGTCCCGAACGTGTAGCCCAAATTGTGAAAATTTCAAACCGCTACTGCTTGCTTGTATGAGTAGGTAGCCATCTGAAACTTGGCATATATAAAGGCCATTAACATGTCTACATGCATGCACAATCTTATGTCAACTGATTGCATAACTTGCGAACTATAGGCCATCGAAATTTTTGTAAACAAAAGTTTGTGCGACTTTAGCTCCCAAACGGAATAAAAGCTAAAGCTGAAATAGCCTTCATTCTATTTCACTTATTTGTGTCTGCACATGTATATGTTTTGCAGAGACTCAAAGCTCTTGAGAATGGAGAAAATGAGGTGTCAATTTTGCATTGGACCCTATGGGAAAATGCATTAAACGCCTACTGCTCCGACGTTCAGTGACCGATAACATCCATCTTTACACTGTAAACGGTAATTACATAGGTACATGCCTGGGGCAAATAACAGCGCAAATAATTGTCCATGTGCAGAGTAATAAAGGAGCAAACTTTTATATATGGGCCTGCAGTGGAAGTTATTCTTAAAAGGTGACTTTCACGAATCGTTCTGAAACTGTGCTAAATTACAGATAATTCCCATATATTTCTTGGGAAAAAAATCCCAGAAATTCTCCTTTCTCCGTTGTCGAGATATTCGAGGGCAAAGTCGTGCAGTTTTCGACTTTCAGGGGCTATAACTCGAAAACTAAAGAACAAGAATTTTTGGCACATATGGTCAATTGAATGTTTATCCCAACCCTTTCATTTGGCACTAGTTTCAGCCCGAATTGTGCAAGTCACCTAAGGTCACGAATCGTCCCGAACGTGTAGCCCAAATTGTGAAAATTTCAAACCGCTACTGCTTGCTTGTATGAGTAGGTAGCCATCTGAAACTTGGCATATATAAAGGCCATTAACATGTCTACATGCATGCACAATCTTATGTCAACTGATTGCATAACTTGCGAACTATAGGCCATCAAAATTTTTGTAAACAAAAGTTTGTGCGACTTTAGCTCCCAAACGGAATAAAAGCTAAAGCTGAAATAGCCTTCATTCTATTTCACTTATTTGTGTCTACACATGTATATGTTTTGCAGAGACTCAAAGCTCTTGAGAATGGAGAAAATGAGGTGTCAATTTTGCATTGGACCCTATGGGAAAATGCATTAAACGCCTACTGCTCCGGCGTTCAGTGACCGATAACATCCATCTTTACACTGTAAACGGTAATTACATAGGTACATGCCTGGGGCAAATAACAGCGCAAATAATTGTCCATGTGCAGAGTAATAAAGGAGCAAACTTTTATATATGGGCCTGCAGTGGAAGTTATTCTTAAAAGGTGACTTTCACGAATCGTTCTGAAACTGTGCTAAATTACAGATAATTCCCATATATTTCTTGGGAAAAAAATCCCAGAAATTCTCCTTTCTCCGTTGTCGAGATATTCGAGGGCAAAGTCGTGCAGTTTTCGACTTTCAGGGGCTATAACTCGAAAACTAAAGAACGAGAATTTTTGGCACATATGGTCAATTGAATGTTTATCCCAACCCTTTCATTTGGCACTAGTTTCAGCCCGAATTGTGCAAGTCACCTAAGGTCACGAATCGTCCCGAACGTGTAGCCCAAATTGTGAAAATTTCAAACCGCTACTGCTTGCTTGTATGAGTAGGTAGCCATCTGAAACTTGGCATATATAAAGGCCATTAACATGTCTACATGCATGCACAATCTTATGTCAACTGATTGCATAACTTGCGAACTATAGGCCATCGAAATTTTTGTAAACAAAAGTTTGTGCGACTTTAGCTCCCAAACGGAATAAAAGCTAAAGCTGAAATAGCCTTCATTCTATTTCACTTATTTGTGTCTACACATGTATATGTTTTGCAGAGACTCAAAGCTCTTGAGAATGGAGAAAATGAGGTGTCAATTTTGCATTGGACCCTATGGGAAAATGCATTAAACGCCTACTGCTCCAACGTTCAGTGACCGATAACATCCATCTTTACACTGTAAACGGTAATTACATAGGTACATGCCTGGGGCAAATAACAGCGCAAATAATTGTCCATGTGCAGACTAATAAAGGAGCAAACTTTTATATATGGGCCTGCAGTGGAAGTTATTCTTAAAAGGTGACTTTCACGAATCGTTCTGAAACTGTGCTAAATTACAGATAATTCCCATATATTTCTTGGGAAAAAAATCCCAGAAATTCTCCTTTCTCCGTTGTCGAGATATTCGAGGGCAAAGTCGTGCAGTTTTCGACTTTCAGGGGCTATAACTCGAAAACTAAAGAACGAGAATTTTTGGCACATATGGTCAATTGAATGTTTATCCCAACCCTTTCATTTGGCACTAGTTTCAGCCCGAATTGTGCAAGTCACCTAAGGTCACGAATCGTCCCGAACGTGTAGCCCAAATTGTGAAAATTTCAAACCGCTACTGCTTGCTTGTATGAGTAGGTAGCCATCTGAAACTTGGCATTTATAAAGGCCATTAACATGTCTACATGCATGCACAATCTTATGTCAACTGATTGCATAACTTGCGAACTATAGGCCATCGAAATTTTTGTAAACAAATGTTTGTGCGACTTTAGCTCCCAAACGGAATAAAAGCTAAAGCTGAAATAGCCTTCATTCTATTTCACTTATTTGTGTCTACACATGTATATGTTTTGCAGAGACTCAAAGCTCTTGAGAATGGAGAAAATGAGGTGTCAATTTTGCATTGGACCCTATGGGAAAATGCATTAAACGCCTACTGCTCCGACGTTCAGTGACCGATAACATCCATCTTTACACTGTAAACGGTAATTACATAGATACATGCCTGGGGCAAATAACAGCGCAAATAATTGTCCATGTGCAGAGTAATAAAGGAGCAAACTTTTATATATGGGCCTGCAGTGGAAGTTATTCTTAAAAGGTGACTTTCACGAATCGTTCTGAAACTGTGCTAAATTACAGATAATTCCCATATATTTCTTGGGAAAAAAATCCCAGAAATTCTCCTTTCTCCGTTGTCGAGATATTCGAGGGCAAAGTCGTGCAGTTTTCGACTTTCAGGGGCTATAACTCGAAAACTAAAGAATGAGAATTTTTGGCACATATGGTCAATTGAATGTTTATCCCAACCCTTTCATGTGGCACTAGTTTCAGCCCGAATTGTGCAAGTCACCTAAGGTCACGAATCGTCCCGAACGTGTAGCCCAAATTGTGAAAATTTCAAACCGCTACTGCTTGCTTGTATGAGTAGGTAGCCATCTGAAACTTGGCATATATAAAGGCCATTAACATGTCTACATGCATGCACAATCTTATGTCAACTGATTGCATAACTTGCGAACTATAGGCCATCGAAATTTTTGTAAACAAAAGTTTGTGCGACTTTAGCTCCCAAACGGAATAAAAGCTAAAGCTGAAATAGCCTTCATTCTATTTCACTTATTTGTGTCTACACATGTATATGTTTTGCAGAGACTCAAAGCTCTTGAGAATGGAGAAAATGAGGTGTCAATTTTGCATTGGACCCTATGGGAAAATGCATTAAACGCCTACTGCTCCGACGTTCAGTGACCGATAACATCCATCTTTACACTGTAAACGGTAATTACATAGGTACATGCCTGGGGCAAATAACAGCGCAAATAATTGTCCATGTGCAGAGTAATAAAGGAGCAAACTTTTATATATGGGCCTGCAGTGGAAGTTATTCTTAAAAGGTGACTTTCACGAATCGTTCTGAAACTGTGCTAAATTACAGATAATTCCCATATATTTCTTGGGAAAAAAATCCCAGAAATTCTCCTTTCTCCGTTGTCGAGATATTCGAGGGCAAAGTCGTGCAGTTTTCGACTTTCAGGGGCTATAACTCGAAAACTAAAGAACGAGAATTTTTGGCACATATGGTCAATTGAATGTTTATCCCAACCCTTTCATTTGGCACTAGTTTCAGCCCGAATTGTGCAAGTCACCTAAGGTCACGAATCGTCCCGAACGTGTAGCCCAAATTGTGAAAATTTCAAACCGCTACTGCTTGCTTGTATGAGTAGGTAGCCATCTGAAACTTGGCATATATAAAGGCCATTAACATGTCTACATGCATGCACAATCTTATGTCAACTGATTGCATAACTTGCGAACTATAGGCCATCGAAATTTTTGTAAACAAAAGTTTGTGCGACTTTAGCTCCCAAACGGAATAAAAGCTAAAGCTGAAATAGCCTTCATTCTATTTCACTTATTTGTGTCTACACATGTATATGTTTTGCAGAGACTCAAAGCTCTTGAGAATGGAGAAAATGAGGTGTCAATTTTGCATTGGACCCTATGGGAAAATGCATTAAACGCCTACTGCTCCGACGTTCAGTGACCGATAACATCCATCTTTACACTGTAAACGGTAATTACATAGGTACATGCCTGGGGCAAATAACAGCGCAAATAATTGTCCATGTGCAGAGTAATAAAGGAGCAAACTTTTATATATGGGCCTGCAGTGGAAGTTATTCTTAAAAGGTGACTTTCACGAATCGTTCTGAAACTGTGCTAAATTACAGATAATTCCCATATATTTCTTGGGAAAAAAATCCCAGAAATTCTCCTTTCTCCGTTGTCGAGATATTCGAGGGCAAAGTCGTGCAGTTTTCGACTTTCAGGGGCTATAACTCGAAAACTAAAGAACGAGAATTTTTGGCACATATGGTCAATTGAATGTTTATCCCAACCCTTTCATTTGGCACTAGTTTCAGCCCGAATTGTGCAAGTCACCTAAGGTCACGAATCGTCCCGAACGTGTAGCCCAAATTGTGAAAATTTCAAACCGCTACTGCTTGCTTGTATGAGTAGGTAGCCATCTGAAACTTGGCATATATAAAGGCCATTAACATGTCTACATGCATGCACAATCTTATGTCAACTGATTGCATAACTTGCGAACTATAGGCCATCGAAATTTTTGTAAACAAATGTTTGTGCGACTTTAGCTCCCAAACGGAATAAAAGCTAAAGCTGAAATAGCCTTCATTCTATTTCACTTATTTGTGTCTACACATGTATATGTTTTGTAGAGACTCAAAGCTCTTGAGAATGGAGAAAATGAGGTGTCAATTTTGCATTGGACCCTATGGGAAAATGCATTAAACGCCTACTGCTCCGACGTTCAGTGACCGATAACATCCATCTTTACACTGTAAACGGTAATTACATAGATACATGCCTGGGGCAAATAACAGCGCAAATAATTGTCCATGTGCAGAGTAATAAAGGAGCAAACTTTTATATATGGGCCTGCAGTGGAAGTTATTCTTAAAAGGTGACTTTCACGAATCGTTCTGAAACTGTGCTAAATTACAGATAATTCCCATATATTTCTTGGGAAAAAAATCCCAGAAATTCTCCTTTCTCCGTTGTCGAGATATTCGAGGGCAAAGTCGTGCAGTTTTCGACTTTCAGGGGCTATAACTCGAAAACTAAAGAATGAGAATTTTTGGCACATATGGTCAATTGAATGTTTATCCCAACCCTTTCATGTGGCACTAGTTTCAGCCCGAATTGTGCAAGTCACCTAAGGTCACGAATCGTCCCGAACGTGTAGCCCAAATTGTGAAAATTTCAAACCGCTACTGCTTGCTTGTATGAGTAGGTAGCCATCTGAAACTTGGCATATATAAAGGCCATTAACATGTCTACATGCATGCACAATCTTATGTCAACTGATTGCATAACTTGCGAACTATAGGCCATCGAAATTTTTGTAAACAAAAGTTTGTGCGACTTTAGCTCCCAAACGGAATAAAAGCTAAAGCTGAAATAGCCTTCATTCTATTTCACTTATTTGTGTCTACACATGTATATGTTTTGCAGAGACTCAAAGCTCTTGAGAATGGAGAAAATGAGGTGTCAATTTTGCATTGGACCCTATGGGAAAATGCATTAAACGCCTACTGCTCCGACGTTCAGTGACCGATAACATCCATCTTTACACTGTAAACGGTAATTACATAGGTACATGCCTGGGGCAAATAACAGCGCAAATAATTGTCCATGTGCAGAGTAATAAAGGAGCAAACTTTTATATATGGGCCTGCAGTGGAAGTTATTCTTAAAAGGTGACTTTCACGAATCGTTCTGAAACTGTGCTAAATTACAGATAATTCCCATATATTTCTTGGGAAAAAAATCCCAGAAATTCTCCTTTCTCCGTTGTCGAGATATTCGAGGGCAAAGTCGTGCAGTTTTCGACTTTCAGGGGCTATAACTCGAAAACTAAAGAACGAGAATTTTTGGCACATATGGTCAATTGAATGTTTATCCCAACCCTTTCATTTGGCACTAGTTTCAGCCCGAATTGTGCAAGTCACCTAAGGTCACGAATCGTCCCGAACGTGTAGCCCAAATTGTGAAAATTTCAAACCGCTACTGCTTGCTTGTATGAGTAGGTAGCCATCTGAAACTTGGCATATATAAAGGCCATTAACATGTCTACATGCATGCACAATCTTATGTCAACTGATTGCATAACTTGCGAACTATAGGCCATCGAAATTTTTGTAAACAAAAGTTTGTGCGACTTTAGCTCCCAAACGGAATAAAAGCTAAAGCTGAAATAGCCTTCATTCTATTTCACTTATTTGTGTCTACACATGTATATGTTTTGCAGAGACTCAAAGCTCTTGAGAATGGAGAAAATGAGGTGTCAATTTTGCATTGGACCCTATGGGAAAATGCATTAAACGCCTACTGCTCCGACGTTCAGTGACCGATAACATCCATCTTTACACTGTAAACGGTAATTACATAGGTACATGCCTGGGGCAAATAACAGCGCAAATAATTGTCCATGTGCAGAGTAATAAAGGAGCAAACTTTTATATATGGGCCTGCAGTGGAAGTTATTCTTAAAAGGTGACTTTCACGAATCGTTCTGAAACTGTGCTAAATTACAGATAATTCCCATATATTTCTTGGGAAAAAAATCCCAGAAATTCTCCTTTCTCCGTTGTCGAGATATTCGAGGGCAAAGTCGTGCAGTTTTCGACTTTCAGGGGCTATAACTCGAAAACTAAAGAACGAGAATTTTTGGCACATATGGTCAATTGAATGTTTATCCCAACCCTTTCATTTGGCACTAGTTTCAGCCCGAATTGTGCAAGTCACCTAAGGTCACGAATCGTCCCGAACGTGTAGCCCAAATTGTGAAAATTTCAAACCGCTACTGCTTGCTTGTATGAGTAGGTAGCCATCTGAAACTTGGCATATATAAAGGCCATTAACATGTCTACATGCATGCACAATCTTATGTCAACTGATTGCATAACTTGCGAACTATAGGCCAGCGAAATTTTTGTAAACAAAAGTTTGTGCGACTTTAGCTCCCAAACGGAATAAAAGCTAAAGCTGAAATAGCCTTCATTCTATTTCACTTATTTGTGTCTACACATGTATATGTTTTGCAGAGACTCAAAGCTCTTGAGAATGGAGAAAATGAGGTGTCAATTTTGCATTGGACCCTATGGGAAAATGCATTAAACGCCTACTGCTCCGACGTTCAGTGACCGATAACATCCATCTTTACACTGTAAACGGTAATTACATAGGTACATGCCTGGGGCAAATAACAGCGCAAATAATTGTCCATGTGCAGAGTAATAAAGGAGCAAACTTTTATATATGGGCCTGCAGTGGAAGTTATTCTTAAAAGGTGACTTTCACGAATCGTTCTGAAACTGTGCTAAATTACAGATAATTCCCATATATTTCTTGGGAAAAAAATCCCAGAAATTCTCCTTTCTCCGTTGTCGAGATATTCGAGGGCAAAGTCGTGCAGTTTTCGACTTTCAGGGGCTATAACTCGAAAACTAAAGAACGAGAATTTTTGGCACATATGGTCAATTGAATGTTTATCCCAACCCTTTCATTTGGCACTAGTTTCAGCCCGAATTGTGCAAGTCACCTAAGGTCACGAATCGTCCCGAACGTGTAGCCCAAATTGTGAAAATTTCAAACCGCTACTGCTTGCTTGTATGAGTAGGTAGCCATCTGAAACTTGGCATATATAAAGGCCATTAACATGTCTACATGCATGCACAATCTTATGTCAACTGATTGCATAACTTGCGAACTATAGGCCATCGAAATTTTTGTAAACAAAAGTTTGTGCGACTTTAGCTCCCAAACGGAATAAAAGCTAAAGCTGAAATAGCCTTCATTCTATTTCACTTATTTGTGTCTACACATGTATATGTTTTGCAGAGACTCAAAGCTCTTGAGAATGGAGAAAATGAGGTGTCAATTTTGCATTGGACCCTATGGGAAAATGCATTAAACGCCTACTGCTCCGACGTTCAGTGACCGATAACATCCATCTTTACACTGTAAACGGTAATTACATAGGTACATGCCTGGGGCAAATAACAGCGCAAATAATTGTCCATGTGCAGAGTAATAAAGGAGCAAACTTTTATATATGGGCCTGCAGTGGAAGTTATTCTTAAAAGGTGACTTTCACGAATCGTTCTGAAACTGTGCTAAATTACAGATAATTCCCATATATTTCTTGGGAAAAAAATCCCAGAAATTCTCCTTTCTCCGTTGTCGAGATATTCGAGGGCAAAGTCGTGCAGTTTTCGACTTTCAGGGGCCATAACTCGAAAACTAAAGAACGAGAATTTTTGGCACATATGGTCAATTGAATGTTTATCCCAACCCTTTCATTTGGCACTAGTTTCAGCCCGAATTGTGCAAGTCACCTAAGGTCACGAATCGTCCCGAACGTGTAGCCCAAATTGTGAAAATTTCAAACCGCTACTGCTTGCTTGTATGAGTAGGTAGCCATCTGAAACTTGGCATATATAAAGGCCATTAACATGTCTACATGCATGCACAATCTTATGTCAACTGATTGCATAACTTGCGAACTATAGGCCATCGAAATTTTTGTAAACAAACGTTTGTGCGACTTTAGCTCCCAAACGGAATAAAAGCTAAAGCTGAAATAGCCTTCATTCTATTTCACTTATTTGTGTCTACACATGTATATGTTTTGCAGAGACTCAAAGCTCTTGAGAATGGAGAAAATGAGGTGTCAATTTTGCATTGGACCCTATGGGAAAATGCATTAAACGCCTACTGCTCCGACGTTCAGTGACCGATAACATCCATCTTTACACTGTAAACGGTAATAACATAGGTACATGCCTGGGGCAAATAACAGCGCAAATAATTGTCCATGTGCAGAGTAATAAAGGAGCAAACTTTTATATATGGGCCTGCAGTGGAAGTTATTCTTAAAAGGTGACTTTCACGAATCGTTCTGAAACTGTGCTAAATTACAGATAATTCCCATATATTTCTTGGGAAAAAAATCCCAGAAATTCACCTTTCTCCGTTGTCGAGATATTCGAGGGCAAAGTCGTGCAGTTTTCGACTTTCAGGGGCTATAACTCGAAAACTAAAGAACGAGAATTTTTGGCACATATGGTCAATTGAATGTTTATCCCAACCCTTTCATTTGGCACTAGTTTCAGCCCGAATTGTGCAAGTCACCTAAGGTCACGAATCGTCCCGAACGTGTAGCCCAAATTGTGAAAATTTCAAACCGCTACTGCTTGCTTGTATGAGTAGGTAGCCATCTGAAACTTGGCATATATAAAGGCCATTAACATGTCTACATGCATGCACAATCTTATGTCAACTGATTGCATAACTTGCGAACTATAGGCCATCGAAATTTTTGTAAACAAAAGTTTGTGCGACTTTAGCTCCCAAACGGAATAAAAGCTAAAGCTGAAATAGCCTTCATTCTATTTCACTTATTTGTGTCTACACATGTATATGTTTTGCAGAGACTCAAAGCTCTTGAGAATGGAGAAAATGAGGTGTCAATTTTGCATTGGACCCTATGGGAAAATGCATTAAACGCCTACTGCTCCAACGTTCAGTGACCGATAACATCCATCTTTACACTGTAAACGGTAATTACATAGGTACATGCCTGGGGCAAATAACAGCGCAAATAATTGTCCATGTGCAGAGTAATAAAGGAGCAAACTTTTATATATGGGCCTGCAGTGGAAGTTATTCTTAAAAGGTGACTTTCACGAATCGTTCTGAAACTGTGCTAAATAACAGATAATTCCCATATATTTCTTGGGAAAAAAATCCCAGAAATTCTCCTTTCTCCGTTGTCGAGATATTCGAGGGCAAAGTCGTGCAGTTTTCGACTTTCAGGGGCTATAACTCGAAAACTAAAGAACGAGAATTTTTGGCACATATGGTCAATTGAATGTTTATCCCAACCCTTTCATTTGGCACTAGTTTCAGCCCGAATTGTGCAAGTCACCTAAGGTCACGAATCGTCCCGAACGTGTAGCCCAAATTGTGAAAATTTCAAACCGCTACTGCTTGCTTGTATGAGTAGGTAGCCATCTGAAACTTGGCATATATAAAGGCCATTAACATGTCTACATGCATGCACAATCTTATGTCAACTGATTGCATAACTTGCGAACTATAGGCCATCGAAATTTTTGTAAACAAAAGTTTGTGCGACTTTAGCTCCCAAACGGAATAAAAGCTAAAGCTGAAATAGCCTTCATTCTATTTCACTTATTTGTGTCTACACATGTATATGTTTTGCAGAGACTCAAAGCTCTTGAGAATGGAGAAAATGAGGTGTCAATTTTGCATTGGACCCTATGGGAAAATGCATTAAACGCCTACTGCTCCGACGTTCAGTGACCGATAACATCCATCTTTACACTGTAAACGGTAATTACATAGGTACATGCCTGGGGCAAATAACAGCGCAAATAATTGTCCATGTGCAGAGTAATAAAGGAGCAAACTTTTATATATGGGCCTGCAGTGGAAGTTATTCTTAAAAGGTGACTTTCACGAATCGTTCTGAAACTGTGCTAAATTACAGATAATTCCCATATATTTCTTGGGAAAAAAATCCCAGAAATTCTCCTTTCTCCGTTGTCGAGATATTCGAGGGCAAAGTCGTGCAGTTTTCGACTTTCAGGGGCTATAACTCGAAAACTAAAGAACGAGAATTTTTGGCACATATGGTCAATTGAATGTTTATCCCAACCGTTTCATTTGGCACTAGTTTCAGCCCGAATTGTGCAAGTCACCTAAGGTCACGAATCGTCCCGAACGTGTAGCCCAAATTGTGAAAATTTCAAACCGCTACTGCTTGCTTGTATGAGTAGGTAGCCATCTGAAACTTGGCATATATAAAGGCCATTAACATGTCTACATGCATGCACAATCTTATGTCAACTGATTGCATAACTTGCGAACTATAGGCCATCGAAATTTTTGTAAACAAAAGTTTGTGCGACTTTAGCTCCCAAACGGAATAAAAGCTAAAGCTGAAATAGCCTTCATTCTATTTCACTTATTTGTGTCTACACATGTATATGTTTTGCAGAGACTCAAAGCTCTTGAGAATGGAGAAAATGAGGTGTCAATTTTGCATTGGACCCTATGGGAAAATGCATTAAACGCCTACTGCTCCGACGTTCAGTGACCGATAACATCCATCTTTACACTGTAAACGGTAATTACATAGGTACATGCCTGGGGCAAATAACAGCGCAAATAAATGTCCATGTGCAGAGTAATAAAGGAGCAAACTTTTATATATGGGCCTGCAGTGGAAGTTATTCTTAAAAGGTGACTTTCACGAATCGTTCTGAAACTGTGCTAAATTACAGATAATTCCCATATATTTCTTGGGAAAAAAATCCCAGAAATTCTCCTTTCTCCGTTGTCGAGATATTCGAGGGCAAAGTCGTGCAGTTTTCGACTTTCAGGGGCTATAACTCGAAAACTAAAGAACGAGAATTTTTGGCACATATGGTCAATTGAATGTTTATCCCAACCCTTTCATTTGGCACTAGTTTCAGCCCGAATTGTGCAAGTCACCTAAGGTCACGAATCGTCCCGAACGTGTAGCCCAAATTGTGAAAATTTCAAACCGCTACTGCTTGCTTGTATGAGTAGGTAGCCATCTGAAACTTGGCATATATAAAGGCCATTAACATGTCTACATGCATGCACAATCTTTTGTCAACTGATTGCATAACTTGCGAACTATAGGCCATCGAAATTTTTGTAAACAAACGTTTGTGCGACTTTAGCTCCCAAACGGAATAAAAGCTAAAGCTGAAATAGCCTTCATTCTATTTCACTTATTTGTGTCTACACATGTATATGTTTTGCAGAGACTCAAAGCTCTTGAGAATGGAGAAAATGAGGTGTCAATTTTGCATTGGACCCTATGGGAAAATGCATTAAACGCCTACTGCTCCGACGTTCAGTGACCGATAACATCCATCTTTACACTGTAAACGGTAATTACATAGGTACATGCCTGGGGCAAATAACAGCGCAAATAATTGTCCATGTGCAGAGTAATAAAGGAGCAAACTTTTATATATGGGCCTGCAGTGGAAGTTATTCTTAAAAGGTGACTTTCACGAATCGTTCTGAAACTGTGCTAAATTACAGATAATTCCCATATATTTCTTGGGAAAAAAATCCCAGAAATTCTCCTTTCTCCGTTGTCGAGATATTCGAGGGCAAAGTCGTGCAGTTTTCGACTTTCAGGGGCTATAACTCGAAAACTAAAGAACAAGAATTTTTGGCACATATGGTCAATTGAATGTTTATCCCAACCCTTTCATTTGGCACTAGTTTCAGCCCGAATTGTGCAAGTCACCTAAGGTCACGAATCGTCCCGAACGTGTAGCCCAAATTGTGAAAATTTCAAACCGCTACTGCTTGCTTGTAAGAGTAGGTAGCCATCTGAAACTTGGCATATATAAAGGCCATTAACATGTCTACATGCATGCACAATCTTATGTCAACTGATTGCATAACTTGCGAACTATAGGCCATCGAAATTTTTGTAAACAAAAGTTTGTGCGACTTTAGCTCCCAAACGGAATAAAAGCTAAAGCTGAAATAGCCTTCATTCTATTTCACTTATTTGTGTCTACACATGTATATGTTTTGCAGAGACTCAAAGCTCTTGAGAATGGAGAAAATGAGGTGTCAATTTTGCATTGGACCCTATGGGAAAATGCATTAAACGCCTACTGCTCCGACGTTCAGTGACCGATAACATCCATCTTTACACTGTAAACGGTAATTACATAGGTACATGCCTGGGGCAAATAACAGCGCAAATAAATGTCCATGTGCAGAGTAATAAAGGAGCAAACTTTTATATATGGGCCTGCAGTGGAAGTTATTCTTAAAAGGTGACTTTCACGAATCGTTCTGAAACTGTGCTAAATTACAGATAATTCCCATATATTTCTTGGGAAAAAAATCCCAGAAATTCTCCTTTCTCCGTTGTCGAGATATTCGAGGGCAAAGTCGTGCAGTTTTCGACTTTCAGGGGCTATAACTCGAAAACTAAAGAACAAGAATTTTTGGCACATATGGTCAATTGAATGTTTATCCCAACCCTTTCATTTGGCACTAGTTTCAGCCCGAATTGTGCAAGTCACCTAAGGTCACGAATCGTCCCGAACGTGTAGCCCAAATTGTGAAAATTTCAAACCGCTACTGCTTGCTTGTATGAGTAGGTAGCCATCTGAAACTTGGCATATATAAAGGCCATTAACATGTCTACATGCATGCACAATCTTATGTCAACTGATTGCATAACTTGCGAACTATAGGCCATCGAAATTTTTGTAAACAAAAGTTTGTGCGACTTTAGCTCCCAAACGGAATAAAAGCTAAAGCTGAAATAGCCTTCATTCTATTTCACTTATTTGTGTCTACACATGTATATGTTTTGCAGAGACTCAAAGCTCTTGAGAATGGAGAAAATGAGGTGTCAATTTTGCATTGGACCCTATGGGAAAATGCATTAAACGCCTACTGCTCCGACGTTCAGTAACCGATAACATCCATCTTTACACTGTAAACGGTAATTACATAGGTACATGCCTGGGGCAAATAACAGCGCAAATAATTGTCCATGTGCAGAGTAATAAAGGAGCAAACTTTTATATATGGGCCTGCAGTGGAAGTTATTCTTAAAAGGTGACTTTCACGAATCGTTCTGAAACTGTGCTAAATTACAGATAATTCCCATATATTTCTTGGGAAAAAAATCCCAGAAATTCTCCTTTCTCCGTTGTCGAGATATTCGAGGGCAAAGTCGTGCAGTTTTCGACTTTCAGGGGCTATAACTCGAAAACTAAAGAACGAGAATTTTTGGCACATATGGTCAATTGAATGTTTATCCCAACCCTTTCATTTGGCACTAGTTTCAGCCCGAATTGTGCAAGTCACCTAAGGTCACGAATCGTCCCGAACGTGTAGCCCAAATTGTGAAAATTTCAAACCGCTACTGCTTGCTTGTATGAGTAGGTAGCCATCTGAAACTTGGCATATATAAAGGCCATTAACATGTCTACATGCATGCACAATCTTATGTCAACTGATTGCATAACTTGCGAACTATAGGCCATCGAAATTTTTGTAAACAAAAGTTTGTGCGACTTTAGCTCCCAAACGGAATAAAAGCTAAAGCTGAAATAGCCTTCATTCTATTTCACTTATTTGTGTCTACACATGTATATGTTTTGCAGAGACTCAAAGCTCTTGAGAATGGAGAAAATGAGGTGTAAATTTTGCATTGGACCCTATGGGAAAATGCATTAAACGCCTACTGCTCCGACGTTCAGTGACCGATAACATCCATCTTTACACTGTAAACGGTAATTACATAGGTACATGCCTGGGGCAAATAACAGCGCAAATAATTGTCCATGTGCAGAGTAATAAAGGAGCAAACTTTTATATATGGGCCTGCAGTGGAAGTTATTCTTAAACGGTGACTTTCACGAATCGTTCTGAAACTGTGCTAAATTACAGATAATTCCCATATATTTCTTGGGAAAAAAATCCCAGAAATTCTCCTTTCTCCGTTGTCGAGATATTCGAGGGCAAAGTCGTGCAGTTTTCGACTTTCAGGGGCTATAACTCGAAAACTAAAGAACAAGAATTTTTGGCACATATGGTCAATTGAATGTTTATCCCAACCCTTTCATTTGGCACTAGTTTCAGCCCGAATTGTGCAAGTCACCTAAGGTCACGAATCGTCCCGAACGTGTAGCCCAAATTGTGAAAATTTCAAACCGCTACTGCTTGCTTGTATGAGTAGGTAGCCATCTGAAACTTGGCATATATAAAGGCCATTAACATGTCTACATGCATGCATGCACAATCTTATGTCAACTGATTGCATAACTTGCGAACTATAGGCCATCGAAATTTTTGTAAACAAAAGTTTGTGCGACTTTAGCTCCCAAACGGAATAAAAGCTAAAGCTGAAATAGCCTTCATTCTATTTCACTTATTTGTGTCTACACATGTATATGTTTTGCAGAGACTCAAAGCTCTTGAGAATGGAGAAAATGAGGTGTCAATTTTGCATTGGACCCTATGGGAAAATGCATTAAACGCCTACTGCTCCGACGTTCAGTGACCGATAACATCTATCTTTACACAGTAAACGGTAATTACATAGGTACATGCCTGGGGCAAATAACAGCGCAAATAATTGTCCATGTGCAGAGTAATAAAGGAGCAAACTTTTATATATGGGCCTGCAGTGGAAGTTATTCTTAAAAGGTGACTTTCACGAATCGTTCTGAAACTGTGCTAAATTACAGATAATTCCCATATATTTCTTGGGAAAACAAAACCCAGAAATTCTCCTTTCTCCGTTGTCGAGATATTCGAGGGCAAAGTCGTGCAGTTTTCGACTTTCAGGGGCTATAACTCGAAAACTAAAGAACGAGAATTTTTGGCACATATGGTCAATTGAATGTTTATCCCAACCCTTTCATTTTGGCACTAGTTTCAGCCCGAATTGTGCAAGTCACCTAAGGTCACGAATCGTCCCGAACGTGTAGCCCAAATTGTGAAAATTTCAAACCGCTACTGCTTGCTTGTATGAGTAGGTAGCCATCTGAAACTTGGCATATATAAAGGCCATTAACATGTCTACATGCATGCACAATCTTATGTCAACTGATTGCATAACTTGCGAACTATAGGCCATCGAAATTTTTGTAAACAAAAGTTTGTGCGACTTTAGCTCCCAAACGGAATAAAAGCTAAAGCTGAAATAGCCTTCATTCTATTTCACTTATTTGTGTCTACACATGTATATGTTTTGCAGAGACTCAAAGCTCTTGAGAATGGAGAAAATGAGGTGTAAATTTTGCATTGGACCCTATGGGAAAATGCATTAAACGCCTACTGCTCCGACGTTCAGTGACCGATAACATCCATCTTTACACTGTAAACGGTAATTACATAGATACATGCCTGGGGCAAATAACAGCGCAAATAATTGTCCATGTGCAGAGTAATAAAGGAGCAAACTTTTATATATGGGCCTGCAGTGGAAGTTATTCTTAAAAGGTGACTTTCACGAATCGTTCTGAAACTGTGCTAAATTACAGATAATTCCCATATATTTCTTGGGAAAAAAATCCCAGAAATTCTCCTTTCTCCGTTGTCGAGATATTCGAGGGCAAAGTCGTGCAGTTTTCGACTTTCAGGGGCTATAACTCGAAAACTAAAGAACGAGAATTTTTGGCACATATGGTCAATTGAATGTTTATCCCAACCCTTTCATTTGGCACTAGTTTCAGCCCGAATTGTGCAAGTCACCTAAGGTCACGAATCGTCCCGAACGTGTAGCCCAAATTGTGAAAATTTCAAACCGCTACTGCTTGCTTGTATGAGTAGGTAGCCATCTGAAACTTGGCATATATAAAGGCCATTAACATGTCTACATGCATGCACAATCTTATGTCAACTGATTGCATAACTTGCGAACTATAGGCCATCGAAATTTTTGTAAACAAAAGTTTGTGCGACTTTAGCTCCCAAACGGAATAAAAGCTAAAGCTGAAATAGCCTTCATTCTATTTCACTTATTTGTGTCTACACATGTATATGTTTTGCAGAGACTCAAAGCTCTTGAGAATGGAGAAAATGAGGTGTCAATTTTGCATTGGACCCTATGGGAAAATGCATTAAACGCCTACTGCTCCGACGTTCAGTGACCGATAACATCCATCTTTACACTGTAAACGGTAATTACATAGGTACATGCCTGGGGCAAATAACAGCGCAAATAATTGTCCATGTGCAGAGTAATAAAGGAGCAAACTTTTATATATGGGCCTGCAGTGGAAGTTATTCTTAAAAGGTGACTTTCACGAATCGTTCTGAAACTGTGCTAAATTACAGATAATTCCCATATATTTCTTGGGAAAAAAATCCAAGAAATTCTCCTTTCTCCGTTGTCGAGATATTCGAGGGCAAAGTCGTGCAGTTTTCGACTTTCAGGGGCTATAACTCGAAAACTAAAGAACGAGAATTTTTGGCACATATGGTCAATTGAATGTTTATCCCAACCCTTTCATTTGGCACTAGTTTCAGCCCGAATTGTGCAAGTCACCTAAGGTCACGAATCGTCCCGAACGTGTAGCCCAAATTGTGAAAATTTCAAACCGCTACTGCTTGCTTGTATGAGTAGGTAGCCATCTGAAACTTGGCATATATAAAGGCCATTAACATGTCTACATGGATGCACAATCTTATGTCAACTGATTGCATAACTTGCGAACTATAGGCCATCGAAATTTTTGTAAACAAAAGTTTGTGCGACTTTAGCTCCCAAACGGAATAAAAGCTAAAGCTGAAATAGCCTTCATTCTATTTCACTTATTTGTGTCTACACATGTATATGTTTTGCAGAGACTCAAAGCTCTTGAGAATGGAGAAAATGAGGTGTCAATTTTGCATTGGACCCTATGGGAAAATGCATTAAACGCCTACTGCTCCGACGTTCAGTGACCGATAACATCCATCTTTACACTGTAAACGGTAATAACATAGGTACATGCCTGGGGCAAATAACAGCGCAAATAATTGTCCATGTGCAGAGTAATAAAGGAGCAAACTTTTATATATGGGCCTGCAGTGGAAGTTATTCTTAAAAGGTGACTTTCACGAATCGTTCTGAAACTGTGCTAAATTACAGATAATTCCCATATATTTCTTGGGAAAAAAATCCCAGAAATTCTCCTTTCTCCGTTGTCGAGATATTCGAGGGCAAAGTCGTGCAGTTTTCGACTTTCAGGGGCTATAACTCGAAAACTAAAGAACGAGAATTTTTGGCACATATGGTCAATTGAATGTTTATCCCAACCCTTTCATTTGGCACTAGCTTCAGCCCGAATTGTGCAAGTCACCTAAGGTCACGAATCGTCCCGAACGTGTAGCCCAAATTGTGAAAATTTCAAACCGCTACTGCTTGCTTGTATGAGTAGGTAGCCATCTGAAACTTGGCATATATAAAGGCCATTAACATGTCTACATGCATGCACAATCTTATGTCAACTGATTGCATAACTTGCGAACTATAGGCCATCGAAATTTTTGTAAAAAAACGTTTGTGCGACTTTAGCTCCCAAACGGAATAAAAGCTAAAGCTGAAATAGCCTTCATTCTATTTCACTTATTTGTGTCTACACATGTATATGTTTTGCAGAGACTCAAAGCTCTTGAGAATGGAGAAAATGAGGTGTCAATTTTGCATTGGACCCTATGGGAAAATGCATTAAACGCCTACTGCTCCGACGTTCAGTGACCGATAACATCCATCTTTACACTGTAAACGGTAATTACATAGGTACATGCCTGGGGCAAATAACAGCGCAAATAATTGTCCATGTGCAGAGTAATAAAGGAGTAAACTTTTATATATGGGCCTGCAGTGGAAGTTATTCTTAAAAGGTGACTTTCACGAATCGTTCTGAAACTGTGCTAAATTACAGATAATTCCCATATATTTCTTGGGAAAAAAATCCCAGAAATTCTCCTTTCTCCGTTGTCGAGATATTCGAGGGCAAAGTCGTGCAGTTTTCGACTTTCAGGGGCTATAACTCGAAAACTAAAGAACAAGAATTTTTGGCACATATGGTCAATTGAATGTTTATCCCAACCCTTTCATTTGGCACTAGTTTCAGCCCGAATTGTGCAAGTCACCTAAGGTCACGAATCGTCCCGAACGTGTAGCCCAAATTGTGAAAATTTCAAACCGCTACTGCTTGCTTGTATGAGTAGGTAGCCATCTGAAACTTGGCATATATAAAGGCCATTAACATGTCTACATGCATGCACAATCTTATGTCAACTGATTGCATAACTTGCGAACTATAGGCCAGCGAATTTTTTGTAAACAAAAGTTTGTGCGACTTTAGCTCCCAAACGGAATAAAAGCTAAAGCTGAAATAGCCTTCATTCTATTTCACTTATTTGTGTCTACACATGTATATGTTTTGCAGAGACTCAAAGCTCTTGAGAATGGAGAAAATGAGGTGTCAATTTTGCATTGGACCCTATGGGAAAATGCATTAAACGCCTACTGCTCCGACGTTCAGTGACCGATAACATCCATCTTTACACTGTAAACGGTAATTACATAGGTACATGCCTGGGGCAAATAACAGCGCAAATAATTGTCCATGTGCAGAGTAATAAAGGAGCAAACTTTTATATATGGGCCTGCAGTGGAAGTTATTCTTAAAAGGTGACTTTCACGAATCGTTCTAAAACTGTGCTAAATTACAGATAATTCCATATATTTCTTGGGAAAAAAATCCCAGAAATTCTCCTTTCTCCGTTGTCGAGATATTCGAGGGCAAAGTCGTGCAGTTTTCGACTTTCAGGGGCTATAACTCGAAAACTAAAGAACGAGAATTTTTGGCACATATGGTCAATTGAATGTTTATCCCAACCCTTTCATTTGGCACTAGTTTCAGCCCGAATTGTGCAAGTCACCTAAGGTCACGAATCGTCCCGAACGTGTAGCCCAAATTGTGAAAATTTCAAACCGCTACTGCTTGCTTGTATGAGTAGGTAGCCATCTGAAACTTGGCATATATAAAGGCCATTAACATGTCTACATGCATGCACAATCTTATGTCAACTGATTGCATAACTTGCGAACTATAGGCCATCGAAATTTTTGTAAACAAAAGTTTGTGCGACTTTAGCTCCCAAACGGAATAAAAGCTAAAGCTGAAATAGCCTTCATTCTATTTCACTTATTTGTGTCTACACATGTATATGTTTTGCAGAGACTCAAAGCTCTTGAGAATGGAGAAAATGAGGTGTCAATTTTGCATTGGACCCTATGGGAAAATGCATTAAACGCCTACTGCTCCGACGTTCACTGACCGATAACATCCATCTTTACACTGTAAACGGTAATTACATAGGTACATGCCTGGGGCAAATAACAGCGCAAATAATTGTCCATGTGCAGAGTAATAAAGGAGCAAACTTTTATATATGGGCCTGCAGTGGAAGTTATTCTTAAAAGGTGACTTTCACGAATCGTTCTGAAACTGTGCTAAATTACAGATAATTCCCATATATTTCTTGGGAAAAAAATCCCAGAAATTCTCCTTTCTCCGTTGTCGAGATATTCGAGGGCAAAGTCGTGCAGTTTTCGACTTTCAGGGGCTATAACTCGAAAACTAAAGAACGAGAATTTTTGGCACATATGGTCAATTGAATGTTTATCCCAACCCTTTCATTTGGCACTAGTTTCAGCCCGAATTGTGCAAGTCACCTAAGGTCACGAATCGTCCCGAACGTGTAGCCCAAATTGTGAAAATTTCAAACCGCTACTGCTTGCTTGTATGAGTAG
This sequence comes from Ctena decussata, assembly GCA_963989385.1. NCBI lineage: Eukaryota > Metazoa > Mollusca > Bivalvia > Lucinida > Lucinidae > Ctena > Ctena decussata. The sequence continues at coordinate 77,457,555 of OZ022510.1, read as the reverse complement.
GTAGCCATCTGAAACTTGGCATATATAAAGGCCATTAACATGTCTACATGCATGCACAATCTTATGTCAACTGATTGCATAACTTGCGAACTATAGGCCATCGAAATTTTTGTAAACAAACGTTTGTGCGACTTTAGCTCCCAAACGGAATAAAAGCTAAAGCTGAAATAGCCTTCATTCTATTTCACTTATTTGTGTCTACACATGTATATGTTTTGCAGAGACTCAAAGCTCTTGAGAATGGAGAAAATGAGGTGTCAATTTTGCATTGGACCCTATGGGAAAATGCATTAAACGCCTACTGCTCCGACGTTCAGTGACCGATAACATCCATCTTTACACTGTAAACGGTAATAACATAGGTACATGCCTGGGGCAAATAACAGCGCAAATAATTGTCCATGTGCAGAGTAATAAAGGAGCAAACTTTTATATATGGGCCTGCAGTGGAAGTTATTCTTAAAAGGTGACTTTCACGAATCGTTCTGAAACTGTGCTAAATTACAGATAATTCCCATATATTTCTTGGGAAAAAAATCCCAGAAATTCACCTTTCTCCGTTGTCGAGATATTCGAGGGCAAAGTCGTGCAGTTTTCGACTTTCAGGGGCTATAACTCGAAAACTAAAGAACGAGAATTTTTGGCACATATGGTCAATTGAATGTTTATCCCAACCCTTTCATTTGGCACTAGTTTCAGCCCGAATTGTGCAAGTCACCTAAGGTCACGAATCGTCCCGAACGTGTAGCCCAAATTGTGAAAATTTCAAACCGCTACTGCTTGCTTGTATGAGTAGGTAGCCATCTGAAACTTGGCATATATAAAGGCCATTAACATGTCTACATGCATGCACAATCTTATGTCAACTGATTGCATAACTTGCGAACTATAGGCCATCGAAATTTTTGTAAACAAAAGTTTGTGCGACTTTAGCTCCCAAACGGAATAAAAGCTAAAGCTGAAATAGCCTTCATTCTATTTCACTTATTTGTGTCTACACATGTATATGTTTTGCAGAGACTCAAAGCTCTTGAGAATGGAGAAAATGAGGTGTCAATTTTGCATTGGACCCTATGGGAAAATGCATTAAACGCCTACTGCTCCGACGTTCAGTGACCGATAACATCCATCTTTACACTGTAAACGGTAATTACATAGGTACATGCCTGGGGCAAATAACAGCGCAAATAATTGTCCATGTGCAGAGTAATAAAGGAGCAAACTTTTATATATGGGCCTGCAGTGGAAGTTATTCTTAAAAGGTGACTTTCACGAATCGTTCTGAAACTGTGCTAAATTACAGATAATTCCCATATATTTCTTGGGAAAAAAATCCCAGAAATTCTCCTTTCTCCGTTGTCGAGATATTCGAGGGCAAAGTCGTGCAGTTTTCGACTTTCAGGGGCTATAACTCGAAAACTAAAGAACGAGAATTTTTGGCACATATGGTCAATTGAATGTTTATCCCAACCCTTTCATTTGGCACTAGTTTCAGCCCGAATTGTGCAAGTCACCTAAGGTCACGAATCGTCCCGAACGTGTAGCCCAAATTGTGAAAATTTCAAACCGCTACTGCTTGCTTGTATGAGTAGGTAGCCATCTGAAACTTGGCATATATAAAGGCCATTAACATGTCTACATGCATGCACAATCTTATGTCAACTGATTGCATAACTTGCGAACTATAGGCCATCGAAATTTTTGTAAACAAAAGTTTGTGCGACTTTAGCTCCCAAACGGAATAAAAGCTAAAGCTGAAATAGCCTTCATTCTATTTCACTTATTTGTGTCTACACATGTATATGTTTTGCAGAGACTCAAAGCTCTTGAGAATGGAGAAAATGAGGTGTCAATTTTGCATTGGACCCTATGGGAAAATGCATTAAACGCCTACTGCTCCGACGTTCAGTGACCGATAACATCCACCTTTACACTGTAAACGGTAATTACATAGGTACATGCCTGGGGCAAATAACAGCGCAAATAATTGTCCATGTGCAGAGTAATAAAGGAGCAAACTTTTATATATGGGCCTGCAGTGGAAGTTATTCTTAAAAGGTGACTTTCACGAATCGTTCTGAAACTGTGCTAAATTACAGATAATTCCCATATATTTCTTGGGAAAAAAATCCCAGAAATTCTCCTTTCTCCGTTGTCGAGATATTCGAGGGCAAAGTCGTGCAGTTTTCGACTTTCAGGGGCTATAACTCGAAAACTAAAGAACGAGAATTTTTGGCACATATGGTCAATTGAATGTTTATCCCAACCGTTTCATTTGGCACTAGTTTCAGCCCGAATTGTGCAAGTCACCTAAGGTCACGAATCGTCCCGAACGTGTAGCCCAAATTGTGAAAATTTCAAACCGCTACTGCTTGCTTGTATGAGTAGGTAGCCATCTGAAACTTGGCATATATAAAGGCCATTAACATGTCTACATGCATGCACAATCTTATGTCAACTGATTGCATAACTTGCGAACTATAGGCCATCGAAATTTTTGTAAACAAAAGTTTGTGCGACTTTAGCTCCCAAACGGAATAAAAGCTAAAGCTGAAATAGCCTTCATTCTATTTCACTTATTTGTGTCTACACATGTATATGTTTTGCAGAGACTCAAAGCTCTTGAGAATGGAGAAAATGAGGTGTCAATTTTGCATTGGACCCTATGGGAAAATGCATTAAACGCCTACTGCTCCGACGTTCAGTGACCGATAACATCCATCTTTACACTGTAAACGGTAATTACATAGGTACATGCCTGGGGCAAATAACAGCGCAAATAATTGTCCATGTGCAGAGTAATAAAGGAGCAAACTTTTATATATGGGCCTGCAGTGGAAGTTATTCTTAAAAGGTGACTTTCACGAATCGTTCTGAAACTGTGCTAAATTACAGATAATTCCCATATATTTCTTGGGAAAAAAATCCCAGAAATTCTCCTTTCTCCGTTGTCGAGATATTCGAGGGCAAAGTCGTGCAGTTTTCGACTTTCAGGGGCTATAACTCGAAAACTAAAGAACGAGAATTTTTGGCACATATGGTCAATTGAATGTTTATCCAAACCCTTTCATTTGGCACTAGTTTCAGCCCGAATTGTGCAAGTCACCTAAGGTCACGAATCGTCCCGAACGTGTAGCCCAAATTGTGAAAATTTCAAACTGCTACTGCTTGCTTGTATGAGTAGGTAGCCATCTGAAACTTGGCATATATAAAGGCCATTAACATGTCTACATGCATGCACAATCTTATGTCAACTGATTGCATAACTTGCGAACTATAGGCCATCGAAATTTTTGTAAACAAAAGTTTGTGCGACTTTAGCTCCCAAACGGAATAAAAGCTAAAGCTGAAATAGCCTTCATTCTATTTCACTTATTTGTGTCTACACATGTATATGTTTTGCAGAGACTCAAAGCTCTTGAGAATGGAGAAAATGAGGTGTCAATTTTGCATTGGACCCTATGGGAAAATGCATTAAACGCCTACTGCTCCGACGTTCAGTGACCGATAACATCCATCTTTACACTGTAAACGGTAATTACATAGGTACATGCCTGGGGCAAATAACAGCGCAAATAATTGTCCATGTGCAGAGTAATAAAGGAGCAAACTTTTATATATGGGCCTGCAGTGGAAGTTATTCTTAAAAGGTGACTTTCACGAATCGTTCTGAAACTGTGCTAAATTACAGATAATTCCCATATATTTCTTGGGAAAAAAATCCCAGAAATTCTCCTTTCTCCGGTGTCGAGATATTCGAGGGCAAAGTCGTGCAGTTTTCGACTTTCAGGGGCTATAACTCGAAAACTAAAGAACGAGAATTTTTGGCACATATGGTCAATTGAATGTTTATCCCAACCCTTTCATTTGGCACTAGTTTCAGCCCGAATTGTGCAAGTCACCTAAGGTCACGAATCGTCCCGAACGTGTAGCCCAAATTGTGAAAATTTCAAACCGCTACTGCTTGCTTGTATGAGTAGGTAGCCATCTGAAACTTGGCATATATAAAGGCCATTAACATGTCTACATGCATGCACAATCTTATGTCAACTGATTGCATAACTTGCGAACTATAGGCCATCGAAATTTTTGTAAACAAAAGTTTGTGCGACTTTAGCTCCCAAACGGAATAAAAGCTAAAGCTGAAATAGCCTTCATTCTATTTCACTTATTTGTGTCTACACATGTATATGTTTTGCAGAGACTCAAAGCTCTTGAGAATGGAGAAAATGAGGTGTCAATTTTGCATTGGACCCTATGGGAAAATGCATTAAACGCCTACTGCTCCGACGTTCAGTGACCGATAACATCCATCTTTACACTGTAAACGGTAATTACATAGGTACATGCCTGGGGCAAATAACAGCGCAAATAATTGTCCATGTGCAGAGTAATAAAGGAGCAAACTTTTATATATGGGCCTGCAGTGGAAGTTATTCTTAAAAGGTGACTTTCACGAATCGTTCTGAAACTGTGCTAAATTACAGATAATTCCCATATATTTCTTGGGAAAAAAATCCCAGAAATTCTCCTTTCTCCGGTGTCGAGATATTCGAGGGCAAAGTCGTGCAGTTTTCGACTTTCAGGGGCTATAACTCGAAAACTAAAGAACGAGAATTTTTGGCACATATGGTCAATTGAATGTTTATCCCAACTCTTTCATTTGGCACTAGTTTCAGCCCGAATTGTGCAAGTCACCTAAGGTCACGAATCGTCCCGAACGTGTAGCCCAAATTGTGAAAATTTCAAACCGCTACTGCTTGCTTGTATGAGTAGGTAGCCATCTGAAACTTGGCATATATAAAGGCCATTAACATGTCTACATGCATGCACAATCTTATGTCAACTGATTGCATAACTTGCGAACTATAGGCCATCGAAATTTTTGTAAACAAAAGTTTGTGCGACTTTAGCTCCCAAACGGAATAAAAGCTAAAGCTGAAATAGCCTTCATTCTATTTCACTTATTTGTGTCTACACATGTATATGTTTTGCAGAGACTCAAAGCTCTTGAGAATGGAGAAAATGAGGTGTCAATTTTGCATTGGACCCTATGGGAAAATGCATTAAACGCCTACTGCTCCGACGTTCAGTGACCGATAACATCCATCTTTACACTGTAAACGGTAATTACATAGGTACATGCCTGGGGCAAATAACAGCGCAAATAATTGTCCATGTGCAGAGTAATAAAGGAGCAAACTTTTATATATGGGCCTGCAGTGGAAGTTATTCTTAAAAGGTGACTTTCACGAATCGTTCTGAAACTGTGCTAAATTACAGATAATTCCCATATATTTCTTGGGAAAAAAATCCCAGAAATTCTCCTTTCTCCGTTGTCGAGATATTCGAGGGCAAAGTCGTGCAGTTTTCGACTTTCAGGGGCTATAACTCGAAAACTAAAGAACGAGAATTTTTGGCACATATGGTCAATTGAATGTTTATCCCAACCCTTTCATTTGGCACTAGTTTCAGCCCGAATTGTGCAAGTCACCTAAGGTCACGAATCGTCCCGAACGTGTAGCCCAAATTGTGAAAATTTCAAACCGCTACTGCTTGCTTGTATGAGTAGGTAGCCATCTGAAACTTGGCATATATAAAGGCCATTAACATGTCTACATGCATGCACAATCTTATGTCAACTGATTGCATAACTTGCGAACTATAGGCCATCGAAATTTTTGTAAACAAAAGTTTGTGCGACTTTAGCTCCCAAACGGAATAAAAGCTAAAGCTGAAATAGCCTTCATTCTATTTCACTTATTTGTGTCTACACATGTATATGTTTTGCAGAGACTCAAAGCTCTTGAGAATGGAGAAAATGAGGTGTCAATTTTGCTTTGGACCCTATGGGAAAATGCATTAAACGCCTACTGCTCCGACGTTCAGTGACCGATAACATCCATCTTTACACTGTAAACGGTAATTACATAGGTACATGCCTGGGGCAAATAACAGCGCAAATAATTGTCCATGTGCAGAGTAATAAAGGAGCAAACTTTTATATATGGGCCTGCAGTGGAAGTTATTCTTAAAAGGTGACTTTCACGAATCGTTCTGAAACTGTGCTAAATTACAGATAATTCCCATATATTTCTTGGGAAAAAATCCCAGAAATTCTCCTTTCTCCGTTGTCGAGATATTCGAGGGCAAAGTCGTGCAGTTTTCGACTTTCAGGGGCTATAACTCGAAAACTAAAGAACGAGAATTTTTGGCACATATGGTCAATTGAATGTTTATCCCAACCCTTTCATTTGGCACTAGTTTCAGCCCGAATTGTGCAAGTCACCTAAGGTCACGAATCGTCCCGAACGTGTAGCCCAAATTGTGAAAATTTCAAACTGCTACTGCTTGCTTGTATGAGTAGGTAGCCATCTGAAACTTGGCATATATAAAGGCCATTAACATGTCTACATGCATGCACAATCTTATGTCAACTGATTGCATAACTTGCGAACTATAGGCCATCGAAATTTTTGTAAACAAAAGTTTGTGCGACTTTAGCTCCCAAACGGAATAAAAGCTAAAGCTGAAATAGCCTTCATTCTATTTCACTTATTTGTGTCTTCACATGTATATGTTTTGCAGAGACTCAAAGCTCTTGAGAATGGAGAAACTGAGGTGTCAATTTTGCATTGGACCCTATGGGAAAATGCATTAAACGCCTACTGCTCCGACGTTCAGTGACCGATAACATCCATCTTTACACTGTAAACGGTAATTACATAGGTACATGCCTGGGGCAAATAACAGCGCAAATAATTGTCCATGTGCAGAGTAATAAAGGAGCAAACTTTTATATATGGGCCTGCAGTGGAAGTTATTCTTAAAAGGTGACTTTCACGAATCGTTCTGAAACTGTGCTAAATTACAGATAATTCCCATATATTTCTTGGGAAAAAAATCCAAGAAATTCTCCTTTCTCCGTTGTCGAGATATTCGAGGGCAAAGTCGTGCAGTTTTCGACTTTCAGGGGCTATAACTCGAAAACTAAAGAACGAGAATTTTTGGCACATATGGTCAATTGAATGTTTATCCCAACCCTTTCATTTGGCACTAGTTTCAGCCCGAATTGTGCAAGTCACCTAAGGTCACGAATCGTCCCGAACGTGTAGCCCAAATTGTGAAAATTTCAAACCGCTACTGCTTGCTTGTATGAGTAGGTAGCCATCTGAAACTTGGCATATATAAAGGCCATTAACATGTCTACATGCATGCACAATCTTATGTCAACTGATTGCATAACTTGCGAACTATAGGCCATCGAAATTTTTGTAAACAAAAGTTTGTGCGACTTTAGCTCCCAAACGGAATAAAAGCTAAAGCTGAAATAGCCTTCATTCTATTTCACTTATTTGTGTCTACACATGTATATGTTTTGCAGAGACTCAAAGCTCTTGAGAATGGAGAAAATGAGGTGTCAATTTTGCATTGGACCCTATGGGAAAATGCATTAAACGCCTACTGCTCCGACGTTCAGTGACCGATAACATCCATCTTTACACTGTAAACGGTAATTACATAGGTACATGCCTGGGGCAAATAACAGCGCAAATAATTGTCCATGTGCAGAGTAATAAAGGAGCAAACTTTTATATATGGGCCTGCAGTGGAAGTTATTCTTAAAAGGTGACTTTCACGAATCGTTCTGAAACTGTGCTAAATTACAGATAATTCCCATATATTTCTTGGGAAAAAAATCCCAGAAATTCTCCTTTCTCCGTTGTCGAGATATTCGAGGGCAAAGTCGTGCAGTTTTCGACTTTCAGGGGCTATAACTCGAAAACTAAAGAACGAGAATTTTTGGCACATATGGTCAATTGAATGTTTATCCCAACCCTTTCATTTGGCACTAGTTTCAGCCCGAATTGTGCAAGTCACCTAAGGTCACGAATCGTCCCGAACGTGTAGCCCAAATTGTGAAAATTTCAAACTGCTACTGCTTGCTTGTATGAGTAGGTAGCCATCTGAAACTTGGCATATATAAAGGCCATTAACATGTCTACATGCATGCACAATCTTATGTCAACTGATTGCATAACTTGCGAACTATAGGCCATCGAAATTTTTGTAAACAAAAGTTTGTGCGACTTTAGCTCCCAAACGGAATAAAAGCTAAAGCTGAAATAGCCTTCATTCTATTTCACTTATTTGTGTCTTCACATGTATATGTTTTGCAGAGACTCAAAGCTCTTGAGAATGGAGAAACTGAGGTGTCAATTTTGCATTGGACCCTATGGGAAAATGCATTAAACGCCTACTGCTCCGACGTTCAGTGACCGATAACATCCATCTTTACACTGTAAACGGTAATTACATAGGTACATGCCTGGGGCAAATAACAGCGCAAATAATTGTCCATGTGCAGAGTAATAAAGGAGCAAACTTTTATATATGGGCCTGCAGTGGAAGTTATTCTTAAAAGGTGACTTTCACGAATCGTTCTGAAACTGTGCTAAATTACAGATAATTCCCATATATTTCTTGGGAAAAAAATCCCAGAAATTCTCCTTTCTCCGTTGTCGAGATATTCGAGGGCAAAGTCGTGCAGTTTTCGACTTTCAGGGGCTATAACTCGAAAACTAAAGAACGAGAATTTTTGGCACATATGGTCAATTGAATGTTTATCCCAACCCTTTCATTTGGCACTAGTTTCAGCCCGAATTGTGCAAGTCACCTAAGGTCACGAATCGTCCCGAACGTGTAGCCCAAATTGTGAAAATTTCAAACCGCTACTGCTTGCTTGTATGAGTAGGTAGCCATCTGAAACTTGGCATATATAAAGGCCATTAACATGTCTACATGCATGCACAATCTTATGTCAACTGATTGCATAACTTGCGAACTATAGGCCATCGAAATTTTTGTAAACAAAAGTTTGTGCGACTTTAGCTCCCAAACGGAATAAAAGCTAAAGCTGAAATAGCCTTCATTCTATTTCACTTATTTGTGTCTACACATGTATATGTTTTGCAGAGACTCAAAGCTCTTGAGAATGGAGAAAATGAGGTGTCAATTTTGCATTGGACCCTATGGGAAAATGCATTAAACGCCTACTGCTCCGACGTTCAGTGACCGATAACATCCATCTTTACACTGTAAACGGTAATTACATAGGTACATGCCTGGGGCAAATAACAGCGCAAATAATTGTCCATGTGCAGAGTAATAAAGGAGCAAACTTTTATATATGGGCCTGCAGTGGAAGTTATTCTTAAAAGGTGACTTTCACGAATCGTTCTGAAACTGTGCTAAATTACAGATAATTCCCATATATTTCTTGGGAAAAAAATCCCAGAAATTCTCCTTTCTCCGTTGTCGAGATATTCGAGGGCAAAGTCGTGCAGTTTTCGACTTTCAGGGGCTATAACTCGAAAACTAAAGAACGAGAATTTTTGGCACATATGGTCAATTGAATGTTTATCCCAACCCTTTCATTTGGCACTAGTTTCAGCCCGAATTGTGCAAGTCACCTAAGGTCACGAATCGTCCCGAACGTGTAGCCCAAATTGTGAAAATTTCAAACCGCTACTGCTTGCTTGTATGAGTAGGTAGCCATCTGAAACTTGGCATATATAAAGGCCATTAACATGTCTACATGCATGCACAATCTTATGTCAACTGATTGCATAACTTGCGAACTATAGGCCATCGAAATTTTTGTAAACAAAAGTTTGTGCGACTTTAGCTCCCAAACGGAATAAAAGCTAAAGCTGAAATAGCCTTCATTCTATTTCACTTATTTGTGTCTACACATGTATATGTTTTGCAGAGACTCAAAGCTCTTGAGAATGGAGAAAATGAGGTGTCAATTTTGCATTGGACCCTATGGGAAAATGCATTAAACGCCTACTGCTCCGACGTTCAGTGACCGATAACATCCATCTTTACACTGTAAACGGTAATTACATAGGTACATGCCTGGGGCAAATAACAGCGCAAATAATTGTCCATGTGCAGAGTAATAAAGGAGCAAACTTTTATATATGGGCCTGCAGTGGAAGTTATTCTTAAAAGGTGACTTTCACGAATCGTTCTGAAACTGTGCTAAATTACAGATAATTCCCATATATTTCTTGGGAAAAAATCCCAGAAATTCTCCTTTCTCCGTTGTCGAGATATTCGAGGGCAAAGTCGTGCAGTTTTCGACTTTCAGGGGCCATAACTCGAAAACTAAAGAACGAGAATTTTTGGCACATATGGTCAATTGAATGTTTATCCCAACCCTTTCATTTGGCACTAGTTTCAGCCCGAATTGTGCAAGTCACCTAAGGTCACGAATCGTCCCGAACGTGTAGCCCAAATTGTGAAAATTTCAAACCGCTACTGCTTGCTTGTATGAGTAGGTAGCCATCTGAAACTTGGCATATATAAAGGCCATTAACATGTCTACATGCATGCACAATCTTATGTCAACTGATTGCATAACTTGCGAACTATAGGCCATCGAAATTTTTGTAAACAAACGTTTGTGCGACTTTAGCTCCCAAACGGAATAAAAGCTAAAGCTGAAATAGCCTTCATTCTATTTCACTTATTTGTGTCTACACATGTATATGTTTTGCAGAGACTCAAAGCTCTTGAGAATGGAGAAAATGAGGTGTCAATTTTGCATTGGACCCTATGGGAAAATGCATTAAACGCCTACTGCTCCGACGTTCAGTGACCGATAACATCCATCTTTACACTGTAAACGGTAATAACATAGGTACATGCCTGGGGCAAATAACAGCGCAAATAATTGTCCATGTGCAGAGTAATAAAGGAGCAAACTTTTATATATGGGCCTGCAGTGGAAGTTATTCTTAAAAGGTGACTTTCACGAATCGTTCTGAAACTGTGCTAAATTACAGATAATTCCCATATATTTCTTGGGAAAAAAATCCCAGAAATTCTCCTTTCTCCGTTGTCGAGATATTCGAGGGCAAAGTCGTGCAGTTTTCGACTTTCAGGGGCTATAACTCGAAAACTAAAGAACGAGAATTTTTGGCACATATGGTCAATTGAATGTTTATCCCAACCCTTTCATTTGGCACTAGTTTCAGCCCGAATTGTGCAAGTCACCTAAGGTCACGAATCGTCCCGAACGTGTAGCCCAAATTGTGAAAATTTCAAACTGCTACTGCTTGCTTGTATGAGTAGGTAGCCATCTGAAACTTGGCATATATAAAGGCCATTAACATGTCTACATGCATGCACAATCTTATGTCAACTGATTGCATAACTTGCGAACTATAGGCCATCGAAATTTTTGTAAACAAAAGTTTGTGCGACTTTAGCTCCCAAACGGAATAAAAGCTAAAGCTGAAATAGCCTTCATTCTATTTCACTTATTTGTGTCTTCACATGTATATGTTTTGCAGAGACTCAAAGCTCTTGAGAATGGAGAAACTGAGGTGTCAATTTTGCATTGGACCCTATGGGAAAATGCATTAAACGCCTACTGCTCCGACGTTCAGTGACCGATAACATCCATCTTTACACTGTAAACGGTAATTACATAGGTACATGCCTGGGGCAAATAACAGCGCAAATAATTGTCCATGTGCAGAGTAATAAAGGAGCAAACTTTTATATATGGGCCTGCAGTGGAAGTTATTCTTAAAAGGTGACTTTCACGAATCGTTCTGAAACTGTGCTAAATTACAGATAATTCCCATATATTTCTTGGGAAAAAAATCCAAGAAATTCTCCTTTCTCCGTTGTCGAGATATTCGAGGGCAAAGTCGTGCAGTTTTCGACTTTCAGGGGCTATAACTCGAAAACTAAAGAACGAGAATTTTTGGCACATATGGTCAATTGAATGTTTATCCCAACCCTTTCATTTGGCACTAGTTTCAGCCCGAATTGTGCAAGTCACCTAAGGTCACGAATCGTCCCGAACGTGTAGCCCAAATTGTGAAAATTTCAAACCGCTACTGCTTGCTTGTATGAGTAGGTAGCCATCTGAAACTTGGCATATATAAAGGCCATTAACATGTCTACATGCATGCACAATCTTATGTCAACTGATTGCATAACTTGCGAACTATAGGCCATCGAAATTTTTGTAAACAAAAGTTTGTGCGACTTTAGCTCCCAAACGGAATAAAAGCTAAAGCTGAAATAGCCTTCATTCTATTTCACTTATTTGTGTCTACACATGTATATGTTTTGCAGAGACTCAAAGCTCTTGAGAATGGAGAAAATGAGGTGTCAATTTTGCATTGGACCCTATGGGAAAATGCATTAAACGCCTACTGCTCCGACGTTCAGTGACCGATAACATCCATCTTTACACTGTAAACGGTAATTACATAGGTACATGCCTGGGGCAAATAACAGCGCAAATAATTGTCCATGTGCAGAGTAATAAAGGAGCAAACTTTTATATATGGGCCTGCAGTGGAAGTTATTCTTAAAAGGTGACTTTCACGAATCGTTCTGAAACTGTGCTAAATTACAGATAATTCCCATATATTTCTTGGGAAAAAAATCCCAGACATTCTCCTTTCTCCGTTGTCGAGATATTCGAGGGCAAAGTCGTGCAGTTTTCGACTTTCAGGGGCTATAACTCGAAAACTAAAGAACGAGAATTTTTGGCACATATGGTCAATTGAATGTTTATCCCAACCCTTTCATTTGGTACTAGTTTCAGCCCGAATTGTGCAAGTCACCTAAGGTCACGAATCGTCCCGAACGTGTAGCCCAAATTGTGAAAATTTCAAACCGCTACTGCTTGCTTGTATGAGTAGGTAGCCATCTGAAACTTGGCATATATAAAGGCCATTAACATGTCTACATGCATGCACAATCTTATGTCAACTGATTGCATAACTTGCGAACTATAGGCCATCGAAATTTTTGTAAACAAAAGTTTGTGCGACTTTAGCTCCCAAACGGAATAAAAGCTAAAGCTGAAATAGCCTTCATTCTATTTCACTTATTTGTGTCTACACATGTATATGTTTTGCAGAGACTCAAAGCTCTTGAGAATGGAGAAAATGAGGTGTCAATTTTGCATTGGACCCTATGGGAAAATGCATTAAACGCCTACTGCTCCGACGTTCAGTGACCGATAACATCCATCTTTACACTGTAAACGGTAATTACATAGGTACATGCCTGGGGCAAATAACAGCGCAAATAATTGTCCATGTGCAGAGTAATAAAGGAGCAAACTTTTATATATGGGCCTGCAGTGGAAGTTATTCTTAAAAGGTGACTTTCACGAATCGTTCTGAAACTGTGCTAAATTACAGATAATTCCCATATATTTCTTGGGAAAAAAATCCCAGAAATTCTCCTTTCTCCGTTGTCGAGATATTCGAGGGCAAAGTCGTGCAGTTTTCGACTTTCAGGGGCTATAACTCGAAAACTAAAGAACGAGAATTTTTGGCACATATGGTCAATTGAATGTTTATCCCAACCCTTTCATTTGGCACTAGTTTCAGCCCGAATTGTGCAAGCCACCTAAGGTCACGAATAGTCCCGAACGTGTAGCCCAAATTGTGAAAATTTCAAACCGCTACTGCTTGCTTGTATGAGTAGGTAGCCATCTGAAACTTGGCATATATAAAGGCCATTAACATGTCTACATGCATGCACAATCTAATGTCAACTGATTGCATAACTTGCGAACTATAGGCCATCGAAATTTTTGTAAACAAAAGTTTGTGCGACTTTAGCTCCCAAACGGAATAAAAGCTAAAGCTGAAATAGCCTTCATTCTATTTCACTTATTTGTGTCTACACATGTATATGTTTTGCAGAGACTTAAAGCTCTTGAGAATGGAGAAAATGAGGTGTCAATTTTGCATTGGACCCTATGGGAAAATGCATTAAACGCCTACTGCTCCGACGTTCAGTGACCGATAACATCCATCTTTACACTGTAAACGGTAATTACATAGGTACATGCCTGGGGCAAATAACAGCGCAAATAATTGTCCATGTGCAGAGTAATAAAGGAGCAAACTTTTATATATGGGCCTGCAGTGGAAGTTATTCTTAAAAGGTGACTTTCACGAATCGTTCTGAAACTGTGCTAAATTACAGATAATTCCATATACAGTCAAACCTGCTCATGGGGTCACCTCTATTAAGGGGTCACCTGTCTTAAGCAGCCACATTTTCTGGGTCCCTTGAACCAAAATACAGTGCATATGAACCTGTATTAAGGGGTCACCTGTCTTAAGCAGCCAATTTTTGTCCTTCCCTTGGGTGACCCCTTAAGACAGGTTTGACTGTATTTCTTGGGAAAAAAATCCCAGAAATTCTCCTTTCTCCGTTGTCGAGATATTCGAGGGCAAAGTCGTGCAGTTTTCGACTTTCAGGGGCTATAACTCGAAAACTAAAGAACGAGAATTTTTGGCACATATGGTCAATTGAATGTTTATCCCAACCCTTTCATTTGGCACTAGTTTCAGCCCGAATTGTGCAAGTCACCTAAGGTCACGAATCGTCCCGAACGTGTAGCCCAAATTGTGAAAATTTCAAACCGCTACTGCTTGCTTGTATGAGTAGGTAGCCATCTGAAACTTGGCATATATAAAGGCCATTAACATGTCTACATGCATGCACAATCTTATGTCAACTGATTGCATAACTTGCGAACTATAGGCCATCGAAATTTTTGTAAACAAAAGTTTGTGCGACTTTAGCTCCCAAACGGAATAAAAGCTAAAGCTGAAATAGCCTTCATTCTATTTCACTTATTTGTGTCTACACATGTATATGTTTTGCAGAGACTCAAAGCTCTTGAGAATGGAGAAAATGAGGTGTCAATTTTGCATTGGACCCTATGGGAAAATGCATTAAACGCCTACTGCTCCGACGTTCAGTGACCGATAACATCCATCTTTACACTGTAAACGGTAATTACATAGGTACATGCCTGGGGCAAATAACAGCGCAAATAATTGTCCATGTGCAGAGTAATAAAGGAGCAAACTTTTATATATGGGCCTGCAGTGGAAGTTATTCTTAAAAGGTGACTTTCACGAATCGTTCTGAAACTGTGCTAAATTACAGATAATTCCCATATATTTCTTGGGAAAAAAATCCCAGAAATTCTCCTTTCTCCGTTGTCGAGATATTCGAGGGCAAAGTCGTGCAGTTTTCGACTTTCAGGGGCTATAACTCGAAAACTAAAGAACGAGAATTTTTGGCACATATGGTCAATTGAATGTTTATCCCAACCCTTTCATTTGGCACTAGTTTCAGCCCGAATTGTGCAAGTCACCTAAGGTCACGAATCGTCCCGAACGTGTAGCCCAAATTGTGAAATTTTCAAACCGCTACTGCTTGCTTGTATGAGTAGGTAGCCATCTGAAACTTGGCATATATAAAGGCCATTAACATGTCTACATGCATGCACAATCTTATGTCAACTGATTGCATAACTTGCGAACTATAGGCCATCGAAATTTTTGTAAACAAAAGTTTGTGCGACTTTAGCTCCCAAACGGAATAAAAGCTAAAGCTGAAATAGCCTTCATTCTATTTCACTTATTTGTGTCTACACATGTATATGTTTTGCAGAGACTCAAAGCTCTTGAGAATGGAGAAAATGAGGTGTCAATTTTGCATTGGACCCTATGGGAAAATGCATTAAACGCCTACTGCTCCGACGTTCAGTGACCGATAACATCCATCTTTACACTGTAAACGGTAATTACATAGGTACATGCCTGGGGCAAATAACAGCGCAAATAATTGTCCATGTGCAGAGTAATAAAGGAGCAAACTTTTATATATGGGCCTGCAGTGGAAGTTATTCTTAAAAGGTGACTTTCACGAATCGTTCTGAAACTGTGCTAAATTACAGATAATTCCCATATATTTCTTGGGAAAAAAATCCCAGAAATTCTCCTTTCTCCGTTGTCGAGATATTCGAGGGCAAAGTCGTGCAGTTTTCGACTTTCAGGGGCTATAACTCGAAAACTAAAGAACGAGAATTTTTGGCACATATGGTCAATTGAATGTTTATCCCAACCCTTTCATTTGGCACTAGTTTCAGCCCGAATTGTGCAAGTCACCTAAGGTCACGAATCGTCCCGAACGTGTAGCCCAAATTGTGAAAATTTCAAACCGCTACTGCTTGCTTGTATGAGTAGGTAGCCATCTGAAACTTGGCATATATAAAGGCCATTAACATGTCTACATGCATGCACAATCTTATGTCAACTGATTGCATAACTTGCGAACTATAGGCCATCGAAATTTTTGTAAACAAAAGTTTGTGCGACTTTAGCTCCCAAACGGAATAAAAGCTAAAGCTGAAATAGCCTTCATTCTATTTCACTTATTTGTGTCTACACATGTATATGTTTTGCAGAGACTCAAAGCTCTTGAGAATGGAGAAAATGAGGTGTCAATTTTGCATTGGACCCTATGGGAAAATGCATTAAACGCCTACTGCTCCGACGTTCAGTGACCGATAACATCCATCTTTACACTGTAAACGGTAATTACATAGGTACATGCCTGGGGCAAATAACAGCGCAAATAATTGTCCATGTGCAGAGTAATAAAGGAGCAAACTTTTACATATGGGCCTGCAGTGGAAGTTATTCTTAAAAGGTGACTTTCACGAATCGTTCTGAAACTGTGCTAAATTACAGATAATTCCCATATATTTCTTGGGAAAAAAATCCCAGAAATTCTCCTTTCTCCGTTGTCAAGATATTCGAGGGCAAAGTCGTGCAGTTTTCGACTTTCAGGGGCTATAACTCGAAAACTAAAGAACGAGAATTTTTGGCACATATGGTCAATTGAATGTTTATCCCAACCCTTTCATTTGGCACTAGTTTCAGCCCGAATTGTGCAAGTCACCTAAGGTCACGAATCGTCCCGAACGTGTAGCCCAAATTGTGAAATTTTCAAACCGCTACTGCTTGCTTGTATGAGTAGATAGCCATCTGAAACTTGGCATATATAAAGGCCATTAACATGTCTACATGCATGCACAATCTTATGTCAACTGATTGCATAACTTGCGAACTATAGGCCATCGAAATTTTTGTAAACAAAAGTTTGTGCGACTTTAGCTCCCAAACGGAATAAAAGCTAAAGCTGAAATAGCCTTCATTCTATTTCACTTATTTGTGTCTACACATGTATATGTTTTGCAGAGACTCAAAGCTCTTGAGAATGGAGAAAATGAGGTGTCAATTTTGCATTGGACCCTATGGGAAAATGCATTAAACGCCTACTGCTCCGACGTTCAGTGACCGATAACATCCATCTATACACTGTAAACGGTAATTACATAGGTACATGCCTGGGGCAAATAACAGCGCAAATAATTGTCCATGTGCAGAGTAATAAAGGAGCAAACTTTTATATATGGGCCTGCAGTGGAAGTTATTCTTAAAAGGTGACTTTCACGAATCGTTCTGAAACTGTGCTAAATTACAGATAATTCCCATATATTTCTTGGGAAAAAAATCCCAGAAATTCTCCTTTCTCCGTTGTCGAGATATTCGAGGGCAAAGTCGTGCAGTTTTCGACTTTCAGGGGCTATAACTCGAAAACTAAAGAACGAGAATTTTTGGCACATATGGTCAATTGAATGTTTATCCCAACCCTTTCATTTGGCACTAGTTTCAGCCCGAATTGTGCAAGTCACCTAAGGTCACGAATCGTCCCGAACGTGTAGCCCAAATTGTGAAAATTTCAAACCGCTACTGCTTGCTTGTATGAGTAGGTAGCCATCTGAAACTTGGCATATATAAAGGCCATTAACATGTCTACATGCATGCACAATCTTATGTCAACTGATTGCATAACTTGCGAACTATAGGCCATCGAAATTTTTGTAAACAAAAGTTTGTGCGACTTTAGCTCCCAAACGGAATAAAAGCTAAAGCTGAAATAGCCTTCATTCTATTTCACTTATTTGTGTCTACACATGTATATGTTTTGCAGAGACTCAAAGCTCTTGAGAATGGAGAAAATGAGGTGTCAATTTTGCATTGGACCCTATGGGAAAATGCATTAAACGCCTACTGCTCCGACGTTCAGTGACCGATAACATCCATCTTTACACTGTAAACGGTAATTACATAGGTACATGCCTGGGGCAAATAACAGCGCAAATAATTGTCCATGTGCAGAGTAATAAAGGAGCAAACTTTTATATATGGGCCTGCAGTGGAAGTTATTCTTAAAAGGTGACTTTCACGAATCGTTCTGAAACTGTGCTAAATTACAGATAATTCCCATATATTTCTTGGGAAAAAAATCCCAGAAATTCTCCTTTCTCCGTTGTCGAGATATTCGAGGGCAAAGTCGTGCAGTTTTCGACTTTCAGGGGCTATAACTCGAAAACTAAAGAACGAGAATTTTTGGCACATATGGTCAATTGAATGTTTATCCCAACCCTTTCATTTGGCACTAGTTTCAGCCCGAATTGTGCAAGTCACCTAAGGTCACGAATCGTCCCGAACGTGTAGCCCAAATTGTGAAAATTTCAAACCGCTACTGCTTGCTTGTATGAGTAGGTAGCCATCTGAAACTTGGCATATATAAAGGCCATTAACATGTCTACATGCATGCACAATCTTATGTCAACTGATTGCATAACTTGCGAACTATAGGCCATCGAAATTTTTGTAAACAAAAGTTTGTGCGACTTTAGCTCCCAAACGGAATAAAAGCTAAAGCTGAAATAGCCTTCATTCTATTTCACTTATTTGTGTCTACACATGTATATGTTTTGCAGAGACTCAAAGCTCTTGAGAATGGAGAAAATGAGGTGTCAATTTTGCATTGGACCCTATGGGAAAATGCATTAAACGCCTACTGCTCCGACGTTCAGTGACCGATAACATCCATCTTTACACTGTAAACGGTAATTACATAGGTACATGCCTGGGGCAAATAACAGCGCAAATAATTGTCCATGTGCAGAGTAATAAAGGAGCAAACTTTTATATATGGGCCTGCAGTGGAAGTTATTCTTAAAAGGTGACTTTCACGAATCGTTCTGAAACTGTGCTAAATTACAGATAATTCCCATATATTTCTTGGGAAAAAAATCCCAGAAATTCTCCTTTCTCCGTTGTCGAGATATTCGAGGGCAAAGTCGTGCAGTTTTCGACTTTCAGGGGCTATAACTCGAAAACTAAAGAACGAGAATTTTTGGCACATATGGTCAATTGAATGTTTATCCCAACCCTTTCATTTGGCACTAGTTTCAGCCCGAATTGTGCAAGTCACCTAAGGTCACGAATCGTCCCGAACGTGTAGCCCAAATTGTGAAAATTTCAAACCGCTACTGCTTGCTTGTATGAGTAGGTAGCCATCTGAAACTTGGCATATATAAAGGCCATTAACGTGTCTACATGCATGCACAATTTTATGTCAACTGATTGCATAACTTGCGAACTATAGGCCATCGAAATTTTTGTAAACAAAAGTTTGTGCGACTTTAGCTCCCAAACGGAATAAAAGCTAAAGCTGAAATAGCCTTCATTCTATTTCACTTATTTGTGTCTACACATGTATATGTTTTGCAGAGACTTAAAGCTCTTGAGAATGGAGAAAATGAGGTGTCATTTTTGCATTGGACCCTATGGGAAAATGCATTAAACGCCTACTGCTCCGACGTTCAGTGACCGATAACATCCATCTTTACACTGTAAACGGTAATTACATAGGTACATGCCTGGGGCAAATAACAGCGCAAATAATTGTCCATGTGCAGAGTAATAAAGGAGCAAACTTTTATATATGGGCCTGCAGTGGAAGTTATTCTTAAAAGGTGACTTTCACGAATCGTTCTGAAACTGTGCTAAATTACAGATAATTCCCATATATTTCTTGGGAAAAAAATCCCAGAAATTCTCCTTTCTCCGTTGTCGAGATATTCGAGGGCAAAGTCGTGCAGTTTTCGACTTTCAGGGGCTATAACTCGAAAACTAAAGAACGAGAATTTTTGGCACATATGGTCAATTGAATGTTTATCCCAACCCTTTCATTTGGCACTAGTTTCAGCCCGAATTGTGCAAGTCACCTAAGGTCACGAATCGTCCCGAACGTGTAGCCCAAATTGTGAAAATTTCAAACCGCTACTGCTTGCTTGTATGAGTAGGTAGCCATCTGAAGCTTGGCATATATAAAGGCCATTAACATGTCTACATGCATGCACAATCTTATGTCAACTGATTGCATAACTTGCGAACTATAGGCCATCGAAATTTTTGTAAACAAAAGTTTGTGCGACTTTAGCTCCCAAACGGAATAAAAGCTAAAGCTGAAATAGCCTTCATTCTATTTCACTTATTTGTGTCTACACATGTATATGTTTTGCAGAGACTCAAAGCTCTTGAGAATGGAGAAAATGAGGTGTCAATTTTGCATTGGACCCTATGGGAAAATGCATTAAACGCCTACTGCTCCGACGTTCAGTGACCGATAACATCCATCTTTACACTGTAAACGGTAATTACATAGGTACATGCCTGGGGCAAATAACAGCGCAAATAATTGTCCATGTACAGAGTAATAAAGGAGCAAACTTTTATATATGGGCCTGCAGTGGAAGTTATTCTTAAAAGGTGACTTTCACGAATCGTTCTGAAACTGTGCTAAATTACAGATAATTCCCATATATTTCTTGGGAAAAAAATCCCAGAAATTCTCCTTTCTCCGTTGTCGAGATATTCGAGGGCAAAGTCGTGCAGTTTTCGACTTTCAGGGGCTATAACTCGAAAACTAAAGAACGAGAATTTTTGGCACATATGGTCAATTGAATGTTTATCCCAACCCTTTCATTTGGCACTAGTTTCAGCCCGAATTGTGCAAGTCACCTAAGGTCACGAATCGTCCCGAACGTGTAGCCCAAATTGTGAAAATTTCAAACCGCTACTGCTTGCTTGTATGAGTAGGTAGCCATCTGAAACTTGGCATATATAAAGGCCATTAACATGTCTACATGCATGCACAATCTTATGTCAACTGATTGCATAACTTGCGAACTATAGGCCATCGAAATTTTTGTAAACAAAAGTTTGTGCGACTTTAGCTCCCAAACGGAATAAAAGCTAAAGCTGAAATAGCCTTCATTCTATTTCACTTATTTGTGTCTACACATGTATATGTTTTGCAGAGACTCAAAGCTCTTGAGAATGGAGAAAATGAGGTGTCAATTTTGCATTGGACCCTATGGGAAAATGCATTAAACGCCTACTGCTCCGACGTTCAGTGACCGATAACATCCATCTTTACACTGTAAACGGTAATTACATAGGTACATGCCTGGGGCAAATAACAGCGCAAATAATTGTCCATGTGCAGAGTAATAAAGGAGCAAACTTTTATATATGGGCCTGCAGTGGAAGTTATTCTTAAAAGGTGACTTTCACGAATCGTTCTGAAACTGTGCTAAATTACAGATAATTCCCATATATTTCTTGGGAAAAAAATCCCAGAAATTCTCCTTTCTCCGTTGTCGAGATATTCGAGGGCAAAGTCGTGCAGTTTTCGACTTTCAGGGGCTATAACTCGAAAACTAAAGAACGAGAATTTTTGGCACATATGGTCAATTGAATGTTTATCCCAACCCTTTCATTTGGCACTAGTTTCAGCCCGAATTGTGCAAGTCACCTAAGGTCACGAATCGTCCCGAACGTGTAGCCCAAATTGTGAAAATTTCAAACCGCTACTGCTTGCTTGTATGAGTAGGTAGCCATCTGAAACTTGGCATATATAAAGGCCATTAACATGTCTACATGCATGCACAATCTTATGTCAACTGATTGCATAACTTGCGAACTATAGGCCATCGAAATTTTTGTAAACAAAAGTTTGTGCGACTTTAGCTCCCAAACGGAATAAAAGCTAAAGCTGAAATAGCCTTCATTCTATTTCACTTATTTGTGTCTACACATGTATATGTTTTGCAGAGACTCAAAGCTCTTGAGAATGGAGAAAATGAGGTGTCAATTTTGCATTGGACGCTATGGGAAAATGCATTAAACGCCTACTGCTCCGACGTTCAGTGACCGATAACATCCATCTTTACACTGTAAACGGTAATTACATAGGTACATGCCTGGGGCAAATAACAGCGCAAATAATTGTCCATGTGCAGAGTAATAAAGGAGCAAACTTTTATATATGGGCCTGCAGTGGAAGTTATTCTTAAAAGGTGACTTTCACGAATCGTTCTGAAACTGTGCTAAATTACAGATAATTCCCATATATTTCTTGGGAAAAAAATCCCAGAAATTCTCCTTTCTCCGTTGTCGAGATATTCGAGGGCAAAGTCGTGCAGTTTTCGACTTTCAGGGGCTATAACTCGAAAACTAAAGAACGAGAATTTTTGGCACATATGGTCAATTGAATGTTTATCCCAACCCTTTCATTTGGCACTAGTTTCAGCCCGAATTGTGCAAGTCACCTAAGGTCACGAATCGTCCCGAACGTGTAGCCCAAATTGTGAAAATTTCAAACCGCTACTGCTTGCTTGTATGAGTAGGTAGCCATCTGAAACTTGGCATATATAAAGGCCATTAACGTGTCTACATGCATGCACAATCTTATGTCAACTGATTGCATAACTTGCGAACTATAGGCCATCGAAATTTTTGTAAACAAAAGTTTGTGCGACTTTAGCTCCCAAACGGAATAAAAGCTAAAGCTGAAATAGCCTTCATTCTATTTCACTTATTTGTGTCTACACATGTATATGTTTTGCAGAGACTTAAAGCTCTTGAGAATGGAGAAAATGAGGTGTCATTTTTGCATTGGACCCTATGGGAAAATGCATTAAACGCCTACTGCTCCGACGTTCAGTGACCGATAACATCCATCTTTACACTGTAAACGGTAATTACATAGGTACATGCCTGGGGCAAATAACAGCGCAAATAATTGTCCATGTGCAGAGTAATAAAGGAGCAAACTTTTATATATGGGCCTGCAGTGGAAGTTATTCTTAAAAGGTGACTTTCACGAATCGTTCTGAAACTGTGCTAAATTACAGATAATTCCCATATATTTCTTGGGAAAAAAATCCCAGAAATTCTCCTTTCTCCGTTGTCGAGATATTCGAGGGCAAAGTCGTGCAGTTTTCGACTTTCAGGGGCTATAACTCGAAAACTAAAGAACGAGAATTTTTGGCACATATGGTCAATTGAATGTTTATCCCAACCCTTTCATTTGGCACTAGTTTCAGCCCGAATTGTGCAAGTCACCTAAGGTCACGAATCGTCCCGAACGTGTAGCCCAAATTGTGAAAATTTCAAACCGCTACTGCTTGCTTGTATGAGTAGGTAGCCATCTGAAGCTTGGCATATATAAAGGCCATTAACATGTCTACATGCATGCACAATCTTATGTCAACTGATTGCATAACTTGCGAACTATAGGCCATCGAAATTTTTGTAAACAAAAGTTTGTGCGACTTTAGCTCCCAAACGGAATAAAAGCTAAAGCTGAAATAGCCTTCATTCTATTTCACTTATTTGTGTCTACACATGTATATGTTTTGCAGAGACTCAAAGCTCTTGAGAATGGAGAAAATGAGGTGTCAATTTTGCATTGGACCCTATGGGAAAATGCATTAAACGCCTACTGCTCCGACGTTCAGTGACCGATAACATCCATCTTTACACTGTAAACGGTAATTACATAGGTACATGCCTGGGGCAAATAACAGCGCAAATAATTGTCCATGTACAGAGTAATAAAGGAGCAAACTTTTATATATGGGCCTGCAGTGGAAGTTATTCTTAAAAGGTGACTTTCACGAATCGTTCTGAAACTGTGCTAAATTACAGATAATTCCCATATATTTCTTGGGAAAAAAATCCCAGAAATTCTCCTTTCTCCGTTGTCGAGATATTCGAGGGCAAAGTCGTGCAGTTTTCGACTTTCAGGGGCTATAACTCGAAAACTAAAGAACGAGAATTTTTGGCACATATGGTCAATTGAATGTTTATCCCAACCCTTTCATTTGGCACTAGTTTCAGCCCGAATTGTGCAAGTCACCTAAGGTCACGAATCGTCCCGAACGTGTAGCCCAAATTGTGAAAATTTCAAACCGCTACTGCTTGCTTGTATGAGTAGGTAGCCATCTGAAGCTTGGCATATATAAAGGCCATTAACATGTCTACATGCATGCACAATCTTATGTCAACTGATTGCATAACTTGCGAACTATAGGCCATCGAAATTTTTGTAAACAAAAGTTTGTGCGACTTTAGCTCCCAAACGGAATAAAAGCTAAAGCTGAAATAGCCTTCATTCTATTTCACTTATTTGTGTCTACACATGTATATGTTTTGCAGAGACTCAAAGCTCTTGAGAATGGAGAAAATGAGGTGTCAATTTTGCATTGGACCCTATGGGAAAATGCATTAAACGCCTACTGCTCCGACGTTCAGTGACCGATAACATCCATCTTTACACTGTAAACGGTAATTACATAGGTACATGCCTGGGGCAAATAACAGCGCAAATAATTGTCCATGTACAGAGTAATAAAGGAGCAAACTTTTATATATGGGCCTGCAGTGGAAGTTATTCTTAAAAGGTGACTTTCACGAATCGTTCTGAAACTGTGCTAAATTACAGATAATTCCCATATATTTCTTGGGTAAAAAATCCCAGAAATTCTCCTTTCTCCGTTGTCGAGATATTCGAGGGCAAAGTCGTGCAGTTTTCGACTTTCAGGGGCTATAACTCGAAAACTAAAGAACGAGAATTTTTGGCACATATGGTCAATTGAATGTTTATCCCAACCCTCTCATTTGGCACTAGTTTCAGCCCGAATTGTGCAAGTCACCTAAGGTCACGAATCGTCCCGAACGTGTAGCCCAAATTGTGAAAATTTCAAACCGCTACTGCTTGCTTGTATGAGTAGGTAGCCATCTGAAACTTGGCATATATAAAGGCCATTAACATGTCTACATGCATGCACAATCTTATGTCAACTGATTGCATAACTTGCGAACTATAGGCCATCGAAATTTTTGTAAACAAAAGTTTGTGCGACTTTAGCTCCCAAACGGAATAAAAGCTAAAGCTGAAATAGCCTTCATTCTATTTCACTTATTTGTGTCTACACATGTATATGTTTTGCAGAGACTCAAAGCTCTTGAGAATGGAGAAAATGAGGTGTCAATTTTGCATTGGACCCTATGGGAAAATGAATTAAACGCCTACTGCTCCGACGTTCAGTGACCGATAACATCCATCTTTACACTGTAAACGGTAATTACATAGGTATATGCCTGGGGCAAATAACAGCGCAAATAATTGTCCATGTGCAGAGTAATAAAGGAGCAAACTTTTATATATGGGCCTGCAGTGGAAGTTATTCTTAAAAGGTGACTTTCACGAATCGTTCTGAAACTGTGCTAAATTACAGATAATTCCCATATATTTCTTGGGAAAAAAATCCCAGAAATTCTCCTTTCTCCGTTGTCGAGATATTCGAGGGCAAAGTCGTGCAGTTTTCGACTTTCAGGGGCTATAACTCGAAAACTAAAGAACGAGAATTTTTGGCACATATGGTCAATTGAATGTTTATCCCAACCCTTTCATTTGGCACTAGTTTCAGCCCGAATTGTGCAAGTCACCTAAGGTCACGAATCGTCCCGAACGTGTAGCCCAAATTGTGAAAATTTCAAACCGCTACTGCTTGCTTGTATGAGTAGGTAGCCATCTGAAACTTGGCATATATAAAGGCCATTAACATGTCTACATGCATGCACAATCTTATGTCAACTGATTGCATAACTTGCGAACTATAGGCCATCGAAATTTTTGTAAACAAAAGTTTGTGCGACTTTAGCTCCCAAACGGAATAAAAGCTAAAGCTGAAATAGCCTTCATTCTATTTCACTTATTTGTGTCTACACATGTATATGTTTTGCAGGACTCAAAGCTCTTGAGAATGGAGAAAATGAGGTGTCAATTTTGCATTGGACCCTATGGGAAAGTGCATTAAACGCCTACTGCTCCGACGTTCAGTGACCGATAACATCCATCTTTACACTGTAAACGGTAATTTGATAGGTACATGCCTGGGGCAAATAACAGCGCAAATAATTGTCCATGTGCAGAGTAATAAAGGAGCAAACTTTTATATATGGGCCTGCAGTGGAAGTTATTCTTAAAAGGTGACTTTCACGAATCGTTCTGAAACTGTGCTAAATTACAGATAATTCCCATATATTTCTTGGGAAAAAAATCCCAGAAATTCTCCTTTCTCCGTTGTCGAGATATTCGAGGGCAAAGTCGTGCAGTTTTCGACTTTCAGGGGCTATAACTCGAAAACTAAAGAACGAGAATTTTTGGCACATATGGTCAATTGAATGTTTATCCCAACCCTTTCATTTGGCACTAGTTTCAGCCCGAATTGTGCAAGTCACCTAAGGTCACGAATCGTCCCGAACGTGTAGCCCAAATTGTGAAAATTTCAAACCGCTACTGCTTGCTTGTATGAGTAGGTAGCCATCTGAAACTTGGCATATATAAAGGCCATTAACATGTCTACATGCATGCACAATCTTATGTCAACTGATTGCATAACTTGCGAACTATAGGCCATCGAATTTTTTGTAAACAAAAGTTTGTGCGACTTTAGCTCCCAAACGGAATAAAAGCTAAAGCTGAAATAGCCTTCATTCTATTTCACTTATTTGTGTCTACACATGTATATGTTTTGCAGAGACTCAAAGCTCTTGAGAATGGAGAAAATGAGGTGTCAATTTTGCTTTGGACCCTATGGGAAAATGCATTAAACGCCTACTGCTCCGACGTTCAGTGACCGATAACATCCATCTTTACACTGTAAACGGTAATTACATAGGTACATGCCTGGGGCAAATAACAGCGCAAATAATTGTCCATGTGCAGAGTAATAAAGGAGCAAACTTTTATATATGGGCCTGCAGTGGAAGTTATTCTTAAAAGGTGACTTTCACGAATCGTTCTGAAACTGTGCTAAATTACAGATAATTCCCATATATTTCTTGGGAAAAAAATCCCAGAAATTCTCCTTTCTCCGTTGTCGAGATATTCGAGGGCAAAGTCGTGCAGTTTTCGACTTTCAGGGGCTATAACTCGAAAACTAAAGAACGAGAATTTTTGGCACATATGGTCAATTGAATGTTTATCCCAACCCTTTCATTTGGCACTAGTTTCAGCCCGAATTGTGCAAGTCACCTAAGGTCACGAATCGTCCCGAACGTGTAGCCCAAATTGTGAAAATTTCAAACCGCTACTGCTTGCTTGTATGAGTAGGTAGCCATCTGAAACTTGGCATATATAAAGGCCATTAACATGTCTACATGCATGCACAATCTTATGTCAACTGATTGCATAACTTGCGAACTATAGGCCATCGAAATTTTTGTAAACAAAAGTTTGTGCGACTTTAGCTCCCAAACGGAATAAAAGCTAAAGCTGAAATAGCCTTCATTCTATTTCACTTATTTGTGTCTACACATGTATATGTTTTGCAGAGACTCAAAGCTCTTGAGAATGGAGAAAATGAGGTGTCAATTTTGCATTGGACCCTATGGGAAAATGCATTAAACGCCTACTGCTCCGACGTTCAGTGACCGATAACATCCATCTTTACACTGTAAACGGTAATTACATAGGTACATGCCTGGGGCAAATAACAGCGCAAATAATTGTCCATGTGCAGAGTAATAAAGGAGCAAACTTTTATATATGGGCCTGCAGTGGAAGTTATTCTTAAAAGGTGACTTTCACGAATCGTTCTGAAACTGTGCTAAATTACAGATAATTCCCATATATTTCTTGGGAAAAAAATCCCAGAAATTCTCCTTTCTCCGTTGTCGAGATATTCGAGGGCAAAGTCGTGCAGTTTTCGACTTTCAGGGGCTATAACTCGAAAACTAAAGAACGAGAATTTTTGGCACATATGGTCAATTGAATGTTTATCCCAACCCTTTCATTTGGCACTAGTTTCAGCCCGAATTGTGCAAGTCACCTAAGGTCACGAATCGTCCCGAACGTGTAGCCCAAATTGTGAAAATTTCAAACCGCTACTGCTTGCTTGTATGAGTAGGTAGCCATCTGAAACTTGGCATATATAAAGGCCATTAACATGTCTACATGCATGCACAATCTTATGTCAACTGATTGCATAACTTGCGAACTATAGGCCATCGAAATTTTTGTAAACAAAAGTTTGTGCGACTTTAGCTCCCAAACGGAATAAAAGCTAAAGCTGAAATAGCCTTCATTCTATTTCACTTATTTGTGTCTACACATGTATATGTTTTGCAGAGACTCAAAGCTCTTGAGAATGGAGAAAATGAGGTGTCAATTTTGCATTGGACCCTATGGGAAAATGCATTAAACGCCTACTGCTCCGACGTTCAGTGACCGATAACATCCATCTTTACACTGTAAACGGTAATTACATAGGTACATGCCTGGGGCAAATAACAGCGCAAATAATTGTCCATGTGCAGAGTAATAAAGGAGCAAACTTTTATATATGGGCCTGCAGTGGAAGTTATTCTTAAAAGGTGACTTTCACGAATCGTTCTGAAACTGTGCTAAATTACAGATAATTCCCATATATTTCTTGGGAAAAAAATCCCAGAAATTCTCCTTTCTCCGTTGTCGAGATATTCGAGGGCAAAGTCGTGCAGTTTTCGACTTTCAGGGGCTATAACTCGAAAACTAAAGAACGAGAATTTTTGGCACATATGGTCAATTGAATGTTTATCCCAACCCTTTCATTTGGCACTAGTTTCAGCCCGAATTGTGCAAGTCACCTAAGGTCACGAATCGTCCCGAACGTGTAGCCCAAATTGTGAAAATTTCAAACCGCTACTGCTTGCTTGTATGAGTAGGTAGCCATCTGAAACTTGGCATATATAAAGGCCATTAACATGTCTACATGCATGCACAATCTTATGTCAACTGATTGCATAACTTGCGAACTATAGGCCATCGAAATTTTTGTAAACAAAAGTTTGTGCGACTTTAGCTCCCAAACGGAATAAAAGCTAAAGCTGAAATAGCCTTCATTCTATTTCACTTATTTGCGTCTACACATGTATATGTTTTGCAGAGACTCAAAGCTCTTGAGAATGGAGAAAATGAGGTGTCAATTTTGCATTGGACCCTATGGGAAAATGCATTAAACGCCTACTGCTCCGACGTTCAGTGACCGATAACATCCATCTTTACACTGTAAACGGTAATTACATAGGTACATGCCTGGGGCAAATAACAGCGCAAATAATTGTCCATGTGCAGAGTAATAAAGGAGCAAACTTTTATATATGGGCCTGCAGTGGAAGTTATTCTTAAAAGGTGACTTTCACGAATCGTTCTAAAACTGTGCTAAATTACAGATAATTCCCATATATTTCTTGGGAAAAAAATCCCAGAAATTCTCCTTTCTCCGTTGTCGAGATATTCGAGGGCAAAGTCGTGCAGTTTTCGACTTTCAGGGGCTATAACTCGAAAACTAAAGAACGAGAATTTTTGGCACATATGGTCAATTGAATGTTTATCCAAACCCTTTCATTTGGCACTAGTTTCAGCCCGAATTGTGCAAGTCACCTAAGGTCACGAATCGTCCCGAACGTGTAGCCCAAATTGTGAAAATTTCAAACCGCTATTGCTTGCTTGTATGAGTAGGTAGCCATCTGAAACTTGGCATATATAAAGGCCATAAACATGTCTACATGCATGCACAATCTTATGTCAACTGATTGCATAACTTGCGAACTATAGGCCATCGAAATTTTTGTAAACAAAAGTTTGTGCGACTTTAGCTCCCAAACGGAATAAAAGCTAAAGCTGAAATAGCCTTCATTCTATTTCACTTATTTGTGTCTACACATGTATATGTTTTGCAGAGACTCAAAGCTCTTGAGAATGGAGAAAATGAGGTGTCAATTTTGCATTGGACCCTATGGGAAAATGCATTAAACGCCTACTGCTCCGACGTTCAGTGACCGATAACATCCATCTTTACACTGTAAACGGTAATTACATAGGTACATGCCTGGGGCAAATAACAGCGCAAATAATTGTCCATGTGCAGAGTAATAAAGGAGCAAACTTTTATATATGGGCCTGCAGTGGAAGTTATTCTTAAAAGGTGACTTTCACGAATCTTTCTGAAACTGTGCTAAATTACAGATAATTCCCATATATTTCTTGGGAAAAAAATCCCAGAAATTCTCCTTTCTCCGTTGTCGAGATATTCGAGGGCAAAGTCGTGCAGTTTTCGACTTTCAGGGGCTATAACTCGAAAACTAAAGAACGAGAATTTTTGGCACATATGGTCAATTGAATGTTTATCCCAACCCTTTCATTTGGCACTAGTTTCAGCCCGAATTGTGCAAGTCACCTAAGGTCACGAATCGTCCCGAACGTGTAGCCCAAATTGTGAAAATTTCAAACCGCTACTGCTTGCTTGTATGAGTAGGTAGCCATCTGAAACTTGGCATATATAAAGGCCATTAACATGTCTACATGCATGCACAATCTTATGTCAACTGATTGCATAACTTGCGAACTATAGGCCATCGAAATTTTTGTAAACAAAAGTTTGTGCGACTTTAGCTCCCAAACGGAATAAAAGCTAAAGCTGAAATAGCCTTCATTCTATTTCACTTATTTGTGTCTACACATGTATATGTTTTGCAGAGACTCAAAGCTCTTGAGAATGGAGAAAATGAGGTGTCAATTTTGCATTGGACCCTATGGGAAAATGCATTAAACGCCTACTGCTCCGACGTTCAGTGACCGATAACATCCATCTTTACACTGTAAACGGTAATTACATAGGTACATGCCTGGGGCAAATAACAGCGCAAATAATTGTCCATGTGCAGAGTAATAAAGGAGCAAACTTTTATATATGGGCCTGCAGTGGAAGTTATTCTTAAAAGGTGACTTTCACGAATCGTTCTGAAACTGTGCTAAATTACAGATAATTCCCATATATTTCTTGGGAAAAAAATCCCAGAAATTCTCCTTTCTCCGTTGTCGAGATATTCGAGGGCAAAGTCGTGCAGTTTTCGACTTTCAGGGGCTATAACTCGAAAACTAAAGAACGAGAATTTTTGGCACATATGGTCAATTGAATGTTTATCCCAACCCTTTCATTTGGCACTAGTTTCAGCCCGAATTGTGCAAGTCACCTAAGGTCACGAATCGTCCCGAAGGTGTAGCCCAAATTGTGAAAATTTCAAACCGCTACTGCTTGCTTGTATGAGTAGGTAGCCATCTGAAACTTGGCATATATAAAGGCCATTAACATGTCTACATGCATGCACAATCTTATGTCAACTGATTGCATAACTTGCGAACTATAGGCCATCGAAATTTTTGTAAACAAATGTTTGTGCGACTTTAGCTCCCAAACGGAATAAAAGCTAAAGCTGAAATAGCCTTCATTCTATTTCACTTATTTGTGTCTACACATGTATATGTTTTGCAGAGACTCAAAGCTCTTGAGAATGGAGAAAATGAGGTGTCAATTTTGCATTGGACCCTATGGGAAAATGCATTAAACGCCTACTGCTCCGACGTTCAGTGACCGATAACATCCATCTTTACACTGTAAACGGTAATTACATAGGTACATGCCTGGGGCAAATAACAGCGCAAATAATTGTCCATGTGCAGAGTAATAAAGGAGCAAACTTTTATATATGGGCCTGCAGTGGAAGTTATTCTTAAAAGGTGACTTTCACGAATCGTTCTGAAACTGTGCTAAATTACAGATAATTCCCATATATTTCTTGGGAAAAAAATCCCAGAAATTCTCCTTTCTCCGTTGTCGAGATATTCGAGGGCAAAGTCGTGCAGTTTTCGACTTTCAGGGGCTATAACTCGAAAACTAAAGAACGAGAATTTTTGGCACATATGGTCAATTGAATGTTTATCCCAAACCTTTCATTTGGCACTAGTTTCAGCCCGAATTGTGCAAGTCACCTAAGGTCACGAATCGTCCCGAACGTGTAGCCCAAATTGTGAAAATTTCAAACCGCTACTGCTTGCTTGTATGAGTAGGTAGCCATCTGAAACTTGGCATATATAAAGGCCATTAACATGTCTACATGCATGCACAATCTTATGTCAACTGATTGCATAACTTGCGAACTATAGGCCATCGAAATTTTTGTAAACAAAAGTTTGTGCGACTTTAGCTCCCAAACGGAATAAAAGCTAAAGCTGAAATAGCCTTCATTCTATTTCACTTATTTGTGTCTACACATGTATATGTTTTGCAGAGACTCAAAGCTCTTGAGAATGGAGAAAATGAGGTGTCAATTTTGCATTGGACCCTATGGGAAAATGCATTAAACGCCTACTGCTCCGACGTTCAGTGACCGATAACATCCATCTTTACACTGTAAACGGTAATTACATAGGTATATGCCTGGGGCAAATAACAGCGCAAATAATTGTCCATGTGCAGAGTAATAAAGGAGCAAACTTTTATATATGGGCCTGCAGTGGAAGTTATTCTTAAAAGGTGACTTTCACGAATCGTTCTGAAACTGTGCTAAATTACAGATAATTCCCATATATTTCTTGGGAAAAAAATCCCAGAAATTCTCCTTTCTCCGTTGTCGAGATATTCGAGGGCAAAGTCGTGCAGTTTTCGACTTTCAGGGGCTATAACTCGAAAACTAAAGAACGAGAATTTTTGGCACATATGGTCAATTGAATGTTTATCCCAACCCTTTCATTTGGCACTAGTTTCAGCCCGAATTGTGCAAGTCACCTAAGGTCACGAATCGTCCCGAACGTGTAGCCCAAATTGTGAAAATTTCAAACCGCTACTGCTTGCTTGTATGAGTAGGTAGCCATCTGAAGCTTGGCATATATAAAGGCCATTAACATGTCTACATGCATGCACAATCTTATGTCAACTGATTGCATAACTTGCGAACTATAGGCCATCGAAATTTTTGTAAACAAAAGTTTGTGCGACTTTAGCTCCCAAACGGAATAAAAGCTAAAGCTGAAATAGCCTTCATTCTATTTCACTTATTTGTGTCTACACATGTATATGTTTTGCAGAGACTCAAAGCTCTTGAGAATGGAGAAAATGAGGTGTCAATTTTGCATTGGACCCTATGGGAAAATGCATTAAACGCCTACTGCTCCGACGTTCAGTGACCGATAACATCCATCTTTACACTGTAAACGGTAATTACATAGGTACATGCCTGGGGCAAATAACAGCGCAAATAATTGTCCATGTGCAGAGTAATAAAGGAGCAAACTTTTATATATGGGCCTGCAGTGGAAGTTATTCTTAAAAGGTGACTTTCACGAATCGTTCTGAAACTGTGCTAAATTACAGATAATTCCCATATATTTCTTGGGAAAAAATCCCAGAAATTCTCCTTTCTCCGTTGTCGAGATATTTGAGGGCAAAGTCGTGCAGTTTTCGACTTTCAGGGGCTATAACTCGAAAACTAAAGAACGAGAATTTTTGGCACATATGGTCAATTGAATGTTTATCCCAACCCTTTCATTTGGCACTAGTTTCAGCCCGAATTGTGCAAGTCACCTAAGGTCACGAATCGTCCCGAACGTGTAGCCCAAATTGTGAAAATTTCAAACCGCTACTGCTTGCTTGTATGAGTAGGTAGCCATCTGAAACTTGGCATATATAAAGGCCATTAACATGTCTACATGCATGCACAATCTTATGTCAACTGATTGCATAACTTGCGAACTATAGGCCATCGAAATTTTTGTAAACAAAAGTTTGTGCGACTTTAGCTCCCAAACGGAATAAAAGCTAAAGCTGAAATAGCCTTCATTCTATTTCACTTATTTGTGTCTACACATGTATATGTTTTGCAGAGACTCAAAGCTCTTGAGAATGGAGAAAATGAGGTGTCAATTTTGCATTGGACCCTATGGGAAAATGCATTAAACGCCTACTGCTCCGACGTTCAGTGACCGATAACATCCATCTTTACACTGTAAACGGTAATTACATAGGTACATGCCTGGGGCAAATAACAGCGCAAATAATTGTCCATGTGCAGAGTAATAAAGGAGCAAACTTTTATATATGGGCCTGCAGTGGAAGTTATTCTTAAAAGGTGACTTTCACGAATCGTTCTGAAACTGTGCTAAATTACAGATAATTCCCATATATTTCTTGGGAAAAAAATCCCAGAAATTCTTCTTTCTCCGTTGTCGAGATATTCGAGGGCAAAGTCGTGCAGTTTTCGACTTTCAGGGGCTATAACTCGAAAACTAAAGAACGAGAATTTTTGGCACATATGGTCAATTGAATGTTTATCCCAACCCTTTCATTTGGCACTAGTTTCAGCCCGAATTGTGCAAGTCACCTAAGGTCACGAATCGTCCCGAACGTGTAGCCCAAATTGTGAAAATTTCAAACCGCTACTGCTTGCTTGTATGAGTAGGTAGCCATCTGAAACTTGGCATATATAAAGGCCATTAACATGTCTACATGCATGCACAATCTTATGTCAACTGATTGCATAACTTGCGAACTATAGGCCATCGAAATTTTTGTAAACAAAAGTTTGTGCGACTTTAGCTCCCAAACGGAATAAAAGCTAAAGCTGAAATAGCCTTCATTCTATTTCACTTATTTGTGTCTACACATGCATATGTTTTGCAGAGACTCAAAGCTCTTGAGAATGGAGAAAATGAGGTGTCAATTTTGCATTGGACCCTATGGGAAAATGCATTAAACGCCTACTGCTCCGACGTTCAGTGACCGATAACATCCATCTTTACACTGTAAACGGTAATTACATAGGTACATGCCTGGGGCAAATAACAGCGCAAATAATTGTCCATGTGCAGAGTAATAAAGGAGCAAACTTTTATATATGGGCCTGCAGTGGAAGTTATTCTTAAAAGGTGACTTTCACGAATCGTTCTGAAACTGTGCTAAATTACAGATAATTCCCATATATTTCTTGGGAAAAAAATCCCAGAAATTCTCCTTTCTCCGTTGTCGAGATATTCGAGGGCAAAGTCGTGCAGTTTTCGACTTTCAGGGGCTATAACTCGAAAACTAAAGAACGAGAATTTTTGGCACATATGGTCAATTGAATGTTTATCCCAACCCTTTCATTTGGCACTAGTTTCAGCCCGAATTGTGCAAGTCACCTAAGGTCACGAATCGTCCCGAACGTGTAGCCCAAATAGTGAAAATTTCAAACCGCTACTGCTTGCTTGTATGAGTAGGTAGCCATCTGAAACTTGGCATATATAAAGGCCATTAACATGTCTACAGGCATGCACAATCTTATGTCAACTGATTGCATAACTTGCGAACTATAGGCCATCGAAATTTTTGTAAACAAAAGTTTGTGCGACTTTAGCTCCCAAACGGAATAAAAGCTAAAGCTGAAATAGCCTTCATTCTATTTCACTTATTTGTGTCTACACATGTATATGTTTTGCAGAGACTCAAAGCTCTTGAGAATGGAGAAAATGAGGTGTCAATTTTGCATTGGACCCTATGGGAAAATGCATTAAACGCCTACTGCTCCGACGTTCAGTGACCGATAACATCCATCTTTACACTGTAAACGGTAATTACATAGGTACATGCCTGGGGCAAATAACAGCGCAAATAATTGTCCATGTGCAGAGTAATAAAGGAGCGAACTTTTATATATGGGCCTGCAGTGGAAGTTATTCTTAAAAGGTGACTTTCACGAATCGTTCTGAAACTGTGCTAAATTACAGATAATTCCCATATATTTCTTGGGAAAAAAAATCCCAGAAATTCTCCTTTCTCCGTTGTCGAGATATTCGAGGGCAAAGTCGTGCAGTTTTCGACTTTCAGGGGCTATAACTCGAAAACTAAAGAACGAGAATTTTTGGCACATATGGTCAATTGAATGTTTATCCCAACCCTTTCATTTGGCACTAGTTTCAGCCCGAATTGTGCAAGTCACCTAAGGTCACGAATCGTCCCGAACGTGTAGCCCAAATTGTGAAAATTTCAAACCGCTACTGCTTGCTTGTATGAGTAGGTAGCCATCTGAAATTTGGCATATATAAAGGCCATTAACATGTCTACATGCATGCACAATCTTATGTCAACTGATTGCATAACTTGCGAACTATAGGCCATCGAAATTTTTGTAAACAAAAGTTTGTGCGACTTTAGCTCCCAAACGGAATAAAAGCTAAAGCTGAAATAGCCTTCATTCTATTTCACTTATTTGTGTCTACACATGTATATGTTTTGCAGAGACTCAAAGCTCTTGAGAATGGAGAAAATGAGGTGTCAATTTTGCATTGGACCCTATGGGAAAATGCATTAAACGCCTACTGCTCCGACGTTCAGTGACCGATAACATCCATCTTTACACTGTAAACGGTAATTACATAGGTACATGCCTGGGGCAAATAACAGCGCAAATAATTGTCCATGTGCAGAGTAATAAAGGAGCAAACTTTTATATATGGGCCTGCAGTGGAAGTTATTCTTAAAAGGTGACTTTCACGAATCGTTCTGAAACTGTGCTAAATTACAGATAATTCCCATATATTTCTTGGGAAAAAAATCCCAGAAATTCTCCTTTCTCCGTTGTCGAGATATTCGAGGGCAAAGTCGTGCAGTTTTCGACTTTCAGGGGCTATAACTCGAAAACTAAAGAACGAGAATTTTTGGCACATATGGTCAATTGAATGTTTATCCCAACCCTTTCATTTGGCACTAGTTTCAGCCCGAATTGTGCAAGTCACCTAAGGTCACGAATCGTCCCGAACGTGTAGCCCAAATTGTGAAAATTTCAAACCGCTACTGCTTGCTTGTATGAGTAGGTAGCCATCTGAAACTTGGCGTATATAAAGGCCATTAACATGTCTACATGCATGCACAATCTTATGTCAACTGATTGCATAACTTGCGAACTATAGGCCATCGAAATTTTTGTAAACAAAAGTTTGTGCGACTTTAGCTCCCAAACGGAATAAAAGCTAAAGCTGAAATAGCCTTCATTCTATTTCACTTATTTGTGTCTACACATGTATATGTTTTGCAGAGACTCAAAGCTCTTGAGAATGGAGAAAATGAGGTGTCAATTTTGCATTGGACCCTATGGGAAAATGCATTAAACGCCTACTGCTCCGACGTTCAGTGACCGATAACATCCATCTTTACACTGTAAACGGTAATTACATAGGTACATGCCTGGGGCAAATAACAGCGCAAATAATTGTCCATGTGCAGAGTAATAAAGGAGCAAACTTTTATATATGGGCCTGCAGTGGAAGTTATTCTTAAAAGGTGACTTTCACGAATCGTTCTGAAACTGTGCTAAATTACAGATAATTCCCATATATTTCTTGGGAAAAAAATCCCAGAAATTCTCCTTTCTCCGTTGTCGAGATATTCGAGGGCAAAGTCGTGCAGTTTTCGACTTTCAGGGGCTATAACTCGAAAACTAAAGAACGAGAATTTTTGGCACATATGGTCAATTGAATGTTTATCCCAACCCTTTCATTTGGCACTAGTTTCAGCCCGAATTGTGCAAGTCACCTAAGGTCACGAATCGTCCCGAACGTGTAGCCCAAATTGTGAAAATTTCAAACCGCTACTGCTTGCTTGTATGAGTAGGTAGCCATCTGAAACTTGGCATATATAAAGGCCATTAACATGTCTACATGCATGCACAATCTTATGTCAACTGATTGCATAACTTGCGAACTATAGGCCATCGAAATTTTTGTAAACAAAAGTTTGTGCGACTTTAGCTCCCAAACGGAATAAAAGTTAAAGCTGAAATAGCCTTCATTCTATTTCACTTATTTGTGTCTACACATGTATATGTTTTGCAGAGACTCAAAGCTCTTGAGAATGGAGAAAATGAGGTGTCAATTTTGCATTGGACCCTATGGGAAAATGCATTAAACGCCTACTGCTCCGACGTTCAGTGACCGATAACATCCATCTTTACACTGTAAACGGTAATTACATAGGTACATGCCTGGGGCAAATAACAGCGCAAATAATTGTCCATGTGCAGAGTAATAAAGGAGCAAACTTTTATATATGGGCCTGCAGTGGAAGTTATTCTTAAAATGTGACTTTCACGAATCGTTCTGAAACTGTGCTAAATTACAGATAATTCCCATATATTTCTTGGGAAAAAAATCCCAGAAATTCTCCTTTCTCCGTTGTCGAGATATTCGAGGGCAAAGTCGTGCAGTTTTCGACTTTCAGGGGCTATAACTCGAAAACTAAAGAACGAGAATTTTTGGCACATATGGTCAATTGAATGTTTATCCCAACCCTTTCATTTGGCACTAGTTTCAGCCCGAATTGTGCAAGTCACCTAAGGTCACGAATCGTCCCGAACGTGTAGCCCAAATTGTGAAAATTTCAAACCGCTACTGCTTGCTTGTATGAGTAGGTAGCCATCTGAAACTTGGCATATATAAAGGCCATTAACATGTCTACATGCATGCACGATCTTATGTCAACTGATTGCATAACTTGCGAACTATAGGCCATCGAAATTTTTGTAAACAAAAGTTTGTGCGACTTTAGCTCCCAAACGGAATAAAAGCTAAAGCTGAAATAGCCTTCATTCTATTTCGCTTATTTGTGTCTACACATGTATATGTTTTGCAGAGACTCAAAGCTCTTGAGAATGGAGAAAATGAGGTGTCAATTTTGCATTGGACCCTATGGGAAAATGCATTAAACGCCTACTGCTCCGACGTTCAGTGACCGATAACATCCATCTTTACACTGTAAACGGTAATTACATAGGTACATGCCTGGGGCAAATAACAGCGCAAATAATTGTCCATGTGCAGAGTAATAAAGGAGCAAACTTTTATATATGGGCCTGCAGTGGAAGTTATTCTTAAAAGGTGACTTTCACGAATCGTTCTGAAACTGTGCTAAATTACAGATAATTCCCATATATTTCTTGGGAAAAAAATCCCAGAAATTCTCCTTTCTCCGTTGTCGAGATATTCGAGGGCAAAGTCGTGCAGTTTTCGACTTTCAGGGGCTATAACTCGAAAACTAAAGAACGAGAATTTTTGGCACATATGGTCAATTGAATGTTTATCCCAACCCTTTCATTTGGCACTAGTTTCAGCCCGAATTGTGCAAGTCACCTAAGGTCACGAATCGTCCCGAACGTGTAGCCCAAATTGTGAAAATTTCAAACCGCTACTGCTTGCTTGTATGAGTAGGTAGCCATCTGAAACTTGGCATATATAAAGGCCATTAACATGTCTACATGCATGCACAATCTTATGTCAACTGATTGCATAACTTGCGAACTATAGGCCATCGAAATTTTTGTAAACAAAAGTTTGTGCGACTTTAGCTCCCAAACGGAATAAAAGCTAAAGCTGAAATAGCCTTCATTCTATTTCACTTATTTGTGTCTACACATGTATATGTTTTGCAGAGACTCAAAGCTCTTGAGAATGGAGAAAATGAGGTGTCAATTTTGCATTGGACCCTATGGGAAAATGCATTAAACGCCTACTGCTCCGACGTTCAGTGACCGATAACATCCATCTTTACACTGTAAACGGTAATTACATAGG
Source organism: Ctena decussata (assembly GCA_963989385.1). Taxonomy (NCBI): domain Eukaryota; kingdom Metazoa; phylum Mollusca; class Bivalvia; order Lucinida; family Lucinidae; genus Ctena; species Ctena decussata. The sequence continues at coordinate 77,418,012 of OZ022510.1, read as the reverse complement.
TACATGCCTGGGGCAAATAACAGCGCAAATAATTGTCCATGTGCAGAGTAATAAAGGAGCAAACTTTTATATATGGGCCTGCAGTGGAAGTTATTCTTAAAAGGTGACTTTCACGAATCGTTCTGAAACTGTGCTAAATTACAGATAATTCCCATATATTTCTTGGGAAAAAAATCCCAGAAATTCTCCTTTCTCCGTTGTCGAGATATTCGAGGGCAAAGTCGTGCAGTTTTCGACTTTCAGGGGCTATAACTCGAAAACTAAAGAACGAGAATTTTTGGCACATATGGTCAATTGAATGTTTATCCCAACCCTTTCATTTGGCACTAGTTTCAGCCCGAATTGTGCAAGTCACCTAAGGTCACGAATCGTCCCGAACGTGTAGCCCAAATTGTGAAAATTTCAAACCGCTACTGCTTGCTTGTATGAGTAGGTAGCCATCTGAAACTTGGCATATATAAAGGCCATTAACATGTCTACATGCATGCACAATCTAATGTCAACTGATTGCATAACTTGCGAACTATAGGCCATCGAAATTTTTGTAAACAAAAGTTTGTGCGACTTTAGCTCCCAAACGGAATAAAAGCTAAAGCTGAAATAGCCTTCATTCTATTTCACTTATTTGTGTCTACACATGTATATGTTTTGCAGAGACTCAAAGCTCTTGAGAATGGAGAAAATGAGGTGTCAATTTTGCATTGGACCCTATGGGAAAATGCATTAAACGCCTACTGCTCCGACGTTCAGTGACCGATAACATCCATCTTTACACTGTAAACGGTAATTACATAGGTACATGCCTGGGGCAAATAACAGCGCAAATAATTGTCCATGTGCAGAGTAATAAAGGAGCAAACTTTTATATATGGGCCTGCAGTGGAAGTTATTCTCAAAAGGTGACTTTCACGAATCGTTCTGAAACTGTGCTAAATTACAGATAATTCCCATATATTTCTTGGGAAAAAAATCCCAGAAATTCTCCTTTCTCCGTTGTCGAGATATTCGAGGGCAAAGTCGTGCAGTTTTCGACTTTCAGGGGCTATAACTCGAAAACTAAAGAACGAGAATTTTTGGCACATATGGTCAATTGAATGTTTATCCCAACCCTTTCATTTGGCACTAGTTTCAGCCCGAATTGTGCAAGTCACCTAAGGTCACGAATCGTCCCGAACGTGTAGCCCAAATTGTGAAAATTTCAAACCGCTACTGCTTGCTTGTATGAGTAGGTAGCCATCTGAAACTTGGCATATATAAAGGCCATTAACATGTCTACAGGCATGCACAATCTTATGTCAACTGATTGCATAACTTGCGAACTATAGGCCATCGAAATATTTGTAAACAAAAGTTTGTGCGACTTTAGCTCCCAAACGGAATAAAAGCTAAAGCTGAAATAGCCTTCATTCTATTTCACTTATTTGTGTCTACACATGTATATGTTTTGCAGAGACTCAAAGCTCTTGAGAATGGAGAAAATGAGGTGTCAATTTTGCATTGGACCCTATGGGAAAATGCATTAAACGCCTACTGCTCCGACGTTCAGTGACCGATAACATCCATCTTTACACTGTAAACGGTAATTACATAGGTACATGCCTGGGGCAAATAACAGCGCAAATAATTGTCCATGTGCAGAGTAATAAAGGAGCAAACTTTTATATATGGGCCTGCAGTGGAAGTTATTCTTAAAAGGTGACTTTCACGAATCGTTCTGAAACTGTGCTAAATTACAGATAATTCCCATATATTTCTTGGGAAAAAAATCCCAGAAATTCTCCTTTCTCCGTTGTCGAGATATTCGAGGGCAAAGTCGTGCAGTTTTCGACTTTCAGGGGCTATAACTCGAAAACTAAAGAACGAGAATTTTTGGCACATATGGTCAATTGAATGTTTATCCCAACCCTTTCATTTGGCACTAGTTTCAGCCCGAATTGTGCAAGTCACCTAAGGTCACGAATCGTCCCGAACGTGTAGCCCAAATTGTGAAAATTTCAAACCGCTACTGCTTGCTTGTATGAGTAGGTAGCCATCTGAAACTTGGCATATATAAAGGCCATTAACATGTCTACATGCATGCACAATCTTATGTCAACTGATTGCATAACTTGCGAACTATAGGCCATCGAAATTTTTGTAAACAAAAGTTTGTGCGACTTTAGCTCCCAAACGGAATAAAAGCTAAAGCTGAAATAGCCTTCATTCTATTTCACTTATTTGTGTCTACACATGTATATGTTTTGCAGAGACTCAAAGCTCTTGAGAATGGAGAAAATGAGGTGTCAATTTTGCATTGGACCCTATGGGAAAATGCATTAAACGCCTACTGCTCCGACGTTCAGTGACCGATAACATCCATCTTTACACTGTAAACGGTAATTACATAGGTACATGCCTGGGGCAAATAACAGCGCAAATAATTGTCCATGTGCAGAGTAATAAAGGAGCAAACTTTTATATATGGGCCTGCAGTGGAAGTTATTCTTAAAAGGTGACTTTCACGAATCGTTCTGAAACTGTGCTAAATTACAGATAATTCCCATATATTTCTTGGGAAAAAAATCCCAGAAATTCTCCTTTCTCCGTTGTCGAGATATTCGAGGGCAAAGTCGTGCAGTTTTCGACTTTCAGGGGCTATAACTCGAAAACTAAAGAACGAGAATTTTTGGCACATATGGTCAATTGAATGTTTATCCCAACCCTTTCATTTGGCACTAGTTTCAGCCCGAATTGTGCAAGTCACCTAAGGTCACGAATCGTCCCGAACGTGTAGCCCAAATTGTGAAAATTTCAAACCGCTACTGCTTGCTTGTATGAGTAGGTAGCCATCTGAAACTTGGCATATATAAAGGCCATTAACATGTCTACATGCATGCACAATCTTATGTCAACTGATTGCATAACTTGCGAACTATAGGCCATCGAAATTTTTGTAAACAAAAGTTTGTGCGACTTTAGCTCCCAAACGGAATAAAAGCTAAAGCTGAAATAGCCTTCATTCTATTTCACTTATTTGTGTCTACACATGTATATGTTTTGCAGAGACTCAAAGCTCTTGAGAATGGAGAAAATGAGGTGTCAATTTTGCATTGGACCCTATGGGAAAATGCATTAAACGCCTACTGCTCCGACGTTCAGTGACCGATAACATCCATCTTTACACTGTAAACGGTAATTACATAGGTACATGCCTGGGGCAAATAACAGCGCAAATAATTGTCCATGTGCAGAGTAATAAAGGAGCAAACTTTTATATATGGGCCTGCAGTGGAAGTTATTCTTAAAAGGTGACTTTCACGAATCGTTCTGAAACTGTGCTAAATTACAGATAATTCCCATATATTTCTTGGGAAAAAAATCCCAGAAATTCTCCTTTCTCCGTTGTCGAGATATTCGAGGGCAAAGTCGTGCAGTTTTCGACTTTCAGGGGCTATAACTCGAAAACTAAAGAACGAGAATTTTTGGCACATATGGTCAATTGAATGTTTATCCCAACCCTTTCATTTGGCACTAGTTTCAGCCCGAATTGTGCAAGTCACCTAAGGTCACGAATCGTCCCGAACGTGTAGCCCAAATTGTGAAAATTTCAAACCGCTACTGCTTGCTTGTATGAGTAGGTAGCCATCTGAAACTTGGCATATATAAAGGCCATTAACATGTCTACATGCATGCACAATCTTATGTCAACTGATTGCATAACTTGCGAACTATAGGCCATCGAAATTTTTGTAAACAAAAGTTTGTGCGACTTTAGCTCCCAAACGGAATAAAAGCTAAAGCTGAAATAGCCTTCATTCTATTTCACTTATTTGTGTCTACACATGTATATGTTTTGCAGAGACTCAAAGCTCTTGAGAATGGAGAAAATGAGGTGTCAATTTTGCATTGGACCCTATGGGAAAATGCATTAAATGCCTACTGCTCCGACGTTCAGTGACCGATAACATCCATCTTTACACTGTAAACGGTAATTACATAGGTACATGCCTGGGGCAAATAACAGCGCAAATAATTGTCCATGTGCAGAGTAATAAAGGAGCAAACTTTTATATATGGGCCTGCAGTGGAAGTTATTCTTAAAAGGTGACTTTCACGAATCGTTCTGAAACTGTGCTAAATTACAGATAATTCCCATATATTTCTTGGGAAAAAAATCCCAGAAATTCTCCTTTCTCCGTTGTCGAGATATTCGAGGGCAAAGTCGTGCAGTTTTCGACTTTCAGGGGCTATAACTCGAAAACTAAAGAACGAGAATTTTTGGCACATATGGTCAATTGAATGTTTATCCCAACCCTTTCATTTGGCACTAGTTTCAGCCCGAATTGTGCAAGTCACCTAAGGTCACGAATCGTCCCGAACGTGTAGCCCAAATTGTGAAAATTTCAAACCGCTACTGCTTGCTTGTATGAGTAGGTAGCCATCTGAAACTTGGCATATATAAAGGCCATTAACATGTCTACATGCATGCACAATCTTATGTCAACTGATTGCATAACTTGCGAACTATAGGCCATCGAAATTTTTGTAAACAAAAGTTTGTGCGACTTTAGCTCCCAAACGGAATAAAAGCTAAAGCTGAAATAGCCTTCATTCTATTTCACTTATTTGTGTCTACACATGTATATGTTTTGCAGAGACTCAAAGCTCTTGAGAATGGAGAAAATGAGGTGTCAATTTTGCATTGGACCCTATGGGAAAATGCATTAAACGCCTACTGCTCCGACGTTCAGTGACCGATAACATCCATCTTTACACTCTAAACGGTAATTACATTGGTACATGCCTGGGGCAAATAACAGCGCAAATAATTGTCCATGTGCAGAGTAATAAAGGAGCAAACTTTTATATATGGGCCTGCAGTGGAAGTTATTCTTAAAAGGTGACTTTCACGAATCGTTCTGAAACTGTGCTAAATTACAGATAATTCCCATATATTTCTTGGGAAAAAAATCCCAGAAATTCTCCTTTCTCCGTTGTCGAGATATTCGAGGGCAAAGTCGTGCAGTTTTCGACTTTCAGGGGCTATAACTCGAAAACTAAAGAACGAGAATTTTTGGCACATATGGTCAATTGAATGTTTATCCCAACCCTTTCATTTGGCACTAGTTTCAGCCCGAATTGTGCAAGTCACCTAAGGTCACGAATCGTCCCGAACGTGTAGCCCAAATTGTGAAAATTTCAAACCGCTACTGCTTGCTTGTATGAGTAGGTAGCCATCTGAAACTTGGCATGTATAAAGGCCATTAACATGTCTACATGCATGCACAATCTTATGTCAACTGATTGCATAACTTGCGAACTATAGGCCATCGAAATTTTTGTAAACAAAAGTTTGTGCGACTTTAGCTCCCAAACGGAATAAAAGCTAAAGCTGAAATAGCCTTCATTCTATTTCACTTATTTGTGTCTACACATGTATATGTTTTGCAGAGACTCAAAGCTCTTGAGAATGGAGAAAATGAGGTGTCAATTTTGCATTGGACCCTATGGGAAAATGCATTAAACGCCTACTGCTCCGACGTTCAGCGACCGATAACATCCATCTTTACACTGTAAACGGTAATTACATAGGTACATGCCTGGGGCAAATAACAGCGCAAATAATTGTCCATGTGCAGAGTAATAAAGGAGCAAACTTATATGTATGGGCTGCAGTGGAAGTTATTCTTAAAAGGTGACTTTCACGAATCGTTCTGAAACTGTGCTAAAATTACAGATAATTCCCATATATTTCTTGAAAAAAAATCCCAGAAATTCTCCTTTCTCCGTTGTCGAGATATTCGAGGGCAAAGTCGTGCAGTTTACGACTTCCAGGGGCTATAACTCGAAAACTAAAGAACGAGAATTTTTGGCACATATGGTCAATTGAATGTTTATCCCAACCCTCTTATTTGGCACTAGTTTCAGCCCGAATTGTGCAAGTCACCTAAGGTCACGAATCGTCCCGAACGTGTAGCCCAAATTGTGAAAATTTCAAACCGCTACTGCTTGCTTGTATGAGTAGGTAGCCATCTGAAACTTGGCATGTATAAAGGCCATTAACATGTCTACATGCATGCACAATCTTATGTCAACTGATTGCATAACTTGCGAACTATAGGCCATCGAATTTTTTGTAAACAAAAGTCTGTGCGACTTTAGCTCCCAAACGGAATAAAAGCTAAAGCTGAAATAGCCTTCATTCTATTTCACTTATTTGTGTCTACACATGTATATGTTTTGCAGAGACTCAAAGCTCTTGAGAATGGAGAAAATGAGGTGTCAATTTTGCATTGGACCCTATGGGAAAATGCATTAAACGCCTACTGCTTCGACGTTTAGCGACCGATAACATCCATCTTTACACTGTAAACGGTAATTACATAGGTACATGCCTGGGGCAAATAACAGCGCAAATAATTGTCCCTGTGCAGAGTAATAAAGGAGCAAACTTTTATGTATGGGCTGCACTGGAAGTTATTCTTAAAAGGTGACTTTCACGAATCGTTCTGAAACTGTGCTAAAATTACAGATAATTCCCATATATTTCTTGGGAAAAAATCCCAGAAATTCTCCTTTCTCCGTTGTCGGGATATTCGAGGGCAAAGTCGTGCAGTTTACGACTTCCAGGGGCTATAACTCGAAAACTAAAGAACGAGAATTTTTGGCACATATGGTCAATTGAATGTTTATCCCAACCCTCTCATTTGGCACTAGTTTCAGCCCGAATTGTGCAAGTCACCTAAGGTCACGAATCATCCCGAACGTGTAGCCCAAATTGTGAAAATTTCAAACCGCTACTGCTTGCTTGTATGAGTAGGTGGCCATCTGAAACTTGGCATGTATAAAGGCCATTAACATGTCTACATGCATGCACAATCTTATGTCAACTGATTGCATAACTTGCGAACTATAGGCCATCGAAATTTTTGTAAACAAAAGTTTGTGCAACTTTAGCTCCCAAACGGAATAAAAGCTAAAGCTGAAATAACCTTCATTCTATTTCACTTATTTGTGTCTACACATGTATATGTTTTGCAGAGACTCAAAGCTCTTGAGAATGGAGAAAATGAGGTGTCAATTTTGCATTGGACCCTATGGGAAAATGCATTAAACGCCTACTGCTCCGACGTTCAGCGACCGATAACATCCATCTTTACACTGTAAACGGTAATTACATAGGTACATGCCTGGGGCAAATAACACGCAAATAATTGTCCATGTGCAGAGTAATAAAGGAGCAAACTTTTATATATGGGCCTGCAGTGGAAGTTATTCTTAAAAGGTGACTTTCACGAATCGTTCTGAAACTGTGCTAAATTACAGATAATTCCCATATATTTCTTGGGAAAAAAATCCCAGAAATTCTCCTTTCTCCGTTGTCGAGATATTCGAGGGCAAAGTCGTGCAGTTTTCGACTTTCAGGGGCTATAACTCGAAAACTAAAGAACGAGAATTTTTGGCACATATGGTCAATTGAATGTTTATCCCAACCCTTTCATTTGGCACTAGTTTCAGCCCGAATTGTGCAAGTCACCTAAGGTCACGAATCGTCCCGAACGTGTAGCCCAAATTGTGAAAATTTCAAACCGCTACTGCTTGCTTGTATGAGTAGGTAGCCATCTGAAACTTGGCATATATAAAGGCCATTAACATGTCTACATGCATGCACAATCTTATGTCAACTGATTGCATAACTTGCGAACTATAGGCCATCAAAAAGTTTGTAAACAAAAGTTTGTGCGACTTTAGCTCCCAAACGGAATAAAAGCTAAAGCTGAAATAGCCTTCATTCTATTTCACTTATTTGTGTCTACACATGTATATGTTTTGCAGAGACTCAAAGCTCTTGAGAATGGAGAAAATGAGGTGTCAATTTTGCATTGGACCCTATGGGAAAATGCATTGAACGCCTACTGCTCCGACGTTCAGTGACCGATAACATCCATCTTTACACTGTTAACGGTAATTACATAGGTACATGCCTGGGGCAAATAACAGCGCAAATAATTGTCCATGTGCAGAGTAATAAAGGAGCAAACTTTTATATATGGGCCTGCAGTGGAAGTTATTCTTAAAAGGTGACTTTCACGAATCGTTCTGAAACTGTGCTAAATTACAGATAATTCCCATATATTTCTTGGGAAAAAAATCCCAGAAATTCTCCTTTCTCCGTTGTCGAGATATTCGAGGGCAAAGTCGTGCAGTTTTCGACTTTCAGGGGCTATAACTCGAAAACTAAAGAACGAGAATTTTTGGCACATATGGTCAATTGAATGTTTATCCCGACCCTTTCATTTGGCACTAGTTTCAGCCCGAATTGTGCAAGTCACCTAAGGTCACGAATCGTCCCGAACGTGTAGCCCAAATTGTGAAAATTTCAAACCGCTACTGCTTGCTTGTATGAGTAGGTAGCCATCTGAAACTTGGCATATATAAAGGCCATTAACATGTCTACATGCATGCACAATCTTATGTCAACTGATTGCATAACTTGCGAACTATAGGCCATCGAAATTTTTGTAAACAAAAGTTTGTGCGACTTTAGCTCCCAAACGGAATAAAAGCTAAAGCTGAAATAGCCTTCATTCTATTTCACTTATTTGTGTCTACACATGTATATGTTTTGCAGAGACTCAAAGCTCTTGAGAATGGAGAAAATGAGGTGTCAATTTTGCATTGGACCCTATGGGAAAATGCATTAAACGCCTACTGCTCCGACGTTCAGTGACCGATAACATCCATCTTTACACTGTAAACGGTAATTACATAGGTACATGCCTGGGGCAAATAACAGCGCAAATAATTGTCCATGTGCAGAGTAATAAAGGAGCAAACTTTTATATATGGGCCTGCAGTGGAAGTTATTCTTAAATGGTGACTTTCACGAATCGTTCTGAAACTGTGCTAAATTACAGATAATTCCCATATATTTCTTGGGAAAAAAATCCCAGAAATTCTCCTTTCTCCGTTGTCGAGATATTCGAGGGCAAAGTCGTGCAGTTTTCGACTTTCAGGGGCTATAACTCGAAAACTAAAGAACGAGACTTTTTGGCACATATTGTCAATTGAATGTTTATCCCAACCCTTTCATTTGGCACTAGTTTCAGCCCGAATTGTGCAAGTCACCTAAGGTCACGAATCGTCCCGAACGTGTAGCCCAAATTGTGAAAATTTCAAACCGCTACTGCTTGCTTGTATGAGTAGGTAGCCATCTGAAACTTGGCATATATAAAGGCCATTAACATGTCTACATGCATGCACAATCTTATGTCAACTGATTGCATAACTTGCGAACTATAGGCCATCGAAATTTTTGTAAACAAAAGTTTGTGCGACTTTAGCTCCCAAACGGAATAAAAGCTAAAGCTGAAATAGCCTTCATTCTACTTCACTTATTTGTGTCTACACATGTATATGTTTTGCAGAGACTCAAAGCTCTTGAGAATGGAGAAAATGAGGTGTCAATTTTGCATTGGACCCTATGGGAAAATGCATTAAACGCCTACTGCTCCGACGTTCAGTGACCGATAACATCCATCTTTACACTGTAAACGGTAATTACATAGGTACATGCCTGGGGCAAATAACAGCGCAAATAATTGTCCATGTGCAGAGTAATAAAGGAGCAAACTTTTATATATGGGCCTGCAGTGGAAGTTATTCTTAAAAGGTGACTTTCACGAATCGTTCTGAAACTGTGCTAAATTACAGATAATTCCCATATATTTCTTGGGAAAAAAATCCCAGAAATTCTCCTTTCTCCGTTGTCGAGATATTCGAGGGCAAAGTCGTGCAGTTTTCGACTTTCAGGGGCTATAACTCGAAAACTAAAGAACGAGAATTTTTGGCACATATGGTCAATTGAATGTTTATCCCGACCCTTTCATTTGGCACTAGTTTCAGCCCGAATTGTGCAAGTCACCTAAGGTCACGAATCGTCCCGAACGTGTAGCCCAAATTGTGAAAATTTCAAACCGCTACTGCTTGCTTGTATGAGTAGGTAGCCATCTGAAACTTGGCATATATAAAGGCCATTAACATGTCTACATGCATGCACAATCTTATGTCAACTGATTGCATAACTTGCGAACTATAGGCCATCGAAATTTTTGTAAACAAAAGTTTGTGCGACTTTAGCTCCCAAACGGAATAAAAGCTAAAGCTGAAATAGCCTTCATTCTATTTCACTTATTTGTGTCTACACATGTATATGTTTTGCAGAGACTCAAAGCTCTTGAGAATGGAGAAAATGAGGTGTCAATTTTGCATTGGACCCTATGGGAAAATGCATTAAACGCCTACTGCTCCGACGTTCAGTGACCGATAACATCCATCTTTACACTGTAAACGGTAATTACATAGGTACATGCCTGGGGCAAATAACAGCGCAAATAATTGTCCATGTGCAGAGTAATAAAGGAGCAAACTTTTATATATGGGCCTGCAGTGGAAGTTATTCTTAAATGGTGACTTTCACGAATCGTTCTGAAACTGTGCTAAATTACAGATAATTCCCATATATTTCTTGGGAAAAAAATCCCAGAAATTCTCCTTTCTCCGTTGTCGAGATATTCGAGGGCAAAGTCGTGCAGTTTTCGACTTTCAGGGGCTATAACTCGAAAACTAAAGAACGAGACTTTTTGGCACATATGGTCAATTGAATGTTTATCCCAACCCTTTCATTTGGCACTAGTTTCAGCCCGAATTGTGCAAGTCACCTAAGGTCACGAATCGTCCCGAACGTGTAGCCCAAATTGTGAAAATTTCAAACCGCTACTGCTTGCTTGTATGAGTAGGTAGCCATCTGAAACTTGGCATATATAAAGGCCATTAACATGTCTACATGCATGCACAATCTTATGTCAACTGATTGCATAACTTGCGAACTATAGGCCATCGAAATTTTTGTAAACAAAAGTTTGTGCGACTTTAGCTCCCAAACGGAATAAAAGCTAAAGCTGAAATAGCCTTCATTCTATTTCACTTATTTGTGTCTACACATGTATATGTTTTGCAGAGACTCAAAGCTCTTGAGAATGGAGAAAATGAGGTGTCAATTTTGCATTGGACCCTATGGGAAAATGCATTAAACGCCTACTGCTCCGACGTTCAGTGACCGATAACATCCATCTTTACACTGTAAACGGTAATTACATAGGTACATGCCTGGGGCAAATAACAGCGCAAATAATTGTCCATGTGCAGAGTAATAAAGGAGCAAACTTTTATATATGGGCCTGCAGTGGAAGTTATTCTTAAAAGGTGACTTTCACGAATCGTTCTGAAACTGTGCTAAATTACAGATAATTCCCATATATTTCTTGGGAAAAAAATCCCAGAAATTCTCCTTTCTCCGTTGTCGAGATATTCGAGGGCAAAGTCGTGCAGTTTTCGACTTTCAGGGGCTATAACTCGAAAACTAAAGAACGAGAATTTTTGGCACATATGGTCAATTGAATGTTTATCCCAACCCTTTCATTTGGCACTAGTTTCAGCCCGAATTGTGCAAGTCACCTAAGGTCACGAATCGTCCCGAACGTGTGGCCCAAATTGTGAAAATTTCAAACCGCTACTGCTTGCTTGTATGAGTAGGTAGCCATCTGAAACTTGGCATATATAAAGACCATTAACATGTCTACATGCATGCACAATCTTATGTCAACTAATTGCATAACTTGCGAACTATAGGCCATCGAAATTTTTGTAAACAAAAGTTTGTGCGACTTTAGCTCCCAAACGGAATAAAAGCTAAAGCTGAAATAGCCTTCATTCTATTTCACTTATTTGTGTCTACACATGTATATGTTTTGCAGAGACTCAAAGCTCTTGAGAATGGAGAAAATGAGGTGTCAATTTTGCATTGGACCCTATGGGAAAATGCATTAAACGCCTACTGCTCCGACGTTCAGTGACCGATAACATCCATCTTTACACTGTAAACGGTAATTACATAGGTACATGCCTGGGGCAAATAACAGCGCAAATAATTGTCCATGTGCAGAGTAATAAAGGAGCAAACTTTTATATATGGGCCTGCAGTGGAAGTTATTCTTAAAAGGTGACTTTCACGAATCGTTCTGAAACTGTGCTAAATTACAGATAATTCCCATATATTTCTTGGGAAAAAAATCCCAGAAATTCTCCTTTCTCCGTTGTCGAGATATTCGAGGGCAAAGTCGTGCAGTTTTCGACTTTCAGGGGCTATAACTCGAAAACTAAAGAACGAGAATTTTTGGCACATATGGTCAATTGAATGTTTATCCCAACCCTTTCATTTGGCACTAGTTTCAGCCCGAATTGTGCAAGTCACCTAAGGTCACGAATCGTCCCGAACGTGTAGCCCAAATTGTGAAAATTTCAAACCGCTACTGCTTGCTTGTATGAGTAGGTAGCCATCTGAAACTTGGCATATATAAAGGCCATTAACATGTCTACATGCATGCACAATCTTATGTCAACTGATTGCATAACTTGCGAACTATAGGCCATCGAAATTTTTGTAAACACAAGTTTGTGCGACTTTAGCTCCCAAACGGAATAAAAGCTAAAGCTGAAATAGCCTTCATTCTATTTCACTTATTTGTGTCTACACATGTATATGTTTTGCAGAGACTCAAAGCTCTTGAGAATGGAGAAAATGAGGTGTCAATTTTGCATTGGACCCTATGGGAAAATGCATTAAACGCCTACTGCTCCGACGTTCAGTGACCGATAACATCCATCTTTACACTGTAAACGGTAATTACATAGGTACATGCCTGGGGCAAATAACAGCGCAAATAATTGTCCATGTGCAGAGTAATAAGGGAGCAAAATTTTATATATGGGCCTGCAGTGGAAGTTATTCTTAAAAGGTGACTTTCACGAATCGTTCTGAAACTGTGCTAAATTACAGATAATTCCCATATATTTCTTGGGAAAAAAATCCCAGAAATTCTCCTTTCTCCGTTGTCGAGATATTCGAGGGCAAAGTCGTGCAGTTTTCGACTTTCAGGGGCTATAACTCGAAAACTAAAGAACGAGAATTTTTGGCACATATGGTCAATTGAATGTTTATCCCAACCCTTTCATTTGGCACTAGTTTCAGCCCGAATTGTGCAAGTCACCTAAGGTCACGAATCGTCCCGAACGTGTAGCCCAAATTGTGAAAATTTCAAACCGCTACTGCTTGCTTGTATGAGTAGGTAGCCATCTGAAACTTGGCATATATAAAGGCCATTAACATGTCTACATGCATGCACAATCTTATGTCAACTGATTGCATAACTTGCGAACTATAGGCCATCGAAATTTTTGTAAACAAAAGTTTGTGCGACTTTAGCTCCCAAACGGAATAAAAGCTAAAGCTGAAATAGCCTTCATTCTATTTCACTTATTTGTGTCTACACATGTATATATTTTGCAGAGACTCAAAGCTCTTGAGAATGGAGAAAATGAGGTGTCAATTTTGCATTGGACCCTATGGGAAAATGCATTAAACGCCTACTGCTCCGACGTTCAGTGACCGATAACATCCATCTTTACACTGTAAACGGTAATTACATAGGTACATGCCTGGGGCAAATAACAGCGCAAATAATTGTCCATGTGCAGAGTAATAAAGGAGCAAACTTTTATATATGGGCCTGCAGTGGAAGTTATTCTTAAAAGGTGACTTTCACGAATCGTTCTAAAACTGTGCTAAATTACAGATAATTCCCATATATTTCTTGGGAAAAAATCCCAGAAATTCTCCTTTCTCCGTTGTCGAGATATTCGAGGGCAAAGTCGTGCAGTTTTCGACTTTCAGGGGCTATAACTCGAAAACTAAAGAACGAGAATTTTTGGCACATATGGTCAATTGAATGTTTATCCCAACCCTTTCATTTGGCACTAGTTTCAGCCCGAATTGTGCAAGTCACCTAAGGTCACGAATCGTCCCGAACGTGTAGCCCAAATTGTGAAAATTTCAAACCGCTACTGCTTGCTTGTATGAGTAGGTAGCCATCTGAAACTTGGCATATATAATGGCCATTAACATGTCTACATGCATGCACAATCTTATGTCAACTGATTGCATAACTTGCGAACTATAGGACATCGAAATTTTTGTAAACAAAAGTTTGTGCGACTTTAGCTCCCAAACGGAATAAAAGCTAAAGCTGAAATAGCCTTCATTCTATTTCACTTATTTGTGTCTACACATGTATATGTTTTGCAGAGACTCAAAGCTCTTGAGAATGGAGAAAATGAGGTGTCAATTTTGCATTGGACCCTATGGGAAAATGCATTAAACGCCTACTGCTCCGACGTTCAGTGACCGATAACATCCATCTTTACACTGTAAACGGTAATTACATAGGTACATGCCTGGGGCAAATAACAGCGCAAATAATTGTCCATGTGCAGAGTAATAAAGGAGCAAACTTTTATATATGGGCCTGCAGTGGAAGTTATTCTTAAAAGGTGACTTTCTCGAATCGTTCTGAAACTGTGCTAAATTACAGATAATTCCCATATATTTCTTGGGAAAAAAATCCCAGAAATTCTCCTTTCTCCGTTGTCGAGATATTCGAGGGCAAAGTCGTGCAGTTTTCGACTTTCAGGGGCTATAACTCGAAAACTAAAGAACGAGAATTTTTGGCACATATGGTCAATTGAATGTTTATCCCAACCCTTTCATTTGGCACTAGTTTCAGCCCGAATTGTGCAAGTCACCTAAGGTCACGAATCGTCCCGAACGTGTAGCCCAAATTGTGAAAATTTCAAACCGCTACTGCTTGCTTGTATGAGTAGGTAGCCATCTGAAACTTGGCATATATAAAGGCCATTAACATGTCTACATGCATGCACAATCTTATGTCAACTGATTGCATAACTTGCGAACTATAGGCCATCGAAATTTTTGTAAACACAAGTTTGTGCGACTTTAGCTCCCAAACGGAATAAAAGCTAAAGCTGAAATAGCCTTCATTCTATTTCACTTATTTGTGTCTACACATGTATATGTTTTGCAGAGACTCAAAGCTCTTGAGAATGGAGAAAATGAGGTGTCAATTTTGCATTGGACCCTATGGGAAAATGCATTAAACGCCTACTGCTCCGACGTTCAGTGACCGATAACATCCATCTTTACACTGTAAACGGTAATTACATAGGTACATGCCTGGGGCAAATAACAGCGCAAATAATTGTCCATGTGCAGAGTAATAAAGGAGCAAACTTTTATATATGGGCCTGCAGTGGAAGTTATTCTTAAAAGGTGACTTTCACGAATCGTTCTGAAACTGTGCTAAATTACAGATAATTCCCATATATTTCTTGGGAAAAAATCCCAGAAATTCTCCTTTCTCCGTTGTCGAGATATTCGAGGGCAAAGTCGTGCAGTTTTCGACTTTCAGGGGCTATAACTCGAAAACTAAAGAACGAGAATTTTTGGCACATATGGTCAATTGAATGTTTATCCCAACCCTTTCATTTGGCACTAGTTTCAGCCCGAATTGTGCAAGTCACCTAAGGTCACGAATCGTCCCGAACGTGTAGCCCAAATTGTGAAAATTTCAAACCGCTACTGCTTGCTTGTATGAGTAGGTAGCCATCTGAAACTTGGCATATATAAAGGCCATTAACATGTCTACATGCATGCACAATCTTATGTCAACTGATTGCATAACTTGCGAACTATAGGCCATCGAAATTTTTGTAAACAAAAGTTTGTGCGACTTTAGCTCCCAAACGGAATAAAAGCTAAAGCTGAAATAGCCTTCATTCTATTTCACTTATTTGTGTCTACACATGTATATGTTTTGCAGAGACTCAAAGCTCTTGAGAATGGAGAAAATGAGGTGTCAATTTTGCATTGGACCCTATGGGAAAATGCATTAAACGCCTACTGCTCCGACGTTCAGTGACCGATAACATCCATCTTTACACTGTAAACGGTAATTACATAGGTACATGCCTGGGGCAAATAACAGCGCAAATAATTGTCCATGTGCAGAGTAATAAAGGAGCAAACTTTTATATATGGGCCTGCAGTGGAAGTTATTCTTAAAAGGTGACTTTCACGAATCGTTCTGAAACTGTGCTAAATTACAGATAATTCCCATATATTTCTTGGGAAAAAAATCCCAGAAATTCTCCTTTCTCCGTTGTCGAGATATTCGAGGGCAAAGTCGTGCAGTTTTCGACTTTCAGGGGCTATAACTCGAAAACTAAAGAACGAGAATTTTTGGCACATATGGTCAATTGAATGTTTATCCCAACCCTTTCATTTGGCACTAGTTTCAGCCCGAATTGTGCAAGTCACCTAAGGTCACGAATCGTCCCGAACGTGTAGCCCAAATTGTGAAAATTTCAAACCGCTACTGCTTGCTTGTATGAGTAGGTAGCCATCTGAAACTTGGCATATATAAAGGCCATTAACATGTCTACATGCATGCACAATCTTATGTCAACTGATTGCATAACTTGCGAACTATAGGCCATCGAAATTTTTGTAACAAAAGTTTGTGCGACTTTAGCTCCCAAACGGAATAAAAGCTAAAGCTGAAATAGCCTTCATTCTATTTCACTTATTTGTGTCTACACATGTATATGTTTTGCAGAGACTCAAAGCTCTTGAGAATGGAGAAAATGAGGTGTCAATTTTGCATTGGACCCTATGGGAAAATGCATTAAACGCCTACTGCTCCGACGTTCAGTGACCGATAACATCCATCTTTACACTGTAAACGGTAATTACATAGGTACATGCCTGGGGCAAATAACAGCGCAGATATTTGTCCATGTGCAGAGTAATAAAGGAGCAAACTTTTATATATGGGCCTGCAGTGGAAGTTATTCTTAAAAGGTGACTTTCACGAATCGTTCTGAAACTGTGCTAAATTACAGATAATTCCCATATATTTCTTGGGAAAAAAATCCCAGAAATTCTCCTTTCTCCGTTGTCGAGATATTCGAGGGCAAAGTCGTGCAGTTTTCGACTTTCAGGGGCTATAACTCGAAAACTAAAGAACGAGAGTTTTTGGCACATATGGTCAATTGAATGTTTATCCCAACCCTTTCATTTGGCACTAGTTTCAGCCCGAATTGTGCAAGTCACCTAAGGTCACGAATCGTCCCGAACGTGTAGCCCAAATTGTGAAAATTTCAAACCGCTACTGCTTGCTTGTATGAGTAGGTAGCCATCTGAAACCTGGCATATATAAAGGCCATTAACATGTCTACATGCATGCACAATCTTATGTCAACTGATTGCATAACTTGCGAACTATAGGCCATCGAAATTTTTGTAAACAAAAGTTTGTGCGACTTTAGCTCCCAAACGGAATAAAAGCTAAAGCTGAAATAGCCTTCATTCTATTTCACTTATTTGTGTCTACACATGTATATGTTTTGCAGAGACTCAAAGCTCTTGCGAATGGAGAAAATGAGGTGTCAATTTTGCATTGGACCCTATGGGAAAATGCATTAAACGCCTACTGCTCCGACGTTCAGTGACCGATAACATCCATCTTTACACTGTAAACGGTAATTACATAGGTACATGCCTGGGGCAAATAACAGCGCAAATAATTGTCCATGTGCAGAGTAATAAAGGAGCAAACTTTTATATATGGGCCTGCAGTGGAAGTTATTCTTAAAAAGTGACTTTCACGAATCGTTCTGAAACTGTGCTAAATTACAGATAATTCCCATATATTTCTTGGGAAAAAATCCCAGAAATTCTCCTTTCTCCGTTGTCGAGATATTCGAGGGCAAAGTCGTGCAGTTTTCGACTTTCAGGGGCTATAACTCGAAAACTAAAGAACGAGAATTTTTGGCACATATGGTCAATTGAATGTTTATCCCAACCCTTTCATTTGGCACTAGTTTCAGCCCGAATTGTGCAAGTCACCTAAGGTCACGAATCGTCCCGAACGTGTAGCCCAAATTGTGAAAATTTCAAACCGCTACTGCTTGCTTGTATGAGTAGGTAGCCATCTGAAACTTGGCATATATAAAGGCCATTAACATGTCTACATGCATGCACAATCTTATGTCAACTGATTGCATAACTTGCGAACTATAGGCCATCGAAATTTTTGTAAACAAAAGTTTGTGCGACTTTAGCTCCCAAACGGAATAAAAGCTAAAGCTGAAATAGCCTTCATTCTATTTCACTTATTTGTGTCTACACATGTATATGTTTTGCAGAGACTCAAAGCTCTTGAGAATGGAGAAAATGAGGTGTCAATTTTGCATTGGACCCTATGGGAAAATGCATTAAACGCCTACTGCTCCGACGTTCAGTGACCGATAACATCCATCTTTACACTGTAAACGGTAATTGCATAGGTACATGCCTGGGGCAAATAACAGCGCAAATAATTGTCCATGTGCAGAGTAATAAAGAAGCAAACTTTTATATATGGGCCTGCAGTGGAAGTTATTCTTAAAAGGTGACTTTCACGAATCGTTCTGAAACTGTGCTAAATTACAGATAATTCCCATATATTTCTTGGGAAAAAAATCCCAGAAATTCTCCTTTCTCCGTTGTCGAGATATTCGAGGGCAAAGTCGTGCAGTTTTCGACTTTCAGGGGCTATAACTCGAAAACTAAAGAACGAGAATTTTTGGCACATATGGTCAATTGAATGTTTATCCCAACCCTTTCATTTGGCACTAGTTTCAGCCCGAATTGTGCAAGTCACCTAAGGTCACGAATCGTCCCGAACGTGTAGCCCAAATTGTGAAAATTTCAAACCGCTACTGCTTGCTTGTATGAGTAGGTAGCCATCTGAAACTTGGCATATATAAAGGCCATTAACATGTCTACATGCATGCACAATCTTATGTCAACTGATTGCATAACTTGCGAACTATAGGCCATCAAAAAGTTTGTAAACAAAAGTTTGTGCGACTTTAGCTCCCAAACGGAATAAAAGCTAAAGCTGAAATAGCCTTCATTCTATTTCACTTATTTGTGTCTACACATGTATATGTTTTGCAGAGACTCAAAGCTCTTGAGAATGGAGAAAATGAGGTGTCAATTTTGCATTGGACCCTATGGGAAAATGCATTAAACGCCTACTGCTCCGACGTTCAGAGACCGATAACATCCATTTTTACACTGTAAACGGTAATTACATAGGTACATGCCTGGGGCAAATAACAGCGCAAATAATTGTCCATGTGCAGAGTAATAAAGGAGCAAACTTTTATATATGGGCCTGCAGTGGAAGTTATTCTTAAAAGGTGACTTTTACGAATCGTTCTGAAACTGTGCTAAATTACAGATAATTCCCATATATTTCTTGGGAAAAAAATCCCAGAAATTCTCCTTTCTCCGTTGTCGAGATATTCGAGGGCAAAGTCGTGCAGTTTTCGACTTTCAGGGGCTATAACTCGAAAACTAAAGAACGAGAATTTTTGGCACATATGGTCAATTGAATGTTTATCCCAACCCTTTCATTTGGCACTAGTTTCAGCCCGAATTGTGCAAGTCACCTAAGGTCACGAATCGTCCCGAACGTGTAGCCCAAATTGTGAAAATTTCAAACCGCTACTGCTTGCTTGTATGAGTAGGTAGCCATCTGAAACTTGGCATATATAAAGGCCATTAACATGTCTACATGCATGCACAATCTTATGTCAACTGATTGCATAACTTGCGAACTATAGGCCATCGAAATTTTTGTAAACAAAAGTTTGTGCGACTTTAGCTCCCAAACGGAATAAAAGCTAAAGCTGAAATAGCCTTCATTCTATTTCACTTATTTGTGTCTACACATGTATATGTTTTGCAGAGACTCAAAGCTCTTGAGAATGGAGAAAATGAGGTGTCAATTTTGCATTGGACCCTATGGGAAAATGCATTAAACGCCTACTGCTCCGACGTTCAGTGACCGATAACATCCATCTTTACACTGTAAACGGTAATTACATAGGTACATGCCTGGGGCAAATAACAGCGCAAATAATTGTCCATGTGCAGAGTAATAAAGGAGCAAACTTTTATATATGGGCCTGCAGTGGAAGTTATTCTTAAAAGGTGACTTTCACGAATCGTTCTGAAACTGTGCTAAATTACAGATAATTCCCATATATTTCTTGGGAAAAAAATCCCAGAAATTCTCCTTTCTCCGTTGTCGAGATATTCGAGGGCAAAGTCGTGCAGTTTTCGACTTTCGGGGGCTATAACTCGAAAACTAAAGAACGAGAATTTTTGGCACATATGGTCAATTGAATGTTTATCCCAACCCTTTCATTTGGCACTAGTTTCAGCCCGAATTGTGCAAGTCACCTAAGGTCACGAATCGTCCCGAACGTGTAGCCCAAATTATGAAAATTTCAAACCGCTACTGCTTGCTTGTATGAGTAGGTAGCCATCTGAAACTTGGCATATATAAAGGCCATTAACATGTCTACATGCATGCACAATCTTATGTCAACTGATTGCATAACTTGCGAACTATAGGCCATCGAAATTTTTGTAAACAAAAGTTTGTGCGACTTTAGCTCCCAAACGGAATAAAAGCTAAAGCTGAAATAGCCTTCATTCTATTTCACTTATTTGTGTCTACACATGTATATGTTTTGCAGAGACTCAAAGCTCTTGAGAATGGAGAAAATGAGGTGTCAATTTTGCATTGGACCCTATGGGAAAATGCATTAAACGCCTACTGCTCCGACGTTCAGTGACCGATAACATCCATCTTTACACTGTAAACGGTAATTACATAGGTACATGCCTGGGGCAAATAACAGCGCAAATAATTGTCCATGTGCAGAGTAATAAAGGAGCAAACTTTTATATATGGGCCTGCAGTGGAAGTTATTCTTAAAAGGTGACTTTCACGAATCGTTCTGAAACTGTGCTAAATTACAGATAATTCCCATATATTTCTTGGGAAAAAAATCCCAGAAATTCTCCTTTCTCCGTTGTCGAGATATTCGAGGGCAAAGTCGTGCAGTTTTCGACTTTCAGGGGCTATAACTCGAAAACTAAAGAACGAGAATTTTTGGCACATATGGTCAATTGAATGTTTATCCCAACCCTTTCATTTGGCACTAGTTTCAGCCCGAATTGTGCAAGTCACCTAAGGTCACGAATCGTCCCGAACGTGTAGCCCAAATTGTGAAAATTTCAAACCGCTACTGCTTGCTTGTATGAGTAGGTAGCCATCTGAAACTTCGCATATATAAAGGCCATTAACATGTCTACATGCATGCACAATCTTATGTCAACTGATTGCATAACTTGCGAACTATAGGCCATCGAAATTTTTGTAAACAAAAGTTTGTGCGGCTTTAGCTCCCAAACGGAATAAAAGCTAAAGCTGAAATAGCCTTCATTCTATTTCACTTATTTGTGTCTACACATGTATATGTTTTGCAGAGACTCAAAGCTCTTGAGAATGGAGAAAATGAGGTGTCAATTTTGCATTGGACCCTATGGGAAAATGCATTAAACGCCTACTGCTCCGACGTTCAGTGACCGATAACATCCATCTTTACACTGTAAACGGTAATTACATAGGTACATGCCTGGGGCAAATAACAGCGCAAATAATTGTCCATGTGCAGAGTAATAAAGGAGCAAACTTTTATATATGGGCCTGCAGTGGAAGTTATTCTTAAAAGGTGACTTTCACGAATCGTTCTGAAACTGTGCTAAATTACAGATAATTCCCATATATTTCTTGGGAAAAAAATCCCAGAAATTCTCCTTTCTCCGTTGTCGAGATATTCGAGGGCAAAGTCGTGCAGTTTTCGACTTTCGGGGGCTATAACTCGAAAACTAAAGAACGAGAATTTTTGGCACATATGGTCAATTAAATGTTTATCCCAACCCTTTCATTTGGCACTAGTATCAGCCCGAATTGTGCAAGTCACCTAAGGTCACGAATCGTCCCGAACGTGTAGGCCAAATTGTGAAAATTTCAAACCGCTACTGCTTGCTTGTATGAGTAGGTAGCCATCTGAAACTTGGCATATATAAAGGCCATTAACATGTCTACATGCATGCACAATCTTATGTCAACTGATCGCATAACTTGCGAACTATAGGCCATCGAAATTTTTGTAAACAAAAGTTTGTGCGACTTTAGCTCCCAAACGGAATAAAAGCTAAAGCTGAAATAGCCTTCATTCTATTTCACTTATTTGTGTCTACACATGTATATGTTTTGCAGAGACTCAAAGCTCTTGAGAATGGAGAAAATGAGGTGTCAATTTTGCATTGGACCCTATGGGAAAATGCATTAAACGCCTACTGCTCCGACGTTCAGTGACCGATAACATCCATCTTTACACTGTAAACGGTAATTACATAGGTACATGCCTGGGGCAAATAACAGCGCAAATAATTGTCCATGTGCAGAGTAATAAAGGAGCAAACTTTTATATATGGGCCTGCAGTGGAAGTTATTCTTAAAAGGTGACTTTCACGAATCGTTCTGAAACTGTGCTAAATTACAGATAATTCCCATATATTTCTTGAGAAAAAAATCCCAGAAATTCTCCTTTCTCCGTTGTCGAGATATTCGAGGGCAAAGTCGTGCAGTTTTCGACTTTCAGGGGCTATAACTCGAAAACTAAAGAACGAGAATTTTTGGCACATATGGTCAATTGAATGTTTATCCCAACCCTTTCATTTGGCACTAGTTTCAGCCCGAATTGTGCAAGTCACCTAAGGTCACGAATCGTCCCGAACGTGTAGCCCAAATTGTGAAAATTTCAAACCGCTACTGCTTGCTTGTATGAGTAGGTAGCCATCTGAAACTTCGCATATATAAAGGCCATTAACATGTCTACATGCATGCACAATCTTATGTCAACTGATTGCATAACTTGCGAACTATAGGCCATCGAAATTTTTGTAAACAAAAGTTTGTGCGGCTTTAGCTCCCAAACGGAATAAAAGCTAAAGCTGAAATAGCCTTCATTCTATTTCACTTATTTGTGTCTACACATGTATATGTTTTGCAGAGACTCAAAGCTCTTGAGAATGGAGAAAATGAGGTGTCAATTTTGCATTGGACCCTATGGGAAAATGCATTAAACGCCTACTGCTCCGACGTTCAGTGACCGATAACATCCATCTTTACACTGTAAACGGTAATTACATAGGTACATGCCTGGGGCAAATAACAGCGCAAATAATTGTCCATGTGCAGAGTAATAAAGGAGCAAACTTTTATATATGGGCCTGCAGTGGAAGTTATTCTTAAAAGGTGACTTTCACGAATCGTTCTGAAACTGTGCTAAATTACAGATAATTCCCATATATTTCTTGGGAAAAAAATCCCAGAAATTCTCCTTTCTCCGTTGTCGAGATATTCGAGGGCAAAGTCGTGCAGTTTTCGACTTTCGGGGGCTATAACTCGAAAACTAAAGAACGAGAATTTTTGGCACATATGGTCAATTAAATGTTTATCCCAACCCTTTCATTTGGCACTAGTATCAGCCCGAATTGTGCAAGTCACCTAAGGTCACGAATCGTCCCGAACGTGTAGGCCAAATTGTGAAAATTTCAAACCGCTACTGCTTGCTTGTATGAGTAGGTAGCCATCTGAAACTTGGCATATATAAAGGCCATTAACATGTCTACATGCATGCACAATCTTATGTCAACTGATCGCATAACTTGCGAACTATAGGCCATCGAAATTTTTGTAAACAAAAGTTTGTGCGACTTTAGCTCCCAAACGGAATAAAAGCTAAAGCTGAAATAGCCTTCATTCTATTTCACTTATTTGTGTCTACACATGTATATGTTTTGCAGAGACTCAAAGCTCTTGAGAATGGAGAAAATGAGGTGTCAATTTTGCATTGGACCCTATGGGAAAATGCATTAAACGCCTACTGCTCCGACGTTCAGTGACCGATAACATCCATCTTTACACTGTAAACGGTAATTACATAGGTACATGCCTGGGGCAAATAACAGCGCAAATAATTGTCCATGTGCAGAGTAATAAAGGAGCAAACTTTTATATATGGGCCTGCAGTGGAAGTTATTCTTAAAAGGTGACTTTCACGAATCGTTCTGAAACTGTGCTAAATTACAGATAATTCCCATATATTTCTTGAGAAAAAAATCCCAGAAATTCTCCTTTCTCCGTTGTCGAGATATTCGAGGGCAAAGTCGTGCAGTTTTCGACTTTCAGGGGCTATAACTCGAAAACTAAAGAACGAGAATTTCTGGCACATATGGTCAATTGAATGTTAACCCTTTCATTTGGCACTAGTTTCAGCCCGAATTGTGCAAGTCACCTAAGGTCACGAATCGTCCCGAACGTGTAGCCCAAATTGTGAAAATTTCAAACCGCTACTGCTTGCTTGTATGAGTAGGTAGCCATCTGAAACTTGGCATATATAAAGGCCATTAACATGTCTACATGCATGCACAATCTTATGTCAACTGATTGCATAACTTGCGAACTATAGGCCATCGAATTTTTTGTAAACAAAAGTTTGTGCAACTTTAGCTCCCAAACGGAATAAAAGCTAAAGCTGAAATAGCCTTCATTCTATTTCACTTATTTGTGTCTACACATGTATATGTTTTGCAGAGACTCAAAGCTCTTGAGAATGGAGAAAATGAGGTGTCAATTTTGCATTGGACCCTATGGGAAAATGCATTAAACGCCTACTGCTCCGACGTTCAGTGACCGATAACATCCATCTTTACACTGTAAACGGTAATTACATAGGTACATGCCTGGGGCAAATAACAGCGCAAATAATTGTCCATGTGCAGAGTAATAAAGGAGCAAACTTTTATATATGGGCCTGCAGTGGAAGTTATTCTTAAAAGGTGACTTTCACGAATCGTTCTGAAACTGTGCTAAATTACAGATAATTCCCATATATTTCTTGGGAAAAAATCCCAGAAATTCTCCTTTCTCCGTTGTCGAGATATTCGAGGGCAAAGTCGTGCAGTTTTCGACTTTCAGGGGCTATAACTCGAAAACTAAAGAACGAGAATTTTTGGCACATATGGTCAATTGAATGTTTATCCCAACCCTTTCATTTGGCACTAGTTTCAGCCCGAATTGTGCAAGTCACCTAAGGTCACGAATCGTCCCGAACGTGTAGCCCAAATTGTGAAAATTTCAAACCGCTACTGCTTGCTTGTATGAGTAGGTAGCCATCTGAAACTTGGCATATATAAAGGCCATTAACATGTCTACATGCATGCACAATGTTATGTCAACTGATTGCATAACTTGCGAACTATAGGCCATCGAAATTTTTGTAAACAAAAGTTTGTGCGACTTTAGCTCCCAAACGGAATAAAAGCTAAAGCTGAAATAGCCTTCATTCTATTTCACTTATTTGTGTCTACACATGTATATGTTTTGCAGAGACTCAAAGCTCTTGAGAATGGAGAAAATGAGGTGTCAATTTTGCATTGGACCCTATGGGAAAATGCATTAAACGCCTACTGCTCCGACGTTCAGTGACCGATAACATCCATCTTTACACTGTAAACGGTAATTACATAGGTACATGCCTGGGGCAAATAACAGCGCAAATAATTGTCCATGTGCAGAGTAATAAAGGAGCAAACTTTTATATATGGGCCTGCAGTGGAAGTTATTCTTAAAAGGTGACTTTCACGAATCGTTCTGAAACTGTGCTAAATTACAGATAATTCCCATATATTTCTTGGGAAAAAAATCCCAGAAATTCTCCTTTCTCCGTTGTCGAGATATTCGAGGGCAAAGTCGTGCAGTTTTCGACTTTCAGGGGCTATAACTCGAAAACTAAAGAACGAGAATTTTTGGCACATATGGTCAATTGAATGTTTATCCCAACCCTTTCATTTGGCACTAGTTTCAGCCCGAATTGTGCAAGTCACCTAAGGTCACGAATCGTCCCGAACGTGTAGCCCAAATTGTGAAAATTTCAAACCGCTACTGCTTGCTTGTATGAGTAGGTAGCCATCTGAAACTTGGCATATATAAAGGCCATTAACATGTCTACATGCATGCACAATCTTATGTCAACTCATTGCATAACTTGCGAACTATAGGCCATCGAAATTTTTGTAAACAAAAGTTTGTGCGACTTTAGCTCCCAAACGGAATAAAAGCTAAAGCTGAAATAGCCTTCATTCTATTTCACTTATTTGTGTCTACACATGTATATGTTTTGCAGAGATTCAAAGCTCTTGAGAACGGAGAAAATGAGGTGTCAATTTTGCATTGGACCCTATGGGAAAATGCATTAAACGCCTACTGCTCCGACGTTCAGTGACCGATAACATCCATCTTTACACTGTAAACGGTAATTACATAGGTACATGCCTGGGGCAAATAACAGCGCAAATAATTGTCCATGTGCAGAGTAATAAAGGAGCAAACTTTTATATATGGGCCTGCAGTGGAAGTTATTCTTAAAAGGTGACTTTCACGAATCGTTATGAAACTGTGCTAAATTACAGATAATTCCCATATATTTCTTGGGAAAAAAATCCCAGAAATTCTCCTTTCTCCGTTGTCGAGATATTCGAGGGCAAAGTCGTGCAGTTTTCGACTTTCAGGGGCTATAACTCGAAAACTAAAGAACGAGAATTTTTGGCACATATGGTCAATTGAATGTTTATCCCAACCCTTTCATTTGGCACTAGTTTCAGCCCGAATTGTGCAAGTCACCTAAGGTCACGAATCGTCCCGAACGTGTAGCCCAAATTGTGAAAATTTCAAACCGCTACTGCTTGCTTGTATGAGTAGGTAGCCATCTGAAACTTGGCATATATAAAGGCCATTAACATGTCTACATGCATGCACAATCTTATGTCAACTGATTGCATAACTTGCGAACTATAGGCCATCGAAATTTTTGTAAACAAAAGTTTGTGCGACTTTAGCTCCCAAACGGAATAAAAGCTAAAGCTGAAATAGCCTTCATTCTATTTCACTTATTTGTGTCTACACATGTATATGTTTTGCAGAGACTCAAAGCTCTTGAGAATGGAGAAAATGAGGTGTCAATTTTGCATTGGACCCTATGGGAAAATGCATTAAACGCCTACTGCTCCGACGTTCAGTGACCGATAACACCCATCTTTACACTGTAAACGGTAATTACATAGGTACATGCCTGGGGCAAATAACAGCGCAAATAATTGTCCATGTGCAGAGTAATAAAGGAGCAAACTTTTATATATGGGCCTGCAGTGGAAGTTATTCTTAAAAGGTGACTTTCACGAATCGTTCTGAAACTGTGCTAAATTACAGATAATTCCCATATATTTCTTGGGAAAAAAATCCCAGAAATTCTCCTTTCTCCGTTGTCGAGATATTCGAGGGCAAAGTCGTGCAGTTTTCGACTTTCAGGGGCTATAACTCGAAAACTAAAGAACGAGAATTTTTGGCACATATGGTCAATTGAATGTTTATCCCAACCCTTTCATTTGGCACTAGTTTCAGCCCGAATTGTGCAAGTCACCTAAGGTCACGAATCGTCCCGAACGTGTAGCCCAAATTGTGAAAATTTCAAACCGCTACTGCTTGCTTGTATGAGTAGGTAGCCATCTGAAACTTGGCATATATAAAGGCCATTAACATGTCTACATGCATGCACAATCTTATGTCAACTGATTGCATAACTTGCGAACTATAGGCCATCGAAATTTTTGTAAACAAAAGTTTGTGCGACTTTAGCTCCCAAACGGAATAAAAGCTAAAGCTGAAATAGCCTTCATTCTATTTCACTTATTTGTGTCTACACATGTATATGTTTTGCAGAGACTCAAAGCTCTTGAGAATGGAGAAAATGAGGTGTCAATTTTGCATTGGACCCTATGGGAAAATGCATTAAACGCCTACTGCTCCGACGTTCAGTGACCGATAACATCCATCTTTACACTGTAAACGGTAATTACATAGGTACATGCCTGGGGCAAATAACAGCGCAAATAATTGTCCATGTGCAGAGTAATAAAGGAGCAAACTTTTATATATGGGCCTGCAGTGGAAGTTATTCTTAAAAGGTGACTTTCACGAATCGTTCTGAAACTGTGCTAAATTACAGATAATTCCCATATATTTCTTGGGAAAAAAATCCCAGAAATTCTCCTTTCTCCGTTGTCGAGATATTCGAGGGCAAAGTCGTGCAGTTTTCGACTTTCAGGGGCTATAACTCGAAAACTAAAGAACGAGAATTTTTGGCACATATGGTCAATTGAATGTTTATCCCAACCCTTTCATTTGGCACTAGTTTCAGCCCGAATTGTGCAAGTCATCTAAGGTCACGAATCGTCCCGAACGTGTAGCCCAAATTGTGAAAATTTCAAACCGCTACTGCTTGCTTGTATGAGTAGGTAGCCATCTGAAACTTGGCATATATAAAGGCCATTAACATGTCTACATGCATGCACAATCTTATGTCAACTGATTGCATAACTTGCGAACTATAGGCCATCGAAATTTTTGTAAACAAAAGTTTGTGCGACTTTAGCTCCCAAACGGAATAAAAGCTAAAGCTGAAATAGCCTTCATTCTATTTCACTTATTTGTGTCTACACATGTATATGTTTTGCAGAGACTCAAAGCTCTTGAGAATGGAGAAAATGAGGTGTCAATTTTGCATTGGACCCTATGGGAAAATGCATTAAACGCCTACTGCTCCGACGTTCAGTGACCGATAACATCCATCTTTACACTGTAAACGGTAATTACATAGGTACATGCCTGGGGCAAATAACAGCGCAAATAATTGTCCATGTGCAGAGTAATAAAGGAGCAAACTTTTATATATGGGCCTGCAGTGGAAGTTATTCTTAAAAGGTGACTTTCACGAATCGTTCTGAAACTGTGCTAAATTACAGATAATTCCCATATATTTCTTGGGAAAAAAATCCCAGAAATTCTCCTTTCTCCGTTGTCGAGATATTCGAGGGCAAAGTCGTGCAGTTTTCGACTTTCAGGGGCTATAACTCGAAAACTAAAGAACGAGAATTTTTGGCACATATGGTCAATTGAATGTTTATCCCAACCCTTTCATTTGGCACTAGTTTCAGCCCGAATTGTGCAAGTCACCTAAGGTCACGAATCGTCCCGAACGTGTAGCCCAAATTGTGAAAATTTCAAACCGCTACTGCTTGCTTGTATGAGTAGGTAGCCATCTGAAACTTGGCATATATAAAGGCCATTAACATGTCTACATGCATGCACAATCTTATGTCAACTGATTGCATAACTTGCGAACTATAGGCCATCGAAATTTTTGTAAACAAAAGTTTGTGCGACTTTAGCTCCCAAACAGAATAAAAGCTAAAGCTGAAATAGCCTTCATTCTATTTCACTTATTTGTGTCTACACATGTATATGTTTTGCAGAGACTCAAAGCTCTTGAGAATGGAGAAAATGAGGTGTCAATTTTGCATTGGACCCTATGGGAAAATGCATTAAACGCCTACTGCTCCGACGTTCAGTGACCGATAACATCCATCTTTACACTGTAAACGGTAATTACATAGATACATGCCTGGGGCAAATAACAGCGCAAATAATTGTCCATGTGCAGAGTAATAAAGGAGCAAACTTTTATATATGGGCCTGCAGTGGAAGTTATTCTTAAAAGGTGACTTTCACGAATCGTTCTGAAACTGTGCTAAATTACAGATAATTTCCATATATTTCTTGGGAAAAAAATCCCAGAAATTCTCCTTTCTCCGTTGTCGAGATATTCGAGGGCAAAGTCGTGCAGTTTTCGACTTTCAGGGGCTATAACTCGAAAACTAAAGAACGAGAATTTTTGGCACATATGGTCAATTGAATGTTTATCCCAACCCTTTCATTTGGCACTAGTTTCAGCCCGAATTGTGCAAGTCACCTAAGGTCACGAATCGTCCCGAACGTGTAGCCCAAATTGTGAAAATTTCAAACCGCTACTGCTTGCTTGTATGAGTAGGTAGCCATCTGAAACTTGGCATATATAAAGGCCATTAACATGTCTACATGCATGCACAATGTTATGTCAACTGATTGCATAACTTGCGAACTATAGGCCATCGAAATTTTTGTAAACAAAAGTTTGTGCGACTTTAGCTCCCAAACGGAATAAAAGCTAAAGCTGAAATAGCCTTCATTCTATTTCACTTATTTGTGTCTACACATGTATATGTTTTGCAGAGACTCAAAGCTCTTGAGAATGGAGAAAATGAGGTGTCAATTTTGCATTGGACCCTATGGGAAAATGCATTAAACGCCTACTGCTCCGACGTTCAGTGACCGATAACATCCATCTTTACACTGTAAACGGTAATTACATAGGTACATGCCTGGGGCAAATAACAGCGCAAATAATTGTCCATGTGCAGAGTAATAAAGGAGAAACTTTTATATATGGGCCTGCAGTGGAAGTTATTCTTAAAAGGTGACTTTCACGAATCGTTCTGAAACTGTGCTAAATTACAGATAATTCCCATATATTTCTTGGGAAAAAATCCCAGAAATTCTCCTTTCTCCGTTGTCGAGATTATCGAGGGCAAAGTCGTGCAGTTTTCGACTTTCAGGGGCTATAACTCGAAAACTAAAGAACGAGAATTTTTGGCACATATGGATTGAATGTTTATCCCAACCCTTTCATTTGGCACTAGTTTCAGCCCGAATTGTGCAAGTCACCTAAGGTCACGAATCGTCCCGAACGTGTAGCCCAAATTGTGAAAATTTCAAACCGCTACTGCTTGCTTGTATGAGTAGGTAGCCATCTGAAACTTGGCATATATAAAGGCCATTAACATGTCTACATGCATGCACAATCTTATGTCAACTGATTGCATAACTTGCGAACTATAGGCCATCGAAATTTTTGTAAACAAAAGTTTGTGCGACTTTAGCTCCCAAACGGAATAAAAGCTAAAGCTGAAATAGCCTTCATTCTATTTCACTTATTTGTGTCTACACATGTATATGTTTTGCAGAGACTCAAAGCTCTTGAGAATGGAGAAAATGAGGTGTCAATTTTGCATTGAACCCTATGGGAAAATGCATTAAACGCCTACTGCTCCGACGTTCAGTGACCGATAACATCCATCTTTACACTGTAAACGGTAATTACATAGGTACATGCCTGGGGCAAATAACAGCGCAAATAATTGTCCATGTGCAGAGTAATAAAGGAGCAAACTTTTATATATGGGCCTGCAGTGGAAGTTATTCTTAAAAGGTGACTTTCACGAATCGTTCTGAAACTGTGCTAAATTACAGATAATTCCCATATATTTCTTGGGAAAAAAATCCCAGAAATTCTCCTTTCTCCGTTGTCGAGATATTCGAGGGCAAAGTCGTGCAGTTTTCGACTTTCAGGGGCTATAACTCGAAAACTAAAGAACGAGAATTTTTGGCACATATGGTCAATTGAATGTTTATCCCAACCCTTTCATTTGGCACTAGTTTCAGCCCGAATTGTGCAAGTCACCTAAGGTCACGAATCGTCCCGAACGTGTAGCCCAAATTGTGAAAATTTCAAACCGCTACTGCTTGCTTGTATGAGTAGGTAGCCATCTGAAACTTGGCATATATAAAGGCCATTAACATGTCTACATGCATGCACAATCTTATGTCAACTGATTGCATAACTTGCGAACTATAGGCCATCGAAATTTTTGTAAACAAAAGTTTGTGCGACTTTAGCTCCCAAACGGAATAAAAGCTAAAGCTGAAATAGCCTTCATTCTATTTCACTTATTTGTGTCTACACATGTATATGTTTTGCAGAGACTCAAAGCTCTTGAGAATGGAGAAAATGAGGTGTCAATTTTGCATTGGACCCTATGGGAAAATGCATTAAACGCCTACTGCTCCGACGTTCAGTGACCGATAACATCCATCTTTACACTGTAAACGGTAATTACATAGGTACATGCCTGGGGCAAATAACAGCGCAAATAATTGTCCATGTGCAGAGTAATAAAGGAGCAAACTTTTATATATGGGCCTGCAGTGGAAGTTATTCTTAAAAGGTGACTTTCACGAATCGTTCTGAAACTGTGCTAAATTACAGATAATTCCCATATATTTCTTGGGAAAAAAATCCCAGAAAATCTCCTTTCTCCGTTGTCGAGATATTCGAGGGCAAAGTCGTGCAGTTTTCGACTTTCAGGGGCTATAACTCGAAAACTAAAGAACGAGAATTTTTGGCACATATGGTCAATTGAATGTTTATCCCAACCCTTTCATTTGGCACTAGTTTCAGCCCGAATTGTGCAAGTCACCTAAGGTCACGAATCGTCCCGAACGTGTAGCCCAAATTGTGAAAATTTCAAACCGCTACTGCTTGCTTGTATGAGTAGGTAGCCATCTGAAACTTGGCATATATAAAGGCCATTAACATGTCTACATGCATGCACAATCTTATGTCAACTGATTGCATAACTTGCGAACTATAGGCCATCGAAATTTTTGTAAACAAAAGTTTGTGCGACTTTAGCTCCCAAACGGAATAAAAGCTAAAGCTGAAATAGCCTTCATTCTATTTCACTTATTTGTGTCTACACATGTATATGTTTTGCAGAGACTCAAAGCTCTTGAGAATGGAGAAAATGAGGTGTCAATTTTGCATTGGACCCTATGGGAAAATGCATTAAACGCCTACTGCTCCGACGTTCAGTGACCGATAACATCCATCTTTACACTGTAAACGGTAATTACATAGGTACATGCCTGGGGCAAATAACAGCGCAAATAATTGTCCATGTGCAGAGTAATAAAGGAGCAAACTTTTATATATGGGCCTGCAGTGGAAGTTATTCTTAAAAGGTGACTTTCACGAATCGTTCTGAAACTGTGCTAAATTACAGATAATTCCCATATATTTCTTGGGAAAAAAATCCCAGAAATTCTCCTTTCTCCGTTGTCGAGATATTCGAGGGCAAAGTCGTGCAGTTTTCGACTTTCGGGGGCTATAACTCGAAAACTAAAGAACGAGAATTTTTGGCACATATGGTCAATTGAATGTTTATCCCAACCCTTTCATTTGGCACTAGTTTCAGCCCGAATTGTGCAAGTCACCTAAGGTCACGAATCGTCCCGAACGTGTAGCCCAAATTGTGAAAATTTCAAACCGCTACTGCTTGCTTGTATGAGTAGGTAGCCATCTGAAACTTGGCATATATAAAGGCCATTAACATGTCTACATGCATGCACAATCTTATGTCAACTGATTGCATAACTTGCGAACTATAGGCCATCGAAATTTTTGTAAACAAAAGTTTGTGCGACTTTAGCTCCCAAACGGAATAAAAGCTAAAGCTGAAATAGCCTTCATTCTATTTCACTTATTTGTGTCTACACATGTATATGTTTTGCAGAGACTCAAAGCTCTTGAGAATGGAGAAAATGAGGTGTCAATTTTGCATTGGACCCTATGGGAAAATGCATTAAACGCCTACTGCTCCGACGTTCAGTGACCGATAACATCCATCTTTACACTGTAAACGGTAATTACATAGGTACATGCCTGGGGCAAATAACAGCGCAAATAATTGTCCATGTGCAGAGTAATAAAGGAGCAAACTTTTATATATGGGCCTGCAGTGGAAGTTATTCTTAAAAGGTGACTTTCACGAATCGTTCTGAAACTGTGCTAAATTACAGATAATTCCCATATATTTCTTGGGAAAAAAATCCCAGAAATTCTCCTTTCTCCGTTGTCGAGATATTCGAGGGCAAAGTCGTGCAGTTTTCGACTTTCAGGGGCTATAACTCGAAAACTAAAGAACGAGAATTTTTGGCACATATGGTCAATTGAATGTTTATCCCAACCCTTTCATTTGGCACTAGTTTCAGCCCGAATTGTGCAAGTCACCTAAGGTCACGAATCGTCCCGAACGTGTAGCCCAAATTGTGAAAATTTCAAACCGCTACTGCTTGCTTGTATGAGTAGGTAGCCATCTGAAACTTGGCATATATAAAGGCCATTAACATGTCTACATGCATGCACAATCTTATGTCAACTGATTGCATAACTTGCGAACTATAGGCCATCGAAATTTTTGTAAACAAAAGTTTGTGCGACTTTAGCTCCCAAACGGAATAAAAGCTAAAGCTGAAATAGCCTTCATTCTATTTCACTTATTTGTGTCTACACATGTATATGTTTTGCAGAGACTCAAAGCTCTTGAGAATGGAGAAAATGAGGTGTCAATTTTGCATTGGACCCTATGGGAAAATGCATTAAACGCCTACTGCTCCGACGTTCAGTGACCGATAACATCCATCTTTACACTGTAAACGGTAATTACATAGGTACATGCCTGGGGCAAATAACAGCGCAAATAATTGTCCATGTGCAGAGTAATAAAGGAGCAAACTTTTATATATGGGCCTGCAGTGGAAGTTATTCTTAAAAGGTGACTTTCACGAATCGTTCTGAAACTGTGCTAAATTACAGATAATTCCCATATATTTCTTGGGAAAAAAATCCCAGAAATTCTCCTTTCTCCGTTGTCGAGATATTCGAGGGCAAAGTCGTGCAGTTTTCGACTTTCGGGGGCTATAACTCGAAAACTAAAGAAC
Source organism: Ctena decussata (assembly GCA_963989385.1). Classification (NCBI taxonomy): domain Eukaryota; kingdom Metazoa; phylum Mollusca; class Bivalvia; order Lucinida; family Lucinidae; genus Ctena; species Ctena decussata. The sequence goes on along the minus strand of OZ022510.1, from coordinate 77,383,534 downwards.
GAGAATTTTTGGCACATATGGTCAATTGAATGTTTATCCCAACCCTTTCATTTGGCACTAGTTTCAGCCCGAATTGTGCAAGTCACCTAAGGTCACGAATCGTCCCGAACGTGTAGCCCAAATTGTGAAAATTTCAAACCGCTACTGCTTGCTTGTATGAGTAGGTAGCCATCTGAAACTTGGCATATATAAAGGCCATTAACATGTCTACATGCATGCACAATCTTATGTCAACTGATTGCATAACTTGCGAACTATAGGCCATCGAAATTTTTGTAAACAAAAGTTTGTGCGACTTTAGCTCCCAAACGGAATAAAAGCTAAAGCTGAAATAGCCTTCATTCTATTTCACTTATTTGTGTCTACACATGTATATGTTTTGCAGAGACTCAAAGCTCTTGAGAATGGAGAAAATGAGGTGTCAATTTTGCATTGGACCCTATGGGAAAATGCATTAAACGCCTACTGCTCCGACGTTCAGTGACCGATAACATCCATCTTTACACTGTAAACGGTAATTACATAGGTACATGCCTGGGGCAAATAACAGCGCAAATAATTGTCCATGTGCAGAGTAATAAAGGAGCAAACTTTTATATATGGGCCTGCAGTGGAAGTTATTCTTAAAAGGTGACTTTCACGAATCGTTCTGAAACTGTGCTAAATTACAGATAATTCCCATATATTTCTTGGGAAAAAAATCCCAGAAATTCTCCTTTCTCCGTTGTCGAGATATTCGAGGGCAAAGTCGTGCAGTTTTCGACTTTCAGGGGCTATAACTCGAAAACTAAAGAACGAGAATTTTTGGCACATATGGTCAATTGAATGTTTATCCCAACCCTTTCATTTGGCACTAGTTTCAGCCCGAATTGTGCAAGTCACCTAAGGTCACGAATCGTCCCGAACGTGTAGCCCAAATTGTGAAAATTTCAAACCGCTACTGCTTGCTTGTATGAGTAGGTAGCCATCTGAAGCTTGGCATATATAAAGGCCATTAACATGTCTACATGCATGCACAATCTTATGTCAACTGATTGCATAACTTGCGAACTATAGGCCATCGAAATTTTTGTAAACAAAAGTTTGTGCGACTTTAGCTCCCAAACGGAATAAAAGCTAAAGCTGAAATAGCCTTCATTCTATTTCACTTATTTGTGTCTACACATGTATATGTTTTGCAGAGACTCAAAGCTCTTGAGAATGGAGAAAATGAGGTGTCAATTTTGCATTGGACCCTATGGGAAAATGCATTAAACGCCTACTGCTCCGACGTTCAGTGACCGATAACATCCATCTTTACACTGTGAACGGTAATTACATAGGTACATGCCTGGGGCAAATAACAGCGCAAATAATTGTCCATGTGCAGAGTAATAAAGGAGCAAACTTTTATATATGGGCCTGCAGTGGAAGTTATTCTTAAAAGGTGACTTTCACGAATCGTTCTGAAACTGTGCTAAATTACAGATAATTCCCATATATTTCTTGGGAAAAAAATCCCAGAAATTCTCCTTTCTCCGTTGTCGAGATATTCGAGGGCAAAGTCGTGCAGTTTTCGACTTTCAGGGGCTATAACTCGAAAACTAAAGAACGAGAATTTTTGGCACATATGGTCAATTGAATGTTTATCCCAACCCTTTCATTTGGCACTAGTTTCAGCCCGAATTGTGCAAGTCACCTAAGGTCACGAATCGTCCCGAACGTGTAGCCCAAATTGTGAAAATTTCAAACCGCTACTGCTTGCTTGTATGAGTAGGTAGCCATCTGAAACTTGGCATATATAAAGGCCATTAACATGTCTACATGCATGCACAATCTTATGTCAACTGATTGCATAACTTGCGAACTATAGGCCATCGAAATTTTTGTAAACAAAAGTTTGTGCGACTTTAGCTCCCAAACGGAATAAAAGCTAAAGCTGAAATAGCCTTCATTCTATTTCACTTATTTGTGTCTACACATGTATATGTTTTGCAGAGACTCAAAGCTCTTGAGAATGGAGAAAATGAGGTGTCAATTTTGCATTGGACCCTATGGGAAAATGCATTAAACGCCTACTGCTCCGACGTTCAGTGACCGATAACATCCATCTTTACACTGTAAACGGTAATTACATAGGTACATGCCTGGGGCAAATAACAGCGCAAATAATTGTCCATGTGCAGAGTAATAAAGGAGCAAACTTTTATATATGGGCCTGCAGTGGAAGTTATTCTTAAAAGGTGACTTTCACGAATCGTTCTGAAACTGTGCTAAATTACAGATAATTCCCATATATTTCTTGGGGAAAAAATCCCAGAAATTCTCCTTTCTCCGTTGTCGAGATATTCGAGGGCAAAGTCGTGCAGTTTTCGACTTTCAGGGGCTATAACTCGAAAACTAAAGAACGAGAATTTTTGGCACATATGGTCAATTGAATGTTTATCCCAACCCTTTCATTTGGCACTAGAGTCAGCCCGAATTGTGCAAGTCACCTAAGGTCACGAATCGTCCCGAACGTGTAGCCCAAATTGTGAAAATTTCAAACCGCTACTGCTTGCTTGTATGAGTAGGTAGCCATCTGAAACTTGGCATATATAAAGGCCATTAACATGTTTACATGCATGCACAATCTTATGTCAACTGATTGCATAACTTGCGAACTATAGGCCATCGAAATTTTTGTAAACAAAAGTTTGTGCGACTTTAGCTCCCAAACGGAATAAAAGCTAAAGCTGAAATAGCCTTCATTCTATTTCACTTATTTGTGTCTACACATGTATATGTTTTGCAGAGACTCAAAGCTCTTGAGAATGGAGAAAATGAGGTGTCAATTTTGCATTGGACCCTATGGGAAAATGCATTAAACGCCTACTGCTCCGACGTTCAGTGACCGATAACATCCATCTTTACACTGTAAACGGTAATTACATAGGTACATGCCTGGGGCAAATAACAGCGCAAATAATTGTCCATGTGCAGAGTAATAAAGGAGCAAACTTTTATATATGGGCCTGCAGTGGAAGTTATTCTTAAAAGGTGACTTTCACGAATCGTTCTGAAACTGTGCTAAATTACAGATAATTCCCATATATTTCTTGGGAAAAAATCCCAGAAATTCTCCTTTCTCCGTTGTCGAGATATTCGAGGGCAAAGTCGTGCAGTTTTCGACTTTCAGGGGCTATAACTCGAAAACTAAAGAACGAGAATTTTTGGCACATATGGTCAATTAAATGTTTATCCCAACCCTTTCATTTGGCACTAGTTTCAGCCCCAATTGTGCAAGTCACCTAAGGTCACGAATCGTCCCGAACGTGTAGCCCAAATTGTGAAAATTTCAAACCGCTACTGCTTGCTTGTATGAGTAGGTAGCCATCTGAAACTTGGCATATATAAAGGCCATTAACATGTCTACATGCATGCACAATCTTATGTCAACTGATTGCATAACTTGCGAACTATAGGCCATCGAAATTTTTGTAAACAAAAGTTTGTGCGACTTTAGCTCCCAAACGGAATAAAAGCTAAAGCTGAAATAGCCTTCATTCTATTTCACTTATTTGTGTCTACACATGTATATGTTTTGCAGAGACTCAAAGCTCTTGAGAATGGAGAAAATGAGGTGTCAATTTTGCATTGGACCCTATGGGAAAATGCATTAAACGCCTACTGCTCCGACGTTCAGTGACCGATAACATCCATCTTTACACTGTAAACGGTAATTACATAGGTACATGCCTGGGGCAAATAACAGCGCAAATAATTGTCCATGTGCAGAGTAATAAAGGAGCAAACTTTTATATATGGGCCTGCAGTGGAAGTTATTCTTAAAAGGTGACTTTCACGAATCGTTCTGAAACTGTGCTAAATTACAGATAATTCCCATATATTTCTTGGGAAAAAAATCCCAGAAATTCTCCTTTCTCCGTTGTCGAGATATTCGAGGGCAAAGTCGTGCAGTTTTCGACTTTCGGGGGCTATAACTCGAAAACTAAAGAACGAGAATTTTTGGCACATATGGTCAATTGAATGTTTATCCCAACCCTTTTATTTGGCACTAGTTTCAGCCCGAATTGTGCAAGTCACCTAAGGTCACGAATCGTCCCGAACGTGTAGCCCAAATTGTGAAAATTTCAAACCGCTACTGCTTGCTTGTATGAGTAGGTAGCCATCTGAAACTTGGCATATATAAAGGCCATTAACATGTCTACATGCATGCACAATCTTATGTCAACTGATTGCATAACTTGCGAACTATAGGCCATCGAAAGTTTTGTAAACAAAAGTTTGTGCGACTTTAGCTCCCAAACGGAATAAAAGCTAAAGCTGAAATAGCCTTCATTCTATTTCACTTATTTGTGTCTACACATGTATATGTTTTGCAGAGACTCAAAGCTCTTGAGAATGGAGAAAATGAGGTGTCAATTTTGCATTGGACCCTATGGGAAAATGCATTAAACGCCTACTGCTCCGACGTTCAGTGACCGATAACATCCATCTTTACACTGTAAACGGTAATTACATAGGTACATGCCTGGGGCAAATAACAGCGCAAATAATTGTCCATGTGCAGAGTAATAAAGGAGCAAACTTTTATATATGGGCCTGCAGTGGAAGTTATTCTTAAAAGGTGACTTTCACGAATCGTTCTGAAACTGTGCTAAATTACAGATAATTCCCATATATTTCTTGGGAACAAAATCCCAGAAATTCTCCTTTCTCCGTTGTCGAGATATTCGAGGGCAAAGTCGTGCAGTTTTCGACTTTCAGGGGCTATAACTCGAAAACTAAAGAACGAGAATTTTTGGCACATATGGATTGAATGTTTATCCCAACCCTTTCATTTGGCACTAGTTTCAGCCCGAATTGTGCAAGTCACCTAAGGTCACGAATCGTCCCGAACGTGTAGCCCAAATTGTGAAAATTTCAAACCGCTACTGCTTGCTTGTATGAGTAGGTAGCCATCTGAAACTTGGCATATATAAAGGCCATTAACATGTCTACATGCATGCACAATCTTATGTCAACTGATTGCATAACTTGCGAACTATAGGCATCGAAATTTTTGTAAACAAAAGTTTGTGCGACTTTAGCTCCCAAACGGAATAAAAGCTAAAGCTGAAATAGCCTTCATTCTATTTCACTTATTTGTGTCTACACATGTATATGTTTTGCAGAGACTCAAAGCTCTTGAGAATGGAGAAAATGAGGTGTCAATTTTGCATTGGACCCTATGGGAAAATGCATTAAACGCCTACTGCTCCGACGTTCAGTGACCGATAACATCCATCTTTACACTGTAAACGGTAATTACATAGGTACATGCCTGGGGCAAATAACAGCGCAAATAATTGTCCATGTGCAGAGTAATAAAGGAGCAAACTTTTATATATGGGCCTGCAGTGGAAGTTATTCTTAAAAGGTGACTTTCACGAATCGTTCTGAAACTGTGCTAAATTACAGATAATTCCCATATATTTCTTGGGAAAAAAATCCCAGAAATTCTCCTTTCTCCGTTGTCGAGATATTCGAGGGCAAAGTCGTGCAGTTTTCGACTTTCAGGGGCTATAACTCGAAAACTAAAGAACGAGAATTTTTGGCACATATGGTCAATTAAATGTTTATCCCAACCCTTTCATTTGGCACTAGTTTCAGCCCGAATTGTGCAAGTCACCTAAGGTCACGAATCGTCCCGAACGTGTAGCCCAAATTGTGAAAATTTCAAACCGCTACTGCTTGCTTGTATGAGTAGGTAGCCATCTGAAGCTTGGCATATATAAAGGCCATTAACATGTCTACATGCATGCACAATCTTATGTCAACTGATTGCATAACTTGCGAACTATAGGCCATCGAAATTTTTGTAAACAAAAGTTTGTGCGACTTTAGCTCCCAAACGGAATAAAAGCTAAAGCTGAAATAGCCTTCATTCTATTTCACTTATTTGTGTCTACACATGTATATGTTTTGCAGAGACTCAAAGCTCTTGAGAATGGAGAAAATGAGGTGTCAATTTTGCATTGGACCCTATGGGAAAATGCATTAAACGCCTACTGCTCCGACGTTCAGTGACCGATAACATCCATCTTTACACTGTAAACGGTAATTACATAGGTACATGCCTGGGGCAAATAACAGCGCAAATAATTGTCCATGTGCAGAGTAATAAAGGAGCAAACTTTAATATATGGGCCTGCAGTGGAAGTTATTCTTAAAAGGTGACTTTCACGAATCGTTCTGAAACTGTGCTAAATTACAGATAATTCCCATATATTTCTTGGGAAAAAATCCCAGAAATTCTCCTTTCTCCGTTGTCGAGATATTCGAGGGCAAAGTCGTGCAGTTTTCGACTTTCAGGGGCTATAACTCGAAAACTAAAGAACGAGAATTTTTGGCACATATGGTCAATTGAATGTTTATCCCAACCCTTTCATTTGGCACTAGTTTCAGCCCCAATTGTGCAAGTCACCTAAGGTCACGAATCGTCCCGAACGTGTAGCCCAAATTGTGAAAATTTCAAACCGCTACTGCTTGCTTGTATGAGTAGGTAGCCATCTGAAACTTGGCATATATAAAGGCCATTAACATGTCTACATGCATGCACAATCTTATGTCAACTGATTGCATAACTTGCGAACTATAGGCCATCGAAATTTTTGTAAACAAAAGTTTGTGCGACTTTAGCTCCCAAACGGAATAAAAGCTAAAGCTGAAATAGCCTTCATTCTATTTCACTTATTTGTGTCTACACATGTATATGTTTTGCAGAGACTCAAAGCTCTTGAGAATGGAGAAAATGAGGTGTCAATTTTGCATTGGACCCTATGGGAAAATGCATTAAACGCCTACTGCTCCGACGTTCAGTGACCGATAACATCCATCTTTACACTGTAAACGGTAATTACATAGGTACATGCCTGGGGCAAATAACAGCGCAAATAATTGTCCATGTGCAGAGTAATAAAGGAGCAAACTTTTATATATGGGCCTGCAGTGGAAGTTATTCTTAAAAGGTGACTTTCACGAATCGTTCTGAAACTGTGCTAAATTACAGATAATTCCCATATATTTCTTGGGAAAAAAATCCCAGAAATTCTCCTTTCTCCGTTGTCGAGATATTCGAGGGCAAAGTCGTGCAGTTTTCGACTTTCGGGGGCTATAACTCGAAAACTAAAGAACGAGAATTTTTGGCACATATGGTCAATTGAATGTTTATCCCAACCCTTTCATTTGGCACTAGTTTCAGCCCGAATTGTGCAAGTCACCTAAGGTCACGAATCGTCCCGAACGTGTAGCCCAAATTGTGAAAATTTCAAACCGCTACTGCTTGCTTGTATGAGTAGGTAGCCATCTGAAACTTGGCATATATAAAGGCCATTAACATGTCTACATGCATGCACAATCTTATGTCAACTGATTGCATAACTTGCGAACTATAGGCCATCGAAATTTTTGTAAACAAAAGTTTGTGCGACTTTAGCTCCCAAACGGAATAAAAGCTAAAGCTGAAATAGCCTTCATTCTATTTCACTTATTTGTGTCTACACATGTATATGTTTTGCAGAGACTCAAAGCTCTTGAGAATGGAGAAAATGAGGTGTCAATTTTGCATTGGACCCTATGGGAAAATGCATTAAACGCCTACTGCTCCGACGTTCAGTGACCGATAACATCCATCTTTACACTGTAAACGGTAATTACATAGGTACATGCCTGGGGCAAATAACAGCGCAAATAATTGTCCATGTGCAGAGTAATAAAGGAGCAAACTTTTATATATGGGCCTGCAGTGGAAGTTATTCTTAAAAGGTGACTTTCACGAATCGTTCTGAAACTGTGCTAAATTACAGATAATTCCAATATATTTCTTGGGAACAAAATCCCAGAAATTCTCCTTTCTCCGTTGTCGAGATATTCGAGGGCAAAGTCGTGCAGTTTTCGACTTTCAGGGGCTATAACTCGAAAACTAAAGAACGAGAATTTTTGGCACATATGGATTGAATGTTTATCCCAACCCTTTCATTTGGCACTAGTTTCAGCCCGAATTGTGCAAGTCACCTAAGGTCACGAATCGTCCCGAACGTGTAGCCCAAATTGTGAAAATTTCAAACCGCTACTGCTTGCTTGTATGAGTAGGTAGCCATCTGAAACTTGGCATATATAAAGGCCATTAACATGTCTACATGCATGCACAATCTTATGTCAACTGATTGCATAACTTGCGAACTATAGGCATCGAAATTTTTGTAAACAAAAGTTTGTGCGACTTTAGCTCCCAAACGGAATAAAAGCTAAAGCTGAAATAGCCTTCATTCTATTTCACTTATTTGTGTCTACACATGTATATGTTTTGCAGAGAATCAAAGCTCTTGAGAATGGAGAAAATGAGGTGTCAATTTTGCATTGGACCCTATGGGAAAATGCATTAAACGCCTACTGCTCCGACGTTCAGTGACCGATAACATCCATCTTTACACTGTAAACGGTAATTACATAGGTACATGCCTGGGGCAAATAACAGCGCAAATAATTGTCCATGTGCAGAGTAATAAAGGAGCAAACTTTTATATATGGGCCTGCAGTGGAAGTTATTCTTAAAAGGTGACTTTCACGAATCGTTCTGAAACTGTGCTAAATTACAGATAATTCCCATATATTTCTTGGGAAAAAAATCCCAGAAATTCTCCTTTCTCCGTTGTCGAGATATTCGAGGGCAAAGTCGTGCAGTTTTCGACTTTCAGGGGCTATAGCTCGAAAACTAAAGAACGAGAATTTTTGGCACATATGGTCAATTGAATGTTTATCCCAACCCTTTCATTTGGCACTAGTTTCAGCCCGAATTGTGCAAGTCACCTAAGGTCACGAATCGTCCCGAACGTGTAGCCCAAATTGTGAAAATTTCAAACCGCTACTGCTTGCTTGTATGAGTAGGTAGCCATCTGAAACTTGGCATATATAAAGGCCATTAACATGTCTACATGCATGCACAATCTTATGTCAACTGATTGCATAACTTGCGAACTATAGGCCATCGAAATTTTTGTAAACAAAAGTTTGTGCGACTTTAGCTCCCAAACGGAATAAAAGCTAAAGCTGAAATAGCCTTCATTCTATTTCACTTATTTGTGTCTACACATGTATATGTTTTGCAGAGACTCAAAGCTCTTGAGAATGGAGAAAATGAGGTGTCAATTTTGCATTGGACCCTATGGGAAAATGCATTAAACGCCTACTGCTCCGACGTTCAGTGACCGATAACATCCATCTTTACACTGTAAACGGTAATTACATAGGTACATGCCTGGGGCAAATAACAGCGCAAATAATTGTCCATGTGCAGAGTAATAAAGGAGCAAACTTTTATATATGGGCCTGCAGTGGAAGTTATTCTTAAAAGGTGACTTTCACGAATCGTTCTGAAACTGTGCTAAATTACAGATAATTCCCATATATTTCTTGGGAAAAAAATCCCAGAAATTCTCCTTTCTCCGTTGTCGAGATATTCGAGGGCAAAGTCGTGCAGTTTTCGACTTTCAGGGGCTATAACTCGAAAACTAAAGAACGAGAATTTTTGGCACATATGGTCAATTGAATGTTTATCCCAACCCTTTCATTTGGCACTAGTTTCAGCCCGAATTGTGCAAGTCACCTAAGGTCACGAATCGTCCCGAACGTGTAGCCCAAATTGTGAAAATTTCAAACCGCTACTGCTTGCTTGTATGAGTAGGTAGCCATCTGAAACTTGGCATATATAAAGGCCATTAACATGTCTACATGCATGCACAATCTTATGTCAACTGATTGCATAACTTGCGAACTATAGGCCATCGAAATTTTTGTAAACAAAAGTTTGTGCGACTTTAGCTCCCAAACGGAATAAAAGCTAAAGCTGAAATAGCCTTCATTCTATTTCACTTATTTGTGTCTACACATGTATATGTTTTGCAGAGACTCAAAGCTCTTGAGAATGGAGAAAATGAGGTGTCAATTTTGCATTGGACCCTATGGGAAAATGCATTAAACGCCTACTGCTCCGACGTTCAGTGACCGATAACATCCATCTTTACACTGTAAACGGTAATTACATAGGTACATGCCTGGGGCAAATAACAGCGCAAATAATTGTCCATGTGCAGAGTAATAAAGGAGCAAACTTTTATATATGGGCCTGCAGTGGAAGTTATTCTTAAAAGGTGACTTTCACGAATCGTTCTGAAACTGTGCTAAATTACAGATAATTCCCATATATTTCTTGGGAAAAAAATCCCAGAAATTCTCCTTTCTCCGTTGTCGAGATATTCGAGGGCAAAGTCGTGCAGTTTTCGACTTTCAGGGGCTATAACTCGAAAACTAAAGAACGAGAATTTTTGGCACATATGGTCAATTGAATGTTTATCCCAACCCTTTCATTTGGCACTAGTTTCAGCCCGAATTGTGCAAGTCACCTAAGGTCACGAATCGTCCCGAACGTGTAGCCCAAATTGTGAAAATTTCAAACCGCTACTGCTTGCTTGTATGAGTAGGTAGCCATCTGAAACTTGGCATATATAAAGGCCATTAACATGTCTACATGCATGCACAATCTTATGTCAACTGATTGCATAACTTGCGAACTATAGGCCATCGAAATTTTTGTAAACAAAAGTTTGTGCGACTTTAGCTCCCAAACGGAATAAAAGCTAAAGCTGAAATAGCCTTCATTCTATTTCACTTATTTGTGTCTACACATGTATATGTTTTGCAGAGACTCAAAGCTCTTGAGAATGGAGAAAATGAGGTGTCAATTTTGCATTGGACCCTATGGGAAAATGCATTAAACGCCTACTGCTCCGACGTTCAGTGACCGATAACATCCATCTTTACACTGTAAACGGTAATTACATAGGTACATGCCTGGGGCAAATAACAGCGCAAATAATTGTCCATGTGCAGAGTAATAAAGGAGCAAACTTTTATATATGGGCCTGCAGTGGAAGTTATTCTTAAAAGGTGACTTTCACGAATCGTTCTGAAACTGTGCTAAATTACAGATAATTCCCATATATTTCTTGGGAAAAAAATCCCAGAAATTCTCCTTTCTCCGTTGTCGAGATATTCGAGGGCAAAGTCGTGCAGTTTTCGACTTTCAGGGGCTATAACTCGAAAACTAAAGAACGAGAATTTTTGGCACATATGGTCAATTGAATGTTTATCCCAACCCTTTCATTTGGCACTAGTTTCAGCCCGAATTGTGCAAGTCACCTAAGGTCACGAATCGTCCCGAACGTGTAGCCCAAATTGTGAAAATTTCAAACCGCTACTGCTTGCTTGTATGAGTAGGTAGCCATCTGAAACTTGGCATATATAAAGGCCATTAACATGTCTACATGCATGCACAATCTTATGTCAACTGATTGCATAACTTGCGAACTATAGGCCATCGAAATTTTTGTAAACAAAAGTTTGTGCGACTTTAGCTCCCAAACGGAATAAAAGCTAAAGCTGAAATAGCCTTCATTCTATTTCACTTATTTGTGTCTACACATGTATATGTTTTGCAGAGACTCAAAGCTCTTGAGAATGGAGAAAATGAGGTGTCAATTTTGCATTGGACCCTATGGGAAAATGCATTAAACGCCTACTGCTCCGACGTTCAGTGACCGATAACATCCATCTTTACACTGTAAACGGTAATTACATAGGTACATGCCTGGGGCATATAACAGCGCAAATAATTGTCCATGTGCAGAGTAATAAAGGAGCAAACTTTTATATATGGGCCTGCAGTGGAAGTTATTCTTAAAAGGTGACTTTCACGAATCGTTCTGAAACTGTGCTAAATTACAGATAATTCCCATATATTTCTTGGGAAAAAAATCCCAGAAATTCTCCTTTCTCCGTTGTCGAGATATTCGAGGGCAAAGTCGTGCAGTTTTCGACTTTCAGGGGCTATAACTCGAAAACTAAAGAACGAGAATTTTTGGCACATATGGTCAATTGAATGTTTATCCCAACCCTTTCATTTGGCACTAGTTTCAGCCCGAATTGTGCAAGTCACCTAAGGTCACGAATCGTCCCGAACGTGTAGCCCAAATTGTGAAAATTTCAAACCGCTACTGCTTGCTTGTATGAGTAGGTAGCCATCTGAAACTTGGCATATATAAAGGCCATTAACATGTCTACATGCATGCACAATCTTATGTCAACTGATTGCATAACTTGCGAACTATAGGCCATCGAAATTTTTGTAAACAAAGTTTGTGCGACTTTAGCTCCCAAACGGAATAAAAGCTAAAGCTGAAATAGCCTTCATTCTATTTCACTTATTTGTGTCTACACATGTATATGTTTTGCAGAGACTCAAAGCTCTTGAGAATGGAGAAAATGAGGTGTCAATTTTGCATTGGACCCTATGGGAAAATGCATTAAACGCCTACTGCTCCGACGTTCAGTGACCGATAACATCCATCTTTACACTGTAAACGGTAATTACATAGGTACATGCCTGGGGCAAATAACAGCGCAAATAATTGTCCATGTGCAGAGTAATAAAGGAGCAAACTTTTATATATGGGCCTGCAGTGGAAGTTATTCTTAAAAGGTGACTTTCACGAATCGTTCTGAAACTGTGCTAAATTACAGATAATTCCCATATATTTCTTGGGAAAAAAATCCCAGAAATTCTCCTTTCTCCGTTGTCGAGATATTCGAGGGCAAAGTCGTGCAGTTTTCGACTTTCAGGGGCTATAACTCGAAAACTAAAGAACGAGAATTTTTGGCACATATGGTCAATTGAATGTTTATCCCAACCCTTTCATTTGGCACTAGTTTCAGCCCGAATTGTGCAAGTCACCTAAGGTCACGAATCGTCCCGAACGTGTAGCCCAAATTGTGAAAATTTCAAACCGCTACTGCTTGCTTGTATGAGTAGGTAGCCATCTGAAACTTGGCATATATAAAGGCCATTAACATGTCTACATGCATGCACAATCTTATGTCAACTGATTGCATAACTTGCGAACTATAGGCCATCGAAATTTTTGTAAACAAAAGTTTGTGCGACTTTAGCTCCCAAACGGAATAAAAGCTAAAGCTGAAATAGCCTTCATTCTATTTCACTTATTTGTGTCTACACATGTATATGTTTTGCAGAGACTCAAAGCTCTTGAGAATGGAGAAAATGAGGTGTCAATTTTGCATTGGACCCTATGGGAAAATGCATTAAACGCCTACTGCTCCGACGTTCAGTGACCGATAACATCCATCTTTACACTGTAAACGGTAATTACATAGGTACATGCCTGGGGCATATAACAGCGCAAATAATTGTCCATGTGCAGAGTAATAAAGGAGCAAACTTTTATATATGGGCCTGCAGTGGAAGTTATTCTTAAAAGGTGACTTTCACGAATCGTTCTGAAACTGTGCTAAATTACAGATAATTCCCATATATTTCTTGGGAAAAAATCCCAGAATTTCTCCTTTCTCCGTTGTCGAGATATTCGAGGGCAAAGTCGTGCAGTTTTCGACTTTCAGGGGCTATAACTCGAAAACTAAAGAACGAGAATTTTTGGCACATATGGTCAATTGAATGTTTATCCCAACCCTTTCATTTGGCACTAGTTTCAGCCCGAATTGTGCAAGTCACCTAAGGTCACGAATCGTCCCGAACGTGTAGCCCAAATTGTGAAAATTTCAAACCGCTACTGCTTGCTTGTATGAGTAGGTAGCCATCTGAAACTTGGCATATATAAAGGCCATTAACATGTCTACATGCATGCACAATCTTATGTCAACTGATTGCATAACTTGCGAACTATAGGCCATCGAAATTTTTGTAAACAAAAGTTTGTGCGACTTTAGCTCCCAAACGGAATAAAAGCTAAAGCTGAAATAGCCTTCATTCTATTTCACTTATTTGTGTCTACACATGTATATGTTTTGCAGAGACTCAAAGCTCTTGAGAATGGAGAAAATGAGGTGTCAATTTTGCATTGGACCCTATGGGAAAATGCATTAAACGCCTACTGCTCCGACGTTCAGTGACCGATAACATCCATCTTTACACTGTAAACGGTAATTACATAGGTACATGCCTGGAGCAAATAACAGCGCAAATAATTGTCCATGTGCAGAGTAATAAAGGAGTAAACTTTTATATATGGGCCTGCAGTGGAAGTTATTCTTAAAAGGTGACTTTCACGAATCGTTCTGAAACTGTGCTAAATTACAGATAATTCCCATATATTTCTTGGGAAAAAAATCCCAGAAATTCTCCTTTCTCCGTTGTCGAGATATTCGAGGGCAAAGTCGTGCAGTTTTCGACTTTCAGGGGCTATAACTCGAAAACTAAAGAACGAGAATTTTTGGCACATATGGTCAATTGAATGTTTATCCCAACCCTTTCATTTGGCACTAGTTTCAGCCCGAATTGTGCAAGTCACCTAAGGTCACGAATCGTCCCGAACGTGTAGCCCAAATTGTGAAAATTTCAAACCGCTACTGCTTGCTTGTATGAGTAGGTAGCCATCTGAAACTTGGCATATATAAAGGCCATTAACATGTCTACATGCATGCACAATCTTATGTCAACTGATTGCATAACTTGCGAACTATAGGCCATCGAAATTTTTGTAAACAAAAGTTTGTGCGACTTTAGCTCCCAAACGGAATAAAAGCTAAAGCTGAAATAGCCTTCATTCTATTTCACTTATTTGTGTCTACACATGTATATGTTTTGCAGAGACTCAAAGCTCTTGAGAATGGAGAAAATGAGGTGTCAATTTTGCATTGGACCCTATGGGAAAATGCATTAAACGCCTACTGCTCCGACGTTCAGTGACCGATAACATCCATCTTTACACTGTAAACGGTAATTACATAGGTACATGCCTGGGGCATATAACAGCGCAAATAATTGTCCATGTGCAGAGTAATAAAGGAGCAAACTTTTATATATGGGCCTGCAGTGGAAGTTATTCTTAAAAGGTGACTTTCACGAATCGTTCTGAAACTGTGCTAAATTACAGATAATTCCCATATATTTCTTGGGAAAAAAATCCCAGAAATTCTCCTTTCTCCGTTGTCGAGATATTCGAGGGCAAAGTCGTGCAGTTTTCGACTTTCAGGGGCTATAACTCGAAAACTAAAGAACGAGAATTTTTGGCACATATGGTCAATTGAATGTTTATCCCAACCCTTTCATTTGGCACTAGTTTCAGCCCGAATTGTGCAAGTCACCTAAGGTCACGAATCGTCCCGAACGTGTAGCCCAAATTGTGAAAATTTCAAACCGCTACTGCTTGCTTGTATGAGTAGGTAGCCATCTGAAACTTGGCATATATAAAGGCCATTAACATGTCTACATGCATGCACAATCTTATGTCAACTGATTGCATAACTTGCGAACTATAGGCCATCGAAATTTTTGTAAACAAAAGTTTGTGCGACTTTAGCTCCCAAACGGAATAAAAGCTAAAGCTGAAATAGCCTTCATTCTATTTCACTTATTTGTGTATACACATGTATATGTTTTGCAGAGACTCAAAGCTCTTGAGAATGGAGAAAATGAGGTGTCAATTTTGCATTGGACCCTATGGGAAAATGCATTAAACGCCTACTGCTCCGACGTTCAGTGACCGATAACATCCATCTTTACACTGTAAACGGTAATTACATAGGTACATGCCTGGGGCAAATAACAGCGCAAATAATTGTCCATGTGCAGAGTAATAAAGGAGCAAACTTTTATATATGGGCCTGCAGTGGAAGTTATTCTTAAAAGGTGACTTTCACGAATCGTTCTGAAACTGTGCTAAATTACAGATAATTCCCATATATTTCTTGGGAAAAAATCCCAGAAATTCTCCTTTCTCCGTTGTCGAGATATTCGAGGGCAAAGTCGTGCAGTTTTCGACTTTCAGGGGCTATAACTCGAAAACTAAAGAACGAGAATTTTTGGCACATATGGTCAATTGAATGTTTATCCCAACCCTTTCATTTGGCACTAGTTTCAGCCCGAATTGTGCAAGTCACCTAAGGTCACGAATCGTCCCGAACGTGTAGCCCAAATTGTGAAAATTTCAAACCGCTACTGCTTGCTTGTATGAGTAGGTAGCCATCTGAAACTTGGCATATATAAAGGCCATTAACATGTCTACATGCATGCACAATCTTATGTCAACTGATTGCATAACTTGCGAACTATAGGCCATCGAAATGTTTGTAAACAAAAGTTTGTGCGACTTTAGCTCCCAAACGGAATAAAAGCTAAAGCTGAAATAGCCTTCATTCTATTTCACTTATTTGTGTCTACACATGTATATGTTTTGCAGAGACTCAAAGCTCTTGAGAATGGAGAAAATGAGGTGTCAATTTTGCATTGGACCCATGGGAAAATGCATTAAACGCCTACTGCTCCGACGTTCAGTGACCGATAACATCCATCTTTACACTGTAAACGGTAATTACATAGGTACATGCCTGGGGCAAATAACAGCGCAAATAATTGTCCATGTGCAGAGTAATAAAGGAGCAAACTTTTATATATGGGCCTGCAGTGGAAGTTATTCTTAAAAGGTGACTTTCACGAATCGTTCTGAAACTGTGCTAAATTACAGATAATTCCCATATATTTCTTGGGAAAAAATCCCAGAAATTCTCCTTTCTCCGTTGTCGAGATATTCGAGGGCAAAGTCGTGCGGTTTTCGACTTTCAGGGGCTATAACTCGAAAACTAAAGAACGAGAATTTTTGGCACATATGGTCAATTGAATGTTTATCCCAACCCTTTCATTTGGCACTAGTTTCAGCCCGAATTGTGCAAGTCACCTAAGGTCACGAATCGTCCCGAACGTGTAGCCCAAATTGTGAAAATTTCAAACCGCTACTGCTTGCTTGTATGAGTAGGTAGCCATCTGAAACTTGGCATATATAAAGGCCATTAACATGTCTACATGCATGCACAATCTTATGTCAACTGATTGCATAACTTGCGAACTATAGGCCATCGAAATTTTTGTAAACAAAAGTTTGTGCGACTTTAGCTCCCAAACGGAATAAAAGCTAAAGCTGAAATAGCCTTCATTCTATTTCACTTATTTGTGTCTACACATGTATATGTTTTGCAGAGACTCAAAGCTCTTGAGAATGGAGAAAATGAGGTGTCAATTTTGCATTGGACCCTATGGGAAAATGCATTAAACGCCTACTGCTCCGACGTTCAGTGACCGATAACATCCATCTTTACACTGTAAACGGTAATTACATAGGTACATGCCTGGGGCAAATAACAGCGCAAATAATTGTCCATGTGCAGAGTAATAAAGGAGCAAACTTTTATAAATGGGCCTGCAGTGGAAGTTATTCTTAAAAGGTGACTTTCACGAATCGTTCTGAAACTGTGCTAAATTACAGATAATTCCCATATATTTCTTGGGAAAAAAATCCCAGAAATTCTCCTTTCTCCGTTGTCGAGATATTCGAGGGCAAAGTCGTGCAGTTTTCGACTTTCAGGGGCTATAACTCGAAAACTAAAGAACGAGAATTTTTGGCACATAAGGTCAATTGAATGTTTATCCCAACCCTTTCATTTGGCACTAGTTTCAGCCCGAATTGTGCAAGTCACCTAAGGTCACGAATCGTCCCGAACGTGTAGCCCAAATTGTGAAAATTTCAAACCGCTACTGCTTGCTTGTATGAGTAGGTAGCCATCTGAAACTTGGCATATATAAAGGCCATTATCATGTCTACATGCATGCACAATCCTATGTCAACTGATTGCATAACTTGCGAACTATAGGCCATCGAAATTTTTGTAAACAAAAGTTTGTGCGACTTTAGCTCCCAAACGGAATAAAAGCTAAAGCTGAAATAGCCTTCATTCTATTTCACTTATTTGTGTCTACACATGTATATGTTTTGCAGAGACTCAAAGCTCTTGAGAATGGAGAAAATGAGGTGTCAATTTTGCATTGGACCCTATGGGAAAATGCATTAAACGCCTACTGCTCCGACGTTCAGTGACCGATAACATCCATCTTTACACTGTAAACGGTAATTACATAGGTACATGCCTGGGGCAAATAACAGCGCAAATAATTGTCCATGTGCAGAGTAATAAAGGAGCAAACTTTTATATATGGGCCTGCAGTGGAAGTTATTCTTAAAAGGTGACTTTCACGAATCGTTCTGAAACTGTGCTAAATTACAGATAATTCCCATATATTTCTTGGGAAAAAAATCCCAGAAATTCTCCTTTCTCCGTTGTCGAGATATTCGAGGGCAAAGTCGTGCAGTTTTCGACTTTCAGGGGCTATAACTCGAAAACTAAAGAACGAGAATTTTTGGCACATATGGTCAATTGAATGTTTATCCCAACCCTTTCATTTGGCACTAGTTTCAGCCCGAATTGTGCAAGTCACCTAAGGTCACGAATCGTCCCGAACGTGTAGCCCAAATTGTGAAAATTTCAAACCGCTACTGCTTGCTTGTATGAGTAGGTAGCCATCTGAAACTTGGCATATATAAAGGCCATTAACATGTCTACATGCATGCACAATCTTATGTCAACTGATTGCATAACTTGCGAACTATAGGCCATCGAAATTTTTGTAAACAAAAGTTTGTGCGACTTTAGCTCCCAAACGGAATAAAAGCTAAAGCTGAAATAGCCTTCATTCTATTTCACTTATTTGTGTCTACACATGTATATGTTTTGCAGAGACTCAAAGCTCTTGAGAATGGAGAAAATGAGGTGTCAATTTTGCATTGGACCCTATGGGTAAATGCATTAAACGCCTACTGCTCCGACGTTCAGTGACCGATAACATCCATCTTTACACTGTAAACGGTAATTACATAGGTACATGCCTGGGGCAAATAACAGCGCAAATAATTGTCCATGTGCAGAGTAATAAAGGAGCAAACTTGTATATATGGGCCTGCAGTGGAAGTTATTCTTAAAAGGTGACTTTCACGAATCGTTCTGAAACTGTGCTAAATTACAGATAATTCCCATATATTTCTTGGGAAAAAAATCCCAGAAATTCTCCTTTCTCCGTTGTCGAGATATTCGAGGGCAAAGTCGTGCAGTTTTCGACTTTCAGGGGCTATAACTCGAAAACTAAAGAACGAGAATTTTTGGCACATATGGTCAATTAAATGTTTATCCCAACCCTTTCATTTGGCACTAGTTTCAGCCCGAATTGTGCAAGTCACCTAAGGTCACGAATCGTCCCGAACGTGTAGCCCAAATTGTGAAAATTTCAAACCGCTACTGCTTGCTTGTATGAGTAGGTAGCCATCTGAAACTTGGCATATATAAAGGCCATTAACATGTCTACATGCATGCACAATCTTATGTCAACTGATTGCATAACTTGCGAACTATAGGCCATCGAAATTTTTGTAAACAAAAGTTTGTGCGACTTTAGCTCCCAAACGGAATAAAAGCTAAAGCTGAAATAGCCTTCATTCTATTTCACTTATTTGTGTCTACACATGTATATGTTTTGCAGAGACTCAAAGCTCTTGAGAATGGAGAAAATGAGGTGTAAATTTTGCATTGGACCCTATGGGAAAATGCATTAAACGCCTACTGCTCCGACGTTCAGTGACCGATAACATCCATCTTTACACTGTAAACGGTAATTACATAGGTACATGCCTGGGGCAAATAACAGCGCAAATAATTGTCCATGTGCAGAGTAATAAAGGAGCAAACTTTTATATATGGGCCTGCAGTGGAAGTTATTCTTAAAAGGTGACTTTCACGAATCGTTCTGAAACTGTGCCAAATTACAGATAATTCCCATATATTTCTTGGGAAAAAAATTCCAGAAATTCTCCTTTCTCCGTTGTCGAGATATTCGAGGGCAAAGTCGTGCAGTTTTCGACTTTCAGGGGCTATAACTCGAAAACTAAAGAACGAGAATTTTTGGCACATATGGTCAATTGAATGTTTATCCCAACCCTTTCATTTGGCACTAGTTTCAGCCCGAATTGTGCAAGTCACCTAAGGTCACGAATCGTCCCGAACGTGTAGCCCAAATTGTGAAAATTTCAAACCGCTACTGCTTGCTTGTATGAGTAGGTAGCCATCTGAAACTTGGCATATATAAAGGCCATTAACATGTCTACATGCATGCACAATCTTATGTCAACTGATTGCATAACTTGCGAACTATAGGCCATCGAAATTTTTGTAAACAAAAGTTTGTGCGACTTTAGCTCCCAAACGGAATAAAAGCTAAAGCTGAAATAGCCTTCATTCTATTTCACTTATTTGTGTCTACACATGTATATGTTTTGCAGAGACTCAAAGCTCTTGAGAATGGAGAAAATGAGGTGTCAATTTTGCATTGGACCCTATGGGAAAATGCATTAAACGCCTACTGCTCCGACGTTCAGTGACCGATAACATCCATCTTTACACTGTAAACGGTAATTACATAGGTACATGCCTGGGGCAAATAACAGCGCAAATAATTGTCCATGTGCAGAGTAATAAAGGAGCAAACTTTTATATATGGGCCTGCAGTGGAAGTTATTCTTAAAAGGTGACTTTCACGAATCGTTCTGAAACTGTGCTAAATTACAGATAATTCCCATATATTTCTTGGGAAAAAATCCCAGAAATTCTCCTTTCTCCGTTGTCGAGATATTCGAGGGCAAAGTCGTGCGGTTTTCGACTTTCAGGGGCTATAACTCGAAAACTAAAGAACGAGAATTTTTGGCACATATGGTCAATTGAATGTTTATCCCAACCCTTTCATTTGGCACTAGTTTCAGCCCGAATTGTGCAAGTCACCTAAGGTCACGAATCGTCCCGAACGTGTAGCCCAAATTGTGAAAATTTCAAACCGCTACTGCTTGCTTGTATGAGTAGGTAGCCATCTGAAACTTGGCATATATAAAGGCCATTAACATGTCTACATGCCTGCACAATCTTATGTCAACTGATTGCATAACTTGCGAACTATAGGCCATCGAAATTTTTGTAAACAAAAGTTTGTGCGACTTTAGCTCCCAAACGGAATAAAAGCTAAAGCTGAAATAGCCTTCATTCTATTTCACTTATTTGTGTCTACACATGTATATGTTTTGCAGAGACTCAAAGCTCTTGAGAATGGAGAAAATGAGGTGTCAATTTTGCATTGGACCCTATGGGAAAATGCATTAAACGCCTACTGCTCCGACGTTCAGTGACCGATAACATCCATCTTTACACTGTAAACGGTAATTACATAGGTACATGCCTGGGGCAAATAACAGCGCAAATAATTGTCCATGTGCAGAGTAATAAAGGAGCAAACTTTTATATATGGGCCTGCAGTGGAAGTTATTCTTAAAAGGTGACTTTCACGAATCGTTCTGAAACTGTGCTAAATTACAGATAATTCCCATATATTTCTTGGGTAAAAAATCCCAGAAATTCTCCTTTCTCCGTTGTCGAGATATTCGAGGGCAAAGTCGTGCAGTTTTCGACTTTCAGGGGCTATAACTCGAAAACTAAAGAACGAGAATTTTTGGCACATATGGTCAATTGAATGTTTATCCCAACCCTTTCATTTGGCACTAGTTTCAGCCCGAATTGTGCAAGTCACCTAAGGTCACGAATCGTCCCGAACGTGTAGCCCAAATTGTGAAAATTTCAAACCGCTACTGCTTGCTTGTATGAGTAGGTAGCCATCTGAAACTTGGCATATATAAAGGCCATTAACATGTCTACATGCATGCACAATCTTATGTCAACTGATTGCATAACTTGCGAACTATAGGCCATCGAAATTTTTGTAAACAAAAGTTTGTGCGACTTTAGCTCCCAAACGGAATAAAAGCTAAAGCTGAAATAGCCTTCATTCTATTTCACTTATTTGTGTCTACACATGTATATGTTTTGCAGAGACTCAAAGCTCTTGAGAATGGAGAAAATGAGGTGTCAATTTTGCATTGGACCCTGTGGGAAAATGCATTAAACGCCTACTGCTCCGACGTTCAGTGACCGATAACATCCATCTTTACACTGTAAACGGTAATTACATAGGTACATGCCTGGGGCAAATAACAGCGCAAATAATTGTCCATGTGCAGAGTAATAAAGGAGCAAACTTTTATATATGGGCCTGCAGTGGAAGTTATTCTTAAAAGGTGACTTTCACGAATCGTTCTGAAACTGTGCTAAATTACAGATAATTCCCATATATTTCTTGGGAAAAAAATCCCAGAAATTCTCCTTTCTCCGTTGTCGAGATATTCGAGGGCAAAGTCGTGCAGTTTTCGACTTTCAGGGGCTATAACTCGAAAACTAAAGAACGAGAATTTTTGGCACATATGGTCAATTGAATGTTTATCCCAACCCTTTCATTTGGCACTAGTTTCAGCCCGAATTGTGCAAGTCACCTAAGGTCACGAATCGTCCCGAACGTGTAGCCCAAATTGTGAAAATTTCAAACCGCTACTGCTTGCTTGTATGAGTAGGTAGCCATCTGAAACTTGGCATATATAAAGGCCATTAACATGTCTACATGCATGCACAATCTTATGTCAACTGATTGCATAACTTGCGAACTATAGGCCATCGAAATTTTTGTAAACAAAAGTTTGTGCGACTTTAGCTCCCAAACGGAATAAAAGCTAAAGCTGAAATAGCCTTCATTCTATTTCACTTATTTGTGTCTACACATGTATATGTTTTGCAGAGACTCAAAGCTCTTGAGAATGGAGAAAATGAGGTGTCAATTTTGCATTGGACCCTATGGGAAAATGCATTAAACGCCTACTGCTCCGACGTTCAGTGACCGATAACATCCATCTTTACACTGTAAACGGTAATTACATAGGTACATGCCTGGGGCAAATAACAGCGCAAATAATTGTCCATGTGCAGAGTAATAAAGGAGCAAACTTTTATATATGGGCCTGCAGTGGAAGTTATTCTTAAAAGGTGACTTTCACGAATCGTTCTGAAACTGTGCTAAATTACAGATAATTCCCATATATTTCTTGGGAAAAAAATCCCAGAAATTCTCCTTTCTCCGTTGTCGAGATATTCGAGGGCAAAGTCGTGCAGTTTTCGACTTTCAGGGGCTATAACTCGAAAACTAAAGAACGAGAATTTTTGGCACATATGGTCAATTAAATGTTTATCCCAACCCTTTCATTTGGCACTAGTTTCAGCCCGAATTGTGCAAGTCACCTAAGGTCACGAATCGTCCCGAACGTGTAGCCCAAATTGTGAAAATTTCAAACCGCTACTGCTTGCTTGTATGAGTAGGTAGCCATCTGAAACTTGGCATATATAAAGGCCATTAACATGTCTACATGCATGCACAATCTTATGTCAACTGATTGCATAACTTGCGAACTATAGGCCATCGAAATTTTTGTAAACAAAAGTTTGTGCGACTTTAGCTCCCAAACGGAATTAAAGCTAAAGCTGAAATAGCCTTCATTCTATTTCACTTATTTGTGTCTACACATGTATATGTTTTGCAGAGACTCAAAGCTCTTGAGAATGGAGAAAATGAGGTGTCAATTTTGCATTGGACCCTATGGGAAAATGCATTAAACGCCTACTGCTCCGACGTTCAGTGACCGATAACATCCATCTTTACACTGTAAACGGTAATTACATAGGTACATGCCTGGGGCAAATAACAGCGCAAATAATTGTCCATGTGCAGAGTAATAAAGGAGCAAACTTTTATATATGGGCCTGCAGTGGAAGTTATTCTTAAAAGGTGACTTTCACGAATCGTTCTGAAACTGTGCTAAATTACAGATAATTCCCATATATTTCTTGGGAAAAAATCCCAGAAATTCTCCTTTCTCCGTTGTCGAGATATTCGAGGGCAAAGTCGTGCAGTTTTCGACCTTCAGGGGCTATAACTCGAAAACTAAAGAACGAGAATTTTTGGCACATATGGTCAATTGAATGTTTATCCCAACCCTTTCATTTGGCACTAGTTTCAGCCCGAATTGTGCAAGTCACCTAAGGTCACGAATCGTCCCGAACGTGTAGCCCAAATTGTGAAAATTTCAAACCGCTACTGCTTGCTTGTATGAGTAGGTAGCCATCTGAAACTTGGCATATATAAAGGCCATTAACATGTCTACATGCATGCACAATCTTATGTCAACTGATTGCATAACTTGCGAACTATAGGCCATCGAAATTTTTGTAAACAAAAGTTTGTGCGACTTTAGCTCCCAAACGGAATAAAAGCTAAAGCTGAAATAGCCTTCATTCTATTTCACTTATTTGTGTCTACACATGTATATGTTTTGCAGAGACTCAAAGCTCTTGAGAATGGAGAAAATGAGGTGTCAATTTTGCATTGGACCCTATGGGAAAATGCATTAAACGCCTACTGCTCCGACGTTCAGTGACCGATAACATCCATCTTTACACTGTAAACGGTAATTACATAGGTACATGCCTGGGGCAAATAACAGCGCAAATAATTGTCCATGTGCAAAGTAATAAAGGAGCAAACTTTTATATATGGGCCTGCAGTGGAAGTTATTCTTAAAAGGTGACTTTCACGAATCGTTCTGAAACTGTGCTAAATTACAGATAATTCCCATATATTTCTTGGGAAAAAAATCCCAGAAATTCTCCTTTCTCCGTTGTCGAGATATTCGAGGGCAAAGTCGTGCAGTTTTCGACTTTCAGGGGCTATAACTCGAAAACTAAAGAACGAGAATTTTTGGCACATATGGTCAATTGAATGTTTATCCCAACCCTTTCATTTGGCACTAGTTTCAGCCCGAATTGTGCAAGTCACCTAAGGTCACGAATCGTCCCGAACGTGTAGCCCAAATTGTGAAAATTTCAAACCGCTACTGCTTGCTTGTATGAGTAGGTAGCCATCTGAAACTTGGCATATATAAAGGCCATTAACATGTCTACATGCATGCACAATCTTATGTCAACTGATTGCATAACTTGCGAACTATAGGCCATCGAAATTTTTGTAAACAAAAGTTTGTGCGACTTTAGCTCCCAAACGGAATAAAAGCTAAAGCTGAAATAGCCTTCATTCTATTTCACTTATTTGTGTCTACACATGTATATGTTTTGCAGAGACTCAAAGCTCTTGAGAATGGAGAAAATGAGGTGTCAATTTTGCATTGGACCCTATGGGAAAATGCATTAAACGCCTACTGCTCCGACGTTCAGTGACCGATAACATCCATCTTTACACTGTAAACGGTAATTACATAGGTACATGCCTGGGGCAAATAACAGCGCAAATAATTGTCCATGTGCAGAGTAATAAAGGAGCAAACTTTTATATATGGGCCTGCAGTGGAAGTTATTCTTAAAAGGTGACTTTCACGAATCGTTCTGAAACTGTGCCAAATTACAGATAATTCCCATATATTTCTTGGGAAAAAAATCCCAGAAATTCTCCTTTCTCCGTTGTCGAGATATTCGAGGGCAAAGTCGTGCAGTTTTCGACTTTCAGGGGCTATAACTCGAAAACTAAAGAACGAGAATTTTTGCCACATATGGTCAATTGAATGTTTATCCCAACCCTTTCATTTGGCACTAGTTTCAGCCCGAATTGTGCAAGTCACCTAAGGTCACGAATCGTCCCGAACGTGTAGCCCAAATTGTGAAAATTTCAAACCGCTACTGCTTGCTTGTATGAGTAGGTAGCCATCTGAAACTTGGCATATATAAAGGCCATTAACATGTCTACATGCATGCACAATCTTATGTCAACTGATTGCATAACTTGCGAACTATAGGCCATCGAAATTTTTGTAAACAAAAGTTTGTGCGACTTTAGCTCCCAAACGGAATAAAAGCTAAAGCTGAAATAGCCTTCATTCTATTTCACTTATTTGTGTCTACACATGTATATGTTTTGCAGAGACTCAAAGCTCTTGAGAATGGAGAAAATGAGGTGTCAATTTTGCATTGGACCCTATGGGAAAATGCATTAAACGCCTACTGCTCCGACGTTCAGTGACCGATAACATCCATCTTTACACTGTAAACGGTAATTACATAGGTACATGCCTGGGGCAAATAACAGCGCAAATAATTGTCCATGTGCAGAGTAATAAAGGAGCAAACTTTTATATATGGGCCTGCAGTGGAAGTTATTCTTAAAAGGTGACTTTCACGAATCGTTCTGAAACTGTGCTAAATTACAGATAATTCCCATATATTTCTTGGGAAAAAATCCCAGAAATTCTCCTTTCTCCGTTGTCGAGATATTCGAGGGCAAAGTCGTGCGGTTTTCGACTTTCAGGGGCTATAACTCGAAAACTAAAGAACGAGAATTTTTGGCACATATGGTCAATTGAATGTTTATCCCAACCCTTTCATTTGGCACTAGTTTCAGCCCGAATTGTGCAAGTCACCTAAGGTCAAGAATCGTCCCGAACGTGTAGCCCAAATTGTGAAAATTTCAAACCGCTACTGCTTGCTTGTATGAGTAGGTAGCCATCTGAAACTTGGCATATATAAAGGCCATTAACATGTCTACATGCATGCACAATCTTATGTCAACTGATTGCATAACTTGCGAACTATAGGCCATCGAAATTTTTGTAAATAAAAGTTTGTGCGACTTTAGCTCCCAAACGGAATAAAAGCTAAAGCTGAAATAGCCTTCATTCTATTTCACTTATTTGTGTCTACACATGTATATGTTTTGCAGAGACTCAAAGCTCTTGAGAATGGAGAAAATGAGGTGTCAATTTTGCATTGGACCCTATGGGAAAATGCATTAAACGCCTACTGCTCCGACGTTCAGTGACCGATAACATCCATCTTTACACTGTAAACGGTAATTACATAGGTACATGCCTGGGGCAAATAACAGCGCAAATAATTGTCCATGTGCAGAGTAATAAAGGAGCAAACTTTTATATATGGGCCTGCAGTGGAAGTTATTCTTAAAAGGTGACTTTCACGAATCGTTCTGAAACTGTGCTAAATTACAGATAATTCCCATATATTTCTTGGGAAAAAATCCCAGAAATTCTCCTTTCTCCGTTGTCGAGATATTCGAGGGCAAAGTCGTGCAGTTTTCGACTTTCAGGGGCTATAACTCGAAAACTAAAGAACGAGAATTTTTGGCACATATGGTCAATTGAATGTTTATCCCAACCCTTTCATTTGGCACTAGTTTCAGCCCGAATTGTGCAAGTCACCTAAGGTCACGAATCGTCCCGAACGTGTAGCCCAAATTGTGAAAATTTCAAACCGCTACTGCTTGCTTGTATGAGTAGGTAGCCATCTGAAACTTGGCATATATAAAGGCCATTAACATGTCTACATGCATGCACAATCTTATGTCAACTGATTGCATAACTTGCGAACTATAGGCCATCGAAATTTTTGTAAACAAAAGTTTGTGCGACTTTAGCTCCCAAACGGAATAAAAGCTAAAGCTGAAATAGCCTTCATTCTATTTCACTTATTTGTGTCTACACATGTATATGTTTTGCAGAGACTCAAAGCTCTTGAGAATGGAGAAAATGAGGTGTCAATTTTGCATTGGACCCTATGGGAAAATGCATTAAACGCCTACTGCTCCGACGTTCAGTGACCGATAACATCCATCTTTACACTGTAAACGGTAATTACATAGGTACATGCCTGGGGCAAATAACAGCGCAAATAATTGTCCATGTGCAGAGTAATAAAGGAGCAAACTTTTATATATGGGCCTGCAGTGGAAGTTATTCTTAAAAGGTGACTTTCACGAATCGTTCTGAAACTGTGCTAAATTACAGATAATTCCCATATATTTCTTGGGAAAAAAATCCCAGAAATTCTCCTTTCTCCGTTGTCGAGATATTCGAGGGCAAAGTCGTGCAGTTTTCGACTTTCAGGGCCTATAACTCGAAAACTAAAGAACGAGAATTTTTGGCACATATGGTCAATTGAATGTTTATCCCAACCCTTTCATTTGGCACTAGTTTCAGCCCGAATTGTGCAAGTCACCTAAGGTCACGAATCGTCCCGAACGTGTAGCCCAAATTGTGAAAATTTCAAACCGCTACTGCTTGCTTGTATGAGTAGGTAGCCATCTGAAACTTGGCATATATAAAGGCCATTAACATGTCTACATGCATGCACAATCTTATGTCAACTGATTGCATAACTTGCGAACTATAGGCCATCGAAATTTTTGTAAACAAAAGTTTGTGCGACTTTAGCTCCCAAACGGAATAAAAGCTAAAGCTGAAATAGCCTTCATTCTATTTCACTTATTTGTGTCTACACATGTATATGTTTTGCAGAGACTCAAAGCTCTTGAGAATGGAGAAAATGAGGTGTCAATTTTGCATTGGACCCTATGGGAAAATGCATTAAACGCCTACTGCTCCGACGTTCAGTGACCGATAACATCCATCTTTACACTGTAAACGGTAATTACATAGGTACATGCCTGGGGCAAATAACAGCGCAAATAATTGTCCATGTGCAGAGTAATAAAGGAGCAAACTTTTATATATGGGCCTGCAGTGGAAGTTATTCTTAAAAGGTGACTTTCACGAATCGTTCTGAAACTGTGCTAAATTACAGATAATTCCCATATATTTCTTGGGAAAAAAATCCCAGAAATTCTCCTTTCTCCGTTGTCGAGATATTCGAGGGCAAAGTCGTGCAGTTTTCGACTTTCAGGGGCTATAACTCGAAAACTAAAGAACGAGAATTTTTGGCACATATGGTCAATTGAATGTTTATCCCAACCCTTTCATTTGGCACTAGTTTCAGTCCGAATTGTGCAAGTCACCTAAGGTCACGAATCGTCCCGAACGTGTAGCCCAAATTGTGAAAATTTCAAACCGCTACTGCTTGCTTGTATGAGTAGGTAGCCATCTGAAACTTGGCATATATAAAGGCCATTAACATGTCTACATGCATGCACAATCTTATGTCAACTGATTGCATAACTTGCGAACTATAGGCCATCGAAATTTTTGTAAACAAAAGTTTGTGCGACTTTAGCTCCCAAACGGAATAAAAGCTAAAGCTGAAATAGCCTTCATTCTATTTCACTTATTTGTGTCTACACATGTATATGTTTTGCAGAGACTCAAAGCTCTTGAGAATGGAGAAAATGAGGTGTCAATTTTGCATTGGACCCTATGGGAAAATGCATTAAACGCCTACTGCTCCGACGTTCAGTGACCGATAACATCCATCTTTACACTGTAAACGGTAATTACATAGGTACATGCCTGGGGCAAATAACAGCGCAAATAATTGTCCATGTGCAGAGTAATAAAGGAGCAAACTTTTATATATGGGCCTGCAGTGGAAGTTATTCTTAAAAGGTGACTTTCACGAATCGTTCTGAAACTGTGCTAAATTACAGATAATTCCCATATATTTCTTGGGAAAAAAATCCCAGAAATTCTCCTTTCTCCGTTGTCGAGATATTCGAGGGCAAAGTCGTGCAGTTTTCGACTTTCAGGGGCTATAACTCGAAAACTAAAGAACGAGAATTTTTGGCACATATGGTCAATTGAATGTTTATCCCAACCCTTTCATTTGGCACTAGTTTCAGCCCGAATTGTGCAAGTCACCTAAGGTCACGAATCGTCCCGAACGTGTAGCCCAAATTGTGAAAATTTCAAACCGCTACTGCTTGCTTGTATGAGTAGGTAGCCATCTGAAACTTGGCATATATAAAGGCCATTAACATGTCTACATGCATGCACAATCTTATGTCAACTGATTGCATAACTTGCGAACTATAGGCCATCGAAATTTTTGTAAACAAAAGTTTGTGCGACTTTAGCTCTCAAACGGAATAAAAGCTAAAGCTGAAATAGCCTTCATTCTATTTCACTTATTTGTGTCTACACATGTATATGTTTTGCAGAGACTCAAAGCTCTTGAGAATGGAGAAAATGAGGTGTCAATGTTGCATTGGACCCTATGGGAAAATGCATTAAACGCCTACTGCTCCGACGTTCAGTGACCGATAACATCCATCTTTACACTGTAAACGGTAATTACATAGGTACATGCCTGGGGCAAATAACAGCGCAAATAATTGTCCATGTGCAGAGTAATAAAGGAGCAAACTTTTATATATGGGCCTGCAGTGGAAGTTATTCTTAAAAGGTGACTTTCACGAATCGTTCTGAAACTGTGCTAAATTACAGATAATTCCCATATATTTCTTGGGTAAAAAATCCCAGAAATTCTCCTTTCTCCGTTGTCGAGATATTCGAGGGCAAAGTCGTGCAGTTTTCGACTTTCAGGGGCTATAACTCGAAAACTAAAGAACGAGAATTTTTGGCACATATGGTCAATTGAATGTTTATCCCAACCCTTTCATTTGGCACTAGTTTCAGCCCGAATTGTGCAAGTCACCTAAGGTCACGAATCGTCCCGAACGTGTAGCCCAAATTGTGAAAATTTCAAACCGCTACTGCTTGCTTGTATGAGTAGGTAGCCATCTGAAACTTGGCATATATAAAGGCCATTAACATGTCTACATGCATGCACAATCTTATGTCAACTGATTGCATAACTTGCGAACTATAGGCCATCGAAATTTTTGTAAACAAAAGTTTGTGCGACTTTAGCTCCCAAACGGAATAAAAGCTAAAGCTGAAATAGCCTTCATTCTATTTCACTTATTTGTGTCTACACATGTATATGTTTTGCAGAGACTCAAAGCTCTTGAGAATGGAGAAAATGAGGTGTCAATTTTGCATTGGACCCTATGGGAAAATGCATTAAACGCCTACTGCTCCGACGTTCAGTGACCGATAACATCCATCTTTACACTGTAAACGGTAATTACATAGGTACATGCCTGGGACAAATAACAGCGCAAATAATTGTCCATGTGCAGAGTAATAAAGGAGCAAACTTTTATATATGGGCCTGCAGTGGAAGTTATTCTTAAAAGGTGACTTTCACGAATCGTTCTGAAACTGTGCTAAATTACAGATAATTCCCATATATTTCTTGGGTAAAAAATCCCAGAAATTCTCCTTTCTCCGTTGTCGAGATATTCGAGGGCAAAGTCGTGCAGTTTTCGACTTTCAGGGGCTATAACTCGAAAACTAAAGAACGAGAATTTTTGGCACATATGGTCAATTGAATGTTTATCCCAACCCTTTCATTTGGCACTAGTTTCAGCCCGAATTGTGCAAGTCACCTAAGGTCACGAATCGTCCCGAACGTGTAGCCCAAATTGTGAAAATTTCAAACCGCTACTGCTTGCTTGTATGAGTAGGTAGCCATCTGAAACTTGGCATATATAAAGGCCATTAACATGTCTACATGCATGCACAATCTTATGTCAACTGATTGCATAACTTGCGAACTATAGGCCATCGAAATTTTTGTAAACAAAAGTTTGTGCGACTTTAGCTCCCAAACGGAATAAAAGCTAAAGCTGAAATAGCCTTCATTCTATTTCACTTATTTGTGTCTACACATGTATATGTTTTGCAGAGACTCAAAGCTCTTGAGAATGGAGAAAATGAGGTGTCAATTTTGCATTGGACCCTATGGGAAAATGCATTAAACGCCTACTGCTCCGACGTTCAGTGACCGATAACATCCATCTTTACACTGTAAACGGTAATTACATAGGTACATGCCTGGGGCAAATAACAGCGCAAATAATTGTCCATGTGCAGAGTAATAAAGGAGCAAACTTTTATATATGGGCCTGCAGTGGAAGTTATTCTTAAAAGGTGACTTTCACGAATCGTTCTGAAACTGTGCTAAATTACAGATAATTCCCATATATTTCTTGGGAAAAAAATCCCAGAAATTCTCCTTTCTCCGTTGTCGAGATATTCGAGGGCAAAGTCGTGCAGTTTTCGACTTTCAGGGGCTATAACTCGAAAACTAAAGAACGAGAATTTTTGGCACATATGGTCAATTGAATGTTTATCCCAACCCTTTCATTTGGCACTAGTTTCAGCCCGAATTGTGCAAGTCACCTAAGGTCACGAATCGTCCCGAACGTGTAGCCCAAATTGTGAAAATTTCAAACCGCTACTGCTTGCTTGTATGAGTAGGTAGCCATCTGAAACTTGGCATATATAAAGGCCATTAACATGACTAAATGCATGCACAATTTTATGTCAACTGATTGCATAACTTGCGAACTATAGGCCATCGAAATTTTTGTAAACAAAAGTTTGTGCGACTTTAGCTCCCAAACGGAATAAAAGCTAAAGCTGAAATAGCCTTCATTCTATTTCACTTATTTGTGTCTACACATGTATATGTTTTGCAGAGACTCAAAGCTCTTGAGAATGGAGAAAATGAGGTGTCAATTTTGCATTGGACCCTATGGGAAAATGCATTAAACGCCTACTGCTCCGACGTTCAGTGACCGATAACATCCATCTTTACACTGTAAACGGTAATTACATAGGTACATGCCTGGGGCAAATAACAGCGCAAATAATTGTCCATGTGCAGAGTAAAAAAGGAGATAACTTTTATATATGGGCCTGCAGTGGAAGTTATTCTTAAAAGGTGACTTTCACGAATCGTTCTGAA
Source organism: Ctena decussata (assembly GCA_963989385.1). Lineage (NCBI taxonomy): Eukaryota > Metazoa > Mollusca > Bivalvia > Lucinida > Lucinidae > Ctena > Ctena decussata. The sequence continues at coordinate 77,351,059 of OZ022510.1, read as the reverse complement.
ACTGTGCTAAATTACAGATAATTCCCATATATTTCTTGGGAAAAAATCCCAGAAATTCTCCTTTCTCCGTTGTCGAGATATTCGAGGGCAAAGTCGTGCAGTTTTCGACTTTCAGGGGCTATAACTCGAAAACTAAAGAACGAGAATTTTTGGCACATATGGTCAATTGAATGTTTATCCCAACCCTTTCATTTGGCACTAGTTTCAGCCCGAATTGTGCAAGTCACCTAAGGTCACGAATCGTCCCGAACGTGTAGCCCAAATTGTGAAAATTTCAAACCGCTACTGCTTGCTTGTATGAGTAGGTAGCCATCTGAAACTTGGCATATATAAAGGCCATTAACATGTCTACATGCATGCACAATCTTATGTCAACTGATTGCATAACTTGCGAACTATAGGCCATCGAAATTTTTGTAAACAAAAGTTTGTGCGACTTTAGCTCCCAAACGGAATAAAAGTTAAAGCTGAAATAGCCTTCATTCTATTTCACTTATTTGTGTCTACACATGTATATGTTTTGCAGAGACTCAAAGCTCTTGAGAATGGAGAAAATGAGGTGTCAATTTTGCATTGGACCCTATGGGAAAATGCATTAAACGCCTACTGCTCCGACGTTCAGTGACCGATAACATCCATCTTTACACTGTAAACGGTAATTACATAGGTACATGCCTGGGGCAAATAACAGCGCAAATAATTGTCCATGTGCAGAGTAATAAAGGAGCAAACTTTTATATATGGGCCTGCAGTGGAAGTTATTCTTAAAAGGTGACTTTCACGAATCGTTCTGAAACTGTGCTAAATTACAGATAATTCCCATATATTTCTTGGGAAAAAAATCCCAGAAATTCTCCTTTCTCCGTTGTCGAGATATTCGAGGGCAAAGTCGTGCAGTTTTCGACTTTCAGGGGCTATAACTCGAAAACTAAAGAACGAGAATTTTTGGCACATATGGTCAATTGAATGTTTATCCCAACCCTTTCATTTGGCACTAGTTTCAGCCCGAATTGTGCAAGTCACCTAAGGTCACGAATCGTCCCGAACGTGTAGCCCAAATTGTGAAAATTTCAAACCGCTACTGCTTGCTTGTATGAGTAGGTAGCCATCTGAAACTTGGCATATATAAAGGCCATTAACATGTCTACATGCATGCACAATCTTATGTCAACTGATTGCATAACTTGCGAACTATAGGCCATCGAAATTTTTGTAAACAAAAGTTTGTGCGACTTTAGCTCCCAAACGGAATAAAAGCTAAAGCTGAAATAGCCTTCATTCTATTTCACTTATTTGTGTCTACACATGTATATGTTTTGCAGAGACTCAAAGCTCTTGAGAATGGAGAAAATGAGGTGTCAATTTTGCATTGGACCCTATGGGAAAATGCATTAAACGCCTACTGCTTCGACGTTCAGTGACCGATAACATCCATCTTTACACTGTAAACGGTAATTACATAGGTACATGCCTGGGGCAAATAACAGCGCAAATAATTGTCCATGTGCAGAGTAATAAAGGAGCAAACTTTTATAAATGGGCCTGCAGTGGAAGTTATTCTTAAAAGGTGACTTTCACGAATCGTTCTGAAACTGTGCTAAATTACAGATAATTCCCATATATTTCTTGGGAAAAAAATCCCAGAAATTCTCCTTTCTCCGTTGTCGAGATATTCGAGGGCAAAGTCGTGCAGTTTTCGACTTTCAGGGGCTATAACTCGAAAACTAAAGAACGAGAATTTTTGGCACATATGGTCAATTGAATGTTTATCCCAACCCTTTCATTTGGCACTAGTTTCAGCCCGAATTGTGCAAGTCACCTAAGGTCACGAATCGTCCCGAACGTGTAGCCCAAATTGTGAAAATTTCAAACCGCTACTGCTTGCTTGTATGAGTAGGTAGCCATCTGAAACTTGGCATATATAAAGGCCATTATCATGTCTACATGCATGCACAATCTTATGTCAACTGATTGCATAACTTGCGAAATATAGGCCATCGAAATTTTTGTAAACAAAAGTTTGTGCGACTTTAGCTCCCAAACGGAATAAAAGCTAAAGCTGAAATAGCCTTCATTCTATTTCACTTATTTGTGTCTACACATGTATATGTTTTGCAGAGACTCAAAGCTCTTGAGAATGGAGAAAATGAGGTGTCAATTTTGCATTGGACCCTATGGGAAAATGCATTAAACGCCTACTGCTCCGACGTTCAGTGACCGATAACATCCATCTTTACACTGTAAACGGTAATTACATAGGTACATGCCTGGGGCAAATAACAGCGCAAATAATTGTCCATGTGCAGAGTAATAAAGGAGCAAACTTTTATATATGGGCCTGCAGTGGAAGTTATTCTTAAAAGGTGACTTTCACGAATCGGTCTGAAACTGTGCTAAATTACAGATAATTCCCATATATTTCTTAAGAAAAAAATCCCAGAAATTCTCCTTTCTCCGTTGTCGAGATATTCGAGGGCAAAGTCGTGCAGTTTTCGACTTTCAGGGGCTATAACTCGAAAACTAAAGAACGAGAATTTTTGGCACATATGGTCAATTGAATGTTTATCCCAACCCTTTCATTTGGCACTAGTTTCAGCCCGAATTGTGCAAGTCACCTAAGGTCACGAATCGTCCCGAACGTGTAGCCCAAATTGTGAAAATTTCAAACCGCTACTGCTTGCTTGTATGAGTAGGTAGCCATCTGAAACTTGGCATATATAAAGGCCATTAACATGTCTACATGCATGCACAATCTTATGTCAACTGATTGCATAACTTGCGAACTATAGGCCATCGAAATTTTTGTAAACAAAAGTTTGTGCGACTTTAGCTCCCAAACGGAATAAAAGCTAAAGCTGAAATAGCCTTCATTCTATTTCACTTATTTGTGTCTACACATGTATATGTTTTGCAGAGACTCAAAGCTCTTGAGAATGGAGAAAATGAGGTGTCAATTTTGCATTGGACCCTATGGGAAAATGCATTAAACGCCTACTGCTCCGACGTTCAGTGACCGATAACATCCATCTTTACACTGTAAACGGTAATTACATAGGTACATGCCTGGGGCAAATAACAGCGCAAATAATTGTCCATGTGCAGAGTAATAAAGGAGCAAACTTTTATATATGGGCCTGCAGTGGAAGTTATTCTTAAAAGGTGACTTTCACGAATCGTTCTGAAACTGTGCTAAATTACAGATAATTCCCATATATTTCTTGGGAAAAAAATCCCAGAAATTCTCCTTTCTCCGTTGTCGAGATATTCGAAGGCAAAGTCGTGCAGTTTTCTACTTTCAGGGGCTATAACTTGAAAATTAAAGAACGAGAATTTTTGGCACATATGGTCAATTGAATGTTTATCCCAACCCTTTCATTTGGCACTAGTTTCAGCCCGAATTGTGCAAGTCACCTAAGGTCACGAATCGTCCAGAACGTGTAGCCCAAATTGTGAAAATTTCAAACCGCTACTGCTTGCTTGTATGAGTAGGTAGCCATCTGAAACTTGGCATATATAAAGGCCATTAACATGTCTACATGCATGCACAATCTTATGTCAACTGATTGCATAACTTGCGAACTATAGGCCATCGAAATTTTTGTAAACAAAAGTTTGTGCGACTTTAGCTCCCAAACGGAATAAAAGCTAAAGCTGAAATAGCCTTCATTCTATTTCACTTATTTGCGTCTACACATGTATATGTTTTGCAGAGACTCAAAGCTCTTGAGAATGGAGAAAATGAGGTGTCAATTTTGCATTGGACCCTATGGGAAAATGCATTAAACGCCTACTGCTCCGACGTTCAGTGACCGATAACATCCATCTTTACACTGTAAACGGTAATTACATAGGTACATGCCTGGGGCAAATAACAGCGCAAATAATTGTCCATGTGCAGAGTAATAAAGGAGCAAACTTTTATATATGGGCCTGCAGTGGAAGTTATTCTTAAAAGGTGACTTTCACGAATCGTTCTGAAACTGTGCTAAATTACAGATAATTCCCATATATTTCTTGGGAAAAAAATCCCAGAAATTCTCCTTTCTCCGTTGTCGAGATATTCGAGGGCAAAGTCGTGCAGTTTTCGACTTTCAGGGGCTATAACTCGAAAACTAAAGAACGAGAATTTTTGGCACATATGGTCAATTGAATGTTTATCCCAACCCTTTCATGTGGCACTAGTTTCAGCCCGAATTGTGCAAGTCACCTAGGGTCACGAATCGTCCCGAACGTGTAGCCCAAATTGTGAAAATTTCAAACCGCTACTGCTTGCTTGTATGAGTAGGTAGCCATCTGAAACTTGGCATATATAAAGGCAATTAACATGTCTACATGCATGCACAATCTTATGTCAACTGATTGCATAACTTGCGAACTATAGGCCATCGAAATTTTTGTAAACAAAAAGTTGTGCGACTTTAGCTCCCAAACGGAATAAAAGCTAAAGCTGAAATAGCCTTCATTCTATTTCACTTATTTGTGTCTACACATGTATATGTTTTGCAGAGACTCAAAGCTCTTGAGAATGGAGAAAATGAGGTGTCAATTTTGCATTGGACCCTATGGGAAAATGCATTAAACGCCTACTGCTCCGACGTTCAGTGACCGATAACATCCATCTTTACACTGTAAACGGTAATTACATAGGTACATGCCTGGGGCAAATAACAGCGCAAATAATTGTCCATGTGCAGAGTAATAAAGGAGCAAACTTTTATATATGGGCCTGCAGTGGAAGTTATTCTTAAAAGGTGACTTTCACGAATCGTTCTGAAACTGTGCTAAATTACAGATAATTCCCATATATTTCTTGGGAAAAAAATCCCAGAAATTCTCCTTTCTCCGTTGTCGAGATATTCGAGGGCAAAGTCGTGCAGTTTTCGACTTTCAGGGGCTATAACTCGAAAACTAAAGAACGAGAATTTTTGGCACATATGGTCAATTGAATGTTTATCCCAACCCTTTCATTTGGCACTAGTTTCAGCCCGAATTGTGCAAGTCACCTAAGGTCACGAATCGTCCAGAACGTGTAGCCCAAATTGTGAAAATTTCAAACCGCTACTGCTTGCTTGTATGAGTTGGTAGCCATCTGAAACTTGGCATATATAAAGGCCATTAACATGTCTACATGCATGCACAATCTTATGTCAACTGATTGCATAACTTGCGAACTATAGGCCATCGAAATTTTTGTAAACAAAAGTTTGTGCGACTTTAGCTCCCAAACGGAATAAAAGCTAAAGCTGAAATAGCCTTCATTCTATTTCACTTATTTGTGTCTACACATGTATATGTTTTGCAGAGACTCAAAGCTCTTGAGAATGGAGAAAATGAGGTGTCAATTTTGCATTGGACCCTATGGGAAAATGCATTAAACGCCTACTGCTCCGACGTTCAGTGACCGATAACATCCATCTTTACACTGTAAACGGTAATTACATAGGTACATGCCTGGGGCAAATAACAGCGCAAATAATTGTCCATGTGCAGAGTAATAAAGGAGCAAACTTTTATATATGGGCCTGCAGTGGAAGTTATTCTTAAAAGGTGACTTTCACGAATCGTTCTGAAACTGTGCTAAATTACAGATAATTCCCATATATTTCTTGGGAAAAAAATCCCAGAAATTCTCCTTTCTCCGTTGTCGAGATATTCGAGGGCAAAGTCGTGCAGTTTTCGACTTTCAGGGGCTATAACTCGAAAACTAAAGAACGAGAATTTTTGGCACATATGGTCAATTGAATGTTTATCCCAACCCTTTCATTTGGCACTAGTTTCAGCCCGAATTGTGCAAGTCACCTAAGGTCACGAATCGTCCCGAACGTGTAGCCCAAATTGTGAAAATTTCAAACCGCTACTGCTTGCTTGTATGAGTAGGTAGCCATCTGAAACTTGGCATATATAAAGGCCATTAACATGTCTACATGCATGCACAATCTTATGTCAACTGATTGCATAACTTGCGAACTATAGGCCATCGAAATTTTTGTAAACAAAAGTTTGTGCGACTTTAGCTCCCAAACGGAATAAAAGCTAAAGCTGAAATAGCCTTCATTCTATTTCACTTATTTGTGTCTACACATGTATATGTTTTGCAGAGACTCAAAGCTCTTGAGAATGGAGAAAATGAGGTGTCAATTTTGCATTGGACCCTATGGGAAAATGCATTAAACGCCTACTGCTCCGACGTTCAGTGACCGATAACATCCATCTTTACACTGTAAACGGTAATTACATAGGTACATGCCTGGGGCAAATAACAGCGCAAATAATTGTCCATGTGCAGAGTAATAAAGGAGCAAACTTTTATATATGGGCCTGCAGTGGAAGTTATTCTTAAAAGGTGACTTTCACGAATCGTTCTGAAACTGTGCTAAATTACAGATAATTCCCATATATTTCTTGGGAAAAAAATCCCAGAAATTCTCCTTTCTCCGTTGTCGAGATATTCGAGGGCAAAGTCGTGCAGTTTTCGACTTTCAGGGGCTATAACTCGAAAACTAAAGAACGAGAATTTTTGGCACATATGGTCAATTGAATGTTTATCCCAACCCTTTCATTTGGCACTAGTTTCAGCCCGAATTGTGCAAGTCACCTAAGGTCACGAATCGTCCCGAACGTGTAGCCCAAATTGTGAAAATTTCAAACCGCTACTGCTTGCTTGTATGAGTAGGTAGCCATCTGAAACTTGGCATATATAAAGGCCATTAACATGTCTACATACATGCACAATCTTATGTCAACTGATTGCATAACTTGCGAACTATAGGCCATCGAAATTTTTGTAAACAAAAGTTTGTGCGACTTTAGCTCCCAAACGGAATAAAAGCTAAAGCTGAAATAGCCTTCATTCTATTTCACTTATTTGTGTCTACACATGTATATGTTTTGCAGAGACTCAAAGCTCTTGAGAATGGAGAAAATGAGGTGTCAATTTTGCATTGGACCCTATGGGAAAATGCATTAAACGCCTACTGCTCCGACGTTCAGTGACCGATAACATCCATCTTTACACTGTAAACGGTAATTACATAGGTACATGCCTGGGGCAAATAACAGCGCAAATAATTGTCCATGTGCAGAGTAATAAAGGAGCAAACTTTTATATATGGGCCTGCAGTGGAAGTTATTCTTAAAAGGTGACTTTCACGAATCGTTCTGAAACTGTGCTAAATTACAGATAATTCCCATATATTTCTTGGGAAAAAAATCCCAGAAATTCTCCTTTCTCCGTTGTCGAGATATTCGAGGGCAAAGTCGTGCAGTTTTCGACTTTCAGGGGCTATAACTCGAAAACTAAAGAACGAGAATTTTTGGCACATATGGTCAATTGAATGTTTATCCCAACCCTTTCATTTGGCACTAGTTTCAGCCCGAATTGTGCAAGTCACCTAAGGTCACGAATCGTCCCGAACGTGTAGCCCAAATTGTGAAAATTTCAAACCGCTACTGCTTGCTTGTATGAGTAGGTAGCCATCTGAAACTTGGCATATATAAAGGCCATTAACATGTCTACATGCATGCACAATCTTATGTCAACTGATTGCATAACTTGCGAACTATAGGCCATCGAAATGTTTGTAAACAAAAGTTTGTGCGACTTTAGCTCCCAAACGGAATAAAAGCTAAAGCTGAAATAGCCTTCATTCTATTTCACTTATTTGTGTCTACACATGTATATGTTTTGCAGAGACTCAAAGCTCTTGAGAATGGAGAAAATGAGGTGTCAATTTTGCATTGGACCCTATGGGAAAATGCATTAAACGCCTACTGCTCCGACGTTCAGTGACCGATAACATCCATCTTTACACTGTAAACGGTAATTACATAGGTACATGCCTGGGGCAAATAACAGCGCAAATAATTGTCCATGTGCAGAGTAATAAAGGAGCAAACTTTTATATATGGGCCTGCAGTGGAAGTTATTCTTAAAAGGTGACTTTCACGAATCGTTCTGAAACTGTGCTAAATTACAGATAATTCCCATATATTTCTTGGGAAAAAAATCCCAGAAATTCTCCTTTCTCCGTTGTCGAGATATTCGAGGGCAAAGTCGTGCAGTTTTCGACTTTCAGGGGCTATAACTCGAAAACTAAAGAACGAGAATTTTTGGCACATATGGTCAATTGAATGTTTATCCCAACCCTTTCATTTGGCACTAGTTTCAGCCCGAATTGTGCAAGTCACCTAAGGTCACGAATCGTCCCGAACGTGTAGCCCAAATTGTGAAAATTTCAAACCGCTACTGCTTGCTTGTATGAGTAGGTAGCCATCTGAAACTTGGCATATATAAAGGCCATTAACATGTCTACATGCATGCACAATCTTATGTCAACTGATTGCATAACTTGCGAACTATAGGCCATCGAAATTTTTGTAAACAAAAGTTTGTGCGACTTTAGCTCCCAAACGGAATAAAAGTTAAAGCTGAAATAGCCTTCATTCTATTTCACTTATTTGTGTCTACACATGTATATGTTTTGCAGAGACTCAAAGCTCTTGAGAATGGAGAAAATGAGGTGTCAATTTTGCATTGGACCCTATGGGAAAATGCATTAAACGCCTACTGCTCCGACGTTCAGTGACCGATAACATCCATCTTTACACTGTAAACGGTAATTACATAGGTACATGCCTGGGGCAAATAACAGCGCAAATAATTGTCCATGTGCAGAGTAATAAAGGAGCAAACTTTTATATATGGGCCTGCAGTGGAAGTTATTCTTAAAAGGTGACTTTCACGAATCGTTCTGAAACTGTGCTAAATTACAGATAATTCCCATATATTTCTTGGGAAAAAATCCCAGAAATTCTCCTTTCTCCGTTGTCGAGATATTCGAGGGCAAAGTCGTGCAGTTTTCGACTTTCAGGGGCTATAACTCGAAAACTAAAGAACGAGAATTTTTGGCACATATGGTCAATTGAATGTTTATCCCAACCCTTTCATTTGGCACTAGTTTCAGCCCGAATTGTGCAAGTCACCTAAGGTCACGAATCGTCCCGAACGTGTAGCCCAAATTGTGAAAATTTCAAACCGCTACTGCTTGCTTGTATGAGTAGGTAGCCATCTGAAACTTGGCATATATAAAGGCCATTAACATGTCTACATGCATGCACAATCTTATGTCAACTGATTGCATAACTTGCGAACTATAGGCCATCGAAATGTTTGTAAACAAAAGTTTGTGCGACTTTAGCTCCCAAACGGAATAAAAGCTAAAGCTGAAATAGCCTTCATTCTATTTCACTTATTTGTGTCTACACATGTATATGTTTTGCAGAGACTCAAAGCTCTTGAGAATGGAGAAAATGAGGTGTCAATTTTGCATTGGACCCTATGGGAAAATGCATTAAACGCCTACTGCTCCGACGTTCAGTGACCGATAACATCCATCTTTACACTGTAAACGGTAATTACATAGGTACATGCCTGGGGCAAATAACAGCGCAAATAATTGTCCATGTGCAGAGTAATAAAGGAGCAAACTTTTATATATGGGCCTGCAGTGGAAGTTATTCTTAAAAGGTGACTTTAACGAATCGTTCTGAAACTGTGCTAAATTACAGATAATTCCCATATATTTCTTGGGAAAAAAATCCCAGAAATTCTCCTTTCTCCGTTGTCGAGATATTCGAGGGCAAAGTCGTGCAGTTTTCGACTTTCAGGGGCTATAACTCGAAAACTAAAGAACGAGAATTTTTGGCACATATGGTCAATTGAATGTTTATCCCAACCCTTTCATTTGGCACTAGTTTCAGCCCGAATTGTGCAAGTCACCTAAGGTCACGAATCGTCCCGAACGTGTAGCCCAAATTGTGAAAATTTCAAACCGCTACTGCTTGCTTGTATGAGTAGGTAGCCATCTGAAACTTGGCATATATAAAGGCCATTAACATGTCTACATGCATGCACAATCTTATGTCAACTGATTGCATAACTTGCGAACTATAGGCCATCGAAATTTTTGTAAACAAAAGTTTGTGCGACTTTAGCTCCCAAACGGAATAAAAGCTAAAGCTGAAATAGCCTTCATTCTATTTCACTTATTTGTGTCTACACATGTATATGTTTTGCAGAGACTCAAAGCTCTTGAGAATGGAGAAAATGAGGTGTCAATTTTGCATTGGACCCTATGGGAAAATGCATTAAACGCCTACTGCTCCGACGTTCAGTGACCGATAACATCCATCTTTACACTGTAAACGGTAATTACATAGGTACATGCCTGGGGCAAATAACAGCGCAAATAATTGTCCATGTGCAGAGTAATAAAGGAGCAAACTTTTATATATGGGCCTGCAGTGGAAGTTATTCTTAAAAGGTGACTTTCACGAATCGTTCTGAAACTGTGCTAAATTACAGATAATTCCCATATATTTCTTGGGAAAAAAATCCCAGAAATTCTCCTTTCTCCGTTGTCGAGATATTCGAGGGCAAAGTCGTGCAGTTTTCGACTTTCAGGGGCTATAACTCGAAAACTAAAGAACGAGAATTTTTGGCACATATGGTCAATTGAATGTTTATCCCAACCCTTTCATTTGGCACTAGTTTCAGCCCGAATTGTGCAAGTCACCTAAGGTCACGAATCGTCCCGAACGTGTAGCCCAAATTGTGAAAATTTCAAACCGCTACTGCTTGCTTGTATGAGTAGGTAGCCATCTGAAACTTGGCATATATAAAGGCCATTAACATGTCTACATGCATGCACAATCTTATGTCAACTGATTGCATAACTTGCGAACTATAGGCCATCGAAATTTTTGTAAACAAAAGTTTGTGCGACTTTAGCTCCCAAACGGAATAAAAGCTAAAGCTGAAATAGCCTTCATTCTATTTCACTTATTTGTGTCTACACATGTATATGTTTTGCAGAGACTCAAAGCTCTTGAGAATGGAGAAAATGAGGTGTCAATTTTGCATTGGACCCTATGGGAAAATGCATTAAACGCCTACTGCTCCGACGTTCAGTGACCGATAACATCCATCTTTACACTGTAAACGGTAATTACATAGGTACATGCCTGGGGCAAATAACAGCGCAAAAAATTGTCCATGTGCAGAGTAATAAAGGAGCAAACTTTTATATATGGGCCTGCAGTGGAAGTTATTCTTAAAAGGTGACTTTCACGAATCGTTCTGAAACTGTGCTAAATTACAGATAATTCCCATATATTTCTTGGGAAAAAAATCCCAGAAATTCTCCTTTCTCCGTTGTCGAGATATTCGAGGGCAAAGTCGTGCAGTTTTCGACTTTCAGGGGCTATAACTCGAAAACTAAAGAACGAGAATTTTTGGCACATATGGTCAATTGAATGTTTATCCCAACCCTTTCATTTGGCACTAGTTTCAGCCCGAATTGTGCAAGTCACCTAAGGTCACGAATCGTCCCGAACGTGTAGCCCAAATTGTGAAAATTTCAAACCGCTACTGCTTGCTTGTATGAGTAGGTAGCCATCTGAAACTTGGCATATATAAAGGCCATTAACATGTCTACATGCATGCACAATCTTATGTCAACTGATTGCATAACTTGCGAACTATAGGCCATCGAAATTTTTGTAAACAAAAGTTTGTGCGACTTTAGCTCCCAAACGGAATAAAAGCTAAAGCTGAAATAGCCTTCATTCTATTTCACTTATTTGTGTCTACACATGTATATGTTTTGCAGAGACTCAAAGCTCTTGAGAATGGAGAAAATGAGGTGTCAATTTTGCATTGGACCCTATGGGAAAATGCATTAAACGCCTACTGCTCCGACGTTCAGTGACCGATAACATCCATCTTTACACTGTAAACGGTAATTACATAGGTACATGCCTGGGGCAAATAACAGCGCAAAAAATTGTCCATGTGCAGAGTAATAAAGGAGCAAACTTTTATATATGGGCCTGCAGTGGAAGTTATTCTTAAAAGGTGACTTTCACGAATCGTTCTGAAACTGTGCTAAATTACAGATAATTCCCATATATTTCTTGGGAAAAAAATCCCAGAAATTCTCCTTTCTCCGTTGTCGAGATATTCGAGGGCAAAGTCGTGCAGTTTTCGACTTTCAGGGGCTATAACTCGAAAACTAAAGAACGAGAATTTTTGGCACATATGGTCAATTGAATGTTTATCCCAACCCTTTCATTTGGCACTAGTTTCAGCCCGAATTGTGCAAGTCACCTAAGGTCACGAATCGTCCCGAACGTGTAGCCCAAATTGTGAAAATTTCAAACCGCTACTGCTTGCTTGTATGAGTAGGTAGCCATCTGAAACTTGGCATATATAAAGGCCATTAACATGTCTACATGCATGCACAATCTTATGTCAACTGATTGCATAACTTGCGAACTATAGGCCATCGAAATTTTTGTAAACAAAAGTTTGTGCGACTTTAGCTCTCAAACGGAATAAAAGCTAAAGCTGAAATAGCCTTCATTCTATTTCACTTATTTGTGTCTACACATGTATATGTTTTGCAGAGACTCAAAGCTCTTGAGAATGGAGAAAATGAGGTGTCAATTTTGCATTGGACCCTATGGGAAAATGCATTAAACGCCTACTGCTCCGACGTTCAGTGACCGATAACATCCATCTTTACACTGTAAACGGTAATTACATAGGTACATGCCTGGGGCAAATAACAGCGCAAATAATTGTCCATGTGCAGAGTAATAAAGGAGCAAACTTTTATATATGGGCCTGCAGTGGAAGTTATTCTTAAAAGGTGACTTTCACGAATCGTTCTGAAACTGTGCTAAATTACAGATAATTCCCATATATTTCTTGGGAAAAAAATCCCAGAAATTCTCCTTTCTCCGTTGTCGAGATATTCGAGGGCAAAGTCGTGCAGTTTTCGATTTTCAGGGGCTATAACTCGAAAACTAAAGAACGAGAATTTTTGGCACATATGGTCAATTGAATGTTTATCCCAACCCTTTCATTTGGCACTAGTTTCAGCCCGAATTGTGCAAGTCACCTAAGGTCACGAATCGTCCCGAACGTGTAGCCCAAATTGTGAAAATTTCAAACCGCTACTGCTTGCTTGTATGAGTAGGTAGCCATCTGAAACTTGGCATATATAAAGGCCATTAACATGTCTACATGCATGCACAATCTTATGTCAACTGATTGCATAACTTGCGAACTATAGGCCATCGAAATGTTTGTAAACAAAAGTTTGTGCGACTTTAGCTCCCAAACGGAATAAAAGCTAAAGCTGAAATAGCCTTCATTCTATTTCACTTATTTGTGTCTACACATGTATATGTTTTGCAGAGACTCAAAGCTCTTGAGAATGGAGAAAATGAGGTGTCAATTTTGCATTGGACCCTATGGGAAAATGCATTAAACGCCTACTGCTCCGACGTTCAGTGACCGATAACATCCATCTTTACACTGTAAACGGTAATTACATAGGTACATGCCTGGGGCAAATAACAGCGCAAATAATTGTCCATGTGCAGAGTAATAAAGGAGCAAACTTTTATATATGGGCCTGCAGTGGAAGTTATTCTTAAAAGGTGACTTTCACGAATCGTTCTGAAACTGTGCTAAATTACAGATAATTCCCATATATTTCTTGGGAAAAAAATCCCAGAAATTCTCCTTTCTCCGTTGTCGAGATATTCGAGGGCAAAGTCGTGCAGTTTTCGACTTTCAGGGGCTATAACTCGAAAACTAAAGAACGAGAATTTTTGGCACATATGGTCAATTGAATGTTTATCCCAACCCTTTCATTTGGCACTAGTTTCAGCCCGAATTGTGCAAGTCACCTAAGGTCACGAATCGTCCCGAACGTGTAGCCCAAATTGTGAAAATTTCAAACCGCTACTGCTTGCTTGTATGAGTAGGTAGCCATCTGAAACTTGGCATATATAAAGGCCATTAACATGTCTACATGCATGCACAATCTTATGTCAACTGATTGCATAACTTGCGAACTATAGGCCATCGAAATTTTTGTAAACAAAAGTTTGTGCGACTTTAGCTCCCAAACGGAATAAAAGCTAAAGCTGAAATAGCCTTCATTCTATTTCACTTATTTGTGTCTACACATGTATATGTTTTGCAGAGACTCAAAGCTCTTGAGAATGGAGAAAATGAGGTGTCAATTTTGCATTGGACCCTATGGGAAAATGCATTAAACGCCTACTGCTCCGACGTTCAGTGACCGATAACATCCATCTTTACACTGTAAACGGTAATTACATAGGTACATGCCTGGGGCAAATAACAGCGCAAAAAATTGTCCATGTGCAGAGTAATAAAGGAGCAAACTTTTATATATGGGCCTGCAGTGGAAGTTATTCTTAAAAGGTGACTTTCACGAATCGTTCTGAAACTGTGCTAAATTACAGATAATTCCCATATATTTCTTGGGAAAAAAATCCCAGAAATTCTCCTTTCTCCGTTGTCGAGATATTCGAGGGCAAAGTCGTGCAGTTTTCGACTTTCAGGGGCTATAACTCGAAAACTAAAGAACGAGAATTTTTGGCACATATGGTCAATTGAATGTTTATCCCAACCCTTTCATTTGGCACTAGTTTCAGCCCGAATTGTGCAAGTCACCTAAGGTCACGAATCGTCCCGAACGTGTAGCCCAAATTGTGAAAATTTCAAACCGCTACTGCTTGCTTGTATGAGTAGGTAGCCATCTGAAACTTGGCATATATAAAGGCCATTAACATGTCTACATGCATGCACAATCTTATGTCAACTGATTGCATAACTTGCGAACTATAGGCCATCGAAATTTTTGTAAACAAAAGTTTGTGCGACTTTAGCTCCCAAACGGAATAAAAGCTAAAGCTGAAATAGCCTTCATTCTATTTCACTTATTTGTGTCTACACATGTATATGTTTTGCAGAGACTCAAAGCTCTTGAGAATGGAGAAAATGAGGTGTCAATTTTGCATTGGACCCTATGGGAAAATGCATTAAACGCCTACTGCTCCGACGTTCAGTGACCGATAACATCCATCTTTACACTGTAAACGGTAATTACATAGGTACATGCCTGGGGCAAATAACAGCGCAAATAATTGTCCATGTGCAGAGTAATAAAGGAGCAAACTTTTATATATGGGCCTGCAGTGGAAGTTATTCTTAAAAGGTGACTTTCACGAATCGTTCTGAAACTGTGCTAAATTACAGATAATTCCCATATATTTCTTGGGAAAAAAATCCCAGAAATTCTCCTTTCTCCGTTGTCGAGATATTCGAGGGCAAAGTCGTGCAGTTTTCGACTTTCAGGGGCTATAACTCGAAAACTAAAGAACGAGAATTTTTGGCACATATGGTCAATTGAATGTTTATCCCAACCCTTTCATTTGGCACTAGTTTCAGCCCGAATTGTGCAAGTCACCTAAGGTCACGAATCGTCCCGAACGTGTAGCCCAAATTGTGAAAATTTCAAACCGCTACTGCTTGCTTGTATGAGTAGGTAGCCATCTGAAACTTGGCATATATAAAGGCCATTAACATGTCTACATGCATGCACAATCTTATGTCAACTGATTGCATAACTTGCGAACTATAGGCCATCGAAATTTTTGTAAACAAAAGTTTGTGCGACTTTAGCTCCCAAACGGAATAAAAGCTAAAGCTGAAATAGCCTTCATTCTATTTCACTTATTTGTGTCTACACATGTATATGTTTTGCAGAGACTCAAAGCTCTTGAGAATGGAGAAAATGAGGTGTCAATTTTGCATTGGACCCTATGGGAAAATGCATTAAACGCCTACTGCTCCGACGTTCAGTGACCGATAACATCCATCTTTACACTGTAAACGGTAATTACATAGGTACATGCCTGGGGCAAATAACAGCGCAAATAATTGTCCATGTGCAGAGTAATAAAGGAGCAAACTTTTATATATGGGCCTGCAGTGGAAGTTATTCTTAAAAGGTGACTTTCACGAATCGTTCTGAAACTGTGCTAAATTACAGATAATTCCCATATATTTCTTGGGAAAAAAATCCCAGAAATTCTCCTTTCTCCGTTGTCGAGATATTCGAGGGCAAAGTCGTGCAGTTTTCGACTTTCAGGGGCTATAACTCGAAAACTAAAGAACGAGAATTTTTGGCACATATGGTCAATTGAATGTTTATCCCAACCCTTTCATTTGGCACTAGTTTCAGCCCGAATTGTGCAAGTCACCTAAGGTCACGAATCGTCCCGAACGTGTAGCCCAAATTGTGAAAATTTCAAACCGCTACTGCTTGCTTGTATGAGTAGGTAGCCATCTGAAACTTGGCATATATAAAGGCCATTAACATGTCTACATGCATGCACAATCTTATGTCAACTGATTGCATAACTTGCGAACTATAGGCCATCGAAATTTTTGTAAACAAAAGTTTGTGCGACTTTAGCTCCCAAACGGAATAAAAGCTAAAGCTGAAATAGCCTTCATTCTATTTCACTTATTTGTGTCTACACATGTATATGTTTTGCAGAGACTCAAAGCTCTTGAGAATGGAGAAAATGAGGTGTCAATTTTGCATTGGACCCTATGGGAAAATGCATTAAACGCCTACTGCTCCGACGTTCAGTGACCGATAACATCCATCTTTACACTGTAAACGGTAATTACATAGGTACATGCCTGGGGCAAATAACAGCGCAAATAATTGTCCATGTGCAGAGTAATAAAGGAGCAAACTTTTATATATGGGCCTGCAGTGGAAGTTATTCTTAAAAGGTGACTTTCACGAATCGTTCTGAAACTGTGCTAAATTACAGATAATTCCCATATATTTCTTGGGAAAAAAATCCCAGAAATTCTCCTTTCTCCGTTGTCGAGATATTCGAGGGCAAAGTCGTGCAGTTTTCGACTTTCAGGGGCTATAACTCGAAAACTAAAGAACGAGAATTTTTGGCACATATGGTCAATTGAATGTTTATCCCAACCCTTTCATTTGGCACTAGTTTCAGCCCGAATTGTGCAAGTCACCTAAGGTCACGAATCGTCCCGAACGTGTAGCCCAAATTGTGAAAATTTCAAACCGCTACTGCTTGCTTGTATGAGTAGGTAGCCATCTGAAACTTGGCATATATAAAGGCCATTAACATGTCTACATGCATGCACAATCTTATGTCAACTGATTGCATAACTTGCGAACTATAGGCCATCGAAATTTTTGTAAACAAAAGTTTGTGCGACTTTAGCTCCCAAACGGAATAAAAGCTAAAGCTGAAATAGCCTTCATTCTATTTCACTTATTTGTGTCTACACATGTATATGTTTTGCAGAGACTCAAAGCTCTTGAGAATGGAGAAAATGAGGTGTCAATTTTGCATTGGACCCTATGGGAAAATGCATTAAACGCCTACTGCTCCGACGTTCAGTGACCGATAACATCCATCTTTACACTGTAAACGGTAATTACATAGGTACATGCCTGGGGCAAATAACAGCGCAAATAATTGCCCATGTGCAGAGTAATAAAGGAGCAAACTTTTATATATGGGCCTGCAGTGGAAGTTATTCTTAAAAGGTGACTTTCACGAATCGTTCTGAAACTGTGCTAAATTACAGATAATTCCCATATATTTCTTGGGAAAAAAATCCCAGAAATTCTCCTTTCTCCGTTGTCGAGATATTCGAGGGCAAAGTCGTGCAGTTTTCGACTTTCAGGGGCTATAACTCGAAAACTAAAGAACGAGAATTTTTGGCACATATGGTCAATTGAATGTTTATCCCAACCCTTTCATTTGGCACTAGTTTCAGCCCGAATTGTGCAAGTCACCTAAGGTCACGAATCGTCCCGAACGTGTAGCCCAAATTGTGAAAATTTCAAACCGCTACTGCTTGCTTGTATGAGTAGGTAGCCATCTGAAACTTGGCATATATAAAGGCCATTAACATGTCTACATGCATGCACAATCTTATGTCAACTGATTGCATAACTTGCGAACTATAGGCCATCGAAATTTTTGTAAACAAAAGTTTGTGCGACTTTAGCTCCCAAACGGAATAAAAGCTAAAGCTGAAATAGCCTTCATTCTATTTCACTTATTTGTGTCTACACATGTATATGTTTTGCAGAGACTCAAAGCTCTTGAGAATGGAGAAAATGAGGTGTCAATTTTGCATTGGACCCTATGGGAAAATGCATTAAACGCCTACTGCTCCGACGTTCAGTGACCGATAACATCCATCTTTACACTGTAAACGGTAATTACATAGGTACATGCCTGGGGCAAATAACAGCGCAAATAATTGTCCATGTGCAGAGTAATAAAGGAGCAAACTTTTATATATGGGCCTGCAGTGGAAGTTATTCTTAAAAGGTGACTTTCACGAATCGTTCTGAAACTGTGCTAAATTACAGATAATTCCCCTATATTTCTTGGGAAAAAAATCCCAGAAATTCTCCTTTCTCCGTTGTCGAGATATTCGAGGGCAAAGTCGTGCAGTTTTCGACTTTCAGGGGCTATAACTCGAAAACTAAAGAACGAGAATTTTGGCACATATGGTCAATTGAATGTTTATCCCAACCCTTTCATTTGGCACTAGTTTCAGCCCGAATTGTGCAAGTCACCTAAGGTCACGAATCGTCCCGAACGTGTAGCCCAAATTGTGAAAATTTCAAACCGCTACTGCTTGCTTGTATGAGTAGGTAGCCATCTGAAACTTGGCATATATAAAGGCCATTAACATGTCTACATGCATGCACAATCTTATGTCAACTGATTGCATAACTTGCGAACTATAGGCCATCGAAATTTTTGTAAACAAAAGTTTGTGCGACTTTAGCTCCCAAACGGAATAAAAGCTAAAGCTGAAATAGCCTTCATTCTATTTCACTTATTTGTGTCTACACATGTATATGTTTTGCAGAGACTCAAAGCTCTTGAGAATGGAGAAAATGAGGTGTCAATTTTGCATTGGACCCTATGGGAAAATGCATTAAACGCCTACTGCTCCGACGTTCAGTGACCGATAACATCCATCTTTACACTGTAAACGGTAATTACATAGGTACATGCCTGGGGCAAATAACAGCGCAAATAACTGTCCATGTGCAGAGTAATAAAGGAGCAAACTTTTATATATGGGCCTGCAGTGGAAGTTATTCTTAAAAGGTGACTTTCACGAATCGTTCTGAAACTGTGCTAAATTACAGATAATTCCCATATATTTCTTGGGAAAAAAATCCCAGAAATTCTCCTTTCTCCGTTGTCGAGATATTCGAGGGCAAAGTCGTGCATTTTCGACTTTCAGGGGCTATAACTCGAAAACTAAAGAACGAGAATTTTTGGCACATATGGTCAATTGAATGTTTATCCCAACCCTTTCATTTGGCACTAGTTTCAGCCCGAATTGTGCAAGTCACCTAAGGTCACGAATCGTCCCGAACGTGTAGCCCAAATTGTGAAAATTTCAAACCGCTACTGCTTGCTTGTATGAGTAGGTAGCCATCTGAAACTTGGCATATATAAAGGCCATTAACATGTCTACATGCATGCACAATCTTATGTCAACTGATTGCATAACTTGCGAACTATAGGCCATCGAAATTTTTGTAAACAAAAGTTTGTGCGACTTTAGCTCCCAAACGGAATAAAAGCTAAAGCTGAAATAGCCTTCATTCTATTTCACTTATTTGTGTCTACACATGTATATGTTTTGCAGAGACTCAAAGCTCTTGAGAATGGAGAAAATGAGGTGTCAATTTTGCATTGGACCCTATGGGAAAATGCATTAAACGCCTACTGCTCCGACGTTCAGTGACCGATAACATCCATCTTTACACTGTAAACGGTAATTACATAGGTACATGCCTGGGGCAAATAACAGCGCAAATAATTGTCCATGTGCAGAGTAATAAAGGAGCAAACTTTTATATATGGGCCTGCAGTGGAAGTTATTCTTAAAAGGTGACTTTCACGAATCGTTCTGAAACTGTGCTAAATTACAGATAATTCCCATATATTTCTTGGGAAAAAAATCCCAGAAATTCTCCTTTCTCCGTTGTCGAGATATTCGAGGGCAAAGTCGTGCAGTTTTCGACTTTCAGGGGCTATAACTCGAAAACTAAAGAACGAGAATTTTTGGCACATATGGTCAATTGAATGTTTATCCCAACCCTTTCATTTGGCACTAGTTTCAGCCCGAATTGTGCAAGTCACCTAAGGTCACGAATCGTCCCGAACGTGTAGCCCAAATTGTGAAAATTTCAAACCGCTACTGCTTGCTTGTATGAGTAGGTAGCCATCTGAAACTTGGCATATATAAAGGCCATTAACATGTCTACATGCATGCACAATCTTATGTCAACTGATTGCATAACTTGCGAACTATAGGCCATCGAAATTTTTGTAAACAAAAGTTTGTGCGACTTTAGCTCCCAAACGGAATAAAAGCTAAAGCTGAAATAGCCTTCATTCTATTTCACTTATTTGTGTCTACACATGTATATGTTTTGCAGAGACTCAAAGCTCTTGAGAATGGAGAAAATGAGGTGTCAATTTTGCATTGGACCCTATGGGAAAATGCATTAAACGCCTACTGCTCCGACGTTCAGTGACCGATAACATCCATCTTTACACTGTAAACGGTAATTACATAGGTACATGCCTGGGGCAAATAACAGCGCAAATAATTGTCCATGTGCAGAGTAATAAAGGAGCAAACTTTTATATATGGGCCTGCAGTGGAAGTTATTCTTAAAAGGTGACTTTCACGAATCGTTCTGAAACTGTGCTAAATTACAGATAATTCCCATATATTTCTTGGGAAAAAAATCCCAGAAATTCTCCTTTCTCCGTTGTCGAGATATTCGAGGGCAAAGTCGTGCAGTTTTCGACTTTCAGGGGCTATAACTCGAAAACTAAAGAACGAGAATTTTTGGCACATATGGTCAATTGAATGTTTATCCCAACCCTTTCATTTGGCACTAGTTTCAGCCCGAATTGTGCAAGTCACCTAAGGTCACGAATCGTCCCGAACGTGTAGCCCAAATTGTGAAAATTTCAAACCGCTACTGCTTGCTTGTATGAGTAGGTAGCCATCTGAAACTTGGCATATATAAAGGCCATTAACATGTCTACATGCATGCACAATCTTATGTCAACTGATTGCATAACTTGCGAACTATAGGCCATCGAAATGTTTGTAAACAAAAGTTTGTGCGACTTTAGCTCCCAAACGGAATAAAAGCTAAAGCTGAAATAGCCTTCATTCTATTTCACTTATTTGTGTCTACACATGTATATGTTTTGCAGAGACTCAAAGCTCTTGAGAATGGAGAAAATGAGGTGTCAATTTTGCATTGGACCCTATGGGAAAATGCATTAAACGCCTACTGCTCCGACGTTCAGTGACCGATAACATCCATCTTTACACTGTAAACGGTAATTACATAGGTACATGCCTGGGGCAAATAACAGCGCAAATAATTGTCCATGTGCAGAGTAATAAAGGAGCAAACTTTTATATATGGGCCTGCAGTGGAAGTTATTCTTAAAAGGTGACTTTCACGAATCGTTCTGAAACTGTGCTAAATTACAGATAATTCCCATATATTTCTTGGAAAAAAAATCCCAGAAATTCTCCTTTCTCCGTTGTCGAGATATTCGAGGGCAAAGTCGTGCAGTTTTCGACTTTCAGGGGCTATAACTCGAAAACTAAAGAACGAGAATTTTTGGCACATATGGTCAATTGAATGTTTATCCCAACCCTTTCATTTGGCACTAGTTTCAGCCCGAATTGTGCAAGTCACCTAAGGTCACGAATCGTCCCGAACGTGTAGCCCAAATTGTGAAAATTTCAAACCGCTACTGCTTGCTTGTATGAGTAGGTAGCCATCTGAAACTTGGCATATATAAAGGCCATTAACATGTCTACATGCATGCACAATCTTATGCCAACTGATTGCATAACTTGCGAACTATAGGCCATCGAAATTTTTGTAAACAAAAGTTTGTGCGACTTTAGCTCCCAAACGGAATAAAAGCTAAAGCTGAAATAGCCTTCATTCTATTTCACTTATTTGTGTCTACACATGTATATGTTTTGCAGAGACTCAAAGCTCTTGAGAATGGAGAAAATGAGGTGTCAATTTTGCATTGGACCCTATGGGAAAATGCATTAAACGCCTACTGCTCCGACGTTCAGTGACCGATAACATCCATCTTTACACTGTAAACGGTAATTACATAGGTACATGCCTGGGGCAAATAACAGCGCAAATAATTGTCCATGTGCAGAGTAATAAAGGAGCAAACTTTTATATATGGGCCTGCAGTGGAAGTTATTCTTAAAAGGTGACTTTCACGAATCGTTCTGAAACTGTGCTAAATTACAGATAATTCCCATATATTTCTTGGGAAAAAAATCCCAGAAATTCTCCTTTCTCCGTTGTCGAGATATTCGAGGGCAAAGTCGTGCAGTTTTCGACTTTCAGGGGCTATAACTCGAAAACTAAAGAACGAGAATTTTTGGCACATATGGTCAATTGAATGTTTATCCCAACCCTTTCATTTGGCACTAGTTTCAGCCCGAATTGTGCAAGTCACCTAAGGTCACGAATCGTCCCGAACGTGTAGCCCAAATTGTGAAAATTTCAAACCGCTACTGCTTGCTTGTATGAGTAGGTAGCCATCTGAAACTTGGCATATATAAAGGCCATTAACATGTCTACATGCATGCACAATCTTATGTCAACTGATTGCATAACTTGCGAACTATAGGCCATCGAAATTTTTGTAAACAAAAGTTTGTGCGACTTTAGCTCCCAAACGGAATAAAAGCTAAAGCTGAAATAGCCTTCATTCTATTTCACTTATTTGTGTCTACACATGTATATGTTTTGCAGAGACTCAAAGCTCTTGAGAATGGAGAAAATGAGGTGTCAATTTTGCATTGGACCCTATGGGAAAATGCATTAAACGCCTACTGCTCCGACGTTCAGTGACCGATAACATCCATCTTTACACTGTAAACGGTAATTACATAGGTACATGCCTGGGGCAAATAACAGCGCAAATAATTGTCCATGTGCAGAGTAATAAAGGAGCAAACTTTTATATATGGGCCTGCAGTGGAAGTTATTCTTAAAAGGTGACTTTCACGAATCGTTCTGAAACTGTGCTAAATTACAGATAATTCCCATATATTTCTTGGGAAAAAAATCCCAGAAATTCTCCTTTCTCCGTTGTCGAGATATTCGAGGGCAAAGTCGTGCAGTTTTCGACTTTCAGGGGCTATAACTCGAAAACTAAAGAACGAGAATTTTTGGCACATATGGTCAATTGAATGTTTATCCCAACCCTTTCATTTGGCACTAGTTTCAGCCCGAATTGTGCAAGTCACCTAAGGTCACGAATCGTCCCGAACGTGTAGCCCAAATTGTGAAAATTTCAAACCGCTACTGCTTGCTTGTATGAGTAGGTAGCCATCTGAAACTTGGCATATATAAAGGCCATTAACATGTCTACATGCATGCACAATCTTATGTCAACTGATTGCATAACTTGCGAACTATAGGCCATCGAAATTTTTGTAAACAAAAGTTTGTGCGACTTTAGCTCCCAAACGGAATAAAAGCTAAAGCTGAAATAGCCTTCATTCTATTTCACTTATTTGTGTCTACACATGTATATGTTTTGCAGAGACTCAAAGCTCTTGAGAATGGAGAAAATGAGGTGTCAATTTTGCATTGGACCCTATGGGAAAATGCATTAAACGCCTACTGCTCCGACGTTCAGTGACCGATAACATCCATCTTTACACTGTAAACGGTAATTATATAGGTACATGCCTGGGGCAAATAACAGCGCAAATAATTGTCCATGTGCAGAGTAATAAAGGAGCAAACTTTTATATATGGGCCTGCAGTGGAAGTTATTCTTAAAAGGTGACTTTCACGAATCGTTCTGAAACTGTGCTAAATTACAGATAATTCCCATATATTTCTTGGGAAAAAAATCCCAGAAATTCTCCTTTCTCCGTTGTCGAGATATTCGAGGGCAAAGTCGTGCAGTTTTCGACTTTCAGGGGCTATAACTCGAAAACTAAAGAACGAGAATTTTTGGCACATATGGTCAATTGAATGTTTATCCCAACCCTTTCATTTGGCACTAGTTTCAGCCCGAATTGTGCAAGTCACCTAAGGTCACGAATCGTCCCGAACGTGTAGCCCAAATTGTGAAAATTTCAAACCGCTACTGCTTGCTTGTATGAGTAGGTAGCCATCTGAAACTTGGCATATATAAAGGCCATTAACATGTCTACATGCATGCACAATCTTATGTCAACTGATTGCATAACTTGCGAACTATAGGCCATCGAAATTTTTGTAAACAAAAGTTTGTGCGACTTTAGCTCCCAAACGGAATAAAAGCTAAAGCTGAAATAGCCTTCATTCTATTTCACTTATTTGTGTCTACACATGTATATGTTTTGCAGAGACTCAAAGCTCTTGAGAATGGAGAAAATGAGGTGTCAATTTTGCATTGGACCCTATGGGAAAATGCATTAAACGCCTACTGCTCCGACGTTCAGTGACCGATAACATCCATCTTTACACTGTAAACGGTAATTACATAGGTACATGCCTGGGGCAAATAACAGCGCAAATAATTGTCCATGTGCAGAGTAATAAAGGAGCAAACTTTTATATATGGGCCTGCAGTGGAAGTTATTCTTAAAAGGTGACTTTCACGAATCGTTCTGAAACTGTGCTAAATTACAGATAATTCCCATATATTTCTTGGGAAAAAAATCCCAGAAATTCTCCTTTCTCCGTTGTCGAGATATTCGAGGGCAAAGTCGTGCAGTTTTCGACTTTCAGGGGCTATAACTCGAAAACTAAAGAACGAGAATTTTTGGCACATATGGTCAATTGAATGTTTATCCCAACCCTTTCATTTGGCACTAGTTTCTGCCCGAATTGTGCAAGTCACCTAAGGTCACGAATCGTCCCGAACGTGTAGCCCAAATTGTGAAAATTTCAAACCGCTACTGCTTGCTTGTATGAGTAGGTAGCCATCTGAAACTTGGCATATATAAAGGCCATTAACATGTCTACATGCATGCACAATCTTATGTCAACTGATTGCATAACTTGCGAACTATAGGCGATCGAAATTTTTGTAAACAAAAGTTTGTGCGACTTTAGCTCCCAAACGGAATAAAAGCTAAAGCTGAAATAGCCTTCATTCTATTTCACTTATTTGTGTCTACACATGTATATGTTTTGCAGAGACTCAAAGCTCTTGAGAATGGAGAAAATGAGGTGTCAATTTTACATTGGACCCTATGGGAAAATGCATTAAACGCCTACTGCTCCGAAGTTCAGTGACCGATAACATCCATCTTTACACTGTAAACGGTAATTACATAGGTACATGCCTGGGGCAAATAACAGCGCAAATAATTGTCCATGTGCAGAGTAATAAAGGAGCAAACTTTTATATATGGGCCTGCAGTGGAAGTTATTCTTAAAAGGTGACTTTCACGAATCGTTCTGAAACTGTGCTAAATTACAGATAATTCCCATATATTTCTTGGGAAAAAAATCCCAGAAATTCTCCTTTCTCCGTTGTCGACATATTCGAGGGCAAAGTCGTGCAGTTTTCGACTTTCAGGGGCTATAACTCGAAAAATAAAGAACGAGAATTTTTGGCACATATGGTCAATTGAATGTTTATCCCAACCCTTTCATTTGGCACTAGTTTCAGCCCGAATTGTGCAAGTCACCTAAGGTCACGAATCGTCCCGAACGTGTAGCCCAAATTGTGAAAATTTCAAACCGCTACTGCTTGCTTGTATGAGTAGGTAGCCATCTGAAACTTGGCATATATAAAGGCCATTAATATGTCTACATGCATGCACAATCTTATGTCAACTGATTGCATAACTTGCGAACTATAGGCCATCGAAATTTTTGTAAACAAAAGTTTGTGCGACTTTAGCTCCCAAACGGAATAAAAGCTAAAGCTGAAATAGCCTTCATTCTATTTCACTTATTTGTGTCTACACATGTATATGTTTTGCAGAGACTCAAAGCTCTTGAGAATGGAGAAAATGAGGTGTCAATTTTGCATTGGACCCTATGGGAAAATGCATTAAACGCCTACTGCTCCGACGTTCAGTGACCGATAACATCCATCTTTACACTGTAAACGGTAATTACATAGGTACATGCCTGGGGCAAATAACAGCGCAAATAATTGTCCATGTGCAGAGTAATAAAGGAGCAAACTTTTATATATGGGCCTGCAGTGGAAGTTATTCTTAAAAGGTGACTTTCACGAATCGTTCTGAAACTGTGCTAAATTACAGATAATTCCCATATATTTCTTGGGAAAAAAATCCCAGAAATTCTCCTTTCTCCGTTGTCGAGATATTCGAGGGCAAAGTCGTGCAGTTTTCGACTTTCAGGGGCTATAACTCGAAAACTAAAGAACGAGAATTTTTGGCACATATGGTCAATTGAATGTTTATCCCAACCCTTTCATTTGGCACTAGTTTCAGCCCGAATTGTGCAAGTCACCTAAGGTCACGAATCGTCCCGAACGTGTAGCCCAAATTGTGAAAATTTCAAACCGCTACTGCTTGCTTGTATGAGTAGGTAGCCATCTGAAACTTGGCATATATAAAGGCCATTAACATGTCTACATGCATGCACAATCTTATGTCAACTGATTGCATAACTTGCGAACTATAGGCCATCGAAATTTTTGTAAACAAAAGTTTGTGCGACTTTAGCTCCCAAACGGAATAAAAGCTAAAGCTGAAATAGCCTTCATTCTATTTCACTTATTTGTGTCTACACATGTATATGTTTTGCAGAGACTCAAAGCTCTTGAGAATGGAGAAAATGAGGTGTCAATTTTGCATTGGACCCTATGGGAAAATGCATTAAACGCCTACTGCTCCGACGTTCAGTGACCGATAACATCCATCTTTACACTGTAAACGGTAATTATATAGGTACATGCCTGGGGCAAATAACAGCGCAAATAATTGTCCATGTGCAGAGTAATAAAGGAGCAAACTTTTATATATGGGCCTGCAGTGGAAGTTATTCTTAAAAGGTGACTTTCACGAATCGTTCTGAAACTGTGCTAAATTACAGATAATTCCCATATATTTCTTGGGAAAAAAATCCCAGAAATTCTCCTTTCTCCGTTGTCGAGATATTCGAGGGCAAAGTCGTGCAGTTTTCGACTTTCAGGGGCTATAACTCGAAAACTAAAGAACGAGAATTTTTGGCACATATGGTCAATTGAATGTTTATCCCAACCCTTTCATTTGGCACTAGTTTCTGCCCGAATTGTGCAAGTCACCTAAGGTCACGAATCGTCCCGAACGTGTAGCCCAAATTGTGAAAATTTCAAACCGCTACTGCTTGCTTGTATGAGTAGGTAGCCATCTGAAACTTGGCATATATAAAGGCCATTAACATGTCTACATGCATGCACAATCTTATGTCAACTGATTGCATAACTTGCGAACTATAGGCGATCGAAATTTTTGTAAACAAAAGTTTGTGCGACTTTAGCTCCCAAACGGAATAAAAGCTAAAGCTGAAATAGCCTTCATTCTATTTCACTTATTTGTGTCTACACATGTATATGTTTTGCAGAGACTCAAAGCTCTTGAGAATGGAGAAAATGAGGTGTCAATTTTACATTGGACCCTATGGGAAAATGCATTAAACGCCTACTGCTCCGAAGTTCAGTGACCGATAACATCCATCTTTACACTGTAAACGGTAATTACATAGGTACATGCCTGGGGCAAATAACAGCGCAAATAATTGTCCATGTGCAGAGTAATAAAGGAGCAAACTTTTATATATGGGCCTGCAGTGGAAGTTATTCTTAAAAGGTGACTTTCACGAATCGTTCTGAAACTGTGCTAAATTACAGATAATTCCCATATATTTCTTGGGAAAAAAATCCCAGAAATTCTCCTTTCTCCGTTGTCGACATATTCGAGGGCAAAGTCGTGCAGTTTTCGACTTTCAGGGGCTATAACTCGAAAAATAAAGAACGAGAATTTTTGGCACATATGGTCAATTGAATGTTTATCCCAACCCTTTCATTTGGCACTAGTTTCAGCCCGAATTGTGCAAGTCACCTAAGGTCACGAATCGTCCCGAACGTGTAGCCCAAATTGTGAAAATTTCAAACCGCTACTGCTTGCTTGTATGAGTAGGTAGCCATCTGAAACTTGGCATATATAAAGGCCATTAACATGTCTACATGCATGCACAATCTTATGTCAACTGATTGCATAACTTGCGAACTATAGGCCATCGAAATTTTTGTAAACAAAAGTTTGTGCGACTTTAGCTCCCAAACGGAATAAAAGCTAAAGCTGAAATAGCCTTCATTCTATTTCACTTATTTGTGTCTACACATGTATATGTTTTGCAGAGACTCAAAGCTCTTGAGAATGGAGAAAATGAGGTGTCAATTTTGCATTGGACCCTATGGGAAAATGCATTAAACGCCTACTGCTCCGACGTTCAGTGACCGATAACATCCATCTTTACACTGTAAACGGTAATTACATAGGTACATGCCTGGGGCAAATAACAGCGCAAATAATTGTCCATGTGCAGAGTAATAAAGGAGCAAACTTTTATATATGGGCCTGCAGTGGAAGTTATTCTTAAAAGGTGACTTTCACGAATCGTTCTGAAACTGTGCTAAATTACAGATAATTCCCATATATTTCTTGGGAAAAAAATCCCAGAAATTCTCCTTTCTCCGTTGTCGAGATATTCGAGGGCAAAGTCGTGCAGTTTTCGACTTTCAGGGGCTATAACTCGAAAACTAAAGAACGAGAATTTTTGGCACATATGGTCAATTGAATGTTTATCCCAACCCTTTCATTTGGCACTAGTTTCAGCCCGAATTGTGCAAGTCACCTAAGGTCACGAATCGTCCCGAACGTGTAGCCCAAATTGTGAAAATTTCAAACCGCTACTGCTTGCTTGTATGAGTAGGTAGCCATCTGAAACTTGGCATATATAAAGGCCATTAACATGTCTACATGCATGCACAATCTTATGTCAACTGATTGCATAACTTGCGAACTATAGGCCATCGAAATTTTTGTAAACAAAAGTTTGTGCGACTTTAGCTCCCAAACGGAATAAAAGCTAAAGCTGAAATAGCCTTCATTCTATTTCACTTATTTGTGTCTACACATGTATATGTTTTGCAGAGACTCAAAGCTCTTGAGAATGGAGAAAATGAGGTGTCAATTTTGCATTGGACCCTATGGGAAAATGCATTAAACGCCTACTGCTCCGACGTTCAGTGACCGATAACATCCATCTTTACACTGTAAACGGTAATTACATAGGTACATGCCTGGGGCAAATAACAGCGCAAATAATTGTCCATGTGCAGAGTAATAAAGGAGCAAACTTTTATATATGGGCCTGCATTGGAAGTTATTCTTAAAAGGTGACTTTCACGAATCGTTCTGAAACTGTGCTAAATTACAGATAATTCCCATATATTTCTTGGGAAAAAAATCCCAGAAATTCTCCTTTCTCCGTTGTCGACATATTCGAGGGCAAAGTCGTGCAGTTTTCGACTTTCAGGGGCTATAACTCGAAAACTAAAGAACGAGAATTTTTGGCACATATGGTCAATTGAATGTTTATCCCAACCCTTTCATTTGGCACTAGTTTCAGCCCGAATTGTGCAAGTCACCTAAGGTCACGAATCGTCCCGAACGTGTAGCCCAAATTGTGAAAATTTCAAACCGCTACTGCTTGCTTGTATGAGTAGGTAGCCATCTGAAACTTGGCATATATAAAGGCCATTAACATGTCTACATGCATGCACAATGTTATGTCAACTGATTGCATAACTTGCGAACTATAGGCCATCGAAATTTTTGTAAACAAAAGTTTGTGCGACTTTAGCTCCCAAACGGAATAAAAGCTAAAGCTGAAATAGCCTTCATTCTATTTCACTTATTTGTGTCTACACATGTATATGTTTTGCAGAGACTCAAAGCTCTTGAGAATGGAGAAAATGAGGTGTCAATTTTGCATTGGACCCTATGGGAAAATGCATTAAACGCCTACTGCTCCGACGTTCAGTGACCGATAACATCCATCTTTACACTGTAAACGGTAATTACATAGGTACATGCCTGGGGCAAATAACAGCGCAAATAATTGTCCATGTGCAGGGTAATAAAGGAGCAAACTTTTATATATGGGCCTGCAGTGGAAGTTATTCTTAAAAGGTGACTTTCACGAATCGTTCTGAAACTGTGCTAAATTACAGATAATTCCCATATATTTCTTGGGAAAAAAATCCCAGAAATTCTCCTTTCTCCGTTGTCGACATATTCGAGGGCAAAGTCGTGCAGTTTTCGACTTTCAGGGGCTATAACTCGAAAAATAAAGAACGAGAATTTTTGGCACATATGGTCAATTGAATGTTTATCCCAACCCTTTCATTTGGCACTAGTTTCAGCCCGAATTGTGCAAGTCACCTAAGGTCACGAATCGTCCCGAACGTGTAGCCCAAATTGTGAAAATTTCAAACCGCTACTGCTTGCTTGTATGAGTAGGTAGCCATCTGAAACTTGGCATATATAAAGGCCATTAACATGTCTACATGCATGCACAATCTTATGTCAACTGATTGCATAACTTGCGAACTATAGGCCATCGAAATTTTTGTAAACAAAAGTTTGTGCGACTTAAGCTCCCAAACGGAATAAAAGCTAAAGCTGAAATAGCCTTCATTCTATTTCACTTATTTGTGTCTACACATGTATATGTTTTGCAGAGACTCAAAGCTCTTGAGAATGGAGAAAATGAGGTGTCAATTTTGCATTGGACCCTATGGGAAAATGCATTAAACGCCTACTGCTCCGACGTTCAGTGACCGATAACATCCATCTTTACACTGTAAACGGTAATTACATAGGTACATGCCTGGGGCAAATAACAGCGCAAATAATTGTCCATGTGCAGAGTAATAAAGGAGCAAACTTTTATATATGGGCCTGCAGTGGAAGTTATTCTTAAAAGGTGACTTTCACGAATCGTTCTGAAACTGTGCTAAATTACAGATAATTCCCATATATTTCTTGGGAAAAAAATCCCAGAAATTCTCCTTTCTCCGTTGTCGAGATATTCGAGGGCAAAGTCGTGCAGTTTTCGACTTTCAGGGGCTATAACTCGAAAACTAAAGAACGAGAATTTTTGGCACATATGGTCAATTGAATGTTTATCCCAACCCTTTCATTTGGCACTAGTTTCAGCCCGAATTGTGCAAGTCACCTAAGGTCACGAATCGTCCCGAACGTGTAGCCCAAATTGTGAAAATTTCAAACCGCTACTGCTTGCTTGTATGAGTAGGTAGCCATCTGAAACTTGGCATATATAAAGGCCATTAACATGTCTACATGCATGCACAATCTTATGTCAACTGATTGCATAACTTGCGAACTATAGGCCATCGAAATTTTTGTAAACAAAAGTTTGTGCGACTTTAGCTCCCAAACGGAATAAAAGCTAAAGCTGAAATAGCCTTCATTCTATTTCACTTATTTGTGTCTACACATGTATATGTTTTGCAGAGACTCAAAGCTCTTGAGAATGGAGAAAATGAGGTGTCAATTTTGCATTGGACCCTATGGGAAAATGCATTAAACGCCTACTGCTCCGACGTTCAGTGACCGATAACATCCATCTTTACACTGTAAACGGTAATTACATAGGTACATGCCTGGGGCAAATAACAGCGCAAATAATTGTCCATGTGCAGAGTAATAAAGGAGCAAACTTTTATATATGGGCCTGCAGTGGAAGTTATTCTTAAAAGGTGACTTTCACGAATCGTTCTGAAACTGTGCTAAATTACAGATAATTCCCATATATTTCTTGGGAAAAAAATCCCAGAAATTCTCCTTTCTCCGTTGTCGAGATATTCGAGGGCAAAGTCGTGCAGTTTTCGACTTTCAGGGGCTATAACTCGAAAACTAAAGAACGAGAATTTTTGGCACATATGGTCAATTGAATGTTTATCCCAACCCTTTCATTTGGCACTAGTTTCAGCCCGAATTGTGCAAGTCACCTAAGGTCACGAATCGTCCCGAACGTGTAGCCCAAATTGTGAAAATTTCAAACCGCTACTGCTTGCTTGTATGAGTAGGTAGCCATCTGAAACTTGGCATATATAAAGGCCATTAACATGTCTACATGCATGCACAATCTTATGTCAACTGATTGCATAACTTGCGAACTATAGGCCATCGAAATTTTTGTAAACAAAAGTTTGTGCGACTTTAGCTCCCAAACGGAATAAAAGCTAAAGCTGAAATAGCCTTCATTCTATTTCACTTATTTGTGTCTACACATGTATATGTTTTGCAGAGACTCAAAGCTCTTGAGAATGGAGAAAATGAGGTGTCAATTTTGCATTGGACCCTATGGGAAAATGCATTAAACGCCTACTGCTCCGACGTTCAGTGACCGATAACATCCATCTTTACACTGTAAACGGTAATTACATAGGTACATGCCTGGGGCAAATAACAGCGCAAATAATTGTCCATGTGCAGAGTAATAAAGGAGCAAACTTTTATATATGGGCCTGCAGTGGAAGTTATTCTTAAAAGGTGACTTTCACGAATCGTTCTGAAACTGTGCTAAATTACAGATAATTCCCATATATTTCTTGGGAAAAAAATCCCAGAAATTCTCCTTTCTCCGTTGTCGAGATATTCGAGGGCAAAGTCGTGCAGTTTTCGACTTTCAGGGGCTATAACTCGAAAACTAAAGAACGAGAATTTTTGGCACATATGGTCAATTGAATGTTTATCCCAACCCTTTCATTTGGCACTAGTTTCAGCCCGAATTGTGCAAGTCACCTAAGGTCACGAATCGTCCCGAACGTGTAGCCCAAATTGTGAAAATTTCAAACCGCTACTGCTTGCTTGTATGAGTAGGTAGCCATCTGAAACTTGGCATATATAAAGGCCATTAACATGTCTACATGCATGCACAATCTTATGCCAACTGATTGCATAACTTGCGAACTATAGGCCATCGAAATTTTTGTAAACAAAAGTTTGTGCGACTTTAGCTCCCAAACGGAATAAAAGCTAAAGCTGAAATAGCCTTCATTCTATTTCACTTATTTGTGTCTACACATGTATATGTTTTGCAGAGACTCAAAGCTCTTGAGAATGGAGAAAATGAGGTGTCAATTTTGCATTGGACCCTATGGGAAAATGCATTAAACGCCTACTGCTCCGACGTTCAGTGACCGATAACATCCATCTTTACACTGTAAACGGTAATTACATAGGTACATGCCTGGGGCAAATAACAGCGCAAATAATTGTCCATGTGCAGAGTAATAAAGGAGCAAACTTTTATATATGGGCCTGCAGTGGAAGTTATTCTTAAAAGGTGACTTTCACGAATCGTTCTGAAACTGTGCTAAATTACAGATAATTCCCATATATTTCTTGGGAAAAAAATCCCAGAAATTCTCCTTTCTCCGTTGTCGAGATATTCGAGGGCAAAGTCGTGCAGTTTTCGACTTTCAGGGGCTATAACCCGAAAACTAAAGAAGGAGAATTTTTGGCACATATGGTCAATTGAATGTTTATCCCAACCCTTTCATTTGGCACTAGCTTCAGCCCGAATTGTGCAAGTCACCTAAGGTCACGAATCGTCCCGAACGTGTAGCCCAAATTGTGAAAATTTCAAACCGCTACTGCTTGCTTGTATGAGTAGGTAGCCATCTGAAACTTGGCATATAT
Source organism: Ctena decussata (assembly GCA_963989385.1). Lineage (NCBI taxonomy): Eukaryota > Metazoa > Mollusca > Bivalvia > Lucinida > Lucinidae > Ctena > Ctena decussata. The sequence goes on along the minus strand of OZ022510.1, from coordinate 77,317,299 downwards.
AAAGGCCATTAACATGTCTACATGCATGCACAATCTTATGTCAACTGATTGCATAACTTGCGAACTATAGGCCATCGAAATTTTTGTAAACAAAAGTTTGTGCGACTTTAGCTCCCAAACGGAATAAAAGCTAAAGCTGAAATAGCCTTCATTCTATTTCACTTATTTGTGTCTACACATGTATATGTTTTGCAGAGACTCAAAGCTCTTGAGAATGGAGAAAATGAGGTGTCAATTTTGCATTGGACCCTATGGGAAAATGCATTAAACGCCTACTGCTCCGACGTTCAGTGACCGATAACATCCATCTTTACACTGTAAACGGTAATTACATAGGTACATGCCTGGGGCAAATAACAGCGCAAATAATTGTCCATGTGCAGAGTAATAAAGGAGCAAACTTTTATATATGGGCCTGCAGTGGAAGTTATTCTTAAAAGGTGACTTTCACGAATCGTTCTGAAACTGTGCTAAATTACAGATAATTCCCATATATTTCTTGGGAAAAAAATCCCAGAAATTCTCCTTTCTCCGTTGTCGAGATATTCGAGGGCAAAGTCGTGCAGTTACCGACTTTCAGGGGCTATAACTCGAAAACTAAAGAACGAGAATTTTTGGCACATATGGTCAATTGAATGTTTATCCCAACCCTTTCATTTGGCACTAGTTTCAGCCCGAATTGTGCAAGTCACCTAAGGTCACGAATCGTCCCGAACGTGTAGCCCAAATTGTGAAAATTTCAAACCGCTACTGCTTGCTTGTATGAGTAGGTAGCCATCTGAAACTTGGCATATATAAAGGCCATTAACATGTCTACATGCATGCACAATCTTATGTCAACTGATTGCATAACTTGCGAACTATAGGCCATCGAAATTTTTGTAAACAAAAGTTTGTGCGACTTTAGCTCCCAAACGGAATAAAAGCTAAAGCTGAAATAGCCTTCATTCTATTTCACTTATTTGTGTCTACACATGTATATGTTTTGCAGAGACTCAAAGCTCTTGAGAATGGAGAAAATGAGGTGTCAATTTTGCATTGGACCCTATGGGAAAATGCATTAAACGCCTACTGCTCCGACGTTCAGTGACCGATAACATCCATCTTTACACTGTAAACGGTAATTACATAGGTACATGCCTGGGGCAAATAACAGCGCAAATAATTGTCCATGTGCAGAGTAATAAAGGAGCAAACTTTTATATATGGGCCTGCAGTGGAAGTTATTCTTAAAAGGTGACTTTCACGAATCGTTCTGAAACTGTGCTAAATTACAGATAATTCCCATATATTTCTTGGGAAAAAAATCCCAGAAATTCTCCTTTCTCCGTTGTCGAGATATTCGAGGGCAAAGTCGTGCAGTTTTCGACTTTCAGGGGCTATAACTCGAAAACTAAAGAACGAGAATTTTTGGCACATATGGTCAATTGAATGTTTATCCCAACCCTTTCATTTGGCACTAGTTTCAGCCCGAATTGTGCAAGTCACCTAAGGTCACGAATCGTCCCGAACGTGTAGCCCAAATTGTGAAAATTTCAAACCGCTACTGCTTGCTTGTATGAGTAGGTAGCCATCTGAAACTTGGCATATATAAAGGCCATTAACATGTCTACATGCATGCACAATGTTATGTCAACTGATTGCATAACTTGCGAACTATAGGCCATCGAAATTTTTGTAAACAAAAGTTTGTGCGACTTTAGCTCCCAAACGGAATAAAAGCTAAAGCTGAAATAGCCTTCATTCTATTTCACTTATTTGTGTCTACACATGTATATGTTTTGCAGAGACTCAAAGCTCTTGAGAATGGAGAAAATGAGGTGTCAATTTTGCATTGGACCCTATGGGAAAATGCATTAAACGCCTACTGCTCCGACGTTCAGTGACCGATAACATCCATCTTTACACTGTAAACGGTAATTACATAGGTACATGCCTGGGGCAAATAACAGCGCAAATAATTGTCCATGTGCAGAGTAATAAAGGAGCAAACTTTTATATATGGGCCTGCAGTGGAAGTTATTCTTAAAAGGTGACTTTCACGAATCGTTCTGAAACTGTGCTAAATTACAGATAATTCCCATATATTTCTTGGGAAAAAAATCCCAGAAATTCTCCTTTCTCCGTTGTCGAGATATTCGAGGGCAAAGTCGTGCAGTTTTCGACTTTCAGGGGCTATAACTCGAAAACTAAAGAACGAGAATTTTTGGCACATATGGTCAATTGAATGTTTATCCCAACCCTTTCATTTGGCACTAGTTTCAGCCCGAATTGTGCAAGTCACCTAAGGTCACGAATCGTCCCGAACGTGTAGCCCAAATTGTGAAAATTTCAAACCGCTACTGCTTGCTTGTATGAGTAGGTAGCCATCTGAAACTTGGCATATATAAAGGCCATTAACATGTCTACATGCATGCACAATCTTATGTCAACTGATTGCATAACTTGCGAACTATAGGCGATCGAAATTTTTGTAAACAAAAGTTTGTGCGACTTTAGCTCCCAAACGGAATAAAAGCTAAAGCTGAAATAGCCTTCATTCTATTTCACTTATTTGTGTCTACACATGTATATGTTTTGCAGAGACTCAAAGCTCTTGAGAATGGAGAAAATGAGGTGTCAATTTTACATTGGACCCTATGGGAAAATGCATTAAACGCCTACTGCTCCGACGTTCAGTGACCGATAACATCCATCTTTACACTGTAAACGGTAATTACATAGGTACATGCCTGGGGCAAATAACAGCGCAAATAATTGTCCATGTGCAGAGTAATAAAGGAGCAAACTTTTATATATGGGCCTGCAGTGGAAGTTATTCTTAAAAGGTGACTTTCACGAATCGTTCTGAAACTGTGCTAAATTACAGATAATTCCCATATATTTCTTGGGAAAAAAATCCCAGAAATTCTCCTTTCTCCGTTGTCGACATATTCGAGGGCAAAGTCGTGCAGTTTTCGACTTTCAGGGGCTATAACTCGAAAAATAAAGAACGAGAATTTTTGGCACATATGGTCAATTGAATGTTTATCCCAACCCTTTCATTTGGCACTAGTTTCAGCCCGAATTGTGCAAGTCACCTAAGGTCACGAATCGTCCCGAACGTGTAGCCCAAATTGTGAAAATTTCAAACCGCTACTGCTTGCTTGTATGAGTAGGTAGCCATCTGAAACTTGGCATATATAAAGGCCATTAACATGTCTACATGCATGCACAATCTTATGTCAACTGATTGCATAACTTGCGAACTATAGGCCATCGAAATTTTTGTAAACAAAAGTTTGTGCGACTTTAGCTCCCAAACGGAATAAAAGCTAAAGCTGAAATAGCCTTCATTCTATTTCACTTATTTGTGTCTACACATGTATATGTTTTGCAGAGACTCAAAGCTCTTGAGAATGGAGAAAATGAGGTGTCAATTTTGCATTGGACCCTATGGGAAAATGCATTAAACGCCTACTGCTCCGACGTTCAGTGACCGATAACATCCATCTTTACACTGTAAACGGTAATTACATAGGTACATGCCTGGGGCAAATAACAGCGCAAATAATTGTCCATGTGCAGAGTAATAAAGGAGCAAACTTTTATATATGGGCCTGCAGTGGAAGTTATTCTTAAAAGGTGACTTTCACGAATCGTTCTGAAACTGTGCTAAATTACAGATAATTCCCATATATTTCTTGGGAAAAAAATCCCAGAAATTCTCCTTTCTCCGTTGTCGACATATTCGAGGGCAAAGTCGTGCAGTTTTCGACTTTCAGGGGCTATAACTCGAAAAATAAAGAACGAGAATTTTTGGCACATATGGTCAATTGAATGTTTATCCCAACCCTTTCATTTGGCACTAGTTTCAGCCCGAATTGTGCAAGTCACCTAAGGTCACGAATCGTCCCGAACGTGTAGCCCAAATTGTGAAAATTTCAAACCGCTACTGCTTGCTTGTATGAGTAGGTAGCCATCTGAAACTTGGCATATATAAAGGCCATTAACATGTCTACATGCATGCACAATCTTATGTCAACTGATTGCATAACTTGCGAACTATAGGCCATCGAAATTTTTGTAAACAAAAGTTTGTGCGACTTTAGCTCCCAAACGGAATAAAAGCTAAAGCTGAAATAGCCTTCATTCTATTTCACTTATTTGTGTCTACACATGTATATGTTTTGCAGAGACTCAAAGCTCTTGAGAATGGAGAAAATGAGGTGTCAATTTTGCATTGGACCCTATGGGAAAATGCATTAAACGCCTACTGCTCCGACGTTCAGTGACCGATAACATCCATCTTTACACTGTAAACGGTAATTACATAGGTACATGCCTGGGGCAAATAACAGCGCAAATAATTGTCCATGTGCAGAGTAATAAAGGAGCAAACTTTTATATATGGGCCTGCAGTGGAAGTTATTCTTAAAAGGTGACTTTCACGAATCGTTCTGAAACTGTGCTAAATTACAGATAATTCCCATATATTTCTTGGGAAAAAAATCCCAGAAATTCTCCTTTCTCCGTTGTCGAGATATTCGAGGGCAAAGTCGTGCAGTTACCGACTTTCAGGGGCTATAACTCGAAAACTAAAGAACGAGAATTTTTGGCACATATGGTCAATTGAATGTTTATCCCAACCCTTTCATTTGGCACTAGTTTCAGCCCGAATTGTGCAAGTCACCTAAGGTCACGAATCGTCCCGAACGTGTAGCCCAAATTGTGAAAATTTCAAACCGCTACTGCTTGCTTGTATGAGTAGGTAGCCATCTGAAACTTGGCATATATAAAGGCCATTAACATGTCTACATGCATGCACAATCTTATGTCAACTGATTGCATAACTTGCGAACTATAGGCCATCGAAATTTTTGTAAACAAAAGTTTGTGCGACTTTAGCTCCCAAACGGAATAAAAGCTAAAGCTGAAATAGCCTTCATTCTATTTCACTTATTTGTGTCTACACATGTATATGTTTTGCAGAGACTCAAAGCTCTTGAGAATGGAGAAAATGAGGTGTCAATTTTGCATTGGACCCTATGGGAAAATGCATTAAACGCCTACTGCTCCGACGTTCAGTGACCGATAACATCCATCTTTACACTGTAAACGGTAATTACATAGGTACATGCCTGGGGCAAATAACAGCGCAAATAATTGTCCATGTGCAGAGTAATAAAGGAGCAAACTTTTATATATGGGCCTGCAGTGGAAGTTATTCTTAAAAGGTGACTTTCACGAATCGTTCTGAAACTGTGCTAAATTACAGATAATTCCCATATATTTCTTGGGAAAAAAATCCCAGAAATTCTCCTTTCTCCGTTGTCGAGATATTCGAGGGCAAAGTCGTGCAGTTTTCGACTTTCAGGGGCTATAACTCGAAAACTAAAGAACGAGAATTTTTGGCACATATGGTCAATTGAATGTTTATCCCAACCCTTTCATTTGGCACTAGTTTCAGCCCGAATTGTGCAAGTCACCTAAGGTCACGAATCGTCCCGAACGTGTAGCCCAAATTGTGAAAATTTCAAACCGCTACTGCTTGCTTGTATGAGTAGGTAGCCATCTGAAACTTGGCATATATAAAGGCCATTAACATGTCTACATGCATGCACAATCTTATGTCAACTGATTGCATAACTTGCGAACTATAGGCCATCGAAATTTTTGTAAACAAAAGTTTGTGCGACTTTAGCTCCCAAACGGAATAAAAGCTAAAGCTGAAATAGCCTTCATTCTATTTCACTTATTTGTGTCTACACATGTATATGTTTTGCAGAGACTCAAAGCTCTTGAGAATGGAGAAAATGAGGTGTCAATTTTGCATTGGACCCTATGGGAAAATGCATTAAACGCCTACTGCTCCGACGTTCAGTGACCGATAACATCCATCTTTACACTGTAAACGGTAATTACATAGGTACATGCCTGGGGCAAATAACAGCGCAAATAATTGTCCATGTGCAGAGTAATAAAGGAGCAAACTTTTATATATGGGCCTGCAGTGGAAGTTATTCTTAAAAGGTGACTTTCACGAATCGTTCTGAAACTGTGCTAAATTACAGATAATTCCCATATATTTCTTGGGAAAAAAATCCCAGAAATTCTCCTTTCTCCGTTGTCGAGATATTCGAGGGCAAAGTCGTGCAGTTTTCGACTTTCAGGGGCTATAACTCGAAAACTAAAGAACGAGAATTTTTGGCACATATGGTCAATTGAATGTTTATCCCAACCCTTTCATTTGGCACTAGTTTCAGCCCGAATTGTGCAAGTCACCTAAGGTCACGAATCGTCCCGAACGTGTAGCCCAAATTGTGAAAATTTCAAACCGCTACTGCTTGCTTGTATGAGTAGGTAGCCATCTGAAACTTGGCATATATAAAGGCCATTAACATGTCTACATGCATGCACAATCTTATGTCAACTGATTGCATAACTTGCGAACTATAGGCCATCGAAATTTTTGTAAACAAAAGTTTGTGCGACTTTAGCTCCCAAACGGAATAAAAGCTAAAGCTGAAATAGCCTTCATTCTATTTCACTTATTTGTGTCTACACATGTATATGTTTTGCAGAGACTCAAAGCTCTTGAGAATGGAGAAAATGAGGTGTCAATTTTGCATTGGACCCTATGGGAAAATGCATTAAACGCCTACTGCTCCGACGTTCAGTGACCGATAACATCCATCTTTACACTGTAAACGGTAATTACATAGGTACATGCCTGGGGCAAATAACAGCGCAAATAATTGTCCATGTGCAGAGTAATAAAGGAGCAAACTTTTATATATGGGCCTGCAGTGGAAGTTATTCTTAAAAGGTGACTTTCACGAATCGTTCTGAAACTGTGCTAAATTACAGATAATTCCCATATATTTCTTGGGAAAAAAATCCCAGAAATTCTCCTTTCTCCGTTGTCGAGATATTCGAGGGCAAAGTCGTGCAGTTTTCGACTTTCAGGGGCTATAACTCGAAAACTAAAGAACGAGAATTTTTGGCACATATGGTCAATTGAATGTTTATCCCAACCCTTTCATTTGGCACTAGTTTCAGCCCGAATTGTGCAAGTCACCTAAGGTCACGAATCGTCCCGAACGTGTAGCCCAAATTGTGAAAATTTCAAACCGCTACTGCTTGCTTGTATGAGTAGGTAGCCATCTGAAACTTGGCATATATAAAGGCCATTAACATGTCTACATGCATGCACAATCTTATGTCAACTGATTGCATAACTTGCGAACTATAGGCCATCGAAATTTTTGTAAACAAAAGTTTGTGCGACTTTAGCTCCCAAACGGAATAAAAGCTAAAGCTGAAATAGCCTTCATTCTATTTCACTTATTTGTGTCTACACATGTATATGTTTTGCAGAGACTCAAAGCTCTTGAGAATGGAGAAAATGAGGTGTCAATTTTGCATTGGACCCTATGGGAAAATGCATTAAACGCCTACTGCTCCGACGTTCAGTGACCGATAACATCCATCTTTACACTGTAAACGGTAATTACATAGGTACATGCCTGGGGCAAATAACAGCGCAAATAATTGTCCATGTGCAGAGTAATAAAGGAGCAAACTTTTATATATGGGCCTGCAGTGGAAGTTATTCTTAAAAGGTGACTTTCACGAATCGTTCTGAAACTGTGCTAAATTACAGATAATTCCCATATATTTCTTGGGAAAAAAATCCCAGAAATTCTCCTTTCTCCGTTGTCGAGATATTCGAGGGCAAAGTCGTGCAGTTTTCGACTTTCAGGGGCTATAACTCGAAAACTAAAGAACGAGAATTTTTGGCACATATGGTCAATTGAATGTTTATCCCAACCCTTTCATTTGGCACTAGTTTCAGCCCGAATTGTGCAAGTCACCTAAGGTCACGAATCGTCCCGAACGTGTAGCCCAAATTGTGAAAATTTCAAACCGCTACTGCTTGCTTGTATGAGTAGGTAGCCATCTGAAACTTGGCATATAATATGAAATAGGTGTTACCTAAACGCGTGCAAAAGCATTTTTTTTTCTTTTACAAAGCTGAGAAGCGCGGTGGCTCAGTGGTCAGTGCACTTGACTCTGAAGCCGAGAAGCGCTGTGGCTCAGTGGTTAGTGCACTTGACTCTGAAGCCAGAGGTCGTGGGTTCGATCCTCACCCGGGGTGAAGTCTTCCTATATCCGAACGCGTTTTTCTAGCATCATTTGCAGGGATGATGTTAACAAGTGTGCCGTCCTTCGGATCGGCACATTAACTGGAGGCGCCCTGTGCAGGGAGAGTCATCCCCTGTGCAAGTTAAAGATCCCTACTATAGCTACATGGCTATATATGTAGGCTTTCATCCTGCAACATCGGAGTGTACAAAAGTACACCGTCTGTGGTCCCTCGGGGGTTAAGATTGATTGATTGATTGATTGATTTGATGCTTAACGTCCTCGGTAAACAGCTATGGTCATGTCGGGACGGTCAGTTACCCTAACCACACTATTCCTGGGCAGGCTTAGACCTCCCAAGCGGTTAACCAGTACTAAGTGCACATACTTTCGCCAGTAACTGACAACTGCCCTTCTTGAATCGGAAGGAGAAACGACAGTATGTAGCCAGACCGGGTTTCAAACCCAGGACCTCAGACGTATGAGTCAGGTGCCCTACCGGGGTTAAGACGTAATAGATAGATAGATAAGATAAGATAAGATAAGGTAAGGTAAGGTAAGGTAAGGTAAGGTAAGGTAAGATAAGATAAGATAAGATAAGATAAGATAAGATAAGATAATCTGCAGCAATAACTTCTAAGTAGTTTAGGGTCTATCATAAAGCCCTAACGACAAATTAGTTAATGACGGCATTAAGTCTGGTTGTATTAAACGCTCATTAACCGTCACAAGTTAATGATGTTCGAGCTCCTAAAATTGGAATGTCATCTTACAAAGGAGACATATCTTGCAGTCATATTTCGATGATTCAACGTTGTGTGTCCGGTGTGTAGGCTCCCAGAATGGTAGTGACATGTATACAAAGGGTCACATACTCTGCAGGTACACCATGTTGATTCATCATTGAGTGCCCTACGTGTAGGTACCGAAATGGGATGTCGTGCATACAAAGGGGCCGGGACAAAGGGCGTACGTATACCCTGCAGGCACACGTCGTTTTTTCAACATTGTGTGTCGGATGTGTTGGCTTCCAGAATGGGAATGTCATGCATATGAGGTGGCGCATATCTTGCAGGCCCATAACGTTGATTCAATGTACCCAATTGTGTAGACTCCCAGAATGGGGATCATTTACACAGTGTAGATTTGATTCAGGCATACATACGTTGTTTCAACGTTGTATTGCCGATATGTAGACTCCCGAAATAGGGATGTCATGCATACAATGGCTACATACCTAACAGGCACACAACGTTGATTCAACGTTGTTGGTCCGATTTGTGGGCTCCTAGGATGGGGACTACATGCATACAAAGCGGTACATACCCTATAGGCACACAAACGTTGACTTAGTGTTTAATCAACGTTCGTTCAACGTCAAAAGCCCGATGTATAGGCTCCCAGAAATCCAAGACTGTTTCGGCCTACAGATTGTCAAATCGTGTCACAAATGCTATGAAAAGTCCTTAGATGTTGCTGGTGCGCTGCCTGCGTTGTCTTATGACGTCATCATGACGACCAGCTGGTCGTGAAGCACTTCAAAACTAAGGTCACTGCTGTTTGTAAACATACTTTGACGATGCCAAAGGGAAATGAAGCAAGTTTTTAAAGGAAAATGCATCGATACCAAGCTTTGGATAATTTACAACTACTGGATGACATTTGAATGGCTAAGCATGGAAGTCATTGCACATCGAATCGAGGTATTTGGTTTCTGTTCACGAAATGTCATCTCCTTCGCATTCTACATCGACCATTCTGTCTTTAAAATAGTCGCTTTTCCGAAATATCGACGTCGAATCTTACAATGGCTGATATCTTATCTAATCGAATCGACGCACGAGATAAATGACAAGGGATTTTATATGACGTATTGTTTGTTTATTTATTTATCTTTTTGCTGGTACACAGCTAAATCAGTTACCGTTTACTTACTTGGACTTCTAAATTGGATTGAGCGCCTTTAAAAATAGACCAAAAAGAAATAAATGTTGAATAAAACTTTCTTTGGTTACTCTCTCAGAAGCGGGACTTCATCAAGGAAGGTCATGTGATCGAGGATGGATTTCGGCTCAGTGTTACTTTGCATAAAAGAAACGGGAAAAATCCAATGTAAACAGCCTAACGGCGGCGCCATATTTGACCAAAAGTTTTGAGATGGAAGGTGTTGGATTTGCTCTTTGTGGAAGTGGCTTTTTTTTTTTAATGATGCATGTTGTCTATAGGCGTGCAAACAGCACGGACGCGCTTCGCGCGTCCGCGCGTGAGCTTCGCTCACGCGCGTTGCTTTTGCACGTATAAAGGCCATTAACATGTCTACATGCATGCACAATCTTATGTCAACTGATTGCATAACTTGCGAACTATAGGCCATCGAAATTTTTGTAAACAAAAGTTTGTGCGACTTTAGCTCCCAAACGGAATAAAAGCTAAAGCTGAAATAGCCTTCATTCTATTTCACTTATTTGTGTCTACACATGTATATGTTTTGCAGAGACTCAAAGCTCTTGAGAATGGAGAAAATGAGGTGTCAATTTTGCATTGGACCCTATGGGAAAATGCATTAAACGCCTACTGCTCCGACGTTCAGTGACCGATAACATCCATCTTTACACTGTAAACGGTAATTACATAGGTACATGCCTGGGGCAAATAACAGCGCAAATAATTGTCCATGTGCAGAGTAATAAAGGAGCAAACTTTTATATATGGGCCTGCAGTGGAAGTTATTCTTAAAAGGTGACTTTCACGAATCGTTCTGAAACTGTGCTAAATTACAGATAATTCCCATATATTTCTTGGGAAAAAAATCCCAGAAATTCTCCTTTCTCCGTTGTCGAGATATTCGAGGGCAAAGTCGTGCAGTTTTCGACTTTCAGGGGCTATAACTCGAAAACTAAAGAACGAGAATTTTTGGCACATATGGTCAATTGAATGTTTATCCCAACCCTTTCATTTGGCACTAGTTTCAGCCCGAATTGTGCAAGTCACCTAAGGTCACGAATCGTCCCGAACGTGTAGCCCAAATTGTGACATGTTAATGGCCTTTATATATGCCAAGTTTCAGATGGCTACCTACTCATACAAGCAAGCAGTAGCGGTTTGAAATTTTCACAATTTGGGCTACACGTTCGGGACGATTCGTGACCTTAGGTGACTTGCACAATTCGGGCTGAAACTAGTGCCAAATGAAAGGGTTGGGATAAACATTCAATTGACCATATGTGCCAAAAATTCTCGTTCTTTAGTTTTCGAGTTATAGCCCCTGAAAGTCGAAAACTGCACGACTTTGCCCTCGAATATCTCGACAACGGAGAAAGGAGAATTTCTGGGATTTTTTTCCCAAGAAATATATGGGAATTATCTGTAATTTAGCACAGTTTCAGAACGATTCGTGAAAGTCACCTTTTAAGAATAACTTCCACTGCAGGCCCATATATAAAAGTTTGCTCCTTTATTACTCTGCACATGGACAATTATTTGCGCTGTTATTTGCCCCAGGCATGTACCTATGTAATTACCGTTTACAGTGTAAAGATGGATGTTATCGGTCACTGAACGTCGGAGCAGTAGGCGTTTAATGCATTTTCCCATAGGGTCCAATGCAAAATTGACACCTCATTTTCTCCATTCTCAAGAGCTTTGAGTCTCTGCAAAACATATACATGTGTAGACACAAATAAGTGAAATAGAATGAAGGCTATTTCAGCTTTAGCTTTTATTCCGTTTGGGAGCTAAAGTCGCACAAACTTTTGTTTACAAAAATTTCGATGGCCTATAGTTCGCAAGTTATGCAATCAGTTGACATAAGATTGTGCATGCATGTAGACATGTTAATGGCCTTTATATATGCCAAGTTTCAGATGGCTACCTACTCATACAAGCAAGCAGTAGCGGTTTGAAATTTTCACAATTTTGGCTACACGTTCGGGACGATTCGTGACCTTAGGTGACTTGCACAATTCGGGCTGAAACTAGTGCCAAATGAAAGGGTTGGGATAAACATTCAATTGACCATATGTGCCAAAAATTCTCGTTCTTTAGTTTTCGAGTTATAGCCCCTGAAAGTCGAAAACTGCACGACTTTGCCCTCGAATATCTCGACAACGGAGAAAGGAGAATTTCTGGGATTTTTTTCCCAAGAAATATATGGGAATTATCTGTAATTTAGCACAGTTTCAGAACGATTCGTGAAAGTCACCTTTTAAGAATAACTTCCACTGCAGGCCCATATATAAAAGTTTGCTCCTTTATTACTCTGCACATGGACAATTATTTGCGCTGTTATTTGCCCCAGGCATGTACCTATGTAATTACCGTTTACAGTGTAAAGATGGATGTTATCGGTCACTGAACGTCGGAGCAGTAGGCGTTTAATGCATTTTCCCATAGGGTCCAATGCAAAATTGACACCTCATTTTCTCCATTCTCAAGAGCTTTGAGTCTCTGCAAAACATATACATGTGTAGACACAAATAAGTGAAATAGAATGAAGGCTATTTCAGCTTTAGCTTTTATTCCGTTTGGGAGCTAAAGTCGCACAAACTTTTGTTTACAAAAATTTCGATGGCCTATAGTTCGCAAGTTATGCAATCAGTTGACATAAGATTGTGCATGCATGTAGACATGTTAATGGCCTTTATATATGCCAAGTTTCAGATGGCTACCTACTCATACAAGCAAGCAGTAGCGGTTTGAAATTTTCACAATTTGGGCTACACGTTCGGGACGATTCGTGACCTTAGGTGACTTGCACAATTCGGGCTGAAACTAGTGCCAAATGAAAGGGTTGGGATAAACATTCAATTGACCATATGTGCCAAAAATTCTCGTTCTTTAGTTTTCGAGTTATAGCCCCTGAAAGTCGAAAACTGCACGACTTTGCCCTCGAATATCTCGACAACGGAGAAAGGAGAATTTCTGGGATTTTTTTCCCAAGAAATATATGGGAATTATCTGTAATTTAGCACAGTTTCAGAACGATTCGTGAAAGTCACCTTTTAAGAATAACTTCCACTGCAGGCCCATATATAAAAGTTTGCTCCTTTATTACTCTGCACATGGACAATTATTTGCGCTGTTATTTGCCCCAGGCATGTACCTATGTAATTACCGTTTACAGTGTAAAGATGGATGTTATCGGTCACTGAACGTCGGAGCAGTAGGCGTTTAATGCATTTTCCCATAGGGTCCAATGCAAAATTGACACCTCATTTTCTCCATTCTCAAGAGCTTTGAGTCTCTGCAAAACATATACATGTGTAGACACAAATAAGTGAAATAGAATGAAGGCTATTTCAGCTTTAGCTTTTATTCCGTTTGGGAGCTAAAGTCGCACAAACTTTTGTTTACAAAAATTTCGATGGCCTATAGTTCGCAAGTTATGCAATCAGTTGACATACGATTGTGCATGCATGTAGACATGTTAATGGCCTTTATATATGCCAAGTTTCAGATGGCTACCTACTCATACAAGCAAGCAGTAGCGGTTTGAAATTTTCACAATTTGGGCTACACGTTCGGGACGATTTGTGACCTTAGGTGACTTGCACAATTCGGGCTGAAACTAGTGCCAAATGAAAGGGTTGGGATAAGCATTCAATTGACCATATGTGCCAAAAATTCTCGTTCTTTAGTTTTCGAGTTATAGCCCCTGAAAGTCGAAAACTGCACGACTTTGCCCTCGAATATCTCGACAACGGAGAAAGGAGAATTTCTGGGATTTTTTTCCCAAGAAATATATGGGAATTATCTGTAATTTAGCACAGTTTCAGAACGATTCGTGAAAGTCACCTTTTAAGAATAACTTCCACTGCAGGCCCATATATAAAAGTTTGCTCCTTTATTACTCTGCACATGGACAATTATTTGCGCTGTTATTTGCCCCAGGCATGTACCTATGTAATTACCGTTTACAGTGTAAAGATGGATGTTATCGGTCACTGAACGTCGGAGCAGTAGGCGTTTAATGCATTTTCCCATAGGGTCCAATGCAAAATTGACACCTCATTTTCTCCATTCTCAAGAGCTTTGAGTCTCTGCAAAACATATACATGTGTAGACACAAATAAGTGAAATAGAATGAAGGCTATTTCAGCTTTAGCTTTTATTCCGTTTGGGAGCTAAAGTCGCACAAACTTTTGTTTACAAAAATTTCGATGGCCTATAGTTCGCAAGTTATGCAATCAGTTGACATAAGATTGTGCATGCATGTAGACATGTTAATGGCCTTTATATATGCCAAGTTTCAGATGGCTACCTACTCATACAAGCAAGCAGTAGCGGTTTGAAATTTTCGCAATTTGGGCTACACGTTCGGGACGATTCGTGACCTTAGGTGACTTGCACAATTCGGGCTGAAACTAGTGCCAAATGAAAGGGTTGGGATAAACATTCAATTGACCATATGTGCCAAAAATTCTCGTTCTTTAGTTTTCGAGTTATAGCCCCTGAAAGTCGAAAACTGCACGACTTTGCCCTCGAATATCTCGACAACGGAGAAAGGAGAATTTCTGGGATTTTTTTCCCAAGAAATATATGGGAATTATCTGTAATTTAGCACAGTTTCAGAACGATTCGTGAAAGTCACCTTTTAAGAATAACTTCCACTGCAGGCCCATATATAAAAGTTTGCTCCTTTATTACTCTGCACATGGACAATTATTTGCGCTGTTATTTGCCCCAGGCATGTACCTATGTAATTACCGTTTACAGTGTAAAGATGGATGTTATCGGTCACTGAACGTCGGAGCAGTAGGCGTTTAATGCATTTTCCCATAGGGTCCAATGCAAAATTGACACCTCATTTTCTCCATTCTCAAGAGCTTTGAGTCTCTGCAAAACATATACATGTGTAGACACAAACAAGTGAAATAGAATGAAGGCTATTCTTTAGCTTTTATTCCGTTTGGGAGCTAAAGTCGCACAAACTTTTGTTTACAAAAATTTCGATGGCCTATAGTTCGCAAGTTATGCAATCAGTTGACATAAGATTGTGCATGCATGTAGACATGTTAATGGCCTTTATATATGCCAAGTTTCAGATGGCTACCTACTCATACAAGCAAGCAGTAGCGGTTTGAAATTTTCACAATTTGGGCTACACGTTCGGGACGATTCGTGACCTTAGGTGACTTGCACAATTCGGGCTGAAACTAGTGCCAAATGAAAGGGTTGGGATAAACATTCAATTGACCATATGTGCCAAAAATTCTCGTTCTTTAGTTTTCGAGTTATAGCCCCTGAAAGTCGAAAACTGCACGACTTTGCCCTCGAATATCTCGACAACGGAGAAAGGAGAATTTCTGGGATTTTTTCCCAAGAAATATATGGGAATTATCTGTAATTTAGCACAGTTTCAGAACGATTCGTGAAAGTCACCTTTTAAGAATAACTTCCACTGCAGGCCCATATATAAAAGTTTGCTCCTTTATTACTCTGCACATGGACAATTATTTGCGCTGTTATTTGCCCCAGGCATGTACCTATGTAATTACCGTTTACAGTGTAAAGATGGATGTTATCGGTCACTGAACGTCGGAGCAGTAGGCGTTTAATGCATTTTCCCGTAGGGTCCAATGCAAAATTGACACCTCATTTTCTCCATTCTCAAGAGCTTTGAGTCTCTGCAAAACATATACATGTGTAGACACAAATAAGTGAAATAGAATGAAGGCTATTTCAGCTTTAGCTTTTATTCCGTTTGGGAGCTAAAGTCGCACAAACTTTTGTTTACAAAAATTTCGATGGCCTATAGTTCGCAAGTTATGCAATCAGTTGACATAAGATTGTGCATGCATGTAGACATGTTAATGGCCTTTATATATGCCAAGTTTCAGATGGCTACCTACTCATACAAGCAAGCAGTAGCGGTTTGAAATTTTCACAATTTGGGCTACACGTTCGGGACGATTCGTGACCTTAGGTGACTTGCACAATTCGGGCTGAAACTAGTGCCAAATGAAAGGGTTGGGATAAACATTCAATTGACCATATGTGCCAAAAATTCTCGTTCTTTAGTTTTCGAGTTATAGCCCCTGAAAGTCGAAAACTGCACGACTTTGCCCTCGAATATCTCGACAACGGAGAAAGGAGAATTTCTGGGATTTTTTTCCCAAGAAATATATGGGAATTATCTGTAATTTAGCACAGTTTCAGAACGATTCGTGAAAGTCACCTTTTAAGAATAACTTCCACTGCAGGCCCATATATAAAAGTTTGCTCCTTTATTACTCTGCACATGGACAATTATTTGCGCTGTTATTTGCCCCAGGCATGTACCTATGTAATTACCGTTTACAGTGTAAAGATGGATGTTATCGGTCACTGAACGTCGGAGCAGTAGGCGTTTAATGCATTTTCCCATAGGGTCCAATGCAAAATTGACACCTCATTTTCTCCATTCTCAAGAGCTTTGAGTCTCTGCAAAACATATACATGTGTAGACACAAATAAGTGAAATAGAATGAAGGCTATTTCAGCTTTAGCTTTTATTTCGTTTGGGAGCTAAAGTCGCACAAACTTTTGTTTACAAAAATTTCGATGGCCTATAGTTCGCAAGTTATGCAATCAGTTGACATAAGATTGTGCATGCATGTAGACATGTTAATGGCCTTTATATATGCCAAGTTTCAGATGGCTACCTACTCATACAAGCAAGCAGTAGCGGTTTGAAATTTTCACAATTTGGGCTACACGTTCGGGACGATTCGTGACCTTAGGTGACTTGCACAATTCGGGCTGAAACTAGTGCCAAATGAAAGGGTTGGGATAAACATTCAATTGACCATATGTGCCAAAAATTCTCGTTCTTTAGTTTTCGAGTTATAGCCCCTGAAAGTCGAAAACTGCACGACTTTGCCCTCGAATATCTCGACAACGGAGAAAGGAGAATTTCTGGGATTTTTTTCCCAAGAAATATATGGGAATTATCTGTAATTTAGCACAGTTTCAGAACGATTCGTGAAAGTCACCTTTTAAGAATAACTTCCACTGCAGGCCCATATATAAAAGTTTGCTCCTTTATTACTCTGCACATGGACAATTATTTGCGCTGTTATTTGCCCCAGGCATGTACCTATGTAATTACCGTTTACAGTGTAAAGATGGATGTTATCGGTCACTGAACGTCGGAGCAGTAGGCGTTTAATGCATTTTCCCATAGGGTCCAATGCAAAATTGACACCTCATTTTCTCCATTCTCAAGAGCTTTGAGTCTCTGCAAAACATATACATGTGTAGACACAAATAAGTGAAATAGAATGAAGGCTATTTCAGCTTTAGCTTTTATTCCGTTTGGGAGCTAAAGTCGCACAAACTTTTGTTTACAAAAATTTCGATGGCCTATAGTTCGCAAGTTATGCAATCAGTTGACATAAGATTGTGCATGCATGTAGACATGTTAATGGCCTTTATATATGCCAAGTTTCAGATGGCTACCTACTCATACAAGCAAGCAGTAGCGGTTTGAAATTTTCACAATTTGGGCTACACGTTCGGGACGATTCGTGACCTTAGGTGACTTGCACAATTCGGGCTGAAACTAGTGCCAAATGAAAGGGTTGGGATAAACATTCAATTGACCATATGTGCCAAAAATTCTCGTTCTTTAGTTTTCGAGTTATAGCCCCTGAAAGTCGAAAACTGCACGACTTTGCCCTCGAATATCTCGACAACGGAGAAAGGAGAATTTCTGGGATTTTTTTCCCAAGAAATATATGGGAATTATCTGTAATTTAGCACAGTTTCAGAACGATTCGTGAAAGTCACCTTTTAAGAATAACTTCCACTGCAGGCCCATATATAAAAGTTTGCTCCTTTATTACTCTGCACATGGACAATTATTTGCGCTGTTATTTGCCCCAGGCATGTACCTATGTAATTACCGTTTACAGTGTAAAGATGGATGTTATCGGTCACTGAACGTCGGAGCAGTAGGCGTTTAATGCATTTTCCCATAGGGTCCAATGCAAAATTGACACCTCATTTTCTCCATGCTCAAGAGCTTTGAGTCTCTGCAAAACATATACATGTGTAGACACAAATAAGTGAAATAGAATGAAGGCTATTTCAGCTTTAGCTTTTATTCCGTTTGGGAGCTAAAGTCGCACAAACTTTTGTTTACAAAAATTTCGATGGCCTATAGTTCGCAAGTTATGCAATCAGTTGACATAAGATTGTGCATGCATGTAGACATGTTAATGGCCTTTATATATGCCAAGTTTCAGATGGCTACCTACTCATACAAGCAAGCAGTAGCGGTTTGAAATTTTCACAATTTGGGCTACACGTTCGGGACGATTCGTGACCTTAGGTGACTTGCACAATTCGGGCTGAAACTAGTGCCAAATGAAAGGGTTGGGATAAATATTCAATTGACCATATGTGCCAAAAATTCTCGTTCTTTAGTTTTCGAGTTATAGCCCCTGAAAGTCGAAAACTGCACGACTTTGCCCTCGAATATCTCGACAACGGAGAAAGGAGAATTTCTGGGATTTTTTTCCCAAGAAATATATGGGAATTATCTGTAATTTAGCACAGTTTCAGAACGATTCGTGAAAGTCACCTTTTAAGAATAACTTCCACTGCAGGCCCATATATAAAAGTTTGCTCCTTTATTACTCTGCACATGGACAATTATTTGCGCTGTTATTTGCCCCAGGCATGTACCTATGTAATTACCGTTTACAGTGTAAAGATGGATGTTATCGGTCACTGAACGTCGGAGCAGTAGGCGTTTAATGCATTTTCCCATAGGGTCCAATGCAAAATTGACACCTCATTTTCTCCATTCTCAAGAGCTTTGAGTCTCTGCAAAACATATACATGTGTAGACACAAATAAGTGAAATAGAATGAAGGCTATTTCAGCTTTAGCTTTTATTCCGTTTGGGAGCTAAAGTCGCACAAACTTTTGTTTACAAAAATTTCGATGGCCTATAGTTCGCAAGTTATGCAATCAGTTGACATAAGATTGTGCATGCATGTAGACATGTTAATGGCCTTTATATATGCCAAGTTTCAGATGGCTACCTACTCATACAAGCAAGCAGTAGCGGTTTGAAATTTTCACAATTTGGGCTACACGTTCGGGACGATTCGTGACCTTAGGTGACTTGCACAATTCGGGCTGAAACTAGTGCCAAATGAAAGGGTTGGGATAAACATTCAATTGACCATATGTGCCAAAAATTCTCGTTCTTTAGTTTTCGAGTTATAGCCCCTGAAAGTCGAAAACTGCACGACTTTGCCCTCAAATATCTCGACAACGGAGAAAGGAGAATTTCTGGGATTTTTTTCCCAAGAAATATATGGGAATTATCTGTAATTTAGCACAGTTTCAGAACGATTCGTGAAAGTCACCTTTTAAGAATAACTTCCTGCAGGCCCATATATAAAAGTTTGCTCCTTTATTACTCTGCACATGGACAATTATTTGCGCTGTTATTTGCCCCAGGCATGTACCTATGTAATTACCGTTTACAGTGTAAAGATGGATGTTATCGGTCACTGAACGTCGGAGCAGTAGGCGTTTAATGCATTTTCCCATAGGGTCCAATGCAAAATTGACACCTCATTTTCTCCATTCTCAAGAGCTTTGAGTCTCTGCAAAACATATACATGTGTAGACACAAATAAGTGAAATAGAATGAAGGCTATTTCAGCTTTAGCTTTTATTCCGTTTGGGAGCTAAAGTCGCACAAACTTTTGTTTACAAAAATTTCGATGGCCTATAGTTCGCAAGTTATGCAATCAGTTGACATAAGATTGTGCATGCATGTAGACATGTTAATGGCCTTTATATATGCCAAGTTTCAGATGGCTACCTACTCATACAAGCAAGCAGTAGCGGTTTGAAATTTTCACAATTTGGGCTACACGTTCGGGACGATTCGTGACCTTAGGTGACTTGCACAATTCGGGCTGAAACTAGTGCCAAATGAAAGGGTTGGGATAAACATTCAATTGACCATATGTGCCAAAAATTCTCGTTCTTTAGTTTTCGAGTTATAGCCCCTGAAAGTCGAAAACTGCACGACTTTGCCCTCGAATATCTCGACAACGGAGAAAGGAGAATTTCTGGGATTTTTTTCCCAAGAAATATATGGGAATTATCTGTAATTTAGCACAGTTTCAGAACGATTCGTGAAAGTCACCTTTTAAGAATAACTTCCACTGCAGGCCCATATATAAAAGTTTGCTCCTTTATTACTCTGCACATGGACAATTATTTGCGCTGTTATTTGCCCCAGGCATGTACCTATGTAATTACCGTTTACAGTGTAAAGATGGATGTTATCGGTCACTGAACGTCGGAGCAGTAGGCGTTTAATGCATTTTCCCATAGGGTCCAATGCAAAATTGACACCTCATTTTCTCCATTCTCAAGAGCTTTGAGTCTCTGCAAAACATATACATGTGTAGACACAAATAAGTGAAATAGAATGAAGGCTATTTCAGCTTTAGCTTTTATTCCGTTTGGGAGCTAAAGTCGCACAAACTTTTGTTTACAAAAATTTCGATGGCCTATAGTTCGCAAGTTATGCAATCAGTTGACATAAGATTGTGCATGCATGTAGACATGTTAATGGCCTTTATATATGCCAAGTTTCAGATGGCTACCTACTCATACAAGCAAGCAGTAGCGGTTTGAAATTTTCACAATTTGGGCTACACGTTCGGGACGATTCGTGACCTTAGGTGACTTGCACAATTCGGGCTGAAACTAGTGCCAAATGAAAGGGTTGGGATAAACATTCAATTGACCATATGTGCCAAAAATTCTCGTTCTTTAGTTTTCGAGTTATAGCCCCTGAAAGTCGAAAACTGCACGACTTTGCCCTCGAATATCTCGACAACGGAGAAAGGAGAATTTCTGGGATTTTTTTCCCAAGAAATATATGGGAATTATCTGTAATTTAGCACAGTTTCAGAACGATTCGTGAAAGTCACCTTTTAAGAATAACTTCCACTGCAGGCCCATATATAAAAGTTTGCTCCTTTATTACTCTGCACATGGACAATTATTTGCGCTGTTATTTGCCCCAGGCATGTACCTATGTAATTACCGTTTACAGTGTAAAGATGGATGTTATCGGTCACTGAACGTCGGAGCAGTAGGCGTTTAATGCATTTTCCCATAGGGTCCAATGCAAAATTGACACCTCATTTTCTCCATTCTCAAGAGCTTTGAGTCTCTGCAAAACATATACATGTGTAGACACAAATAAGTGAAATAGAATGAAGGCTATTTCAGCTTTAGCTTTTATTCCGTTTGGAAGCTAAAGTCGCACAAACTTTTGTTTACAAAAATTTCGATGGCCTATAGTTCGCAAGTTATGCAATCAGTTGACATAAGATTGTGCATGCATGTAGACATGTTAATGGCCTTTATATATGCCAAGTTTCAGATGGCTACCTACTCATACAAGCAAGCAGTAGCGGTTTGAAATTTTCACAATTTGGGCTACACGTTCGGGACGATTCGTGACCTTAGGTGACTTGCACAATTCGGGCTGAAACTAGTGCCAAATGAAAGGGTTGGGATAAACATTCAATTGACCATATGTGCCAAAAATTCTCGTTCTTTAGTTTTCGAGTTATAGCCCCTGAAAGTCGAAAACTGCACGACTTTGCCCTCGAATATCTCGACAACGGAGAAAGGAGAATTTCTGGGATTTTTTTCCCAAGAAATATATGGGAATTATCTGTAATTTAGCACAGTTTCAGAACGATTCGTGAAAGTCACCTTTTAAGAATAACTTCCACTGCAGGCCCATATATAAAAGTTTGCTCCTTTATTACTCTGCACATGGACAATTATTTGCGCTGTTATTTGCCCCAGGCATGTACCTATGTAATTACCGTTTACAGTGTAAAGATGGATGTTATCGGTCACTGAACGTCGGAGCAGTAGGCGTTTAATGCATTTTCCCATAGGGTCCAATGCAAAATTGACACCTCATTTTCTCCATTCTCAAGAGCTTTGAGTCTCTGCAAAACATATACATGTGTAGACACAAATAAGTGAAATAGAATGAAGGCTATTTCAGCTTTAGCTTTTATTCCGTTTGGGAGCTAAAGTCGCACAAACTTTTGTTTACAAAAATTTCGATGGCCTATAGTTCGCAAGTTATGCAATCAGTTGACATAAGATTGTGCATGCATGTAGACATGTTAATGGCCTTTATATATGCCAAGTTTCAGATGGCTACCTACTCATACAAGCAAGCAGTAGCGGTTTGAAATTTTCACAATTTGGGCTACACGTTCGGGACGATTCGTGACCTTAGGTGACTTGCACAATTCGGGCTGAAACTAGTGCCAAATGAAAGGGTTGGGATAAACATTCAATTGACCATATGTGCCAAAAATTCTCGTTCTTTAGTTTTCGAGTTATAGCCCCTGAAAGTCGAAAACTGCACGACTTTGCCCTCGAATATCTCGACAACGGAGAAAGGAGAATTTCTGGGATTTTTTTCCCAAGAAATATATGGGAATTATCTGTAATTTAGCACAGTTTCAGAACGATTCGTGAAAGTCACCTTTTAAGAATAACTTCCACTGCAGGCCCATATATAAAAGTTTGCTCCTTTATTACTCTGCACATGGACAATTATTTGCGCTGTTATTTGCCCCAGGCATGTACCTATGTAATTACCGTTTACAGTGTAAAGATGGATGTTATCGGTCACTGAACGTCGGAGCAGTAGGCGTTTAATGCATTTTCCCATAGGGTCCAATGCAAAATTGACACCTCATTTTCTCCATTCTCAAGAGCTTTGAGTCTCTGCAAAACATATACATGTGTAGACACAAATAAGTGAAATAGAATGAAGGCTATTTCAGCTTTAGCTTTTATTCCGTTTGGGAGCTAAAGTCGCACAAACTTTTGTTTACAAAAATTTCGATGGCCTATAGTTCGCAAGTTATGCAATCAGTTGACATAAGATTGTGCATGCATGTAGACATGTTAATGGCCTTTATATATGCCAAGTTTCAGATGGCTACCTACTCATACAAGCAAGCAGTAGCGGTTTGAAATTTTCACAATTTGGGCTACACGTTCGGGACGATTCGTGACCTTAGGTGACTTGCACAATTCGGGCTGAAACTAGTGCCAAATGAAAGGGTTGGGATAAACATTCAATTGACCATATGTGCCAAAAATTCTCGTTCTTTAGTTTTCGAGTTATAGCCCCTGAAAGTCGAAAACTGCACGACTTTGCCCTCGAATATCTCGACAACGGAGAAAGGAGAATTTCTGGGATTTTTTTCCCAAGAAATATATGGGAATTATCTGTAATTTAGCACAGTTTCAGAACGATTCGTGAAAGTCACCTTTTAAGAATAACTTCCACTGCAGGCCCATATATAAAAGTTTGCTCCTTTATTACTCTGCACATGGACAATTATTTGCGCTGTTATTTGCCCCAGGCATGTACCTATGTAATTACCGTTTACAGTGTAAAGATGGATGTTATCGGTCACTGAACGTCGGAGCAGTAGGCGTTTAATGCATTTTCCCATAGGGTCCAATGCAAAATTGACACCTCATTTTCTCCATTCTCAAGAGCTTTGAGTCTCTGCAAAACATATACATGTGTAGACACAAATAAGTGAAATAGAATGAAGGCTATTTCAGCTTTAGCTTTTTTTCCGTTTGGGAGCTAAAGTCGCACAAACTTTTGTTTACAAAAATTTCGATGGCCTATAGTTCGCAAGTTATGCAATCAGTTGACATAAGATTGTGCATGCATGTAGACATGTTAATGGCCTTTATATATGCCAAGTTTCAGATGGCTACCTACTCATACAAGCAAGCAGTAGCGGTTTGAAATTTTCACAATTTGGGCTACACGTTCGGGACGATTCGTGACCTTAGGTGACTTGCACAATTCGGGCTGAAACTAGTGCCAAATGAAAGGGTTGGGATAAACATTCAATTGACCATATGTGCCAAAAATTCTCGTTCTTTAGTTTTCGAGTTATAGCCCCTGAAAGTCGAAAACTGCACGACTTTGCCCTCGAATATCTCGACAACGGAGAAAGGAGAATTTCTGGGATTTTTTTCCCAAGAAATATATGGGAATTATCTGTAATTTAGCACAGTTTCAGAACGATTCGTGAAAGTCACCTTTTAAGAATAACTTCCACTGCAGGCCCATATATAAAAGTTTGCTCCTTTATTACTCTGCACATGGACAATTATTTGCGCTGTTATTTGCCCCAGGCATGTACCTATGTAATTACCGTTTACAGTGTAAAGATGGATGTTATCGGTCACTGAACGTCGGAGCAGTAGGCGTTTAATGCATTTTCCCATAGGGTCCAATGCAAAATTGACACCTCATTTTCTCCATTCTCAAGAGCTTTGAGTCTCTGCAAAACATATACATGTGTAGACACAAATAAGTGAAATAGAATGAAGGCTATTTCAGCTTTAGCTTTTATTCCGTTTGGGAGCTAAAGTCGCACAAACTTTTGTTTACAAAAATTTCGATGGCCTATAGTTCGCAAGTTATGCAATCAGTTGACATAAGATTGTGCATGCATGTAGACATGTTAATGGCCTTTATATATGCCAAGTTTCAGATGGCTACCTACTCATACAAGCAAGCAGTAGCGGTTTGAAATTTTCACAATTTGGGCTACACGTTCGGGACGATTCGTGACCTTAGGTGACTTGCACAATTCGGGCTGAAACTAGTGCCAAATGAAAGGGTTGGGATAAACATTCAATTGACCATATGTGCCAAAAATTCTCGTTCTTTAGTTTTCGAGTTATAGCCCCTGAAAGTCGAAAACTGCACGACTTTGCCCTCGAATATCTCGACAACGGAGAAAGGAGAATTTCTGGGATTTTTTTCCCAAGAAATATATGGGAATTATCTGTAATGTAGCACAGTTTCAGAACGATTCGTGAAAGTCACCTTTTAAGAATAACTTCCACTGCAGGCCCATATATAAAAGTTTGCTCCTTTATTACTCTGCACATGGACAATTATTTGCGCTGTTATTTGCCCCAGGCATGTACCTATGTAATTACCGTTTACAGTGTAAAGATGGATGTTATCGGTCACTGAACGTCGGAGCAGTAGGCGTTTAATGCATTTTCCCATAGGGTCCAATGCAAAATTGACACCTCATTTTCTCCATTCTCAAGAGCTTTGAGTCTCTGCAAAACATATACATGTGTAGACACAAATAAGTGAAATAGAATGAAGGCTATTTCAGCTTTAGCTTTTATTCCGTTTGGAAGCTAAAGTCGCACAAACTTTTGTTTACAAAAATTTCGATGGCCTATAGTTCGCAAGTTATGCAATCAGTTGACATAAGATTGTGCATGCATGTAGACATGTTAATGGCCTTTATATATGCCAAGTTTCAGATGGCTACCTACTCATACAAGCAAGCAGTAGCGGTTTGAAATTTTCACAATTTGGGCTACACGTTCGGGACGATTCGTGACCTTAGGTGACTTGCACAATTCGGGCTGAAACTAGTGCCAAATGAAAGGGTTGGGATAAACATTCAATTGACCATATGTGCCAAAAATTCTCGTTCTTTAGTTTTCGAGTTATAGCCCCTGAAAGTCGAAAACTGCACGACTTTGCCCTCGAATATCTCGACAACGGAGAAAGGAGAATTTCTGGGATTTTTTTCCCAAGAAATATATGGGAATTATCTGTAATTTAGCACAGTTTCAGAACGATTCGTGAAAGTCACCTTTTAAGAATAACTTCCACTGCAGGCCCATATATAAAAGTTTGCTCCTTTATTACTCTGCACATGGACAATTATTTGCGCTGTTATTTGCCCCAGGCATGTACCTATGTAATTACCGTTTACAGTGTAAAGATGGATGTTATCGGTCACTGAACGTCGGAGCAGTAGGCGTTTAATGCATTTTCCCATAGGGTCCAATGCAAAATTGACACCTCATTTTCTCCATTCTCAAGAGCTTTGAGTCTCTGCAAAACATATACATGTGTAGACACAAATAAGTGAAATAGAATGAAGGCTATTTCAGCTTTAGCTTTTATTCCGTTTGGGAGCTAAAGTCGCACAAACTTTTGTTTACAAAAATTTCGATGGCCTATAGTTCGCAAGTTATGCAATCAGTTGACATAAGATTGTGCATGCATGTAGACATGTTAATGGCCTTTATATATGCCAAGTTTCAGATGGCTACCTACTCATACAAGCAAGCAGTAGCGGTTTGAAATTTTCACAATTTGGGCTACACGTTCGGGACGATTCGTGACCTTAGGTGACTTGCACAATTCGGGCTGAAACTAGTGCCAAATGAAAGGGTTGGGATAAACATTCAATTGACCATATGTGCCAAAAATTCTCGTTCTTTAGTTTTCGAGTTATAGCCCCTGAAAGTCGAAAACTGCACGACTTTGCCCTCGAATATCTCGACAACGGAGAAAGGAGAATTTCTGGGATTTTTTTCCCAAGAAATATATGGGAATTATCTGTAATTTAGCACAGTTTCAGAACGATTTGTGAAAGTCACCTTTTAAGAATAACTTCCACTGCAGGCCCATATATAAAAGTTTGCTCCTTTATTACTCTGCACATGGACAATTATTTGCGCTGTTATTT
Source organism: Ctena decussata (assembly GCA_963989385.1). Classification (NCBI taxonomy): domain Eukaryota; kingdom Metazoa; phylum Mollusca; class Bivalvia; order Lucinida; family Lucinidae; genus Ctena; species Ctena decussata. The sequence continues at coordinate 77,290,561 of OZ022510.1, read as the reverse complement.
GCCCCAGGCATGTACCTATGTAATTACCGTTTACAGTGTAAAGATGGATGTTATCGGTCACTGAACGTCGGAGCAGTAGGCGTTTAATGCATTTTCCCATAGGGTCCAATGCAAAATTGACACCTCATTTTCTCCATTCTCAAGAGCTTTGAGTCTCTGCAAAACATATACATGTGTAGACACAAATAAGTGAAATAGAATGAAGGCTATTTCAGCTTTAGCTTTTATTCCGTTTGGGAGCTAAAGTCGCACAAACTTTTGTTTACAAAAATTTCGATGGCCTATAGTTCGCAAGTTATGCAATCAGTTGACATAAGATTGTGCATGCATGTAGACATGTTAATGGCCTTTATATATGCCAAGTTTCAGATGGCTACCTACTCATACAAGCAAGCAGTAGCGGTTTGAAATTTTCACAATTTGGGCTACACGTTCGGGACGATTCGTGACCTTAGGTGACTTGCACAATTCGGGCTGAAACTAGTGCCAAATGAAAGGGTTGGGATAAACATTCAATTGACCATATGTGCCAAAAATTCTCGTTCTTTAGTTTTCGAGTTATAGCCCCTGAAAGTCGAAAACTGCACGACTTTGCCCTCGAATATCTCGACAACGGAGAAAGGAGAATTTCTGGGATTTTTTTCCCAAGAAATATATGGGAATTATCTGTAATGTAGCACAGTTTCAGAACGATTCGTGAAAGTCACCTTTTAAGAATAACTTCCACTGCAGGCCCATATATAAAAGTTTGCTCCTTTATTACTCTGCACATGGACAATTATTTGCGCTGTTATTTGCCCCAGGCATGTACCTATGTAATTACCGTTTACAGTGTAAAGATGGATGTTATCGGTCACTGAACGTCGGAGCAGTAGGCGTTTAATGCATTTTCCCATAGGGTCCAATGCAAAATTGACACCTCATTTTCTCCATTCTCAAGAGCTTTGAGTCTCTGCAAAACATATACATGTGTAGACACAAATAAGTGAAATAGAATGAAGGCTATTTCAGCTTTAGCTTTTATTCCGTTTGGAAGCTAAAGTCGCACAAACTTTTGTTTACAAAAATTTCGATGGCCTATAGTTCGCAAGTTATGCAATCAGTTGACATAAGATTGTGCATGCATGTAGACATGTTAATGGCCTTTATATATGCCAAGTTTCAGATGGCTACCTACTCATACAAGCAAGCAGTAGCGGTTTGAAATTTTCACAATTTGGGCTACACGTTCGGGACGATTCGTGACCTTAGGTGACTTGCACAATTCGGGCTGAAACTAGTGCCAAATGAAAGGGTTGGGATAAACATTCAATTGACCATATGTGCCAAAAATTCTCGTTCTTTAGTTTTCGAGTTATAGCCCCTGAAAGTCGAAAACTGCACGACTTTGCCCTCGAATATCTCGACAACGGAGAAAGGAGAATTTCTGGGATTTTTTTCCCAAGAAATATATGGGAATTATCTGTAATTTAGCACAGTTTCAGAACGATTCGTGAAAGTCACCTTTTAAGAATAACTTCCACTGCAGGCCCATATATAAAAGTTTGCTCCTTTATTACTCTGCACATGGACAATTATTTGCGCTGTTATTTGCCCCAGGCATGTACCTATGTAATTACCGTTTACAGTGTAAAGATGGATGTTATCGGTCACTGAACGTCGGAGCAGTAGGCGTTTAATGCATTTTCCCATAGGGTCCAATGCAAAATTGACACCTCATTTTCTCCATTCTCAAGAGCTTTGAGTCTCTGCAAAACATATACATGTGTAGACACAAATAAGTGAAATAGAATGAAGGCTATTTCAGCTTTAGCTTTTATTCCGTTTGGGAGCTAAAGTCGCACAAACTTTTGTTTACAAAAATTTCGATGGCCTATAGTTCGCAAGTTATGCAATCAGTTGACATAAGATTGTGCATGCATGTAGACATGTTAATGGCCTTTATATATGCCAAGTTTCAGATGGCTACCTACTCATACAAGCAAGCAGTAGCGGTTTGAAATTTTCACAATTTGGGCTACACGTTCGGGACGATTCGTGACCTTAGGTGACTTGCACAATTCGGGCTGAAACTAGTGCCAAATGAAAGGGTTGGGATAAACATTCAATTGACCATATGTGCCAAAAATTCTCGTTCTTTAGTTTTCGAGTTATAGCCCCTGAAAGTCGAAAACTGCACGACTTTGCCCTCGAATATCTCGACAACGGAGAAAGGAGAATTTCTGGGATTTTTTTCCCAAGAAATATATGGGAATTATCTGTAATTTAGCACAGTTTCAGAACGATTCGTGAAAGTCACCTTTTAAGAATAACTTCCACTGCAGGCCCATATATAAAAGTTTGCTCCTTTATTACTCTGCACATGGACAATTATTTGCGCTGTTATTTGCCCCAGGCATGTACCTATGTAATTACCGTTTACAGTGTAAAGATGGATGTTATCGGTCACTGAACGTCGGAGCAGTAGGCGTTTAATGCATTTTCCCATAGGGTCCAATGCAAAATTGACACCTCATTTTCTCCATTCTCAAGAGCTTTGAGTCTCTGCAAAACATATACATGTGTAGACACAAATAAGTGAAATAGAATGAAGGCTATTTCAGCTTTAGCTTTTATTCTGTTTGGGAGCTAAAGTCGCACAAACTTTTGTTTACAAAAATTTCGATGGCCTATAGTTCGCAAGTTATGCAATCAGTTGACATAAGATTGTGCATGCATGTAGACATGTTAATGGCCTTTATATATGCCAAGTTTCAGATGGCTACCTACTCATACAAGCAAGCAGTAGCGGTTTGAAATTTTCACAATTTGGGCTACACGTTCGGGACGATTCGTGACCTTAGGTGACTTGCACAATTCGGGCTGAAACTAGTGCCAAATGAAAGGGTTGGGATAAACATTCAATTGACCATATGTGCCAAAAATTCTCGTTCTTTAGTTTTCGAGTTATAGCCCCTGAAAGTCGAAAACTGCACGACTTTGCCCTCGAATATCTCGACAACGGAGAAAGGAGAATTTCTGGGATTTTTTTCCCAAGAAATATATGGGAATTATCTGTAATTTAGCACAGTTTCAGAACGATTCGTGAAAGTCACCTTTTAAGAATAACTTCCACTGCAGGCCCATATATAAAAGTTTGCTCCTTTATTACTCTGCACAAGGACAATTATTTGCGCTGTTATTTGCCCCAGGCATGTACCTATGTAATTACCGTTTACAGTGTAAAGATGGATGTTATCGGTCACTGAACGTCGGAGCAGTAGGCGTTTAATGCATTTTCCCATAGGGTCCAATGCAAAATTGACACCTCATTTTCTCCATGCTCAAGAGCTTTGAGTCTCTGCAAAACATATACATGTGTAGACACAAATAAGTGAAATAGAATGAAGGCTATTTCAGCTTTAGCTTTTATTCCGTTTGGGAGCTAAAGTCGCACAAACTTTTGTTTACAAAAATTTCGATGGCCTATAGTTCGCAAGTTATGCAATCAGTTGACATAAGATTGTGCATGCATGTAGACATGTTAATGGCCTTTATATATGCCAAGTTTCAGATGGCTACCTACTCATACAAGCAAGCAGTAGCGGTTTGAAATTTTCACAATTTGGGCTACACGTTCGGGACGATTCGTGACCTTAGGTGACTTGCACAATTCGGGCTGAAACTAGTGCCAAATGAAAGGGTTGGGATAAACATTCAATTGACCATATGTGCCAAAAATTCTCGTTCTTTAGTTTTCGAGTTATAGCCCCTGAAAGTCGAAAACTGCACGACTTTGCCCTCGAATATCTCGACAACGGAGAAAGGAGAATTTCTGGGATTTTTTCCCAAGAAATATATGGGAATTATCTGTAATTTAGCACAGTTTCAGAACGATTCGTGAAAGTCACCTTTTAAGAATAACTTCCACTGCAGGCCCATATATAAAAGTTTGCTCCTTTATTACTCTGCACATGGACAATTATTTGCGCTGTTATTTGCCCCAGGCATGTACCTATGTAATTACCGTTTACAGTGTAAAGATGGATGTTATCGGTCACTGAACGTCGGAGCAGTAGGCGTTTAATGCATTTTCCCATAGGGTCCAATGCAAAATTGACACCTCATTTTCTCCATTCTCAAGAGCTTTGAGTCTCTGCAAAACATATACATGTGTAGACACAAATAAGTGAAATAGAATGAAGGCTATTTCAGCTTTAGCTTTTATTCCGTTTGGGAGCTAAAGTCGCACAAACTTTTGTTTACAAAAATTTCGATGGCCTATAGTTCGCAAGTTATGCAATCAGTTGACATAAGATTGTGCATGCATGTAGACATGTTAATGGCCTTTATATATGCCAAGTTTCAGATGGCTACCTACTCATACAAGCAAGCAGTAGCGGTTTGAAATTTTCACAATTTGGGCTACACGTTCGGGACGATTCGTGACCTTAGGTGACTTGCACAATTCGGGCTGAAACTAGTGCCAAATGAAAGGGTTGGGATAAACATTCAATTGACCATATGTGCCAAAAATTCTCGTTCTTTAGTTTTCGAGTTATAGCCCCTGAAAGTCGAAAACTGCACGACTTTGCCCTCGAATATCTCGACAACGGAGAAAGGAGAATTTCTGGGATTTTTTTCCCAAGAAATATATGGGAATTATCTGTAATGTAGCACAGTTTCAGAACGATTCGTGAAAGTCACCTTTTAAGAATAACTTCCACTGCAGGCCCATATATAAAAGTTTGCTCCTTTATTACTCTGCACATGGACAATTATTTGCGCTGTTATTTGCCCCAGGCATGTACCTATGTAATTACCGTTTACAGTGTAAAGATGGATGTTATCGGTCACTGAACGTCGGAGCAGTAGGCGTTTAATGCATTTTCCCATAGGGTCCAATGCAAAATTGACACCTCATTTTCTCCATTCTCAAGAGCTTTGAGTCTCTGCAAAACATATACATGTGTAGACACAAATAAGTGAAATAGAATGAAGGCTATTTCAGCTTTAGCTTTTATTCCGTTTGGAAGCTAAAGTCGCACAAACTTTTGTTTACAAAAATTTCGATGGCCTATAGTTCGCAAGTTATGCAATCAGTTGACATAAGATTGTGCATGCATGTAGACATGTTAATGGCCTTTATATATGCCAAGTTTCAGATGGCTACCTACTCATACAAGCAAGCAGTAGCGGTTTGAAATTTTCACAATTTGGGCTACACGTTCGGGACGATTCGTGACCTTAGGTGACTTGCACAATTCGGGCTGAAACTAGTGCCAAATGAAAGGGTTGGGATAAACATTCAATTGACCATATGTGCCAAAAATTCTCGTTCTTTAGTTTTCGAGTTATAGCCCCTGAAAGTCGAAAACTGCACGACTTTGCCCTCGAATATCTCGACAACGGAGAAAGGAGAATTTCTGGGATTTTTTTCCCAAGAAATATATGGGAATTATCTGTAATTTAGCACAGTTTCAGAACGATTCGTGAAAGTCACCTTTTAAGAATAACTTCCACTGCAGGCCCATATATAAAAGTTTGCTCCTTTATTACTCTGCACATGGACAATTATTTGCGCTGTTATTTGCCCCAGGCATGTACCTATGTAATTACCGTTTACAGTGTAAAGATGGATGTTATCGGTCACTGAACGTCGGAGCAGTAGGCGTTTAATGCATTTTCCCATAGGGTCCAATGCAAAATTGACACCTCATTTTCTCCATTCTCAAGAGCTTTGAGTCTCTGCAAAACATATACATGTGTAGACACAAATAAGTGAAATAGAATGAAGGCTATTTCAGCTTTAGCTTTTATTCCGTTTGGGAGCTAAAGTCGCACAAACTTTTGTTTACAAAAATTTCGATGGCCTATAGTTCGCAAGTTATGCAATCAGTTGACATAAGATTGTGCATGCATGTAGACATGTTAATGGCCTTTATATATGCCAAGTTTCAGATGGCTACCTACTCATACAAGCAAGCAGTAGCGGTTTGAAATTTTCACAATTTGGGCTACACGTTCGGGACGATTCGTGACCTTAGGTGACTTGCACAATTCGGGCTGAAACTAGTGCCAAATGAAAGGGTTGGGATAAACATTCAATTGACCATATGTGCCAAAAATTCTCGTTCTTTAGTTTTCGAGTTATAGCCCCTGAAAGTCGAAAACTGCACGACTTTGCCCTCGAATATCTCGACAACGGAGAAAGGAGAATTTCTGGGATTTTTTTCCCAAGAAATATATGGGAATTATCTGTAATTTAGCACAGTTTCAGAACGATTTGTGAAAGTCACCTTTTAAGAATAACTTCCACTGCAGGCCCATATATAAAAGTTTGCTCCTTTATTACTCTGCACATGGACAATTATTTGCGCTGTTATTTGCCCCAGGCATGTACCTATGTAATTACCGTTTACAGTGTAAAGATGGATGTTATCGGTCACTGAACGTCGGAGCAGTAGGCGTTTAATGCATTTTCCCATAGGGTCCAATGCAAAATTGACACCTCATTTTCTCCATTCTCAAGAGCTTTGAGTCTCTGCAAAACATATACATGTGTAGACACAAATAAGTGAAATAGAATGAAGGCTATTTCAGCTTTAGCTTTTATTCCGTTTGGGAGCTAAAGTCGCACAAACTTTTGTTTACAAAAATTTCGATGGCCTATAGTTCGCAAGTTATGCAATCAGTTGACATAAGATTGTGCATGCATGTAGACATGTTAATGGCCTTTATATATGCCAAGTTTCAGATGGCTACCTACTCATACAAGCAAGCAGTAGCGGTTTGAAATTTTCACAATTTGGGCTACACGTTCGGGACGATTCGTGACCTTAGGTGACTTGCACAATTCGGGCTGAAACTAGTGCCAAATGAAAGGGTTGGGATAAACATTCAATTGACCATATGTGCCAAAAATTCTCGTTCTTTAGTTTTCGAGTTATAGCCCCTGAAAGTCGAAAACTGCACGACTTTGCCCTCGAATATCTCGACAACGGAGAAAGGAGAATTTCTGGGATTTTTTTCCCAAGAAATATATGGGAATTATCTGTAATGTAGCACAGTTTCAGAACGATTCGTGAAAGTCACCTTTTAAGAATAACTTCCACTGCAGGCCCATATATAAAAGTTTGCTCCTTTATTACTCTGCACATGGACAATTATTTGCGCTGTTATTTGCCCCAGGCATGTACCTATGTAATTACCGTTTACAGTGTAAAGATGGATGTTATCGGTCACTGAACGTCGGAGCAGTAGGCGTTTAATGCATTTTCCCATAGGGTCCAATGCAAAATTGACACCTCATTTTCTCCATTCTCAAGAGCTTTGAGTCTCTGCAAAACATATACATGTGTAGACACAAATAAGTGAAATAGAATGAAGGCTATTTCAGCTTTAGCTTTTATTCCGTTTGGAAGCTAAAGTCGCACAAACTTTTGTTTACAAAAATTTCGATGGCCTATAGTTCGCAAGTTATGCAATCAGTTGACATAAGATTGTGCATGCATGTAGACATGTTAATGGCCTTTATATATGCCAAGTTTCAGATGGCTACCTACTCATACAAGCAAGCAGTAGCGGTTTGAAATTTTCACAATTTGGGCTACACGTTCGGGACGATTCGTGACCTTAGGTGACTTGCACAATTCGGGCTGAAACTAGTGCCAAATGAAAGGGTTGGGATAAACATTCAATTGACCATATGTGCCAAAAATTCTCGTTCTTTAGTTTTCGAGTTATAGCCCCTGAAAGTCGAAAACTGCACGACTTTGCCCTCGAATATCTCGACAACGGAGAAAGGAGAATTTCTGGGATTTTTTTCCCAAGAAATATATGGGAATTATCTGTAATTTAGCACAGTTTCAGAACGATTCGTGAAAGTCACCTTTTAAGAATAACTTCCACTGCAGGCCCATATATAAAAGTTTGCTCCTTTATTACTCTGCACATGGACAATTATTTGCGCTGTTATTTGCCCCAGGCATGTACCTATGTAATTACCGTTTACAGTGTAAAGATGGATGTTATCGGTCACTGAACGTCGGAGCAGTAGGCGTTTAATGCATTTTCCCATAGGGTCCAATGCAAAATTGACACCTCATTTTCTCCATTCTCAAGAGCTTTGAGTCTCTGCAAAACATATACATGTGTAGACACAAATAAGTGAAATAGAATGAAGGCTATTTCAGCTTTAGCTTTTATTCCGTTTGGGAGCTAAAGTCGCACAAACTTTTGTTTACAAAAATTTCGATGGCCTATAGTTCGCAAGTTATGCAATCAGTTGACATAAGATTGTGCATGCATGTAGACATGTTAATGGCCTTTATATATGCCAAGTTTCAGATGGCTACCTACTCATACAAGCAAGCAGTAGCGGTTTGAAATTTTCACAATTTGGGCTACACGTTCGGGACGATTCGTGACCTTAGGTGACTTGCACAATTCGGGCTGAAACTAGTGCCAAATGAAAGGGTTGGGATAAACATTCAATTGACCATATGTGCCAAAAATTCTCGTTCTTTAGTTTTCGAGTTATAGCCCCTGAAAGTCGAAAACTGCACGACTTTGCCCTCGAATATCTCGACAACGGAGAAAGGAGAATTTCTGGGATTTTTTTCCCAAGAAATATATGGGAATTATCTGTAATTTAGCACAGTTTCAGAACGATTCGTGAAAGTCACCTTTTAAGAATAACTTCCACTGCAGGCCCATATATAAAAGTTTGCTCCTTTATTACTCTGCACATGGACAATTATTTGCGCTGTTATTTGCCCCAGGCATGTACCTATGTAATTACCGTTTACAGTGTAAAGATGGATGTTATCGGTCACTGAACGTCGGAGCAGTAGGCGTTTAATGCATTTTCCCATAGGGTCCAATGCAAAATTGACACCTCATTTTCTCCATTCTCAAGAGCTTTGAGTCTCTGCAAAACATATACATGTGTAGACACAAATAAGTGAAATAGAATGAAGGCTATTTCAGCTTTAGCTTTTATTCCGTTTGGGAGCTAAAGTCGCACAAACTTTTGTTTACAAAAATTTCGATGGCCTATAGTTCGCAAGTTATGCAATCAGTTGACATAAGATTGTGCATGCATGTAGACATGTTAATGGCCTTTATATATGCCAAGTTTCAGATGGCTACCTACTCATACAAGCAAGCAGTAGCGGTTTGAAATTTTCACAATTTGGGCTACACGTTCGGGACGATTCGTGACCTTAGGTGACTTGCACAATTCGGGCTGAAACTAGTGCCAAATGAAAGGGTTGGGATAAACATTCAATTGACCATATGTGCCAAAAATTCTCGTTCTTTAGTTTTCGAGTTATAGCCCCTGAAAGTCGAAAACTGCACGACTTTGCCCTCGAATATCTCGACAACGGAGAAAGGAGAATTTCTGGGATTTTTTTCCCAAGAAATATATGGGAATTATCTGTAATTTAGCACAGTTTCAGAACGATTCGTGAAAGTCACCTTTTAAGAATAACTTCCACTGCAGGCCCATATATAAAAGTTTGCTCCTTTATTACTCTGCACAAGGACAATTATTTGCGCTGTTATTTGCCCCAGGCATGTACCTATGTAATTACCGTTTACAGTGTAAAGATGGATGTTATCGGTCACTGAACGTCGGAGCAGTAGGCGTTTAATGCATTTTCCCATAGGGTCCAATGCAAAATTGACACCTCATTTTCTCCATGCTCAAGAGCTTTGAGTCTCTGCAAAACATATACATGTGTAGACACAAATAAGTGAAATAGAATGAAGGCTATTTCAGCTTTAGCTTTTATTCCGTTTGGGAGCTAAAGTCGCACAAACTTTTGTTTACAAAAATTTCGATGGCCTATAGTTCGCAAGTTATGCAATCAGTTGACATAAGATTGTGCATGCATGTAGACATGTTAATGGCCTTTATATATGCCAAGTTTCAGATGGCTACCTACTCATACAAGCAAGCAGTAGCGGTTTGAAATTTTCACAATTTGGGCTACACGTTCGGGACGATTCGTGACCTTAGGTGACTTGCACAATTCGGGCTGAAACTAGTGCCAAATGAAAGGGTTGGGATAAACATTCAATTGACCATATGTGCCAAAAATTCTCGTTCTTTAGTTTTCGAGTTATAGCCCCTGAAAGTCGAAAACTGCACGACTTTGCCCTCGAATATCTCGACAACGGAGAAAGGAGAATTTCTGGGATTTTTTCCCAAGAAATATATGGGAATTATCTGTAATTTAGCACAGTTTCAGAACGATTCGTGAAAGTCACCTTTTAAGAATAACTTCCACTGCAGGCCCATATATAAAAGTTTGCTCCTTTATTACTCTGCACATGGACAATTATTTGCGCTGTTATTTGCCCCAGGCATGTACCTATGTAATTACCGTTTACAGTGTAAAGATGGATGTTATCGGTCACTGAACGTCGGAGCAGTAGGCGTTTAATGCATTTTCCCATAGGGTCCAATGCAAAATTGACACCTCATTTTCTCCATTCTCAAGAGCTTTGAGTCTCTGCAAAACATATACATGTGTAGACACAAATAAGTGAAATAGAATGAAGGCTATTTCAGCTTTAGCTTTTATTCCGTTTGGGAGCTAAAGTCGCACAAACTTTTGTTTACAAAAATTTCGATGGCCTATAGTTCGCAAGTTATGCAATCAGTTGACATAAGATTGTGCATGCATGTAGACATGTTAATGGCCTTTATATATGCCAAGTTTCAGATGGCTACCTACTCATACAAGCAAGCAGTAGCGGTTTGAAATTTTCACAATTTGGGCTACACGTTCGGGACGATTCGTGACCTTAGGTGACTTGCACAATTCGGGCTGAAACTAGTGCCAAATGAAAGGGTTGGGATAAACATTCAATTGACCATATGTGCCAAAAATTCTCGTTCTTTAGTTTTCGAGTTATAGCCCCTGAAAGTCGAAAACTGCACGACTTTGCCCTCGAATATCTCGACAACGGAGAAAGGAGAATTTCTGGGATTTTTTTCCCAAGAAATATATGGGAATTATCTGTAATTTAGCACAGTTTCAGAACGATTCGTGAAAGTCACCTTTTAAGAATAACTTCCACTGCAGGCCCATATATAAAAGTTTGCTCCTTTATTACTCTGCACATGGACAATTATTTGCGCTGTTATTTGCCCCAGGCATGTACCTATGTAATTACCGTTTACAGTGTAAAGATGGATGTTATCGGTCACTGAACGTCGGAGCAGTAGGCGTTTAATGCATTTTCCCATAGGGTCCAATGCAAAATTGACACCTCATTTTCTCCATTCTCAAGAGCTTTGAGTCTCTGCAAAACATATACATGTGTAGACACAAATAAGTGAAATAGAATGAAGGCTATTTCAGCTTTAGCTTTTATTCCGTTTGGGAGCTAAAGTCGCACAAACTTTTGTTTACAAAAATTTCGATGGCCTATAGTTCGCAAGTTATGCAATCAGTTGACATAAGATTGTGCATGCATGTAGACATGTTAATGGCCTTTATATATGCCAAGTTTCAGATGGCTACCTACTCATACAAGCAAGCAGTAGCGGTTTGAAATTTTCACAATTTGGGCTACACGTTCGGGACGATTCGTGACCTTAGGTGACTTGCACAATTCGGGCTGAAACTAGTGCCAAATGAAAGGGTTGGGATAAACATTCAATTGACCATATGTGCCAAAAATTCTCGTTCTTTAGTTTTCGAGTTATAGCCCCTGAAAGTCGAAAACTGCACGACTTTGCCCTCGAATATCTCGACAACGGAGAAAGGAGAATTTCTGGGATTTTTTTCCCAAGAAATATATGGGAATTATCTGTAATTTAGCACAGTTTCAGAACGATTCGTGAAAGTCACCTTTTAAGAATAACTTCCACTGCAGGCCCATATATAAAAGTTTGCTCCTTTATTACTCTGCACATGGACAATTATTTGCGCTGTTATTTGCCCCAGGCATGTACCTATGTAATTACCGTTTACAGTGTAAAGATGGATGTTATCGGTCACTGAACGTCGGAGCAGTAGGCGTTTAATGCATTTTCCCATAGGGTCCAATGCAAAATTGACACCTCATTTTCTCCATTCTCAAGAGCTTTGAGTCTCTGCAAAACATATACATGTGTAGACACAAATAAGTGAAATAGAATGAAGGCTATTTCAGCTTTAGCTTTTATTCCGTTTGGGAGCTAAAGTCGCACAAACTTTTGTTTACAAAAATTTCGATGGCCTATAGTTCGCAAGTTATGCAATCAGTTGACATAAGATTGTGCATGCATGTAGACATGTTAATGGCCTTTATATATGCCAAGTTTCAGATGGCTACCTACTCATACAAGCAAGCAGTAGCGGTTTGAAATTTTCACAATTTGGGCTACACGTTCGGGACGATTCGTGACCTTAGGTGACTTGCACAATTCGGGCTGAAACTAGTGCCAAATGAAAGGGTTGGGATAAACATTCAATTGACCATATGTGCCAAAAATTCTCGTTCTTTAGTTTTCGAGTTATAGCCCCTGAAAGTCGAAAACTGCACGACTTTGCCCTCGAATATCTCGACAACGGAGAAAGGAGAATTTCTGGGATTTTTTTCCCAAGAAATATATGGGAATTATCTGTAATTTAGCACAGTTTCAGAACGATTCGTGAAAGTCACCTTTTAAGAATAACTTCCACTGCAGGCCCATATATAAAAGTTTGCTCCTTTATTACTCTGCACATGGACAATTATTTGCGCTGTTATTTGCCCCAGGCATGTACCTATGTAATTACCGTTTACAGTGTAAAGATGGATGTTATCGGTCACTGAACGTCGGAGCAGTAGGCGTTTAATGCATTTTCCCATAGGGTCCAATGCAAAATTGACACCTCATTTTCTCCATTCTCAAGAGCTTTGAGTCTCTGCAAAACATATACATGTGTAGACACAAATAAGTGAAATAGAATGAAGGCTATTTCAGCTTTAGCAATTATTCCGTTTGGGAGCTAAAGTCGCACAAACTTTTGTTTACAAAAAATTCGATGGCCTATAGTTCGCAAGTTATGCAATCAGTTGACATAAGATTGTGCATGCATGTAGACATGTTAATGGCCTTTATATATGCCAAGTTTCAGATGGCTACCTACTCATACAAGCAAGCAGTAGCGGTTTGAAATTTTCACAATTTGGGCTACACGTTCGGGACGATTCGTGACCTTAGGTGACTTGCACAATTCGGGCTGAAACTAGTGCCAAATGAAAGGGTTGGGATAAACATTCAATTGACCATATGTGCCAAAAATTCTCGTTCTTTAGTTTTCGAGTTATAGCCCCTGAAAGTCGAAAACTGCACGACTTTGCCCTCGAATATCTCGACAACGGAGAAAGGAGAATTTCTGGGATTTTTTCCCCAAGAAATATATGGGAATTATCTGTAATTTAGCACAGTTTCAGAACGATTCGTGAAAGTCACCTTTTAAGAATAACTTCCACTGCAGGCCCATATATAAAAGTTTGCTCCTTTATTACTCTGCACATGGACAATTATTTGCGCTGTTATTTGCCCCAGGCATGTACCTATGTAATTACCGTTTACAGTGTAAAGATGGATGTTATCGGTCACTGAACGTCGGAGCAGTAGGCGTTTAATGCATTTTCCCATAGGGTCCAATGCAAAATTGACACCTCATTTTCTCCATGCTCAAGAGCTTTGAGTCTCTGCAAAACATATACATGTGTAGACACAAATAAGTGAAATAGAATGAAGGCTATTTCAGCTTTAGCTTTTATTCCGTTTGGGAGCTAAAGTCGCACAAACTTTTGTTTACAAAAATTTCGATGGCCTATAGTTCGCAAGTTATGCAATCAGTTGACATAAGATTGTGCATGCATGTAGACATGTTAATGGCCTTTATATATGCCAAGTTTCAGATGGCTACCTACTCATACAAGCAAGCAGTAGCGGTTTGAAATTTTCACAATTTGGGCTACACGTTCGGGACGATTCGTGACCTTAGGTGACTTGCACAATTCGGGCTGAAACTAGTGCCAAATGAAAGGGTTGGGATAAACATTCAATTTACCATATGTGCCAAAAATTCTCGTTCTTTAGTTTTCGAGTTATAGCCCCTGAAAGTCGAAAACTGCACGACTTTGCCCTCGAATATCTCGACAACGGAGAAAGGAGAATTTCTGGGATTTTTTCCCAAGAAATATATGGGAATTATCTGTAATTTAGCACAGTTTCAGAACGATTCGTGAAAGTCACCTTTTAAGAATAACTTCCACTGCAGGCCCATATATAAAAGTTTGCTCCTTTATTACTCTGCACATGGACAATTATTTGCGCTGTTATTTGCCCCAGGCATGTACCTATGTAATTACCGTTTACAGTGTAAAGATGGATGTTATCGGTCACTGAACGTCGGAGCAGTAGGCGTTTAATGCATTTTCCCATAGGGTCCAATGCAAAATTGACACCTCATTTTCTCCATTCTCAAGAGCTTTGAGTCTCTGCAAAACATATACATGTGTAGACACAAATAAGTGAAATAGAATGAAGGCTATTTCAGCTTTAGCTTTTATTCCGTTTGGGAGCTAAAGTCGCACAAACTTTTGTTTACAAAAATTTCGATGGCCTATAGTTCGCAAGTTATGCAATCAGTTGACATAAGATTGTGCATGCATGTAGACATGTTAATGGCCTTTATATATGCCAAGTTTCAGATGGCTACCTACTCATACAAGCAAGCAGTAGCGGTTTGAAATTTTCACAATTTGGGCTACACGTTCGGGACGATTCGTGACCTTAGGTGACTTGCACAATTCGGGCTGAAACTAGTGCCAAATGAAAGGGTTGGGATAAACATTCAATTGACCATATGTGCCAAAAATTCTCGTTCTTTAGTTTTCGAGTTATAGCCCCTGAAAGTCGAAAACTGCACGACTTTGCCCTCGAATATCTCGACAACGGAGAAAGGAGAATTTCTGGGATTTTTTTCCCAAGAAATATATGGGAATTATCTGTAATTTAGCACAGTTTCAGAACGATTCGTGAAAGTCACCTTTTAAGAATAACTTCCACTGCAGGCCCATATATAAAAGTTTGCTCCTTTATTACTCTGCACATGGACAATTATTTGCGCTGTTATTTGCCCCAGGCATGTACCTATGTAATTACCGTTTACAGTGTAAAGATGGATGTTATCGGTCACTGAACGTCGGAGCAGTAGGCGTTTAATGCATTTTCCCATAGGGTCCAATGCAAAATTGACACCTCATTTTCTCCATTCTCAAGAGCTTTGAGTCTCTGCAAAACATATACATGTGTAGACACAAATAAGTGAAATAGAATGAAGGCTATTTCAGCTTTAGCTTTTATTCCGTTTGGGAGCTAAAGTCGCACAAACTTTTGTTTACAAAAATTTCGATGGCCTATAGTTCGCAAGTTATGCAATCAGTTGACATAAGATTGTGCATGCATGTAGACATGTTAATGGCCTTTATATATGCCAAGTTTCAGATGGCTACCTACTCATACAAGCAAGCAGTAGCGGTTTGAAATTTTCACAATTTGGGCTACACGTTCGGGACGATTCGTGACCTTAGGTGACTTGCACAATTCGGGCTGAAACTAGTGCCAAATGAAAGGGTTGGGATAAACATTCAATTGACCATATGTGCCAAAAATTCTCGTTCTTTAGTTTTCGAGTTATAGCCCCTGAAAGTCGAAAACTGCACGACTTTGCCCTCGAATATCTCGACAACGGAGAAAGGAGAATTTCTGGGATTTTTTTCCCAAGAAATATATGGGAATTATCTTTAATTTAGCACAGTTTCAGAACGATTCGTGAAAGTCACCTTTTAAGAATAACTTCCACTGCAGGCCCATATATAAAAGTTTGCTCCTTTATTACTCTGCACATGGACAATTATTTGCGCTGTTATTTGCCCCAGGCATGTACCTATGTAATTACCGTTTACAGTGTAAAGATGGATGTTATCGGTCACTGAACGTCGGAGCAGTAGGCGTTTAATGCATTTTCCCATAGGGTCCAATGCAAAATTGACACCTCATTTTCTCCATTCTCAAGAGCTTTGAGTCTCTGCAAAACATATACATGTGTAGACACAAATAAGTGAAATAGAATGAAGGCTATTTCAGCTTTAGCTTTTATTCCGTTTGGGAGCTAAAGTCGCACAAACTTTTGTTTACAAAAATTTCGATGGCCTATAGTTCGCAAGTTATGCAATCAGTTGACATAAGATTGTGCATGCATGTAGACATGTTAATGGCCTTTATATATGCCAAGTTTCAGATGGCTACCTACTCATACAAGCAAGCAGTAGCGGTTTGAAATTTTCACAATTTGGGCTACACGTTCGGGACGATTCGTGACCTTAGGTGACTTGCACAATTCGGGCTGAAACTAGTGCCAAATGAAAGGGTTGGGATAAACATTCAATTGACCATATGTGCCAAAAATTCTCGTTCTTTAGTTTTCGAGTTATAGCCCCTGAAAGTCGAAAAAATGCACGACTTTGCCCTCGAATATCTCGACAACGGAGAAAGGAGAATTTCTGGGATTTTTTTCCCAAGAAATATATGGGAATTATCTTTAATTTAGCACAGTTTCAGAACGATTCGTGAAAGTCACCTTTTAAGAATAACTTCCACTGCAGGCCCATATATAAAAGTTTGCTCCTTTATTACTCTGCACATGGACAATTATTTGCGCTGTTATTTGCCCCAGGCATGTACCTATGTAATTACCGTTTACAGTGTAAAGATGGATGTTATCGGTCACTGAACGTCGGAGCAGTAGGCGTTTAATGCATTTTCCCATAGGGTCCAATGCAAAATTGACACCTCATTTTCTCCATTCTCAAGAGCTTTGAGTCTCTGCAAAACATATACATGTGTAGACACAAATAAGTGAAATAGAATGAAGGCTATTTCAGCTTTAGCTTTTATTCCGTTTGGGAGCTAAAGTCGCACAAACTTTTGTTTACAAAAATTTCGATGGCCTATAGTTCGCAAGTTATGCAATCAGTTGACATAAGATTGTGCATGCATGTAGACATGTTAATGGCCTTTATATATGCCAAGTTTCAGATGGCTACCTACTCATACAAGCAAGCAGTAGCGGTTTGAAATTTTCACAATTTGGGCTACACGTTCGGGACGATTCGTGACCTTAGGTGACTTGCACAATTCGGGCTGAAACTAGTGCCAAATGAAAGGGTTGGGATAAACATTCAATTGACCATATGTGCCAAAAATTCTCGTTCTTTAGTTTTCGAGTTATAGCCCCTGAAAGTCGAAAACTGCACGACTTTGCCCTCGAATATCTCGACAACGGAGAAAGGAGAATTTCTGGGATTTTTTTCCCAAGAAATATATGGGAATTATCTGTAATTTAGCACAGTTTCAGAACGATTCGTGAAAGTCACCTTTTAAGAATAACTTCCACTGCAGGCCCATATATAAAAGTTTGCTCCTTTATTACTCTGCACATGGACAATTATTTGCGCTGTTATTTGCCCCAGGCATGTACCTATGTAATTACCGTTTACAGTGTAAAGATGGATGTTATCGGTCACTGAACGTCGGAGCAGTAGGCGTTTAATGCATTTTCCCATAGGGTCCAATGCAAAATTGACACCTCATTTTCTCCATTCTCAAGAGCTTTGAGTCTCTGCAAAACATATACATGTGTAGACACAAATAAGTGAAATAGAATGAAGGCTATTTCAGCTTTAGCTTTTATTCCGTTTGGGAGCTAAAGTCGCACAAACTTTTGTTTACAAAAATTTCGATGGCCTATAGTTCGCAAGTTATGCAATCAGTTGACATAAGATTGTGCATGCATGTAGACATGTTAATGGCCTTTATATATGCCAAGTTTCAGATGGCTACCTACTCATACAAGCAAGCAGTAGCGGTTTGAAATTTTCACAATTTGGGCTACACGTTCGGGACGATTCGTGACCTTAGGTGACTTGCACAATTCGGGCTGAAACTAGTGCCAAATGAAAGGGTTGGGATAAACATTCAATTGACCATATGTGCCAAAAATTCTCGTTCTTTAGTTTTCGAGTTATAGCCCCTGAAAGTCGAAAACTGCACGACTTTGCCCTCGAATATCTCGACAACGGAGAAAGGAGAATTTCTGGGATTTTTTTCCCAAGAAATATATGGGAATTATCTGTAATTTAGCACAGTTTCAGAACGATTCGTGAAAGTCACCTTTTAAGAATAACTTCCACTGCAGGCCCATATATAAAAGTTTGCTCCTTTATTACTCTGCACATGGACAATTATTTGCGCTGTTATTTGCCCCAGGCATGTACCTATGTAATTACCGTTTACAGTGTAAAGATGGATGTTATCGGTCACTGAACGTCGGAGCAGTAGGCGTTTAATGCATTTTCCCATAGGGTCCAATGCAAAATTGACACCTCATTTTCTCCATTCTCAAGAGCTTTGAGTCTCTGCAAAACATATACATGTGTAGACACAAATAAGTGAAATAGAATGAAGGCTATTTCAGCTTTAGCTTTTATTCCGTTTGGGAGCTAAAGTCGCACAAACTTTTGTTTACAAAAATTTCGATGGCCTATAGTTCGCAAGTTATGCAATCAGTTGACATAAGATTGTGCATGCATGTAGACATGTTAATGGCCTTTATATATGCCAAGTTTCAGATGGCTACCTACTCATACAAGCAAGCAGTAGCGGTTTGAAATTTTCACAATTTGGGCTACACGTTCGGGACGATTCGTGACCTTAGGTGACTTGCACAATTCGGGCTGAAACTAGTGCCAAATGAAAGGGTTGGGATAAACATTCAATTGACCATATGTGCCAAAAATTCTCGTTCTTTAGTTTTCGAGTTATAGCCCCTGAAAGTCGAAAACTGCACGACTTTGCCCTCGAATATCTCGACAACGGAGAAAGGAGAATTTCTGGGATTTTTTTCCCAAGAAATATATGGGAATTATCTGTAATTTAGCACAGTTTCAGAACGATTCGTGAAAGTCACCTTTTAAGAATAACTTCCACTGCAGGCCCATATATAAAAGTTTGCTCCTTTATTACTCTGCACATGGACAATTATTTGCGCTGTTATTTGCCCCAGGCATGTACCTATGTAATTACCGTTTACAGTGTAAAGATGGATGTTATCGGTCACTGAACGTCGTAGCAGTAGGCGTTTAATGCATTTTCCCATAGGGTCCAATGCAAAATTGACACCTCATTTTCTCCATTCTCAAGAGCTTTGAGTCTCTGCAAAACATATACATGTGTAGACACAAATAAGTGAAATAGAATGAAGGCTATTTCAGCTTTAGCTTTTATTCCGTTTGGGAGCTAAAGTCGCACAAACTTTTGTTTACAAAAATTTCGATGGCCTATAGTTCGCAAGTTATGCAATCAGTTGACATAAGATTGTGCATGCATGTAGACATGTTAATGGCCTTTATATATGCCAAGTTTCAGATGGCTACCTACTCATACAAGCAAGCAGTAGCGGTTTGAAATTTTCACAATTTGGGCTACACGTTCGGGACGATTCGTGACCTTAGGTGACTTGCACAATTCGGGCTGAAACTAGTGCCAAATGAAAGGGTTGGGATAAACATTCAATTGACCATATGTGCCAAAAATTCTCGTTCTTTAGTTTTCGAGTTATAGCCCCTGAAAGTCGAAAACTGCACGACTTTGCCCTCGAATATCTCGACAACGGAGAAAGGAGAATTTCTGGGATTTTTTTCCCAAGAAATATATGGGAATTATCTGTAATTTAGCACAGTTTCAGAACGATTCGTGAAAGTCACCTTTTAAGAATAACTTCCACTGCAGGCCCATATATAAAAGTTTGCTCCTTTATTACTCTGCACATGGACAATTATTTGCGCTGTTATTTGCCCCAGGCATGTACCTATGTAATTACCGTTTACAGTGTAAAGATGGATGTTATCGGTCACTGAACGTCGGAGCAGTAGGCGTTTAATGCATTTTCCCATAGGGTCCAATGCAAAATTGACACCTCATTTTCTCCATTCTCAAGAGCTTTGAGTCTCTGCAAAACATATACATGTGTAGACACAAATAAGTGAAATAGAATGAAGGCTATTTCAGCTTTAGCTTTTATTCCGTTTGGGAGCTAAAGTCGCACAAACTTTTGTTTACAAAAATTTCGATGGCCTATAGTTCGCAAGTTATGCAATCAGTTGACATAAGATTGTGCATGCATGTAGACATGTTAATGGCCTTTATATATGCCAAGTTTCAGATGGCTACCTACTCATACAAGCAAGCAGTAGCGGTTTGAAATTTTCACAATTTGGGCTACACGTTCGGGACGATTCGTGACCTTAGGTGACTTGCACAATTCGGGCTGAAACTAGTGCCAAATGAAAGGGTTGGGATAAACATTCAATTGACCATATGTGCCAAAAATTCTCGTTCTTTAGTTTTCGAGTTATAGCCCCTGAAAGTCGAAAAAATGCACGACTTTGCCCTCGAATATCTCGACAACGGAGAAAGGAGAATTTCTGGGATTTTTTTCCCAAGAAATATATGGGAATTATCTGTAATTTAGCACAGTTTCAGAACGATTCGTGAAAGTCACCTTTTAAGAATAACTTCCACTGCAGGCCCATATATAAAAGTTTGCTCCTTTATTACTCTGCACATGGACAATTATTTGCGCTGTTATTTGCCCCAGGCATGTACCTATGTAATTACCGTTTACAGTGTAAAGATGGATGTTATCGGTCACTGAACGTCGGAGCAGTAGGCGTTTAATGCATTTTCCCATAGGGTCCAATGCAAAATTGACACCTCATTTTCTCCATTCTCAAGAGCTTTGAGTCTCTGCAAAACATATACATGTGTAGACACAAATAAGTGAAATAGAATGAAGGCTATTTCAGCTTTAGCTTTTATTCCGTTTGGGAGCTAAAGTCGCACAAACTTTTGTTTACAAAAATTTCGATGGCCTATAGTTCGCAAGTTATGCAATCAGTTGACATAAGATTGTGCATGCATGTAGACATGTTAATGGCCTTTATATATGCCAAGTTTCAGATGGCTACCTACTCATACAAGCAAGCAGTAGCGGTTTGAAATTTTCACAATTTGGGCTACACGTTCGGGACGATTCGTGACCTTAGGTGACTTGCACAATTCGGGCTGAAACTAGTGCCAAATGAAAGGGTTGGGATAAACATTCAATTGACCATATGTGCCAAAAATTCTCGTTCTTTAGTTTTCGAGTTATAGCCCCTGAAAGTCGAAAACTGCACGACTTTGCCCTCGAATATCTCGACAACGGAGAAAGGAGAATTTCTGGGATTTTTTTCCCAAGAAATATATGGGAATTATCTGTAATTTAGCACAGTTTCAGAACGATTCGTGAAAGTCACCTTTTAAGAATAACTTCCACTGCAGGCCCATATATAAAAGTTTGCTCCTTTATTACTCTGCACATGGACAATTATTTGCGCTGTTATTTGCCCCAGGCATGTACCTATGTAATTACCGTTTACAGTGTAAAGATGGATGTTATCGGTCACTGAACGTCGGAGCAGTAGGCGTTTAATGCATTTTCCCATAGGGTCCAATGCAAAATTGACACCTCATTTTCTCCATTCTCAAGAGCTTTGAGTCTCTGCAAAACATATACATGTGTAGACACAAATAAGTGAAATAGAATGAAGGCTATTTCAGCTTTAGCTTTTATTCCGTTTGGGAGCTAAAGTCGCACAAACTTTTGTTTACAAAAATTTCGATGGCCTATAGTTCGCAAGTTATGCAATCAGTTGACATAAGATTGTGCATGCATGTAGACATGTTAATGGCCTTTATATATGCCAAGTTTCAGATGGCTACCTACTCATACAAGCAAGCAGTAGCGGTTTGAAATTTTCACAATTTGGGCTACACGTTCGGGACGATTCGTGACCTTAGGTGACTTGCACAATTCGGGCTGAAACTAGTGCCAAATGAAAGGGTTGGGATAAACATTCAATTGACCATATGTGCCAAAAATTCTCGTTCTTTAGTTTTCGAGTTATAGCCCCTGAAAGTCGAAAACTGCACGACTTTGCCCTCGAATATCTCGACAACGGAGAAAGGAGAATTTCTGGGATTTTTTTCCCAAGAAATATATGGGAATTATCTGTAATTTAGCACAGTTTCAGAACGATTCGTGAAAGTCACCTTTTAAGAATAACTTCCACTGCAGGCCCATATATAAAAGTTTGCTCCTTTATTACTCTGCACATGGACAATTATTTGCGCTGTTATTTGCCCCAGGCATGTACCTATGTAATTACCGTTTACAGTGTAAAGATGGATGTTATCGGTCACTGAACGTCGGAGCAGTAGGCGTTTAATGCATTTTCCCATAGGGTCCAATGCAAAATTGACACCTCATTTTCTCCATTCTCAAGAGCTTTGAGTCTCTGCAAAACATATACATGTGTAGACACAAATAAGTGAAATAGAATGAAGGCTATTTCAGCTTTAGCTTTTATTCCGTTTGGGAGCTAAAGTCGCACAAACTTTTGTTTACAAAAATTTCGATGGCCTATAGTTCGCAAGTTATGCAATCAGTTGACATAAGATTGTGCATGCATGTAGACATGTTAATGGCCTTTATATATGCCAAGTTTCAGATGGCTACCTACTCATACAAGCAAGCAGTAGCGGTTTGAAATTTTCACAATTTGGGCTACACGTTCGGGACGATTCGTGACCTTAGGTGACTTGCACAATTCGGGCTGAAACTAGTGCCAAATGAAAGGGTTGGGATAAACATTCAATTGACCATATGTGCCAAAAATTCTCGTTCTTTAGTTTTCGAGTTATAGCCCCTGAAAGTCGAAAACTGCACGACTTTGCCCTCGAATATCTCGACAACGGAGAAAGGAGAATTTCTGGGATTTTTTTCCCAAGAAATATATGGGAATTATCTGTAATTTAGCACAGTTTCAGAACGATTCGTGAAAGTCACCTTTTAAGAATAACTTCCACTGCAGGCCCATATATAAAAGTTTGCTCCTTTATTACTCTGCACATGGACAATTATTTGCGCTGTTATTTGCCCCAGGCATGTACCTATGTAATTACCGTTTACAGTGTAAAGATGGATGTTATCGGTCACTGAACGTCGTAGCAGTAGGCGTTTAATGCATTTTCCCATAGGGTCCAATGCAAAATTGACACCTCATTTTCTCCATTCTCAAGAGCTTTGAGTCTCTGCAAAACATATACATGTGTAGACACAAATAAGTGAAATAGAATGAAGGCTATTTCAGCTTTAGCTTTTATTCCGTTTGGGAGCTAAAGTCGCACAAACTTTTGTTTACAAAAATTTCGATGGCCTATAGTTCGCAAGTTATGCAATCAGTTGACATAAGATTGTGCATGCATGTAGACATGTTAATGGCCTTTATATATGCCAAGTTTCAGATGGCTACCTACTCATACAAGCAAGCAGTAGCGGTTTGAAATTTTCACAATTTGGGCTACACGTTCGGGACGATTCGTGACCTTAGGTGACTTGCACAATTCGGGCTGAAACTAGTGCCAAATGAAAGGGTTGGGATAAACATTCAATTGACCATATGTGCCAAAAATTCTCGTTCTTTAGTTTTCGAGTTATAGCCCCTGAAAGTCGAAAACTGCACGACTTTGCCCTCGAATATCTCGACAACGGAGAAAGGAGAATTTCTGGGATTTTTTTCCCAAGAAATATATGGGAATTATCTGTAATTTAGCACAGTTTCAGAACGATTCGTGAAAGTCACCTTTTAAGCATAACTTCCACTGCAGGCCCATATATAAAAGTTTGCTCCTTTATTACTCTGCACATGGACAATTATTTGCGCTGTTATTTGCCCCAGGCATGTACCTATGTAATTACCGTTTACAGTGTAAAGATGGATGTTATCGGTCACTGAACGTCGGAGCAGTAGGCGTTTAATGCATTTTCCCATAGGGTCCAATGCAAAATTGACACCTCATTTTCTCCATTCTCAAGAGCTTTGAGTCTCTGCAAAACATATACATGTGTAGACACAAATAAGTGAAATAGAATGAAGGCTATTTCAGCTTTAGCTTTTATTCCGTTTGGGAGCTAAAGTCGCACAAACTTTTGTTTACAAAAATTTCGATGGCCTATAGTTCGCAAGTTATGCAATCAGTTGACATAAGATTGTGCATGCATGTAGACATGTTAATGGCCTTTATATATGCCAAGTTTCAGATGGCTACCTACTCATACAAGCAAGCAGTAGCGGTTTGAAATTTTCACAATTTGGGCTACACGTTCGGGACGATTCGTGACCTTAGGTGACTTGCACAATTCGGGCTGAAACTAGTGCCAAATGAAAGGGTTGGGATAAACATTCAATTGACCATATGTGCCAAAAATTCTCGTTCTTTAGTTTTCGAGTTATAGCCCCTGAAAGTCGAAAACTGCACGACTTTGCCCTCGAATATCTCGACAACGGAGAAAGGAGAATTTCTGGGATTTTTTTCCCAAGAAATATATGGGAATTATCTGTAATTTAGCACAGTTTCAGAACGATTCGTGAAAGTCACCTTTTAAGAATAACTTTCACTGCAGGCCCATATATAAAAGTTTGCTCCTTTATTACTCTGCACATGGACAATTATTTGCGCTGTTATTTGCCCCAGGCATGTACCTATGTAATTACCGTTTACAGTGTAAAGATGGATGTTATCGGTCACTGAACGTCGGAGCAGTAGGCGTTTAATGCATTTTCCCATAGGGTCCAATGCAAAATTGACACCTCATTTTCTCCATTCTCAAGAGCTTTGAGTCTCTGCAAAACATATACATGTGTAGACACAAATAAGTGAAATAGAATGAAGGCTATTTCAGCTTTAGCTTTTCCGTTTGGGAGCTAAAGTCGCACAAACTTTTGTTTACAAAAATTTCGATGGCCTATAGTTCGCAAGTTATGCAATCAGTTGACATAAGATTGTGCATGCATGTAGACATGTTAATGGCCTTTATATATGCCAAGTTTCAGATGGCTACCTACTCATACAAGCAAGCAGTAGCGGTTTGAAATTTTCACAATTTGGGCTACACGTTCGGGACGATTCGTGACCTTAGGTGACTTGCACAATTCGGGCTGAAACTAGTGCCAAATGAAAGGGTTGGGATAAACATTCAATTGACCATATGTGCCAAAAATTCTCGTTCTTTAGTTTTCGAGTTATAGCCCCTGAAAGTCGAAAACTGCACGACTTTGCCCTCGAATATCTCGACAACGGAGAAAGGAGAATTTCTGGGATTTTTTTCCCAGGAAATATATGGGAATTATCTGTAATTTAGCACAGTTTCAGAACGATTCGTGAAAGTCACCTTTTAAGAATAACTTCCACTGCAGGCCCATATATAAAAGTTTGCTCCTTTATTACTCTGCACATGGACAATTATTTGCGCTGTTATTTGCCCCAGGCATGTACCTATGTAATTACCGTTTACAGTGTAAAGATGGATGTTATCGGTCACTGAACGTCGGAGTAGTAGGCGTTTAATACATTTTCCCATAGGGTCCAATGCAAAATTGACACCTCATTTTCTCCATTCTCAAGAGCTTTGAGTCTCTGCAAAACATATACATGTGTAGACACAAATAAGTGAAATAGAATGAAGGCTATTTCAGCTTTAGCTTTTATTCCGTTTGGGAGCTAAAGTCGCACAAACTTTTGTTTACAAAAATTTCGATGGCCTATAGTTCGCAAGTTATGCAATCAGTTGACATAAGATTGTGCATGCATGTAGACATGTTAATGGCCTTTATATATGCCAAGTTTCAGATGGCTACCTACTCATACAAGCAAGCAGTAGCGGTTTGAAATTTTCACAATTTGGGCTACACGTTCGGGACGATTCGTGACCTTAGGTGACTTGCACAATTCGGGCTGAAACTAGTGCCAAATGAAAGGGTTGGGATAAACATTCAATTGACCATATGTGCCAAAAATTCTCGTTCTTTAGTTTTCGAGTTATAGCCCCTGAAAGTCGAAAACTGCACGACTTTGCCCTCGAATATCTCGACAACGGAGAAAGGAGAATTTCTGGGATTTTTTTCCCAAGAAATATATGGGAATTATCTGTAATTTAGCACAGTTTCAGAACGATTCGTGAAAGTCACCTTTTAAGAATAACTTCCACTGCAGGCCCATATATAAAAGTTTGCTCCTTTATTACTCTGCACATGGACAATTATTTGCGCTGTTATTTGCCCCAGGCATGTACCTATGTAATTACCGTTTACAGTGTAAAGATGGATGTTATCGGTCACTGAACGTCGGAGCAGTAGGCGTTTAATGCATTTTCCCATAGGGTCCAATGCAAAATTGACACCTCATTTTCTCCATTCTCAAGAGCTTTGAGTCTCTGCAAAACATATACATGTGTAGACACAAATAAGTGAAATAGAATGAAGGCTATTTCAGCTTTAGCTTTTATTCCGTTTGGGAGCTAAAGTCGCACAAACTTTTGTTTACAAAAATTTCGATGGCCTATAGTTCGCAAGTTATGCAATCAGTTGACATAAGATTGTGCATGCATGTAGACATGTTAATGGCCTTTATATATGCCAAGTTTCAGATGGCTACCTACTCATACAAGCAAGCAGTAGCGGTTTGAAATTTTCACAATTTGGGCTACACGTTCGGGACGATTCGTGACCTTAGGTGACTTGCACAATTCGGGCTGAAACTAGTGCCAAATGAAAGGGTTGGGATAAACATTCAATTGACCATATGTGCCAAAAATTCTCGTTCTTTAGTTTTCGAGTTATAGCCCCTGAAAGTCGAAAACTGCACGACTTTGCCCTCGAATATCTCGACAACGGAGAAAGGAGAATTTCTGGGATTTTTTTCCCAAGAAATATATGGGAATTATCTGTAATTTAGCACAGTTTCAGAACGATTCGTGAAAGTCACCTTTTAAGAATAACTTCCACTGCAGGCCCATATATAAAAGTTTGCTCCTTTATTACTCTGCACATGGACAATTATTTGCGCTGTTATTTGCCCCAGGCATGTACCTATGTAATTACCGTTTACAGTGTAAAGATGGATGTTATCGGTCACTGAACGTCGGAGCAGTAGGCGTTTAATGCATTTTCTCATAGGGTCCAATGCAAAATTGACACCTCATTTTCTCCATTCTCAAGAGCTTTGAGTCTCTGCAAAACATATACATGTGTAGACACAAATAAGTGAAATAGAATGAAGGCTATTTCAGCTTTAGCTTTTATTCCGTTTGGGAGCTAAAGTCGCACAAACTTTTGTTTACAAAAATTTCGATGGCCTATAGTTCGCAAGTTATGCAATCAGTTGACATAAGATTGTGCATGCATGTAGACATGTTAATGGCCTTTATATATGCCAAGTTTCAGATGGCTACCTACTCATACAAGCAAGCAGTAGCGGTTTGAAATTTTCACAATTTGGGCTACACGTTCGGGACGATTCGTGACCTTAGGTGACTTGCACAATTCGGGCTGAAACTAGTGCCAAATGAAAGGGTTGGGATAAACATTCAATTGACCATATGTGCCAAAAATTCTCGTTCTTTAGTTTTCGAGTTATAGCCCCTGAAAGTCGAAAACTGCACGACTTTGCCCTCGAATATCTCGACAACGGAGAAAGGAGAATTTCTGGGATTTTTTTCCCAAGAAATATATGGGAATTATCTGTAATTTAGCACAGTTTCAGAACGATTCGTGAAAGTCACCTTTTAAGAATAACTTCCACTGCAGGCCCATATATAAAAGTTTGCTCCTTTATTACTCTGCACATGTACAATTATTTGCGCTGTTATTTGCCCCAGGCATGTACCTATGTAATTACCGTTTACAGTGTAAAGATGGATGTTATCGGTCACTGAACGTCGGAGCAGTAGGCGTTTAATGCATTTTCCCATAGGGTCCAATGCAAAATTGACACCTTATTTTCTCCATTCTCAAGAGCTTTGAGTCTCTGCAAAACATATACATGTGTAGACACAAATAAGTGAAATAGAATGAAGGCTATTTCAGCTTTAGCTTTTATTCCGTTTGGGAGCTAAAGTCGCACAAACTTTTGTTTACAAAAATTTCGATGGCCTATAGTTCGCAAGTTATGCAATCAGTTGACATAAGATTGTGCATGCATGTAGACATGTTAATGGCCTTTATATATGCCAAGTTTCAGATGGCTACCTACTCATACAAGCAAGCAGTAGCGGTTTGAAATTTTCACAATTTGGGCTACACGTTCGGGACGATTCGTGACCTTAGGTGACTTGCACAATTCGGGCTGAAACTAGTGCCAAATGAAAGGGTTGGGATAAACATTCAATTGACCATATGTGCCAAAAATTCTCGTTCTTTAGTTTTCGAGTTATAGCCCCTGAAAGTCGAAAACTGCACGACTTTGCCCTCGAATATCTCGACAACGGAGAAAGGAGAATTTCTGGGATTTTTTTCCCAAGAAATATATGGGAATTATCTGTAATTTAGCACAGTTTCAGAACGATTCGTGAAAGTCACCTTTTAAGAATAACTTCCACTGCAGGCCCATATATAAAAGTTTGCTCCTTTATTACTCTGCACATGGACAATTATTTGCGCTGTTATTTGCCCCAGGCATGTACCTATGTAATTACCGTTTACAGTGTAAAGATGGATGTTATCGGTCACTGAACGTCGGAGCAGTAGGCGTTTAATGCATTTTCCCATAGGGTCCAATGCAAAATTGACACCTTATTTTCTCCATTCTCAAGAGCTTTGAGTCTCTGCAAAACATATACATGTGTAGACACAAATAAGTGAAATAGAATGAAGGCTATTTCAGCTTTAGCTTTTATTCCGTTTGGGAGCTAAAGTCGCACAAACTTTTGTTTACAAAAATTTCGATGGCCTATAGTTCGCAAGTTATGCAATCAGTTGACATAAGATTGTGCATGCATGTAGACATGTTAATGGCCTTTATATATGCCAAGTTTCAGATGGCTACCTACTCATACAAGCAAGCAGTAGCGGTTTGAAATTTTCACAATTTGGGCTACACGTTCGGGACGATTCGTGACCTTAGGTGACTTGCACAATTCGGGCTGAAACTAGTGCCAAATGAAAGGGTTGGGATAAACATTCAATTGACCATATGTGCCAAAAATTCTCGTTCTTTAGTTTTCGAGTTATAGCCCCTGAAAGTCGAAAACTGCACGACTTTGCCCTCGAATATCTCGACAACGGAGAAAGGAGAATTTCTGGGATTTTTTTCCCAAGAAATATATGGGAATTATCTGTAATTTAGCACAGTTTCAGAACGATTCGTGAAAGTCACCTTTTAAGAATAACTTCCACTGCAGGCCCATATATAAAAGTTTGCTCCTTTATTACTCTGCACATGGACAATTATTTGCGCTGTTATTTGCCCCAGGCATGTACCTATGTAATTACCGTTTACAGTGTAAAGATGGATGTTATCGGTCACTGAACGTCGGAGCAGTAGGCGTTTAATGCATTTTCCCATAGGGTCCAATGCAAAATTGACACCTCATTTTCTCCATTCTCAAGAGCTTTGAGTCTCTGCAAAACATATACATGTGTAGACACAAATAAGTGAAATAGAATGAAGGCTATTTCAGCTTTAGCTTTTATTCCGTTTGGGAGCTAAAGTCGCACAAACTTTTGTTTACAAAAATTTCGATGGCCTATAGTTCGCAAGTTATGCAATCAGTTGACATAAGATTGTGCATGCATGTAGACATGTTAATGGCCTTTATATATGCCAAGTTTCAGATGGCTACCTACTCATACAAGCAAGCAGTAGCGGTTTGAAATTTTCACAATTTGGGCTACACGTTCGGGACGATTCGTGACCTTAGGTGACTTGCACAATTCGGGCTGAAACTAGTGCCAAATGAAAGGGTTGGGATAAACATTCAATTGACCATATGTGCCAAAAATTCTCGTTCTTTAGTTTTCGAGTTATAGCCCCTGAAAGTCGAAAACTGCACGACTTTGCCCTCGAATATCTCGACAACGGAGAAAGGAGAATTTCTGGGATTTTTTTCCCAAGAAATATATGGGAATTATCTGTAATTTAGCACAGTTTCAGAACGATTCGTGAAAGTCACCTTTTAAGAATAACTTCCACTGCAGGCCCATATATAAAAGTTTGCTCCTTTATTACTCTGCACATGGACACTTATTTGCGCTGTTATTTGCCCCAGGCATGTACCTATGTAATTACCGTTTACAGTGTAAAGATGGATGTTATCGGTCACTGAACGTCGGAGCAGTAGGCGTTTAATGCATTTTCCCATAGGGTCCAATGCAAAATTGACACCTCATTTTCTCCATTCTCAAGAGCTTTGAGTCTCTGCAAAACATATACATGTGTAGACACAAATAAGTGAAATAGAATGAAGGCTATTTCAGCTTTAGCTTTTATTCCGTTTGGGAGCTAAAGTCGCACAAACTTTTGTTTACAAAAATTTCGATGGCCTATAGTTCGCAAGTTATGCAATCAGTTGACATAAGATTGTGCATGCATGTAGACATGTTAATGGCCTTTATATATGCCAAGTTTCAGATGGCTACCTACTCATACAAGCAAGCAGTAGCGGTTTGAAATTTTCACAATTTGGGCTACACGTTCGGGACGATTCGTGACCTTAGGTGACTTGCACAACTCGGGCTGAAACTAGTGCCAAATGAAAGGGTTGGGATAAACATTCAATTGACCATATGTGCCAAAAATTCTCGTTCTTTAGTTTTCGAGTTATAGCCCCTGAAAGTCGAAAACTGCACGACTTTGCCCTCGAATATCTCGACAACGGAGAAAGGAGAATTTCTGGGATTTTTTTCCCAAGAAATATATGGGAATTATCTGTAATTTAGCACAGTTTCAGAACGATTCGTGAAAGTCACCTTTTAAGAATAACTTCCACTGCAGGCCCATATATAAAAGTTTGCTCCTTTATTACTCTGCACATGGACAATTATTTGCGCTGTTATTTGCCCCAGGCATGTACCTATGTAATTACCGTTTACAGTGTAAAGATGGATGTTATCGGTCACTGAACGTCGGAGCAGTAGGCGTTTAATGCATTTTCCCATAGGGTCCAATGCAAAATTGACACCTCATTTTCTCCATTCTCAAGAGCTTTGAGTCTCTGCAAAACATATACATGTGTAGACACAAATAAGTGAAATAGAATGAAGGCTATTTCAGCTTTAGCTTTTATTCCGTTTGGGAGCTAAAGTCGCACAAACTTTTGTTTACAAAAATTTCGATGGCCTATAGTTCGCAAGTTATGCAATCAGTTGACATAAGATTGTGCATGCATGTAGACATGTTAATGGCCTTTATATATGCCAAGTTTCAGATGGCTACCTACTCATACAAGCAAGCAGTAGCGGTTTGAAATTTTCACAATTTGGGCTACACGTTCGGGACGATTCGTGACCTTAGGTGACTTGCACAACTCGGGCTGAAACTAGTGCCAAATGAAAGGGTTGGGATAAACATTCAATTGACCATATGTGCCAAAAATTCTCGTTCTTTAGTTTTCGAGTTATAGCCCCTGAAAGTCGAAAACTGCACGACTTTGCCCTCGAATATCTCGACAACGGAGAAAGGAGAATTTCTGGGATTTTTTTCCCAAGAAATATATGGGAATTATCTGTAATTTAGCACAGTTTCAGAACGATTCGTGAAAGTCACCTTTTAAGAATAACTTCCACTGCAGGCCCATATATAAAAGTTTGCTCCTTTATTACTCTGCACATGGACAATTATTTGCGCTGTTATTTGCCCCAGGCATGTACCTATGTAATTACCGTTTACAGTGTAAAGATGGATGTTATCGGTCACTGAACGTCGGAGCAGTAGGCGTTTAATGCATTTTCCCATAGGGTCCAATGCAAAATTGACACCTCATTTTCTCCATTCTCAAGAGCTTTGAGTCTCTGCAAAACATATACATGTGTAGACACAAATAAGTGAAATAGAATGAAGGCTATTTCAGCTTTAGCTTTTATTCCGTTTGGGAGCTAAAGTCGCACAAACTTTTGTTTACAAAAATTTCGATGGCCTATAGTTCGCAAGTTATGCAATCAGTTGACATAAGATTGTGCATGCATGTAGACATGTTAATGGCCTTTATATATGCCAAGTTTCAGATGGCTACCTACTCATACAAGCAAGCAGTAGCGGTTTGAAATTTTCACAATTTGGGCTACACGTTCGGGACGATTCGTGACCTTAGGTGACTTGCACAATTCGGGCTGAAACTAGTGCCAAATGAAAGGGTTGGGATAAACATTCAATTGACCATATGTGCCAAAAATTCTCGTTCTTTAGTTTTCGAGTTATAGCCCCTGAAAGTCGAAAACTGCACGACTTTGCCCTCGAATATCTCGACAACGGAGAAAGGAGAATTTCTGGGATTTTTTTCCCAAGAAATATATGGGAATTATCTGTAATTTAGCACAGTTTCAGAACGATTCGTGAAAGTCACCTTTTAAGAATAACTTCCACTGCAGGCCCATATATAAAAGTTTGCTCCTTTATTACTCTGCACATGGACAATTATTTGCGCTGTTATTTGCCCCAGGCATGTACCTATGTAATTACCGTTTACAGTGTAAAGATGGATGTTATCGGTCACTGAACGTCGGAGCAGTAGGCGTTTAATGCATTTTCCCATAGGGTCCAATGCAAAATTGACACCTCATTTTCTCCATTCTCAAGAGCTTTGAGTCTCTGCAAAACATATACATGTGTAGACACAAATAAGTGAAATAGAATGAAGGCTATTTCAGCTTTAGCTTTTATTCCGTTTGGGAGCTAAAGTCGCACAAACTTTTGTTTACAAAAATTTCGATGGCCTATAGTTCGCAAGTTATGCAATCAGTTGACATAAGATTGTGCATGCATGTAGACATGTTAATGGCCTTTATATATGCCAAGTTTCAGATGGCTACCTACTCATACAAGCAAGCAGTAGCGGTTTGAAATTTTCACAATTTGGGCTACACGTTCGGGACGATTCGTGACCTTAGGTGACTTGCACAATTCGGGCTGAAACTAGTGCCAAATGAAAGGGTTGGGATAAACATTCAATTGACCATATGTGCCAAAAATTCTCGTTCTTTAGTTTTCGAGTTATAGCCCCTGAAAGTCGAAAACTGCACGACTTTGCCCTCGAATATCTCGACAACGGAGAAAGGAGAATTTCTGGGATTTTTTTCCCAAGAAATATATGGGAATTATCTGTAATTTAGCACAGTTTCAGAACGATTCGTGAAAGTCACCTTTTAAGAATAACTTCCACTGCAGGCCCATATATAAAAGTTTGCTCCTTTATTACTCTGCACATGGACACTTATTTGCGCTGTTATTTGCCCCAGGCATGTACCTATGTAATTACCGTTTACAGTGTAAAGATGGATGTTATCGGTCACTGAACGTCGGAGCAGTAGGCGTTTAATGCATTTTCCCATAGGGTCCAATGCAAAATTGACACCTCATTTTCTCCATTCTCAAGAGCTTTGAGTCTCTGCAAAACATATACATGTGTAGACACAAATAAGTGAAATAGAATGAAGGCTATTTCAGCTTTAGCTTTTATTCCGTTTGGGAGCTAAAGTCGCACAAACTTTTGTTTACAAAAATTTCGATGGCCTATAGTTCGCAAGTTATGCAATCAGTTGACATAAGATTGTGCATGCATGTAGACATGTTAATGGCCTTTATATATGCCAAGTTTCAGATGGCTACCTACTCATACAAGCAAGCAGTAGCGGTTTGAAATTTTCACAATTTGGGCTACACGTTCGGGACGATTCGTGACCTTAGGTGACTTGCACAATTCGGGCTGAAACTAGTGCCAAATGAAAGGGTTGGGATAAACATTCAATTGACCATATGTGCCAAAAATTCTCGTTCTTTAGTTTTCGAGTTATAGCCCCTGAAAGTCGAAAACTGCACGACTTTGCCCTCGAATATCTCGACAACGGAGAAAGGAGAATTTCTGGGATTTTTTTCCCAAGAAATATATGGGAATTATCTGTAATTTAGCACAGTTTCAGAACGATTCGTGAAAGTCACCTTTTAAGAATAACTTCCACTGCAGGCCCATATATAAAAGTTTGCTCCTTTATTACTCTGCACATGGACACTTATTTGCGCTGTTATTTGCCCCAGGCATGTACCTATGTAATTACCGTTTACAGTGTAAAGATGGATGTTATCGGTCACTGAACGTCGGAGCAGTAGGCGTTTAATGCATTTTCCCATAGGGTCCAATGCAAAATTGACACCTCAGTTTCTCCATTCTCAAGAGCTTTGAGTCTCTGCAAAACATATACATGTGTAGACACAAATAAGTGAAATAGAATGAAGGCTATTTCAGCTTTAGCTTTTATTCCGTTTGGGAGCTAAAGTCGCACAAACTTTTGTTTACAAAAATTTCGATGGCCTATAGTTCGCAAGTTATGCAATCAGTTGACATAAGATTGTGCATGCATGTAGACATGTTAATGGCCTTTATATATGCCAAGTTTCAGATGGCTACCTACTCATACAAGCAAGCAGTAGCGGTTTGAAATTTTCACAATTTGGGCTACACGTTCGGGACGATTCGTGACCTTAGGTGACTTGCACAATTCGGGCTGAAACTAGTGCCAAATGAAAGGGTTGGGATAAACATTCAATTGACCATATGTGCCAAAAATTCTCGTTCTTTAGTTTTCGAGTTATAGCCCCTGAAAGTCGAAAACTGCACGACTTTGCCCTCGAATATCTCGACAACGGAGAAAGGAGAATTTCTGGGATTTTTTTCCCAAGAAATATATGGGAATTATCTGTAATTTAGCACAGTTTCAGAACGATTCGTGAAAGTCACCTTTTAAGAATAACTTCCACTGCAGGCCCATATATAAAAGTTTGCTCCTTTATTACTCTGCACATGGACAATTATTTGCGCTGTTATTTGCCCCAGGCATGTACCTATGTAATTACCGTTTACAGTGTAAAGATGGATGTTATCGGTCACTGAACGTCGGAGCAGTAGGCGTTTAATGCATTTTCCCATAGGGTCCAATGCAAAATTGACACCTCATTTTCTCCATTCTCAAGAGCTTTGAGTCTCTGCAAAACATATACATGTGTAGACACAAATAAGTGAAATAGAATGAAGGCTATTTCAGCTTTAGCTTTTATTCCGTTTGGGAGCTAAAGTCGCACAAACTTTTGTTTACAAAAATTTCGATGGCCTATAGTTCGCAAGTTATGCAATCAGTTGACATAAGATTGTGCATGCATGTAGACATGTTAATGGCCTTTATATATGCCAAGTTTCAGATGGCTACCTACTCATACAAGCAAGCAGTAGCGGTTTGAAATTTTCACAATTTGGGCTACACGTTCGGGACGATTCGTGACCTTAGGTGACTTGCACAATTCGGGCTGAAACTAGTGCCAAATGAAAGGGTTGGGATAAACATTCAATTGACCATATGTGCCAAAAATTCTCGTTCTTTAGTTTTCGAGTTATAGCCCCTGAAAGTCGAAAACTGCACGACTTTGCCCTCGAATATCTCGACAACGGAGAAAGGAGAATTTCTGGGATTTTTTTCCCAAGAAATATATTGGAATTATCTGTAATTTAGCACAGTTTCAGAACGATTCGTGAAAGTCACCTTTTAAGAATAACTTCCACTGCAGGCCCATATATAAAAGTTTGCTCCTTTATTACTCTGCACATGGACAATTATTTGCGCTGTTATTTGCCCCAGGCATGTACCTATGTAATTACCGTTTACAGTGTAAAGATGGATGTTATCGGTCACTGAACGTCGGCGCAGTAGGCGTTTAATGCATTTTCCCATAGGGTCCAATGCAAAATTGACACCTCATTTTCTCCATTCTCAAGAGCTTTGAGTCTCTGCAAAACATATACATGTGTAGACACAAATAAGTGAAATAGAATGAAGGCTATTTCAGCTTTAGCTTTTATTCCGTTTGGGAGCTAAAGTCGCACAAACTTTTGTTTACAAAAATTTCGATGGCCTATAGTTCGCAAGTTATGCAATTAGTTGACATAAGATTGTGCATGCATGTAGACATGTTAATGGCCTTTATATATGCCAAGTTTCAGATGGCTACCTACTCATACAAGCAAGCAGTAGCGGTTTGAAATTTTCACAATTTGGGCTACACGTTCGGGACGATTCGTGACCTTAGGTGACTTGCACAATTCGGGCTGAAACTAGTGCCAAATGAAAGGGTTGGGATAAACATTCAATTGACCATATGTGCCAAAAATTCTCGTTCTTTAGTTTTCGAGTTATAGCCCCTGAAAGTCGAAAACTGCACGACTTTGCCCTCGAATATCTCGACAACGGAGAAAGGAGATTTTCTGGGATTTTTTTCCCAAGAAATATATGGGAATTATCTGTAATTTAGCACAGTTTCAGAACGATTCGTGAAAGTCACCTTTTAAGAATAACTTCCACTGCAGGCCCATATATAAAAGTTTGCTCCTTTATTACTCTGCACATGGACACTTATTTGCGCTGTTATTTGCCCCAGGCATGTACCTATGTAATTACCGTTTACAGTGTAAAGATGGATGTTATCGGTCACTGAACGTCGGAGCAGTAGGCGTTTAATGCATTTTCCCATAGGGTCCAATGCAAAATTGACACCTCATTTTCTCCATTCTCAAGAGCTTTGAGTCTCTGCAAAACATATACATGTGTAGACACAAATAAGTGAAATAGAATGAAGGCTATTTCAGCTTTAGCTTTTATTCCGTTTGGGAGCTAAAGTCGCACAAACTTTTGTTTACAAAAATTTCGATGGCCTATAGTTCGCAAGTTATGCAATCAGTTGACATAAGATTGTGCATGCATGTAGACATGTTAATGGCCTTTATATATGCCAAGTTTCAGATGGCTACCTACTCATACAAGCAAGCAGTAGCGGTTTGAAATTTTCACAATTTGGGCTACACGTTCGGGACGATTCGTGACCTTAGGTGACTTGCACAATTCGGGCTGAAACTAGTGCCAAATGAAAGGGTTGGGATAAACATTCAATTGACCATATGTGCCAAAAATTCTCGTTCTTTAGTTTTCGAGTTATAGCCCCTGAAAGTCGAAAACTGCACGACTTTGCCCTCGAATATCTCGACAACGGAGAAAGGAGAATTTCTGGGATTTTTTTCCCAAGAAATATATGGGAATTATCTGTAATTTAGCACAGTTTCAGAACGATTCGTGAAAGTCACCTTTTAAGAATAACTTCCACTGCAGGCCCATATATAAAAGTTTGCTCCTTTATTACTCTGCACATGGACAATTATTTGCGCTGTTATTTGCCCCAGGCATGTACCTATGTAATTACCGTTTACAGTGTAAAGATGGATGTTATTGGTCACTGAACGTCGGAGCAGTAGGCGTTTAATGCATTTTCCCATAGGGTCCAATGCAAAATTGACACCTCATTTTCTCCATTCTCAAGAGCTTTGAGTCTCTGCAAAACATATACATGTGTAGACACAAATAAGTGAAATAGAATGAAGGCTATTTCAGCTTTAGCTTTTATTCCGTTTGGGAGCTAAAGTCGCACAAACTTTTGTTTACAAAAATTTCGATGGCCTATAGTTCGCAAGTTATGCAATCAGTTGACATAAGATTGTGCATGCATGTAGACATGTTAATGGCCTTTATATATGCCAAGTTTCAGATGGCTACCTACTCATACAAGCAAGCAGTAGCGGTTTGAAATTTTCACAATTTGGGCTACACGTTCGGGACGATTCGTGACCTTAGGTGACTTGCACAATTCGGGCTGAAACTAGTGCCAAATGAAAGGGTTGGGATAAACATTCAATTGACCATATGTGCCAAAAATTCTCGTTCTTTAGTTTTCGAGTTATAGCCCCTGAAAGTCGAAAACTGCACGACTTTGCCCTCGAATATCTCGACAACGGAGAAAGGAGATTTTCTGGGATTTTTTTCCCAAGAAATATATGGGAATTATCTGTAATTTAGCACAGTTTCAGAACGATTCGTGAAAGTCACCTTTTAAGAATAACTTCCACTGCAGGCCCATATATAAAAGTTTGCTCCTTTATTACTCTGCACATGGACACTTATTTGCGCTGTTATTTGCCCCAGGCATGTACCTATGTAATTACCGTTTACAGTGTAAAGATGGATGTTATCGGTCACTGAACGTCGGAGCAGTAGGCGTTTAATGCATTTTCCCATAGGGTCCAATGCAAAATTGACACCTCATTTTCTCCATTCTCAAGAGCTTTGAGTCTCTGCAAAACATATACATGTGTAGACACAAATAAGTGAAATAGAATGAAGGCTATTTCAGCTTTAGCTTTTATTCCGTTTGGGAGCTAAAGTCGCACAAACTTTTGTTTACAAAAATTTCGATGGCCTATAGTTCGCAAGTTATGCAATCAGTTGACATAAGATTGTGCATGCATGTAGACATGTTAATGGCCTTTATATATGCCAAGTTTCAGATGGCTACCTACTCATACAAGCAAGCAGTAGCGGTTTGAAATTTTCACAATTTGGGCTACACGTTCGGGACGATTCGTGACCTTAGGTGACTTGCACAATTCGGGCTGAAACTAGTGCCAAATGAAAGGGTTGGGATAAACATTCAATTGACCATATGTGCCAAAAATTCTCGTTCTTTAGTTTTCGAGTTATAGCCCCTGAAAGTCGAAAACTGCACGACTTTGCCCTCGAATATCTCGACAACGGAGAAAGGAGAATTTCTGGGATTTTTTTCCCAAGAAATATATGGGAATTATCTGTAATTTAGCACAGTTTCAGAACGATTCGTGAAAGTCACCTTTTAAGAATAACTTCCACTGCAGGCCCATATATAAAAGTTTGCTCCTTTATTACTCTGCACATGGACAATTATTTGCGCTGTTATTTGCCCCAGGCATGTACCTATGTAATTACCGTTTACAGTGTAAAGATGGATGTTATCGGTCACTGAACGTCGGAGCAGTAGGCGTTTAATGCATTTTCCCATAGGGTCCAATGCAAAATTGACACCTCATTTTCTCCATTCTCAAGAGCTTTGAGTCTCTGCAAAACATATACATGTGTAGACACAAATAAGTGAAATAGAATGAAGGCTATTTCAGCTTTAGCTTTTATTCCGTTTGGAAGCTAAAGTCGCACAAACTTTTGTTTACAAAAATTTCGATGGCCTATAGTTCGCAAGTTATGCAATCAGTTGACATAAGATTGTGCATGCATGTAGACATGTTAATGGTTTTTATATATGCCAAGTTTCAGATGGCTACCTACTCATACAAGCAAGCAGTAGCGGTTTGAAATTTTCACAATTTGGGCTACACGTTCGGGACGATTCGTGACCTTAGGTGACTTGCACAATTCGGGCTGAAACTAGTGCCAAATGAAAGGGTTGGGATAAACATTCAATTGACCATATGTGCCAAAAATTCTCGTTCTTTAGTTTTCGAGTTATAGCCCCTGAAAG
The DNA here is from genome assembly GCA_963989385.1 of Ctena decussata. Taxonomy (NCBI): domain Eukaryota; kingdom Metazoa; phylum Mollusca; class Bivalvia; order Lucinida; family Lucinidae; genus Ctena; species Ctena decussata. The sequence continues at coordinate 77,250,987 of OZ022510.1, read as the reverse complement.
TCGAAAATTGCACGACTTTGCCCTCGAATATCTCGACAACGGAGAAAGGAGAATTTCTGGGATTTTTTTCCCAAGAAATATATGGGAATTATCTGTAATTTAGCACAGTTTCAGAACGATTCGTGAAAGTCACCTTTTAAGAATAACTTCCACTGCAGGCCCATATATAAAAGTTTGCTCCTTTATTACTCTGCACATGGACAATTATTTGCGCTGTTATTTGCCCCAGGCATGTACCTATGTAATTACCGTTTACAGTGTAAAGATGGATGTTATCGGTCACTGAACGTCGGAGCAGTAGGCGTTTAATGCATTTTCCCATAGGGTCCAATGCAAAATTGACACCTCATTTTCTCCATTCTCAAGAGCTTTGAGTCTCTGCAAAACATATACATGTGTAGACACAAATAAGTGAAATAGAATGAAGGCTATTTCAGCTTTAGCTTTATTCCGTTTGGGAGCTAAAGTCGCACAAACTTTTGTTTACAAAAATTTCGATGGCCTATAGTTCGCAAGTTATGCAATCAGTTGACATAAGATTGTGCATGCATGTAGACATGTTAATGGCCTTTATATATGCCAAGTTTCAGATGGCTACCTACTCATACAAGCAAGCAGTAGCGGTTTGAAATTTTCACAATTTGGGCTACACGTTCGGGACGATTCGTGACCTTAGGTGACTTGCACAATTCGGGCTGAAACTAGTGCCAAATGAAAGGGTTGGGATAAACATTCAATTGACCATATGTGCCAAAAATTCTCGTTCTTTAGTTTTCGAGTTATAGCCCCTGAAAGTCGAAAACTGCACGACTTTGCCCTCGAATATCTCGACAACGGAGAAAGGAGAATTTCTGGGATTTTTTCCCAAGAAATATATGGGAATTATCTGTAATTTAGCACAGTTTCAGAACGATTCGTGAAAGTCACCTTTTAAGAATAACTTCCACTGCAGGCCCATATATAAAAGTTTGCTCCTTTATTACTCTGCACATGGACAATTATTTGCGCTGTTATTTGCCCCAGGCATGTACCTATGTAATTACCGTTTACAGTGTAAAGATGGATGTTATCGGTCACTGAACGTCGGAGCAGTAGGCGTTTAATGCATTTTCCCATAGGGTCCAATGCAAAATTGACACCTCATTTTCTCCATTCTCAAGAGCTTTGAGTCTCTGCAAAACATATACATGTGTAGACACAAATAAGTGAAATAGAATGAAGGCTATTTCAGCTTTAGCTTTTATTCCGTTTGGGAGCTAAAGTCGCACAAACTTTTGTTTACAAAAATTTCGATGGCCTATAGTTCGCAAGTTATGCAATCAGTTGACATCAGATTGTGCATGCATGTAGACATGTTAATGGCCTTTATATATGCCAAGTTTCAGATGGCTACCTACTCATACAAGCAAGCAGTAGCGGTTTGAAATTTTCACAATTTGGGCTACACGTTCGGGACGATTCGTGACCTTAGGTGACTTGCACAATTCGGGCTGAAACTAGTGCCAAATGAAAGGGTTGGGATAAACATTCAATTGACCATATGTGCCAAAAATTCTCGTTCTTTAGTTTTCGAGTTATAGCCCCTGAAAGTTGAAAACTGCACGACTTTGCCCTCGAATATCTCGACAACGGAGAAAGGAGATTTTCTGGGATTTTTTTCCCAAGAAATATATGGGAATTATCTGTAATTTAGCACAGTTTCAGAACGATTCGTGAAAGTCACCTTTTAAGAATAACTTCCACTGCAGGCCCATATATAAAAGTTTGCTCCTTTATTACTCTGCACATGGACACTTATTTGCGCTGTTATTTGCCCCAGGCATGTACCTATGTAATTACCGTTTACAGTGTAAAGATGGATGTTATCGGTCACTGAACGTCGGAGCAGTAGGCGTTTAATGCATTTTCCCATAGGGTCCAATGCAAAATTGACACCTCATTTTCTCCATTCTCAAGAGCTTTGAGTCTCTGCAAAACATATACATGTGTAGACACAAATAAGTGAAATAGAATGAAGGCTATTTCAGCTTTAGCTTTTATTCCGTTTGGGAGCTAAAGTCGCACAAACTTTTGTTTACAAAAATTTCGATGGCCTATAGTTCGCAAGTTATGCAATCAGTTGACATAAGATTGTGCATGCATGTAGACATGTTAATGGCCTTTATATATGCCAAGTTTCAGATGGCTACCTACTCATACAAGCAAGCAGTAGCGGTTTGAAATTTTCACAATTTGGGCTACACGTTCGGGACGATTCGTGACCTTAGGTGACTTGCACAATTCGGGCTGAAACTAGTGCCAAATGAAAGGGTTGGGATAAACATTCAATTGACCATATGTGCCAAAAATTCTCGTTCTTTAGTTTTCGAGTTATAGCCCCTGAAAGTCGAAAACTGCACGACTTGGCCCTCGAATATCTCGACAACGGAGAAAGGAGAATTTCTGGGATTTTTTTCCCAAGAAATATATGGGAATTATCTGTAATTTAGCACAGTTTCAGAACGATTCGTGAAAGTCACCTTTTAAGAATAACTTCCACTGCAGGCCCATATATAAAAGTTTGCTCCTTTATTACTCTGCACATGGACAATTATTTGCGCTGTTATTTGCCCCAGGCATGTACCTATGTAATTACCGTTTACAGTGTAAAGATGGATGTTATCGGTCACTGAACGTCGGAGCAGTAGGCGTTTAATGCATTTTCCCATAGGGTCCAATGCAAAATTGACACCTCATTTTCTCCATTCTCAAGAGCTTTGAGTCTCTGCAAAACATATACATGTGTAGACACAAATAAGTGAAATAGAATGAAGGCTATTTCAGCTTTAGCTTTTATTCCGTTTGGGAGCTAAAGTCGCACAAACTTTTGTTTACAAAAATTTCGATGGCCTATAGTTCGCAAGTTATGCAATCAGTTGACATAAGATTGTGCATGCATGTAGACATGTTAATGGCCTTTATATATGCCAAGTTTCAGATGGCTACCTACTCATACAAGCAAGCAGTAGCGGTTTGAAATTTTCACAATTTGGGCTACACGTTCGGGACGATTCGTGACCTTAGGTGACTTGCACAATTCGGGCTGAAACTAGTGCCAAATGAAAGGGTTGGGATAAACATTCAATTGCCCATATGTGCCAAAAATTCTCGTTCTTTAGTTTTCGAGTTATAGCCCCTGAAAGTCGAAAACTGCACGACTTTGCCCTCGAATATCTCGACAACGGAGAAAGGAGAATTTCTGGGATTTTTTTCCCAAGAAATATATGGGAATTATCTGTAATTTAGCACAGTTTCAGAACGATTCGTGAAAGTCACCTTTTAAGAATAACTTCCACTGCAGGCCCATATATAAAAGTTTGCTCCTTTATTACTCTGCACATGGACAATTATTTGCGCTGTTATTTGCCCCAGGCATGTACCTATGTAATTACCGTTTACAGTGTAAAGATGGATGTTATCGGTCACTGAACGTCGGAGCAGTAGGCGTTTAATGCATTTTCCCATAGGATCCAATGCAAAATTGACACCTCATTTTCTCCATTCTCAAGAGCTTTGAGTCTCTGCAAAACATATACATGTGTAGACACAAATAAGTGAAATAGAATGAAGGCTATTTCAGCTTTAGCTTTTATTCCGTTTGGGAGCTAAAGTCGCACAAACTTTTGTTTACAAAAATTTCGATGGCCTATAGTTCGCAAGTTATGCAATCAGTTGACATAAGATTGTGCATGCATGTAGACATGTTAATGGCCTTTATATATGCCAAGTTTCAGATGGCTACCTACTCATACAAGCAAGCAGTAGCGGTTTGAAATTTTCACAATTTGGGCTACACGTTCGGGACGATTCGTGACCTTAGGTGACTTGCACAATTCGGGCTGAAACTAGTGCCAAATGAAAGGGTTGGGATAAACATTCAATTGACCATATGTGCCAAAAATTCTCGTTCTTTAGTTTTCGAGTTATAGCCCCTGAAAGTCGAAAACTGCACGACTTTGCCCTCGAATATCTCGACAACGGAGAAAGGAGAATTTCTGGGATTTTTTTCCCAAGAAATATATGGGAATTATCTGTAATTTAGCACAGTTTCAGAACGATTCGTGAAAGTCACCTTTTAAGAATAACTTCCACTGCAGGCCCATATATAAAAGTTTGCTCCTTTATTACTCTGCACATGGACAATTATTTGCGCTGTTATTTGCCCCAGGCATGTACCTATGTAATTACCGTTTACAGTGTAAAGATGGATGTTATCGGTCACTGAACGTCGGAGCAGTAGGCGTTTAATGCATTTTCCCATAGGGTCCAATGCAAAATTGACACCTCATTTTCTCCATTCTCAAGAGCTTTGAGTCTCTGCAAAACATATACATGTGTAGACACAAATAAGTGAAATAGAATGAAGGCTATTTCAGCTTTAGCTTTTATTCCGTTTGGGAGCTAAAGTCGCACAAACTTTTGTTTACAAAAATTTCGATGGCCTATAGTTCGCAAGTTATGCAATCAGTTGACATAAGATTGTGCATGCATGTAGACATGTTAATGGCCTTTATATATGCCAAGTTTCAGATGGCTACCTACTCATACAAGCAAGCAGTAGCGGTTTGAAATTTTCACAATTTGGGCTACACGTTCGGGACGATTCGTGACCTTAGGTGACTTGCACAATTCGGGCTGAAACTAGTGCCAAATGAAAGGGTTGGGATAAACATTCAATTGACCATATGTGCCAAAAATTCTCGTTCTTTAGTTTTCGAGTTATAGCCCCTGAAAGTCGAAAACTGCACGACTTTGCCCTCGAATATCTCGACAACGGAGAAAGGAGAATTTCTGGGATTTTTTTCCCAAGAAATATATGGGAATTATCTGTAATTTAGCACAGTTTCAGAACGATTCGTGAAAGTCACCTTTTAAGAATAACTTCCACTGCAGGCCCATATATAAAAGTTTGCTCCTTTATTACTCTGCACATGGACACTTATTTGCGCTGTTATTTGCCCCAGGCATGTACCTATGTAATTACCGTTTACAGTGTAAAGATGGATGTTATCGGTCACTGAACGTCGGAGCAGTAGGCGTTTAATGCATTTTCCCATAGGGTCCAATGCAAAATTGACACCTCATTTTCTCCATTCTCAAGAGCTTTGAGTCTCTGCAAAACATATACATGTGTAGACACAAATAAGTGAAATAGAATGAAGGCTATTTCAGCTTTAGCTTTTATTCCGTTTGGGAGCTAAAGTCGCACAAACTTTTGTTTACAAAAATTTCGATGGCCTATAGTTCGCAAGTTATGCAATCAGTTGACATAAGATTGTGCATGCATGTAGACATGTTAATGGCCTTTATATATGCCAAGTTTCAGATGGCTACCTACTCATACAAGCAAGCAGTAGCGGTTTGAAATTTTCACAATTTGGGCTACACGTTCGGGACGATTCGTGACCTTAGGTGACTTGCACAATTCGGGCTGAAACTAGTGCCAAATGAAAGGGTTGGGATAAACATTCAATTGACCATATGTGCCAAAAATTCTCGTTCTTTAGTTTTCGAGTTATAGCCCCTGAAAGTCGAAAACTGCACGACTTTGCCCTCGAATATCTCGACAACGGAGAAAGGAGAATTTCTGGGATTTTTTTCCCAAGAAATATATGGGAATTATCTGTAATTTAGCACAGTTTCAGAACGATTCGTGAAAGTCACCTTTTAAGAATAACTTCCACTGCAGGCCCATATATAAAAGTTTGCTCCTTTATTACTCTGCACATGGACAATTATTTGCGCTGTTATTTGCCCCAGGCATGTACCTATGTAATTACCGTTTACAGTGTAAAGATGGATGTTATCGGTCACTGAACGTCGGAGCAGTAGGCGTTTAATGCATTTTCCCATAGGGTCCAATGCAAAATTGACACCTCATTTTCTCCATTCTCAAGAGCTTTGAGTCTCTGCAAAACATATACATGTGTAGACACAAATAAGTGAAATAGAATGAAGGCTATTTCAGCTTTAGCTTTTATTCCGTTTGGGAGCTAAAGTCGCACAAACTTTTGTTTACAAAAATTTCGATGGCCTATAGTTCGCAAGTTATGCAATCAGTTGACATAAGATTGTGCATGCATGTAGACATGTTAATGGCCTTTATATATGCCAAGTTTCAGATGGCTACCTACTCATACAAGCAAGCAGTAGCGGTTTGAAATTTTCACAATTTGGGCTACACGTTCGGGACGATTCGTGACCTTAGGTGACTTGCACAATTCGGGATGAAACTAGTGCCAAATGAAAGGGTTGGGATAAACATTCAATTGCCCATATGTGCCAAAAATTCTCGTTCTTTAGTTTTCGAGTTATAGCCCCTGAAAGTCGAAAACTGCACGACTTTGCCCTCGAATATCTCGACAACGGAGAAAGGAGAATTTCTGGGATTTTTTTCCCAAGAAATATATGGGAATTATCTGTAATTTAGCACAGTTTCAGAACGATTCGTGAAAGTCACCTTTTAAGAATAACTTCCACTGCAGGCCCATATATAAAAGTTTGCTCCTTTATTACTCTGCACATGGACAATTATTTGCGCTGTTATTTGCCCCAGGCATGTACCTATGTAATTACCGTTTACAGTGTAAAGATGGATGTTATCGGTCACTGAACGTCGGAGCAGTAGGCGTTTAATGCATTTTCCCATAGGATCCAATGCAAAATTGACACCTCATTTTCTCCATTCTCAAGAGCTTTGAGTCTCTGCAAAACATATACATGTGTAGACACAAATAAGTGAAATAGAATGAAGGCTATTTCAGCTTTAGCTTTTATTCCGTTTGGGAGCTAAAGTCGCACAAACTTTTGTTTACAAAAATTTCGATGGCCTATAGTTCGCAAGTTATGCAATCAGTTGACATAAGATTGTGCATGCATGTAGACATGTTAATGGCCTTTATATATGCCAAGTTTCAGATGGCTACCTACTCATACAAGCAAGCAGTAGCGGTTTGAAATTTTCACAATTTGGGCTACACGTTCGGGACGATTCGTGACCTTAGGTGACTTGCACAATTCGGGCTGAAACTAGTGCCAAATGAAAGGGTTGGGATAAACATTCAATTGACCATATGTGCCAAAAATTCTCGTTCTTTAGTTTTCGAGTTATAGCCCCTGAAAGTCGAAAACTGCACGACTTTGCCCTCGAATATCTCGACAACGGAGAAAGGAGAATTTCTGGGATTTTTTTCCCAAGAAATATATGGGAATTATCTGTAATTTAGCACAGTTTCAGAACGATTCGTGAAAGTCACCTTTTAAGAATAACTTCCACTGCAGGCCCATATATAAAAGTTTGCTCCTTTATTACTCTACACATGGACAATTATTTGCGCTGTTATTTGCCCCAGGCATGTACCTATGTAATTACCGTTTACAGTGTAAAGATGGATGTTATCGGTCACTGAACGTCGGAGCAGTAGGCGTTTAATGCATTTTCCCATAGGGTCCAATGCAAAATTGACACCTCATTTTCTCCATTCTCAAGAGCTTTGAGTCTCTGCAAAACATATACATGTGTAGACACAAATAAGTGAAATAGAATGAAGGCTATTTCAGCTTTAGCTTTTATTCCGTTTGGGAGCTAAAGTCGCACAAACTTTTGTTTACAAAAATTTCGATGGCCTATAGTTCGCAAGTTATGCAATCAGTTGACATAAGATTGTGCATGCATGTAGACATGTTAATGGCCTTTATATATGCCAAGTTTCAGATGGCTACCTACTCATACAAGCAAGCAGTAGCGGTTTGAAATTTTCACAATTTGGGCTACACGTTCGGGACGATTCGTGACCTTAGGTGACTTGCACAATTCGGGCTGAAACTAGTGCCAAATGAAAGGGTTGGGATAAACATTCAATTGACCATATGTGCCAAAAATTCTCGTTCTTTAGTTTTCGAGTTATAGCCCCTGAAAGTCGAAAACTGCACGACTTTGCCCTCGAATATCTCGACAACGGAGAAAGGAGAATTTCTGGGATTTTTTTTCCCAAGAAATATATGGGAATTATCTGTAATTTAGCACAGTTTCAGAACGATTCGTGAAAGTCACCTTTTAAGAATAACTTCCACTGCAGGCCCATATATAAAAGTTTGCTCCTTTATTACTCTGCACATGGACAATTATTTGCGCTGTTATTTGCCCCAGGCATGTACCTATGTAATTACCGTTTACAGTGTAAAGATGGATGTTATCGGTCACTGAACGTCGGAGCAGTAGGCGTTTAATGCATTTTCCCATAGGGTCCAATGCAAAATTGACACCTCATTTTCTCCATTCTCAAGAGCTTTGAGTCTCTGCAAAACATATACATGTGTAGACACAAATAAGTGAAATAGAATGAAGGCTATTTCAGCTTTAGCTTTTATTCCGTTTGGGAGCTAAAGTCGCACAAACTTTTGTTTACAAAAATTTCGATGGCCTATAGTTCGCAAGTTATGCAATCAGTTGACATAAGATTGTGCATGCATGTAGACATGTTAATGGCCTTTATATATGCCAAGTTTCAGATGGCTACCTACTCATACAAGCAAGCAGTAGCGGTTTGAAATTTTCACAATTTGGGCTACACGTTCGGGACGATTCGTGACCTTAGGTGACTTGCACAATTCGGGCTGAAACTAGTGCCAAATGAAAGGGTTGGGATAAACATTCAATTGACCATATGTGCCAAAAATTCTCGTTCTTTAGTTTTCGAGTTATAGCCCCTGAAAGTCGAAAACTGCACGACTTTGCCCTCGAATATCTCGACAACGGAGAAAGGAGAATTTCTGGGATTTTTTTCCCAAGAAATATATGGGAATTATCTGTAATTTAGCACAGTTTCAGAACGATTCGTGAAAGTCACCTTTTAAGAATAACTTCCACTGCAGGCCCATATATAAAAGTTTGCTCCTTTATTACTCTGCACATGGACAATTATTTGCGCTGTTATTTGCCCCAGGCATGTACCTATGTAATTACCGTTTACAGTGTAAAGATGGATGTTATCGGTCACTGAACGTCGGAGCAGTAGGCGTTTAATGCATTTTCCCATAGGGTCCAATGCAAAATTGACACCTCATTTTCTCCATTCTCAAGAGCTTTGAGTCTCTGCAAAACATATACATGTGTAGACACAAATAAGTGAAATAGAATGAAGGCTATTTCAGCTTTAGCTTTTATTCCGTTTGGGAGCTAAAGTCGCACAAACTTTTGTTTACAAAAATTTCGATGGCCAATAGTTCGCAAGTTATGCAATCAGTTGACATAAGATTGTGCATGCATGTAGACATGTTAATGGCCTTTATATATGCCAAGTTTCAGATGGCTACCTACTCATACAAGCAAGCAGTAGCGGTTTGAAATTTTCACAATTTGGGCTACACGTTCGGGACGATTCGTGACCTTAGGTGACTTGCACAATTCGGGCTGAAACTAGTGCCAAATGAAAGGGTTGGGATAAACATTCAATTGACCATATGTGCCAAAAATTCTCGTTCTTTAGTTTTCGAGTTATAGCCCCTGAAAGTCGAAAACTGCACGACTTTGCCCTCGAATATCTCGACAACGGAGAAAGGAGAATTTCTGGGATTTTATTCCCAAGAAATATATGGTAATTATCTGTAATTTAGCACAGTTTCAGAACGATTCGTGAAAGTCACCTTTTAAGAATAACTTCCACTGCAGGCCCATATATAAAAGTTTGCTCCTTTATTACTCTGCACATGGACAATTATTTGCGCTGTTATTTGCCCCAGGCATGTACCTATGTAATTACCGTTTACAGTGTAAAGATGGATGTTATCGGTCACTGAACGTCGGAGCAGTAGGCGTTTAATGCATTTTCCCATAGGGTCCAATGCAAAATTGACACCTCATTTTCTCCATTCTCAAGAGCTTTGAGTCTCTGCAAAACATATACATGTGTAGACACAAATAAGTGAAATAGAATGAAGGCTATTTCAGCTTTAGCTTTTATTCCGTTTGGGAGCTAAAGTCGCACAAACTTTTGTTTACAAAAATTTCGATGGCCTATAGTTCGCAAGTTATGCAATCAGTTGACATAAGATTGTGCATGCATGTAGACATGTTAATGGCCTTTATATATGCCAAGTTTCAGATGGCTACCTACTCATACAAGCAAGCAGTAGCGGTTTGAAATTTTCACAATTTGGGCTACACGTTCGGGACGATTCGTGACCTTAGGTGACTTGCACAATTCGGGCTGAAACTAGTGCCAAATGAAAGGGTTGGGATAAACATTCAATTGACCATATGTGCCAAAAATTCTCGTTCTTTAGTTTTCGAGTTATAGCCCCTGAAAGTCGAAAACTGCACGACTTTGCCCTCGAATATCTCGACAACGGAGAAAGGAGAATTTCTGGGATTTTTTTCCCAAGAAATATATGGGAATTATCTGTAATTTAGCACAGTTTCAGAACGATTCGTGAAAGTCACCTTTTAAGAATAACTTCCACTGCAGGCCCATATATAAAAGTTTGCTCCTTTATTACTCTGCACATGGACAATTATTTGCGCTGTTATTTGCCCCAGGCATGTACCTATGTAATTACCGTTTACAGTGTAAAGATGGATGTTATCGGTCACTGAACGTCGGAGCAGTAGGCGTTTAATGCATTTTCCCATAGGGTCCAATGCAAAATTGACACCTCATTTTCTCCATTCTCAAGAGCTTTGAGTCTCTGCAAAACATATACATGTGTAGACACAAATAAGTGAAATAGAATGAAGGCTATTTCAGCTTTAGCTTTTATTCCGTTTGGGAGCTAAAGTCGCACAAACTTTTGTTTACAAAAATTTCGATGGCCTATAGTTCGCAAGTTATGCAATCAGTTGACATAAGATTGTGCATGCATGTAGACATGTTAATGGCCTTTATATATGCCAAGTTTCAGATGGCTACCTACTCATACAAGCAAGCAGTAGCGGTTTGAAATTTTCACAATTTGGGCTACACGTTCGGGACGATTCGTGACCTTAGGTGACTTGCACAATTCGGGCTGAAACTAGTGCCAAATGAAAGGGTTGGGATAAACATTCAATTGACCATATGTGCCAAAAATTCTCGTTCTTTAGTTTTCGAGTTATAGCCCCTGAAAGTCGAAAACTGCACGACTTTGCCCTCGAATATCTCGACAACGGAGAAAGGAGAATTTCTGGGATTTTTTTCCCAAGAAATATATGGGAATTATCTGTAATTTAGCACAGTTTCAGAACGATTCGTGAAAATCACCTTTTAAGAATAACTTCCACTGCAGGCCCATATATAAAAGTTTGCTCCTTTATTACTCTGCACATGGACAATTATTTGCGCTGTTATTTGCCCCAGGCATGTACCTATGTAATTACCGTTTACAGTGTAAAGATGGATGTTATCGGTCACTGAACGTCGGAGCAGTAGGCGTTTAATGCATTTTCCCATAGGGTCCAATGCAAAATTGACACCTCATTTTCTCCATTCTCAAGAGCTTTGAGTCTCTGCAAAACATATACATGTGTAGACACAAATAAGTGAAATAGAATGAAGGCTATTTCAGCTTTAGCTTTTATTCCGTTTGGGAGCTAAAGTCGCACAAACTTTTGTTTACAAAAATTTCGATGGCCTATAGTTCGCAAGTTATGCAATCAGTTGACATAAGATTGTGCATGCATGTAGACATGTTAATGGCCTTTATATATGCCAAGTTTCAGATGGCTACCTACTCATACAAGCAAGCAGTAGCGGTTTGAAATTTTCACAATTTGGGCTACACGTTCGGGACGATTCGTGACCTTAGGTGACTTGCACAATTCGGGCTGAAACTAGTGCCAAATGAAAGGGTTGGGATAAACATTCAATTGACCATATGTGCCAAAAATTCTCGTTCTTTAGTTTTCGAGTTATAGCCCCTGAAAGTCGAAAACTGCACGACTTTGCCCTCGAATATCTCGACAACGGAGAAAGGAGAATTTCTGGGATTTTTTTCCCAAGAAATATATGGGAATTATCTGTAATTTAGCACAGTTTCAGAACGATTCGTGAAAGTCACCTTTTAAGAATAACTTCCACTGCAGGCCCATATATAAAAGTTTGCTCCTTTATTACTCTGCACATGGACACTTATTTGCGCTGTTATTTGCCCCAGGCATGTACCTATGTAATTACCGTTTACAGTGTAAAGATGGATGTTATCGGTCACTGAACGTCGGAGCAGTAGGCGTTTAATGCATTTTCCCATAGGGTCCAATGCAAAATTGACACCTCATTTTCTCCATTCTCAAGAGCTTTGAGTCTCTGCAAAACATATACATGTGTAGACACAAATAAGTGAAATAGAATGAAGGCTATTTCAGCTTTAGCTTTTATTCCGTTTGGGAGCTAAAGTCGCACAAACTTTTGTTTACAAAAATTTCGATGGCCTATAGTTCGCAAGTTATGCAATCAGTTGACATAAGATTGTGCATGCATGTAGACATGTTAATGGCCTTTATATATGCCAAGTTTCAGATGGCTACCTACTCATACAAGCAAGCAGTAGCGGTTTGAAATTTTCACAATTTGGGCTACACGTTCGGGACGATTCGTGACCTTAGGTGACTTGCACAATTCGGGCTGAAACTAGTGCCAAATGAAAGGGTTGGGATAAACATTCAATTGACCATATGTGCCAAAAATTCTCGTTCTTTAGTTTTCGAGTTATAGCCCCTGAAAGTCGAAAACTGCACGACTTTGCCCTCGAATATCTCGACAACGGAGAAAGGAGAATTTCTGGGATTTTTTTCCCAAGAAATATATGGGAATTATCTGTAATTTAGCACAGTTTCAGAACGATTCGTGAAAGTCACCTTTTAAGAATAACTTCCACTGCAGGCCCATATATAAAAGTTTGCTCCTTTATTACTCTGCACATGGACAATTATTTGCGCTGTTATTTGCCCCAGGCATGTACCTATGTAATTACCGTTTACAGTGTAAAGATGGATGTTATCGGTCACTGAACGTCGGAGCAGTAGGCGTTTAATGCATTTTCCCATAGGGTCCAATGCAAAATTGACACCTCATTTTCTCCATTCTCAAGAGCTTTGAGTCTCTGCAAAACATATACATGTGTAGACACAAATAAGTGAAATAGAATGAAGGCTATTTCAGCTTTAGCTTTTATTCCGTTTGGGAGCTAAAGTCGCACAAACTTTTGTTTACAAAAATTTCGATGGCCTATAGTTCGCAAGTTATGCAATCAGTTGACATAAGATTGTGCATGCATGTAGACATGTTAATGGCCTTTATATATGCCAAGTTTCAGATGGCTACCTACTCATACAAGCAAGCAGTAGCGGTTTGAAATTTTCACAATTTGGGCTACACGTTCGGGACGATTCGTGACCTTAGGTGACTTGCACAATTCGGGCTGAAACTAGTGCCAAATGAAAGGGTTGGGATAAACATTCAATTGACCATATGTGCCAAAAATTCTCGTTCTTTAGTTTTCGAGTTATAGCCCCTGAAAGTCGAAAACTGCACGACTTTGCCCTCGAATATCTCGACAACGGAGAAAGGAGAATTTCTGGGATTTTTTTCCCAAGAAATATATGGGAATTATCTGTAATTTAGCACAGTTTCAGAACGATTCGTGAAAGTCACCTTTTAAGAATAACTTCCACTGCAGGCCCATATATAAAAGTTTGCTCCTTTATTACTCTGCACATGGACAATTATTTGCGCTGTTATTTGCCCCAGGCATGTACCTATATAATTACCGTTTACAGTGTAAAGATGGATGTTATCGGTCACTGAACGTCGGAGCAGTAGGCGTTTAATGCATTTTCCCATAGGGTCCAATGCAAAATTGACACCTCATTTTCTCCATTCTCAAGAGCTTTGAGTCTCTGCAAAACATATACATGTGTAGACACAAATAAGTGAAATAGAATGAAGGCTATTTCAGCTTTAGCTTTTATTCCGTTTGGGAGCTAAAGTCGCACAAACTTTTGTTTACAAAAATTTCGATGGCCTATAGTTCGCAAGTTATGCAATCAGTTGACATAAGATTGTGCATGCATGTAGACATGTTAATGGCCTTTATATATGCCAAGTTTCAGATGGCTACCTACTCATACAAGCAAGCAGTAGCGGTTTGAAATTTTCACAATTTGGGCTACACGTTCGGGACGATTCGTGACCTTAGGTGACTTGCACAATTCGGGCTGAAACTAGTGCCAAATGAAAGGGTTGGGATAAACATTCAATTGACCATATGTGCCAAAAATTCTCGTTCTTTAGTTTTCGAGTTATAGCCCCTGAAAGTCGAAAACTGCACGACTTTGCCCTCGAATATCTCGACAATGGAGAAAGGAGAATTTCTGGGATTTTATTCCCAAGAAATATATGGGAATTATCTGTAATTTAGCACAGTTTCAGAACGATTCGTGAAAGTCACCTTTTAAGAATAACTTCCACTGCAGGCCCATATATAAAAGTTTGCTCCTTTATTACTCTGCACATGGACAATTATTTGCGCTGTTATTTGCCCCAGGCATGTACCTATGTAATTACCGTTTACAGTGTAAAGATGGATGTTATCGGTCACTGAACGTCGGAGCAGTAGGCGTTTAATGCATTTTCCCATAGGGTCCAATGCAAAATTGACACCTCATTTTCTCCATTCTCAAGAGCTTTGAGTCTCTGCAAAACATATACATGTGTAGACACAAATAAGTGAAATAGAATGAAGGCTATTTCAGCTTTAGCTTTTATTCCGTTTGGGAGCTAAAGTCGCACAAACTTTTGTTTACAAAAATTTCGATGGCCTATAGTTCGCAAGTTATGCAATCAGTTGACATAAGATTGTGCATGCATGTAGACATGTTAATGGCCTTTATATATGCCAAGTTTCAGATGGCTACCTACTCATACAAGCAAGCAGTAGCGGTTTGAAATTTTCACAATTTGGGCTACACGTTCGGGACGATTCGTGACCTTAGGTGACTTGCACAATTCGGGCTGAAACTAGTGCCAAATGAAAGGGTTGGGATAAACATTCAATTGACCATATGTGCCAAAAATTCTCGTTCTTTAGTTTTCGAGTTATAGCCCCTGAAAGTCGAAAACTGCACGACTTTGCCCTCGAATATCTCGACAACGGAGAAAGGAGAATTTCTGGGATTTTTTTCCCAAGAAATATATGGGAATTATCTGTAATTTAGCACAGTTTCAGAACGATTCGTGAAAGTCACCTTTTAAGAATAACTTCCACTGCAGGCCCATATATAAAAGTTTGCTCCTTTATTACTCTGCACATGGACAATTATTTGCGCTGTTATTTGCCCCAGGCATGTACCTATGTAATTACCGTTTACAGTGTAAAGATGGATGTTATCGGTCACTGAACGTCGGAGCAGTAGGCGTTTAATGCATTTTCCCATAGGGTCCAATGCAAAATTGACACCTCATTTTCTCCATTCTCAAGAGCTTTGAGTCTCTGCAAAACATATACATGTGTAGACACAAATAAGTGAAATAGAATGAAGGCTATTTCAGCTTTAGCTTTTATTCCGTTTGGGAGCTAAAGTCGCACAAACTTTTGTTTACAAAAATTTCGATGGCCTATAGTTCGCAAGTTATGCAATCAGTTGACATAAGATTGTGCATGCATGTAGACATGTTAATGGCCTTTATATATGCCAAGTTTCAGATGGCTACCTACTCATACAAGCAAGCAGTAGCGGTTTGAAATTTTCACAATTTGGGCTACACGTTCGGGACGATTCGTGACCTTAGGTGACTTGCACAATTCGGGCTGAAACTAGTGCCAAATGAAAGGGTTGGGATAAACATTCAATTGACCATATGTGCCAAAAATTCTCGTTCTTTAGTTTTCGAGTTATAGCCCCTGAAAGTCGAAAACTGCACGACTTTGCCCTCGAATATCTCGACAACGGAGAAAGGAGAATTTCTGGGATTTTTTTCCCAAGAAATATATGGGAATTATCTGTAATTTAGCACAGTTTCAGAACGATTCGTGAAAATCACCTTTTAAGAATAACTTCCACTGCAGGCCCATATATAAAAGTTTGCTCCTTTATTACTCTGCACATGGACAATTATTTGCGCTGTTATTTGCCCCAGGCATGTACCTATGTAATTACCGTTTACAGTGTAAAGATGGATGTTATCGGTCACTGAACGTCGGAGCAGTAGGCGTTTAATGCATTTTCCCATAGGGTCCAATGCAAAATTGACACCTCATTTTCTCCATTCTCAAGAGCTTTGAGTCTCTGCAAAACATATACATGTGTAGACACAAATAAGTGAAATAGAATGAAGGCTATTTCAGCTTTAGCTTTTATTCCGTTTGGGAGCTAAAGTCGCACAAACTTTTGTTTACAAAAATTTCGATGGCCTATAGTTCGCAAGTTATGCAATCAGTTGACATAAGATTGTGCATGCATGTAGACATGTTAATGGCCTTTATATATGCCAAGTTTCAGATGGCTACCTACTCATACAAGCAAGCAGTAGCGGTTTGAAATTTTCACAATTTGGGCTACACGTTCGGGACGATTCGTGACCTTAGGTGACTTGCACAATTCGGGCTGAAACTAGTGCCAAATGAAAGGGTTGGGATAAACATTCAATTGACCATATGTGCCAAAAATTCTCGTTCTTTAGTTTTCGAGTTATAGCCCCTGAAAGTCGAAAACTGCACGACTTTGCCCTCGAATATCTCGACAACGGAGAAAGGAGAATTTCTGGGATTTTTTTCCCAAGAAATATATGGGAATTATCTGTAATTTAGCACAGTTTCAGAACGATTCGTGAAAGTCACCTTTTAAGAATAACTTCCACTGCAGGCCCATATATAAAAGTTTGCTCCTTTATTACTCTGCACATGGACACTTATTTGCGCTGTTATTTGCCCCAGGCATGTACCTATGTAATTACCGTTTACAGTGTAAAGATGGATGTTATCGGTCACTGAACGTCGGAGCAGTAGGCGTTTAGTGCATTTTCCCATAGGGTCCAATGCAAAATTGACACCTCATTTTCTCCATTCTCAAGAGCTTTGAGTCTCTGCAAAACATATACATGTGTAGACACAAATAAGTGAAATAGAATGAAGGCTATTTCAGCTTTAGCTTTTATTCCGTTTGGGAGCTAAAGTCGCACAAACTTTTGTTTACAAAAATTTCGATGGCCTATAGTTCGCAAGTTATGCAATCAGTTGACATAAGATTGTGCATGCATGTAGACATGTTAATGGCCTTTATATATGCCAAGTTTCAGATGGCTACCTACTCATACAAGCAAGCAGTAGCGGTTTGAAATTTTCACAATTTGGGCTACACGTTCGGGACGATTCGTGACCTTAGGTGACTTGCACAATTCGGGCTGAAACTAGTGCCAAATGAAAGGGTTGGGATAAACATTCAATTGACCATATGTGCCAAAAATTCTCGTTCTTTAGTTTTCGAGTTATAGCCCCTGAAAGTCGAAAACTGCACGACTTTGCCCTCGAATATCTCGACAACGGAGAAAGGAGAATTTCTGGGATTTTTTTCCCAAGAAATATATGGGAATTATCTGTAATTTAGCACAGTTTCAGAACGATTCGTGAAAGTCACCTTTTAAGAATAACTTCCACTGCAGGCCCATATATAAAAGTTTGCTCCTTTATTACTCTGCACATGGACAATTATTTGCGCTGTTATTTGCCCCAGGCATGTACCTATGTAATTACCGTTTACAGTGTAAAGATGGATGTTATCGGTCACTGAACGTCGGAGCAGTAGGCGTTTAATGCATTTTCCCATAGGGTCCAATGCAAAATTGACACCTCATTTTCTCCATTCTCAAGAGCTTTGAGTCTCTGCAAAACATATACATGTGTAGACACAAATAAGTGAAATAGAATGAAGGCTATTTCAGCTTTAGCTTTTATTCCGTTTGGGAGCTAAAGTCGCACAAACTTTTGTTTACAAAAATTTCGATGGCCTATAGTTCGCAAGTTATGCAATCAGTTGACATAAGATTGTGCATGCATGTAGACATGTTAATGGCCTTTATATATGCCAAGTTTCAGATGGCTACCTACTCATACAAGCAAGCAGTAGCGGTTTGAAATTTTCACAATTTGGGCTACACGTTCGGGACGATTCGTGACCTTAGGTGACTTGCACAATTCGGGCTGAAACTAGTGCCAAATGAAAGGGTTGGGATAAACATTCAATTGACCATATGTGCCAAAAATTCTCGTTCTTTAGTTTTCGAGTTATAGCCCCTGAAAGTCGAAAACTGCACGACTTTGCCCTCGAATATCTCGACAACGGAGAAAGGAGAATTTCTGGGATTTTTTTCCCAAGAAATATATGGGAATTATCTGTAATTTAGCACAGTTTCAGAACGATTCGTGAAAGTCACCTTTTAAGAATAACTTCCACTGCAGGCCCATATATAAAAGTTTGCTCCTTTATTACTCTGCACATGGACAATTATTTGCGCTGTTATTTGCCCCAGGCATGTACCTATGTAATTACCGTTTACAGTGTAAAGATGGATGTTATCGGTCACTGAACGTCGGAGCAGTAGGCGTTTAATGCATTTTCCCATAGGGTCCAATGCAAAATTGACACCTCATTTTCTCCATTCTCAAGAGCTTTGAGTCTCTGCAAAACATATACATGTGTAGACACAAATAAGTGAAATAGAATGAAGGCTATTTCAGCTTTAGCTTTTATTCCGTTTGGGAGCTAAAGTCGCACAAACTTTTGTTTACAAAAATTTCGATGGCCTATAGTTCGCAAGTTATGCAATCAGTTGACATAAGATTGTGCATGCATGTAGACATGTTAATGGCCTTTATATATGCCAAGTTTCAGATGGCTACCTACTCATACAAGCAAGCAGTAGCGGTTTGAAATTTTCACAATTTGGGCTACACGTTCGGGACGATTCGTGACCTTAGGTGACTTGCACAATTCGGGCTGAAACTAGTGCCAAATGAAAGGGTTGGGATAAACATTCAATTGACCATATGTGCCAAAAATTCTCGTTCTTTAGTTTTCGAGTTATAGCCCCTGAAAGTCGAAAACTGCACGACTTTGCCCTCGAATATCTCGACAACGGAGAAAGGAGAATTTCTGGGATTTTTTTCCCAAGAAATATATGGGAATTATCTGTAATTTAGCACAGTTTCAGAACGATTCGTGAAAGTCACCTTTTAAGAATAACTTCCACTGCAGGCCCATATATAAAAGTTTGCTCCTTTATTACTCTGCACATGGACAATTATTTGCGCTGTTATTTGCCCCAGGCATGTACCTATGTAATTACCGTTTACAGTGTAAAGATGGATGTTATCGGTCACTGAACGTCGGAGCAGTAGGCGTTTAATGCATTTTCCCATAGGGTCCAATGCAAAATTGACACCTCATTTTCTCCATTCTCAAGAGCTTTGAGTCTCTGCAAAACATATACATGTGTAGACACAAATAAGTGAAATAGAATGAAGGCTATTTCAGCTTTAGCTTTTCCGTTTGGGAGCTAAAGTCGCACAAACTTTTGTTTACAAAAATTTCGATGGCCTATAGTTCGCAAGTTATGCAATCAGTTGACATAAGATTGTGCATGCATGTAGACATGTTAATGGCCTTTATATATGCCAAGTTTCAGATGGCTACCTACTCATACAAGCAAGCAGTAGCGGTTTGAAATTTTCACAATTTGGGCTACACGTTCGGGACGATTCGTGACCTTAGGTGACTTGCACAATTCGGGCTGAAACTAGTGCCAAATGAAAGGGTTGGGATAAACATTCAATTGACCATATGTGCCAAAAATTCTCGTTCTTTAGTTTTCGAGTTATAGCCCCTGAAAGTCGAAAACTGCACGACTTTGCCCTCGAATATCTCGACAACGGAGAAAGGAGAATTTCTGGGATTTTTTTCCCAGGAAATATATGGGAATTATCTGTAATTTAGCACAGTTTCAGAACGATTCGTGAAAGTCACCTTTTAAGAATAACTTCCACTGCAGGCCCATATATAAAAGTTTGCTCCTTTATTACTCTGCACATGGACAATTATTTGCGCTGTTATTTGCCCCAGGCATGTACCTATGTAATTACCGTTTACAGTGTAAAGATGGATGTTATCGGTCACTGAACGTCGGAGTAGTAGGCGTTTAATACATTTTCCCATAGGGTCCAATGCAAAATTGACACCTCATTTTCTCCATTCTCAAGAGCTTTGAGTCTCTGCAAAACATATACATGTGTAGACACAAATAAGTGAAATAGAATGAAGGCTATTTCAGCTTTAGCTTTTATTCCGTTTGGGAGCTAAAGTCGCACAAACTTTTGTTTACAAAAATTTCGATGGCCTATAGTTCGCAAGTTATGCAATCAGTTGACATAAGATTGTGCATGCATGTAGACATGTTAATGGCCTTTATATATGCCAAGTTTCAGATGGCTACCTACTCATACAAGCAAGCAGTAGCGGTTTGAAATTTTCACAATTTGGGCTACACGTTCGGGACGATTCGTGACCTTAGGTGACTTGCACAATTCGGGCTGAAACTAGTGCCAAATGAAAGGGTTGGGATAAACATTCAATTGACCATATGTGCCAAAAATTCTCGTTCTTTAGTTTTCGAGTTATAGCCCCTGAAAGTCGAAAACTGCACGACTTTGCCCTCGAATATCTCGACAACGGAGAAAGGAGAATTTCTGGGATTTTTTTCCCAAGAAATATATGGGAATTATCTGTAATTTAGCACAGTTTCAGAACGATTCGTGAAAGTCACCTTTTAAGAATAACTTCCACTGCAGGCCCATATATAAAAGTTTGCTCCTTTATTACTCTGCACATGGACAATTATTTGCGCTGTTATTTGCCCCAGGCATGTACCTATGTAATTACCGTTTACAGTGTAAAGATGGATGTTATCGGTCACTGAACGTCGGAGCAGTAGGCGTTTAATGCATTTTCCCATAGGGTCCAATGCAAAATTGACACCTCATTTTCTCCATTCTCAAGAGCTTTGAGTCTCTGCAAAACATATACATGTGTAGACACAAATAAGTGAAATAGAATGAAGGCTATTTCAGCTTTAGCTTTTATTCCGTTTGGGAGCTAAAGTCGCACAAACTTTTGTTTACAAAAATTTCGATGGCCTATAGTTCGCAAGTTATGCAATCAGTTGACATAAGATTGTGCATGCATGTAGACATGTTAATGGCCTTTATATATGCCAAGTTTCAGATGGCTACCTACTCATACAAGCAAGCAGTAGCGGTTTGAAATTTTCACAATTTGGGCTACACGTTCGGGACGATTCGTGACCTTAGGTGACTTGCACAATTCGGGCTGAAACTAGTGCCAAATGAAAGGGTTGGGATAAACATTCAATTGACCATATGTGCCAAAAATTCTCGTTCTTTAGTTTTCGAGTTATAGCCCCTGAAAGTCGAAAACTGCACGACTTTGCCCTCGAATATCTCGACAACGGAGAAAGGAGAATTTCTGGGATTTTTTTCCCAAGAAATATATGGGAATTATCTGTAATTTAGCACAGTTTCAGAACGATTCGTGAAAGTCACCTTTTAAGAATAACTTCCACTGCAGGCCCATATATAAAAGTTTGCTCCTTTATTACTCTGCACATGGACAATTATTTGCGCTGTTATTTGCCCCAGGCATGTACCTATGTAATTACCGTTTACAGTGTAAAGATGGATGTTATCGGTCACTGAACGTCGGAGCAGTAGGCGTTTAATGCATTTTCCCATAGGGTCCAATGCAAAATTGACACCTCATTTTCTCCATTCTCAAGAGCTTTGAGTCTCTGCAAAACATATACATGTGTAGACACAAATAAGTGAAATAGAATGAAGGCTATTTCAGCTTTAGCTTTTATTCCGTTTGGGAGCTAAAGTCGCACAAACTTTTGTTTACAAAAATTTCGATGGCCTATAGTTCGCAAGTTATGCAATTAGTTGACATAAGATTGTGCATGCATGTAGACATGTTAATGGCCTTTATATATGCCAAGTTTCAGATGGCTACCTACTCATACAAGCAAGCAGTAGCGGTTTGAAATTTTCACAATTTGGGCTACACGTTCGGGACGATTCGTGACCTTAGGTGACTTGCACAATTCGGGCTGAAACTAGTGCCAAATGAAAGGGTTGGGATAAACATTCAATTGACCATATGTGCCAAAAATTCTCGTTCTTTAGTTTTCGAGTTATAGCCCCTGAAAGTCGAAAACTGCACGACTTTGCCCTCGAATATCTCGACAACGGAGAAAGGAGATTTTCTGGGATTTTTTTCCCAAGAAATATATGGGAATTATCTGTAATTTAGCACAGTTTCAGAACGATTCGTGAAAGTCACCTTTTAAGAATAACTTCCACTGCAGGCCCATATATAAAAGTTTGCTCCTTTATTACTCTGCACATGGACACTTATTTGCGCTGTTATTTGCCCCAGGCATGTACCTATGTAATTACCGTTTACAGTGTAAAGATGGATGTTATCGGTCACTGAACGTCGGAGCAGTAGGCGTTTAATGCATTTTCCCATAGGGTCCAATGCAAAATTGACACCTCATTTTCTCCATTCTCAAGAGCTTTGAGTCTCTGCAAAACATATACATGTGTAGACACAAATAAGTGAAATAGAATGAAGGCTATTTCAGCTTTAGCTTTTATTCCGTTTGGGAGCTAAAGTCGCACAAACTTTTGTTTACAAAAATTTCGATGGCCTATAGTTCGCAAGTTATGCAATCAGTTGACATAAGATTGTGCATGCATGTAGACATGTTAATGGCCTTTATATATGCCAAGTTTCAGATGGCTACCTACTCATACAAGCAAGCAGTAGCGGTTTGAAATTTTCACAATTTGGGCTACACGTTCGGGACGATTCGTGACCTTAGGTGACTTGCACAATTCGGGCTGAAACTAGTGCCAAATGAAAGGGTTGGGATAAACATTCAATTGACCATATGTGCCAAAAATTCTCGTTCTTTAGTTTTCGAGTTATAGCCCCTGAAAGTCGAAAACTGCACGACTTTGCCCTCGAATATCTCGACAACGGAGAAAGGAGAATTTCTGGGATTTTATTCCCAAGAAATATATGGGAATTATCTGTAATTTAGCACAGTTTCAGAACGATTCGTGAAAGTCACCTTTTAAGAATAACTTCCACTGCAGGCCCATATATAAAAGTTTGCTCCTTTATTACTCTGCACATGGACAATTATTTGCGCTGTTATTTGCCCCAGGCATGTACCTATGTAATTACCGTTTACAGTGTAAAGATGGATGTTATCGGTCACTGAACGTCGGAGCAGTAGGCGTTTAATGCATTTTCCCATAGGGTCCAATGCAAAATTGACACCTCATTTTCTCCATTCTCAAGAGCTTTGAGTCTCTGCAAAACATATACATGTGTAGACACAAATAAGTGAAATAGAATGAAGGCTATTTCAGCTTTAGCTTTTATTCCGTTTGGGAGCTAAAGTCGCACAAACTTTTGTTTACAAAAATTTCGATGGCCTATAGTTCGCAAGTTATGCAATCAGTTGACATAAGATTGTGCATGCATGTAGACATGTTAATGGCCTTTATATATGCCAAGTTTCAGATGGCTACCTACTCATACAAGCAAGCAGTAGCGGTTTGAAATTTTCACAATTTGGGCTACACGTTCGGGACGATTCGTGACCTTAGGTGACTTGCACAATTCGGGCTGAAACTAGTGCCAAATGAAAGGGTTGGGATAAACATTCAATTGACCATATGTGCCAAAAATTCTCGTTCTTTAGTTTTCGAGTTATAGCCCCTGAAAGTCGAAAACTGCACGACTTTGCCCTCGAATATCTCGACAACGGAGAAAGGAGATTTTCTGGGATTTTTTTCCCAAGAAATATATGGGAATTATCTGTAATTTAGCACAGTTTCAGAACGATTCGTGAAAGTCACCTTTTAAGAATAACTTCCACTGCAGGCCCATATATAAAAGTTTGCTCCTTTATTACTCTGCACATGGACACTTATTTGCGCTGTTATTTGCCCCAGGCATGTACCTATGTAATTACCGTTTACAGTGTAAAGATGGATGTTATCGGTCACTGAACGTCGGAGCAGTAGGCGTTTAATGCATTTTCCCATAGGGTCCAATGCAAAATTGACACCTCATTTTCTCCATTCTCAAGAGCTTTGAGTCTCTGCAAAACATATACATGTGTAGACACAAATAAGTGAAATAGAATGAAGGCTATTTCAGCTTTAGCTTTTATTCCGTTTGGGAGCTAAAGTCGCACAAACTTTTGTTTACAAAAATTTCGATGGCCTATAGTTCGCAAGTTATGCAATCAGTTGACATAAGATTGTGCATGCATGTAGACATGTTAATGGCCTTTATATATGCCAAGTTTCAGATGGCTACCTACTCATACAAGCAAGCAGTAGCGGTTTGAAATTTTCACAATTTGGGCTACACGTTCGGGACGATTCGTGACCTTAGGTGACTTGCACAATTCGGGCTGAAACTAGTGCCAAATGAAAGGGTTGGGATAAACATTCAATTGACCATATGTGCCAAAAATTCTCGTTCTTTATTTTTCGAGTTATAGCCCCTGAAAGTCGAAAACTGCACGACTTTGCCCTCGAATATGTCGACAACGGAGAAAGGAGAATTTCTGGGATTTTTTTCCCAAGAAATATATGGGAATTATCTGTAATTTAGCACAGTTTCAGAACGATTCGTGAAAGTCACCTTTTAAGAATAACTTCCACTGCAGGCCCATATATAAAAGTTTGCTCCTTTATTACTCTGCACATGGACAATTATTTGCGCTGTTATTTGCCCCAGGCATGTACCTATGTAATTACCGTTTACAGTGTAAAGATGGATGTTATCGGTCACTGAACGTCGGAGCAGTAGGCGTTTAATGCATTTTCCCATAGGGTCCAATGCAAAATTGACACCTCATTTTCTCCATTCTCAAGAGCTTTGAGTCTCTGCAAAACATATACATGTGTAGACACAAATAAGTGAAATAGAATGAAGGCTATTTCAGCTTTAGCTTTTATTCCGTTTGGGAGCTAAAGTCGCACAAACTTTTGTTTACAAAAATTTCGATCGCCTATAGTTCGCAAGTTATGCAATCAGTTGACATAAGATTGTGCATGCATGTAGACATGTTAATGGTTTTTATATATGCCAAGTTTCAGATGGCTACCTACTCATACAAGCAAGCGGTAGCGGTTTGAAATTTTCACAATTTGGGCTACACGTTCGGGACGATTCGTGACCTTAGGTGACTTGCACAATTCGGGCTGAAACTAGTGCCAAATGAAAGGGTTGGGATAAACATTCAATTGACCATATGTGCCAAAAATTCTCGTTCTTTAGTTTTCGAGTTATAGCCCCTGAAAGTCGAAAATTGCACGACTTTGCCCTCGAATATCTCGACAACGGAGAAAGGAGAATTTCTGGGATTTTTTTCCCAAGAAATATATGGGAATTATCTGTAATTTAGCACAGTTTCAGAACGATTCGTGAAAGTCACCTTTTAAGAATAACTTCCACTGCAGGCCCATATATAAAAGTTTGCTCCTTTATTACTCTGCACATGGACAATTATTTGCGCTGTTATTTGCCCCAGGCATGTACCTATGTAATTACCGTTTACAGTGTAAAGATGGATGTTATCGGTCACTGAACGTCGGAGCAGTAGGCGTTTAATGCATTTTCCCATAGGGTCCAATGCAAAATTGACACCTCATTTTCTCCATTCTCAAGAGCTTTGAGTCTCTGCAAAACATATACATGTGTAGACACAAATAAGTGAAATAGAATGAAGGCTATTTCAGCTTTAGCTTTTATTCCGTTTGGGAGCTAAAGTCGCACAAACTTTTGTTTACAAAAATTTCGATGGCCTATAGTTCGCAAGTTATGCAATCAGTTGACATAAGATTGTGCATGCATGTAGACATGTTAATGGCCTTTATATATGCCAAGTTTCAGATGGCTACCTACTCATACAAGCAAGCAGTAGCGGTTTGAAATTTTCACAATTTGGGCTACACGTTCGGGACGATTCGTGACCTTAGGTGACTTGCACAATTCGGGCTGAAGCTAGTGCCAAATGAAAGGGTTGGGATAAACATTCAATTGACCATATGTGCCAAAAATTCTCCTTCTTTAGTTTTCGGGTTATAGCCCCTGAAAGTCGAAAACTGCACGACTTTGCCCTCGAATATCTCGACAACGGAGAAAGGAGAATTTCTGGGATTTTTTTCCCAAGAAATATATGGGAATTATCTGTAATTTAGCACAGTTTCAGAACGATTCGTGAAAGTCACCTTTTAAGAATAACTTCCACTGCAGGCCCATATATAAAAGTTTGCTCCTTTATTACTCTGCACATGGACAATTATTTGCGCTGTTATTTGCCCCAGGCATGTACCTATGTAATTACCGTTTACAGTGTAAAGATGGATGTTATCGGTCACTGAACGTCGGAGCAGTAGGCGTTTAATGCATTTTCCCATAGGGTCCAATGCAAAATTGACACCTCATTTTCTCCATTCTCAAGAGCTTTGAGTCTCTGCAAAACATATACATGTGTAGACACAAATAAGTGAAATAGAATGAAGGCTATTTCAGCTTTAGCTTTTATTCCGTTTGGGAGCTAAAGTCGCACAAACTTTTGTTTACAAAAATTTCGATGGCCTATAGTTCGCAAGTTATGCAATCAGTTGACATAAGATTGTGCATGCATGTAGACATGTTAATGGCCTTTATATATGCCAAGTTTCAGATGGCTACCTACTCATACAAGCAAGCAGTAGCGGTTTGAAATTTTCACAATTTGGGCTACACGTTCGGGACGATTCGTGACCTTAGGTGACTTGCACAATTCGGGCTGAAACTAGTGCCAAATGAAAGGGTTGGGATAAACATTCAATTGACCATATGTGCCAAAAATTCTCGTTCTTTAGTTTTCGAGTTATAGCCCCTGAAAGTCGAAAACTGCACGACTTTGCCCTCGAATATCTCGACAACGGAGAAAGGAGAATTTCTGGGATTTTTTTCCCAAGAAATATATGGGAATTATCTGTAATTTAGCACAGTTTCAGAACGATTCGTGAAAGTCACCTTTTAAGAATAACTTCCACTGCAGGCCCATATATAAAAGTTTGCTCCTTTATTACTCTGCACATGGACAATTATTTGCGCTGTTATTTGCCCCAGGCATGTACCTATGTAATTACCGTTTACAGTGTAAAGATGGATGTTATCGGTCACTGAACGTCGGAGCAGTAGGCGTTTAATGCATTTTCCCATAGGGTCCAATGCAAAATTGACACCTCATTTTCTCCATTCTCAAGAGCTTTGAGTCTCTGCAAAACATATACATGTGTAGACACAAATAAGTGAAATAGAATGAAGGCTATTTCAGCTTTAGCTTTTATTCCGTTTGGGAGCTAAAGTCGCACAAACTTTTGTTTACAAAAATTTCGATGGCCTATAGTTCGCAAGTTATGCAATCAGTTGACATAAGATTGTGCATGCATGTAGACATGTTAATGGCCTTTATATATGCCAAGTTTCAGATGGCTACCTACTCATACAAGCAAGCAGTAGCGGTTTGAAATTTTCACAATTTGGGCTACACGTTCGGGACGATTCGTGACCTTAGGTGACTTGCACAATTCGGGCTGAAACTAGTGCCAAATGAAAGGGTTGGGATAAACATTCAATTGCCCATATGTGCCAAAAATTCTCGTTCTTTAGTTTTCGAGTTATAGCCCCTGAAAGTCGAAAACTGCACGACTTTGCCCTCGAATATCTCGACAACGGAGAAAGGAGAATTTCTGGGATTTTTTTCCCAAGAAATATATGGGAATTATCTGTAATTTAGCACAGTTTCAGAACGATTCGTGAAAGTCACCTTTTAAGAATAACTTCCACTGCAGGCCCATATATAAAAGTTTGCTCCTTTATTACTCTGCACATGGACAATTATTTGCGCTGTTATTTGCCCCAGGCATGTACCTATGTAATTACCGTTTACAGTGTAAAGATGGATGTTATCGGTCACTGAACGTCGGAGCAGTAGGCGTTTAATGCATTTTCCCATAGGATCCAATGCAAAATTGACACCTCATTTTCTCCATTCTCAAGAGCTTTGAGTCTCTGCAAAACATATACATGTGTAGACACAAATAAGTGAAATAGAATGAAGGCTATTTCAGCTTTAGCTTTTATTCCGTTTGGGAGCTAAAGTCGCACAAACTTTTGTTTACAAAAATTTCGATGGCCTATAGTTCGCAAGTTATGCAATCAGTTGACATAAGATTGTGCATGCATGTAGACATGTTAATGGCCTTTATATATGCCAAGTTTCAGATGGCTACCTACTCATACAAGCAAGCAGTAGCGGTTTGAAATTTTCACAATTTGGGCTACACGTTCGGGACGATTCGTGACCTTAGGTGACTTGCACAATTCGGGCTGAAACTAGTGCCAAATGAAAGGGTTGGGATAAACATTCAATTGACCATATGTGCCAAAAATTCTCGTTCTTTAGTTTTCGAGTTATAGCCCCTGAAAGTCGAAAACTGCACGACTTTGCCCTCGAATATCTCGACAACGGAGAAAGGAGAATTTCTGGGATTTTTTTCCCAAGAAATATATGGGAATTATCTGTAATTTAGCACAGTTTCAGAACGATTCGTGAAAGTCACCTTTTAAGAATAACTTCCACTGCAGGCCCATATATAAAAGTTTGCTCCTTTATTACTCTGCACATGGACAATTATTTGCGCTGTTATTTGCCCCAGGCATGTACCTATGTAATTACCGTTTACAGTGTAAAGATGGATGTTATCGGTCACTGAACGTCGGAGCAGTAGGCGTTTAATGCATTTTCCCATAGGGTCCAATGCAAAATTGACACCTCATTTTCTCCATTCTCAAGAGCTTTGAGTCTCTGCAAAACATATACATGTGTAGACACAAATAAGTGAAATAGAATGAAGGCTATTTCAGCTTTAGCTTTTATTCCGTTTGGGAGCTAAAGTCGCACAAACTTTTGTTTACAAAAATTTCGATGGCCTATAGTTCGCAAGTTATGCAATCAGTTGACATAAGATTGTGCATGCATGTAGACATGTTAATGGCCTTTATATATGCCAAGTTTCAGATGGCTACCTACTCATACAAGCAAGCAGTAGCGGTTTGAAATTTTCACAATTTGGGCTACACGTTCGGGACGATTCGTGACCTTAGGTGACTTGCACAATTCGGGCTGAAACTAGTGCCAAATGAAAGGGTTGGGATAAACATTCAATTGACCATATGTGCCAAAAATTCTCGTTCTTTAGTTTTCGAGTTATAGCCCCTGAAAGTCGAAAACTGCACGACTTTGCCCTCGAATATCTCGACAACGGAGAAAGGAGAATTTCTGGGATTTTTTTTCCCAAGAAATATATGGGAATTATCTGTAATTTAGCACAGTTTCAGAACGATTCGTGAAAGTCACCTTTTAAGAATAACTTCCACTGCAGGCCCATATATAAAAGTTTGCTCCTTTATTACTCTGCACATGGACAATTATTTGCGCTGTTATTTGCCCCAGGCATGTACCTATGTAATTACCGTTTACAGTGTAAAGATGGATGTTATCGGTCACTGAACGTCGGAGCAGTAGGCGTTTAATGCATTTTCCCATAGGGTCCAATGCAAAATTGACACCTCATTTTCTCCATTCTCAAGAGCTTTGAGTCTCTGCAAAACATATACATGTGTAGACACAAATAAGTGAAATAGAATGAAGGCTATTTCAGCTTTAGCTTTTATTCCGTTTGGGAGCTAAAGTCGCACAAACTTTTGTTTACAAAAATTTCGATGGCCTATAGTTCGCAAGTTATGCAATCAGTTGACATAAGATTGTGCATGCATGTAGACATGTTAATGGCCTTTATATATGCCAAGTTTAAGATGGCTACCTACTCATACAAGCAAGCAGTAGCGGTTTGAAATTTTCACAATTTGGGCTACACGTTCGGGACGATTCGTGACCTTAGGTGACTTGCACAATTCGGGCTGAAACTAGTGCCAAATGAAAGGGTTGGGATAAACATTCAATTGACCATATGTGCCAAAAATTCTCGTTCTTTAGTTTTCGAGTTATAGCCCCTGAAAGTCGAAAACTGCACGACTTTGCCCTCGAATATCTCGACAACGGAGAAAGGAGAATTTCTGGGATTTTTTTCCCAAGAAATATATGGGAATTATCTGTAATTTAGCACAGTTTCAGAACGATTCGTGAAAGTCACCTTTTAAGAATAACTTCCACTGCAGGCCCATATATAAAAGTTTGCTCCTTTATTACTCTGCACATGGACAATTATTTGCGCTGTTATTTGCCCCAGGCATGTACCTATGTAATTACCGTTTACAGTGTAAAGATGGATGTTATCGGTCACTGAACGTCGGAGCAGTAGGCGTTTAATGCATTTTCCCATAGGGTCCAATGCAAAATTGACACCTCATTTTCTCCATTCTCAAGAGCTTTGAGTCTCTGCAAAACATATACATGTGTAGACACAAATAAGTGAAATAGAATGAAGGCTATTTCAGCTTTAGCTTTTATTCCGTTTGGGAGCTAAAGTCGCACAAACTTTTGTTTACAAAAATTTCGATGGCCTATAGTTCGCAAGTTATGCAATCAGTTGACATAAGATTGTGCATGCATGTAGACATGTTAATGGCCTTTATATATGCCAAGTTTCAGATGGCTACCTACTCATACAAGCAAGCAGTAGCGGTTTGAAATTTTCACAATTTGGGCTACACGTTCGGGACGATTCGTGACCTTAGGTGACTTGCACAATTCGGGCTGAAACTAGTGCCAAATGAAAGGGTTGGGATAAACATTCAATTGACCATATGTGCCAAAAATTCTCGTTCTTTAGTTTTCGAGTTATAGCCCCTGAAAGTCGAAAACTGCACGACTTTGCCCTCGAATATCTCGACAACGGAGAAAGGAGAATTTCTGGGATTTTTTTCCCAAGAAATATATGGGAATTATCTGTAATTTAGCACAGTTTCAGAACGATTCGTGAAAGTCACCTTTTAAGAATAACTTCCACTGCAGGCCCATATATAAAAGTTTGCTCCTTTATTACTCTGCACATGGACAATTATTTGCGCTGTTATTTGCCCCAGGCATGTACCTATGTAATTACCGTTTACAGTGTAAAGATGGATGTTATCGGTCACTGAACGTCGGAGCAGTAGGCGTTTAATGCATTTTCCCATAGGGTCCAATGCAAAATTGACACCTCATTTTCTCCATTCTCAAGAGCTTTGAGTCTCTGCAAAACATATACATGTGTAGACACAAATAAGTGAAATAGAATGAAGGCTATTTCAGCTTTAGCTTTTATTCCGTTTGGAAGCTAAAGTCGCACAAACTTTTGTTTACAAAAATTTCGATGGCCTATAGTTCGCAAGTTATGCAATCAGTTGACATAAGATTGTGCATGCATGTAGACATGTTAATGGCCTTTATATATGCCAAGTTTCAGATGGCTACCTACTCATACAAGCAAGCAGTAGCGGTTTGAAATTTTCACAATTTGGGCTACACGTTCGGGACGATTCGTGACCTTAGGTGACTTGCACAATTCGGGCTGAAACTAGTGCCAAATGAAAGGGTTGGGATAAACATTCAATTGACCATATGTGCCAAAAATTCTCGTTCTTTAGTTTTCGAGTTATAGCCCCTGAAAGTCGAAAACTGCACGACTTTGCCCTCGAATATCTCGACAACGGAGAAAGGAGAATTTCTGGGATTTTTTCCCAAGAAATATATGGGAATTATCTGTAATTTAGCACAGTTTCAGAACGATTCGTGAAAGTCACCTTTTAAGAAAAACTTCCACTGCAGGCCCATATATAAAAGTTTGCTCCTTTATTACTCTGCACATGGACAATTATTTGCGCTGTTATTTGCCCCAGGCATGTACCTATGTAATTACCGTTTACAGTGTAAAGATGGATGTTATCGGTCACTGAACGTCGGAGCAGTAGGCGTTTAATGCATTTTCCCATAGGGTCCAATGCAAAATTGACACCTCATTTTCTCCATTCTCAAGAGCTTTGAGTCTCTGCAAAACATATACATGTGTAGACACAAATAAGTGAAATAGAATGAAGGCTATTTCAGCTTTAGCTTTTATTCCGTTTGGGAGCTAAAGTCGCACAAACTTTTGTTTACAAAAATTTCGATGGCCTATAGTTCGCAAGTTATGCAATCAGTTGACATAAGATTGTGCATGCATGTAGACATGTTAATGGCCTTTATATATGCCAAGTTTCAGATGGCTACCTACTCATACAAGCAAGCAGTAGCGGTTTGAAATTTTCACAATTTGGGCTACACGTTCGGGACGATTCGTGACCTTAGGTGACTTGCACAATTCGGGCTGAAACTAGTGCCAAATGAAAGGGTTGGGATAAACATTCAATTGACCATATGTGCCAAAAATTCTCGTTCTTTAGTTTTCGAGTTATAGCCCCTGAAAGTCGAAAACTGCACGATTTTGCCCTCGAATATCTCGACAACGGAGAAAGGAGAATTTCTGGGATTTTTTTTCCCAAGAAATATATGGGAATTATCTGTAATTTAGCACAGTTTCAGAACGATTCGTGAAAGTCACCTTTTAAGAATAACTTCCACTGCAGGCCCATATATAAAAGTTTGCTCCTTTATTACTCTGCACATGGACAATTATTTGCGCTGTTATTTGCCCCAGGCATGTACCTATGTAATTACCGTTTACAGTGTAAAGATGGATGTTATCGGTCACTGAACGTCGGAGCAGTAGGCGTTTAATGCATTTTCCCATAGGGTCCAATGCAAAATTGACACCTCATTTTCTCCATTCTCAAGAGCTTTGAGTCTCTGCAAAACATATACATGTGTAGACACAAATAAGTGAAATAGAATGAAGGCTATTTCAGCTTTAGCTTTTATTCCGTTTGGGAGCTAAAGTCGCACAAACTTTTGTTTACAAAAATTTCGATGGCCAATAGTTCGCAAGTTATGCAATCAGTTGACATAAGATTGTGCATGCATGTAGACATGTTAATGGCCTTTATATATGCCAAGTTTCAGATGGCTACCTACTCATACAAGCAAGCAGTAGCGGTTTGAAATTTTCACAATTTGGGCTACACGTTCGGGACGATTCGTGACCTTAGGTGACTTGCACAATTCGGGCTGAAACTAGTGCCAAATGAAAGGGTTGGGATAAACATTCAATTGACCATATGTGCCAAAAATTCTCGTTCTTTAGTTTTCGAGTTATAGCCCCTGAAAGTCGAAAACTGCACGACTTTGCCCTCGAATATCTCGACAACGGAGAAAGGAGAATTTCTGGGATTTTATTCCCAAGAAATATATGGGAATTATCTGTAATTTAGCACAGTTTCAGAACGATTCGTGAAAGTCACCTTTTAAGAATAACTTCCACTGCAGGCCCATATATAAAAGTTTGCTCCTTTATTACTCTGCACATGGACAATTATTTGCGCTGTTATTTGCCCCAGGCATGTACCTATGTAATTACCGTTTACAGTGTAAAGATGGATGTTATCGGTCACTGAACGTCGGAGCAGTAGGCGTTTAATGCATTTTCCCATAGGGTCCAATGCAAAATTGACACCTCATTTTCTCCATTCTCAAGAGCTTTGAGTCTCTGCAAAACATATACATGTGTAGACACAAATAAGTGAAATAGAATGAAGGCTATTTCAGCTTTAGCTTTTATTCCGTTTGGGAGCTAAAGTCGCACAAACTTTTGTTTACAAAAATTTCGATGGCCTATAGTTCGCAAGTTATGCAATCAGTTGACATAAGATTGTGCATGCATGTAGACATGTTAATGGCCTTTATATATGCCAAGTTTCAGATGGCTACCTACTCATACAAGCAAGCAGTAGCGGTTTGAAATTTTCACAATTTGGGCTACACGTTCGGGACGATTCGTGACCTTAGGTGACTTGCACAATTCGGGCTGAAACTAGTGCCAAATGAAAGGGTTGGGATAAACATTCAATTGACCATATGTGCCAAAAATTCTCGTTCTTTAGTTTTCGAGTTATAGCCCCTGAAAGTCGAAAACTGCACGACTTTGCCCTCGAATATCTCGACAACGGAGAAAGGAGAATTTCTGGGATTTTTTTCCCAAGAAATATATGGGAATTATCTGTAATTTAGCACAGTTTCAGAACGATTCGTGAAAGTCACCTTTTAAGAATAACTTCCACTGCAGGCCCATATATAAAAGTTTGCTCCTTTATTACTCTGCACATGGACAATTATTTGCGCTGTTATTTGCCCCAGGCATGTACCTATGTAATTACCGTTTACAGTGTAAAGATGGATGTTATCGGTCACTGAACGTCGGAGCAGTAGGCGTTTAATGCATTTTCCCATAGGGTCCAATGCAAAATTGACACCTCATTTTCTCCATTCTCAAGAGCTTTGAGTCTCTGCAAAACATATACATGTGTAGACACAAATAAGTGAAATAGAATGAAGGCTATTTCAGCTTTAGCTTTTATTCCGTTTGGGAGCTAAAGTCGCACAAACTTTTGTTTACAAAAATTTCGATGGCCTATAGTTCGCAAGTTATGCAATCAGTTGACATAAGATTGTGCATGCATGTAGACATGTTAATGGCCTTTATATATGCCAAGTTTCAGATGGCTACCTACTCATACAAGCAAGCAGTAGCGGTTTGAAATTTTCACAATTTGGGCTACACGTTCGGGACGATTCGTGACCTTAGGTGACTTGCACAATTCGGGCTGAAACTAGTGCCAAATGAAAGGGTTGGGATAAACATTCAATTGCCCATATGTGCCAAAAATTCTCGTTCTTTAGTTTTCGAGTTATAGCCCCTGAAAGTCGAAAACTGCACGACTTTGCCCTCGAATATCTCGACAACGGAGAAAGGAGAATTTCTGGGATTTTTTTCCCAAGAAATATATGGGAATTATCTGTAATTTAGCACAGTTTCAGAACGATTCGTGAAAGTCACCTTTTAAGAATAACTTCCACTGCAGGCCCATATATAAAAGTTTGCTCCTTTATTACTCTGCACATGGACAATTATTTGCGCTGTTATTTGCCCCAGGCATGTACCTATGTAATTACCGTTTACAGTGTAAAGATGGATGTTATCGGTCACTGAACGTCGGAGCAGTAGGCGTTTAATGCATTTTCCCATAGGATCCAATGCAAAATTGACACCTCATTTTCTCCATTCTCAAGAGCTTTGAGTCTCTGCAAAACATATACATGTGTAGACACAAATAAGTGAAATAGAATGAAGGCTATTTCAGCTTTAGCTTTTATTCCGTTTGGGAGCTAAAGTCGCACAAACTTTTGTTTACAAAAATTTCGATGGCCTATAGTTCGCAAGTTATGCAATCAGTTGACATAAGATTGTGCATGCATGTAGACATGTTAATGGCCTTTATATATGCCAAGTTTCAGATGGCTACCTACTCATACAAGCAAGCAGTAGCGGTTTGAAATTTTCACAATTTGGGCTACACGTTCGGGACGATTCGTGACCTTAGGTGACTTGCACAATTCGGGCTGAAACTAGTGCCAAATGAAAGGGTTGGGATAAACATTCAATTGACCATATGTGCCAAAAATTCTCGTTCTTTAGTTTTCGAGTTATAGCCCCTGAAAGTCGAAAACTGCACGACTTTGCCCTCGAATATCTCGACAACGGAGAAAGGAGAATTTCTGGGATTTTTTTCCCAAGAAATATATGGGAATTATCTGTAATTTAGCACAGTTTCAGAACGATTCGTGAAAGTCACCTTTTAAGAATAACTTCCACTGCAGGCCCATATATAAAAGTTTGCTCCTTTATTACTCTGCACATGGACAATTATTTGCGCTGTTATTTGCCCCAGGCATGTACCTATGTAATTACCGTTTACAGTGTAAAGATGGATGTTATCGGTCACTGAACGTCGGAGCAGTAGGCGTTTAATGCATTTTCCCATAGGGTCCAATGCAAAATTGACACCTCATTTTCTCCATTCTCAAGAGCTTTGAGTCTCTGCAAAACATATACATGTGTAGACACAAATAAGTGAAATAGAATGAAGGCTATTTCAGCTTTAGCTTTTATTCCGTTTGGGAGCTAAAGTCGCACAAACTTTTGTTTACAAAAATTTCGATGGCCTATAGTTCGCAAGTTATGCAATCAGTTGACATAAGATTGTGCATGCATGTAGACATGTTAATGGCCTTTATATATGCCAAGTTTCAGATGGCTACCTACTCATACAAGCAAGCAGTAGCGGTTTGAAATTTTCACAATTTGGGCTACACGTTCGGGACGATTCGTGACCTTAGGTGACTTGCACAATTCGGGCTGAAACTAGTGCCAAATGAAAGGGTTGGGATAAACATTCAATTGACCATATGTGCCAAAAATTCTCGTTCTTTAGTTTTCGAGTTATAGCCCCTGAAAGTCGAAAACTGCACGACTTTGCCCTCGAATATCTCGACAACGGAGAAAGGAGAATTTCTGGGATTTTTTTTCCCAAGAAATATATGGGAATTATCTGTAATTTAGCACAGTTTCAGAACGATTCGTGAAAGTCACCTTTTAAGAATAACTTCCACTGCAGGCCCATATATAAAAGTTTGCTCCTTTATTACTCTGCACATGGACAATTATTTGCGCTGTTATTTGCCCCAGGCATGTACCTATGTAATTACCGTTTACAGTGTAAAGATGGATGTTATCGGTCACTGAACGTCGGAGCAGTAGGCGTTTAATGCATTTTCCCATAGGGTCCAATGCAAAATTGACACCTCATTTTCTCCATTCTCAAGAGCTTTGAGTCTCTGCAAAACATATACATGTGTAGACACAAATAAGTGAAATAGAA
The DNA here is from genome assembly GCA_963989385.1 of Ctena decussata. NCBI lineage: Eukaryota > Metazoa > Mollusca > Bivalvia > Lucinida > Lucinidae > Ctena > Ctena decussata. Next base: position 77,213,951 of record OZ022510.1, on the reverse strand, counting down.
TGAAGGCTATTTCAGCTTTAGCTTTTATTCCGTTTGGGAGCTAAAGTCGCACAAACTTTTGTTTACAAAAATTTCGATGGCCTATAGTTCGCAAGTTATGCAATCAGTTGACATAAGATTGTGCATGCATGTAGACATGTTAATGGCCTTTATATATGCCAAGTTTAAGATGGCTACCTACTCATACAAGCAAGCAGTAGCGGTTTGAAATTTTCACAATTTGGGCTACACGTTCGGGACGATTCGTGACCTTAGGTGACTTGCACAATTCGGGCTGAAACTAGTGCCAAATGAAAGGGTTGGGATAAACATTCAATTGACCATATGTGCCAAAAATTCTCGTTCTTTAGTTTTCGAGTTATAGCCCCTGAAAGTCGAAAACTGCACGACTTTGCCCTCGAATATCTCGACAACGGAGAAAGGAGAATTTCTGGGATTTTTTTCCCAAGAAATATATGGGAATTATCTGTAATTTAGCACAGTTTCAGAACGATTCGTGAAAGTCACCTTTTAAGAATAACTTCCACTGCAGGCCCATATATAAAAGTTTGCTCCTTTATTACTCTGCACATGGACAATTATTTGCGCTGTTATTTGCCCCAGGCATGTACCTATGTAATTACCGTTTACAGTGTAAAGATGGATGTTATCGGTCACTGAACGTCGGAGCAGTAGGCGTTTAATGCATTTTCCCATAGGGTCCAATGCAAAATTGACACCTCATTTTCTCCATTCTCAAGAGCTTTGAGTCTCTGCAAAACATATACATGTGTAGACACAAATAAGTGAAATAGAATGAAGGCTATTTCAGCTTTAGCTTTTATTCCGTTTGGGAGCTAAAGTCGCACAAACTTTTGTTTACAAAAATTTCGATGGCCTATAGTTCGCAAGTTATGCAATCAGTTGACATAAGATTGTGCATGCATGTAGACATGTTAATGGCCTTTATATATGCCAAGTTTCAGATGGCTACCTACTCATACAAGCAAGCAGTAGCGGTTTGAAATTTTCACAATTTGGGCTACACGTTCGGGACGATTCGTGACCTTAGGTGACTTGCACAATTCGGGCTGAAACTAGTGCCAAATGAAAGGGTTGGGATAAACATTCAATTGACCATATGTGCCAAAAATTCTCGTTCTTTAGTTTTCGAGTTATAGCCCCTGAAAGTCGAAAACTGCACGACTTTGCCCTCGAATATCTCGACAACGGAGAAAGGAGAATTTCTGGGATTTTTTTCCCAAGAAATATATGGGAATTATCTGTAATTTAGCACAGTTTCAGAACGATTCGTGAAAGTCACCTTTTAAGAATAACTTCCACTGCAGGCCCATATATAAAAGTTTGCTCCTTTATTACTCTGCACATGGACAATTATTTGCGCTGTTATTTGCCCCAGGCATGTACCTATGTAATTACCGTTTACAGTGTAAAGATGGATGTTATCGGTCACTGAACGTCGGAGCAGTAGGCGTTTAATGCATTTTCCCATAGGGTCCAATGCAAAATTGACACCTCATTTTCTCCATTCTCAAGAGCTTTGAGTCTCTGCAAAACATATACATGTGTAGACACAAATAAGTGAAATAGAATGAAGGCTATTTCAGCTTTAGCTTTTATTCCGTTTGGAAGCTAAAGTCGCACAAACTTTTGTTTACAAAAATTTCGATGGCCTATAGTTCGCAAGTTATGCAATCAGTTGACATAAGATTGTGCATGCATGTAGACATGTTAATGGCCTTTATATATGCCAAGTTTCAGATGGCTACCTACTCATACAAGCAAGCAGTAGCGGTTTGAAATTTTCACAATTTGGGCTACACGTTCGGGACGATTCGTGACCTTAGGTGACTTGCACAATTCGGGCTGAAACTAGTGCCAAATGAAAGGGTTGGGATAAACATTCAATTGACCATATGTGCCAAAAATTCTCGTTCTTTAGTTTTCGAGTTATAGCCCCTGAAAGTCGAAAACTGCACGACTTTGCCCTCGAATATCTCGACAACGGAGAAAGGAGAATTTCTGGGATTTTTTCCCAAGAAATATATGGGAATTATCTGTAATTTAGCACAGTTTCAGAACGATTCGTGAAAGTCACCTTTTAAGAAAAACTTCCACTGCAGGCCCATATATAAAAGTTTGCTCCTTTATTACTCTGCACATGGACAATTATTTGCGCTGTTATTTGCCCCAGGCATGTACCTATGTAATTACCGTTTACAGTGTAAAGATGGATGTTATCGGTCACTGAACGTCGGAGCAGTAGGCGTTTAATGCATTTTCCCATAGGGTCCAATGCAAAATTGACACCTCATTTTCTCCATTCTCAAGAGCTTTGAGTCTCTGCAAAACATATACATGTGTAGACACAAATAAGTGAAATAGAATGAAGGCTATTTCAGCTTTAGCTTTTATTCCGTTTGGGAGCTAAAGTCGCACAAACTTTTGTTTACAAAAATTTCGATGGCCTATAGTTCGCAAGTTATGCAATCAGTTGACATAAGATTGTGCATGCATGTAGACATGTTAATGGCCTTTATATATGCCAAGTTTCAGATGGCTACCTACTCATACAAGCAAGCAGTAGCGGTTTGAAATTTTCACAATTTGGGCTACACGTTCGGGACGATTCGTGACCTTAGGTGACTTGCACAATTCGGGCTGAAACTAGTGCCAAATGAAAGGGTTGGGATAAACATTCAATTGACCATATGTGCCAAAAATTCTCGTTCTTTAGTTTTCGAGTTATAGCCCCTGAAAGTCGAAAACTGCACGATTTTGCCCTCGAATATCTCGACAACGGAGAAAGGAGAATTTCTGGGATTTTTTTTCCCAAGAAATATATGGGAATTATCTGTAATTTAGCACAGTTTCAGAACGATTCGTGAAAGTCACCTTTTAAGAATAACTTCCACTGCAGGCCCATATATAAAAGTTTGCTCCTTTATTACTCTGCACATGGACAATTATTTGCGCTGTTATTTGCCCCAGGCATGTACCTATGTAATTACCGTTTACAGTGTAAAGATGGATGTTATCGGTCACTGAACGTCGGAGCAGTAGGCGTTTAATGCATTTTCCCATAGGGTCCAATGCAAAATTGACACCTCATTTTCTCCATTCTCAAGAGCTTTGAGTCTCTGCAAAACATATACATGTGTAGACACAAATAAGTGAAATAGAATGAAGGCTATTTCAGCTTTAGCTTTTATTCCGTTTGGGAGCTAAAGTCGCACAAACTTTTGTTTACAAAAATTTCGATGGCCAATAGTTCGCAAGTTATGCAATCAGTTGACATAAGATTGTGCATGCATGTAGACATGTTAATGGCCTTTATATATGCCAAGTTTCAGATGGCTACCTACTCATACAAGCAAGCAGTAGCGGTTTGAAATTTTCACAATTTGGGCTACACGTTCGGGACGATTCGTGACCTTAGGTGACTTGCACAATTCGGGCTGAAACTAGTGCCAAATGAAAGGGTTGGGATAAACATTCAATTGACCATATGTGCCAAAAATTCTCGTTCTTTAGTTTTCGAGTTATAGCCCCTGAAAGTCGAAAACTGCACGACTTTGCCCTCGAATATCTCGACAACGGAGAAAGGAGAATTTCTGGGATTTTATTCCCAAGAAATATATGGGAATTATCTGTAATTTAGCACAGTTTCAGAACGATTCGTGAAAGTCACCTTTTAAGAATAACTTCCACTGCAGGCCCATATATAAAAGTTTGCTCCTTTATTACTCTGCACATGGACAATTATTTGCGCTGTTATTTGCCCCAGGCATGTACCTATGTAATTACCGTTTACAGTGTAAAGATGGATGTTATCGGTCACTGAACGTCGGAGCAGTAGGCGTTTAATGCATTTTCCCATAGGGTCCAATGCAAAATTGACACCTCATTTTCTCCATTCTCAAGAGCTTTGAGTCTCTGCAAAACATATACATGTGTAGACACAAATAAGTGAAATAGAATGAAGGCTATTTCAGCTTTAGCTTTTATTCCGTTTGGGAGCTAAAGTCGCACAAACTTTTGTTTACAAAAATTTCGATGGCCTATAGTTCGCAAGTTATGCAATCAGTTGACATAAGATTGTGCATGCATGTAGACATGTTAATGGCCTTTATATATGCCAAGTTTCAGATGGCTACCTACTCATACAAGCAAGCAGTAGCGGTTTGAAATTTTCACAATTTGGGCTACACGTTCGGGACGATTCGTGACCTTAGGTGACTTGCACAATTCGGGCTGAAACTAGTGCCAAATGAAAGGGTTGGGATAAACATTCAATTGACCATATGTGCCAAAAATTCTCGTTCTTTAGTTTTCGAGTTATAGCCCCTGAAAGTCGAAAACTGCACGACTTTGCCCTCGAATATCTCGACAACGGAGAAAGGAGAATTTCTGGGATTTTTTTCCCAAGAAATATATGGGAATTATCTGTAATTTAGCACAGTTTCAGAACGATTCGTGAAAGTCACCTTTTAAGAATAACTTCCACTGCAGGCCCATATATAAAAGTTTGCTCCTTTATTACTCTGCACATGGACAATTATTTGCGCTGTTATTTGCCCCAGGCATGTACCTATGTAATTACCGTTTACAGTGTAAAGATGGATGTTATCGGTCACTGAACGTCGGAGCAGTAGGCGTTTAATGCATTTTCCCATAGGGTCCAATGCAAAATTGACACCTCATTTTCTCCATTCTCAAGAGCTTTGAGTCTCTGCAAAACATATACATGTGTAGACACAAATAAGTGAAATAGAATGAAGGCTATTTCAGCTTTAGCTTTTATTCCGTTTGGGAGCTAAAGTCGCACAAACTTTTGTTTACAAAAATTTCGATGGCCTATAGTTCGCAAGTTATGCAATCAGTTGACATAAGATTGTGCATGCATGTAGACATGTTAATGGCCTTTATATATGCCAAGTTTCAGATGGCTACCTACTCATACAAGCAAGCAGTAGCGGTTTGAAATTTTCACAATTTGGGCTACACGTTCGGGACGATTCGTGACCTTAGGTGACTTGCACAATTCGGGCTGAAACTAGTGCCAAATGAAAGGGTTGGGATAAACATTCAATTGACCATATGTGCCAAAAATTCTCGTTCTTTAGTTTTCGAGTTATAGCCCCTGAAAGTCGAAAACTGCACGACTTTGCCCTCGAATATCTCGACAACGGAGAAAGGAGAATTTCTGGGATTTTTTTCCCAAGAAATATATGGGAATTATCTGTAATTTAGCACAGTTTCAGAACGATTCGTGAAAGTCACCTTTTAAGAATAACTTCCACTGCAGGCCCATATATAAAAGTTTGCTCCTTTATTACTCTGCACATGGACAATTATTTGCGCTGTTATTTGCCCCAGGCATGTACCTATGTAATTACCGTTTACAGTGTAAAGATGGATGTTATCGGTCACTGAACGTCGGAGCAGTAGGCGTTTAATGCATTTTCCCATAGGGTCCAATGCAAAATTGACACCTCATTTTCTCCATTCTCAAGAGCTTTGAGTCTCTGCAAAACATATACATGTGTAGACACAAATAAGTGAAATAGAATGAAGGCTATTTCAGCTTTAGCTTTTATTCCGTTTGGGAGCTAAAGTCGCACAAACTTTTGTTTACAAAAATTTCGATGGCCTATAGTTCGCAAGTTATGCAATCAGTTGACATAAGATTGTGCATGCATGTAGACATGTTAATGGCCTTTATATATGCCAAGTTTCAGATGGCTACCTACTCATACAAGCAAGCAGTAGCGGTTTGAAATTTTCACAATTTGGGCTACACGTTCGGGACGATTCGTGACCTTAGGTGACTTGCACAATTCGGGCTGAAACTAGTGCCAAATAAAAGGGTTGGGATAAACATTCAATTGACCATATGTGCCAAAAATTCTCGTTCTTTAGTTTTCGAGTTATAGCCCCTGAAAGTCGAAAACTGCACGACTTTGCCCTCGAATATCTCGACAACGGAGAAAGGAGAATTTCTGGGATTTTTTTCCCAAGAAATATATGGGAATTATCTGTAATTTAGCACAGTTTCAGAACGATTCGTGAAAGTCACCTTTTAAGAATAACTTCCACTGCAGGCCCATATATAAAAGTTTGCTCCTTTATTACTCTGCACATGGACAATTATTTGCGCTGTTATTTGCCCCAGGCATGTACCTATGTAATTACCGTTTACAGTGTAAAGATGGATGTTATCGGTCACTGAACGTCGGAGCAGTAGGCGTTTAATGCATTTTCCCATAGGGTCCAATGCAAAATTGACACCTCATTTTCTCCATTCTCAAGAGCTTTGAGTCTCTGCAAAACATATACATGTGTAGACACAAATAAGTGAAATAGAATGAAGGCTATTTCAGCTTTAGCTTTTATTCCGTTTGGGAGCTAAAGTCGCACAAACTTTTGTTTACAAAAATTTCGATGGCCTATAGTTCGCAAGTTATGCAATCAGTTGACATAAGATTGTGCATGCATGTAGACATGTTAATGGCCTTTATATATGCCAAGTTTCAGATGGCTACCTACTCATACAAGCAAGCAGTAGCGGTTTGAAATTTTCACAATTTGGGCTACACGTTCGGGACGATTCGTGACCTTAGGTGACTTGCACAATTCGGGCTGAAACTAGTGCCAAATGAAAGGGTTGGGATAAACATTCAATTGACCATATGTGCCAAAAATTCTCGTTCTTTAGTTTTCGAGTTATAGCCCCTGAAAGTCGAAAACTGCACGACTTTGCCCTCGAATATCTCGACAACGGAGAAAGGAGAATTTCTGGGATTTTTTTCCCAAGAAATATATGGGAATTATCTGTAATTTAGCACAGTTTCAGAACGATTCGTGAAAGTCACCTTTTAAGAATAACTTCCACTGCAGGCCCATATATAAAAGTTTGCTCCTTTATTACTCTGCACATGGACAATTATTTGCGCTGTTATTTGCCCCAGGCATGTACCTATGTAATTACCGTTTACAGTGTAAAGATGGATGTTATCGGTCACTGAACGTCGGAGCAGTAGGCGTTTAATGCATTTTCCCATAGGGTCCAATGCAAAATTGACACCTCATTTTCTCCATTCTCAAGAGCTTTGAGTCTCTGCAAAACATATACATGTGTAGACACAAATAAGTGAAATAGAATGAAGGCTATTTCAGCTTTAGCTTTTATTCCGTTTGGGAGCTAAAGTCGCACAAACTTTTGTTTACAAAAATTTCGATGGCCTATAGTTCGCAAGTTATGCAATCAGTTGACATAGGATTGTGCATGCATGTAGACATGTTAATGGCCTTTATATATGCCAAGTTTCAGATGGCTACCTACTCATACAAGCAAGCAGTAGCGGTTTGAAATTTTCACAATTTGGGCTACACGTTCGGGACGATTCGTGACCTTAGGTGACTTGCACAATTCGGGCTGAAACTAGTGCCAAATGAAAGGGTTGGGATAAACATTCAATTGACCATATGTGCCAAAAATTCTCGTTCTTTAGTTTTCGAGTTATAGCCCCTGAAAGTCGAAAACTGCACGACTTTGCCCTCGAATATCTCGACAACGGAGAAAGGAGAATTTCTGGGATTTTTTTCCCAAGAAATATATGGGAATTATCTGTAATTTAGCACAGTTTCAGAACGATTCGTGAAAGTCACCTTTTAAGAATAACTTCCACTGCAGGCCCATATATAAAAGTTTGCTCCTTTATTACTCTGCACATGGACAATTATTTGCGCTGTTATTTGCCCCAGGCATGTACCTATGTAATTACCGTTTACAGTGTAAAGATGGATGTTATCGGTCACTGAACGTCGGAGCAGTAGGCGTTTAATGCATTTTCCCATAGGGTCCAATGCAAAATTGACACCTCATTTTCTCCATTCTCAAGAGCTTTGAGTCTCTGCAAAACATATACATGTGTAGACACAAATAAGTGAAATAGAATGAAGGCTATTTCAGCTTTAGCTTTTATTCCGTTTGGGAGCTAAAGTCGCACAAACTTTTGTTTACAAAAATTTCGATGGCCTATAGTTCGCAAGTTATGCAATCAGTTGACATAAGATTGTGCATGCATGTAGACATGTTAATGGCCTTTATATATGCCAAGTTTCAGATGGCTACCTACTCATACAAGCAAGCAGTAGCGGTTTGAAATTTTCACAATTTGGGCTACACGTTCGGGACGATTCGTGACCTTAGGTGACTTGCACAATTCGGGCTGAAACTAGTGCCAAATGAAAGGGTTGGGATAAACATTCAATTGACCATATGTGCCAAAAATTCTCGTTCTTTAGTTTTCGAGTTATAGCCCCTGAAAGTCGAAAACTGCACGACTTTGCCCTCGAATATCTCGACAACGGAGAAAGGAGAATTTCTGGGATTTTTTTCCCAAGAAATATATGGGAATTATCTGTAATTTAGCACAGTTTCAGAACGATTCGTGAAAGTCACCTTTTAAGAATAACTTCCACTGCAGGCCCATATATAAAAGTTTGCTCCTTTATTACTCTGCACATGGACAATTATTTGCGCTGTTATTTGCCCCAGGCATGTACCTATGTAATTACCGTTTACAGTGTAAAGATGGATGTTATCGGTCACTGAACGTCGGAGCAGTAGGCGTTTAATGCATTTTCCCATAGGGTCCAATGCAAAATTGACACCTCATTTTCTCCATTCTCAAGAGCTTTGAGTCTCTGCAAAACATATACATGTGTAGACACAAATAAGTGAAATAGAATGAAGGCTATTTCAGCTTTAGCTTTTATTCCGTTTGGGAGCTAAAGTCGCACAAACTTTTGTTTACAAAAATTTCGATGGCCTATAGTTCGCAAGTTATGCAATCAGTTGACATAAGATTGTGCATGCATGTAGACATGTTAATGGCCTTTATATATGCCAAGTTTCAGATGGCTACCTACTCATACAAGCAAGCAGTAGCGGTTTGAAATTTTCACAATTTGGGCTACACGTTCGGGACGATTCGTGACCTTAGGTGACTTGCACAATTCGGGCTGAAACTAGTGCCAAATGAAAGGGTTGGGATAAACATTCAATTGACCATATGTGCCAAAAATTCTCGTTCTTTAGTTTTCGAGTTATAGCCCCTGAAAGTCGAAAACTGCACGACTTTGCCCTCGAATATCTCGACAACGGAGAAAGGAGAATTTCTGGGATTTTTTTCCCAAGAAATATATGGGAATTATCTGTAATTTAGCACAGTTTCAGAACGATTCGTGAAAGTCACCTTTTAAGAATAACTTCCACTGCAGGCCCATATATAAAAGTTTGCTCCTTTATTACTCTGCACATGGACAATTATTTGCGCTGTTATTTGCCCCAGGCATGTACCTATGTAATTACCGTTTACAGTGTAAAGATGGATGTTATCGGTCACTGAACGTCGGAGCAGTAGGCGTTTAATGCATTTTCCCATAGGGTCCAATGCAAAATTGACACCTCATTTTCTCCATTCTCAAGAGCTTTGAGTCTCTGCAAAACATATACATGTGTAGACACAAATAAGTGAAATAGAATGAAGGCTATTTCAGCTTTAGCTTTTATTCCGTTTGGGAGCTAAAGTCGCACAAACTTTTGTTTACAAAAATTTCGATGGCCTATAGTTCGCAAGTTATGCAATCAGTTGACATAAGATTGTGCATGCATGTAGACATGTTAATGGCCTTTATATATGCCAAGTTTCAGATGGCTACCTACTCATACAAGCAAGCAGTAGCGGTTTGAAATTTTCACAATTTGGGCTACACGTTCGGGACGATTCGTGACCTTAGGTGACTTGCACAATTCGGGCTGAAACTAGTGCCAAATGAAAGGGTTGGGATAAACATTCAATTGACCATATGTGCCAAAAATTCTCGTTCTTTAGTTTTCGAGTTATAGCCCCTGAAAGTCGAAAACTGCACGACTTTGCCCTCGAATATCTCGACAACGGAGAAAGGAGAATTTCTGGGATTTTTTTCCCAAGAAATATATGGGAATTATCTGTAATTTAGCACAGTTTCAGAACGATTCGTGAAATTCACCTTTTAAGAATAACTTCCACTGCAGGCCCATATATAAAAGTTTGCTCCTTTATTACTCTGCACATGGACAATTATTTGCGCTGTTATTTGCCCCAGGCATGTACCTATGTAATTACCGTTTACAGTGTAAAGATGGATGTTATCGGTCACTGAACGTCGGAGCAGTAGGCGTTTAATGCATTTTCCCATAGGGTCCAATGCAAAATTGACACCTCATTTTCTCCATTCTCAAGAGCTTTGAGTCTCTGCAAAACATATACATGTGTAGACACAAATAAGTGAAATAGAATGAAGGCTATTTCAGCTTTAGCTTTTATTCCGTTTGGGAGCTAAAGTCGCACAAACTTTTGTTTACAAAAATTTCGATGGCCTATAGTTCGCAAGTTATGCAATCAGTTGACATAAGATTGTGCATGCATGTAGACATGTTAATGGCCTTTATATATGCCAAGTTTCAGATGGCTACCTACTCATACAAGCAAGCAGTAGCGGTTTGAAATTTTCACAATTTGGGCTACACGTTCGGGACGATTCGTGACCTTAGGTGACTTGCACAATTCGGGCTGAAACTAGTGCCAAATGAAAGGGTTGGGATAAACATTCAATTGACCATATGTGCCAAAAATTCTCGTTCTTTAGTTTTCGAGTTATAGCCCCTGAAAGTCGAAAACTGCACGACTTTGCCCTCGAATATCTCGACAACGGAGAAAGGAGAATTTCTGGGATTTTTTTTCCCAAGAAATATATGGGAATTATCTGTAATTTAGCACAGTTTCAGAACGATTCGTGAAAGTCACCTTTTAAGAATAACTTCCACTGCAGGCCCATATATAAAAGTTTGCTCCTTTATTACTCTGCACATGGACAATTATTTGCGCTGTTATTTGCCCCAGGCATGTACCTATGTAATTACCGTTTACAGTGTAAAGATGGATGTTATCGGTCACTGAACGTCGGAGCAGTAGGCGTTTAATGCATTTTCCCATAGGGTCCAATGCAAAATTGACACCTCATTTTCTCCATTCTCAAGAGCTTTGAGTCTCTGCAAAACATATACATGTGTAGACACAAATAAGTGAAATAGAATGAAGGCTATTTCAGCTTTAGCTTTTATTCCGTTTGGGAGCTAAAGTCGCACAAACTTTTGTTTACAAAAATTTCGATGGCCTATAGTTCGCAAGTTATGCAATCTGTTGACATAAGATTGTGCATGCATGTAGACATGTTAATGGCCTTTATATATGCCAAGTGTCAGATGGCTACCTACTCATACAAGCAAGCAGTAGCGGTTTGAAATTTTCACAATTTGGGCTACACGTTCGGGACGATTCGTGACCTTAGGTGACTTGCACAATTCGGGCTGAAACTAGTGCCAAATGAAAGGGTTGGGATAAACATTCAATTGACCATATGTGCCAAAAATTCTCGTTCTTTAGTTTTCGAGTTATAGCCCCTGAAAGTCGAAAACTGCACGACTTTGCCCTCGAATATCTCGACAACGGAGAAAGGAGAATTTCTGGGATTTTTTTCCCAAGAAATATATGGGAATTATCTGTAATTTAGCACAGTTTCAGAACGATTCGTGAAAGTCACCTTTTAAGAATAACTTCCACTGCAGGCCCATATATAAAAGTTTGCTCCTTTATTACTCTGCACATGGACAATTATTTGCGCTGTTATTTGCCCCAGGCATGTACCTATGTAATTACCGTTTACAGTGTAAAGATGGATGTTATCGGTCACTGAACGTCGGAGCAGTAGGCGTTTAATGCATTTTCCCATAGGGTCCAATGCAAAATTGACACCTCATTTTCTCCATTCTCAAGAGCTTTGAGTCTCTGCAAAACATATACATGTGTAGACACAAATAAGTGAAATAGAATGAAGGCTATTTCAGCTTTAGCTTTTATTCCGTTTGGGAGCTAAAGTCGCACAAACTTTTGTTTACAAAAATTTCGATGGCCTATAGTTCGCAAGTTATGCAATCAGTTGACATAAGATTGTGCATGCATGTAGACATGTTAATGGCCTTTATATATGCCAAGTTTCAGATGGCTACCTACTCATACAAGCAAGCAGTAGCGGTTTGAAATTTTCACAATTTGGGCTACACGTTCGGGACGATTCGTGACCTTAGGTGACTTGCACAATTCGGGCTGAAACTAGTGCCAAATGAAAGGGTTGGGATAAACATTCAATTGACCATATGTGCCAAAAATTCTCGTTCTTTAGTTTTCGAGTTATAGCCCCTGAAAGTCGAAAACTGCACGACTTTGCCCTCGAATATCTCGACAACGGAGAAAGGAGAATTTCTGGGATTTTTTTCCCAAGAAATATATGGGAATTATCTGTAATTTAGCACAGTTTCAGAACGATTCGTGAAAGTCACCTTTTAAGAATAACTTCCACTGCAGGCCCATATATAAAAGTTTGCTCCTTTATTACTCTGCACATGGACAATTATTTGCGCTGTTATTTGCCCCAGGCATGTACCTATGTAATTACCGTTTACAGTGTAAAGATGGATGTTATCGGTCACTGAACGTCGGAGCAGTAGGCGTTTAATGCATTTTCCCATAGGGTCCAATGCAAAATTGACACCTCATTTTCTCCATTCTCAAGAGCTTTGAGTCTCTGCAAAACATATACATGTGTAGACACAAATAAGTGAAATAGAATGAAGGCTATTTCAGCTTTAGCTTTTATTCCGTTTGGGAGCTAAAGTCGCACAAACTTTTGTTTACAAAAATTTCGATGGCCTATAGTTCGCAAGTTATGCAATCAGTTGACATAAGATTGTGCATGCATGTAGACATGTTAATGGCCTTTATATATGCCAAGTTTCAGATGGCTACCTACTCATACAAGCAAGCAGTAGCGGTTTGAAATTTTCACAATTTGGGCTACACGTTCGGGACGATTCGTGACCTTAGGTGACTTGCACAATTCGGGCTGAAACTAGTGCCAAATGAAAGGGTTGGGATAAACATTCAATTGACCATATGTGCCAAAAATTCTCGTTCTTTAGTTTTCGAGTTATAGCCCCTGAAAGTCGAAAACTGCACGACTTTGCCCTCGAATATCTCGACAACGGAGAAAGGAGAATTTCTGGGATTTTTTCCCAAGAAATATATGGGAATTATCTGTAATTTAGCACAGTTTCAGAACGATTCGTGAAAGTCACCTTTTAAGAATAACTTCCACTGCAGGCCCATATATAAAAGTTTGCTCCTTTATTACTCTGCACATGGACAATTATTTGCGCTGTTATTTGCCCCAGGCATGTACCTATGTAATTACCGTTTACAGTGTAAAGGTGGATGTTATCGGTCACTGAACGTCGGAGCAGTAGGCGTTTAATGCATTTTCCCATAGGGTCCAATGCAAAATTGACACCTCATTTTCTCCATTCTCAAGAGCTTTGAGTCTCTGCAAAACATATACATGTGTAGACACAAATAAGTGAAATAGAATGAAGGCTATTTCAGCTTTAGCTTTTATTCCGTTTGGGAGCTAAAGTCGCACAAACTTTTGTTTACAAAAATTTCGATGGCCTATAGTTCGCAAGTTATGCAATCAGTTGACATAAGATTGTGCATGCATGTAGACATGTTAATGGCCTTTATATATGCCAAGTTTCAGATGGCTACCTACTCATACAAGCAAGCAGTAGCGGTTTGAAATTTTCACAATTTGGGCTACACGTTCGGGACGATTCGTGACCTTAGGTGACTTGCACAATTCGGGCTGAAACTAGTGCCAAATGAAAGGGTTGGGATAAACATTCAATTGACCATATGTGCCAAAAATTCTCGTTCTTTAGTTTTCGAGTTATAGCCCCTGAAAGTCGAAAACTGCACGACTTTGCCCTCGAATATCTCGACAACGGAGAAAGGAGAATTTCTGGGATTTTTTTCCCAAGAAATATATGGGAATTATCTGTAATTTAGCACAGTTTCAGAACGATTCGTGAAAGTCACCTTTTAAGAATAACTTCCACTGCAGGCCCATATATAAAAGTTTGCTCCTTTATTACTCTGCACATGGACAATTATTTGCGCTGTTATTTGCCCCAGGCATGTACCTATGTAATTACCGTTTACAGTGTAAAGATGGATGTTATCGGTCACTGAACGTCGGAGCAGTAGGCGTTTAATGCATTTTCCCATAGGGTCCAATGCAAAATTGACACCTCATTTTCTCCATTCTCAAGAGCTTTGAGTCTCTGCAAAACATATACATGTGTAGACACAAATAAGTGAAATAGAATGAAGGCTATTTCAGCTTTAGCTTTTATTCCGTTTGGGAGCTAAAGTCGCACAAACTTTTGTTTACAAAAATTTCGATGGCCTATAGGTCGCAAGTTATGCAATCAGTTGACATAAGATTGTGCATGCATGTAGACATGTTAATGGCCTTTATATATGCCAAGTTTCAGATGGCTACCTACTCATACAAGCAAGCAGTAGCGGTTTGAAATTTTCACAATTTGGGCTACACGTTCGGGACGATTCGTGACCTTAGGTGACTTGCACAATTCGGGCTGAAACTAGTGCCAAATGAAAGGGTTGGGATAAACATTCAATTGACCATATGTGCCAAAAATTCTCGTTCTTTAGTTTTCGAGTTATAGCCCCTGAAAGTCGAAAACTGCACGACTTTGCCCTCGAATATCTCGACAACGGAGAAAGGAGAATTTCTGGGATTTTTTTCCCAAGAAATATATGGGAATTATCTGTAATTTAGCACAGTTTCAGAACGATTCGTGAAAGTCACCTTTTAAGAATAACTTCCACTGCAGGCCCATATATAAAAGTTTGCTCCTTTATTACTCTGCACATGGACAATTATTTGCGCTGTTATTTGCCCCAGGCATGTACCTATGTAATTACCGTTTACAGTGTAAAGATGGATGTTATCGGTCACTGAACGTCGGAGCAGTAGGCGTTTAATGCATTTTCCCATAGGGTCCAATGCAAAATTGACACCTCATTTTCTCCATTCTCAAGAGCTTTGAGTCTCTGCAAAACATATACATGTGTAGACACAAATAAGTGAAATAGAATGAAGGCTATTTCAGCTTTAGCTTTTATTCCGTTTGGGAGCTAAAGTCGCACAAACTTTTGTTTACAAAAATTTCGATGGCCTATAGTTCGCAAGTTATGCAATCAGTTGACATAAGATTGTGCATGCATGTAGACATGTTAATGGCCTTTATATATGCCAAGTTTCAGATGGCTACCTACTCATACAAGCAAGCAGTAGCGGTTTGAAATTTTCACAATTTGGGCTACACGTTCGGGACGATTCGTGACCTTAGGTGACTTGCACAATTCGGGCTGAAACTAGTGCCAAATGAAAGGGTTGGGATAAACATTCAATTGACCATATGTGCCAAAAATTCTTGTTCTTTAGTTTTCGAGTTATAGCCCCTGAAAGTCGAAAACTGCACGACTTTGCCCTCGAATATCTCGACAACGGAGAAAGGAGAATTTCTGGGATTTTTTTCCCAAGAAATATATGGGAATTATCTGTAATTTAGCACAGTTTCAGAACGATTCGTGAAAGTCACCTTTTAAGAATAACTTCCACTGCAGGCCCATATATAAAAGTTTGCTCCTTTATTACTCTGCACATGGACAATTATTTGCGCTGTTATTTGCCCCAGGCATGTACCTATGTAATTACCGTTTACAGTGTAAAGATGGATGTTATCGGTCACTGAACGTCGGAGCAGTAGGCGTTTAATGCATTTTCCCATAGGGTCCAATGCAAAATTGACACCTCATTTTCTCCATTCTCAAGAGCTTTGAGTCTCTGCAAAACATATACATGTGTAGACACAAATAAGTGAAATAGAATGAAGGCTATTTCAGCTTTAGCTTTTATTCCGTTTGGGAGCTAAAGTCGCACAAACTTTTGTTTACAAAAATTTCGATGGCCTATAGTTCGCAAGTTATGCAATCAGTTGACATAAGATTGTGCATGCATGTAGACATGTTAATGGCCTTTATATATGCCAAGTTTCAGATGGCTACCTACTCATACAAGCAAGCAGTAGCGGTTTGAAATTTTCACAATTTGGGCTACACGTTCGGGACGATTCGTGACCTTAGGTGACTTGCACAATTCGGGCTGAAACTAGTGCCAAATGAAAGGGTTGGGATAAACATTCAATTGACCATATGTGCCAAAAATTCTCGTTCTTTAGTTTTCGAGTTATAGCCCCTGAAAGTCGAAAACTGCACGACTTTGCCCTCGAATATCTCGACAACGGAGAAAGGAGAATTTCTGGGATTTTTTTCCCAAGAAATATATGGGAATTATCTGTAATTTAGCACAGTTTCAGAACGATTCGTGAAAGTCACCTTTTAAGAATAACTTCCACTGCAGGCCCATATATAAAAGTTTGCTCCTTTATTACTCTGCACATGGACAATTATTTGCGCTGTTATTTGCCCCAGGCATGTACCTATGTAATTACCGTTTACAGTGTAAAGATGGATGTTATCGGTCACTGAACGTCGGAGCAGTAGGCGTTTAATGCATTTTCCCATAGGGTCCAATGCAAAATTGACACCTCATTTTCTCCATTCTCAAGAGCTTTGAGTCTCTGCAAAACATATACATGTGTAGACACAAATAAGTGAAATAGAATGAAGGCTATTTCAGCTTTAGCTTTTATTCCGTTTGGGAGCTAAAGTCGCACAAACTTTTGTTTACAAAAATTTCGATGGCCTATAGTTCGCAAGTTATGCAATCAGTTGACATAAGATTGTGCATGCATGTAGACATGTTAATGGCCTTTATATATGCCAAGTTTCAGATGGCTACCTACTCATACAAGCAAGCAGTAGCGGTTTGAAATTTTCACAATTTGGGCTACACGTTCGGGACGATTCGTGACCTTAGGTGACTTGCACAATTCGGGCTGAAACTAGTGCCAAATGAAAGGGTTGGGATAAACATTCAATTGACCATATGTGCCAAAAATTCTCGTTCTTTAGTTTTCGAGTTATAGCCCCTGAAAGTCGAAAACTGCACGACTTTGCCCTCGAATATCTCGACAACGGAGAAAGGAGAATTTCTGGGATTTTTTTCCCAAGAAATATATGGGAATTATCTGTAATTTAGCACAGTTTCAGAACGATTCGTGAAAGTCACCTTTTAAGAATAACTTCCACTGCAGGCCCATATATAAAAGTTTGCTCCTTTATTACTCTGCACATGGACAATTATTTGCGCTGTTATTTGCCCCAGGCATGTACCTATGTAATTACCGTTTACAGTGTAAAGATGGATGTTATCGGTCACTGAACGTCGGAGCAGTAGGCGTTTAATGCATTTTCCCATAGGGTCCAATGCAAAATTGACACCTCATTTTCTCCATTCTCAAGAGCTTTGAGTCTCTGCAAAACATATACATGTCGAGGGGTAGCTGCCAAAAGGTCGTAAGTGCAGATTTTAGTAAAACGGGGTTTTTCAAAGAAACTGAAAGATTTTTTGATTATTTATATTCTGGTTTTAAGATTTTAATTAGATTACGAAAAATAAAAGAAATATGCGTTAGAAACATAAAGCACTAAGTGATAATGACTGCAAACGAGATCTGCTGTATAGACTTAAATGCACTTATGTCAGAATAGTTACTCTGCAAATTGCATATAGTTCTCAACTAAAATGTTGTAAGTGCAGTTAAGTCCATATGACTGTAGAAATAACCTCATTTTCTTTATTCCAGAAAGCTGCATATACACTTGCGCCTTTTTTGCAGAAAATCGCTGCACCATAATTGTTATTCACATTAGGCGTAGCTACACTTAAGCCATTTTAGCTGAACAAAAACATCAAGATACTGGAGTGCCATAATGCTTGAAGTGGTTTTACTACTTTATGACTGTATATTTTCATAACAATTCTCAACAAAATTTAAGACCTACATAGACGTAAGTGCTGTTGCGCCACATGTGTTTTCACTTACTCCTTGTATCGCCCAGCCAAGAAGTATTATATTACATTTTCCCATGATATTAGAGAGTAAAAGATAAACTTTTCTTTGTTTCAGATTATATAAGCACAAACAGAATAAAGTTTTGCTATAGATAAGATGTGTGTTAAGTTGTAGAATATAACTGCACTTCTTTGAATTTCTATACAGGAATATACAAAATTGAAGGACTCACGGTAGGACCTCTCTTTTTATATTTGTGTATTAATATTAATATATAAAACAAACTAGTTTGTTTCGATGCTAATTCCATTTGAAATTATATAAACTGTAAACATATTAAAATTGCTTTATAGCAGTTCAGTGCCATTGTGATAAGCAATTGTGTTCTGTTCAACGTAACCGTCCCTCCTTACTGACTTTATCGTTTGGAGCAATGATAAAAACACTATAAAGCAGTCTTTAACACACAAGTTTCAAAATCCTGCAGATAAAGTACTGTCCTGGTAATCTAAGGCTAATAGGAGTTAAATGTCAAGTCATTCTATTTCTCATTTCTTTTGATCAATATCTTGGATTGAAATATTGGTGTCTCATTGATGTGGGTTATATTAGGAAGCTAAAAAATGCTTACGTATAGACATATGCAAAGAAAAACATGTCATGGCATTTTGAAACCATAACTTGCAAATCTTAAATATATAAATTGACCCTGTAATGCAGTCCACCTCAATGTCATCAGTAAACAATAGAATTGTTTTACAGATGGCTGCTAGAAGTGACGATGACCCTACAGTTAGTACACAAAATGAAACACAAGATGATAAACACACAGAAGTAGAAAGTAGCGATGAGGATAAGCCACTGATTACAGTGAGAGAAAAGATACGAAAAGAGAAGGACATACTAGAAGGCCTGGACGATATCGGAAATCTTTGGGATTCATCTTGGGAATCGGATGACTCAGCAAAAGATCCGACATTTAAAGTTAAAAAGAAAGAATTAAATAACTCAGATTCATCTGATAATGAAACTGGCACAGCTGCCAAACGAAAAAAGTACAAGAAGAAATTAAGCACAGCAGGCAACAATCAAGCCAAAATAATTGACAGTGACAAGGTGAAATCAAATGATAATTTATACAAGAAACACAAGACACACAAATCTTTCAAACAGAATAGAAATACACAGGGCTTACCATCTCTGACAAAAATTCAACAAAGAATACAAAACAAAAAGAAGAACAAAGGTGTATATCCTAGGGATAAAAACTGGAAAAGAAAGCCATCTAATTTTAACAGGAAACAGTTCGTTCAAGGGAGACCAAAAACACCGAATTTATCAAGAAAATTAAAAATAAGTGCTGTAAATTCTGATGCTAAATCTCTGCTTCGTGCTAAACAAATAAGTCACGGTGTCTTTAAAGTGAGAGAGTGCCTCAACAATTTACATATCAGAACATTAGATGCACTTCTTTATAGTAATGGATTGAAAAGGAAAGAAATAGAAGGTGATGGCAACTGCTTTTTTGCAGCACTCAAAGAAAGCAGTGGTTTACAAGATGAGCTGTTAAAAATGCGGAATAACATATGTGACCACATAAAAGAAAACAGGGATGACTACATAGGTTTCTTGAAAAAGAATGATAAGAGTTATGAAGAAGAAACTATAGAAGATAGCTTCAACAGACAATTAGATACTTTGCGACAGAGTGGCAGCTGGTCTGTGGACTTGTCTGATGTCCTGCCCCTTGCTTTGGCAAATTATATTAAAAGAGAAATTACAATATATACTAGCAAAAGATCTAATCCTGTCATTTCAGTGAAACCAACTGTTCATTTGGATCAGCTTCATGGACCTCCAGTTTTTCTTGCCTATGTCGCAACACCTGGTTTTGAACACTATGACTCTTGTGAAGCTTTGGGGGTAGAACATGACCAAACTGAGGAAGAAAAAGAGAACAATGAGAGGAAACAAGAAGATACTATAAACAAGACTCAGTTCAGGCATACACATACTGCAAAAGGAGATGAACCTGACAAGGACTCGGCAACAACATCTATAGAATCTCCTAAAAGAAAGAATATTAGCATTTCTCCAGCAATAACACCAAGAAAACAAGCCAAATTCCAAAGCCCTAGAAAAAGAAATTCAGTCCGAAAACGGAAAGCTAATCCTTGTGCCTGGAAAAAAAATATCAGGAAAAATCTTCGCTTGACTGGTAAAGAGTATACAAGCGTGGCAGGAAAGAAAGTTAATGCAAGGAAGGTGCAGCAATCATCATGCTCCAAATGTAGATTTAAATGCACAACAAATGTAAGTGAGGAACAAAGACAGAGTATATTTGATTCATACTGGAATTTGAACAGTAAGGACCGTCAAATGGATTATATTTGCAGTCATATCGAAGAAAGAAACCCAGACAGGATCAAACAAACAGCAAAGCGACCAAGAAATGTTGCTCGCATTTTCTATCTTCCGCTGCCTAATGGAAATATTCGTGTTTGTAAGACATTTTTCAGTAAGACACTGAACATTGGTGAGAAAACTATTTGTACTGCTTTAAAATATAAAAAAGGAGGTATTTATACACCAGTTTTACAAAAGCGCTTACCTCACAATGCAACACCATCATATATTATAGATGCTGTAAAAGCACATATTGAGTCTTTTCCTGTGATGGATGCTCACTACACTAGAAAAGATACAAACAGGAAGTTTCTTGGCCAAGAACTGAACATTACAAAGATGTATAATTTATACAAAGATGAATGTACGAAAAAGGGAGTGAAAGCAGCAGGCCCAATGACATACAGAAGAATATTTTGCAATCACTATAACTTTTCATTTCATGTACCCAAGAAGGACCAGTGTCAAACATGTGTACTCTTTGATCAAGCTAAACAAACTGGATCAGTTACAACCGAAATGCAACATGAGTATGACAATCACATAGAAAGAAAAGAACGAGCTCGTGAAGAAAAAAGAAATGATAAGATTAGATCCAAAGAAAACAAGACGTTTCATGCATGCACATTTGATCTAGAAGCAGTTCTACCAATCCCATGTTCTTTGGTTAGTCAAGTTTACTACAAACGCAAACTTTCCTGCTACAATCTGTCTGTATATTCTCTTGGGGATTCAAAGGCATCATGTTTTCTCTGGAATGAGACAGAGGGTAACAGAGGCTCTTGTGAGATTGGAACTTGCCTTCTTCTGTATCTGAAGTCACTACCATCAAATATTGATCATGTATGCTTTTTCTCGGATTCCTGCACAGGACAGAACCGAAACAGATTCATTGCTACAGCTCTTATGCATGCAGTGTCAACACATCCCTACATCAAAACAGTCGAGCATAAGTACTTGGAATCTGGTCACACTCAGATGGAGTGCGACAGTATGCATGCAGCCATAGAGACAGCAAAAAAGCGTACTTCAGTATTTGTGCCGAGTCAGTGGGACACAATAGTTAGAATGGCAAGACGGAAATCCCCATACACAGTGGTGCCTTTAAAACACTATGACATTCTGAACTTCAAGCCAGTTGCAGAGAAAATAATACCACAGGCAGCAGTTGATGAAGATGGAAAGCGAGTCATGTGGATGAAAATATGTTGGATGCAGTATAACAAGACTGCTGAAAATTTTATTTACTTCAAATACAAGTTTGATGAAACTTTCCACACAATAAGGTTGAAATCAGGTAGATCTGGCAAATCATCAGTTAAAGGTGATATCCCATACTGTTATCAATCAAAACTCCCAATATCAAGTCAGAAAAAAGCTGATCTTATATCTTTGTGCAAAAGTAATATTATCCCCGAAGAATTCCATGGTTACTACGAGCTTTTGCCCACTTCTAACAGTAGAGAGGACCGAATTCCAGATCCAGATATTCTAGAGTCAGATTATGACTCTGATGTTGAATAAAGTGCTTGCATAATTAAAACAGAAAGGCAAAGCCCTGAGATGCTGTGCAAAGCTTGCTTGCTATAAGTCTATGACAATTAAGCTCTGTATACATACGTTTTTTTTAATAAATCTGCTAGGTAGATAATGTTTAAATTTGAGACAGAAGTGTAACTGTTGCTTAGTATTACATGTGAAAAGTTTAAAAACATTGCTTAGATTTGCATATCAAATGCTTTTGAACACTACTTAAAACTACAAGTGAAGTACATGTATGAAACTTTATTACAGAGACAGTGGAAACTATTATTGCAAGTATTAAATGTACATGTATATCAGTTGTGCTTAATTGCAATTTTTATTACACTTAAACCATTGTAACCCTTATGTTTGTAGCTGATAGTGACAATATATATTATGCCAAAAGGGTCTATATGTACTTAATTCCATTTACCTTAAATTTCTCAAGGATTTTACTTCCTGTCAAGGAGGAGTAAAAGCACTTGCTTCTTACTGACACAATACATAGATTAGAATAAGGTTCTGCCAAGAAGCAGTAAGTGATCTTACTACCTTTTTGTCTTTAAATTGTCCTATGAGGTTATTCTGCTACAAAGAAGTAACTGCATTTAAGTCATTTTGGGAAGTAAAATATGATGGTGAATTTTATTGCCAAAAAGGCTTAAATGCTGTTGCGACCTTATGGAACTAAAGAATAATGGCTGAACTCTTCAGCTGAAATGGAATAATCACACTTGAGCCAATATTGATTTTTTATAAAGCATAACTTTTTTTCTGCAAAAAAGTTGGATATTTTTACATGCTCATTTTTTCTGAAGCTAAGTGCAATCCCAGTAATTATCTTCATAATATATAATGAGCATATCAGTGGCAATTTACTCGCCCAATGTATCTCAGTAATCAACAAGCTATGCACAAAATATGCTGTCATGAAGTTTTCAAATCGTTATTTCTCAGCTTTCTGGAAAACGCACTTACGCCCTTCTTGCAGTTACCCCTCGATGTGTAGACACAAATAAGTGAAATAGAATGAAGGCTATTTCAGCTTTAGCTTTTATTCCGTTTGGGAGCTAAAGTCGCACAAACTTTTGTTTACAAAAATTTCGATGGCCTATAGTTCGCAAGTTATGCAATCAGTTGACATAAGATTGTGCATGCATGTAGACATGTTAATGGCCTTTATATATGCCAAGTTTCAGATGGCTACCTACTCATACAAGCAAGCAGTAGCGGTTTGAAATTTTCACAATTTGGGCTACACGTTCGGGACGATTCGTGACCTTAGGTGACTTGCACAATTCGGGCTGAAACTAGTGCCAAATGAAAGGGTTGGGATAAACATTCAATTGACCATATGTGCCAAAAATTCTCGTTCTTTAGTTTTCGAGTTATAGCCCCTGAAAGTCGAAAACTGCACGACTTTGCCCTCGAATATCTCGACAACGGAGAAAGGAGAATTTCTGGGATTTTTTTCCCAAGAAATATATGGGAATTATCTGTAATTTAGCACAGTTTCAGAACGATTCGTGAAAGTCACCTTTTAAGAATAACTTCCACTGCAGGCCCATATATAAAAGTTTGCTCCTTTATTACTCTGCACATGGACAATTATTTGCGCTGTTATTTGCCCCAGGCATGTACCTATGTAATTACCGTTTACAGTGTAAAGATGGATGTTATCGGTCACTGAACGTCGGAGCAGTAGGCGTTTAATGCATTTTCCCATAGGGTTCTATGCAAAATTGACACCTCATTTTCTCCATTCTCAAGAGCTTTGAGTCTCTGCAAAACATATACATGTGTAGACACAAATAAGTGAAATAGAATGAAGGCTATTTCAGCTTTAGCTTTTATTCCGTTTGGGAGCTAAAGTCGCACAAACTTTTGTTTACAAAAATTTCGATGGCCTATAGTTCGCAAGTTATGCAATCAGTTGACATAAGATTGTGCATGCATGTAGACATGTTAATGGCCTTTATATATGCCAAGTGTCAGATGGCTACCTACTCATACAAGCAAGCAGTAGCGGTTTGAAATTTTCACAATTTGGGCTACACGTTCGGGACGATTCGTGACCTTAGGTGACTTGCACAATTCGGGCTGAAACTAGTGCCAAATGAAAGGGTTGGGATAAACATTCAATTGACCATATGTGCCAAAAATTCTCGTTCTTTAGTTTTCGAGTTATAGCCCCTGAAAGTCGAAAACTGCACGACTTTGCCCTCGAATATCTCGACAACGGAGAAAGGAGAATTTCTGGGATTTTTTTCCCAAGAAATATATGGGAATTATCTGTAATTTAGCACAGTTTCAGAACGATTCGTGAAAGTCACCTTTTAAGAATAACTTCCACTGCAGGCCCATATATAAAAGTTTGCTCCTTTATTACTCTGCACATGGACAATTATTTGCGCTGTTATTTGCCCCAGGCATGTACCTATGTAATTACCGTTTACAGTGTAAAGATGGATGTTATCGGTCACTGAACGTCGGAGCAGTAGGCGTTTAATGCATTTTCCCATAGGGTCCAATGCAAAATTGACACCTCATTTTCTCCATTCTCAAGAGCTTTGAGTCTCTGCAAAACATATACATGTGTAGACACAAGTAAGTGAAATAGAATGAAGGCTATTTCAGCTTTAGCTTTTATTCCGTTTGGGAGCTAAAGTCGCACAAACTTTTGTTTACAAAAATTTCGATGGCCTATAGTTCGCAAGTTATGCAATCAGTTGACATAAGATTGTGCATGCATGTAGACATGTTAATGGCCTTTATATATGCCAAGTTTCAGATGGCTACCTACTCATACAAGCAAGCAGTAGCGGTTTGAAATTTTCACAATTTGGGCTACACGTTCGGGACGATTCGTGACCTTAGGTGACTTGCACAATTCGGGCTGAAACTAGTGCCAAATGAAAGGGTTGGGATAAACATTCAATTGACCATATGTGCCAAAAATTCTCGTTCTTTAGTTTTCGAGTTATAGCCCCTGAAAGTCGAAAACTGCACGACTTTGCCCTCGAATATCTCGACAACGGAGAAAGGAGAATTTCTGGGATTTTTTTCCCAAGAAATATATGGGAATTATCTGTAATTTAGCACAGTTTCAGAACGATTCGTGAAAGTCACCTTTTAAGAATAACTTCCACTGCAGGCCCATATATAAAAGTTTGCTCCTTTATTACTCTGCACATGGACAATTATTTGCGCTGTTATTTGCCCCAGGCATGTACCTATGTAATTACCGTTTACAGTGTAAAGATGGATGTTATCGGTCACTGAACGTCGGAGCAGTAGGCGTTTAATGCATTTTCCCATAGGGTCCAATGCAAAATTGACACCTCATTTTCTCCATTCTCAAGAGCTTTGAGTCTCTGCAAAACATATACATGTGTAGACACAAATAAGTGAAATAGAATGAAGGCTATTTCAGCTTTAGCTTTTATTCCGTTTGGGAGCTAAAGTCGCACAAACTTTTGTTTACAAAAATTTCGATGGCCTATAGTTCGCAAGTTATGCAATCAGTTGACATAAGATTGTGCATGCATGTAGACATGTTAATGGCCTTGATATATGCCAAGTTTCAGATGGCTACCTACTCATACAAGCAAGCAGTAGCGGTTTGAAATTTTCACAATTTGGGCTACACGTTCGGGACGATTCGTGACCTTAGGTGACTTGCACAATTCGGGCTGAAACTAGTGCCAAATGAAAGGGTTGGGATAAACATTCAATTGACCATATGTGCCAAAAATTCTCGTTCTTTAGTTTTCGAGTTATAGCCCCTGAAAGTCGAAAACTGCACGACTTTGCCCTCGAATATCTCGACAACGGAGAAAGGAGAATTTCTGGGATTTTTTTCCCAAGAAATATATGGGAATTATCTGTAATTTAGCACAGTTTCAGAACGATTCGTGAAAGTCACCTTTTAAGAATAACTTCCACTGCAGGCCCATATATAAAAGTTTGCTCCTTTATTACTCTGCACATGGACAATTATTTGCGCTGTTATTTGCCCCAGGCATGTACCTATGTAATTACCGTTTACAGTGTAAAGATGGATGTTATCGGTCACTGAACGTCGGAGCAGTAGGCGTTTAATGCATTTTCCCATAGGGTCCAATGCAAAATTGACACCTCATTTTCTCCATTCTCAAGAGCTTTGAGTCTCTGCAAAACATATACATGTGTAGACACAAATAAGTGAAATAGAATGAAGGCTATTTCAGCTTTAGCTTTTATTCCGTTTGGGAGCTAAAGTCGCACAAACTTTTGTTTACAAAAATTTCGATGGCCTATAGTTCGCAAGTTATGCAATCAGTTGACATAAGATTGTGCATGCATGTAGACATGTTAATGGCCTTTATATATGCCAAGTTTCAGATGGCTACCTACTCATACAAGCAAGCAGTAGCGGTTTGAAATTTTCACAATTTGGGCTACACGTTCGGGACGATTCGTGACCTTAGGTGACTTGCACAATTCGGGCTGAAACTAGTGCCAAATGAAAGGGTTGGGATAAACATTCAATTGACCATATGTGCCAAAAATTCTCGTTCTTTAGTTTTCGAGTTATAGCCCCTGAAAGTCGAAAACTGCACGACTTTGCCCTCGAATATCTCGACAACGGAGAAAGGAGAATTTCTGGGATTTTTTTCCCAAGAAATATATGGGAATTATCTGTAATTTAGCACAGTTTCAGAACGATTCGTGAAAGTCACCTTTTAAGAATAACTTCCACTGCAGGCCCATATATAAAAGTTTGCTCCTTTATTACTCTGCACATGGACAATTATTTGCGCTGTTATTTGCCCCAGGCATGTACCTATGTAATTACCGTTTACAGTGTAAAGATGGATGTTATCGGTCACTGAACGTCGGAGCAGTAGGCGTTTAATGCATTTTCCCATAGGGTCCAATGCAAAATTGACACCTCATTTTCTCCATTCTCAAGAGCTTTGAGTCTCTGCAAAATATATACATGTGTAGACACAAATAAGTGAAATAGAATGAAGGCTATTTCAGCTTTAGCTTTTATTCCGTTTGGGAGCTAAAGTCGCACAAACTTTTGTTTACAAAAATTTCGATGGCCTATAGTTCGCAAGTTATGCAATCAGTTGACATAAGATTGTGCATGCATGTAGACATGTTAATGGCCTTTATATATGCCAAGTTTCAGATGGCTACCTACTCATACAAGCAAGCAGTAGCGGTTTGAAATTTTCACAATTTGGGCTACACGTTCGGGACGATTCGTGACCTTAGGTGACTTGCACAATTCGGGCTGAAACTAGTGCCAAATGAAAGGGTTGGGATAAACATTCAATTGACCATATGTGCCAAAAATTCTCGTTCTTTAGTTTTCGAGTTATAGCCCCTGAAAGTCGAAAACTGCACGACTTTGCCCTCGAATATCTCGACAACGGAGAAAGGAGAATTTCTGGGATTTTTTTCCCAAGAAATATATGGGAATTATCTGTAATTTAGCACAGTTTCAGAACGATTCGTGAAAGTTACCTTTTAAGAATAACTTCCGCTGCAGGCCCATATATAAAAGTTTGCTCCTTTATTACTCTGCACATGGACAATTATTTGCGCTGTTATTTGCCCCAGGCATGTACCTATGTAATTACCGTTTACAGTGTAAAGATGGATGTTATCGGTCACTGAACGTCGGAGCAGTAGGCGTTTAATGCATTTTCCCATAGGGTCCAAAGCAAAATTGACACCTCATTTTCTCCATTCTCAAGAGCTTTGAGTCTCTGCAAAACATATACATGTGTAGACACAAATAAGTGAAATAGAATGAAGGCTATTTCAGCTTTAGCTTTTATTCCGTTTGGGAGCTAAAGTCGCACAAACTTTTGTTTACAAAAATTTCGATGGCCTATAGTTCGCAAGTTATGCAATCAGTTGACATAAGATTGTGCATGCATGTAGACATGTTAATGGCCTTTATATATGCCAAGTTTCAGATGGCTACCTACTCATACAAGCAAGCAGTAGCGGTTTGAAATTTTCACAATTTGGGCTACACGTTCGGGACGATTCGTGACCTTAGGTGACTTGCACAATTCGGGCTGAAACTAGTGCCAAATGAAAGGGTTGGGATAAACATTCAATTGACCATATGTGCCAAAAATTCTCGTTCTTTAGTTTTTGAGTTATAGCCCCTGAAAGTCGAAAACTGCACGACTTTGCCCTCGAATATCTCGACAACGGAGAAAGGAGAATTTCTGGGATTTTTTTCCCAAGAAATATATGGGAATTATCTGTAATTTAGCACAGTTTCAGAACGATTCGTGAAAGTCACCTTTTAAGAATAACTTCCGCTGCAGGCCCATATATAAAAGTTTGCTCCTTTATTACTCTGCACATGGACAATTATTTGCGCTGTTATTTGCCCCAGGCATGTACCTATGTAATTACCGTTTACAATGTAAAGATGGATGTTATCGGTCACTGAACGTCGGAGCAGTAGGCGTTTAATGCATTTTCCCATAGGGTCCAAAGCAAAATTGACACCTCATTTTCTCCATTCTCAAGAGCTTTGAGTCTCTGCAAAACATATACATGTGTAGACACAAATAAGTGAAATAGAATGAAGGCTATTTCAGCTTTAGCTTTTATTCCGTTTGGGAGCTAAAGTCGCACAAACTTTTGTTTACAAAAATTTCGATGGCCTATAGTTCGCAAGTTATGCAATCAGTTGACATAAGATTGTGCATGCATGTAGACATGTTAATGGCCTTTATATATATCAAGTTTCAGATGGCTACCTACTCATACAAGCAAGCAGTAGCGGTTTGAAATTTTCACAATTTGGGCTACACGTTCGGGACGATTCGTGACCTTAGGTGACTTGCACAATTCGGGCTGAAACTAGTGCCAAATGAAAGGGTTGGGATAAACATTCAATTGACCATATGTGCCAAAAATTCTCGTTCTTTAGTTTTCGAGTTATAGCCCCTGAAAGTCGAAAACTGCACGACTTTGCCCTCGAATATCTCGACAACGGAGAAAGGAGAATTTCTGGGATTTTTTTCCCAAGAAATATATGGGAATTATCTGTAATTTAGCACAGTTTCAGAACGATTCGTGAAAGTCACCTTTTAAGAATAACTTCCACTGCAGGCCCATATATAAAAGTTTGCTCCTTTATTACTCTGCACATGGACAATTATTTGCGCTGTTATTTGCCCCAGGCATGTACCTATGTAATTACCGTTTACAGTGTAAAGATGGATGTTATCGGTCACTGAACGTCGGAGCAGTAGGCGTTTAATGCATTTTCCCATAGGGTCCAATGCAAAATTGACACCTCATTTTCTCCATTCTCAAGAGCTTTGAGTCTCTGCAAAATATATACATGTGTAGACACAAATAAGTGAAATAGAATGAAGGCTATTTCAGCTTTAGCTTTTATTCCGTTTGGGAGCTAAAGTCGCACAAACTTTTGTTTACAAAAATTTCGATGGCCTATAGTTCGCAAGTTATGCAATCAGTTGACATAAGATTGTGCATGCATGTAGACATGTTAATGGCCTTTATATATGCCAAGTTTCAGATGGCTACCTACTCATACAAGCAAGCAGTAGCGGTTTGAAATTTTCACAATTTGGGCTACACGTTCGGGACGATTCGTGACCTTAGGTGACTTGCACAATTCGGGCTGAAACTAGTGCCAAATGAAAGGGTTGGGATAAACATTCAATTGACCATATGTGCCAAAAATTCTCGTTCTTTAGTTTTCGAGTTATAGCCCCTGAAAGTCGAAAACTGCACGACTTTGCCCTCGAATATCTCGACAACGGAGAAAGGAGAATTTCTGGGATTTTTTTCCCAAGAAATATATGGGAATTATCTGTAATTTAGCACAGTTTCATAACGATTCGTGAAAGTTACCTTTTAAGAATAACTTCCGCTGCAGGCCCATATATAAAAGTTTGCTCCTTTATTACTCTGCACATGGACAATTATTTGCGCTGTTATTTGCCCCAGGCATGTACCTATGTAATTACCGTTTACAGTGTAAAGATGGATGTTATCGGTCACTGAACGTCGGAGCAGTAGGCGTTTAATGCATTTTCCCATAGGGTCCAAAGCAAAATTGACACCTCATTTTCTCCATTCTCAAGAGCTTTGAGTCTCTGCAAAACATATACATGTGTAGACACAAATAAGTGAAATAGAATGAAGGCTATTTCAGCTTTAGCTTTTATTCCGTTTGGGAGCTAAAGTCGCACAAACTTTTGTTTACAAAAATTTCGATGGCCTATAGTTCGCAAGTTATGCAATCAGTTGACATAAGATTGTGCATGCATGTAGACATGTTAATGGCCTTTATATATGCCAAGTTTCAGATGGCTACCTACTCATACAAGCAAGCAGTAGCGGTTTGAAATTTTCACAATTTGGGCTACACGTTCGGGACGATTCGTGACCTTAGGTGACTTGCACAATTCGGGCTGAAACTAGTGCCAAATGAAAGGGTTGGGATAAACATTCAATTGACCATATGTGCCAAAAATTCTCGTTCTTTAGTTTTTGAGTTATAGCCCCTGAAAGTCGAAAACTGCACGACTTTGCCCTCGAATATCTCGACAACGGAGAAAGGAGAATTTCTGGGATTTTTTTCCCAAGAAATATATGGGAATTATCTGTAATTTAGCACAGTTTCAGAACGATTCGTGAAAGTCACCTTTTAAGAATAACTTCCGCTGCAGGCCCATATATAAAAGTTTGCTCCTTTATTACTCTGCACATGGACAATTATTTGCGCTGTTATTTGCCCCAGGCATGTACCTATGTAATTACCGTTTACAATGTAAAGATGGATGTTATCGGTCACTGAACGTCGGAGCAGTAGGCGTTTAATGCATTTTCCCATAGGGTCCAAAGCAAAATTGACACCTCATTTTCTCCATTCTCAAGAGCTTTGAGTCTCTGCAAAACATATACATGTGTAGACACAAATAAGTGAAATAGAATGAAGGCTATTTCAGCTTTAGCTTTTATTCCGTTTGGGAGCTAAAGTCGCACAAACTTTTGTTTACAAAAATTTCGATGGCCTATAGTTCGCAAGTTATGCAATCAGTTGACATAAGATTGTGCATGCATGTAGACATGTTAATGGCCTTTATATATATCAAGTTTCAGATGGCTACCTACTCATACAAGCAAGCAGTAGCGGTTTGAAATTTTCACAATTTGGGCTACACGTTCGGGACGATTCGTGACCTTAGGTGACTTGCACAATTCGGGCTGAAACTAGTGCCAAATGAAAGGGTTGGGATAAACATTCAATTGACCATATGTGCCAAAAATTCTCGTTCTTTAGTTTTCGAGTTATAGCCCCTGAAAGTCGAAAACTGCACGACTTTGCCCTCGAATATCTCGACAACGGAGAAAGGAGAATTTCTGGGATTTTTTTCCCAAGAAATATATGGGAATTATCTGTAATTTAGCACAGTTTCAGAACGATTCGTGAAAGTCACCTTTTAAGAATAACTTCCACTGCAGGCCCATATATAAAAGTTTGCTCCTTTATTACTCTGCACATGGACAATTATTTGCGCTGTTATTTGCCCCAGGCATGTACCTATGTAATTACCGTTTACAGTGTAAAGATGGATGTTATCGGTCACTGAACGTCGGAGCAGTAGGCGTTTAATGCATTTTCCCATAGGGTCCAATGCAAAATTGACACCTCATTTTCTCCATTCTCAAGAGCTTTGAGTCTCTGCAAAACATATGCATGTGTAGACACAAATAAGTGAAATAGAATGAAGGCTATTTCAGCTTTAGCTTTTATTCCGTTTGGGAGCTAAAGTCGCACAAAATTTTGTTTACAAAAATTTCGATGGCCTATAGTTCGCAAGTTATGCAATCAGTTGACATAAGATTGTGCATGCATGTAGACATGTTAATGGCCTTTATATATGCCAAGTTTCAGATGGCTACCTACTCATACAAGCAAGCAGTAGCGGTTTGAAATTTTCACAATTTGGGCTACACGTTCGGGACGATTCGTGACCTTAGGTGACTTGCACAATTCGGGCTGAAACTAGTGCCAAATGAAAGGGTTGGGATAAACATTCAATTGACCATATGTGCCAAAAATTCTCGTTCTTTAGTTTTCGAGTTATAGCCCCTGAAAGTCGAAAACTGCACGACTTTGCCCTCGAATATCTCGACAACGGAGAAAGGAGAATTTCTGGGATTTTTTTCCCAAGAAATATATGGGAATTATCTGTAATTTAGCACAGTTTCAGAACGATTCGTGAAAGTCACCTTTTAAGAATAACTTCCGCTGCAGGCCCATATATAAAAGTTTGCTCCTTTATTACTCTGCACATGGACAATTATTTGCGCTGTTATTTGCCCCAGGCATGTACCTATGTAATTACCGTTTACAGTGTAAAGATGGATGTTATCGGTCACTGAACGTCGGAGCAGTAGGCGTTTAATGCATTTTCCCGTAGGGTCCAAAGCAAAATTGACACCTCATTTTCTCCATTCTCAAGAGCTTTGAGTCTCTGCAAAACATATACATGTGTAGACACAAATAAGTGAAATAGAATGAAGGCTATTTCAGCTTTAGCTTTTATTCCGTTTGGAAGCTAAAGTCGCACAAACTTTTGTTTACAAAAATTTCGATGGCCTATAGTTCGCAAGTTATGCAATCAGTTGACATAAGATTGTGCATGCATGTAGACATGTTAATGGCCTTTATATATGCCAAGTTTCAGATGGCTACCTACTCATACAAGCAAGCAGTAGCGGTTTGAAATTTTCACAATTTGGGCTACACGTTCGGGACGATTCGTGACCTTAGGTGACTTGCACAATTCGGGCTGAAACTAGTGCCAAATGAAAGGGTTGGGATAAACATTCAATTGACCATATGTGCCAAAAATTCTCGTTCTTTAGTTTTCGAGTTATAGCCCCTGAAAGTCGAAAACTGCACGACTTTGCCCTCGAATATCTCGACAACGGAGAAAGGAGAATTTCTGGGATTTTTTTCCCAAGAAATATATGGGAATTATCTGTAATTTAGCACAGTTTCAGAACGATTCGTGAAAGTCACCTTTTAAGAATAACTTCCACTGCAGGCCCATATATAAAAGTTTGCTCCTTTATTACTCTGCACATGGACAATTATTTGCGCTGTTATTTGCCCCAGGCATGTACCTATGTAATTACCGTTTACAGTGTAAAGATGGATGTTATCGGTCACTGAACGTCGGAGCAGTAGGCGTTTAATGCATTTTCCCATAGGGTCCAATGCAAAATTGACACCTCATTTTCTCCATTCTCAAGAGCTTTGAGTCTCTGCAAAACATATACATGTGTAGACACAAATAAGTGAAATAGAATGAAGGCTATTTCAGCTTTAGCTTTTATTCCGTTTGGGAGCTAAAGTCGCACAAACTTTTGTTTACAAAAATTTCGATGGCCTATAGTTCGCAAGTTATGCAATCAGTTGACATAAGATTGTGCATGCATGTAGACATGTTAATGGCCTTTATATATGCCAAGTTTCAGATGGCTACCTACTCATACAAGCAAGCAGTAGCGGTTTGAAATTTTCACAATTTGGGCTACACGTTCGGGACGATTCGTGACCTTAGGTGACTTGCACAATTCGGGCTGAAACTAGTGCCAAATGAAAGGGTTGGGATAAACATTCAATTGACCATATGTGCCAAAAATTCTCGTTCTTTAGTTTTCGAGTTATAGCCCCTGAAAGTCGAAAACTGCACGACTTTGCCCTCGAATATCTCGACAACGGAGAAAGGAGAATTTCTGGGATTTTTTTCCCAAGAAATATATGGGAATTATCTGTAATTTAGCACAGTTTCAGAACGATTCGTGAAAGTCACCTTTTAAGAATAACTTCCACTGCAGGCCCATATATAAAAGTTTGCTCCTTTATTACTCTGCACATGGACAATTATTTGCGCTGTTATTTGCCCCAGGCATGTACCTATGTAATTACCGTTTAAAGTGTAAAGATGGATGTTATCGGTCACTGAACGTCGGAGCAGTAGGCGTTTAATGCATTTTCCCATAGGGTCCAATGCAAAATTGACACCTCATTTTCTCCATTCTCAAGAGCTTTGAGTCTCTGCAAAACATATACATGTGTAGACACAAATAAGTGAAATAGAATGAAGGCTATTTCAGCTTTAGCTTTTATTCCGTTTGGGAGCTAAAGTCGCACAAACTTTTGTTTACAAAAATTTCGATGGCCTATAGTTCGCAAGTTATGCAATCAGTTGACATAAGATTGTGCATGCATGTAGACATGTTAATGGCCTTTATATATGCCAAGTTTCAGATGGCTACCTACTCATACAAGCAAGCAGTAGCGGTTTGAAATTTTCACAATTTGGGCTACACGTTCGGGACGATTCGTGACCTTAGGTGACTTGCACAATTCGGGCTGAAACTAGTGCCAAATGAAAGGGTTGGGATAAACATTCAATTGACCATATGTGCCAAAAATTCTCGTTCTTTAGTTTTCGAGTTATAGCCCCTGAAAGTCGAAAACTGCACGACTTTGCCCTCGAATATCTCGACAACGGAGAAAGGAGAATTTCTGGGATTTTTTTCCCAAGAAATATATGGGAATTATCTGTAATTTAGCACAGTTTCAGAACGATTCGTGAAAGTCACCTTTTAAGAATAACTTCCACTGCAGGCCCATATATAAAAGTTTGCTCCTTTATTACTCTGCACATGGACAATTATTTGCGCTGTTATTTGCCCCAGGCATGTACCTATGTAATTACCGTTTA
The DNA here is from genome assembly GCA_963989385.1 of Ctena decussata. NCBI lineage: Eukaryota > Metazoa > Mollusca > Bivalvia > Lucinida > Lucinidae > Ctena > Ctena decussata. The sequence goes on along the minus strand of OZ022510.1, from coordinate 77,179,208 downwards.
CAGTGTAAAGATGGATGTTATCGGTCACTGAACGTCGGAGCAGTAGGCGTTTAATGCATTTTCCCATAGGGTCCAATGCAAAATTGACACCTCATTTTCTCCATTCTCAAGAGCTTTGAGTCTCTGCAAAACATATACATGTGTAGACACAAATAAGTGAAATAGAATGAAGGCTATTTCAGCTTTAGCTTTTATTCCGTTTGGGAGCTAAAGTCGCACAAACTTTTGTTTACAAAAATTTCGATGGCCTATAGTTCGCAAGTTATGCAATCAGTTGACATAAGATTGTGCATGCATGTAGACATGTTAATGGCCTTTATATATGCCAAGTTTCAGATGGCTACCTACTCATACAAGCAAGCAGTAGCGGTTTGAAATTTTCACAATTTGGGCTACACGTTCGGGACGATTCGTGACCTTAGGTGACTTGCACAATTCGGGCTGAAACTAGTGCCAAATGAAAGGGTTGGGATAAACATTCAATTGACCATATGTGCCAAAAATTCTCGTTCTTTAGTTTTCGAGTTATAGCCCCTGAAAGTCGAAAACTGCACGACTTTGCCCTCGAATATCTCGACAACGGAGAAAGGAGAATTTCTGGGATTTTTTTCCCAAGAAATATATGGGAATTATCTGTAATTTAGCACAGTTTCAGAAAGATTCGTGAAAGTCACCTTTTAAGAATAACTTCCACTGCAGGCCCATATATAAAAGTTTGCTCCTTTATTACTCTGCACATGGACAATTATTTGCGCTGTTATTTGCCCCAGGCATGTACCTATGTAATTACCGTTTACAGTGTAAAGATGGATGTTATCGGTCACTGAACGTCGGAGCAGTAGGCGTTTAATGCATTTTCCCATAGGGTCCAATGCAAAATTGACACCTCATTTTCTCCATTCTCAAGAGCTTTGAGTCTCTGCAAAACATATACATGTGTAGACACAAATAAGTGAAATAGAATGAAGGCTATTTCAGCTTTAGCTTTTATTCCGTTTGGGAGCTAAAGTCGCACAAACTTTTGTTTACAAAAATTTCGATGGCCTATAGTTCGCAAGTTATGCAATCAGTTGACATAAGATTGTGCATGCATGTAGACATGTTAATGGCCTTTATATATGCCAAGTTTCAGATGGCTACCTACTCATACAAGCAAGCAGTAGCGGTTTGAAATTTTCACAATTTGGGCTACACGTTCGGGACGATTCGTGACCTTAGGTGACTTGCACAATTCGGGCTGAAACTAGTGCCAAATGAAAGGGTTGGGATAAACATTCAATTGACCATATGTGCCAAAAATTCTCGTTCTTTAGTTTTCGAGTTATAGCCCCTGAAAGTCGAAAACTGCACGACTTTGCCCTCGAATATCTCGACAACGGAGAAAGGAGAATTTCTGGGATTTTTTTCCCAAGAAATATATGGGAATTATCTGTAATTTAGCACAGTTTCAGAACGATTCGTGAAAGTCACCTTTTAAGAATAACTTCCGCTGCAGGCCCATATATAAAAGTTTGCTCCTTTATTACTCTGCACATGGACAATTATTTGCGCTGTTATTTGCCCCAGGCATGTACCTATGTAATTACCGTTTACAGTGTAAAGATGGATGTTATCGGTCACTGAACGTCGGAGCAGTAGGCGTTTAATGCATTTTCCCATAGGGTCCAAAGCAAAATTGACACCTCATTTTCTCCATTCTCAAGAGCTTTGAGTCTCTGCAAAACATATACATGTGTAGACACAAATAAGTGAAATAGAATGAAGGCTATTTCAGCTTTAGCTTTTATTCCGTTTGGGAGCTAAAGTCGCACAAACTTTTGTTTACAAAAATTTCGATGGCCTATAGTTCGCAAGTTATGCAATCAGTTGACATAAGATTGTGCATGCATGTAGACATGTTAATGGCCTTTATATATGCCAAGTTTCAGATGGCTACCTACTCATACAAGCAAGCAGTAGCGGTTTGAAATTTTCACAATTTGGGCTACACGTTCGGGACGATTCGTGACCTTAGGTGACTTGCACAATTCGGGCTGAAACTAGTGCCAAATGAAAGGGTTGGGATAAACATTCAATTGACCATATGTGCCAAAAATTCTCGTTCTTTAGTTTTCGAGTTATAGCCCCTGAAAGTCGAAAACTGCACGACTTTGCCCTCGAATATCTCGACAACGGAGAAAGGAGAATTTCTGGGATTTTTTTCCCAAGAAATATATGGGAATTATCTGTAATTTAGCACAGTTTCAGAACGATTCGTGAAAGTCACCTTTTAAGAATAACTTCCACTGCAGGCCCATATATAAAAGTTTGCTCCTTTATTACTCTGCACATGGACAATTATTTGCGCTGTTATTTGCCCCAGGCATGTACCTATGTAATTACCGTTTACAGTGTAAAGATGGATGTTATCGGTCACTGAACGTCGGAGCAGTAGGCGTTTAATGCATTTTCCCATAGGGTCCAATGCAAAATTGACACCTCATTTTCTCCATTCTCAAGAGCTTTGAGTCTCTGCAAAACATATACATGTGTAGACACAAATAAGTGAAATAGAATGAAGGCTATTTCAGCTTTAGCTTTTATTCCGTTTGGGAGCTAAAGTCGCACAAACTTTTGTTTACAAAAATTTCGATGGCCTATAGTTCGCAAGTTATGCAATCAGTTGACATAAGATTGTGCATGCATGTAGACATGTTAATGGCCTTTATATATGCCAAGTTTCAGATGGCTACCTACTCATACAAGCAAGCAGTAGCGGTTTGAAATTTTCACAATTTGGGCTACACGTTCGGGACGATTCGTGACCTTAGGTGACTTGCACAATTCGGGCTGAAACTAGTGCCAAATGAAAGGGTTGGGATAAACATTCAATTGACCATATGTGCCAAAAATTCTCGTTCTTTAGTTTTTGAGTTATAGCCCCTGAAAGTCGAAAACTGCACGACTTTGCCCTCGAATATCTCGACAACGGAGAAAGGAGAATTTCTGGGATTTTTTTCCCAAGAAATATATGGGAATTATCTGTAATTTAGCACAGTTTCAGAACGATTCGTGAAAGTCACCTTTTAAGAATAACTTCCGCTGCAGGCCCATATATAAAAGTTTGCTCCTTTATTACTCTGCACATGGACAATTATTTGCGCTGTTATTTGCCCCAGGCATGTACCTATGTAATTACCGTTTACAATGTAAAGATGGATGTTATCGGTCACTGAACGTCGGAGCAGTAGGCGTTTAATGCATTTTCCCATAGGGTCCAAAGCAAAATTGACACCTCATTTTCTCCATTCTCAAGAGCTTTGAGTCTCTGCAAAACATATACATGTGTAGACACAAATAAGTGAAATAGAATGAAGGCTATTTCAGCTTTAGCTTTTATTCCGTTTGGGAGCTAAAGTCGCACAAACTTTTGTTTACAAAAATTTCGATGGCCTATAGTTCGCAAGTTATGCAATCAGTTGACATAAGATTGTGCATGCATGTAGACATGTTAATGGCCTTTATATATGCCAAGTTTCAGATGGCTACCTACTCATACAAGCAAGCAGTAGCGGTTTGAAATTTTCACAATTTGGGCTACACGTTCGGGACGATTCGTGACCTTAGGTGACTTGCACAATTCGGGCTGAAACTAGTGCCAAATGAAAGGGTTGGGATAAACATTCAATTGACCATATGTGCCAAAAATTCTCGTTCTTTAGTTTTCGAGTTATAGCCCCTGAAAGTCGAAAACTGCACGACTTTGCCCTCGAATATCTCGACAACGGAGAAAGGAGAATTTCTGGGATTTTTTTCCCAAGAAATATATGGGAATTATCTGTAATTTAGCACAGTTTCAGAACGATTCGTGAAAGTCACCTTTTAAGAATAACTTCCGCTGCAGGCCCATATATAAAAGTTTGCTCCTTTATTACTCTGCACATGGACAATTATTTGCGCTGTTATTTGCCCCAGGCATGTACCTATGTAATTACCGTTTACAGTGTAAAGATGGATGTTATCGGTCACTGAACGTCGGAGCAGTAGGCGTTTAATGCATTTTCCCATAGGGTCCAATGCAAAATTGACACCTCATTTTCTCCATTCTCAAGAGCTTTGAGTCTCTGCAAAACATATACATGTGTAGACACAAATAAGTGAAATAGAATGAAGGCTATTTCAGCTTTAGCTTTTATTCCGTTTGGGAGCTAAAGTCGCACAAACTTTTGTTTACAAAAATTTCGATGGCCTATAGTTCGCAAGTTATGCAATCAGTTGACATAAGATTGTGCATGCATGTAGACATGTTAATGGCCTTTATATATGCCAAGTTTCAGATGGCTACCTACTCATACAAGCAAGCAGTAGCGGTTTGAAATTTTCACAATTTGGGCTACACGTTCGGGACGATTCGTGACCTTAGGTGACTTGCACAATTCGGGCTGAAACTAGTGCCAAATGAAAGGGTTGGGATAAACATTCAATTGACCATATGTGCCAAAAATTCTCGTTCTTTAGTTTTCGAGTTATAGCCCCTGAAAGTCGAAAACTGCACGACTTTGCCCTCGAATATCTCGACAACGGAGAAAGGAGAATTTCTGGGATTTTTTTCCCAAGAAATATATGGGAATTATCTGTAATTTAGCACAGTTTCAGAACGATTCGTGAAAGTCACCTTTTAAGAATAACTTCCACTGCAGGCCCATATATAAAAGTTTGCTCCTTTATTACTCTGCACATGGACAATTATTTGCGCTGTTATTTGCCCCAGGCATGTACCTATGTAATTACCGTTTAAAGTGTAAAGATGGATGTTATCGGTCACTGAACGTCGGAGCAGTAGGCGTTTAATGCATTTTCCCATAGGGTCCAATGCAAAATTGACACCTCATTTTCTCCATTCTCAAGAGCTTTGAGTCTCTGCAAAACATATACATGTGTAGACACAAATAAGTGAAATAGAATGAAGGCTATTTCAGCTTTAGCTTTTATTCCGTTTGGGAGCTAAAGTCGCACAAACTTTTGTTTACAAAAATTTCGATGGCCTATAGTTCGCAAGTTATGCAATCAGTTGACATAAGATTGTGCATGCATGTAGACATGTTAATGGCCTTTATATATGCCAAGTTTCAGATGGCTACCTACTCATACAAGCAAGCAGTAGCGGTTTGAAATTTTCACAATTTGGGCTACACGTTCGGGACGATTCGTGACCTTAGGTGACTTGCACAATTCGGGCTGAAACTAGTGCCAAATGAAAGGGTTGGGATAAACATTCAATTGACCATATGTGCCAAAAATTCTCGTTCTTTAGTTTTCGAGTTATAGCCCCTGAAAGTCGAAAACTGCACGACTTTGCCCTCGAATATCTCGACAACGGAGAAAGGAGAATTTCTGGGATTTTTTTCCCAAGAAATATATGGGAATTATCTGTAATTTAGCACAGTTTCAGAACGATTCGTGAAAGTCACCTTTTAAGAATAACTTCCACTGCAGGCCCATATATAAAAGTTTGCTCCTTTATTACTCTGCACATGGACAATTATTTGCGCTGTTATTTGCCCCAGGCATGTACCTATGTAATTACCGTTTACAGTGTAAAGATGGATGTTATCGGTCACTGAACGTCGGAGCAGTAGGCGTTTAATGCATTTTCCCATAGGGTCCAATGCAAAATTGACACCTCATTTTCTCCATTCTCAAGAGCTTTGAGTCTCTGCAAAACATATACATGTGTAGACACAAATAAGTGAAATAGAATGAAGGCTATTTCAGCTTTAGCTTTTATTCCGTTTGGGAGCTAAAGTCGCACAAACTTTTGTTTACAAAAATTTCGATGGCCTATAGTTCGCAAGTTATGCAATCAGTTGACATAAGATTGTGCATGCATGTAGACATGTTAATGGCCTTTATATATGCCAAGTTTCAGATGGCTACCTACTCATACAAGCAAGCAGTAGCGGTTTGAAATTTTCACAATTTGGGCTACACGTTCGGGACGATTCGTGACCTTAGGTGACTTGCACAATTCGGGCTGAAACTAGTGCCAAATGAAAGGGTTGGGATAAACATTCAATTGACCATATGTGCCAAAAATTCTCGTTCTTTAGTTTTCGAGTTATAGCCCCTGAAAGTCGAAAACTGCACGACTTTGCCCTCGAATATCTCGACAACGGAGAAAGGAGAATTTCTGGGATTTTTTTCCCAAGAAATATATGGGAATTATCTGTAATTTAGCACAGTTTCAGAACGATTCGTGAAAGTCACCTTTTAAGAATAACTTCCACTGCAGGCCCATATATAAAAGTTTGCTCCTTTATTACTCTGCACATGGACAATTATTTGCGCTGTTATTTGCCCCAGGCATGTACCTATGTAATTACCGTTTACAGTGTAAAGATGGATGTTATCGGTCACTGAACGTCGGAGCAGTAGGCGTTTAATGCATTTTCCCATAGGGTCCAATGCAAAATTGACACCTCATTTTCTCCATTCTCAAGAGCTTTGAGTCTCTGCAAAATATATACATGTGTAGACACAAATAAGTGAAATAGAATGAAGGCTATTTCAGCTTTAGCTTTTATTCCGTTTGGGAGCTAAAGTCGCACAAACTTTTGTTTACAAAAATTTCGATGGCCTATAGTTCGCAAGTTATGCAATCAGTTGACATAAGATTGTGCATGCATGTAGACATGTTAATGGCCTTTATATATGCCAAGTTTCAGATGGCTACCTACTCATACAAGCAAGCAGTAGCGGTTTGAAATTTTCACAATTTGGGCTACACGTTCGGGACGATTCGTGACCTTAGGTGACTTGCACAATTCGGGCTGAAACTAGTGCCAAATGAAAGGGTTGGGATAAACATTCAATTGACCATATGTGCCAAAAATTCTCGTTCTTTAGTTTTCGAGTTATAGCCCCTGAAAGTCGAAAACTGCACGACTTTGCCCTCGAATATCTCGACAACGGAGAAAGGAGAATTTCTGGGATTTTTTTCCCAAGAAATATATGGGAATTATCTGTAATTTAGCACAGTTTCAGAAAGATTCGTGAAAGTCACCTTTTAAGAATAACTTCCGCTGCAGGCCCATATATAAAAGTTTGCTCCTTTATTACTCTGCACATGGACAATTATTTGCGCTGTTATTTGCCCCAGGCATGTACCTATGTAATTACCGTTTACAGTGTAAAGATTGATGTTATCGGTCACTGAACGTCGGAGCAGTAGGCGTTTAATGCATTTTCCCATAGGGTCCAAAGCAAAATTGACACCTCATTTTCTCCATTCTCAAGAGCTTTGAGTCTCTGCAAAACATATACATGTGTAGACACAAATAAGTGAAATAGAATGAAGGCTATTTCAGCTTTAGCTTTTATTCCGTTTGGGAGCTAAAGTCGCACAAACTTTTGTTTACAAAAATTTCGATGGCCTATAGTTCGCAAGTTATGCAATCAGTTGACATAAGATTGTGCATGCATGTAGACATGTTAATGGCCTTTATATATGCCAAGTTTCAGATGGCTACCTACTCATACAAGCAAGCAGTAGCGGTTTGAAATTTTCACAATTTGGGCTACACGTTCGGGACGATTCGTGACCTTAGGTGACTTGCACAATTCGGGCTGAAACTAGTGCCAAATGAAAGGGTTGGGATAAACATTCAATTGACCATATGTGCCAAAAATTCTCGTTCTTTAGTTTTCGAGTTATAGCCCCTGAAAGTCGAAAACTGCACGACTTTGCCCTCGAATATCTCGACAACGGAGAAAGGAGAATTTCTGGGATTTTTTTCCCAAGAAATATATGGGAATTATCTGTAATTTAGCACAGTTTCAGAACGATTCGTGAAAGTCACCTTTTAAGAATAACTTCCACTGCAGGCCCATATATAAAAGTTTGCTCCTTTATTACTCTGCACATGGACAATTATTTGCGCTGTTATTTGCCCCAGGCATGTACCTATGTAATTACCGTTTACAGTGTAAAGATGGATGTTATCGGTCACTGAACGTCGGAGCAGTAGGCGTTTAATGCATTTTCCCATAGGGTCCAATGCAAAATTGACACCTCATTTTCTCCATTCTCAAGAGCTTTGAGTCTCTGCAAAACATATACATGTGTAGACACAAATAAGTGAAATAGAATGAAGGCTATTTCAGCTTTAGCTTTTATTCCGTTTGGGAGCTAAAGTCGCACAAACTTTTGTTTACAAAAATTTCGATGGCCTATAGTTCGCAAGTTATGCAATCAGTTGACATAAGATTGTGCATGCATGTAGACATGTTAATGGCCTTTATATATGCCAAGTTTCAGATGGCTACCTACTCATACAAGCAAGCAGTAGCGGTTTGAAATTTTCACAATTTGGGCTACACGTTCGGGACGATTCGTGACCTTAGGTGACTTGCACAATTCGGGCTGAAACTAGTGCCAAATGAAAGGGTTGGGATAAACATTCAATTGACCATATGTGCCAAAAATTCTCGTTCTTTAGTTTTTGAGTTATAGCCCCTGAAAGTCGAAAACTGCACGACTTTGCCCTCGAATATCTCGACAACGGAGAAAGGAGAATTTCTGGGATTTTTTTCCCAAGAAATATATGGGAATTATCTGTAATTTAGCACAGTTTCAGAACGATTCGTGAAAGTCACCTTTTAAGAATAACTTCCACTGCAGGCCCATATATAAAAGTTTGCTCCTTTATTACTCTGCACATGGACAATTATTTGCGCTGTTATTTGCCCCAGGCATGTACCTATGTAATTACCGTTTACAATGTAAAGATGGATGTTATCGGTCACTGAACGTCGGAGCAGTAGGCGTTTAATGCATTTTCCCATAGGGTCCAAAGCAAAATTGACACCTCATTTTCTCCATTCTCAAGAGCTTTGAGTCTCTGCAAAACATATACATGTGTAGACACAAATAAGTGAAATAGAATGAAGGCTATTTCAGCTTTAGCTTTTATTCCGTTTGGGAGCTAAAGTCGCACAAACTTTTGTTTACAAAAATTTCGATGGCCTATAGTTCGCAAGTTATGCAATCAGTTGACATAAGATTGTGCATGCATGTAGACATGTTAATGGCCTTTATATATGCCAAGTTTCAGATGGCTACCTACTCATACAAGCAAGCAGTAGCGGTTTGAAATTTTCACAATTTGGGCTACACGTTCGGGACGATTCGTGACCTTAGGTGACTTGCACAATTCGGGCTGAAACTAGTGCCAAATGAAAGGGTTGGGATAAACATTCAATTGACCATATGTGCCAAAAATTCTCGTTCTTTAGTTTTCGAGTTATAGCCCCTGAAAGTCGAAAACTGCACGACTTTGCCCTCGAATATCTCGACAACGGAGAAAGGAGAATTTCTGGGATTTTTTTCCCAAGAAATATATGGGAATTATCTGTAATTTAGCACAGTTTCAGAACGATTCGTGAAAGTCACCTTTTAAGAATAACTTCCGCTGCAGGCCCATATATAAAAGTTTGCTCCTTTATTACTCTGCACATGGACAATTATTTGCGCTGTTATTTGCCCCAGGCATGTACCTATGTAATTACCGTTTACAGTGTAAAGATGGATGTTATCGGTCACTGAACGTCGGAGCAGTAGGCGTTTAATGCATTTTCCCATAGGGTCCAATGCAAAATTGACACCTCATTTTCTCCATTCTCAAGAGCTTTGAGTCTCTGCAAAACATATACATGTGTAGACACAAATAAGTGAAATAGAATGAAGGCTATTTCAGCTTTAGCTTTTATTCCGTTTGGGAGCTAAAGTCGCACAAACTTTTGTTTACAAAAATTTCGATGGCCTATAGTTCGCAAGTTATGCAATCAGTTGACATAAGATTGTGCATGCATGTAGACATGTTAATGGCCTTTATATATGCCAAGTTTCAGATGGCTACCTACTCATACAAGCAAGCAGTAGCGGTTTGAAATTTTCACAATTTGGGCTACACGTTCGGGACGATTCGTGACCTTAGGTGACTTGCACAATTCGGGCTGAAACTAGTGCCAAATGAAAGGGTTGGGATAAACATTCAATTGACCATATGTGCCAAAAATTCTCGTTCTTTAGTTTTCGAGTTATAGCCCCTGAAAGTCGAAAACTGCACGACTTTGCCCTCGAATATCTCGACAACGGAGAAAGGAGAATTTCTGGGATTTTTTTCCCAAGAAATATATGGGAATTATCTGTAATTTAGCACAGTTTCAGAACGATTCGTGAAAGTCACCTTTTAAGAATAACTTCCACTGCAGGCCCATATATAAAAGTTTGCTTCTTTATTACTCTGCACATGGACAATTTTTTGCGCTGTTATTTGCCCCAGGCATGTACCTATGTAATTACCGTTTACAGTGTAAAGATGGATGTTATCGGTCACTGAACGTCGGAGCAGTAGGCGTTTAATGCATTTTCCCATAGGGTCCAATGCAAAATTGACACCTCATTTTCTCCATTCTCAAGAGCTTTGAGTCTCTGCAAAACATATACATGTGTAGACACAAATAAGTGAAATAGAATGAAGGCTATTTCAGCTTTAGCTTTTATTCCGTTTGGGAGCTAAAGTCGCACAAACTTTTGTTTACAAAAATTTCGATGGCCTATAGTTCGCAAGTTATGCAATCAGTTGACATAAGATTGTGCATGCATGTAGACATGTTAATGGCCTTTATATATGCCAAGTTTCAGATGGCTACCTACTCATACAAGCAAGCAGTAGCGGTTTGAAATTTTCACAATTTGGGCTACACGTTCGGGACGATTCGTGACCTTAGGTGACTTGCACAATTCGGGCTGAAACTAGTGCCAAATGAAAGGGTTGGGATAAACATTCAATTGACCATATGTGCCAAAAATTCTCGTTCTTTAGTTTTCGAGTTATAGCCCCTGAAAGTCGAAAACTGCACGACTTTGCCCTCGAATATCTCGACAACGGAGAAAGGAGAATTTCTGGGATTTTTTTCCCAAGAAATATATGGGAATTATCTGTAATTTAGCACAGTTTCAGAACGATTCGTGAAAGTCACCTTTTAAGAATAACTTCCACTGCAGGCCCATATATAAAAGTTTGCTCCTTTATTACTCTGCACATGGACAATTATTTGCGCTGTTATTTGCCCCAGGCATGTACCTATGTAATTACCGTTTACAGTGTAAAGATGGATGTTATCGGTCACTGAACGTCGGAGCAGTAGGCGTTTAATGCATTTTCCCATAGGGTCCAATGCAAAATTGACACCTCATTTTCTCCATTCTCAAGAGCTTTGAGTCTCTGCAAAACATATACATGTGTAGACACAAACAAGTGAAATAGAATGAAGGCTATTCTTTAGCTTTTATTCCGTTTGGGAGCTAAAGTCGCACAAACTTTTGTTTACAAAAATTTCGATGGCCTATAGTTCGCAAGTTATGCAATCAGTTGACATAAGATTGTGCATGCATGTAGACATGTTAATGGCCTTTATATATGCCAAGTTTCAGATGGCTACCTACTCATACAAGCAAGCAGTAGCGGTTTGAAATTTTCACAATTTGGGCTACACGTTCGGGACGATTCGTGACCTTAGGTGACTTGCACAATTCGGGCTGAAACTAGTGCCAAATGAAAGGGTTGGGATAAACATTCAATTGACCATATGTGCCAAAAATTCTCGTTCTTTAGTTTTCGAGTTATAGCCCCTGAAAGTCGAGAACTGCACGACTTTGCCCTCGAATATCTCGACAACGGAGAAAGGAGAATTTCTGGGATTTTTTTCCCAAGAAATATATGGGAATTATCTGTAATTTAGCACAGTTTCAGAACGATTCGTGAAAGTCACCTTTTAAGAATAACTTCCACTGCAGGCCCATATATAAAAGTTTGCTCCTTTATTACTCTGCACATGGACAATTATTTGCGCTGTTATTTGCCCCAGGCATGTACCTATGTAATTACCGTTTACAGTGTAAAGATGGATGTTATCGGTCACTGAACGTCGGAGCAGTAGGCGTTTAATGCATTTTCCCATAGGGTCCAATGCAAAATTGACACCTCATTTTCTCCATTCTCAATAGCTTTGAGTCTCTGCAAAACATATACATGTGTAGACACAAATAAGTGAAATAGAATGAAGGCTATTTCAGCTTTAGCTTTTATTCCGTTTGGGAGCTAAAGTCGCACAAACTTTTGTTTACAAAAATTTCGATGGCCTATAGTTCGCAAGTTATGCAATCAGTTGACATAAGATTGTGCATGCATGTAGACATGTTAATGGCCTTTATATATGCCAAGTTTCAGATGGCTACCCACTCATACAAGGAATGCAGTAGCGGTTTGAAATTTTCACAATTTGGGCTACACGTTCGGGACGATTCGTGACCTTAGGTGACTTGCACAATTCGGGCTGAAACTAGTGCCAAATGAAAGGGTTGGGATAAACATTCAATTGACCATATGTGCCAAAAATTCTCGTTCTTTAGTTTTCGAGTTATAGCCCCTGAAAGTCGAAAACTGCACGACTTTGCCCTCGAATATCTCGACAACGGAGAAAGGAGAATTTCTGGGATTTTTTTCCCAAGAAATATATGGGAATTATCTGTAATTTAGCACAGTTTCAGAACGATTCGTGAAAGTCTCCTTTTACGAATAACTTCCACTGCAGGCCCATATATAAAAGTTTGCTCCTTCATTACTCTGCACATGGACAATTATTTGCGCTGTTATTTGCCCCAGGCATGTACCTATGTAATTACCGTTTACAGTGTAAAGATGGATGTTATCGGTCACTGAACGTCGGAGCAGTAGGCGTTTAATGCATTTTCCCATAGGGTCCAATGCAAAATTGACACCTCATTTTCTCCATTCTCAAGAGCTTTGAGTCTCTGCAAAACATATACATGTGTAGACACAAATAAGTGAAATAGAATGAAGGCTATTTCAGCTTTAGCTTTTATTCCGTTTGGGAGCTAAAGTCGCACAAACTTTTGTTTACAAAAATTTCGATGGCCTATAGTTCGCAAGTTATGCAATCACTTGACATAAGATTGTGCATGCATGTAGACATGTTAATGGCCTTTATATATGCCAAGTTTCAGATGGCTACCTACTCATACAAGCAAGCAGTAGCGGTTTGAAATTTTCACAATTTGGGCTACACGTTCGGGACGATTCGTGACCTTAGGTGACTTGCACAATTCGGGCTGAAACTAGTGCCAAATGAAAGGGTTGGGATAAACATTCAATTGACCATATGTGCCAAAAATTCTCGTTCTTTAGTTTTCGAGTTATAGCCCCTGAAAGTCGAAAACTGCACGACTTTGCCCTCGAATATCTCGACAACGGAGAAAGGAGAATTTCTGGGATTTTTTTCCCAAGAAATATATGGGAATTATCTGTAATTTAGCACAGTTTCAGAACGATTCGTGAAAGTCACCTTTTAAGAATAACTTCCACTGCAGGCCCATATATAAAAGTTTGCTCCTTTATTACTCTGCACATGGACAATTATTTGCGCTGTTATTTGCCCCAGGCATGTACCTATGTAATTACCGTTTACAGTGTAAAGATGGATGTTATCGGTCACTGAACGTCGGAGCAGTAGGCGTTTAATGCATTTTCCCATAGGGTCCAATGCAAAATTGACACCTCATTTTCTCCATTCTCAAGAGCTTTGAGTCTCTGCAAAACATATACATGTGTAGACACAAATAAGTGAAATAGAATGAAGGCTATTTCAGCTTTAGCTTTTATTCCGTTTGGGAGCTAAAGTCGCACAAACTTTTGTTTACAAAAATTTCGATGGCCTATAGTTCGCAAGTTATGCAATCAGTTGACATAAGATTGTGCATGCATGTAGACATGTTAATGGCCTTTATATATGCCAAGTTTCAGATGGCTACCTACTCATACAAGCAAGCAGTAGCGGTTTGAAATTTTCACAATTTGGGCTACACGTTCGGGACGATTCGTGACCTTAGGTGACTTGCACAATTCGGGCTGAAACTAGTGCCAAATGAAAGGGTTGGGATAAACATTCAATTGACCATATGTGCCAAAAATTCTCGTTCTTTAGTTTTCGAGTTATAGCCCCTGAAAGTCGAAAACTGCACGACTTTGCCCTCGAATATCTCGACAACGGAGAAAGGAGAATTTCTGGGATTTTTTTCCCAAGAAATATATGGGAATTATCTGTAATTTAGCACAGTTTCAGAACGATTCGTGAAAGTCACCTTTTACGAATAACTTCCACTGCAGGCCCATATATAAAAGTTTGCTCCTTTATTACTCTGCACATGGACAATTATTTGCGCTGTTATTTGCCCCAGGCATGTACCTATGTAATTACCGTTTACAGTGTAAAGATGGATGTTATCGGTCACTGAACGTCGGAGCAGTAGGCGTTTAATGCATTTTCCCATAGGGTCCAATGCAAAATTGACACCTCATTTTCTCCATTCTCAAGAGCTTTGAGTCTCTGCAAAACATATACATGTGTAGACACAAACAAGTGAAATAGAATGAAGGCTATTTCAGCTTTAGCTTTTATTCCGTTTGGGAGCTAAAGTCGCACAAACTTTTGTTTACAAAAATTTCGATGGCCTATAGTTCGCAAGTTATGCAATCAGTTGACATAAGATTGTGCATGCATGTAGACATGTTAATGGCCTTTATATATGCCAAGTTTCAGATGGCTACCTACTCATACAAGCAAGCAGTAGCGGTTTGAAATTTTCACAATTTGGGCTACACGTTCGGGACGATTCGTGACCTTAGGTGACTTGCACAATTCGGGCTGAAACTAGTGCCAAATGAAAGGGTTGGGATAAACATTCAATTGACCATATGTGCCAAAAATTCTCGTTCTTTAGTTTTCGAGTTATAGCCCCTGAAAGTCGAAAACTGCACGACTTTGCCCTCGAATATCTCGACAACGGAGAAAGGAGAATTTCTGGGATTTTTTTCCCAAGAAATATATGGGAATTATCTGTAATTTAGCACAGTTTCAGAACGATTCGTGAAAGTCACCTTTTAAGAATAACTTCCACTGCAGGCCCATATATAAAAGTTTGCTCCTTTATTACTCTGCACATGGACAATTATTTGCGCTGTTATTTGCCCCAGGCATGTACCTATGTAATTACCGTTCACAGTGTAAAGATGGATGTTATCGGTCACTGAACGTCGGAGCAGTAGGCGTTTAATGCATTTTCCCATAGGGTCCAATGCAAAATTGACACCTCATTTTCTCCATTCTCAAGAGCTTTGAGTCTCTGCAAAACATATACATGTGTAGACACAAATAAGTGAAATAGAATGAAGGCTATTTCAGCTTTAGCTTTTATTCCGTTTGGGAGCTAAAGTCGCACAAACTTTTGTTTACAAAAATTTCGATGGCCTATAGTTCGCAAGTTATGCAATCAGTTGACATAAGATTGTGCATGCATGTAGACATGTTAATGGCCTTTATATATGCCAAGTTTCAGATGGCTACCTACTCATACAAGCAAGCAGTAGCGGTTTGAAATTTTCACAATTTGGGCTACACGTTCGGGACGATTCGTGACCTTAGGTGACTTGCACAATTCGGGCTGAAACTAGTGCCAAATGAAAGGGTTGGGATAAACATTCAATTGACCATATGTGCCAAAAATTCTCGTTCTTTAGTTTTCGAGTTATAGCCCCTGAAAGTCGAAAACTGCACGACTTTGCCCTCGAATATCTCGACAACGGAGAAAGGAGAATTTCTGGGATTTTTTCCCAAGAAATATATGGGAATTATCTGTAATTTAGCACAGTTTCAGAACGATTCGTGAAAGTCACCTTTTGAGAATAACTTCCACTGCAGGCCCATATATAAAAGTTTGCTCCTTAATTACTCTGCACATGGACAATTATTTGCGCTGTTATTTGCCCCAGGCATGTACCTATGTAATTACCGTTTACAGTGTAAAGATGGATGTTATCGGTCACTGAACGTCGGAGCAGTAGGCGTTTAATGCATTTTCCCATAGGGTCCAATGCAAAATTGACACCTCATTTTCTCCATTCTCAAGAGCTTTGAGTCTCTGCAAAACATATGCATGTGTAGACACAAATAAGTGAAATAGAATGAAGGCTATTTCAGCTTTAGCTTTTATTCCGTTTGGGAGCTAAAGTCGCACAAACTTTTGTTTACAAAAATTTCGATGACCTATAGTTCGCAAGTTATGCAATCAGTTGACATAAGATTGTGCATGCATGTAGACATGTTAATGGCCTTTATATATGCCAAGTTTCAGATGGCTACCTACTCATACAAGCAAGCAGTAGCGGTTTGAAATTTTCACAATTTGGGCTACACGTTCGGGACGATTCGTGACCTTAGGTGACTTGCACAATTGGGCTGAAACTAGTGCCAAATGAAAGGGTTGGGATAAACATTCAATTGACCATATGTGCCAAAAATTCTCGTTCTTTAGTTTTCGAGTTATAGCCCCTGAAAGTCGAAAACTGCACGACTTTGCCCTCGAATATCTCGACAACGGAGAAAGGAGAATTTCTGGGATTTTTTTCCCAAGAAATATATGGGAATTATCTGTAATTTAGCACAGTTTCAGAACGATTCGTGAAAGTCACCTTTTAAGAATAACTTCCACTGCAGGCCCATATATAAAAGTTTGCTCCTTTATTACTCTGCACATGGACAATTATTTGCGCTGTTATTTGCCCCAGGCATGTACCTATGTAATTACCGTTTACAGTGTAAAGATGGATGTTATCGGTCACTGAACGTCGGAGCAGTAGGCGTTTAATGCATTTTCCCATAGGGTCCAATGCAAAATTGACACCTCATTTTATCCATTCTCAAGAGCTTTGAGTCTCTGCAAAACATATACATGTGTAGACACAAATAAGTGAAATAGAATGAAGGCTATTTCAGCTTTAGCTTTTATTCCGTTTGGGAGCTAAAGTCGCACAAACTTTTGTTTACAAAAATTTCGATGGCCTATAGTTCGCAAGTTATGCAATCAGTTGACATAAGATTGTGCATGCATGTAGACATGTTAATGGCCTTTATATATGCCAAGTTTCAGATGGCTACCTACTCATACAAGCAAGCAGTAGCAGTTTGAAATTTTCACAATTTGGGCTACACGTTCGGGACGATTCGTGCCCTTAGGTGACTTGCACAATTCGGGCTGAAACTAGTGCCAAATGAAAGGGTTGGGATAAACATTCAATTGACCATATGTGCCAAAAATTCTCGTTCTTTAGTTTTCGAGTTATAGCCCCTGAAAGTCGAAAACTGCACGACTTTGCCCTCGAATATCTCGACAACGGAGAAAGGAGAGTTTCTGCAATTTTTTTCCAAAGAAATATATGGGAATTATCTGTAATTTAGCACAGTTTCAGAACGATTCGTGAAAGTCACCTTTTAAGAATAACTTCCACTGCAGGCCCATATATAAAAGTTTGCTCCTTTATTACTCTGCACATGGACAATTATTTGCGCTGTTATTTGCCCCAGGCATGTACCTATGTAATTACCGTTTACAGTGTAAAGATGGATGTTATCGGTCACTGAACGTCGGAGCAGTAGGCGTTTAATGCATTTTCCCATAGGGTCCAATGCAAAATTGACACCTCATTTTCTCCATTCTCAAGAGCTTTGAGTCTCTGCAAAACATATACATGTGTAGACACAAATAAGTGAAATAGAATGAAGGCTATTTCAGCTTTAGCTTTTATTCCGTTTGGGAGCTAAAGTCGCACAAACTTTTGTTTACAAAAATTTCGATGACCTATAGTTCGCAAGTTATGCAATCAGTTGACATAAGATTGTGCATGCATGTAGACATGTTAATGGCCTTTATATATGCCAAGTTTCAGATGGCTACCTACTCATACAAGCAAGCAGTAGCGGTTTGAAATTTTCACAATTTGGGCTACACGTTCGGGACGATTCGTGACCTTAGGTGACTTGCACAATTCGGGCTGAAACTAGTGCCAAATGAAAGGGTTGGGATAAACATTCAATTGACCATATGTGCCAAAAATTCTCGTTCTTTAGTTTTCGAGTTATAGCCCCTGAAAGTCGAAAACTGCACGACTTTGCCCTCGAATATCTCGACAACGGAGAAAGGAGAATTTCTGGGATTTTTTTCCCAAGAAATATATGGGAATTATCTGTAATTTAGCACAGTTTCAGAACGATTCGTGAAAATCACCTTTTAAGAATAACTTCCACTGCAGGCCCATATATAAAAGTTTGCTCCTTTATTACTCTGCACATGGACAATTATTTGCGCTGTTATTTGCCCCAGGCATGTACCTATGTAATTACCGTTTACAGTGTAAAGATGGATGTTATCGGTCACTGAACGTCGGAGCAGTAGGCGTTTAATGCATTTTCCCATAGGGTCCAATGCAAAATTGACACTTCATTTTCTCCATTCTCAAGAGCTTTGAGTCTCTGCAAAACATATACATGTGTAGACACAAATAAGTGAAATAGAATGAAGGATATTTCAGCTTTAGCTTTTATTCCGTTTGGGAGCTAAAGTCGCACAAACTTTTGTTTACAAAAATTTCGATGGCCTATAGTTCGCAAGTTATGCAATCAGTTGACATAAGATTGTGCATGCATGTAGACATGTTAATGGCCTTTATATATGCCAAGTTTCAGATGGCTACCTACTCATACAAGCAAGCAGTAGCGGTTTGAAATTTTCACAATTTGGGCTACACGTTCGGGACGATTCGTGACCTTAGGTGACTTGCACAATTCGGGCTGAAACTAGTGCCAAATGAAAGGGTTGGGATATACATTCAATTGACCATATGTGTAAAAAATTCTCGTTCTTTAGTTTTCGAGTTATAGCCCCTGAAAGTCGAAAACTGCACGACTTTGCCCTCGAATATCTCGACAACGGAGAAAGGAGAATTTCTGGGATTTTTTCCCCAAGAAATATATGGGAATTATCTGTAATTTAGCACAGTTTCAGAACGATTCGTGAAAGTCACCTTTTAAGAATAACTTCCACTGCAGGCCCATATATAAAAGTTTGCTCCTTTATTACTCTGCACATGGACAATTATTTGCGCTGTTATTTGCCCCAGGCATGTACCTATGTAATTACCGTTTACAGTGTAAAGATGGATGTTATCGGTCACTGAACGTCGGAGCAGTAGGCGTTTAATGCATTTTCCCATAGGGTCCAATGCAAAATTGACACCTCATTTTCTCCATTCTCAAGAGCTTTGAGTCTCTGCAAAACATATACATGTGTAGACACAAATAAGTGAAATAGAATGAAGGCTATTTCAGCTTAAGCTTTTATTCCGTTTGGGAGCTAAAGTCGCACAAACTTTTGTTTACAAAAATTTCGATGGCCTATAGTTCGCAAGTTATGCAATCAGTTGACATAAGATTGTGCATGCATGTAGACATGTTAATGGCCTTTATATATGCCAAGTTTCAGATGGCTACCTACTCATACAAGCAAGCAGTAGCAGTTTGAAATTTTCACAATTTGGGCTACACGTTCGGGACGATTCGTGACCTTAGGTGACTTGCACAATTCGGGCTGAAACTAGTGCCAAATGAAAGGGTTGGGATAAACATTCAATTGACCATATGTGCCAAAAATTCTCGTTCTTTAGTTTTCGAGTTATAGCCCCTGAAAGTCGAAAACTGCACGACTTTTCCCTCGAATATCTCGACAACGGAGAAAGGAGAATTTCTGGGATTTTTTTCCCAAGAAATATATGGGAATTATCTGTAATTTAGCAAAGTTTCAGAACGATTCGTGAAAATCACCTTTTAAGAATAACTTCCACTGCAGGCCCATATATAAAAGTTTGCTCCTTTATTACTCTGCACATGGACAATTATTTGCGCTGTTATTTGCCCCAGGCATGTACCTATGTAATTACCGTTTACAGTGTAAAGATGGATGTTATCGGTCACTGAACGTCGGACCAGTAGGCGTTTAATGCATTTTCCCATAGGGTCCAATGCAAAATTGACACCTCATTTTCTCCATTCTCAAGAGCTTTGAGTCTCTGCAAAACATATACATGTGTAGACACAAATAAGTGAAATAGAATGAAGGCTATTTCAGCTTTAGCTTTTATTCCGTTTGGGAGCTAAAGTCGCACAAACTTTTGTTTACAAAAATTTCGATGGCCTATAGTTCGCAAGTTATGCAATCAGTTGACATAAGATTGTGCATGCATGTAGACATGTTAATGGCCTTTATATATGCCAAGTTTCAGATGGCTACCTACTCATACAAGCAAGCAGTAGCGGTTTGAAATTTTCACAATTTGGGCTACACGTTCGGGACGATTCGTGACCTTAGGTGACTTGCACAATTCGGGCTGAAACTAGTGCCAAATGAAAGGGTTGGGATAAACATTCAATTGACCATATGTGCCAAAAATTCTCGTTCTTTAGTTTTCGAGTTATAGCCCCTGAAAGTCGAAAACTGCACGACTTTGCCCTCGAATATCTCGACAACGGAGAAAGGAGAATTTCTGGGATTTTTTTCCCAAGAAATATATGGGAATTATCTGTAATTTAGCACAGTTTCAGAACGATTCGTGAAAGTCACCTTTTAAAAATAACTTCCACTGCAGGCCCATATATAAAAGTTTGCTCCTTTATTACTCTGCACATGGAAAATTATTTGCGCTGTTATTTGCCCCAGGCATGTACCTATGTAATTACCGTTCACAGTGTAAAGATGGATGTTATCGGTCACTGAACGTCGGAGCAGTAGGCGTTTAATGCATTTTCCCATAGGGTCGAATGCAAAATTGACACCTCATTTTCTCCATTCTCAAGAGCTTTGAGTCTCTGCAAAACATATACATGTGTAGACACAAATAAGTGAAATAGAATGAAGGCTATTTCAGCTTTAGCTTTTATTCCGTTTGGGAGCTAAAGTCGCACAAACTTTTGTTTACAAAAATTTCGATGGCCTATAGTTCGCAAGTTATGCAATCAGTTGACATAAGATTGTGCATGCATGTAGACATGTTAATGGCCTTTATATATGCCAAGTTTCAGATGGCTACCTACTCATACAAGCAAGCAGTAGCGGTTTGAAATTTTCACAATTTGGGCTACACGTTCGGGACGATTCGTGACCTTAGGTGACTTGCACAATTCGGGCTGAAACTAGTGCCAAATGAAAGGGTTGGGATAAACATTCAATTGACCATATGTGCCAAAAATTCTCGTTCTTTAGTTTTCGAGTTATAGCCCCTGAAAGTCGAAAACTGCACGACTTTGCCCTCGAATATCTCGACAACGGCGAAAGGAGAATTTCTGGGATTTTTTTCCCAAGAAATATATGGGAATTATCTGTAATTTAGCACAGTTTCAGAACGATTCGTGAAAGTCACCTTTTAAGAATAACTTCCACTGCAGGCCCATATATAAAAGTTTGCTCCTTTATTACTCTGCACATGGACAATTATTTGCGCTGTTATTTGCCCCAGGCATGTACCTATGTAATTACCGTTTACAGTGTAAAGATGGATGTTATCGGTCACTGAACGTCGGACCAGTAGGCGTTTAATGCATTTTCCCATAGGGTCCAATGCAAAATTGACACCTCATTTTCTCCATTCTCAAGAGCTTTGAGTCTCTGCAAAACATATACATGTGTAGACACAAATAAGTGAAATAGAATGAAGGCTATTTCAGCTTTAGCTTTTATTCCGTTTGGGAGCTAAAGTCGCACAAATTTTTGTTTACAAAAATTTCGATGGCCTATAGTTCGCAAGTTATGCAATCAGTTGACATAAGATTGTGCATGCATTTAGACATGTTAATGGCCTTTATATATGCCAAGTTTCAGATGGCTACCTACTCATACAAGCAAGCAGTAGCGGTTTGAAATTTTCACAATTTGGGCTACACGTTCGGGACGATTCGTGACTTTAGGTGACTTGCACAATTCGGGCTGAAACTAGTGCCAAATGAAAGGGTTGGGATAAACATTCAATTGACCATATGTGCCAAAAATTCTCGTTCTTTAGTTTTCGAGTTATAGCCCCTGAAAGTCGAAAACTGCACGACTTTGCCCTCGAATATCTCGACAACGGAGAAAGGAGAATTTCTGGGATTTTTTTCCCAAGAAATATATGGGAATTATCTGTAATTTAGCACAGTTTCAGAACGATTCGTGAAAGTCACCTTTTAAGAATAACTTCCACTGCAGGCCCATATATAAAAGTTTGCTCCTTTATTACTCTGCACATGGACAATTATTTGCGCTGTTATTTGCCCCAGGCATGTACCTATGTAATTACCGTTTACAGTGTAAAGATGGATGTTATCGGTCACTGAACGTCGGACCAGTAGGCGTTTAATGCATTTTCCCATAGGGTCCAATGCAAAATTGACACCTCATTTTCTCCATTCTCAAGAGCTTTGAGTCTCTGCAAAACATATACATGTGTAGACACAAATAAGTGAAATAGAATGAAGGCTATTTCAGCTTTAGCTTTTATTCCGTTTGGGAGCTAAAGTCGCACAAACTTTTGTTTACAAAAATTTCGATGGCCTATAGTTCGCAAGTTATGCAATCAGTTGACATAAGATTGTGCATGCATGTAGACATGTTAATGGCCTTTATATATGCCAAGTTTCAGATGGCTACCTACTCATACAAGCAAGCAGTAGCGGTTTGAAATTTTCACAATTTGGGCTACACGTTCGGGACGATTCGTGACCTTAGGTGACTTGCACAATTCGGGCTGAAACTAGTGCCAAATGAAAGGGTTGGGATAAACATTCAATTGACCATATGTGCCAAAAATTCTCGTTCTTTAGTTTTCGAGTTATAGCCCCTGAAAGTCGAAAACTGCACGACTTTGCCCTCGAATATCTCGACAACGGAGAAAGGAGAATTTCTGGGATTTTTTTCCCAAGAAATATATGGGAATTATCTGTAATTTAGCACAGTTTCAGAACGATTCGTGAAAGTCACCTTTTAAGAATAACTTCCACTGCAGGCCCATATATAAAAGTTTGCTCCTTTATTACTCTGCACATGGACAATTATTTGCGCTGTTATTTGCCCCAGGCATGTACCTATGTAATTACCGTTTACAGTGTAAAGATGGATGTTATCGGTCACTGAACGTCGGAGCAGTAGGCGTTTAATGCATTTTCCCATAGGGTCCAATGCAAAATTGACACCTCATTTTCTCCATTCTCAAGAGCTTTGAGTCTCTGCAAAACATATACATGTGTAGACACAAATAAGTGAAATAGAATGAAGGCTATTTCAGCTTTAGCTTTTATTCCGTTTGGGAGCTAAAGTCGCACAAACTTTTGTTTACAAAAATTTCGATGGCCTATAGTTCGCAAGTTATGCAATCAGTTGACATAAGATTGTGCATGCATGTAGACATGTTAATTGCCTTTATATATGCCAAGTTTCAGATGGCTACCTACTCATACAAGCAAGCAGTAGCGGTTTGAAATTTTCACAATTTGGGCTACACGTTCGGGACGATTCGTGACCTTAGGTGACTTGCACAATTCGGGCTGAAACTAGTGCCAAATGAAAGGGTTGGGATAAACATTCAATTGACCATATGTGCCAAAAATTCTCGTTCTTTAGTTTTCGAGTTATAGCCCCTGAAAGTCGAAAACTGCACGACTTTGCCCTCGAATATCTCGACAACGGAGAAAGGAGAATTTCTGGGATTTTTTTCCCAAGAAATATATGGGAATTATCTGTAATTTAGCACAGTTTCAGAACGATTCGTGAAAGTCACCTTTTAAGAATAACTTCCACTGCAGGCCCATATATAAAAGTTTGCTCCTTTATTACTCTGCACATGGACAATTATTTGCGCTGTTATTTGCCCCAGGCATGTACCTATGTAATTACCGTTTACAGTGTAAAGATGGATGTTATCGGTCACTGAACGTCGGAGCAGTAGGCGTTTAATGCATTTTCCCATAGGGTCCAATGCAAAATTGACACCTCATTTTCTCCATTCTCAAGAGCTTTGAGTCTCTGCAAAACATATACATGTGTAGACACAAATAAGTGAAATAGAATGAAGGCTATTTCAGCTTTAGCTTTTATTCCGTTTGGGAGCTAAAGTCGCACAAACTTTTGTTTACAAAAATTTCGATGGCCTATAGTTCGCAAGTTATGCAATCAGTTGACATAAGATTGTGCATGCATGTAGACATGTTAATGGCCTTTATATATGCCAAGTTTCAGATGGCTACCTACTCATACAAGCAAGCAGTAGCGGTTTGAAATTTTCACAATTTGGGCTACACGTTCGGGACGATTCGTGACCTTAGGTGACTTGCACAATTCGGGCTGAAACTAGTGCCAAATGAAAGGGTTGGGATAAACATTCAATTGACCATATGTGCCAAAAATTCTCGTTCTTTAGTTTTCGAGTTATAGCCCCTGAAAGTCGAAAACTGCACGACTTTGCCCTCGAATATCTCGACAACGGAGAAAGGAGAATTTCTGGGATTTTTTTCCCAAGAAATATATGGGAATTATCTGTAATTTAGCACAGTTTCAGAACGATTCGTCAAAGTCACCTTTTAAGAATAACTTCCACTGCAGGTCCATATATAAAAGTTTGCTCCTTTATTACTCTGCACATGGACAATTATTTGCGCTGTTATTTGCCCCAGGCATGTACCTATGTAATTACCGTTCACAGTGTAAAGATGGATGTTATCGGTCACTGAACGTCGGACCAGTAGGCGTTTAATGCATTTTCCCATAGGGTCCAATGCAAAATTGACACCTCATTTTCTCCATTCTCAAGAGCTTTGAGTCTCTGCAAAACATATACATGTGTAGACACAAATAAGTGAAATAGAATGAAGGCTATTTCAGCTTTAGCTTTTATTCCGTTTGGGAGCTAAAGTCGCACAAATTTTTGTTTACAAAAATTTCGATGGCCTATAGTTCGCAAGTTATGCAATCAGTTGACATAAGATTGTGCATGCATTTAGACATGTTAATGGCCTTTATATATGCCAAGTTTCAGATGGCTACCTACTCATACAAGCAAGCAGTAGCGGTTTGAAATTTTCACAATTTGGGCTACACGTTCGGGACGATTCGTGACTTTAGGTGACTTGCACAATTCGGGCTGAAACTAGTGCCAAATGAAAGGGTTGGGATAAACATTCAATTGACCATATGTGCCAAAAATTCTCGTTCTTTAGTTTTCGAGTTATAGCCCCTGAAAGTCGAAAACTGCACGACTTTGCCCTCGAATATCTCGACAACGGAGAAAGGAGAATTTCTGGGATTTTTTTCCCAAGAAATATATGGGAATTATCTGTAATTTAGCACAGTTTCAGAACGATTCGTGAAAGTCACCTTTTAAGAATAACTTCCACTGCAGGCCCATATATAAAAGTTTGCTCCTTTATTACTCTGCACATGGACAATTATTTGCGCTGTTATTTGCCCCAGGCATGTACCTATGTAATTACCGTTTACAGTGTAAAGATGGATGTTATCGGTCACTGAACGTCGGAGCAGTAGGCGTTTAATGCATTTTCCCATAGGGTCCAATGCAAAATTGACACCTCATTTTCTCCATTCTCAAGAGCTTTGAGTCTCTGCAAAACATATACATGTGTAGACACAAATAAGTGAAATAGAATGAAGGCTATTTCAGCTTAAGCTTTTATTCCGTTTGGGAGCTAAAGTCGCACAAACTTTTGTTTACAAAAATTTCGATGGCCTATAGTTCGCAAGTTATGCAATCAGTTGACATAAGATTGTGCATGCATGTAGACATGTTAATGGCCTTTATATATGCCAAGTTTCAGATGGCTACCTACTCATACAAGCAAGCAGTAGCGGTTTGAAATTTTCACAATTTGGGCTACACGTTCAGGACGATTCGTGACCTTAGGTGACTTGCACAATTCGGGCTGAAACTAGTGCCAAATGAAAGGGTTGGGATAAACATTCAATTGACCATATGTGCCAAAAATTCTCGTTCTTTAGTTTTCGAGTTATAGCCCCTGAAAGTCGAAAACTGCACGACTTTGCCCTCGAATATCTCGACAACGGAGAAAGGAGAATTTCTGGGATTTTTTTCCCAAGAAATATATGGGAATTATCTGTAATTTAGCACAGTTTCAGAACGATTCGTGAAAGTCACCTTTTAAGAATAACTTCCACTGCAGGCCCATATATAAAAGTTTGCTCCTTTATTACTCTGCACATGGACAATTATTTGCGCTGTTATTTGCCCCAGGCATGTACCTATGTAATTACCGTTTACAGTGTAAAGATGGATGTTATCGGTCACTGAACGTCGGAGCAGTAGGCGTTTAATGCATTTTCCCATAGGGTCCAATGCAAAATTGACACCTCATTTTCTCCATTCTCAAGAGCTTTGAGTCTCTGCAAAACATATACATGTGTAGACACAAATAAGTGAAATAGAATGAAGGCTATTTCAGCTTTAGCTTTTATTCCGTTTGGGAGCTAAAGTCGCACAAACTTTTGTTTACAAAAATTTCGATGGCCTATAGTTCGCAAGTTATGCAATCAGTTGACATAAGATTGTGCATGCATGTAGACATGTTAATGGCCTTTATATATGCCAAGTTTCAGATGGCTACCTACTCATACAAGCAAGCAGTAGCGGTTTGAAATTTTCACAATTTGGGCTACACGTTCGGGACGATTCGTGACCTTAGGTGACTTGCACAATTCGGGCTGAAACTAGTGCCAAATGAAAGGGTTGGGATAAACATTCAATTGACCATATGTGCCAAAAATTCTCGTTCTTTAGTTTTCGAGTTATAGCCCCTGAAAGTCGAAAACTGCACGACTTTGCCCTCGAATATCTCGACAACGGAGAAAGGAGAATTTCTGGGATTTTTTTCCCAAGAAATATATGGGAATTATCTGTAATTTAGCACAGTTTCAGAACGATTCGTGAAAGTCACCTTTTAAGAATAACTTCCACTGCAGGTCCATATATAAAAGTTTGCTCCTTTATTACTCTGCACATGGACAATTATTTGCGCTGTTATTTGCCCCAGGCATGTACCTATGTAATTACCGTTCACAGTGTAAAGATGGATGTTATCGGTCACTGAACGTCGGAGCAGTAGGCGTTTAATGCATTTTCCCATAGGGTCCAATGCAAAATTGACACCTCATTTTCTCCATTCTCAAGAGCTTTGAGTCTCTGCAAAACATATACATGTGTAGACACAAATAAGTGAAATAGAATGAAGGCTATTTCAGCTTTAGCTTTTATTCCGTTTGGGAGCTAAAGTCGCACAAACTTTTGTTTACAAAAATTTCGATGGCCTATAGTTCGCAAGTTATGCAATCAGTTGACATAAGATTGTGCATGCATGTAGACATGTTAATGGCCTTTATATATGCCAAGTTTCAGATGGCTACCTACTCATACAAGCAAGCAGTAGCGGTTTGAAATTTTCACAATTTGGGCTACACGTTCGGGACGATTCGTGACCTTAGGTGACTTGCACAATTCGGGCTGAAACTAGTGCCAAATGAAAGGGTTGGGATAAACATTCAATTGACCATATGTGCCAAAAATTCTCGTTCTTTAGTTTTCGAGTTATAGCCCCTGAAAGTCGCAAACTGCACGACTTTGCCCTCGAATATCTCGACAACGGAGAAAGGAGAATTTCTGGGATTTTTTTCCCAAGAAATATATGGGAATTATCTGTAATTTAGCACAGTTTCAGAACGATTCGTGAAAGTCACCTTTTAAGAATAACTTCCACTGCAGGCCCATATATAAAAGTTTGCTCCTTTATTACTCTGCACATGGACAATTATTTGCGCTGTTATTTGCCCCAGGCATGTACCTATGTAATTACCGTTTACAGTGTAAAGATGGATGTTATCGGTCACTGAACGTCGGAGCAGTAGGCGTTTAATGCATTTTCCCATAGGGTCCAATGCAAAATTGACACCTCATTTTCTCCATTCTCAAGAGCTTTGAGTCTCTGCAAAACATATACATGTGTAGACACAAATAAGTGAAATAGAATGAAGGCTATTAAGCTTTAGCTTTTATTCCGTTTGGGAGCTAAAGTCGCACAAACTTTTGTTTACAAAAATTTCGATGGCCTATAGTTCGCAAGTTATGCAATCAGTTGACATAAGATTGTGCATGCATGTAGACATGTTAATGGCCTTTATATATGCCAAGTTTCAGATGGCTACCTACTCATACAAGCAAGCAGTAGCGGTTTGAAATTTTCACAATTTGGGCTACACGTTCGGGACGATTCGTGACCTTAGGTGACTTGCACAATTCGGGCTGAAACTAGTGCCAAATGAAAGGGTTGGGATAAACATTCAATTGACCATATGTGCCAAAAATTCTCGTTCTTTAGTTTTCGAGTTATAGCCCCTGAAAGTCGAAAACTGCACGACTTTGCCCTCGAATATCTCGACAACGGAGAAAGGAGAATTTCTGGGATTTTTTTCCCAAGAAATATATGGGAATTATCTGTAATTTAGCACAGTTTCAGAACGATTCGTGAAAGTCACCTTTTAAGAATAACTTCCACTGCAGGCCCATATATAAAAGTTTGCTCCTTTATTACTCTGCACATGGACAATTATTTGCGCTGTTATTTGCCCCAGGCATGTACCTATGTAATTACCGTTTACAGTGTAAAGATGGATGTTATCGGTCACTGAACGTCGGAGCAGTAGGCGTTTAATGCATTTTCCCATAGGGTCCAATGCAAAATTGACACCTCATTTTCTCCATTCTCAAGAGCTTTGAGTCTCTGCAAAACATATACATGTGTAGACACAAATAAGTGAAATAGAATGAAGGCTATTTCAGCTTTAGCTTTTATTCCGTTTGGGAGCTAAAGTCGCACAAACTTTTGTTTACAAAAATTTCGATGGCCTATAGTTCGCAAGTTATGCAATCAGTTGACATAAGATTGTGCATGCATGTAGACATGTTAATGGCCTTTATATATGCCAAGTTTCAGATTGCTACCTACTCATACAAGCAAGCAGTAGCGGTTTGAAATTTTCACAATTTGGTATACACGTTCGGGACGATTCGTGACCTTAGGTGACTTGCACAATTCGGGCTGAAACTAGTGCCAAATGAAAGGGTTGGGATAAACATTCAATTGACCATATGTGCCAAAAATTCTCGTTCTTTAGTTTTCGAGTTATAGCCCCTGAAAGTCGAAAACTGCACGACTTTGCCCTCGAATATCTCGACAACGGAGAAAGGAGAATTTCTGGGATTTTTTTCCCAAGAAATATATGGGAATTATCTGTAATTTAGCACAGTTTCAGAACGATTCGTGAAAGTCACCTTTTAAGAATAACTTCCACTGCAGGCCCATATATAAAAGTTTGCTCCTTTATTACTCTGCACATGGACAATTATTTGCGCTGTTATTTGCCCCAGGCATGTACCTATGTAATTACCGTTTACAGTGTAAAGATGGATGTTATCGGTCACTGAACGTCGGAGCAGTAGGCGTTTAATGCATTTTCCCATAGGGTCCAATGCAAAATTGACACCTCATTTTCTCCATTCTCAAGAGCTTTGAGTCTCTGCAAAACATATACATGTGTAGACACAAATAAGTGAAATAGAATGAAGGCTATTTCAGCTTTAGCTTTTATTCCGTTTGGGAGCTAAAGTCGCACAAACTTTTGTTTACAAAAATTTCGATGGCCTATAGTTCGCAAGTTATGCAATCAGTTGACATAAGATTGTGCATGCATGTAGACATGTTAATGGCCTTTATATATGCCAAGTTTCAGATGGCTACCTACTCATACAAGCAAGCAGTAGCGGTTTGAAATTTTCACAATTTGGGCTACACGTTCGGGACGATTCGTGACTTTAGGTGACTTGCACAATTCGGGCTGAAACTAGTGCCAAATGAAAGGGTTGGGATAAACATTCAATTGACCATATGTGCCAAAAATTCTCGTTCTTTAGTTTTCGAGTTATAGCCCCTGAAAGTCGAAAACTGCACGACTTTGCCCTCGAATATCTCGACAACGGAGAAAGGAGAATTTCTGGGATTTTTTTCCCAAGAAATATATGGGAATTATCTGTAATTTAGCACAGTTTCAGAACGATTCGTGAAAGTCACCTTTTAAGAATAACTTCCACTGCAGGCCCATATATAAAAGTTTGCTCCTTTATTACTCTGCACATGGACAATTATTTGCGCTGTTATTTGCCCCAGGCATGTACCTATGTAATTACCGTTTACAGTGTAAAGATGGATGTTATCGGTCACTGAACGTCGGAGCAGTAGGCGTTTAATGCATTTTCCCATAGGGTCCAATGCAAAATTGACACCTCATTTTCTCCATTCTCAAGAGCTTTGAGTCTCTGCAAAACATATACATGTGTAGACACAAATAAGTGAAATAGAATGAAGGCTATTTCAGCTTAAGCTTTTATTCCGTTTGGGAGCTAAAGTCGCACAAACTTTTGTTTACAAAAATTTCGATGGCCTATAGTTCGCAAGTTATGCAATCAGTTGACATAAGATTGTGCATGCATGTAGACATGTTAATGGCCTTTATATATGCCAAGTTTCAGATGGCTACCTACTCATACAAGCAAGCAGTAGCGGTTTGAAATTTTCACAATTTGGGCTACACGTTCAGGACGATTCGTGACCTTAGGTGACTTGCACAATTCGGGCTGAAACTAGTGCCAAATGAAAGGGTTGGGATAAACATTCAATTGACCATATGTGCCAAAAATTCTCGTTCTTTAGTTTTCGAGTTATAGCCCCTGAAAGTCGAAAACTGCACGACTTTGCCCTCGAATATCTCGACAACGGAGAAAGGAGAATTTCTGGGATTTTTTTCCCAAGAAATATATGGGAATTATCTGTAATTTAGCACAGTTTCAGAACGATTCGTGAAAGTCACCTTTTAAGAATAACTTCCACTGCAGGCCCATATATAAAAGTTTGCTCCTTTATTACTCTGCACATGGACAATTATTTGCGCTGTTATTTGCCCCAGGCATGTACCTATGTAATTACCGTTTACAGTGTAAAGATGGATGTTATCGGTCACTGAACGTCGGAGCAGTAGGCGTTTAATGCATTTTCCCATAGGGTCCAATGCAAAATTGACACCTCATTTTCTCCATTCTCAAGAGCTTTGAGTCTCTGCAAAACATATACATGTGTAGACACAAATAAGTGAAATAGAATGAAGGCTATTTCAGCTTTAGCTTTTATTCCGTTTGGGAGCTAAAGTCGCACAAACTTTTGTTTACAAAAATTTCGATGGCCTATAGTTCGCAAGTTATGCAATCAGTTGACATAAGATTGTGCATGCATGTAGACATGTTAATGGCCTTTATATATGCCAAGTTTCAGATGGCTACCTACTCATACAAGCAAGCAGTAGCGGTTTGAAATTTTCACAATTTGGGCTACACGTTCGGGACGATTCGTGACCTTAGGTGACTTGCACAATTCGGGCTGAAACTAGTGCCAAATGAAAGGGTTGGGATAAACATTCAATTGACCATATGTGCCAAAAATTCTCGTTCTTTAGTTTTCGAGTTATAGCCCCTGAAAGTCGAAAACTGCACGACTTTGCCCTCGAATATCTCGACAACGGAGAAAGGAGAATTTCTGGGATTTTTTTCCCAAGAAATATATGGGAATTATCTGTAATTTAGCACAGTTTCAGAACGATTCGTGAAAGTCACCTTTTAAGAATAACTTCCACTGCAGGTCCATATATAAAAGTTTGCTCCTTTATTACTCTGCACATGGACAATTATTTGCGCTGTTATTTGCCCCAGGCATGTACCTATGTAATTACCGTTCACAGTGTAAAGATGGATGTTATCGGTCACTGAACGTCGGAGCAGTAGGCGTTTAATGCATTTTCCCATAGGGTCCAATGCAAAATTGACACCTCATTTTCTCCATTCTCAAGAGCTTTGAGTCTCTGCAAAACATATACATGTGTAGACACAAATAAGTGAAATAGAATGAAGGCTATTTCAGCTTTAGCTTTTATTCCGTTTGGGAGCTAAAGTCGCACAAACTTTTGTTTACAAAAATTTCGATGGCCTATAGTTCGCAAGTTATGCAATCAGTTGACATAAGATTGTGCATGCATGTAGACATGTTAATGGCCTTTATATATGCCAAGTTTCAGATGGCTACCTACTCATACAAGCAAGCAGTAGCGGTTTGAAATTTTCACAATTTGGGCTACACGTTCGGGACGATTCGTGACCTTAGGTGACTTGCACAATTCGGGCTGAAACTAGTGCCAAATGAAAGGGTTGGGATAAACATTCAATTGACCATATGTGCCAAAAATTCTCGTTCTTTAGTTTTCGAGTTATAGCCCCTGAAAGTCGCAAACTGCACGACTTTGCCCTCGAATATCTCGACAACGGAGAAAGGAGAATTTCTGGGATTTTTTTCCCAAGAAATATATGGGAATTATCTGTAATTTAGCACAGTTTCAGAACGATTCGTGAAAGTCACCTTTTAAGAATAACTTCCACTGCAGGCCCATATATAAAAGTTTGCTCCTTTATTACTCTGCACATGGACAATTATTTGCGCTGTTATTTGCCCCAGGCATGTACCTATGTAATTACCGTTTACAGTGTAAAGATGGATGTTATCGGTCACTGAACGTCGGAGCAGTAGGCGTTTAATGCATTTTCCCATAGGGTCCAATGCAAAATTGACACCTCATTTTCTCCATTCTCAAGAGCTTTGAGTCTCTGCAAAACATATACATGTGTAGACACAAATAAGTGAAATAGAATGAAGGCTATTAAGCTTTAGCTTTTATTCCGTTTGGGAGCTAAAGTCGCACAAACTTTTGTTTACAAAAATTTCGATGGCCTATAGTTCGCAAGTTATGCAATCAGTTGACATAAGATTGTGCATGCATGTAGACATGTTAATGGCCTTTATATATGCCAAGTTTCAGATGGCTACCTACTCATACAAGCAAGCAGTAGCGGTTTGAAATTTTCACAATTTGGGCTACACGTTCGGGACGATTCGTGACCTTAGGTGACTTGCACAATTCGGGCTGAAACTAGTGCCAAATGAAAGGGTTGGGATAAACATTCAATTGACCATATGTGCCAAAAATTCTCGTTCTTTAGTTTTCGAGTTATAGCCCCTGAAAGTCGAAAACTGCACGACTTTGCCCTCGAATATCTCGACAACGGAGAAAGGAGAATTTCTGGGATTTTTTTCCCAAGAAATATATGGGAATTATCTGTAATTTAGCACAGTTTCAGAACGATTCGTGAAAGTCACCTTTTAAGAATAACTTCCACTGCAGGCCCATATATAAAAGTTTGCTCCTTTATTACTCTGCACATGGACAATTATTTGCGCTGTTATTTGCCCCAGGCATGTACCTATGTAATTACCGTTTACAGTGTAAAGATGGATGTTATCGGTCACTGAACGTCGGAGCAGTAGGCGTTTAATGCATTTTCCCATAGGGTCCAATGCAAAATTGACACCTCATTTTCTCCATTCTCAAGAGCTTTGAGTCTCTGCAAAACATATACATGTGTAGACACAAATAAGTGAAATAGAATGAAGGCTATTTCAGCTTTAGCTTTTATTCCGTTTGGGAGCTAAAGTCGCACAAACTTTTGTTTACAAAAATTTCGATGGCCTATAGTTCGCAAGTTATGCAATCAGTTGACATAAGATTGTGCATGCATGTAGACATGTTAATGGCCTTTATATATGCCAAGTTTCAGATTGCTACCTACTCATACAAGCAAGCAGTAGCGGTTTGAAATTTTCACAATTTGGTATACACGTTCGGGACGATTCGTGACCTTAGGTGACTTGCACAATTCGGGCTGAAACTAGTGCCAAATGAAAGGGTTGGGATAAACATTCAATTGACCATATGTGCCAAAAATTCTCGTTCTTTAGTTTTCGAGTTATAGCCCCTGAAAGTCGAAAACTGCACGACTTTGCCCTCGAATATCTCGACAACGGAGAAAGGAGAATTTCTGGGATTTTTTTCCCAAGAAATATATGGGAATTATCTGTAATTTAGCACAGTTTCAGAACGATTCGTGAAAGTCACCTTTTAAGAATAACTTCCACTGCAGGCCCATATATAAAAGTTTGCTCCTTTATTACTCTGCACATGGACAATTATTTGCGCTGTTATTTGCCCCAGGCATGTACCTATGTAATTACCGTTTACAGTGTAAAGATGGATGTTATCGGTCACTGAACGTCGGAGCAGTAGGCGTTTAATGCATTTTCCCATAGGGTCCAATGCAAAATTGACACCTCATTTTCTCCATTCTCAAGAGCTTTGAGTCTCTGCAAAACATATACATGTGTAGACACAAATAAGTGAAATAGAATGAAGGCTATTTCAGCTTTAGCTTTTATTCCGTTTGGGAGCTAAAGTCGCACAAACTTTTGTTTACAAAAATTTCGATGGCCTATAGTTCGCAAGTTATGCAATCAGTTGACATAAGATTGTGCATGCATGTAGACATGTTAATGGCCTTTATATATGCCAAGTTTCAGATGGCTACCTACTCATACAAGCAAGCAGTAGCGGTTTGAAATTTTCACAATTTGGGCTACACGTTCGGGACGATTCGTGACCTTAGGTGACTTGCACAATTCGGGCTGAAACTAGTGCCAAATGAAAGGGTTGGGATAAACATTCAATTGACCATATGTGCCAAAAATTCTCGTTCTTTAGTTTTCGAGTTATAGCCCCTGAAAGTCGAAAACTGCACGACTTTGCCCTCGAATATCTCGACAACGGAGAAAGGAGAATTTCTGGGATTTTTTTCCCAAGAAATATATGGGAATTATCTGTAATTTAGCACAGTTTCAGAACGATTCGTGAAAGTCACCTTTTAAGAATAACTTCCACTGCAGGCCCATATATAAAAGTTTGCTCCTTTATTACTCTGCACATGGACAATTATTTGCGCTGTTATTTGCCCCAGGCATGTACCTATGTAATTACCGTTTACAGTGTAAAGATGGATGTTATCGGTCACTGAACGTCGGAGCAGTAGGCGTTTAATGCATTTTCCCATAGGGTCCAATGCAAAATTGACACCTCATTTTCTCCATTCTCAAGAGCTTTGAGTCTCTGCAAAACATATACATGTGTAGACACAAATAAGTGAAATAGAATGAAGGCTATTTCAGCTTTAGCTTTTATTCCGTTTGGGAGCTAAAGTCGCACAAACTTTTGTTTACAAAAATTTCGATGGCCTATAGTTCGCAAGTTATGCAATCAGTTGACATAAGATTGTGCATGCATGTAGACATGTTAATGGCCTTTATATATGCCAAGTTTCAGATGGCTACCTACTCATACAAGCAAGCAGTAGCGGTTTGAAATTTTCACAATTTGGGCTACACGTTCGGGACGATTCGTGACCTTAGGTGACTTGCATAATTCGGGCTGAAACTAGTGCCAAATGAAAGGGTTGGGATAAACATTCAATTGACCATATGTGCCAAAAATTCTCGTTCTTTAGTTTTCGAGTTATAGCCCCTGAAAGTCGAAAACTGCACAACTTTGCCCTCGAATATCTCGACAACGGAGAAAGGAGAATTTCTGGGATTTTTTTCCCAAGAAATATATGGGAATTATCTGTAATTTAGCACAGTTTCAGAACGATTCGTGAAAGTCACCTTTTAAGAATAACTTCCACTGCAGGCCCATATATAAAAGTTTGCTCCTTTATTACTCTGCACATGGACAATTATTTGCGCTGTTATTTGCCCCAGGCATGTACCTATGTAATTACCGTTTACAGTGTAAAGATGGATGTTATCGGTCACTGAACGTCGGAGCAGTAGGCGTTTAATGCATTTTCCCATAGGGTCCAATGCAAAATTGACACCTCATTTTCTCCATTCTCAAGAGCTTTGAGTCACTGCAAAACATATACATGTGTAGACACAAATAAGTGAAATAGAATGAAGGCTATTTCAGCTTTAGCTTTTATTCCGTTTGGGAGCTAAAGTCGCACAAACTTTTGTTTACAAAAATTTCGATGGCCTATAGTTCGCAAGTTATGCAATCAGTTGACATAAGATTGTGCATGCATGTAGACATGTTAATGGCCTTTATATATGCCAAGTTTCAGATGGCTACCTACTCATACAAGCAAGCAGTAGCGGTTTGAAATTTTCACAATTTGGGCTACACGTTCGGGACGATTCGTGACCTTAGGTGACTTGCACAATTCGGGCTGAAACTAGTGCCAAATGAAAGGGTTGGGATAAACATTCAATTGACCATATGTGCCAAAAATTCTCGTTCTTTAGTTTTCGAGTTATAGCCCCTGAAAGTCGCAAACTGCACGACTTTGCCCTCGAATATCTCGACAACGGAGAAAGGAGAATTTCTGGGATTTTTTTCCCAAGAAATATATGGGAAATATCTGTAATTTAGCACAGTTTCAGAACGATTCGTGAAAGTCACCTCCACTGCAGGCCCATATATAAAAGTTTGCTCCTTTATTACTCTGCACATGGACAATTATTTGCGCTGTTATTTGCCCCAGGCATGTACCTATGTAATTACCGTTTACAGTGTAAAGATGGATGTTATCGGTCACTGAACGTCGGAGCAGTAGGCGTTTAATGCATTTTCCCATAGGGTCCAATGCAAAATTGACACCTCATTTTCTCCATTCTCAAGAGCTTTGAGTCTCTGCAAAACATATACATGTGTAGACACAAATAAGTGAAATAGAATGAAGGCTATTTCAGCTTTAGCTTTTATTCCGTTTGGGAGCTAAAGTCGCACAAACTTTTGTTTACAAAAATTTCGATGGCCTATAGTTCGCAAGTTATGCAATCAGTTGACATAAGATTGTGCATGCATGTAGACATGTTAATGGCCTTTATATATGCCAAGTTTCAGATGGCTACCTACTCATACAAGCAAGCAGTAGCGGTTTGAAATTTTCACAATTTGGGCTACACGTTCGGGACGATTCGTGACCTTAGGTGACTTGCACAATTCGGGCTGAAACTAGTGCCAAATGAAAGGGTTGGGATAAACATTCAATTGACCATATGTGCCAAAAATTCTCGTTCTTTAGTTTTCGAGTTATAGCCCCTGAAAGTCGAAAACTGCACGACTTTGCCCTCGAATATCTCGACAACGGAGAAAGGAGAATTTCTGGGATTTTTTTCCCAAGAAATATATGGGAATTATCTGTAATTTAGCACAGTTTCAGAACGATTCGTGAAAGTCACCTTTTAAGAATAACTTCCACTGCAGGCCCATATATAAAAGTTTGCTCCTTTATTACTCTGCATATGGACAATTATTTGCGCTGTTATTTGCCCCAGGCATGTACCTATGTAATTACCGTTTACAGTGTAAAGATGGATGTTATCGGTCACTGAACGTCGGAGCAGTAGGCGTTTAATGCATTTTCCCATAGGGTCCAATGCAAAATTGACACCTCATTTTCTCCATTCTCAAGAGCTTTGAGTCTCTGCAAAACATATACATTTGTAGACACAATAAGTGAAATAGAATGAAGGCTATTTCAGCTTTAGCTTTTATTCCGTTTGGGAGCTAAAGTCGCAAAAACTTTTGTTTACAAAAATTTCGATGGCCTATAGTTCGCAAGTTATGCAATCAGTTGACATAAGATTGTGCATGCATGTAGACATGTTAATGGCCTTTATATATGCCAAGTTTCAGATGGCTACCTACTCATACAAGCAAGCAGTAGCGGTTTGAAATTTTCACAATTTGGGCTACACGTTCGGGACGATTCGTGACCTTAGGTGACTTGCACAATTCGGGCTGAAACTAGTGCCAAATGAAAGGGTTGGGATAAACATTCAATTGACCATATGTGCCAAAAATTCTCGTTCTTTAGTTTTCGAGTTATAGCCCCTGAAAGTCGAAAACTGCACGACTTTGCCCTCGAATATCTCGACAACGGAGAAAGGAGAATTTCTGGGATTTTTTTCCCAAGAAATAAATGGGAATTATCTGTAATTTAGCACAGTTTCAGAACGATTCGTGAAAGTCACCTTTTAAGAATAACTTCCACTGCAGGCCCATATATAAAAGTTTGCTCCTTTATTACTCTGCACATGGACAATTATTTGCGCTGTTATTTGCCCAAGGCATGTACCTATGTAATTACCGTTTACAGTGTAAAGATGGATGTTATCGGTCACTGAACGTCGGAGCAGTAGGCGTTTAATGCATTTTCCCATAGGGTCCAATGCAAAATTGACACCTCATTTTCTCCATTCTCAAGAGCTTTGAGTCTCTGCAAAACATATACATGTGTAGACACAAATAAGTGAAATAGAATGAAGGCTATTTCAGCTTTAGCTTTTATTCCGTTTGGGAGCTAAAGTCGCACAAACTTTTGTTTACAAAAATTTCGATGGCCTATAGTTCGCCAGTTATGCAATCAGTTGACATAAGATTGTGCATGCATGTAGACATGTTAATGGCCTTTATATATGCCAAGTTTCAGATGGCTACCTACTCATACAAGCAAGCAGTAGCGGTTTGAAATTTTCACAATTTGGGCTACACGTTTGGGACGATTCGTGACCTTAGGTGACTTGCACAATTCGGGCTGAAACTAGTGCCAAATGAAAGGGTTGGGATAAACATTCAATTGACCATATGTGCCAAAAATTCTCGTTCTTTAGTTTTCGAGTTATAGCCCCTGAAAGTCGAAAACTGCACGACTTTGCCCTCGAATATCTCGACAACGGAGAAAGGAGAATTTCTGGGATTTTTTTCCCAAGAAATATATGGGAATTATCTGTAATTTAGCACAGTTTCAGAACGATTCGTGAAAGTCACCTTTTAAGAATAACTTCCACTGCAGGCCCATATATAAAAGTTTGCTCCTTTATTACTCTGCACATGGACAATTATTTGCGCTGTTATTTGCCCCAGGCATGTACCTATGTAATTACCGTTTACAGTGTAAAGATGGATGTTATCGGTCACTGAATGTCGGAGCAGTAGGCGTTTAATGCATTTTCCCATAGGGTCCAATGCAAAATTGACACCTCATTTTCTCCATTCTCAAGAGCTTTGAGTCTCTGCAAAACATATACATGTGTAGACACAAATAAGTGAAATAGAATGAAGGCTATTTCAGCTTTAGCTTTTATTCCGTTTGGGAGCTAAAGTCGCACAAACTTTTGTTTACAAAAATTTCGATGGCCTATAGTTCGCAAGTTATGCAATCAGTTGACATAAGATTGTGCATGCATGTAGACATGTTAATGGCCTTTATATATGCCAAGTTTCAGATGGCTACCTACTCATACAAGCAAGCAGTAGCGGTTTGAAATTTTCACAATTTGGGCTACACGTTCGGGACGATTCGTGACCTTAGGTGACTTGCACAATTCGGGCTGAAACTAGTGCCAAATGAAAGGGTTGGGATAAACATTCAATTGACCATATGTGCCAAAAATTCTCGTTCTTTAGTTTTCGAGTTATAGCCCCTGAAAGTCGAAAACTGCACGACTTTGCCCTCGAATATCTCGACAACGGAGAAAGGAGAATTTCTGGGATTTTTTTCCCAAGAAATATATGGGAATTATCTGTAATTTGGCACAGTTTCAGAACGATTCGTGAAAGTCACCTTTTAAGAATAACTTCCACTGCAGGCCCATATATAAAAGTTTGCTCCTTTATTACTCTGCACATGGACAATTATTTGCGCTGTTATTTGCCCCAGGCATGTACCTATGTAATTACCGTTTACAGTGTAAAGATGGATGTTATCGGTCACTGAACGTCGGAGCAGTAGGCGTTTAATGCATTTTCCCATAGGGTCCAATGCAAAATTGACACCTCATTTTCTCCATTCTCAAGAGCTTTGAGTCTCTGCAAAACATATACATGTGTAGACACAAATAAGTGAAATAGAATGAAGGCTATTTCAGCTTTAGCTTTTATTCCGTTTGGGAGCTAAAGTCGCACAAACTTTTGTTTACAAAAATTTCGATGGCCTATAGTTCGCAAGTTATGCAATCAGTTGACATAAGATTGTGCATGCATGTAGACATGTTAATGGCCTTTATATATGCCAAGTTTCAGATGGCTACCTACTCATACAAGCCAGCAGTAGCGGTTTGAAATTTTCACAATTTGGGCTACACGTTCGGGACGATTCGTGACCTTAGGTGACTTGCACAATTCGGGCTGAAACTAGTGCCAAATGAAAGGGTTGGGATAAACATTCAATTGACCATATGTGCCAAAAATTCTCGTTCTTTAGTTTTCGAGTTATAGCCCCTGAAAGTCGAAAACTGCACGACTTTGCCCTCGAATATCTCGACAACGGAGAAAGGAGAATTTCTGGGATTTTTTTCCCAAGAAATATATGGGAATTATCTGTAATTTAGCACAGTTTCAGAACGATTCGTGAAAGTCACCTTTTAAGAATAACTTCCACTGCAGGCCCATATATAAAAGTTTGCTCCTTTATTACTCTGCACATGGACAATTATTTGCGCTGTTATTTGCCCCAGGCATGTACCTATGTAATTACCGTTTACAGTGTAAAGATGGATGTTATCGGTCACTGAACGTCGGAGCAGTAGGCGTTTAATGCATTTTCCCATAGGGTCCAATGCAAAATTGACACCTCATTTTCTCCATTCTCAAGAGCTTTGAGTCTCTGCAAAACATATACATGTGTAGACACAAATAAGTGAAATAGAATGAAGGCTATTTCAGCTTTAGCTTTTATTCCGTTTGGGAGCTAAAGTCGCACAAACTTTTGTTTACAAAAATTTCGATGGCCTATAGTTCGCAAGTTATGCAATCAGTTGACATAAGATTGTGCATGCATGTAGACATGTTAATGGCCTTTATATATGCCAAGTTTCAGATGGCTACCTACTCATACAAGCAAGCAGTAGCGGTTTGAAATTTTCTCAATTTGGGCTACACGTTCGGGACGATTCGTGACCTTAGGTGACTTGCACAATTCGGGCTGAAACTAGTGCCAAATGAAAGGGTTGGGATAAACATTCAATTGACCATATGTGCCAAAAATTCTCGTTCTTTAGTTTTCGAGTTATAGCCCCTGAAAGTCGAAAACTGCACGACTTTGCCCTCGAATATCTCGACAACGGAGAAAGGAGAATTTCTGGGATTTTTTTCCCAAGAAATATATGGGAATTATCTGTAATTTAGCACAGTTTCAGAACGATTCGTGAAAGTCACCTTTTAAGAATAACTTCCACTGCAGGCCCATATATAAAAGTTTGCTCCTTTATTACTCTGCACATGGACAATTATTTGCGCTGTTATTTGCCCCAGGCATGTACCTATGTAATTACCGTTTACAGTGTAAAGATGGATGTTATCGGTCACTGAACGTCGGAGCAGTAGGCGTTTAATGCATTTTCCCATAGGGTCCAATGCAAAATTGACACCTCATTTTCTCCATTCTCAAGAGCTTTGAGTCTCTGCAAAACATATACATGTGTAGACACAAATAAGTGAAATAGAATGAAGGCTATTTCAGCTTTAGCTTTTATTCCGTTTGGGAGCTAAAGTCGCACAAACTTTTGTTTACAAAAATTTCGATGGCCTATAGTTCGCAAGTTATGCAATCAGTTGACATAAGATTGTGCATGCATGTAGACATGTTAATGGCCTTTATATATGCCAAGTTTCAGATGGCTACCTACTCATACAAGCAAGCAGTAGCGGTTTGAAATTTTCACAATTTGGGCTACACGTTTGGGACGATTCGTGACCTTAGGTGACTTGCACAATTCGGGCTGAAACTAGTGCCAAATGAAAGGGTTGGGATAAACATTCAATTGACCATATGTGCCAAAAATTCTCGTTCTTTAGTTTTCGAGTTATAGCCCCTGAAAGTCGAAAACTGCACGACTTTGCCCTCGAATATCTCGACAACGGAGAAAGGAGAATTTCTGGGATTTTTTTCCCAAGAAATATATGGGAATTATCTGTAATTTAGCACAGTTTCAGAACGATTCGTGAAAGTCACCTTTTAAGAATAACTTCCACTGCAGGCCCATATATAAAAGTTTGCTCCTTTATTACTCTGCACATGGAAAATTATTTGCGCTGTTATTTGCCCCAGGCATGTACCTATGTAATTACCGTTTACAGTGTAAAGATGGATGTTATCGGTCACTGAATGTCGGAGCAGTAGGCGTTTAATGCATTTTCCCATAGGGTCCAATGCAAAATTGACACCTCATTTTCTCCATTCTCAAGAGCTTTGAGTCTCTGCAAAACATATACATGTGTAGACACAAATAAGTGAAATAGAATGAAGGCTATTTCAGCTTTAGCTTTTATTCCGTTTGGGAGCTAAAGTCGCACAAACTTTTGTTTACAAAAATTTCGATGGCCTATAGTTCGCAAGTTATGCAATCAGTTGACATAAGATTGTGCATGCATGTAGACATGTTAATGGCCTTTATATATGCCAAGTTTCAGATGGCTACCTACTCATACAAGCAAGCAGTAGCGGTTTGAAATTTTCACAATTTGGGCTACACGTTCGGGACGATTCGTGACCTTAGGTGACTTGCACAATTCGGGCTGAAACTAGTGCCAAATGAAAGGGTTGGGATAAACATTCAATTGACCATATGTGCCAAAAATTCTCGTTCTTTAGTTTTCGAGTTATAGCCCCTGAAAGTCGAAAACTGCACGACTTTGCCCTCGAATATCTCGACAACGGAGAAAGGAGAATTTCTGGGATTTTTTTCCCAAGAAATATATGGGAATTATCTGTAATTTAGCACAGTTTCAGAACGATTCGTGAAAGTCACCTTTTAAGAATAACTTCCACTGCAGGCCCATATATAAAAGTTTGCTCCTTTATTACTCTGCACATGGACAATTATTTGCGCTGTTATTTGCCCCAGGCATGTACCTATGTAATTACCGTTTACAGTGTAAAGATGGATGTTATCGGTCACTGAACGTCGGAGCAGTAGGCGTTTAATGCATTTTCCCATAGGGTCCAATGCAAAATTGACACCTCATTTTCTCCATTCTCAAGAGCTTTGAGTCTCTGCAAAACATATACATGTGTAGACACAAATAAGTGAAATAGAATGAAGGCTATTTCAGCTTTAGCTTTTATTCCGTTTGGGAGCTAAAGTCGCACAAACTTTTGTTTACAAAAATTTCGATGGCCTATAGTTCGCAAGTTATGCAATCAGTTGACATAAGATTGTGCATGCATGTAGACATGTTAATGGCCTTTATATATGCCAAGTTTCAGATGGCTACCTACTCATACAAGCAAGCAGTAGCGGTTTGAAATTTTCTCAATTTGGGCTACACGTTCGGGACGATTCGTGACCTTAGGTGACTTGCACAATTCGGGCTGAAACTAGTGCCAAATGAAAGGGTTGGGATAAACATTCAATTGACCATATGTGCCAAAAATTCTCGTTCTTTAGTTTTCGAGTTATAGCCCCTGAAAGTCGAAAACTGCACGACTTTGCCCTCGAATATCTCGACAACGGAGAAAGGAGAATTTCTGGGATTTTTTTCCCAAGAAATATATGGGAATTATCTGTAATTTAGCACAGTTTCAGAACGATTCGTGAAAGTCACCTTTTAAGAATAACTTCCACTGCAGGCCCATATATAAAAGTTTGCTCCTTTATTACTCTGCACATGGACAATTATTTGCGCTGTTATTTGCCCCAGGCATGTACCTATGTAATTACCGTTTACAGTGTAAAGATGGATGTTATCGGTCACTGAACGTCGGAGCAGTAGGCGTTTAATGCATTTTCCCATAGGGTCCAATGCAAAATTGACACCTCATTTTCTCCATTCTCAAGAGCTTTGAGTCTCTGCAAAACATATACATGTGTAGACACAAATAGTGAAATAGAATGAAGGCTATTTCAGCTTTAGCTTTTATTCCGTTTGGGAGCTAAAGTCGCACAAACTTTTGTTTACAAAAATTTCGATGGCCTATAGTTCGCAAGTTATGCAATCAGTTGACATAAGATTGTGCATGCATGTAGACATGTTAATGGCCTTTATATATGCCAAGTTTCAGATGGCTACCTACTCATACAAGCAAGCAGTAGCGGTTTAAAATTTTCACAATTTGGGCTACACGTTTGGGACGATTCGTGACCTTAGGTGACTTGCACAATTCGGGCTGAAACTAGTGCCAAATGAAAGGGTTGGGATAAACATTCAATTGACCATATGTGCCAAAAATTCTCGTTCTTTAGTTTTCGAGTTATAGCCCCTGAAAGTCGAAAACTGCACGACTTTGCCCTCGAATATCTCGACAACGGAGAAAGGAGAATTTCTGGGATTTTTTTCCCAAGAAATATATGGGAATTATCTGTAATTTAGCACAGTTTCAGAACGATTCGTGAAAGTCACCTTTTAAGAATAACTTCCACTGCAGGCCCATATATAAAAGTTTGCTCCTTTATTACTCTGCACATGGAAAATTATTTGCGCTGTTATTTGCCCCAGGCATGTACCTATGTAATTACCGTTTACAGTGTAAAGATGGATGTTATCGGTCACTGAATGTCGGAGCAGTAGGCGTTTAATGCATTTTCCCATAGGGTCCAATGCAAAATTGACACCTCATTTTCTCCATTCTCAAGAGCTTTGAGTCTCTGCAAAACATATACATGTGTAGACACAAATAAGTGAAATAGAATGAAGGCTATTTCAGCTTTAGCTTTTATTCCGTTTGGGAGCTAAAGTCGCACAAACTTTTGTTTACAAAAATTTCGATGGCCTATAGTTCGCAAGTTATGCAATCAGTTGACATAAGATTGTGCATGCATGTAGACATGTTAATGGCCTTTATATATGCCAAGTTTCAGATGGCTACCTACTCATACAAGCAAGCAGTAGCGGTTTGAAATTTTCACAATTTGGGCTACACGTTCGGGACGA
The DNA here is from genome assembly GCA_963989385.1 of Ctena decussata. NCBI lineage: Eukaryota > Metazoa > Mollusca > Bivalvia > Lucinida > Lucinidae > Ctena > Ctena decussata. Next base: position 77,134,246 of record OZ022510.1, on the reverse strand, counting down.
TTCGTGACCTTAGGTGACTTGCACAATTCGGGCTGAAACTAGTGCCAAATGAAAGGGTTGGGATAAACATTCAATTGACCATATGTGCCAAAAATTCTCGTTCTTTAGTTTTCGAGTTATAGCCCCTGAAAGTCGAAAACTGCACGACTTTGCCCTCGAATATCTCGACAACGGAGAAAGGAGAATTTCTGGGATTTTTTTCCCAAGAAATATATGGGAATTATCTGTAATTTAGCACAGTTTCAGAACGATTCGTGAAAGTCACCTTTTAAGAATAACTTCCACTGCAGGCCCATATATAAAAGTTTGCTCCTTTATTACTCTGCACATGGACAATTATTTGCGCTGTTATTTGCCCCAGGCATGTACCTATGTAATTACCGTTTACAGTGTAAAGATGGATGTTATCGGTCACTGAACGTCGGAGCAGTAGGCGTTTAATGCATTTTCCCATAGGGTCCAATGCAAAATTGACACCTCATTTTCTCCATTCTCAAGAGCTTTGAGTCTCTGCAAAACATATACATGTGTAGACACAAATAAGTGAAATAGAATGAAGGCTATTTCAGCTTTAGCTTTTATTCCGTTTGGGAGCTAAAGTCGCACAAACTTTTGTTTACAAAAATTTCGATGGCCTATAGTTCGCAAGTTATGCAATCAGTTGACATAAGATTGTGCATGCATGTAGACATGTTAATGGCCTTTATATATGCCAAGTTTCAGATGGCTACCTACTCATACAAGCAAGCAGTAGCGGTTTGAAATTTTCACAATTTGGGCTACACGTTTGGGACGATTCGTGACCTTAGGTGACTTGCACAATTCGGGCTGAAACTAGTGCCAAATGAAAGGGTTGGGATAAACATTCAATTGACCATATGTGCCAAAAGTTCTCGTTCTTTAGTTTTCGAGTTATAGCCCCTGAAAGTCGAAAACTGCACGACTTTGCCCTCGAATATCTCGACAACGGAGAAAGGAGAATTTCTGGGATTTTTTTCCCAAGAAATATATGGGAATTATCTGTAATTTAGCACAGTTTCAGAACGATTCGTGAAAGTCACCTTTTAAGAATAACTTCCACTGCAGGCCCATATATAAAAGTTTGCTCCTTTATTACTCTGCACATGGACAATTATTTGCGCTGTTATTTGCCCCAGGCATGTACCTATGTAATTACCGTTTACAGTGTAAAGATGGATGTTATCGGTCACTGAATGTCGGAGCAGTAGGCGTTTAATGCATTTTCCCATAGGGTCCAATGCAAAATTGACACCTCATTTTCTCCATTCTCAAGAGCTTTGAGTCTCTGCAAAACATATACATGTGTAGACACAAATAAGTGAAATAGAATGAAGGCTATTTCAGCTTTAGCTTTTATTCCGTTTGGGAGCTAAAGTCGCACAAACTTTTGTTTACAAAAATTTCGATGGCCTATAGTTCGCAAGTTATGCAATCAGTTGACATAAGATTGTGCATGCATGTAGACATGTTAATGGCCTTTATATATGCCAAGTTTCAGATGGCTACCTACTCATACAAGCAAGCAGTAGCGGTTTGAAATTTTCACAATTTGGGCTACACGTTCGGGACGATTCGTGACCTTAGGTGACTTGCACAATTCGGGCTGAAACTAGTGCCAAATGAAAGGGTTGGGATAAACATTCAATTGACCATATGTGCCAAAAATTCTCGTTCTTTAGTTTTCGAGTTATAGCCCCTGAAAGTCGAAAACTGCACGACTTTGCCCTCGAATATCTCGACAACGGAGAAAGGAGAATTTCTGGGATTTTTTTCCCAAGAAATATATGGGAATTATCTGTAATTTGGCACAGTTTCAGAACGATTCGTGAAAGTCACCTTTTAAGAATAACTTCCACTGCAGGCCCATATATAAAAGTTTGCTCCTTTATTACTCTGCACATGGACAATTATTTGCGCTGTTATTTGCCCCAGGCATGTACCTATGTAATTACCGTTTACAGTGTAAAGATGGATGTTATCGGTCACTGAACGTCGGAGCAGTAGGCGTTTAATGCATTTTCCCATAGGGTCCAATGCAAAATTGACACCTCATTTTCTCCATTCTCAAGAGCTTTGAGTCTCTGCAAAACATATACATGTGTAGACACAAATAAGTGAAATAGAATGAAGGCTATTTCAGCTTTAGCTTTTATTCCGTTTGGGAGCTAAAGTCGCACAAACTTTTGTTTACAAAAATTTCGATGGCCTATAGTTCGCAAGTTATGCAATCAGTTGACATAAGATTGTGCATGCATGTAGACATGTTAATGGCCTTTATATATGCCAAGTTTCAGATGGCTACCTACTCATACAAGCAAGCAGTAGCGGTTTGAAATTTTCACAATTTGGGCTACACGTTCGGGACGATTCGTGACCTTAGGTGACTTGCACAATTCGGGCTGAAACTAGTGCCAAATGAAAGGGTTGGGATAAACATTCAATTGACCATATGTGCCAAAAATTCTCGTTCTTTAGTTTTCGAGTTATAGCCCCTGAAAGTCGAAAACTGCACGACTTTGCCCTCGAATATCTCGACAACGGAGAAAGGAGAATTTCTGGGATTTTTTTCCCAAGAAATATATGGGAATTATCTGTAATTTGGCACAGTTTCAGAACGATTCGTGAAAGTCACCTTTTAAGAATAACTTCCACTGCAGGCCCATATATAAAAGTTTGCTCCTTTATTACTCTGCACATGGACAATTATTTGCGCTGTTATTTGCCCCAGGCATGAACCTATGTAATTACCGTTTACAGTGTAAAGATGGATGTTATCGGTCACTGAACGTCGGAGCAGTAGGCGTTTAATGCATTTTCCCATAGGGTCCAATGCAAAATTGACACCTCATTTTCTCCATTCTCAAGAGCTTTGAGTCTCTGCAAAACATATACATGTGTAGACACAAATAAGTGAAATAGAATGAAGGCTATTTCAGCTTTAGCTTTTATTCCGTTTGGGAGCTAAAGTCGCACAAACTTTAGTTTACAAAAATTTCGATGGCCTATAGTTCGCAAGTTATGCAATCAGTTAACATAAGATTGTGCATGCATGTAGACATGTTAATGGCCTTTATATATGCCAAGTTTCAGATGGCTACCTACTCATACAAGCCAGCAGTAGCGGTTTGAAATTTTCACAATTTGGGCTACACGTTCGGGACGATTCGTGACTATAGGTGACTTGCACAATTCGGGCTGAAACTAGTGCCAAATGAAAGGGTTGGGATAAACATTCAATTGACCATATGTGCCAAAAATTCTCGTTCTTTAGTTTTCGAGTTATAGCCCCTGAAAGTCGAAAACTGCACGACTTTGCCCTCGAATATCTCGACAACGGAGAAAGGAGAATTTCTGGGATTTTTTTCCCAAGAAATATATGGGAATTATCTGTAATTTAGCACAGTTTCAGAACGATTCGTGAAAGTCACCTTTTAAGAATAACTTCCACTGCAGGCCCATATATAAAAGTTTGCTCCTTTATTACTCTGCACATGGACAATTATTTGCGCTGTTATTTGCCCCAGGCATGTACCTATGTAATTACCGTTTACAGTGTAAAGATGGATGTTATCGGTCACTGAACGTCGGAGCAGTAGGCGTTTAATGCATTTTCCCATAGGGTCCAATGCAAAATTGACACCTCATTTTCTCCATTCTCAAGAGCTTTGAGTCTCTGCAAAACATATACATGTGTAGACACAAATAAGTGAAATAGAATGAAGGCTATTTCAGCTTTAGCTTTTATTCCGTTTGGGAGCTAAAGTCGCACAAACTTTTGTTTACAAAAATTTCGATGGCCTATAGTTCGCAAGTTATGCAATCAGTTGACATAAGATTGTGCATGCATGTAGACATGTTAATGGCCTTTATATATGCCAAGTTTCAGATGGCTACCTACTCATACAAGCAAGCAGTAGCGGTTTGAAATTTTCACAATTTGGGCTACACGTTTGGGACGATTCGTGACCTTAGGTGACTTGCACAATTCGGGCTGAAACTAGTGCCAAATGAAAGGGTTGGGATAAACATTCAATTGACCATATGTGCCAAAAATTCTCGTTCTTTAGTTTTCGAGTTATAGCCCCTGAAAGTCGAAAACTGCACGACTTTGCCCTCGAATATCTCGACAACGGAGAAAGGAGAATTTCTGGGATTTTTTTCCCAAGAAATATATGGGAATTATCTGTAATTTAGCACAGTTTCAGAACGATTCGTGAAAGTCACCTTTTAAGAATAACTTCCACTGCAGGCCCATATATAAAAGTTTGCTCCTTTATTACTCTGCACATGGACAATTATTTGCGCTGTTATTTGCCCCAGGCATGTACCGATGTAATTACCGTTTACAGTGTAAAGATGGATGTTATCGGTCACTGAACGTCGGAGCAGTAGGCGTTTAATGCATTTTCCCATAGGGTCCAATGCAAAATTGACACCTCATTTTCTCCATTCTCAAGAGCTTTGAGTCTCTGCAAAACATATACATGTGTAGACACAAATAAGTGAAATAGAATGAAGGCTATTTCAGCTTTAGTTTTTATTCCGTTTGGGAGCTAAAGTCGCACAAACTTTTGTTTACAAAAATTTCGATGGCCTATAGTTCGCAAGTTATGCAATCAGTTGACATAAGATTGTGCATGCATGTAGACATGTTAATGGCCTTTATATATGCCAAGTTTCAGATGGCTACCTACTCATACAAGCAAGCAGTAGCGGTTTGAAATTTTCACAATTTGGGCTACACGTTCGGGACGATTCGTGACCTTAGGTGACTTGCACAATTCGGGCTGAAACTAGTGCCAAATGAAAGGGTTGGGATAAACATTCAATTGACCATATGTGCCAAAAATTCTCGTTCTTTAGTTTTCGAGTTATAGCCCCTGAAAGTCGAAAACTGCACGACTTTGCCCTCGAATATCTCGACAACGGAGAAAGGAGAATTTCTGGGATTTTTTTCCCAAGAAATATATGGGAATTATCTGTAATTTGGCACAGTTTCAGAACGATTCGTGAAAGTCACCTTTTAAGAATAACTTCCACTGCAGGCCCATATATAAAAGTTTGCTCCTTTATTACTCTGCACATGGACAATTATTTGCGCTGTTATTTGCCCCAGGCATGTACCTATGTAATTACCGTTTACAGTGTAAAGATGGATGTTATCGGTCACTGAACGTCGGAGCAGTAGGCGTTTAATGCATTTTCCCATAGGGTCCAATGCAAAATTGACACCTCATTTTCTCCATTCTCAAGAGCTTTGAGTCTCTGCAAAACATATACATGTGTAGACACAAATAAGTGAAATAGAATGAAGGCTATTTCAGCTTTAGCTTTTATTCCGTTTGGGAGCTAAAGTCGCACAAACTTTTGTTTACAAAAAATTCGATGGCCTATAGTTCGCAAGTTATGCAATCAGTTGACATAAGATTGTGCATGCATGTAGACATGTTAATGGCCTTTATATATGCCAAGTTTCAGATGGCTACCTACTCATACAAGACAGCAGTAGCGGTTTGAAATTTTCACAATTTGGGCTACACGTTCGGGACGATTCGTGACCTTAGGTGACTTGCACAATTCGGGCTGAAACTAGTGCCAAATGAAAGGGTTGGGATAAACATTCAATTGACCATATGTGCCAAAAATTCTCGTTCTTTAGTTTTCGAGTTATAGCCCCTGAAAGTCGAAAACTGCACGACTTTGCCCTCGAATATCTCGACAACGGAGAAAGGAGAATTTCTGGGATTTTTTTCCCAAGAAATATATGGGAATTATCTGTAATTTAGCACAGTTTCAGAACGATTCGTGAAAGTCACCTTTTAAGAATAACTTCCACTGCAGGCCCATATATAAAAGTTTGCTCCTTTATTACTCTGCACATGGACAATTATTTGCGCTGTTATTTGCCCCAGGCATGTACCTATGTAATTACCGTTTACAGTGTAAAGATGGATGTTATCGGTCGCTGAACGTCGGAGCAGTAGGCGTTTAATGCATTTTCCCATTGGGTCCAATGCAAAATTGACTCCTCATTTTCTCCATTCTCAAGAGCTTTGAGTCTCTGCAAAACATATACATGTGTAGACACAAATAAGTGAAATAGAATGAAGACTATTTCAGCTTTAGCTTTTATTCCGTTTGGGAGCTAAAGTCGCACAAACTTTTGTTTACAAAAATTTCGATGGCCTATAGTTCGCAAGTTATGCAATCAGTTGACATAAGATTGTGCATGCATGTAGACATGTTAATGTCCTTTATATATGCCAAGTTTCAGATGGCTACCTACTCATACAAGCAAGCAGTAGCGGTTTGAAATTTTCACAATTTGGGCTACACGTTCGGGACGATTCGTGACCTTAGGTGACTTGCACAATTCGGGCTGAAACTAGTGCCAAATGAAAGGGTTGGGATAAACATTCAATTGACCATATGTGCCAAAAATTCTCGTTCTTTAGTTTTCGAGTTATAGCCCCTGAAAGTCGAAAACTGCACGACTTTGCCCTCGAATATCTCGACAACGGAGAAAGGAGAATTTCTGGGATTTTTTTCCCAAGAAATATATGGGAATTATCTGTAATTTAGCACAGTTTCAGAACGATTCGTGAAAGTCACCTTTTAAGAATAACTTCCACTGCAGGCCCATATATAAAAGTTTGCTCCTTTATTACTCTGCACATGGACAATTATTTGCGCTGTTATTTGCCCCAGGCATGTACCTATGTAATTACCGTTTACAGTGTAAAGATGGATGTTATCGGTCACTGAACGTCGGAGCAGTAGGCGTTTAATGCATTTTCCCATAGGGTCCAATGCAAAATTGACACCTCATTTTCTCCATTCTCAAGAGCTTTGAGTCTCTGCAAAACATATACATGTGTAGACACAAATAAGTGAAATAGAATGAAGGCTATTTCAGCTTTAGCTTTTATTCCGTTTGGGAGCTAAAGTCGCACAAACTTTTGTTTACAAAAATTTCGATGGCCTATAGTTCGCAAGTTATGCAATCAGTTGACATAAGATTGTGCATGCATGTAGACATGTTAATGGCCTTTATATATGCCAAGTTTCAGATGGCTACCTACTCATACAAGCAAGCAGTAGCGGTTTGAAATTTTCACAATTTGGGCTACACGTTTGGGACGATTCGTGACCTTAGGTGACTTGCACAATTCGGGCTGAAACTAGTGCCAAATGAAAGGGTTGGGATAAACATTCAATTGACCATATGTGCCAAAAATTCTCGTTCTTTAGTTTTCGAGTTATAGCCCCTGAAAGTCGAAAACTGCACGACTTTGCCCTCGAATATCTCGACAACGGAGAAAGGAGAATTTCTGGGATTTTTTTCCCAAGAAATATATGGGAATTATCTGTAATTTAGCACAGTTTCAGAACGATTCGTGAAAGTCACCTTTTAAGAATAACTTCCACTGCAGGCCCATATATAAAAGTTTGCTCCTTTATTACTCTGCACATGGACAATTATTTGCGCTGTTATTTGCCCCAGGCATGTACCTATGTAATTACCGTTTACAGTGTAAAGATGGATGTTATCGGTCACTGAACGTCGGAGCAGTAGGCGTTTAATGCATTTTCCCATTGGGTCCAATGCAAAATTGACACCTCATTTTCTCCATTCTCAAGAGCTTTGAGTCTCTGCAAAACATATACATGTGTGGACACAAATAAGTGAAATAGAATGAAGGCTATTTCAGCTTTAGCTTTTATTCCGTTTGGGAGCTAAAGTCGCACAAACTTTTGTTTACAAAAATTTCGATGGCCTATAGTTCGCAAGTTATGCAATCAGTTGACATAAGATTGTGCATGCATGTAGACATGTTAATGGCCTTTATATATGCCAAGTTTCAGATGGCTACCTACTCATACAAGCAAGCAGTAGCGGTTTGAAATTTTCACAATTTGGGCTACACGTTCGGGACGATTCGTGACCTTAGGTGACTTGCACAATTCGGGCTGAAACTAGTGCCAAATGAAAGGGTTGGGATAAACATTCAATTGACCATATGTGCCAAAAATTCTCGTTCTTTAGTTTTCGAGTTATAGCCCCTGAAAGTCGAAAACTGCACGACTTTGCCCTCGAATATCTCGACAACGGAGAAAGGAGAATTTCTGGGATTTTTTTCCCAAGAAATATATGGGAATTATCTGTAATTTAGCACAGTTTCAGAACGATTCGTGAAAGTCACCTTTTAAGAATAACTTCCACTGCAGGCCCATATATAAAAGTTTGCTCCTTTATTACTCTGCACAAAGACAATTATTTGCGCTGTTATTTGCCCCAGGCATGTACCTATGTAATTACCGTTTACAGTGTAAAGATGGATATTATCGGTCACTGAACGTCGGAGCAGTAGGCGTTTAATGCATTTTCCCATAGGGTCCAATGCAAAATTGACACCTCATTTTCTCCATTCTCAAGAGCTTTGAGTCTCTGCAAAACATATACATGTGTAGACACAAATAAGTGAAATAGAATGAAGGCTATTTCAGCTTTAGCTTTTATTCCGTTTGGGAGCTAAAGTCGCAAAAACTTTTGTTTACAAAAATTTCGATGGCCTATAGTTCGCAAGTTATGCAATCAGTTGACATAAGATTGTGCATGCATGTAGACATGTTAATGGCCTTTATATATGCCAAGTTTCAGATGGCTACCTACTCATACAAGCAAGCAGTAGCGGTTTGAAATTTTCACAATTTGGGCTACACGTTCGGGACGATTCGTGACCTTAGGTGACTTGCACAATTCGGGCTGAAACTAGTGCCAAATGAAAGGGTTGGGATAAACATTCAATTGACCATATGTGCCAAAAATTCTCGTTCTTTAGTTTTCGAGTTATAGCCCCTGAAAGTCGAAAACTGCACGACTTTGCCCTCGAATATCTCGACAACGGAGAAAGGAGAATTTCTGGGATTTTTTTCCCAAGAAATATATGGGAATTATCTGTAATTTAGCACAGTTTCAGAACGATTCGTGAAAGTCACCTTTTAAGAATAACTTCCACTGCAGGCCCATATATAAAAGTTTGCTCCTTTATTACTCTGCACATGGACAATTATTTGCGCTGTTATTTGCCCCAGGCATGTACCTATGTAATTACCGTTTACAGTGTAAAGATGGATGTTATCGGTCACTGAACGTCGGAGCAGTAGGCGTTTAATGCATTTTCCCATAGGGTCCAATGCAAAATTGACACCTCATTTTCTCCATTCTCAAGAGCTTTGAGTCTCTGCAAAACATATACATGTGTAGACACAAATAAGTGAAATAGAATGAAGGCTAATTCAGCTTTAGCTTTTATTCCGTTTGGGAGCTAAAGTCGCACAAACTTTTGTTTACAAAAATTTCGATGGCCTATAGTTCGCAAGTTATGCAATCAGTTGACATAAGATTGTGCATGCATGTAGACATGTTAATGGCCTTTATATATGCCAAGTTTCAGATGGCTACCTACTCATACAAGCAAGCAGTAGCGGTTTGAAATTTTCACAATTTGGGCTACACGTTTGGGACGATTCGTGACCTTAGGTGACTTGCACAATTCGGGCTGAAACTAGTGCCAAATGAAAGGGTTGGGATAAACATTCAATTGACCATATGTGCCAAAAATTCTCGTTCTTTAGTTTTCGAGTTATAGCCCCTGAAAGTCGAAAACTGCACGACTTTGCCCTCGAATATCTCGACAACGGAGAAAGGAGAATTTCTGGGATTTTTTTCCCAAGAAATATATGGGAATTATCTGTAATTTAGCACAGTTTCAGAACGATTCGTGAAAGTCACCTTTTAAGAATAACTTCCACTGCAGGCCCATATATAAAAGTTTGCTCCTTTATTACTCTGCACATGGACAATTATTTGCGCTGTTATTTGCCCCAGGCATGTACCTATGTAATTACCGTTTACAGTGTAAAGATGGATGTTATCGGTCACTGAATGTCGGAGCAGTAGGCGTTTAATTCATTTTCCCATAGGGTCCAATGCAAAATTGACACCTCATTTTCTCCATTCTCAAGAGCTTTGAGTCTCTGCAAAACATATACATGTGTAGACACAAATAAGTGAAATAGAATGAAGGCTATTTCAGCTTTAGCTTTTATTCCGTTTGGGAGCTAAAGTCGCACAAACTTTTGTTTACAAAAATTTCGATGGCCTATAGTTCGCAAGTTATGCAATCAGTTGACATAAGATTGTGCATGCATGTAGACATGTTAATGGCCTTTATATATGCCAAGTTTCAGATGGCTACCTACTCATACAAGCAAGCAGTAGCGGTTTGAAATTTTCACAATTTGGGCTACACGTTCGGGACGATTCGTGACCTTAGGTGACTTGCACAATTCGGGCTGAAACTAGTGCCAAATGAAAGGGTTGGGATAAACATTCAATTGACCATATGTGCCAAAAATTCTCGTTCTTTAGTTTTCGAGTTATAGCCCCTGAAAGTCGAAAACTGCACGACTTTGCCCTCGAATATCTCGACAACGGAGAAAGGAGAATTTCTGGGATTTTTTTCCCAAGAAATATATGGGAATTATCTGTAATTTGGCACAGTTTCAGAACGATTCGTGAAAGTCACCTTTTAAGAATAACTTCCACTGCAGGCCCATATATAAAAGTTTGCTCCTTTATTACTCTGCACATGGACAATTATTTGCGCTGTTATTTGCCCCAGGCATGTACCTATGTAATTACCGTTTACAGTGTAAAGATGGATGTTATCGGTCGCTGAACGTCGGAGCAGTAGGCGTTTAATGCATTTTCCCATAGGGTCCAATGCAAAATTGACACCTCATTTTCTCCATTCTCAAGAGCTTTGAGTCTCTGCAAAACATATACATGTGTGGACACAAATAAGTGAAATAGAATGAAGGCTATTTCAGCTTTAGCTTTTATTCCGTTTGGGAGCTAAAGTCGCACAAACTTTTGTTTACAAAAATTTCGATGGCCTATAGTTCGCAAGTTATGCAATCAGTTGACATAAGATTGTGCATGCATGTAGACATGTTAATGGCCTTTATATATGCCAAGTTTCAGATGGCTACCTACTCATACAAGCAAGCAGTAGCGGTTTGAAATTTTCACAATTTGGGCTACACGTTCGGGACGATTCGTGACCTTAGGTGACTTGCACAATTCGGGCTGAAACTAGTGCCAAATGAAAGGGTTGGGATAAACATTCAATTGACCATATGTGCCAAAAATTCTCGTTCTTTAGTTTTCGAGTTATAGCCCCTGAAAGTCGAAAACTGCACGACTTTGCCCTCGAATATCTCGACAACGGAGAAAGGAGAATTTCTGGGATTTTTTTCCCAAGAAATATATGGGAATTATCTGTAATTTAGCACAGTTTCAGAACGATTCGTGAAAGTCACCTTTTAAGAATAACTTCCACTGCAGGCCCATATATAAAAGTTTGCTCCTTTATTACTCTGCACATGGACAATTATTTGCGCTGTTATTTGCCCCAGGCATGTACCTATGTAATTACCGTTTACAGTGTAAAGATGGATGTTATCGGTCACTGAACGTCGGAGCAGTAGGCGTTTAATGCATTTTCCCATAGGGTCCAATGCAAAATTGACACCTCATTTTCTCCATTCTCAAGAGCTTTGAGTCTCTGCAAAACATATACATGTGTAGACACAAATAAGTGAAATAGAATGAAGGCTATTTCAGCTTTAGCTTTTATTCCGTTTGGGAGCTAAAGTCGCACAAACTTTTGTTTACAAAAATTTCGATGGCCTATAGTTCGCAAGTTATGCAATCAGTTGACATAAGATTGTGCATGCATGTAGACATGTTAATGGCCTTTATATATGCCAAGTTTCAGATGGCTACCTACTCATACAAGCAAGCAGTAGCGGTTTGAAATTTTCACAATTTGGGCTACACGTTCGGGACGATTCGTGACCTTAGGTGACTTGCACAATTCGGGCTGAAACTAGTGCCAAATGAAAGGGTTGGGATAAACATTCAATTGACCATATGTGCCAAAAATTCTCGTTCTTTAGTTTTCGAGTTATAGCCCCTGAAAGTCGAAAACTGCACGACTTTGCCCTCGAATATCTCGACAACGGAGAAAGGAGAATTTCTGGGATTTTTTTCCCAAGAAATATATGGGAATTATCTGTAATTTAGCACAGTTTCAGAACGATTCGTGAAAGTCACCTTTTAAGAATAACTTCCACTGCAGGCCCATATATAAAAGTTTGCTCCTTTATTACTCTGCACATGGACAATTATTTGCGCTGTTATTTGCCCCAGGCATGTACCTATGTAATTACCGTTTACAGTGTAAAGATGGATGTTATCGGTCACTGAACGTCGGAGCAGTAGGCGTTTAATGCATTTTCCCATAGGGTCCAATGCAAAATTGACACCTCATTTTCTCCATTCTCAAGAGCTTTGAGTCTCTGCAAAACATATACATGTGTAGACACAAATAAGTGAAATAGTATGAAGGCTATTTCAGCTTTAGCTTTTATTCCGTTTGGGAGCTAAAGTCGCACAAACTTTTGTTTACAAAAATTTCGATGGCCTATAGTTCGCAAGTTATGCAATCAGTTGACATAAGATTGTGCATGCATGTAGACATGTTAATGGCCTTTATATATGCCAAGTTTCAGATGGCTACCTACTCATACAAGCAAGCAGTAGCGGTTTGAAATTTTCACAATTTGGGCTACACGTTCGGGACGATTCGTGACCTTAGGTGACTTGCACAATTCGGGCTGAAACTAGTGCCAAATGAAAGGGTTGGGATAAACATTCAATTGACCATATGTGCCAAAACTTCTCGTTCTTTAGTTTTCGAGTTATAGCCCCTGAAAGTCGAAAACTGCACGACTTTGCCCTCGAATATCTCGACAACGGAGAAAGGAGAATTTCTGGGATTTTTTTCCCAAGAAATATATGGGAATTATCTGTAATTTAGCACAGTTTCAGAACGATTCGTGAAAGTCACCTTTTAAGAATAACTTCCACTGCAGGCCCATATATAAAAGTTTGCTCCTTTATTACTCTGCACATGGACAATTATTTGCGCTGTTATTTGCCCCAGGCATGTACCTATGTAATTACCGTTTACAGTGTAAAGATGGATGTTATCGGTCACTGAACGTCGGAGCAGTAGGCGTTTAATGCATTTTCCCATAGGGTCCAATGCAAAATTGACACCTCATTTTCTCCATTCTCAAGAGCTTTGAGTCTCTGCAAAACATATACATGTGTAGACACAAATAAGTGAAATAGAATGAAGGCTATTTCAGCTTTAGCTTTTATTCCGTTTGGGAGCTAAAGTCGCACAAACTTTTGTTTACAAAAATTTCGATGGCCTATAGTTCGCAAGTTATGCAATCAGTTGACATAAGATTGTGCATGCATGTAGACATGTTAATGGCCTTTATATATGCCAAGTTTCAGATGGCTACCTACTCATACAAGCAAGCAGTAGCGGTTTGAAATTTTCACAATTTGGGCTACACGTTCGGGACGATTCGTGACCTTAGGTGACTTGCACAATTCGGGCTGAAACTAGTGCCAAATGAAAGGGTTGGGATAAACATTCAATTGACCATATGTGCCAAAAATTCTCGTTCTTTAGTTTTCGAGTTATAGCCCCTGAAAGTCGAAAACTGCACGACTTTGCCCTCGAATATCTCGACAACGGAGAAGGAGAATTTCTGGGATTTTTTTCCCAAGAAATATATGGGAATTATCTGTAATTTAGCACAGTTTCAGAACGATTCGTGAAAGTCACCTTTTAAGAATAACTTCCACTGCAGGCCCATATATAAAAGTTTGCTCCTTTATTACTCTGCACATGGACAATTATTTGCGCTGTTATTTGCCCCAGGCATGTACCTATGTAATTACCGTTTACAGTGTAAAGATGGATGTTATCGGTCACTGAACGTCGGAGCAGTAGGCGTTTAATGCATTTTCCCATAGGGTCCAATGCAAAATTGACACCTCATTTTCTCCATTCTCAAGAGCTTTGAGTCTCTGCAAAACATATACATGTGTAGACACAAATAAGTGAAATAGAATGAAGGCTATTTCAGCTTTAGCTTTTATTCCGTTTGGGAGCTAAAGTCGCACAAACTTTTGTTTACAAAAATTTCGATGGCCTATAGTTCGCAAGTTATGCAATCAGTTGACATAAGATTGTGCATGCATGTAGACATGTTAATGGCCTTTATATATGCCAAGTTTCAGATGGCTACCTACTCATACAAGCAAGCAGTAGCGGTTTGAAATTTTCACAATTTGGGCTACACGTTCGGGACGATTCGTGACCTTAGGTGACTTGCACAATTCGGGCTGAAACTAGTGCCAAATGAAAGGGTTGGGATAAACATTCAATTGACCATATGTGCCAAAAATTCTCGTTCTTTAGTTTTCGAGTTATAGCCCCTGAAAGTCGAAAACTGCACGACTTTGCCCTCGAATATCTCGACAACGGAGAAAGGAGAATTTCTGGGATTTTTTTCCCAAGAAATATATGGGAATTATCTGTAATTTAGCACAGTTTCAGAACGATTCGTGAAAGTCACCTTTTAAGAATAACTTCCACTGCAGGCCCATATATAAAAGTTTGCTCCTTTATTACTCTGCACATGGACAATTATTTGCGCTGTTATTTGCCCCAGGCATGTACCTATGTAATTACCGTTTACAGTGTAAAGATGGATGTTATCGGTCACTGAACGTCGGAGCAGTAGGCGTTTAATGCATTTTCCCATAGGGTCCAATGCAAAATTGACACCTCATTTTCTCCATTCTCAAGAGCTTTGAGTCTCTGCAAAACATATACATGTGTAGACACAAATAAGTGAAATAGAATGAAGGCTATTTCAGCTTTAGCTTTTATTCCGTTTGGGAGCTAAAGTCGCACAAACTTTTGTTTACAAAAATTTCGATGGCCTATAGTTCGCAAGTTATGCTATCAGTTGACATAAGATTGTGCATGCATGTAGACATGTTAATGGCCTTTATATATGCCAAGTTTCAGATGGCTACCTACTCATACAAGCAAGCAGTAGCGGTTTGAAATTTTCACAATTTGGGCTACTCGTTCGGGACGATTCGTGACCTTAGGTGACTTGCACAATTCGGGCTGAAACTAGTGCCAAATGAAAGGGTTGGGATAAACATTCAATTGACCATATGTGCCAAAAATTCTCGTTCTTTAGTTTTCGAGTTATAGCCCCTGAAAGTCGAAAACTGCACGACTTTGCCCTCGAATATCTCGACAACGGAGAAAGGAGAATTTCTGGGATTTTTTTCCCAAGAAATATATGGGAATTATCTGTAATTTAGCACAGTTTCAGAACGATTCGTGAAAGTCACCTTTTAAGAATAACTTCCACTGCAGGCCCATATATAAAAGTTTGCTCCTTTATTACTCTGCACATGGACAATTATTTGCGCTGTTATTTGCCCCAGGCATGTACCTATGTAATTACCGTTTACAGTGTAAAGATGGATGTTATCGGTCACTGAACGTCGGAGCAGTAGGCGTTTAATGCATTTTCCCATAGGGTCCAATGCAAAATTGACACCTCATTTTCTCCATTCTCAAGAGCTTTGAGTCTCTGCAAAACATATACATGTGTAGACACAAATAAGTGAAATAGAATGAAGGCTATTTCAGCTTTAGCTTTTATTCCATTTGGGAGCTAAAGTCGCACAAACTTTTGTTTACAAAAATTTCGATGGCCTATAGTTCGCAAGTTATGCAATCAGTTGACATAAGATTGTGCATGCATGTAGACATGTTAATGGCCTTTATATATGCCAAGTTTCAGATGGCTACCTACTCATACAAGCAAGCAGTAGCGGTTTGAAATTTTCACAATTTGGGCTACACGTTCGGGACGATTCGTGACCTTAGGTGACTTGCACAATTCGGGCTGAAACTAGTGCCAAATGAAAGGGTTGGGATAAACATTCAATTGACCATATGTGCCAAAAATTCTCGTTCTTTAGTTTTCGAGTTATAGCCCCTGAAAGTCGAAAACTGCACGACTTTGCCCTCGAATATCTCGACAACGGAGAAAGGAGAATTTCTGGGATTTTTTTCCCAAGAAATATATGGGAATTATCTGTAATTTAGCACAGTTTCAGAACGATTCGTGAAAGTCACCTTTTAAGAATAACTTCCACTGCAGGCCCATATATAAAAGTTTGCTCCTTTATTACTCTGCACATGGACAATTATTTGCGCTGTTATTTGCCCCAGGCATGTACCTATGTAATTACCGTTTACAGTGTAAAGATGGATGTTATCGGTCACTGAACGTCGGAGCAGTAGGCGTTGAATGCATTTTCCCATAGGGTCCAATGCAAAATTGACACCTCATTTTCTCCATTCTCAAGAGCTTTGAGTCTCTGCAAAACATATACATGTGTAGACACAAATAAGTGAAATAGAATGAAGGCTATTTCAGCTTTAGCTTTTATTCCGTTTGGGAGCTAAAGTCGCACAAACTTTTGTTTACAAAAATTTCGATGGCCTATAGTTCGCAAGTTATGCAATCAGTTGACATAAGATTATGCATGCATGTAGACATGTTAATGGCCTTTATATATGCCAAGTTTCAGATGGCTACCTACTCATACAAGCAAGCAGTAGCGGTTTGAAATTTTCACAATTTGGGCTACACGTTCGGGACGATTCGTGACCTTAGGTGACTTGCACAATTCGGGCTGAAACTAGTGCCAAATGAAAGGGTTGGGATAAACATTCAATTGACCATATGTGCCAAAAATTCTCGTTCTTTAGTTTTCGAGTTATAGCCCCTGAAAGTCGAAAACTGCACGACTTTGCCCTCGAATATCTCGACAACGGAGAAAGGAGAATTTCTGGGATTTTTTTCCCAAGAAATATATGGGAATTATCTGTAATTTAGCACAGTTTCAGAACGATTCGTGAAAGTCACCTTTTAAGAATAACTTCCACTGCAGGCCCATATATAAAAGTTTGCTCCTTTATTACTCTGCACATGGACAATTATTTGCGCTGTTATTTGCCCCAGGCATGTACCTATGTAATTACCGTTTACAGTGTAAAGATGGATGTTATCGGTCACTGAACGTCGGAGCAGTAGGCGTTTAATGCATTTTCCCATAGGGTCCAATGCAAAATTGACACCTCATTTTCTCCATTCTCAAGAGCTTTGAGTCTCTGCAAAACATATACATGTGTAGACACAAATAAGTGAAATAGAATGAAGGCTATTTCAGCTTTAGCTTTTATTCCGTTTGGGAGCTAAAGTCGCACAAACTTTTGTTTACAAAAATTTCGATGGCCTATAGTTCGCAAGTTATGCAATCAGTTGACATAAGATTGTGCATGCATGTAGACATGTTAATGGCCTTTATATATGCCAAGTTTCAGATGGCTACCTACTCATACAAGCAAGCAGTAGCGGTTTGAAATTTTCACAATTTGGGCTACACGTTCGGGACGATTCGTGACCTTAGGTGACTTGCACAATTCGGGCTGAAACTAGTGCCAAATGAAAGGGTTGGGATAAACATTCAATTGACCATATGTGCCAAAAATTCTCGTTCTTTAGTTTTCGAGTTATAGCCCCTGAAAGTCGAAAACTGCACGACTTTGCCCTCGAATATCTCGACAACGGAGAAAGGAGAATTTCTGGGATTTTTTCCCAAGAAATATATGGGAATTATCTGTAATTTGGCACAGTTTCAGAACGATTCGTGAAAGTCACCTTTTAAGAATAACTTCCACTGCAGGCCCATATATAAAAGTTTGCTCCTTTATTACTCTGCACATGGACAATTATTTGCGCTGTTATTTGCCCCAGGCATGTACCTATGTAATTACCGTTTACAGTGTAAAGATGGATGTTATCGGTCACTGAACGTCGGAGCAGTAGGCGTTTAATGCATTTTCCCATAGGGTCCAATGCAAAATTGACACCTCATTTTCTCCATTCTCAAGAGCTTTGAGTCTCTGCAAAACATATACATGTGTAGACACAAATAAGTGAAATAGAATGAAGGCTATTTCAGCTTTAGCTTTTATTCCGTTTGGGAGCTAAAGTCGCACAAACTTTTGTTTACAAAAATTTCGATGGCCTATAGTTCGCAAGTTATGCAATCAGTTGACATAAGATTGTGCATGCATGTAGACATGTTAATGGCCTTTATATATGCCAAGTTTCAGATGGCTACCTACTCATACAAGCCAGCAGTAGCGGTTTGAAATTTTCACAATTTGGGCTACACGTTCGGGACGATTCGTGACCTTAGGTGACTTGCACAATTCGGGCTGAAACTAGTGCCAAATGAAAGGGTTGGGATAAACATTCAATTGACCATATGTGCCAAAAATTCTCGTTCTTTAGTTTTCGAGTTATAGCCCCTGAAAGTCGAAAACTGCACGACTTTGCCCTCGAATATCTCGACAACGGAGAAAGGAGAATTTCTGGGATTTTTTTCCCAAGAAATATATGGGAATTATCTGTAATTTAGCACAGTTTCAGAACGATTCGTGAAAGTCACCTTTTAAGAATAACTTCCACTGCAGGCCCATATATAAAAGTTTGCTCCTTTATTACTCTGCACATGGACAATTATTTGCGCTGTTATTTGCCCCAGGCATGTACCTATGTAATTACCGTTTACAGTGTAAAGATGGATGTTATCGGTCGCTGAACGTCGGAGCAGTAGGCGTTTAATGCATTTTCCCATTGGGTCCAATGCAAAATTGACACCTCATTTTCTCCATTCTCAAGAGCTTTGAGTCTCTGCAAAACATATACATGTGTGGACACAAATAAGTGAAATAGAATGAAGGCTATTTCAGCTTTAGCTTTTATTCCGTTTGGGAGCTAAAGTCGCACAAACTTTTGTTTACAAAAATTTCGATGGCCTATAGTTCGCAAGTTATGCAATCAGTTGACATAAGATTGTGCATGCATGTAGACATGTTAATGGCCTTTATATATGCCAAGTTTCAGATGGCTACCTACTCATACAAGCAAGCAGTAGCGGTTTGAAATTTTCACAATTTGGGCTACACGTTCGGGACGATTCGTGACCTTAGGTGACTTGCACAATTCGGGCTGAAACTAGTGCCAAATGAAAGGGTTGGGATAAACATTCAATTGACCATATGTGCCAAAAATTCTCGTTCTTTAGTTTTCGAGTTATAGCCCCTGAAAGTCGAAAACTGCACGACTTTGCCCTCGAATATCTCGACAACGGAGAAAGGAGAATTTCTGGGATTTTTTTCCCAAGAAATATATGGGAATTATCTGTAATTTAGCACAGTTTCAGAACGATTCGTGAAAGTCACCTTTTAAGAATAACTTCCACTGCAGGCCCATATATAAAAGTTTGCTCCTTTATTACTCTGCACATGGACAATTATTTGCGCTGTTATTTGCCCCAGGCATGTACCTATGTAATTACCGTTTACAGTGTAAAGATGGATGTTATCGGTCACTGAACGTCGGAGCAGTAGGCGTTTAATGCATTTTCCCATAGGGTCCAATGCAAAATTGACACCTCATTTTCTCCATTCTCAAGAGCTTTGAGTCTCTGCAAAACATATACATGTGTAGACACAAATAAGTGAAATAGAATGAAGGCTATTTCAGCTTTAGCTTTTATTCCGTTTGGGAGCTAAAGTCGCACAAACTTTTGTTTACAAAAATTTCGATGGCCTATAGTTCGCAAGTTATGCTATCAGTTGACATAAGATTGTGCATGCATGTAGACATGTTAATGGCCTTTATATATGCCAAGTTTCAGATGGCTACCTACTCATACAAGCAAGCAGTAGCGGTTTGAAATTTTCACAATTTGGGCTACACGTTCGGGACGATTCGTGACCTTAGGTGACTTGCACAATTCGGGCTGAAACTAGTGCCAAATGAAAGGGTTGGGATAAACATTCAATTGACCATATGTGCCAAAAATTCTCGTTCTTTAGTTTTCGAGTTATAGCCCCTGAAAGTCGAAAACTGCACGACTTTGCCCTCGAATATCTCGACAACGGAGAAAGGAGAATTTCTGGGATTTTTTTCCCAAGAAATATATGGGAATTATCTGTAATTTAGCACAGTTTCAGAACGATTCGTGAAAGTCACCTTTTAAGAATAACTTCCACTGCAGGCCCATATATAAAAGTTTGCTCCTTTATTACTCTGCACATGGACAATTATTTGCGCTGTTATTTGCCCCAGGCATGTACCTATGTAATTACCGTTTACAGTGTAAAGATGGATGTTATCGGTCACTGAACGTCGGAGCAGTAGGCGTTTAATGCATTTTCCCATAGGGTCCAATGCAAAATTGACACCTCATTTTCTCCATTCTCAAGAGCTTTGAGTCTCTGCAAAACATATACATGTGTAGACACAAATAAGTGAAATAGAATGAAGGCTATTTCAGCTTTAGCTTTTATTCCGTTTGGGAGCTAAAGTCGCACAAACTTTTGTTTACAAAAATTTCGATGGCCTATAGTTCGCAAGTTATGCAATCAGTTGACATAAGATTGTGCATGCATGTAGACATGTTAATGGCCTTTATATATGCCAAGTTTCAGATGGCTACCTACTCATACAAGCAAGCAGTAGCGGTTTGAAATTTTCACAATTTGGGCTACACGTTCGGGACGATTCGTGACCTTAGGTGACTTGCACAATTCGGGCTGAAACTAGTGCCAAATGAAAGGGTTGGGATAAACATTCAATTGACCATATGTGCCAAAAATTCTCGTTCTTTAGTTTTCGAGTTATAGCCCCTGAAAGTCGAAAACTGCACGACTTTGCCCTCGAATATCTCGACAACGGAGAAAGGAGAATTTCTGGGATTTTTTTCCCAAGAAATATATGGGAATTATCTGTAATTTAGCACAGTTTCAGAACGATTCGTGAAAGTCACCTTTTAAGAATAAATTCCACTGCAGGCCCATATATAAAAGTTTGCTCCTTTATTACTCTGCACATGGACAATTATTTGCGCTGTTATTTGCCCCAGGCATGTACCTATGTAATTACCGTTTACAGTGTAAAGATGGATGTTATCGGTCACTGAACGTCGGAGCAGTAGGCGTTTAATGCATTTTCCCATAGGGTCCAATGCAAAATTGACACCTCATTTTCTCCATTCTCAAGAGCTTTGAGTCTCTGCAAAACATATACATGTGTAGACACAAATAAGTGAAATAGAATGAAGGCTATTTCAGCTTTAGCTTTTATTCCGTTTGGGAGCTAAAGTCGCACAAACTTTTGTTTACAAAAATTTCGATGGCCTATAGTTCGCAAGTTATGCAATCAGTTGACATAAGATTGTGCATGCATGTAGACATGTTAATGGCCTTTATATATGCCAAGTTTCAGATGGCTACCTACTCATACAAGCAAGCAGTAGCGGTTTGAAATTTTCACAATTTGGGCTACACGTTCGGGACGATTCGTGACCTTAGGTGACTTGCACAATTCGGGCTGAAACTAGTGCCAAATGAAAGGGTTGGGATAAACATTCAATTGACCATATGTGCCAAAAATTCTCGTTCTTTAGTTTTCGAGTTATAGCCCCTGAAAGTCGAAAACTGCACGACTTTGCCCTCGAATATCTCGACAACGGAGAAAGGAGAATTTCTGGGATTTTTTTCCCAAGAAATATATGGGAATTATCTGTAATTTAGCACAGTTTCAGAACGATTCGTGAAAGTCACCTTTTAAGAATAACTTCCACTGCAGGCCCATATATAAAAGTTTGCTCCTTTATTACTCTGCACATGGACAATTATTTGCGCTGTTATTTGCCCCAGGCATGTACCTATGTAATTACCGTTTACAGTGTAAAGATGGATGTTATCGGTCACTGAACGTCGGAGCAGTAGGCGTTTAATGCATTTTCCCATAGGGTCCAATGCAAAATTGACACCTCATTTTCTCCATTCTCAAGAGCTTTGAGTCTCTGCAAAACATATACATGTGTAGACACAAATAAGTGAAATAGAATGAAGGCTATTTCAGCTTTAGCTTTTATTCCGTTTGGGAGCTAAAGTCGCACAAACTTTTGTTTACAAAAATTTCGATGGCCTATAGTTCGCAAGTTATGCTATCAGTTGACATAAGATTGTGCATGCATGTAGACATGTTAATGGCCTTTATATATGCCAAGTTTCAGATGGCTACCTACTCATACAAGCAAGCAGTAGCGGTTTGAAATTTTCACAATTTGGGCTACACGTTCGGGACGATTCGTGACCTTAGGTGACTTGCACAATTCGGGCTGAAACTAGTGCCAAATGAAAGGGTTGGGATAAACATTCAATTGACCATATGTGCCAAAAATTCTCGTTCTTTAGTTTTCGAGTTATAGCCCCTGAAAGTCGAAAACTGCACGACTTTGCCCTCGAATATCTCGACAACGGAGAAAGGAGAATTTCTGGGATTTTTTTCCCAAGAAATATATGGGAATTATCTGTAATTTAGCACAGTTTCAGAACGATTCGTGAAAGTCACCTTTTAAGAATAACTTCCACTGCAGGCCAATATATAAAAGTTTGCTCCTTTATTACTCTGCACATGGACAATTATTTGCGCTGTTATTTGCCCCAGGCATGTACCTATGTAATTACCGTTTACAGTGTAAAGATGGATGTTATCGGTCACTGAACGTCGGAGCAGTAGGCGTTTAATGCATTTTCCCATAGGGTCCAATGCAAAATTGACACCTCATTTTCTCCATTCTCAAGAGCTTTGAGTCTCTGCAAAACATATACATGTGTAGACACAAATAAGTGAAATAGAATGAAGGCTATTTCAGCTTTAGCTTTTATTCCGTTTGGGAGCTAAAGTCGCACAAACTTTTGTTTACAAAAATTTCGATGGCCTATAGTTCGCAAGTTATGCAATCAGTTGACATAAGATTGTGCATGCATGTAGACATGTTAATGGCCTTTATATATGCCAAGTTTCAGATGGCTACCTACTCATACAAGCAAGCAGTAGCGGTTTGAAATTTTCACAATTTGGGCTACACGTTCGGGACGATTCGTGACCTTAGGTGACTTGCACAATTCGGGCTGAAACTAGTGCCAAATGAAAGGGTTGGGATAAACATTCAATTGACCATATGTGCCAAAAATTCTCGTTCTTTAGTTTTCGAGTTATAGCCCCTGAAAGTCGAAAACTGCACGACTTTGCCCTCGAATATCTCGACAACGGAGAAAGGAGAATTTCTGGGATTTTTTTCCCAAGAAATATATGGGAATTATCTGTAATTTAGCACAGTTTCAGAACGATTCGTGAAAGTCACCTTTTAAGAATAACTTCCACTGCAGGCCCATATATAAAAGTTTGCTCCTTTATTACTCTGCACATGGACAATTATTTGCGCTGTTATTTGCCCCAGGCATGTACCTATGTAATTACCGTTTACAGTGTAAAGATGGATGTTATCGGTCACTGAACGTCGGAGCAGTAGGCGTTTAATGCATTTTCCCATAGGGTCCAATGCAAAATTGACACCTCATTTTCTCCATTCTCAAGAGCTTTGAGTCTCTGCAAAACATATACATGTGTAGACACAAATAAGTGAAATAGAATGAAGGCTATTTCAGCTTTAGCTTTTATTCCGTTTGGGAGCTAAAGTCGCACAAACTTTTGTTTACAAAAATTTCGATGGCCTATAGTTCGCAAGTTATGCAATCAGTTGACATAAGATTGTGCATGCATGTAGACATGTTAATGGCCTTTATATATGCCAAGTTTCAGATGGCTACCTACTCATACAAGCAAGCAGTAGCGGTTTGAAATTTTCACAATTTGGGCTACACGTTCGGGACGATTCGTGACCTTAGGTGACTTGCACAATTCGGGCTGAAACTAGTGCCAAATGAAAGGGTTGGGATAAACATTCAATTGACCATATGTGCCAAAAATTCTCGTTCTTTAGTTTTCGAGTTATAGCCCCTGAAAGTCGAAAACTGCACGACTTTGCCCTCGAATATCTCGACAACGGAGAAAGGAGAATTTCTGGGATTTTTTTCCCAAGAAATATATGGGAATTATCTGTAATTTAGCACAGTTTCAGAACGATTCGTGAAAGTCACCTTTTAAGAATAACTTCCACTGCAGGCCCATATATAAAAGTTTGCTCCTTTATTACTCTGCACATGGACAATTATTTGCGCTGTTATTTGCCCCAGGCATGTACCTATGTAATTACCGTTTACAGTGTAAAGATGGATGTTATCGGTCACTGAACGTCGGAGCAGTAGGCGTTTAATGCATTTTCCCATAGGGTCCAATGCAAAATTGACACCTCATTTTCTCCATTCTCAAGAGCTTTGAGTCTCTGCAAAACATATACATGTGTAGACACAAATAAGTGAAATAGAATGAAGGCTATTTCAGCTTTAGCTTTTATTCCGTTTGGGAGCTAAAGTCGCACAAACTTTTGTTTACAAAAATTTCGATGGCCTATAGTTCGCAAGTTATGCAATCAGTTGACATA
This sequence comes from Ctena decussata, assembly GCA_963989385.1. Taxonomy (NCBI): domain Eukaryota; kingdom Metazoa; phylum Mollusca; class Bivalvia; order Lucinida; family Lucinidae; genus Ctena; species Ctena decussata. The sequence goes on along the minus strand of OZ022510.1, from coordinate 77,109,699 downwards.
AGATTGTGCATGCATGTAGACATGTTAATGGCCTTTATATATGCCAAGTTTCAGATGGCTACCTACTCATACAAGCAAGCAGTAGCGGTTTGAAATTTTCACAATTTGGGCTACACGTTCGGGACGATTCGTGACCTTAGGTGACTTGCACAATTCGGGCTGAAACTAGTGCCAAATGAAAGGGTTGGGATAAACATTCAATTGACCATATGTGCCAAAAATTCTCGTTCTTTAGTTTTCGAGTTATAGCCCCTGAAAGTCGAAAACTGCACGACTTTGCCCTCGAATATCTCGACAACGGAGAAAGGAGAATTTCTGGGATTTTTTTCCCAAGAAATATATGGGAATTATCTGTAATTTAGCACAGTTTCAGAACGATTCGTGAAAGTCACCTTTTAAGAATAACTTCCACTGCAGGCCCATATATAAAAGTTTGCTCCTTTATTACTCTGCACATGGACAATTATTTGCGCTGTTATTTGCCCCAGGCATGTACCTATGTAATTACCGTTTACAGTGTAAAGATGGATGTTATCGGTCACTGAACGTCGGAGCAGTAGGCGTTTAATGCATTTTCCCATAGGGTCCAATGCAAAATTGACACCTCATTTTCTCCATTCTCAAGAGCTTTGAGTCTCTGCAAAACATATACATGTGTAGACACAAATAAGTGAAATAGAATGAAGGCTATTTCAGCTTTAGCTTTTATTCCGTTTGGGAGCTAAAGTCGCACAAACTTTTGTTTACAAAAATTTCGATGGCCTATAGTTCGCAAGTTATGCAATCAGTTGACATAAGATTGTGCATGCATGTAGACATGTTAATGGCCTTTATATATGCCAAGTTTCAGATGGCTACCTACTCATACAAGCAAGCAGTAGCGGTTTGAAATTTTCACAATTTGGGCTACACGTTCGGGACGATTCGTGACCTTAGGTGACTTGCACAATTCGGGCTGAAACTAGTGCCAAATGAAAGGGTTGGGATAAACATTCAATTGACCATATGTGCCAAAAATTCTCGTTCTTTAGTTTTCGAGTTATAGCCCCTGAAAGTCGAAAACTGCACGACTTTGCCCTCGAATATCTCGACAACGGAGAAAGGAGAATTTCTGGGATTTTTTTCCCAAGAAATATATGGGAATTATCTGTAATTTAGCACAGTTTCAGAACGATTCGTGAAAGTCACCTTTTAAGAATAACTTCCACTGCAGGCCCATATATAAAAGTTTGCTCCTTTATTACTCTGCACATGGACAATTATTTGCGCTGTTATTTGCCCCAGGCATGTACCTATGTAATTACCGTTTACAGTGTAAAGATGGATGTTATCGGTCACTGAACGTCGGAGCAGTAGGCGTTTAATGCATTTTCCCATAGGGTCCAATGCAAAATTGACACCTCATTTTCTCCATTCTCAAGAGCTTTGAGTCTCTGCAAAACATATACATGTGTAGACACAAATAAGTGAAATAGAATGAAGGCTATTTCAGCTTTAGCTTTTATTCCGTTTGGGAGCTAAAGTCGCACAAACTTTTGTTTACAAAAATTTCGATGGCCTATAGTTCGCAAGTTATGCAATCAGTTGACATAAGATTGTGCATGCATGTAGACATGTTAATGGCCTTTATATATGCCAAGTTTCAGATGGCTACCTACTCATACAAGCAAGCAGTAGCGGTTTGAAATTTTCACAATTTGGGCTACACGTTCGGGACGATTCGTGACCTTAGGTGACTTGCACAATTCGGGCTGAAACTAGTGCCAAATGAAAGGGTTGGGATAAACATTCAATTGACCATATGTGCCAAAAATTCTCGTTCTTTAGTTTTCGAGTTATAGCCCCTGAAAGTCGAAAACTGCACGACTTTGCCCTCGAATATCTCGACAACGGAGAAAGGAGAATTTCTGGGATTTTTTTCCCAAGAAATATATGGGAATTATCTGTAATTTAGCACAGTTTCAGAACGATTCGTGAAAGTCACCTTTTAAGAATAACTTCCACTGCAGGCCCATATATAAAAGTTTGCTCCTTTATTACTCTGCACATGGACAATTATTTGCGCTGTTATTTGCCCCAGGCATGTACCTATGTAATTACCGTTTACAGTGTAAAGATGGATGTTATCGGTCACTGAACGTCGGAGCAGTAGGCGTTTAATGCATTTTCCCATAGGGTCCAATGCAAAATTGACACCTCATTTTCTCCATTCTCAAGAGCTTTGAGTCTCTGCAAAACATATACATGTGTAGACACAAATAAGTGAAATAGAATGAAGGCTATTTCAGCTTTAGCTTTTATTCCGTTTGGGAGCTAAAGTCGCACAAACTTTTGTTTACAAAAATTTCGATGGCCTATAGTTCGCAAGTTATGCAATCAGTTGACATAAGATTGTGCATGCATGTAGACATGTTAATGGCCTTTATATATGCCAAGTTTCAGATGGCTACCTACTCATACAAGCAAGCAGTAGCGGTTTGAAATTTTCACAATTTGGGCTACACGTTCGGGACGATTCGTGACCTTAGGTGACTTGCACAATTCGGGCTGAAACTAGTGCCAAATGAAAGGGTTGGGATAAACATTCAATTGACCATATGTGCCAAAAATTCTCGTTCTTTAGTTTTCGAGTTATAGCCCCTGAAAGTCGAAAACTGCACGACTTTGCCCTCGAATATCTCGACAACGGAGAAAGGAGAATTTCTGGGATTTTTTTCCCAAGAAATATATGGGAATTATCTGTAATTTAGCACAGTTTCAGAACGATTCGTGAAAGTCACCTTTTAAGAATAACTTCTACTGCAGGCCCATATATAAAAGTTTGCTCCTTTATTACTCTGCACATGGACAATTATTTGCGCTGTTATTTGCCCCAGGCATGTACCTATGTAATTACCGTTTACAGTGTAAAGATGGATGTTATCGGTCACTGAACGTCGGAGCAGTAGGCGTTTAATGCATTTTCCCATAGGGTCCAATGCAAAATTGACACCTCATTTTCTCCATTCTCAAGAGCTTTGAGTCTCTGCAAAACATATACATGTGTAGACACAAATAAGTGAAATAGAATGAAGGCTATTTCAGCTTTAGCTTTTATTCCGTTTGGGAGCTAAAGTCGCACAAACTTTTGTTTACAAAAATTTCGATGGCCTATAGTTCGCAAGTTATGCAATCAGTTGACATAAGATTGTGCATGCATGTAGACATGTTAATGGCCTTTATATATGCCAAGTTTCAGATGGCTACCTACTCATACAAGCAAGCAGTAGCGGTTTGAAATTTTCACAATTTGGGCTACACGTTCGGGACGATTCGTGACCTTAGGTGACTTGCACAATTCGGGCTGAAACTAGTGCCAAATGAAAGGGTTGGGATAAACATTCAATTGACCATATGTGCCAAAAATTCTCGTTCTTTAGTTTTCGAGTTATAGCCCCTGAAAGTCGAAAACTGCACGACTTTGCCCTCGAATATCTCGACAACGGAGAAAGGAGAATTTCTGGGATTTTTTTCCCAAGAAATATATGGGAATTATCTGTAATTTAGCACAGTTTCAGAACGATTCGTGAAAGTCACCTTTTAAGAATAACTTCCACTGCAGGCCCATATATAAAAGTTTGCTCCTTTATTACTCTGCACATGGACAATTATTTGCGCTGTTATTTGCCCCAGGCTTGTACCTATGTAATTACCGTTTACAGTGTAAAGATGGATGTTATCGGTCACTGAACGTCGGAGCAGTAGGCGTTTAATGCATTTTCCCATAGGGTCCAATGCAAAATTGACACCTCATTTTCTCCATTCTCAAGAGCTTTGAGTCTCTGCAAAACATATACATGTGTAGACACAAATAAGTGAAATAGAATGAAGGCTATTTCAGCTTTAGCTTTTATTCCGTTTGGGAGCTAAAGTCGCACAAACTTTTGTTTACAAAAATTTCGATGGCCTATAGTTCGCAAGTTATGCAATCAGTTGACATAAGATTGTGCATGCATGTAGACATGTTAATGGCCTTTATATATGCCAAGTTTCAGATGGCTACCTACTCATACAAGCAAGCAGTAGCGGTTTGAAATTTTCACAATTTGGGCTACACGTTCGGGACGATTCGTGACCTTAGGTGACTTGCACAATTCGGGCTGAAACTAGTGCCAAATGAAAGGGTTGGGATAAACATTCAATTGACCATATGTGCCAAAAATTCTCGTTCTTTAGTTTTCGAGTTATAGCCCCTGAAAGTCGAAAACTGCACGACTTTGCCCTCGAATATCTCGACAACGGAGAAAGGAGAATTTCTGGGATTTTTTTCCCAAGAAATATATGGGAATTATCTGTAATTTAGCACAGTTTCAGAACGATTCGTGAAAGTCACCTTTTAAGAATAACTTCCACTGCAGGCCCATATATAAAAGTTTGCTCCTTTATTACTCTGCACATGGACAATTATTTGCGCTGTTATTTGCCCCAGGCATGTACCTATGTAATTACCGTTTACAGTGTAAAGATGGATGTTATCGGTCACTGAACGTCGGAGCAGTAGGCGTTTAATGCATTTTCCCATAGGGTCCAATGCAAAATTGACACCTCATTTTCTCCATTCTCAAGAGCTTTGAGTCTCTGCAAAACATATACATGTGTAGACACAAATAAGTGAAATAGAATGAAGGCTATTTCAGCTTTAGCTTTTATTCCGTTTGGGAGCTAAAGTCGCACAAACTTTTGTTTACAAAAATTTCGATGGCCTATAGTTCGCAAGTTATGCAATCAGTTGACATAAGATTGTGCATGCATGTAGACATGTTAATGGCCTTTATATATGCCTAGTTTCAGATGGCTACCTACTCATACAAGCAAGCAGTAGCGGTTTGAAATTTTCACAATTTGGGCTACACGTTCGGGACGATTCGTGACCTTAGGTGACTTGCACAATTCGGGCTGAAACTAGTGCCAAATGAAAGGGTTGGGATAAACATTCAATTGACCATATGTGCCAAAAATTCTCGTTCTTTAGTTTTCGAGTTATAGCCCCTGAAAGTCGAAAACTGCACGACTTTGCCCTCGAATATCTCGACAACGGAGAAAGGAGAATTTCTGGGATTTTTTTCCCAAGAAATATATGGGAATTATCTGTAATTTAGCACAGTTTCAGAACGATTCGTGAAAGTCACCTTTTAAGAATAACTTCCACTGCAGGCCCATATATAAAAGTTTGCTCCTTTATTACTCTGCACATGGACAATTATTTGCGCTGTTATTTGCCCCAGGCATGTACCTATGTAATTACCGTTTACAGTGTAAAGATGGATGTTATCGGTCACTGAACGTCGGAGCAGTAGGCGTTTAATGCATTTTCCCATAGGGTCCAATGCAAAATTGACACCTCATTTTCTCCATTCTCAAGAGCTTTGAGTCTCTGCAAAACATATACATGTGTAGACACAAATAAGTGAAATAGAATGAAGGCTATTTCAGCTTTAGCTTTTATTCCGTTTGGGAGCTAAAGTCGCACAAACTTTTGTTTACAAAAATTTCGATGGCCTATAGTTCGCAAGTTATGCAATCAGTTGACATAAGATTGTGCATGCATGTAGACATGTTAATGGCCTTTATATATGCCAAGTTTCAGATGGCTACCTACTCATACAAGCAAGCAGTAGCGGTTTGAAATTTTCACAATTTGGGCTACACGTTCGGGACGATTCGTGACCTTAGGTGACTTGCACAATTCGGGCTGAAACTAGTGCCAAATGAAAGGGTTGGGATAAACATTCAATTGACCATATGTGCCAAAAATTCTCGTTCTTTAGTTTTCGAGTTATAGCCCCTGAAAGTCGAAAACTGCACGACTTTGCCCTCGAATATCTCGACAACGGAGAAAGGAGAATTTCTGGGATTTTTTTCCCAAGAAATATATGGGAATTATCTGTAATTTAGCACAGTTTCAGAACGATTCGTGAAAGTCACCTTTTAAGAATAACTTCCACTGCAGGCCCATATATAAAAGTTTGCTCCTTTATTACTCTGCACATGGTCAATTATTTGCGCTGTTATTTGCCCCAGGCATGTACCTATGTAATTACCGTTTACAGTGTAAAGATAGATGTTATCGGTCACTGAACGTCGGAGCAGTAGGCGTTTAATGCATTTTCCCATAGGGTCCAATGCAAAATTGACACCTCATTTTCTCCATTCTCAAGAGCTTTGAGTCTCTGCAAAACATATACATGTGTAGACACAAATAAGTGAAATAGAATGAAGGCTATTTCAGCTTTAGCTTTTATTCCGTTTGGGAGCTAAAGTCGCACAAACTTTTGTTTACAAAAATTTCGATGGCCTATAGTTCGCAAGTTATGCAATCAGTTGACATAAGATTGTGCATGCATGTAGACATGTTAATGGCCTTTATATATGCCAAGTTTCAGATGGCTACCTACTCATACAAGCAAGCAGTAGCGGTTTGAAATTTTCACAGTTTGGGCTACACGTTCGGGACGATTCGTGACCTTAGGTGACTTGCACAATTCGGGCTGAAACTAGTGCCAAATGAAAGGGTTGGGATAAACATTCAATTGACCATATGTGCCAAAAATTCTCGTTCTTTAGTTTTCGAGTTATAGCCCCTGAAAGTCGAAAACTGCACGACTTTGCCCTCGAATATCTCAACAACGGAGAAAGGAGAATTTCTGGGATTTTTTTCCCAAGAAATATATGGGAATTATCTGTAATTTAGCACAGTTTCAGAACGATTCGTGAAAGTCACCTTTTAAGAATAACTTCCACTGCAGGCCCATATATAAAAGTTTGCTCCTTTATTACTCTGCACATGGACAATTATTTGCGCTGTTATTTGCCCCAGGCATGTACCTATGTAATTACCGTTTACAGTGTAAAGATGGATGTTATCGGTCACTGAACGTCAGAGCAGTAGGCGTTTAATGCATTTTCCCATAGGGTCCAATGCAAAATTGACACCTCATTTTCTCCATTCTCAAGAGCTTTGAGTCTCTGCAAAACATATACATGTGTAGACACAAATAAGTGAAATAGAATGAAGGCTATTTCAGCTTTAGCTTTTATTCCGTTTGGGAGCTAAAGTCGCACAAACTTTTGTTTACAAAAATTTCGATGGCCTATAGTTCGCAAGTTATGCAATCAGTTGACATAAGATTGTGCATGCATGTAGACATGTTAATGGCCTTTATATATGCCAAGTTTCAGATGGCTACCTACTCATACAAGCAAGCAGTAGCGGTTTGAAATTTTCACAATTTGGGCTACACGTTCGGGACGATTCGTGACCTTAGGTGACTTGCACAATTCGGGCTGAAACTAGTGCCAAATGAAAGGGTTGGGATAAACATTCAATTGACCATATGTGCCAAAAATTCTCGTTCTTTAGTTTTCGAGTTATAGCCCCTGAAAGTCGAAAACTGCACGACTTTGCCCTCGAATATCTCGACAACGGAGAAAGGAGAATTTCTGGGATTTTTTTCCCAAGAAATATATGGGAATTATCTGTAATTTAGCACAGTTTCAGAACGATTCGTGAAAGTCACCTTTTAAGAATAACTTCCACTGCAGGCCCATATATAAAAGTTTGCTCCTTTATTACTCTGCACATGGACAATTATTTGCGCTGTTATTTGCCCCAGGCATGTACCTATGTAATTACCGTTTACAGTGTAAAGATGGATGTTATCGGTCACTGAACGTCGGAGCAGTAGGCGTTTAATGCATTTTCCCATAGGGTCCAATGCAAAATTGACACCTCATTTTCTCCATTCTCAAGAGCTTTGAGTCTCTGCAAAATATATACATGTGTAGACACAAATAAGTGAAATAGAATGAAGGCTATTTCAGCTTTAGCTTTTATTCCGTTTGGGAGCTAAAGTCGCACAAACTTTTGTTTACAAAAATTTCGATGGCCTATAGTTCGCAAGTTATGCAATCAGTTGACATAAGATTGTGCATGCATGTAGACATGTTAATGGCCTTTATATATGCCAAGTTTCAGATGGCTACCTACTCATACAAGCAAGCAGTAGCGGTTTGAAATTTTCACAATTTGGGCTACACGTTCGGGACGATTCGTGACCTTAGGTGACTTGCACAATTCGGGCTGAAACTAGTGCCAAATGAAAGGGTTGGGATAAACATTCAATTGACCATATGTGCCAAAAATTCTCGTTCTTTAGTTTTCGAGTTATAGCCCCTGAAAGTCGAAAACTGCACGACTTTGCCCTCGAATATCTCGACAACGGAGAAAGGAGAATTTCTGGGATTTTTTTCCCAAGAAATATATGGGAATTATCTGTAATTTAGCACAGTTTCAGAACGATTCGTGAAAGTCACCTTTTAAGAATAACTTCCACTGCAGGCCCATATATAAAAGTTTGCTCCTTTATTACTCTGCACATGGACAATTATTTGCGCTGTTATTTGCCCCAGGCATGTACCTATGTAATTACCGTTTACAGTGTAAAGATGGATGTTATCGGTCACTGAACGTCGGAGCAGTAGGCGTTTAATGCATTTTCCCATAGGGTCCAATGCAAAATTGACACCTCATTTTCTCCATTCTCAAGAGCTTTGAGTCTCTGCAAAACATATACATGTGTAGACACAAATAAGTGAAATAGAATGAAGGCTATTTCAGCTTTAGCTTTTATTCCGTTTGGGAGCTAAAGTCGCACAAACTTTTGTTTACAAAAATTTCGATGGCCTATAGTTCGCAAGTTATGCAATCAGTTGACATAAGATTGTGCATGCATGTAGACATGTTAATGGCCTTTATATATGCCAAGTTTCAGATGGCTACCTACTCATACAAGCAAGCAGTAGCGGTTTGAAATTTTCACAATTTGGGCTACACGTTCGGGACGATTCGTGACCTTAGGTGACTTGCACAATTCGGGCTGAAACTAGTGCCAAATGAAAGGGTTGGGATAAACATTCAATTGACCATATGTGCCAAAAATTCTCGTTCTTTAGTTTTCGAGTTATAGCCCCTGAAAGTCGAAAACTGCACGACTTTGCCCTCGAATATCTCGACAACGGAGAAAGGAGAATTTCTGGGATTTTTTTCCCAAGAAATATATGGGAATTATCTGTAATTTAGCACAGTTTCAGAACGATTCGTGAAAGTCACCTTTTAAGAATAACTTCCACTGCAGGCCCATATATAAAAGTTTGCTCCTTTATTACTCTGCACATGGACAATTATTTGCGCTGTTATTTGCCCCAGGCATGTACCTATGTAATTACCGTTTACAGTGTAAAGATGGATGTTATCGGTCACTGAACGTCGGAGCAGTAGGCGTTTAATGCATTTTCCCATAGGGTCCAATGCAAAATTGACACCTCATTTTCTCCATTCTCAAGAGCTTTGAGTCTCTGCAAAACATATACATGTGTAGACACAAATAAGTGAAATAGAATGAAGGCTATTTCAGCTTTAGCTTTTATTCCGTTTGGGAGCTAAAGTCGCACAAACTTTTGTTTACAAAAATTTCGATGGCCTATAGTTCGCAAGTTATGCAATCAGTTGACATAAGATTGTGCATGCATGTAGACATGTTAATGGCCTTTATATATGCCAAGTTTCAGATGGCTACCTACTCATACAAGCAAGCAGTAGCGGTTTGAAATTTTCACAATTTGGGCTACACGTTCGGGACGATTCGTGACCTTAGGTGACTTGCACAATTCGGGCTGAAACTAGTGCCGAATGAAAGGGTTGGGATAAACATTCAATTGACCATATGTGCCAAAAATTCTCGTTCTTTAGTTTTCGAGTTATAGCCCCTGAAAGTCGAAAACTGCACGACTTTGCCCTCGAATATCTCGACAACGGAGAAAGGAGAATTTCTGGGATTTTTTTTCCCAAGAAATATATGGGAATTATCTGTAATTTAGCACAGTTTCAGAACGATTCGTGAAAGTCACCTTTTAAGAATAACTTCCACTGCAGGCCCATATATAAAAGTTTGCTCCTTTATTACTCTGCACATGGACAATTATTTGCGCTGTTATTTGCCCCAGGCATGTACCTATGTAATTACCGTTTACAGTGTAAAGATGGATGTTATCGGTCACTGAACGTCGGAGCAGTAGGCGTTTAATGCATTTTCCCATAGGGTCCAATGCAAAATTGACACCTCATTTTCTCCATTCTCAAGAGCTTTGAGTCTCTGCAAAACATATACATGTGTAGACACAAATAAGTGAAATAGAATGAAGGCTATTTCAGCTTTAGCTTTTATTCCGTTTGGGAGCTAAAGTCGCACAAACTTTTGTTTACAAAAAATTCGATGGCCTATAGTTCGCAAGTTATGCAATCAGTTGACATAAGATTGTGCATGCATGTAGACATGTTAATGGCCTTTATATATGCCAAGTTTCAGATGGCTACCTACTCATACAAGCAAGCAGTAGCGGTTTGAAATTTTCACAATTTGGGCTACACGTTCGGGACGATTCGTGACCTTAGGTGACTTGCACAATTCGGGCTGAAACTAGTGCCAAATGAAAGGGTTGGGATAAACATTCAATTGACCATATGTGCCAAAAATTCTCGTTCTTTAGTTTTCGAGTTATAGCCCCTGAAAGTCGAAAACTGCACGACTTTGCCCTCGAATATCTCGACAACGGAGAAAGGAGAATTTCTGGGATTTTTTTCCCAAGAAATATATGGGAATTATCTGTAATTTAGCACAGTTTCAGAACGATTCGTGAAAGTCACCTTTTAAGAATAACTTCCACTGCAGGCCCATATATAAAAGTTTGCTCCTTAATTACTCTGCACATGGACAATTATTTGCGCTGTTATTTGCCCCAGGCATGTACCTATGTAATTACCGTTTACAGTGTAAAGATGGATGTTATCGGTCACTGAACGTCGGAGCAGTAGGCGTTTAATGCATTTTCCCATAGGGTCCAATGCAAAATTGACACCTCATTTTCTCCATTCTCAAGAGCTTTGAGTCTCTGCAAAACATATACATGTGTAGACACAAATAAGTGAAATAGAATGAAGGCTATTTCAGCTTTAGCTTTTATTCCGTTTGGGAGCTAAAGTCGCACAAACTTTTGTTTACAAAAATTTCGATGGCCTATAGTTCGCAAGTTATGCAATCAGTTGACATAAGATTGTGCATGCATGTAGACATGTTAATGGCCTTTATATATGCCAAGTTTCAGATGGCTACCTACTCATACAAGCAAGCAGTAGCGGTTTGAAATTTTCACAATTTGGGCTACACGTTCGGGACGATTCGTGACCTTAGGTGACTTGCACAATTCGGGCTGAAACTAGTGCCAAATGAAAGGGTTGGGATAAACATTCAATTGACCATATGTGCCAAAAATTCTCGTTCTTTAGTTTTCGAGTTATAGCCCCTGAAAGTCGAAAACTGCACGACTTTGCCCTCGAATATCTCGACAACGGAGAAAGGAGAATTTCTGGGATTTTTTTCCCAAGAAATATATGGGAATTATCTGTAATTTAGCACAGTTTCAGAACGATTCGTGAAAGTCACCTTTTAAGAATAACTTCCACTGCAGGCCCATATATAAAAGTTTGCTCCTTTATTACTCTGCACATGGACAATTATTTGCGCTGTTATTTGCCCCAGGCATGTACCTATGTAATTACCGTTTACAGTGTAAAGATGGATGTTATCGGTCACTGAACGTCGGAGCAGTAGGCGTTTAATGCATTTTCCCATAGGGTCCAATGCAAAATTGACACCTCATTTTCTCCATTCTCAAGAGCTTTGAGTCTCTGCAAAACATATACATGTGTAGACACAAATAAGTGAAATAGAATGAAGGCTATTTCAGCTTTAGCTTTTATTCCGTTTGGGAGCTAAAGTCGCACAAACTTTTGTTTACAAAAATTTCGATGGCCTATAGTTCGCAAGTTATGCAATCAGTTGACATAAGATTGTGCATGCATGTAGACATGTTAATGGCCTTTATATATGCCAAGTTTCAGATGGCTACCTACTCATACAAGCAAGCAGTAGCGGTTTGAAATTTTCACAATTTGGGCTACACGTTCGGGACGATTCGTGACCTTAGGTGACTTGCACAATTCGGGCTGAAACTAGTGCCAAATGAAAGGGTTGGGATAAACATTCAATTGACCATATGTGCCAAAAATTCTCGTTCTTTAGTTTTCGAGTTATAGCCCCTGAAAGTCGAAAACTGCACGACTTTGCCCTCGAATATCTCGACAACGGAGAAAGGAGAATTTCTGGGATTTTTTTCCCAAGAAATATATGGAAATTATCTGTAATTTAGCACAGTTTCAGAACGATTCGTGAAAGTCACCTTTTAAGAATAACTTCCACTGCAGGCCCATATGTAAAAGTTTGCTCCTTTATTACTCTGCACATGGACAATTATTTGCGCTGTTATTTGCCCCAGGCATGTACCTATGTAATTACCGTTTACAGTGTAAAGATGGATGTTATCGGTCACTGAACGTCGGAGCAGTAGGCGTTTAATGCATTTTCCCATAGGGTCCAATGCAAAATTGACACCTCATTTTCTCCATTCTCAAGAGCTTTGAGTCTCTGCAAAACATATACATGTGTAGACACAAATAAGTGAAATAGAATGAAGGCTATTTCAGCTTTAGCTTTTATTCCGTTTGGGAGCTAAAGTCGCACAAACTTTTGTTTACAAAAATTTCGATGGCCTATAGTTCGCAAGTTATGCAATCAGTTGACATAAGATTGTGCATGCATGTAGACATGTTAATGGCCTTTATATATGCCAAGTTTCAGATGGCTACCTACTCATACAAGCAAGCAGTAGCGGTTTGAAATTTTCACAATTTGGGCTACACGTTCGGGACGATTCGTGACCTTAGGTGACTTGCACAATTCGGGCTGAAACTAGTGCCAAATGAAAGGGTTGGGATAAACATTCAATTGACCATATGTGCCAAAAATTCTCGTTCTTTAGTTTTCGAGTTATAGCCCCTGAAAGTCGAAAACTGCACGACTTTGCCCTCGAATATCTCGACAACGGAGAAAGGAGAATTTCTGGGATTTTTTTCCCAAGAAATATATGGGAATTATCTGTAATTTAGCACAGTTTCAGAACGATTCGTGAAAGTCACCTTTTAAGAATAACTTCCACTGCAGGCCCATATATAAAAGTTTGCTCCTTTATTACTCTGCACATGGACAATTATTTGCGCTGTTATTTGCCCCAGGCATGTACCTATGTAATTACCGTTTACAGTGTAAAGATGGATGTTATCGGTCACTGAACGTCGGAGCAGTAGGCGTTTATTGCATTTTCCCATAGGGTCCAATGCAAAATTGACACCTCATTTTCTCCATTCTCAAGAGCTTTGAGTCTCTGCAAAACATATACATGTGTAGACACAAATAAGTGAAATAGAATGAAGGCTATTTCAGCTTTAGCTTTTATTCCGTTTGGGAGCTAAAGTCGCACAAACTTTTGTTTACAAAAATTTCGATGGCCTATAGTTCGCAAGTTATGCAATCAGTTGACATAAGATTGTGCATGTATGTAGACATGTTAATGGCCTTTATATATGCCAAGTTTCAGATGGCTACCTACTCATACAAGCAAGCAGTAGCGGTTTGAAATTTTCACAATTTGGGCTACACGTTCGGGACGATTCGTGACCTTAGGTGACTTGCACAATTCGGGCTGAAACTAGTGCCAAATGAAAGGGTTGGGATAAACATTCAATTGACCATATGTGCCAAAAATTCTCGTTCTTTAGTTTTCGAGTTATAGCCCCTGAAAGTCGAAAACTGCACGACTTTGCCCTCGAATATCTCGACAACGGAGAAAGGAGAATTTCTGGGATTTTTTTCCCAAGAAATATATGGGAATTATCTGTAATTTAGCACAGTTTCAGAACGATTCGTGAAAGTCACCTTTTAAGAATAACTTCCACTGCAGGCCCATATATAAAAGTTTGCTCCTTTATTACTCTGCACATGGACAATTATTTGCGCTGTTATTTGCCCCAGGCATGTACCTATGTAATTACCGTTTACAGTGTAAAGATGGATGTTATCGGTCACTGAACGTCGGAGCAGTAGGCGTTTAATGCATTTTCCCATAGGGTCCAATGCAAAATTGACACCTCATTTTCTCCATTCTCAAGAGCTTTGAGTCTCTGCAAAACATATACATGTGTAGACACAAATAAGTGAAATAGAATGAAGGCTATTTCAGCTTTAGCTTTTATTCCGTTTGGGAGCTAAAGTCGCACAAACTTTTGTTTACAAAAATTTCGATGGCCTATAGTTCGCAAGTTATGCAATCAGTTGACATAAGATTGTGCATGCATGTAGACATGTTAATGGCCTTTATATATGCCAAGTTTCAGATGGCTACCTACTCATACAAGCAAGCAGTAGCGGTTTGAAATTTTCACAATTTGGGCTACACGTTCGGGACGATTCGTGACCTTAGGTGACTTGCACAATTCGGGCTGAAACTAGTGCCAAATGAAAGGGTTGGGATAAACATTCAATTGACCATATGTGCCAAAAATTCTCGTTCTTTAGTTTTCGAGTTATAGCCCCTGAAAGTCGAAAACTGCACGACTTTGCCCTCGAATATCTCGACAACGGAGAAAGGAGAATTTCTGGGATTTTTTTCCCAAGAAATATATGGGAATTATCTGTAATTTAGCACAGTTTCAGAACGATTCGTGAAAGTCACCTTTTAAGAATAACTTCCACTGCAGGCCCATATATAAAAGTTTGCTCCTTTATTACTCTGCACATGGACAATTATTTGCGCTGTTATTTGCCCCAGGCATGTACCTATGTAATTACCGTTTACAGTGTAAAGATGGATGTTATCGGTCACTGAACGTCGGAGCAGGAGGCGTTTAATGCATTTTCCCATAGGGTCCAATGCAAAATTGACACCTCATTTTCTCCATTCTCAAGAGCTTTGAGTCTCTGCAAAACATATACATGTGTAGACACAAATAAGTGAAATAGAATGAAGGCTATTTCAGCTTTAGCTTTTATTCCGTTTGGGAGCTAAAGTCGCACAAACTTTTGTTTACAAAAATTTCGATGGCCTATAGTTCGCAAGTTATGCAATCAGTTGTCATAAGATTGTGCATGCATGTAGACATGTTAATGGCCTTTATATATGCCAAGTTTCAGATGGCTACCTACTCATACAAGCAAGCAGTAGCGGTTTGAAATTTTCACAATTTGGGCTACACGTTCGGGACGATTCGTGACCTTAGGTGACTTGCACAATTCGGGCTGAAACTAGTGCCAAATGAAAGGGTTGGGATAAACATTCAATTGACCATATGTGCCAAAAATTCTCGTTCTTTAGTTTTCGAGTTATAGCCCCTGAAAGTCGAAAACTGCACGACTTTGCCCTCGAATATCTCGACAACGGAGAAAGGAGAATTTCTGGGATTTTTTTCCCAAGAAATATATGGGAATTATCTGTAATTTAGCACAGTTTCAGAACGATTCGTGAAAGTCACCTTTTAAGAATAACTTCCACTGCAGGCCCATATATAAAAGTTTGCTCCTTTATTACTCTGCACATGGACAATTATTTGCGCTGTTATTTGCCCCAGGCATGTACCTATGTAATTACCGTTTACAATGTAAAGATGGATGTTATCGGTCACTGAACGTCGGAGCAGTAGGCGTTTAATGCATTTTCCCATAGGGTCCAATGCAAAATTGACACCTCATTTTCTCCATTCTCAAGAGCTTTGAGTCTCTGCAAAACATATACATGTGTAGACACAAATAAGTGAAATAGAATGAAGGCTATTTCAGCTTTAGCTTTTATTCCGTTTGGGAGCTAAAGTCGCACAAACTTTTGTTTACAAAAATTTCGATGGCCTATAGTTCGCAAGTTATGCAATCAGTTGACATAAGATTGTGCATGCATGTAGACATGTTAATGGCCTTTATATATGCCAAGTTTCAGATGGCTACCTACTCATACAAGCAAGCAGTAGCGGTTTGAAATTTTCACAATTTGGGCTACACGTTCGGGACGATTCGTGACCTTAGGTGACTTGCACAATTCGGGCTGAAACTAGTGCCAAATGAAAGGGTTGGGATAAACATTCAATTGACCATATGTGCCAAAAATTCTCGTTCTTTAGTTTTCGAGTTATAGCCCCTGAAAGTCGAAAACTGCACGACTTTGCCCTCGAATATCTCGACAACGGAGAAAGGAGAATTTCTGGGATTTTTTTCCCAAGAAATATATGGGAATTATCTGTAATTTAGCACAGTTTCAGAACGATTCGTGAAAGTCACCTTTTAAGAATAACTTCCACTGCAGGCCCATATATAAAAGTTTGCTCCTTTATTACTCTGCACATGGACAATTATTTGCGCTGTTATTTGCCCCAGGCATGTACCTATGTAATTACCGTTTACAGTGTAAAGATGGATGTTATCGGTCACTGAACGTCGGAGCAGTAGGCGTTTAATGCATTTTCCCATAGGGTCCAATGCAAAATTGACACCTCATTTTCTCCATTCTCAAGAGCTTTGAGTCTCTGCAAAACATATACATGTGTAGACACAAATAAGTGAAATAGAATGAAGGCTATTTCAGCTTTAGCTTTTATTCCGTTTGGGAGCTAAAGTCGCACAAACTTTTGTTTACAAAAATTTCGATGGCCTATAGTTCGCAAGTTATGCAATCAGTTGACATAAGATTGTGCATGCATGTAGACATGTTAATGGCCTTTATATATGCCAAGTTTCAGATGGCTACCTACTCATACAAGCAAGCAGTAGCGGTTTGAAATTTTCACAATTTGGGCTACACGTTCGGGACGATTCGTGACCTTAGGTGACTTGCACAATTCGGGCTGAAACTAGTGCCAAATGAAAGGGTTGGGATAAACATTCAATTGACCATATGTGCCAAAAATTCTCGTTCTTTAGTTTTCGAGTTATAGCCCCTGAAAGTCGAAAACTGCACGACTTTGCCCTCGAATATCTCGACAACGGAGAAAGGAGAATTTCTGGGATTTTTTTCCCAAGAAATATATGGGAATTATCTGTAATTTAGCACAGTTTCAGAACGATTCGTGAAAGTCACCTTTTAAGAATAACTTCCACTGCAGGCCCATATATAAAAGTTTGCTCCTTTATTACTCTGCACATGGACAATTATTTGCGCTGTTATTTGCCCCAGGCATGTACCTATGTAATTACCGTTTACAGTGTAAAGATGGATGTTATCGGTCACTGAACGTCGGAGCAGTAGGCGTTTAATGCACTTTCCCATAGGGTCCAATGCAAAATTGACACCTCATTTTCTCCATTCTCAAGAGCTTTGAGTCTCTGCAAAACATATACATGTGTAGACACAAATAAGTTAAATAGAATGAAGGCTATTTCAGCTTTAGCTTTTATTCCGTTTGGGAGCTAAAGTCGCACAAACTTTTGTTTACAAAAATTTCGATGGCCTATAGTTCGCAAGTTATGCAATCAGTTGACATAAGATTGTGCATGCATGTAGACATGTTAATGGCCTTTATATATGCCAAGTTTCAGATGGCTACCTACTCATACAAGCAAGCAGTAGCGGTTTGAAATTTTCACAATTTGGGCTACACGTTCGGGACGATTCGTGACCTTAGGTGACTTGCACAATTCGGGCTGAAACTAGTGCCAAATGAAAGGGTTGGGATAAACATTCAATTGACCATATGTGCCAAAAATTCTCGTTCTTTAGTTTTCGAGTTATAGCCCCTGAAAGTCGAAAACTGCACGATTTTGCCCTCGAATATCTCGACAACGGAGAAAGGAGAATTTCTGGGATTTTTTTCCCAAGAAATATATGGGAATTATCTGTAATTTAGCACAGTTTCAGAACAATTCGTGAAAGTCACCTTTTAAGAATAACTTCCACTGCAGGCCAATATATATAAAAGTTTGCTCCTTTATTACTCTGCACATGGGCAATTATTTGCGCTGTTATTTGCCCCAGGCATGTACCTATGTAATTACCGTTTACAGTGTAAAGATGGATGTTATCGGTCACTGAACGTCGGAGCAGTAGGCGTTTAATGCATTTTCCCATAGGGTCCAATGCAAAATTGACACCTCATTTTCTCCATTCTCAAGAGCTTTGAGTCTCTGCAAAACATATACATGTGTAGACACAAATAAGTGAAATAGAATGAAGGCTATTTCAGCTTTAGCTTTTATTCCGTTTGGGAGCTAAAGTCGCACAAACTTTTGTTTACAAAAATTTCGATGGCCTATAGTTCGCAAATTATGCAATCAGTTGACATAAGATTGTGCATGCATGTAGACATGTTAATGGCCTTTATATATGCCAAGTTTCAGATGGCTACCTACTCATACAAGCAAGCAGTAGCGGTTTGAAATTTTCACAATTTGGGCTACACGTTCGGGACGATTCGTGACCTTAGGTGACTTGCACAATTCGGGCTGAAACTAGTGCCAAATGAAAGGGTTGGGATAAACATTCAATTGACCATATGTGCCAAAAATTCTCGTTCTTTAGTTTTCGAGTTATAGCCCCTGAAAGTCGAAAACTGCACGACTTTGCCCTCGAATATCTCGACAACGGAGAAAGGAGAATTTCTGGGATTTTTTTCCCAAGAAATATATGGGAATTATCTGTAATTTAGCACAGTTTCAGAACGATTCGTGAAAGTCACCTTTTAAGAATAACTTCCACTGCAGGCCCATATATAAAAGTTTGCTCCTTTATTACTCTGCACATGGACAATTATTTGCGCTGTTATTTGCCCCAGGCATGTACCTATGTAATTACCGTTTACAGTGTAAAGATGGATGTTATCGGTCACTGAACGTCGGAGCAGTAGGCGTTTAATGCATTTTCCCATAGGGTCCAATGCAAAATTGACACCTCATTTTCTCCATTCTCAAGAGCTTTGAGTCTCTGCAAAACATATACATGTGTAGACACAAATAAGTGAAATAGAATGAAGGCTATTTCAGCTTTAGCTTTTATTCCGTTTGGGAGCTAAAGTCGCACAAACTTTTGTTTACAAAAATTTCGATGGCCTATAGTTCGCAAATTATGCAATCAGTTGACATAAGATTGTGCATGCATGTAGACATGTTAATGGCCTTTATATATGCCAAGTTTCAGATGGCTACCTACTCATACAAGCAAGCAGTAGCGGTTTGAAATTTTCACAATTTGGGCTACACGTTCGGGACGATTCGTGACCTTAGGTGACTTGCACAATTCGGGCTGAAACTAGTGCCAAATGAAAGGGTTGGGATAAACATTCAATTGACCATATGTGCCAAAAATTCTCGTTCTTTAGTTTTCGAGTTATAGCCCCTGAAAGTCGAAAACTGCACGACTTTGCCCTCGAATATCTCGACAACGGAGAAAGGAGAATTTCTGGGATTTTTTTCCCAAGAAATATATGGGAATTATCTGTAATTTAGCACAGTTTCAGAACGATTCGTGAAAGTCACCTTTTAAGAATAACTTCCACTGCAGGCCCATATATAAAAGTTTGCTCCTTTATTACTCTGCACATGGACAATTATTTGCGCTGTTATTTGCCCCAGGCATGTACCTATGTAATTACCGTTTACAGTGTAAAGATGGATGTTATCGGTCACTGAACGTCGGAGCAGTAGGCGTTTAATGCATTTTCCCATAGGGTCCAATGCAAAATTGACACCTCATTTTCTCCATTCTCAAGAGCGTTGAGTCTCTGCAAAACATATACATGTGTAGACACAAATAAGTATAATAGAATGAAGGCTATTTCAGCTTTAGCTTTTATTCCGTTTGGGAGCTAAAGTCGCACAAACTTTTGTTTACAAAAATTTCGATGGCCTATAGTTCGCAAGTTATGCAATCAGTTGACATAAGATTGTGCATGCATGTAGACATGTTAATGGCCTTTATATATGCCAAGTTTCAGATGGCTACCTACTCATACAAGCAAGCAGTAGCGGTTTGAAATTTTCACAATTTGGGCTACACGTTCGGGACGATTCGTGACCTTAGGTGACTTGCACAATTCGGGCTGAAACTAGTGCCAAATGAAAGGGTTGGGATAAACATTCAATTGACCATATGTGCCAAAAATTCTCGTTCTTTAGTTTTCGAGTTATAGCCCCTGAAAGTCGAAAACTGCACGACTTTGCCCTCGAATATCTCGACAACGGAGAAAGGAGAATTTCTGGGATTTTTTTCCCAAGAAATATATGGGAATTATCTGTAATTTAGCACAGTTTCAGAACGATTCGTGAAAGTCACCTTTTAAGAATAACTTCCACTGCAGGCCCATATATAAAAGTTTGCTCCTTTATTACTCTGCACATGGACAATTATTTGCGCTGTTATTTGCCCCAGGCATGTACCTATGTAATTACCGTTTACAGTGTAAAGATGGATGTTATCGGTCACTGAACGTCGGAGCAGTAGGCGTTTAATGCATTTTCCCATAGGGTCCAATGCAAAATTGACACCTCATTTTCTCCATTCTCAAGAGCGTTGAGTCTCTGCAAAACATATACATGTGTAGACACAAATAAGTGAAATAGAATGAAGGCTATTTCAGCTTTAGCTTTTATTCCGTTTGGGAGCTAAAGTCGCACAAACTTTTGTTTACAAAAATTTCGATGGCCTATAGTTCGCAAGTTATGCAATCAGTTGACATAAGATTGTGCATGCATGTAGACATGTTAATGGCCTTTATATATGCCAAGTTTCAGATGGCTACCTACTCATACAAGCAAGCAGTAGCGGTTTGAAATTTTCACAATTTGGGCTACACGTTCGGGACGATTCGTGACCTTAGGTGACTTGCACAATTCGGGCTGAAACTAGTGCCAAATGAAAGGGTTGGGATAAACATTCAATTGACCATATGTGCCAAAAATTCTCGTTCTTTAGTTTTCGAGTTATAGCCCCTGAAAGTCGAAAACTGCACGACTTTGCCCTCGAATATCTCGACAACGGAGAAAGGAGAATTTCTGGGATTTTTTTCCCAAGAAATATATGGGAATTATCTGTAATTTAGCACAGTTTCAGAACGATTCGTGAAAGTCACCTTTTAAGAATAACTTCCACTGCAGGCCCATATATAAAAGTTTGCTCCTTTATTACTCTGCACATGGACAATTATTTGCGCTGTTATTT
The DNA here is from genome assembly GCA_963989385.1 of Ctena decussata. NCBI lineage: Eukaryota > Metazoa > Mollusca > Bivalvia > Lucinida > Lucinidae > Ctena > Ctena decussata. The sequence goes on along the minus strand of OZ022510.1, from coordinate 77,088,519 downwards.
GCCCCAGGCATGTACCTATGTAATTACCGTTTACAGTGTAAAGATGGATGTTATCGGTCACTGAACGTCGGAGCAGTAGGCGTTTAATGCATTTTCCCATAGGGTCCAATGCAAAATTGACACCTCATTTTCTCCATTCTCAAGAGCTTTGAGTCTCTGCAAAACATATACATGTGTAGACACAAATAAGTGAAATAGAATGAAGGCTATTTCAGCTTTAGCTTTTATTCCGTTTGGGAGCTAAAGTCGCACAAACTTTTGTTTACAAAAATTTCGATGGCCTATAGTTCGCAAGTTATGCAATCAGTTGACATAAGATTGTGCATGCATGTAGACATGTTAATGGCCTTTATATATGCCAAGTTTCAGATGGCTACCTACTCATACAAGCAAGCAGTAGCGGTTTGAAATTTTCACAATTTGGGCTACACGTTCGGGACGATTCGTGACCTTAGGTGACTTGCACAATTCGGGCTGAAACTAGTGCCAAATGAAAGGGTTGGGATAAACATTCAATTGACCATATGTGCCAAAAATTCTCGTTCTTTAGTTTTCGAGTTATAGCCCCTGAAAGTCGAAAACTGCACGACTTTGCCCTCGAATATCTCGACAACGGAGAAAGGAGAATTTCTGGGATTTTTTTCCCAAGAAATATATGGGAATTATCTGTAATTTAGCACAGTTTCAGAACGATTCGTGAAAGTCACCTTTTAAGAATAACTTCCACTGCAGGCCCATATATAAAAGTTTGCTCCTTTATTACTCTGCACATGGACAATTATTTGCGCTGTTATTTGCCCCAGGCATGTACCTATGTAATTACCGTTTACAGTGTAAAGATGGATGTTATCGGTCACTGAACGTCGGAGCAGTAGGCGTTTAATGCATTTTCCCATAGGGTCCAATGCAAAATTGACACCTCATTTTCTCCATTCTCAAGAGCTTTGAGTCTCTGCAAAACATATACATGTGTAGACACAAATAAGTGAAATAGAATGAAGGCTATTTCAGCTTTAGCTTTTATTCCGTTTGGGAGCTAAAGTCGCACAAACTTTTGTTTACAAAAATTTCGATGGCCTATAGTTCGCAAGTTATGCAATCAGTTGACATAAGATTGTGCATGCATGTAGACATGTTAATGGCCTTTATATATGCCAAGTTTCAGATGGCTACTTACTCATACAAGCAAGCAGTAGCGGTTTGAAATTTTCACAATTTGGGCTACACGTTCGGGACGATTCGTGACCTTAGGTGACTTGCACAATTCGGGCTGAAACTAGTGCCAAATGAAAGGGTTGGGATAAACATTCAATTGACCATATGTGCCAAAAATTCTCGTTCTTTAGTTTTCGAGTTATAGCCCCTGAAAGTCGAAAACTGCACGACTTTGCCCTCGAATATCTCGACAACGGAGAAAGGAGAATTTCTGGGATTTTCTTCCCAAGAAATATATGGGAATTATCTGTAATTTAGCACAGTTTCAGAACGATTCGTGAAAGTCACCTTTTAAGAATAACTTCCACTGCAGGCCCATATATAAAAGTTTGCTCCTTTATTACTCTGCACATGGACAATTATTTGCGCTGTTATTTGCCCCAGGCATGTACCTATGTAATTACCGTTTACAGTGTAAAGATGGATGTTATCGGTCACTGAACGTCGGAGCAGTAGGCGTTTAATGCATTTTTCCATAGGGTCCAATGCAAAATTGACACCTCATTTTCTCCATTCTCAAGAGCTTTGAGTCTCTGCAAAACATATACATGTGTAGACACAAATAAGTGAAATAGAATGAAGGCTATTTCAGCTTTAGCTTTTATTCCGTTTGGGAGCTAAAGTCGCACAAACTTTTGTTTACAAAAATTTCGATGGCCTATAGTTCGCAAGTTATGCAATCAGTTGACATAAGATTGTGCATGCATGTAGACATGTTAATGGCCTTTATATATGCCAAGTTTCAGATGGCTACCTACTCATACAAGCAAGCAGTAGCGGTTTGAAATTTTCACAATTTGGGCTACACGTTCGGGACGATTCGTGACCTTAGGTGACTTGCACAATTCGGGCTGAAACTAGTGCCAAATGAAAGGGTTGGGATAAACATTCAATTGACCATATGTGCCAAAAATTCTCGTTCTTTAGTTTTCGAGTTATAGCCCCTGAAAGTCGAAAACTGCACGACTTTGCCCTCGAATATCTCGACAACGGAGAAAGGAGAATTTCTGGGATTTTTTTCCCAAGAAATATATGGGAATTATCTGTAATTTAGCACAGTTTCAGAACGATTCGTGAAAGTCACCTTTTAAGAATAACTTCCACTGCAGGCCCATATATAAAAGTTTGCTCCTTTATTACTCTGCACATGGACAATTATTTGCGCTGTTATTTGCCCCAGGCATGTACCTATGTAATTACCGTTTACAGTGTAAAGATGGATGTTATCGGTCACTGAACGTCGGAGCAGTAGGCGTTTAATGCATTTTCCCATAGGGTCCAATGCAAAATTGACACCTCATTTTTCTCCATTCTCAAGAGCTTTGAGTCTCTGCAAAACATATACATGTGTAGACACAAATAAGTGAAATAGAATGAAGGCTATTTCAGCTTTAGCTTTTATTCCGTTTGGGAGCTAAAGTCGCACAAACTTTTGTTTACAAAAATTTCGATGGCCTATAGTTCGCAAGTTATGCAATCAGTTGACATAAGATTGTGCATGCATGTAGACATGTTAATGGCCTTTATATATGCCAAGTTTCAGATGGCTACCTACTCATACAAGCAAGCAGTAGCGGTTTGAAATTTTCACAATTTGGGCTACACGTTCGGGACGATTCGTGACCTTAGGTGACTTGCACAATTCGGGCTGAAACTAGTGCCAAATGAAAGGGTTGGGATAAACATTCAATTGACCATATGTGCCAAAAATTCTCGTTCTTTAGTTTTCGAGTTATAGCCCCTGAAAGTCGAAAACTGCACGACTTTGCCCTCGAATATCTCGACAACGGAGAAAGGAGAATTTCTGGGATTTTTTTCCCAAGAAATATATGGGAATTATCTGTAATTTAGCACAGTTTCAGAACGATTCGTGAAAGTCACCTTTTAAGAATAACTTCCACTGCAGGCCCATATATAAAAGTTTGCTCCTTTATTACTCTGCACATGGACAATTATTTGCGCTGTTATTTGCCCCAGGCATGTACCTATGTAATTACCGTTTACAGTGTAAAGATGGATGTTATCGGTCACTGAACGTCGGAGCAGTAGGCGTTTAATGCACTTTCCCATAGGGTCCAATGCAAAATTGACACCTCATTTTCTCCATTCTCAAGAGCTTTGAGTCTCTGCAAAACATATACATGTGTAGACACAAATAAGTTAAATAGAATGAAGGCTATTTCAGCTTTAGCTTTTATTCCGTTTGGGAGCTAAAGTCGCACAAACTTTTGTTTACAAAAATTTCGATGGCCTATAGTTCGCAAGTTATGCAATCAGTTGACATAAGATTGTGCATGCATGTAGACATGATAATGGCCTTTATATATGCCAAGTTTCAGATGGCTACCTACTCATACAAGCAAGCAGTAGCGGTTTGAAATTTTCACAATTTGGGCTACACGTTCGGGACGATTCGTGACCTTAGGTGACTTGCACAATTCGGGCTGAAACTAGTGCCAAATGAAAGGGTTGGGATAAACATTCAATTGACCATATGTGCCAAAAATTCTCGTTCTTTAGTTTTCGAGTTATAGCCCCTGAAAGTCGAAAACTGCACGACTTTGCCCTCGAATATCTCGACAACGGAGAAAGGAGAATTTCTGGGATTTTTTTCCCAAGAAATATATGGGAATTATCTGTAATTTAGCACAGTTTCAGAACGATTCGTGAAAGTCACCTTTTAAGAATAACTTCCACTGCAGGCCCATATATAAAAGTTTGCTCCTTTATTACTCTGCACATGGACAATTATTTGCGCTGTTATTTGCCCCAGGCATGTACCTATGTAATTACCGTTTACAGTGTAAAGATGGATGTTATCGGTCACTGAACGTCGGAGCCGTAGGCGTTTAATGCATTTTCCCATAGGGTCCAATGCAAAATTGACACCTCATTTTCTCCATTCTCAAGAGCTTTGAGTCTCTGCAAAACATATACATGTGTAGACACAAATAAGTGAAATAGAATGAAGGCTATTTCAGCTTTAGCTTTTATTCCGTTTGGGAGCTAAAGTCGCACAAACTTTTGTTTACAAAAATTTCGATGGCCTATAGTTCGCAAATTATGCAATCAGTTGACATAAGATTGTGCATGCATGTAGACATGTTAATGGCCTTTATATATGCCAAGTTTCAGATGGCTACCTACTCATACAAGCAAGCAGTAGCGGTTTGAAATTTTCACAATTTGGGCTACACGTTCGGGACGATTCGTGACCTTAGGTGACTTGCACAATTCGGGCTGAAACTAGTGCCAAATGAAAGGGTTGGGATAAACATTCAATTGACCATATGTGCCAAAAATTCTCGTTCTTTAGTTTTCGAGTTATAGCCCCTGAAAGTCGAAAACTGCACGACTTTGCCCTCGAATATCTCGACAACGGAGAAAGGAGAATTTCTGGGATTTTTTTCCCAAGAAATATATGGGAATTATCTGTAATTTAGCACAGTTTCAGAACGATTCGTGAAAGTCACCTTTTAAGAATAACTTCCACTGCAGGCCCATATATAAAAGTTTGCTCCTTTATTACTCTGCACATGGACAATTATTTGCGCTGTTATTTGCCCCAGGCATGTACCTATGTAATTACCGTTTACAGTGTAAAGATGGATGTTATCGGTCACTGAACGTCGGAGCAGTAGGCGTTTAATGCACTTTCCCATAGGGTCCAATGCAAAATTGACACCTCATTTTCTCCATTCTCAAGAGCTTTGAGTCTCTGCAAAACATATACATGTGTAGACACAAATAAGTGAAATAGAATGAAGGCTATTTCAGCTTTAGCTTTTATTCCGTTTGGGAGCTAAAGTCGCACAAACTTTTGTTTACAAAAATTTCGATGGCCTATAGTTCGCAAGTTATGCAATCAGTTGACATAAGATTGTGCATGCATGTAGACATGTTAATGGCCTTTATATATGCCAAGTTTCAGATGGCTACCTACTCATACAAGCAAGCAGTAGCGGTTTGAAATTTTCACAATTTGGGCTACACGTTCGGGACGATTCGTGACCTTAGGTGACTTGCACAATTCGGGCTGAAACTAGTGCCAAATGAAAGGGTTGGGATAAACATTCAATTGACCATATGTGCCAAAAATTCTCGTTCTTTAGTTTTCGAGTTATAGCCCCTGAAAGTCGAAAACTGCACGACTTTGCCCTCGAATATCTCGACAACGGAGAAAGGAGAATTTCTGGGATTTTTTTCCCAAGAAATATATGGGAATTATCTGTAATTTAGCACAGTTTCAGAACGATTCGTGAAAGTCACCTTTTAAGAATAACTTCCACTGCAGGCCCATATATAAAAGTTTGCTCCTTTATTACTCTGCACATGGACAATTATTTGCGCTGTTATTTGCCCCAGGCATGTACCTATGTAATTACCGTTTACAGTGTAAAGATGGATGTTATCGGTCACTGAACGTCGGAGCAGTAGGCGTTTAATGCACTTTCCCATAGGGTCCAATGCAAAATTGACACCTCATTTTCTCCATTCTCAAGAGCTTTGAGTCTCTGCAAAACATATACATGTGTAGACACAAATAAGTGAAATAGAATGAAGGCTATTTCAGCTTTAGCTTTTATTCCGTTTGGGAGCTAAAGTCGCACAAACTTTTGTTTACAAAAATTTCGATGGCCTATAGTTCGCAAGTTATGCAATCAGTTGACATAAGATTGTGCATGCATGTAGACATGTTAATGGCCTTTATATATGCCAAGTTTCAGATGGCTACCTACTCATACAAGCAAGCAGTAGCGGTTTGAAATTTTCACAATTTGGGCTACACGTTCGGGACGATTCGTGACCTTAGGTGACTTGCACAATTCGGGCTGAAACTAGTGCCAAATGAAAGGGTTGGGATAAACATTCAATTGACCATATGTGCCAAAAATTCTCGTTCTTTAGTTTTCGAGTTATAGCCCCTGAAAGTCGAAAACTGCACGACTTTGCCCTCGAATATCTCGACAACGGAGAAAGGAGAATTTCTGGGATTTTTTTCCCAAGAAATATATGGGAATTATCTGTAATTTAGCACAGTTTCAGAACGATTCGTGAAAGTCACCTTTTAAGAATAACTTCCACTGCAGGCCCATATATAAAAGTTTGCTCCTTTATTACTCTGCACATGGACAATTATTTGCGCTGTTATTTGCCCCAGGCATGTACCTATGTAATTACCGTTTACAGTGTAAAGATGGATGTTATCGGTCACTGAACGTCGGAGCAGTAGGCGTTTAATGCATTTTCCCATAGGGTCCAATGCAAAATTGACACCTCATTTTCTCCATTCTCAAGAGCTTTGAGTCTCTGCAAAACATATACATGTGTAGACACAAATAAGTGAAATAGAATGAAGGCTATTTCAGCTTTAGCTTTTATTTAGTTTGGGAGCTAAAGTCGCACAAACTGTTGTTTACAAAAATTTCGATGGCCTATAGTTCGCAAGTTATGCAATCAGTTGACATAAGATTGTGCATGCATGTAGACATGTTAATGGCCTTTATATATGCCAAGTTTCAGATGGCTACCTACTCATACAAGCAAGCAGTAGCGGTTTGAAATTTTCACAATTTGGGCTACACGTTCGGGACGATTCGTGACCTTAGGTGACTTGCACAATTCGGGCTGAAACTAGTGCCAAATGAAAGGGTTGGGATAAACATTCAATTGACCATATGTGCCAAAAATTCTCGTTCTTTAGTTTTCGAGTTATAGCCCCTGAAAGTCGAAAACTGCACGACTTTGCCCTCGAATATCTCGACAACGGAGAAAGGAGAATTTCTGGGATTTTTTCCCAAGAAATATATGGGAATTATCTGTAATTTAGCACAGTTTCAGAACGATTCGTGAAAGTCACCTTTTAAGAATAACTTCCACTGCAGGCCCATATATAAAAGTTTGCTCCTTTATTACTCTGCACATGGACAATTATTTGCGCTGTTATTTGCCCCAGGCATGTACCTATGTAATTACCGTTTACAGTGTAAAGATGGATGTTATCGGTCACTGAACGTCGGAGCAGTAGGCGTTTAATGCATTTTCCCATAGGGTCCAATGCAAAATTGACACCTCATTTTCTCCATTCTCAAGAGCTTTGAGTCTCTGCAAAACATATACATGTGTAGACACAAATAAGTGAAATAGAATGAAGGCTATTTCAGCTTTAGCTTTTATTCCGTTTGGGAGCTAAAGTCGCACAAACTTTTGTTTACAAAAATTTCGATGGCCTATAGTTCGCAAGTTATGCAATCAGTTGACATAAGATTGTGCATGCATGTAGACATGTTAATGGCCTTTATATATGCCAAGTTTCAGATGGCTACCTACTCATACAAGCAAGCAGTAGCGGTTTGAAATTTTCACAATTTGGGCTACACGTTCGGGACGATTCGTGACCTTAGGTGACTTGCACAATTCGGGCTGAAACTAGTGCCAAATGAAAGGGTTGGGATAAACATTCAATTGACCATATGTGCCAAAAATTCTCGTTCTTTAGTTTTCGAGTTATAGCCCCTGAAAGTCGAAAACTGCACGACTTTGCCCTCGAATATCTCGACAACGGAGAAAGGAGAATTTCTGGGATTTTTTTCCCAAGAAATATATGGGAATTATCTGTAATTTAGCACAGTTTCAGAACGATTCGTGAAAGTCACCTTTTAAGAATAACTTCCACTGCAGGCCCATATATAAAAGTTTGCTCCTTTATTACTCTGCACATGGACAATTATTTGCGCTGTTATTTGCCCCAGGCATGTACCTATGTAATTACCGTTTACAGTGTAAAGATGGATGTTATCGGTCACTGAACGTCGGAGCAGTAGGCGTTTAATGCATTTTCCCATAGGGTCCAATGCAAAATTGACACCTCATTTTCTCCATTCTCAAGAGCTTTGAGTCTCTGCAAAACATATACATGTGTAGACACAAATAAGTGAAATAGAATGAAGGCTATTTCAGCTTTAGCTTTTATTCCGTTTGGGAGCTAAAGTCGCACAAACTTTTGTTTACAAAAATTTCGATGGCCTATAGTTCGCAAGTTATGCAATCAGTTGACATAAGATTGTGCATGCATGTAGACATGTTAATGGCCTTTATATATGCCAAGTTTCAGATGGCTACCTACTCATACAAGCAAGCAGTAGCGGTTTGAAATTTTCACAATTTGGGCTACACGTTCGGGACGATTCGTGACCTTAGGTGACTTGCACAATTCGGGCTGAAACTAGTGCCAAATGAAAGGGTTGGGATAAACATTCAATTGACCATATGTGCCAAAAATTCTCGTTCTTTAGTTTTCGAGTTATAGCCCCTGAAAGTCGAAAACTGCACGACTTTGCCCTCGAATATCTCGACAACGGAGAAAGGAGAATTTCTGGGATTTTTTTCCCAAGAAATATATGGGAATTATCTGTAATTTAGCACAGTTTCAGAACGATTCGTGAAAGTCACCTTTTAAGAATAACTTCCACTGCAGGCCCATATATAAAAGTTTGCTCCTTTATTACTCTGCACATGGACAATTATTTGCGCTGTTATTTGCCCCAGGCATGTACCTATGTAATTACCGTTTACAGTGTAAAGATGGATGTTATCGGTCACTGAACGTCGGAGCAGTAGGCGTTTAATGCATTTTCCCATAGGGTCCAATGCAAAATTGACACCTCATTTTCTCCATTCTCAAGAGCTTTGAGTCTCTGCAAAACATATACATGTGTAGACACAAATAAGTGAAATAGAATGAAGGCTATTTCAGCTTTAGCTTTTATTCCGTTTGGGAGCTAAAGTCGCACAAACTTTTGTTTACAAAAATTTCGATGGCCTATAGTTCGCAAGTTATGCAATCAGTTGACATAAGATTGTGCATGCATGTAGACATGTTAATGGCCTTTATATATGCCAAGTTTCAGATGGCTACCTACTCATACAAGCAAGCAGTAGCGGTTTGAAATTTTCACAATTTGGGCTACACGTTCGGGACGATTCGTGACCTTAGGTGACTTGCACAATTCGGGCTGAAACTAGTGCCAAATGAAAGGGTTGGGATAAACATTCAATTGACCATATGTGCCAAAAATTCTCGTTCTTTAGTTTTCGAGTTATAGCCCCTGAAAGTCGAAAACTGCACGACTTTGCCCTCGAATATATCGACAACGGAGAAAGGAGAATTTCTGGGATTTTTTTCCCAAGAAATATATGGGAATTATCTGTAATTTAGCACAGTTTCAGAACGATTCGTGAAAGTCACCTTTTAAGAATAACTTCCACTGCAGGCCCATATATAAAAGTTTGCTCCTTTATTACTCTGCACATGGACAATTATTTGCGCTGTTATTTGCCCCAGGCATGTACCTATGTAATTACCGTTTACAGTGTAAAGATGGATGTTATCGGTCACTGAACGTCGGAGCAGTAGGCGTTTAATGCATTTTCCCATAGGGTCCAATGCAAAATTGACACCTCATTTTCTCCATTCTCAAGAGCTTTGAGTCTCTGCAAAACATATACATGTGTAGACACAAATAAGTGAAATAGAATGAAGGCTATTTCAGCTTTAGCTTTTATTCCGTTTGGGAGCTAAAGTCGCACAAACTTTTGTTTACAAAAATTTCGATGGCCTATAGTTCGCAAGTTATGCAATCAGTTGACATAAGATTGTGCATGCATGTAGACATGTTAATGGCCTTTATATATGCCAAGTTTCAGATGGCTACCTACTCATACAAGCAAGCAGTAGCGGTTTGAAATTTTCACAATTTGGGCTACACGTTCGGGACGATTCGTGACCTTAGGTGACTTGCACAATTCGGGCTGAAACTAGTGCCAAATGAAAGGGTTGGGATAAACATTCAATTGACCATATGTGCCAAAAATTCTCGTTCTTTAGTTTTCGAGTTATAGCCCCTGAAAGTCGAAAACTGCACGACTTTGCCCTCGAATATCTCGACAACGGAGAAAGGAGAATTTCTGGGATTTTTTTCCCAAGAAATATATGGGAATTATCTGTAATTTAGCACAGTTTCAGAACGATTCGTGAAAGTCACCTTTTAAGAATAACTTCCACTGCAGGCCCATATATAAAAGTTTGCTCCTTTATTACTCTGCACATGGACAATTATTTGCGCTGTTATTTGCCCCAGGCATGTACCTATGTAATTACCGTTTACAGTGTAAAGATGGATGTTATCGGTCACTGAACGTCGGAGCAGTAGGCGTTTAATGCATTTTCCCATAGGGTCCAATGCAAAATTGACACCTCATTTTCTCCATTCTCAAGAGCTTTGAGTCTCTGCAAAACATATACATGTGTAGACACAAATAAGTGAAATAGAATGAAGGCTATTTCAGCTTTAGCTTTTATTCCGTTTGGGAGCTAAAGTCGCACAAACTTTTGTTTACAAAAATTTCGATGGCCTATAGTTCGCAAGTTATGCAATCAGTTGACATAAGATTGTGCATGCATGTAGACATGTTAATGGCCTTTATATATGCCAAGTTTCAGATGGCTACCTACTCATACAAGCAAGCAGTAGCGGTTTGAAATTTTCACAATTTGGGCTACACGTTCGGGACGATTCGTGACCTTAGGTGACTTGCACAATTCGGGCTGAAACTAGTGCCAAATGAAAGGGTTGGGATAAACATTCAATTGACCATATGTGCCAAAAATTCTCGTTCTTTAGTTTTCGAGTTATAGCCCCTGAAAGTCGAAAACTGCACGACTTTGCCCTCGAATATCTCGACAACGGAGAAAGGAGAATTTCTGGGATTTTTTTCCCAAGAAATATATGGGAATTATCTGTAATTTAGCACAGTTTCAGAACGATTCGTGAAAGTCACCTTTTAAGAATAACTTCCACTGCAGGCCCATATATAAAAGTTTGCTCCTTTATTACTCTGCACATGGACAATTATTTGCGCTGTTATTTGCCCCAGGCATGTACCTATGTAATTACCGTTTACAGTGTAAAGATGGATGTTATCGGTCACTGAACGTCGGAGCAGTAGGCGTTTAATGCATTTTCCCATAGGGTCCAATGCAAAATTGACACCTCATTTTCTCCATTCTCAAGAGCTTTGAGTCTCTGCAAAACATATACATGTGTAGACACAAATAAGTGAAATAGAATGAAGGCTATTTCAGCTTTAGCTTTTATTCCGTTTGGGAGCTAAAGTCGCACAAACTTTTGTTTACAAAAATTTCGATGGCCTATAGTTCGCAAGTTATGCAATCAGTTGACATAAGATTGTGCATGCATGTAGACATGTTAATGGCCTTTATATATGCCAAGTTTCAGATGGCTACCTACTCATACAAGCAAGCAGTAGCGGTTTGAAATTTTCACAATTTGGGCTACACGTTCGGGACGATTCGTGACCTTAGGTGACTTGCACAATTCGGGCTGAAACTAGTGCCAAATGAAAGGGTTGGGATAAACATTCAATTGACCATATGTGCCAAAAATTCTCGTTCTTTAGTTTTCGAGTTATAGCCCCTGAAAGTCGAAAACTGCACGACTTTGCCCTCGAATATCTCGACAACGGAGAAAGGAGAATTTCTGGGATTTTTTTCCCAAGAAATATATGGGAATTATCTGTAATTTAGCACAGTTTCAGAACGATTCGTGAAAGTCACCTTTTAAGAATAACTTCCACTGCAGGCCCATATATAAAAGTTTGCTCCTTTATTACTCTGCACATGGACAATTATTTGCGCTGTTATTTGCCCCAGGCATGTACCTATGTAATTACCGTTTACAGTGTAAAGATGGATGTTATCGGTCACTGAACGTCGGAGCAGTAGGCGTTTAATGCATTTTCCCATAGGGTCCAATGCAAAATTGACACCTCATTTTCTCCATTCTCAAGAGCTTTGAGTCTCTGCAAAACATATACATGTGTAGACACAAATAAGTGAAATAGAATGAAGGCTATTTCAGCTTTAGCTTTTATTCCGTTTGGGAGCTAAAGTCGCACAAACTTTTGTTTACAAAAATTTCGATGGCCTATAGTTCGCAAGTTATGCAATCAGTTGACATAAGATTGTGCATGCATGTAGACATGTTAATGGCCTTTATATATGCCAAGTCTCAGATGGCTACCTACTCATACAAGCAAGCAGTAGCGGTTTGAAATTTTCACAATTTGGGCTACACGTTCGGGACGATTCGTGACCTTAGGTGACTTGCACAATTCGGGCTGAAACTAGTGCCAAATGAAAGGGTTGGGATAAACATTCAATTGACCATATGTGCCAAAAATTCTCGTTCTTTAGTTTTCGAGTTATAGCCCTTGAAAGTCGAAAACTGCACGACTTTGCCCTCGAATATCTCGACAACGGAGAAAGGAGAATTTCTGGGATTTTTTTCCCAAGAAATATATGGGAATTATCTGTAATTTAGCACAGTTTCAGAACGATTCGTGAAAGTCACCTTTTAAGAATAACTTCCACTGCAGGCCCATATATAAAAGTTTGCTCCTTTATTACTCTGCACATGGACAATTATTTGCGCTGTTATTTGCCCCAGGCATGTACCTATGTAATTACCGTTTACAGTGTAAAGATGGATGTTATCGGTCACTGAACGTCGGAGCAGTAGGCGTTTAATGCATTTTCCCATAGGGTCCAATGCAAAATTGACACCTCATTTTCTCCATTCTCAAGAGCTTTGAGTCTCTGCAAAACATATACATGTGTAGACACAAATAAGTGAAATAGAATGAAGGCTATTTCAGCTTTAGCTTTTATTCCGTTTGGGAGCTAAAGTCGCACAAACTTTTGTTTACAAAAATTTCGATGGCCTATAGTTCGCAAGTTATGCAATCAGTTGACATAAGATTGTGCATGCATGTAGACATGTTAATGGCCTTTATATATGCCAAGTTTCAGATGGCTACCTACTCATACAAGCAAGCAGTAGCGGTTTGAAATTTTCACAATTTGGGCTACACGTTCGGGACGATTCGTGACCTTAGGTGACTTGCACAATTCGGGCTGAAACTAGTGCCAAATGAAAGGGTTGGGATAAACATTCAATTGACCATATGTGCCAAAAATTCTCGTTCTTTAGTTTTCGAGTTATAGCCCCTGAAAGTCGAAAACTGCACGACTTTGCCCTCGAATATCTCGACAACGGAGAAAGGAGAATTTCTGGGATTTTTTTCCCAAGAAATATATGGGAATTATCTGTAATTTAGCACAGTTTCAGAACGATTCGTGAAAGTCACCTTTTAAGAATAACTTCCACTGCAGGCCCATATATAAAAGTTTGCTCCTTTATTACTCTGCACATGGACAATTATTTGCGCTGTTATTTGCCCCAGGCATGTACCTATGTAATTACCGTTTACAGTGTAAAGATGGATGTTATCGGTCACTGAACGTCGGAGCAGTAGGCGTTTAATGCATTTTCCCATAGGGTCCAATGCAAAATTGACACCTCATTTTCTCCATTCTCAAGAGCTTTGAGTCTCTGCAAAACATATACATGTGTAGACACAAATAAGTGAAATAGAATGAAGGCTATTTCAGCTTTAGCTTTTATTCCGTTTGGGAGCTAAAGTCGCACAAACTTTTGTTTACAAAAATTTCGATGGCCTATAGTTCGCAAGTTATGCAATCAGTTGACATAAGATTGTGCATGCATGTAGACATGTTAATGGCCTTTATATATGCCAAGTTTCAGATGGCTACCTACTCATACAAGCAAGCAGTAGCGGTTTGAAATTTTCACAATTTGGGCTACACGTTCGGGACGATTCGTGACCTTAGGTGACTTGCACAATTCGGGCTGAAACTAGTGCCAAATGAAAGGGTTGGGATAAACATTCAATTGACCATATGTGCCAAAAATTCTCGTTCTTTAGTTTTCGAGTTATAGCCCCTGAAAGTCGAAAACTGCACGACTTTGCCCTCGAATATCTCGACAACGGAGAAAGGAGAATTTCTGGGATTTTTTTCCCAAGAAATATATGGGAATTATCTGTAATTTAGCACAGTTTCAGAACGATTCGTGAAAGTCACCTTTTAAGAATAACTTCCACTGCAGGCCCATATATAAAAGTTTGCTCCTTTATTACTCTGCACATGGACAATTATTTGCGCTGTTATTTGCCCCAGGCATGTACCTATGTAATTACCGTTTACAGTGTAAAGATGGATGTTATCGGTCACTGAACGTCGGAGCAGTAGGCGTTTAATGCATTTTCCCATAGGGTCCAATGCAAAATTGACACCTCATTTTCTCCATTCTCAAGAGCTTTGAGTCTCTGCAAAACATATACATGTGTAGACACAAATAAGTGAAATAGAATGAAGGCTATTTCAGCTTTAGCTTTTATTCCGTTTGGGAGCTAAAGTCGCACAAACTTTTGTTTACAAAAATTTCGATGGCCTATAGTTCGCAAGTTATGCAATCAGTTGACATAAGATTGTGCATGCATGTAGACATGTTAATGGCCTTTATATATGCCAAGTTTCAGATGGCTACCTACTCATACAAGCAAGCAGTAGCGGTTTGAAATTTTCACAATTTGGGCTACACGTTCGGGACGATTCGTGACCTTAGGTGACTTGCACAATTCGGGCTGAAACTAGTGCCAAATGAAAGGGTTGGGATAAACATTCAATTGACCATATGTGCCAAAAATTCTCGTTCTTTAGTTTTCGAGTTATAGCCCCTGAAAGTCGAAAACTGCACGACTTTGCCCTCGAATATCTCGACAACGGAGAAAGGAGAATTTCTTGGATTTTTTTCCCAAGAAATATATGGGAATTATCTGTAATTTAGCACAGTTTCAGAACGATTCGTGAAAGTCACCTTTTAAGAATAACTTCCACTGCAGGCCCATATATAAAAGTTTGCTCCTTTATTACTCTGCACATGGACAATTATTTGCGCTGTTATTTGCCCCAGGCATGTACCTATGTAATTACCGTTTACAGTGTAAAGATGGATGTTATCGGTCACTGAACGTCGGAGCAGTAGGCGTTTAATGCATTTTCCCATAGGGTCCAATGCAAAATTGACACCTCATTTTCTCCATTCTCAAGAGCTTTGAGTCTCTGCAAAACATATACATGTGTAGACACAAATAAGTGAAATAGAATGAAGGCTATTTCAGCTTTAGCTTTTATTCCGTTTGGGAGCTAAAGTCGCACAAACTTTTGTTTACAAAAATTTCGATGGCCTATAGTTCGCAAGTTATGCAATCAGTTGACATAAGATTGTGCATGCATGTAGACATGTTAATGGCCTTTATATATGCCAAGTTTCAGATGGCTACCTACTCATACAAGCAAGCAGTAGCGGTTTGAAATTTTCACAATTTGGGCTACACGTTCGGGACGATTCGTGACCTTAGGTGACTTGCACAATTCGGGCTGAAACTAGTGCCAAATGAAAGGGTTGGGATAAACATTCAATTGACCATATGTGCCAAAAATTCTCGTTCTTTAGTTTTCGAGTTAAAGCCCCTGAAAGTCGAAAACTGCACGACTTTGCCCTCGAATATCTCGACAACGGAGAAAGGAGAATTTCTGGGATTTTTTTCCCAAGAAATATATGGGAATTATCTGTAATTTAGCACAGTTTCAGAACGATTCGTGAAAGTCACCTTTTAAGAATAACTTCCACTGCAGGCCCATATATAAAAGTTTGCTCCTTTATTACTCTGCACATGGACAATTATTTGCGCTGTTATTTGCCCCAGGCATGTACCTATGTAATTACCGTTTACAGTGTAAAGATGGATGTTATCGGTCACTGAACGTCGGAGCAGTAGGCGTTTAATGCATTTTCCCATAGGGTCCAATGCAAAATTGACACCTCATTTTCTCCATTCTCAAGAGCTTTGAGTCTCTGCAAAACATATACATGTGTAGACACAAATAAGTGAAATAGAATGAAGGCTATTTCAGCTTTATCTTTTATTCCGTTTGGGAGCTAAAGTCGCACAAACTTTTGTTTACAAAAATTTCGATGGCCTATAGTTCGCAAGTTATGCAATCAGTTGACATAAGATTGTGCATGCATGTAGACATGTTAATGGCCTTTATATATGCCAAGTTTCAGATGGCTACCTACTCATACAAGCAAGCAGTAGCGGTTTGAAATTTTCACAATTTGGGCTACACGTTCGGGACGATTCGTGACCTTAGGTGACTTGCACAATTCGGGCTGAAACTAGTGCCAAATGAAAGGGTTGGGATAAACATTCAATTGACCATATGTGCCAAAAATTCTCGTTCTTTAGTTTTCGAGTTATAGCCCCTGAAAGTCGAAAACTGCACGACTTTGCCCTCGAATATCTCGACAACGGAGAAAGGAGAATTTCTGGGATTTTTTTCCCAAGAAATATATGGGAATTATCTGTAATTTAGCACAGTTTCAGAACGATTCGTGAAAGTCACCTTTTAAGAATAACTTCCACTGCAGGCCCATATATAAAAGTTTGCTCCTTTATTACTCTGCACATGGACAATTATTTGCGCTGTTATTTGCCCCAGGCATGTACCTATGTAATTACCGTTTACAGTGTAAAGATGGATGTTATCGGTCACTGAACGTCGGAGCAGTAGGCGTTTAATGCATTTTCCCATAGGGTCCAATGCAAAATTGACACCTCATTTTCTCCATTCTCAAGAGCTTTGAGTCTCTGCAAAACATATACATGTGTAGACACAAATAAGTGAAATAGAATGAAGGCTATTTCAGCTTTAGCTTTTATTCCGTTTGGGAGCTAAAGTCGCACAAACATTTGTTTACAAAAAATTCGATGGCCTATAGTTCGCAAGTTATGCAATCAGTTGACATAAGATTGTGCATGCATGTAGACATGTTAATGGCCTTTATATATGCCAAGTTTCAGATGGCTACCTACTCATACAAGCAAGCAGTAGCGGTTTGAAATTTTCACAATTTGGGCTACACGTTCGGGACGATTCGTGACCTTAGGTGACTTGCACAATTCGGGCTGAAACTAGTGCCAAATGAAAGGGTTGGGATAAACATTCAATTGACCATATGTGCCAAAAATTCTCGTTCTTTAGTTTTCGAGTTATAGCCCCTGAAAGTCGAAAACTGCACGACTTTGCCCTCGAATATCTCGACAACGGAGAAAGGAGAATTTCTGGGATTTTTTTCCCAAGAAATATATGGGAATTATCTGTAATTTAGCACAGTTTCAGAACGATTCGTGAAAGTCACCTTTTAAGAATAACTTCCACTGCAGGCCCATATATAAAAGTTTGCTCCTTTATTACTCTGCACATGGACAATTATTTGCTCTGTTATTTGCCCCAGGCATGTACCTATGTAATTACCGTTTACAGTGTAAAGATGGATGTTATCGGTCACTGAACGTCGGAGCAGTAGGCGTTTAATGCATTTTCCCATAGGGTCCAATGCAAAATTGACACCTCATTTTCTCCATTCTCAAGAGCTTTGAGTCTCTGCAAAACATATACATGTGTAGACACAAATAAGTGAAATAGAATGAAGGCTATTTCAGCTTTAGCTTTTATTCCGTTTGGGAGCTAAAGTCGCACAAACTTTTGTTTACAAAAATTTCGATGGCCTATAGTTCGCAAGTTATGCAATCAGTTGACATAAGATTGTGCATGCATGTAGACATGTTAATGGCCTTTATATATGCCAAGTTTCAGATGGCTACCTACTCATACAAGCAAGCAGTAGCGGTTTGAAATTTTCACAATTTTGGCTACACGTTCGGGACGATTCGTGACCTTAGTGGACTTGCACAATTCGGGCTGAAACTAGTGCCAAATGAAAGGGTTGGGATAAACATTCAATTGACCATATGTGCCAAAAATTCTCGTTCTTTAGTTTTCGAGTTAAAGCCCCTGAAAGTCGAAAACTGCACGACTTTGCCCTCGAATATCTCGACAACGGAGAAAGGAGAATTTCTGGGATTTTTTTCCCAAGAAATATATGGGAATTATCTGTAATTTAGCACAGTTTCAGAACGATTCGTGAAAGTCACCTTTTAAGAATAACTTCCACTGCAGGCCCATATATAAAAGTTTGCTCCTTTATTACTCTGCACATGGACAATTATTTGCGCTGTTATTTGCCCCAGGCATGTACCTATGTAATTACCGTTTACAGTGTAAAGATGGATGTTATCGGTCACTGAACGTCGGAGCAGTAGGCGTTTAATGCATTTTCCCATAGGGTCCAATGCAAAATTGACACCTCATATTCTCCATTCTCAAGAGCTTTGAGTCTCTGCAAAACATATACATGTGTAGACACAAATAAGTGAAATAGAATGAAGGCTATTTCAGCTTTAGCTTTTATTCCGTTTGGGAGCTAAAGTCGCACAAACTTTTGTTTACAAAAATTTCGATGGCCTATAGTTCGCAAGTTATGCAATCAGTTGACATAAGATTGTGCATGCATGTAGACATGTTAATGGCCTTTATATATGCCAAGTTTCAGATGGCTACCTACTCATACAAGCAAGCAGTAGCGGTTTGAAATTTTCACAATTTGGGCTACACGTTCGGGACGATTCGTGACCTTAGGTGACTTGCACAATTCGGGCTGAAACTAGTGCCAAATGAAAGGGTTGGGATAAACATTCATTTGACCATATGTGCCAAAAATTCTCGTTCTTTAGTTTTCGAGTTATAGCCCCTGAAAGTCGAAAACTGCACGACTTTGCCCTCGAATATCTCGACAACGGAGAAAGGAGAATTTCTGGGATTTTTTTCCCAAGAAATATAT
Organism: Ctena decussata; assembly: GCA_963989385.1. Classification (NCBI taxonomy): domain Eukaryota; kingdom Metazoa; phylum Mollusca; class Bivalvia; order Lucinida; family Lucinidae; genus Ctena; species Ctena decussata. Next base: position 77,069,554 of record OZ022510.1, on the reverse strand, counting down.
GGGAATTATCTGTAATTTAGCACAGTTTCAGAACGATTCGTGAAAGTCACCTTTTAAGAATAACTTCCACTGCAGGCCCATATATAAAAGTTTGCTCCTTTATTACTCTGCACATGGACAATTATTTGCGCTGTTATTTGCCCCAGGCATGTACCTATGTAATTACCGTTTACAGTGTAAAGATGGATGTTATCGGTCACTGAACGTCGGAGCAGTAGGCGTTTAATGCATTTTCCCATAGGGTCCAATGCAAAATTGACACCTCATTTTCTCCATTCTCAAGAGCTTTGAGTCTCTGCAAAACATATACATGTGTAGACACAAATAAGTGAAATAGAATGAAGGCTATTTCAGCTTTAGCTTTTATTCCGTTTGGGAGCTAAAGTCGCACAAACTTTTGTTTACAAAAATTTCGATGGCCTATAGTTCGCAAGTTATGCAATCAGTTGACATAAGATTGTGCATGCATGTAGACATGTTAATGGCCTTTATATATGCCAAGTTTCAGATGGCTACCTACTCATACAAGCAAGCAGTAGCGGTTTGAAATTTTCACAATTTGGGCTACACGTTCGGGACGATTCGTGACCTTAGGTGACTTGCACAATTCGGGCTGAAACTAGTGCCAAATGAAAGGGTTGGGATAAACATTCAATTGACCATATGTGCCAAAAATTCTCGTTCTTTAGTTTTCGAGTTATAGCCCCTGAAAGTCGAAAACTGCACGACTTTGCCCTCGAATATCTCGACAACGGAGAAAGGAGAATTTCTGGGATTTTTTTCCCAAGAAATATATGGGAATTATCTGTAATTTAGCACAGTTTCAGAACGATTCGTGAAAGTCACCTTTTAAGAATAACTTCCACTGCAGGCCCATATATAAAAGTTTGCTCCTTTATTACTCTGCACATGGACAATTATTTGCGCTGTTATTTGCCCCAGGCATGTACCTATGTAATTACCGTTTACAGTGTAAAGATGGATGTTATCGGTCACTGAACGTCGGAGCAGTAGGCGTTTAATGCATTTTCCCATAGGGTCCAATGCAAAATTGACACCTCATTTTCTCCATTCTCAAGAGCTTTGAGTCTCTGCAAAACATATACATGTGTAGACACAAATAAGTGAAATAGAATGAAGGCTATTTCAGCTTTAGCTTTTATTCCGTTTGGGAGCTAAAGTCGCACAAACTTTTGTTTACAAAAATTTCGATGGCCTATAGTTCGCAAGTTATGCAATCAGTTGACATAAGATTGTGCATGCATGTAGACATGTTAATGGCCTTTATATATGCCAAGTTTCAGATGGCTACCTACTCATACAAGCAAGCAGTAGCGGTTTGAAATTTTCACAATTTGGGCTACACGTTCGGGACGATTCGTGACCTTAGGTGACTTGCACAATTCGGGCTGAAACTAGTGCCAAATGAAAGGGTTGGGATAAACATTCAATTGACCATATGTGCCAAAAATTCTCGTTCTTTAGTTTTCGAGTTATAGCCCCTGAAAGTCGAAAACTGCACGACTTTGCCCTCGAATATCTCGACAACGGAGAAAGGAGAATTTCTGGGATTTTTTTCCCAAGAAATATATGGGAATTATCTGTAATTTAGCACAGTTTCAGAACGATTCGTGAAAGTCACCTTTTAAGAATAACTTCCACTGCAGGCCCATATATAAAAGTTTGCTCCTTTATTACTCTGCACATGGACAATTATTTGCGCTGTTATTTGCCCCAGACATGTACCTATGTAATTACCGTTTACAGTGTAAAGATGGATGTTATCGGTCACTGAACGTCGGAGCAGTAGGCGTTTAATGCATTTTCCCATAGGGTCCAATGCAAAATTGACACCTCATTTTCTCCATTCTCAAGAGCTTTGAGTCTCTGCAAAACATATACATGTGTAGACACAAATAAGTGAAATAGAATGAAGGCTATTTCAGCTTTAGCTTTTATTCCGTTTGGGAGCTAAAGTCGCACAAACTTTTGTTTACAAAAATTTCGATGGCCTATAGTTCGCAAGTTATGCAATCAGTTGACATAAGATTGTGCATGCATGTAGACATGTTAATGGCCTTTATATATGCCAAGTTTCAGATGGCTACCTACTCATACAAGCAAGCAGTAGCGGTTTGAAATTTTCACAATTTGGGCTACACGTTCGGGACGATTCGTGACCTTAGGTGACTTGCACAATTCGGGCTGAAACTAGTGCCAAATGAAAGGGTTGGGATAAACATTCAATTGACCATATGTGCCAAAAATTCTCGTTCTTTAGTTTTCGAGTTATAGCCCCTGAAAGTCGAAAACTGCACGACTTTGCCCTCGAATATCTCGACAACAGAGAAAGGAGAATTTCTGGGATTTTTTTCCCAAGAAATATATGGGAATTATCTGTAATTTAGCACAGTTTCAGAACGATTCGTGAAAGTCACCTTTTAAGAATAACTTCCACTGCAGGCCCATATATAAAAGTTTGCTCCTTTATTACTCTGCACATGGATAATTATTTGCGCTGTTATTTGCCCCAGGCATGTACCTATGTAATTACCGTTTACAGTGTAAAGATGGATGTTATCGGTCACTGAACGTCGGAGCAGTAGGCGTTTAATGCATTTTCCCATAGGGTCCAATGCAAAATTGACACCTCATTTTCTCCATTCTCAAGAGCTTTGAGTCTCTGCAAAACATATACATGTGTAGACACAAATAAGTGAAATAGAATGAAGGCTATTTCAGCTTTAGCTTTTATTCCGTTTGGGAGCTAAAGTCGCACAAACTTTTGTTTACAAAAATTTCGATGGCCTATAGTTCGCAAGTTATGCAATCAGTTGACATAAGATTGTGCATGCATGTAGACATGTTAATGGCCTTTATATATGCCAAGTTTCAGATGGCTACCTACTCATACAAGCAAGCAGTAGCGGTTTGAAATTTTCACAATTTGGGCTACACGTTCGGTACGATTCGTGACCTTAGGTGACTTGCACAATTCGGGCTGAAACTAGTGCCAAATGAAAGGGTTGGGATAAACATTCAATTGACCATATGTGCCAAAAATTCTCGTTCTTTAGTTTTCGAGTTATAGCCCCTTAAAGTCGAAAACTGCACGACTTTGCCCTCGAATATCTCGACAACGGAGAAAGGAGAATTTCTGGGATTTTTTTCCCAAGAAATATATGGGAATTATCTGTAATTTAGCACAGTTTCAGAACGATTCGTGAAAGTCACCTTTTAAGAATAACTTCCACTGCAGGCCCATATATAAAAGTTTGCTCCTTTATTACTCTGCACATGGACAATTATTTGCGCTGTTATTTGCCCCAGGCATGTACCTATGTAATTACCGTTTACAGTGTATAGATGGATGTTATCGGTCACTGAACGTCGGAGCAGTAGGCGTTTAATGCATTTTCCCATAGGGTCCAATGCAAAATTGACACCTCATTTTCTCCATTCTCAAGAGCTTTGAGTCTCTGCAAAACATATACATGTGTAGACACAAATAAGTGAAATAGAATGAAGGCTATTTCAGCTTTAGCTTTTATTCCGTTTGGGAGCTAAAGTCGCACAAACTTTTGTTTACAAAAATTTCGATGGCCTATAGTTCGCAAGTTATGCAATCAGTTGACATAAGATTGTGCATGCATGTAGACATGTTAATGGCCTTTATATATGCCAAGTTTCAGATGGCTACCTACTCATACAAGCAAGCAGTAGCGGTTTGAAATTTTCACAATTTGGGCTACACGTTCGGGACGATTCGTGACCTTAGGTGACTTGCACAATTCGGGTTGAAACTAGTGCCAAATGAAAGGGTTGGGATAAACATTCAATTGACCATATGTGCCAAAAATTCTCGTTCTTTAGTTTTCGAGTTATAGCCCCTGAAAGTCGAAAACTGCACGACTTTGCCCTCGAATATCTCGACAACGGAGAAAGGAGAATTTCTGGGATTTTTTTCCCAAGAAATATATGGGAATTATCTGTAATTTAGCACAGTTTCAGAACGATTCGTGAAAGTCACCTTTTAAGAATAACTTCCACTGCAGGCCCATATATAAAAGTTTGCTCCTTTATTACTCTGCACATGGACAATTATTTGCGCTGTTATTTGCCCCAGGCATGTACCTATGTAATTACCGTTTACAGTGTAAAGATGGATGTTATCGGTCACTGAACGTCGGAGCAGTAGGCGTTTAATGCATTTTCCCATAGGGTCCAATGCAAAATTGACACCTCATTTTCTCCATTCTCAAGAGCTTTGAGTCTCTGCAAAACATATACATGTGTAGACACAAATAAGTGAAATAGAATGAAGGCTATTTCAGCTTTAGCTTTTATTCCGTTTGGGAGCTAAAGTCGCACAAACTTTTGTTTACAAAAATTTCGATGGCCTATAGTTCGCAAGTTATGCAATCAGTTGACATAAGATTGTGCATGCATGTAGACATGTTAATGGCCTTTATATATGCCAAGTTTCAGATGGCTACCTACTCATACAAGCAAGCAGTAGCGGTTTGAAATTTTCACAATTTGGGCTACACGTTCGGGACGATTCGTGACCTTAGGTGACTTGCACAATTCGGGCTGAAACTAGTGCCAAATGAAAGGGTTGGGATAAACATTCAATTGACCATATGTGCCAAAAATTCTCGTTCTTTAGTTTTCGAGTTATAGCCCCTGAAAGTCGAAAACTGCACGACTTTGCCCTCGAATATCTCGACAACGGAGAAAGGAGAATTTCTGGGATTTTTTTTCCCAAGAAATATATGGGAATTATCTGTAATTTAGCACAGTTTCAGAACGATTCGTGAAAGTCACCTTTTAAGAATAACTTCCACTGCAGGCCCATATATAAAAGTTTGCTCCTTTATTACTCTGCACATGGACAATTATTTGCGCTGTTATTTGCCCCAGGCATGTACCTATGTAATTACCGTTTACAGTGTAAAGATGGATGTTATCGGTCACTGAACGTCGGAGCAGTAGGCGTTTAATGCATTTTCCCATTGGGTCCAATGCAAAATTGACACCTCATTTTCTCCATTCTCAAGAGCTTTGAGTCTCTGCAAAACATATACATGTGTAGACACAAATAAGTGAAATAGAATGAAGGCTATTTCAGCTTTAGCTTTTATTCCGTTTGGGAGCTAAAGTCGCACAAACTTTTGTTTACAAAAATTTCGATGGCCTATAGTTCGCAAGTTATGCAATCAGTTGACATAAGATTGTGCATGCATGTAGACATGTTAATGGCCTTTATATATGCCAAGTTTCAGATGGCTACCTACTCATACAAGCAAGCAGTAGCGGTTTGAAATTTTCACAATTTGGGCTACACGTTCGGGACGATTCGTGACCTTAGGTGACTTGCACAATTCGGGCTGAAACTAGTGCCAAATGAAAGGGTTGGGATAAACATTCAATTGACCATATGTGCCAAAAATTCTCGTTCTTTAGTTTTCGAGTTATAGCCCCTGAAAGTCGAAAACTGCACGACTTTGCCCTCGAATATCTCGACAACGGAGAAAGGAGAATTTCTGGGATTTTTTTCCCAAGAAATATATGGGAATTATCTGTAATTTAGCACAGTTTCAGAACGATTCGTGAAAGTCACCTTTTAAGAATAACTTCCACTGCAGGCCCATATATAAAAGTTTGCTCCTTTATTACTCTGCACATGGACAATTATTTGCGCTGTTATTTGCCCCAGGCATGTACCTATGTAATTACCGTTTACAGTGTAAAGATGGATGTTATCGGTCACTGAACGTCGGAGCAGTAGGCGTTTAATGCATTTTCCCATAGGGTCCAATGCAAAATTGACACCTCATTTTCTCCATTCTCAAGAGCTTTGAGTCTCTGCAAAACATATACATGTGTAGACACAAATAAGTGAAATAGAATGAAGGCTATTTCAGCTTTAGCTTTTATTCCGTTTGGGAGCTAAAGTCGCACAAACTTTTGTTTACAAAAATTTCGATGGCCTATAGTTCGCAAGTTATGCAATCAGTTGACATAAGATTGTGCATGCATGTAGACATGTTAATGGCCTTTATATATGCCAAGTTTCAGATGGCTACCTACTCATACAAGCAAGCAGTAGCGGTTTGAAATTTTCACAATTTGGGCTACACGTTCGGGACGATTCGTGACCTTAGGTGACTTGCACAATTCGGGCTGAAACTAGTGCCAAATGAAAGGGTTGGGATAAACATTCAATTGACCATATGTGCCAAAAATTCTCGTTCTTTAGTTTTCGAGTTATAGCCCCTGAAAGTCGGAAACTGCACGACTTTGCCCTCGAATATCTCGACAACAGAGAAAGGAGAATTTCTGGGATTTTTTTCCCAAGAAATATATGGGAATTATCTGTAATTTAGCACAGTTTCAGAACGATTCGTGAAAGTCACCTTTTAAGAATAACTTCCACTGCAGGCCCATATATAAAAGTTTGCTCCTTTATTACTCTGCACATGGATAATTATTTGCGCTGTTATTTGCCCCAGGCATGTACCTATGTAATTACCGTTTACAGTGTAAAGATGGATGTTATCGGTCACTGAACGTCGGAGCAGTAGGCGTTTAATGCATTTTCCCATAGGGTCCAATGCAAAATTGACACCTCATTTTCTCCATTCTCAAGAGCTTTGAGTCTCTGCAAAACATATACATGTGTAGACACAAATAAGTGAAATAGAATGAAGGCTATTTCAGCTTTAGCTTTTATTCCGTTTGGGAGCTAAAGTCGCACAAACTTTTGTTTACAAAAATTTCGATGGCCTATAGTTCGCAAGTTATGCAATCAGTTGACATAAGATTGTGCATGCATGTAGACATGTTAATGGCCTTTATATATGCCAAGTTTCAGATGGCTACCTACTCATACAAGCAAGCAGTAGCGGTTTGAAATTTTCACAATTTGGGCTACACGTTCGGTACGATTCGTGACCTTAGGTGACTTGCACAATTCGGGCTGAAACTAGTGCCAAATGAAAGGGTTGGGATAAACATTCAATTGACCATATGTGCCAAAAATTCTCGTTCTTTAGTTTTCGAGTTATAGCCCCTGAAAGTCGAAAACTGCACGACTTTGCCCTCGAATATCTCGACAACGGAGAAAGGAGAATTTCTGGGATTTTTTTCCCAAGAAATATATGGGAATTATCTGTAATTTAGCACAGTTTCAGAACGATTCGTGAAAGTCACCTTTTAAGAATAACTTCCACTGCAGGCCCATATATAAAAGTTTGCTCCTTTATTACTCTGCACATGGACAATTATTTGCGCTGTTATTTGCCCCAGGCATGTACCTATGTAATTACCGTTTACAGTGTAAAGATGGATGTTATCGGTCACTGAACGTCGGAGCAGTAGGCGTTGAATGCATTTTCCCATAGGGTCCAATGCAAAATTGACACCTCATTTTCTCCATTCTCAAGAGCTTTGAGTCTCTGCAAAACATATACATGTGTAGACACAAATAAGTGAAATAGAATGAAGGCTATTTCAGCTTTAGCTTTTATTCCGTTTGGGAGCTAAAGTCGCACAAACTTTTGTTTACAAAAATTTCGATGGCCTATAGTTCGCAAGTTATGCAATCAGTTGACATAAGATTGTGCATGCATGTAGACATGTTAATGGCCTTTATATATGCCAAGTTTCAGATGGCTACCTACTCATACAAGCCAGCAGTAGCGGTTTGAAATTTTCACAATTTGGGCTACACGTTCGGGACGATTCGTGACCTTAGGTGACTTGCACAATTCGGGCTGAAACTAGTGCCAAATGAAAGGGTTGGGATAAACATTCAATTGACCATATGTGCCAAAAATTCTCGTTCTTTAGTTTTCGAGTTATAGCCCCTGAAAGTCGAAAACTGCACGACTTTGCCCTCGAATATCTCGACAACGGAGAAAGGAGAATTTCTGGGATTTTTTTCCCAAGAAATATATGGGAATTATCTGTAATTTGGCACAGTTTCAGAACGATTCGTGAAAGTCACCTTTTAAGAATAACTTCCACTGCAGGCCCATATATAAAAGTTTGCTCCTTTATTACTCTGCACATGGACAATTATTTGCGCTGTTATTTGCCCCAGGCATGTACCTATGTAATTACCGTTTACAGTGTAAAGATGGATGTTATCGGTCACTGAACGTCGGAGCAGTAGGCGTTTAATGCATTTTCCCATAGGGTCCAATGCAAAATTGACACCTCATTTTCTCCATTCTCAAGAGCTTTGAGTCTCTGCAAAACATATACATGTGTAGACACAAATAAGTGAAATAGAATGAAGGCTATTTCAGCTTTAGCTTTTATTCCGTTTGGGAGCTAAAGTCGCACAAACTTTTGTTTACAAAAATTTCGATGGCCTATAGTTCGCAAGTTATGCAATCAGTTGACATAAGATTGTGCATGCATGTAGACATGTTAATGGCCTTTATATATGCCAAGTTTCAGATGGCTACCTACTCATACAAGCCAGCAGTAGCGGTTTGAAATTTTCACAATTTGGGCTACATGTTCGGGACGATTCGTGACCTTAGGTGACTTGCACAATTCGGGCTGAAACTAGTGCCAAATGAAAGGGTTGGGATAAACATTCAATTGACCATATGTGCCAAAAATTCTCGTTCTTTAGTTTTCGAGTTATAGCCCCTGAAAGTCGAAAACTGCACGACTTTGCCCTCGAATATCTCGACAACGGAGAAAGGAGAATTTCTGGGATTTTTTTCCCAAGAAATATATGGGAATTATCTGTAATTTAGCACAGTTTCAGAACGATTCGTGAAAGTCACCTTTTAAGAATAACTTCCACTGCAGGCCCATATATAAAAGTTTGCTCCTTTATTACTCTGCACATGGACAATTATTTGCGCTGTTATTTGCCCCAGGCATGTACCTATGTAATTACCGTTTACAGTGTAAAGATGGATGTTATCGGTCGCTGAACGTCGGAGCAGTAGGCGTTTAATGCATTTTCCCATTGGGTCCAATGCAAAATTGACACCTCATTTTCTCCATTCTCAAGAGCTTTGAGTCTCTGCAAAACATATACATGTGTGGACACAAATAAGTGAAATAGAATGAAGGCTATTTCAGCTTTAGCTTTTATTCCGTTTGGGAGCTAAAGTCGCACAAACTTTTGTTTACAAAAATTTCGATGGCCTATAGTTCGCAAGTTATGCAATCAGTTGACATAAGATTGTGCATGCATGTAGACATGTTAATGGCCTTTATATATGCCAAGTTTCAGATGGCTACCTACTCATACAAGCAAGCAGTAGCGGTTTGAAATTTTCACAATTTGGGCTACACGTTCGGGACGATTCGTGACCTTAGGTGACTTGCACAATTCGGGCTGAAACTAGTGCCAAATGAAAGGGTTGGGATAAACATTCAATTGACCATATGTGCCAAAAATTCTCGTTCTTTAGTTTTCGAGTTATAGCCCCTGAAAGTCGAAAACTGCACGACTTTGCCCTCGAATATCTCGACAACGGAGAAAGGAGAATTTCTGGGATTTTTTTCCCAAGAAATATATGGGAATTATCTGTAATTTAGCACAGTTTCAGAACGATTCGTGAAAGTCACCTTTTAAGAATAACTTCCACTGCAGGCCCATATATAAAAGTTTGCTCCTTTATTACTCTGCACATGGACAATTATTTGCGCTGTTATTTGCCCCAGGCATGTACCTATGTAATTACCGTTTACAGTGTAAAGATGGATGTTATCGGTCACTGAACGTCGGAGCAGTAGGCGTTTAATGCATTTTCCCATAGGGTCCAATGCAAAATTGACACCTCATTTTCTCCATTCTCAAGAGCTTTGAGTCTCTGCAAAACATATACATGTGTAGACACAAATAAGTGAAATAGAATGAAGGCTATTTCAGCTTTAGCTTTTATTCCGTTTGGGAGCTAAAGTCGCACAAACTTTTGTTTACAAAAATTTCGATGGCCTATAGTTCGCAAGTTATGCTATCAGTTGACATAAGATTGTGCATGCATGTAGACATGTTAATGGCCTTTATATATGCCAAGTTTCAGATGGCTACCTACTCATACAAGCAAGCAGTAGCGGTTTGAAATTTTCACAATTTGGGCTACACGTTCGGGACGATTCGTGACCTTAGGTGACTTGCACAATTCGGGCTGAAACTAGTGCCAAATGAAAGGGTTGGGATAAACATTCAATTGACCATATGTGCCAAAAATTCTCGTTCTTTAGTTTTCGAGTTATAGCCCCTGAAAGTCGAAAACTGCACGACTTTGCCCTCGAATATCTCGACAACGGAGAAAGGAGAATTTCTGGGATTTTTTCCCAAGAAATATATGGGAATTATCTGTAATTTAGCACAGTTTCAGAACGATTCGTGAAAGTCACCTTTTAAGAATAACTTCCACTGCAGGCCCATATATAAAAGTTTGCTCCTTTATTACTCTGCACATGGACAATTATTTGCGCTGTTATTTGCCCCAGGCATGTACCTATGTAATTACCGTTTACAGTGTAAAGATGGATGTTATCGGTCACTGAACGTCGGAGCAGTAGGCGTTTAATGCATTTTCCCATAGGGTCCAATGCAAAATTGACACCTCATTTTCTCCATTCTCAAGAGCTTTGAGTCTCTGCAAAACATATACATGTGTAGACACAAATAAGTGAAATAGAATGAAGGCTATTTCAGCTTTAGCTTTTATTCCGTTTGGGAGCTAAAGTCGCACAAACTTTTGTTTACAAAAATTTCGATGGCCTATAGTTCGCAAGTTATGCAATCAGTTGACATAAGATTGTGCATGCATGTAGACATGTTAATGGCCTTTATATATGCCAAGTTTCAGATGGCTACCTACTCATACAAGCAAGCAGTAGCGGTTTGAAATTTTCACAATTTGGGCTACACGTTCGGGACGATTCGTGACCTTAGGTGACTTGCACAATTCGGGCTGAAACTAGTGCCAAATGAAAGGGTTGGGATAAACATTCAATTGACCATATGTGCCAAAAATTCTCGTTCTTTAGTTTTCGAGTTATAGCCCCTGAAAGTCGAAAACTGCACGACTTTGCCCTCGAATATCTCGACAACGGAGAAAGGAGAATTTCTGGGATTTTTTTCCCAAGAAATATATGGGAATTATCTGTAATTTAGCACAGTTTCAGAACGATTCGTGAAAGTCACCTTTTAAGAATAACTTCCACTGCAGGCCCATATATAAAAGTTTGCTCCTTTATTACTCTGCACATGGACAATTATTTGCGCTGTTATTTGCCCCAGGCATGTACCTATGTAATTACCGTTTACAGTGTAAAGATGGATGTTATCGGTCACTGAACGTCGGAGCAGTAGGCGTTTAATGCATTTTCCCATAGGGTCCAATGCAAAATTGACACCTCATTTTCTCCATTCTCAAGAGCTTTGAGTCTCTGCAAAACATATACATGTGTAGACACAAATAAGTGAAATAGAATGAAGGCTATTTCAGCTTTAGCTTTTATTCCGTTTGGGAGCTAAAGTCGCACAAACTTTTGTTTACAAAAATTTCGATGGCCTATAGTTCGCAAGTTATGCAATCAGTTGACATAAGATTGTGCATGCATGTAGACATGTTAATGGCCTTTATATATGCCAAGTTTCAGATGGCTACCTACTCATACAAGCAAGCAGTAGCGGTTTGAAATTTTCACAATTTGGGCTACACGTTCGGGACGATTCGTGACCTTAGGTGACTTGCACAATTCGGGCTGAAACTAGTGCCAAATGAAAGGGTTGGGATAAACATTCAATTGACCATATGTGCCAAAAATTCTCGTTCTTTAGTTTTCGAGTTATAGCCCCTGAAAGTCGAAAACTGCACGACTTTGCCCTCGAATATCTCGACAACGGAGAAAGGAGAATTTCTGGGATTTTTTTCCCAAGAAATATATGGGAATTATCTGTAATTTAGCACAGTCTCAGAACGATTCGTGAAAGTCACCTTTTAAGAATAACTTCCACTGCAGGCCCATATATAAAAGTTTGCTCCTTTATTACTCTGCACATGGACAATTATTTGCGCTGTTATTTGCCCCAGGCATGTACCTATGTAATTACCGTTTACAGTGTAAAGATGGATGTTATCGGTCACTGAACGTCGGAGCAGTAGGCGTTTAATGCATTTTCCCATAGGGTCCAATGCAAAATTGACACCTCATTTTCTCCATTCTCAAGAGCTTTGAGTCTCTGCAAAACATATACATGTGTAGACACAAATAAGTGAAATAGAATGAAGGCTATTTCAGCTTTAGCTTTTATTCCGTTTGGGAGCTAAAGTCGCACAAACTTTTGTTTACAAAAATTTCGATGGCCTATAGTTCGCAAGTTATGCAATCAGTTGACATAAGATTGTGCATGCATGTAGACATGTTAATGGCCTTTATATATGCCAAGTTTCAGATGGCTACCTACTCATACAAGCAAGCAGTAGCGGTTTGAAATTTTCACAATTTGGGCTACACGTTCGGGACGATTCGTGACCTTAGGTGACTTGCACAATTCGGGCTGAAACTAGTGCCAAATGAAAGGGTTGGGATAAACATTCAATTGACCATATGTGCCAAAAATTCTCGTTCTTTAGTTTTCGAGTTATAGCCCCTGAAAGTCGAAAACTGCACGACTTTGCCCTCGAATATCTCGACAACGGAGAAAGGAGAATTTCTGGGATTTTTTTCCCAAGAAATATATGGGAATTATCTGTAATTTAGCACAGTTTCAGAACGATTCGTGAAAGTCACCTTTTAAGAATAACTTCCACTGCAGGCCCATATATAAAAGTTTGCTCCTTTATTACTCTGCACATGGACAATTATTTGCGCTGTTATTTGCCCCAGGCATGTACCTATGTAATTACCGTTTACAGTGTAAAGATGGATGTTATCGGTCACTGAACGTCGGAGCAGTAGGCGTTTAATGCATTTTCCCATAGGGTCCAATGCAAAATTGACACCTCATTTTCTCCATTCTCAAGAGCTTTGAGTCTCTGCAAAACATATACATGTGTAGACACAAATAAGTGAAATAGAATGAAGGCTATTTCAGCTTTAGCTTTTATTCCGTTTGGGAGCTAAAGTCGCACAAACTTTTGTTTACAAAAATTTCGATGGCCTATAGTTCGCAAGTTATGCAATCAGTTGACATAAGATTGTGCATGCATGTAGACATGTTAATGGCCTTTATATATGCCAAGTTTCAGATGGCTACCTACTCATACAAGCAAGCAGTAGCGGTTTGAAATTTTCACAATTTGGGCTACACGTTCGGGACGATTCGTGACCTTAGGTGACTTGCACAATTCGGGCTGAAACTAGTGCCAAATGAAAGGGTTGGGATAAACATTCAATTGACCATATGTGCCAAAAATTCTCGTTCTTTAGTTTTCGAGTTATAGCCCCTGAAAGTCGAAAACTGCACGACTTTGCCCTCGAATATCTCGACAACGGAGAAAGGAGAATTTCTGGGATTTTTTTCCCAAGAAATATATGGGAATTATCTGTAATTTAGCACAGTTTCAGAACGATTCGTGAAAGTCACCTTTTAAGAATAACTTCCACTGCAGGCCCATATATAAAAGTTTGCTCCTTTATTACTCTGCACATGGACAATTATTTGCGCTGTTATTTGCCCCAGGCATGTACCTATGTAATTACCGTTTACAGTGTAAAGATGGATGTTATCGGTCACTGAACGTCGGAGCAGTAGGCGTTTAATGCATTTTCCCATAGGGTCCAATGCAAAATTGACACCTCATTTTCTCCATTCTCAAGAGCTTTGAGTCTCTGCAAAACATATACATGTGTAGACACAAATAAGTGAAATAGAATGAAGGCTATTTCAGCTTTAGCTTTTATTCCGTTTGGGAGCTAAAGTCGCACAAACTTTTGTTTACAAAAATTTCGATGGCCTATAGTTCGCAAGTTATGCAATCAGTTGACATAAGATTGTGCATGCATGTAGACATGTTAATGGCCTTTATATATGCCAAGTTTCAGATGGCTACCTACTCATACAAGCAAGCAGTAGCGGTTTGAAATTTTCACAATTTGGGCTACACGTTCGGGACGATTCGTGACCTTAGGTGACTTGCACAATTCGGGCTGAAACTAGTGCCAAATGAAAGGGTTGGGATAAACATTCAATTGACCATATGTGCCAAAAATTCTCGTTCTTTAGTTTTCGAGTTATAGCCCCTGAAAGTCGAAAACTGCACGACTTTGCCCTCGAATATCTCGACAACGGAGAAAGGAGAATTTCTGGGATTTTTTTCCCAAGAAATATATGGGAATTATCTGTAATTTAGCACAGTTTCAGAACGATTCGTGAAAGTCACCTTTTAAGAATAACTTCCACTGCAGGCCCATATATAAAAGTTTGCTCCTTTATTACTCTGCACATGGACAATTATTTGCGCTGTTATTTGCCCCAGGCATGTACCTATGTAATTACCGTTTACAGTGTAAAGATGGATGTTATCGGTCACTGAACGTCGGAGCAGTAGGCGTTTAATGCATTTTCCCATAGGGTCCAATGCAAAATTGACACCTCATTTTCTCCATTCTCAAGAGCTTTGAGTCTCTGCAAAACATATACATGTGTAGACACAAATAAGTGAAATAGAATGAAGGCTATTTCAGCTTTAGCTTTTATTCCGTTTGGGAGCTAAAGTCGCACAAACTTTTGTTTACAAAAATTTCGATGGCCTATAGTTCGCAAGTTATGCAATCAGTTGACATAAGATTGTGCATGCATGTAGACATGTTAATGGCCTTTATATATGCCAAGTTTCAGATGGCTACCTACTCATACAAGCAAGCAGTAGCGGTTTGAAATTTTCACAATTTGGGCTACACGTTCGGGACGATTCGTGACCTTAGGTGACTTGCACAATTCGGGCTGAAACTAGTGCCAAATGAAAGGGTTGGGATAAACATTCAATTGACCATATGTGCCAAAAATTCTCGTTCTTTAGTTTTCGAGTTATAGCCCCTGAAAGTCGAAAACTGCACGACTTTGCCCTCGAATATCTCGACAACGGAGAAAGGAGAATTTCTGGGATTTTTTTCCCAAGAAATATATGGGAATTATCTGTAATTTAGCACAGTTTCAGAACGATTCGTGAAAGTCACCTTTTAAGAATAACTTCCACTGCAGGCCCATATATAAAAGTTTGCTCCTTTATTACTCTGCACATGGACAATTATTTGCGCTGTTATTTGCCCCAGGCATGTACCTATGTAATTACCGTTTACAGTGTAAAGATGGATGTTATCGGTCACTGAACGTCGGAGCAGTAGGCGTTTAATGCATTTTCCCATAGGGTCCAATGCAAAATTGACACCTCATTTTCTCCATTCTCAAGAGCTTTGAGTCTCTGCAAAACATATACATGTGTAGACACAAATAAGTGAAATAGAATGAAGGCTATTTCAGCTTTAGCTTTTATTCCGTTTGGGAGCTAAAGTCGCACAAACTTTTGTTTACAAAAATTTCGATGGCCTATAGTTCGCAAGTTATGCAATCAGTTGACATAAGATTGTGCATGCATGTAGACATGTTAATGGCCTTTATATATGCCAAGTTTCAGATGGCTACCTACTCATACAAGCAAGCAGTAGCGGTTTGAAATTTTCACAATTTGGGCTACACGTTCGGGACGATTCGTGACCTTAGGTGACTTGCACAATTCGGGCTGAAACTAGTGCCAAATGAAAGGGTTGGGATAAACATTCAATTGACCATATGTGCCAAAAATTCTCGTTCTTTAGTTTTCGAGTTATAGCCCCTGAAAGTCGAAAACTGCACGACTTTGCCCTCGAATATCTCGACAACGGAGAAAGGAGAATTTCTGGGATTTTTTTCCCAAGAAATATATGGGAATTATCTGTAATTTAGCACAGTTTCAGAACGATTCGTGAAAGTCACCTTTTAAGAATAACTTCCACTGCAGGCCCATATATAAAAGTTTGCTCCTTTATTACTCTGCACATGGACAATTATTTGCGCTGTTATTTGCCCCAGGCATGTACCTATGTAATTACCGTTTACAGTGTAAAGATGGATGTTATCGGTCACTGAACGTCGGAGCAGTAGGCGTTTAATGCATTTTCCCATAGGGTCCAATGCAAAATTGACACCTCATTTTCTCCATTCTCAAGAGCTTTGAGTCTCTGCAAAACATATACATGTGTAGACACAAATAAGTGAAATAGAATGAAGGCTATTTCAGCTTTAGCTTTTATTCCGTTTGGGAGCTAAAGTCGCACAAACTTTTGTTTACAAAAATTTCGATGGCCTATAGTTCGCAAGTTATGCAATCAGTTGACATAAGATTGTGCATGCATGTAGACATGTTAATGGCCTTTATATATGCCAAGTTTCAGATGGCTACCTACTCATACAAGCAAGCAGTAGCGGTTTGAAATTTTCACAATTTGGGCTACACGTTCGGGACGATTCGTGACCTTAGGTGACTTGCACAATTCGGGCTGAAACTAGTGCCAAATGAAAGGGTTGGGATAAACATTCAATTGACCATATGTGCCAAAAATTCTCGTTCTTTAGTTTTCGAGTTATAGCCCCTGAAAGTCGAAAACTGCACGACTTTGCCCTCGAATATCTCGACAACGGAGAAAGGAGAATTTCTGGGATTTTTTTCCCAAGAAATATATGGGAATTATCTGTAATTTAGCACAGTTTCAGAACGATTCGTGAAAGTCACCTTTTAAGAATAACTTCCACTGCAGGCCCATATATAAAAGTTTGCTCCTTTATTACTCTGCACATGGACAATTATTTGCGCTGTTATTTGCCCCAGGCATGTACCTATGTAATTACCGTTTACAGTGTAAAGATGGATGTTATCGGTCACTGAACGTCGGAGCAGTAGGCGTTTAATGCATTTTCCCATAGGGTCCAATGCAAAATTGACACCTCATTTTCTCCATTCTCAAGAGCTTTGAGTCTCTGCAAAACATATACATGTGTAGACACAAATAAGTGAAATAGAATGAAGGCTATTTCAGCTTTAGCTTTTATTCCGTTTGGGAGCTAAAGTCGCACAAACTTTTGTTTACAAAAATTTCGATGGCCTATAGTTCGCAAGTTATGCAATCAGTTGACATAAGATTGTGCATGCATGTAGACATGTTAATGGCCTTTATATATGCCAAGTTTCAGATGGCTACCTACTCATACAAGCAAGCAGTAGCGGTTTGAAATTTTCACAATTTGGGCTACACGTTCGGGACGATTCGTGACCTTAGGTGACTTGCACAATTCGGGCTGAAACTAGTGCCAAATGAAAGGGTTGGGATAAACATTCAATTGACCATATGTGCCAAAAATTCTCGTTCTTTAGTTTTCGAGTTATAGCCCCTGAAAGTCGAAAACTGCACGACTTTGCCCTCGAATATCTCGACAACGGAGAAAGGAGAATTTCTGGGATTTTTTTCCCAAGAAATATATGGGAATTATCTGTAATTTAGCACAGTTTCAGAACGATTCGTGAAAGTCACCTTTTAAGAATAACTTCCACTGCAGGCCCATATATAAAAGTTTGCTCCTTTATTACTCTGCACATGGACAATTATTTGCGCTGTTATTTGCCCCAGGCATGTACCTATGTAATTACCGTTTACAGTGTAAAGATGGATGTTATCGGTCACTGAACGTCGGAGCAGTAGGCGTTTAATGCATTTTCCCATAGGGTCCAATGCAAAATTGACACCTCATTTTCTCCATTCTCAAGAGCTTTGAGTCTCTGCAAAACATATACATGTGTAGACACAAATAAGTGAAATAGAATGAAGGCTATTTCAGCTTTAGCTTTTATTCCGTTTGGGAGCTAAAGTCGCACAAACTTTTGTTTACAAAAATTTCGATGGCCTATAGTTCGCAAGTTATGCAATCAGTTGACATAAGATTGTGCATGCATGTAGACATGTTAATGGCCTTTATATATGCCAAGTTTCAGATGGCTACCTACTCATACAAGCAAGCAGTAGCGGTTTGAAATTTTCACAATTTGGGCTACACGTTCGGGACGATTCGTGACCTTAGGTGACTTGCACAATTCGGGCTGAAACTAGTGCCAAATGAAAGGGTTGGGATAAACATTCAATTGACCATATGTGCCAAAAATTCTCGTTCTTTAGTTTTCGAGTTATAGCCCCTGAAAGTCGAAAACTGCACGACTTTGCCCTCGAATATCTCGACAACGGAGAAAGGAGAATTTCTGGGATTTTTTTCCCAAGAAATATATGGGAATTATCTGTAATTTAGCACAGTTTCAGAACGATTCGTGAAAGTCACCTTTTAAGAATAACTTCCACTGCAGGCCCATATATAAAAGTTTGCTCCTTTATTACTCTGCACATGGACAATTATTTGCGCTGTTATTTGCCCCAGGCATGTACCTATGTAATTACCGTTTACAGTGTAAAGATGGATGTTATCGGTCACTGAACGTCGGAGCAGTAGGCGTTTAATGCATTTTCCCATAGGGTCCAATGCAAAATTGACACCTCATTTTCTCCATTCTCAAGAGCTTTGAGTCTCTGCAAAACATATACATGTGTAGACACAAATAAGTGAAATAGAATGAAGGCTATTTCAGCTTTAGCTTTTATTCCGTTTGGGAGCTAAAGTCGCACAAACTTTTGTTTACAAAAATTTCGATGGCCTATAGTTCGCAAGTTATGCAATCAGTTGACATAAGATTGTGCATGCATGTAGACATGTTAATGGCCTTTATATATGCCAAGTTTCAGATGGCTACCTACTCATACAAGCAAGCAGTAGCGGTTTGAAATTTTCACAATTTGGGCTACACGTTCGGGACGATTCGTGACCTTAGGTGACTTGCACAATTCGGGCTGAAACTAGTGCCAAATGAAAGGGTTGGGATAAACATTCAATTGACCATATGTGCCAAAAATTCTCGTTCTTTAGTTTTCGAGTTATAGCCCCTGAAAGTCGAAAACTGCACGACTTTGCCCTCGAATATCTCGACAACGGAGAAAGGAGAATTTCTGGGATTTTTTTCCCAAGAAATATATGGGAATTATCTGTAATTTAGCACAGTTTCAGAACGATTCGTGAAAGTCACCTTTTAAGAATAACTTCCACTGCAGGCCCATATATAAAAGTTTGCTCCTTTATTACTCTGCACATGGACAATTATTTACGCTGTTATTTGCCCCAGGCATGTACCTATGTAATTACCGTTTACAGTGTAAAGATGGATGTTATCGGTCACTGAACGTCGGAGCAGTAGGCGTTTAATGCATTTTCCCATAGGGTCCAATGCAAAATTGACACCTCATTTTCTCCATTCTCAAGAGCTTTGAGTCTCTGCAAAACATATACATGTGTAGACACAAATAAGTGAAATAGAATGAAGGCTATTTCAGCTTTAGCTTTTATTCCGTTTGGGAGCTAAAGTCGCACAAACTTTTGTTTACAAAAATTTCGATGGCCTATAGTTCGCAAGTTATGCAATCAGTTGACATAAGATTGTGCATGCATGTAGACATGTTAATGGCCTTTATATATGCCAAGTTTCAGATGGCTACCTACTCATACAAGCAAGCAGTAGCGGTTTGAAATTTTCACAATTTGGGCTACACGTTCGGGACGATTCGTGACCTTAGGTGACTTGCACAATTCGGGCTGAAACTAGTGCCAAATGAAAGGGTTGGGATAAACATTCAATTGACCATATGTGCCAAAAATTCTCGTTCTTTAGTTTTCGAGTTATAGCCCCTGAAAGTCGAAAACTGCACGACTTTGCCCTCGAATATCTCGACAACGGAGAAAGGAGAATTTCTGGGATTTTTTTCCCAAGAAATATATGGGAATTATCTGTAATTTAGCACAGTTTCAGAACGATTCGTGAAAGTCACCTTTTAAGAATAACTTCCACTGCAGGCCCATATATAAAAGTTTGCTCCTTTATTACTCTGCACATGGTCAATTATTTGCGCTGTTATTTGCCCCAGGCATGTACCTATGTAATTACCGTTTACAGTGTAAAGATAGATGTTATCGGTCACTGAACGTCGGAGCAGTAGGCGTTTAATGCATTTTCCCATAGGGTCCAATGCAAAATTGACACCTCATTTTCTCCATTCTCAAGAGCTTTGAGTCTCTGCAAAACATATACATGTGTAGACACAAATAAGTGAAATAGAATGAAGGCTATTTCAGCTTTAGCTTTTATTCCGTTTGGGAGCTAAAGTCGCACAAACTTTTGTTTACAAAAATTTCGATGGCCTATAGTTCGCAAGTTATGCAATCAGTTGACATAAGATTGTGCATGCATGTAGACATGTTAATGGCCTTTATATATGCCAAGTTTCAGATGGCTACCTACTCATACAAGCAAGCAGTAGCGGTTTGAAATTTTCACAGTTTGGGCTACACGTTCGGGACGATTCGTGACCTTAGGTGACTTGCACAATTCGGGCTGAAACTAGTGCCAAATGAAAGGGTTGGGATAAACATTCAATTGACCATATGTGCCAAAAATTCTCGTTCTTTAGTTTTCGAGTTATAGCCCCTGAAAGTCGAAAACTGCACGACTTTGCCCTCGAATATCTCAACAACGGAGAAAGGAGAATTTCTGGGATTTTTTTCCCAAGAAATATATGGGAATTATCTGTAATTTAGCACAGTTTCAGAACGATTCGTGAAAGTCACCTTTTAAGAATAACTTCCACTGCAGGCCCATATATAAAAGTTTGCTCCTTTATTACTCTGCACATGGACAATTATTTGCGCTGTTATTTGCCCCAGGCATGTACCTATGTAATTACCGTTTACAGTGTAAAGATGGATGTTATCGGTCACTGAACGTCAGAGCAGTAGGCGTTTAATGCATTTTCCCATAGGGTCCAATGCAAAATTGACACCTCATTTTCTCCATTCTCAAGAGATTTGAGTCTCTGCAAAACATATACATGTGTAGACACAAATAAGTGAAATAGAATGAAGGCTATTTCAGCTTTAGCTTTTATTCCGTTTGGGAGCTAAAGTCGCACAAACTTTTGTTTACAAAAATTTCGATGGCCTATAGTTCGCAAGTTATGCAATCAGTTGACATAAGATTGTGCATGCATGTAGACATGTTAATGGCCTTTATATATGCCAAGTTTCAGATGGCTACCTACTCATACAAGCAAGCAGTAGCGGTTTGAAATTTTCACAATTTGGGCTACACGTTCGGGACGATTCGTGACCTTAGGTGACTTGCACAATTCGGGCTGAAACTAGTGCCGAATGAAAGGGTTGGGATAAACATTCAATTGACCATATGTGCCAAAAATTCTCGTTCTTTAGTTTTCGAGTTATAGCCCCTGAAAGTCGAAAACTGCACGACTTTGCCCTCGAATATCTCGACAACGGAGAAAGGAGAATTTCTGGGATTTTTTTTCCCAAGAAATATATGGGAATTATCTGTAATTTAGCACAGTTTCAGAACGATTCGTGAAAGTCACCTTTTAAGAATAACTTCCACTGCAGGCCCATATATAAAAGTTTGCTCCTTTATTACTCTGCACATGGACAATTATTTGCGCTGTTATTTGCCCCAGGCATGTACCTATGTAATTACCGTTTACAGTGTAAAGATGGATGTTATCGGTCACTGAACGTCGGAGCAGTAGGCGTTTAATGCATTTTCCCATAGGGTCCAATGCAAAATTGACACCTCATTTTCTCCATTCTCAAGAGCTTTGAGTCTCTGCAAAACATATACATGTGTAGACACAAATAAGTGAAATAGAATGAAGGCTATTTCAGCTTTAGCTTTTATTCCGTTTGGGAGCTAAAGTCGCACAAACTTTTGTTTACAAAAATTTCGATGGCCTATAGTTCGCAAGTTATGCAATCAGTTGACATAAGATTGTGCATGCATGTAGACATGTTAATGGCCTTTATATATGCCAAGTTTCAGATGGCTACCTACTCATACAAGCAAGCAGTAGCGGTTTGAAATTTTCACAATTTGGGCTACACGTTCGGGACGATTCGTGACCTTAGGTGACTTGCACAATTCGGGCTGAAACTAGTGCCAAATGAAAGGGTTGGGATAAACATTCAATTGACCATATGTGCCAAAAATTCTCGTTCTTTAGTTTTCGAGTTATAGCCCCTGAAAGTCGAAAACTGCACGACTTTGCCCTCGAATATCTCGACAACGGAGAAAGGAGAATTTCTGGGATTTTTTTCCCAAGAAATATATGGGAATTATCTGTAATTTAGCACAGTTTCAGAACGATTCGTGAAAGTCACCTTTTAAGAATAACTTCCACTGCAGGCCCATATATAAAAGTTTGCTCCTTAATTACTCTGCACATGGACAATTATTTGCGCTGTTATTTGCCCCAGGCATGTACCTATGTAATTACCGTTTACAGTGTAAAGATGGATGTTATCGGTCACTGAACGTCGGAGCAGTAGGCGTTTAATGCATTTTCCCATAGGGTCCAATGCAAAATTGACACCTCATTTTCTCCATTCTCAAGAGCTTTGAGTCTCTGCAAAACATATACATGTGTAGACACAAATAAGTGAAATAGAATGAAGGCTATTTCAGCTTTAGCTTTTATTCCGTTTGGGAGCTAAAGTCGCACAAACTTTTGTTTACAAAAATTTCGATGGCCTATAGTTCGCAAGTTATGCAATCAGTTGACATAAGATTGTGCATGCATGTAGACATGTTAATGGCCTTTATATATGCCAAGTTTCAGATGGCTACCTACTCATACAAGCAAGCAGTAGCGGTTTGAAATTTTCACAATTTGGGCTACACGTTCGGGACGATTCGTGACCTTAGGTGACTTGCACAATTCGGGCTGAAACTAGTGCCAAATGAAAGGGTTGGGATAAACATTCAATTGACCATATGTGCCAAAAATTCTCGTTCTTTAGTTTTCGAGTTATAGCCCCTGAAAGTCGAAAACTGCACGACTTTGCCCTCGAATATCTCGACAACGGAGAAAGGAGAATTTCTGGGATTTTTTTCCCAAGAAATATATGGGAATTATCTGTAATTTAGCACAGTTTCAGAACGATTCGTGAAAGTCACCTTTTAAGAATAACTTCCACTGCAGGCCCATATATAAAAGTTTGCTCCTTTATTACTCTGCACATGGACAATTATTTGCGCTGTTATTTGCCCCAGGCATGTACCTATGTAATTACCGTTTACAGTGTAAAGATGGATGTTATCGGTCACTGAACGTCGGAGCAGTAGGCGTTTATTGCATTTTCCCATAGGGTCCAATGCAAAATTGACACCTCATTTTCTCCATTCTCAAGAGCTTTGAGTCTCTGCAAAACATATACATGTGTAGACACAAATAAGTGAAATAGAATGAAGGCTATTTCAGCTTTAGCTTTTATTCCGTTTGGGAGCTAAAGTCGCACAAACTTTTGTTTACAAAAATTTCGATGGCCTATAGTTCGCAAGTTATGCAATCAGTTGACATAAGATTGTGCATGCATGTAGACATGTTAATGGCCTTTATATATGCCAAGTTTCAGATGGCTACCTACTCATACAAGCAAGCAGTAGCGGTTTGAAATTTTCACAATTTGGGCTACACGTTCGGGACGATTCGTGACCTTAGGTGACTTGCACAATTCGGGCTGAAACTAGTGCCAAATGAAAGGGTTGGGATAAACATTCAATTGACCATATGTGCCAAAAATTCTCGTTCTTTAGTTTTCGAGTTATAGCCCCTGAAAGTCGAAAACTGCACGACTTTGCCCTCGAATATCTCGACAACGGAGAAAGGAGAATTTCTGGGATTTTTTTCCCAAGAAATATATGGGAATTATCTGTAATTTAGCACAGTTTCAGAACGATTCGTGAAAGTCACCTTTTAAGAATAACTTCCACTGCAGGCCCATATGTAAAAGTTTGCTCCTTTATTACTCTGCACATGGACAATTATTTGCGCTGTTATTTGCCCCAGGCATGTACCTATGTAATTACCGTTTACAGTGTAAAGATGGATGTTATCGGTCACTGAACGTCGGAGCAGTAGGCGTTTAATGCATTTTCCCATAGGGTCCAATGCAAAATTGACACCTCATTTTCTCCATTCTCAAGAGCTTTGAGTCTCTGCAAAACATATACATGTGTAGACACAAATAAGTGAAATAGAATGAAGGCTATTTCAGCTTTAGCTTTTATTCCGTTTGGGAGCTAAAGTCGCACAAACTTTTGTTTACAAAAATTTCGATGGCCTATAGTTCGCAAGTTATGCAATCAGTTGACATAAGATTGTGCATGCATGTAGACATGTTAATGGCCTTTATATATGCCAAGTTTCAGATGGCTACCTACTCATACAAGCAAGCAGTAGCGGTTTGAAATTTTCACAATTTGGGCTACACGTTCGGGACGATTCGTGACCTTAGGTGACTTGCACAATTCGGGCTGAAACTAGTGCCAAATGAAAGGGTTGGGATAAACATTCAATTGACCATATGTGCCAAAAATTCTCGTTCTTTAGTTTTCGAGTTATAGCCCCTGAAAGTCGAAAACTGCACGACTTTGCCCTCGAATATCTCGACAACGGAGAAAGGAGAATTTCTGGGATTTTTTTCCCAAGAAATATATGGGAATTATCTGTAATTTAGCACAGTTTCAGAACGATTCGTGAAAGTCACCTTTTAAGAATAACTTCCACTGCAGGCCCATATATAAAAGTTTGCTCCTTTATTACTCTGCACATGGACAATTATTTGCGCTGTTATTTGCCCCAGGCATGTACCTATGTAATTACCGTTTACAGTGTAAAGATGGATGTTATCGGTCACTGAACGTCGGAGCAGTAGGCGTTTATTGCATTTTCCCATAGGGTCCAATGCAAAATTGACACCTCATTTTCTCCATTCTCAAGAGCTTTGAGTCTCTGCAAAACATATACATGTGTAGACACAAATAAGTGAAATAGAATGAAGGCTATTTCAGCTTTAGCTTTTATTCCGTTTGGGAGCTAAAGTCGCACAAACTTTTGTTTACAAAAATTTCGATGGCCTATAGTTCGCAAGTTATGCAATCAGTTGACATAAGATTGTGCATGTATGTAGACATGTTAATGGCCTTTATATATGCCAAGTTTCAGATGGCTACCTACTCATACAAGCAAGCAGTAGCGGTTTGAAATTTTCACAATTTGGGCTACACGTTCGGGACGATTCGTGACCTTAGGTGACTTGCACAATTCGGGCTGAAACTAGTGCCAAATGAAAGGGTTGGGATAAACATTCAATTGACCATATGTGCCAAAAATTCTCGTTCTTTAGTTTTCGAGTTATAGCCCCTGAAAGTCGAAAACTGCACGACTTTGCCCTCGAATATCTCGACAACGGAGAAAGGAGAATTTCTGGGATTTTTTTCCCAAGAAATATATGGGAATTATCTGTAATTTAGCACAGTTTCAGAACGATTCGTGAAAGTCACCTTTTAAGAATAACTTCCACTGCAGGCCCATATATAAAAGTTTGCTCCTTTATTACTCTGCACATGGACAATTATTTGCGCTGTTATTTGCCCCAGGCATGTACCTATGTAATTACCGTTTACAGTGTAAAGATGGATGTTATCGGTCACTGAACGTCGGAGCAGTAGGCGTTTAATGCATTTTCCCATAGGGTCCAATGCAAAATTGACACCTCATTTTCTCCATTCTCAAGAGCTTTGAGTCTCTGCAAAACATATACATGTGTAGACACAAATAAGTGAAATAGAATGAAGGCTATTTCAGCTTTAGCTTTTATTCCGTTTGGGAGCTAAAGTCGCACAAACTTTTGTTTACAAAAATTTCGATGGCCTATAGTTCGCAAGTTATGCAATCAGTTGACATAAGATTGTGCATGCATGTAGACATGTTAATGGCCTTTATATATGCCAAGTTTCAGATGGCTACCTACTCATACAAGCAAGCAGTAGCGGTTTGAAATTTTCACAATTTGGGCTACACGTTCGGGACGATTCGTGACCTTAGGTGACTTGCACAATTCGGGCTGAAACTAGTGCCAAATGAAAGGGTTGGGATAAACATTCAATTGACCATATGTGCCAAAAATTCTCGTTCTTTAGTTTTCGAGTTATAGCCCCTGAAAGTCGAAAACTGCACGACTTTGCCCTCGAATATCTCGACAACGGAGAAAGGAGAATTTCTGGGATTTTTTTCCCAAGAAATATATGGGAATTATCTGTAATTTAGCACAGTTTCAGAACGATTCGTGAAAGTCACCTTTTAAGAATAACTTCCACTGCAGGCCCATATATAAAAGTTTGCTCCTTTATTACTCTGCACATGGACAATTATTTGCGCTGTTATTTGCCCCAGGCATGTACCTATGTAATTACCGTTTACAGTGTAAAGATGGATGTTATCGGTCACTGAACGTCGGAGCAGGAGGCGTTTAATGCATTTTCCCATAGGGTCCAATGCAAAATTGACACCTCATTTTCTCCATTCTCAAGAGCTTTGAGTCTCTGCAAAACATATACATGTGTAGACACAAATAAGTGAAATAGAATGAAGGCTATTTCAGCTTTAGCTTTTATTCCGTTTGGGAGCTAAAGTCGCACAAACTTTTGTTTACAAAAATTTCGATGGCCTATAGTTCGCAAGTTATGCAATCAGTTGTCATAAGATTGTGCATGCATGTAGACATGTTAATGGCCTTTATATATGCCAAGTTTCAGATGGCTACCTACTCATACAAGCAAGCAGTAGCGGTTTGAAATTTTCACAATTTGGGCTACACGTTCGGGACGATTCGTGACCTTAGGTGACTTGCACAATTCGGGCTGAAACTAGTGCCAAATGAAAGGGTTGGGATAAACATTCAATTGACCATATGTGCCAAAAATTCTCGTTCTTTAGTTTTCGAGTTATAGCCCCTGAAAGTCGAAAACTGCACGACTTTGCCCTCGAATATCTCGACAACGGAGAAAGGAGAATTTCTGGGATTTTTTTCCCAAGAAATATATGGGAATTATCTGTAATTTAGCACAGTTTCAGAACGATTCGTGAAAGTCACCTTTTAAGAATAACTTCCACTGCAGGCCCATATATAAAAGTTTGCTCCTTTATTACTCTGCACATGGACAATTATTTGCGCTGTTATTTGCCCCAGGCATGTACCTATGTAATTACCGTTTACAATGTAAAGATGGATGTTATCGGTCACTGAACGTCGGAGCAGTAGGCGTTTAATGCATTTTCCCATAGGGTCCAATGCAAAATTGACACCTCATTTTCTCCATTCTCAAGAGCTTTGAGTCTCTGCAAAACATATACATGTGTAGACACAAATAAGTGAAATAGAATGAAGGCTATTTCAGCTTTAGCTTTTATTCCGTTTGGGAGCTAAAGTCGCACAAACTTTTGTTTACAAAAATTTCGATGGCCTATAGTTCGCAAGTTATGCAATCAGTTGACATAAGATTGTGCATGCATGTAGACATGTTAATGGCCTTTATATATGCCAAGTTTCAGATGGCTACCTACTCATACAAGCAAGCAGTAGCGGTTTGAAATTTTCACAATTTGGGCTACACGTTCGGGACGATTCGTGACCTTAGGTGACTTGCACAATTCGGGCTGAAACTAGTGCCAAATGAAAGGGTTGGGATAAACATTCAATTGACCATATGTGCCAAAAATTCTCGTTCTTTAGTTTTCGAGTTATAGCCCCTGAAAGTCGAAAACTGCACGACTTTGCCCTCGAATATCTCGACAACGGAGAAAGGAGAATTTCTGGGATTTTTTTCCCAAGAAATATATGGGAATTATCTGTAATTTAGCACAGTTTCAGAACGATTCGTGAAAGTCACCTTTTAAGAATAACTTCCACTGCAGGCCCATATATAAAAGTTTGCTCCTTTATTACTCTGCACATGGACAATTATTTGCGCTGTTATTTGCCCCAGGCATGTACCTATGTAATTACCGTTTACAGTGTAAAGATGGATGTTATCGGTCACTGAACGTCGGAGCAGTAGGCGTTTAATGCATTTTCCCATAGGGTCCAATGCAAAATTGACACCTCATTTTCTCCATTCTCAAGAGCTTTGAGTCTCTGCAAAACATATACATGTGTAGACACAAATAAGTGAAATAGAATGAAGGCTATTTCAGCTTTAGCTTTTATTCCGTTTGGGAGCTAAAGTCGCACAAACTTTTGTTTACAAAAATTTCGATGGCCTATAGTTCGCAAGTTATGCAATCAGTTGACATAAGATTGTGCATGCATGTAGACATGTTAATGGCCTTTATATATGCCAAGTTTCAGATGGCTACCTACTCATACAAGCAAGCAGTAGCGGTTTGAAATTTTCACAATTTGGGCTACACGTTCGGGACGATTCGTGACCTTAGGTGACTTGCACAATTCGGGCTGAAACTAGTGCCAAATGAAAGGGTTGGGATAAACATTCAATTGACCATATGTGCCAAAAATTCTCGTTCTTTAGTTTTCGAGTTATAGCCCCTGAAAGTCGAAAACTGCACGACTTTGCCCTCGAATATCTCGACAACGGAGAAAGGAGAATTTCTGGGATTTTTTTCCCAAGAAATATATGGGAATTATCTGTAATTTAGCACAGTTTCAGAACGATTCGTGAAAGTCACCTTTTAAGAATAACTTCCACTGCAGGCCCATATATAAAAGTTTGCTCCTTTATTACTCTGCACATGGACAATTATTTGCGCTGTTATTTGCCCCAGGCATGTACCTATGTAATTACCGTTTACAGTGTAAAGATGGATGTTATCGGTCACTGAACGTCGGAGCAGTAGGCGTTTAATGCACTTTCCCATAGGGTCCAATGCAAAATTGACACCTCATTTTCTCCATTCTCAAGAGCTTTGAGTCTCTGCAAAACATATACATGTGTAGACACAAATAAGTTAAATAGAATGAAGGCTATTTCAGCTTTAGCTTTTATTCCGTTTGGGAGCTAAAGTCGCACAAACTTTTGTTTACAAAAATTTCGATGGCCTATAGTTCGCAAGTTATGCAATCAGTTGACATAAGATTGTGCATGCATGTAGACATGTTAATGGCCTTTATATATGCCAAGTTTCAGATGGCTACCTACTCATACAAGCAAGCAGTAGCGGTTTGAAATTTTCACAATTTGGGCTACACGTTCGGGACGATTCGTGACCTTAGGTGACTTGCACAATTCGGGCTGAAACTAGTGCCAAATGAAAGGGTTGGGATAAACATTCAATTGACCATATGTGCCAAAAATTCTCGTTCTTTAGTTTTCGAGTTATAGCCCCTGAAAGTCGAAAACTGCACGACTTTGCCCTCGAATATCTCGACAACGGAGAAAGGAGAATTTCTGGGATTTTTTTCCCAAGAAATATATGGGAATTATCTGTAATTTAGCACAGTTTCAGAACGATTCGTGAAAGTCACCTTTTAAGAATAACTTCCACTGCAGGCCCATATATAAAAGTTTGCTCCTTTATTACTCTGCACATGGGCAATTATTTGCGCTGTTATTTGCCCCAGGCATGTACCTATGTAATTACCGTTTACAGTGTAAAGATGGATGTTATCGGTCACTGAACGTCGGAGCAGTAGGCGTTTAATGCATTTTCCCATAGGGTCCAATGCAAAATTGACACCTCATTTTCTCCATTCTCAAGAGCTTTGAGTCTCTGCAAAACATATACATGTGTAGACACAAATAAGTGAAATAGAATGAAGGCTATTTCAGCTTTAGCTTTTATTCCGTTTGGGAGCTAAAGTCGCACAAACTTTTGTTTACAAAAATTTCGATGGCCTATAGTTCGCAAATTATGCAATCAGTTGACATAAGATTGTGCATGCATGTAGACATGTTAATGGCCTTTATATATGCCAAGTTTCAGATGGCTACCTACTCATACAAGCAAGCAGTAGCGGTTTGAAATTTTCACAATTTGGGCTACACGTTCGGGACGATTCGTGACCTTAGGTGACTTGCACAATTCGGGCTGAAACTAGTGCCAAATGAAAGGGTTGGGATAAACATTCAATTGACCATATGTGCCAAAAATTCTCGTTCTTTAGTTTTCGAGTTATAGCCCCTGAAAGTCGAAAACTGCACGACTTTGCCCTCGAATATCTCGACAACGGAGAAAGGAGAATTTCTGGGATTTTTTTCCCAAGAAATATATGGGAATTATCTGTAATTTAGCACAGTTTCAGAACGATTCGTGAAAGTCACCTTTTAAGAATAACTTCCACTGCAGGCCCATATATAAAAGTTTGCTCCTTTATTACTCTGCACATGGACAATTATTTGCGCTGTTATTTGCCCCAGGCATGTACCTATGTAATTACCGTTTACAGTGTAAAGATGGATGTTATCGGTCACTGAACGTCGGAGCAGTAGGCGTTTAATGCATTTTCCCATAGGGTCCAATGCAAAATTGACACCTCATTTTCTCCATTCTCAAGAGCTTTGAGTCTCTGCAAAACATATACATGTGTAGACACAAATAAGTGAAATAGAATGAAGGCTATTTCAGCTTTAGCTTTTATTCCGTTTGGGAGCTAAAGTCGCACAAACTTTTGTTTACAAAAATTTCGATGGCCTATAGTTCGCAAATTATGCAATCAGTTGACATAAGATTGTGCATGCATGTAGACATGTTAATGGCCTTTATATATGCCAAGTTTCAGATGGCTACCTACTCATACAAGCAAGCAGTAGCGGTTTGAAATTTTCACAATTTGGGCTACACGTTCGGGACGATTCGTGACCTTAGGTGACTTGCACAATTCGGGCTGAAACTAGTGCCAAATGAAAGGGTTGGGATAAACATTCAATTGACCATATGTGCCAAAAATTCTCGTTCTTTAGTTTTCGAGTTATAGCCCCTGAAAGTCGAAAACTGCACGACTTTGCCCTCGAATATCTCGACAACGGAGAAAGGAGAATTTCTGGGATTTTTTTCCCAAGAAATATATGGGAATTATCTGTAATTTAGCACAGTTTCAGAACGATTCGTGAAAGTCACCTTTTAAGAATAACTTCCACTGCAGGCCCATATATAAAAGTTTGCTCCTTTATTACTCTGCACATGGACAATTATTTGCGCTGTTATTTGCCCCAGGCATGTACCTATGTAATTACCGTTTACAGTGTAAAGATGGATGTTATCGGTCACTGAACGTCGGAGCAGTAGGCGTTTAATGCACTTTCCCATAGGGTCCAATGCAAAATTGACACCTCATTTTCTCCATTCTCAAGAGCTTTGAGTCTCTGCAAAACATATACATGTGTAGACACAAATAAGTTAAATAGAATGAAGGCTATTTCAGCTTTAGCTTTTATTCCGTTTGGGAGCTAAAGTCGCACAAACTTTTGTTTACAAAAATTTCGATGGCCTATAGTTCGCAAGTTATGCAATCAGTTGACATAAGATTGTGCATGCATGTAGACATGTTAATGGCCTTTATATATGCCAAGTTTCAGATGGCTACCTACTCATACAAGCAAGCAGTAGCGGTTTGAAATTTTCACAATTTGGGCTACACGTTCGGGACGATTCGTGACCTTAGGTGACTTGCACAATTCGGGCTGAAACTAGTGCCAAATGAAAGGGTTGGGATAAACATTCAATTGACCATATGTGCCAAAAATTCTCGTTCTTTAGTTTTCGAGTTATAGCCCCTGAAAGTCGAAAACTGCACGACTTTGCCCTCGAATATCTCGACAACGGAGAAAGGAGAATTTCTGGGATTTTTTTCCCAAGAAATATATGGGAATTATCTGTAATTTAGCACAGTTTCAGAACGATTCGTGAAAGTCACCTTTTAAGAATAACTTCCACTGCAGGCCCATATATAAAAGTTTGCTCCTTTATTACTCTGCACATGGACAATTATTTGCGCTGTTATTTGCCCCAGGCATGTACCTATGTAATTACCGTTTACAGTGTAAAGATGGATGTTATCGGTCACTGAACGTCGGAGCAGTAGGCGTTTAATGCATTTTCCCATAGGGTCCAATGCAAAATTGACACCTCATTTTCTCCATTCTCAAGAGCTTTGAGTCTCTGCAAAACATATACATGTGTAGACACAAATAAGTGAAATAGAATGAAGGCTATTTCAGCTTTAGCTTTTATTCCGTTTGGGAGCTAAAGTCGCACAAACTTTTGTTTACAAAAATTTCGATGGCCTATAGTTCGCAAGTTATGCAATCAGTTGACATAAGATTGTGCATGCATGTAGACATGTTAATGGCCTTTATATATGCCAAGTTTCAGATGGCTACCTACTCATACAAGCAAGCAGTAGCGGTTTGAAATTTTCACAATTTGGGCTACACGTTCGGGACGATTCGTGACCTTAGGTGACTTGCACAATTCGGGCTGAAACTAGTGCCAAATGAAAGGGTTGGGATAAACATTCAATTGACCATATGTGCCAAAAATTCTCGTTCTTTAGTTTTCGAGTTATAGCCCCTGAAAGTCGAAAACTGCACGACTTTGCCCTCGAATATCTCGACAACGGAGAAAGGAGAATTTCTGGGATTTTTTTCCCAAGAAATATATGGGAATTATCTGTAATTTAGCACAGTTTCAGAACGATTCGTGAAAGTCACCTTTTAAGAATAACTTCCACTGCAGGCCCATATATAAAAGTTTGCTCCTTTATTACTCTGCACATGGACAATTATTTGCGCTGTTATTTGCCCCAGGCATGTACCTATGTAATTACCGTTTACAGTGTAAAGATGGATGTTATCGGTCACTGAACGTCGGAGCAGTAGGCGTTTAATGCATTTTCCCATAGGGTCCAATGCAAAATTGACACCTCATTTTCTCCATTCTCAAGAGCGTTGAGTCTCTGCAAAACATATACATGTGTAGACACAAATAAGTGAAATAGAATGAAGGCTATTTCAGCTTTAGCTTTTATTCCGTTTGGGAGCTAAAGTCGCACAAACTTTTGTTTACAAAAAATTCGATGGCCTATAGTTCGCAAGTTATGCAATCAGTTGACATAAGATTGTGCATGCATGTAGACATGTTAATGGCCTTTATATATGCCAAGTTTCAGATGGCTACCTACTCATACAAGCAAGCAGTAGCGGTTTGAAATTTTCACAATTTGGGCTACACGTTCGGGACGATTCGTGACCTTAGGTGACTTGCACAATTCGGGCTGAAACTAGTGCCAAATGAAAGGGTTGGGATAAACATTCAATTGACCATATGTGCCAAAAATTCTCGTTCTTTAGTTTTCGAGTTATAGCCCCTGAAAGTCGAAAACTGCACGACTTTGCCCTCGAATATCTCGACAACGGAGAAAGGAGAATTTCTGGGATTTTTTTCCCAAGAAATATATGGGAATTATCTGTAATTTAGCACAGTTTCAGAACGATTCGTGAAAGTCACCTTTTAAGAATAACTTCCACTGCAGGCCCATATATAAAAGTTTGCTCCTTTATTACTCTGCACATGGACAATTATTTGCGCTGTTATTTGCCCCAGGCATGTACCTATGTAATTACCGTTTACAGTGTAAAGATGGATGTTATCGGTCACTGAACGTCGGAGCAGTAGGCGTTTAATGCATTTTCCCATAGGGTCCAATGCAAAATTGACACCTCATTTTCTCCATTCTCAAGAGCTTTGAGTCTCTGCAAAACATATACATGTGTAGACACAAATAAGTGAAATAGAATGAAGGCTATTTCAGCTGTAGCTTTTATTCCGTTTGGGAGCTAAAGTCGCACAAACTTTTGTTTACAAAAATTTCGATGGCCTATAGTTCGCAAGTTATGCAATCAGTTGACATAAGATTGTGCATGCATGTAGACATGTTAATGGCCTTTATATATGCCAAGTTTCAGATGGCTACCTACTCATACAAGCAAGCAGTAGCGGTTTGAAATTTTCACAATTTGGGCTACACGTTCGGGACGATTCGTGACCTTAGGTGACTTGCACAATTCGGGCTGAAACTAGTGCCAAATGAAAGGGTTGGGATAAACATTCAATTGACCATATGTGCCAAAAATTCTCGTTCTTTAGTTTTCGAGTTATAGCCCCTGAAAGTCGAAAACTGCACGACTTTGCCCTCGAATATCTCGACAACGGAGAAAGGAGAATTTCTGGGATTTTTTTCCCAAGAAATATATGGGAATTATCTGTAATTTAGCACAGTTTCAGAACGATTCGTGAAAGTCACCTTTTAAGAATAACTTCCACTGCAGGCCCATATATAAAAGTTTGCTCCTTTATTACTCTGCACATGGACAATTATTTGCGCTGTTATTTGCCCCAGGCATGTACCTATGTAATTACCGTTTACAGTGTAAAGATGGATGTTATCGGTCACTGAACGTCGGAGCAGTAGGCGTTTAATGCATTTTCCCATAGGGTCCAATGCAAAATTGACACCTCATTTTCTCCATTCTCAAGAGCTTTGAGTCTCTGCAAAACATATACATGTGTAGACACAAATAAGTGAAATAGAATGAAGGCTATTTCAGCTTTAGCTTTTATTCCGTTTGGGAGCTAAAGTCGCACAAACTTTTGTTTACAAAAATTTCGATGGCCTATAGTTCGCAAGTTATGCAATCAGTTGACATAAGATTGTGCATGCATGTAGACATGTTAATGGCCTTTATATATGCCAAGTTTCAGATGGCTACCTACTCATACAAGCAAGCAGTAGCGGTTTGAAATTTTCACAATTTGGGCTACACGTTCGGGACGATTCGTGACCTTAGGTGACTTGCACAATTCGGGCTGAAACTAGTGCCAAATGAAAGGGTTGGGATAAACATTCAATTGACCATATGTGCCAAAAATTCTCGTTCTTTAGTTTTCGAGTTATAGCCCCTGAAAGTCGAAAACTGCACGACTTTGCCCTCGAATATCTCGACAACGGAGAAAGGAGAATTTCTGGGATTTTCTTCCCAAGAAATATATGGGAATTATCTGTAATTTAGCACAGTTTCAGAACGATTCGTGAAAGTCACCTTTTAAGAATAACTTCCACTGCAGGCCCATATATAAAAGTTTGCTCCTTTATTACTCTGCACATGGACAATTATTTGCGCTGTTATTTGCCCCAGGCATGTACCTATGTAATTACCGTTTACAGTGTAAAGATGGATGTTATCGGTCACTGAACGTCGGAGCAGTAGGCGTTTAATGCATTTTTCCATAGGGTCCAATGCAAAATTGACACCTCATTTTCTCCATTCTCAAGAGCTTTGAGTCTCTGCAAAACATATACATGTGTAGACACAAATAAGTGAAATAGAATGAAGGCTATTTCAGCTTTAGCTTTTATTCCGTTTGGGAGCTAAAGTCGCACAAACTTTTGTTTACAAAAATTTCGATGGCCTATAGTTCGCAAGTTATGCAATCAGTTGACATAAGATTGTGCATGCATGTAGACATGTTAATGGCCTTTATATATGCCAAGTTTCAGATGGCTACCTACTCATACAAGCAAGCAGTAGCGGTTTGAAATTTTCACAATTTGGGCTACACGTTCGGGACGATTCGTGACCTTAGGTGACTTGCACAATTCGGGCTGAAACTAGTGCCAAATGAAAGGGTTGGGATAAACATTCAATTGACCATATGTGCCAAAAATTCTCGTTCTTTAGTTTTCGAGTTATAGCCCCTGAAAGTCGAAAACTGCACGACTTTGCCCTCGAATATCTCGACAACGGAGAAAGGAGAATTTCTGGGATTTTTTTCCCAAGAAATATATGGGAATTATCTGTAATTTAGCACAGTTTCAGAACGATTCGTGAAAGTCACCTTTTAAGAATAACTTCCACTGCAGGCCCATATATAAAAGTTTGCTCCTTTATTACTCTGCACATGGACAATTATTTGCGCTGTTATTTGCCCCAGGCATGTACCTATGTAATTACCGTTTACAGTGTAAAGATGGATGTTATCGGTCACTGAACGTCGGAGCAGTAGGCGTTTAATGCATTTTCCCATAGGGTCCAATGCAAAATTGACACCTCATTTTCTCCATTCTCAAGAGCTTTGAGTCTCTGCAAAACATATACATGTGTAGACACAAATAAGTGAAATAGAATGAAGGCTATTTCAGCTTTAGCTTTTATTTAGTTTGGGAGCTAAAGTCGCACAAACTGTTGTTTACAAAAATTTCGATGGCCTATAGTTCGCAAGTTATGCAATCAGTTGACATAAGATTGTGCATGCATGTAGACATGTTAATGGCCTTTATATATGCCAAGTTTCAGATGGCTACCTACTCATACAAGCAAGCAGTAGCGGTTTGAAATTTTCACAATTTGGGCTACACGTTCGGGACGATTCGTGACCTTAGGTGACTTGCACAATTCGGGCTGAAACTAGTGCCAAATGAAAGGGTTGGGATAAACATTCAATTGACCATATGTGCCAAAAATTCTCGTTCTTTAGTTTTCGAGTTATAGCCCCTGAAAGTCGAAAACTGCACGACTTTGCCCTCGAATATCTCGACAACGGAGAAAGGAGAATTTCTGGGATTTTTTCCCAAGAAATATATGGGAATTATCTGTAATTTAGCACAGTTTCAGAACGATTCGTGAAAGTCACCTTTTAAGAATAACTTCCACTGCAGGCCCATATATAAAAGTTTGCTCCTTTATTACTCTGCACATGGACAATTATTTGCGCTGTTATTTGCCCCAGGCATGTACCTATGTAATTACCGTTTACAGTGTAAAGATGGATGTTATCGGTCACTGAACGTCGGAGCAGTAGGCGTTTAATGCATTTTCCCATAGGGTCCAATGCAAAATTGACACCTCATTTTCTCCATTCTCAAGAGCTTTGAGTCTCTGCAAAACATATACATGTGTAGACACAAATAAGTGAAATAGAATGAAGGCTATTTCAGCTTTAGCTTTTATTCCGTTTGGGAGCTAAAGTCGCACAAACTTTTGTTTACAAAAATTTCGATGGCCTATAGTTCGCAAGTTATGCAATCAGTTGACATAAGATTGTGCATGCATGTAGACATGTTAATGGCCTTTATATATGCCAAGTTTCAGATGGCTACCTACTCATACAAGCAAGCAGTAGCGGTTTGAAATTTTCACAATTTGGGCTACACGTTCGGGACGATTCGTGACCTTAGGTGACTTGCACAATTCGGGCTGAAACTAGTGCCAAATGAAAGGGTTGGGATAAACATTCAATTGACCATATGTGCCAAAAATTCTCGTTCTTTAGTTTTCGAGTTATAGCCCCTGAAAGTCGAAAACTGCACGACTTTGCCCTCGAATATCTCGACAACGGAGAAAGGAGAATTTCTGGGATTTTTTTCCCAAGAAATATATGGGAATTATCTGTAATTTAGCACAGTTTCAGAACGATTCGTGAAAGTCACCTTTTAAGAATAACTTCCACTGCAGGCCCATATATAAAAGTTTGCTCCTTTATTACTCTGCACATGGACAATTATTTGCGCTGTTATTTGCCCCAGGCATGTACCTATGTAATTACCGTTTACAGTGTAAAGATGGATGTTATCGGTCACTGAACGTCGGAGCAGTAGGCGTTTAATGCATTTTCCCATAGGGTCCAATGCAAAATTGACACCTCATTTTCTCCATTCTCAAGAGCTTTGAGTCTCTGCAAAACATATACATGTGTAGACACAAATAAGTGAAATAGAATGAAGGCTATTTCAGCTTTAGCTTTTATTCCGTTTGGGAGCTAAAGTCGCACAAACTTTTGTTTACAAAAATTTCGATGGCCTATAGTTCGCAAGTTATGCAATCAGTTGACATAAGATTGTGCATGCATGTAGACATGTTAATGGCCTTTATATATGCCAAGTTTCAGATGGCTACCTACTCATACAAGCAAGCAGTAGCGGTTTGAAATTTTCACAATTTGGGCTACACGTTCGGGACGATTCGTGACCTTAGGTGACTTGCACAATTCGGGCTGAAACTAGTGCCAAATGAAAGGGTTGGGATAAACATTCAATTGACCATATGTGCCAAAAATTCTCGTTCTTTAGTTTTCGAGTTATAGCCCCTGAAAGTCGAAAACTGCACGACTTTGCCCTCGAATATCTCGACAACGGAGAAAGGAGAATTTCTGGGATTTTTTTCCCAAGAAATATATGGGAATTATCTGTAATTTAGCACAGTTTCAGAACGATTCGTGAAAGTCACCTTTTAAGAATAACTTCCACTGCAGGCCCATATATAAAAGTTTGCTCCTTTATTACTCTGCACATGGACAATTATTTGCGCTGTTATTTGCCCCAGGCATGTACCTATGTAATTACCGTTTACAGTGTAAAGATGGATGTTATCGGTCACTGAACGTCGGAGCAGTAGGCGTTTAATGCATTTTCCCATAGGGTCCAATGCAAAATTGACACCTCATTTTCTCCATTCTCAAGAGCTTTGAGTCTCTGCAAAACATATACATGTGTAGACACAAATAAGTGAAATAGAATGAAGGCTATTTCAGCTTTAGCTTTTATTCCGTTTGGGAGCTAAAGTCGCACAAACTTTTGTTTACAAAAATTTCGATGGCCTATAGTTCGCAAGTTATGCAATCAGTTGACATAAGATTGTGCATGCATGTAGACATGTTAATGGCCTTTATATATGCCAAGTTTCAGATGGCTACCTACTCATACAAGCAAGCAGTAGCGGTTTGAAATTTTCACAATTTGGGCTACACGTTCGGGACGATTCGTGACCTTAGGTGACTTGCACAATTCGGGCTGAAACTAGTGCCAAATGAAAGGGTTGGGATAAACATTCAATTGACCATATGTGCCAAAAATTCTCGTTCTTTAGTTTTCGAGTTATAGCCCCTGAAAGTCGAAAACTGCACGACTTTGCCCTCGAATATCTCGACAACGGAGAAAGGAGAATTTCTGGGATTTTTTTCCCAAGAAATATATGGGAATTATCTGTAATTTAGCACAGTTTCAGAACGATTCGTGAAAGTCACCTTTTAAGAATAACTTCCACTGCAGGCCCATATATAAAAGTTTGCTCCTTTATTACTCTGCACATGGACAATTATTTGCGCTGTTATTTGCCCCAGGCATGTACCTATGTAATTACCGTTTACAGTGTAAAGATGGATGTTATCGGTCACTGAACGTCGGAGCAGTAGGCGTTTAATGCATTTTCCCATAGGGTCCAATGCAAAATTGACACCTCATTTTCTCCATTCTCAAGAGCTTTGAGTCTCTGCAAAACATATACATGTGTAGACACAAATAAGTGAAATAGAATGAAGGCTATTTCAGCTTTAGCTTTTATTCCGTTTGGGAGCTAAAGTCGCACAAACTTTTGTTTACAAAAATTTCGATGGCCTATAGTTCGCAAGTTATGCAATCAGTTGACATAAGATTGTGCATGCATGTAGACATGTTAATGGCCTTTATATATGCCAAGTTTCAGATGGCTACCTACTCATACAAGCAAGCAGTAGCGGTTTGAAATTTTCACAATTTGGGCTACACGTTCGGGACGATTCGTGACCTTAGGTGACTTGCACAATTCGGGCTGAAACTAGTGCCAAATGAAAGGGTTGGGATAAACATTCAATTGACCATATGTGCCAAAAATTCTCGTTCTTTAGTTTTCGAGTTATAGCCCCTGAAAGTCGAAAACTGCACGACTTTGCCCTCGAATATCTCGACAACGGAGAAAGGAGAATTTCTGGGATTTTTTTCCCAAGAAATATATGGGAATTATCTGTAATTTAGCACAGTTTCAGAACGATTCGTGAAAGTCACCTTTTAAGAATAACTTCCACTGCAGGCCCATATATAAAAGTTTGCTCCTTTATTACTCTGCACATGGACAATTATTTGCGCTGTTATTTGCCCCAGGCATGTACCTATGTAATTACCGTTTACAGTGTAAAGATGGATGTTATCGGTCACTGAACGTCGGAGCAGTAGGCGTTTAATGCATTTTCCCATAGGGTCCAATGCAAAATTGACACCTCATTTTCTCCATTCTCAAGAGCTTTGAGTCTCTGCAAAACATATACATGTGTAGACACAAATAAGTGAAATAGAATGAAGGCTATTTCAGCTTTAGCTTTTATTCCGTTTGGGAGCTAAAGTCGCACAAACTTTTGTTTACAAAAATTTCGATGGCCTTTAGTTCGCAAGTTATGCAATCAGTTGACATAAGATTGTGCATGCATGTAGACATGTTAATGGCCTTTATATATGCCAAGTTTCAGATGGCTACCTACTCATACAAGCAAGCAGTAGCGGTTTGAAATTTTCACAATTTGGGCTACACGTTCGGGACGATTCGTGACCTTGGGTGACTTGCACAATTCGGGCTGAAACTAGTGCCAAATGAAAGGGTTGGGATAAACATTCAATTGACCATATGTGCCAAAAATTCTCGTTCTTTAGTTTTCGAGTTATAGCCCCTGAAAGTCGAAAACTGCACGACTTTGCCCTCGAATATCTCGACAACGGAGAAGGGAGAATTTCTGGGATTTTTTTCCCAAGAAATATATGGGAATTATCTGTAATTTAGCACAGTTTCAGAACGATTCGTGAAAGTCACCTTTTAAGAATAACTTCCACTGCAGGCCCATATATAAAAGTTTGCTCCTTTATTACTCTGCACATGGACAATTATTTGCGCTGTTATTTGCCCCAGGCATGTACCTATGTAATTACCGTTTACAGTGTAAAGATGGATGTTATCGGTCACTGAACGTCGGAGCAGTAGGCGTTTAATGCATTTTCCCATAGGGTCCAATGCAAAATTGACACCTCATTTTCTCCATTCTCAAGAGCTTTGAGTCTCTGCAAAACATATACATGTGTAGACACAAATAAGTGAAATAGAATGAAGGCTATTTCAGCTTTAGCTTTTATTCCGTTTGGGAGCTAAAGTCGCACAAACTTTTGTTTACAAAAATTTCGATGGCCTATAGTTCGCAAGTTATGCAATCAGTTGACATAAGATTGTGCATGCATGTAGACATGTTAATGGCCTTTATATATGCCAAGTTTCAGATGGCTACCTACTCATACAAGCAAGCAGTAGCGGTTTGAAATTTTCACAATTTGGGCTACACGTTCGGGACGATTCGTGACCTTAGGTGACTTGCACAATTCGGGCTGAAACTAGTGCCAAATGAAAGGGTTGGGATAAACATTCAATTGACCATATGTGCCAAAAATTCTCGTTCTTTAGTTTTCGAGTTATAGCCCCTGAAAGTCGAAAACTGCACGACTTTGCCCTCGAATATCTCGACAACGGAGAAAGGAGAATTTCTGGGATTTTTTTCCCAAGAAATATATGGGAATTATCTGTAATTTAGCACAGTTTCAGAACGATTCGTGAAAGTCACCTTTTAAGAATAACTTCCACTGCAGGCCCATATATAAAAGTTTGCTCCTTTATTACTCTGCACATGGACAATTATTTGCGCTGTTATTTGCCCCAGGCATGTACCTATGTAATTACCGTTTACAGTGTAAAGATGGATGTTATCGGTCACTGAACGTCGGAGCAGTAGGCGTTTAATGCATTTTCCCATAGGGTCCAATGCAAAATTGACACCTCATTTTCTCCATTCTCAAGAGCTTTGAGTCTCTGCAAAACATATACATGTGTAGACACAAATAAGTGAAATAGAATGAAGGCTATTTCAGCTTTATCTTTTATTCCGTTTGGGAGCTAAAGTCGCACAAACTTTTGTTTACAAAAATTTCGATGGCCTATAGTTCGCAAGTTATGCAATCAGTTGACATAAGATTGTGCATGCATGTAGACATGTTAATGGCCTTTATATATGCCAAGTTTCAGATGGCTACCTACTCATACAAGCAAGCAGTAGCGGTTTGAAATTTTCACAATTTGGGCTACACGTTCGGGACGATTCGTGACCTTAGGTGACTTGCACAATTCGGGCTGAAACTAGTGCCAAATGAAAGGGTTGGGATAAACATTCAATTGACCATATGTGCCAAAAATTCTCGTTCTTTAGTTTTCGAGTTATAGCCCCTGAAAGTCGAAAACTGCACGACTTTGCCCTCGAATATCTCGACAACGGAGAAAGGAGAATTTCTGGGATTTTTTTCCCAAGAAATATATGGGAATTATCTGTAATTTAGCACAGTTTCAGAACGATTCGTGAAAGTCACCTTTTAAGAATAACTTCCACTGCAGGCCCATATATAAAAGTTTGCTCCTTTATTACTCTGCACATGGACAATTATTTGCGCTGTTATTTGCCCCAGGCATGTACCTATGTAATTACCGTTTACAGTGTAAAGATGGATGTTATCGGTCACTGAACGTCGGAGCAGTAGGCGTTTAATGCATTTTCCCATAGGGTCCAATGCAAAATTGACACCTCATTTTCTCCATTCTCAAGAGCTTTGAGTCTCTGCAAAACATATACATGTGTAGACACAAATAAGTGAAATAGAATGAAGGCTATTTCAGCTTTAGCTTTTATTCCGTTTGGGAGCTAAAGTCGCACAAACATTTGTTTACAAAAAATTCGATGGCCTATAGTTCGCAAGTTATGCAATCAGTTGACATAAGATTGTGCATGCATGTAGACATGTTAATGGCCTTTATATATGCCAAGTTTCAGATGGCTACCTACTCATACAAGCAAGCAGTAGCGGTTTGAAATTTTCACAATTTGGGCTACACGTTCGGGACGATTCGTGACCTTAGGTGACTTGCACAATTCGGGCTGAAACTAGTGCCAAATGAAAGGGTTGGGATAAACATTCAATTGACCATATGTGCCAAAAATTCTCGTTCTTTAGTTTTCGAGTTATAGCCCCTGAAAGTCGAAAACTGCACGACTTTGCCCTCGAATATCTCGACAACGGAGAAAGGAGAATTTCTGGGATTTTTTTCCCAAGAAATATATGGGAATTATCTGTAATTTAGCACAGTTTCAGAACGATTCGTGAAAGTCACCTTTTAAGAATAACTTCCACTGCAGGCCCATATATAAAAGTTTGCTCCTTTATTACTCTGCACATGGACAATTATTTGCTCTGTTATTTGCCCCAGGCATGTACCTATGTAATTACCGTTTACAGTGTAAAGATGGATGTTATCGGTCACTGAACGTCGGAGCAGTAGGCGTTTAATGCATTTTCCCATAGGGTCCAATGCAAAATTGACACCTCATTTTCTCCATTCTCAAGAGCTTTGAGTCTCTGCAAAACATATACATGTGTAGACACAAATAAGTGAAATAGAATGAAGGCTATTTCAGCTTTAGCTTTTATTCCGTTTGGGAGCTAAAGTCGCACAAACTTTTGTTTACAAAAATTTCGATGGCCTATAGTTCGCAAGTTATGCAATCAGTTGACATAAGATTGTGCATGCATGTAGACATGTTAATGGCCTTTATATATGCCAAGTTTCAGATGGCTACCTACTCATACAAGCAAGCAGTAGCGGTTTGAAATTTTCACAATTTTGGCTACACGTTCGGGACGATTCGTGACCTTAGTGGACTTGCACAATTCGGGCTGAAACTAGTGCCAAATGAAAGGGTTGGGATAAACATTCAATTGACCATATGTGCCAAAAATTCTCGTTCTTTAGTTTTCGAGTTAAAGCCCCTGAAAGTCGAAAACTGCACGACTTTGCCCTCGAATATCTCGACAACGGAGAAAGGAGAATTTCTGGGATTTTTTTCCCAAGAAATATATGGGAATTATCTGTAATTTAGCACAGTTTCAGAACGATTCGTGAAAGTCACCTTTTAAGAATAACTTCCACTGCAGGCCCATATATAAAAGTTTGCTCCTTTATTACTCTGCACATGGACAATTATTTGCGCTGTTATTTGCCCCAGGCATGTACCTATGTAATTACCGTTTACAGTGTAAAGATGGATGTTATCGGTCACTGAACGTCGGAGCAGTAGGCGTTTAATGCATTTTCCCATAGGGTCCAATGCAAAATTGACACCTCATTTTCTCCATTCTCAAGAGCTTTGAGTCTCTGCAAAACATATACATGTGTAGACACAAATAAGTGAAATAGAATGAAGGCTATTTCAGCTTTAGCTTTTATTCCGTTTGGGAGCTAAAGTCGCACAAACTTTTGTTTACAAAAATTTCGATGGCCTATAGTTCGCAAGTTATGCAATCAGTTGACATAAGATTGTGCATGCATGTAGACATGTTAATGGCCTTTATATATGCCAAGTTTCAGATG
Source organism: Ctena decussata (assembly GCA_963989385.1). Lineage (NCBI taxonomy): Eukaryota > Metazoa > Mollusca > Bivalvia > Lucinida > Lucinidae > Ctena > Ctena decussata. The sequence goes on along the minus strand of OZ022510.1, from coordinate 77,025,263 downwards.
GCTACCTACTCATACAAGCAAGCAGTAGCGGTTTGAAATTTTCACAATTTGGGCTACACGTTCGGGACGATTCGTGACCTTAGGTGACTTGCACAATTCGGGCTGAAACTAGTGCCAAATGAAAGATTTGGGATAAACATTCAATTGACCATATGTGCCAAAAATTCTCGTTCTTTAGTTTTCGAGTTATAGCCCCTGAAAGTCGAAAACTGCACGACTTTGCCCTCGAATATCTCGACAACGGAGAAAGGAGAATTTCTGGGATTTTTTTCCCAAGAAATATATGGGAATTATCTGTAATTTAGCACAGTTTCAGAACGATTCGTGAAAGTCACCTTTTAAGAATAACTTCCACTGCAGGCCCATATATAAAAGTTTGCTCCTTTATTACTCTGCACATGGACAATTATTTGCGCTGTTATTTGCCCCAGGCATGTACCTATGTAATTACCGTTTACAGTGTAAAGATGGATGTTATCGGTCACTGAACGTCGGAGCAGTAGGCGTTTAATGCATTTTCCCATAGGGTCCAATGCAAAATTGACACCTCATTTTCTCCATTCTCAAGAGCTTTGAGTCTCTGCAAAACATATACATGTGTAGACACAAATAAGTGAAATAGAATGAAGGCTATTTCAGCTTTAGCTTTTATTCCGTTTGGGAGCTAAAGTCGCACAAACTTTTGTTTACAAAAATTTCGATGGCCTATAGTTCGCAAGTTATGCAATCAGTTGACATAAGATTGTGCATGCATGTAGACATGTTAATGGCCTTTATATATGCCAAGTTTCAGATGGCTACCTACTCATACAAGCAAGCAGTAGCGGTTTGAAATTTTCACAATTTGGGCTACACGTTCGGGACGATTCGTGACCTTAGGTGACTTGCACAATTCGGGCTGAAACTAGTGCCAAATGAAAGGGTTGGGATAAACATTCAATTGACCATATGTGCCAAAAATTCTCGTTCTTTAGTTTTCGAGTTATAGCCCCTGAAAGTCGAAAACTGCACGACTTTGCCCTCGAATATCTCGACAACGGAGAAAGGAGAATTTCTGGGATTTTTTTCCCAAGAAATATATGGGAATTATCTGTAATTTAGCACAGTTTCAGAACGATTCGTGAAAGTCACCTTTTAAGAATAACTTCCACTGCAGGCCCATATATAAAAGTTTGCTCCTTTATTACTCTGCACATGGACAATTATTTGCGCTGTTATTTGCCCCAGGCATGTACCTATGTAATTACCGTTTACAGTGTAAAGATGGATGTTATCGGTCACTGAACGTCGGAGCAGTAGGCGTTTAATGCATTTTCCCATAGGGTCCAATGCAAAATTGACACCTCATTTTCTCCATTCTCAAGAGCTTTGAGTCTCTGCAAAACATATACATGTGTAGACACAAATAAGTGAAATAGAATGAAGGCTATTTCAGCTTTAGCTTTTATTCCGTTTGGGAGCTAAAGTCGCACAAACTTTTGTTTACAAAAATTTCGATGGCCTATAGTTCGCAAGTTATGCAATCAGTTGACATAAGATTGTGCATGCATGTAGACATGTTAATGGCCTTTATATATGCCAAGTTTCAGATGGCTACCTACTCATACAAGCAAGCAGTAGCGGTTTGAAATTTTCACAATTTGGGCTACACGTTCGGGACGATTCGTGACCTTAGGTGACTTGCACAATTCGGGCTGAAACTAGTGCCAAATGAAAGGGTTGGGATAAACATTCAATTGACCATATGTGCCAAAAATTCTCGTTCTTTAGTTTTCGAGTTATAGCCCCTGAAAGTCGAAAACTGCACGACTTTGCCCTCGAATATCTCGACAACGGAGAAAGGAGAATTTCTGGGATTTTTTTCCCAAGAAATATATGGGAATTATCTGTAATTTAGCACAGTTTCAGAACGATTCGTGAAAGTCACCTTTTAAGAATAACTTCCACTGCAGGCCCATATATAAAAGTTTGCTCCTTTATTACTCTGCACATGGACAATTATTTGCGCTGTTATTTGCCCCAGACATGTACCTATGTAATTACCGTTTACAGTGTAAAGATGGATGTTATCGGTCACTGAACGTCGGAGCAGTAGGCGTTTAATGCATTTTCCCATAGGGTCCAATGCAAAATTGACACCTCATTTTCTCCATTCTCAAGAGCTTTGAGTCTCTGCAAAACATATACATGTGTAGACACAAATAAGTGAAATAGAAGTTATTTCAGCTTTAGCTTTTATTCCGTTTGGGAGCTAAAGTCGCACAAACTTTTGTTTACAAAAATTTCGATGGCCTATAGTTCGCAAGTTATGCAATCAGTTGACATAAGATTGTGCATGCATGTAGACATGTTAATGGCCTTTATATATGCCAAGTTTCAGATGGCTACCTACTCATACAAGCAAGCAGTAGCGGTTTGAAATTTTCACAATTTGGGCTACACGTTCGGGACGATTCGTGACCTTAGGTGACTTGCACAATTCGGGCTGAAACTAGTGCCAAATGAAAGGGTTGGGATAAACATTCAATTGACCATATGTGCCAAAAATTCTCGTTCTTTAGTTTTCGAGTTATAGCCCCTGAAAGTCGAAAACTGCACGACTTTGCCCTCGAATATCTCGACAACAGAGAAAGGAGAATTTCTGGGATTTTTTTCCCAAGAAATATATGGGAATTATCTGTAATTTAGCACAGTTTCAGAACGATTCGTGAAAGTCACCTTTTAAGAATAACTTCCACTGCAGGCCCATATATAAAAGTTTGCTCCTTTATTACTCTGCACATGGATAATTATTTGCGCTGTTATTTGCCCCAGGCATGTACCTATGTAATTACCGTTTACAGTGTAAAGATGGATGTTATCGGTCACTGAACGTCGGAGCAGTAGGCGTTTAATGCATTTTCCCATAGGGTCCAATGCAAAATTGACACCTCATTTTCTCCATTCTCAAGAGCTTTGAGTCTCTGCAAAACATATACATGTGTAGACACAAATAAGTGAAATAGAATGAAGGCTATTTCAGCTTTAGCTTTTATTCCGTTTGGGAGCTAAAGTCGCACAAACTTTTGTTTACAAAAATTTCGATGGCCTATAGTTCGCAAGTTATGCAATCAGTTGACATAAGATTGTGCATGCATGTAGACATGTTAATGGCCTTTATATATGCCAAGTTTCAGATGGCTACCTACTCATACAAGCAAGCAGTAGCGGTTTGAAATTTTCACAATTTGGGCTACACGTTCGGGACGATTCGTGACCTTAGGTGACTTGCACAATTCGGGCTGAAACTAGTGCCAAATGAAAGGGTTGGGATAAACATTCAATTGACCATATGTGCCAAAAATTCTCGTTCTTTAGTTTTCGAGTTATAGCCCCTTAAAGTCGAAAACTGCACGACTTTGCCCTCGAATATCTCGACAACGGAGAAAGGAGAATTTCTGGGATTTTTTTCCCAAGAAATATATGGGAATTATCTGTAATTTAGCACAGTTTCAGAACGATTCGTGAAAGTCACCTTTTAAGAATAACTTCCACTGCAGGCCCATATATAAAAGTTTGCTCCTTTATTACTCTGCACATGGACAATTATTTGCGCTGTTATTTGCCCCAGGCATGTACCTATGTAATTACCGTTTACAGTGTATAGATGGATGTTATCGGTCACTGAACGTCGGAGCAGTAGGCGTTTAATGCATTTTCCCATAGGGTCCAATGCAAAATTGACACCTCATTTTCTCCATTCTCAAGAGCTTTGAGTCTCTGCAAAACATATACATGTGTAGACACAAATAAGTGAAATAGAATGAAGGCTATTTCAGCTTTAGCTTTTATTCCGTTTGGGAGCTAAAGTCGCACAAACTTTTGTTTACAAAAATTTCGATGGCCTATAGTTCGCAAGTTATGCAATCAGTTGACATAAGATTGTGCATGCATGTAGACATGTTAATGGCCTTTATATATGCCAAGTTTCAGATGGCTACCTACTTATACAAGCAAGCAGTAGCGGTTTGAAATTTTCACAATTTGGGCTACACGTTCGGGACGATTCGTGACCTTAGGTGACTTGCACAATTCGGGCTGAAACTAGTGCCAAATGAAAGGGTTGGGATAAACATTCAATTGACCATATGTGCCAAAAATTCTCGTTCTTTAGTTTTCGAGTTATAGCCCCTGAAAGTCGAAAACTGCACGACTTTGCCCTCGAATATCTCGACAACGGAGAAAGGAGAATTTCTGGGATTTTTTTCCCAAGAAATATATGGGAATTATCTGTAATTTAGCACAGTTTCAGAACGATTCGTGAAAGTCACCTTTTAAGAATAACTTCCACTGCAGGCCCATATATAAAAGTTTGCTCCTTTATTACTCTGCACATGGACAATTATTTGCGCTGTTATTTGCCCCAGGCATGTACCTATGTAATTACCGTTTACAGTGTAAAGATGGATGTTATCGGTCACTGAACGTCGGAGCAGTAGGCGTTTAATGCATTTTCCCATAGGGTCCAATGCAAAATTGACACCTCATTTTCTCCATTCTCAAGAGCTTTGAGTCTCTGCAAAACATATACATGTGTAGACACAAATAAGTGAAATAGAATGAAGGCTATTTCAGCTTTAGCTTTTATTCCGTTTGGGAGCTAAAGTCGCACAAACTTTTGTTTACAAAAATTTCGATGGCCTATAGTTCGCAAGTTATGCAATCAGTTGACATAAGATTGTGCATGCATGTAGACATGTTAATGGCCTTTATATATGCCAAGTTTCAGATGGCTACCTACTCATACAAGCAAGCAGTAGCGGTTTGAAATTTTCACAATTTGGGCTACACGTTCGGGACGATTCGTGACCTTAGGTGACTTGCACAATTCGGGCTGAAACTAGTGCCAAATGAAAGGGTTGGGATAAACATTCAATTGACCATATGTGCCAAAAATTCTCGTTCTTTAGTTTTCGAGTTATAGCCCCTGAAAGTCGAAAACTGCACGACTTTGCCCTCGAATATCTCGACAACGGAGAAAGGAGAATTTCTGGGATTTTTTTTCCCAAGAAATATATGGGAATTATCTGTAATTTAGCACAGTTTCAGAACGATTCGTGAAAGTCACCTTTTAAGAATAACTTCCACTGCAGGCCCATATATAAAAGTTTGCTCCTTTATTACTCTGCACATGGACAATTATTTGCGCTGTTATTTGCCCCAGGCATGTACCTATGTAATTACCGTTTACAGTGTAAAGATGGATGTTATCGGTCACTGAACGTCGGAGCAGTAGGCGTTTAATGCATTTTCCCATAGGGTCCAATGCAAAATTGACACCTCATTTTCTCCATTCTCAAGAGCTTTGAGTCTCTGCAAAACATATACATGTGTAGACACAAATAAGTGAAATAGAATGAAGGCTATTTCAGCTTTAGCTTTTATTCCGTTTGGGAGCTAAAGTCGCACAAACTTTTGTTTACAAAAATTTCGATGGCCTATAGTTCGCAAGTTATGCAATCAGTTGACATAAGATTGTGCATGCATGTAGACATGTTAATGGCCTTTATATATGCCAAGTTTCAGAAGGCTACCTACTCATACAAGCAAGCAGTAGCGGTTTGAAATTTTCACAATTTGGGCTACACGTTCGGGACGATTCGTGACCTTAGGTGACTTGCACAATTCGGGCTGAAACTAGTGCCAAATGAAAGGGTTGGGATAAACATTCAATTGACCATATGTGCCAAAAATTCTCGTTCTTTAGTTTTCGAGTTATAGCCCCTGAAAGTCGAAAACTGCACGACTTTGCCCTCGAATATCTCGACAACGGAGAAAGGAGAATTTCTGGGATTTTTTTCCCAAGAAATATATGGGAATTATCTGTAATTTAGCACAGTTTCAGAACGATTCGTGAAAGTCACCTTTTAAGAATAACTTCCACTGCAGGCCCATATATAAAAGTTTGCTCCTTTATTACTCTGCACATGGACAATTATTTGCGCTGTTATTTGCCCCAGGCATGTACCTATGTAATTACCGTTTACAGTGTAAAGATGGATGTTATCGGTCACTGAACGTCGGAGCAGTAGGCGTTTAATGCATTTTCCCATAGGGTCCAATGCAAAATTGACACCTCATTTTCTCCATTCTCAAGAGCTTTGAGTCTCTGCAAAACATATACATGTGTAGACACAAATAAGTGAAATAGAATGAAGGCTATTTCAGCTTTAGCTTTTATTCCGTTTGGGAGCTAAAGTCGCACAAACTTTTGTTTACAAAAATTTCGATGGCCTATAGTTCGCAAGTTATGCAATCAGTTGACATAAGATTGTGCATGCATGTAGACATGCTAATGGCCTTTATATATGCCAAGTTTCAGATGGCTACCTACTCATACAAGCAAGCAGTAGCGGTTTGAAATTTTCACAATTTGGGCTACACGTTCGGGACGATTCGTGACCTTAGGTGACTTGCACAATTCGGGCTGAAACTAGTGCCAAATGAAAGGGTTGGGATAAACATTCAATTGACCATATGTGCCAAAAATTCTCGTTCTTTAGTTTTCGAGTTATAGCCCCTGAAAGTCGAAAACTGCACGACTTTGCCCTCGAATATCTCGACAACAGAGAAAGGAGAATTTCTGGGATTTTTTTCCCAAGAAATATATGGGAATTATCTGTAATTTAGCACAGTTTCAGAACGATTCGTGAAAGTCACCTTTTAAGAATAACTTCCACTGCAGGCCCATATATAAAAGTTTGCTCCTTTATTACTCTGCACATGGATAATTATTTGCGCTGTTATTTGCCCCAGGCATGTACCTATGTAATTACCGTTTACAGTGTAAAGATGGATGTTATCGGTCACTGAACGTCGGAGCAGTAGGCGTTTAATGCATTTTCCCATAGGGTCCAATGCAAAATTGACACCTCATTTTCTCCATTCTCAAGAGCTTTGAGTCTCTGCAAAACATATACATGTGTAGACACAAATAAGTGAAATAGAATGAAGGCTATTTCAGCTTTAGCTTTTATTCCGTTTGGGAGCTAAAGTCGCACAAACTTTTGTTTACAAAAATTTCGATGGCCTATAGTTCGCAAGTTATGCAATCAGTTGACATAAGATTGTGCATGCATGTAGACATGTTAATGGCCTTTATATATGCCAAGTTTCAGATGGCTACCTACTCATACAAGCAAGCAGTAGCGGTTTGAAATTTTCACAATTTGGGCTACACGTTCGGTACGATTCGTGACCTTAGGTGACTTGCACAATTCGGGCTGAAACTAGTGCCAAATGAAAGGGTTGGGATAAACATTCAATTGACCATATGTGCCAAAAATTCTCGTTCTTTAGTTTTCGAGTTATAGCCCCTTAAAGTCGAAAACTGCACGACTTTGCCCTCGAATATCTCGACAACGGAGAAAGGAGATTTTCTGGGATTTTTTTCCCAAGAAATATATGGGAATTATCTGTAATTTAGCACAGTTTCAGAACGATTCGTGAAAGTCACCTTTTAAGAATAACTTCCACTGCAGGCCCATATATAAAAGTTTGCTCCTTTATTACTCTGCACATGGACAATTATTTGCGCTGTTATTTGCCCCAGGCATGTACCTATGTAATTACCGTTTACAGTGTATAGATGGATGTTATCGGTTACTGAACGTCGGAGCAGTAGGCGTTTAATGCATTTTCCCATAGGGTCCAATGCAAAATTGACACCTCATTTTCTCCATTCTCAAGAGCTTTGAGTCTCTGCAAAACATATACATGTGTAGACACAAATAAGTGAAATAGAATGAAGGCTATTTCAGCTTTAGCTTTTATTCCGTTTGGGAGCTAAAGTCGCACAAACTTTTGTTTACAAAAATTTCGATGGCCTATAGTTCGCAAGTTATGCAATCAGTTGACATAAGATTGTGCATGCATGTAGACATGTTAATGGCCTTTATATATGCCAAGTTTCAGATGGCTACCTACTCATACAAGCAAGCAGTAGCGGTTTGAAATTTTCACAATTTGGGCTACACGTTCGGGACGATTCGTGACCTTAGGTGACTTGCACAATTCGGGCTGAAACTAGTGCCAAATGAAAGGGTTGGGATAAACATTCAATTGACCATATGTGCCAAAAATTCTCGTTCTTTAGTTTTCGAGTTATAGCCCCTGAAAGTCGAAAACTGCACGACTTTGCCCTCGAATATCTCGACAACGGAGAAAGGAGAATTTCTGGGATTTTTTTCCCAAGAAATATATGGGAATTATCTGTAATTTAGCACAGTTTCAGAACGATTCGTGAAAGTCACCTTTTAAGAATAACTTCCACTGCAGGCCCATATATAAAAGTTTGCTCCTTTATTACTCTGCACATGGACAATTATTTGCGCTGTTATTTGCCCCAGGCATGTACCTATGTAATTACCGTTTACAGTGTAAAGATGGATGTTATCGGTCACTGAACGTCGGAGCAGTAGGCGTTTAATGCATTTTCCCATAGGGTCCAATGCAAAATTGACACCTCATTTTCTCCATTCTCAAGAGCTTTGAGTCTCTGCAAAACATATACATGTGTAGACACAAATAAGTGAAATAGAATGAAGGCTATTTCAGCTTTAGCTTTTATTCCGTTTGGGAGCTAAAGTCGCACAAACTTTTGTTTACAAAAATTTCGATGGCCTATAGTTCGCAAGTTATGCAATCAGTTGACATAAGATTGTGCATGCATGTAGACATGTTAATGGCCTTTATATATGCCAAGTTTCAGATGGCTACCTACTCATACAAGCAAGCAGTAGCGGTTTGAAATTTTCACAATTTGGGCTACACGTTCGGGACGATTCGTGACCTTAGGTGACTTGCACAATTCGGGCTGAAACTAGTGCCAAATGAAAGGGTTGGGATAAACATTCAATTGACCATATGTGCCAAAAATTCTCGTTCTTTAGTTTTCGAGTTATAGCCCCTGAAAGTCGAAAACTGCACGACTTTGCCCTCGAATATCTCGACAACGGAGAAAGGAGAATTTCTGGGATTTTTTTTCCCAAGAAATATATGGGAATTATCTGTAATTTAGCACAGTTTCAGAACGATTCGTGAAAGTCACCTTTTAAGAATAACTTCCACTGCAGGCCCATATATAAAAGTTTGCTCCTTTATTACTCTGCACATGGACAATTATTTGCGCTGTTATTTGCCCCAGGCATGTACCTATGTAATTACCGTTTACAGTGTAAAGATGGATGTTATCGGTCACTGAACGTCGGAGCAGTAGGCGTTTAATGCATTTTCCCATAGGGTCCAATGCAAAATTGACACCTCATTTTCTCCATTCTCAAGAGCTTTGAGTCTCTGCAAAACATATACATGTGTAGACACAAATAAGTGAAATAGAATGAAGGCTATTTCAGCTTTAGCTTTTATTCCGTTTGGGAGCTAAAGTCGCACAAACTTTTGTTTACAAAAATTTCGATGGCCTATAGTTCGCAAGTTATGCAATCAGTTGACATAAGATTGTGCATGCATGTAGACATGTTAATGGCCTTTATATATGCCAAGTTTCAGATGGCTACCTACTCATACAAGCAAGCAGTAGCGGTTTGAAATTTTCACAATTTGGGCTACACGTTCGGGACGATTCGTGACCTTAGGTGACTTGCACAATTCGGGCTGAAACTAGTGCCAAATGAAAGGGTTGGGATAAACATTCAATTGACCATATGTGCCAAAAATTCTCGTTCTTTAGTTTTCGAGTTATAGCCCCTGAAAGTCGAAAACTGCACGACTTTGCCCTCGAATATCTCGACAACGGAGAAAGGAGAATTTCTGGGATTTTTTTCCCAAGAAATATATGGGAATTATCTGTAATTTAGCACAGTTTCAGAACGATTCGTGAAAGTCACCTTTTAAGAATAACTTCCACTGCAGGCCCATATATAAAAGTTTGCTCCTTTATTACTCTGCACATGGACAATTATTTGCGCTGTTATTTGCCCCAGGCATGTACCTATGTAATTACCGTTTACAGTGTAAAGATGGATGTTATCGGTCACTGAACGTCGGAGCAGTAGGCGTTTAATGCATTTTCCCATAGGGTCCAATGCAAAATTGACACCTCATTTTCTCCATTCTCAAGAGCTTTGAGTCTCTGCAAAACATATACATGTGTAGACACAAATAAGTGAAATAGAATGAAGGCTATTTCAGCTTTAGCTTTTATTCCGTTTGGGAGCTAAAGTCGCACAAACTTTTGTTTACAAAAATTTCGATGGCCTATAGTTCGCAAGTTATGCAATCAGTTGACATAAGATTGTGCATGCATGTAGACATGTTAATGGCCTTTATATATGCCAAGTTTCAGATGGCTACCTACTCATACAAGCAAGCAGTAGCGGTTTGAAATTTTCACAATTTGGGCTACACGTTCGGGACGATTCGTGACCTTAGGTGACTTGCACAATTCGGGCTGAAACTAGTGCCAAATGAAAGGGTTGGGATAAACATTCAATTGACCATATGTGCCAAAAATTCTCGTTCTTTAGTTTTCGAGTTATAGCCCCTGAAAGTCGAAAACTGCACGACTTTGCCCTCGAATATCTCGACAACGGAGAAAGGAGAATTTCTGGGATTTTTTTCCCAAGAAATATATGGGAATTATCTGTAATTTAGCACAGTTTCAGAACGATTCGTGAAAGTCACCTTTTAAGAATAACTTCCACTGCAGGCCCATATATAAAAGTTTGCTCCTTTATTACTCTGCACATGGACAATTATTTGCGCTGTTATTTGCCCCAGGCATGTACCTATGTAATTACCGTTTACAGTGTAAAGATGGATGTTATCGGTCACTGAACGTCGGAGCAGTAGGCGTTTAATGTATTTTCCCATAGGGTCCAATGCAAAATTGACACCTCATTTTCTCCATTCTCAAGAGCTTTGAGTCTCTGCAAAACATATACATGTGTAGACACAAATAAGTGAAATAGAATGAAGGCTATTTCAGCTTTAGCTTTTATTCCGTTTGGGAGCTAAAGTCGCACAAACTTTTGTTTACAAAAATTTCGATGGCCTATAGTTCGCAAGTTATGCAATCAGTTGACATAAGATTGTGCATGCATGTAGACATGTAAATGGCCTTTATATATGCCAAGTATCAGATGGCTACCTACTCATACAAGCAAGCAGTAGCGGTTTGAAATTTTCACAATTTGGGCTACACGTTCGGGACGATTCGTGACCTTAGGTGACTTGCACAATTCGGGCTGAAACTAGTGCCAAATGAAAGGGTTGGGATAAACATTCAATTGACCATATGTGCCAAAAATTCTCGTTCTTTAGTTTTCGAGTTATAGCCCCTGAAAGTCGAAAACTGCACGACTTTGCCCTCGAATATCTCGACAACGGAGAAAGGAGAATTTCTGGGATTTTTTTCCCAAGAAATATATGGGAATTATCTGTAATTTAGCACAGTTTCAGAACGATTCGTGAAAGTCACCTTTTAGGAATAACTTCCACTGCAGGCCCATATATAAAAGTTTGCTCCTTTATTACTCTGCACATGGACAATTATTTGCGCTGTTATTTGCCCCAGGCATGTACCTATGTAATTACCGTTTACAGTGTAAAGATGGATGTTATCGGTCACTGAACGTCGGAGCAGTAGGCGTTTAATGCATTTTCCCATAGGGTCCAATGCAAAATTGACACCTCATTTTCTCCATTCTCAAGAGCTTTGAGTCTCTGCAAAACATATACATGTGTAGACACAAATAAGTGAAATAGAATGAAGGCTATTTCAGCTTTAGCTTTTATTCCGTTTGGGAGCTAAAGTCGCACAAACTTTTGTTTACAAAAATTTCGATGGCCTATAGTTCGCAAGTTATGCAATCAGTTGACATAAGATTGTGCATGCATGTAGACATGTTAATGGCCTTTATATATGCCAAGTTTCAGATGGCTACCTACTCATACAAGCAAGCAGTAGCGGTTTGAAATTTTCACAATTTGGGCTACACGTTCGGGACGATTCGTGACCTTAGGTGACTTGCACAATTCGGGCTGAAACTAGTACCAAATGAAAGGGTTGGGATAAACATTCAATTGGCCATATGTGCCAAAAATTCTCGTTCTTTAGTTTTCGAGTTATAGCCCCTGAAAGTCGAAAACTGCACGACTTTGCCCTCGAATATCTCGACAACGGAGAAAGGAGAATTTCTGGGATTTTTTTCCCAAGAAATATATGGGAATTATCTGTAATTTAGCACAGTTTCAGAATGATTCGTGAAAGTCACCTTTTAAGAATAACTTCCACTGCAGGCCCATATATAAAAGTTTGCTCCTTTATTACTCTGCACATGGACAATTATTTGCGCTGTTATTTGCCCCAGGCATGTACCTATGTAATTACCGTTTACAGTGTAAAGATGGATGTTATCGGTCACTGAACGTCGGAGCAGTAGGCGTTTAATGCATTTTCCCATAGGGTCCAATGCAAAATTGACACCTCATTTTCTCCATTCTCAAGAGCTTTGAGTCTCTGCAAAACATATACATGTGTAGACACAAATAAGTGAAATAGAATGAAGGCTATTTCAGCTTTAGCTTTTATTCCGTTTGGGAGCTAAAGTCGCACAAACTTTTGTTTACAAAAATTTCGATGGCCTATAGTTCGCAAGTTATGCAATCAGTTGACATAAGATTGTGCATGCATGTAGACATGTTAATGGCCTTTATATATGCCAAGTTTCAGATGGCTACCTACTCATACAAGCAAGCAGTAGCGGTTTGAAATTTTCACAATTTGGGCTACACGTTCGGGACGATTCGTGACCTTAGGTGACTTGCACAATTCGGGCTGAAACTAGTGCCAAATGAAAGGGTTGGGATAAACATTCAATTGACCATATGTGCCAAAAATTCTCGTTCTTTAGTTTTCGAGTTATAGCCCCTGAAAGTCGAAAACTGCACGACTTTGCCCTCGAATATCTCGACAACGGAGAAAGGAGAATTTCTGGGATTTTTTTCCCAAGAAATATATGGGAATTATCTGTAATTTAGCACAGTTTCAGAATGATTCGTGAAAGTCACCTTTTAAGAATAACTTCCACTGCAGGCCCATATATAAAAGTTTGCTCCTTTATTACTCTGCACATGGACAATTATTTGCGCTGTTATTTGCCCCAGGCATGTACCTATGTAATTACCGTTTACAGTGTAAAGATGGATGTTATCGGTCACTGAACGTCGGAGCAGTAGGCGTTTAATGCATTTTCCCATAGGGTCCAATGCAAAATTGACACCTCATTTTCTCCATTCTCAAGAGCTTTGAGTCTCTGCAAAACATATACATGTGTAGACACAAATAAGTGAAATAGAATGAAGGCTATTTCAGCTTTAGCTTTTATTCCGTTTGGGAGCTAAAGTCGCACAAACTTTTGTTTACAAAAATTTCGATGGCCTATAGTTCGCAAGTTATGCAATCAGTTGACATAAGATTGTGCATGCATGTAGACATGTTAATGGCCTTTATATATGCCAAGTATCAGATGGCTACCTACTCATACAAGCAAGCAGTAGCGGTTTGAAATTTTCACAATTTGGGCTACACGTTCGGGACGATTCGTGACCTTAGGTGACTTGCACAATTCGGGCTGAAACTAGTGCCAAATGAAAGGGTTGGGATAAACATTCAATTGACCATATGTGCCAAAAATTCTCGTTCTTTAGTTTTCGAGTTATAGCCCCTGAAAGTCGAAAACTGCACGACTTTGCCCTCGAATATCTCGACAACGGAGAAAGGAGAATTTCTGGGATTTTTTTCCCAAGAAATATATGGGAATTATCTGTAATTTAGCACAGTTTCAGAACGATTCGTGAAAGTCACCTTTTAAGAATAACTTCCACTGCAGGCCCATATATAAAAGTTTGCTCCTTTATTACTCTGCACATGGACAATTATTTGCGCTGTTATTTGCCCCAGGCATGTACCTATGTAATTACCGTTTACAGTGTAAAGATGGATGTTATCGGTCACTGAACGTCGGAGCAGTAGGCGTTTAATGCATTTTCCCATAGGGTCCAATGCAAAATTGACACCTCATTTTCTCCATTCTCAAGAGCTTTGAGTCTCTGCAAAACATATACATGTGTAGACACAAATAAGTGAAATAGAATGAAGGCTATTTCAGCTTTAGCTTTTATTCCGTTTGGGAGCTAAAGTCGCACAAACTTTTGTTTACAAAAATTTCGATGGCCTATAGTTCGCAAGTTATGCAATCAGTTGACATAAGATTGTGCATGCATGTAGACATGTTAATGGCCTTTATATATGCCAAGTTTCAGATGGCTGCCTACTCATACAAGCAAGCAGTAGCGGTTTGAAATTTTCACAATTTGGGCTACACGTTCGGGACGATTCGTGACCTTAGGTGACTTGCACAATTCGGGCTGAAACTAGTGCCAAATGAAAGGGTTGGGATAAACATTCAATTGACCATATGTGCCAAAAATTCTCGTTCTTTAGTTTTCGAGTTATAGCCCCTGAAAGTCGAAAACTGCACGACTTTGCCCTCGAATATCTCGACAACGGAGAAAGGAGAATTTCTGGGATTTTTTTCCCAAGAAATATATGGGAATTATCTGTAATTTAGCACAGTTTCAGAACGATTCGTGAAAGTCACCTTTTAAGAATAACTTCCACTGCAGGCCCATATATAAAAGTTTGCTCCTTTATTACTCTGCACATGGATAATTATTTGCGCTGTTATTTGCCCCAGGCATGTACCTATGTAATTACCGTTTACAGTGTAAAGATGGATGTTATCGGTCACTGAACGTCGGAGCAGTAGGCGTTTAATGCATTTTCCCATAGGGTCCAATGCAAAATTGACACCTCATTTTCTCCATTCTCAAGAGCTTTGAGTCTCTGCAAAACATATACATGTGTAGACACAAATAAGTGAAATAGAATGAAGGCTATTTCAGCTTTAGCTTTTATTCCGTTTGGGAGCTAAAGTCGCACAAACTTTTGTTTACAAAAATTTCGATGGCCTATAGTTCGCAAGTTATGCAATCAGTTGACATAAGATTGTGCATGCATGTAGACATGTTAATGGCCTTTATATATGCCAAGTTTCAGATGGCTACCTACTCATACAAGCAAGCAGTAGCGGTTTGAAATTTTCACAATTTGGGCTACACGTTCGGGACGATTCGTGACCTTAGGTGACTTGCACAATTCGGGCTGAAACTAGTGCCAAATGAAAGGGTTGGGATAAACATTCAATTGACCATATGTGCCAAAAATTCTCGTTCTTTAGTTTTCGAGTTATAGCCCCTGAAAGTCGAAAACTGCACGACTTTGCCCTCGAATATCTCGACAACGGAGAAAGGAGAATTTCTGGGATTTTTTTCCCAAGAAATATATGGGAATTATCTGTAATTTAGCACAGTTTCAGAACGATTCGTGAAAGTCACTTTTTAAGAATAACTTCCACTGCAGGCCCATATATAAAAGTTTGCTCCTTTATTACTCTGCACATGGACAATTATTTGCGCTGTTATTTGCCCCAGGCATGTACCTATGTAATTACCGTTTACAGTGTAAAGATGGATGTTATCGGTCACTGAACGTCGGAGCAGTAGGCGTTTAATGCATTTTCCCATAGGGTCCAATGCAAAATTGACACCTCATTTTCTCCATTCTCAAGAGCTTTGAGTCTCTGCAAAACATATACATGTGTAGACACAAATAAGTGAAATAGAATGAAGGCTATTTCAGCTTTAGCTTTTATTCCGTTTGGGAGCTAAAGTCGCACGAACTTTTGTTTACAAAAAATTCGATGGCCTATAGTTCGCAAGTTATGCAATCAGTTGACATAAGATTGTGCATGCATGTAGACATGTTAATGGCCTTTATATATGCCAAGTTTCAGATGGCTACCTACTCATACAAGCAAGCAGTAGCGGTTTGAAATTTTCACAATTTGGGCTACACGTTCGGGACGATTCGTGACCTTAGGTGACTTGCACAATTCGGGCTGAAACTAGTGCCAAATGAAAGGGTTGGGATAAACATTCAATTGACCATATGTGCCAAAAATTCTCGTTCTTTAGTTTTCGAGTTATAGCCCCTGAAAGTCGAAAACTGCACGACTTTGCCCTCGAATATCTCGACAACGGAGAAAGGAGAATTTCTGGGATTTTTTTCCCAAGAAATATATGGGAATTATCTGTAATTTAGCACAGTTTCAGAACGATTCGTGAAAGTCACCTTTTAAGAATAACTTCCACTGCAGGCCCATATATAAAAGTTTGCTCCTTTATTACTCTGCACATGGACAATTATTTGCGCTGTTATTTGCCCCAGGCATGTACCTATGTAATTACCGTTTACAGTGTAAAGATGGATGTTATCGGTCACTGAACGTCGGAGCAGTAGGCGTTTAATGCATTTTCCCATAGGGTCCAATGCAAAATTGACACCTCATTTTCTCCATTCTCAAGAGCTTTGAGTCTCTGCAAAACATATACATGTGTAGACACAAATAAGTGAAATAGAATGAAGGCTATTTCAGCTTTAGCTTTTATTCCGTTTGGGAGCTAAAGTCGCACAAACTTTTGTTTACAAAAATTTCGATGGCCTATAGTTCGCAAGTTATGCAATCAGTTGACATAAGATTGTGCATGCATGTAGACATGGTAATGGCCTTTATATATGCCAAGTTTCAGATGGCTACCTACTCATACAAGCAAGCAGTAGCGGTTTGAAATTTTCACAATTTGGGCTACACGTTCGGGACGATTCGTGACCTTAGGTGACTTGCACAATTCGGGCTGAAACTAGTGCCAAATGAAAGGGTTGGGATAAACATTCAATTGACCATATGTGCCAAAAATTCTCGTTCTTTAGTTTTCGAGTTATAGCCCCTGAAAGTCGAAAACTGCACGACTTTGCCCTCGAATATCTCGACAACGGAGAAAGGAGAATTTCTGGGATTTTTTTCCCAAGAAATATATGGGAATTATCTGTAATTTAGCACAGTTTCAGAACGATTCGTGAAAGTCACCTTTTAAGAATAACTTCCACTGCAGGCCCATATATAAAAGTTTGCTCCTTTATTACTCTGCACATGGACAATTATTTGCGCTGTTATTTGCCCCAGGCATGTACCTATGTAATTACCGTTTACAGTGTAAAGATGGATGTTATCGGTCACTGAACGTCGGAGCAGTAGGCGTTTAATGCATTTTCCCATAGGGTCCAATGCAAAATTGACACCTCATTTTCTCCATTCTCAAGAGCTTTGAGTCTCTGCAAAACATATACATGTGTAGACACAAATAAGTGAAATAGAATGCTATTTCAGCTTTAGCTTTTATTCCGTTTGGGAGCTAAAGTCGCACAAACTTTTGTTTACAAAAATTTCGATGGCCTATAGTTCGCAAGTTATGCAATCAGTTGACATAAGATTGTGCATGCATGTAGACATGTTAATGGCCTTTATACATGCCAAGTTTCAGATGGCTACCTACTCATACAAGCAAGCAGTAGCGGTTTGAAATTTTCACAATTTGGGCTACACGTTCAGGACGATTCGTGACCTTAGGTGACTTGCACAATTCGGGCTGAAACTAGTGCCAAATGAGAGGGTTGGGATAAACATTCAATTGACCATATGTGCCAAAAATTCTCGTTCTTTAGTTTTCGAGTTATAGCCCCTGGAAGTCGTAAACTGCACGACTTTGCCCTCGAATATCTCGACAACGGAGAAAGGAGAATTTCTGGGATTTTTTCCCAAGAAATATATGGGAATTATCTGTAATTTTAGCACAGTTTCAGAACGATTCGTGAAAGTCACCTTTTAAGAATAACTTCCACTGCAGCCCATACATAAAAGTTTGCTCCTTTATTACTCTGCACATGGACAATTATTTGCGCTGTTATTTGCCCCAGGCATGTACCTATGTAATTACCGTTTACAGTGTAAAGATGGATGTTATCGGTCGCTGAACGTCGGAGCAGTAGGCGTTTAATGCATTTTCCCATAGGGTCCAATGCAAAATTGACACCTCATTTTCTCCATTCTCAAGAGCTTTGAGTCTCTGCAAAACATATACATGTGTAGACACAAATAAGTGAAATAGAATGAAGGCTATTTCAGCTTTAGCTTTTATTCCGTTTGGGAGCTAAAGTCGCACAAACTTTTGTTTACAAAAATTTCGATGGCCTATAGTTCGCAAGTTATGCAATCAGTTGACATAAGATTGTGCATGCATGTAGACATGTTAATGGCCTTTATACATGCCAAGTTTCAGATGGCTACCTACTCATACAAGCAAGCAGTAGCGGTTTGAAATTTTCACAATTTGGGCTACACGTTCGGGACGATTCGTGACCTTAGGTGACTTGCACAATTCGGGCTGAAACTAGTGCCAAATGAGAGGGTTGGGATAAACATTCAATTGACCATATGTGCCAAAAATTCTCGTTCTTTAGTTTTCGAGTTATAGCCCCTGGAAGTCGTAAACTGCACGACTTTGCCCTCGAATATCTCGACAACGCAGAAAGGAGAATTTCTGGGATTTTTTCCCAAGAAATATATGGGAATTATCTGTAATTTTAGCACAGTTTCAGAACGATTCGTGAAAGTCACCTTTTAAGAATAACTTCCACTGCAGCCCATACATAAAAGTTTGCTCCTTTATTACTCTGCACATGGACAATTATTTGCGCTGTTATTTGCCCCAGGCATGTACCTATGTAATTACCGTTTACAGTGTAAAGATGGATGTTATCGGTCGCTGAACGTCGGAGCAGTAGGCGTTTAATGCATTTTCCCATAGGGTCCAATGCAAAATTGACACCTCATTTTCTCCATTCTCAAGAGCTTTGAGTCTCTGCAAAACATATACATGTGTAGACACAAATAAGTGAAATAGAATGAAGGCTATTTCAGCTTTAGCTTTTATTCCGTTTGGGAGCTAAAGTCGCACAAACTTTTGTTTACAAAAATTTCGATGGCCTATAGTTCACAAGTTATGCAATCAGTTGACATAAGATTGTGCATGCATGTAGACATGGTAATGGCCTTTAAACATGCCAAGTTTCAGATGGCTACCTACTCATACAAGCAAGCAGTAGCGGTTTAAAATTTTCACAATTTGGGCTACACGTTCGGGACGATTCGTGACCTTAGGTGACTTGCACAATTCGGGCTGAAACTAGTGCCAAATGAGAGGGTTGGGATAAACATTTAATTGACCATATGTGCCAAAAATTCTCGTTCTTTAGTTTTCGAGTTATAGCCCCTGGAAGTCGTAAACTGCACGACTTTGCCCTCGAATATCTCGACAACGGAGAAAGGAGAATTTCTGGGATTTTTTCCCAAGAAATATATGGGAATTATCTGTAATTTTAGCACAGTTTCAGAACGATTCGTGAAAGTCACCTTTTAAGAATAACTTCCACTGCAGCCCATACATAAAAGTTTGCTCCTTTATTACTCTGCACATGGACAATTATTTGCGCTGTTATTTGCCCCAGGCATGTACCTATGTAATTACCGTTTACAGTGTAAAGATGGATGTTATCGGTCGCTGAACGTCGGAACAGTAGGCGTTTAATGCATTTTCCCATAGGGTCCAATGCAAAATTGACACCTCATTTTCTCCATTCTCAAGAGCTATGAGTCTCTGCAAAACATATACATGTGTAGACACAAATAAGTGAAATAGAATGAAGGCTATTTCAGCTTTAGCTTTTATTCCGTTTGGGAGCTAAAGTCGCACAAACTTTTGTTTACAAAAATTTCGATGGCCTATAGTTCGCAAGTTATGCAATCAGTTGACATAAGATTGTGCATGCATGTAGACATGTTAATGGTCTTTATACATGCCAAGTTTCAGATGGCTACCTACTCATACAAGCAAGCAGTAGCGGTTTGAAATTTTCACAATTTGGGCTACACGTTCGGGACGATTCGTGACCTTAGGTGACTTGCACAATTCGGGCTGAAACTAGTGCCAAATGAGAGGGTTGGGATAAACATTCAATTGACCATATGTGCCAAAAATTCTCGTTCTTTAGTTTTCGAGTTATAGCCCCTGGAAGTCGTAAACTGCACGACTTTGCCCTCGAATATCTCGACAACGCAGAAAGGAGAATTTCTGGGATTTTTTCCCAAGAAATATATGGGAATTATCTGTAATTTTAGCACAGTTTCAGAACGATTCGTGAAAGTCACCTTTTAAGAATAACTTCCACTGCAGCCCATACATAAAAGTTTGCTCCTTTATTACTCTGCACATGGACAATTATTTGCGCTGTTATTTGCCCCAGGCATGTACCTATGTAATTACCGTTTACAGTGTAAAGATGGATGTTATCGGTCGCTGAACGTCGGAGCAGTAGGCGTTTAATGCATTTTCCCATAGGGTCCAATGCAAAATTGACACCTCATTTTCTCCATTCTCAAGAGCTTTGAGTCTCTGCAAAACATATACATGTGTAGACACAAATTAGTGAAATAGAATGAAGGCTATTTTAGCTTTAGCTTTTATTCCGTTTGGGAGCTAAAGTCGCACAAACTTTTGTTTACAAAAATTTCGATGGCCTATAGTTCGCAAGTTATGCAATCAGTTGACATAAGATTGTGCACGCATGTAGACATGTTAATGGCCTTTATACATGCCAAGTTTCAGATGGCTACCTACTCATACAAGCAAGCAGTAGCGGTTTGAAATTTTCACAATTTGGGCTACACGTTCGGGACGATTCGTGACCTTAGGTGACTTGCACAATTCGGGATGAAACTAGTGCCAAATGAGAGGGTTGGGATAAACATTCAATTGACCATATGTGCCAAAAATTCTCGTTCTTTAGTTTTCGAGTTATAGCCCCTGGAAGTCGTAAACTGCACGACTTTGCCCTCGAATATCTCGACAACGGAGAAAGGAGAATTTCTGGGATTTTTTCCCAAGAAATATATGGGAATTATCTGTAATTTTAGCACAGTTTCAGAACGATTCGTGAAAGTCACCTTTTAAGAATAACTTCCACTGCAGCCCATACATAAAAGTTTGCTCCTTTATTACTCTGCACATGGACAATTATTTGCGCTGTTATTTGCCCCAGGCATGTACCTATGTAATTACCGTTTACAGTGTAAAGATGGATGTTATCGGTCGCTGAACGTCGGAGCAGTAGGCGTTTAATGCATTTTCCCATAGGGTCCAAATGCAAAATTGACACCTCATTTTCTCCATTCTCAAGAGCTTTGAGTCTCTGCAAAACATATACATGTGTAGACACAAATAAGTGAAATAGAATGAAGGCTATTTCAGCTTTAGCTTTTATTCCGTTTGGGAGCTAAAGTCGCACAAACTTTTGTTTACAAAAATTTCGATGGCCTATAGTTCGCAAGTTATGCAATCAGTTGACATAAGATTGTGCATGCATGTAGACATGTTAATGGCCTTTATACATGCCAAGTTTCAGATGGCTACCTACTCATACAAGCAAGCAGTAGCGGTTTGAAATTTGCACAATTTGGGCTACAAGTTCGGGACGATTCGTGACCTTAGGTGACTTGCACAATTCGGGCTGAAACTAGTGCCAAATGAGAGGGTTGGGATAAACATTTAATTGACCATATGTGCCAAAAATTCTCGTTCTTTAGTTTTCGAGTTATAGCCCCTGGAAGTCGTAAACTGCACGACTTTGCCCTCGAATATCTCGACAACGGAGAAAGGAAAATTTCTGGGATTTTTTCCCAAGAAATATATGGGAATTATCTGTAATTTTAGCACAGTTTCAGAACGATTCGTGAAAGTCACCTTTTAAGAATAACTTCCACTGCAGCCCATACATAAAAGTTTGCTCCTTTATTACTCTGCACATGGACAATTATTTGCGCTGTTATTTGCCCCAGGCATGTACCTATGTAATTACCGTTTACAGTGTAAAGATGGATGTTATCGGTCGCTGAACGTCGGAGCAGTAGGCGTTTAATGCATTTTCCCATAGGGTCCAATGCAAAATTGACACCTCATTTTCTCCATTCTCAAGAGCTTTGAGTCTCTGCAAAACATATACATGTGTAGACACAAATAAGTGAAATAGAATGAAGGCTATTTCAGCTTTAGCTTTTATTCCGTTTGGGAGCTAAAGTCGCACAAACTTTTGTTTACAAAAATTTCGATGGCCTATAGTTCGCAAGTTATGCAATCAGTTGACATAAGATTGTGCATGCATGTAGACATGTTAATGTCCTTTATACATGCCAAGTTTCAGATGGCTACCTACTCATACAAGCAAGCAGTAGCGGTTTGAAATTTTCACAATTTGGGCTACACGTTCGGGACGATTCGTGACCTTAGGTGACTTGCACAATTCGGGATGAAACTAGTGCCAAATGAGAGGGTTGGGATAAACATTCAATTGACCATATGTGCCAAAAATTCTCGTTCTTTAGTTTTTGAGTTATAGCCCCTGGAAGTCGTAAACTGCACGACTTTGCCCTCGAATATCTCGACAACGGAGAAAGGAGAATTTCTGGGATTTTTCCCAAGAAATATATGGGAATTATCTGTAATTTTAGCACAGTTTCAGAACGATTCGTGAAAGTCACCTTTTAAGAATAATTTCCACTGCAGCCCATACATAAAAGTTTGCTCCTTTAGTACTCTGCACATGGACAATTATTTGCGCTGTTATTTGCCCCAGGCATGTACCTATGTAATTACCGTTTACAGTGTAAAGATGGATGTTATCGGTCGCTGAACGTCGGAGCAGTAGGCGTTTAATGCATTTTCCCATAGGGTCCAATGCAAAATTGACACCTCATTTTCTCCATTCTCAAGAGCTTTGAGTCTCTGCAAAACATATACATGTGTAGACACAAATAAGTGAAATAGAATGAAGGCTATTTCAGCTTTAGCTTTTATTCCGTTTGGGAGCTAAAGTCGCACAAACTTTTGTTTACAAAAATTTCGATGGCCTATAGTTCGCAAGTTATGCAATCAGTTGACATAAGATTGTGCATGCATGTAGACATGTTAATGTCCTTTATACATGCCAAGTTTCAGATGGCTACCTACTCATACAGGCAAGCAGTAGCGGTTTGAAATTTTCACAATTTGGGCTACACGTTCGGGACGATTCGTGACCTTAGGTGACTTGCACAATTCGGGCTGAAACTAGTGCCAAATAAGAGGGTTGGGATAAACATTCAATTGACCATATGTGCCAAAAATTCTCGTTCTTTAGTTTTCGAGTTATAGCCCCTGGAAGTCGTAAACTGCACGACTTTGCCCTCAAATATCTCGACAACGGAGAAAGGAGAATTTCTGGGATTTTTTCCCAAGAAATATATGGGAATTATCTGTAATTTTTGCACAGTTTCAGAACGATTCGTGAAAGTCACCTTTTAAGAATAACTTCCACTGCAGCCTATACATAAAAGTTTGCTCCTTTATTACTCTGCACATGGACAATTATTTGCGCTGTTATTTGCCCCAGGCATGTACCTATGTAATTACCGTTTACAGTGTAAAGATGGATGTTATCGGTCGCTGAACGTCGGAGCAGTAGGCGTTTAATGCATTTTCCCATAGGGTCCAATGCAAAATTGACACCTCATTTTCTCCATTCTCAAGAGCTTTGAGTCTCTGCAAAACATATACATGTGTAGACACAAATAAGTGAAATAGAATGAAGGCTATTTCAGCTTTAGCTTTTATTCCGTTTGGGAGCTAAAGTCGCACAAACTTTTGTTTACAAAAATTTCGATGGCCTATAGTTCGCAAGTTATGCAATCAGTTGACATAAGATTGTGCATGCATGTAGACATGTTAATG